>CM075066.1:67515852-70398352 GCA_037428765.1 Rubia yunnanensis | reverse complement strand
TGTACAAAATACAAGAAAAGATGACATTAGACATCAAAAATCTATAAATTACGCTAAGAAAGAAACAATCTATAGATAGGAATAGAAGTCACCAAAAATCTATTCTACACAATTATGTCATCAAATATCTTACAATTCCCCCCATTGGGATGCCCAATTAAATAGGAGTAGGATACCTAGCCAAGCAATTTCTTGCACTGTTGATATCATCGTGTGAATATGGCTTGGGAACCTCTGGAAAAATATGTGAAACAAAAAAAGAACAATATAAGAATTGGCACGACATTCTATGCTACTTTACATTCTTGAAAGAATCATCTTAGTATTCACTTCTTCGATTTCTAGGTAATCCTCACGCATATGTAGGACACACTCTATTGCGTAAAGCATTACTTATGCCTGGGTGATAGGGGGTTTTCCAATCCTTGGCGCCTCAATGATGGGCTTACATTTAGTCATTTTTTCTCCTTCAAATGATGATCTTTGATCGGGTCCGCATAAATAAGGCGACGAGGCCATAGAAGAAACACTCCCTGTATGGATCCTACTCTTTTGTAGTCACCTTCCGAATATGGTAATAGGCCTTTAAGGACCTTTGGGTTCTCCATTGAAACTCTACAAATTCAATTAGCAATTGGGATGGCATGATGATTTTGCATCAACTCGTGCAGAATTGCATCAGCAGGATTAAGTGGCCCACCCTTTTCACCTCGATCAATATATTGCTCACACAAATTCAACATCTAGATTGTGAGGGAGAATAGAAATAAATTAAAATAAATATGAATCCCAATTCATTTCAAATGAAATTAATTCATTCAACTAACCATGTTTTAGGGCGACACAATGGCTTTGACAATGTTATTTTCCTCGTGGGTTTCCGGATCATGAATCAGTTGGTGCTTCATTTCCAATTCTCTTGGAAAATGCCGTGATCCTCTAGATGGTGTCAAATCATCCAAATTCTCAGGTATCAAGAGCCCTGTGTGCTTAACCAACTTCCAAATCAATAGTTCATGCTGCTCTATCCGCTTGTCTCTATATAGTGCTTCTTGTTGCAACACGTGGAGTCTCGACGGTTTGACCCAATGGTATGATCGAACTATCCTTAATGGCTCTCTTTGTGACATAAATGATCTCACCCCTCTTGCACAACCTGGGTGGTCGGGTTTACCGGTAACCTCACGAATGATATCGTGCTTACCTGAAGGAATGAATCGACTCTCCAATTGTCCTTGCTTTAAAATTTTCAAGACATGTAATATAGTGTCATGAGTAGTACAAAAAGGGGAAAATAGCTGCTTTCTAATTAGAATTATTATAAATTCTTACTACTCATTTTGCGACTTCAATAATGGAAGGTTTATCGTATTTTTGTTTTGATGGCTCTTCAAGGAGAGATCACACCTATCAATCAATTCCACATCTATTGGTTTGACGGATGCCCTCACTTCCTCCTCGCCATCCTCCCATAAATTTCATTCTTCACATCCATTTCAAAATTTTCTTTGACTAATTTGAGGGCCGCTAATCCATATCCACTCGGTTCTTCCAATGTGCTATTTTTTTCATAGCATTAATTTTGTTGTCTTCCCATGTACCCTATTTTGGGAGGTGACAATCATTTTTAAAACTGAAATGAATGTAATTTGTAGATGCTTATTTTTTTAAAAAAATAAAATTACTCACATTTTCCAAAGTTCTTCTCCTATGAATTTCGTAACTATCTGGTTGAATATATGTATATGTCAAACATGGACAAGCACCCTTTTCACTTGAGAATATGTAATCTCTAAAAAAGGTGTACTTGTCTTCTCTCCAACCTTTTGACATCATAGCCATATCTTTCTTCTTCAAATAATCCAAATCGGACAATCTATCTTGAAGGGCCTCAACAATAATCATATAGAAACATAATCAAATACATCATCCTCAATTCATTTCAACTGTACATGAATGAAAAATGGTAAAAGTTTAACGAAAGAAAGAAATTATACTTGGTACATTGCATTTCGTCCAAAGGACCTGTTTGTATTCTTTAGGTACCTCATGCCAATTATCGTACTTGATGTCCACCCATGTCCTATCAACTTTCCCCACCCAACTTGACCACTTGGCAGGCTCATTGGACAAACACTGTCAAAATTTGTTGAATACTAAAACGTTTACTCATTCCTTGCAATTCTACGTTCTAAAGTTCTACAATGTGTTCTAGCTATGATGACCTCCGACGACCCGTCTTCTTCATCATCTTCAAGAACAATTGTATTAGAATGTCCTTCAAGTGAACTTGTTGGTTCATCTCGAGTCCTTTTCCTTGACATTAAAGTACCTATGTGGTGAGCGTCGTTTTACTCGCCAAATAAACTGCAAACTAGCACACAGATTAGTATAGTAGAAGCAGGTCGTATCCACAGAGAACGGTGTAATTTCTATCAAATTTAAACTACCAACAGGGTTTGGTTTAGCAACCACGCCTAAGATTTGAGATTTGTTTAATAAACTAATGAATTACTAAGCTAAAAATCTGGCCAAAATAATGCAGAAAAATGCAGAGATAAATTACGAACAAATATATGGATAACAAAGGATCGGCATAGGTTAATCTTTGGTTCATTCCTTGATCATCGACTACTCAAAAGTCATTTAATCCCCATGAATTAATTGGTTATAAGCAGGAACAGTATTTGCTATTTCCCCTTAATTCCCCTTAAACTTCCAATCGCGAGCAAGTATTTGCTAAACCCGCGATCTTCCTAATTAAGATATTCCTAGCAAGTATTTGCTAAACTAGTTATATCTTAACGATCTTAAGAACTAGGGAACCCAATTTAGACAACAAGCACGTATTGGCATGCAGTTTATCCAATTAATTGTTTATCATCCTGTTATTACAGTCATAATTGTTATCTGTTTTTCACAGGAGGTGCTACTTAATTAGCCCTAGCCTAACAAGATTGAGGTGATCAAACTCAAACAAGCAAGCATAGATTTTAGGCATAAACAATTAAAAACTCATAGGATTAAATATCTGAAAACCCGAAGCCTCACAATTCATGAACCATCGATTTAACCTAGCCGATTAAGAATCTAGCTACTCATGATTAAATTAAATAAAACAAGCAATTCAAAATTAAACATATTAACAATCGAAAAAAATAATAAGAAGAAAGAAAAATTACCAATGAATAAATATTTGCTGCTTGCGTTTTTCTCACAAAGAAAACAAAACAATGAAAATTCCTTTCTCCAAAACCAAAAGAATTCCCTCCTGGGTGAGAGAAAACCAACAGTATCAATATGAATAATTCCTCCCTCCTCCTAATTTTCTTCCGTACCAGCCTCCCAGATTTCCCCCTTCCAAATCGTGTACAGCCCACGATTTTTATATGCCAAAAATAAAATCCAAATTCTAACTAATTTTGGAAAATTAGAATCTTTATCCAAAAAGAAATATTTTTCCACTTAATTTCAGCCTAATTACAATTAAATTCTAACTTGGAATAAATAATTAATCCAAGCCTTGGGCTTCATGGCTTCTCTTCGGCCCAATCACAGTGCTGAATTTTTTTAACCTTCTTTTCTTCTGGACTGCAACTCCGTAAACTCCCTAACGAGGGATCGGGATCGTTACCTCATTAAAAACCCTTTCGGGAAAAAAGAGTATAACAATCCCCCTTTCATCAGGTTCACCTTAACCGGGTTGACTTCACGGAGCAACTTAGTGATCGTTAAACGAAGCACAACTCTGCCGCACGAAGGATTCCGGCTAAGGATCAACTGGAACAGCATCATAATGCTCCAAAACACAGCTACTCTGCTCCGCTACAGCTTTGCTCCAAAAATAGTGATCTATCAACAAAATAAATTAATTAAGTACCAAAATTCACATAAAAGAGCACTAAATTCTTCCAAGAATGAACAACTAAATATCACACATCAAATCCTCACACTTGAGTCATACTTGCCCTCAAGTATGAGATGAGCAATTTCAAAGCAGGTTGTTCATTCAAAATCTCATCCCCAAACTGACTCTGACTCAACAGAAAATAGAAAATAAAAATAACAGACCAACTATATACATGACACACTTAAGACTCTATTACCCAGACTTTGGTCAAACAATTCAGCATTAAGTTTTCATTTCATGGCTCATCAATAAACATTCCCCTTCCAAGTTCAAGTTTCAGTTCACAAACAAGTGGTGGTCTCATCCCCCTTTAGTACTCAATGCAATCCCCCCTACATTGCTCTTTACCCGGCTATCAACTGATCAAAAGGAGACAAGCATGAATTCCTCACGTTTTTCACTCAATCACACAATAAGTAAGGACAGTCACTCAATTATAATCATGCGGTAGCCTTAGCCAATACATAACAAGCCAAAAAGGTCTTTAAAGGTTGTAACGGGGCTAGGGGTTGTAACATTGGTGAGATCCTAGGGCTCTAAGGTTCATACAAACATGCACGTATGTTCAAGAACAAATCAGTAGAAACTTCCAGCAAATACACATCATCAAAAACCAATTTTCTGGACTGATTAAAAGACTAATTCAGGTCTGGGATTTTTTTCTTTTTTTTTCCGTTTTTTTTCGTTTTTTTTTTTCTTTTTTTTTCCTAGGCAAAACAACACCCTTATTCTCTTCTTTTTTTTTTCTTCTTCCAGACCAGAATTTTTCAAATTACATGCTCATTTACCTCTACAGTGCCATAAGACTATTTTTCAATGAGAACCGGCACTCGAATCATGAATATGCAATATCAAGCAAGAGCAGAAATTTTCAGTTCAAGAACATACATGCATGGGGCAAGAATAGTATAAAGAGAAAAGGCTAGGCTTTTATAGTGGGTTACACAAAGAAAAGGTCAAGGCTTAAAAGGGTTTACTAGAGGATATAAAAGGTAGGCTATATACGATGTGTGGTTAATCCTAATTTGCCTCTTTTTTTACTCATTATGCATCAACCTTAGTTACCACAACTCTCAGAAAAAAGTTTGATGTAGAGAGTGCTCTACTTTAGGCTCAAACCTCACTTTATACTAGGCTTTTTCATGCAAGTCTTGTTCGTCTTCCCATGTATCATTTAGCCAAGTTCAGGTTAATTTCAAAGGTTTATCACTAAGCATTTCAAGGGAGATATCAACCAACAAAAGTTTGCTAATATGATTCTTTTACCAGCAAGGTTAGTCCATTTTAAAGCCAATTCATTACTCACTGTCATGCTGAAAATTTGACCGACTCGATAAAATAAAATAAAAACATTTTTTTTCTTTTTCAGAATTATTTATTCACAAAAACACAAAAAAACAGCAAACAAAGCATATAAAACGTCACACAAACAAGACACTAAAATGTAAAAACGACAACTAAACCTCCTCACACTTAAGCCTTGCTTGCCCTCAAGCAAGCTCGGATTAAAAGCGAGAAGATTCCTAGAGACAATATACATGAAAGGAAAAGAAAAGAAAAGAAAAGAAAAGCCATAAAAGAGAAGGGACAGGGGAACTCATGCGGGGGGGCTGTTCATGGGGGGAACTTCCAAAAATGACATTAGACGCTCAATCTGGGCAGCCTGAAGATCCAGCTTGTGTTGCAAGGATTGCACCTCTGCACGGATGGACAACACCTCATCTTGTACCGAAAAAGCACTGCGGCCTGCATGAGAAGAAGTGGTGCTCGGGCAAGGAATGCCCGGCACAGAAAACCGAGGTACATTGTTATCCAAATAAATCAAGTTGCTGGTCTGCAAATAGACCAAATCACAAAGGGTTGGCTCAGGCACTTTGGGAAGGGAAGGGGGAACACGCAATTGCATACCTTTGTCAAGTAAAACACCAACCAAATTGCATAGGGTTATATGACGAGTAGACTGAATTGCAATTTCATTCAAAGAATCAGCTAAGCAAAATCCCAGATTCAATTTCTCCCCATGATGCATACACCACAACACAAATAATACATTCTGACTGACTCTCGTAAATGTGGTGAAGCGTCCAAAAACATTTCGCAACAGAAAATGGCAACACACTCTCAATACAGGATTGGCAATCCAATGCACATTAGAGCAATTAGCATCATACAAATCAGGGCAAGCGGGAGCCAATTCTTTCCAAGCATCAGTGGGACTAAAATTGGGAAAATCTTTATAGGTACCCACAAAAGCCTTAGCATAACCTTCCAAAGATAAATCATCAACAGACACCAAGCCCAAAGCCACATTCCACTCATTCAAACTCATAGAAACATGGTGCAAACCCAACCGAAAGGATATGCAAGCATCAATCAGGGAAACAGGTTTCTTTAAGCAAAAACTAACCACAAACTCTTCACATAGGGGCGTATACATGGTCACAGAATGCAAGTCAAATAGCAAAGACCAACCAATATCCGCAAAGTATTTCAGAAACTGATCATAAATGCCCAAAGTCCTAAAAGAAGAGATACTTAGTCGCAAACCTGACAAGCACTGTTTCTTACCCTTTTTCAAAGCTCTGGCCTGCAGCTTCGGGTCATCAAATTGGAGGAGGTCCTGGAATCGACAACGATCTCCGGAGGCAAACCATGGAATTCGGCGGCATTTGGCTCCTCCTCGTCGGTTGAAACGGTGGGAGCCTGTGTCGCCAGTCTCCTAGTACGTTTCGCAGTCGGCTGGGCGTCGGCAATGTCATCACTGGAATGATCAATTACTGAGGGTGTCTTGGACTTGCGTTTTGGCGGCTTTGTCGGCTTGGGCCCGGGAGGTGGTGGCAGTTCCTCGGTCACCGGAGAAGGTGGCGGTGAAGAAGGTTGCTCCAGCGGTGCTTCAATGAGGATTGAAGGTGTGAGTTTTTACTGCTGGGACAACGCCAATGCCGAAGTCGGTGGCGGCGGTTTGATGGATTTTCTCATAGTTTTCTTCGTGAAGAATTTCGGCACCTCATGGCCGGGGATTGGCGGTGACGGGATGGATGATTGCTGGCCGGCCGGAGCAAATTCAACGGCAGGCTCAAGGTGGTGGTTGGCGGCGGTTTGGAAGTGCGTGGCGGCGTATGGGTGGCGCGTGGGAGTGCGTGGGAGCGGCGGCTTCGTTTTTGGCGCGGCAGCTGGCTCAGAAGGCTCGGATCTCCCGCTGGATTTCTGGTTGCGCTTACAGAACGGCGGTGACTGGTGGAGCGTTGTAGAGAGCTCAGATGGTGTCGCGGCCGCTGACCTGGTGGTTTTCGGTGGCTTCCTCGGTGCCAGTTTCTTGCTCGTACACGGTGGCATCTCCTGGGGAAAAGCACCCGATCCCGGACGGGATGGTGAAGGCGGCGTGTTCCCCGTGGTGGTGGCACCGGTCGCGGAAAGTGGGCGGGAGGGACACGGCGGGTGAAAGAGCTCGGGAATCACCGGCGGTAGCGATGGAGGGCCCGGGACTCACCGGAGAAAGGCAGAGGAAGTCACCGGAGAGAGGCGGAAGGAAGCGGCGCAGCGGCGGAGCAGCTCTGGAATTTGGGCGTAGCGGCGGAGAAGTTCTAAAAATTTTTGGCAACTCTTGGAAGAAGGAAGAAGGTTTTATACCTTATATTTCATTAAAGTCCCTTAATTCCTTCCTTTTCCTTATTGGAACCCACAATTTCCATAAACCACTCCAAGCCTTGAATTATTTGCAGAATTGCCCAGATACTCTTGTCTCGCCATATTGCATCCCTGCACATAAAAACAAAAACGAATTAAAATTATTAAAATTTTATGAAATTTTCATTTTTATTTTTTTTTTTGTTTTTTTTAAACCAAAAATGAAAATTTGAAAGAATTTGTAAGAAAACAAAAAATAAAAAAAAAGAAGAAAAAGATTCTGGGTTGCCTCCCAGTAGCGCCTTTGTTTACAGTCTTTGGCTAGACTTTCCAATATGGTCAATCAGAGTGGGGTGGGCATAATAGAATTTCTTCCACTATTGCCACCTGAGAAGCATCATAAAATGGCTTGAGGCGATGACCATTTACGAGGAATGTCTTTTCCGTGTCCAGGCTTTTAATCTGTACAGCTCCGTTCGGCCTAACAGAAATCACCACAAAAGGTCCTATCCACTTTGTTTTAAGTTTTCCTGGCATCAACCGAAGCTTAGACTGGAAAAGTAACACCTTTTGTCCAATCATGAACTCCTTAGATCTCAGATTCTTATCATGCCACATCTTTGTTCGCTCCTTGTACCACATAGCATGATCATAAGCCTCCAATCGCAGTTCTTCCAACTCTTGAAGCTGAAATTTTCGCTCTTCCTCACACTTGCTTGTTGTCATGTTCATTTCTTTGACAGCCCAGTATGCCTTGTGCTCGAGCTCCACGGGTAGATGGCACATCTTTCCAAAGATAAGTCTATAAGGAGACATTCCAATAGGCGTCTTGTAAGCGGTGCGATATGCCCATAGAGCATCCTCCAACCTCTTGCTCCAATCCTTCCTTGAAGGATTAACTGTCTTCTCCAACACTTGCTTTATCTCTCTATTAGATACTTCTGCTTGGCCATTAGACTGCGGGTGGTAAGTGGTAGCAAGCCGATGATGAACACCATACTTCTTCATGAGGGCCTCAATGGTGCGGTTTTTGAAATGAGTTCCTTGATCACTAATGATCGCTCGTGGCACGCCGAATCTGCTGAATATGTTAGATTTCATAAACCCTGCCACAACTTGAGAATCATTAGTTCGGGTGGCTTTTTCTTCCACCCACTTCGATACATAATCAACCGCAAGTAAAATATACAAATTACCGCAAGAACTAGGAAAAGGACCCATAAAATCCATGCCCCACACATCAAATATTTCACAGACAATTATGGGTACTTGAGGCATTTCATCACGTTTAGATATGTTTCCTGTCTTTTGGCAATTTTCACAACTCTTACAAAAAAGATAAGCATCTCTATGAAGAGTTAACCAAAAGAAACCACTATCAAGCACCTTACGAGCAGTACGTTTAGGACCAAAGTGACCACCGCAAGCAAAAGAATGACAATGCAAAATAATTGTACCTTGTTCTTCTTCAGAAATGCATCGTCGAATGATTTGATCGGAGCCTATCTTCCAAAGGTAAGGCTCATCCCAAATATAATGCTTGCTATCACTCTTTAACTTCAACTTCTGAGCAGGACTGAGAGTAACCGGCATCTCTCCAGTGGTAATGAAGTTCACAATATTGGAAAACCATGGATCTTTCGCCGATTTACCATGCAGTGGTTCCGTCCGGGGCCTCTGTTTGGCCAAATGGAGGCCTATCGCAGCATACAGGTATTCTTCGGGAAAAGATTCCTGGATCGGGGTTGCATCCTCGGGTTTCACCAAGCGACTGAGATGATCTACCACGTGATTCTCAGCCCCTTTCTTGTCTCGTATTTCCCAATCGAACTCTTGCAACAACAAGATCCATCTAATAAGCCTTGGCTTCGACTCCTTCTTCGTGAACAAGTACTTTAAGGCTGAGTGATCGGTGTAGACGATGATCTTCGATCCAAGCAAGTAAGATCTGAACTTCTCAAGAGCAAATACCACTGCCAACAACTCCTTTTCGGTGGTTGTATAGTTACATTGAGCTGGGTTCAATGTCTTTGATGCATAATAAATCGCATGGCTCTCTTTCCCTACCTTTTGTCCCAAGACTGCTCCAACTGCATAATCGCTTGCATCACACATCAACTCAAATGGCAGATCCCAATTCGGTGGTTGCATTACAGGGGCTGAGACGAGCTTCTCCTTCAGTATATCAAAAGAACGTCTGCGCTCCTCGGTCATCTCAAAAGGAACATCATCTTGAAGGAGCTTTGTTAAGGGTTGTGCAACCTTTGCAAAGTCCTTAATAAACCTTCTGTAAAATCCAGCATGCCCCAAAAAACCACGTATCTCACGAACATTGGTAGGATATGGAAGTTGCTCTATGTTCTCAACCTTAGCCTTGTCCACTTGAATTCCTCTTTCCGAAACCACATGTCCCAAGACTATGCCTTCATTCACCATAAAGTGGCATTTCTCATAATTCAGCTCAAGGTACCGCTTCACACATCGAATCAAGACCTGTTCCAAATGACCCAAGCATACCTCAAACGAATTCCCATAAACTGTAAAGTCATCCATGAATACCTCAATGCTCTTCTCAATCAAGTTGGAGAAAATGCTCATCATGCATCTCTGGAAGGTGCCTGGAGCATTGCATAATCCGAAAGGCATTCTCCTATATGCATAAGTGCCAAAGGGACATGTAAATGTGGTCTTTTCTTGGTCCTTCGGGTTCACGCAAATCTGAAAGTACCCACTGTATCCATCCAAGAAATAGAAGAAATTATTCCCGGCCAATCTTTCCAGCATTTGATCGATGAAGGGGAGTGGAAAGTGATCCTTCTGAGTCGCGGCATTCAACTTCCGATAGTCAATGCACATCCTCCATCCAGTGACCGAACGAGTAGGCACCAACTCATTCTTTTCGTTCTTTACCACTTGAAAACCAGATTTCTTCGGCACCACATGAACTGGGCTCACCCATTTGCTGTCTGAGATGGGGTAGATATTTCCCAAGGAAAGGAGTTTGAGGACTTCCTTGAGAACAACTTCTCTCATGTTTGGGTTCAGCTTCCTCTGAGCATCTCGAGCAGGCTTAGCATCATCTTCCATTAAAATATGATGCGTACAAATGTCGGGGTTGATCCCTGTAATGTCTGCGAGGGTCCACCCAATCGATTTTTTGAACTTTCTTAACAGTGCAATCAACTGCTCCTCTTGAGAATCTGACAACCTTGCACTGACAATCACCGGGAGAGTCTCATCATCCCCTAGGTAGACATACTTCAGATTCGGGGGAAGATTCTTCAACTCCAGTATAGGTGGTGAAATATCGGATGGAATGGGCTTTTCAAATTCGAATTCACCCCCTGATAGCCTCTGTTTGGCCAAATCGAGGCCTGTCGCAGCATACAGGTATTCTTCAGGAAATTCGAATTCACCCCCTGATAGCCTCTGTTTGGCCAAATCGAGGCATGTCGCAGCATACAGGTATTCTGCGGGAAATTCGATTTCAATAGGTCGGGAGTGGGGCCAGGGAAAGCAGAGAGCTTTGACATTGGGGAGTTAACCATTGAGAATAGGTTAATCTATAAGTGGATATGCCAGAATGTTCTACCACCGGGGCTCATTCATGCGAGCCTACAATAGGGAACTTGATGCTATTTTATTATGTGATGAAGAGTGTGAGTCTCAACTCGGGCTACACTATTTTGATGTATATGTTGAAGGTCACGAAGAGTAATAAGAAATATCTTCCATATTATAGATTAATTACGACATTGATCAAGAAGTGGAAGGTTATCCCCATTGACAATCCAATGTGTTTGGAGTGTTGTGATAAGGCTTGGTTAAAACACATGCATTTGTGCTTAAATTCTTATCGTGAATATGTCCAGTGCAAAAATCTCAGGTCAAACGCTAGGGCAGCGAAGAGAGCAAAAGAAGCGGGGAGGGCTGAGTCATCTTCGTCTCGTGAGTATTTGAACTTTTTAAATTTCTAGTACGTTCCATCATTAAACTATAGTTTTCTAACCATATTCTATATATTTCCTATGTTTTATAAGAATCCAAAGTTCGTGGATGAGTACCTTCAAGAGGTACATGAATTACCTTCAAAGAAAAGTTAGTGCCACTAATGCAGAGCTAGCGGCGGCCGAAGCAAACCACGACTAGTTTGTCAAATCCACTGGCCTCCATATGGAGCTTAGTGATGATGAGGGTAAGTCAAACTTCAAGCCCAATTACTCTAAGGATGATTAGACCGAGGCTGAGAACGGTGGGGATAGAGGTGCGGATGATTAGAAGACTGACTTCGAGATCGAAGAAATATTAGGTTGATGATCTAGGATATTTCAAAGACATTGTTGATGACTTTTGTTGACGTTCAAAACTTGCATTGTTAATGGTTTTTGTTTAATTCTATAACTGATCGTAACACTTTGGATTATGGTTTTTTTATGACAAATTTTTATGGAATAATTTCATAGACATATGTATTCTTCTAGTCTTCCAAAGGAAGAGTTGAACAAAGGATTTATGTAAATGGACCATAGTTCAAGATACAGTTTTGACAGTGGAACACTTTCTTTTATGTGCGACAAAATTCCCAGAAGATGTTCAGATCTCAGAACACTAAATCAGATTATACTTTACAAGCTCGGAACATGATCTGATCCTTTTCATGATAGCACAAAATAGTGTGTTACCAAGCTCTGATGTATTATCTAGAACCAATATGCTTTTGTTCCAAAATTAGCATTTATGCTACTCAAATAGCCAGTTACGAGCTCAAAACTTGCTCGGCTCCTCGTTATGAAAGCACGAGTGTGTTACAAGCTCGTAACTCTAGTTCCGAGCTCTGATGTATTATTAGGAACCAACATGCTCTTGTTCAAAAAGTAGTGTTTATATTTCTCAAATAGCCAAAAATAGTTTACGAGCTCGAAACTTGCTCGGCTCCTAGTTACGAAAGAACATTTAAAGTGTTATGAACTCAAAACTTGATTTTTGAGCTCTGATGTATTATCTTGAACCAACTTGCTCTTGTTCAAAAAGTAGTGTTTATGTTGCTCTTTAAGTCAAAAAATGTTTACAATCTCGGAACTTGCTCAGTTTCTACTTATGAAAGCACGATTTCTTAGATTACGAGCTCGAAACTCCAGTTCCGAGCTCTAATGTATTATCTAGACTCAACCTATTTAAAAGTGGCTCTTTGCATTCTAAATGACAAACAGAGTCCCGATAGAGGAACTGCAAATCATGCCTTCGATACATTGTCACAACTTAGTTTCGAACTCGTAACTAAGTCACTTATATATAAAAACAAATCCCAAATAAGGATTCATTCTCAACCCAAATTTTCATTTTTTGAACGAAGAAAACAAAACCTAACTTTCAAATTCAAATCTATTACCGAGCGAGAAAAACATCCATCCACTATGTCATCATCAAATGCAAATCCGTTGTTACTAAGCATCGCTCCAAATCAATAAGAGGGAACCAACAAAACCAACTAGGTTACGATTCAAGGTTTGTTTCCCTTGAAGCTTAAAATAAGTTTCATGCTTTACGAGATAGTGGTAAAGTTTTAGATCCTTATGTGATAGACATTAAAGTGTACAAGACCATAGGGTTAGAGGACCCCCATTAAGTTTTTTTTAAGATCAACATCTTGTTAAACTCCTTAGTTTGAATGAACCTGCTTATTTTGATGAGGTTTGTCAATTTTATGCCAATTTTCATGAAGCAGAGGGTTCGGGTAGTTATTTGGGGTGAATGCATTTAATGTTGAGATAAGCCCTTGGATTATCAATCACTCAATTGAATTCCCCTATAAGGGTCCAGATGATGTTTACCCTCAAGTGGAGGATGGCCCTCTAGATGATGTTTATCATGGGGGGGAATGACTGTTGTTAGATTACTTTCCCAGCATTGACCCACTTGGTGTAGTGTGAAGTACTTCTAAAGCAATCCTTATAATCTAGGTAGACCAGAATCCTTTGATATTAATGAACTAGAGCTCGGCCAATGAATTATCTACAAGATTATAGCTAGGTCGATAGTACCAGGTCTCGATCACCTCACCGAGCCAAATTACTCTATTCTTATGATGTTCTATTATGTGATTGAGGGGGCCATAGTTAATCCCGAGACCGCCATTTTTAAGCACATGATTTGTGTAGCTACAATGAAGCGAATTATCAAGAATCTACCCTATGGAAACTTGATAACATTGATCTTGAGAGGTTTAGAGGGGTTGGCCTTTCATGGCGAGGAAAAAATCCTACAAGTACTTTGACAAGTAGTATTTTTGAGAATAAATAGTTGATACTGCATGAGAACAAGTGGCATCACAAACCCCTTGAAGAGGCCGAGCCTTAAAAGAAATCAAGGTTTGAAGAAGGCAAATCTAATCTTTCATAATTATAGTGAAGTTGAAACTATTTACTTTTATTAATTTTTATATGAAACATGGTA
Organism: Rubia yunnanensis; assembly: GCA_037428765.1. Taxonomy (NCBI): domain Eukaryota; kingdom Viridiplantae; phylum Streptophyta; class Magnoliopsida; order Gentianales; family Rubiaceae; genus Rubia; species Rubia yunnanensis. Next base: position 70,384,362 of record CM075066.1, on the reverse strand, counting down.
ATGCAGAGGAGTTTGGACCAAATTCTATAAAGAGCATGAAGAACTGATACAAATGGTTGCACGACGAAGTGTACCAAGTGAGGGAGCGCATCTGGAAGCTAGAGAAGAAGCAGTGTGCCTATGAGAGAGCATTCAAGGAGTCCAAAAAGCTTCGGCTGAAATGATGCTTATCTATGTAACATGTCATAGGGATTCCTTTGTATTGTGACAAGTTTGCTTATCATAATAGTTTGGGTACTATATTTTAAGAAGTCAAAACACTTTCTTATTTTCAAGTGAATGATTGCTTATTTGTGTCTTAGATTTGTATGTGTAGTGCACGAAGTGTGTTTTGTTTTTAGCACATAAAGTTTGAACATCTATACCATCAAACTCATGGTAAAACAAAGGAAACATTTAATGATGACCACTTGACCCATACATCTTCTGAACTCGGAAATGGCTCGGATCATATGGTCATCCATCGAAAACATTAAGTCCTGGATCCAACTATTGAGACCTAGATTTCCTCTTTTTCTTTACCAACTTCTTTTTCACTTTCCTTATCTTTTTTTTATATCTTCCCTTATGCATCAACCTTTATTACCTCATTATGTACCAACCTTCCCAAATACATATGCAAACTCGCCTCATCTTCTTCAAGAATTATATCATCTTCTTTTGAACTTGTAAATGCATTTGGGTCGGAACCGATGAAATCTTCAAAATTATTTTCACCAAAAAATGCCCTTTTACCCTGGACAAAAATCTCCCACTTAGGGTCAAAAAGATCCTTCAAGTCAAAAAATTGATATGCTTGACCCGCTAATATGAGTGGGTCTTTCTTCCAAGCAAGCTGGCTTCGGTCAACGAGAGTGAATCCCAAGTCTTTCGTTCGTTGACCACTATTGACATCCACCTATTCATACTTGAATACGGGAACACACATTGTCATATAATCAAGCTCCCATATTTTGACTAGGGTTCCAAAGTAACATGTATTCGCATAAATTGGATTTTTGTCCCCAAACCTAGAGACATAGAGTGCCTCAAAAACTAGTGAAAGTCCATTGTTTTGGGAAACACCCTTATCATCTGTTAATTTGGTAGCAAATGTAAAACCATTAATTTCATACCCTCCATATGAAAGAACCGTACCAAGAGGTATACGTGCTAGCCACTTAACTATTTCAGGGTGTCTACCCCTGCTAACGTGAGCGCAAAGCCGAGGTGCAAATGTTCTAGTGTATTGTTCAAGAACACGAGTTTCATTAAATGAAGGATGTGCCCCCTGTATTCCATTCATATAAAGCTCAATATATGGAACAACATCATTGTGGTTTCGAAGTACGTATAAATGATCAGCACGTAAATCCTCCGCACTAGGGCTGAATAGCTTACCTTGTTAAACACCCTGACCATCCAATCGCCCCTCATGTTTAGAACTCGAAACACCAACCAAATCTACCTCCTTCAAATATTCAGGACAAAACTCTATTGCCTTCCTCTGCCACATACCGTTGAACAATACTTGCATCATGCCTATATCTATTCTTCACAAAATGCTTGAATATTTTCATATATTGTTCAAAAAGACACATCCATCTCAAAAAATTAGGACCACAAAGCTTGATCTCCCAAACCAAATGAATAATCAAATGGACCATAATGTCAAAGAATAATAGCAGAAAGTACATCTTCATTCGACATAGCACTTCAACAATCATAGCCTGCAATCGATCAAGTTTTGCAACAGTGATCCATTTGGAACAAATTGACTTGAAGAAAAAATAAAGCTTAGTAATGCATTGTCTTACATGGGAAGGCAAATAAGACCTTATCACAATGGAAATTAATTCCTGTATCAAATTGTGACAACCATGTGACATCAGACCTTCCAACTTTGACTCCTTCACCGATACACATGAACTAATGTTAGATGAATATGCTCCTGGCACATTTAAACTACTCAGGGTCTCGCAAAACATTTTGTTCTCAAAATTAGTCATGGAGAAACATACAGGTGGGAGATAACATTTATCACCATCCATAACAGGACCCAAAGTCTCTCTAATACCCATATCAACCATGTTAAGCCGGGCTTTCAACCCATATTTATTTTTCCCAGGGGTATTCAACAGTGTACCAACCAACAAATTGCACACATTTTTCTCGATGTGCATCACATTAAGATAATGTCTGACATCCAAATCTTTCCTGTAAGAGAGTTTGAAAAACAATTGAACATTTCTTCCAACTTCCCTCTACTGAAGATTTTCCCTTCACCTTACTAAAAACATTTGGAAATTCTTTAACTTTCTCAAAAAATTGATCACCCGTTAGTGGTATTTGGGTGGAGGTAACTCAGTGTTCCCATTGAATCACTTTTTCGCAGAACACCGAGGGTGCCCCTCTGGAAGAAACCTTCTGTAACACTGGTAAATATTTTTACAACCATGATTAAGTTGAAAAATGAGGTTTACCTTTCACACATGTGACACGTTTAGTGCCCTTTCACTGAATACCCGATAAATTTCCATAAGATGGAAAATCATTTACAGCGCAGAACAACAAGCCCTTTAACGTGAAGTAACCTCGCGCATGACCATCGTAAGTTAAAACCCCAACATTGAACACCGTTACCCAATCATCAACAAGGGGACTAAAGATAAACATCTATATCCTTACTAGGTTGCCTTGGCCCTGAAATAATCATCGATAACAAAACATACTTTTGTTTCATGGTCAACCAGGATGGGAGATTGTATATTACCAACATTACAGACCATGAACTATGTGCACTCCTCATATTACCATACGGGTTCATTCCATCAGTCGACAGACCAAACCTCAAATGACGAGGCTCCAAGCAAAAATCAGGGTAGAGGGCATCAAGCTTCTTCCACTGCCCACAGTCCGACGTATGACTAATCACACGTTCCCCATGCCTAACTCTATCTGCATTCCATCACATTAACTTAGCATCGTCTTTGCGAGCAAACAACTTCTTCAAATGTGGAATAATAGGAAGATACCATAAAAATTTAGCAGGGGTCTTCTTCTTCAAGTAGAAACCAATGTCCGCACCCACAACAATTTAAACATGCTTCAACTTGTATCGAGACTCACCACATACTTTGCAATTTTCTCTAACAATGTCCTTCTTCCCCATATACAACATTCAATCATTGGGAAAATTACCATTGCAAAACAATTCCCTTAGTAGTTCAAGTGACTCAATCATCCCCTTGTCGGTCCACCCATATTTATCTTTCAAATTCTTTATCCTCAAGGTTGCACTCTAAAGAGAATGTTTGGACCCAACATACAGTGTGGTCTTCTTGTCATTTATCAAAGCTTTAAGGGCCTCGGGTTTACCATGAAATTCTCTAGCAACATCGTCCACCATCTCATTGAGTCCATCATCTCCACCAAAATATACTCCTTCATTAGTTATACCATCATCTACAATATATGTGACACCCTCCCCGTGCCATATGCAATGAGTATAACAAGTTTGAAAACCACACATTATAAGATGTTCATGCAACTGCTTTCTCCCAACATATGCATCATTCTTACAATCCTTGCATGGGCAACGTGCCCGGACCTCACCATTCTTTGAGGCATATTCGAAAGCCAAAACAATAACATATTCTACCAAGGGAATGTAATCAGGTGAGTTTCTACAATCGCCACCTATGAGTTCCAATCTATCAATGGAGCTAGGTGCTTACATACCTAAATTTTAGTGTGGTTCAAAAAAAATATATTACACAACATAACCCTAATTAATATCATTTCCATTCACAATACGAATTCAAGACAAATAACCCTGATTCAACCCATTCCTAATATAATTGATTTGAATGAATTAAAATGAATGAATCACTTGAACATAGCTTCACAAATAATCCCACCAGAAATTACAAAGATTTGTTTATGCCTCTTTCTAATGTCTTCTTAATTTTTATTGTGAACATCCTCCGCTAAATTTTTAATAGATTCTCGATTTCTTATGTACCGAATTTGGAACTAATGTACTGCTAAACAACAAAGAGATGATTATAGTTCCTAACTCGGATTCATGATCCAAAACTAGTTCCTCAGTCGTAACTTAGATCAGAGGCAACTACGAGTTTGTCAATCGTTTCGTGCTTTCAAATGGCATGAACCACAATAGTTTCTCAATTGGAACATGATTCGTATTACTGTTCTGAAATTGGAACTAATGCATTAGAAGTCACTTTGGCACAACCACCTTTAATTGCACTCAATTAAAGGTGGTTATTCTGTAAACCGCCTTTGAATCTCTACATTGGAAGGTGGTAATTCAATAACCGTCTTCCAACGAAAACAAAATTGCCTTTGATTTAGAGAGGCATCCACAATTGGTCAGCTCCAAGCTCGAAACATATCTCAGAAGGCGGTTCCTAGGAAATTTCTTGGAACCGCCTTTGAACTCCGCCTTTAATAGGCCATTCTCCACTAGTGTCACTTTCACACTAGTAATTATTGCAGTACTACGACAACAATTTTTTTATGGTTGTGTATGACATGTCCTCCACCTAGGGAAATAGTCGGTCAACAGTTCAAATCTATTAAAATTTTGTGGTCAAAAAAATATTTGCTAGTTCCATAATGATTGGAAAAAATTATCCATTACACACAAGACTTTTCTAGTTTTTCGATTGATCGTAATATTAAAAATTTGATTCATATGGTAGGTTAAATATTAAGGACTTAATAACGTTAAAATAAAATTCAACAAATAGATAATAGATTAAAGATTAAATTAGATAAAAGGGGGCATTCAACATGTACCCTAAATTTAGTACATATGTTTCAAATTCGAATAAATTTATTTTAATTTGTTCCAAATTCTAAACACTAATACAAAAATTAGGAGGGAAGAATGATGGCATTGAACACTATAAACCAAGAATTATCTAACAACCTGAAGTAGAGCATGTCCCTAACCCTCAGGTTCACTGCAACAAGAAACTTGCTAAACACTTTGGGGTCAGGGTCTTGAACCTCCTGTTCCCCGAGTAGTGCATGTGATACTCCCTTTCCCCGAGTAGGCGTGTTGACATGTGGTAGGAGTTCCACAATCTAGCTTAGACGTACAAAATTATAAACAGAAAACCAAAGTTAGTATACATGAAAGTAATCTACAGAAAATTTTATTAGAAAATAAATACATATGTAACAGGTAGGACTTATCGAATTGGAATTGAACCGAAGTTTGTCTAGGTCAAAGTACGGAAGAAATGTTGAGTGATATCGCCGAATGATGAAGTTTGCGCACGATCCTCATCATGAAGTCTGGCTCACCTCAATTGGTATATGGGAGGTCATCGCTGTACCTCTCAAACTTAATACTTTCAATCCTTAATGCTTCCTATCTACAATAAAGTAGATAATGGCAAGTCAGGGTCATCCACAAGAAGAGAAATTTTTTCAAATGTTTAAACATATATAGGAGAAGACATACTAGGCACATACATACATAAATATATATATATATAAGCATGTAAACAAGGGGGGTTTTGGTTGGTTTGATCCTAAGTTATTAAATTGAAGTACAACAACTAGCAAAGAAAGAGAACTATGCTAATCATGCAATACAACTAAAGATACAATGTAAATGATAATTAACGGAGCCTTGGGGCAATCGATTTCCACTTCCAAACTTTATATAGCTCATTCATTCATTCACTCATTCAATTACATTTATTGTCTATGAGGAATGTTATCACTTCTAATTCAAAGATCAACATTCATTCCTCCTTAAGAGTAGTTTGCAAAGACAAACCACGACCATTTGCAAACCTCATTAATGATCACCCTGGAAAAACAACATCATAGGGGTGTTTCATCAATGGCATTTTACCCAAAGGACCATAGGTTTGATAATAACAAGCCTTCTACCAAAGACATAGTCATTTAACCAAACAAAGCATTCATTAGATTAAACTAAGAACAAACAACATTCAAGGTTCGACCTTCCTTTCCATCTATATACAAATATGAGAGCAAACCACATTAACATACTCATCTAGCAAGAATTACCTCACATTATACACAAGAAGTTCTAAATCCATGCTCTTGGATTTCCATATCAAATGAGTTAAGAAATTTGCAACTTTCCTAATACCCTAACATTTCAATCTTACAAACATTTCATATACTCAAACAACCCATGGTATAAATGATGTAAAACACAACATTAATGGCACAATAAATACTCTCCAATAAATTTTTATAAATGAGCAAACATAGAATCTCACTACATAAGCTTGGAAGCTTCAATCAATTGCTCCCAAGAACTAGATTAAGCTACAAGAATTCATACTAATTAATGCTAAACAACCAAACATAATACAAGAGATTGTAAAGATGAAAATGGATGAAAATAGGGTTTTAAACAGTAATAAAAATGCAGGTGAAGAAGATCTAGAATGAGAGGAAAGAGAGTGATATTTATAGTACAAAAAGGATAAGGTGAAATTCAGGCCACCCGTTGGTCGCGACTTGCGACGGGCTCGTTATGACTCACGACAATCTTACGATGAGGCCATCGCGACTCGCGATGGGTGCCAAAATTTTTCCTTGTTTCCTTTTCTTCTTCTTGTGGTATACAATCATCTTCATAGCAATTCCTCTCATTTTTCAAGTCTTCAATGTCTCCAAAAATGGTCTCCAATGGCCTCTGATCTTCATGTGTTCGAAGCAAGTCTTCAAAAGTCTTCGAAAATGTGATCTTTAATGGCCTCCGGTCATCATGTCTCCGTGTTCTTCCCCTGTCACTCAAAATCCACTTAGAAGAAGTAAAAGAGCGTAAAGTTGCTCTTACCCCTCCTAAGAGAATTTCAAGGTAAAACAGAAGCTCTTGATAACAAAAGAGCACAAAAGTAACCCAAAATATTACTAAAGTATGCACATGAAATGGACATATCAAACCTCCCCACACTTAAACCTTAATTGCCCTCAAGTAACTAAAGATCCAAGCATACCAAAAAAATTATATATCCACATCCTAACTACTATTCCCCCAAATCAATGCCTCACAAAACTCTCAATATCACACATCCCAATGTTAAGGTCAAATGAGAAGTTTCCCTCAACCCCTATTCCTAAATCTACCCAAACCATATCAATCCATCAATTCATTGATATCCTTAAAACATCTCCAAATTTCAAATTGAAAATCCCAAATCCAATGATACAAGGTGAAGCTAAAGACATGTATAAGGTTTAAAACACATGCTCCACTTTATATCAATATATCAACCAAAAAACAAAGCATATTAACAATCAAGAATTTCATAACTTACTTCATCTTCTCCCGCTAAATTTTCAACTCCCAAAAGGTACTCAAGATGTCAATCTACCCGATCCATCCATATGGTCACCGAAACCTTATGACCCCAATGCCAGCAAATGAGTGAACTCTTATCTTTTTTCAATTTCTCTCGGTTTCTCTCATTTTGCCTAGGAGCCCTTTTGGGTTTTCATCCTAGCCACACATCATGTTTCTTTGGCTCACATCTCACCTTTTTTCACACATTTAACCTCTCATTTTTCCTAGGTTTCCCTTTCGGGTTTTTGACCTATCCGGGCCCCCAATGTTGCCTAAGTTGCCCTATCGGGTTTTCAACTTAGCGGGATTCTTTTTTTCATTTTTCAGCATTTTTCACGTGTCTCTAATCCAAAAGGTAGAAAAGTTCTTTCCACCTGTTAAAGCTAAGAAAAGTATCAAAGCCAACATTATCCAAGTACATCAAAAGAAAAACATCCCATCACAAAAGGGAAAAATATCCAAAACCAATCCAAAGAGTTATACAAAAGTGTCTTCAATCCCAATTCTCTCAAAGTGGATACCCCTCCCCATACTTAGAACACTACATTTCCCTAAATGTAGACAATAGGGTAAAACGTACAAAGCAAAGTATGGAATGGGTAAAGAAATGGTGCTCACAAAATCACTGCTGTGATAAAGAAGGGCCATCGTCGAAATACCGATGCTGATACTGTGCTAGCCACTCTGTGCTCCTCTCCCTTCTAGCTCTCTGCCTCTCCACTCCCAGATCAGGGCCTGAGACACCGCCTGCCTAGGACTGCATCTCATGGATGCGAGCTGACAAGTGGTCAATCTCCACGTCCATGTCAATCAAGGTCTGGGAGACAAATACATTGTGCTCCAATATCATGATGTCCTGTCATTGGAATCCATCCTGCATAGTCTGCATCATCCACTCGTAGAAGTTTGATGGAGGCTTGGAATAGTGAGGTGGCACATCGTCCTCCTGCATTGGCTCTGTCTCTGGTGGAGGCTGCTGGGAGTGCTGCTGCTGCTGTCGCTCAGAGGGAGGTAGAATGCTATCATCATGCTAGACAGGAGCTAGTCCAAGGTTGCAAAACTCACACTGGAAATTATCTCTACATGAGAAGTTCAGTGAAATCACCAAGTCTCCTAGAGGTGTGTCAAATCCCAGCTTCGTCTTGTTGGGCTGAGGAAGTGCCATGAATGTAACCTTCCTCATACCATATAACCAATGGAAGAGGCCAATTGTCCATGTGGCACTGAGCATCTAAAATCTAACTAGCCTCTCAGCGGTGATAAGATAGGACATGTACCTCTCTAACCGTGGAAAGTCAGCTGGAGGAACCAATCCCATGTACTCTGCTAAAAGGCCTATCATGCCTTCGACCATCATCTTCCCCTTGGGTTTTCTTGCCACCTCCATGATTTTCTTCATCCATAATTCTGCCCACAGCTCATATCCTAGCCTCTCACTCATCAAGTGCCACAGAAAGTGAATGTCATTCTCTGGCACATTCGTCGGCTCCGCTGAGCAAAGTACTATGCCAGCCAATGGATGGTGCACATAACGGAGTGCAGGTGGATAATGGCGCTACTCTTATCATGGGAATTCTTCAGCCTCATGTTGATGACATTCCAAAAGTGCATGTCATCCTCAATTGATCGCTCCTAGGCATGTGGGTCCAACCTGGCACGTATCTCTGCTGTGTCAAATCCAAAGGCCTCCTCAATTTGTGAGACAGTCATTTGCCTAGATATATCATATAACTGAAAAGCAATGTACCTCTTGCAGGGTTGATTTCCTATCATGCTGCTTATACGGATCGTGGAAAAAAATTCCAGCGTGTACCTCCGGTAAGAGGGTGCTCTCCTACTCATATACCCTACCATTCCCCCTTTTGCGAGGAGGCATCTGACAGGCTAAGTGAGGCAGAAAGAATCTAATGTGGGTACATCGACAAAGCTTGTTTCCTTGAGTTAGTGCTTCTACATAGCCTTCCACCTTTCCGCATAAGATCAGGTGATCCGGGTCAAACCCATGTACCTATCCAGAGGGGGAGGTACAGGACTCGATTCCATAATCGATGGAGAAGGTAGAGGTGGAGCGGCGGTGCATCCACCTCGGAAGGGAGCCCTAGGTCTCTTCATGGGGGTCATATGTAACAATTACAGCAAACAAGTTAAATGCACATGAACATGTGTTATGCAATATTCCAAATTCTTACTCAACCTTAAACTAGTTCATCATCACAAGGTGAATCAAAATCAATTCAACTAGTACAAGTCCTAATCACAATTGCATATATAATCTATAGTATGTCTAACAAGCCCATATTCTCAAATCAATGAAGTTCACATAGTTGAAATCAATATGCTATATCTCAAAACCACAGTTGTGCTCAACTAGCTTAGCCACCATTAGGAAATTCACCATATCAACATTCATGTCCCATGGCTAAACTACCCTAAGCAAAATAGCATTGCAAAGCACAATAACATTTTATCCAAATAACAACTATGTTGAATCAAGGGTCAACATGCCTCCTATCTAGCATAAGTCAAAATGTGTTCTTAGCCACAGCAACACAAATGCACATAATCCCAACTCAAACAAGCACAATACAATCCAAACAGCAACAAAAAAAATGCACACAATACCCATCAAATTGAATTGCAGGCACAATTTATTCACCAAAATCAACCAAGATCCAACAATTAAATTTCCTAAGGCATCACACATAATCTACACAATATCCAAAAAAATAGAGTAAACATTCATAATCCCAAAACAAGCTCAATAAAGTGAAGAAATATACCACCAAGATGCGTAGGAAGAGGAAAAGAGGAAGCCCACAATCAATTCGAAATCGAATTGGTCAAAGTGACAAAACCCCCAAATTCTAGGGTTTATGTTCTTGAAAGAATTGTTTTTTGATTTGTGGGTTGAGGTTGAGAAGAAAGGATAGGGTATGGAGTGGTGGTTGTGAGTGGTGGAGGGCGGATGGTAGCGGCGGCGAGCGACGGCGCTTGGTGGAGGACAGGTTGAGGATGGTGAAGAGGAGCGGGAGAAGATGAAGAGTAGCGGCAGATTGTGGATATGTTTGTGGCAAAATGGGTTTAACCCGTTATTTAAAGCAGATTCGTACAACCCTTCGTAACTCGCGATGTGTTCGTCACGACTCACGATGGGTGGTATCGAGGGGCGTTAGGTCTGGCTAGGCTCGAGGATGAAAGATGACAGCTCGAGGGCTCGCGGCTTCGAGGTCTTGAGAGGCTTGCTCGAGGATGAAAGATGACACCTTGAGGGCTCGCAGCTTCGAGGTCTCAAGAGGTTATGCTCGAGTATGAAAGATGACACCTCGAGGGCTCGCTGCTTCGAGGTCTCGAGAGGCTTTCTTAAGGATGAAAGATGACACCTCAAGGGCTCACAGCTTCGAGGTCTCGAGAAGCTTGCGGCCTCAAGGTTGAAGGATGACACGTCGAGGGCTCACGGATTTGAGGTCTCGAGAGGCTTGCTTCCTCAAGTAGATGATAGACTTCAGGTTCGGCTCTAGTTGAGGGCTTGCTGCCTCAAGGTCTCGAGGGGATGATGTCTTAAAGGGCTGGCCTTGAGAGTGTGATGGACTTTACGGCTCAGCTCAATTCAAGGCCTTGCTGCCTCAAGGTCTCGAGGTGGTGATGGTCATTCAAGTTCTACTCAAGTCAAGGGCTTGCTGCCTTAAGGTCTCAAGGGGAAATGTCTTGAGGGCTGGTCTCGAGGACTGGCCATGAGAGTGTGATGGTCATTCAAGTTCTGCTCGAGTTGAGGGCTTGCTGCCTCCAGGTCCCGAGGGGGTCTATCTCGAGAGCTCATGACAAGGTCCTCGCGAGCCATCGCGGCTCACAAAAAGTGGAGGCCGAGACCTTCATTTTGACACGAGATTTCTGAGTACATCGCAACTCGCCACCAATCTATCGCAAGTCGTGTCGAGGTCCTCGCGAGGCCATCGCGGCTCGGGAAAGGTGGAGGCTGAGATCTCCATTTCAACAAAATATTTCTGAGAACATCGTGACTCGCAACCACTCCATCTCGAGTCACAACAAGGCTATCGCGCTCGCGGAAATTTTTGGCCGAGACCCCCATGTTTAGCCAAAACCCCTGATTTGGTCTCCATTCACGACGAGGCCCTCGCGAGGCCATCACAACTTGTGATGATGCCCTCGCAAGGCCATCACGACTCACAACCACTTCTTACCTGGTACTTACAAGAAAACAAAATTCTGATTCCTTCTCTTGTCCATGTCTTACCTTCTCAACTCCAATCCTTTCTCTCTTCAAAAGTCCAATGCCTTGGCTTCAAAATTGCTACAAAATCGTGGAAAGCATAAAGCAAAAAAAATGAAAATTAATGATAAAATCCAAAACCAAACAACATCAACGGAAAGTCACGAATGACGATCCGGATGATTAAAACCAAGTTTATTTAATGCCATTGGCATGACTTACCCCCTTTTCTTGGGTTTTACTCACAAAATGGATCGAGGAGATCAACGTCCTCTCCTTTTTATGGAAAAATATTTTCATGGTAAGGTTTCAAAAGTTGTCCATTAACCTTCAAAGTATTGGACTTAGCTCGATCTAGAATCTCCACCGCACCATGCAGAAATACCTTAACCACCTCAAAAGGACTGATCCATCGGGACCTCAACTTACCTGGGAACAGGAGAAGGCAAGATTGGAATAGGAGGACCTTTTGACCAACGTCAAAGTCCTTCCTAATGATCATCTTGCCGTGCCACACCTTTGTCTTCTCTTTATAAATTTTAGCGTTCTCATAGAACTCTCTTCGGATCTCATCTAGTTCATCCAATTGTAACTTCCTATGCAAGCTGGCCTTATCTATATCAAGATTGAATTCTTTGACCTCTCAGTAAGCCTTATGTTGAATTTCCACCGGTAGATGACAGGGCTTACCAAACACTAACTGATATGGTGACATACCGATTGGTGTCTTGTAAGCCATCCTATACGCCCACAAGGCATCATTCAACCGAGAACTCCAATCCTTCCGGTTAGGGTTAACCATTTTTTGAATGATGGACTTGATTTCCTAATTGGAAACTTTGGCTTGCCCGTTGGTTTATGGGTGATAGGCAGTGGATGTCTTGTGAGTGACGCCGTACTTCTTTAAGAGTGCTGCTATGGTCCAATTGCAAAAATGGGTGCCATGGTCACTAATCAAGGCTCGGGGTACCCTAAACATAGAAAAGAGGTTATCTTTCAGGAATTCTGCAACCACTTTAAAATCATCAATCCTAGTGGGTTTAGCTTCAACCCACTTCGACACATAATCAACGGCTAGAAGAATGTATGTAAAGCCATAAGAACTAGGGAAATGTCCCATGAAGTCAATACCCCAAACATCAAATATTTCACAATATAGCATAGCTTTTTGGGGCATCTCATTTCTAGATGATATTTCCTACTCTTTGACACTTGTCACAAGCCTTACAAAATATGTATGCATGCTTATTTAAAGTAGGCCAATAAAAACCACTTTCCAAGACTTTCCTAGCGGCCCTTTTAGCTCCAAAATGACCCCTGCATGCATAAGAATGACAAAAAGTGAGAATTGAATGTACTTCATTATCGGGGATGCATCCCCTAACAACTTGGTCTACACAATGCTTATCATATCATCCATGAATACCTCGACAAAAGAATTACCATGAATGGTGAAATCATCCATGAATACCTCGACAAAAGTTTGAACAAATTCTGAGAAAATGCTTACCATACACCTTTGGAAAGTTGCGGGGGTGTTACATAACCCAAAAGGCATGTGCTAATAAGAAAACGTATTGAAAGGGCACGTGAAGGTGTTTTTTCTTGGTCTTCCGGGGCGATAGCCACTTGAAAATACCCCGAATACCCATCCAAAAAGCAATAGAAGGGGTGGCTTGCTAACCTCTCAAGCATTTGATCTATGAATGGCAATAGGAAGTTATCCTTCTGGGTTTCTGCATTTAGCCTCCGATAGTCAATGCAAACGCGCTACCCATTTTGAACTCGGGTGGGCACCATTTCTCCCTTCTCATTTTCAACCACCATCACCCCACTCTTCTTGGGTACCACTTGAGTTGGACTCACCCACTTGCTATCTGAGATTGGATAGATCATGCTTGGTGTAACTTGAGGATTTCCGCCTTCGCCACCTCCATCATCGATGGGTTAAAAAGGCATTGGGGTTGCCGGACGGGTCTTGCATCTTCTTCCAACAAGATTCCATGCATGCAATAGTCCATCCAATTGCTTCCTTGTTCTCCTACAACACTACCATCAATGTTTCTTCTTGCTCCTTGGTGAGCTTGCTTTAAATGATGATCGGAAGCATCTCCCCTTCCCCAAGAAATGCGTACTTGAGGTCACTTGGTAATGGTTTAAGCTCAATCACCGGAGCCTTCACAAGTGATGGGAGGAATTCGGGTTCTTTGGGTTCCTCTAAGTTAGAGGGTCAGGACTTTGCACCACTTCCTTAAGAATTCTTAACTCCTCAATGCTTTCCTTCAAGTTAGTACTCATGGAATATACAATACATGCAATTTTCAACATCATTTTCCAAAGAAACTAACAACGAATCATCACTACTCAATTCAAAAACATCTTGCACAATATCGTCAACAAAATCAATAGCATGGCAAGAATACTCTTCAAGAGGATACTTCATAGAGTCATTTATACTAAACTCTACTTTAATCCCATCAAACTCCATGGTGAGGGTACCGTTATACACATCAATGATGGTCCTAGAGGTCTTCAAAAATGGCCTCCCCAACAAGATTAGGGTAGCATGTCTATCATGCTCCATGTCTAGGACATAAAAATCCACAGGGAATATTAAGGAATTCCCCCTAACCAACACATCCTCGATGATACCCTTAGGGTACGCACTAGAACAATCGGCTAGTTAGATCACCACCCCGGTTTTGTGCAAAGTACCAAGATTGAGGCTTTCATACAAAGAATAAGGAATCACATTTATCGATGCACCTAAGTCAAGCATTGCTTTTTCAAAATGTGTATTTCCTATCATGCAAGGGATCGTGAACATGCCAAGATCGCTACATTTAGGGAGTAACTCCCTTTGGCACAAAGCGGAGACATGTTCACTTCTCCCATATTTAAGCTTGTTCTTCGTTCTTTGTTTTTTGTTTACTACACATAATTCTTTCAAAAAATTTTCATAGCTAGGAATTTGTTCAATTGCATTCAAAAGAGGGATATTTACCTCACACCGAAAGACTCCATAGATGTCCTTGTTGGATTCCTTCCTCCTTTTGTCTTTTAGAGCTTACGGGAATGGTGGCTCCAACACATATGGAGGAATCTCCACTACTCTTTCCTTCTTGTGAGGGGGGGGGATGAAGGTTTGGAAATGGAGGTTTATTTCTCAACGGTGATCTCCTCCTCCTTCCCATTTCCCTTCTTTGCTTGCTCATTGGCCTTCTCCTCATTCTCCTCTTTCCCTTCTTTCTCAAGCATTTCAAGCTTCCTAGGTTTGTCCTCAACAACATCACCAACTATGGGAAAGTCAACCTATTTACCACTTCTCAAAGATATAGCACTTGCATTTTGTTGAGGGTTGATCTCTTGTTGGGAGGGTAGCTTACCCTTTTCTCGAGCTTCAATGTGATTCACCACTTGAGCTATTTGGATCACTTGATTTTCCAAGTTCTTGATACTCGCCTTAGCTTCATCTTGGAACTTCTCACTTTTTTCCACGCACATGCCCAACCGGTGAATGGCTTCTATCACCTCATCCTTTGTTAGCCCCGAGCTCTCCCCTTGGTCTCTGGGTTTATCTTAGAGCCTTTGAAATTGTTGTTGAGGTGGCCTCTATTATTATTAAAAAGGCTGATATGGTTGAGGGTTTTGGTTTCCTTGGGGGTTTCCATACCAAAGGTTCGGGTTATCTCGATTTCCCAAATTGTACGACCGGTTTTGGTACCCTTGATAACCTTGGTAGCCTTGGTTACCTTGGTAGCCATGGTTACCTTGGTAGCCTTGCCCACCTTGATATCCTTGGTTTCCTTGGTAGCCTTGATTCCCTTGATAGCCCATGGCACTTACCATTTCAACATAATCCCCTTGCAAAGTGGGGCAAGTGTCCGTAGGATGTGCCAAGTAACAAATTTCACATGATTTAACATGTGGCACATTCCCAGGCTTTGTCTTCAACTATTTGACCATAGATGCAAGGGCCAAGACTTGATCCTCGAGCGTTCCACCATTTTAAGAGTCATTTGCGGGCATTGGATTCCTCCTTCTCAAATTTTCCCTTGAGCTAAAGTTTCTCGATTCCTCCGCTGGCTCTTCATACAATTGCATAGCTTTGGAGGATGTTTTGTTTCCAAGGGTACCACCACAAGAACTCTTTACCAACCTTTGATCTTCATCAAGAAGGCCATTGTAGAAGTAATAAACCAAATCCCCCTCCGAATAATCGTGATAAGGGCAACTTGCAAGAAGCTTCTTGAACATCTCCCAATAGTCGAAGAGAGATTCTTCATGCCATTGGAGGATGTTGCTTATGTCCTTCTTCAAGGCGGTGGATATAGAGGCTGGAAAGTATTTGGCTAGAAACTTCATTTTCATATCAAGCTACTCTTAATACTCTTGGGCCGTAGGTAGTGGAACCAATCCCTTGCACCATCCCTTAGTGTGAATAGGAATGCCTTCAACTTGTAGAAATATTCATTCACTCCATGGGGGACCGTACCACCACACAAGAAGTGAAATTCGGTGAGGTGTTTGTTGGCATTTTCCCCTTGCCTACCAAGGAAGATGGGTAGCATGTTGATGAACCCGATATTTAGCTCAAAGTGCCCGTTCGGTCCAACCGCAGGATACTCGATGCATATCGGTTGTTGATTGAGGTT
Organism: Rubia yunnanensis; assembly: GCA_037428765.1. Classification (NCBI taxonomy): domain Eukaryota; kingdom Viridiplantae; phylum Streptophyta; class Magnoliopsida; order Gentianales; family Rubiaceae; genus Rubia; species Rubia yunnanensis. Next base: position 70,368,134 of record CM075066.1, on the reverse strand, counting down.
GAGGGCCATGATGTCTCTTAGCAAAGCTTGCCCCAAAGGAATCTCTCTTTGGTGGAGAGGAGGAGCTCGCCCTTGGATATGACGATGCTCATCCTCAAGCTCAATTTGATGTTCCATAGAGGAAGATGTATCCACAAAATGGTCACTATAAGGGGTGTTATTCACACTTTCCAAAGAAATCCTCCTAGCCCATCTCAAATTAACCTCTAACTCGGGGTCGTAGTGTAGGGGTTCTTGTAAAGAGGATCACGTACGAACCATACACCAATAACTCAAACAATACGTCTCCAATCCAAGTGAAAATGGCAAATCAACTAAAAAAACAAAAGCAAACTAACACATATTTACAATTAGCATATAATCACACATAATATGCCCAAACACTTAAAAATAAATGCCTCTTCCCCGGCAGTGGCGCCAAAGTTGGGAGGTCATCGCCGTACCTCTCAAACTTAATACTTTTAAGCCCTAATGCTTCCTATCTACAATAAAGTAGATAATGGCAAGTCGGGGTCATCCACGAGAAAAGGGATCTTTTCAACTGTTTAAACATATATAGGAGAAGAAATACTAGGCATATACATACATAGATATATATATATATATATAAGCATGTAAATAAGGGGGGTTGATTGGTTTGATCCTAAGTTATCAAATTGAAGTACAACAACTAGCAAAGCAAGAAAACTATTCTAATCATACAGTACAACTAAAGATACGATGTAAATGATAATTAACGGATCCTTGGGGGCAATCGATTTCCACTTCCAAACTTTATATAGCTCATTGATTCATTCACTCATTCAATTACATTTCTTGTCTATGGGGAATGTTATCACTTCTAATTCAAAGATCAACATTCATTCCTCCTTAAGAGTAGTTTGCAAAGATAAACAACGACCATTTGCAAACCTCATTGATGATCACCCTGGACAAACAACATCATAGGGGTGTTTCATCAATGGCATTTTACCCAAAGGACCATAGGTTTGATAATAAAAATCCTTCTACCAAAGACATAGTCATTTAACCAAACAAAGCATTCATTAGATTAAACTAAGAACAAACAACATTCAAGGTTCAACCTTTCTTTGCATCTATATGACAAATATGAGAACAAACACATTAACATACTCATCTAGCAAGAATTACCTCACATTATACACAAGAAGTTCTAAATCCATGCTCTTGGATTTCCATATCAAATGAGTTAAGAAATTTTCAACTTTCCTAACACCCTAACATTTCAATCTTACAAACATTTCATATACTCAAACAACCCATGGTATAAATGATGTAAAATACAACATTAATGGCATAATAAATGCTCTCCAATAAATGTTCATAAATGAGCAAACATAGAATCTCACTACATAAGCTTGGAAGCTTCAATCAATTGCTCCCAAGAACTAGATTTAGCTACAAGAGTTCATACTAATTAATGCTAAATAACGAAACATAATACAAGAGATTGTAAAGATGAAAATGGAAGAAAAAAGGGTTTTAAACAGCAATAAAAATGCAGGTGAAGAAGATTCTGAATGAGAGAAAAGAGAGTGCTATTTATAGTACAAAAAGGATAAGGTGAAATTCTGGCCACCCGTTGGTCGCGACTTGTGACGGGCCCGTCGCGACGGGTGCTATAATTTTTCCTTGTTTCCTTTTCTTCTTCTTGTGGTATACAATCATCTTCATAGAAATTCCTCTTATTTTTCAAGTCTTCAATGTCTCCAAAAATGGTTTTCAATGGCCTCCGGTCTTTATGTCTTCGAAGCAAGTCTTCAAAAGTCTTTAAAAATGTGATCTTTAATGGTCTCCGGTCTTCATGCCTCAGTTTTCTTCCCTTGTCAAGCAAAATCCACTTTGAAGAGGTAAAAGAGAGTAAAGTTGCTCTTACCCCTCCTAAGAGAATTTCAAGGTAAAACACAAGCTCTTGATAATAAAAGAGCACAAAAGTGACCCAAAATAGTACTAAATTATGCATATAAAATGGACATATCAGTATGCGATTACTCAAACCTTCATTGTCAGCCATGAATCCTGAAATTCATATTGTCACAGATGATATATATATAATGACGTATATAAATTGGTTTGAGAGATATCAACTCAATTAATCTTTTAAGTTGGCCAAAATAATGGTCATGTCAACATGTATGTGCGACGTCGCTCACCTATTGGTAGAACTGATTGGTTAACTGAGAAGGGTGCAACATCTCATACATGAATAGCAGTAGAATTATGAATGTGCGAAGGCGCATGACCATTGTACCAAACAAAGTGTGATCTAATGGCCAATGACTTGCATTCAAAACCAGCACATACACTAACAACAGTAGAAAGTCGTGGTTAGTAAAGGTCCCAAACCAAAAAACTGGGCAACAAAATCAGAGGAGAACATAGACCCGAAATGGCCACACCCTAGAACCCTAATCCATAGGAACTTCAAAAAAAAACATACAACACATTCACACACTATATACCAAATAATTTGAAGGAAAAATACAAAAATGAGAGTAATCTAAAGAATCTAAAAACCATACCCCTAAGAAAAGTGGATACGAGTGTTGAAATTTGAGGGAAAATTAAATGTTTGAAGTGATTTATGAGGTGGGCTCCATATAAATAGTCGTTTGGAACCCTTGTGAATTCTGCCTTGGCATGTGCAACATCTCACATTCATCAACGTTATTGACATATAACCGACGTCCGCTAACATGAATGTTGAACTAACAATTTCAGCCCACCAACATAGCAAATGGGCCCACGATCATCAAAAAGAATATAACTGACCTTAATAATGATTAATAGTATATTAGAAACTACTAAATGACATTTATAAATGTCCCTTTACTTTATTAACATCATGTTCAATTGGAATCAATTTTAGAAATCACTGAACTTTTTAGTTATTACACTTAGGTCTCTCCAAGAATGTGGGTGACGTCGAAATGCAAAATTGGAGAAACCCAATTATCTAAATCACATTGTCACAATCATGTTGTTCAAATTTAGTCATCAACGAACCGGGGTATTCATTCTTCACTTTAATTAGTATTCCATCAATACCCTTACAATGAGCGTCATTAGAACGATAATTTCCTCCACATAGAATCACACGAACTTACATATTCTTGATTTTTTATTAATTAAAGATAACAAATAAATTTCCATCAATTTTTTTTAAGCGCTAATACGTGGTCTAAAGTAAATTGTGGATGATTACTTATAAGTATGCAAGGGCTAATTGGAAGATCTTGTGGAAGTATCCGCGCTTTTTCTCTAGACCTGGCTTCTATCGCCGTCTTTAATGGGCTGGTATCTACTAGTTATTTTATATTATAATTAATTAGCTATAAAATTATATTTATAAAAAATTTTAGTGTAATATAATATTATTAGTTTATAAGAGATAATAATAAATTTTACCCTAAAATTATGTTGTTCAATATATATAATTTAATATTTCATTTGATGAACATCTATATTCTCATATGAAAGCACTCACATTATAAATAAACAATTTTGTTAAATGTTATTGATTTGTACCATTTTACATGTGTTAACTAATGCATTCGATAAATTTGTTAGTCTTGTTTGTTTGGTTGATTGCTAGTTTTAGTTAGGTTTTATGCAACAAAGAGTTTAGATGACCATTGTTTTTTTTCTTACCTAAGTCCCGCATTTTGTAGACTTAATTAGAACTAATGGATACATTATATTCACAGGCACCTAGATCTTCCTTTGTGATCTTACTAGTAGGTTGATCATCAGTATTTTGTCAGTATTTTGCAGAAGGCAACTCGCAAGAGTGGTAGTAGATCTTAGTCGTCCACAAGGGCGGTAGTAGACAAGGAGGCCACAAACTTAGGCATGGTAAAGATGGAAAGAAGTCGGAAAAAGAGTAAAGTTGAAGTCTAGGATATCAAAATGAAGGCTGGATGCATCAGCCGACACGATCCATAATAGCTGACACGTCCATTCCAGGAAGCACCAGCACGAGGCACCTGGCGTTGCATGGCTCATGCCAGCTGGCCTTGGCATGAGGCCTCCATCCCGCACGACCCATGTAAAAGTCATTGGCACGAGGCCCCTTCCAGCATGGCCCATGCCAGCCTCTCTTTGATGTGGGCCATTTCTCTTAGAATAGCATGTGTCATTTCAACTCAAGATTTGAAGACCAGCCAATGGGTTGTGATGTTATCTACAGCTCGTGCCAATGTATTACTGAGAAACCGACTCCCAGCTGACACCCCCATGATGTTCCACAAGGCCTGTGTCATTCAGTTGTTCGAGACAACACTCCCAGCCAATGTCTCATGCCAAATGATGCAGGCGTGCGTGATCAGAAGGCCAAGATTGAGCACCAGCCAACGGTCAGCGTCAACCGGCATTGTCCGTGCCAAGGGTGCCAAGAACAGTTATGCCAGCTAGTACGACCTATGGCAAAGTCTCCCAGCATGGATGTGCCAGGCCGTATGGCCCATGCCAGAAGCTTCTCACAGGGCTACGCCACGCCACACGGTCGTGCCACATGAGGCATCGCGTCCAGTTTACAGCTGCTGGGATTTTTTTGCCTATTTTGGGCCTTTTTCAAGGCCCATTTACCTACTACTACAAATATATTCCTATGTCTAACAGGATTCAAGTTTGGCTTAGTTTGGAACATTGTTATATACTCTTGCGGAGCATTTTAAAAAGAGAAACGGAATAACCTTCTCTCTAATTTCTTTTCTTCTGGATTTTTTCCAAGGGCATTGAATCCAATGAAATATTTGGGTTCAATGCTTAAGGAGTAGTTAATTTACTTGGGGTTAGTGTTTGTATTCATGATTTGATTATGTCTTTTTCATATTTTTAGATTCTCTTATCTTTATGTCCTTTGAGTATTTTTGCTTGATTTATGCTTTCCATTCTTTTGAGATTTATGCTATGCCATTGTTAGGATGTATCCATACATTCATGGTAGTGTAATATCGTGCTAGGCTTCATTTCTACATAGGGAATGCTAGATTATGGAGTAGGTTCAAGCACACCGGGAAGATGAGTGCGTTTGTTACATCTAGAGTATGTCTTCCGATTGGTTAAATCATAATTCTAATTGTCTAGTTGTGTGAGGATTCACGTGTTTGGAATGTTACACTAAATCCTAACAAGGGGAAACCCTTATCTTACCCCGATAAATGAGCATGACTTTTTGCAAAAACTAGAGTTGTTCCGACTCTAGAGTCATCACAAGATTTCAATTCCCTTGCCTCTCTAGGCCTAGGGATTGGTATACATAGTGGAGTGTCCAGGATGTATTAATCTTACTTTCATATATAACGGTTGCAACCTACACAAGGCATTGTTCCTTTGATTGGGATTTGTTCCTTTAAGTGGGGCACATTAGCATTGGGAGTGAGATGACGGGACGGACTGCGGCTTCCATAGGCAAGACCGCATCCCTAATGAAAGAGACAGTGACATATGCATGTAATGGTGGCAGGTACCTTTGTGTGATAGACAAGGGGGATGTCTAGCTGTCTCCCCTATATGTTATGTAGGCATAAGATATGTTTATATATTTTTATGTGACTGAATCAAGGATAAAAGTCATTCATCGATCATGTAACGCAAACACCCCCCAAGTGCTAGTTTATATGGTTTATTCTCTTGTAATCTTGCGTGTTTGTAGTTTTTTAATTTAAACCCCCCCAAAAAACCTATTTTCCAATATTTAGCCATTTGTAACACACAGATTGATTAACAACCCGGACATGGCTATTTGTAGTTGGCTTTTAGACATCTAGCATCTATGTGGACAAACATGGGCTTGCCGTTATCTACCAACTAGGTAGCATAGTAGTAGAAACGGGAGCAAAATATAAATATTTATATTTTAAAGCCCCTCCTCGAGTTAGTAGATCTTCCGTAAAAAGGTTGTTTATTAGTGACCCCAAGGGGATGCATATCAAATTTTGGCGTCGTTGTCAGGGATGCTAGTCTAAAAGATTAATTGTTAACTTGCATATCACGTTAGTCAAGTAGTCTGTATTTTTTTTCTTGGTTCTTTAGTTGGTTTTAAGTGTTGATCTTGTTTTTATAGTTCTTCCATTTACTTTTAACTAGTTTGTGAGTGTTGTTTTTGGTTTAGTTTTTGTTTGGTTTCTAGTTTATGGTACATACCTGTACCATGAACTTGATCTTTGCAAGAACTACCTGAACGCTCAAGTAGTCGGAGGAGAAGGAGAAGGAGAAGGAGAACTAGAGCAAGGGTTCCACAAGAACCATTTTTGAGGAGCATGTAGTCATGACGGAGGACAACCACACTTTGAGGGAGTTGATGGCTCCAAATTTGAAAAATCAACCCATGTGCATCACTTTTCCCCCGTTTCCACCTAATGTCAATTGTGAGCTAAAGAGTGGGATGATCTAATGCTTACCGACGTTCCATGGGATGGCTGGGGAGGATACAAACAAGCATCTATCAAAGTTCCATCTCGTATGCACCAACATGAAGCCACACAGAGTCTCAGAAGAAGATTAGAACCTTCGGAAATTTCCCTTCTCACTGTGAGATTCGGAAAAGGATTGGTTATAATACAGTCCATCGGGGGTGTATTACATCATGGATGGATATGAAAAGGCATTTCCTTGAAAAGTACTTTCCAGCTTCAAAAGTCGAGGGGTAGAAGAAACAATTGTCCAACAAATCTCAGAATGCAAATGATTCCCTGGATGAGTATTGGGAAATATTCAAAAGGTTGTTGGCTAGTTGTCTTTGTTACCCATTCAAGGAAGGCAACTTGGTGTATTACTTCTTCGAAGGGTTTTGTGATAATGACATGAGGATGGTTAACGCAGCTTACAATTGTTCCATTACCAACAAGAGTCTGAAGGACGCAATGGCTTTGTTAGAGGAAATAGCAAACGGAACGAGGCAAATCGGCACAAGACCAAGAGTGAAAATATTGGATGAGCTGACCCAATCTCCCAAGTTGGAAGAGCAAGTGAAAGCACTTGCCTCTATGATCAAGGAATTTATGATGGGGAGGATTCAACAAGTCAAAGTGTGCAGAATATGTTGTTTAGACCATCCCATCGACATGTGCCCACAAGTGGTTGAAGATATGGAAGAGGTGAATGCTTTGGATTTCAACGGAGGCAATAGGAAATTTGCAAGGATACAACAACAACAACAAGGGTTTTTCAGGAACCAAGGAAATAAGAAGAAAGATTGTTATGTATATATCTTCAACCCTAGGTATCGCGATCACCCCAACTTTTGTTAGTGAAAGGATAATCAAGGTCAAGGGTACAACCGAGGTCAAAAACCTCAACCATATCCTAGGGGATAAGGGCCTTCCAAAAATAATAAAGCCATTTACAAGTCAGCTAGGGAAGAAATCCTCAATGCCATTGGACTTGGCAAAGAAGCATGATGTGTTTATGGAGCGAATAAGAAGGGAAATTAAAGAACTTGGCACTAGGGATTTCTCAAGCATCAAAAACCTTGAAGTCCAAGTCGGGTAACTCACCACCTCTATAAGCTGACTTGAGGCTAAGGAATCTGGCAAGCTACCTTCCCAACCCGAGGTGAACCCAAGGAATGTAATTGCATTGAAGCTAAGGAGCGAGAAGGAGGTGCGAGAGGCCGAGAAATACATTGCGAAAGAGGATGATCTAATTGTGGAAGCCGACAAGACCAACTTTGAAGAGAGAGAGATTATTATTGAGAAGGAGCCTCCCAAAGAGCTCCCCACCACCTTGACGAGAGTGACCCTCCCACCGCCTTTTCCAAGTTCACTTAGGGGAAAGCCGAAGGTGGCAACAAATTATGAAAACATTTGAAAGATCTTTGAAAAGGTTGAGGTAATCATTCCTATCTTGGAGTTGATTAAGCATGTTCCCTCTTATGTTAAATTATTGAAGAATGCATGCACTAAAAAGAGGAACAAACTAATAAAGAGGGTAGGAAAAATTTAAAATAGGGTGAGTCGCCGCTCTAAATCATAAAAATTTGCCTAAAAAATGTGATGACCCCGGGATGTTTTCGATACCTATTTCCTTAGGTGGGAAGTTAGTGTAAAATTTTATGATTGACTTAGAAGCATCTATTAATGTGATTTTGTATAATCTTTATGAAATCCTAGACATAGGTGAACTTAGGGACACATAGGTGATTATCTAACTCACTGATCACTCCCAAGCTAGCCCTTGATACTTAGTGAAGGATGTAATGGTTAGAGTGGGCAAGTTAGTGTTGTCCTTAATGTAGGGCACGATAGTAGTGCACCCTCAATCTTACTAGGGAGACCATTTCTAAAAATGTCAAGGACAAAGATTGATGTTCACTTGGGAGCGCTAACCCTAGAGGATGATTTTGATAAACTGGGGTTTGATATTTACAAGTCTAAGCATGATTCATCCAACCACTCTCTTATGTGCAAAGGCATAACATTGTTTGATAAACATGCTCAGTTTGATAAGTCTTGCATGATGAATGAAAAATAATGCCTAGATGAGTTCTTTGATAGTGAGGATGAATTCTATGCATTGCAAGATGTTAGTGATGATATGTCTATCTCTGAATGTTTTTATATGCTCATTAATTTGCAGCGGTTATCGGATAGTGATGAGGACATAAAACCTCCCCAACTATCTCTGGGACCCGAGGAAAAAGCTAAGGATTCATCATTAACTTGATATGGACACACATATTCTTTGGTGAACAAATGGAGAAAAGGTAAGGATAACACCTTGTGGAGATCTCTTCACAAGGAGGTCATCGTGGGTTGACTCCAGGGACCCAACGGTCGGTTCTTTTTAGTTGAAATGCATGAGAAAATAAGTTGTGAGGATGACATTAAATATACGGTGGACTTTCTTGATTTGATTTAATGTTTTTGGTAGATGGATGGATTTTGTATGTTTGTTGTTTGTGACAAACGAATTTTGTGTGAAATCTTGTTGGTCGTTATATGAAAGATAGAGTCTTGTGCCTTGTGTTGTTGGGAAATAGGACTTACTGGGTGAAAAAAATTTCAAAAGAAAAAGGGACAGGCCGGCGCAACACGTCTGTGCTGCTCCATAGCTCGTGAAAAGAGGATCAATACAAGGCCACCTCATGCTGGAAGGCCTCAGCAAGAGGCTCTTTTTGGCACGTTCGTGCCATTGCCTCTTGCTAGGCTGGAAAATGGGGCAAAAGTGCATATTTTTGAAAATTCAAGTGCTTAAGCAAAACATGTACTTTTGACCCATTAATTCAACAAATATTTTATTCCCTAGTATTACTGATGTAAATAGTACAATGCTAAACATCACCGCCTCCCTTGAGCATTAGTTAAGTGACATTTTTGTCTCTAAAGTTTCTATTTCTCCATAAATCATCACTATCTCCTTTGTACCTCCCTCCTTAATAACCTGTTTTGCATGAGCATAATTTTCTGAAATTAGAATCATAGTACACTCTCCTTATCCATAAGAGTCCTTTAACCCATTGCAAGTTTTTCAAAAACACTCACTCTCACTTATCCTTTGGAAAACTCAAATTTTGGGAGCTTTTCTCTCAAGGGAGAGAAAATTTTGCTTCTACTTGTGTGGTTCTTCAAATCTTAGCTTCAAATTATGGGTAATTCTTTGAACTTTTTGTTTAATTTCTTTCTTTAGCTTGAATGGGTTGTGATAAGAAGCTTTGATTTTAAAATCTTGTTATGTTCTTGGGAAGTATGTGGGTTATGCGATTGAATGAATTTGTGATAATCTGAGTGTGAAAGAAGTACATGATTTTTTAGTTGAAGGTGATATAGATTGTCATGTTGTGGTTATTTAGGAGGAATGAATATTTATTGAGTACTCTTATCGATGAGGTGATATGATGCATGTGATTTTGGGAGAATCGTTCTTAAATGAATAGCCCTTGTGTTGAAATTGCTTGGCTATTTAGAAAGAATGTTCTTTTTCAATTACAATTGATGATATCCTTGTATATTCTTGCCATTACCATTTTCTTCTTGTTGTAAATTTGATAGAATTTCTCCAAATAGAATCAAGGCGGACAAGGAGACAACTTCCCCAGGTAAGAAAAGGAAGAAGCTGGCTAAAGTTGGGAGAAAAGAGTCGACGACTTCCCTTCCTCCAAACCATGTATTTGTGATGAAGGAATTCATGGGGTTGACCACCATTTCAGGGAGTGCATCCCAGAGGTGGAAGTACTTGAAGGGACCAAAGAGGAGAATCTTGGATATGGGTTTCACATGTAAGGAAACTCTAGAGGCTCTAGGCCTACTTGAACCCGCCATCTACAAGGTAGGTTGGATAGGCCTAGAAGGCTTTCTAGAGAAGTATTTGAAGACTTACATCTGATGAACTTTGGAATCCTTGGCAACTCTGAAGCAAGCAACAGTCAGTGGGGAGAGGATGATCATCCACTTTCATCTCGATGACAAAAGAGTATACTATGTTGCACGGGGAGGTTTCCCAGGCATTTGGATAGAAGTACAGGAAAACGCTTTTTGAGAATTCTATCGGGCCACCCGTATTCGCTTAGCAGCTTTTGGAGGATTATACAGGCACTGAGAGGAAGCATCTGCACAAAAGTACCGCAATAGTCCACACGGATTTGCGGTACATCCAGTAACTTCTATCCATCAGAGTACTTTACCACAAGGAACTATCACAATGCCCGAGCCGAGATGTCCAAATTCTTTGGGCAATGACACTGGAAGGGACCTTTTACCCCAACTTGGTGGGGATCTTTGTGGAAGAGTGCTTAACTCCGAGAAAGAAAAATGGTGGCAAGATTTCAATGGGATGCATGGTTGGACTCTTGGGTCAACATTTGGGGCATCCGGTTCCTACTAAATTTGCGGTGGTAAACTTTGGATGCTCGGGATCAAGATACACTATGGACGAGCTAGCGAGAGCGTCAATGGTTACCCTCACTACTTCCCAGGATCGTTTCATATGGTCATATGGGTGTACGACGGTGCTACGTGGGAGGTCATCGTACCTCTCAAAGTTACTTTTTTTTAATCCCTAAATGCTTCATATCTACAATTAAGTAGATAATGGCAAGTCAAGGGTTGTCCATGAGCATAGGGATCTTTCCAAGTGTTTAAACATATAAAGCAGAAAACATACATAGACATAGATAGATACATATAAAAACATGTAAGTGGGTTGGTTTTTTCCTCATTATCAATTTAAAGACAAGTTAACTAACAAGAAAGGTAAAACAATTAAATATGCAATAAACTATGAGAACGAGATTTAAAACACAAGTTACGGAACTTTGGGCGCAATGGACTTCCACTTCCATGCCTCTTATCTATCATTGAACATGCAACATTTTTACTACTTTCACTACTTGTTGTGAAAACTAGTCTTCTACCTTTCTTAGATAGTAGTTTCCAAGAGAGAATTCGACATATCTTGTCAAACCTCACCAATGACTCCCTCAGTCGAGACACGAATAAAAGTATCACATTGATGTCATTGAGCACAAAGAATAAACAAGGTTGGTAACACTTATAAACACTACACTGTGTCTAAGGATTGAACTAATTTATGCATTTACACAAGATTAGTCAAGACCGTTCAATGTTTATAGATTTATCTAATTTACTACCTAAAACACACATAACAAAGAATTCAACATCATCATATTCATCTAGAAATTATCAATCCACGAACAAAATCAAAGTCTCTAATTCATACTCTTGGATTTCATGTCAAAAGAAGGGGAAATTAGCTATATTCCCCAAACCCTAACAAGCAATCATACAAGTATTTCATATAATTAAAATTTTAAGAACATTAATGGCATTAACAACCCACATTCAATGCTCTATAAATACAGAATAGTAAAATCATTAAATAGGATACAAAGTGCTCTTAATACATGGGCTTGGAAGCCTTGGTCAATTTCTCCCAAGTACTAGATTAAGCTACTAAAAATCATGCTAATTACCAACAACAATTCACACATAATCAAAGCTAAAGAAAGGATGAAAATGGAAGTAAATTAGGGTCAAAATAGTAACAAATCGGGCTAAGGAATAAGAGAGGGAGGAGAGATAAAATGCTATTTATAGTAAAAGAAAAGGAAGATGGATTTCTGGCCACCCGTTCACCGTGACTCGCAACAAGTTCGGCGCAAGTTGCGACGGGCACCCAGAATCCACAAGTGAAATTTTTCTTCTTGTTGTCTTCTCCTTCACTTCACCACAACAAGTTTCTTCTCTTCTTCAACTCTTCAAATATTCAAAGCAATTCTTCAAAGTCTTCAAAGTCTTCATCGTCTTCAAAAGATGGTATTCAATGGCCTCCGGTCTTCAAGTCTTGATGTTATTTCTTTGTCACACAAAATACACTTATAAAAGGTAAAAGAACGTAAAGTTCCTCTTACCTCTCCTAAGAGAATTTCAAGATAAAACACAATCTCCAAATGACAAAAAAAACACAAAAGAGATCCCAAAAAGTCCTAAAATATGCATATAAAATGGACACATCAAACCTCCCCGCACTTGAACCTTACTCGTCCTTGAGTAAGAAAATATTATAGCACACAAAGGAATTAATGTATCCACATCCTAAACTAATATTCCCCCAAATTGGTACCTCACAAAACTCTCAATATCACACATCCCAAAGCCACGATCAAATGAGAATTCATCAACAACCCCCATTCCTAAATCTACTCAACCATACTAACCTATCAATTCATTAATATCCACAAAAACATCTCTCTATGTCCCAAATTGACAATCCCCAAATCCAATGGCACAAAGTGAAGGCAAAAACATGCATTAAGTTCAAACACATAATTCACTCTATACCAATATATCAACCCAAAAACGAAGTATATCAACAATCAAGAATTTCATACCTTACTTCATTTTCCCCGCTAAATTACCCAATCCCAAGAGGTCTCATTATGTTAAGCTACCCAATCAATCCATATGGCAATCGCAACCTTATGACTCCAACTCCAGCAAGTGAGTGAAATCCCAGTTTTTTTCTCTCTTTCACTCTTTTTTCCAGGATCCCTTTTGGGTTTTCATCCTAGCCACACACCATGTTTCTTTGGCTCACATCTCACCTTTTTCCACACATTTAGCATCTCATTTTTTCATAGGTCGCACTTATGGGTTTTCGACCTATCTGGGCCCCCAATGTCGCCCTTTTGGGTTTCCCTCTCTGATCGCCCTTTTGGGTTTCCCTCTCTGGTTGCCCTTTTGGGTTTCCCTTTTGGTTTTTTAACTTATTGGGCTTCTTTTTATTTTTGTTCTTTTTTTCACTTTCCATATTTTTCCAATTTTTCAATTTTTTTTCATTTTTCCCCGTGTTTTTTCGATCAAACGTAACAAAATGCTTTCCAAATGTCAAAGGTAATAACATTCTATTTCAACAAATGAAAATCATCCCAAAGCAAAGAGAAAATATCCCAACCACCAAGTCTAAGAGAATAAATTCAAAGCAAAACAGTAAAAGCAATAAATACCCCTCCCCACACTTAAAACGCTACATTGCCCTCAATGTAGACAAAATATGGAAAAAAATACAAATCAAAGTAGGGAAGCGTAAAATAATAGCTCACAATCAGGAATAGGATGGCCCGGCACCATCATCGAGGTTCTTGCCATAAGTCTGTTGATACTTTGCCAGCCAAACGGCATTACTCTGATGACGCTCTCTTTGCCTCGCTACTCTACTGGGATCTGGGCCTGGGGTACCACTAGCCTACGACTACATCTCTAAAATCTTGGATGAGAGATAATCAATCTTCTCATCCATCTCCATGAGACCCTGGGAGATGAACAGGTTGTGCTCAACCTAACCGCGGTGGTGCTGATCCTGCATGTAGAAGTCATCCTGAACTGTCTATACCATGTGCTCATAAAAATCAGGTGGAGGCTGAAGGAAATGAGGTGGAACATATTCCTCCTGCATCGGTTTTTGGCCCTGTCTGATGTGGTGAAGAATGAGGCACATTATGTGCCTGAGTGAGTGGGAGAGCACCCTCGTCATTCAGAGCTAGAAGTGAGGGTAGGTTCTTGAGTTCTTGCTCGAAACCCACCCTTCATGAAGTATAGGTGCTATCACTATATCTTGGACCATCGTATCAAACTCTAGCTTAGTCCTATAGTGCTGAGGAAGTGTCATAAAGGTGACATTCCTCACCCCACACAACCAATGGTACACTTCTCGAGCCTCTATGGTGTATATCAAGTCAAACTTCTTTATCCTCTCCATAGTGATGAGGTATGAAGAACCTTTTCTCAATCTTGGGAAGCCATCCGGAGAAACCAAACCTAAGTGATCTGCTAAGAGGGTGATCATACCCCCTATGATAATCTTGCTCTTTGGCTTCTCAGCCACATTGACCACTCTCTTCATCCACAACTCAGCCCATTCTCCATATCCCATCCCCTCACTTATTAGTTACCATAGGTAGTGAATATCTGGAACAGGCATGTTCGTCGGCTCCGATGAACAAAATAGTGTACCCGCTAAGAACCTGTACACAAATTGGAGCGTGGGATGGATGATGATGTTGGTTTTGTCATGGGTGTTCCTCATCCTCCTCATCACTATACTGTAAATCAAGTTATCCTCCTCAACCATGAACTCTAGGGCCTCTGGGTTCAACCTCGCTCGGTGTCTCACCCAAATGCTGCCTCTATCTGCGAGACTGTCATCTCTCGAGGTACATCATCCAGGTGAAATGTGATGTACCTCTGACACGGTTCATCATTCTGCATGTTACATATTTGGATGGTAGACAACAAATCCAGCGAATAGCACCGGTATGTGGGGGCACTCTTGCCTATGAAACCATCTAATCCTCTTTTGGCAAGGAGGCAACGAACTGGCTATGTCAGCTCGAGTGCATCAAGTTTTCTCGAATCGATGAAACTTATCTCTAGGAGCTTTTGGGTAACACGGACATCTCACCTATCCGCATAAGGCTCAGTAATCTAGGTCAAACCCATGTACCGGTCTGGAGGAGAAGGTAGCTTTGGAGCCAGTGGTGGAGGTGGGGGTGGAGCAGCAGCGCACACACCTCATGGACCCCAATCGACCCTGAACTAGTCTAGCAACATCACAGATTCCAAAACACAAGTGCCATCCATAATAGCATATATAAAAAAATCAGGCCACCTTCAATTATACCAAAATTTCCCACTTATTAAGGTTGTCACATAGCTAAATATCCATTATGTCATATCCTAGAATATCAATTATGCCTAAACTAGTTCAACTATCATCAACAAGTTCAAAATGCTAACATTCAAGTCTCATAGCTAAACTACCTTAAGCATGACAACTATTGCATATAAATATCACACTATGTTCAACAAGCCAACATACTCAATCCATAGCATAAGCCACAACCCATTCCAACAATCACAACTTTGATATTAAGACGTAGCTAGACAACTTGTGCATTCACTTATGTTTTTGGCCAACTAAGCACAATATAATCAAAATATCATCCCATAGTCAAAATCTCAATCAAGTTAAATTCATAACCACAATATCTACAAGTAAATACCAAATCTATAAAGCCTCACAAAACATTCACAATTTCAATACATATCCAACATGATGAATTACATAGAATATTTGCAAATGATGAATTACATAGAATATCCAACATGATGAATTACATAGAATATTTGCAAATCAAGCACAAGGGAGTGTTGAAATGTACCACTTAGATGTGTAGGAAGATGGACGAAACAAGCCTACAAAGAACCTACCCCCAATATCCTATGAATTTCAAGAACCCCAAATTCTAGGGTTTTGGTTCTTTACTAATTGAGGTTGATTCGTGGACAATAGTGGTGACAATATGGATTGGAGACGGTCTAGGAGGGATTTCCAGCCAAAAATGGCGATGATTGGTGGCCAGAATTGAGTGGTGGAGAGGTGGTTAGGGTGGTGGAGAAATGGTGGGAACGGCAGAGGTAGATGGAAGAATGAAGAGGGAGAGTGTGCCCATTTTTTTAAAAAAAAAGGGCTCTATACACTCGGCATGAGTCGCAAAGCCTTGGTCGCGACTTGCGATGAGGAAGTCAAACTGGCAAGAAAGTCAACCACTTGGTTGCGAGTCGTGACAGGACTATCGCGAATCACAAAAAGTTAGACCTAGGAGCCAACATTTTCCAACTTGTTTATGATTTGGTCACGCCGAGCAACCAAATCTTTACAAGTTGCAACAGGTTCATTGCAACTCGCGATGGAACTTTCGTGACATGCACAAAGTTGAACTTGAAAGCTAAATATCCCCATCTTTTTTCTGATTTGTTCAGTCCTAGCGATGGACCTTTGTGACTCGCACAAAGTTGGATGTGAAAGCTGGAAATCCTCAACTTTCTTCTGATTTGGTCGTGACTCCTGGCCTCACTATCCCGACTCGTGATGGTTTCTTCCCGACTCACGAAAGAAGCTTCGCGAGTAGAAAAATCTTGGAGCAGGAAGCTCACATTTTCCCTAAGTTCCCTGATTTCATCATAATTCGCAACACTACCTTTGCGAATCACGACAATTGACACTTCTCAATACTTAGAAAAATTTTAGGGTTACCAAGTTTCCAAGCTTTTCTTCATTTCTCCATGCATTCCTCCCTTTATAAATTCCAGCTTCATGCTTTTCAAATTGCTATAAAATCATGGAAAAACATACCCGTGAAAAGACAACAAAATAATGAAACTAACGACAAAAAACCAAATTATAGCAACATCAATGAAAAGTCACGAATGGCAATTCAAATGATCAAAACCAAGTTTATTTTAACGTCTTTGGCATGACTTACTCCCCTTGTTGGAGCTTACTCACAAACCGGATCAAGAAGATCAACATTTTCTCCCTTTTCCAGCACAAAACTCTCGTGGTAAGTATTCAAACGTTGTCCATTGACCTTGAAGGTATTACACTTAGCTTAATCTAGGATTTCCACTGCACCATGCAGGAATACCTTTACCACCTCAAAAGGACTAATCCACTGCAACCTCAACTTACAGAGAAATGAGTGAAGGCGGGTTTGAAATAGAAGGACCTTTTGACTCACGTCATATTCCTTCCTAGTGATCATCTTGTCATGCCACACCTTTGTCTTCTCTTTATAGATCTTGGCATTCTCATAGGACTCTCTTTGGATCTCCTCTAATTCTTACAATTGTAGCTTCCTATGCAAATCGGCCACATCTATATCAAGGTTGAATTCTTTGACCGCCAAATAAGCCTTGTGATCTATCTCCACCGGTAGGTGACATGGCTTACCAAATATTAAACAATATGGTGACATACCAATCAGTGTCTTATAAGCCGTCATATATACCCACAAGGCGTCCTTCAACTGAGAACTCCAATCCTTCCGATTAGGACTAACCATTTTTTAAGGATGGACTTGATTTCCCTATTGGAAACTTTGGATTGGCCATTGGTTTATGGGTGGTCGGTGGTGGAGGTCTTGTGAGTGACACCATATTTCCTAAAACCTGCCTCTATGGTTTGGTTGCAAAAGTGGGTGTCACGGTCACTAATAAAGGCTCAGGGAACCCCAAACCTAGAGAAGATATTATCTTTGAAGAAATTTGTAACCACTTTGGAATCATCAGTCTAGTAGGTTTTGCTTCGACCCACTTTGACAGATAATCAATGGCAAGAAGAATATATGTAAAGCCACAAGAATTTTGAAAAGGTCCCATAAAGTCAATGCCACAAACATCAAATATTTCACAATAGAAAATAGGCTTTTGAGGCATTTCATTCATAGAGGAGATATTTCCTACTATTTGGCATTTCATCACAAGATTTTCAAAAGGTATATGCATGCCTATTCAATGTAGGCCAATAAAAAAACACTTTCTAAGACTTTCCTAGCGGTCCTCTTTGCTCCAAAATGACCGCCACGTGTATAAGAATGACAAAAGGAAAGACTTGAATGCACTTCATTATCGGGGATACATCTCCTAACAACTTGATCCACACAATGTTTCCACAAAAAGGGATCATCCCACACATAATATTTAGCACCACTTCTTAACTTATCATTTTGAGCCTTAAAAAAATGAGGAGGGAATTTACCGGTGACAAGGAAGTTTACAATGTCGGCATACCATGGTTAGAGGTCCCTAATTGCGAACAATTGTTCATCGAGGAACTCCTCCTGTAGTTTCTCTTTCATTGATGAATTTACCTCAACAGCTCGGCATAAAGTCAAACAGCTCAAGTGATCGGGCACAAGGTTCTCCGTACCCTTCTTGTCTCGCACCTCCAACTCAAATTTGCTCAAAATTAGGATCCATCTAATTAATCTTGGCTTGGCCACTTTCTTCATCATTAAATGATAAAGTGTTGCATGGTCAGTGTACACAATAACTTTTGTACCAAGCAAATAAGAACCAAATTTCTCTAAAGAAAATACCACCGCTAGAAATTCTTTTTCCATGGTGGAGTAGTTTTTTGGGCCTCATTGAGAGACATGGATGCATAGCAGATGGCGTGACGTACTATCCCCACCCTTTGAACAATCACCGCTCCGACGGCGTAATCATTAGCATCACACATGATCTCAAAGGGAAAACACCAATCCGAAGTTGTATGATAGGGGCTGAAACTAACCTTTCCTTCAAGGTATCGAAGGCCCCTTTACAACCCTCTTCCACCACAAATTCCACCTCCTTTTGCAACAACTTGCACAAAAGAGATGCAATCTTTGAAAATTCCTTGATGAACTAGCGGTAAAATCCTACATGACCAAGAAAAGAACGCATTTTGCGCACATTAGTAGAATAAGGAAAAGTTTCAATCGTGTCTATCTTTTCCTTATCTACCTCAATACTCTTAGAGGTGACAACATGGCCTAAGACAATGCCTTTCTCTACCATAAAATTACATTTCTTGGAATTTAACACAAGATTAGTATCAATGCAACGTTTAAGAACTTGTGCTAAATTTGCTAAACAATTGTCAAAAGAATTACCATGAACCGTGAAATCATCCATGAATACCTAAACAAAATTTTCAACAATTCTGAGAAGATGCTTACCATACACCTTTGGAAAATAGCGGGGAAATTACATAGCCTAAAAGACATACACCGATAAGAAAACATACCAAAGGGGCATGTGAAGGTTGTCTTTTCTTGGTCTTCCGGGGCAATGGCCACTTGAAAGTATCCCGAGCACCCATCCAAAAAGCAATAAATAGGGTGACTTTCTAGCCTCTTGAGCATTTTATCAATGAATGGCAATGGGAAGTGATCTTTCCGGGTCTCTGCATTTAGCCTCCAGTAGTCGATGCAAACGCACCACCCATTTTAGACTCGGGTGGGAATCATTCCACCTTTCTCATTCTTGACTATTGTTACCCCACTCTTCTTGGGTACCACTTGAGTTGGGCTCACCCACTTACTATCTGAGATTGGATAAATTATACCCGCTTGGAGCAACTTGAGGATTTCCACCTTCACCACCTTCAGCATAGGTGGGTTCAATCGACATTGGGGTTTTCGTATGGGTCTTGTACCTTCCTCCAAAAAACTTTGATGCATGCAAGTGGATGAACTTATGCCCTTGATGTCAGAAATAGTCCATCCAATTGTTTCTTTATTCTCTCGTAACACCACTATTAACTTCTCCTCTTGCTCCCGAGTGAGCTTACTTGAAATGATAATCGGGAGCATCTCCCCTTCCCCAAGGAATGCATACTTGAGGTCACTTGGTAAAGGCTTAAGCTCAAAAATGGGGTCTTGCACAAGTGATGGTAGAAATTTTGGCTTCTTGGTTTCCTCTAAGGGTATAGGAGGAGGGTTTGAGAGGGTTGATTTCATCTCTTGAAGCAAGTTCAAGTCCTGGTATGCATCATTACTATCACATTGCAAAGAAACTAACAAGGATTCATCACCACTTAGCTCAAAAACATCTTGCACAACATCTTCAACAACATCTATAGCCTGGCAAGCATATTTTTCACTAGGATACTTAATAGAGTAATTTAAGTTAAACTCTACTTTTATCCCATCAAATTCCATTGTGAGGGTACCATTATGCACATCAATCATTGTTCTGAAAGTTTTCAAAAATGGCCTCCCCAATAAGATCGAAGAGGCATGTTTATCGTTCTCAATGTCAAGGACATAAAAATCTGCGGGGAATACTAGGGAATCCACCTTGACCAACACATCCTCGACAATACCCTTAGGGTATGCACTAGAACGATCCGCCAATTGGATTACCACCCTGGTTTTGTGCAAAGTACCTAAGTTGAAGCTTTCATACAAAGAGAAAGAAATCACATTTATCGATGCACCTAGATCAAGCATGGATTTTCAAAATGTGTGTTTCCTATTATGCAAGGGATTGTGAACATGATGGGATTGCTACACTTAGGAGGCAACTCTCTTTGACACAAAGTGGAAACATACTCATTTTCCCCATATGTCAACTTATTTTTGGCTCTTTGCTTTCTATTAAAAACACATAATTCCTTAAGAAATTTAGCATATCTGGGAATTTTTTCAATAGCATTAAAGAGTGGAATATTTACCTCATATCTACAAAAGACTTTGTAGATGTCCTTGTTGTCCTCCTTCCTCCTCTTGTCTTTCAAAGCTACCAAAAATGGTGGTTCCGGCACATATGGAGGAAATTCCACTACTTTCACCTTCTTGTGAGGAGGGGATGAAGGTTAAGGAATGGAGGTGGATTTTTCAACAATGACCTCCTCTTCCTTCTCCTTCCCCTTCCTTGCTTTCTCCTTGGCCAAATTCTCGGGGTCTTCTTCCACCTCCTTCTCAAACACCTCAATCCTTCTAGGCTCCTCTTCAAAAATTTCGGCACCCATGGGAGTGCCAACTTATCTACCACTTCTCAGAGCGATAGCACTAGCATTTTGGCGGGGATTCAATTCCGGTTGGGAAGGAAGTTTACCATTTTCCCGTGCTTCCATGCGATTCATCGCTTGTGTTATTTGGATCATTTAAGTTTCCAAGTTTTTTTAACTCTCCTTGGCTTCATCTTGGAATTTTTCTCCTTTTTCTGCACACATACTTAACCTATGAATGGCTTCCATCACCTCATCTTTTGACAAATCCGAGCTCTCGCCTTGGTCTAGGGGCTTGTCTTGAAACCTTTGGTATTGTTGTTGAGGTGGCCAATATTGTTGTTGAGGAGGGCGATATGGTTGAGAATTTTGACCTCCTTTAGGGTTTCCATACCAAATATTCGGGTGATCTCTATTACCCATGTTGTAAGGCCATTTTTTGTAGCCTTGGCCGCCTTGGTACCCTTGATTTCCTTGATAGCCTTGGCCACCTTGATAACCTTGGCCTCCTTGATATCACATAGAACTCACCTCTTTAACATAATCATCTTGAAAAGTAGGGCAAGCATCTGTAGGATGTACTGATGAAAAATTTTCACAAAAATTTACATGTGGCACATTTTCAGACTTGGTCATCAAAGATTTCACCATAGAAGTAAGGGCTGAGACTTCGTCCTCAGGCTTTCCACTATTGGAAGGACCACTTCTGGTGTTGGGATTTCTTCTTCTGAAAGTGGCCTTGAACTAAAGTTCCTTGATTCCTTGGCTAACTCCTCATATAGATTCATAGCCTCCGTCGAAGTTTTGTTCCCAATGGTACTAGCACAAGAACTCTTCACTAGTCTTTGATCTTCTTCAAGAAGACCATTTTAAAAATAGTAGACCCAGTCTCCCTCCGAATAGCCATGGTAAGGACAACTTGAGAGACATATCTTGAACCCCTCCCAATAGTCGTAGAATGACTCTGCATGCCATTGGAGGATGTTGCTTATGTCTTTCTTCAAAGCGAAGGACTTTGAGGCCGAAAAGTACTTGGCGAGAAACCTTTTCTTCATGTCAAACGAGTTTTATGCTATTAGGTGATAGGTAGTTGAGCCAATCCTTTTCACCATCCCTCAATGTGAATGGGAATGCCTTCAATTTCTAGAAGTCCTCAACTACTTTGTGGGGAACCGTACCACCACAAATAAAGTGAAATTCGGAGAGATGTTTGTTGGCGTTCTCCCCTTGCCTACCAAGAAATAAATGTAGAAGGGTTATCAGCCCAGTCTTGAGCTCGAAGTGCCCAGTTGGTCCAACCAATGGATACTCTATGCATATCAGTTGTTGATCAAGGTTAGGGCTAAAACATCCCTCAATAGAGCTTGCCTCAAAGGAGTAGCCCCTTCAAGAGGAGGATCTCTTCCTTAAAGAGGGGGATGTTTAGGTCCTTCTCCCGGATGTTCATCTTCATGCTCGTTGTGATGTTCCATGGAAGTAGAAGTATCTGCAAAATGGTCACTAGGAGGGGTGTTATTCAAACTTTCCAAAGAAAACCTCCTAGCCCTTCTCAAAGTCAACTCTAACTTGGGGTCGTAGTGTATGGGTTCTTATGAAGATGATCGCGTACGAACCATACACCAAGAACTCGAACAACACATAAAGCAGAAAACATACTAGGCATAGACATAGATAGATACATATAAAAGCATGTAAAGGGATGGGAGGGAGGGGGGTTGTTGGTTTTTTCCCAAGTTAAGTTAACTAACAAGAAAGGTAAAACAATTCAATATGCAACAAACTATGAGGACGATATTTAAAACACAAGTTATAGAACTTTGGGCGCAATTGACTTCCATTTCCAAGCCTTTTATCTATCATTGAACATGCAACCTGTTTACTATTTTCACTATATGTTATGAAGACTAGTCTTCTACCCTTCTTAGATAGTACTTTACAAGAGTGAATTCGACATCTCTTATCAAACCTCACCAGTAACTCCCTTAGTCGAGACACGACTAAAAGTATCACACCGATGGCATTAAGCACAAAGAACCAACAACCTTGGTAACACTTATAAACACTACACCGTGTCTAAGCATTGAACCAATTTATGCATTTACACAAATTGGTCAAGACCGTTCAACGTGCATAGATGTCTCTCATTTTCTACCTAAAACAAACATGACAAAGAGTTCAACATCATCATATTCATCTAGCAATTATCAACCCATCAACACAACCAAAAGCTATAATTCATACTCTTTGATTTCATGTCAAAAGAAAGGGAAAATAGCTACTTTTCCCAAACCCTAACAAGCAATCATACAGATATTTCATATAATCATACTTTCAAGAACATTAATGGCATTAACAACCCACATTCAGTGCTCCATAAATGCATAATAGTATGAGCATTAAATAGGCTGCAAAGTGCTCTTAAGACATGGGCTTGGAAGCCTTGTTCAATGGCTCCCAAGTACTAGATTTAGCTACTAAAACCCATTCTAATTACCAACAACAATCCACACATAATTAAAGCTAAAGCAAGGACAAAAAATGGAAGAAAACTAGGGTTAAAACAGGACCAAGTCGGGCTGAGGAAGAAATGAGGAAAGAGAAGAGATAAACTGCTATTTATAGTACACGAAAAGGAAGATGGATTTATAGCCACCCGTTCATCGCGACCGGTTCATCTCAAGTCACAATGGGCACCCAAAATCCACAAGTAATTTTTTTGTTTTTATTGTCTTCTCCTTCAATTCACCACAACAAGTTTCTGCCCTTCTTCAAGCCTTCAAATCTTCAAAGAAATTCTTCAAAGTATTCATGGTCTTCAAAGATGGTCTTCAATTGCCTCCGGTCTTCAAGTCTTAATTTTATTTATTTGTCACATAAAATCCACTTAAAAAGGTAAAAGAACGTAAAAGTCGCTCTTACCTTTCCTAAGATAAATTCAAGATAAAACACAAGATCCATATGAAAAAAAAGCGCAAAAGAGATCCCAAAAAGTCTCAAAATATGCACATAAAATGAACACATCATTACGGTATGCAACTTCATGGTTCTTCCACAACCCGAATGCACCGCTATCAACCAAGATACCATTTTGGAGGATCTTTTTATTGCCCCCAATCTGAGATTTGAGAGGGGTTATTACAACACTCTCTCAAGTCCGGACATGGAGATAGAGAAGGATGGAAAGATTCCACTTCGAGAACCACCTACTCGAGGATCCCTACGACTTCGTTTAATTCAATGTCGGCTTCTACAACCTTCAAGGTCGTTGACTGTATGAATGCAGTCGAAGGTGGATGAAATATTGCGATGACTACATGACCAATGATAGTCCATACAGTGTACGATATTGCATGACGTGAACCACTCACGTCGTGTGCATGCTGATATGGACTCTTTAAAAAACGACGTCATTTTGATTGACCGAGATCACAAAAAAGAAGCCGCCGACTGCGATGTAGGTTAATTGTCATCTGGCCACTAGTACACGCGACGTCGCAGACCTTGTCGATCAGACTTGGTTTATCATACAATATTAAAATATTTAATATTTGATGGTTAAATAATTGAACATCATACCACATTCAATTGTTTTCAATTAATGACAGAAAGAAGGACACGTTCAAACCAACAAAATTATAAATTTCTGTGGATTTGATATATTCGTAGCGATGTCGTGTAAATCGGTACATATGCGACCTCGCGGATAATATAAATTTCGAGGGTAATATACACCATTCTATACACTGTATCAAGATTGTAGCCCATCCATCAACCCTTTCATGCCAATAGCTGAACTTTATTGTTAATAAAATTTGAATAAAAAAAATGTTGCCTCCAATTTTGCATTTTGGGAAGGGCAATAATGGAATACTAATACAAATGACGGAAGGATTTTTAAAATTTGATTGATGGACTCTTAATGCCTATTATGTTCTTTAAAAACCTAGAATATATAATTCCATGGGCTTCTATGTTGTGGAAATTATTATGTTCATAACGCTTATTGTAAGGGTAATAATGGAATACTAGCACAAATGAGGGAAACTTGACGGGACACTTGAAATCCTAAGTAACTGATAAAGAAACTCGCATAAATCCATAGAGAGTTCCACAGGTTCCTTAGGGATGACCCTTGTATACTTATAAGTAATTATCTACAATTTACTCTAGATAATGTACTTCCAATCATACCAGACGCTAATAAAGTCCAGTAACAATAGTAAGGTTAAAATAGCATTTTCTAATATACAATTATTCATTATTAAGGTCAATTGTTCTGTCTTGGTTAGATGCTACGGGGCTGAAATAGTGAGGCCTAAATCCTTAAAATCGACGTCGGTCATCTGTCGTTCATATGTCACCGTTCCAGAATAGGTATGCGACATTGCTTACACATAGGTACAATGTGGCCTTCCCATGTTAGTGGGCTGAAATGGTGAGGCCCACACTCAAACTAGCCAAAGTCGCACATTGTTCGGTCCAGAAATCTCTATATACGACTGTTATATGACGTCGTACATACCCTTAGTGGAAGCTTTACAAATATTTAAATGGATCTCACCTCTCATACATCACTTCAAAGTTTAACATTTCCCTCAAATTTTATCAGTGCCTCTGCCAATCTTGTCAAGGGTATGCTTTCCATATGTGGTTACATTACTTTTCTTATTCTATTTATCCTATAATTTGTTATCAATATGGATTAGGGTTACCATGTGTTAATTTCTTAAAGATTTGATGTTTCTATGAATTGGGGTATTAAGGGTTTATGGTGTTAGTATTTGGTTTCTAAGTCTTCTAGTTGTGTTGTTCGGTTCAATTGTTTGGTTTAGTGCCTAGAATTGTTCCAAGTTTTCTGCTCTTGTTTCTGTAATCGATCTGTTGTCATGCAAGGTCACTAACATGTCAGTCATCCCTCTGTTATACTGATATATGTGTGACGTCGCTAGGCCTAAGTGACCTCATCGCTCTCTCATTTAACCATTCGGTTATACCGACTGGTTGGCAACTTTGGGTTTACTAGGTCAACTAAACAAAATATTTGTGATCATTATCCCATTTCTATCTACTACAACAATTAACACCCGTCATAATATAAATTACAGCAATCATGTCAAACAATGCTGGTTCCAGCCGTGACCCGATCGAGGTAACCAATTCTTGGTTATTTATTAAATATTTCTTCTATTATATTAATAATATTTTAAATGAAATGTTAAAATTTCTTTGACCAATATAGATCCGTACTAATTCGGATGATGATAGTCTGCGATGAATACTTTCAAGCGATATTTGCATTTTTTCCATATTATGATCCAAACAAACTTTGCGTCAATTCCAATTATGGTAAGTCCTCCCTGTTTTAAATAATTTGAACTTCCAATTGACTTTTCTATAAATTACATTCATAAGTACTAAAAAAGGTTTATTGTTTATAATTCAGTACATCCCTGATAAAATTGTAGAGCTTCTACCAGCATACAAGGTGGATGTTGTGATCAGGTGCAAAGAGAGGGAGTATCACATGCACTATTTGGGGAGCGGGGTGCTCAAAACCCTTACCCCAAAGGAGTTTGGCCAGTTTCTTGCCGAAGAGCAACTCGTGGTTGGGGACACCCTATATTTCAAGCTCCTAAATGGTGTTGGGCCAGTAATGTTCCGTGTTCTCATTCTTTCCCACGAACATTAAATGATTTGCTTAGTATTTGCATGACAATGTAATTTGAATAAATTGATTCATATTTGGAAGAATAAAGGATCTTGACGTATATCCTATCTAAAATTTTTATTGTTAAATCAATGTTACTGAATTTTTAGCCGTAAATTCAATGTTATTGAATGCTCTCATATTAATTCAATTAGTGTTATTGAATGTTCACATACTAATTCAATGTTATTGAATGTTCTCATTTTAATTTAATGTTATTGAATTAATAATGAATGATTATTATTAAATACAAAGTAAATCGCTGGTGGGCTGAATTTGTAAGACCCATGCAAATATGTGACGTCGGTCACTATTTTGGCATAGTTTTGGACTAACCGACGTACGTGCAACGTCGCATGATATCGTGAGGACAACACAATGTTGTCAAAACAATGTCGTTTCATAACTGTTATATATATAAGAACCCCACCTATGAAATCAAGCTTCTCTTCATAAGTTTGCCACGAATTCCAATGGTCTCTCACCTCCCTTCTCTTCTCCACTGGAAGAAAGGTAAGGTTTTCTAACCTTCTAACATGTAATTTTAGTAATTCCTACTTTGCATTGTCCGATCTGCGGTTTGTCAATGCTTTATGTTTTCTTTGTGTTCTAGTTTTTACTCACATGTTTGACATGGTAAATTTTAGTTAGATGTAGACTTGGGTACTAAGTTTTGGTAGGGCTCCATAGGGTTTTTGTATAATTTTATGTCGTTAAATATTTTTTTTCCGATGTTAAGTGTTTTTACTTGTAGCTTCTCTAATATGTGCGACCTCGGTCAGATGTCTACTATAGTTCGTTTACTGCAATATTATATCAAAGTTGGATACTGATATTTTTATTAGCATATTATTTAGTATGGGACATTGCACGTTTGTCGGTCTTACCTTCGGTCTAACAGATGGGCTCCCGACGTTTTGTCGACGTCACACGTTAAAATTCATGTTGCTTCCCTATTCACATTTTAATTTCTTATGCATGACTAATGGCTGGCAAAGGGTCTTCAAGTCATCCATTTTTCCAAGTCCTCAAACATTTCACAACATATAATTATTAAAACACATCTTCACACTTTACCACAATTTTTTTTCATGCAGTTCTCCGCACAGCAGAGCAATCCTAAGCTTATTGTGCTCGACATTGAGGATCATACAATGGCTCCCGATAGCCCATGCTTCCACTGTACTCTGAAGCAGCAGAACTTAAGGAAGAACCCAACTTTGGTAAGGCATTTAAAATTAATATGCAATTTCAAATATTTCCACATATGTATAAATATATTTCTAATCAATATTTTTTTTTCTGATTTAGTACATCCTGTGGGAGATTGTACCACTAGTGCCGAGTGCAAAGACCCCGTAGTCCTGAGGTGCTACGGGACATAATACCGTATGAACTACTTGGGGGTGGCAAGATTAAGGCTCTTTCCCCAAAAGGTTTTGGCAAGTTCCTTAAGGGAAACAACCTACGCATTGGGGACACCTTGTTCTTTGAGGTGATCGAAGCTGGGGGACCTGGGTCATCACTATCAGAGTTAACTGAGTTTATTATAATCTATATTATGTTTGAAATAAGGAAAATCGTATTCATGGTTGTGAGAATGTTTTCACGACACTAATACTATTTTTCTAGTTATTTAACAATCTAATTTGAACATCATAAGATTGATTGTACGTGTTCATATGTGTGTTTTCATATGATTTGAACTCCATATGATTGACATCTTTATCTATCACCGTCAAATTCTTTACTTTAACTTAGCTCTTCAAATATGTGCGACTTCGCTAGGTCATTCGATAAACGTATCAGTATAAGAAACATTAATGGCGACATTGATCATGCTTCCAACACAACATGTGAGAGTCGCACTCTGCTCGGTAATATTATTTACTTCATTTTTTAATCTTTTACTACGGTTTTTTTACTAATCAAGGTAAAAAACAAATTATTTACCTTGGTTTTTTTAACTGAGGTAAAAAATACCTTTTACTTAGAAAAAAATAACAACCGCGATAAAAGAACTTTTTACCTCAGGTTTTTGGAGTTAAGAACAAAACCGAGGTAAAAGGGGCGAAGTAAGAGATCATTTTTCTTTTAGTGTTAGTATTCATTTTCATCACTTTTAATGGTTTTAATGCTTTCTTGATATATGGTTTCTATTGGATTACACAATATGTGGTTTGCTGTGGTGAACTTGGAATGATTTCTTTAGCTGAATCGTTCCTTGTTCTGGCTTAATTGGTTTAGGACTGATGATTTTAGAGGTTAGTTACATGCTTGTGACTTCGTACTATATTTGCGCACCACTGGGTTGGTAAAAATGAGGAGATACCGATAAGTAGGCGACTTCGCATGTAACAATTGAAATAAGTTATTTTAGGCACTTATTCCGACCAATGAGTTGGTACAAGATTATCATGAGTAATTCTCCCTAAAATTATTACTCACCGATAAGTAGTGCAAATATGTATTCCCATGTTCATGGTCAACATAGGAACATTGTGACTTCGCATGCTTGGTGTCATATTAACCAAATTGTAAAGTGACTAGCGTGCGATGTCAATTTATAACATCTTGTCCATCATCATATAGTTTCACTGTCGGGATAAAATGGAAAGACAATTGATTTTTTAGTTGCATATAAACATGAACAGTCACATAAACAGCTTATGTAAAATGATGTGTAAACCCAATCTATGTCTTCTTCTTCTGCTTCATCAATTTTGGGTGTCTTTCAATCCACACTCCTTCTTCATGGTCTCTCCTCAAAGATAGCTCCACCCCTATATGTTTCATCCTACCAAACATTGCTGATGCTAGAGGAACTGTGTGGACTAATTTTAGACTGTGCAGATGGACAAGAATCTCCCACAAATTGACTTTTCCCATAAAGGACCATTGATTTGCTAGAATCACTAGGATCAGCAATATTAAACACTTGAGTAGCCTGTGAATCAAGAATGTAAGGATCGTCAGTAGAACGTGTCCTGCTCAAATCGACAACTGTAAAGCCTGGGTCGTCCACCGATACACCAGCATGGTTATCAAACCATTTGCCTTTGAAAAGTGGTACCCTGAAATTGTGTAGACCAGTTCTCATATTTCCCCAATCACACCATAGTAAGACATGTTCCCATACACAGGATTCTTATCCTTCGCGATGCTTACATGTAAAGCTTTGGCAACTACACTGACACCACTATTTTGTGTAGCGGTGTGTGTGTCCAATTCTAGGGTTAAGAAGGTAAACCCATTCATATCATAGCCCGTGAAGGAAATCGTAGTTGCATAGGGCTAGCCAATTCAAGGTGTCACCATGACTATCTTCCACCATTGTATTGCATAACCAATCAATGAAAGTGTGATTGCGTTCACCAAGTACTTGCTTCTCCGACCAACTGGAGTGTCACTTCTTGATAGTGACTATGTTCATATTCACGCACGGGTGAACAACATCTGATTTTTGCAAGACATATAAATGTGCTTTCATCTACTCGTAGGGGGTTAATAAACTAGTAGTTTCTTTTTTTGCAAACCTTTTCTGCCCACTCTATCAACATGGCATGGTTTTGGTACACCAACTAACTCCTTAACCTTCATGAATTCAGTACGGTATTGTACAACCTCCTCGGTCACATACCTCTGCACAGTATTAGCATTCGGGTGATATTGATTTTTCAAATAACCTTCGAATATCTTAATATACCTCTTGAAGGGATACATCCATCAAAGATGAACAGGACTACATAGCATTATCTCCCATACAATGTGAACCAACAAGTGCACCATGATGTCAAAGAAACAAGGATGGAAATACATCTCTAGCTTGCACAACACAATTACTATTTCCTCTTGAAGTTCTTCCAATTTCTGATGCCTAATCTCCTTACAACAAATTTCCTTGAAGAAGCGATACAACCGGGTAATGCACTTTCTGACATGAGTTAGCAAGATGGATCTGATTGCAACCGGCAGAAATTCTTGAATCAAACAATGTGAATTGTGATTTCATATTTCCCAATCTTAATCCCTCATCGGATACTAGATTGCTAACCATCGAAGAGTAGTCCGTCGGGACAACCATACCTCTCAGGATGGAACATATCAACTCTGTCTCAAGCTTTGAAAGCGTGTAACAAGCAATGGGAAAGTAAGTCTTCGATCCCCGGGCATCGGGGGCCAATTCAGGTCTAATTCCAATTTCAACCATATCTTTCCTGTACTTCAAACCATCCTTTGTCTTACCGGGGATATTCACCAAAGTACCAACCAAACTATCACATACATTCTTTTCAATATGCATCTTATCCAAACAGTGTCCGACATCAAGGCTCTCCCAATAAGGTAGTTCAAAAAATGGAATGCGTCTCCCAACTACCGGGAACCTTAGATTTCCTCTTTCTCTTTCTGAAGTCATTTAAAAAATTACGCAAAATGTTAAGGATTAACGAACCTATTAAAATGAGAGGAGGGGCGCCAACTCTGCCTTCCCATCAAACTCAACACTATGTTTCCTCCATGGATGAGTTGTTGGAAGCCATCTCTGGTGCGCAAGATACATCATCTTACTTCCATGGCTCAACTGACAATAATCCGTTCCTTCCAAACAAATAGGGCCTGCTTTGTGACCTTTAACTGAATAGCCAGACAAGTTTCCCTGTGCGAGGAGTTCATTAACGGTGCAAAACAACATGGCTCTAAAGTCAAAATCTTCCTTGCAAAACCCATCATACATTGTCATTCAAGGATCCCACAACTTTTTTAGGTCATCCACCAACGGGGATAGGTACACATCAATATCGTTCCCCAGTTGCTTAGGACCGGAGATCATTAGGAAGAACATGATGAACTTCCTTTTCATGCATAACCATGTTGACAAGATCATTGGAGATAGCATGATGCCCTGAAGGAATGACAGTATAGGAATACTTGGCATTTCTTTCAGAACTTTCAACAAACCAGAGAACCCAACATCACTATAGGATTACTTGGCTTTCACATTCATTAACTGCAATGTAGCATTCAATAATGTCATTCT
Organism: Rubia yunnanensis; assembly: GCA_037428765.1. Lineage (NCBI taxonomy): Eukaryota > Viridiplantae > Streptophyta > Magnoliopsida > Gentianales > Rubiaceae > Rubia > Rubia yunnanensis. The sequence goes on along the minus strand of CM075066.1, from coordinate 70,336,572 downwards.
TTCAGGGCATCCATCGTATAGAAGTGTTTCATTATGTCCTTGCAATTCTGAAAGTCTTTTAGGATTGCCACTATAGTTCTTGACAATCTCTCCAACCAACTCATCCATCTTATCATCCTTCTTGGCCCCTACTTCATTTACAGTATGATCATCCACGTTCTCCCCATGCAAAAACTAATTTTTGTATGTTGGATCAAAACCATGTATAAATAAATCATCTTTCAAACCAATTGCATATTCATGAATAGCCGACAAATTCTCCTTGGAAGCATTCACGAATCCATATTTAATAACTTTAGCTACAAAAGATTGATACTCCACACTCGTTCGATCTTCATCAAAACAGTGGGTTTTATCCATTGTCATTCCTACATATTACAACAATAAGTACACATTGTTTAACATCCTAGATATTAGCAACAAATTAATACAAACACTAACATTCATTCAATTCATGGATTCCTTAAACATATACACATATGTGTGTCGATGTGTAAACCTTCATATATCATGCTCGAAAACACATATAAATATAACATCAACCATATATATGCAATGCCTACATTCAAGCAACTCATAGTTAAACACAGCATATTAATTGAACTATAACCTAGATACAAATTTGAAGATGAAAATACCAATTGAGGAATGAAATACTAACCACTTGAGTGAGGAGTTATTTATATGACAACCACAACCATATAGCCCTCCTTCAACAAAGAGGAATTGGATTTTGTAGAACCATCTCCAATGGGGAAGAAAATTTAGGGAATATTGATTGAAAATGGTCAAAGGACCAAAAAAATAATAACCAAATCCCGACAAATGTGGCGTCACTTTTTCTCATCGATACATAATCGGTCAAACCAATTATAAGTACGATGTCGGTAATCTCATAAATGACTAAAACTGCATGAAAGACACATGTTGCCGACGTCGCGCCACTGTCGACCAATCTATTTACTTTGTTTTTGAATGACATTTACCTCAGCTACCTTAGAACCAAGGTTAAAAAAACTAGTTATTTACCTCAGTTTTTTATAACCAAGGTAATTAATATTTTTTACTTCGAAAAAATGAGGTAAAAGAACTTTTTACCTCAGTTTTTTGGGCTAAGACAAAAAATCGAGGTAAAAAGGCCGAAATAATGTGTTTTTCCTTGTAGTGATAGGTTTATATATTTGTATGTGAATGAATCAAGGATAAAAGTCATTATCTATGTGGACAACCCGGACGTGGTTGCGTGTAGTTAGCCTTTAGACATCTAGCATCTCTGTGGACAAACCTGAGCTTGCTACTGTCTACCATCTAGGTAGCATAGTAGTAGGAATGGGAGTAGAATATAAATTTCTATCTTTGTGAAGTCACTCCTCGGGTCAGTAGATCTCCCTTAAAAAGGTTGTTTATTAGCGACTCCGAGGGGAGGCAGATCAGTTATGCAAATGTAAATTTTATTTTATTTATTTACCCTAACTGTATTTACCCTTTCACTTAACCCTGATAATTTTATATTATTTATTCTCACTAAAATAAAGAGATCGTCTCCTGTGAGACAGTTTAAACTTTAGGCAGGGGACTTTTTGCAAAAATTAACACGAAACTTCACCTTCCCCAAATTTATATGTAGCTTTTAAAATGAAACTTATCCCACTTAAAATGTTTAATAATTACATCATAATCACTGCCTAAACTTTAGGCTACATAAAACAAGAATTGGTGTAAAATAAAACTCTTACCCAGCAATTGTATTGAGGAGAGGAAAACACATAAACAAAATAGAGATAGGAAAAGATAAAATTAAATGGCAAAGTCTTGGGAAAGACGGTCTTTCCATGGGCTTATGGAAAGACGAGGTTTAATTCGAATGATAAAAGGTAAAAGGTGTTAGTTACAATATTAAAAATTTAGTATGCAACATGTAGTAGTTATAAAATTTATAACCCGGTTCATGCAACCCAAAAAATTTATCTTCATTTCTTCTAATTTACACTTTAAACCTTGGTCTTTCCATGACTTATGGAAAGACTGTCTTTCAAGAGACGCAGTCAAATTAAATTGTCTTATAACAATATTGATGAAAAAAATGAAAAGTAAAATTTAAACTTCAAATTACCCGATTTAGTAGTAAGTATAGTAGTGGAGTAAAAATTAAAGTGTGATTTCCAAAATAACATAAAAACGATGCCGGTATAATCCAATTTGGAAAAGTGGCGTTGAAAATCCAATTTGGATTACTCACTCAATCTAAGGTAAAGTTGCGCATTTCACTTTATGTTATTATTTACTGTTCAATTTTAATCACATTTAAATAGATATATAAAAAATAATATCATATGTTATATGATTGGATTCATAGTAACAAGTAGTTTATGAAAAGTAAATTTTTGCTTGTCGTTATCATACGTAGTTAAATATATTAAAGGTTAGACAAGTTTTTTTTATGAATATGAAAAATATTTTGTTCGATTTAACTTGGGATAGAGGGAGTATTTGTACCTCACGTGTTTATGGCAGGAGTTTGACCAACCTCAAAGGCGATACCCTCGCCCTCAGGGCCTTGGCCGCAACACACCAAGCCCATAATCGAGGATAGAGGGAGTATTTGTACCTCACGTGTTTATGGCAGGAGTTTGACCAACCTCAAAGGCGATACCCTCGCCCTCATGGCCCCGGCCGCAACCACACCAAGCCCATAACCGAGGAAGTAAATCACTGCTCCCAAGGGTTCGGTACGCGGTCCTTGAATGTACTCGGTGGCCACAAGGAGCACCTTCACTGGAAGATACTCCCACATTGCGCCTGTCGAGATTCGAACCCCTCCCTATAAGGAATGAAACCACAGCACCTAACCACTTGAGGGTATTCAGTGGGTGTGGAGTTTGGCCAACCTCTATTTTATAGATAGCGGTTGATTTTTTCTTTGTTTTTAATTAAAATATCTGGTAGGGAAATGGTCACCTTATGAATCTCTGTATACTAAAAGCGAGAATCCCAGATTCTACAATAACTTCATCGTTGTATTTTTAAATATTTTTCTGTTACACGCGTCTGTCCTCGGTTGCATATCTTCCACGCGGCAGCACCATAGTTTCGCTCTGTCCAAATAACCCCATTACTATCTTCGTATTTCCATTGCTAAACATGTTCTCTTCGTATCTTTTGCAAATTCTTCCATTTCTTCCACCTTTGTATCAAATTCGACTCGATTACGCTGGTACAAAAATTGCTATCCATGAATTGAGTTTGATGGTAGCTTAGAATGAGATTTTATCGAATGAGGTTTGATTTCATTTACTTCTTACTTTCTTCTTTCAGTTTTCATTTTTGTGCTTATGATTTGCTTGTCTCGGAATTTTTACATTTTTTGTGATTGTTTGTCCAGGAGTTGATGTTTTTACTTGCGTGTACACGATTAGAATAGAATTTCTGACGTTGTGTTTTTTTTTTGTAGTTGCATGCCATATGTTCGATATTTGTTCTCAAAGAGGGGTTGAGATGATTTACTTGGAACTATTTGATAATTGGTGTTCTCGCGTTCCCGGGATGCTCTGACTTGTTGCTACGATGGCCTTGCTTAATTGTGAAATTTTAAGTTCAGAGAAAAATGAAGAAGAAGAAGAATTTCATTGAAGCTGCATGATTTTTGTTTTACAACCCCTTAACCCCAAAAAGCCACAAATCACAGCTTTTATGCTGTACTTCTGAGCAGCAAAACAAACAAAATGAAAAACCAATTACAGCCTAACACGTGTGCTAACTAAATAACAAAATCAGCAAAGAATGAAACGCAGTAGATTGATGTCGTTTTGCCCACTTTCTTCCTCGAGATGAAATTTGAATTTGGCGCCAGTGTTTAAACTTGCCTCCATTGCCTTCATGCTCTGCATCAATCTCCAACACTGGCATCAGACTTCTTGCAATGCTTCATCACCCCCTCCTCAAGCTCAGAATGGAGGGAACAAAAACTGAGCTTGGACAGATTAGCAAGAAAAGAAACCACAAGCAGAGACTTGGTGAAGACATCTGCCAGTTGCATCCGAGAAGAAACAAAAGAAGGAAGAAGAAAACCTTCAAGATAATAATCACGAACGAGATGACAATCAATGTCCAAATGCTTGGTTCGTTCATGGAACACAGGATTGGCAGTGAGATGGAGCGCAGCCTGATTATCGCAGAAAAGAGGAATTGGAAACTGAACCTGAAGATGAAGATCTCGAGCAATATAACTGATCCATTTCAATTCACAAGAAGTCATGGAAAGGCTTCTATACTCAGCCTCAGCAGAAGACTTGGAGACAGTGGATTGCTTTTTGGATTTCCAAGAGATCAACGAGGAACCTAAGAAAACAGCAAATCCTGTAACTGACCTTCTGGAAATTTTGCAAGTTGCCCAGTCAGCATCACAATAAGCATGAAGTTGGAGATCATTGGCTGAAGGATAGAAAAGGCCATGAGTGGAATGGTGATGAAGATAACGGACAATGTGCAGAGCACCTCTGAGATGATGTTGAGTAGGGAACTGCACAAACTAACTCAACTGATGAACAGCAAATGTGATGTCTGGCCTGGTGTAATTAAGATATAACAGTCTGCCAATGAGCCTTCGAAAAATACTAGGATCAAAAAGGAGAACTGAATCCTCATCATATATCGGCCAAGAGCAAGGAAATGGAGTAGCTGCAGGTTTGCTGTGCATAAGACCACAATCAGACACAATATCCTGAATGTACTTATGCTGATGAATAAGAAGACCAGAAGAAGATCTGTGTAGTTCCAAGCCAAGGAAATAGTGAGCAGGGCCAAGATCTTTGATGGTGAATTTCTGATGCAAAGATGCCTTGATCTCAGCAATAGCAGCCAGAGAATCTCCCATGATGAGGACATCATCAACATAAACCACCAGTGCCAAGACAGAAGAAGAAGTGAACCTCAAGAAAAGACAGTGATCATGGGGAGATTGATCAAAATGCAGGTGCAAGAGATGTTGAGTAAACTCTTTGTTCCACTGCCTGGAGACTTGTTTTAAGCCATAGAGACTTTTGGTCAGTTTACAAACCAGATTTGGTGTAGAGACATGATAACCATCAGGAAGTTTCATGTATACTTCTTCATCTAAATTTCCATGCAGGAAAGCATTGTTGATGTCAAGCTGATGAACATGCCAGTTTGAAGCTGAAGCTACAGCCAAAAGTAGTCTGATAGTAACTGCCTTTGCTACTAGTGAAAACACTTCAAAGAAATCTATACCTTCTATCTGGTTGAAACCTTTGGCAACTAGCCTAGCTTTGTGTTTAGCTAAGCTCCCATCTGCATTATACTTCAGTTTATAGATCCATTTTGAACCAATGGCTTTCTTTCCAGATGGCAGTTTTACCAGATCCCATGTATGATTTTGCTCAAGGGCAGTGAGCTCCTCAGCCATAGCCTTAACCCATTCATGAGAATGTTTTGCTTGCTGATAAGTGGATGGTTCCTGTGCCTGTGAAACATTAAGAACATGTGCAAAAATACCTGACTGAGGTTGGATGGAAGTAGATACAAAATCTTTAGCCCAGACAGGTGGTCTGATAACTCTAGTGTTGTGTCTTGCACTAGTATCAGATGGTGGAGTTGGAACAGGAAAGGGAAGTGTAGAACTAGATGACTCAGGGAGATCAGAAGTAGATGTATCTGTAAATGGAAGAGGAAAAGAGAAAGGAAGAGATGATGAGTAAGGGAAGACAGATTCATGAAAAACCACATCCCTAGATATGATCACCCTGTGATTCTGCAGATCAAACAACTTATAAGCCTTTTGACCTGTTGGATAGCCAATGAATACACAGGGATATGCTCTTTCTGTAAATATGTCCTTGTGTGGAGATGTATTGGTTGCATAGACTAAACAACCAAAAGTTCTGAGCATATGCATATCAGGTTGTTCATGAAACAACAGTTCAAAAGGTGTTTTCCATGAAAGAACTGGAGTTGGCAGTCTATTGATCAGGTAAGTAGCAGTCAGAATTGCATCTCCCCAGAAAGGTTTGGGTAAATTTGATTGGAAAAGAATGGCTCTAGCTATCTGCAACAGATGTTGGTGTTTTCTTTCCACTACACCATTCTGTTGTGGGGTATAAGGACATGATCTCTGATGTAGTATTCCTGAATCAGCAAACAATTGTTCACATTCAAGATTAACAAATTCACTTCCATTATCAGTTCTTAATGATTTGACTGAGGTATGAAACTGATTTTGAACTATGGCAAGAAACAATTTGAGAATTGAAAACACTTGATCTTTGGATTTTATCAAATATGTCCATGTAGATCTAGTACAATCATCCACCACTGTTAAAAAATACTTACAACCATTAACAGAACTGATCTTATAAGGTCCCCACAAATCCAAATGTAACAACATAAAAGGAAACTGAGTAGAACTGGTACTGAGTGAAAAGGGCAATCTATGCTGTTTTGCCATAGGACAAATAGTACAGATATTATCAGTATTGGACAATGTAGCAGTTTCAGAAATGTGTTTTAGTACATCATTAGAAGGATGACCTAATCTAAGATGCCAAGAGTAAGAAGATGATGAACTCTGACTAGCAGCAGCTCTTATCACAGTACTTTGAAATGGTTTTGACTGAAGACTCAGCTTGATGTTGTCTGGATGAAATGAATGACTGTCTAAAATGTATAGACCATTTTCTTCTTTGATTGCTGCAAGAACTTTGTCAGTTCTGAGGTCCTGCAGCACACAAAGACCAGAAGAGAATTTGAAGATGACAGGCATGGACTTAGCAAGTTTATTTACAGAAAGGAGATTATATCTGAAATCAGGAATGTGTAAGCAATCATTTAGTGTGAGTGAGGGATTCAACTTGACTGATCCTATTGCTGTGACTTGCTTAACTGTATGATCTGGCAACTAAACTGGTGTAGGATTTTGCACAGTAACAGCACTATGAAACATAGACAGATTTGCACACATATGACTTGATGCTCCACTGTCAACAATCCACTTATCATTAGTCAAAGTAAAAACATTAAGGGAAAAGTTTGTGACCAGGCTACCTGCAAAATCATGATAATGTGCATAATTCACTGCTCCATACTGATCTGAAATCTGTTCCTTCCCTTTCTGTTTCTTCTCAAGTTGTGCTTCCACCAGTTTTGCAACTAGTGCATGCAGTTTTTCATCTGGATCACTCAGTGGTGTATCCTCTTCTTCCATAGCTACATGTGCTGTATACCTCTGAGCTGATTTCTGATAGATCTGTGGAGCAAATTGAGGTTTAACTACAACATCTCTGTTACCTTCCCAACATTCTGGATATCCTTTGATTTTGAAGCAATTCTCCTTTACATGTCCAAGTTTTCCACAATGATCACATTTCAGATCAGGTCTTCTAACACTTCTCCTCTTGAAACCATCTGATTCTTCAACCTGATCAATACCTGATTCTTTGATCTGATAAGGTACTTTCCTGTCTCTATAGATCCTTACAGCCATAGCAGAATTGCCATGAATTTCCTGATAACCACAGTGAATAGCTTTCTGTTTCTCTATCCTAGTTATCATGGAGTATGCTTTCCCAATACTAGGAAGAGGATCCATCAACAATATCTGATGACTAATGGAGCTGTATTCTTCATTCAACCCCATTAGAAACTGATGCAACTTATCATCCTCTTCTTCTGTAGCTAAACAAGTATAATTAATGCAATCTATACTGCATTTCTTCCTAGGTCTTAAGCATGCATACTCATCCCAAAGACTCTTCAATTCAGTAAAGTAAACTGCAATAGATTCATTGTTTTGCTTCAATTCACATATATCCTTTTTCAGTTTATGAATAAGAGGATCATTGCTCTCCCCAAATCTCTCCTTCAGCTCATTCCATAAAGCATATGCATCTTAAAAAAACATGAAGCCTCTTGCAATTTTCTTTGAAATGTAATTCAGTATCCATGAGATCAAGGTTGAGTTTACCTTATCCCATCTATCATACATTGGATCATCAGGATCTGGTGTTTGTATCTCACCGGTCAAGAACTTCAGTTTTCCTCTGGATTTGAAAGCAATCACCATCGATCTGCTCCATGATATATAATTGAACTCATTCAGAGGTTTTGCCACGAATACAAGACTTGAATTGTCACCATTTTGCAGATCAAATGGATCATTAATCCTTGGCCTTCCTCTGTACATATTAGATCTGGATGAATGATGAATCGAATCCACTGATTCACCATCAGAAGCCATGATTCACAGCTCAAAATGTTCAGAATTCAACACAGTTTTAAACAAAAAAAAATCTCTAGATTTCCTGGTTATGCTCTGATACCATGTGAAATTTTAAGTTCAGAGAAAAATGAAGAAGAAGAAGAATTTCATTGAAGCTGCATGATTTTTGTTTTACAACCCCTTAACCCCAAAAAGCCACAAATCACAGCTTTTATGCTGTACTTCTGAGTAGCAAAACAAACAAAATGAAAAACCAATTACAGCCTAACACGTGTGCTAACAAAATAACAAAATCAGCAAAGAATGAAACGCAGTAGATTGATGTCGTTTTGTCCACTTTCTTCCTTGAGATGAAATTTGAATTTGGCGCCAGTGTTTAAACTTGCCTCCATTGCCTTCATGCTCTGCATCAATCTCCAACACTGGCATCAGACTTCTTGCAATGCTTCATCATTAATGTCGTTCATGAATGCAGAGGGGCGAAATGCTCTGCTCGCATAGCAAGCAGTGGCGGAGGCGGCTTCCACGACGCCACTGGTTAGCTACAAAGTCATAGAGGTAATTTCATTTTTCAACTCGGCAAGGTATTTCCTCGCTTTTCTCCTAATAAATTCGACTGAAGCAATGTTGAATTCGCGAGGGATAGAAGTAGAAGAAGAAGAGAGTGGAGCAGCCGTCGGGGAGTGTGCCCAGTAGGGTTCCTCGATCCCCTGCCTTTTGAGAAACGCCAGTGATGAAAGAGCTATTACTTCAAATGCAAAAAGGTGCATCAGAGGATCAGATTAAACGAGCCTACGGGAAGCTTGCGTTGAAGTATTATCCCGAAAAAAATCCAAGCAATGAAGAAGCTGATAAGAAATTTGCTGAAATTAGCCGCAGTAAGTATTGCAATCTGCTTCATATGATTGAAACTTGAATTTCCGTGTTTTGTCTTCATCTGTTTATTCGTTTTTCGCATAATTTTAAACCTACTTATGACGTGCTTTCAGATAGTGAGATGAGCAGTATGTATGATAGGTATGGCGACGAAGATCTTAAACAGCATGCGCCAGTGGGGCTAGAGGTCTAAGGGCGAACATTCAAGATGTTTTTTGTCAGTAAGTTGACGATGTCTATTTTACTTTGCATGTATCATTCGATCATTTGCGTTTTCAGTTTATATTCCATACACGCAGTTACACTTTTTAAACATATTGATTAGATAGAAATGGAAGCTAGGTGTCGTGTTGATGAATTGTGATTGATGGAAGCTCATCGCTTTGTATTTAACAATTCAGATGATCTCAACTAGGAATAATAAAATCACATATGGATCCTGTTTATCAAACTGATGTTGGCAGTTGTTGGTTCATTTATACAATTTGTATTCAGTTCATTAGATAAGGTAGCATTGGTATGTTGGAGCATTGTTGAGAAAAATGTGTTGCTTATGTATGGTGTATTTTTTAATGCTATTGTTTTTTTGTGCATTGTTGTTAATTTTGTCTTGAATATTGGCACATGTTGTCAGCTAAATGGGGGATTAGAACCTTTCATTTAAACTACAAAGCAAACATTTTCTAAAACTGTTAAGCTTTTTGGTGATGTAAACATTGATCTGGAAACATCATTGGATGATCTTTGAAGGTTATCTATTTATTAAGTAACTGTTGTGCTTATTGATGTTAAATGACTTGTGGAGTTTGCACCTAAGCCTTATCTTTAAACTCCTTACTCCAAAGTTTCACTTTCATGGTTATTGTTTTATGTTTCTATGAGGAAGTTGGTTCAAGGAAACTTTTTGTTGGTATTAGTAGAGCACTTCAATTAACTATTTGATGCTTCTGGCTTTGAGATTTAGTGGTCCTATGTTTAGTACAATTGGTTATAGAGAATATATAGGTCCATTAGTTTTCTCTATGTTCTAAATAAAATGTTCTGGTATAAGCTTTTGGCATGGTTTCCAGTAATCTATTGAATAAGCTTCTGGAAATCCTATTAGTGCACTTAACAATTTATTTGTTTGGTGTATTGGACGACTTATAGTTTCCAACTTAGTAAAAATTTTAACTCAGATGCATGATCATTTTGCAGGTTATGGTGTTCAGGGCTCGTGACTTAAGTGCGCCTTTTGAATTTGGACACATTTATAAAACAAAGTGATACAAATGGTTAGTTAATCATCAGCTAATTACTAAATTCTCATCAAGTCAAGATTCGTACAGATTATTTTAAACTTTGTCATCTTTAATGTTGCTAGTTTAAGCTGTGGAGGGAAGTTCAGATGTTAAAGCCAGGAAAATAAGGCATCCAAAGTCTCTTCCTCTGACCGTGGTGCAGAAAAAGAAACTGAAAGCTCATTTAGATGCAGAGGAGGATTATTCTGGAAATGACAATGATGAGGTTTGCTTCAAAAGTTCTAGAGGGCTCTAAGTTGTTAGTGGAAGCTCTCCGTTTCAGGGACCTCAAAAGCTTCCAGGACTTCCACACCACGGTGAATGGGGTTTTGGAATATAGATCAATCCTGAACACATTAGAAGCCAAAGTATTTAGAAAAATGGGTACTCATCCTGAAGCCCTTTCTCCCGGGCCTTCATTGTAAGCTACCTGCAGGTATAAAAGCTAGATTGTGGTGGTGTACTTTTTATTGTCATGCAATTAGCTTCAACTGTTAAATTTCTAGGGCTATTTCACGTGCTCTTAGGTGTAGCAAACCGAACTGTAGAAGAAAATGAGTTGTGGCGAGCTAGGCAGAAGGAGCTAGAGTTGGATGATTGATTGAAAGGGAACAAGTAGAAAGCCTTTTGATAGTGAGAGATAAGAGCATGAGTCTGTCATGCTCATCTAGGAAAAGGGTGGAAAAAGGTTGGAAAGATGATGTCATCGCAGTTTTTTTATGCCTTTTATATTACATATAGAGGTAATCACTGACTAAATGTTACTTTCATGGCAGAACCAAGAGAGGAAGAGGTGTCATTGGTTCATAAATGAATGAAATTGCTCTGTTATCTTCCTTCTCTCTCTCGAATACTTGGGGAAAGCAATCAACCTTACCAAATATGGACTACAGTGATGATGTTGTACAGCGTACAATTGTTGGCCCAAAAAAATCTGTATTTGTTTCTGGGCTCTGAATCTTCCAAGGACGGGTCTTCTCTCAAACAAAACAAGAGGAGAAGGAAAGGTTTAAGCAAGCATTGTTATTGGAAGCACAGATCAAAAAACAAGTCGAGGGATAAAGAGAAGAAGAAGAAGATGAGGAGGAGCAAGGAGAAGAGGCATAAATATATCAAATGAATGTCAATAACACTGAAGGTACCAAACAAACATTTATGTTCCTTTTCTTCTCAACAAGGCAAAGAAGCATCATCAAGAACAAATATGATTGTAGCCACAAACAACTTTGATGGTAAAAAACTTATACATTCTGATCGCTGGTTTAGAATGTACAAAGGTTCCTTTGAGGTGTTCTATATCTTTTTTCATCTTAGGCAGGCAGCTGCAATGAACTCCACTAGCAGGTTTCGGGCGAGATGACGGTGAGGATGATGTATACAGTAAGCAGTTTTGGAAGATGTAATATTGCCAGCGCGCGCGGGCAGGCAAACCTAGTATTTTAAAATGCAAGGATGGGATGGAAGACGATGGAAGTATGATTTTTTTTTTACTTTAAAGATTTTATAGGGATATGGCTATGTTCTCTATTAAAAGTTTGAGCGTTGTGAATTATGATTTTTTTTAGTTTGAGAGTTGGTTTAGTTCGGATTCTCCAGGATATTTTTGCGGGAAATTTATGGGTACATCTATGTACATATTTTACCCCCGGTATTAAAATCTGGGATTTTTTTAAAATGATAGTATATGAGTAAGTTCACCATCCATATTAATTTAATGAGATGTATATTATCATTTCTTTTAAGTGTAAAAGCGAGTCTAACAGCTTCTTTAAATTTTTCAATAAAATAGAGATTCAAAATTTATGTTCTTTATTTTTTTTATGCTTATCTTCAAAATATTCTCTATTTCGACATTTATTAGCATAATAATGATCACCTTTTATTAGCACAAATTTTAAATGATCACCCTTTTTATTGATTAGTTTTTCAAAAGAGTACAAGGGTCATCCTTGTGATCACCACCGGATTTCATTAGGAATTAATGTACAAAAATTTTAAGTAAATTTCACTAGTAGCGGTCGGGTCATTAAAGGCAGCAATGGAATGCGCTTTGGAAGAAAACGTAGAACAGCCTTAAATAAGGGTTTTCGAATGCAGAACCACAGTTCGTGTCTTTGAAAATGGGTTAAAGTCGGTTAAAATTCAAATATTATAATCGCCTTTAATTACCGTCAATTAAAGGCAGTTAGACATAACTGCTGTTAATTGTTAGTTGTTCTGAACTCGGAACCTGGCTGCGATAACCCTTACGAGTTCGTAACTATTGATTAAAGGTTGTTATTTAGTTTATCGCCTTTAAATAACACTCATCAAAGGCAATTAGACCTAATTGTCAGCATTTTCAAACTCAAAACCAAGGGCCGATAACCCTAGGAGTCTGTAACCCCTTTTCCTCCCCCCCCTCCTGGAAAAGGACGAGAAACCTTCTGAACTCGGAAACAAGATTGGATAACTGTTCCAAGCTCGGAAAGATTTAAATTCGTGAATTATTTAAAATGGTTGTGGGTTCCGAGTTCGAAACACACTCTGTATTTATAAAAGAAAAATGCATACAATAATTTTAGTTCTCCCAAACATTGATGAAGAAAGGTTTTCTCCCATTTCTAGTCCATTGATGAAGAAGCAAATCTAATACATTAAAGTGCATCATTTTCCATTGGTGAGGGTAAATTGTATATGAATTTATTGCTTGAAATTAGGGTTAGAAATATATAAATGTAGAATTAGGGTTTGTCTAGAGGTTAATTTGTGGTGGCTTATGATTATTGTGTGAAAAGTAATGGGTTGCATTGTAATTGACTTGTAGTGTAATGGATCAGAATGATCTAATTGGTAATGATCTTACAAAATGACCTGATTACATGCAATTGATTGAAACATTTTCATCGGTAGCGTTTGAAGATGCCTCCAAACAAGGTTTTGTGCAAGCACAATGCCCTTGTAAAGATTGTAGAAATGATGTTTATTTAGTGAGGAATAAATTGAGGAAACATCTAATAATGAGGGGCTTTCAAACAACCTACACTTCTTGGGTATGGCATGGGATAGAAGGAAAAACTTCTCGTACGAGTGAAACAAATAACAAGAATGTGGAAGATGAGTGGGATGGAAATGTTGAATTTGACGAAATGGTGGAGGATATTTCCAGAGAGTTCAAAGGTAAACCTAAGATGCTACAAGTTTACTTGACGACAACAAGACGTCATTGTATAATGGTTCTAAACATTCGGTATTGAGTGCGAAGGCCAAATTTGTGTGGACCGATAAGTCGATGACAAAAACTCTTGAATTGCTTAAAGATTTGTTACCCGAAGGTAATCTTGTGTCGGAAAGGTTGTATGCTGCAAAAGAATTTTTTTGCTCGATGGGATTGGAATTAGAAAAATACATGTTTTCCCAAATGATTGTATGTTGTACCAGGGGAAGAAGATAAATATTACAAAATGTTTTGGGTGTGTGGTGAGTCTCGATACTAGTTGAAGAGGGGTAGAATTGCGGTGGGAGCCCGGAAGAGTTAACTAAATCAAAGGAAAAAACACTGGCAAAGGTGATGGGGTACCTTCATATAGTTCACGGATTGCAAAAGTTATTCGCATCGAAGGAAGATGCTAAATTTTTGCGTTGGCATGCCGAGAGGGATTGACCTATGGATGATGTCATTAGACATACGTCAGATGGAGAGCAATGGAAAAAATACAATACTCTTTACCCTAAGTTTTTCAAAGAACCTCGGCATTTGAGATTAGGCCTATGTATTAATGGAATGAATCTATTTGGTAGCATTAGTAGTATACATAATTTTTGGCCTGTAATGTTGGTTATCTACAGTCTTTCTTCATGGTTGACAGTGAAACGTAAGTATGTTTTGCTATCTTTGATGATTTCTGGTCCTAGGCAACCGGGTAATGACATTGATGTGCATTTTGCACCTCTTGTGGAGGATTTTTTTACCATATTTGGGAATGGTGTGAGAACATATGATGGTAGCGTTGAATATTACCTTACATTGAAAGCCATGTTATTTTGCACTATTAATGACTTCCATGTGTATGGTAATTTTTCTAGTTACTTACTGAAAGGTCACTTTGCTAGTCCTGTATGAGAAAGATATTGATTATCACCAATTCAAGCATAGTTGTAGAACTGTTTATCAAGGTCAACGGAGGTTTCTTCCAGGGACCATCCATAGAGATTGGAAAAGAATGGTTCAATGGGGGAAGTAGAGCCAAGAGAAGCATTGGTTGCCCAAATAGATAGTCAGATGATCGAAGCAGTGAAAATCTGGCGAATGACTTTGGGAAAAAGAAATGAAAAGTGCCCGTGGATGGGAGTTTGAAGAAATACTCTATATTTTTCAAATTTCCCTACTGGGAGCATTTGGATATTAGACATTTCCATGATGTGATGCATATTTAGAAGAACATGGGCAATTCCATGGTCTGGACATTGTTGAATACCCTTGGAAAAAGAAAGGACGGGCTTAAGGCTTGGTTAGATTTGGTTAAAATAGGGATGAAGAAGACCTTAGAGTCAGTTACTTCATGTGAAAATTGCTACTTGCCCCTGCTTTCTATTCAATGTCTCACCTGGAGAAGAAGTCATTCTGTGAGACATTTAGTAACGTTAAGGTCCTGGCATCATATTCATCTAACATCAGTACATGTGTGTCACTTGAGGAGTTGAAGTTGGTTAGGTTGAAGTCTCATGATTGTTACAATCTTATACAAGAATTGCATGTAATTTCCATTCGATCGTCATTGCCATCCCATGTAGGATTATGCATTACGAAGATTTGTTTGTTTTTCAAGTCCATTTGTAGAAAAAACATTAGTGTGTCAAAGTTTGACCGTTTCCAGACAATGATTGTTGAAGTTTTGTGCAGGATGGAAATGTATTTTCCCCGTTCATTCTTTGACATCATGGTCCACTTGTGTGTTCATCTTGTGAAGGAGATAAAGCTTTGTGGTCCTATGTTTCTGAGGTGAATGTACCTGTTTGAGAGGTATATGAAATATTTAAGCATTTTGTGAAGAATCAGTACATTCCTAATGCAAGTTTTGTACAAAGGTATGTGGTGGAGGAGGTCATAGAGTTTTGTACTGATGATTTGAAGGTGGTTGATTCGATCGGGGTTTCAACACATACACATGATGGACGGTTAGAAGGTCATGGGCTTAGGCAAGGGAAACCTTTCAACCCGAGTGCAGAAGAATTAAATATGGCTCATCTCTACATTCTTTGCAACCATGAAGATGATGTCCCATATATAGAGGTTCACATTGATGCCATTAGAATCGCCAACCCAAACTTCAACGAAGAACATGCTCTACTATTACAAAGTGGATTTTTGCGTCATGGTTACGTGATCACGTTTTCGAGGGCGATCATCTAATGAAATTTAAATGGTTGGCTCGTAGACCAATGGTACTGCATTTTCAAATGAAGATTATGACATTAACGGTTTTACATTTGGAACAAAAGCAATGGATGATAAGGGTGTGTCTCAAAATAGTGGAGTGTCCTTAGTGTCAGAAGCTTTGCATATCGGTAAGGGAAGTGAAAATAATCATATTACGCTCACCAATGTTACTTTAGAACTATTCTAGATATATGGGAGCTTGACTATGTGACTATGAAGGTCACAATTTTTAAATGTCAGTGAGTGGATTTCAACAATGGGAAACGAACCGAGGAACCCTTATCGATAGGAGACGGGTAGGTTGGCGGGAAGAACCTTTCATATCGGCCTCCCAAACACACCAGGTTTTCTAAGGGATTCTTCCAATCCTAGGTGAGAGATAGTTGTGGAACGGAAACGCACTTTTGTTGAAGAATTAAAGTCGATGAAATTTTTGGATTCGGTCACAATAAAACGGGTGCTGGAATGAATTATGCTATATTGCTTGAGGAGGACGATCTTGCGTTGAACTATTCAATTGGCCGTAACGATCATGATGAGGGAATGTGGGTAGACATCCATGTAAGGTAAGTCATAACAAGAGGAAATCCAAAAATTTTACCAAGAAAATAAAACATAAGAAGTAGTGTCATCATTTGTAATAGTTTTTGTTATGCTGATTAAGTGCTACTAATTCGATTTACCGTTATTTTGTTTAAGACTGTATTCATAATTTAGTCTACATAGTAACAAAACCTCTAGGATCAGTTAACAATTCATAAAGAAATCATATCAATTTGAATCCATATAAGTTAGCAAATCATCGTACACATCATTCAAATCTAGGGATCAAAAATTCAAAAGTAAACCAATATTGAAAGGTTATGTCAAGAAAGTGCAATCCTCCTAAACCATAAAATTAACAATCATATCCAAGAAATATGAGTAAAGAACATAGAGACATTTATGGGAGGTCCAGCTCCAAGCCATCTCAAAGATCGCTCGTCAATGTGGATTGGTCAAGACGAGGATGGTGGCTTGATGCGAGATGACGTTCGGATGTCCTTGTCTTTTCTCAATATTCAAAATCTAAGCCTTCATGGTGGCCAACTCCTTGCGCACCCACCTATAGCAACCCTCTAACACCTTTAAAGTATACTTTCTCTGAATCTAAATAAAGTAACGCATACACATAATCAATTATAATTAAAAGCAATAATTAACAGAAAAGCTATGACACTAAAAATTTCAATTACCTTCATCAACTCTTGGTCTTTTGCTCGGCTCCCCACGTTCCAACTCCTACGGATGGAACCTTTTATGATCCACCAATACCCACCTCTTGTTTTCGAAGTACGTCTTGTCGAAGTACTTTGGCGGTTTCTCCTCGCCGGTAATTGCCAACTCTTCCACTTTCTTCAATAATTTGGTGATTAAATTCTCATACGGGAGGCTTTTCACTATCCTAGTTAAGGTGCCAACATAAACCATACGTCTTAATCTAGCCACCTTGGGGTTAATATTTCTACCACCCATAATTAGATAAAACAACGTCAATGTTGAATAGGTAGGCTCAGTGATGTGGCCAAAGATGGGAACTAAGCTTCTAGCAATTATTTCAAACACAATGCGATCTTCTATTCCTAAATTTTTGAGACAAAAAGTCTCAGGCTTACTCAAATCCATCGCATCAGGTCCAAAATACCTAACACTATATTCAATAGGGTTAACATAGGGGCAATCAGAAACAATGGGAAAATTTTCCCTATGATAACAATCGTCCAAAAAACCCTCAGGGCCTTCCGATAGATGCTTTCTGGGTTCAAATACGGGCAATCTAGGGCTTCATATAGAATCCACTGATCAATAGGAATTTCTATCCCCCAACCCTAGTTGAATAATCATCATCTCCAACCTCCCAAATATTACTATAAAATTGATAGCACAAATCAAAGTAAGAAGGTTCATTACAAGAGAGCAATGTTTCAACATATTGGTCATTAAATTTTTCACGGGGATCTGCTAATCCAATCCTCAAATACTCAATGAAATCAATAATATAGCTATCTAGTAATTTCCATTTTGCACGTAATATATTGTGCCATGATTGTGTGGGAAACGACACAAATTTAGTTTCATCAGACCCGGGATTATTTTCGGTGGACCTCGAATGGGAGATGCATGATGAGCCACCTCTTTCCATCTATAACCCTTGCCCTTTGTTGATATTTGAGGTAGATAACTGGTTGAAGGTTGCCCAAATGAAAATTTTGCCTTAGGGTTTGAGGTTGATTGGGAAATTACCCATTGATTTGGGCTTTTTTCTTATACAAAGTAGGTTCCAAGTCCGGAAAATTATCCGGACTCGTATTGTATATATAGAGCCTATTTCAACCTTCCAAGTTCGTAAGATCAAATTTGGCCCTTTACAAATATGAGTCGAATCGGTTCCAAGTTTGTAAACAATTAATTTTTAAAACAAACTATGCATTCTTTTAACCTGAGATGGGTCGGAAACAGGGGACGAATTCGGAACGCCTAATTTTTTAACTAGGAAACCATTTCGGCCCATCATATACATTGCACCTGAATCACTAACAAACTCAAAATCAGATCCATCCTATTTGTACACAGAGCCAAAGCAACTCCTAACTCGGAATTCAGTCGGCTCTAATGGTCAATTTTCAAAAACATAGAATAAAGAAGATTGTTTGATACAATGCCTTTCAATCTATCACCAATACAAATACACACATAAAACAACTACATGAACAATTTCCAATTTTTTAAATCAAAAGACTCACCTAAGTGAGGGGGTATTTATTAGGCTCCCCAGACAATAAAAGATGGCAAAAGTACATATTTGAGAATTCTGAATGTACAACTAGATAAGCTAATGTGGAATAGCAAAATACAGTAAGCTGTATTCCATATCCTTTATCTAGAACCCCTGACTCAATGAATCATATGGCCCTAAACCCATGTCGGGATCTATTATGGCCTTCCACCTTTTTGCCTTCACACCCTTGTGTCGACAAAAAGAGGTAGCCTTCCATAATAGTCCCTTCCAACACTCTTCCGAAGAGAGTTACTCCTTGTTCTTCAAGATAGAAGATGTGAATATCCGCTCCAGGTTTCCATGTGTTGTTCAGTTTCCATGATGCAACAGTTCCATACTGATGCAGCATTTGTTGTTCCACCATGATCCGATCCAGAGCTGATGAAGCTTGTGGATTGTGTCTTGAAGAGTTAGCAGTAGCTTTTCCATACTTCCCAAGAGCAGTACCTGTCAGAGCAAACCAAGCACCAGCAGTAAACTATTCCATTAAAGAAAAAGAATAGCACTAATGTCATGAACAAGATTGTTCTAATATAGTATAGTCTATCAATTTCTGGTATAAGGGAGGCCGATTTCATCCAGTCTAATTTGACCTTCAATGTCATGAGAAAGATCTAAGAAGTTGAAAGCCTAATTTACCTAGTTGAAAGTATCCATTTTGGCTAAATAGTCAGGTACTTTGTTTCCCTCTCTTAGAATGTGAGTAAAAGTGCACTCTAGTCTGTCCATATTCTTCTTGCTATTGTCAAGCATCTCCAAGGAATTTTCCACTATCTTCACAGTATCTTCACTACTATCATTGAATATAATTCAATAAGCAGAGACCTGGTACTTTGATCTTTTTCCATTTGGAGTCCTTGAAGAATTGCTATCATTTCAGCCTCCAAAATAGTGCATTGTGGAATAGTTATTGAAGCAGACCTAATACGTTTTCTATTTTAGTCTCTAAAAATCATATCAATGCATGATGTGCCATTCAATAGAACTGAACCATTCACATTTACTTTGATTTTGTTTGATGGGGACCAGGAAACCGCCACTGGTCCCTTTTTGCTTTTCAGTTTTTTGCAAATGTTAAAGGAAGAGTATGTAGCAGACAAATCCCAAATAACATTTATTCTATGAGCTAATAGCATGTCATTTAACAAGTTCATTATGGATATGCATATGGATTTCATATCAGGTGCAGTGCCTTCAAAGATGAGCTTGTTTCTAGCACACCATAAAGACCAAGTAACAATACGTGGTAATGATCTAATAATGTTAGTGGCATGCTTAACATTTACATCTAATGTCCTAACAGAAGAAGAATTTGTTCCAGAGTATAGCATGAGCAGTATGTTGTATGTTAAAAACATTGTTTACCAGCAACCATACTTTTTCTGAGAATGCTAACAATTGAAGACATGATGCAAATCATCTGAAATGTTTTTAGAGAAACAACACTTAGATGGTAGGTGAATATTGAAGTCTTCCAAGATTTCAAGCATTGGCATCCATCTATTTAGAAGCTTCCAGTTCCATAAGCTTATTTTATGTGGCATGAGAGAAGACCATAGAAATTTAAATGATGGTACTTTAAGTTTTCTATGTCTTACAAGCTCATAAGAAAAACTGAGAGTAAAGTTCCCATTTTCAGTCTTTGTCTAGATCAATTAATCTTTATGTTCAAGGAATAGATGGTATTCGGCTTTAAGATAGACGAGGAGTGGAACTGGAAGAAGGCTTTGAAACAGGGAGACATAATAGTCATGTTGATATAATTTCCAATGAACGGCCACATGATTGGCTAACATTCAACAATTTCTAAACAATTCAAGCAATCCAAACATAACAACTCCACAAATTCAAAATGCATAGAGTGTAACCAAACATTCCAAAATATCTTAATACATAACACAAGGCTTAAACATCTTAAAACGTGTCCTAATTCTTGGTGTCATTGTCCTCCACGTGGTGCCCACCATCATTCGACCCCATCTCTTAGTTTCCACCATCATGTGGCCCATCATCGGCCTGGCCCTCGATCTCAGTGAAATCTGGCTCAAAGTTTTGTGGCTCCTCATCGTTGCTTAGTTCTAAATGGAGTCCTTGAGATGCCATGAAACGTAGTCTTCTAAGAGCTCTGCAGACCTAAAAAGATTTCCATTTAATGGAACACATACAATTAGCCTTATAAAAGTGTTGAGTTAAACTTATACTATAAAAAAACATAAATTTATACTTATGAGATATCGATGCCTCACCCATATCAAGTTTCAACACCCTAGTCCTTTTTGCATTCTTAGCAAACTGCCTTGGAAGAATGCGTTGTTCCCATTTATTGTTATTACTGATCATCAATTACTTATGCTGAAACCAAGCCTTTTTAGAAAACTCCAAGCGCATAGGTAGATCATTTGGCTAGATGTCGACCTTCTTAATCATAGCAGTAATCAAGCCACCGTAAGGGAGATCCTTCTTTTTGGTGTTGGCAGCCTTAAGCATACTCATTATGATGGTGAACCTGGGGTTTATATTCAATCACTCCATCACATAGGATAATAACATGAGCTTTTCAATGCTTGGCTCATGTAACCACCCATTGGCAAAACATTTAAACATACCCACTTGTAAATGAGTTTCTGCTCAACCGTCAATTGCCCTATATCATAGCTCTCTGTCGGGCCTGGGGTCACACCACTTCTATTAAAGTACTGCTCATCCATTACTACAGGGTCTAGTGGGGTAGTTTTGTTTACCGAGGGCCAACTATGTTGGTGATAAATTTCAAGGGGGTCAAAGGCATCGTCGGGTCTCAATTTATCAGGGGTGGTGTAGGAGTTGCCTAGGGCTTCACATAATGTGTACTTATTAACCAAATTTTCCTTGCCATTCAATATAGTCACATCACAATTATTAAATCTTTGTCCTAAATTGACATAAAATTGAATAACCTCGTCCACATAGACATTTCTTTCCAAGCACAACAAATTTTCAAGAGTTGTTCTTTAAAATGGATCAACAAATACCGTAGGCTTAAATATTCAATTGACAATGCACGAATCACTTTAGCATTCATCACTTTGGTTGATAATTGCAAGATGAAGGTGATGACGTTTTTGAGCTCGTTATCATGTTTTTTTGGGTAGCAAATGAGAGAAGTATATGAATGTCGATTGTTCTTGACTAATCTTGTGTAAATGCATAAATTGATTCAGTGCTTAGACACGGTGTAGTGTTTATAAGTGCTACCAAGCTTGTTGATTCTTCGTGCCCATTGTTATCAATGGGATACTTTTAGTCGTGTCTCGAATAAGGGAGTCATTTGTGAGGTTTGACAAGAGATGTTGAATTCACTCTTGCAAACTACTATCTAAGAAGGGTAGAAGACTAGTTTTCACAAAAAGTAGTGAAAGTAGTAAATAGGTTGCATGTTCAATGATAGATAAGAGGCTTGGAAGTGGAAGTCAATTGCTCCCAAGGTTCCGTTAATTGTGGATTCAATTATCTTTTAGTTGTTGCATGATTTTCATATTTAACCTGCTTGTCTTTCAATTTCATAACTTAGGACCAAAAACCAACCAACCCCTTCCCCACTTATGTGCTTTTATATGTATGTGTATATCTAAACCAAGTATATTTTCTGCTTTATATGTTTAAACACTTGAAAAGATTCATCTCCTTCGTGGACGACCCTGACTTGCCATTATCTACTTAATTGTAGATAGGAAGCATTGGGGCTTATAAATTGTATTTTTGAGAGGCATATCGATGACCTCCCAGTGGGGGTGATGATCAAGGGGGAAGAAGGCTTGAAGGTAAGCAAGTTTTCATGAACATGATGCTCCCACTTGTGTATTATTAAGGCTATTTTTTTATACTAAGAAGTGTATTCTTGAATGGTTTGTATTTTCAAGGGCTTTATTATATATTTTTTTGTTTAATGTCGTAGTTTGTTGATATCCTGATGATTGTGAATTTCATCTTACCCCGGATTGCAAAATCCTAATTAATATTATTATAATAGTGTACGCATTAGAATGTGTAATGTGCCATTTCTCCGGCCTAACTATGCCACGTTCGCAAAATACCCATCCCGAGACTATGGGATCTGGTTTTGATGATGATGCCGGATTCAAGGAGGTAGGAATAACCAAGACTCATTGTACAACATTAAAATGTAAGATGGCTAGGAAGGAGTTTACTTCGTTATTTTTTAACAACTTTGGCAAGTGCTTGTCCAAAGATCGTACGAAATGGTCTTGTTGGGTCACGAAGATCGGAAGAATGGTATGATAGTTGGCATGAGGTACCAAAAGACTATAATGAGACTCTATGGATGGAGTGCAAGGTACCGTTAATGGCCATAGTGTGTTCGCAAAAATATTTTACTAATCTCATATTCTAAAATTTTACTTTCCCCATATTTAACTACCATTGTCTCTAAATCTTCATAGAGACGCTTTGAAATTGAAACCCCGGATATGACATGTGTTCTAAAGAAGGCAACGACCATGATGTGCAAAATTTGGCGAGAACACAAATATACTTTGTCGAGGGGCTACATATTTTCTTCGGAAAAGTGCACACACATTCAACCGAAGAGTTGGGAGATCTACAAGAGAGGGGCTTTGGAGAATGATTCTAACATTAGTAAAGTTATATTAATTTTACAAAATATTTAGATTAAATATTTTTTAGTGCTCAAATGTCTCTAAAAACCTAGCACATGGTACGATGAAAGAAAAAGAACGCATAGCCAATTTGAATCTAATTCTTTACCGTCTAAGCTATGGGGGGTATGGATTGATGGAAATGAAGCTAGTAGAAGAACGCCTTGAAAAATATGTTCAAATTGTAATAAAACTTGGGATAACCGAAGAAGAGGCTTGGGATAAGGTACAACTAATGGATGTGGATGACATTGATAAGTGGGATCTATTCCTTAAATGCCGACAAAACAAGGAGGGTATATACGATCGAGAAGGAGGATGTAAGAGAAATTGTGAAACGAGTGGTAAGCCATTTAACCATCTTTCTGTTTAGTCATTTACATATTTTTTGTTCACATATAATAACCTTTTCCCCTTATTTAACAACTTAAGAAAAATTAAAGAATGATAAATTAGAAGGGAAATTCATACTCACTTTTAAGCACAATATTCTTTGTGAGGCAACAGAAAAATTGGACCACGTGGGGCATGTTAGAGGAGTGGGTGGGTTCTTGACACAACAAGAGGCATTTGGAATTACCCGGTACTATGGCCGTGCACATCTATCGCGGATCCACACATTGCAAAATCACTCCCTTCAACAAGAAAAACAAATGAAGCAAAAAGACATTCTCATTCAGAAGTTGATCCAACACACGGGCCTAACTCCTCCTGAAATTTTGGATGAGTTAAACACTCAGTTGGACTCCCCCATCAAGAGGTTCACACCATTCTCTCAAAGATGTTGAGGTTAATTTGGAGGCAATTATCGTACTTCTAGAGACGAAGTGGACAACCTCGACAAGGCCTTACTCGCAAGTGATAAAAAGGTACACATTTAAATATCTTAACTCTTTCATATGAATTTTGTGTAAGATATGACATTTTTAATTGGTACGATGTAGTGCTCACATGTTTGTGAGTTACACATTGATCAAGACATAGGCGGTAGACCACTACACATTGCTGATGAAGCTTTGCATGAGTTAATGAGCCATCATTACACCATACCAATTGCAGAAGTTTTGTCAAGAGTAACTCTAGAGAAGGTGTTGGTGAGGAGTGCCCCGTTGCCAATTCCAGGTGGAGAATACAAGAATGTCGGTCCCGCTCATGGAATATTTCTTTTGCGGCCTCGTTGACTTATTTTTACCGATCCCATTAAAGATCTGCAGTTGAAAGTCAAACTATCAACAGCACCTAAAGAGGTCAAAGCTACACCAAAACTAGTGCCAGCTACACCAAAATGGGTCGAAAGAGCACCTAAACTGGTCTAAACAATACCAGACAAGATTTGACAACCAATTACAAGAGCACAACAAGTCTCAAAAGACTCACCTCCCATCGTATGAGTGCTATACAATTGGCTTCAACCACATGAACGCAACTCAACTTACAGGTTTCTTGGAAACGATTGCGTATTTGGTGGGAAACGGGATATCATCGCCCTATGGAGTGATTTTGAGAAATTTCATCAACTGCTAATGTCCATTTACACCTTGTGATTATAAATATATGTAATTCATGTTTTCATTTTATTACTTTTTCCTTCTTTACAACAAATGTTAAAAAATTCTTAATTTCAAGGTACATGTGTATAATCAAAAGAAGGAATTGATTGGATACATGTGCCCGGTGATGACCAAAGAAATTGGTTGTACAACCCAAGATAGAATTGACTACATTCACAAAAACTTTGGGAGGATGGATAAGAAAATATTCATTGTGCCCTACATTGAAAGGTTATGGTTACAAAATTATTTATTTCTTACAAACATTATTTACCCAATTATATGAACATAAATTTGTGCATGTTTTATGTTTAGAGACCATTGGCGATTGATCATGATTGTTTCGACAACAAAATGGGTGTATTGGATGGATCCCTTGCACTTCCAACTATCAGAAGCATTTGTCAAGATTTTGGAGTCCGCAGGCCATTAGTGATGATGGTGGAAGCAAAAATGGATGTGGTCAAAATCAAGGTATAAATTATAGTACAAATGCTTCTTTTTTTAAAAAAAAATGAGATTAATTTTCGTGTTTCTATTCAACTCTAATTTGAAGTTATTTTAATTCAGTAACAATCACAAACATGGGAATGCAGCTATTACATAATGTATTACGCAATAGAGTGCATATAAGCCGTAAAGTTGGATTTACTTGAAATTTACAAGGTAACTATACATTTGGTTCAAATTAACATTAATCGTGTCTGCATATCATCTTTAATGGTTAGCTATTTTCTTGGACTCACAACTTCTTCCTAAGGCAACGAGGCCCTATTCAAAGGAAGACATCAACAACGCAAGGAATTGTTTGTCTAGTCATCTCATTCTCAACCGCTTAGAAACCCTCGGATACCTTAATTTGGTAGATTAACACATATTTATTAAACTAGTATGGTGTGTAAGGTCGGAAAAGAAATTTATTGATTTCTATTCATATACATAGATTATTGCTTATTTAGCATTTTCTATAGCTTTTTGTTAGCTTGTAGAATAATTCTATGTATTGTGTTACAATTCTAACTGTTGAAAGAGGCCTATTTTGAGCCAAAAATATGAATGAAAATTGTATTTTTACCATTGGAGTCGTGGGCTCTTCCGAGTTCAGAATCAATTTTGGCCATTCACGTTTCCAAGAGCCAGTTTCACTTCCGAGGTCGCCAATAAAAGTGACCCCAAAAAATTTGAATGCTTGAAACTACAGAGGCGGCCCAGATTGTGCATCTTAATAGGGAAGTCCAATCACATTAAAGGCGGTTTTGGGTCCGAAATTGGGTACGACCTCGGAACGTAAACAAGTCTGGAACCTCGTCATAAGGCCGATGGTAGCTGTTAAGATTTTGAGTTTGGATGGTTTAACGAGGCTCACAAAGGCGGTTTAGATCCGCCTTTAAATGGTGTTCCAAGTTTGGAAAGGGTATTTCGAGGCAGCGGAGGCAGTATGGGTTCCGAGTTTGAAAGCTATTATAGCCAGTTCCTCTGGCCTTTTAAAGAAGGTTTAGAACCCTCTTTAATGTGTGTTTTGAAGGCGGTTATCGAAACTACCTTTGATCTGAGACGATCAAAGGCACAACAAGAGAAGGCACTTTGAAAGTGCCTTCTCTTGTCCGATAAAAAAACCTTTACTGGCCCATGCCCCCACTAATCTTTGCATAAATAACCACCCGTATCTACTAGTGCATTCAATGTGAATACTTTGAAGAATGTGAAACATCAACTTTTGGCTAAAAACAAACATCAGGTTTAATGCATTCAATTAATAATGCATTAAGTCTCCCTTCCCTATAACTTTTATTCTCTCTATACAAATATGTGGAAGGAAATATCCTCTCATCATAGCCCCTATATTAGGGAATGATATAGGGAAGTTGTTGGACTTGAAAAATTATATAAAATCTCTATAATCAATAAGTATCCCTATTTTAGGAAAATTGTTGCACTTGCTCTAAGAGTACACTAGGAAAAACACTAACAACAATCCTTTTTTTTATGTTGGGTGATGTATAAATTAGATTTGACATGTGAAAAGCGAGTGAGGTTAAAAGTTAGTTTTATGTATTTTTTTATTTTTTTATTCACTCACTTACCACATGTTAAAATTTAATTGATCCATCACTCAAATATACTCAATTTTCTCACGTAAAAAATTTGTTGACAATGATAGATAATTCCTTGTAACATTAGCGTTAGATAATTTCTAAACTTACATGTGATGGATTTTTACTATTTTCAAATACTATACAAGTCTTATTGTATCCCAGTAATATTATATACCAATAAAAAATTTTAATTTTGTGATAATATTTGAACCTGATGAGCCTAAACATAAGGTTATTGGGTCTATTCGGTCCAATGGGGTAAATCGGAGGAAATATACGGATTTGACCGTATTAATTGTATTGAAAGGAAGTTGAGTTATAACCAAATACTACTAGGGTTGTGAAGGTATAAATAAAAGGTATGTATACGTTTTATGGATTCATTATTCTACATATGTATTCATACTTGCGGCTGACTTAAGCATCATAGAGTTTTTACCTGGGACTTCCCAGTGCTTGTTTACAGCAGATCACAACCAAGGAATCAGAGGTGCAACTTGAGAATTCCATAAGCATCAATTAGTAAACCCAGTGGGACCGATTAAGTCAGATATGAGTTTCATGGTTTATGTCCACTTCTGCGGCCACTGCATCGCAAAGGAGTGAGAGGTTGAGAATCAAGGGAACATGTACTGGTGATGAGGTACAATCCCCATACAGGAGGAGAAAGAATAGCAAGATGGCTAATCCCCCAGTATTGCAGACTGTTGGGCCCGATTCGGTACAAATCTTGACAGGACCTAGTTCAGCTCCCATTCTTGAAGGTTCTCAAGCCAAAGTGACGGGGTCATCGAGATGGCTGGAGAGTTTGGAGCCTGGTGTAGGAGTTTTTAACACAGGTCATTTACATAACCTAATAGTTGGCTTGCACGATGAAAGAGATGGCCACTTTGTGGAAGCTTAATTCACACATTGAGGCTTACAAGCGTGCCATTCAGGTAAATCGGAGTATGGGAGAAGGAGTTACGGTGGGTTCACAACTAGATTTGGTGTAGGTGGGAAAAATTTTGGTAGCCACAAGATATGAGATCACTCCTCCATCGATGCCTCTGAGGTTATTGAGAGGGGTGGGGCCTTTGACGAGTGTCTTCAATATCCCCTTCGATAACAATAGTCTCGATATCTACCTTCCCCAGTTTTGAGCCTAGATATGCACTAGTGTCTTCCATGGGGCTTCAGGGATACAATAGCCTATATTAGCATAACCTCTTCACATCTAGTCAAGGGCCCTATGGTTTCTTTGGGCAACCTCATATGTATCTTGCAACAATGGGGGCCCTAGTCACACTCTGGCTACATGTATTCACAGACTATGTACCAGCCCCCTTTTAGTGAGGTTCCACGATCTTGACACTCACAAAGGAATCTGTCATCGATGTGGCCTAGAGGCACTACAAGAAAAATGACCTTTTACTTCACCTCATTTACCTCAGATTTTTTTGTTAACCCCAAATAACCGAGGTAAAATGTTCTTTTACCTTGGTTGTTCTTTTTTTTAAGTAAAAGGTATTCTTAACTCGGTTATAAAAAAACTAAGGCAAATAATTGGTTTTTTACCTCGGTTATTATATGAACCGAAGTAAAGGGTTAAAAAACCAAAGTAAATAATGTTACCGAATAGTGTGCAACGTCGTATATGTTGTTTCAAAAGCTGGATCAAACTCGCTTTACACGTCGTTGGTACTAATACATTTTGCGAATGAGTAGCAAAGTCGCATATATGTAAAAGATAAGTTAAAGTAAAGAATTTGACAGTAATAGAAAAGAATAAAAAACTAAATATAGGTCGTGCGCTTTTCCCCATTTTGGCATCTCTCCTCCTAATATCCTGTCATCACGATCAATTTGGAGGAATGTAAAAGGACAATTAGGCGCTACAGTTGCTAGCAATCATAGTCCTACAAGCACCCTAGAAATCCTCCCCTCATTCGTACACGACCAGTACCCCCTTTGTTCAATGTTTTTTAATCATCGGATTATAAAATGATTTATAAAATTGTGCTCATATGAAATCACACATATAAACATGAAAAATCAATTATATAATTTCAAATAAGATAGTTAATTAATTAGAAAAACATTGGTCCTGAAAATATCCTTACAAATAGTACATAGATTCGAATAGAAACTGTCTTTAGTTCCAACTTAGCAGAAGTTACAATAAACTCAATCAGCTCAGATAATGATGATTTTGAAGACGATTGGACCCCCAACTTCCATCACCTCAAAGAACAAGGTGCCCCCAATGTGTAGATTGTTTCCCCTAAGGAACTCGCCAAAAACCATTTGGGGAAATGATATTGATCTTCCCACCCCCCGAGTAGTTCATATGCCACTTTTTCCCATAGAACCTTAGCACTACGGGGGTCTTCTCAGTTGGAAAGAGTGGTACAATCTCCCACGGGATGTACTAAGTCACAGTAAAAAATATTGATTAGAAATATATATATTTATTTATTTATTTATTTATGCAACTGTTAACAAATAATATTTATTTAAAAAGCTTTACCAAAGTTGGTATTTCCCAAAGTTCAACTGCTTAAAAGTGCAATCGAAACATGGGTTATCAATAGCCATCAAATGACATTCAATGTCGAAGAAAAAAAGGCTCTGGTAGCTCCGTCGTGCATTGAACTGTACAATTTATATGTGTGTGTGTGTGTAAATAGGTGAAATACCTGAAAAAAGGGCCGATTAGACGACCATTGCTAGACATGTGTTCTGTATCAAAAGTGAAAAAGTTAAGTACGAAACTACCCTATAAAATGTAAGGTGTGACTTCAGCAAAGGTGTTGCAGGTGCATGTCTCTCCAAAGCAGTGGGTTAGTCGACATATACATGCGACTTCACAAACTAATTGGTCAAACCAAACACAAAACCACACATAACCAAAGTCGCATATGTAAATACATAGAAAATTTAGAAGCCTGAATGTGAGGTCGGTAATATTTTGGTCACACCGAAGGTTAGGCCGACATAGATGTGATGTTGGAAACTGAAAAATAAACTACTGGACGTCGCATTATTATTGCATGAACCGAGTTATGATGGACATGATACTGACGTCGCATATTTTAGCACCAGGAATGGACAAAAACCCATAAAACTGGAAAAAAATGAAGCTAAATCAAAATCAAAATAAGTTAACCCTTTAGAGATATACCAAAACACTGTCTAACCGATTTGTAAAGTAAGAATTACAAAAGATATTCACAGACCACGAATCAAACATTGCAAAGTAAGAATTAAAAAACATAGGTGTTTGTAGATTATGAAATCCATACCTTTTTCCAAGGGAGAAAAGAAGGGAGGGGAGAAAGCTGGAGATCGTTGGAATTCACAAGAAACTTGTGGATAGATGCTTAAACTGATTGTGAGGGTCCCCTATTTATACCTATTTTGGAGTGACATTGTTTTGAACCGTTGTGGTGTCCGCCTTGAAGGTTGTAACATCGCATAACTGTCGGTTCAGGCGACATGGTGTCGACCACCTACCGGTGTCCTTTTGAACCACTGTGGAGTCCACCATGAAGTCTGTAATGTCGCACCACAGTCGGACTAGGCGAAATGAAGCCAACCACTTACCGACTTTGCAACCTTACATGGGCCTAACAATTGCAGCCCATCAAGCATCTGGTTAACAGTTAGAGTTTATTTACAATATTTGTTCGCAACAACAATGTGCTAGAAGGGAGAGAGAGTTACATACGTTGAAGGAGGGAGATGGAGTTACTTATAAAGGATTGTTTGGTTATTTATAAAGAATTCAATAACATTGAAATAAAATTCAAGAAACAAAATTCTAGAAATAAAATTCATGAATTTTAATAAAATTAAAGAAATGTTGTTCCGAATTTGAATTAATTTGTTTTAAACAAATGTTTATAAGTCAGTAATCAGTCAAATCTGCGAGGAAGAACGATGGCATGAAAAACTATGGGCACAACACCATTTACGACCTTGAAATATAGTGTGTTCCCAACCACGAGTTCCTCTTCATCAAGAAACTTACCAAACCCCTTCGGGGTTAAGGTCTTGAACCTCTTGTTCCCCGAGTAGTGCATCTACTACTCCCTTCTGTTGCATCGCAGCACAATGGGCAACTTGTACGGTAGTAAGAGCTTTTAAATCTAGTCTGGGATATATGATTTTTAAAGAAAAAAACACATTTAGTAAATATGAAAGTAACTTATAGAAATATTTAATTGAAAATATAATACATCATGTGTATCTGGAAGGACTTACCAAAATTGGAATTGAACTGAAGTTCGCCTGGGTTAGAGTGTGGACAAATTGTCGAATGACATCCCCAAATGTGGTCCGAGGACGACGATCCTCATCCGGATCGCTAGGGGTCTGCATTGGTTATTGAAATCGTAAATCATATAATTAGAAAATAAATAAAAATTTTAATAAAATTTAAATTTGAACAAAAAATGACACACCTCAATTGGGGCATGTCTGCTCGAACCAACATTGTTAGCCATGATTCCTGGAATTCGATATAAATTGGTGAAATTTATCTTTTTTTGTGGCCCAAAAAATAACTTGGCCGACATTTACAAGCCACGTCGCTGACACGTCTTGTCAAGGTATTGTGAAAGTTAAAATGTCATCGTGACATCACCAACCAGTCAGCTAAACCGATATGTTAAATAAAACAATGTGACTCCGTACACAAGCAGTTTTAGTAGAAAAGTATAAGCGACGTCACGGAACGATAGCTCCAAAAACAGGGGAATCGGAAAATCAATGACGTCGCATTCAAGCCTAATAGACACATCCTCAAAAGTTGGAAACCAGACCAAACAGAGGTTATAAACAAAACAATTGGCTGGTTGACAAATGAGAACTTAAAATCCAAATTCCTACAACTTAGAGCAAACATTCATTGAAATTTCAATACAAAGAAAAAAAACAACACTCAAAATTTCCACCATATGCATATCAAATTTAATGACAAATACAAAAACGAAAGTAATGTAGGGAATCTACAAAGCATGCCTTTGAGAAGATAGGCTCAGAGACTGCTGATATTTGAGGGAAGGTTGTATGTTTAAAGTGATGTATAAGGTGTGCTCCATATATATTCGTTTCAAATCGTTGGGTATTCCACCTCAACATCACAAGTAAGTTGACCAAACCGACAAGGCAGCGACGATGGAGAAAATTCACCTAATGTAAATGTGGGCATCGCCATTTCTGCCCATTAGCATAGCAAAGGGCTTGTGTTTGACCAACTAGCATAGAAACTGTAACCGCCTTTGACCAAAACGAATATAATTGACCTTAATAACTATTAATAGTATCTTATATACTAAAAATTGAAGTTTATAAATTTCCATGAACATTATAGACGTCCAGTTCGATGGGAATCAATTTTAACACAACCGTTGAACTTTATTGACATCTAGTTTGATGGAAACCACCACATAGAATTGCATGAAATTTCATATTCTTAGTTTTTGAGCAAATAAAAAGATAATAGAATTTCGTCCATGAATTTTTTAAAGCGATAGCTCATGGCCTAGAGTAAATTGTAGTTGATTAGTTACAAGTATGAAAAGTGACATTCAGAAGAACTTGTGGAAATATATGTGGATTAAAACCAGTTTCTTTATTACACTCGGATAGTATAAGTTCAACATCGGATGTCAAAGTTTCTTTTCAGGCCGATCGTAGTCGGGTCTGGGACTGATATTGTACTTTTATAATTTTGCACATAGGTCCCTCCTAGAAAGCGGGGAATCGTTGAAATGTAAAACTGGAGATACACTTAACCAATTCATCAATTCATGATCACAATGTTTTGATTTTGTCATGGACAGCTATATTGGGGTAATCGTCCATCATTTTTGTTAGTATTATGTTAATACCCCTATGATAAGTGTTATGAGAACAATGACTTTCACCGCATAGAACCGCATGAAATTTCATATTCTTGGTTTTTGACAAAATAAAAAGATAATAGAATTATGTCCATCAAAATTTTTTGGGAAAGTCTCAGGAATGGCGGCCTGTCTATAAGCTTATGGACTGGCCAAGAACCTGCTTGCAATTAATAAAAAAAAGTAGACCGCGGGCCAAGCCCAATAGTTTTGATCCATCGTTGTTTGTAACAACAATGGAGATTAAAAATGCCTCAATAGAGATCCATCGTTGGAGTCAATTTCATTCTAAACTTCCTTCTCTTCTTCTCCATCTTCATCTTCATCCTCAATCATAAATCGATGGCCGCAATTTTGATTAGTCGCCTTACAACCAGCATCATCAGAATATTGTGCGAGGCATGTTGGATTCTGCACTTTTTAAAAATATTTGTTTTAGTTGAATTTTGTGTGTTCAGGTGTGCAAGGGGAAAGAGAGATCAAGGTCTCGTTGGAACTGAATGAAGATGTTTTTCAGAGTATGGAAGTCGACTCGGCCTTCCGTGACTACGTAAGCCTTTCCTATGCAATGTTTATGAGGTTTTGAACTGTAATTTGGTTATCATTAGGTGTAATTAGTTACTCGAGGGACATTTCCTCACTTGCAGGCAGCAAAGTCAGCAAACAGCAGAGCAGTAGCTTCTCTGGTAAGAAAAGGGTGTATGCCGAAAACAGCGATGGGACAAACATGACAGATAAGAGCACACTGGTGTTCTTTGACCAGAGGAAGTAGTTCAAGCTGGAGGAGCTGCTCTGGACATCGGCGGAGATGTTGGGGGAAAGGGAGCCTAGGGACGGTTTACAAGGCGGTGCTAGACGACGGGTGCACGGTGTTGGGGAAGAGGTTGAAGGGCGCAAATCCATGTGGGCAGAAGGAGTTCGAGTAGTACATGAATATGATCAGAAAGCTTAAGCATCCCAACATTATTAAACTCAAGGTTGCTGTGACTAGAAGAATTCGTGGTTATCGTTTAAAATCCTGATCAGTTGTTTCTAAGGTGAAGATTTTAGTTCTGTTTCGATTAAGACATTTGGATTTAGGAAGAGTGTATTACTTATAGTGTTAGAGTTTGAAATGATTAATGGGACTATGGTTATTGGTGTGCAATTTAGCGGTGTTTGGAAGATGTGTTTATGACAGTGCTTGGCTGTGCATTAGGAGGACCAATGCCATCACTTTGTTTACTGCATTTTAAAGTCATCTGTGTGGTTTTGATCCTCATTTTTCTTAAAATATAGATACATCGGCTACATTTTGAACTTACGAGGTGATTCGTTTATTTATATATTGTAGTTGTTATTATCCAACGTGTATTTGTTAGTTGTACTGTGAATGACCTTTTTTTCTTATCTTTTTTCTGATCGTTCATTTTGAATTATGAGTGCACCTGTTTACTTATATGTTGCCTATGTTAGTATTCAATGTGTACTTTTTAGTTGTACTGTCTATGACCTTTTGTGAATGACTTTTTTTTTTCCTTCTGTTTTTTTGTTTGAATAACGAACATCATCTGTTTACCTATATGTTGCACATGTTAGTATTCAATGTGTACTTGTTAGTTGTACTGTCTATGACCTTTTTCCATTTGTTGTTAATTGTACGTTTTGAATTACGAGCTGCACCTGTTTACTTATATGTTGCATCTGTTAGTATTTAGTATGTACTTGTTAGTTGTACAGTGTATGCCTTTTCATTTTATTATTTTATTGCTTGTTAGTTTTGAATCAGGAACTGCACCTGTTTATTTATATGTTGCATATGTTAGTATTCAATATGTATTTGTTAGTTTTACTTTTTTTATAAAAAAAATATTTTTGGTTGTTCATTTTAAATAATGAACTGCATATGTTTACTTATATATTGCATATGTTAGAATCCATTATGTGCTTGTTAGTTTCATTGTGTTTGAATTTTACTTTCATTGTATACTATTGTTGTTTTGAATTAGAAATGGTACATGTTTGCGTATATGCTTCAACTGTTAATATCCAGTATCCAGTGGTGTGTGTTAACTTTTTTGATCAGCTAGATATAGGTCACAACAATTTGAAAAAACATCTACCTCACTGTTATCAGGTCTTACTAGTATGACTGTGTTTTCTTTAAGGGTAATCACCTTGCTAGTTCGAATAGCTGTTGGAGAGAGAGGGTGACGATAGATTGCAAATTAGCAGTTACCAATGCATACTCTCCTTATAATGTGATCCTAGGGCGGTTGTGGATGTTCCAGGTTCAAGCTGTTTTGCCCCCCTATAATTTAATGATGAATTTTCTATGGAGAAAAGAGTGGCTGCCATTCGAGGAGATCAAATGGTGGCAAAATTTTGTAACCAAACGACACTAAAAGGGGCAACAATGGTAAAGGATGTGGCCTCACTACATGGGGAAGTTGGTCCAACTGATACAGAACAGCTACCAATTCGATGCTTAGCCACAATTGCCATAAGAAAACTGATACTTGGAGATGTTAAGGAAGAATTGAGGAACCTACTCGATGGATATGTTGATGTATTTTCCTAGAGCCTTTCCAATCTTACATGGGTACCTTCGGAACTAGCGGTCCACAGGTTGAACATTGACCCTTTGATAAAGTCTGTTCAAAAGAAAATGTGGGTCTTTGTTCCTGAGAGAGAAGAAGCGATTAAGGCGGAAGTAGAGAAATTACTCAAGGCATAAGTTATTGAAGAAGTATTCTGCCCAGAGTGGCTTACTAACCCATGAATGGTTCTGAAGCAAAATGGAGCTTGGAGGATGTGCATCAACATCATATATTTAAACAAATGTTGTCTCAGTGATAGTTGTCCCCTACCAACAATTGATATATTGGTGAAATCCATAGTTGGGTACCAGTCATGGGTTTCTTTGATGCCATCATCAGATATTGGTGGCAAAGGAAGATAAGGAGAAGACTTCGTTCATAACAGATGTGGTTTGGACTTAAGAATGTTGGCACAACTTATCAGCTATTGGTGGATACACTTTTCAAAAGGAAGATAGGGATAAATATGGATATATATATATATACATATATATATATATGAATTATGTGGTGGTGAAGAGCAGGGTTTACAGGACTTGAAAAAGATGTTTGGAGAACTCCTTGGTTGAACCTAAAGCTAAATCCATCCAAGTGTGTGATTGGAGTGGGGGCTTGAAAACTTCTAGGATTCATGGTTTCTAAAAGGGGTATCTATGTTAATCTCAAGAAGGTTGAATCTTTAGTCAAAATTAAGGTTCCGCGGACGTTGAAGGATGTTCAAAATCTTACTGGATCCCTGGCATCCCTAAGTCAAATTCTATCAAAAGGGGTGGAGAATCATTTGCCTTTCTTTGATGTGTTGAGAAAAAAGAAGTTTGAGTACACAAAAAAGTGTGAGGAGGCAATTAGAGAGCCAAAGGAACACCCTCAATTCTTGCTGTTGATAATACCCAAAAGGGGTGAAGTGTTGTACCTTTACATTTATGCTTCTCCCCTAGATATTAGTGTATTTTTGGTGAAGGAAAAAGAGAGACAATAACATCCAATATACTTTGTGATTCGGGGTTTATAGGGACTTAAAAAAAAGGTAAACAACCCTCGAAAGGTTGATTTTGGTATTTGTTCATGCGACATGATGGTTGCATCCTCATTTTTGGGAACACACAATAGTGTTACTTACCAATCATCCTATTAGACAAATTCTCTTGAGGCCCGAGGCATCGGGCAGAATGATGAAATACGTTGCTGAACTAGGGGAACATGACATCCAGTTTCAGCAAAGAATAGCAATCAAGGGCCAGGCCCTCGTAGACTTCATAGTGGAGACCACAAGGCCTTTAGAGTTGGGTGAAGAAGCTCAGAATAATGGAGTATGGAAATTTAATGTTGATGGTTATTCACACTCAGGGGGAGTGGGGCAAGAGTGCTGCTTAGTAGCCCCGATGGAACAGATTACCCTTATGCTCTGCATTTTGAGTTCAAGGATACCAACAATGAGGCTGAGTACAAGACTTTAATTACTGGCCTTCATCTAGACAAGGAGCTTAAAGCTAAGAACTTGGAGACATTCAATGACTAATAGATTGTGGTTTAGCAAGTCAAAGGGGAATATGAGGCTAGAGAGCGCAGTTTGGAATGATATTTGGAGGTTGTGAAAACGTTGATGGGTAACTTTTAAGCTAACACCTTGACACGGGTAACAAGAGAGGAGAACCATAAAGCAAAAGAAGTTACTTGTGGAAACATTGAGTAAACGCGCAATTTTGAGGAGCATGTGGTAATGGTTATTGACAAAGTAGAATCTTGGATGACGCCTATTATCAGCTACCTTAGAGATGGAACCGCACCGTAAGGGGAAGTTGAAGCTAGAAAGATAATATTAAAAGCTCTGAGGTATGTGTTGCAAGATGGTGTTTGTATCGACGAGGCCACCCCCGACCACTTTTTTTATGCATTACTCCTTATGGGGCTGACTACTTAATCAGGGAGGTTCACAAAGTGGTTTGTGAAAGCCATCATGGGGCTCGATCGGTTGCAAAAAAGGCTCATCCGAGTTGGGTTTTACTAACCCATGATGTTCAATTATGCTAACAGGTACATCCAGTCTTGCAACCAATGGCAGAAACATTCACCGATTACACATACTCCTCAGGAGAAGATTATGAACATGTACAACTCTTGGCCGTTTGATAAATAGGGGATCGACCTTGTTGGACCGTTTCCACAGGCTCCTGGGCAGTTCAAATATCTTATCGTTGCCATTGACTACTTCACAAAGTGGGTTGAGGCAGAACTATTGATGAATATGAAAGGGAAGTTGATGATTGCATTTAGCTGGAAGAATATAATTTGTCATTTTGGTATCCCGAAGACTATCCTAACAGACAATGGGACACAGTTTACTCATGATCCCTTCAAAGGGAGGTGTGAGGAGTATAAGATTGAGCAGAAGGTGATAGTGGTATACCATTCCCAGACAAATGATCAAGTTGAGGTTATTAACCGTACTTAATGGCATTCGAGAAAGGCTCGAAGGGGCTAATAGAAATGGGATATGTGAGTTGCCCAGTGTCTTGCGGGCTGACAGGTCATTTTTCTACCAAATAACCTGTTAACTTATCAGATTCAAATTCAAGTATAGAGTAAAAAATGTCGATCTCACGGAGAACTGTGTAAACAAATTCTTATTTCTAAAGATTCAATTGTTGGTTAGCTACCATGCCTTAACTAGATAAAAATGCAATATATTAACTAAGAAAATAATATCAATTAACTAAGAAAATAATTAAATTAAACTAACAATGCAAATAAACACAATGAGAATGAATTCCGGCAACAGGTAAATCCACATTAACTATAATTTATAAGATCAAAGGCCCAGTAATATATCAATTCGCATGAACCAACCAGTTATAGACTGCCGAGAATCAGCTACAAGACATAGTCCAATCTCTTCCTACTTTATTGATAGTCAGCAAGAATCAGCTATAAACGGACTACTTTTCTAATTAAGATATAATCTACCAAGAATCAGTTATAAACTAGATTTAATATCTCAACATCATTAAGAACCAAAGAAACCCAATTCATATAATTCATAATCAGATCACCTGTCACAAATTATCTACCCATTGTTCCCACTATCTACTATAAGTTTCGCCACTAATTAAATCCACCAACTAGATAAAGATAAATAGCGGAATTTAATTGGCACTATTCCAAATAACTCAAGGTTGATCATATCTCAAGCAATTCAGAAATAAACTTAACATAGAAAACAATGAGGAATTCATACAAATCAATTATCACGAACAATTAGGCCTCGCATATAAATCATAGTTAATGATTCATTACCCAAAGCCAGAAAAGAAATTTAGCTACTAAACATATTAATATAAAATGGAAAAAAAACATTAAACTAATAAGATAATAATTAAAGAAAACAAACTACTGCTCAAACCAATATTTTGAAACACGATAACAAATTATGCATGCATATAATGTTGTGCTCCCTGGAAAGGCATGTATTGTAGCGGCTCAAAACAAAGCTGCGCCCGTTCCGAATTATTTTTAGGTTGGGAAAGTCTAGGAAATGCGCTCTTTCCAATAAGGTCATGTAAAGGTTACGGGAGCATTAATTTAGGGAAAGTGTCAAGAAAGACGGCTTTTCCATAAGTTTATTGACAATTCTCAGGAACATTTGATTTAAATGTTGTAATTTTTATAAAATTTCAATATTGCATTTTATAAGTTAAAACAAGTAATAATATGTATTTGAAGGTGAAAATATAAAAATATATGATATAAAAAAATATTTTTTAAAATTTTAAATTTTGTATGTAATTTAAGAAATGCAGTGTATAAGGTAAGAAATAAGTGGCCTGTCCATAAGCTTATAGACAGGCCGCCTATCAAAAGACCCACTCTTAATTTTAAATATTATAATTTTTAATAAAATTTAAATATTGTATTTTATAAGTTAAAATAAGTAATAATATGTATTTGAATGTGAAAATGTAAAAATATATGATATAAAAATATTTTCAAAAAATATTAAAATTGGGTAATAACTCAAATGAGCCCCCAATAAAATCCCTCCCCTCCCCTTGCCCTAGTGGGAATTTTGCCCTGGTGGGAATTGAACCCATGACCTCATGGTAATAGCACCAGACTTCAACCGCTAGGCTAACATTCAATTCCCATGGACATGCCACTTATTTCTTACCTTATATAGTGCATTTGTTAAATTACATATAAAATTTAGAATTTTTGAAAAAAAAATTGTATCTTGTATTTTTATATTTTCACCTTCAAATACATATTATTACTTATTTTAACTTATAAAATGCAATATTTAAATTTTATA
This sequence comes from Rubia yunnanensis, assembly GCA_037428765.1. Classification (NCBI taxonomy): domain Eukaryota; kingdom Viridiplantae; phylum Streptophyta; class Magnoliopsida; order Gentianales; family Rubiaceae; genus Rubia; species Rubia yunnanensis. The sequence continues at coordinate 70,296,875 of CM075066.1, read as the reverse complement.
AAAAAAATTACAACATTTAAGGTAAAAGTCCATGTAGACTGTCCATATGCTTATGGAAAGACCTTCTTTCCTAAGACTTTCTCTTAATTTGGTCTTCATATTAGGCCTTGTATTCTTTACTTCAACATTCTTTACATGAAACCAAACCAGCCCAAGTTCTTCGTATCACGATCCAATTGCTTCTGAGCTTCTATTCTAGAATAATGTCTCATATCCTTCATCGGAAGGTAAAATAAGAACATTTTTCATTGGAGCACACTACCTCATTAAAAACATTACTGGGAAAACCCTGTGGGAAAAACCACGGTTAAGGGAAAAAGAGTATAGTGTATCGCTCCCCATCTTCAGCACACAATTAATAATTTCCTGCACAAAAACACACCTACGTGCACATCAAATGACAAAAGAAGCTCATAAAAGCACCTAAAATATGTGTATAAAATACACCCAATCAAACATCCCCACACTTAAATTGTGTTCGCCCTCAAGCATGTAATTAGCAAAGTAAAACATTCCCACAAAATCAAGTCAAGCAACATTCACTATGGAACCAACCGTCTTACCACAAGCTAAATCCCAGCATTTCAACAAAAGCAATATCTTTTCATCTTTGTAAAAATCGGGCTGACGGTCATTTTATTACTCACGTGATGCATTCACTCACTCTCCCTACTCTTCTACACAAGAAAACTCACAATAAAAACACCGGTTTAAAGCATGCTATTAATAAGTGAAATATGATTCAAAATTTCGCACAAGTCAGGATGGCCTTCCAAAGAGGTTGTGACATGGCTTTAGGACATAAAATCAAGAAGGGATCTAATGGAATCTAAAGTTTTAAGTATATAACAAAATCATGTGCATGCAACTCATGAACACCAATAGTAAGAATTTTTCCATCAATCTACCCATCACAACCATCCAACAAAATCATCTACCATATCATATGAATCTCTCTTTCTTTCTTCTTTTTTTTTTCTTTTTTTCCTTTTTCCCATTTTTTTCAGACAGTGCCCATTATCACTTCACGTTTTAATTCTAGTACTATACTCACTTCTTCTTTTTCTAGACCAAATAAATTATTTAAGGATCTCTCCCGTTCCGCTGAACGGGACCATCAAAATAAGTAAATCGCCTCCAAAATCACCATTGAATCTTCCAATAACCAATTAAAATTGCACTTCTTCGTATTCAAGCTCAAAACAATTATTCTCAACCAACTTCTTCATAAATCATACTTTTCATCCATGCATACCATAGCATAAGAACTAAAGTATGATACATAACCCATCATCTTCATATATGGAGTTGCATACACATGGGGTTAGATGAAATAAAATGGCTCAAGAGATTTTGACTAAATATATCTGGAGCTCAAATTCAAAGAAGGGTCAAAGCACAAATTGGCTCACTAGGGATCATAATGTAGGTAAGAAATATTTACGAAGGCTAAAAGGGGTTAAAACCTAGTGCCTCCTGCATCCTTGTACAAAATTTCAAATATAATCCACATAACATGCTATAACTCATACACTCAATCAAGAAGGGGATGTGGAGAATGCTCCACTCTAGCTCAAAATATCACTTTACTTGGGTAATATGAAAGTTTGCCCTTTTTCGTCATCCAAAGAATCATTTAAAAATATTAACTTATGCATACATTCTTGAATTCACCATCTTACCACAGACCCATGTTCCACAATGAATTAAGCTCAATTCAATCCGAAAGTACATTTTATTCACCAAAACAAAACCATATTCCCTTGATTTTTAACAATATTTTGAAATTTTCACAAATTTCAGCATCAAGGAAAATTCAGAAAAATCATCCACACAATTACTCTCCTGCACTTAAACTCTCGTTTGTCCCAAAATAAAAATAAAAGTGCAAAAAGAATAACATTTATCTATAAAAAAATCTCCAAACAATCAAAACATGCAAGCACACTATAACATGATAAAACAAATAAACTGGGTATAGAAAGAACCGAGTATGGGAGCAAAAAAATTCTTCAATTTCAGCAACGTCGGACATATTGCACCCCTCCCATTTGGCAAAATGGGACATCTAACTGTGCTTTATTTCTCTCAATTCACGCAACACCTGCAATCACAATTGTCAAAAAAATAATAAAAATAATAAAAACAAATTTTTTTATTTTCATCATATTTTTTTGGATTTTTTTACTTTTTACTTTCTTTCTACTTTAAAAATTCGAACAAAATAAAGGTGCAAGAAAGAAAACAAAAACAGAAAACATTGGGTTGCCTCCCAATAAGCGCTCCATCTTAATGGTCACGAGGTTGACCACAGTTCCTACTCAGAGATATGTGGGCATTGTGAGGCAGATATCGTCACCCATGTCTCCTGAAATATTGGACTCTTCCATTTCGACCTTAATTTTATATGATTATAACTCATCTCAAGTTGGAATGAATGTACTTCCTTCCCAACTCAAAATTTCTTCCTCCTTAAATGTCGAAGGAGCCTCTCTCCTCTTCATACTTTCCTAGCCTATTAATGATCACTGAATGTGTTTTTCCATCTTCCAAATACACATATTTCAGGTGTGAAGGGAGAGAATCTAGTTCCAAATTTGAATTCTGCAAAAGTTAGGGTAAAACAATTTCACAAGTCTCTCGTTCAGCCGAACGGGGAGGTCCAATTTTTCTAAAATCATGTATTGTGGTTGCAAATACAAAATTGAACGTTCAGAATCTTCATCAATGTCCTTCCTACCTTCATACAAAGGCTTTTCTAATTCAACCTGCATGGAATTTGTCTTAAGACAATCTTGGACAATAGATCAAAAGTATCTGTGAAATTCACAAGTTCAATACCGGAGATTTTTTTATATCATAAAAAATAATGAAGGTAGCAGTCTCTCCATTCAATTCACAAGTTAGAGTTCCAAAATCAACATCAATCTTTGTCTTAGTAGTTTTCATAAAGGGCCTCCATAATAAAATATTACTTGATTGTGAGCTACCCATATCAATGATGTAATAATCACCAGGATACATAAATTCATCAACTTTCACTAAAACATTCTTAAGAACACCAACTGGATTATAGAAAGATCTTTCAGCCAATCGAATAATAGTATTTGTGAAAGCTTACTCACCTAAATTGAATTGCTCATAAATTGAAAGAGGCATAACATTTATCGAAGCACCCAAATCAAGTATAGCTCTTTCAATTTTATAATCTCCTATAGTACAAGGGATAGTAAACATACCAGGATCCTTGCATTTTGGTAGAATCTTTTTCTGAATGACTGCAGACACATTTTGGTAGAAGCGCAATTTTTGTTATTTACTTTTTTGCATGATATAATCAATATATGTCCATCAGCAGCTCCATGGGATCGCATAAGCTACCTAAGAATTTGAAGAAAGTGCAGTTGAGAGTTCACATGGAGTTCTAATCATGCCAGAAGCTGAAGAGCACTCTTAACTATGACACAAATGAACTTTGTAAGTGGCTTGTGTGGTTTCAATTCTCCAGAAAATAAGTGGTAGAAGACAGCAAGACATACATTGCGGCATAAAAGGAGATATTTAGAATGACAGAGAATGTCATGCTGACCCAATTGGGATAAACCCCAAGAAGCTGTAACGTTATCATCAGCAAGGAGCATACAAGTCGAACAACCACAAATTTCCACGTCCAATACTTGAGAAGCTTCAGCGTGTGGTGGTTCAGTCGAATGAAGGCCTCCAAGATCTATAGCCAAAGTTTGTTGATAATCAACAACAGATGAGATTTAACCAAGCAAAGCGAACACTTCTAAATGCAAAATCAAAGAGACAGATTGAAGGGAAAAAGTATTACGAGATGCTCAACTTTGATATCAGCTAACTCAACATTATATATTGGATTAATTTCATTGACAAAAGATGGTCAATGAAATGGAAGATAATTGATTGAGAGATGGTATTTTCATGCAGATACTCTACACGCTCATAAGATAACCATTGTGATTAGTTTTTGTCCATACAATGTGATCAGCTTTTGTCTACAAAATGTGATCAACTTTTGTTCACATAATGTGATTAAATTTTGTCCTGGATTCCCGTGTCTAATGTGATTATTTTTTCTTCTATTGTAACTTTTCTTAATGTAATTAACTTTTCTGGTAATGTAGCTTTTCTGGCTCCTACTAATGTGATTAACTTTTATGCTTGTTTTCTTAAATAGATAGACAAGCTCAACTTGGGTCCGTTGTTTTTCGATTCCAACTTGAAGGGGTGATGAAAGAAGGTCGACGCAAAATTCCGTTGCACGATGATGGAGTTGATGATGTGCAAACCCTTGGCGGACCAACAGGTGTTGGCCGAGGCGGAGGTGTTGATTCTGATGGAGGAAGAGGGGTTGGCGGCAAAGTTGTTGAATCTGGTGGAGAAAGAGAGATGGTGGAGAAAGAGAGAAACACATAAACACAAGTTGAGAAAGAGAAAAGGCAGGAATGATGTCGTTTTGTCAATCCAGAAAAGTAAAAATAAGGGATGTTGAAGGAAATATCTCCAATTAATAACAATAGCAACCAATTCTTATTATATGGTGGTTTGCTATTAGTTGCAAATATCTTAAACGATCATCATATGTAGATGAGTCTACCAAACTTGGGTGGCTACTTTTCCACCCTAGCTACCACAAAACAATTACTGAACTGTATGTGATAAGCTTGAAATGGTGTTTCTCTAAGTTTAAATTCTTTCGCTTCATTACACGATGTAGTTGGGAATGAAATTGCGGGCCATTTCGGCCAATTTTCAACTAATGGTCGAAATCAAAATTACCAAAGTTTTCACAAAATGATGCTCTGAAATTCGATTAAGTTACGTCTTAAGATCGATTCCTTGTTTGTGATGTGCAAGAAAAAAGTTTCGGTAAGTGTCGGGGAAAAACTCTCCGATGCTTAAGTCAGCCGTAAGTATGAATACCGTTTATAGAATAATGAATCTATAAAACGTATGCCTACCTTGTATTTATAACTTAACAACCCTAGTAGTATTTGTGTATAACTCAACTTCCTTCCAATACAATTAATACAATCAAATATGTATAATGCCCTGATTTACCCTATTAGACCGAAATAGGCCCAATAACTCTTATGTTTGGGATCACCAGATTCAACCATCACCAAAATTCCCCCAAACTCTAAAGGACTCTTTGAGGTCTGGAAGGTTCGAGATGATCAAGTGATTGTGTCCGAATATGATACCTCGAGAACACTTGGTCATGGGGTTTTGATCTTCAAACCTCGAGGTAGCGTTTAGTTTTCTCATCTAAATTTTTTAGAATTTACAAAAGCACGCATGACAATCAATCATAAAAAATGCGTGAACGACGATTTTTTCCTAGAAGATATCAAACGATTCTCACAATGTTCAACTTTTTATGTTTTCAAAGTAATTATTACGGAGTTGTCTCTTCATCCTTCTTAACTGCCACTTTTCCTCATTTAAACTTCTCTTTTTTTTTGTAGGTTATTTGAGGAATAGATTTTCGGCATTGCGAAAATCTTTTTTACGCCATTGTTTTCACCAATCCTCTATCTTCTGTAACGAGTTAGTCTTCTTTCTCTACCTCTCTACCTTAATTTCTCATATACTTATTTCAATGGCTCCTGTACCTTCTCCTTCTGTTGAAATCCCTGGTGAAAGGGGGCCAATCGACGAGCTTCGCCTAGAAGAAGAAAGGGTCTGGTTGCCGAATAAATTTGAACTAACAAAAATCGAGGGATTAGGCATTGGTTTTGAAGAAGCAAGGAATTATGGTGGGCTCCCGACACCATTTTATAATCCGATGGTAATCTACACAATAACCGATGGCTCCCGACATAAAATGGTAATCAAATTCTAACATTTTAGAATCCCGACACCATAAAATGGTAATCGATGGCTCCCAACATTTTAGAATCCGATGGTGAGCTCCCGGCCCTGCTTCTTCAAAAAAGGTAATCGATACAATAACAACCATATTCCCCCAGTTGAGCCAAACACTCATCAAGAGGACAAGGTCTCAAAAATAACTTCTATGAATCTGAAAAGGAAATAAACGGAAAGAATTTCCCAGGATAAACTATCCAAAAGGGGAAAGGTTGGCCATAATTCCCAACTCCTTCCTACCTCTCAATCGCTTCATACCCCTTCAAACACATATTGTGTTCCTCACTTGGAGAAGACGGTTTTAGGGGGATTTAGCAGAGAATTCTCAGGTTCATTTTAAATTCCTAAGATCTTTTTTATTTATTTTTATAAACTTAAACAAAGATGAGAGGAATATGTTTTTCCTTCATCTCTTCTATAATACTTTGCATCAGTATTATATAGGCAATGTACAATGATTCCTAGCTAAATATCAGCAACAAACTAGGAAGTGATAAGTTCAGCTCCTACAATATTGGATACAACAACTATAATGCAACAGATTTTCAACCAGATAATTTAGCAGACTTTGAAAAACTCATTACCCCCCGGCAAGCTCAAGGACGGGACAAACTTGAAGCTTGGTGCGAAGATGAGTGACACGATCTTTACCAAGAGATTTGGTGAAAATGTCCGCCAATTGATCAATAGAAGAGACATGACAAATTTTCAACGCCCCAGATTCGACTTGCTCCCGAACGAAATGGAAATCTATGCAATATGTTTAGACCGTGTACTGATCACAAGATTTTTGCTTATAAATATAGCTCCAACATTATCACACAAGAGCAGTGGAGGCTGAAATATAGGAGCACAAAGATCATGAATAAGCTGTTTGATCCACAGTAACTCAGCAGTGGTATAAGCCAGAGACCGATACTCCGCCTCACTGCTAGATCGAGCCACAACCCGTTGCTTTTTAGATGTCCAACTTATGAGATTTGGTCCATGAAAAATAGAAAAGCCATATTGAGAACGGTTGTCATCAAGATCTGAGACCCACCCAGCATCAGAAAAAGCAAGAAGAGAAGTTGCAGATGTAGGTTGAATATGCAAACAATGGTGGAGTGTGCCATTCAAATATCTCAATATGCGTTTCACCGCTAGCCAATGAAGAAGAATGGAAGCGTGCATAAATTGACATACTTGATTCACTGCATATGCAATGTCCGGGCGGGTGATTGTTGCATATTGAAGAGATCCAATGACTTGCCGATAAATTTTAGGATCAGAAAAAAGGTCACCATGACGAGTGAGTCGAGAAGTTAGATCAGCAGGGGTGGTAACTGGGGTAGAGGAAGACATATTGCTGCGAGCAATCACATCTTGAATGTAGCCTTGTTGTGACAAAGTGAGACCCAAGGAAGTTCTTCGAATTTGTAGTCCTAGAAAGAAATTTAGATCACCAAGGTGCTTTAAAGCAAAGACTTAATTTAAGTTGGCGACAAACCGCTGAATCAGTGCATCATTATTCCCTGTAATTATAAGATCATCAACATACACAAGTACATAGATTATGGCAGCCAAAGAGATGTGAACAAACAAAGATGTGTCGGAATGGCATGCTCGAAAACCATGAGTAACAAGTTGTTTAAGCTTGTTGAACCAAGCTCGAGGGGCTTGTCTAAGGCCGTAAATAGCCTTGTGCAAGCGACACACATGAGTAGGCCGAGTAGGGCTGCTCCATGTATACTTCCTTGGGCAAGTCTCCATTCAAGAAAGCATTGTTGATATCAAGTTTCTTGATGCACCAATCCTTGGATAAAAAAAGAGAAAGAACCAACATATTGGTTGTCGGTTTGATAACTGGGCTGAATGTCTTAAAAAAATCAACACCCTCTTCTTGGCTGAATCATTTGGCCACCAACCGAGCTTTGTGGCATTCTATCGAACCATATGAGTTTCTATTAATCCTGAAAATCCACTTACAACCTACAAGATTAACATTAGCTAGCTAAGAAATAAGAGACCAAGTGTTATTTCGCATGAGAGCATCATATTCCATTTTCATCGCATTTTGCCAACATGTGCTTTTAATGGCCTAGGCAAAGGTTTGAGGTTCGTCATTAGGATCATTGGTGAGGGTAGTGGCAAAGGATTTTGGCTTCAGGGAGTTGGTGCGAGCTTGAGTGATCATAGAGTGCTGGTTTTATCCATCGGTCTGTAATGCAATGGAGCTGGAGTGGTTTATTTGGCTTGGGAACTCACTGTGGGTTGTTGGTAATGTGGACTAGTGGTTGGAGAAATATGTGGATTTGAGGAGGAAGGTTTGGATGGAGGAGTTGTAGGAGGAGAGTGAGGGGGAGTAGTTATAGTAGATACTTGTTCAAGGAGATTTGGTGATACAGCATCTACATGAGAAAGGGAAGGGCAAATGTGATCTACTGGAGTGTTAGCATATGGAAATGTAGCCTCATTAAAAATAACATAGCGAGACACATAAATCCGAGAGGCAGGTTTATGAAAACAAAGGTACCCTTTGTGAGATGCACTGTAACCAATAAACACACAAGGAATAGAGCAAAAATCCATTGTGTGAGTGTTATAAGGCCTAAGAAATGGATAGCAAAGGCAACCAAAAGTTTTTAAGAATCCATAATCAGGAGTTTTGTGTTAAAGTTTATGATAAGAAGATTGAAATTGGAGCAATGGATTTATTGTTCGATTGTGGAGATATGTGGCTGTTTTGAAAGTATGTTCCCAAAAAACTTTTGGAAGGGATGATTGGCCTAAAAGAGTGAGTCCTTTTCAGCAATTTTATGATTTCTACGTTCAACGGCACTGTTTTGTTCTTGAGTATAGGGGTAAGAGAGAAGATGATCAATACCAGTTCATTTTAAAATTTTTGAAACATTTCGATATTCCCCACCCCAACCAGATTGAAGACTTTTGATGTCACAATTAAATTTATTTTTGATCATGGCTCGAAATTGCACAAAAGTGGAAAATACTTGATATTTTTGTGACAAAAAATAAATCCACATAAATTTGTACAATCGTCAATAAACAAAAAAAAATAATGATGCTCATTCATAGAAAACAAAGGAGAAGGTCCCCAAACATCTGATTACCCAATTCAAATGGTTTATTAGAAGCAACATGTGAAGTAGGAAGAGGAAAACGGTGGCTTTTGCCAAGTTGACACGACTCACAAACACTTGAAAACTTATTCGAAGTAATAGGAAGTTGAAAAGAAGAAATCGTTCTTTTTAGAACAGATTCATGTGGGTGAGCAAGTCGGTGATGCCAACCATCTAAAGAAGTACGGACACAAGTCAGAGCCATGGTAGAAGATGGTTTATTGAGTGAGGGAGAGAGTCGGTATATGCCATCAGCAACGTCACCCTGGAGGATGGTTTTGCCCTGAAATGTCTTAATACAACAATAATCTGGCCAAAATTCCATGAAAACATTGTTGTCCCTGGTTAGTTTGGACACACTGAGCTAATTTTTGGTGAGTTAGGTACAATAAGCACAGTTGATAAATTGAGATTACTAAGATGAACCAACATGAGAAATAAACAAATGGTTACCATTTCCAACTTGAAGTTTATCACGTCCTCAGCAATGTTAAGCTTACTGATGTCTAGAGAGACATGATCAACGGCGCCCAAGTCAAAATACCATGAAGGATCAATGGAAGATGTGCTGCTGTGTTGTGTTAAATTGGCTTGTTTAAACGGCTCCCGTGGATTAGGTCGACGAAGGAATGTCTATTTGGTTAGACCTTTGCCAACAATCAATAGCCTCACATCCAGGTTTGCTGCGAATTTGACATTGAACCCTTCAACGAGTTTGATCAGAGTTGCAAGCTGCATAAGAGGACCCAGAACCAGTGTTGTGATTGGACTGGAAAGCCTACTGTTATAGCAATTTACAGTAAGCGCTGATGAAGCATTGAGTGGTTGAACATGATTGTGAATAATGGGAGATGACACAGAGGCCTGGCGAACAAGTTCCTGCTTAAGACGAGCTTCTTCTTGGAGCAGTAGTCCGGCAAGATCATCAACAGTGACAACATCCATTTTCATCATAAATGCAGTAGTAAAGGCACCATACGAAGAATCAAGACCATTTAGAATATGGCCTATTATGTCTTCATCGGAAAGAGGATGTTGATTTTCAGCCAAAGAATCAGCAATCGAACGTTTGCGTTCAAAATACTCCATCATGGACGATCCTTTTGAAAGAGTCTGAAGTTAAACTTTCATAGCCAGCCGTTGAGCCCGAGTTTGAGCATGGGAGGTCTTCTCAATTGCAATCCAGGCCATCTAAGAAGAAGTTGCACGAGCTACAAGAGCAAGAGCTCGTTCAGACAAGGTAGACTTGAGCCAGAGGAGAACAAAGTGATCACGCTTCTTCCATGTGGTGTATTCAGGATTTGTTGTAGTAGTTACAGCTCCATTTTCAGCTGTAACAGAAAGGGTCTCCGATGGTGGTGATGGAGCAAAAATATAAGCCTCGAGATTGAAGGTTTCAAAGGCTGAGATAATGATGGTTTGCCATAGGGAATAGTTGTCCCTATCCAGCTTTATACTAATGGATGACATCTGGAAATTAATGGAAGGAGTAGTGTTGTCTGTGAGAGATAATAGATTTGGGTTAGCCATGGATCAGTATGAGAGAAAAGGGAAGAACAATGTTATGTTTCTCTGATACCATATAAGCTTAAACAAAGATGAGAGAAATTAGCTTTTCCTTCATGGCTTCTGTAATACTTTACATCAGTATTATATAGGCAATGTACAATGATTCCCAGCTACATATCAGCAACAAACTAGGAAGTGATAAGTTCAGCTCCTACAATATTGGATACATCAACTATAATGTAACAGATTTTCAACCAGATAATTTAGCAGACTTTGAACAAGTCATTAATTTTGTATAGCTGATTTATTACTGTCGAGTGTCTCAACACTTTGAGTCAACTTGCTTCTCAATCGAATCCACATCTTCCTCCCTCTGATCCCTTTTAAAAGTGCTGGAGGTCGATAAACGCAAGCTTCGTATAGAGGTTCAGAAAAAAGACTCCAATCTAATCCTCTTGTGGTAGGAGCTTAAGGAAGCCAATAAGAGTAACGTAATCCTTGAAGAGGAGAAGAAACAACTTGTCCTCCAAAAAGCAAAGCTAGAGATAACTCGTGGTCATGAGGCTCAAGCTTCTTTGCTTGAGGCCTTCAAAGATAAATCAATGAAGACCCAAGATCTCTACGGCCTTATTTTATATCGCAGAAGAACTTGTAGCTCTTCCTCTCGAGGCCACGACCCCCAAGAAAACCGCTGAAGGGGACGAATATAAGGTGATTGAGGGTGAAGTGGACAAGAGTGTTGTTGATGCAAACCCCCGTCACTACTGAGAATGAAGTATACATTCTACGGTAGGTAAAAATGTATAAACTCTCTTCGAAGCCAACATTTTGAATCTTTATAATTTGGTTATTCTTTTATCTTCATAGTTTAAAGTGCTGAGGAGAGAATTAGAGAGTGCTTGCCTAGATTTCGCTAAGGCCAAAGATGAATTAAATAATGTTAGAGGAGATATGACGAAGATCATGTTTGACTTGTCCAAGTGCACCGCAGAATTAGATTCCTGTTGCAAAAGTAGCCATCCCTTGATGCAAAGTATTTTAAAATATTTAAATGAGAGGAATAATGAAGAAGGAAAGGTTGTGGGCCTCGACATTGTTGAGGAAAACTGTGATCCTCTCAAGAAGAATCATCAAGAAGTCCTTCACAATATGATACGCCAATTTGGGTCCTTATCTTGATGTATAGTAGACGCCAAACAATTCCAAGTGTGCACTACAAGAAACAACATCTTTTATTTCACATTTTTTACCTCAGTTTTTTGGTTAGGGGCAAATAATCAAGGTAAAAGAACTTTTACCTCGGTTCTTTTGTTTTGAAGTAAATAATATTTTTGTCTCGGTTAAAAAAACCGAGGTAAATAGTACCCTTTTTACCTCAGTTTTTTAAAAAATGAAGGTGAAAAGTTTTACATGACCAACTCCGCACGCATGTCTGGCTTAATAACGTCGATTTAGATATCCTTGCAATATCTTAGTTATTGCTAGAGACTAGTTAGGTTGGATGTCAATTCCACTCATTTTAATTGCTGCTGAGCATTTTTCTCAACATTTTGGAATGATTGATTTTTCAAAAAAAACCATCATCAATTTTAATAAAAACTACTCTCTCTGTTTCTCTATCATTGTCACACTTTTCTTTTTTGGGTTGTTTCTTTTATATTGACACACTTTCCATTTTTGGCAAGATTCATTCAATTTCATCCACTCATTCTACTTTTTACTTTCTACATTCAATTTCATCCACTCATTTTCTTCACCTAAATCCAAGCACTTAAACCTATGGTGCCACTATTAATGAAACAGAGGGAGTGGATAAAAACCAACTACCAACAATGGAATGATATTTGATAATCACTTCTTTAGCGCCACATCACCATCTCTAATAAAAAATATTTAAAATTTTATTTTTGTTTTATATAATACCAATATCATGGAAATTAAAATCTACATTGTATTAACTATATAAATAAAAAACAAACATGTTTATTCTTTCATCCAAAATAGTATTTAATATAAAATTTATAAGATTTGGAATTATCCAAAATTCATATCAATATCATAATTATTTTTTTAAAACTACATTTGATCATTGTTTCTCAAATGTTTGGAAATATATTAAACGATGTCCACAATGAATGTTTATCCGATTGGATGTATGTATTTATAAGACAATTTTTTGTTACCGTTAGAGGCTTTTCCGCAAGAGTTTTTTTCATTTTAAACGATATTTAATTAAAACACAAAACAAGCCATGCCAAATGTCAATCATTGGTTGGTTGGTCATTTCACAAATTAAGAGGTACTGTCCCCTTAATTAAAGAACAACTTCTTATTAAGGAATGATTATTAAAACTCCACAATGATTCGACTTAAATAAGAAGTGTTCCTCACTAAGAAAAGTGGAGTTAAGGAGCAACCATTGTGGATGCTCTTAATATCTTCAACTATACATAATTAACAATTATGAAAAATAAAATTAAAATATAACAAGTGCTGATATAATTTGGGGAAAACGCTTGAGTAATCCCTAGTTTCCTTATAAGTGTTGATATATATGACTCTCAATTTTTTTAAAGTGCAAATATAATCAGAACCAGTATTGACCGTAGAAATCATAACCCAATCACAGGCGACAGATGTTAATGAAATATTTTTGGTGTTAACATTTGTAAAGACTAAATTCCGTAAGTTTTAGAATTGCAAAAAGTTCTCATATAACCCAAACTTCTTTGATAACTGCCAATATAACCCTCATTTTTAGTACAAATATAAAGCTGATTAGCTCTAAAGTCCTTGTCAATCATGATCTTCGATGATTTTTAGTGGATAGACCGAAATACCTCAAATTTTTTAAAAAATTTAAAAACGCGTGAGCTGTAATTATGTTTTGGAAAGAGTGTAATTTAATATTTAAAGAGATTGTACTCAAAAAATTAATAATTCTTCCATCGTTATAATGCCTCTTAAATTCTTCTCCATTCTCTCTAAAACAGTCAACAGTATCACATGCTTTGTAACTTCTCCTTTTCCATCCTCAACGATGGTCGTCGCCGCTACTGTTTCACAACCCCCAACCCCTCATTTTTGACAATGTCACCTTGCTTTCATAGGAGGGGCAATATTTGAAATATGAAAGAAAATGGCAACACCGATACTGGTGCTAGAGGCTGTGTTTGGGGAGCTGAAACTCTGGTAAGGTAATGACAGTTGGGAGCGACGCATCTGAAACAACTGGTGGCGAATCCGATCGTAGACTAATTCAGAACGATTCTCAAGGAGTGGGAATATGAGGAAGCATAAAATCCAGCAAGATAGTGGAGGTAGGAGCGACGTGGCTTTGAAATTGCTAGAGAAGACTCTGATCGTGAACCTGTTTAGAGGAATGGTGAAGGGATGGGAAGATGAGGTTAGGATTTCTGATGACATCTTTTTCTCTAGTATCAAGGAAGTTGTGGGGATATACAAGCAATGCAATGGTAGTGGAGAGCGAGTGGCTCTAAAACCGCTAGCGGTTACTTTGATTATGTACCCATTAAGAGTGACGCCAAAGGAGCGGGAAAAATAAGAGAATGGAGAAGAATTGCAGTAATAATTTGTGAATATTAACAAGGGTAAAACCGTTTGAAGGTATTCAAAATCATAATAAGAGGTATTTTCTATTTACAAATAAAGTCAATGCCGAAAAAAACTTCTCACCACCGGTCATTGGTGACATGATTATAATTTCTAAAGGAAATGCTTGTCATTGGTATATATATCTACACTTTCAAAAAATTGTAGGTCATATCAGCACTCACAAGGGAACTGGGAGATTACTCAAGATTTTTTTCCAAAATGAAGAAGGAGTCGATGAGGGGTGTTTTAGTCTATTCACTAAAATGGACGAAGATTGAAATTGATCAAAAATTAAGAGCAAATCAGAGTTATGTCTACACTTAAAAAACTGAGATTTATATTAGCATTTACCAAAGAACTGGGTTTAGATGAGCACTTTTTCTCAAATAAACACATAACATAAACTGAGATTTATATTGACTAAATGAAGAGTAGTTTTGACAGACATAGTAACTTTAGTTTGTCCTATAAATATAGAAGGATAGAGGTATTCTATCAAACTCATACTGTCTCTCTCTCTCACACACACACACAAACACACACACACAAACACTTGTTCATAGTAGACATAAAAAGTAAAATGGTGAACAAGAAAGGCACAGGCTATTGATTGAATTCTCTCTCTAGAAAAACAGAGAGCTCTAGAAAATTCCTACTATATCACGGCACTGTCTGAAGAAACACACCCAGTTCAAGAACACACTCAGCATAAAGAGTGATTCTTCTCAAAACTCGTCTTCAACACACAAGTCCTCGTCCAAATATACACAGAACCAACCACATAATCCCTTGTCCACACGAAATACCTGCACCAAAAGCAACACATGAAAACACCTACTAAACCAACATTTCCCGCCCCCACAAAATCACAAACCCGACCCACCATAACACATAAACAAAAGACAAAACATATCAGAAATATCCAGAGACAAAGATCAAGAAAATCAACCAAGCAGTAAATAAAAAACATGGTGACGAAAACCGGAGGAACACCGAGACGTCATTTTTGGTGACGAGCTCAACCAAAGCTACATACCTACCAACAAGAAGAGGAGTCATTTTCAGGCCTGAAGATGAAGAATACCAAAAAGGGCAAACCAAACTGGTGAACTCCTTGGTAGGTTATTTTTTAGACTACCGCCATTTCTCCTTGTCTATAATGCAACTCCTTATCACAAACTACTGGGGTGGGAAGTCCAAGTTATTGAAAAGAAAGGGAAGTTCTATGTTTTCCAGTTTGCCCAGAGATCAAAGCTCATTGATGTGCTTCGTAATAGCCCGGCAGCAATTTCTGGAGGACTGATGGCCCTGCACAGGCTGGTACCAGAAATGACACTCTCACACATGACGGTTGCTAGTTGTTGGAGTTAATCAAAACCTTCTCGCGTAATATTTTCTACATGCAAATGCATGCATGTTTTAGTTGTTGATTTAGTTTTGAAGTTGTTATGCAGTCCTAGTCTTTGGGAAGATTATGGGGTAGTGCAGTTAGTGGTTTAGTTGCCCAATAATAGGAGTTTGTTGCTGATAGTTTAGTTTAAATAGGACTGTGTTGTAGTCTCTGTCTTCGGCGATTCCTTTGAGGTTAACAATACAAAGAAAACATTCCCAACTCTCTTAGTTCACTGATTTACTTCTTGCATGTTTTCTTATTATATTTTCTACATTTGGTATCAGAGCACAAGTAGAAAATGGGTAAAATTGGAAGCAGCGGAACACACAATGAACCGGAGTCGCAACAGATAGTGGAGAGGCAAGCAACTCGTGAGGGGTCTGTTTCTCTACAGTATCCTATGCTTACCCGAAGCAACTATGCAGCATGGGCCATCAAAGTAAGGGTCTATATGGAAGCTCAAGGCGTTTGGAATGCCGTCGAGCCTGCGGCTGGTGAGGTCGTGGAACCAAGGAAGGATAAAATGGCATTGGCGGCCATTTATCAAGGAATTCCTGAAGATGCATTGTTGGCGATCGCGGAGAAGCGAACCGCGAGGGAAGCTTGGAGTACGTTGGCGGCCATGCATCTTGGCACAGAACGTGTCAAGAGTGCTCAAGTACAGACTCTCAAAACTGAATTCGAGTTACTCCGAATGAAAGAATCGGAGTCTCTTGATGATTTTGCGATGAAGTTGTCTGCCGTTGCGAATCGAATTCGGACTTTGGGAGAGACAATGGAAGAGGAGATTGTGGTGAAAAAATTTCTCAGAGGTGTGTCTGGGAAATTCGGGCAGATCGTATCAACCATCGAACAGTTCGGTGACATCACTACCATGCCACTCGTTGAGGCGATTGGTCGACTCAAAGCACATGAGGAGCGTGTACGAGTCAGTGAAGGAGATGGAGAACACCTTTTGTTGACCTATGCCGAATGGTCAGCACGCACAAAGAAGGGTGGAACTGATTCGCCATCGAGTTCAAGAGGCCAAAGCTCCGGGGGAGAGTATCGTGGGCAGGGAGCTCGCGGAAGAGGTCGCGGTCGTGGTCGTAGAGGTCACGGTGGTCGTGGCAGCAACACCTCGCAGCGCCAAGAAGATGGAGGCCGTGGAAATGGTGGTGGTGGTCGAGACAAGTCCAAGATCAAGTGCTATAGATGTGGTGTCTTTGGACATTATGCATCAGAGTGCCGCAACAAGAAACATGGCGAGGAGGTAAACCTTGTGTGTGCTCAAGATGAAGAGCCTGCACTGATGATGGCGATGATTCAAGAGGAAGAACATGATGTTGTGATGCTCAATGAGGAGAAGGTGGTACCATCTTTGTATATGGGAGATGAAGCTCGAAATATATGGTACTTAGACAATAGAGAAAGTAACCATATGACGGGAGATCGAGCGATATTCAGAGAACTCAATGAGAAGATTACTGGAAATGTCAAATTTGGGGATGGATCAACTGTGCAGATTCATGGTAAAGGAGATATCATGTTTCAGTGCAAAAATGGTGACAGCGCATATTGGAGGAGGTGTATTTCATTCCTAGCTTGACTAGCAACATTATAAGCATCGGGCAATTGACCGAGGCAGGTAATAATGTTTTTCTTGTTGGTGATTTTTTGAAATTATACGATCGGTGCGGGACATTGTTGATGAAGGTACGGAGGTCACCGAATCGCTTGTACAAGACACCCATTCTTGTATGTAAGCCCGAGTGCTTCCTTTCAAAGATGGATGATCCAGCTTGGCTATGGCACGCAAGGCTTGGCCATGTGAACTTCCCAGCACTTGGAATGATGGCGCAGAAGGAGTTGGCAGTAGGAGTACCGAGGATTGTGCGGCCAAATCGGGTTTGTGAAGGTTGTGTCATCGCTAAGCAAGTAAGGTTTCCATTTCCAACTCAAGCAAAATATAGAGCTACTAAAGTTTTGGAGCTCATACACATGGATTTATGTGGCCCTATCTCGCCGGAAACAATGGTTGGGAGTAGATATTTTCTTTTGTTGGTTGATGATGCAAGCAGGTACATGTGGGTGTACACGCTAAAAAGCAAGGATGAGGCATTTGAAAACTTCAATAAGTTCAAAGCATTGGTTGAGAATGAAACCAATCGAAAGATTCGGACCTTGAGGTCGGATCGTGGCGGTGAGTTCATGTCAAAAATGTTTGGGAGTTTATGTGACAAGGAAGGCATTCAGAGTCACTTTACAGCACCCTATTCTCCTCAACAAAATGGTGTTGTGGAAAGGAGAAATAGGACTGTTCTTGACATGGCGAGATCGTTGCTTAAGAGCATGAATGTACCCGGGAGTATGTGGGGCGAGGCTGTAAGGCACGCGGTGTATCTCCTAAATCGGCTACCTACAAAAGCTTTGGGTGCTACTACTCCGTACCAAGTTTGGAAAGGTATGAAACCAAATTTGTTGCATTTGAAAGTGTTCGGTTGTACTGCACATGTGAAAGTTGTAGGTCAACACTTGAAGAAGCTTGATGATCGAAGTGTGAAAATGGTGTATTTTGGTGTTGAACCTGGAAGCAAAGCTCATCGACTCTTTGATCCACGTCGAGAAAGGATTCAAGTAAGTAGAGATGTTGTTTTTGAAGAAGAAAAGCCGTGGGATTGGAGCCAAGAAGAAGGGTGCACTCTACAATACTCTCAGGAGTTTACAGTGATTGAAGATTTTTCGGTACCGCCGAGACCGATGTCAAGTTCCATGGAGCAGGTCGTTGCACCTGAGAATAATATTCTTGTGTCACCAAGCACTTCTCCGTCTATGGAGACTAAAGAAGTCCGTGCTTGTTTCACCCGGTGATTTAACACCCATATCGGAGGACGGAAGGCCAAGAAAATATCGCCTCTTAGCTGATGTGTACGAGGCTAGTAAGGAGACAAAGTTGGATATGGATGAGCTTCTCTTAGTTGGTGCTGAAGAACCAACTTGCTTTGTTGAAGCTGCAAGTGAGCCGGAGTGGCGAGAAGCAATGATTAAGGAGATGGAATGCATTGAGAAGAACCAAACCTGGAAATTGGTTGATCCACCGAAAGGCAAGAAGGCGATTGGACTCAAATGGGTTTTTAAGCTCAAGAAAGACACCGAGGGGAAGATTCTCAAGCATAAAGCGAGGCTAGTTGCAAAGGGGTATGTACAGAAGCAAGGTGTAGACTTCAATGAGGTGTTTGCACCAGTGGCTCGACTCGATACGGTGCGGTTGCTTATAGCTTTGTCAGCTCAGAATGGTTGGGAGCTACATCACCTCGATGTCAAGTCAGCTTTTCTAAATGGCGAGTTGCAAGAAGAAGTATTTGTGAAGCAACCTGAAGGCTTTGTTGTGAAGAATCAAGAGCACAAAGTGTACCGCTTGATGAAGGCGTTGTATGGATTACGGCAAGCGCCTCGGGCATGGAATGTTCGACTTGATGGGAGCCTCAGAAGTCTTGATTTTAAGAGATGTTCTCAAGAGCAAGCGGTGTACACAAGAGGCGAAGGAAATGCTAGAATGATTGTTGGAGTATATGTTAACGAGTTGATCGTTACCGGTGAAAATGCGGCGGAAATCCAAAAATTCAAGAACTAGATGATGAATGAGTTTGAAATGAGTGACCTGGGTTTACTCTCGTACTATCTGGGCATTGAGGTACAGCAAGGGAAGAATTTTATTTCTTTGAAGCAGTTAGCTTATGCAAAAATGATCCTGTCTCAGTTCGGCATGTCGGAATGCAACTCGGTTATGTATCCGATGGAGGCAAAGTTGAAGCTTGACAAAGATGAGAAAGGGCTACTAGTGGACTCAACGGAGTATCGCCGCATCATCGGTTGTCTAAGGTACCTCACACATACTAGACCAGACCTTTCTTATGCTGTAGGATTGGTGAGTCGTCACATGGAACGACCGACGACGAAGCATCAACAAGCAGTGAAACATATTCTTAGGTATTTAAAAGGTACTATTGAATATGGGCTTAAATATGAGAAGGTGAGTGGTGGAAATGTGTTGGCTGGTTTTTCCGACAGCGATCTCGCTGGAGATGTTGTCGACGGACGAAGTATGGGAGGCATGGCATTCTATCTTGGAGGGAACCTGATCACTTGGCAATCAAGGAAGCAGCGGACTGTAGCATTGTCTTCATGTGAAGCTGAATTTATGGCAGCAGCAGCAGCTTGCCAAGCTTTGTGGCTGAGAAATTTGTTGAGCGAAGTGACCGGAAAGGAGCCGAAGTCAGTAACTCTTTTTGTCGACAACAAGTCTGCCATTGCACTGATGAAGAACCCCGTTTTACATGATAGAAGTAAGCACATAAACACTCGGTATCATTTCATACGTGAGTGTGTGGAGAATGAGGAAATCATTGTGGAGCATGTTCGTAGCGGAGCGCAACGAGCTGACATTCTCACAAAACCTTTACCGAAGGTTAAATTCATTGAAATGAGGGAGTCACTTGGTGTGAAGAATCTGGCAGAAGGTTTAGCTTAAGGGGGAGATTGTTGGAGTTAATCAAAACCTTCTCGCGTAATATTTTCTACATGCAAATGCATGCATGTTTTAGTTGTTGATTTAGTTTTGAAGTTGTTATGCAGTCCTAGTCTTTGGGAAGATTATGGGGTAGTGCAGTTAGTGGTTTAGTTGCCCAATAATAGGAGTTTGTTACTGATAGTTTAGTTTAAATAGGACTGTGTTGTAGTCTCTGTCTTCGGCGATTCCTTTGAGGTTAACAATACAAAGAAAACATTCCCAACTCTCTTAGTTCACTGATTTACTTCTTGCATGTTTTCTTATTATATTTTCTACAGAGTTCTCATATGGATCGGTATCTATGGTCTAACTCAGGAATATTTTGGAAGAAACACTATCTCTAAGTTTGCCTTAGTGGTTGGAGATACCCAGGAGGTGGACTTTGGAGGTAGACTACTCGAACATGCAGAGTACGTGAGCATCCGGGTATGGACACCGGTACATAAAGCTTTGGTCCGGGGGGCATGGTGTGGATCAGCATTGGTTATGAGCTGGTGCACAAGATGTGTAGGAGATGTGGTGCCATGAGCCACACATATCCACAATGTAGATGGTCATTCGAAGAAGCTCTCGAGCAACACATTGATGTAAGATTCACAGCCCTGGGAATTAAGATGAACCTGAAAATATACAGGGACCTTTCGGGAGATCTCTATCCACCAGCAATCAGGGTCTATAGGAACATGCCCATAAGGAGATTCACCAGGTTCCTACCACACTAGTTTCATACAAATGCCCACACATTCCTGAACATGTCGAAAGACGCCTTCATTGATGGTTTCAAATACGCCGAAGAAATATATCCCACGCAGAAAGAATTAAGGGAGGCAGATAAGTATAACCCGGAGAGTTCACAACTACAGCCAATGGAGGATGCAGGTGACCAGGAAATGGGAGATGAGCCAGGGGTGGTAGCACGAGAAGAGGAGGTCAACGAAATCTATTTACAAAGGCCTAGCTGAGGCATTGGAGAGGCTAGAAAATCTACCAAAAGTACTGGATTTTGGATGATTACGCTGAAGAGGGGCCAAGTCTCACCGGACCACTTCACGGATGAGGAAATGTAAGAGTTCCACCCACCCTCACCAGAGGTAGAACCAGACATGGAGCAACAAATCCATGACCCTGACTGGGTCCATATTCGTCACGTGGAAGACGAAGACGGTGAAGTCATAACAGAGGAATACAAAGTGATCGGAGGTAGGAGATACATACTGGCCAATGAAACAGTTACCGATCAACTTCCAGCCAATAAAGTCGAACTGAAGCAATTCACCCTTTTAGATGGTACAGTAACTGAGCCCATGCTGAGCAACGGGGTATTTTTGGAAAACCCCAACTTTCGTTGACTTGAGGCAGGGCCCCACAGAAGCTGGGCTCTATTTTGATTTGGGTCTTAGCATATCTTTTGGACAACTTGGAGATGAGACTGATTTGATCATGACTCCGCAGAGTGTCATTAATGAAAGCTTAGGATCGACCGTCAACCTGGAGGAAACCAAGTAAAATGATGATGAGGGAAAAGGAAAGGGAAAAAAGAGTTTGTCAAAGCCTAAGAAGAAGAAGGCACTCTCAAGTGAAGGATCGATGCAGAGAAGGCAAAGAGGAGTGGAAATTAATGAACCCACAATGCCATCTGCGTCTCTCACGTCAAAATCTGACTCAGAGCTAGAGAAATCAATGCCATTTAAAAGCCCCAACAGGGCAAGTTGGAGAAGCAAGTGGGTTCGTGGATCAGGCGTTTAACCCTTAGAATGCTATGATTTACCTCATCGTCGATCCTTGTGGTGTTGGGCGGATGGGGTCTTGAGGGTGGGTCCGTGGATCAGGCGTTTAACCCTTAAAACGCTGTAATTTACCTCCTCATCGATATCTGTGATGTCAGACGGACGGGGCCTGAGGTTAAGAGTATTGCCTTTGGAGAAGCTAGTGGGTCTCGACAACCAATATTGCTATAAGGGAATGATGAAGGGCATGACAAAACGAGAGGGAAAAGGTTGGCGGAAGATCATCATCATTACAACAACAAAAGGAGAGCTATGCAGACAGATGGGATGGTGATAGATAGGTGGATGGAAGCAGGTGGAAAAGAATGGGAGGAATTAATGAAGGAAGGTGGGAGCTCAATAAATGGAGTGCAAGCAAGTGATAACGATCCAACCAATGCAGACTCAGGTATCAATCCTAACCATACTTTGACCTTTAAGGAAATCAGGAGTGCAGGAGTGCAGGAGTGCAGGGGCAACCTCAAAGCCTAATGAACCAAAACAGCCCAAATCAACTAGGCCAAAACCCACCTCAAAATACCCCAACACTTATCCTTAACAAATCTATTCTACCCCCACCAATGCTAATAGCCACCACTTTTAGCCCAATAGCCCAAAACAAACATAACCCATCGTGCCTAGAATCAAACCAAAGCCAAGACCATTGCACAACAAAACAAATCAACCCGAACTATTTACCAGCAGCACCACATAAATGCCTGAGCTGAAATCTCCTCCCTAAGGTCCAACAATAGTGAAGATGATGAGTCGGCCTACACTAGAGATCCACCACCAGGCCGAGGGTAAGAAAATGAGCACCACCAACAAAGGGCCACGTCGGCGCCGGAGACATAGGTGTCGGACACACCAGCCACCACACTGTCGCAGAGACAGCCGCCGACCATAACATCCGCCGGAGACATAGGTGCCGAGTACAAAAGGGACTCACCACATCACGGAGGAGTACCACCGCTGCCAGACAATCACACCAGAGAGGTCCAATACATGGTCGGAGGAGACGGCACACCAGAAGAGGAGCCAGCGCCGGAGGAAGATGTTCCCGGAAACCCATTGGAGCACCTACATCAAGATTCTAAATTGGAGGAGACCGGCGATGATCTCGACCAGGGTAATCTCAGTGCAGAGAACATGGAAAGGAAATTCGCCGACCAAAATGTCCTCGGGGTTCAGAACACTACCACGACACCCCTGTCACACATTGAATCAGGGGCGGAACCAGAAATTTTTTTCAGGGGAGGCTGAAAAATTTTCGGCGTCCGATTTATGTAAATTAATTTATTTTTCATCGATTCAAATTCAATTTAATAAAATATCCCTAATTGATAATTAACAAATGAAAATAAAAAGTTCAAAAAATCATATTCATCTAAATTCAATTTAACAAATATCCCTAATTGATAATTCCATAAACCGATTATGACAAATTGACAATTTCATTGTCACATACAATTATACAAAATAAATCAAACAATTATAATTTCAACTAAATTCCAACTAAATTTAAACTAAATTCCAACTAAATATGCAATTCAACTAAATCAATTTATGCAATTCAACTAAACTTCAATCATATAAATTCAATTCAACATCCAATCTAAAAATCATGTTCACATTATATTATACATATACTTAAGTTTTGAAGAAATAAATTAAAAAGACAATAAATTATAAACCCTAAAATTAATAAATATTAGCAATTTAGCATAAAGAGAATTAGAACTAGAGAAGACTTACCGTGGTTTCAGGTTTGGAGAGGCGGCGGGACGGCGGTGGTGGACGGCGGTGGCGCGGCGGCGGCGACGGGGCTCCGGCTGAGCGAGTGACGGAGTGAGGCAGAGGAAGGAGGAGTGCTGGTGGCTATTGCTGCCTTGCTGTTCTTCCCGCCTTCAGGCTCCAGCATTTATAGGATGGGTGAATTGGTTATTGGATTGGGCCGCTCAGTTTTTGGCCCAATCCATTTCCGATTTCTTCTTTTTTTTCATATTACTTAGTAAAACGACGTCGTTTCACTAACATGAAACGACGTCGTTTTACTACTTAGGTTTTAAAAAAATAAAGCCAAACGAAACGACGTCGTTTCACTAACGTGAAACGACGTCGTTTTAGTGCGTACGACTTCAAAAAAAAGAAGGCCGCAGCGCGGCCTTCTTCTCCGGCGAGCAGGAGACGCGCTCAGCCGGAGACGCGCTCAGCCGCGCCGGAGACGCGCTCCCGCCTGCTCCTAGCTCCGGCCGGCGACCGAGGTAGGGCTGGAGCCCTACCTCGCGTATCAATAGATCCGCCACTGCATTGAATTTCTCTTATCAGACATTCAAGGCAGCCTGATTCGGGAGGGTTATCCCTGGATTGAAGAAATCGGAGAAGGTAAAGTTGGTAAAAATGAGGAGAGAACAAACGAAGGTGGCCACGGTTATAATCAGGATCGGAGAGAAGGAAATGAGCAGGTAATACAAGACCCACAGGAACTGGCCAAGACCTCTAACCCAGATAGCCAACAACAGATCACCAGAGTTTATACGAAAGTTGAATGGCTAAGGAACCGCAACACTGTGAAACGCATCATAGGAAAAAAGACAATATCATACTACTCCAACCAAATCAACTATTGCCACCAGGATCCTTATCAAAAAAATGTGGAAAGAGTGAGACTGTTGAACATTGCTAGAGAGAAATTCAACAACCAGGAGACAGGATCCTCATTTCATCCTGCTGCAGTGGAGGTCTACAACTGGACAGAGATCACATGGATATGAACAACATACAAAGGGGGGCAAAATGAAAAGAGACTTAACAGGAGGAAATGGGCGACATCACGTTCAACAAAAGAAGATGCCTT
Organism: Rubia yunnanensis; assembly: GCA_037428765.1. Classification (NCBI taxonomy): domain Eukaryota; kingdom Viridiplantae; phylum Streptophyta; class Magnoliopsida; order Gentianales; family Rubiaceae; genus Rubia; species Rubia yunnanensis. The sequence goes on along the minus strand of CM075066.1, from coordinate 70,272,172 downwards.
CAGGTTCGGGAGGATGATCTGCTCATCATAACTCTGACAAAGTTCCCAAAAATAGACCTCAACAAGGAGTAGAACAGGGAGAGCTAGTTATCACAGCCAGAACCTTTTAGACTCTGATGCGCGTTATGCAAGGAGGGGAAGACAACAGTTGTGGTATTTTTGTGGTTGGTCCAGAATAACCACCCCCAGAGGTATATGAATCTACTCAGTTGGAACTGCAGATACCTGGCGCATCCTCTGACAGTTAAGATCTTGAACCACATTAAACTCTATAACCCCAATATTGTGTTTTTAATGGAAACTAAGTGCAACTCTTGTAAAATAAGCAAGTGGCTAGGTAGGTCATATTTTACTAGCTAGGAAGTAGTAGATTTTGTTGGGTCGAGGGACGGGCTCTGCGTAGCCTGGTCCTCATTCTAGTATTGGCAGTAGAAAGCTACCCAAATTTTGCATGTTGTAAAATCAAGACCGCTCAAGGTGATGAGTGGATGTTGGTCCTTGTTTACGGGCACCCTGATCGACAACAAAGGAAATTATTATAGGACAATATCGTGCCAATGATACTGAACAACAATCTCCCGTTGCTCATAATAGGAGACTTTAACCAGGTACTGGATGTAGAGGACAAATACGGTGGAAAAAAGTACCTCCCGAACAAGCTGAAGACCTGAACAGTTTACTTGCAAAAGGTAACCTTCGGGAGCTGAAAAAGAGGGGTCTATGGTTTACATGGTTAAATGGAAGAAAATGCAGGGATGTGATCCTAGAATGGCTAGACAGGGCTTTTGCAAACACTGTATGAATGATCAAGTTCGAGAGATACAGCCTCACAAACCACATGATCATAAGATCGGATCATGGGGCCTTGACATTAAACACCCACCCAAGGAAGAGGGATCCAATCAGGCCAAAAACAAGAAGGTTTGAATCCTACTGGGTGAGATATAACAACACAAAAGAGGTGGTCAAAAAGATATAGAAACCAGTACGGAGACCAAATGGAGAAGCCTCAACAAGCAGTGCAATTGGAAGCAGCGTAACTAGTAGCGGCGATCACCATCAAGCACATGCAGGCTTCAACAATAAGTTGTATGACACAACAATAAAATTACACAAATGGGCCAGAGAGAATGTCGGTATACTAGATCAAAAAATCAGACGAGTACATGAGCGGTTGGGAGCGAGGCAGAGACAGAAGGATGTAGATGGAATGCATTCAAAGAAAGAAGAGTTAGACAATCTCCTAACCATACATGAGGACTATTGGAAACAGAGGGCAGAGTCTTTGTAGCTAAAGGAAGGGGATATAAATGCCAAAGTTTTCCACAAATGGGCACTAGAAAAGAAAGAGGAGGAACTACATAGCCCAACTTAAAGACGGAACATGAACATGTATAGAAAAATCGGAGGATCTACAATTACTGGTCCAAAATCATATGAGTTTAGTCTACATTAATGAATTTGTCATTCTAGCTGATGCCTTTGGAAACTCAACAGTGCAAGACATTCTAAACCTCATAACCATAGGAGTAAATGCAAACCAATAGGCACAACTGGAAGGCCCGGTTACTGCACAAGAAGTCAAAGCGGCCATGTTCCAAATGGCAAGTAGAAGGCACCAGGTCCGGATGGACTACCCCCAGGATTTTACCAACATTACTGGTCGAAAGTGGGGGAAGATGTCACCATGGTAGCCCAACGGTTCTTTTCAACATCAACGATGCCATCAGAGTGGAACCACACAACACTTGTCCTAATACCAAAGATAAAGAAACCTAAAGAACCTGGTGACCTAAGACCAATCAGTCTCTGCAACGTCACTTACAAAATCATTGCCAAAATCCTAGCAAACAAAATAAAAAAAGGTTATGGGCTACCTCATCTCAGGTGACCAATCGGCATTTGTACAGAGAAGATCCATCATCGAGAATTCCTTAATAGCACATACAGAAGGAAAAGAAGGGGAAGAAAGCGATGGCAACAATGAAAATCAACATGAGAAAAGTATACGACCGAGTGTAATGGGATTTCCTTGAACAAATGATGGAACGAATGGGATTTCCACCAAAATGGAGAGGATGGATCATGGAGTGCATCAAAATAGTATCTTACTCCACAGCAGGGGCTTAGCAGGTTTGCCCGTTATCAACGTTCCTCTTTATACTCTGCTAAGATGTGCTCTCCTGAATGATTGCGTCTAGTGATTTCCAAAGTGTCTGCCCATGTGTCAAGATATGATGCTAAGTCCAACTAGTGTCACACCTGATGTTTGCAGATGATTGCATCATTTTCTTCAACATCTCAGTGCGGGGATCGACAAAACTGGCACAGGCTCTGAACCTCTTCGCAGCATATTCATGCCAGCAAATCAACTTCCAGAAGTCTTCTCTCCCAGTCATCCCAAACACGGATCTAAGAACAGAGGAACATCTAAGAAAGACCTTCAGAGTTTTCCAAGACTTACTCAAACAAAAATTCCTGGGGCACGATATGGACTTTGTCGGCACGAAAGTGGGGGTGTTCAACAAACTAATCCAGAGAGTCAAGACAAAGACATCAATCTAGAGCCTGGGTGATATGTTGATAGTGGGAAGGATAACCCTGAGTAAGCATGTACTGGCATCAACAACTTAATACACTATGAGCACGTTCAGAATCCCATCTACGGTTGCTAAAAAAATTAGCAGCCACCTAGCAAGATTTATGTAGGCAGGAGATATGGACGGAAAGAGGATCCACTAGAAATTGTGGGAATCAATGTGCGCATCCAAGTGGCATGGTGGCTTGGGAATGCGGCCAACGGAACAAATGAACTAGGCCCTCCTTAGAAAACTAGCATGAAAGCTCATCACCGACAAGGACTCCTTTTTCTCCAAACTGTTCCTCAACAAATACTATCAGAAGGCGGATTTCTAGAAAGTGAAACTGAAGCAGGGATCCACATGGGGGCGGAGGAGTATCATTTGGGACAGAGACCTAGTAAAAAATGCCCTCAAATGGCAGGTGGTGGATAGGAAAAACATAGGCATGCAAGAGTACCCAACCATAGGAATCCAATAAGGTATGATAGATAGCTGCTTCCACTCCTTGATTTCAAAGTCAGGGACCTTATAGAAAATGCAAAGAAATGGTATGTGCCTCTACTCAACTTGTTCTTCCATCCGGACATAGTAAAAGATAGTGTTGGTATCCACCTCCCTCTCGCCTCCCTGTGACAAAGAGACTACCACTTCTGGGATAAGGATTGGCTTGGAAAGTACACGGTAAAGAGTGGATACTATGAGATATGGAATGCACAGTCAGGTCAGAGACTGGCTCAACACAAATAAGCGCAACTGAGGATGACCAAAATTTTTGGAAGGCTATAAGCCACTCAAGCACACCAGAGAAGGCCAAATTCATAGTTTGGAGACTAGACCAAAATGCCGCACCAACAGGACCGGCATTGAGAATTTGGAATATGAAAGTGTCACCATTTTGTCTAGTGTGCCATACCCAAGTTGAAACACCTTCGCACATGATCCTTGAATGTGATATCGCAAGAAGGGTCTGGAGAATATCTAGACTGGGCTTTAACTTCCAACAATGAGAGTGCCTACAACTGAAAGAATGGCTTAGATAGTGGTTCAAAGCTACACCAGAAAAGGAAGACGTCGACCTCACATGCATGATCATGTGGGCTACCTGGTGTGAAAGAAATATTTGCTACAATAGAACATCAAGAAGCTAGTGGAGACCATTCCATCCTTCGTCAGGTCAACTCATGCAGATACTCACGAAGGCATAATGCCAGGACCAAGGATCGCAACCAACCCAAACTCCCCACAAAAAGCCCTAAAACGTGTGCATCAATAAGGAAAATCAAAAGAAGCAAAGTGGGCAAAAGTAGGTGACATACAACTTATATGGCACACGGAGAGAGAACACATCAACCCACTGTACATGGAATAGACGCACATCGACACCGATGCGGCATTCATCACACAGGACGGAAGGGCAGCAGGAGCACGGTGGTCCATGCAAGGGGAGAACCCAGGAATGAGGAGTGAAAAAAGAAGTTTTCAAGCACTATCAGCTATCCAGGCAGAGCTTATCGCTATACATGAAGCAAGGACGGATGCTAGGAATAGGGGTTTGGCAAATATTTGCATGACAATTGATTACAAGATGACACTTAACCACATCCACAACTTCCCAAATGTCCCACCTGGAATTAGGGCCTTAGTAAGAAGGATCATAATGTTAGCTATGATATTCACTATGTTTCATATGATGAAAGTTTCTAGACTAGCTGTATGAAACACCCATAACTCAGCGCATGATGTAATCGGAGGTATGCATCTTCAAAATTCTATGATAATATAAGGGCACAACTACATGTTTCAAAAAGCAGAAGTAAAATGGCATCCAAAGTTTAGATAACATCACAAGAGATGATAAAACGACCACCTCCAACATGCCATCAACTTAGAAACTTCAAACTATCCTTCCTTGACCAAATTGTACCACAAATTAAATACCTTTGATTTTCTCTTACGAATTGTACCACATTCAACTACAACTATCTCTGAAGAAATCCTTGTCACATGTTCTCACAGAATTTTATCCTTTGGCTAGTAGGTTTTCCGGACACAACTTTACCATCGAATGTAATGACTTGGAAGTTTTTTTGTTGAATGTAAAGTTCAGGGAAATGTGTTAGATGTTATATAAGATTCAACTTTGCATGAACTTCAAAAGTTTATGTATCTTCTTATTGGATAAAAAATTGTAAAAGCTTTATCTCTCTACAAAGACTTGGGTGAGACCGCCTCACCATACTTATGGTGAGACCAGAGGTCTCTAAATATTTTTAATAGTTTTAGGGACTTAAAGCCAATAGTATATATATTTTAGGTATTATTTATATTTCTTTTCATTTTCTCTCTCTCATTTTCCAAATTATAAATCGTAAGAAACCCTCTCAAATCGCATCCATAAATTTTGATTCAGAACTATGCGAATTCAGTATAAAATTATGAATTCGTAGGCTGCATCGCATCACACTATGTAATCTGGTTTCATAGAGGTATGGTTTTCTTAATGTTGGTGTTTTAAGAAACACAAGCTATTTAAGTATGATTGGATTTGAGTGATTGTGAGCTCGAGATGTTAAAACAAGTTTGGTGGTGTGGAGTGCACACTTGTACAAACTTTCTACGAACTTTAGGTGTGGAAAAATGTACATTTCAGAGTTGATAATAATTCTGATAGCTATAGTGCACTGGATGTGGAAATTGTAATCATTTACGTGAAAATATGTGTTGTTTCAAAATTCTATTCTGACAACTAGGATACATTGAATGTAGAAAATATAATCAATTATGTGGAAAGATGCATTGTCTTACAATTGTATCAGAGTGGTGCAGTGTAAGCGTTGTGGCCTATAACCCACAGATTTCACGATGGGTAGCATCTTTTCAGGACATCTCCTTTATGAACATGTGTATGGATGCACGGAAAAAATAAGTGAAAATTATTAGAATTTCCAGACATACACAGTAACCAAAATACTTCACTAAAAACCTTTCTCTTATTTCAAGCCTAGATCAAGAGGGCCTTTCGATTGTTTTATCCTCGAGGAGAATTCGTGTAACCCAAGGCAGTAATCAGGTCGAATTACTCTTTAAGAAAAGAGTATGTTAATGCGACTCAAATCGATATCCAAGTTTCATTACACCAACATTCACCACAATACAGTTTTATAAATTTACTTCTACTTCTACCAAAAGCCAAATCGTTATTTCTTTCTTCCAACATTTTACAACAATTTTAAAGAGTAATTCTTTACCGTATGAGACATGGCAACCATACATGAGATGACATTAAAGTTTGGGAAATTGGAGAAGTTTTAAGGTGTTGATTTCCGTAGATGGCAGAAGAAGATGCATTTCCTCCTTACAAATATGGAAGTTTCATATGTTTTGCCTACTCCAATGATAGAACCAGTAGATGATGAACCATTGGGGGAAACTCGTAGGAGGAACAAATGGGAAAATGATGACTACATCTGTAGTGGTCACTTCTTGAATTGTATGTCTTACTCACTCTTTGATGTTTATCAAAATGTTGAATCTGCAAAGGAGCTGTGGAATTCCTTAGGGTCAAAATACATGGATGAGGATGCTTCTAGTAAGAAGTTCCTTGTCAGTAATTTTATGATTTACAAGACGTCAGATTCTAGGCCCGTTATGGAGCAGTACAATGAATTACTCCGAAATTTGGGAGAATTTACACAACACAAACTGGGAATGGATGAATCTATTTCTGTGTCAAGTATAGTCGATAAGCTTCCACCTTCAAGGAAGGATTTGAAGCACATGCTTAAGCACAAAAAGGAAGAATTTCTCTTATTCAACTCAGAAGCTATTTGGGAATAGAGGAAATTCTAAGGGTAGAGGAAAATGCCAAGTCCAAAGATAAAGAGACTGTGAGACTCTCTTCAGTTAATATGATGGAAGGGGGTGATAATTCTAAGAAGAAAAAGGGGAAGAAGCACCCATTTAACAACACAAGCAAAGAGTCCAACAAGAAGACTAAGGGTGCATGTTGGATTTGTGGCAAGACATGACACTTAAAATATGATTGTCATGTTAGGAAGAGCAAGAAATGAGTGACACCAAATCATTCCGGGCAAGGGTCTAAGGACCAAGGCTAAACTCCCCATCAAGGCCAGAATGTTAATTATGGATTAAATTCGGTTAAGAACTATGTACCACTAATTTCTGAAGCATTTTGTGTACAAGATGATGAAATTTCTTGGTGGATAGATTCTGGAGCAACTAAACATGTTTGCAAGGACTGTAGGCGATTCAAGTCGTATGAACCGGCTAACGATGGTTCCATTCTTCGTATGGGAAATGAATCTACGACCACTATTCTTGGTCGAGGAGATGTTGTGTTGGAATTTAGTTCTGGGAAAAATCTTCATCTAAAAGATGTTCTACATGTACCTGGAATTAGAAAGAACTTAGTTTTTTGTAGTATTTTATCTAAGTGTGGCTATAAGCAAGTGTATGAATATGATAAGTTTATCATATCAAAGTTTGGTGTGTTTGTAGGATTCATATATTATTGTAATGTAGTGTTTATGCTCAATTTAAATTATATGTGTGGTTCTATTTCCCTGGTCTACTCTAATGTTGATTTACCATCTTTATGGCATGCTATATTAGGACATTTTCATTACAAACGGTTTCTTGATATGTCTAAAGATAGTTTGATGCCTGCTTCTGATATAAATGTGAAAAAATGTAATATTAGCATGTTGAATAAAATTGTTAGGAAACCATTTTAAAGTGTTGAAAGAACAACAAAATTACTAGAACTCATTCATAGTGACTTGTGTGACTTGCATGCAACACCTTTTTTGGGGAGAAAAATGTACTTAATAACATCATTGATGATTATTCAAGATTTTTTAACATTTATTTGTTGCATTCCAAAGATGAGGCAATTGAGAAATATAAGACTTTTAAAAATAAGGTTGAATTTCAAAATTAACTTTGATTAAAAAGTTACGCACTAATAGAGGAGGTGAATATTATGATCCTTCATTTTTTGAGTCTTGTGGTATCATTCATGAGATTATTGCTCCATATACACTGCAACAAAATGGTGGGGCGGAAAGAAAAATAGGGTTCTAAAAAAAATGGTTAATTCCATGTTATTCTATTCTAGATTGAGTGATGGATTTTGGGGTGAAGCCATGTTTACAACTTGCTATTTATTAAATAGGGTTCCTAATAAACGGAACAAGATCACTCCATATGAGCTTTGGTCTAAAAAAAACCAAACTTGAATTATCTTCGAGTTTAGGGTTGTCGGACAGTTGTTAGACTTTCCAATCCCAAGAGAAAAATATTGGGGGAACAAGGTATTGATTGCATCTTTATTGGATATGCTATGTATTCCAAGGCTTATAGGTTCTATATTACAGAACCTAATAATTTTATTTCGATTCACACCGTAATTGAATCAACAGATGCTATCTTTGATGAAAATTGATTCTCATCAGTACCAAGGCCAAGAGATTTAGTTCCTACTTCAAGTAGAACTATGGAGGAAGATGGAATATCTCCTCAAGTCAAGTCACCTGAGCTTCGAAGGAGCAAGAGAGGCAGGATTGAGAAGTCTTTCGGTTCTGATTTCCAAATTTATTTGGTTGAGGGATCAAGAAATGAGATAAGTTATCAATATTCATATTGCTATCATATTGAGGAGGATCCCAAGACATTTAGTGAGGCTATGAAGTCTCTAGATATTGCTTTCTAGAGAAGCGATAAATTATGAGATGGATTCCATCATTGGTAATAATACGTGGGTTCCTTCGGATCTCCCACGTGGTTGTAAACCATTGGGTTGCAAGTGGATCTACAAAAGGAAGATTAAAGTCGATGGCTCTATTGACAAGTATAAAGCTAGATTGGTTATCCAAGGCTTTAGGCAAAGGGAATGTATTGATTATTTTGATACATATGCCCCAGTTGCTCGGATCTCCACTATTAGGTTGTTGATTGCATTGGCGGCTATTAACAACCTAGGGATCTATCAGATAGATGTCAAAACTGCATTTTGAATGGAGATCTAGAAGAGGAGGTTTACATGAAACAACCTGAAGGGCTTGTCATGCCTGGAAATGAGCATAAGATTTGTAAACTTGTCAAATAATTTTATGGGCTAAAACAAGCTCCTAAAAATGTCATCATAAGTTTGATGATGTGGTTTTGTCGAATGGCTATGAGTTAAACCAATAAGAAAAATGTTTGTATAGCAAATTCGATAGTTATGAAAATGGAGTTATCAGTTGTCTATATGTAGATGATATGCTGATTGTTGGCACAAGTCAGATCCAAGTTGACCTTACGAAGGCATTCTTTTCATGAAGTTTTAACATAAAAGACATGGGGGAGGAAGATGTGATTCTTGGTATTAAGATCAAATGAGAGAATAAAGGAATTTCTCTGGCACGATCTCATTACATTGAGAAAGTAAAGAAATTTAATTGTGAGAATTGTTCTCCGGTTAGCCCTCCAATGGATTCAACTGTAAAGCTCATGCCTAATAAGGGTAAAGTGGTATCACAACTTTAGTACTCACAAGTAATTGGTTGCTTGATGCATTCCGTGACAAGTACAAGGCCAGACATTGCTTTTGCGATTGGCAACTTGAGTAGGTACACAAGTAACCTCAGTACACATCATTGGCAAGCAATTAGGTGTGTACTTTAGTAACTAAAGTAAACCATGAATTATGGTTTGTGCTATGTTGGATTTCCTTCAGTTTTAGAAGGTTATTCAGATGCTAGTTAGATAACAAATAACGAAGATCATTCTTCTACAACTGGCTGGGTATCTTGCTTGGTGGAGGTGTCATTTCATGGGCTTCTAAAAAGAAAAGTTGCATAACTAACTCCACTATGGAGTCATAATTTGTAACTCTTGCACAGCCCGTAAGGAGGCGGAATGGTTACAAAATATGGTATATGAAATTCCGTTGTGGCCTAAGCCGATTTCACCTATCTCTATTCATCGTGATAGTAAAAATAGTCTATCTAAGGCTTTATAGTGAAGTGTACAATAGAAAATCTATACACTTGGGTGTTAGGCATAGCTTGATACGTGAGTTAATAACTCATGGTGTGATTTTAGTTGATTTTGTAAGATCTCAACACAATCTAGCAGATCACTTGACGAAGGGACTAGCTAGGGACTTGGTAAACAAGTCGATTATCGAGATGGGTTTAAAGCCTATTTAAATCTCTGATTATTGGATACCCAATTTTTCTCTGATACGATGTTGGAGTGAAATTCAATGTGGAAGGCCTATTGTTTGAGATTGATGCATATGATTTCATATCCCATATGTAATATGTTTGGACCTGCATGTAAGTTACGTTGGAGTTTATCTTATTAATGGATCTTTTAACAAAGTACATTTGCAGGAGTACGATTAAAGAGATTCACCTATATGAAGTGTGAAGTGTAGCTGCTTCAAGAATCTTGGGCTTTGATTTCTATGCACTCATGACAGGATAGGGATGCATGGCTTATATAGCGTCAAGTTTTAGTTTTTGAGTTATATTTGAACTTGTGTGTGGATTATCTTCAAGTGTTCAAATGGCTGAAGGTTCAATCTTTAAAGACACCTCGATTCTCAAATATTTGGAATGTGTAGTTCACTAAGGTGAAAATTCAATCTTCAAGATATTTTCATTTATGCACTTATTTGGTTTGGTTCTTGGATTTTCCGAATCAAGGATAATACTTAAATGGAGGAGGGTTGTAGGTGTTTTAAGAATGCTATTTAAGTATGATTTGATTCGAGTAGTTGTGAGCTCGAGATGTTAAAACAAGTTTGGTGGTGCGGGGTGCACACTTGTACAAACTTTCTACGAACTTAATGTGTGAAAATTGTACATTTCAGAGTTGATTATAATTCTGATAACTATGGTACTCTGGATGTGGAAATTGTAATAATTTACATGAAAATATGTGTTATTTCAGAATTCATTTCTGACAACTAGGATATATTGAATGTAGAAAATATAACCATTCATGTGGAAAGATGAATTGTCTTACAATTGTATCAGAGTGGTGCAGTGTAAGCGTGGTGGCCTATAACCCACAAATTTCACGATGGGTAGCATCTTTTTAGCACATCTTACAATTTTATAAAAGAGGTGCATTGTAAATGTGGTGATCTATAACCCACAAATTTCACGATGGGTAGTATCTTTTCGGGACATCTCCTATATAAACATGCATATGCATGCACAAAAAAGTGAATCATTAGAATTTTCAGACTTACTCAGTAACCAAAATACTTTACTCAAAATTTTTCTCTTGTTTCAAACCTAGATCAAGAGGCCATTTCGATTGTTTTATCCTCGAGGAGAATTCGTGTAACCCAAGGTATTAATCGGGTCAAATTACTCTTTAAGGAAAGCATATGTTAACGTGACTCAAATCAATATCCAAGTTTCATTACACCAACATTTACCAGAATATAGTTTTATAAATTTACTTCTACTTCTCCCAAAAGACAAATCGATATTTCTTTCTTCCAACATTTTACATCACTTAATTCGTTGGATTTTGTGGTTTATTTTTGGGGTTATATACTCTCTCAAAGTTTTCAGTGGTTTTGTTATTAATTCTGGCAGTTTATGTGTTATTTCAACCATTTATTGTGAGCTTTTGCCTTTTGTTTTGTTATTTTTGCAGATATTTAGTTATTATGACAAAATTGAAGGGATCAAAAGAAGATAGATTTGATAAGGATGTCTCGATTGTGGATGAAGGAGTTCATACACTTCACTAGCTGTTTATTTGAAAGATTTTCTTCTAATTTTTTGTTCGTTTGTGTATTTTTAGGGTTTTATGTTGTTGCTCAGTTTTATTGATGAATTATTTGATGTGTTCTTTGCTTTGAGCGATGTTGCTAAGATTTTTGTTTGATGTTGCTTTGTTTGATGACTTATTAGACATTGCTCTGTTTTATTGTTTTAATGTTGCGGTTACAGTGGTATCCAACGATTCATAACAGATTAATTAGCCTGTTTATGTGTTTAGTTAAGGTTCTATTGTGGTTTCAATGATTTTAAGCAGTTGAGAACAGATTAGTTATCCCGTTTATGTTGTTTAATTCAGGTTCTTTTGTGGCTCTATTGTGGTTGTATCAAGGAAGCAGGTCTTGTGTGCAAAGAAAAAAAATTGGAGGGTATTAGTAGTAAATAGTAAGAGTGATATAAATTAACTTCATATACTCTCTTCCTTTTATATTTTCCTTTTTAACACCATTTTCACTCCTTTCAGAACGGAGATTTTGCTTTTCAACTGTCGATTTTGCTGCAATTTCTCGCTAAAATAGTTGATTTTTAACCAGAGATTTGGTTAATCTAGAGAATCTACCGTAGGTTTACGACGTCAAATAAGGAGTAATTTAGAGAAATACTGAATTTCTATCGTGGATGAAGGTTTGGAGGTTAGTGATTTGGTTCAAAGGCTAACAATCTTGTGAATCAAGTGCCAAAAATTTCGAATTACTGTTGTTTATGTGTTCACTGCTTTATTTTGTGATTTTACATATCCAATTGTGGATTTCAATTTGGTTTCTCGTGGAATGCATAGCTTCTTAGCAGCGAATTCATTGATCGAGTATTTTCCTTCCTGAATTGGGACAAATTTGGCACAATCAGTGTCCATAAAGTTCACCTTCTTCCAAATATTTAATGTTCTTGGCCCACTCTACAAAAGGTAAATATTAGATATAAATATCAATCAAAGAGATGTTAATTGTTTTTCTGGTATGTTGTATTTAGTTACCAAGCATATAAAGCACAATCACCACTCCAAAAGTTTTGATTTTATAATTTGGAAATCAATATTTTGTTTGTACTTCTCATTTTGTCGTTAATTCACTTATATAATTTCTTTGTTTTTAATGTATATGATAGAATGTGGAGTTATTCCTAAACCAAATCAATCGTAGTATTTGATTGATTCTACAGTATATCCTAGTATCTTGATTGATCTTGATTTTATATTGTATATATATATATATATATTAGGTTCATTGAATATGTACCATCTGTAAACTTTATATTCTATCAGGTACATTCACAAAGATTTATCTTTTCTGAATACAAAAATGAATTAACAAACACAACTCACAAGGTCACTTGAAAAGGAATGACAACAAGCGGGCTGAAAAAGGCAAGAGTATCTTGCTTTAAAGAAGGAGGCTGATACAAATGAAGGTCAAAATTAGAGATATGAAGAAAAGACGTGTTTTTTTATATGCTTAGCATATTTATTTATCATTTTAATTATTTTGTTAATATTTTTATTTTTCTGAAATATATTGGTAAAAGTTACTAGTAAATGTATAGATTAGTTCATATGTTTATAACTGATAATACTCGTGCCGGTGCATGAATTTGTAAATAAAAATAAAGAATAAAATATAATTTATGATATATTAGTTCCAACACATTAATGTTTCAGAGTTAATGGAAGTGGGATCATTTTAATGTTTCAGAGTGTTTCTTGGATGGTATCATTTTTCATTGTTTCTTATGAACTTCCTTTTGCGACATTAAGGATGGTGTTGTTTATCCACCCTTACATTTTCAGCTCTAGTTATTTTTCTTCAATTTTCTTCATGACAAAATGTCCTTGCCAGTTGCCATTTTTTCTTCTTCAAAGGACTACAAAAATTGGTCTGCATATTCTTCTTGGAGGCGCATGTGCTTTCATAGTCATGATCTTCTTTCGCTTTGTAAATTTTATCCCTAGTTTTCCGCTTCTAATAATGTTAAATTAATGATCGTCTTTATCAAGTATAGTTGTGAAGAGATGCCTGGTGAATGTATGTTGTGCTGATCTTTCATGTCCACTAGAGCCATATCAGTACTGTATTTTGTTCTGAAAAGTGGTGGCCTGTTGTTGATAATTGATATCTTCATATTGCGTTATGTGAGAGTAAAATATTGTTGTTGCCTACTTATGTGAGAGTAAAATATTGCGTTATTTGAAAATATTGTTGCTGCTTGTTGTTGATAATTGATATCTTCATATTGTGTTATCTGAGAATGGTTGAAATATTAATTTTTTTTACTTTTAGTTTTAACATGTTTAAAAGAATCTAGTTAGATTTTGTGATTATAATTTATTCTTATGTTTATATTGTAAGTTTGACTATTTAAATTATTAGTTTATCTCTTTTAAAAAGAAATTGATAAGGATGATTCAATTGCGGAGGGCAGTGTAATTCAAACTGGTACTTTTTAGTATAATTTGTTCATCTTGTTGTATAATTGATTTATGTATTTCATGTGTTTCTTTGTTATATTATATAGTTGTTGTTGTGTTCATAATGAGTGATCCATGTTTCAACATGTGAAAAAGATTTCAAATAGATTTTATGATCATAATTTCTTCTTGTATTTATATTGTGAGTTTGGCTATTTTCGAATTAGTTTATCTCTTTTAAAATCGAAATTTATAAACATGATGATGTTGTTGAGGGCAATGTAATTTGGTATAGTTTGTTCTCTTTTTTTGTATTATTAGCTTTGATGTTTCATGTGTTTCTTTGTTATGTTATATAGTCGTTGCTGAGGTTGTGATTAATGATCCCATTGTTTCAACATTTAAAAAGACTCTAGTTAGATGTTATGATTGTACTTTCTTCTTATGTATATGGTGTTAGTCCGACTGTTTAGTTTAGTTTATTGTTTTGAAACAGAAATTGAGAAGGATGTTGCTGTTGATGGCAAGGTATTTCAAAAGGGTAACTTTTAGCATATTTTTTGTTCTTATTTTCTTATCATTGACTTAGTTATTAGAATAGAATAAATACTATTGACGAATGTGTCAATAGTTCGCTTATAAAGAGGTTCTAAGGCAAAAATATGTCATCTTTTGAACTGTTGAATAATGAAGAATTGGTTGGAATCAAGGAGTGTCCATAACTACTGCAATGAAGGATTTGGTTGGCAATCAATGAGTGTCAACAACTGTGCAACCCCCGACGAAATGAAACAAAGTTGTTGCAAGACGTTACTAGGAAAAAATGTAGATTGAATTGGTGATGTAATTGTAGAATTTGGTTTTGTAGTAGCTGAATAATGAATGGTTTTAGTTTTTTTTAAAAAAATCTGAATGTTGAATTTGCCAGGATATTGAATTTGTTTTGTCTTAATGAATTATAACTTGTAGTTTTTAATGACTATTTTTGAAGTAGATGAGTTAGGTGTCTTATTGATTTTATTCGGTTGTTTAATGATTCAGTGTGTTATTCAAGTTGTATAGTCTCTCTTGTCAACACCATTTGGGTGTTTAACTTTCTGTGTGTCAAATTAAATATTTTTTTGATGTTTAGTTCATGTATCTTTCTCTACTTCACTGATTATGTTTGATTTTACTGATTTGAATTTGTCTTTTAGTTCAAAATGTTTTTTTTGTGTTACGAGTTATGGTTGTGATTTTTTTTATGGTTTAACACTTTAGCTCGCTTATTTAGTTATTATCGAATATTACAAATTTTATAGCCATGTGATGTGGTGTACTTTGTGTTCTTCATATTAAAAAATTGGTACGGTAAGTTTAGTTCATGTATAGATGCATTTATTTCATTTATTAAAATCATTAGTTTAAATATACAGCTTGCTGGGGTTTACTAATTTGAATATTATTTTACTAATTTGAACGTTAGTTTTAAGGCATTACAAGAGCAATTTAAATGATTAGTCTTAGAATTAAAGTAATGTGTACAAAATAATAATCTAATTACAATATAAAATTGAATCTTATAAGTCTAGACTACTTGTTTTGACAATCTCTCAATTATTTGTTGAGCATCCCCTTCTTCAATCAATTTCATGCACTGCATGTTGACGTAGTTCTGATGACATTTTGATGAGTCGCTCTAACCAGTGTCAAAATCGGTTCTTGCAAACTACAACAAGTAACATATACAAACTCATTAGATCAATTTTTTATGCAATTAGTTCGTGTATGCGAGGGTTTAGTTCGACTATCCTAACCATTTGTCTAGTCACTAATAAATATGTACATACATTTTTTCATGTGTTTAAACATTTGTACTCTCTATAAAATAAGTTACTTCTGACATTTCAGTAAAGATTAATATATTAAACTCTTCATAACAACATTCATCTAATTAAATAAAAACTTTCATGGTTAATTTAGTTACAAACAAACACACTAGTTTAGGTGTTTAAAACGGTTTCATCGGGTATAAAATATCTTATTTCACATGTTTCTTAATAAAATGCACCTAGTAAATCTACACCTTCACGATTCATCTATTAATATATAAACAAATCACTTCATGTGTTTAGGCATTTTATTCATGTATATATCATCTTATTTCATACGTTTCAACAAAAAATAAAATATCATATTTTTCATAATAACAATCATTTTATGAAATATCACAATCCTTGATGAATCATCTAGCATTTTTTATGCAGTTTAGATCATATATTTAACATATTACTTCATACATTTCTGAAAATTTTGAAATGTCAAAATATTTCGCACAAAATTCAATCAATCAAATTCCATACTTTATCAAATCATATAGCAAAAGATGATCACATTATTTCCTGTATTCATGCTGTTACACCGTGTATTTAATATATTTCTTCATATGTTTCAACAAATTTAAAAACACCACAATCAGATTTGAAGTACATTAATTAAAATTTCCGACCTGGGCGAATTGTCCAGCAAAATATGAACAAGTTACTTTACGTATTCATGCAGTTACATCGTGTGTTTAACATAATACTTCATGAATTTCAGTAATTTTAAAAACACCAAAATCTTCTTAACAAAATGCATTTAATCGAATTTCAGACCTGGGCTATTTGTCTAGCAGAAAATGAACATGTTTTTTTTATGTGTTTATGTAGTTACATCATGTGTTTAACATGATACTTCGTAGGTTCCATAAAAATTTTAAACACCAAAATCTTCTTAACAAAATGAATTTAATTGAATTCCAGACCTTAGCAAACTATCTAGCAGAATATGAACACGTCACTTCATGTGTTCATGCAGTTAATTCGTGCGCTTAACATATTACTTCATATGTTCCATCAAATTTTTAAAACACAAAAATCTTCTTCATATGTTACATCATGTGTTTAACATAATACTTCATACTTTCCATAAAATAAAAACACCAAAATCTTCTTAACAAAGCACATTTAATCGAATTCCAGATTTTGGCATTATCTAGAAGAATATGAACACGTTACTTTACCTGTTCATGTATTTACTTCTTGTGTTTAACATAGTACTTCGAATATTCCAGCAAATTTAAAAACATCAAAATTTTCTTAACAAAAAATATTTAAACAAATGCTAGACATTTGCATTATCTAGCAGAATATGAACGCGTTACTTAATGTGTTCATGCAGTTACTTAGTACGTTTAACATATTACTTCATATATTCCGACAAATTTAAAAACACCAAAATCTTCTGAACAAAATGCAATCAAATTCTAGATATTGGCATTAGCTAGCATAATATGAACATGTTAATGTGTTCATGCAGCTATTTAGTGCGTTTAACATATTACTTCATATATTCCAGGAAATTTAAAAACACCAAAATATTCTTAACAAAATGCTTTTAATTGAATTTCAGACCATGACAAATCATTTAGAAGAATATGATCACATTAATTTACGTGTTCATTCAGTTACATCATGTGTTTAACATAATACTTCATACGTTCCATAAAATTTAAAAACACCAAAATCTTCTTAACAAAACACATTTAATCGAATTCCAGACCTTGGCATTATCTAGCAGAATATGAACACATTACTTTACGTGTTCAGGCAGTTACTTCGTGTGCTTAACATAATACTTCATATGTTCCATAAAATTTAAAAACACAAATATCTTCTTAACAAAACGCATTTAATGAAATTCCAGACCTTGGCCTTATCTAGCAGAATATGAACACGTTACTTAATGTGTTCATGCAGTTACTTCGTGCGATATATTACTTCATATATTCCGACAAATTTAAAAAAACATTCTAATCTTCTTAACAAAATGAATATAATCCAATTCCAGACCTTGACATTATCTAGTAGAATATGAACACGTTACTTAATGTGTTCATGCAATTACTTCATGCGTTTTAACTTATTAATTCATATATTCAAAAAAAATCAAAAGCACCAAAATCTTCTTAACAAAATGCATTTAATTGAATTTCAGACCATGGAGATTTATGAAACAGTTAATGAACACGTTACTTCATGTGTTCATTCACTTCCTTCATGTGTTTAACTATATTTACGTCATCGAATCCAAAACTTGATGTAAGTTTGTTGAATTTTCAATTTCAACATATTCACTGCTTTCTCCTATATACAAAAGATTTTGTTGCCTTAAATTGCTTCATTTTCCATCAGTTATAAAAGCAACATCTTCATGAAATTTGTTTATGAGATTTCTCAAAATTTTGGCTATAGTTGATGAAAACTCATATTTGAAACTGTAAATTTGATATTACCTCAATGATTTCACCATTGCAGATCGTTTGATCATTCCGATGCAAAAAAATGCAAATTTTTGGCACACAAAAATGTAGATATGGTGACCCAGCGCAAATCTGATGCAAGAAATGTATATTTGGCGCAATTTGTTTTTGTAAAATACCCATATTCGCAAACCTAAACTCAATTCGGTGATTTGCAAAGGTTTGATTAGTGACTTTCGAGCTTCAATCGGGTGTTTAGGAGTTTTGATTTGTTGCTTCGGTCGGATTGGATTTGAGAAGGATTAAAATTCCTTGATTTTGGGGATTTTCTTTCCAAAAAAGTGGCAAAAAATGGCAATTGTTTAATACCAATTTTTTACCGGTATTTGTGTTATAACCCAATTTCAGATCTTTTTTTTAGCCATGTTTTCTAATATTTGTGTCCCATTTTTTAGCTCCATTCTCTAACATTGCAGCCTAGTCTCTCGTCTCACTATTTGCTATTGTGAGACAGTCTTATAAGATTTTTTCTCTTATCTCTCTGCCCTAAATGACATACGACAAGCGATCTAGGGTTTAGAGGGCTTCTTCCTTCCATTCCGTACGTTGCAAGTCTCAGTCAATCAACAACTTTTCCAACTCAGACCGGCGATCTCTTCAACAATGATTAATTTGGATGTGCTCAAATAACTGCATGCAAACCTGTTGCTTGCCCACGGAGGAGGAAAATCGTTCCCAAACTGCACCGCTCCAATTCGGATCCTAATTCCGTTGGGTGTTAGTGGGTAAGGTTTTGGAACCTAGGAGGATTCCGTTTGAGGAAATCCTAGATTTTTTCCAGTTACTCTTAGGCATGAAGAACACCATGATGAGTAAGTATCGGTGGACAGAGCTTTGGTTTTGGAAAGTGAGCCAAGGCTCTTTGGAAAATTTTTGCTGGCGTTGCGAGAACCCTATGAAGGCATGATTGCATCACATATCCAGTTCACGACAGGTCCATTTTGGATTCAGGTGCATCGCGTTCCTACTCTGGCTATAAATGAAGCGTCGGCTAGGCTAATTGGAGTCGCGATCAAAAAGTATGTAGCGGTGGAAAAGGATACGGTCTGCTCAATGATAGGTCCGTATATGCGACTCAAATATGAGAACAATATCACAAAGCTGTTGATAAGGGTACAATCAGTAGGGATTCCAGGGAGGCAAATGATGCTACTCTTGTAGTATGAAAAATTGCCTAGGTTTTGCAGTACATGGCCGCAGGAATGAGGAGGTTGGTGTCTTAGGATCAAAACCTAAATATGGAACGGTTCAATCGAGGAAATACCCCACCGGATAGGAAACATTGAGATGAATAGTATGAAGAAGCTCGGGATAGGGATATTATTTAGATGCATAATGCGTTGATGCTTGGAGAAGAAGAACATGCTAGGGGAAGGGATGCATATATCACCCCAAGAGCTGTTAATATTATTGTTTACGTGAATACAATTGCGCAAACAATATCATCGTGTATGGAGTCGTTAACCATACCAGGGGTGCAACGTGATTTTGGAAAGTTAGCAGAGGGTGCAAAAAACGATTAGGAAGAAGATGGTCATCACGTACTCGAAACCGGAGCAAAGTGAGAGGCGGGTTACGGAAATTCCAATGATTGAATTCCCCCCGAAAGGAATTTTTCAACTTGATTTTCTATTACCATTTATAAAGTAATATATAGGTGTTTATATATGAATGATACAATGAATCTGGACTAGTTCTAAATATAGACAAGATAAATCTTGATTAATTAGAAATTAATCAAGATCAATCACAATCAATCACAATCAATCAATCACAATCAATCACGATCAATCACGATCTTCTATTGTCACACCCCCCTCAAGTGAAGCGTCGGGTTGACTGAGACGCAAAGCTTGGACCTGAAGAAGTCAAACAATGCACGATTAAGCCCTTTGGTGAAAATGTCTGCAACTTGCAGCGAAGTGGAGACATGACTAACACGAAGTTTTCCAGCAGCCACAAATTCTCGTACAAAATGATAGTCAATATCAATATGCTTGGCCCGTTTGTGAGTAACAGGATTCTCAGCAAGAAAGATTGCACTGTTATTGTCACATAGAAGCAGAGGCGAGCCCTGCAGCGGAAACTGAAGATCGCGAAGAATATGCAACAACCAAACCACCTCCGAGGCTGTGTTAGCAAGAGCTCGATATTCGGATTCTGAGCTCGAGCGAGAGACTGTAGGTTGCTTCTTGGCACTCCACGAGACCAAGTTGCCACCAAGAAAGACTGCATAGCCATAGGTAGACCGACGGGTCTCCAAGCAACGCGCCCAATCAGCATTCGAATAGTCAATAACCTCCGAAATGCCACCAACTCCAAAGGTTAGACCACAATGTAACATGCCCCGAACATATCGCAGGATCCTAGTGACAGCAGAAAAATGATCATCACGTGGATCCTGAAGAAACTGACTCACTGAATTGACCGCAAAGGACAAGTCAGGTCGAGTAATGGTAAGGTACTGAAGGGCGCCAATAAGGGAACGATACACCTGAGGGTTGTGAAATGGTCCACTCGTACTGCTATGAAGCTGGGACAGCGGCAAGAATGGAGTAGAGACCGGAGAAGAATCTAACATCCCAGCTCGCTGAAGAATATCCCTAGCATACTTGGCTTGGCCCAAGAACTGCCCTGTAGAGGTAGAGGTAACCTCTAAACCAAGAAAATAGCTAAGAGAACCCAAGTCCTTGACAGAAAATTCACGATCAGCACGGGCAATGAACTACCGAATAGCAACACTGTTGTTCCCAGTGAGAATGATATCATCAACATAGACTAGAAGATAAAAAACAATAGTGTCCTAAGAGAAGACAAAAAGTGAAGGATCTGAAAGACTGCCAACAAAACCCAACTGCCTGACGAACAAACTGAACCGGTCAAACCACTCCCTGGGTGCCTGTTTGAGTCCATAAATGGCCTTCCGTAAGCGACAGACATGATGAGGGCGAGCAGGATCCTGATAACCAGCCGGCTGAGCCATGGAAACAGGAGTATCAAGAACACTATTAAGAAAGGCATTCTTGACGTCCAACTGATGTAAAGGCCGCTTCCTCATGGTGGCAATGGCAAGGACAGTACAAACAGTGGCAGCTTTAATCACCGGACTGAAAGTATGATCAAAGTCAAACCCCGATATCTGAGAATATCCTTGGGCCACCAGACGGGCCTTATAACGATCAATAGAGCCATCCTGACGGTACTTTAGCCAATAAATCCACTTAGAGCAAACAATATTAACATTCGGAGGACAAGGCACCAACTCCCACGTCTGCTGACGGCGAAGAGCAGCCATTTCCTCATCCATAGCAGCAACCCATCTTAAATCTTTCACCGCGGCTCGAAAATGACGTGGTTCCTTTTGCTCCAAAAGTTCTGCAACCAATCCTGTTGCCACAAAATCTGGGCCAAGATTACGGGCAACACGTGTCCCATCCTGTAAACGAGTGGTCTTGGGATGAGGACGGGGCACCCGAGGAGTCGGAGAAGCACTTCCAGAGGAACCGTCCGAGGAACTGGCCGATGCTGAACTGGAACTGATGCTGGAGAGGACAGTCGAACCACTAGAGGGATCAGTCAGTGTGGTCAAAGAAGCAAGAGATCGTGGTGGTGTAACAACCACATCCTCAGCAGGGCCAATCATCGGTGCTGTAGTCTCAGATGTGGACGAGGAATCTGGACACACTGAACAAGGCAAAGTTGGTGAAGCCGAAGCAGGATTATGGATGGTGATAGACAAGTCTGAATCATTAGGGTCCAAAAAAGATGAAACATCCAGGGAGGAAAACTGAGCCTCCGAAGATACAGTGGAAAAGGGAAAGTGAGACTCATCAAATCGGGCATGTTGAGTCATGTAAGTACGTCCGGAGGTCGTATCCAAGCATTTGAACCCCTTATAATGTGCACTGTAGCCAATGAAGACACATGGAAGACTGCGAGGGGCAAGTTTGTGAGCTGCAGTCGGTCGAACATATGGAAACACACGACACCCGAAAGGATGAAAGTTGGAGTATTCCGGGGACCGACCAAATAGAACCTCAAAAGGAGAGATGTTATCAAGAACAGGAGTGGGTAGGCGGTTAATAGTGAAAATTGTAGCACTAAAGGCATCATCCCAATATGGGATAGGTATGTGAGAGTGGAGAAGCATGGACAGCCCCATTTCCATTATGTGTTGATGCTTCCGTTCAGCCCTACCATTCTGCTCTGGAGTGTATGGGCATGACACCGGATGATGAATGCCACGAGCCCCAAAGTGTGACTGCAACCTGTTATTGATAAACTCGGTGCCACCATCGCTTTGAAAAACTTTGATGCAGGATGAAAACTGATTCTCCACGAATGCTTCGAATTGAAAATAGATGTCAACAAAGTCTGATTTGCGACGAAGAGGATAAAACCAGGTAAATCGCGAGTAATCATCCACAAACACAGCATAATAAGCAAAACCACTTCCAGATAAGTCTGGAGAAGGTCCCCCATAAATCACAATGAATTAAGTCAAGAACATGAGCAGTGCGCTTAGAATTCTCAACAAAAGACAATTTCTGACCCTTTGCCATAGCACAAGATTCACAAATACCAGGTTTAGGAAGCACAGAAGTAAGAGATAAATACCCATTCTTGTTCAACAAAGAAACAGTGCTAGAGGACACATGTCCTAATCGAGCATGCCAAATCTCAAAAGATGCTCTATTATTGTTTTGTCTAACAAATGACAGAAGTGCTTCTTCACCACAGTCCAGTATATATAGACCATCCTCAACGTGTCCCCGCCCCAGAATTGCCCTGGTGACCTTGTGCTGAATGATAAAAGACTGATCATCAAAGGTAATAATAGCAAACAGATCACGAGTAAGCTTGCTAATTGATAAGAGATTCTTAGCAATTACAGGCACAAGCAGCACATCAGATAAATGTAAGGTAGAACTAATACGAGCATTACCAATACCAGCAATAGACGCACCATTACCAACAGAGACAAGAGTGTTACTATTGTACGGAGTGACACTCGATAGATTAGAAGCAGAAGAGCTCACATGATTAGTCGCTCCTGAATTCGTATACCAGTCAGGGATCGATAAAGCAACACTCGAGGTAGAATACTGAGGTGCTGCAATAGATGGCTGAGTGGGATATGCTGAAGAAGCAGAATATTGAGGTGCTACAAAACCTGGTGGTGTGGGAAGCGCCTGAAGCATCGGAGGAGCATACTGCGGATAGTGCTGAACAAGATGAGCCTGAACTGCCTGAGGAGCATGACCAACATAAGGCGAGTACTGCTACTGAACATAAGGCTGAGGAGCCGAAGCCATGGGGCGAGGATTGGCCGAAGGACATTGACTAGCAATGTGACCGAAACCCTCACAGGTATAACACTGAATTGGAGACCCATATGCAGTAGATCTAGACCAGGACCCACGGCCAGAACCCTTCCAGGAGCCTCTGCCACCACGTCGGCCACCGGGACGGCCGTTTCCAGCTGCGCGTGGAGCCTACGCGCCACTGCCACGCGCAGGTTCCGCCGGCGCGTGAGGCCACGCGCCGTCCACGGCTGACTGCTAGTCTGAACCAGCTTCTCCCTGCTACTGTACAGAAGCCACAAAAGAAATTGGACCAGAATTTACTTGCCCCAGGACACTATTCAACTGTGTTTTCTCCACATTAACAATAAAAGATTCATATCCCTTAGCCTCATCAACCACAGTCATATAATCAGGAAGAGGCTTACGGGCAACAATAGGTGCACTAAAATGCTTAAAGTCAACCCCCAAATCATTAAGAAACCAAATCAATTTCTCACGATTACTAGCTGGTTCTCCCATGACAGATAATTGATCAAAAATTTTCATGAAGGAAAGGTGAAGCTCATGAACAGTACCATTTTTTTGGATGATGCCGGCCTGTTGGTGGAGACTGAAGGCTGTAATAGCAGTACTGTGTTGATATGCCGTGGCGAAGGCATCCCACATCTCCTTCGCGGTGGTGCACTGCGAGATTTCGTTCTTGGCATCGGAAGAGAGAGAAGAATAAAGCACACTGTAGACTCGTTGATCATCAGCAACCCAATCATCATAGACTACCTTGGTCTTATAAAAGACCTCTCTAGCTTTGAGAAACGCAGCATCATGAGGCGGAGAAGAGGAGGAGGAAACTGGTGTCTGCATCACTGGGAAATTTGGGCAGGGACTAGAACCATTAAGATGACCATACAATCCCTGCGGTCTAAACACATATTGAACCTGCTACTTCCATTGCAGGTATGTGTTAGCATCCAACTTCGTATTGAGTAAATGGATCATGGTGTTGAGGGACAACCTGTCTGAATTCTTGTTGTCAGCCATGATCGAGAAGAAAAAAAAATTCGATTAAAGAAGAAGAGGGGAGAGGGGCGGCCGAATGAAGAAGAAATAGGGGAGGTCAAAAAAATTGAAACTGTAGGGAGAGAGGATCAGCAACGCTCTGATACCATGAAAGGAATTTTCCAACTTGATTTTCTATTACCATTTACAAAGTAATATATAGGTGTTTACATATGAATGATACAATGAATCTGGACTAGTTCTAAATATAGACAAGATAAATCTTGATTAATTAGAAATTAATCAAGATCAATCACAATCAATCACAATTAATCAATCACAATTAATCAATCACAATTAATCAATCACAATCAATCAATCATAATCAATCACGATCAATCACGATCTTCTATTGTCACACCCCCTCTCTGTGGACACCTTTGATGAGAATCAACTGGTGGGAGAGCAACCTGGAAACGACAAATCATTACAAGAGGACTGCTCCAATATGTTGCTGGTAGGAGAAGGATCACCCCCTTGACAAGAGAAGGATATCACCGCTGACCCACTCAGTCCATCAATGGTGCAGGTGCCAATATATTTTAAGTCTCCTGCTAGCCGTATTATGATGAAAATGGAGAAAGCAATGGACAAAAGTCACAGAAAAAAGAGAACTCCAAAAAAGAAAGCACAGAGGAGGGCAGCACCGGAGAACTCGCAAAAGAAGAATAATCGAGGGTAGACAAATAGGAAACTGGAGTTGGAAACAGTGGCAAAAGGTGGAAGAGACATGAAAAAAAGAAGCATAAGAAACAATATGGCCTCGACGGGGAATCTCAAACCGTGGCAGGTTCAACTATTACATAGGCAGTGACTGGCAAAGGAGACTAATCCTTCTCATGCCAATGAATATCTTGAGTTGGAACTGTTGCGGGCTCAGAAGGGTTCGGGCAGTTCAGGAACTACGTACCATGGTACACTTAAAAACTCCAATATTTATTTTTCTTAGTGAAACTAAATATTTAGTAGAAGTCAATGATAATTTGAAGTCGTATCGTAACTATTTTGGTGTTACAGTTGAGTCGTAAGGTCATTCAGGTGGCCTTGCTAGTAAGTAAGTAGTTTTAGATTTAAAATTTATGTTGAGTATTTTCATAGATGCTTTTCTTACAATTTCTGAAAGTAGAATATGAATTACTGGATATTATGGAGAACCATGAGTTGCTAGGCACAGATAAGGATAAAAAAAAAATTAACAACTTGCTTCAGATCCCACGATACCATGAACTTGCATTGGAGACTTCAATGAAGTCCTATCACAGGACGAATTACAAGGTAGTCGTCTAAGGGCAAAATGGAAGATTACCACATATCGGGAAGCAATGGAGTTTTATGGCTTATTTGATATGGGGCATACAAGTCCAAGATTTACCTTGAACAGATTATCAACGTAGCCAGACACTAAGAAAGCAAGACTAGACCACGTGACGTGCAATCAGCCCGCATACTATATTCCCGTGGTCGCCAGTCAACATTCTCCCTATGGTTTACTTGGACCATATGTGTTTGCAAGTTTCTTCCAAGCTCGAGACCCATCGACCAATCACCACAAGAGGAGGAGGAGGAGATTTCAATCCCACTGGATCCAGTCGAGTGATTGCAAGAAAATGATAAAAGATTCATGAAGTTAATCGACAATTTCTTACTGCAGAAACTAGCAAATTGCTGGATTGGCTTGATGAATAGGGGGAAAGAGGCATTCCCAGACATTTTGAAGCTCCATGGGGAAGTAAAAAAGTATATTTTGGAGCTTAAAGGTGGACCCATGACGAAGAGTGTCAAGTTTGATACTGCTACTTTATGATAGGAGCATGATTTCTTGCAAGATGCAAAAAGTGTCAAGTTGAAGCAGCGAGCAAAGCAGCATTGATACAAAGAAGGAGAAAGAAACATAGATTTTTCCATAGATTTGCATCACAGAGGAGGGCTATCAATTGCATATGAAGACTAAAAGATGTGAACCAGTTGCAGAAGACTAATAAAGTTAGCATTGAGCGTATAGTCCTGGATTATTTTGAAGGCCTATTGTCAATATCAAAGCCTTCGGAACAAATTATGCAACAAGTAGTGAAGCACATTCAACCAAGAATCACCAATGGAATGACCGAGTCACCAGTGTGGCCTTATACAGGATCGGATGTGGTGAAAGTGGTGAAGCAAATGCATACTTTTAAATCTCTGGGATCTAATGGTATGAGCCATGTATTCCTTAAAAACATTTTGCATATTATTGGAGATTATTTCATGGCTTTTGCCTTGAATTTTATGAACAATGAGGTATTTTAACCTTTGGTGAACTACACCCATATAGTTTTGATCCCAAAAACCCCACAACCTGAATTGATCACCCAGTTCAGACCTATTAGCTAGCGCAACGCCATTTATCAGCTTGCCTCTAAGGTGGTGATAGCATTAGGGTTCCCGGAGGCTTTTGTTTGGCTCATTAGCCAGTGTCTATCAATAGTATCCTACTTCTTCATCTTGAACACTGGAGAGATGAGACTATTACATAAAAAAAAAGGACTTTGGTGGGGTGATATGTCCATTTTATGTGCATAACTTAGTACTGTTTTGGATCACTGTTGTGCTCTTTTATTAGCAAGAGCTTGTGTTTTACCTTGAAATTCTCTTAGGAGGGGTAAGAGCAACTCTACACTCTTTTACCTCTTCTAAGTGGATTTTGCGTGACAAGGGAAGAACACTGAGGCTTGAAGACCGGAGGCCATTAAAGATCACATTTTCGAAGACTTTTGAAGACTTGCTTCGAAGACATGAAGACCGGAGGCCATCGAAAACCATTTTTGAATACCTTGAAGACTTGAAAAATGAGAGGAATCACCGTGAAGATAAATGTTTACAACAAGAAGAAGAAAAGAAAACAAGGTTAAATTCTAGCACTCGTCGCGAGTCGCGACCAATGGGTGGCTAGAATCTAACCTTATTATTTTTGTACTATAAATAGCACTCTTTTTCCTCTCATTCATATCTTCTTCTTCTGCATTTTTGGTACTATTTCAAACCCTATTTTCTTCCATTTTCATCTTTGAATTATCTTGTTTAGCATTAATTAGTATGAACTCTTGTAGCTAAATCTGGTTCTTGGGAGCAATTGATTGAAGCTTCCAAGCTTATGTAGTAAGATTCTATGTTTGCTTATTTATGAACATTTATTGGAGATCATTTACTATGCCATTAATGTTGTCCTTTACTTCATATATACCATGAGTTGTTTGAGTATATGAAATGTTTGTAAGATTGAAATGTTAGAGTGTTAGGAAAGTTGCAAATTTCTTAACTCATTTGATATGGAAATCCAAAAGCATGGATTTAGAACTTCTTGTGTGTAATGTGTGGTGATTCTTGCTGGATGAGTATGTTAATGTGGTTTGTATTCATATTTGTCACATAGATACAAAGAAAGGTTGAACCTTGAATGTTTTTTATTCTATGTTTAACCTAATAAATGATTTGTTTGGTTAAATGACTATGTCTTTGGTAGAAGGCTTGTTGTTATCAAACCTATGGTCCTTTGGGTGAAATGCAATTGATGAAATACCCTTATGATGTTGTTTGTCTAGGGTGATCATCAATGAGGTTTGCAAATGGTCATTGTTTGTCTTTGAAAACAACTCTTAAGGAAGAATGAATGTTGATCTTTGAATAATAAGTGATAACATTCCCCATAAACAATAAATGTAATTAAATGAGTGAATCAATCAATGAGCTATATGAAGTTTGGAAGTGGAAATTGATTGCCCTCAAGGCTCCGTTAATTATCATTTACATCGTATCTTTAGTTGTATTGCATGATTAGCATAGTTCTCTTGCTTTGGTAGTTGTATTTCAATTTTATAACTTAGGATCAAAAACCAACCAAACCCTCCCTTTTATTTACATACTTTTATATGTATCTATGTATTTATATGCTTAGTATGTTTTCTCCTATATATGTTTAAACACTTGAAAAGATCCCTCTTCTCGTGGACGACCCCGACTTTCCATTATCTATTTAATTGTAGATAGGAAGCATTAGGGCTTAAAAGTATTAACTTTGAGAGGTACAACAGCGACCTCCCAAATTTTGGCACCGCTGACGGGGAAGAGGCATTTATTTTTAAATGTTTGGGCATATTATGTGTGATTATATGCTAATTGTAAATATTTGTTAGTTTGCTTTTATTTTGATTTCTTAGTTGATTTGCCATTTTCACTTGGCTTGGAGACGTTTGTTCGAGTTCTTGGTGTATGGTTCGTACGCGATCCTCTTCACAAGAACCTTTGCACTACGACCCTGAGTTAGAGTTGAATTTGAGACGGGTTAGGAGGCTTTCTTTGGAAAGTGTGAATAACACCCCTCCTAGTGACTATTTTGTGGATACATCTTCCTCTATGGAACAACAACTTGAGCAAGAAGATGAGCATCCAGGAGGGGGACCTCAACATCCTCCTCTCCAAGGGCGAGCTC
The DNA here is from genome assembly GCA_037428765.1 of Rubia yunnanensis. Classification (NCBI taxonomy): domain Eukaryota; kingdom Viridiplantae; phylum Streptophyta; class Magnoliopsida; order Gentianales; family Rubiaceae; genus Rubia; species Rubia yunnanensis. The sequence continues at coordinate 70,243,210 of CM075066.1, read as the reverse complement.
CTCCTCTCCATCAAAGGGAGATTCCTTTGGGGAAAGCTTTGTTAAGAGACATTATGGTCCCCAACCTCGATCAACAACCAATGTGCATCGAGTATCCCGTGGTTGGACCGAACGGGCACTTTGAGCTAAAGACCGAGACCGAGTTCATCATCATGCTACCCATCTTCCTTGGTAGGCGATGGGAGAATGCCAACAATCACCTCACCGAATTTCACTTCTTGTATGGTGGTACGGTTCCCCATGGAGTGGATGAAGATTTCTATAAGTTGAAGGAATTCCCGTTCACACTAAAGGATGGTGCAAGAGATTGGCTCCACTACCTACCGCCTAAGAGCATCAAGAGTTGGCTCGATATAAAAACAAAGTTTCTAGTCAAATACTTCCCGGCCTCTAGATCCACCACCTTCAAGAAGGGCATAAGCAACATCCTCCAATGGTATGAAGAATCTCTCTTTGAGTATTGGGAGAGGTTCAAGAAACTTCTTGCAAGTTGCCTTTATCAGGGTTATTCGGAGGGGGATTGGTTTATTACTTCTATAATGACCTTCTCGATGAAGATCAAAGGTTGGTAAGAAGTTCTTGTGGTGGCACCCTTGGGAACAAAACATCCTCTGAGGCTATGCAATTGTATGAGGAGCTAGCGGAAGAATCGAGAAACTTTAGCTCAAGGGCCAATTTGAGAAGGAGGAATTCAATGCTCATAAGTGACTCTTCAAATAGTGGGAAGCTCGAAGATCAAATATTGGCCCTTGCATCCATGGTGAAATCTTTAATGACAAAGCCCGGAAATGCCACACAAGTTAAATCATGTGAAATTTGTTACTTAGCACATCCCACGAATACTTGTCATACTTTGCAAGAGGAATATGTTGAGGAGGTGAGTGCCATGGGATATCAAGGAAATCAAGGTTACCATGGCAACCAAGGATATCAAGGTGGGCAAGGCTACCAAGGTCACCAAGGTTATCAAGGGTACCAAAATCGGCCGTACAATTCAGGAAATTGTGATAACCCAAACCTCCAGTATGGAAACCCTCAAGGAAACCAAAGCCCTCAACCATATCGGCCTCCTCAACAACAATATATGCCACCTCATAAACAATTTCAAAGGCTCCAAGAAAAACCCCGAGACCAAGGGGAGAAATCGGGGCTAACAAAGGATGATGTGATGCAAGCCATTCACCAGTTGGGAATGCGTGCGTAGAACAGTGATAATTTCCAAGATGGAGCCAAGGCAATCATCAAAAACTTGGAAACTCAAGTGAGCCAAATAGCTCAAGTGATGAATCAGATGGAAGCCCAGGAAAAGGGTAAGCTACCCTCCCAACCGGAGATCAACCCCAGATAAAATGCAAGTGCTATCACTTTGAGACGTGGTAAAGATGTTGGCTCTCCCATGGTTGGTGAAGTTGTTGAGGACGAACCTAAAAAGCTTGGAATTTTTTAGAAAGAAGTGAAAGAGGAGAACGAGGAGGAGGCCAAGAAGCAAGCAAGGAAAGGAAAGGAGAAGGAAGATGAGATTACCGTTGAGAAATCAACCTCCATTTCTGAACCTTTATCACCCCTCCATAAGAAGGCAAGAGTAGTGGAGATTCCTCCATATGTGCTGGAGCCACCGTTCCTAGAAGCTTTAAAAGACAAACAGAGGAAGGAATCCAACAAGGACATCTACGAAGTCTTTTGTAGGTGTGAGGTAAATATCCTTTTTTTGAATGTAATTAAGAAAATTCCTAGCTATACAAATTTTTTGAAAAATTATGTGTAGTAAATAGGAAACAAAGAACGAAGAACAAACTTAAAAATAGGAGAAGTGAACATGTCTCTGCTTTGTGCCAAGGGGAGTTACCCCCTAAATGTAGCAATCCCAGCATGTTCACAATCCCTTGCATGATAGGAAATGCACATTTTGAAAAAGTAATGCTTGACTTAGGTGCATCAATAAATGTGATTCCTTATTCTTTGTATGAAAGCCTCAACCTTGGTACTTTGCACAAAACCGGGGTGGTGATCCAACTAGCCGGTCGTTCTAGTGCGTACCCTAAGGGTATCATCGAGGATGTGTTGGTTAGGGTGGATTCCTTAATATTCCCCGCATATTTTTGTGTCCTAGACATGGAGCATGATAAACATGCCGCCCCAGTCTTGTTGGGGAGGCCATTTTTGAAGACCTCTTGAACCATCATTGATGTGCATAACGGTACCCTCACCATGGAATTTGATGGGATTGAAGTAGAGTTTAGCATAAATGACTCTATGAAGTATTCTCTTGTAGAGTATTCTTGCCAAGCTATTGATTTTGTTGACAATGTTGTGCAAGATGTTTTTGAATTGAGTGATGATGATTCCTTGTTAGTTTCTTTGGAAAATGATGTTGAAAAAAATGCATGTCTTGTGTATTCCATGAGTACTAACTTGAAGGAAAGCATTGAGGAGTTAAACATTCTTGAGGAAGTTGTGTAATGTCCCGACCCTCTTGTCTTAGAGGAACCCGAAGAACCAAAATTCCTCCTATCACTTGTGAAAGCTCCGGTGATTGAGCTTAAACCATTTCCAAGTGACCTCATGTATGCATTTCTTGGGGAAGGGGAGACATTTCCGGTCATCATTTCAAGCAAGTTCACCAAGGAGCAAGAAGAAAAGTTGATGGTGGTGTTGCGGGAGAACAAGGAAGCAATTGGATGGACTATTGCTGACATCAAAGGCATAAGTCCATCCATTTGTATGCATAGAATCTTATTGGAAGAAAATGCAAGACCCGTCTGGCAACCACAACGTCGTTTAAACCCACTTATGATGGAAGTGGTGAAGGCGGAAATCCTCAAGTTACTCCAAGAGGGAATGATCTATCCAATCTCAGATAGCAAGTGGGTGAGTCTAACTCAAGTGGTATACAAGAAGAGTGGGGTGATGGTGGTAAAAAATGAGAAGGGTGAAATGGTGCCCACCCGAGTTCAAAACAGGTGGCGCATTTGCATTGACTACCGAAGGCTAAATGTGGAAACCGAGAAGGATCACTTCCCATTGCCATTCATCGATCAAATGCTTGAGAGGTTAGCAAGCCACCCCTTATATTGCTTTTTGGATGGGTACTCGGGGTGTTTTCAAGTGGCTATCGCCCCAGAAGACCAAGAAAAGACCACCTTCACGTGCCCCTTTGGTACATTTGCTACCGGTTTATGCCTTTTGGGTTATGTAATGCCCCCACAACTTTCCAAAGGTGTATGGTAAGTATTTTCTCAAAGTTTGTTGAATATTTTGTCGAGGTATTCATGGATGATTTCACCATTCTTGGTATTTCTTTTGAAAATTGTTTAGCAAATTTTGCACAAGTTCTTAAATGTTGTTTGATACTGATCTTGTGTTAAATTATGAGAAATGTCATTTTATGGTAGAGCAAGGCATTGTCTTAGACCATGTTATCTCCTCTAAGGGTATTGAGGTTGACAAGGCAACGATGGCCATGTTATCTCCTCTAAGGGTATTGAGGTTGACAAGGCAATGATGGCCATGTTATCTCCTCTAAGGGTATTGAGGTTGACAAGGCAACGATAGACACAATTCAAACTTTGCCTTATCCTACTAATGTGCGCAAAATGCTCTTTTTTCTTGGCCATGCAGGATTCTATCGCCGGTTCATCAAGGACTTCTCGAAGATAGCATCTCCTTTATGCAAGTTGTTGTAAAAAGGGGTGGAATTTGTGATGGATGAGAGTTGTAAAGAGGCCTTCGATACATTGAAAGGAAGGTCAGTTTCGGCCCCTATTATACAACCCCTGGATTGGTCGTTGCTTTTTGAGATTATGTTCGATGCTAGTAATTATACCGTTAGAGCGGTGCTTGGTCAAAGGATTGTATGAATATTTGGTGTTTAGGGAGGCACACTTCGTAGGAGAGTGCCTCACGCCATCTACTACGCATCCATGTCTCTCTATGAAGCCCAAAGAAACTATTCCACCACCGAAAATGAGTTGCTAGCAGTGGTATTTTCTTTGGAAAATTTTTTATCTTACTTGCTTGGTACAAAAGTTATTGTATACACTGACCATGCATCGCTTCGTCATTTAATGACGAAGAAAGAGGCCAAGCCAATATTGATTAGGTGGATCCTGCTCCTGAGTGAATTTGAGTTAGATGTGCGAGACAACAAGGGAGCGGAGAACCTCGTGGCTGATCACTTAAGCCGGTTGGCACCTTGCCAAGATAGTGAGGTAAATCTATTAATGAAGGAGCAACTACGGGATGAGTTCCCAGATGAACAATTGTTTGCTATCAGGAACCTCTAACCGTGGTATGCCGACATTGTGAACTTTCTTGTCTCTGGTAAATTTCCTCCTCACTTTTCTAAAGCACAGAAAGATAAGCTAAAGAGCGATGCTAAATATTACGTGGGATGATCCCTTTTTGTGAAAACATTGTGTAGACCAAGTTGTTAGGAGATGCATCCCCGATAATGAAGTGCATTCAATTCTCACTTTTTGTCATTCTTATGCACGCGACGGTCATTTTGGAGCTAAAATGACCGCTAGGAAAGTCTTGGAAAGTGGTTATTATTGGCCTACTTTGAATAAGCATTCATACATATTTTATATGGCTTGTGACAAGTGCCAAAGAGTAGGAAATATCTCATCTAGAAATGAGATTCCCCAAAAAGCTCTGCCATATTATGAAATCTTTGATGTTTAGGGTATTGACTTCATGGGACCTTTCCCTAGTTTTTATGGCTTTACATATATTCTTCTTGCCGTTGATTATGTGTCGAAGTGGGTTGAAGAAAAACCCACTAGGACTGGCGATTCTAAAGTAGTTGCAGAATTCCTGAAAGATAACATCTTCTCTAAGTTTGAGGTACCCCGAGCCTTGATTAGTGACCATGGCACCCATTTTTTCAATCAGACCATAGAGGCACTCTTGAAGAAGTATGTCATCACTCACAAGACATCTACCGCCTATCACCCGCAAACCAATGGGCAAGCTGAAGTTTCCAATCGGGAAATCAAGTTCATCCTTCAAAAATGGTTAACCCTAACCAGAAGGATTTGAGTTCTCAGTTGAATAATGCCTTGTGGGCGTATAGGATGGATTACAAGACACCAATCGGCATGTCACCATACCGGTTAGTGTTTGGTAAGCCCTGTCATCTACTGGTGGAAATTCAACTTAAGGTTTACTGGGTGGTCAAAGAATTCAATCTTGATATAGATGAGGCCGGTATGTATAGGAAGTTACAATTGGATGAACTGGATGAGATCCGGAAGGAGTTCTATGAGAACGCCAAAAATCTATGAAGAGAAGACAAAGGCGTGGCACGACAAGATGATCATAAGGAAGGAATTTGACATTGGTCAAAAGGTCCTCTTATTCCAATCCCACTTTTGCCTATTTCCAGGTAAGTTGAGGTCTTGATGGATCGGTCCTTTTGAGGTGGTTAAGGTATTCCCGCATGGCACGGTTGAGATTCTAGATCGAGCTAAGTCCAATACATTCAAGGTTAATGGACAACGTTTGAAACCTTACCACGAGAATTTTGTACCCAAAAAAGGAGAGGACAATCTCCTCGATCCGATTTGTGAGTAAACTCCAAGAAAAGGGAGTAAGTCATGCCGCCAACGTTAAATAAACTTGGTTTTGATCATCCAGATCATCATTCGTGACTTTCCGTTGATGTTTCTTGGTTTTGGATTTTGTCATTAAGTTTCATTGTTTTTATTTATGCTTTTCACGGGTTGTTTTTCCATGATTTTGTAGCAATTTTGAAGCCAATGCATTGGGCTTTTGAAGGAAGAAATGCTTGGAGTCAAGAAGGAAAGACTTGGACAAGAGGAGGAATTAGAAAAAATTTCTAAGTACCAGGTTAGTAGTCCATCGCGAGTTACGATGTAAAGAGTGAGTTCTGGCATTATTTGACCTACCCGTCGTGAGTTGTGCCGAGCACGTCACGAGTCGCGATAGGCGTACAACCCTATTTTAAAAAATAGGTAGAATTCTTTTTTTTACCACAGATTAAACCTCCCTCCGCCACTCTTCACCTTCTCCGCCACTCCTCCACCTTTCCTCCACCGAGTGACCGCCGCTCACTGCCGCTAACCGCTGGCCTCTGCTATTCACAACCACCACTCCATACCCCATTCCTTCTTACCATGCTCCACCCATAAATCCACCTAAAATTGTTGAAGAACACACCTAAAATTTGGGGGTTTTGTGATTTTTTGCAATCAAACTTCAAATAGCTTGTGGGTTTCACTCCTTTCTAATCCTGGGCATCTAAGTGGTACAATTCTTTAATCTCTTAAGCTTGACTTGTGATTATGATTGAATCAATTATTGTGAGATATTGTATGAACTGTGTGTGATACCATAGGTTAGTTTAATTGATTGGAACATTGTAGATGTTGTTGAATATATTGTGCTTGCAAGTTGATTTGAAAGGATTGTATGAATATTTGGTGTTTACAGTTTGGTTGGATGTAGGATAACATGAATAATCACTTTGAGTGTATTGAGTTGCTCTTATTGGTCTTATGCTTGCATTGCACTAGTAGTGTTGCTTTAATTGAGAATGGATTGTGGTTTATACTAGATATGAGGCATGTTGGCCCTTGATGAGACTTATTTTTTATTTGTATAAAATGTTATTGTGCTTTGAAATGGTATTTTTCTTAGGGTAGTTTAGTCATGAGATTTAAATGTGGACATTATGAATGTACTAATGGAGGCTAAACTAATTTGGCATAACTGTGATTTTGAGATATAGCAAATTCGATTGCAACTATGAAAGGACTTCATGGACTTGAGAATATGGGCATGTGTGAGATAATATGGATTGTATGTGCAATTTTGAGTAGAACTTGAACTAGTAGGCTTGAACCTGATTTGGCTTGTGATGATGAACTAGTTTAAGGTTGAATATGAATTTGCAATATCGCATATACACATATTCCTGTGCATTTGACTTGTTTGCTATGGTTGGTAGATATGACCCCTACAAAGAGGCCCATAGCTCCTCCCTGAGGTGGGCACACCGCCGCTCCACCTCCGCCTCTACCACCGGCTTCGAAATCGAGCCATGTACCTCCCCTACCGGATAGGTACATAGGTTTGACCCGGATCACCGAGTCATATGCTGAAAGGTGGGAAGCCCTGGCGAGTCGTTAACTCAAGGAGATGAGTTTTGTAGACGTACCAACACTAGATGCTCTTGGGCTCACCCAGCCTGTCAGATGCCTCCTCGCCAAGGGGGGAATGGAAGGATTCATGAGCAGAAGCGCACCCTCTTATAGGAGATACACGCTAGATTTCAGCATGAGAGATGATCAACCATGTGAGAGGTATATTGCTTTCCTCTTGGATGATATATCTAGGAAAATGACAGTCTCGCAGATTGATGAGGCTTTCGGATTTGACACAGTGAAGATACAGGCCAGACTGGACCCACAGGCCCAAGAGCGATCAATCGAGGATGACATGTAATTTTGGAATGTCATCAAAATGAGGCCAAAGAACTCCCATAACAAGAGCAGTGTCATCCTCCACCCTGGACTTCGTTATGTGCACTGACTATTGGCTGGCATAGTACTTTGCTCGGTGGAGCCGACAAATGTTCTAGACAATGACATTCACTTTCTGTGGCACTTGACCAGTGAGGGACCAGGATATGGGTTGTGGGCTGAGTTGTAGGCTGAGTTGTGGATGAAGAGGATCATGGAGGTGGCAGGAAAGCCAAAGGGGAAGATCATGGTCGGAGGTATGATAGTCCTTTTAGCAGAGTACTTAGGATTGGTTCCTCCAGCTGACTTTCCGCACTTAGGGAGGTGCACTTCCTACCTTATCACTGCTGAGAGGTTAGTTACATTTGAGATGCTCAGTGCCGTATGGACCACGGGGCTATTCCACTGGTTGTATGGCACTAGGAAGGTCACATTCATAGCACTTCCTCAGCCCAACAAGACGAAGCTGGAATTTGATACACCTCTTAAGAGCACCATATCCTTACCCTTTCCATACTTTGCTTTGTACTTTTTTTCCCTATTGTCTAAATTGAGGGCAATGTAGTGTTCTAAGTGTGGGGAGGGGTATCTACTTTGAGGTGATTGGGGCTGAAGATACTTTTGGATAAGTCTTTTGTTTTGTGTTGGATATTTTTCCCTTTTTGTTTTGGGATATTTTTCTTTTGATGTACTTGGATAATGTTTGTTTTGATACTTTTCTTAGCCTTAACATTCGGAAAGCACGTTGCTACTTTTTGGATTGGAGAAACATGAAAACAACTTTTAAAATTTTGAAAAAATAATAAACAAAAAGAATCCCGCTAAGTTGAAAACCTGAGAGGGCATCTTAGGCAACATTGGGGGCCCGGATAGGTAAAAAACCTGAGAGGGCGACCGAAGAAAAAAATGAAAGGCTAAATGTGTGAAAAAAGGTGAGATGTAAGTTGAAAACAAAAATATGACGTGTGGCTAGGATGAAAACCAGAAAGGGCTCCTAGGAAAATGAGAAAAATGAGAGAAAAATGAGTGAAATTGAAAAATGTTAAGTGTTCACTCATTTGGCGGCATTGGAGTCATAAGGTTGTGATGGCCATACAGATGAATTGGGTAGCTTGACATCTTGAGGACCTCTTGGGAGTGGAAAATTTAGCGGGAGAAGACGAAGTAAGTTACGAAACTCTTGAACGTTAATATGCTTCATTTTTAGGTTGGTATATTGATAGAAAGTGGAGCATGTGTTTTAAACCGTATACATGTCTTTAACTTCACCTTGTATCATTGGATTTGGGATTGTCAATTTGGGATTTGGAGATGTTTTAGGGATATCAATGAATTGATGGGTTGATATGGTTTGGGTAGATTTAGGAATGGGGGTTGTGGGAAACTTCTCATTTGACCTTAACATTGAGATGTGTGATATTGAGATTTTTGTGAGGTATGGATTTGGGGGAATAGTAGTTAGGACATGGATACGTCATTTCCTTCATATGCTTGGATCTTTTCTTACTCGAGGGCGAGTAAGGTTTAAGTGTGGGGAGGTTTTATGTGTCCATTTTAAGTGCATAATTTAGTACTGTTTTGGGTCACTTTTGTGCTATTTTATTATCAAGAGCTTGTGTTTTACCTTGAAATTATCTTAGGAGGGGTAAGAGCAACTTTACGCTTTTTTACCTCTTCCAAGTGGATTTTGCGTGACAAGGGAAGAACACAGAGGCTTGAAGACCGGAGGCCATTTAAAGATCACATTTTTGAAGACTTTTGAAGACCTGCTTCAAAGACATGAAGACTGGAGACCATCAAAGACCATTTTTTAAGACCTTGAAGACTTGAAAAATGTGAGGAATCACTGTGAAGATAAATGTTTACAACAAGAAGAGGAAAAGAAAACAAGGTTAAATTCTGGGCGCGATGGGCCCATCGCGAGTCGTGACCAACGGGTGACCAGAATCTAACCTTATCCTTTTTGTACTACAAATAGAACTCTCTTTCCTCTCATTTATATCTTATTTTTCTGTGTTTTTGGTACTCTTTCAAACCCTATTATCTTCAATTTTCATCTTTGAATTCTCTTGTATTATGTTTGGTTGTTTAACATTAATTAATATGAACTCTTGTAGCTAAATCTAGTTCTTGGGAGCAATTGATTGAAGCTTCCAAGCTTATGTAGTAAGATTCTATGTTTGCTCATTTATTGGAGAGCATTTATTATGCCATTAATGTTGTGTTTTACTTCATTTATACCATGGGTTGTTTGAGTATATGAAATATTTGTAAGATTGAAATGTTAGAGTGTTAGGAAAGTTGCAAATTTCTTTACGCATTTAATATGGAAATCGAAAAGCATGGATCTAGAACTTCTTGTGCATAATGTGTGCTGATTCTTGCTAGATAAGTATGTTAATGTGGTTTTTTTTTCATATTTGTCAAATAGATGCAAAGAAAGGTTGAACCTTGAATGTTGTTTATTCTAAGTTTAACCTAATAAATGCTTTGTTTGGTTAAATGACTATGTCTTTGGTAGAAGGCTTGTTGATATCAAACCTATGGTCCCTTGGGTGAAATGTCATTGATGAAATACCCCTATGATGTTGTTTGTCTAGGGTGATCATCAACGAGGTTTACAAATGGTCGTTGTTTGTCTTTGCAAACTACTCTTAAGGAGGAATGAATGTTGATCATTGAATAATAAGTGATAACATTCCCCATAGACAATAAATGTAATTGAATGAGTAAATGAATCAATGAGCTATATGAAGTTTGGAAGTGGAAGTCGATTGCCCCCAAGGCTCTGTTAATTATCATTTACACCGTATCTTTAGTTGTATTTCTTGATTAGAATAGTTCTCTTGCTTTGCTAGTTGTTGTATTTCAATTTGATAAATTAGGATAAAAAACCAACCACCCCCCCTCCCCCCCATTGTTTACATGCTTTTATATGTATCTGTGTATTTATATGCTTAGTATATTTTCTCCTATATATGTTTAAACACTTGAAAATATCCCTCTTCTCGTGGAAGACCTTGACTTGTCATTATCTACTCAATTGTAGATAGGAAGCATTAGGGCTTAAAAGTATTAACTTTGAGAGGTACGATGACGACCGCCCATGGGGAGACACCCTCTCTCCCTACCTTTTTATCATATGATCGAAAGTTTTTTTGGCCTCTCACAGACGTTGTGTGATTGGGGAAAATTAAAGTCATTGGTGCATCCAGGTTTGGGCCAAAGATTTCTCACCCATTCTTTGCAGATGATACATTGATTTTTAGAGAAGCAACATAACATAAGGCAGAATATATACAATGAGCAATCACCCTGTTCGAATGAATATTGGGCTAGAGAATTAATGTAAATAAATTGGGCATAATTTTCAGCCCAAACTCGATGGCGGAAATGCAAAATAGGGTGTGCAATATTATAAAAATACCTGAGGTTGCGTCGCATGGCACTTACCTGGGATTTCCCTCACATATTGACCAAAAGAAGCCAGAGATTTTTCAGAATATGAATGATAAGATCTGGCAAAGGGCCAACAGATGGAATGATAAGAACATGTCTAAGGCAAGGAAGGAAATATTGATAAAGTTGGTTTTGCAAGCTATCCCAAGTTACGCCATGAGTTGCTTTAGTATCCTGAATACCAATTTGGATGATATCAGAGGTATGATGAGTATATTTTGGTGGGCGGTACCACAACAGGTAGGCGTAAATTACACTAGATTTCTCGGGAAAGGGTGACGCGAGCGAAAACAAATAGAGGGCTGGGTTTCCGAACCTTTCACTTTAAGGGAGTAGGCACGGAGATTTTTGGTTCACCCCAGTGCTCTCGTAACCAGAGTTTTCATGGACAAATACTTGTCAGATTTTAGTATCTTTAAGGCTATACTTGGGTCGTGGAATTCTTGGTCTTTTAGGATTATCATGAAAGAGATTAAAGTACTCGAACTTGGCTATCGCAAGATTATCCCGGGAGCTCAAACAAGTATTTTCCATGACCCATGGATACCAGGACCAGGAGACTTTTTCTTTTGTAAAAAATGTAGAAACCATCCTAATAACACTTTCAATAGTTGAAAACCTGATTGATAGAGATACACACTGGTGGCGTGAGGATGTTTTGGCTGAGCACTTTAACCCGGATGACATGGCCATATTCCGGCGTATGTGGCTTCCCCAATCGACCAAATCAAATCATTAGTGTTGGCATCACACGCCTACAGGAACTTACACCATTAAATTGGACTACTATACCCTTGTGAATTTTCCAAGATCAAACTTATTCCACCACGCCACAGTGGCGGATTGGGAAAGATCGTTATAGGCAAAATTATGGAAACTCCGTATTCCACAGAGAGGCATGGAGAATCTGTACTGACTCACTTCCTACGTGTGAAAATCTACAGAAAAGAACTGTAGAGGTGAATATAACATGCGTATAGTTGGAGCTTGGACAATGCTCGCGTTGGATTAAATTGTTGAAGTGCAGAGAAGAAGCCGTGGGAAATTTTGGCTTTGGAATTTGATCGTGAAGAGCAAAGAAACTTGTTCTGAGTTGATAATAATGTTTTGCAATGCCTTGTGGTTCCAGAGAAACCAAACCATTTTGAAAATAAATGCTTACCATCAGAGCTCCCTTCGGTGGGTTGTTAGAATCAGTCAAATATCTGATTAGATATGGATAGAGTTTGATGACTAGACTAATGTTATATTATTACTAGTATTTCTTATCTTTTTTGCACTCTATTTATTCTGAGCAGTAATACATTCCTCATTACGGAAAATCATTCTTCCATAGTATCAGAGCAAGTTCTGATCTTAAATCCTAAACCCTAATTTTTTTTATTTCGATTCGCTACCTCTCTTTTTTTCAGGTCGACTGAACCACCGCCAGATTCTTGAAAACTTCCAGTCAGTTCTGTCCAAATTCCGGTGCATCTGACAGTCCTTTCCGTCCACTCTTCTATTTCTTTGGGCAATGATTCTTCGATCTCGACTCTCCCCCATCAGTGTCTATCTTCAGTTTCTGGGGACCTAAGTTCATCTTCTCTGGCATTTTCTTGATACGCCCAACATCATCTCCAGCATCCCAGCTATCTTTTCTCTCAAGCAGTGGAGAATGATTTTCTCTCCAGCGGCACATTTCCAACAGTATTATTTTTGAATTGGTTATCTTTGGAAAATTGGTTTCTCTCCAACGGTGCATCTCCAGCACTCTGCGTCCTCATTTCAGTAGTCAAGTAGGATTGTGCATATATGCACTCTAGACCATACCCCACGCGTCCCTACACACATGCATAAATTACACGGGCACCAGTTTCTCTCCAGTTGTCTGCTACATGCACCTGATAGTTCATTGGCAGTTTTGGTATTTTGCTAATTTCTTATCACCTTCTGTGATATGGATCATTTTGGTTCTCAATGGCGTGATATTTCGAGATATGTTAGCTTTTATCATCATCGACGACAAGGTGGCTCCAAGTGGATTATAGACTTTTGCGCCACAAAACACATGCCATTTGCTAATTTTTTAGTGCTATTGATCATGTGACACTTTATGATGATTCTTCCAATGTTTATGTTGATAATGGTTCTCACCTCCCTATTACTCATGTTGGTGATCCTCAAATTTCAAAGTCCCCGTCTCTTTATGATGTGTTTATTGTGCCTGATATCACTAAAAAATTTCTTCCGATTAGCAAATTAACTCGGGATTTAAACTGTGTTGTTTGCTCTGATAATCACTCAGTTATTATTCAACATAAAATCACTGGGAAAACCTTGGGTCACTGTCATATTGAAGATAACCTTTATGTTATAACTATGATACATCTTCTTTGTTGTCTACTATGGAATCAAATAATTCGCGTGCATTTTTTGAAATATTGCAAGCCATACTTGGTTATGTTCTGCATTTCGTTAGTTCTGATTTGCGGGCCTCTAGATATTTATCCGTCTCATCAATTTTGTTAAAACCTACCCTTTGTGATGCATGTGAAAAGGCTAAAGGGAAATATTTATCTTTTTATTCAAATGATAAACGTGCTGCTAGCGTACTTGATCAAGTTCGTTATGACCTATGGGGGCCTTCTCCTATTTTATATGCTGACAGTTTCTCCTACTATGCTATTTTCCTCGATGATCATTCTCGACTCTCGTGGTTTTGCCCAATGTGCTGCAAATCTAATTTTTGGGATGTTTATTTCCAGTTTGAGGCCATTGTGGAGAACCGGTTCTTTTCCACCATTGAGGTGTTTCAGAGTGCGGGGCCCATAGAAACTGTCTACCTGAGAATGTTCCTTGGCCCGTAGGTCCTGACACAAGGTTAGAATTCTAGCTCTTCCAGAGTGGTATCTCACTGATGGCTCGGGCCCCCCCGGAAGGAGGCCTTCTTCGCCTTCCACCTAAGCTGCGCAGGAAAGGCCCAAAGCCAATCCCAGGGAACAGTGAAGCTTCATACTTTTGGCACACCATATGAAGTTACTAATGGCCGTGTTCCTATATACACGAACTTCCATATATTTGGTTATTGTGTGTATCCTTATATTCGTCCATATGAAGCTCACAAACTTGCTCCTCACAATTTTCCCTGTGTCTTTCTTGGGTACAGCTCCCAGTACAAGGGATATCGATGTTTTAATCCTACGTCTATAAATATTTATGTCTCCAGACATGCTTAGTTTGACGACACTTTCTTCCTTTGTGCCGATGGTTCTACTTCAGTATCTCCATTCTCCTTGGTGTCTCTACTTTTTTGGATCCCGCTAATGCGTCAACTGCTATTCCTGCTTCTTCCCCGGTGGCATATCCTCTTGATTGGCTTGTCACTTCAGTTTCCAGCCCTTCTAGATCATGGATGCTATCATTCTCACCGACTACAGAATCATGTTCAGTCTACTCGGCCGATTCAGACCATCAAGTGGCCACTCCGACACATCCTACTCTGCCCATCTCGTCATCACTAGCTTACCTAGTTCATCAACCAGCCCACTCAGTTCACCTTCCACCTTATCGGTCTCTTCACTGGTCATAACAACTTCTCTGATATCTCCACCTCAGCATCAAACTTATCATATGGCTACTCGATCAGCGACTAGGGCTATTCAGTGCAGATATTATTCTGAAATCATTGCTCACAGTCCTACTGCTGCCTTACTTGACCAATCTGAATCTATAAATTATTGCACTACTCTTCAGGATCCATCTTAGGATTCTACTGTAGATGATGAGATAGCAACTTTTTGTGAACAACACACCTGGGATTTGGTACCACGCCCATCAGATGTCAACATTGCTAGCTCCAAATGGGTTTATTAATTGAAGTATCATCCAGATGGCATTGTTGAGCGTCATAAGCTAGGCTTGTTGCGCAGGGTATTTCACAGATTCCAAGATTTGATTTTGATCACACTTTCAGTCCAATGGCCTCCACGGTTCGTACTGTTCTGGCTATTGCTACGATGCCCTCCTAGCCTCTTCATTAGCTGGATGTCAAGAATGCCTTCCTCAATGACGTCCTTGATACTCCAGTCTATATGGCACAATCTGTTTGTTAAAGGACCCACTTCATCCAGATTATGTTTGTCTCTTGCGTAAGGCCATTTGATTCAACTTGGGTTTCTATGCAGTTCAATTGATACTTTCCTTTTTGTTCTATCTCATGGCTCATCATTACTATAACTGTTAGTTGATGTCGATGACATCATCCTAATGGTAACGAACTGACTCTTCTACGAAAATTCATTGATCGGACGCATCGGGAGTTTGCCATTAAGGATTTGGGCATTCTTCACTACTTTCTTGGTGTTGATGTTACACCCTTTATTTTGGGTTTACTTTTCGGCCAAGCAAAGTATGCTAGGGATATTCTCACTCATGCCGGGATGTCTGATGCTTCCCCGGTCTTTACTCCATTTGTGCCAGGCTCGCAGCTCTACAGCTCTACAACCTCTCCATTTTAGAATCTAGCTCTTTACGGCTCTTTTGCTGAGGCTCTTCAGTACCTGATGATTACTCGTCCTAACTTGGGTTTTGCAGTCAACATAGTCAGTTAGAATCTTCAGGACCCTCGTGACGATAATTTTGCTGCAGTCACTCGGATTTTTCAATGCATTTTGGCCTTGCTTTTCGGTCTGCCAGTTCTTCCGAGGTGTTAGGTTATTTTAATGTTGACTGGGCTTGAGACATGCTGATCTACATATGGTATGCTGTATTTATTGGTGGAAACCTTGTTTCTTGGAGTGCCAAGAAACAACTCACTATTTCTCGTTCGAGCACAGAGTTTGAGTATTGGGCGCTAGCCACCGCCTATGAGGTTGTTTGGTTTACTCATCTTCTTCGTGATCTTCGTGTCCTACTTTTTGGTTCTCCACTGATGTTATGCGACAAAAGTAGTGCCATTTTCTTGGCTCACACAAGCAGGTAAAACACATCAACATCGACTATCACTTTGTTCGAGAGTTGGTTGCTAATGGCAAGGTGTATTTCTCATGTTCTAATTGCTCTCTAGATTGCAGATATCTTCAACAAAGGGCTCTCATATCCGCTGTTCAAGTTCTTTATGTCAAAGTTTTGCATCGCTAAGCATCCGACACTCTGCTTGGGGGTGTGTGTGTGTGTTAGAATCAGTCAAACATTTTATTAGATATGGATAGAGTTTGATGTATAGACTAAAGTTATATTAGTACTATTATTCCTTATTTGTTTTGTACTCTATTTCTTCTGAGTAGTAATACATTCATCATTATGGGAAATCATTCTTTCACGGGTGTCACACCAAATCTGAGCAGTTTAAAAAATGCTAACCAATGGCTGGAGAGCTTCCTAGATGAGTTTAATCTGCATGCCTTGCTGCGGCCACCGGAAGGGAGATACATGATCCTATTTTATGCAAGCACAACTGATGGTTGTATGGGAATTGGAGTATTTACAAGACATTGGACGGGCAGTTTTGGTGTGCTGTGGCATTGAAAAGGCCATACGCAGCAGACGTGATAAAGGTGGAAGCATTGGCTTTAAGGGAGCCAATTCAATGGTCAGTGGAAGCACATGGAGAAAATATATGCATTCTCAAGCTCGTGAGCCTTCTTCTGACTCTATGGCATATGTTGCATGACGCCCACCACCTACAAGTTCTTCGCCAGTTGTTCTTTCTGCATCTGACCGCGGGAATCTTGTTTGTACACATTGTCATCGCAAGGGTCACGATAAGGATTCATGCTTCAAGATCTTTGGTGTACCGGAATGGTTCAAGGAGTTGAAGAAGAAAGCCATCGCTACCAAGAAGATGGTGCCAGCCTCTCGGCCGACCGCCGCCGCAGTAACCGGAGGTTCCGCCACAGCACTTCCTCTCCCACCTCCGTTCGCTGGTGCCACCACATCACTGCCTACACTTGTGGCAGCAGCTTCCTTTGGCCACGTCCCTACCCAATTCGACTTTGGCCTTGCTCTATCTGATGACCATTGGAGCACAACCATGCATTTATTTAATCAGTTTAATTCTATTGCTGACAATGAGTCCGGTAAGTCTACTTTACCATGGATACTTGATTCGGGAGCCTCATATCACATGACTGGTGACAAAGGTTCTCTTACTGATCTTACTACTGCTATTGATATTGTGAATGTTGTTCTGCCTAATGGCTCTGTGTCATCTACCACCATATATAGTTCTATTTTCTTTGGTGATGTCACCCTTACTCATGTGCTATATATATATATATATCTACTTTGCGGTGCAACTTATTATTATGCTCAAGATTGTTATCTGCCTTAAAATGTGTAGCTTGATTTACTGAAAATTATTGCATTTTACAGAAAATTAGTACGAGAAAAGTGATTGGCGTGGGTGAACAGAAATAGGGGGGGTGTTTTGGCTTCATCTGCTGGATACTAGTGATCATCCTCCTATCCCACAGTCTATTCCGATAGTTGCTTCCGTGTCTTCTTCTAATTTACGGCTTCAACATTTTGGACATCCTTCCTCTACGGTGTTGTCTTCTATTTCTTCTCTTGATTTTAGCACTAATAAGACTTTTGTTCCTTGCACTATATGTTATAGAGCAAAACAAACTAGACATAGTTTTCCATTGAGTACTACAAATGCTACTGCATTGTTTCAATTAATTCATTGTGATGTTTGGGGTCCTTATAGAACATTATATTCTAGTGGTGCATTTTATTTTCTGACTATAGTTGATGATTATTCCCGAGCTCTTTGTGTTTATTTATTAGTGGCTAAATCAGAAGTAGCTTCTAGATTTTTAGAATTTAGTGCCTTAGTGAAGAACCAGTGGGGTTGAACCATACAACATGTTCGAGCTGATAACGAAACTGAATTTTTGCCTTTTAGATCTCATCTTGTTGCATCTGGGATCATTTTTTAGACATCTATGGTTGACACACCACAGCAGAATGGTCAAGTTGAAAGAAAGCATCGCCATTTACTCAATGTGGCGTGTGCTTTACGGTTCCAAGCCAGTTTTCCTATTGAATTTTTGGGAGAATGTGTTCTTACTGTTGCTTATCTAATTAACCGGACACCGACAAAGCATCTCAATGGTCGTACTCCTTTTCAGTTTCTCTATGGGAAAGCTCCTAATTACTCATCATTAATATTTTTTGGGTGCTTGTGTTTTACTGCTCATGTTCCTAGATATCGTGACAAGTTTACACCAAGAAGTTGGCGTTGTTTTTTTCTTGGTTATCCTGCCAGAAAGAAAGGTTATCGCCATTTTGACATAGAATCCCGTGTGATCTTAAACCAGTCGGGATGCCGATTCTTTTGAAGACCAGTTCCCGTATTCTACAACTCCGACATTGACCTCTTTAGAAGAACTCGGCGTTGCCACCACCTCACCACTAGTCTTCTCCTCACTGTCGGAGTCGCACGACCTACTGTCACCGGCCGCCACCTGTTCTTTACCGCCAATCTCCTCATGCTGCAAGCTTGTCACCGTCATCTTCCACCAACCTATCACCGTCGGTCCATTGCTATCGGTCACCGTCAGTCACCGCCAACAACTACCATCGGTCCATCGCCACCGGCCGCCGTTAGTCTACCACTGTTTGGCGTCCACGGTTCTTCACCACTGGCTGCCTCTGAACTTCATCACCGATCGTTGGCTTCTGACCGTTCTCCTATTACGAATATCGCAAGCTCTGACCACCCACGGTCTTCTTCTGCAGTATCTCCAGCTCTGGATGGTTCCGCTGTAGAGTTGCCACCTATCCGACAGAGTATTCGTACTCGTCGACCGCCTCTTTACTTTGAAGATTATGATTGTGATAATTATGAATGTGCTCTTACTACTGAAGACCCCCACCCCCTTACGTCTACGTTCACTCATACATCGTCAGTATCCTCAGGTGTTCTCTATCCTCTTACTGATTATGTAAATTGCGATAATTTTTCTAGTATGCATTCTAGATTTTTAGGTGCAATAACATCTAGTGAAGATCCCACCACTTATTCTGAGGCTTTATAGCATGCTTATTGGCGAGACACTATGACTGAAGAGCTTACTGTGCTTGAGCGCAATCAGAATTGGACTTTAGCTTCTATGTCACTGAATAAGAAGGTGATTGGTTGGAAATGGGTCTACCGAATAAAATTTAAGTCAGATGGTACTATTGAATGTTATAAGGAACGCCTAGTGGTTCTCGGGAATCTCCAGGTTGAAGGAATTGATTATACTGAGACATTTGCTCCGGTTGCAAAAATGAGTTTTGCTTGCCTATTCTTATTTGTTGTAGTCATTTGTGGTTGGGAACTGCATTAGATGGATGTCAATAATACCTTTCTGAATGGTGATTTGCATGAAGAGGTTTTTATGTGACCCCCACCAGGCTATGTCGTACGTCCTGGTCAGGTATGTCGCCTTCAGAAATCTCTTTACGGTCTTCGCCAGGCTCCTGGAAATTGGTTTGCCAAATTGGCTCAGACTTTACGAGAATTTGATTTTATTCAGAGTAAGGCAGATTACTCTTTGTTTGTCTTTTCCGGTGGATCGGTTTCTTTGCATGTACTGGTTTACGTGGATGATTTGGTCATTGCTGGAAGTTCTTCTGCGCTCATCTCTGAGTTCTAGAAATACTTGAGTTCTTGTTTTCATATGAAAGACCTTGGTCTGCTTAAGTATTTTTTTGGGCGTAGAGATTGCTAGAAACCAGAGGGTATGTTTCTATCCCAAAGGAAATATGCTTTGGAAAGTTTTATCAGATACATGTTTATCTGCCTCTAGACTGATTGACTTTTTGATGGAGCAATAACATGATTTGGCACGTGTTGAAGGTCCAGCCTACCATGACCCAGAGCAGTATAGATGTCTAGTTGAGTGCCTGGTATATCTGACTATTACTCGTCCTGAACTTAGTTATTCGGTTCATACCCTTGCGCAATTCATGAAGTCTCCTTGTGTTCCTCACTGGAAAGATGTTGTTCATGTGTTGCACTACGTGAAGAGTCATCCTGGTCAAGGCTTATTTCTCTCTTCTAGTAGTTCGTTACAGTTGACTGCTTATTATGATTCGGATTGGGCTGCATGCCCAATTACTCGGCGTTCTCTTTCCGAATATTTTATGATGATTGATGATTCTCCGATTTCTTGGAAGACTAAGAAGCAATCCACTGTTTCTCGGTCTTCTGCTGAAGGGAGTATCGAGCTATGGCTGTTTCCTGTTGTGAGTTGTTATAGCTTAAGTCTTTACTAAAAGACTTAGGGGTTATACACTCTTCTCCTAAGCGACTGTTTTGTGATAGTCAATCTGCTCTTCATATTGCGGCAAATCCAGATTTTCATGAACGCACCAAGTACATTGAAGTTGATTGTCATTTTGTCCGGGATCTCATTCAATCTGGAATTATTGTTACTTAGCATATCCACACGTTAGACCAACCAGCGGACTTTTTCACTAAGGCTCTCAGACGTAACCAGTTTCATTCCTTACTTGGCAAGTTGGGCATTTCTGATCCCCATGCTCCAACTTGAGGATGAGTATTAAGGAATTAGAACATTACTTGTAATTGTAATTATATTCTATTACATTTTCCTAGCTTGTATAAGTATATTGTATCACTATATAATGTATCTTGAGTTCATGAATAAACACATATCATTATCCTTATTTTTATAGAGGTTTTAATGAGATTATACGAAAATTTAAACAGAATTTACAGTCCTGATTCCTTGCAAAAATTTGTTGGAATCATCGATTCCATGACTCAATTGCATTTGAAGAACACTGGAGTGTTGAACATGATCAAATAAGTGTGTTAACAAAGGTGAAGCAGTTCACCTTCTCAGTGTCATGCAAGCTATTTCTGAACATTTATTATGATCATGATGAAAATCTGATCAAAATGAAAGGCGTAGCGCGAGGATTAGAAGTTATGGTTGCTGGGCTTTATTCCCTTCCTGTGAACTTCCCTGGGATGGCTTGCAATTTCACCGTCAGAGCGTCGAATTCCATCAGAAAACAAACAGGGGATTTTGAGGCAGAGAAGGAAGAAGATTTCTGATGAGATGGATAAAACATATGGTCATGCAGATTAAACGTCATGCTTGGTTACAGCGACAGATTCAATCTTGGCTGAACCGGAATAATTGATCATCTATTGGTTTTGTTACTTTCTAGCAGGGACTCCACTGTCTCATCAATCCCTTGCACAATGAAATTTCTTTCGGAATATCCTGACGTTCATGACCAAGTTTGGTGAAAGATACATGGAGAGTCAACTCCTCACTGTAAGGTTTACAAATCATTCTCCTCCTACCTTCTGAACTATTCCCACTTCTGAACTCCTGCTGGAAATGGCTTCTTTGCACCGATAACGGCCTTCCCCTCGCCGGTAACGGCTCTCCTCTCGCCTGTAACGGCTCTCCTCTCGCCGGTAACGGCTCGTCCTCCGCCGGACACTATGACGGACAACAATCCTTTGGGTAATTCAAAATCCTTCCTCGCTGCCCTTGAATCGAAATCCCCTCCCCTCTGTTCATCCCTACCAAATAACCCTGAGCTTACCCCAAAATCCGAACACCTAGGGGAACCTCCATGCCTCTACTCAGATGACGAAATCACTAATCTCTCTGCCCATTATGCCAACACCATAGTAGGGAAATTCACCAAAGGTCGGCTCACCATGGATCAATTGGAGGCGGCTTTCAAGACAGTAGGGTTTGCTGGGAAGTATCAGCTGGGCTCCCTGGATTACAAGCATATACTGATAAGGTTTGACCAGATCAACAACTATCAACGATGTTGGATCAAGGGCCTATGGAGCTTCAATGGTATCCACATGAAGGTGCTCACCTGACTTCTCCACACATAGGGAATCGCCAATCATCCTAATCTGGTGCACAATCAGGGAAGTTCCACTTTACTATTACAATACTTTGTTAATTGAGGCTATTGGTAATAGTATAGGAAACTTCATTAAGAAAGATCTAGCTACTGAAATGTTAACTAGACCATCTGTCATTAAACTATGTGTGGAAATTGACCTTCAGAAACCAATAAACAACTTCATCAGATTAGGTTCAGTTTCTAATATAGGAAATACACCATTGAATATGAGGATATTCCTCTGTACTGTGACCATTGTGCTAAGCTAGGCCATTCACTCAGCCAGTGTAGAGCCATGCCCCAGAACCACACCCTGCCACAGTGGCAAGCCACTGGAAACAAGTTCAATAAGGCACCAAATATGACTACAGAATTTCAATCCCCTAACAATTCCCATAACAAAGGCCAACTAGATCACCAGCTTGGCACAACAAACCCTACCCTAAATCCATCCTCCTATCTACCCAAGTTTTTAGAAGTAGAGCCTGATAAAAATACCCCACAACCATCCAAATCCCCTCCAACACTAGACCTAACAAACTCACCCCCTACAGACCCTCAATCACCACTCACAAAACTGTTAAATGCAACAACTCTAACTACCCCAAGCAAGGCTCATATGATCTATGCAAAGGATGATTTACAGATAGGTTCCCACAAGCTTACTTTTCATCAGTTTTCATCTACTAACCTCTCACTTTCTCAACAAAGAAAGATGGAAAATAGATTCTTTGTTTTGTAGGATATGGAACCCCTACCACAAACAGAAGACAGCCTAGATCAGGAACTGCAGGATGGGGAGGAGGAAGATGGATCATACACAGATAATCCCCACCCCCACTCAGCACTAGTGTCTAATCAATCATAATCACCAGGTAACAAAGACTCCCAAGGTAAGTCTAAACACAAAGAGATCAATTGTCTAAGCCAGTTGAATAAGATGATGTTAAGGTCAGCTACTAAAAGTCATAAATCATGTGAACAATGATACATACCATTACCATTAATTTTTTAGAGTGGAACCTAAGAGGCATGGAATCTTCAATGCTCAGATTGAAACATCTAATCAAACAAAAGAAAATTCAACTCTTATGTATCATTGAACCAATGCATGATAATAGTCAATGCCATACCTATATGGAAAAGCTTAATTACTCACATTTTCTTCTACACAACGGTAAAATTTGGCTTATGTGGACTAACTCTCTATCTGTCTCTCTAATTTCCCACAATGACCAGTTTCTATATGTTAAAGTCTTCCACCCCCGTTCAAATATTGACATGGATGCTGTTTTTGTTTATGGCCTTAGAACTAGGGAAGAGAGGAAAACATTATGGAATGACCTTAGTCTCCTACCAAACAATGATACTATGTACATAAGAGATTTTAACACAATCACTTCACTTACAAAGTATAAAGGTCCTACCTCCCCTAATTTAGGTAGCATCAGGGATTTCAACAACTGGATTAACTCTAAAGGAATTCAGGAAATTAACACAGTGGGAAATTTATTCACATGGACAAACTCTAGGCTAAGAAAGCCCACCTCTAAGAGACTAGATAGATGACTATGCAATATACAGTGGAGCACTAAATTTCCAGCATCCTTTATCCAAATCCTCAACAGGCAATCCTCAGACCACTGCCCTCTCTTCCTACAGGTTTCAACCTCAGTCCCCTCTCACCCTAAGCCTTTCAGGTTTATAAACACCTGGTTTAATAGACCTGAGTTTACAAACCTAATAAAAGACAGCTAGTCCAACCCTATTTCCCACTGAGGAATGCTAGGACTTTATCTGAAATTATTTAGACTTAAGAAAACAATTAAGATTTGGAATAAGGAATTTTTTGGTAATATTGACTCTAATGTACTCACCGTTGAAGAAAATATGAGATTACAGAAAATTACCTATGATTCCACCCACTCAGAATCCGACCTAATCAAACTTAATGAAAAAAGGCACTATTAATTAGAGCTTTAAAGGAAAAAGAAAAATTCTGGAAACAAAAATCAAGGACTAACTTGGATTAAACTTGGAGATAATAACACACAGTTTTTCCACAAAACTGTAAAGGAAAAAAATGCAAGCTACATATCTCAAAAATTAAAAACAGACAAGGACAATGGCCAGATAACCACTCAGAAATCCAAAAAGAAGCCATCTCCTATTTTTCTGATCTCCTATCTGAGTCTAACCTACCAGATAATAACACCTACTACCCTCATTTTCTCATCCAAATACCAACCATAATCTCTCATCAGGATAATCTCTCCCTGTCTAAACCAGTTTCAGAAGAAGAGCTTAGACTAGTGGTTATGAGCTTGAATAAAAACAGTAGCCCAGGTCCTGATGGTTTCTCATGTAAATTATATACCAAATGCTGGGATTTCATTAAAAAGGATCTAAAATCTGCAGTTAATGATTTCCTCTTAGGCTCAGAAATGCCAAGAGGCATCACCAGCACTTAGATAGCTTTAATCCCAAAAAAATGAACCCCATCCTCTTTTGATAATTATAGGCCAATTAGTCTTTCAAATGTAGCAAATAAGATATGTTCCAAGGTGCTAATGGAAAGGCTGAAACCCTATATGGAAAAACTACTTTCACCAAATCAGACTGCTTTCATGAAAAACTGTGACATTTCTGACAATATACTCTATGTTCAGGAAATGATAAGGTTTTTAGATAAAAAAAATAGAGTTCCTAATTGCATACTTAAACTGGACCTTAGGAAATTTTTTGATAGAGTCAATTGGAACTTCTTGAAAAGCATACTGTGTAGATTTGATTTTACAGGTAAATTTTTGAATGCTATGATGAATAATCTCTCTCAGGCACACTTCTCAGTGCTCATGAATGGTAATCCGGTTGGCTTTTTTAAAAGCTACCCGAGGCATTAAACAAGGTGATCCCTTATCCCCCTTTCTCTTTAACATTTTTTCTGAAGCTTTCTCCGGAAGTTTGTCTTTCATCTTCATGAACAATAGACTTAAATACTATCAACTCCCCTCTGCTATCACACCGGCCTCACACTTAAGTTATGCTGATGACACCATCATTTTTATGCAGGCCTCAAAATCTAACCTAATAAGGATCAAAGCTTTTTTAGAAACTTTTGAATTCACCTCTGGCCAAAAAATTAATTATGAAAAATCTGATTTCTATATTAGTAAAAGAGCTACACCTGCAAGGATTAATCAGATTGGGACAATCCTAGGAATGAAAAAAGGGTCTTTTCCATTTAAATACCTAGGTTGCCCAATTTTTAAAGGTAGAACACTCAACACATATTTTCAACCATTGCTAGAACTTATAGATAAGAAGCTCTTGAATTGGAAAAACAAGTGGTTAAGTTCAGGAGGTAAACTGGTTCTCATTCAATCATGCATACACTCCCTTCCACAACATATATGGTCTGTCCTAAAGCCCCCTAAACAGATAATTAAGACACTGGAAAAGAAAATGGCCAGATTCTTTTGGGGAGAAAAAGAAGGGAAAATGAATAAAGTTTGGAGAAAGTGGTCTGACCTAAGTACATATAGATTTCAGAATGGTTTAGGTTTCAGAACAATACAGGCAATAATCGACTCATGTTCCCTCAAACTGTGGTGGAAAAGCCAACAGGGCACCACCATGTGGGCTAAACTGATATGGTCATTACATTAAACACACAGAAAATCCCAAACTTGGAAGAGAATATGTTCTGTTAACTCTTTTGCAGAAAATAAATCTCTGATTGTCCGTGGCCAAGGTAACTGTAACTTTTGGACTACTAATTGGTGCCCTAATGGACCACTCATTAACTGTGTCCCCTCCTCTGCCCTTTCTTCACTTTCCTCTTGCACAATAGCTGATTTCATCAAGAATAAAAGACATATTCTAACTCAGATCTCTCCTTACTTAGAACATGATACTCTGATTTTCTTGCATGAGGCAAATATAAATATGGAAAGAGAGGACAGAATGACCTGGAAACCGGAGGAGTCTGGAGTTTTTACCTTCAAATCAGCATACAAGGCACTCACACATTTACCAAGTACCTTTCCTGCTACTAAATGGACATGGAACCCTAGATTGCAAAAAAAAAATCTCAATTTTCACCTGGAAAATGCTGAACTCCTTTTTTTCCTTTTGATGATGTTTTAATCAAATGTGGATTTAGCCTAGCATCTAAATGCCCAGCATGCAACCAAGCCCATTCCCTTGAACATTTTTTCATTTCTTGTCACCTAGCCCAAAATATATGGTCTGATACTTCTGCTATAATGGGACACAACTTACATACTCTAGACAAATTAACTGATAGATTCTTTGCATACTGGAACAACAATGATCTGTGTAGAGTACATAGAGTTATCTGTAGATTGCTGCCCTCTTTGATTTGTTGGTCTCTATGAAAAGCCAGAAATGCTTTCTATTTTGACAACAAGAATTTCTCATCTGCTCAGATCTGTAAAGAAGTAAGAGAGCTAATCTTTTTATCACTTTCAGCTAAGCCTTGCTTCTCAAACAATCACCTTAATATGAGCTTTCCTATTTCCTCACTGATCCTACCCCTCAGACCACCTCCAAAACCTTCCATCTCCATTGTCTACTGGAAAAGGCCAGGACCTAATACCATAATAATTAATGTGGATGCTTCCTGGTCTTCCACAAACTCAACACTTGGCCTTATAGCCAGAGACAGTAATGGAAATCCCTGCCTAATCCAATCCACAAACACCTCTGCTAAATCACCACTAGAAGCTGAAATGAAAGCCATCCAATTTGCATGTCAGGTATTCCCATCTCTGGATTGCAACTGCAATTTCATAATTGAATCAGATTCAATGCTTGTTGTGAATATGATTAACAATACAAAAAGAGCTAAATGGTCCCTCTATACTCTAGCTTTTCAAGTCCACTCCATATTAAAAGATGCCACCCTCAAACATGTTTTCAGAGAGTGCAACTCGGTTGCTGATACAATTGCTAAACACAGATCCACTCACCTTGAGGATTCCAATTTGAACCTTTCTAACATCCCTGCAAACATCAGAGGCCATAGTAATCTGGATAGGGATCATACACCCTACATTAGAACTCATAGGCATGCAACTAAGGATGATTGATACTGCTGATTTCGTTTTTTATTGTCTCAGGAACCTCTGCGGATCTACACTACTTAGATGCAAATATGGCATACTGTGTGATGCTGTGCTCCAGATCCAGTGCTCCAGTGCTTCAGTTCTAAGCTCCAGTCCCGAACTCCAGTGCTCCACAACTGGAGCTCCAGTCCAATGCTCCAGTGCTCCAGCCTACCTTTCTGACTTAAACAAAAAGCCGTCCAGTTTACCTACAATGCTTCACAACTGGATTATGACTACAAAACCCCTCACTCAGTATCACCCATCAGACTACCTCCTTGTTTCTCCTACATTTTGAGATTATCTTGATATGTCAAAATGATAGTTGCCTGGCCAAAGTAAGGAATTAACACATGGGGTGGAGATTACTTACTTTGGAAACGCAACTACCATCGCTACTCTTTATCACACATGTATTTCTTATTACAAACTATAGGCTATAGATGCTAGCTATTCTTTTGGAGGCAGAAAAAATAAAGTCTATGACCAAGTTCTTAAAGGTGCGTTTTTATTGTCTTAGCTAGCATTTTTTGATAAAACAAAAGTAATGGGTATGATGCTAGTTTAGCTCACATGTCTCATTTTTACAAATTAGAGCTATCGTAACACATTTCTTACAACATTTTTAAAAATGTTACAATAACTTAAAAAATGTTACAATAACTTATAAAGTATTATTTAAACCTTTGAAAAGTGTTACCTAAATCTTGAAAATTGTTGCATAGATCTAATGAAACATCACCTAAGGTAATACTTGTAAAAGTGTACCAATATTTATTCAACTTAGTCTTATTAGCACCTAAAGCAACACTTTAAAGTGTTTCGTTCCCCTTAGTATGTAGTAGTGTGTGAGAATGTTAGGGTTCAACTCAAACTTGTAAATATACGCCGTGATAATTTATGCTCATCCTCCTTTCATATTTGAATTTAGACAGAAACAAATTTATGAAGTGAACTTGTGAAGAGAGAATTATTTCCTCAATAATTGGTCAAGATTTAGGTAAAACTGATAAATTTCTTTGCACTTGGTCAAATGCAAAACCAGAGAATTATAGCAGAAGCAAAACAAGCTGGGGTATCACTTAAAGATGAAGTACACTTGGAATGCGGTTAGTGAAGTTTTGAGGCTGTTGCCTCCAATGCAAGGAAACTACAGGGAGGCCCTAACGGATTTCAATTATGCAAATTTCTTCATTCCAAAGGGATGGAAGGTTTGTATGTATATATATGCATAATGTATACTTCCCCGTCCTATTTATATCTTCATTCTTTTCTTTATGGTATCCAAGAACATGTTTGATTATTAATACTTTTAATTAAGAGATGGTCTCTTATAAGACAGTTTAAACTTTAGGTAGGAATTTTTATACAATTCTTTCTCCATTCTTCTTCACATCTCCTCACCTCTCAGAAAAAATTAGGGAATGGTCCTTGCAGGAAATATGGAGAAGAATGAGGAAGAATTGCATAAAAATCCTGTCTAAAGTTTAGGCTGATTAAAATAAAGAGTATGTGTTTAATTTAAAGTGGATATACACGTATACTTCAAAATAATGTTTCTTTTGTTTTAGTTATATTGCAGTACCACACACACAGGGATCCGGAGTATTTTCCAGAACCAGAGAAGTTCGATCATACTAGGTTTGAGAAAAGGGCATCAATTCCTTATATATACGTTCCATTTGGAGGAGGATCTCGAATATGCCCGGGAAAAGACATTGCTCGATTGATTATACTTACATTTCTCTAAATGTTGTTGGCAAGCTTAGATGGGAAATGGTTACCCCTAATGAGAAAGTTGTAATTTTACCTGTTCCGTTGCCAGAAAAGGGCCTTCCTATCCGTGTATTTCCCCATTAATAGAAATACATACATATATACCATACGTAACGGGACAATATGGTGCTTCCTTGTTAAATACTACTCACTCCGTCCCATAATACTTGACATATTTTAACTTTTGAAAGTCAAATTGCCCAATTTCAACCATTAATTTCTATTATTATATATGTAAGACTATTATCATGTTATATGCTGTTGGATTCATCATAACATATATTTTAAAATTTTTATTTTTTATAAGTTTTTAAAACACATTATTAAAGATATTAACCGTTGAAAATTACTTCAATTGACTTTCAAAAGTCATATGTCAATTATTTTGGGATGGAGGGAGTAATAATTAAGTTTGAGTGGATCTCCTGACAGACGGTCTATCCATAAGCTTATGGACAGTCCACATTTTTTTTAAGTTTATACACTGCATT
Organism: Rubia yunnanensis; assembly: GCA_037428765.1. NCBI lineage: Eukaryota > Viridiplantae > Streptophyta > Magnoliopsida > Gentianales > Rubiaceae > Rubia > Rubia yunnanensis. The sequence continues at coordinate 70,213,990 of CM075066.1, read as the reverse complement.
TTTTGAATTACATACTAAATTTAAAAATATTTTTTATGTTATATTTTTTTATATTTTCTCATTCAAATACACATTATTACTTGTTTGAATTTTTAAAATACAATATTTAAATTTTATAAAAAAATTACCATTTACGTTAAAAATTATAATGGACTGTATATAAACTTATGGAAAGTTCGTCTTTCCTGAGACTTTCTCATTAAGCTTATAGATGTCGTTTCACAAATTTTTATATTGCGTTAGATTTAATGGAACATCACCTAAATTAATACTTGTAAAAGTGACCCTTTAATATTTTTAGCACCTAATACAATATGTTCCTAGCAGTGAAAGAACCTCTCTGATGGACTATGACTGCAGATCCTGGCATGGGAGAAGCTGCAAAACGATTTTCATTCCGCCGGTTTCATTGAGTCGGCAAAGATTAATGTTCTGGGGTGGAGTATGGACTATGATTGAAGATCCTAGCATTGGAGAAGCTGCAAAACGATTTTCATTTCGCCGGTTTCAATGAGTCAGCAAAGATTAATGTTCTAGAAGACTATTAGAAATGTTGGATGGAGTTTTGACTTCTGAAAATCATTCCCTTCGAATTACCAAATGGATTACTACCCGTCCCAGAATAAATGGAATACTTCCCATTTTTTTTATGTTTATAATTAAATTGCAATGTGTCAGAACTTACCCAAATCAGCCCATTTGATCAATGGTGAAAAGACAAAAATGTCCCTGGACCTTAGCAAAGTTACAGGTTTTAAATCTAATTAATTAGGCCGTTGGTCCACTTTGGGACGCGTGTTGCCTTTATGTGGAGGCATGCATATATGATTTTAAATTTGGGTCAGATATCACATGTCTCACTTTTGCTCTTCCCAATCACCATTATTGCTCTCCCAACGCTCATTTTGGCTTCTCTGTTACTCCTGAACGCTCCATTTTACTCTCATTTCTCTCTTCTATTTCACAACCTCTCCCTCTCAACTCCCTCAAACCCAGAAAACCCTAGCCGCTTCTCATCTGGTTTCTATCTGTTCTATGGTGTTTCTCTCTCGCTTTTATGTTGCTTTCGATGCTCCTTTGTGATTAGATGCTCGGGTTTTTTTTATCATAGAATTTTTGGTTTCCAAACTAGGGTTTTTGTGGTTTGTTTGGGGAATTTCGAAATTAACAAGATTTCTGCTCTGTTAATGTTTATCACGGAATTTTGAGTCCCGATCTGTGTTATGCTCGCTGATTTGGTGGGTTTTGAAGTCATTCGGTTGGTTTTTGAGTTGTGGGTTCTGGATTTTTTGTGTTTTGTGTGTTTAATCTGTTTAAATATACATGGATCTTGAATTTTGTTGTTGAAAACTGGTTGCATGCGAAGATTTGTCGAGTTTTTGAATATTTTGACAAGAAATGCATGTTTATTTTGTGATTAGTGATGGATTTCTTGAAGCCTTTTGGCGATCCGTGATTGAAATGCCCCTGTTCGTGGTGTTCCTACTGTTTTGAGTTTTTTTTAATCCTAGATTTTACTGAATTAGGGTTTCCCGTGATAATTTTTTAACTTTTTAAAACACATATGATCTGAAAACTACTTGCATGAGATGTATATTTGCTATTCTGATACTTTTCAATGCTCATTCATGAATAAGTTGTGAAACTTTGTTGTTTGCTTTAATTTTGTTGTTAATTTTGTTGTCGGATCTGTGACTTAAATGCCCCTATTCTTTATGTTCTTGCTTTTTTGAGTTTTTAAATTCTGACATTAGCCTCGATTAGGGTTTTCTGAAAAACTGTCTATGCTCATTCATGTGTATCTAGTGACTTATAAGCCCTCGTTCTTGTTATTCTTGAGTTTTTGATAATGCATTTGTGACTAGTTTGCCCTAGCGATACTGTTTCGTTTCTCCCTTGTGTCTGTTTTCATTTGAAACCCTAGCCCCACCCCTTATCATAGTGTTCTTTTTTTCCCCCGTGATTGTTTGCATCTGAAACCCTAGCCTCACCCATTGTGTGCACTCTTACTTGATGGATCATGGTTGGGCAGGGTAAGTGTGCCCCTTGCCAACCCTTGAGTGAGTCTGAGTATGAATCTAAGTTTGAGTCAAGTTTTGATCCCAAAGTATTTACTAGGCTTGAAGAGATTGATTCGCAACCCAAGCCCTGTAATGTTATCCCACCCCAGTACCTTGTCCTTGATACTCACTCACTTAAATCTTGGGATACCTCCGTGGCCACACATTTTAGCCATGTACCTGAAGCTATCCTCTACCACTCAGATTCTGATCCTGGTTCTGATATAACACAACCACCCGATTCACATCAATCAAAACCCCCTGAATCTGATGAAACACAACCTCCTGATTCTGATGAAACACAACCCCCTGATTCTGATGAAACACTGACCCTGATTCAGATGAATATGATTTTGAATCTTGGTGTGATCCCATCCTTCAGTGTATTTCAAGGTTAATGAATACCCTAAGTATGGTGAGCTAGGTTTCTGGGAAACCAAGGTTGCTCTATATCCTGGTAATTGGCCCAAATATATGCCTAAAAGTGATTCAGGTGCTGAAAAATAGTTTCATTACTTCAGGTGTGTATTTCATGTTCTGTTTAAATTCAATTTTTTATTTTGTATTTTAAAATTAGTGAATACACACTAACCTTTTACCTTTTAATGCAGGTATGTGTATACAGTGTGACTATTGTTGCTTTTTACTGCAACTACTTGATTCTGTATTTATTTGTGATAGCCTACGTGCTACTTATCTGTGATAGCCTATGCGCTACTTGTCTATGATAGCTAGTGTGCTACTTGTTTATGCTGGGGATATGAATCTGTGTGTTGTTTATGTTAAAATGTGTAACCACTCAGATTCAGGCTCAGATTCAGTTGAAACCTGGGAAACAAAGCCCCATTTTTCATGTGAATCTGAAGTTGAACCTGAGTCAGGCATGGAATGTTTCATATCAGAGGCAATAATGGAGCTATAAAGTGTGATGCATGTGTATTTGTATGTGGTTATATATGCATCCATGCAGTGTTGTTAACTAAACTGCCTGATCTTGGCTGGGCATATATTAACTGCATTTTAGAACTGTAATCATAGCTTGTGAAGTTGTAAGTGATGACATGTGTAGTTTCTAATTGAACCCATGATTAATGATGTAGCTGTCATGAATGATTAAAACATGAAGCCACACTTATTAGTTATGAAACTGATTTGATCTTGGCGGGGCATGATGTGATCAAACCCAGCTCTGAAATTATTTTCCTACTTGACCATCTATTAGTTGTTGGCCACCTATGACGATAGTCATTTTTCACACTTAGGCAACAATCGTGTTTGTTAAAAACATTTGGATGGCAGCCTTATAGTGTGTGTTACCTCGTTATTATTGTGTGTGCCCTACCATCCATTACATTCTGGGTTTATTTGTTTTTGCCTCAGTTCTGAAACATGATTTTTAAAAACATGGTTTTTCTAAATTATTGCATACAAAATGGAATTTAGCCTTCCCAAATTTTACAAGGTTGCCCTATAAACATACCTTAACCAAAACTAACTGGTATGTTTACCCTAGATCTGAATCTAGAAGCACAACCCTACAAAAGTACATATCTCTTGCATATCTAAACCAGCTCCATATTGACCAGCAGGTCTTGAGTGTACCTTGTTCTCCCAATGGCCACCATGTGTTCCAAACAACCCCTTACCAGTCAATAGCCCTAGGACTTTCTTTTACCATATGTGGCAGTTTGAACCCATTCCCACCTCTACATTTCATCATTTCCACCATGACACATTGTAGACTTAGGAAAATCTTGTCAATAGCCCTAGGATCATATCTCTCAATAGCATCATACACAGCCTGTAGTAAATCATCTAGGTTTTGACTAGGGTTTTGCTGTAAACTTTGAATTGAGGAAAAAAACCCAAATCTAGAATGTTTAGATCGAGTGATTTCGATGATTGGCACACTAACTTTATATCAAACCTGTCTGAGTTGGCTGCAACTAGAAATTCAGGGTCATTTGCAAATATGTGGGTAGGGGCATTATCTTGATGTATGAAAATATTTTTGCTTGCCCAAACTAGCCATTTTCCCTTGATTGCTAGTATGAGCTCCCTAATCAGCTTGTGTCTTATGATATCTTTACTTATGGATGATATGAGTGTAAGCACCATGATTCAACTAGGTTTATTTACAGTGGTGTACTTGGCTGCTATATACTCTATATATGAAAAGACCACTATTTTCCCATCAAAAGATACATTACCCTCAATGTCAAGTAATGGACTACACACAACACATAAAAACATGAGTTTTGGAATGTAATGCTTGCTTTGAGTGATTATATATGGTTCAAATTCATTGGGACCTAGAATATATCTTGTTGTTGCCTCTGTCATGTTGAACCACTTTTCATCGATGTGTATGACATTTTCCATTGGCTTGAACTGCATTTAGCATCAATTTCATACCTCTGTGGGTATTTCTTACCTCTGATAACCTGTTAGGTTTGCCCCAACCATCACAACACCAATAGCTCGAAGAAGAAGAAGAAGAAGTAAAAGAGGGATTAGGGTTTTATGTATTTGGCCAGTTCTTCAAGAACTGGCCAAAACTTATTTCTTAGAGCATTTGTTTTTTGTTTTGAATGGTATGGTTGGGTGCTGTAATATATGCACACAATTTATAGGTGTAAATGTGAATTTTTGAACTTTATGAACAGTGGCTTGAAATTGTATTTTTGGCTCAATATCTAAAATTTTGGAGCTAATTGTTAGTTTTTGGAGGGAATAATTACTGTTCTCGTCAGGGATTATTATATTTTTTAGGGTTTCTTTACAATACTTTTTCTAGCTGAAAATAGTCCTTTTTTTACTGTTGAATTTTGTAGCCATTTTTCTCTCTTTGCAATTTATTTTGGGACAGAGGGAGTACTCTATTCAATCCGGATGCCGAATCGCTAGTTGTGCCTATTTGCTTATTTGGGTTGCTTTGTACAGGCGACCATAGTATATGTTTTTTAAGATTATTATATGGAAGTATGTCTCTTGGAAAATGGTTTTTTCATAAATTATAGAAAGACCAAGGTTTAAATTGTAAATTAGAAGAAATGAAGATAAATTTTTGAATTACATTAATCGGGTTATAAATATATAACGGTTGCATATTAAATAGTAAATTTTTAATATTGTAACTAACATCTTTTACCTTTCTATTATTCTAAGGTTTTTGACAGTCATTCCCAAGGTTTTTTCTATTCAATCATGAACATGTTGGGAATACTTTTCAAAGTCCAAATATAATCAAAATTGAATTGAGGTCTTTATTCTAGATGAACTAAGAGAATTGGGCCCAATAGAATTTAACATAGGGTTATTGTAGGGTTTTAGTATAAATATATCTATTTGTATTGTAGCCACTGAAGTCCAAGCATATTGTGTGAAATTAACTGTTCATAGGTGCAAAATTTGGTGCGATACTGTGTGTTCTCTTTCTCTTCCTCACCAACGGTCTAAAATTTATGTCTTTCTATCCGTTAACTGCCGGAATCGGACCCTGAGTTGGCCTCGGCCTCTGGTCTCATCATCGGCCATCGCCGGTCAAGATGGCCGATAATGTTATCAATCACCCTCCACCCCCAAAAACCTTCGCCGCGGCTCTTCAGACCAAATCTCCCCCTCTTTCTAAACATCTTCCAAATAACGCTGAACTGATTCCAAAATCTACCCACCTTGGTGATCCTGCTTGCTTGTACTCGGATGACCAAATTGCAACGCTTTCGGCCCATTACTCCAATGCCGTAGTTGGTAAGTTTACTAAAGGTAGGCTCTCTATGGAACAGATGGAGGCAGCTCTTAAGACAATCGGGTTCGAAGGTAAGTATCAGTTAGGTTCACTGGATTATAAACACGTGTTAATTAGATTTGAGAATGTTAACGATTACCAAAGATGCTGGATGAAGGGAATCTGGAACTTTAATGGCATATTGCTTAAGATGCTTAAGTAGACTCCTGAATTCTCAACTCATAAGGAATCCCCCATTGTTCCTATTTGGTGTACTATTAGGGAAGTACCTTTGTATTATTATAACTCTGCTTCCATTGAGTCAATTGCCAACAGTATAGGGAGTTTTATTAAAAAAGACCTAGCTACTGAAATGCTTACTAGACCCTCTGCAATCAAATTCTGTGTTGAAGTTGATTTACAGAGACCTCTGTGTCAACACATTAGGCTAGGGTCAGTATCAAATAACACTAAGTATAGAATTGAGTATATGAGGATATTCCTCTCTATTGTAACCGTTGTGCTAAACTAGGTCACTCTCTGATCCAATGTAGAGCAATCTCACAAGTTACTAATGATAGAGCTGAGGAAGCTAATCTTGGTCAGATCCAACCTTATCCACTGTGGCAGGCAACTGGGAAAAAATTTATCATTCCACCTCGGATCAATGACTCAATTACTGATCCTTCTACCTCTGCTTTTGATATGGCTGTCAGGAACTCCGAGTCTAATTCTCCAATAGAGGTCCTTAAAACTCCTGTTAGTGGTAATCCTGTGCTGATAGGAAATTCCTTTGTCACTCCAGAGAACTCCATTTCCAGATTACTTAAGGAAACTGAAACTGCCAAACCTGCTCAGATAATATATGCTAAAGATGATCTTCAAATTGGTTCACTTCTGTTGCCATTGAAAAATCCCACTAACAATCCTACACTTTCCTTACAAGGAAAGATGTCAAACAGATTTTCTGTTTTGCAGGATGGAGGCTCTTCCTCACAGGATCAGGATGACAACAATGAGCTAAGATCAGTGGATTTGGATACTGCTCTGGAGTTGAATCCTTCTGATCAACAAGACTTAAACGCTGCTGCTACTTCGGAGAAACCTGGTAAGTTTGATCACCAAGGTAAGGCAAAAAATAAAAAAATTACCTACCTGAGTCAGTTGAATAAAATGCTTTTAAGATCAGCTACTAAAGGTAATCAATCAAGTGAAATATGACAATTAAGGTCAATGTTAATTTTCTGATTTGGAATCTGCGTGGTATGAAAACATCAATGCTTAGACTGCTTAATTTAATCAAACTTAAGAAAGTTCTGTTGTTATGTATAATTGAGCCTATGCATGATAATACTAAAATCCAATACTACATGAGTGCACTTAACTTCTCCAACAACCTGATTCTTCCTAATGGGAAGATTTGGCTTCTCTGGTCAAATCATGTATCAGTGTCACTTCTTTCCTCTCATGAACAATTTATGCATGTGAAAATTTCCCATCTCTCTATTAATCTTTGTATGGAGGCTGTTTTTGTTTATGCATCAAGGAATAGAGAGGGTAGGAAGGAACTTTGGAAGGAATTACAGCAGTTATCTAAGGGGGACACTATTTTTATAGGAGACTTCAATACAATAACTTCTGTGACTGAATATAGAGGTCCCTCTAATCCTACCTTAGGTAGTATCAGAGATTTTAATACATGGATTAACTCTAATGGACTTCAGGAGATTAATACAGTGGGTAACCTTTTTACTTGGTGTAACTCTAGGCTTAGGAATCCTACTTCTAAGAGGTTGGACAGAGGTCTCTGCACTTTATCATGGTACTCTAAATTTCCTTCCTCATCAATCCAGATCCTTAATAGACAAACATCAGATCATTCTCCTCTCCTACTACAACTGTCCAATCTAGTTCTCTCATTCCCAAAGCCCTTTAGATTTATTAATGCTTGGTTTCAAAGGACAGATCTCTTAACTTTAGTTTAGGATAATTGGGAAAAGCCAATTCAGGATAAAGGCATGATCAGGTTCTATCTAAAATTGATTAGGCTTAAAAAAATGCTAAAAATATGGAACAGAGAATGTTTTCGGAATATTGACTCAAATGTTACCCTAGCTGAGGAAGCCTTGAGGGTACAGGAACTCAACTTTGACCTGAACCCAACACTTTCTGAAAGAGTTACTCTAAACCAGAAAAAAGCAATGCTACTTAGGGCACTAAAGGAGAAGGAGAAATTTTGGAAACAAAAGGCAAGGCTTAAATGGAATAAATTGGGGGATAACAATACTCAGTTTTATCATAATGTAGTACAGGAAAAGAACTGTAAGCTGCAGATCAGTAAAATTAAAAATCAAGGGGGCCAATGGTTAAATACACAATCAGAAATTCAGAAAGAAGTTGTTCTTCTTTTCTCAGATTTGTTAACTGGACCCAACCAAAACACTACTGTACTTACAGCTCTCATTTCCTTGCTCAAATTCCCACAATTATGACTGACAGGGATAATCAAACTTTGGGAGATTCAGTTTCTGGTACTGAACTACAGGCTGTGGTCAAGAGTTTAGATAATAATAGCAGCCCATGGCCAGATGGGTTTACACCAAAATTTTTACAAAAAATGCCGGTCTTTCATTAAACAAGATTTAATGGATGCTGTAAATGATTTTATTTCTAGGTCTGAAATCCCTAAAGGTATATCCAGCACTTGGATAGTCCTTATCCCTAAAAAAGTAACACCCTGTTCATTTGAGGATTTTAGACCAATAAGCTTATCAAATGTCATAAACAAAATCTGTTCTAAGGTTTTGATGGAAAGATTGAAACCTCACATGGAGTCGTTGATCTCTCCTAATCAATCCTCTTTCTTGAAGAAACGAGATATATCGGATAATATCTTGTATCTTTAGGAAATGATCAGGTTCCTTGATAAGAAAAACAGGATTCCAAATTGTATACTGAAATTGGACCTAATGAAAGCATTTGATAGGGTTAACTGGCAGTTCCTTAGAAAAATTTTAATTAAATTTGGTTTTAATGGAAAATTTTTAAATGCAGTTATGAGTAATTTATCTCAGGCCTACTTCTCTGTCCTTGTAAATGGGAATCCAGCTGGTTTTTTCAAAGCTACTAGAGGTATTAAACAAGGTGATCCTCTTTCTCCTTTTCTTTTCAATATTTTCTCTGAAGCTTTTTCTAAGAGTTTATCATTCATTTTCTCCAATAATAGTCTAACAGGTTTCCAATTACCTGCTTCTATCCCTGCAGTTTCACATTTAATGTATGCAGATGATACGATTATCTTTTTGCAAGCATCTAAATCTAATTTGATAAGAATCAAGGCTTTCTTAGATATTTTTGAAGCCACTTCGGGACAGAAGTTTAATTTTGAAAAATCTGAATTTTACCTAAGTAAGAGAGCTTCGAATTTAAGGTTTCATCAGGTTAGGGCAATACTGAAAATGAAAAAAGGCTCCTTCCCATTCACATATCTAGGCTGTCCCATTTTTCAGGGGAAAACCTTAAAGAGATATTTCCAACCATTGATGGCTAGTCTTGACACTAAACTTCAAAGTTGGAAAAATAAGTGGCTTAGTGCTGGGGGGAAAATGGTTTTAATCAAACACTGCCTATATTCCTTGCCACAGCATTTATGGGCTGTTACTAATCCCCCAAAAACAATCATTAAAACCTTTGAGAAGAGATTAGCAAGGTTTTTTTGGGGTGAATCTGAGGGAAAAACAATAAAATCTGGAGGAGATGGTCTGCAATTTCAGTTTCCACTGATTTGAATGGTCTTGGGTTCAGATCTATTAAAGCCATTATTGATACTTGTTCTGCAAAACTTTGGTGGAAGAGCCAACTAGGAATAACTTTGTGGGCAAAAGTTGATATGGTCTCTGCCTATTTCTTACAGGAAATCTGTCACTTGGAAAAGAATTCTGTTAGTTAATTCATTTGCAGAACTAAACTCTCATATTATTCATGGTAAAGGTACCTGCAGTTTCTGGCTGGCAAATTGGTGTCCATCTGGTCCTCTCATTAACTTTATCCCTCTGCATATAGTATCTGATTGGCCATATTTGTCTGTGCTGATTTCATTAATTGTAAAGCTACTATTTTAGCTCAAATTGGTTCTCTTCTAGAACATGATACTCTGGCCTTTCTCCAGGATGCACAACTCACAATGGTCAGAGATGATAGACTGATATGGAATCCTGAGCCCTCTGGTAATTTTACATCTAAGTCTACTTATAGAACTCTAACTCGGTCATCAGGTAACTTTCTTGCTCCTAAATTTATTTGGAACAATGCTATTCAGAAGAATATTTCAATTTTCACCTGGAAACTGTTACAATCCTTTCTCCCCTTCGATGAGGTTCTTATTACATGTGGTTTCAGTTTAGCATCTAAGTGTCCGGCCTGCTGTAGTATAGACTCTATTCAGCATTTTTTTATATCGTGTCACATTGCTAGGGCTGTCTGGAGTAACATTGCATGCATAGTAGACTTTCATCTTAATCAGGATCACTCCCTTTCTGAAAGATTTTTTCTTTTCTGGGATTGCCATGACTTACCGGGTTTGAAGCAGTTTATCAGCAAAATTATGCCTTCTCTCACCTGGTGGTCACTTTGGAAAGCTAGGAATAGGTTCATTTTTTATAATAAGCCCTTCTCTCCAGTGGAAATTACTAAAGAAGTAGAGGAGCTTATAAAACTGTCTTTGTTTACCTCACCTAGGCCATATTTTTCTCATTCTTCTATGGCTTCTCCTCTAAGTCAATGGATTCCTTTCACTCGACCACCTCCAAAGCCAAATATATCCATTGCTAAGTGGGAAAAGCCTACATCAGGAACAATCAAAATAAACACAGATGCATCTTGGTATCCAGATAAGGCTTCAGTTGGTGTGATTGCTAGGGATAATTTAGGTGATCCGATATTCTTATTTTCTGATACTATTACTGCTGCCTCACCTCTAGAAGCTGAAATTTTGGCTCTGCTACTAGCTTGTAATAAGTTTCACGATCCTGATCATAATTACATCTTTGAAACTGATTGTAAGCTAGCTGTTCAAATGATCAAAGATCCATATGCGGAAAATTGGAAACACTTTGATCTGACTTATAGAGTCAAACACTTACTAGGATCTTCCCATCTACATCATGTATTTAGAGAAAGTAATTCAGTGGCAAATGCTATTGCTAAATCTCATTTTAGCTCTGTTCAAAGTCTGAGTCTTCAAAATATCACTCAGCATATCAAGGGATTGATCTCATTGGATAAGCTTCAGATTCCGCATATTAGAGCTCATACTTTGCCTTAGGATTGATACTGCTAATGCATTTTCTTGCTGCAGACTGGATATGGACTTATGTCTACTAACAAGCATTTACGGGGAGCTCATGGCAGCTCAAAGACTATTACATTCCTGATCTAGCAATACATTTGGCCGGAGGAGACTTGGAAATTACTCGCTTGGTGATCAATTTGCTACGCACGGAACACTCGCACTGATACTGATACTCGTACCCGGTGAAGCTGCTGTTCATCTTGTTGTTCAGCACATATAATCTTCATGGGTTTCCAACTGATGCTGCCAACTTGTGCAACTCAAACTTTCCATTCTTACTTTTGGTTGCTGTAATTATCATGCTTACCAATGACTATCTGTCTTTGAAGTTGCCTGGCCAAAGGAGAGGATTAACACGAGGGGTGGAGATTCTCTCCTTTGGGTCGCAACTTCATTACAGATCACGTCACGGTTGTATAGCTGTAGATAAGGTTAGGACTTTTGGAGGTAACCGTGTTGCCTCAATGGTTTTTGGGAAACAAATACTCGGGATGTACTAATGTTTTTAATCTGGTTACAAGGTTTGGGAACCTTAATACATATCCCTCACCCACGGGTGGTTTCATTTAAAAAAAATGTATTGTAGCCACCATGTGTGAGTAATAGAAGGTCTGTGGTTAACTAGAGAGAATAGAATTGGGTGTTGAGAGACATTGTGTTTTTAGAGATGGACCATACATTGTAAACTCTTTCAAATTTCTAGTGGATCGAAATCGTTTGATTATTGTGGTTTTTTCAGTTTTGGCTTTTCATGTAAAATTCGTGGATTTGTTCTTTTGATTACTAATTGTGTTTTGTCCTATGAGTAATGAAGGGATTTTTAATCTTTGATAAGGTGAAGGTCTAGGTTATAAAGTTCAAATAGCTGGTATCCAAGCTAGATTGAAGAAGATACAGTGAAAGAGTAGATTTTTGAATTTCCTAGCGTTGCTTCGGTATATCAAATTATCTCAACATCCGACCATTGAAATTGGCTAAAATTTTTACTGGGCGTTCCCAGCTCATGTATCTACAATTTGAACAAGGGAGATTGAGTTCTAAGGTATGGAAGTATTGCATATTATTTCCAGATAGAACTTGTGCAATGTCGGGAAACAAGATTTCATATGCCTCTTTTCGATGGAAAGATTGATTTTACTATGTGGTAGAGTACAATACAAGATGTACTTGTGAGGGATCAGATTCTCGGGGATGAAAAGCCCGAAAGAATGGCTGATCTTGATTGGGCTAATATGAAGAAGAAAGTTGTTAGTACGGTACGATTGGCACTTTCTCCAGAAATCAAACATGGTGTCATCTGGGAGGTGACACCAAAGGGTATTTGGGACAAATTGGAGAGTGTTTATGCTTCAAAATCATTGACCAATGGGTTTTGTATGAATATTTATTTCTACACACTGAAGATGGAGTTAGGAGGTAATATTCATGATAATAATAATTTTAGTCAAATAGTATGTCGACTTCAAAACACTAGGAGGAAGTCGATAGTGAAGAACAAGTTTTATTGTTATTAGCTTCTCTGTCATTGTCTTATAAACATGTTATGTTGGTGTGAAGGACCACTCTTAAGTTTGAGGAAGTGGTTGCTCAATTAAGGGATAATGAGAAGATAATGGGAAAGAACAACATGTCCAGTGGGAATGGAGTGCTAGCTACCACAGGTACAAGGGTTCCATATCAAGGGTGAAATCGTTTTATGGATGTGAGTAACTATGGTGGAAGATCCCCAACCAAAAGACTTTAGTAATGTTAAGTGTTTCTATTGTGGTGAAAATGGTCACATCCAATATAGATGTCCTTCCATGGTGGGGGGATTTGAAAAGCTTAAGACAATGAAAGGAAAAGAGAAGGTTGAAGACAATGATAACTCCGCAAACTTGGTGATTCAATATGATCATGATTACTTGTATATAATGAAGAGTAATGAGTCGAAAGACTCCAATTGGGCGTTGCATTTTGAATCTTCTATGCACATTTGTTGCGATAAACATTCTTTTGAAAATTTGCAGGTTGGTGGAGATTTTGGTCAGACGATTGTTTGAAATGGCGAGAAGATGGAGATTGATGGTGTTGGCATTGTACGCTTCAAGAATCACAATGGCGTTGTTTGATGTGAAGCAGGTACCTAGTTTTGGTGATAATATAATTTTATTAGGTAAGTTATGTTTGAGAGGGTGCAAGTCCACTGGTGACAATGATTTATGCAAGGTGTTTAAGGGAGGTAAGATGATCATCAAAGGAGTGGAAGTGATCATAATCTCTCTTTTTTTATGTTGGAGGTTTGAGTAATGGGTCTTGCAATAAACTTGGCATTAAAAAGGATAAGTTGAAGCCAAAGAATAAGATGCAATTCACATGTATTGAAGATGTTGTATTTTGAACTTTGAGTCAAGGGAGGAATTGTTGGGAATACTCATCAAAGTCCAAATATAATGAGAATTTAGTTAGAGGTATTTATTTTAGATGGACTAGGAGAGTTAGACCCAATATAATTATACCTATGGTTATGGTAGGATTTTAGTAAAAATATATCGATTTGTGTTATAGCCACCATGTGTGAGTTAGAAAGTGTGTGGTTGATTAGAGAGAATATAAATGAGTGTTGAGACACACTGTATGTTGAGAGGGGGAACATAAATTGTGAGCTCTTTCTATTTTCTAGTGGATCGGAATCGTTTGATTCCCGTAGTTTTTCCTGGTTTGGGTTTTCCATGTAAAATTTGTTTGTTTTTCTTTTGATTATTGATATTGTCTTACCTGTGAATAACTGAGGGATATTTAATCTTTGATAAGGTAAAGGTAGAGGTTAAAATCCCAATAGAATATAGGTAATTTGGTTAGTCAACCATTCAAAGTGGATGAAGTAACAACTAATACCAGGTCCAATGTTAAGAGGGTCTATGTCAAGTTGAATATCCCTACTCCAGGGACAACGAGAATTTGGTTGCATAACATGGGTTTAGGGTTCTTGTTATACCTGAAATATGAAGGTATTTAATGAGCCAAAGACTCAGTCCATTATTGACAACATCAATATAGATGGATTTAAGAGGTCCACGCGATGAGTATATTGGGCATGTATTCCCACAAGGTAACTATGATTGGTATTCCAAATATACTCGAATACTATTACTTCCTCTACAAGGAAAGGGAATCCAAATCCTAAGTAATTTTGGATGTCTTATACGATATCTCCATTATAAATAGATGGGTACATCTAATCTTTTATTCAATCACAATTCATTATGTATTTAGAAATATGCTTGCTAATTTAAGAATCATAGAGTCAACCCTCAAAACCTCCCGGGGGCTTGTTCTTGTAGGTTGGTCATCAAGGATTGACGGTGTCTCAAACGCATCAACTTGCATGTCAGGTGAGACTCGTTAAGGTAGATAGTCGATTCCTTGGTTTATGTCTAATTGAACTAGAAAAACTTTATTTAGAAGTGAGTGATTAAGGAGTCAGAGCGCAAGTGTTGGTGAAGAGGTACAATCATCGTATAAAAGAACTTATCGGTGACGATCCAGGCCTAGTAATAGAGTAATGACTAAGCTTGGATCTCAACCTATGAGCACAGTTACAACTAGTGATTCTACTAACCAAGGTTTAAACCCTGGACCAACCGCAAGTGTTGTCGAAGTCTTGAATCTTGGTGGCTTTGGACCATCAGGTTTACAAGAATAAGCTTACAATCTATGGAAACAAGCCCTAGTACTTAGAACCCTCTATTGAATCCCCATCCTAGGATCAATAGATTAGGAAGTAAAGTTTCAAACGATTTGGAGATGGAAGATTATCATCGAAGAACTCACCAGAATCGACTTCCAACATTCAGAGCACTACTTTTGATGGTACAACCCCACCCTATGTTCAACATCCTGAATGATCCAATGCCCAATTTACAAGCTAAAGCTCCATAGATGATGCATGATTATATTAGCAGCGGGTTTTCAATTCACATCTCTCTCTTCAACGGTGTACCAATCCACGGTCATATTAGTAGCTTCGACCCCGGCTCAGGCAAACTCCATCCCAACAGCAGCCCTAGTTTCATCATTGTGTGCATCACTTCCAACATAGTCGTCCTATATTTTTGGTAGCTAATCTAGGGTATCAGCAAGGGTATCCATAGGCTGGAATGCAACCCCATCATCTCTTGATGCATCCACAACCCTTTATTTCCCTGAATCCATTCAAGGGATGACGCATCTTATGATGCCTCCTGGTGGGCCTCATCGGAGATATGAACTGTCAAGGCGTAACTCTTATTTTCTTTACTATCATATGGGACAATAGGTATAACCTCAGTACCAGTGCTTTTCATCTATAGCCTCGGTATCAGCACTTTTCATGATGGGAACCCACATTTCCTAGCTACTCACCTCAACCATTCTTCTAGTATCTATTGATGAACCTTCCCGTGATGTCATCTGGGAATGATGATAACAATAGCCCCATAAATAGGAAGCAATATCATTTGATAGGCCCATCAGGACAAACTGTTATACCTCTCTTTGGGATTGGAATTATGCTTACAAAATGGCCAAATGACCCGAAGCCACCAAAAGGGCTCACCACGTACAATGATGAAATTGACCCTAGAGAGTTTATCCAAACCTTTTTGATTATGATGAATTCCAGAGACTTCGAGGGAGGGTAACTTGCAGGTTGGTGAGATGTTACATTCGTTGAGAAGCCTATAAATGGTTTAGTAAAATAAGGTTTTGTTCTCTAGAGTTTATTTGAACTGAATGATTTGAATTTAACTAAACTGGACTAAACCGAATTAAAATAAGTGTGTTGAAAAATAGTAATAATATGTCTAGACTAAGCTAAATTTCACCAACTTTTTTTTGTTTAATTGAACTGAACTGAATTGAATTGAACTAAACTGATGTGCAGATAAGCTCTAGAGAACAAGGCTGAAGTCCTTGGACATTTCTATCTTACAAGGATTTTAGCAAATCCTTGCTAAGCCAATTCTTCCAAAAAAATAGGTTCACCAAAATCCTAGTTGGGTTGTACACCAGTCATCAAAAGCCTAGTGAAAACCCATAGACATACTACTATCGATATGTGGATGAAAGTCTCACCGCCATGATCGATTGTACAGAACATGGTATTATCTTGGGATACCTGACTAGGATGTACGATTATGATCTCTACAAGAAGCTAATGACAAAGACCCAGGAGATGCTTCAACATTTACAAGAAATTGTTGAGCAACATTCCAAGGTCGAAGATGCTTCCAAGCAGAAGAGAGACAATGACAAAATATTGAAAAATAATGTAAAGTCTAACGACAATAAGTACAAGATCGCCTATCGAAACTTTGAAGCCAAATTTTGAAAGTAATATGCCCTTAGCCTAAACTCGCAAAAATATTTCTAGCCATCCATCAAAATTTATTCAAGGATCCTCCACCTATGAAATATACCCCCAGAAGAAGATTATCGACTAAGTGGTGTGCTCACCACAAAGATCGTGGTCACGACACCGAAGTGTGTCATCACCTCAAAGCTAAGATCGAAATATGTGTTACAAATGGTATTATTAGTGATCGTGTGATTAGAGCAAAAAATAGGAAAATCAAGCACAAGAATGGGACTCAACCTTGGAAAAAGTGTAAGAAAAAACAAAACAGAAATAATACAAACAATTGGGCAACAGGAGATTAAAATGGCGTACAACTGCCAACCCACCTGGAGGTAATGGAGGTAATAGGGATGATGGCGCTAATCGAGTAATCAAAATTATTAACGACATCATTTGAGATAGATCTTCAAACATTAACATCAAGGCTAAATTTCCCTATGTCCTTTTTCTGGCGAGACTATCACTTTTTCTGACACAGATGCCATCCCAAACCAAGCACATAACTCAAACCCTACAGTTATATCTTCCTTAATCAGTAACTCATATAATCAGAAGGGTGCCCATCGATGACAGTAGTGGAGATGAAATATTTTTCGCAAGTTATTTCTATTAGTTAGATATTGGGAGACAAACCTTTCGCAAATCAGCTTCACTATTATCCGTCTTTACTGGAAGACAATTATTCCAATACGAATAATCACATTTCCAGTTCAAGTGGCCGATAGAGACAACGGAGTTATGATCCAATGTAGTTTTTCTGTTATCGATGCCTAATCTCCTTTTAATGTGATTTTAGAGAGGCCTTGGATGAGCCAAGCAAGAGTGGTATGGTCACCATACCACATGGTGATGAAGTTTCCCACAGATAATGGGATAGCAACTGTTGGGGTTGGGGGGGGGGGGGGCGGTGGGGGGGGGCGGTGGGGGGGGGGGGGGGCGGAGGGGGGGGGGGACCAAGTGATGGATAATGGGATTGCATGCTTATAATCCTACAAGAAACCAAGAAAGTGAAGTATGTCTCATTGCTTCATGGAGAAATTATTCTTGAAAATATTTAGAAACTCCTATTTAATCTTCAGGAACTAAAAGTATTGGGAAACTAATCTCGAAAGACACAAGGAAAAACCTGAAGATCCTACTTAATGAATACGCCGATGTTTTCTCATTGACTACCTCAGATCTAATAGGAATGCCTACATATTGGGATGTTCACAAGTTAAACATTGAATCTGTTCTGAAACTCGTCAAGTAAAAGCGAAGAGTGTTTGCTCCTGAGAGGAGAGAGGCAATTAAGAAAGAAGGCTAGAAATTTGCAAAGGCCGATGTCATCGAAGAAATATTATATCATGAATGGATAGTGAACCATGTTATAGTGGGGAATGGTGCATGATGTGGTGGTCCGTTATGGAAAATCACTGGTTGTCCACTCCTTGAACTCCTTCACCTGCAAAACTAGTCTCGAAAGTGATTATGAGAAAATGGCTCCGACGATCAATTCAGTTCTCTTTTTAGAATTGGAATTTCTCAAGATAGTTACTCTTTCCTTTATCTGTGACCCCTGTGTTCCTTTCATAGCTTACTTCGAATGTGGGTATGCTTTTTTTAGGTTTGCCATTGGGTACGTGATCGTGGCTCAGAAAAAGATGGTTCGTGGTTGACGCCTAACCATGGTTTCTGCTTTTCATGGTTTATGAGTTGTCTTCATTTTCTCTGCATCCGTTTGGCCCAGATAGCTTTACCTGATTGCTCTCGGCCCACCTGTGGTCTTGAGCTTACTACGTACTTGGTCTGGGTATACACCATAAGCCCCCCCAGTCATGAATACTGAGTGGCACGGAGCATTATCTTCGAAGTGATTGAATGCGAATCAAAGTTGTACCGCCTGGTTAGCATTTGGTTTTACCTTCGTAGAAAGTGCAAAGTGTTAATAGCTTTGTGGTTGATACAATTCCTCCTCCACTAACTCTTCAACTTTGAAATTTAAATTTTGAATCCCTTATCTCTATTGATGTGAATGATAGTGAGGTTTACGTTAGGATTAAGGATTCTATCCACGTTTTTCATTGTTCATTTTTGTACTTTCCTAACATTTGTTATTACTTCTATTTATTAAATTTGGAATATCAAACAAGTGGCTTCGTTCAGTGCATTGTCTATTCAACTACCGCAGCCTCCTCGATATATGTAAAAGGTAAATCACTTTTTTGTCAGTACTTCATCATTGTGCTTTTGAACTTCCTGTGCTCCTCAATTTTTCCATTTACTTTCTTTGTATTTAAGTATTTAGCTCTCTGATTGTTTCCGTGCTATCAATTCGTCTCACAAAAACTTCTTCTTCTTTGGCCAACTCTAGTTTTTCTGCTCATCGTTTCCCCGTCTTTTTGAAGAGTAAAGTTTGTTTTCGCTCTCTAATATATTTACTGAATACTCTGAAAATGATAATATATACCTTTTCTTGGACTTTCTAGCAATATACTGGTTGCTCTTTCTTTGTATATTATTCTGGTTATCTTCTCCAACGTACCTTCTCTTGAATTTTGTTCCCAAGGACTTTTATCTGTAGTCCTCCCCATAATTAACTCTGTTATTTCCCAATCTAGGCTTCTCATTTACCCTCATGACTTCCTCTAACCGTTTCGAGTCTCCCGCAGAAGATGGTCATTCCGGTGGGGATTTCGGTCATGTCGTCGGATCCTTTACTATACGCAGTATGCTGACTGGGTCCTATTCAGAAGAAATAAAAATTTACTTCCCATTTTAAACTTCTTTTACACTTCATGGTCCAACAAACCATGAATGTGTTTTCACTCCACCGCCTGGTAATATATCATGTTAATTAGCCTATTTGAACTTTGGCCTCTATTTCTCTCTTCCTTAACATTTGATTGTCATTCTCTCTTCGTACAAAGTCGCGTTGCCCCAATTCCACCCTAAGGGCATCACTATCATAATGGGGTTTCTTTAAGTTAGCGAGAAAGCGGGTTTCTTCAACCGATCGCGCTTGAGTTGTTTCGCAACATCTATCATCTTTGAAAAGTGGAAAAACCCTTAGATGAGTTTACCTTTTATCCCGTTATTTTTGGGGTTGAGACTGTGAGCGGTTTCCCTAGTAACATTGGTAATTGGCATTAAATTTTTTTTTTGTAAAATTAAAACAAACTCCTGAAGTTGTCCTACCTTCTTAGAACTACAAGGTTCTTAAGTATAAGCTTCATGAACTCAATATCCGTTTTACTGCTGAGTCGAAGATCGTGGTCATGCTTCATGCTCATACACAACATCTTCGCCATGTTGATTCTGATGCTGAAGGTGTTTTGTCTGTTATTGCTTTGATGTGTATCAAATGTAGTGTCTCTTATTTTGACAAACAATTACTTTTTTATGTGTTTGTTTAATGTACGATGTTTATTTTATTTCACATATAGATCTGTCTAAAGGTGATATCGACAGATATCTCTTTAAGAACGACAATGAGGAGATAGCCAAGGATATCATTCAGCCTGATAATACTATGTCAAGTAACACCAGCCTACATGGTGGTAATAAAATGGGCCCTACTGATAAGGGTAAGTCAAATGAGAGCGGGGAAATAATTGGGCATCGCTCCACTGGTAGGCAAAGCGAGAAGAAGCACAAGAGGGATTTGGGTGAAGGGCTCTCAGGACATTCACTTCCTCCTTTTAAAAAGGGGCGTAATAACCAATCAAGCTTGCAAACTCTGGCATGGACAAAGAACTCTCCAGTAGAGGCAATGATATTTGATATCCTGTTCAACCTCTCTTTACCCAATACACTAGCTGCAGTATGCTTGCGGCTGAATTTTAGAAATCTTACCTGCATCTTGGTATTTGGTATGTAAGATGCTACCTGACTTTGTTTTGCATGTATTTGTTTTATAAGGTTTGCGAAGGCCTTCAGCTTGCGAGCGAATGCCTTTCCAAGTTTTCTCCTATTGATGAGTCGCTCTCGAAGAAGTATAAGGCTCTAAAAACCAAATGTATGACTAAGGAAACTTCCCTTAAATCCATCGAGGAGAGAGCAAAGACTACTGAGGAAAAAGTGAGCACTGCTGAGGAGTGTGCCAGGCTCGCGGGGGATGAGGCAAATCATCTTCGTGCTGAGTTAAAGGAGATGCATACCAATGGACCTATTTCTCCCAAATACCCTCAAATTCTGGTAGATTGACTCTGCAAGACCAAGTCATTCTATAAACGTTTTGAGGATATTTCGAAGGATGCTTGCATTGTCGGTTACTGTGAGGCTGTGAAGGATCAATGCGAGTGGAATCCGACTTGCGATTTGAAAAGCTTTCCTTTCATGAAGAAGTGTGATGAGACCCTGAAGAA
This sequence comes from Rubia yunnanensis, assembly GCA_037428765.1. NCBI lineage: Eukaryota > Viridiplantae > Streptophyta > Magnoliopsida > Gentianales > Rubiaceae > Rubia > Rubia yunnanensis. The sequence goes on along the minus strand of CM075066.1, from coordinate 70,193,130 downwards.
GAAGAGGGAAAAATTGAACAAAGCCTTTATTGGAAAAATTGTTGATGGGGGACATCCCTATGCCAGGTTGTCGCTTCTTGCCAGCCTTCCCAGTCTTCCCTCTGCGGCTGAGGTAAAAGAGTGTGAGGTGGATTGTCTGGATGATCTTCCCTTTAAATTTAGCATTGATACTTCTACTCCTAATCCTGATGCTAGTGTGGCCAGTGAGGTTGATGCGAGCACTAAAACTTCTCCCTAGCACTAAGCGAGGAGACTCCCACTCAGCAATAAAGCCAGGAAATTGTTGCCATCGTTGTTCAGCCATCGTCTAATCCCAAAGTTAGTTAATTTCTAGTGGATTTTTAATTGTAAACCTAAGACAATATCTTCATGTATGTATGTACTATATGTGTAATTTCATTGTGAAAGTTGATTTACTCTTCATGCTTTACATGTTCTCATTGCCCTTACTTGTGTACGGGTGGGAGGTCATCGTCGTACCTCTCAAAGTTATATTTTTAAGCCCTAATAATTCTTATCTACAATTAAGTAGGTAGTGACAAGTCGGGGTTGTCAATGAGAAGCGGGATCTTTCCAAGTGTTTAAACATATAGAAGAGGAAACATACTAGATATAAGTATATATAGATACATATAAAAGCATGTAAAAAGGGGGGCGGTTTGGTTGGTTTTTGGTCCTAAGTTTTAAAATTGAAAGACAACAGCTAGCAAAGCAAGAGAACTATGCTAATCATGCAACAACTAAATAGATGATTAAAACAACAATAAGCGGAGCCTTGGGGGAAATCGACTTCCATTTCTAAACTTCCTATAGATCATAGATTCATTCACTCATTCAATTATATTTATTGTCTATGGGAAATGTTATCACTTCTCATTTGAAGATTAACATTCATTCCTTCTCAATAGTAGTTTGCAAAGACAAACAATGTCCATTTGTAAACCTCATTGATGATCACCCTAAGAAAACAACACTATAGAGTTATTTCTTCAATGGTATTTCACACAAAGGACCATAGTTTCGATAACAAGAAGCCTTCTACTAAAGACATTGTCATTTAACCAAAGAAAGCATTTACTAGGTTAACCTTAGAACAAACCACATTCAAAGGTCAACCTATTTTTGCATCTATGGGATAAATATAAGAACAATACACATTAAGATACTTATCTAGAAAAGATCACCACACATTATACACATGAAGTTCTAAATCAATGCTTTTGGATTTCATGTCAAATGAGCTAAGAAATTTGCAACTTTCCTAACACCCTAACACTTCAATCATACAAACATTTCATATACTAAAACATCACATGGTATAAATGAGGTAAAACAAAACATTAATGGCATAATAAATGCTCTCCAATAAATGTTCATAAATGAGCAAATAGAGAACCTCACCACGTAAGTTTGGAAGCTTCAATCAATTGCTCCCAAGAACTAGAATTAGCTGCTAGAGTTCATACTAATTAATGCTAACAAACCAAATATAAAATAAGAGAAATCAAAGATGAAAAATGGTGGAAAACAAGGATTAGAATAGTTCCAAATTCGGGTGGAGAAGAAGTTATGAACAAGGGTTAGGTTCTAGCCACTCGTGTGTTGCGACTCGCGACGGGTTTGTTGCGACTCACGATGGGTTTGTTGCGACTCACAACGGGCTCCAGAACTTATCCTTGTCTTCTTTTCTTCTTCTTGTAGCAAGCACGCTTCTTCACAATAATCCCTCTCATTCTTCAAGTCTTCAAATCTTTGAAGAAAGTCTTCAAGGTCTTCAAAAGATGATCTTCAACGGCCTCCGGTCTTCAAGCCTTCAAATCTTTGAAGCAAGTCTTCAAAGTCTTCGAATGATGATCTTCAACGGCCTCAGCTCTTCAAGTCTCCATGTTCTTCCTTTTTCACACAAAATCAACTTAGAAGAGATAAAAGATCTTAAAGTCGCTCTTACCTCTCCTAAGAGAATTTCAAGGTAAAACACAAGCTCTTGATAATAAAAGAGCACAAAAGTGATCCCAAAAAGTACTAAATTATGCATATAAAATGGACACATCAACCCCCCCTTAAGCCTTACTTGCTCTCGAGTAAGAAAGGATCCACGCACACGAAGGAATTGACGTATCCACATCCTAACTACTATTCCCCCAAGTCAATACCTCACAAAACTCTCAATATCACACATCCCAATGTTAAGATCAAATGAGATGTTTCCCACAACCCCCGTTCCTAAATCTACCCAAACCATATCAACCTATCAATTCATTGATATCTCTAAAACATCTCCAAATCTCGAATTGACAATCTCAAATCCAATGGTACAAGGTGAAGCTAAAAGCATGCATAAAGTTCAAACACATGCTCCACTTTATACCAATATACCATCCTAAAAACAAAGTATGTTAACAATAAAGAATTACATAACTTACTTCGTTTTCCATGCTAAATTTCCCAATCCCTAGAGGACTTCAAGATGTCAAGCTACTCAATCCATCCATATGGCTACCGCAACCTTATGACTCTAACGCCGGTAAATGAGTGAACATATAACAAAAAAAATTTCTCTCTTTCCCTCATTTTGCCTAGGGGCCCTTTCGGGTTTTCATTCTAGCCACACATCATGTTTCTTCGGCTCACGTCTCACCCTTTTCCACACATTTAGCCTCTCATTCTTACCTAGGTCGCCCTTTTGGATTTTCGACCTATCCGGGCCCCCATTGCTGCCTAAGATGCCCTCTCTGGTTTTCAACTTAGCGGGATTCTTTTTATTTATATTTTTTTCTTTTTCATTCTCTATTTTTTTCATGTTTTTACAATCCAAAAAGTAGCAAAGCGCTTTCCAAATGTTAAGGCTAAGAAAAATATCAAAGCTAACATCATCCAAGTACATCCAAAGGAAAGCATCCCCCAATACAAAAGGGGAAAATGTCCAAAACAGAGCAAAAGAAATATCCCAAAAGTAGCATGTCTAAAAAAAATATCTCCAAACCAAGAAGTGAGATCAGTAAATACCCCTCCCCACACTTAGAACGCTACATTGCCCTCAATGTAGACAAATAGGGCAAAAGCATACACAACAAAGTATTGAAAGGGTGAGAATATAATGCTCACAAATCACTGTTGTGAGAAAGAAGTACCACCACCAAAATAACGCTGTTGATAATGAGCCAGCCAATTCTTGCTCCTCTGCTTCCTAGCTCTATGCCTCTTTGAGACACCACCTGCCTAGGACTGCATCTCATGGATGCGAGCCGATAGATGGTCAATCTTCTCATCTATATCGATCAAACTCTGGGAGACAAACCCATTGTGCTCCAGTATCATGCTGTCCTGGCACCGAAATCCATCCAGCATAGTTTGCATCATACGCTCATAAGAATCATGTAGAGGCTGGGAGTAGTGAGGTGGCATATAATCCTCCTATATAAGCTCGGTCTCTAGTGGAGGCTGTGGAGAGTGGTGCTGATGTCGCTCAGTGAAAGGCAAGCTACTATCATCGCGCTGGACAGGGCTGGACCAAGTTTATGGAGCTCGTGCTGAAGTTCCACTCTACACGAGAAGTTTGGTGAAATCGCCAAGTCTTCCAGGGGTGTATCAAACTCCAATATCTTGTTGGACTGAGGAAGTGCCATAATGTGACCTTCTTTGCGCCATAAAACCAATGAAATACCCATTTGGTCTACATGACGCTGACCATCTCAAATCACACCAACCTCACTATAGTGATGAGGTAGGAAGTGCACCTCTCTAAGTGCGGAAAATCAGCCGGTGGGACCAATCCTAGGTACTCCGCCAAGAGGCCGATCATTCCTCCAATGATAATCTTCCCCTTTGGTTACCCTGCCACCTCTACAATACTCTTCATCTATAGCTCGGCCCATAACCCATATCCCAATCTCTCACTCGTCAAGTGCCATAAGAAGTGAATGTCATTGTTTGGCACATTCGTCAGCTCAGCCGAGGAAAGCACTGTGCTAGCCAAAAGTCTGTTCACATAACAGAGTGTGGGATGGATGATGACACTGCTCTTGATGTGGAAGTTCTTTGCCCTCATGTTGATGACACTCTAAAAGTGTATGTCGTCCTCAATCGATCGGTCCTGGGACTATGGTTTCCAGCCTCGCCCATATCTCAGCAGTATCCCATCCAAAGGCTTTCCTCAACCTGTGAGACGGTTATCTCTTTTGGTATATCATCTGGGTGGAAAGTGATGTATCTCTCGCATGGTTGATCATCCTTCATGCTACATATCCTGACTATGGATAGGAACTCCAGTGTGTATCGCCGATAGGAGGTGGCACTCTTGCCCATGAAACTCTCCAAACCCTCCTTTGGCGATGAGGCATTGGACTAGCTGGGTGAGCCCAAGAGCATCCAATGTGGGCACACAAACAAAACTCATCTCCTTGAGCTAGCGACTGACCAAGGCTTCCCAACTCTCCACATAGGGCCGGGTGATCCAGGTCAAACCCATGTACCAATCAGGAGGATGAGGTACATGGCTAGACTCCAGAGCCGGCGATGAAGGTGGAGGTTGAGCGGTTGTGCGCCCACCTCGTAGAGAAGCCCTAGGTATATTGGAAGGGGCCATATCTAACAACCACAACAAACAATTCAAATGCATTAGAATATATATATGCAATATCATAAAATCATACTCAACCTTAAACTAGTTTTGCCAACATCCAAATTAAATCCAAGCCAACTAGTTCAATTCCAAACCACAATGGCATATACAATCCATGTCATATTCAACATACCCATAATCTCAAGTCCATTAGGTTCTCACATAGTAAACATCCAACATGCTATATCCCATAATCACAGGCATGCCTAACTAGTTTAGCTACCATTAGTACGTTCATAACGTTAACATTCAAGTGCTATGGCCAAAGTACCTTAAGCATAATAACATTGCATTCAAATATCAACTATGTTTAATGAAGCCATCATGCCTAATTTCTAGTACAAGCCACAACCAAACGCTCAACCAAAGTAACAATATAAATAGAATGCAAGCACAACACCAACATGAGAAATTAACACAACCAAAATGAGAATAGTGATATTTCACATCCAACCAAAGCATAAGAACAATATGTACACGTCCCAGTCAATGCTAAACTACAAGACAACACCCACGTTTACCATTGTAAAATATCAAACATAATAATCTGTACAAGATATTTGCAATTCAAGGCACAAATTGTGAAGAACTATCATAACATACACAATATATCATCATTCACAAAATGCACAGTTCTCACCAAAATTACACTACACACAATTCACAATTCAAATGTTCAAAAGTGAGGAATCGTACCACTAGTGTGTGTAGGAGGATGAAACAATAAATCCCACAACTAATTTGAGCCAAATTCGCCCAAATTTGAGAAATCCCCAAAAACTCTGATTTTGGGATTTTCCCAAATTTGGTTGATTTGGGGGTGTTTTGGATGATTGAGAGGATAGGGAAGATGATTTATGGATGTGTGATGGATTTGCAGTGGTGTGGTGGTCGGGATTGACAAAATTTGGTGGAGATGATGGAGGAGATGAAGGGAAGAACAAGGGGTTTTGATGTAAAGAAGAGGAAATGGAGGAGAAATGAGTTCTACCCATTTATTTAAAAAGTTCAGCATACCCATCGCGACTTGTGATGTGTTTGTTGTGAATAACGGTGGGTAGGTCAACAGGTACCTTCGGTGAAAGCCCGCATTGCGACTCGCAACCAATACGTTACGACTGTCGCGAGTCGCAAAAAGTGGAATATGAGGTGTCATTTTTTAGAAAACTTATTCTAATTTGGTCATGATCCCAACCAAACCGTCATGACGTGGCTCGCAAAAAGTGGAGCCTGAGAGCTCATTTTTTGGCAAACATTTCTAAGCCCATCGCGACTCGTGACGAGCAACCCACCTGGTACATAGAAAATATTTCCAATCTTTTTCCTTGCACATGCTTTTCCATCTTGATTCCAAGTATTTCTTCCTTCATCCATCCAATACCTTGGGTTCAAATGCTATAAAATCATGGAAACACAAATCGTGAAAAGCACAAAGCAAAACAATGAAACTAACGACAAAAACTCAAAACCAAACAACATTAACGGAATGTCACGAATGACGATCCGGATGATCAAAACCAAGTATATTTAATGTCATCAGCATGACTCACTCCCCTTTCTTAGAGCTTACTCAAACCGGATCAAGGAGATCAACATTCTCTCCCTTATCCGGCACAAAATTCTCGTGGTAAGGTTACAAACGTTATCCATCGACTTTGAATGTATTCGACTTAGCTTGATCTAGAATTTCCACCACACCATGCGAGAATACCTACACCACCTCAAAAGTACCGATCCATCGGGACTTCAACTTACCAGGAAATAGGCAAGGCAGGATTGGAAAAGGAGGAACTTTTGACCCACGTCAAATTCCTTCCTAATGATCATTTTGTCGTGGCACGCCTTTGCCTTGTTCTTATAGATTTCGGCATTCTCATAGGATTCCCTCCGGATTTCATCTAGTTTTTCCAACTGTATCTTCCTATGCAAGCTGGCCTCATCTATATCAAGGTTGATTTCTTTGACTGCCCAGCAGACCTTATGCTGAATTTCCACCGGTAAGTGACATGGCTTGCCGAACACTAACCGGTATGGTGACATACCGATCGGCGTCTTGTAAGCCATCCTATATGCCCACAAGGCATCGTTCAACTGAGAACTCTAATCCTTCCAGTTTGGGTTAACCATTTTTTGAAGGATGAACTTGATTTCCCGATTGGTAATTTTGGCTTGCCCATTGGTTTGTGGGTGATAGGCAATGGATGTCTTGTGAGTGACGCCATATTTTTTCAAGAGTGCCTCTATAGTCCAGTTGCAAAAGTGGCTGCCATGGTAACTAAGATGTTATCTTTCAGGAATTCTGCAACAACTTTAGAATCGTCAGTCATAGTGAGTTTTTCTTCAACCCACTTTGACACATAATCAATGGCAAGAAGAATATGTATAAAGAAACAAGAATTAGGGAAAGGTCCCATAGAGTCAAAACCCCAAACATCAAATATTTCATAATATAGCATGGATTTTTGGGGCATCTCATTTCTAGATGAGATATTTCCTACTCTATGGAACAGTTCACAAGTCTTACAAAATATGTATACATGCTTATTCAAAGTAGGCCAATAAAACCACTTTCTAAGACTTTCCTAGCGGTTCTATTAGCTCCAAAATGACCACCACATGCATAAGAATAACAAAAAATGAGAATCGAATGCACTTCATTATTGGGGATGCATTTCCTAACTTTATGTACACAATGTTTCCAAAAAAAGGGATCATCCCACACATAATATTTAGCATCACTTTTTAGCCCATCTTTCTGGGCCTTAGAAAAATGAGGAGGAAATTTACTAGAGATAAGAAAGTTCACAATGTCGGCATACCACGGTTGGAGGTCCTTGATTGTGAACAATTGTTCATTGGGGAAATCCTCCCGTAGTTGCTCCTTCATCTATAAATTTACCTCACTCTCTTGGCATGGTGGAAACCGACTCAGATGATCACCCACAAGGTTCTTTGTGCCCTTCTTATCTTGCACCTCCAACTCAAATTCCCTCAGAAGTAGGATCCACCTAATCAATCTTGGCTTGGCTTCTTTCTTTGTCATAAAGTTACAAAGCACTTCATGGTCAATGTACACAATAACTTTTGTACCAAGCAAGTAAGATCGAAATTTTTTCAAAGAAAATACCACTGCTAGCAACTCCTTTTCTATGGTGGAGTAGTTTATTTTGTCCTCATTGAGAGACACGGGTGCGTAGTAGATAGAGTGAGATGCTCACTCCACCCTTTGACTGAGCACCGCTCCAATGGCGTAATTGCTAGCATCGTACATGATCTCAAAAGGCAAAGACCAATCTGGGGGTTGTATGATAGGGGTCGAAACTAACCTTTCTTCCAGTGCATCAAAGGCCCCTTTACAACCCTTATCAATCACAAATTCCACCTCCTTTTGCAACAATTTGCACAAAGGAGATGCTATCTTTGAAAAGTCCTTGATGAACCGGTGGTAAGATCCTGCATGACAAAGTTTGAATCGTGTCTATCTTTTCCTTCTCAACCTCAATACCTTTAGAGGAGACAACATGGCCTAAGACAATGCCTTGCTCTACCATAAAAATGCACTTGTCAAAATTTAACACAAGATTAGTATCAATACAACATTTAAGAACTTGTGCTAAATTTGCTAAATAGTTGTCAAAAGAATTTCCATGAACGATGAAATCAACCATGAATACCTCAAAAAGGTTTTAAGAAAATTATGAGAAAATACTTACCATATACCTTTGGAAAGTAGTGGGGGCATTACAAAGCCCAAAAGGCATACGCCGGTAAGCAAACGTACCAAAGGGACACGTGAAGGTTGTGTTTTCTTAATCTTCCGGTGAAATGGCCACTTGAAAGTACCCCAAGTATCCATCCAAAAAGCAATAAAATGGGTGACTTGCTAGCCTCTCATGCATTTGATCAATGAATGGAAACAGAAAGTGATCTTTCTGAGTCTCTGCATTTAGCCTCCAATAATCAATGCAAGCACGCCACCCATTTTGGACTCGGGTGGGCACCATTTTTCCTTTCTCAGTTTTTACAACCGTCACTCCAGTCTTCTTGGGTACTACTTGAGTTTGACTCACCCACTTGCTATCTGAGATTGGATAGATCTTGCTCGCTTGGAGCAACTTGAGGATTTCTGTCTTTACCACCTCCATCATAGGTGGGCTCAAATGGAGTTGGGGTTGTTGCACGGGTCTCACATCTTCCTCTAACAAAATTCTATGCATGCAAGTGAATGGACTTATGCCTTTGATGTTGGAAATAGACCATCCAATTGCTTCCTTATTTTCCCGTAACACCACCATCAACTTTTCTTCTTGTTATTTGGTGAGTTTCCTTGAAATGATAATCGGGAGCATCTCCCATTCCCCAAGAAATACGCCTTGAGGTCACTTGGAAAAGGTCTAAGTTCAATCACCAGAGCTTTCACAAGTGACAGAAGGAATTCTGGTTCTTCGGGTTCCATTGAATTCAAAAACTCTTGCACAACATCGTCAACAATATCAATAGCATGGCAAGAATATTCTTCAAGAGGATACTTCATAGAGTCATTTATGTTAAACTCTACTTCAATCTCATCGAATTCCATGGTGAGGGTACCATTATGCACGTCAGTGATGGTCCTAGAAGTCTTCAAAATGGCCTCCTCAACAAGATTGGGCGGCATGTTTATCATGTTCCATGTCAAGGACATAAAAATCTGTGGGGAATATTAAGGAATCCACCCTAACCAACACATCATCAACGATACCCTTAGGGTATGCACTAGAACGATCGTCTAGTTGGATCACCACCCCGGTTTTGTGCAAAATACCAAGATTGAGGCTTTCATACAAAGAGTAAGAATCACATTTATTGATGTACCTAGGTCAAGCATTTATTTTTCAAAATGTGTATTCCCTATCATGCAAGGGATTGTAAACATGCCGGGATTGCCACATCTAGGGGGTAACTCCCTTGGCACAAAGCGGAGACATGTTCACTTTTCCCATTTTAAGCTTGTTCTTTGTTTCTCATTTACAACACATAATTCCTTCAAAAATTTAGCATATCTAGGAATTTGTTCAATAGAATTCAAGAGAGGGATATTTATCTCACACCTATGAAAGACTTCGTAAATGTCTTTGTTGGACTCCTTCCTCTGTTTGTCCTTCAAAGCTTCTGGGAATGGTGGTTCTGACACTTATGGGGGAATTTAAACCACCCTTTCCTTCTTGTGAGGAAGGGATGAAGGTTCGGTAATGGAGGTTGATTTCTCAACAATGATCTCCTTTTCCTTCTCCTTCCCCTTCCTTCCTTGCTCCTTGGCCACATTCTCGGTCTCTTCTTTAACATCTTTCTCAAACATTTCAAGCCTTCTAGGTTCACCTTCAACAAATTCATCAACCGGAGGAGAGCTAACCTCTTTAACACTTCTTAAAGTGATAGAACTAGCATTTTAGCAGGGGTTGATATCCGGTTTAGACGGAAGTTTTCCTTTTTCTTGGGCCTCTATCCGATTCACCACTTGAGCTATTTGGCTCACTTGAGTTTCCAAGTTCTTTATGCTCGCCTTGGCTTCATCTTGGAATTGTTCTTCCTTTCTCCACGCACATGCTCAACCGGTGAATGGCTTGTATCACCTCATCTTTTTTTAACCCCGAGCTCTCCCCTTGGTCTTAGGGATTGTTTGTGGACCCTTTAAAATTGTTTTTGAGGTGACCAATATTGTTGTTGAGGAGGCCGATATGGTTGAGGATTTTGGCCTCCTTGAGAGTTTCCATACCGGAGGTTCGAGTTATCACGATTTTCCAAATAGTATGGCCGGTTTTGGTAGCCTTAGCCACCTTGGTACACTTCATGTCTTTGATATCCTTGGACAACTTGGTAGTTTTGGTTGCCTTGGTAGCCTTGGTTTCCCTGATACCCAATGACACTCACCACCTCGACATAATCATCTTACAAAGTATAACAAGTGTCTGTAGGATGCGCTGATAGACAAATTTGACAAGATTTAACATGTGGCACATATCCAGGCTTGGTTATCAAAGATTTCACCATGGAAGCAAGGGCCGAGACTTGGTCCTCAAGCTTTCCACTATTAGAAGGGTCACTTGCGGGCATTGGATTTCTCCTTCCCAAATCAGCCCTTGAGATAAAGTTCCTTGACTTCTCCACTAGCTCCTCATATAATTGCATAGCCTCCCATGAAGTCTTGTTCCCAAGGGTAACACCATAAGAACTCCTCACTAATCTTTGGTCCTCATCAAGAAGATCATTGTAGAAGTAGTAGACCAAATCTCCCTCTGAATAGTCATGGTAAGGACAACTTACGAGAAGCTTCTTGATCCTCTCCCAATTGTCAAAGAGAGATTATTCATGCCATTGGAGGATGTTGCTTATGTCCTTCTTCAAAGCGGCAGACTTCGAGCCCGGGAAGTACTTGGCCAGATATTTTGTTTCATGTCTAGCCAACTTTTGATGCTCTTGGGTGGTAGGTAGTGGAGCCAATCTCTTGAACCATTTCTCAATGTGAACGGGAATGCCTTTAACTTGTAAAAGTCTTCATTTACTCTATGAGGGACCATACCACCACACAAAAAGTGAAACTCAGTGAGGTGCTTGTTGGTATTCTTCCCTTGCCTACCAAGGAAGATAGGTTGCATGTTTATAAACCCGGTCTTTAGATAGAAGTGCACATTCAGCCCAACCAATGGATACTCAATGCACATCGGTTGTTGATAAAGGTTGGGGGCCATAATTTCCCTCAACAAGGATTGCCCCAAAGGAATTTCCCTTCCTTGGAGAGGAGGAGCTCTCCCTTGAAGAGGAGGATGTTGAGGCTCTCCTCACAGATGCTTGTCTTGGTGCTCATTTTGATGGTCCATAGAAGTAGAAGTATCCAAAAAATGGTCACTAGGCAGGGTGTTATTCACACTTTCCAAAGAAAGCCTCCTAGACCGTCTCAAATTCAACTCTAACTCGGGGTCATAATGTAGGGGTTCTTGTGAAGAGGATCACGTACAAACCAAAAACCAAGAACTCGAACAATACGTCTCCAAGCCAAGAAAAAATGGCAAGCCAACTAAGAAATCAAAACAAAAGAAAACTAATAAATATATTTACAATTAGCACATAATCACATATAATATTCCCAAACACTTAAAAATAAATGCCTCTTCCCCGACAGTGGTGCCAATGTTTAGGAGGTTATCATCGTACCTCTCAAAGTTATATTTTTAAGCCCTAATGCTTCCTTTCTTCAATTGATAAGATAATGGCAAGTCAGGATCGTCCACGAGAAGAGGGATCTTTCCAAGTGTTGAAACTTATATAGGAGAAAACATACTAGATATAAGCATGTATAGATACATATAAAAGCATGTAAACGGTATGGGGGGTTGGTTGGGTTTTGGTCCTAAGTTATAAAATTGAAAGACAACAACTAGCAAAGCAAGAGAACTATGCTAATCATGCAATAACAACTAAATAGATTATTAAAACAATAATTAACGGGGCCTTGGGGAAAATCGACTTCCACTTCCAAACTTCCTGTAGATCATAGATTCATTCACTCATTCAGTTACATTTATTGTCTATGGGAAATGTTATTACTTCTCATTCGAAGATCAACATTCATTCTTAATAGTAGTTTGCAGAGACAAACAACGACCATTTCCAAACCTCATTGATGATCACCCTAAGCAAACAACACCATAGAGGTATTTCATCAATGGAATTTCACACAAAGGACCATAGGTTTGATAACAAGAAGCCTTCTACCAAAGACATAGTCATTTAACCAAAAAAATATTTACTAGGTTAACCTTAGAAAAAACCACATTCAAAGTTCAACCTTTCTTTTCATCTATGGGATAAATATGAGAACATCCACATTAACATACTTATCTAGCAAGGATCACCACACATTATACACAAGAAGTTCTAAATCAATGCTTTTGGATTTCATGTCAAATGAGCTAAGAAATTTGTAACTTTCCTAACACACTAACACTTCAATCATACAAACATTTCATATATACTCAAACAACCCATGGTATAAATGAGGCAAAACACAACATTTGGCATAATAAATGCTCCCTAATAAATGTTCATAAATGAGCAAATAGAGAATCTCACCACATAAGTTTGGAAGTTTCAATCAATTGCTTCCAAGAACTAGATTTAGGTACTAGAGTTCATACTAATTAATGCTAACAAACTAAACATAAAATAAGAGAAATCAAAGATGAAAATGGTGGAAAACAAGGGTTAGAATAGTACCAAATTGGGGTGGAGAAAAAGTTATAAATGAGAGGAATGAGAATGCTATTTAAAGTACAAAAAGGATAAGGTTGGGTTTTAGTCACCCGTTCATCGCGACTCGCCACGGACGCCGGAACTTACCCTTGTCTTCTTTTCTTCTTCTTATAGCAAGCACTCTTCTTCACAATAATCCCTCTCATTGTTCAAGCCTTCAAATCTTTGAAGCAAGTCTTCAAGGTCTTCAAAAGATGATCTTCAATGGCCTCCGGTCTTCAAGTCTTCAAATCTTTGAAGCAAGTCTTCAAATAATCATACAAGAAATTCATATACTTAAACTTCCAACAAAATTAATTCCATTAACAGTTCACATTCAAAGATCAATAAAGGCACAATAGCAAGAGAAATAAATAGATAGATATGATTCTCAAGACATTAGCAAGGAAGTCTTAATCAATTTTTCCCAAAATTAAACTAACCTAGATAAATAAAAGACATGATTAACCTACAAAAAACTAAGAAACGAAAGAAAGGAAAACTAGGGTTTTTCAACCCAGAAAATTGCAGGAAGAAGAAGAGTTATAAATGAGAGGAAAGAGATTGCTATTTATAGTGAAAAAAGGATAAGGTTAGATTCCGGCCACCCATGCATCGCGACTCGCAACGGGCACCAAAACTTACCCTTGTCTTCTTTTCTTCTTCTTGTAGCAAGCACTCTTCTTCACAATAATCCCTCTCATTCTTCAAGTCTTTAAATCTTTGAAGCAAGTCTTTAAATCTTTGAAGAAAGTCTTCAAGGTCTTCAAAGGATGATCTTCAACAGCCTTTGGTCTTCAAGTCTTCAAATCTTCGAAGCAAGTCTTCAAAGTCTTTGAAAGGTGATCTTCAACGACCTCCAATCTTCAAGCCTACATGTTCTTTCTTTGTTATGCAAAATCCACTTAGAAGAGGTAAAAGAGAGTAAAGTCACTCTTACCTCTCCTAAGAGAATTTCAAGGTAAAACACAAGCTCTTGATGATAAAGGAGCACAAAAGTGATCCCAAAAAGTGCAAAGTTGTGTACATAAAATGGACACATCAGCAAGGTTTCAATATTTTCGTTAATCATAAATATTTGAAAAGGTTTGACTTTATGGGGTGTAGTGATTCTTTTTCTGAGCCTATTAGGTTGCTTCATGCCACTCGATCTTTTGCCAAAGAGTGTGAGGGGATTTTTTCGTCTGATCGCTTTACATGCATGGCCTTTCTCCCCTTAAGAACTGGGTAGCAACACCATATTCCATCTCCATCTCCCTCTTCGCATTCGGGTTGTCCCTGCAGTAAGTTCATTCCTGATGGGTATGATGTTGAATCGCATAGAAATAACATTGTCTGCATTTTAGTTGACCTTGTATCTATGACCATATACTTGCATTCACTTAACCTTCCTATTTGTGTTCAAGAATGGAGGCTAACCTTGGGTATTTATTTGAAGTACATGCTGCTAGGTATTAATGACCTTGAGACAAAGTGGGATAAGACTGTGAAAGATACTCGGGATGTTGTTTGTGATTTACAAAAGATTTGCAATGAGAAGAATGATCTTATTTCTTAGCAACAGTCGAATAGGGTGAAAATTCTTCACCAACAGGAGAAGACTAGGAACTATGATGCGAATAAGATGCTCAAAGCCCATCAGAAAACAACGATCATTGACAAGCCGTGTACCTGTATTGACGATTTGTACGATCGCTTGAAGAAAAAGCAGGAGGAATGTGAACCTTTCAACTTCTACTATTGGTTGGAAGAAAAAGTTCAATGGGCAGTTTTCAATTAATGCACAACTGGAAAGTGACAATAAGGAGCTTTGCATTGAGTGCAATCTACTTGACAGATCTGTGCATCAACTTGAGCAAACTTGTGTTGAATATAAGAACAAACTCCAGGCTCTTCCCTCATAATATTGAAGGGTTGTTGGTCACAGAGATCTTACAATGGAAGGATTAACTTGCCTGAGGCTGTTCGAACACAAATTTGGCTCCTAGAAGAGAAGGTACAGAACTTGACAGTTGAGATGAAAAAGTATTATGAAACCGTCAATGTTATGAGTTTGCAATTGGAACACGAAGAGTTTGGACCTATTGATGATTTCAAAGCATATTATGCTATATATCTTGGGCATATTGAGCTAAGAGGTCTTATACACCATCCTGCATATTTACACATTAAGTGGAGATAGGAGCATTTGGTTAACAAAGAGCAAGAAGTTAAAGAGAATCGACGTGGAACTGAGCGTTCTTGTCATAAAGCTGAGCGTGGTCATTGCTTTGGTGGTTTGTCATCTTCTGGATCCTCATGAGCCTCTAGGCGTAGGTAGATTTAACAGTTTGAGTGACTTATCTTTCCTTGTAATGTTTTAATAAGTGTTCTCATGTTTTTACGAACCTAGCAGCTTTGTCATTGCCGAATGAAGTTTCTTTCTTCTATTATATATATATATATATATATATATATATATGTTTTCTCTAAGTGAGTGGGTTATTGTGAGATGTAAGTTGCAAAGCTACAAGATCTATGGCTTGCATCTATCACGTCATTCTGATTAGTTAATATTCCAAGCTATCTGCAAGATCTATAGCTTGCATAGCTATTGTAGCTATTATAGAAAAACCTTATACTTTGTGTTGTGCCGTATCTACTATGCATGTTAATTTTAAGAGAAAATATGATTTTGATCAAGATCTATAGCTTGCGATTGTGGATATGGCAATGTTACAAGATCTAAAGCTTATAAGCATCAATACTTACAAAAGATCTATAGCTTACGATTGTTTGATTTGCGAGTATGAAACAAATGAGGAAATCTACTCTTGAGCAAGATCTATAGCTTGCGTTTTTGTGTATGGTCTACTTGCAAGATCTAAAGCTTGTAAGGATCGATAGTTATGCAAGGTTTATAGCTTGCGGTTGTTTGATTTGCGGTTGCAAGATCCAAAGCTGCTAGGTTCGCAAACTTTCTTCGCTAACTTTCCACCTAAGGAAATAGGAATTGAAAACATCCCAAGGTCATCACATTTGTTAGGAAAATTCTTATGATTTAGAGTAGCCACTCCCCCTATTTTCAATTGCCCTACTTTCCTAGTTGGTTTGTTCCTCTTTTTAGTGCAAGCATTTTTCAAAAACTGGCATAAGAAGGAACTTGTTACTACATACAAAATATGAATGCTAACCTCAACCTTCTCAAAAATTTTGCGAATGTTTGCCACATTTTTTGCCACCTTCGGCCTTCCCCTAAGTGCACTAGGAAAAGGTGGTGGAGGGATCACCCTCGCCTCGGTGGGATCCTCTCCAACAACCAGCTCCCGCTCTTCAAAGTTGATCTTGTTACCTTTCACAATCAAATCATACTCTTGCCCAATTTCTTTCTTAGCCTCACGTACCCCTTTCCCGCTCCTTATCTTCAAAGCACTTACATTTCTTGGGTTAACTTTGGGTTGGGAAGGTAGCTTTCCGGATTCCCTAGCCTCAAGTCGACTCACCGAGGTGGAAAGTTGTCTGACTTGGACTTCAAGATTCTTGATACTCAAGAATGCTCTAGTTCCCAGCTCCTCAATTTCTCTCCTTGTCCGCTTTGCAAAAATATCTCTTTTCTTCGCCAATTGAGCAATCGCATCTAGGATCTCCTCCCGTTATGATTTGTATAAGGCGGAATTGGCATTGGAAGACCCTTCTTCCCTAGGGTAGGGTTGAGATTGTACACCTCGATTGTACCCTTAACCTTGCTTCTCATTCCGCCAACGAAAGTTGGGATGATCGTGACATCTTAGGTTGAATGTATTCACGTAGGGACATTGCCTTTCACCTCCTTGGTTCCCCTGAAACCCTTATTGTGATAACCCCCTCGCAAATTTCCTATTTCCTCCAGTGAAGTCCAATGCCTTCACTTTTTTAAAATCTTTAACTACTTGTGGACAAGTGTTAAAAGGATGATCTAGAATGCGTATCCCGAACACCTTAACTTTGATGAGCTCTTCTCTTCATAAATTCCTTCCTCATCGAGGCAAGTGCTTGAACTAGCTCTTTCAACTTGGAATATTGAGGCAGCTCATCCAATGTCTTCACTCGGGATCTAGTACCAAATTGCCTTGTTTCGTTGGCCATTTCTTCAAACAATGACATTGCATCTTTCATTATCTTGTTAGCTATAGAGCCATTGCAAGCCGCATTGACCATTCTCATATCTTCATCACAAAGTCCTTCGAAGTAGTACACTAAATCACCTTCCTTGAATGGGTAGTATGGACAACTTGCCAACAATCTCATGAACCTTTCCCAATACTCATCGAGGGACTTATTTTCCATTTGAGAGATGTTGGAAATCTTCTTCTTCAATCCCGCAGACTTGGAAGCCAAAAAATATTTTTTGAGGAACCTCCGCTTTATGTCCATCCACAAGGAGATTCTGGGGGCTTCATATTGGTGAACATTAGATGAAATTTTGACAAATGTTTGTTTGGTTCTTCACCGGCCATTCCATGAAATGGCAAACACTGGATCATACCACTCTTGAGCTCACATGTCACATTCAGTGGAAAAGGGAGAAATACAATGCATAGATTCTCCAAGTTAGGAGCGATCAACTCCTTAAGGGTGCAATTATATTCCTCCATAACAACATACTCCTCAGCTACAGTCGGCTCTTGTGGAACCCCTGCTCTAGTTCTCCTCCTCCTTCTTCTCCCACCACCTGTGCTTTCCGGTAGGTGTTGTAAAGCTCCAAAGTTTGTGGTACGGGTATGTACCATAAACTAGAAACTAAACAATAACTAACCAAAGACAAACACTAGGAAAAGTGTTAGAAGTAACCATAATAACTATCACACAGGATCAACAACAAAAATCAACTCAAACAAACAAAAACAATACTGACCACTTAACTAACAAGTTGTGCAAGTTAATAATTAAACCTTTAGACTAGCATCCCCAGTAATGGAGCCAATATTTGATCCGCCTTCCCGCGGGGTCGTTAATAAACTAGGCAATCTACTAACCAATGAAGAAGCTTCACAAAGATGGGAAGATTTATATTGTTTCTCCCGTTCATACTACTAAGCTTCCAAGAGGGTAGATAGTGGCAAGACCGGGGTGGTCCACAGAGATGCTAGGAATCTAAAAGTTAACTAAACACAGCTGCAATCGAGTCGTCAATTCGATCACTTGTCAGGAATAGCTAATGTTACAAAGCCGGTTTTGGGAGTGGGGGTTTATCTAACAACTACAAGCATACAAGAACACAAGTGAGTAAAATTATATATAACTAACACTTTGGGAATATTTGCATAACATGACCATTGGTATATTTTGATCCTAGATTTAATCACATTCAAGACATACAAACATATCCTTATGCTTATGCCACATAGTGTGGTCGATGGTTAACACTTCACCCTATCTGTCACATAAGGGTGCTATTGTATTCTTCCATTGGCATTGCCTCCATAATTAAGGGAGCGCAACAACAGTGTAGCCTGCAGTGTAGATCTAATTCTTCCACGTACGACTACATCACGGCCACTCCACTATGAATACTTCTCCCTAGGCCTATAGAGGCAAAGAGATAGGCTCCTTATCGTTGACTCTAAGGTTGCAAATTATGCTAACCCTAGTTTGCTACTACGTTATCTCTATCTGTAACCCTTTGAGCTCAATAACTGGATAAAACTAGTGTACGGTCGATTGTAACGTTGGCTCGATGACCCACATGCATACACCCATACAATCCTGGATATTTGTTACCTCTATTACATCTAGGTCTCACTCCCCGGGGGATATAAATAAATGCGCCAACATGAAAGTAGCCTAAGGTGTAAGCCAACATAGTGTAACAATCATGCAATTAACAATAATGTAGAGAACAAGCCAACCTTATGTTCATAAGCATAGAAATATAGGTAGATCTCAGAATCTCACAAAATAACTACAAAGTCATGAATACAAATATAAATTCCCAAGCTAAATCACTACTCCCTGAGCATTGAACCTAAATATTTCATTAGATTCAATGCCCTTGGGAAAAAAACAAGGAGAAATAAATTAGAAAGAAGGGTTAACCACTTTCTCTCTCTACCTACTCTTAGGAGAATGAAACAAATGAAAACCAAAATCAAAACCTGGTAGACATAGGGTCCAATATACAGTAATAGTGAATTCGACCTTGAAAAAGGCCGAAAAAAAGGCAAAAAATCCTAGCAGCCAAAATTTGCATGGGTCGTGTAAAAGGGCACGACCCGTATAGCCTAGGTCTGGCACGACCCGTGTTATTAGGCACGACCATTCTGGCTTGGCTTGGCACAACCCGTGTTGTTTGGAATAAATTGCCGGCTAGGCATTGGTCTCGACCATTCTGACATGTGCGACCGCATCGTTGGTCACGGGCCATCTGCTGGGAGCTCCTTCTCGATCTGGTGAATGGTGCAGGCCAGGTAAATTGTCACAGAGCGCCAGCCGAGTGCATGATTTTCCTTTCTGAATGACGCAAGCTGAGAAAATCCTTGCAGGTCGTTAGCTGGGAATCAATTTCTTAGAAAAATGATGGTGCGGTGACAAGGGCCTTGTAAAGTGACATAGCACGTGCCCATACTTAGCCGCACAAAGCATTTGGTTGGCACGATCCATTTGAAACAAGGTGGGTTGTGCCAAGGATCTCCGGCGCGACCGTACTGGCTAGTACAACTTATGTTAATTCACACGGCCATACCAGGTCTTCAAGTGTTGGACTCGACTTCGTTCTTCTTACAGCTTGATTCTATCTACTACCACATTTTGGCTCGTGGCCTTCTGTCTACTACCATCCTTGTGAATGGCCTTCTACTATCTACTACCACCTTTGCGATTGGCCTTCCACAAGACTACGCCAAAGTGCTCACGAGCAACCTACTAATAAGCTCACAAAAGAAGATCTAGGTGCTCGTGAGGACAAAGTGTCCATTAGATCCAATTAAGTCTACAAAACTAAGGATTTAGATAAGAAAAGTAACAACGATCATCTAAACCCTTTGTAATGTAAACCTAACTAAAACTAGCAATCAACCAACCAAAACATAATAACAAATGTATCGAATGAATTAGTAAATGCATGCTTTTAGGTGCAGATTATAAGGCTATTACATCATGTTATACGCGACAGAGTGCATTCAAGAAGTCCGTGAATATTTACTTGAAATTAACAAGGTTAGCGTACTACTGTTAATAGTAATCTATTTAACTAAGGATTCAAAATATTTTCTAATATCTTGTTATTATCATATTTTCAAAAAGGATTTGAAGCCCTACTCGCAAGATGATATCAACAATGCGAGAAATGTTTTGGCTGGGCATCTAAATCTCAATAGGTCAACGACGCTGAGGAATTCTGATATTGCTAAAGTAGCACAAGTTGGATATAAATTGGAGCCTCCGAATCAAATACCAAATCTGGCTTCTTTTATTTGGTCATGCACCAAGAAACTAACAAATAAAATTAGTAGGTAAATGAATAAAAAATTACTAGCCATTCCCGGATAGCTGTTTCACTCACCAAAATAATCTACAAACTCTAAAGATGAGATTAGTGCAGTAAAAAGTAGAGTGACTTCCATGGGGAATGGAGCAATAACTATGATAAATATACCTACTAATATGGAACATGTTGGTGAGGCTACAAAGATTTGTTTGTAACTAATAATGTAAACTAACTAATATCTAATATGCAAACGAATAAATATAAAGATCAAAAAAATATATGAAGAAAGTAATCACCTTAGAATAACTCGCATTTGTTAAACATCTATCCTCAATGAAAAGATAAATCAATTTCTTTGTATCTATCAGTTATAGGATGGCATGCATTTGCTAAAACCTTCTAATTCTTTCTTTCCTTATCGATGGTTATTTAATGTATAATTAAACAACTATTTCCCTTATCAAGATATCCCTAAAAAGTATTCACTAAATCAGATACACACTTCAATAGCATTAAGAATGAAAAGAACTTAATACAACATTTACCCAAGTATTTGCAAGTATTAATGCATGTATAATTGTTCCCTATCTTGTTATTACAATTTGTATCATTTATCTGTTTTTCACAAGAATTAGCTTCTTGCTAACCTGTTCCAAAAATTATATATTGGTGGAATTAGCTAGCATTATCCTAATAATATTCAAGTTGATTAGGCTTAAACACGTCAGTGCTAAATTAAACTAAGAACAATAAAAAACATATAAAAAATAATTAAAGTTGTTTTCTTCAAGTGTAGATTGAAGATGGTGTAGGGGTTCGTTTGGAAAATCCTGTGGGTTTTACGTTGGTGGACTTTAATCGAGTGGGTTACGAAGAAGACAAGTTCATCTTAGCCACCCAAGTGCCATGTGTTTTACATCCAAGACCTCAGCGGTGAGAAGTGGCATGTTGTACTCCATTTGAAGAAGTTCTATTTTGAAGATAAGATTGATTGGGTCGTCTAAAGATAGGGGGTTAGTTTAAGTGTATTGTACCCTTTTGTATCATTTTATATAAGCCCCCTTGAATTAGATGAGGTCTCAGTTCATGTTGGCCCTTAAATTCTATTGTTTTGTGTTTTTTTAAATCATTTTAGATGTTTCTAAGATTGTTATAGCCCCGGTATTTTCACACATATATCGGTGCTAAGAAATAGAGTAAGTCCTCTATTTTTACATAGGCACCATTAAAACTTGAAAAGACGGCGATTTAAGAATACTGATGCTGCATAGTAAGAAACTTATAAAATTCCTTGCTTTGGTCCATAAATTTTTAATGATAGACATTAAAGAAGTTGCATGAGGTCGTGTCTTATATTCATAGGCATTGGTTTTGACATTAACGACGCCGGTAGTGGTACCAGTGCTGCATCCTTAGAATTTTCTTTAATCCCTTCCACTCTAGTCTCTAATTTTTTGAAGAAAATAATTAAATCAGTTGTGTCAGACTGCATTTGATGTGCATAGGCACCAGTAGAACTATTACCAACATCGGTAATTGTGTCGATACTACAAACTTAGAAAATTTTATAAGACAACGTTGCTCTCTGATTCCAAATTATTTTTAAAAATAACATGATAGCGGATGCTTAAGGCTACTTCTGACGTCCATATGCACTAGATGCTTTACCAATAGCACGGGTACGTGTACCGGTGCTGCATACTTCAAAATTTTGAGAAGCCCTTACTTTCTGGTCCATTTTCTTTTATTAATAAAATGATATAAAGCAGCCTCACGCAGTTTCTTGAGCTTCTGATAGGCACCGGTATGAAAATAATGGTACCTATGGATGTACAGGTGCTAGTAATATTTCTAGATTTAAACTTGTTTTCTTCGTTGTGAGTCTTCTCATTCTTAATTGAACATGCAAAGGTTTTTAACCACATAAATCCGAACACCCTATTTCTTCAAATTCGACCAAGTTCGTAAGGGGAAGGTAACATGTCACTCTCCCTTAATTCGTAAAATTTCCTCATACAAAGTTATTGGACTATTATTGAATTCTTAAACTGACAAAAAATTCATTAATTTAATATAACTAAATATAGGGATGAATAATGAAAAACACTTATTTTGGTGGAATGGACATTGGGGTAACACATTTTTGGGCCACAATGTAACTTTGTAAGAATTAGTAAAAGTATTCCAAGTACACTTTTGATGCTCTTCCATTCACCCATACATGTCCCAGATCACAAATTGGCAATCCTCTAGTATTGAATTTCATTTCGGTGGCACCAATTTTGAAATTCGACAATTCCAACTTTCTTGGAGAGACCTAAGTGTAAAAAAGTCAAAACTTTACTCGTATCTCCAAAATTGAAATTCTTTTGAATGTAATCGTAATCTTAAACCCCCCCCCCCCTACTCTAGAACATGTACTAGCACTTCCGAAAAAAACCCTAAAAACTTATATATTTGATATTTCTGTATTCGTGCAAGAATAACAAAAATCAAGTATTTTTTAGCAGTGGATATTGGTGTAACACAATTGCAGACTGCATCTTAATTTTCCAAAAATGTGTAGAAGTAGTTAAAGTTCTTTTCGAGGCTCTTCCATTCACCAATACATGTCCAGAATACTAAGTAGCAATCCCCTATTATTGAATTTTATTTCGGTGTCGCCAATTTTAAAAGGACCTAAGTGTAAAAAGTAAAAAATTTACTCATAACTCCAACTTGAAATCTGCTTGAAGGTAATCATAATATTAACTCCCCCAAAATTCATCAAACTCAAATAATTATTTTTCGTTTTGATATTTATTTAATGATTAGAAAACTCTGGATTGCGGAGCGATGGATGTCAACGTAAACCAAAAGATCATTCCAAGGGCCTATTTGCAATAATGAATGAAAATGGGATCGAGAACATACACCTGGTTTGTAGATTCTTCATACAAAACCTTATGCATGTTATCGACCAAGGTATCACTCGGGTGCGGAAAATGTATGGCATGTAATGTGTTTTTAAAATTTTAGTGCCATAAGAAATTTTATGAAAATTTGATAAGAGGCGATCATTTTACCCATTTAGGCCCAAATTTAAAACTCTTCATTGTACATTCCGGAATCTGTTATTGATTTGGACAATTTTGTGCTTCGACAAATTCAAATTATTCGTGGGGACCAAAATGAGAACATTCAAAAGTTACTTAATATAGTGTAAATTGTTAGCTTAGGTCAGGATATGAGTCTGTACCGGTGCTCTCAAATATTTAGGGGGATTTTTTTTTGAATATTTTCGCTAGGAAAAGGCTGGAAAACCAATTAAATAGGCACCGGTATCACTGAAACAGGCACCGGTATAAATACCGGTGCTCCAGACTTAGCCTTCACTTTTTGGATTTAGCCTTCTACAAACTCTAAATCCAGAGGGCCTCGAAGATCCTAAGTCCTTCATTGAGAAGGCATTGGACCAGGTCGGCACCAGTACAACCAAGTCAGAAGGTGATCCCAACGACGAGGAGAAAGACAAGGAGGTTCAAACATAGTCTTCCATTATGTTTAATGAGATTTGATGCTGGTGCTGAACTATATGAGTTTCGGGATATATCTTAACTACCAGTGCACAATTACTAGCACCGGATGACTACCTCATGGATTTTTGTTCTCCGGTATAATTCATATCTTACCGTTGCGGGAATATGTGCACCAGCAGTTGATAAACATGCATTAGTATCATTTTTTGTGCTCATAATATTAAGCACCAGTATCATTTACCGGTGCTCGTAACTACATTCCAGCACCCACTCACATAGGCACCGGTATTCCAAGGGCCCAAAATATCAATGCCGTTGCGCTGAATTACCGGTGCCTATGACCTTGTTCTACAATGGTGTATGGCCTATTAGTAAGAAAAAATAAATTAAAAATATAAAGTCCAATAAAAATAAAAGGAGAAAGTCCGTTAGACCAATTGTAAAAAAAACTCATTTTTATAATTTATATGGTTGATATTATTATTCAATATTGAAATTCTTTTTAAAATATTTTCATAATTATAATGTCTCAATGCGATGAATGAAAATAAATATTAAATTACCCTATTGGTCATACTAATTATAATTTGACCCGTCTAACTGTTAATTGGTGTAAAATGAGACTTTGTGAAATAAATAATAAAAATTTCCATATAAAAGTAAATAACAAAAGAAAAATGAAAAATGAGCCATCTTTAAGATATGTAACAAAAATTTGTGAAATAAGTACTCCAGAAAGTTTTATATGTTAGCAAATGCTATATGTTAAGGTGTTGGGCAAATAAGATTCTATCATGCATTTCAAAAGTCACTCCACACTCCCGATAAAACCTTTCACTTTATTAAATATAAAATTTATGTAATATGTGGTAGAATTTTATTTGCCCAACACATTAACCTACAACATTGCTAATATTTAAAATTCTCTGATAAGTACTCCATGGGAGTCAGAGTCATACTCTCTTTGATAAGGTATGGGCTTAACAGCCCTATATCGCATGCTCTCGGCCCAACTAGACGAACATGCCCAAGACAGGATCAACGGATATAAGGGCCAATGGACAACTAAGATGGGATGGGCACTGTCCCATCAGCCACCAAACACGTATAACAAGGAGATAAGCATACAAACGAGGAAAGATCTCATGATCAACATATTATTCACCTAGATGCGCTCTACACAGAATACATGGTTGATCGGAGCGCCAGAGCTGGCATGGCTTTGTGCCTGCTTGTCTGACCTTAGTATGTCTGTCTTGTAGACCCAGGTGCTCACTGGACCAAAGGAGAATGACAGGAAGGGGATAGCAAAGATTGACATTAACATTGGCACCATCTGTGGGGATCGCATCATCTTTTAGCATTCGTGCAACTTCAGCAAAATGGAAAGACATCCAGCAAGAAACTGTTTAACCTGGTGGTCATGAAGGATGTGACGCATCTGAAGGATGAGTCCACCCCAATGCGGACGTTGATGGGAGAACAATACCAGTTTCTCACAGTGGCAGAGCTTGCAAACAACTTAGATATTCTCTAGACAAAAAGAGATGATACATAAGTTGAGTGAGATAGAGGAAAGGGAAAAGTGCAAGACAAAGAAAATGGGATATGGTATGTAGCCAACTGAGCTCTTTCCAGAGTAGGAATGTAATAGAAAGGCACTTAGTTGAGAAGAGAGAGGGTCGGAGACAGCCCAGAGCATAGCCAAGAACGTAAAAGGAACAGCCACCTCCGGAAGGAAGGCACAGGCCGGAGGTGGAAAGGTGGTAACAAACCGCGAGTGGTAGGAGGGTTACATACCTCCATCGAGGGGGAAAGAGCATGCCAAGGGTATGCCCCGTTGAGAGAGACGGAGGAAGAGTCGAGGAAGAAAAGCAGATTATCGCAGTTCACCAGGAAGATATAGCTATTCACGGCTGATCCAAAGCTGAAGATACCGATGAACCTGGGGAGTATAACAGTGACACAGATACAAATGACCATTTGCACACATCTGCACAACCATGGCCACTTTTACTAAACCACAAGTCATCTGGGGCAAAGTGTTTGCAACCACCCTGACAGCAGCAGACAGGGTGTGGTTCAAGAATCTGGAGGATGAGACCATCGACAACTCTAGTCAGCTCGAATAGAAGTTCCTGACCCACTTCATGCAAAAAATAAGTTCCAAAAGACAAGGTCTAAGCTCCTGGAAATCAAGCAGAAGTCGGCAGAGAAACTATCAGCATACTGGGAGCCGTTCAGCGACGAGGCGAACTAGGTGGAAGAAAGAAGCAACCAATTCCTCATAGACACGTTCATAAATGAACTGGGGCACGAACTATTGTTGAGGGACTACACTCTAGACCTGCCAAAAATAATTTGATGAGTTTATGAGGAGAGTTAGAAACTTCAGCTGGGCGAAACTGGCGGACAAACGAATGAAGGAGACACAGGGTGGTCACGGCCACCAGAATGCTGATGCAGACGGGGATGAAAAGCCGAGAAAGGTTGGGTGCACTAAGGCGACCACCCAGCAGTCATCGAGCAGATTTGAAAAGATGGAAAGGTTCTTCACACCCCTCATCAAGACACACAAAGAAATCTTTGCACTGTGCACAGGGAAAGGTATACTGGATGTACCACAAAAGATGAAGGTGGACCCCAGCAAAAGAAGTAAGTATCGATTCTGTGATTACCATGATGACTATGGTCATGACATGAACGACTACATCTACTTGAAGCACAACATAGAAGACTACGTGTAGAGCGATGAGCTGGTGCACCTGGAAAAAAATGCAAGGGCCTATAATAAGGCCACGTACCAGAACAAGAATAAGCGTGGAGGTTTCTGCAAGTAGCACGATGGTTGTGGCTGAGCAAGGAGCCCCAACAGGGAATGAGATCGTAATAAAGGAAAGAAGGTCGCTAGAGATGAGGTCGATGAAGAATGAGGTAAAAGGCAGAGGGGAACACTCCCGTTGAGAATTGCAGAACAGCGACGGCGACGTACATATACGCCATCATAGGCAGGAGAACCGAAGAAAGGATTGAATCTCAGCAGAAGGCACGTTGCAAACTGACACCGCAACTAACACCTGTAGACAGGAAGCTAGGCACAAACAAGGCAATAACGTTTGGCGATGATAACTCGATACCAGAGAGGTCGGCTAGTAGTGATACGATGGTGACAATGGCCAAAGTCATGGAAAAGATTATCCACGGGTATACATAAATAGTACAAGCTCTGCAAATATTATGTTTTGGCACTGCTTTGAAAAGCTGGATGAGAACACGAGGAGAAAGTTGGAACCAACAAACACCTCGTTGATGGACTTTGTAGGCAGAATAGCGTGGCCAGAGAGAACCATACTCCTCTTGGTGACGATCAGAAAAGGAGATAGGAGCAAGACTGTGGACATAAGTTTATAGCTGTGAAGCCAAGCAGCCCGTACAATCTGATACGGCAGACTGGCTCTAGCATTGTTGAAGGGGATAGTGGAAACCCTACACCTGCTCTTGAAATTCCCAACCAATAGGGAGTGTCACAGAATTTATCCCAGCAAGTGCAAGCGAGAAGACGGAAGTAAGAGCCAGGAGAGGCAGGTCAGTAAAGCTAGGACTGTTAGAATTATTGCATGCAGAGTTAACCCATTAAAACTAGGCGCAGAAGTGCAAGCAGTACAGCTAAGCAGGGAAAAGTCAGTGCATGTAGGAACATACCTCCCACCTAGGCTGAGAGACGAACTTGTGAAGGTGTTGAGAGAAAAAAAGGTGAGCTTTTATCTGTAAGCCAAAGGATATGACTAGAGTTCCAAAGGAAGTTGGCTATCATAAGTTGAAAGTAGACCCGTCCCATAAGCATGTCAAGTAGAAGCTGGGGATGCTTTGCAGTGAAAGGAATGAGGGAGTTAACAGGGAGGTGAGCCAATTGGTTATAACTGGGATCATGCAAGAAATTTCCTACCTAATGTGGATGACTAACCCCGTGCTAGTGAAGAAGATAGATGACAGCTGGAGGATATGGGTGGATTACACAGACCTAAACAAGGCCTGCCTCAAGGATTGCAACCCACAACCAGTCATTGACCAAAAGGTACATGTCATTTCCATTCTAGAAAGTGATGTAGAAAGAACAACGTTCATAACTGAGACAAAAGCCTTTGGATACCGAATAATTCCCTTCGGCCGGAGAAACACCGGGGCCACGTACCAAAAGATGGTAGACATGATCTTTCAAAAACAGATTGGAATGAACCTAGAGGTGTATGTGGATGACATGGTGATAAAGATCAATCAGTATGAAACCTTCGTGGAGGATGTAAGGGAGACCCTGATACGATTTAGTGCAACAGGGATGACGTTATACCCAGTTAAATATCAATTCCGAGTGGGGGCAGGGAAGTTCCTGGGACACATGGTGACGAATGAAGGGTTACGGGAAAACATCAAGAAAGTAAAATAAATTTGGAGATGAAATCGCAAAGCACAATCA
The DNA here is from genome assembly GCA_037428765.1 of Rubia yunnanensis. NCBI lineage: Eukaryota > Viridiplantae > Streptophyta > Magnoliopsida > Gentianales > Rubiaceae > Rubia > Rubia yunnanensis. Next base: position 70,164,805 of record CM075066.1, on the reverse strand, counting down.
ATATGGTACATCGCCTGAATGAGAACCTGGAAGCTATGAACCGCTTCATGTCCCGGGCTGCAGAGGGAGCACTTCATTTCTTAAAAATACTGAAAAGATGTGTGGACAAAAGAAGGTGGTACGATGGGGAAAACTAGAAGAGGAAGCATTCGAAGAGCCTAAGGCCCACCTGAAAGATCTTCCAACCCTAACCAGCCCAAAGAAAAGAGAAACCTTATACCTGTACATAGTAGCAAGCAAGGAAACAATCAGTGGCGCACTGGTTAAAGCAGAAAACAAGGAGAAACGACCTGTATACTTTGTGAGTCAGGCTTTGCAAGCCCCAGAATGGGGATATACAAGTCAGAATAAGCTTGCCTTGGCTTTAGTTCACATGACAATGTGGCTAAGGCAGTACTTCCGGGCACACCTTGTGATAATGCTGACCAATCAACAGCTGAAAATGATACAAACCAAGCCAGTGGCTTCAAAAAAATTGGTAAAGTGGGTAGTGGAGCTAGGAGAATATGCCATTGAATATGCCCCAAGGAGAGCAATGAAAGGGCAGATAATGGCAGACATTCTAGCGAAAATGCCCAAGGAAGGAAAGATGCGAGCAACATAAAAGCACAGAGCCCCACCCAGGCTACAGGCCAAGATTGGTTGACAAGCCTAGGTGTGTGGAAATTGTTCGTGAACGGAGCATCCAGAGTGGAAGGAGCCAGTGCAAGCCTAGTGATATTGGATCCGGAAGGCGTAAAGGAAACTTATGCTCATCGTTTCAAGTTCCCAGCCTCAAACACTAAGCAGAGTATGAAGCACTAATTGTGGGCATGAAGATAGATAGAAAGTTGGGAGCAAGAAAACTACAAGCCCATAGAGACTCGATGCTAGGGGCTAACCAATATAACAGGTAGTACGTTGTCAAGGAACCAACAATGACAAAGTACATAGATAAGATCAGAAGCCTGGTGTCTGATTTTGAAGAGTTTGATATCACCAGGGTCCCAAAATCACATGACACAAAAGCAGATGCACTGAGCAAACTAGCATTCTCAGCGCATGCGCACTTGACTAAGTCTATGCTGCTGGAGAAGCTGGCCAGGAGGTCGACTGGTTTAGAATGGGTGGGAGCAATACACAATGCGACAGCTAACTGGACAACACTCATCTGGAGCTATCTGAAGCATTAAACGCTACTAACACACGAGAAACAAGCGAGAACAGTCGGGAGAAAAGCACTGTAGTATGTAATGAAAAGCGTTTGTTATAAAAAAAAGGTGTTATACGGAGTCGTGGCTTACGTGTGCAGAGCCTAAATTGGCAAACACAATCCTTAGAGAAATGCACAAAGGGAGCTATGGCAGCCATCAGGGTCCGAGAAAATTTTCATTACAAATAGTGCGAGCTTGATACTATTGGCCGAACATGAAAGCGCAAGCAGAAAAAATGGTCAAAGAATGCCACAAGTGCCAAGAACACGCCAAGGTGCAGAAACTCATGGAAGAACAAATGACAAGCATAAGATTGCTCAGGCTCTTTGCCAAATGGGGAATCGATATGGAAGAGTCGTTCACTGAGGCAGTGAGAAGGAAGAGGTTCTTCTTGGTAACGATAGACTACTTCACCGATGGGTAGAAGTCGAGGCCGTAACAACTATAATGGGGAAGAAAATCACAAATTTTGCTTGGAGAAGTATAGTATTCAGTTTTGGAATCCCACGGGTGATAATGAGCAACAATGAAAAGAGGTTCATCAATAAACCTTTCATATCTTGACGCAGTGGCCTGAACATAAGGCAACATTTCACATCTTTGGCTCACCCACATGAAAATAGGAAACTAGGGGTGATGAATAGAACAATAGTTCAGGGACTGAAGAGAAAGCTAGGAAAGGAAAAACGAGAGTGGGAAGAGAAGCAGGTAAGTCAGCTATGGGCATACGGAACCTCGCCGATAATGGCTACGGAGAATCCCCTTACAGCCTATATTTTGGAACGAAGGCCATCATCTCTCCAGAAGCCATTGTGACCACCAGGAGAGTAATCGAACCAATGGATCAGGGAGAAAGTGATCAGGAAATTAGGCAAAGCTTGGAAGAGCTAGATGAGCTCAGAGAGAAAACAGTGTTGAAAGAAGCTGCGTACAAGTCCTGGATGAAGCAACATTACAACACCAAGGTCAGGCCTAGATCCTTGAAAGTGGGAGACCTCGCACTGAGAAGAAATAAGGCATACAGAGTTCAGGGGTAAAGGAATATAGATGCAGAGATGGAAGGCCCGTACAAGGTGATTGAAGTGTTGGGGAAATAAGCCTACAAGCTGGAGAAGCTAGATGGAAGACCAATCCCTCTCACCTAGAACATCGCCCCACTTGAGAAGGTACTATGCTTAAGCAGTTATAACACTAAAATTATAACACTGGTAGTCGAATAATTTGATATGTTGATAGGTGGGACGGGAATCCTGAAGGGATCAAATCTTTTGTAAACCCATAAGAAGTATGATCCTAAGGAAATACTGGTCTGCGTTATTTTCCTTTGGTTGTCTTTTGAAGTTTCAATGCATGAGAGAAAATGGCAAAACAAACACTTCTAAATATTAAAATTCCAGGCCAAAAATGCAACTCTGGCTCCAACAGTCACCAAATTACAGGCCGGGTCAAAATAGGCCAAAGCAACAACTCCGGCACCACGATGGTCATTGAGCGATGAGCCTAACCCAGGCTAAAAATGCAACTCTGGCTCTAATAGCTAGTGAATTGTAGGTTGTGTCAAAATATCCAAAGCAAAAGCTCCGGCACCACGATGGTCATTGAGCAATAAGCCTAACCCAGGCCAATAATGCTACTTTGGCTCCAACAGCCAGCAAATTACAGGCTAGGTAAAAATAGGCTAAAGCAACAGCTCTAGCACCATGATGGCCATTGAGCGATAAGCCTAGCCCAGGCCAAAAATGCAACTCTGGCTCCAACAGCCAGCGAATTGTAGGTTGGGTCAAAACAAGCTAAAGCAACAGCTCCGACACCACGATGGCCATTGAGCCATGAGCTAGACCACAGCCAAAAATACAACTCTGGCTCCAACAGCCAGCGAATTGTAGACCTACTCAAAACTGGCCAAAGCAAAAGCATAAGAACCACGATGGCCGTTGAGCGATGAGACTGACCTAGGCCAAAAATGCAACTTTGGCCTAACGCTAGCGAATTGTACGTCTGGTAAGCAACAGGTCCATCACCCCGATGGCCGTTGAGCGATAAGCTTGCCCAAACCAAAAATGGAACTGTGGCTCCAATAGCTAGCCAATTGCAGGCTGGGTCAAAACAGGCCAAAGCAATAGCTCTGGTATTACGATGGTTGTTGAGCGATGAACCTGACGCAGGCCAAAATTTTAACTCTGGCTCCAACAGCCAGCAAATTGCAAGCCGGATCAAAATAATCCAAAGCAACAACACCATCACCACAATGAGCGATGAGCCTGACCTAGAACAAAAATGCAACTCTGGCCCCAATAGCCACCAAATTGTAGGTCATGGTCATATAGGCCAAAGTTAAAGACTCTGGCATCACAATGGCTGCCGAGATGAGAGCCTTGACAGAGATAAGCAGGAAAAAAAGTGTTAAAAGAAAAAAACATGGTGTTGGAAAAAATATTTAAATGTAGTGTTAAATAAAACAACATTAACAAACAAGTTATAAAAAATACTTTTAAAAAAAACACTTTAAAAGGGGGAAGGATATCCCCCCAAGGAATCATAAAAAATAACAACAAAGAGACTACCATTTAAGCATATTTGTCTAAGCCAACTAGGTGTGTTCAACATAAGAAAGGACAACAAGCAAAATATTAAGGGCAACCAGGAAGTGGCATGAAAAGAAAAAAAACATTATTCAATACCACAGTAAGGGAGAACACATCAAACACAAGAAAAGAAAAAAAAGAGTTCATGATCCAAGTTCATAGTATAAAGCCTTCACGGCTTCTCAGTATCGTCAGCAGTAGCTTCATTCCCATCGACAACCTGAGATCCATTCACTGCATTCTTCCCAGCATTGTCAGCATTCCAGCGAGGCTGACTAGTTGAATAGGCGTCCAACTTAGCAGAAGCCTCCACTCAGGGTCATTAATCTATAGCTAAATTAACCCAAGTGAAGGTGTTCCAAACAAAACAAAAGGGATGCAATAGGTTGTCAAAGATAAAATTTATAGTTCTACACTCAACTCACTACTAAGTTATTTATGGGGTAGCTAGTGGCAAGTCCAGATTTTTCCACAAAGATGACAGAGTCTACGAGTTAATTACTGACGCGCCTCCACCCGGGGTTATTAATTGTAGCTAATTAAACCAGGTGGAGGGCATATGGGTCGAAGATAGAGATTTATAATTATGCACCCGTTCTCACTGCTAAGCTACCAAGGGGTAGTAAGCAGCAAGCCCTGGGTTTGTCAACAATGATGCTAGGGCTCAAGTACTAGTTAAAACACAACCTCATGCGGGTCGTCAATCCGCACAAGTGAAAGGAAAACAGCTAGTAAAGAAAACATGCAAAATGGGGGGTTGGTTTTTCAAACTATCAACAACTAAACATAAAAAAATGCATGTTCAAGCAACTAATTAAACTACACACTTGGGAATCATTTAGCAACATGTTAGTCATAATGTTTCAATCCTCTATTCATTCACATAAATACTTACAAAAGACCTATCAGTATGTTCACAACACGTGGTGTGGCTGATGGTATACACTTCCACATCCCTATCATGGTGGGTGCACTTGTAACCCTCCATCGGAACCGCCATCGTAATTAAGGGAGTACATCGAGGTCCGACCATCGTTGTAGGTCTACTTCTCCCCCGTGTTATTACATCCTAACCTTCCACCACTGATCTGCACCACTACTCATGCCTTAGCCAATGCATGTGACATAGTTTTTGGTTGGGTTAAGTTGGTGGATTGCTAGTATTGGTTAAGTTTATGTGACAAGGGGTTTAGACGGCCATGTTTGTTTTTCTTGTCTAAATCTCGCATTTTGTAGACTTCATTGGTACTAATGGACATCTTGTATCCACGGGCTCCTTGATCTTCCTTGTGATCATCTTTAGTAGGCCACTCTTGGGTACTTTTTGGTTACATTCTAAGTGAAGGTCGTTCGCAAGAGCGGTAGAAGATTGAAAGTCGTTTGCAAGGATGGTAGAAGAGGCGAAGGTCATTCACGTTATAATGGTAGAAGATGAAGCCCACGACAATCAATGCATGGTAAAATGAAATTGAAGCCAAAGATAGGTGGCTTCGAAGTTCAAGACGACCAAAGAAGAAAACGGTGAATCATGGTCCAAGAAGTGTTGCCTTAGACCAAGAAAAATCCAGGAAGAATTAGCCTTCAAGACAGGTTCCATTCGATTCTTCTTCTCAATTAATACAAAATCAACTACTAGAGCTCCCAATTTGGACTAACGGTGCACCCGTGGCAAGCAAACGAAGTTCAGCCGATGAAGCACCAGCGGAGGTTCACGGACTGCCCATGGTCAAGCACCAACGCACCATGACAAAGCACACGGGCTGCACTATACAAGAGTTCCAAGGGTTCCGTACAGACCTTCACGAGTCGGGCTTTGACAAAAGCACCGGATTGTGAAGCAAGGAGATGAAGATTTAAGATTTGGCTAAGTATGGAGCTAGTCCATGAAACCTTCACCGACCGTGGGAAGACTTCTGAGTAAAACCACACACTTCTCACGGTCCGTGAAAACCCCCCATGGCCTATGACGATGAATATTCATGGATCGTGCCAGATCTAGCATCCCGTGCTTGCATGTTTCACGGATCGTGGCATCCGTGCAGGTCTGTGAAACCATGGCGGCTGACCGTTTTGGTTATAAATTTATCAATTTTCATTCGATTTCATCTGATTTCACTCTATCAATTTTCTTCTTTACATGTTCTATCCAACGCATTAAGCAGTTTATTTGAGAAAGGTTCATCGGGTAGAGGGAAAGGGTGACTAGAGTTTTGACCTAAGTTGGCCTATTTTGGGCTTATCTTTAGGCCCAATCTTCTAATACTATATTTAGGAGCCTTAGGCCAAGAGCAACGATAGAGACCACTAGTGGTCTCTTACCAATTAAATGTATTATTTCTTTATATCTCTCTTCCACCTCACCTTAAGAAACCACTTAAAAGACTGCCTATTTTGTTCTCCACAATGGCGAGAGACCACTCTGTACTATTCATGGACTTCACTTGATTTTTCTATCATACTTAATAACTTTTTTATATTTAATTTAAATAAATTTGTACACCGAAAATAAATTGAATGTGAAATTTAATAAAACATTTTCATTTTCTAAATTTTAATTTTGTTTTTTTACAAAAATTTAGATTTTATTAAAAAAAAGACACCGTTTCTCGAAAGACGGTGTTTCCATAAGTCATGGAAAGGCTAAGGTTGAAAGTGCAAATTAGAAGAAATAAAGATAAAATTTTTGGGTTGTATGATTGTATGAACCGGATTATAAATTTTATAACTACTACACGTTGCATAATAAAATTTTAGAAGCTACTGGAATACAGAGGAAGCCCAAGCTTACATTGACCAGGCCTAAAGAGCCTGAGTTTGAAACAGCTCAAAGAGTGCGATCAGTGAAAATAAAAAGTTCTGCTGAGCTAGAGGAAGAAATGATGGCTAAAATTCCAAAGTTTAAGGCTCGGCCATTGAATAAGAAGATTCTGGAAACTCCAACTTTGCCTGCATTGTCCAGGAAAAATATACCACTTACTGAGTTTAAGGAGTTCCACCTTGAGACTATGTCAAGGGCCAATCAGAATGCAGAAACATCCAAGGTAGTCTTGGTTGAATCTTCTCAGAGTCATCAGTGGAAGCCAAATCATCTCACAGCACCTAAATCACCTGTTCTTCAAACATCATTGAGGGCACGACCTCCCAGCAGCGTTAAAAGCTCTGATGAACTGGAAAAGGAAGAACTTGAGAAAATTCCGAAGTTCAAGGCTAGGCCTTTAAACAAAAGGATTTTTGAGAGCAAAGGTGATCTGGGGATATTCTGCAACAAGAAAAGGCAGATCACGGTACCTCAAGAATTCCATTTTTCCATAGATGAGAGGATTCCACCTCCAACAAATGTGGCTGACATGTTTGACATGCTGTCAATTAGATCGGAACCTCAGTGTGAGAAACCTATTCCTAGAAATACCACCTCTCAGCCTTTCCAGTTGCACACTGAGGAAAGAGGAATGGAGAAGGTGAGGAAATGGACGAATGAGGTTTTGCAGAAAGAGTGGGAAGAGGAATGTGCTAGGATTCCAAAAGCTAACCCATATCCTTACACCACAGACTATCCTGTGGTCCCCCCCAAACCAGAGCCGAAGCCTTGCACAAAGCCAGAACCTTTTGAATTGGAGAGTCTGATGAGGCATGAAGAGGAAGTAGAAAGGGAAATGGAAGAAAGGCGGCTGAAGGAATTGGGGGAAGCCCAAATGAGGGTTTTCAAGGCTCAGCCTATATTAAAGGAGGATCCCATTCCACTCCCAGAGAAACCACGTATACCCCTGACAGAGGTTCAGGAATTCAATCTTCAAGTACAAAATCGGGCCGTTGACAGGGCTGAATTTGACAAGAAGGTTAAGGAAAAAGAAATGATGTACAAGAGGTACAGAGAGGAAGCCGAATCAGCCAAACTGATGGAGGAGGAAAAGGCTTTGAAACAATTGAGAAGAACATTGGTTCCCCACGCAAGACCGGTGCCCAACTTTAACCGCCCTTTCATGCCTCGGAAGTCTTCCAAACATGTTACGAAGCCGATGTCGCCAAGATTGAATGTGGAGCAGATAAAAGAAAGGAGAAAGATGAGTGCTTGCCCTTATGCTGGACAATCATCGCCCAGTTCTGCAACTCAAATCAGATGAATGAATCCCCCATCGTTAGTGATAGAGATGCATGCAGGGGGCTGCTTGCCCCCACCCCCCCCCCCCCCCCCCCCCCCCCCCCCCCCCCCCCAAACTCCATTTGACATTCCATCTGACAGAGAACGTAAATTTCATTTCAAGTAACCTGTAGCATACATATATCATCATATAGTATATGTTAGCAGAAAAAGACATGTAATTCCTTATTTTATTTTAAAATTATTTTATCTAGTTTGAAATAAACCGATCTTCATTTGAATTAAAAAAAAACATAATAAAATATATTGCAACCAAGACTTTTTATCTTTTATTATTATAATTAAACCCTGTCTTTCCATAAGGCTGTGAAAAGATGGTCTTTCCCAAGACTTTGCCTTACAAAAAAACAATTAGATTTTACAAAAAATTCGTATTTAAAAAAAATCAGATTTTACAAGAAAAAATATATTTTACATAAATTTCAAATTTGCAAAAAAAATTAGATTTTAAGAAAAAACTTAGGTTGGGACAAGAAAGGACAAAAGGTGGGATGCATGTTGTCTCTTGGGTGGTCTCTTGGTAAGAGACCATAGAGTGGTCTCTTATTAAGAGACTGCTCTAGAGACCACCATTGTGGTGGTTTTCGGTCTCTAAAGCGGTCTCTTAATTTTAAGAGGTCACCGTTGCCTTTGCTCTTAGTCTTCTACTAAACCCTAAGTAGAAGAGAGCTAGCATAATGTAGAGTAGATTCTCTCTCTAGTTTAGAGAGAAGGAAGAGGAGAGTTCTTCTTCTCATTCCTTCTTCATTCTTTTTTCTTTCATTTTTTTTCTAGATCCATAGCATCTAACCTAATATTTCCATGCATCTAACCTTTGTAGAGTAGTTTTTTTAGCTTGGGATTCATCTTGGCACTTAGTATGTTCTAAATGCTTATTGAGATTCATTAGATTCACCATATCCTTGTGTTTATGATATTATTGGGATTGTTCTTGAATGTTATAAATGTGTGAATACAACGCCACATATAATCCCACACTTTGGGATGTACTTATGTAAGGTGGAATTATCGATGCCCCCTTGGAGAGAGAAACCTGGATGTTAGAATGGGTAAGGGAGAACGCGTCTATGTGGGTGTGTACACGGGGGATTCGAGAATGCTCTGACCTATTTGTTGTCGCACCAGTCTTAGCTAACTTCATAACTGTTGTACGAGAGGTTGCGGGTAGAGATAGCTAATAGTAGCAAGTTAGGTGTTGTGTTGAAACCTTTGTATCACAGATAAGGTGCATACGATCCTCAGGCCTAGCGTATATAGGACCCGAGGAAGTAGTTGCATTCATGGTGAAAACCCAATACGTAATATCACAGAGGAGAAATAGACCTGCAACGATGGTCAAACCTCGTTGTACTCCCCTAATTACCATGAAGGTGCCGATGGAGGGTTGCGTGTGCACCCACCGTGATAGGGTTGGGGAAGTGTATGCCATCATCGACACCATATGTTGTGAACACACTGATAGGTCTTTTGTATATCTTTATGTGAATGAATCGAGGATTGAAGCATTTGAGCTACCATGTTGCTAAAAGATTCCCAAGTGCCTAGTATAAATAGTTTCTCGTTTGTTAATTGCATGTTTTGTAGTTGCTAATTTAAAATACCAACCCCCCTCCCCCATTGCATGTTTACATTACTAGTTGTTCCTCTCACTCAGGCGGATTGACGACCCACACGAGGTTGTGTTTTAACTAGTACTTGAACCCTAGCATCATTGTGAACAGACCCAAGGTTTCCCACTTACTACCCCTTGATAGCTTAGCAATAAGAACGGGTGCAGAATATAAATCTCTTTATTTTGACAAATAAGTCCCTTGGCTCGTGTTTCTAACAATGATCTGGTCGAGGGCGGATCAAATTTTGGTACCCCTGTCGGGGATGCTTTTTAGTTCAAGTATTAGTTGAGCATAACGTGTTAGTGGGTAGTTAGTATTGCTTTTATCCTTTTCTTGTTTTTGTTTTCCAGAGTAGGTATTTCTTGTGTTCTTGGTGATAACTGAGGATTCTTGCACTGCGATTCCAAATTTGTTATGTTTTCTTTGTTGGGGTTTAATTAAAAAAAGAATAAAAATGTGGGAAAGCACTCAATGGAGGGCCCTTTATAGGGTGTATCATTGTGATCATCCTATAGAGTATTGCCCAAGGTTGAGTGACTATGAGAGAAGAATGGCTCAAAGAGCGAGACTTTGTAGGATATGCCATCGCTACCACCCTACGAAGTCTTTCTCTTGGATGAGCGAAATGAGAGAGAGGTAGGAATCGTTGGTTCCCAAGACCGATAAGATCAAGACTGTTACCCATACCATGACCCTATAAATTTGAGGTTTAGTGGTAACTCAAATTCGTGGTATGGAAATGCTTCGGGAAACCAACACTTTGGGTTATATAGTTTGACTTCACCAACTTACCCAATTCCCCAAAACCAATCCCTAGGATTGGTTCCCAAATCGGATTGTGTGGAAATTTTGCAAGCTATAACTAATGTGACCAAGAGTAGTGATTTACTCCAATCACAAATGCTTAGCAAGATTAGTGATTTGGGGACTTAACTATTCTCAAGCATTATAAAATTTGAATGGCAAGTGCTTAATTTGATGACTAGGGTGAGCCAACTTGAAACCCAATATTCCAAAAATGAACCATCCCTAGTTGAATGTGAAGTTTTGATACATGAATCTAAAGATGATAGGGAATGGCTGGTTGAGAGTGAAGAAGTCAAGGAAGGGGTGATTGTACTTAATTTTCCATATTACCTATTTTCACCCCTACCTCCACCTATAGAACCAATTCCCACATTTTTGGAAACCTTAGAGGAAACCATAGGGAAGCCAATTGAATATGCTAAGCTTCCATACCACCTATTCCCTCTAAAGTTAACTCACCATCTACTATATCTTCCTCTTGGAAGATTCTTACCCCCTGCTCTTCAGTTAGTTGTCCAAGGTGATGGGGTACAAACCCGCACCTTATTGATAACATTAAGGTCGTGACGACGACCTTAAAAATATGGAGCTTATCGGGAGGCAACGTGAGCTTTGAAAAATTATATTAGTTTAGTATTTGTTGTGTGCTTTCTTTTTGTTTTTGGGACACTATTACACTTGGTGTGCATGTTTGTTTTGTAGGAAGCATATGGTCTTGGGAAGAAGGTGAGCAAACGAGGAGTCCAACTCATAAACCATGTAGATGTACATGGTTTGTGATGCTCAAAATGGTGGACAAAGAGGAGAACAAAACCCTGAATTCATGGGGTGTGTAGACGTGCACGACCCATGAAGCTCACATACTTTCCTACATCACCCAATCACCATTTCTTCCCTACCACCACCATACCACCATTAAATACCACCCAAAATCCACCTACCCTCAAAACCCTTGAGACACGCACATCGAGATCTAAGAGGTAACTCTCCATTGTGATTCAGTTCCTTATTCATTTTGTGATGCATGATAGTGGTTAGATTGAACTTTCTTGATTAGAGGTTTGGGTAGTATATTGAGGGTAATGGTAGTTTTTTCTTTACATTCCCTGATTGTGCCATCGAGGGTAGATTTTAGTGTTCCTTTTTTATTATAAGTGCTTTCCTATTTCTTTCCCTTGACATGTGTTCTTCGATTCTGTATATGCATTGAGGATAATGCAAGCTTTAAGTGTGGGGAGTCTAGGGGATTGGATAGCACTAATGATTTTTAGCTGTTTTTATGAAGCTAATAGCTCTTCTAAGAGCAATTTGAAATTTTTGAAAAATGAAAAAAACTTAAAACATGGCCAAGTCAAAAACCTGAAATGGCAACTTGGGTAACATTAGAAAAAGCCCAGATAGGTCGAAAGACCTAGGTAAAAGTGAGAGGCTTGGCCCGGCTAGACTTACGAGTCTAGGAAAAAATGAGAGGCATTGTGGAAAAAGGTGAGAAGTGAGCATGTTTAGTGGGGTAAAGCTAGGATGAAAAACTGAAAAGGCTCCTAAGCAAAATGAGAGAAATTGAGAGAGAAAAAAAAGAAGAAAAAAAGAAACAAGAAACTAGATTGACGAAATATTGGGCTCCTTAGTTGTAACTAGGTCGAGAATCTTGAGTTATCCCTATGTTGCAACCAAGTAAATGGCTTTTGGATTTCCTTGGTGGATTGTATTGCTTGAGAATTACTATTTGATTGCTTTTGGGACTACTTTGGGAAAAGTAAGTTTGGCTTTATTTCGATCTTTTATCACTTATATTTTTCCAATACACATTTACTTACTTTGGGAGGTTTGGTTGCTTTAGGAACTTTTAGGAGTGTGAGAGTTGTGAGGATTTTCACCTTCTTGGGGGAACTAGGGTAGCTTGGAAATAAGTTGAATGCATTGGCTATTTTTGCATGCTTTATTCCGCTTGAACCTTATTCTTTGATTTTATTACTCGAGGACGAGTAAAGGTTTAAGTGTGGGGAGTCTAATCTTCACCATTATGCATGCCTTAACCAATGCATGCCATAGTTTTAGTTGGTTTTAGTTGGTGGGTTGCTAGTATTAGTTGAGTTTACATGACAATGGGTTTGGACAGCCATGTTTGGTTTTATTCTCTAAATCCCGCATTTTGTAGACTTAATTGGTACTAATGGACATCTTGTATCCACGGGCTCCTTGATCTTCCTTGTGATAATCTTTAGTAGGTCACCCATGGGTACTTTTGGTTACATTTTATGTGAAGGCCTTTCGCTAGAGCGATAGAAGATTGAAGGCCTTTCGCAAGAGCGGTAGAAGATTGAAGGCCGTTCACAAGGATGGTAGAAGAGGCGGAGGCCATTCGCATTAGAATGGTAGAAGAAGAAGGCCACGAATATCAATTCATGGTAGAAAGAGATTGAATCCAAAGATAGGCGGCTTCAAAGTTCAAGATGGCCCAAAACAGAAAATGGTGCATCGTGGTATGAGGAGTGTTTCCTTAATCCGAGAAAGATCCAGAAATAATTAGCCTTCAAAGCTAGTTTCATTAGAATTTTCTTCTTGAGTACAACAAAATAGACTACTAGAACTCCCGATTTGGGCTAACGGTTCACACGTGGCAAGCAAACAATGTTCAGCCGATGAAGTGCCAGCGGCCGGTCACAGACCACCCATGGTCAAGCACCAACAGACCGTGACAAAGTACACGGGCCACACTACACAAGAGTTCTAGGGGTTCCATGGTGACCTACACAAGACCTTCACGAGTAAATGGTGTCGGGCAGTGACAAAAGCACCGGGCAGTGAAGCAAGGAGATAAAGATTCAAGATTTTGCTAAGTATGGAGCCGGTCCGTGAAGTTCACGGGTCATGAGAAGACATCTAAGAAAAACCACATGCTGCTCGCGATCTAGCCCGAGAAGATGAATATTCATGGACCGTACTAGATCTGGCACCACATGCTTGCATGCTTCACAGATCGTGGCATCTGTGTCAGTCCGTGAAACCTTGGCGGCTAACCATTTTGGCCATAACTCTCTAAATTTTCATCCAATTTCCCTCTACCATATATAAAAATATTTTTCATTCTGAGATCTATCCAACGCACTATAAATCAAGCTCCAAAAGATTCACATATTTGAGATGTTTATTCAAGAAATGTTCAGCGGCTAGAGGGAAGGGGTGACTAGAGTTTTGACTTAAGTTGGCCTATTTTGGGCCTATCTTTAGGCCCAATATCCTACTACTATATGTAGGAGACTTAGTCTTCTACTAAACCCTAAGTAGAAGAGAGCTAAGAATAATGTAGAGTAGATTCTCTCTAGTTTAGAGAGAAGGAAGAGGACAGTTCTTCTTCTCCTTCCTTCTTCTTTTCTTTTTCATTTTCCTTTCATCTTTTTTTCTAGATCCATGTCATCTAATCTAATATTTTCCATGGATCAAACCATTGTAGAGTAGTATTTTTTTACCTTGGGATTCATCTTGGCACCTGGTATGTTCTAAACGCTTATTGAGATTCATTAGATTCACCATATCCTTGTGTTTGTGATATTATTGTATTTTTTGTGAATGTTATAAATTCATGAATACTACACAACATATAAGCACACACTTTGGGCTATATTCATGCATGGTGCAATTATTGATGCCCCCTTAGGAAGAGAAACCTAGATGTTAGAATGGGTAGGGGAGAACGCGTCCACGTGGGTGTGTGCACGGGGGATTCGAGAATGCTCTGACCTATTTTCCGCCGCACCAGTCTTAGCTGACTTCATAACTATTGTCCTAGAGAGGTTACGGGTAGAGATAGCTGATAGTAGGAAGCTAGGTGTTGTGTTGAAACCCTAGTATCACAGATAAGGTGCCTACAATCCTCAGGCCTAGCGTATATAGGACCCGAGGGGAGCAGTTTCATTCGTGACGAAAGCCTGGGACATAATACCACAAGGGAGAAACAGACCTGCAACGATGGTCAGACCTCGTTGTACTCCTCTACTTACGATGGCAGTGCTGATGGAGGGTTGCGAGTGCACCCACCATGACAGGGTTGGGAAAGTGTATGCCCTCGGCCACACCACATGTTGTGAACACACTGGTAGGTCTTTTGTAAGTCATTTGGTGAATGAGTCGAGGATTGAAGCATTAGAGCTACCATGTTATTAAATGATTCCAAAGTGCCTAGTATAAATAGTTTCCGTTTAATTGCATGTTTTGAAGTTGTTAGTTGAAAATACCACCCCCCCCCCAAAGTGCATGTTTACATTACTAGTTATTCCTTTCACTCGTGCAAATTGACAACCCGCACAAGGTTGTGTTTTAACTAGTACTTGAGCCCTAGCATCCTTGTGGACAAACCCAGGGCTTACCGCTTACTACCCCTTGGTAGTTCAGCCATAAGAATGGGTACAGAATATAAATCTCTATCTTTTGATGAATAAGTCCCTCGGCTCATGTTTCTAATGACGATCGGGTCAAGGGCGGGTCAACCACGAATGCAACTACTTCTCCTGGGTTCTATATATGCTAGGCCCGAGGATCGTAGACACCTTATCTGTGATACTTGAGTTTCAACACAACACCTAGCTTGCTACCATTAGCTATCTCTACCCGCAACCTCTCAAAAAATAGTTACAAAATCACCTAAGACTGCTGCAATGGCAAAAAGGTCAGAGAATTCTCAAATTCCCCGTGCACACACCCACGCGGATGCATTCTCCCCTACCCATTCTAACATCAAGGTTTCTCTTCCCAATGGGGCATCAATATTTGCACCATACATGAATATATCCCAAAGTTTGTGATTATATATGGTGTACTATTCATGCATTTATAACATTCAAGAACAATCACAATAATATCATAAACACCAAGTAGGATGAATCTAATAAATATCAATAAAGCAAATAGAACATTCCATGTTCCAAAATGAATCCCATGCTAAAAATATACTCTACAAAGGTTATATCCATGGAAAATATTATGTTACATGCCATGGATCTAGAAAATAAAATGAAAAGAAAAAGATGAGAAAATGAAGAAGGAATGAGAAGAAGAACTCTCCTCTTCCTTCTATCTAAACTAGAGAGAGAAACTAATCTACATCATACCTACTTCTATTCTACTTGGGGTATAGTAGAAGAATAAGGCTCCTATATATAGTAGTAGGAGTTTGGGTCTAAAGATAGGCCCAAAATAGGCCAAAAATAGCAAAACCCTAGGTCAGCCTCCAAGGCTTCACGGACCGGCACGGATGTCACGTTCCGTGATGCATGCAAGCCTGGGGCACCAGATCTGGCATGGTCCATGAAATTTCATAGCCACGGTCCATGAGATCTGGCGCAGTCCATAAAGTAGGTCTCGTGCCACAGTCCGTGAAGATTGTCATGGACCGCAAATAGTACACGATTTTTACTGAGAGTTTTATCATGGTCCGTGGATGTTTTCATGGACCACAATCAGCATGTGGTTTTGCTCATAAATCTTCCCATGGTCCATGAAGTTTTTCATAGAATGACTCTATACTTGGCCAATTTCTTCAACACTTTATCTCTTTACTCTACGGTTTGGGGTCTTTGTCACGGCCCGGGGCCTTTGCTTTGTGAAGGTTTCATGTAGATTTTCACAGAACCCGTGGAAATCTTGTGTAGTGTGGCCCGTGTGCTTTGTCACGGTCCATTGGTGCTTGACCATGGGGAGTCTGTGACCGGCTGCTAGTGCTTCGTCGGCTGAACTTCGTTTGCTTGCTACGGGTGAACTGTTAGTCCGAAGCGAGAGTTCTAGTAGTTGATTTTGTATTAATCAAGAAGATGAATTCAATGGAACCATCCTTGAAGGTTAATTCTTCTTGGATCGTTCTCGGACTAAGGAAACACTCCTCGGACCATGATTCACCATTTTCTCCTTTGGTCGTCTTGAACTCCGAAGCCGCCTATTTTTGGCTTCAATCTCATTGTACCATGAATTAATGTTTGTGGTCTTCATCTACTACCATTCTTCAAATATTCTACCATTAAAGACAAACGGCTTTCGCAAGAATGTAATGTAAAAAATAGCATTCACGGGCGACCTACTAAAGGTACTCAAAATGAAGACCAAGGAGCCTGTGAACACGATATGTCAAGAATCATTAATTAAGTGCACAAAATGTGGGATTTAGAATAGAAAACCAAGAATGGTTGTCTAAACCCCTTGTTATGTAAACTCAACTAATATCGCCAAACTGCCAACCAAAAGCAACTAAAAACTATCTCAAATGCATTGGCTAAAGCATGAGAAATGGTGCACATCAATTACACACAACACCATATGGGTTATCATTCCATCTGTGTGCTAGGAATAGCTAGTATAGTAAAATGGGGGATTTTTGGATTTTTCAACTAACAACTACATACATAAAATATAAAACACAAGCAAACTATACAAACAAACACTTGGGGTAATATTTTATTAACATGGTTGATTAAATGTTCTGAATCTCAATTCTATCATATTTAAGACCTCAACAACCTAATCTAGTGCTCATAACACGTGGTGTGATTGATGGTCATCACTTCCCTATACATGTAACATAGGATGCTCTTGCATTCTTCCATCGGCATCGCCTCCGTAATTAGGGGAGTGTGACAATAGCCCTGCCATATCACAGGTCTATTTCTCCCCTATAAGATTATGTCCCAGGCTCTACACCAAGAATGCTCTACCCTTAAGCCTATAAAAAGCAAAGGGAATAGGCATCTTATCAATGACATGAGGACCGCTTAAAACCCTAGCTTGCTACTAAATGCTATCTCTATCTATAACCCTGTGCACCAACTCGCCAGCTAAGACTGGTGTGTTGTCATCATAACGGTAAAACTTGGAAATGTCCTACGTGCACACACACATGTGGGCCCGGACCTCGCTACCTATATCACATTGAGGTTTCTCTTTCCCGGGAGGTATCAATATTTGACCAATATGAATGTAGAATAGAGTGTGTGCTTTTGGAGTGTATAATTCATGCAATTATATCAATTCAAGAACAAGCTAACATAATATCACAAGCACATAGAATTAGGTTGATCTAATGAATCTCACAAAATATAAATCACCACATGAATACAAATATTATCCCAAGCTATAGAACTACTCCCTAAACATAGAATTCAAGTATTTCATTGAATTCCACATTTTTGGGAAAAAAGCAAAATAAAGAGGGAAAAGAGAAAGAACCTAGAGAGAAAAAAGAGTGTTTCTCTCTATAAGCTACTCTTCCAAATCTATGAAAATGATCCAGAAACTTCTAACCTTAGTAAACTAAGGCTATATTTATAGTAGTAGGGGATTGGACCTAAATATAGGCCCAAAATAGGTCAAACCCCTATCAGCCGCTGCTTGAAACGGGGCGCCACGGATGACACAGCCATTGTTGCTGACGTGGCCTCGTGCCGGTACGGGACGCCATATCTGGCACGGGCCATTTGGCTCGTGATGGCACGGGGTGCCGGTCTTGGCACGGCCGTGCTAATGCGGTCTTTGTCATCTTGTGCGGGCCATCATCTGGAGCTCTATTTTTTGCACGTTTAATCGCCACCCCTTGTTATTTGGCATGGGTCGTCAACCGGATCCTCATTTTGATCAGTATCTTGGCACATGCCACTTCATTATACACATCCTGTGGAGTTGTCTTGACATTTGGAATGTGCGGGCCATTTTAAATGAAATGGTCTGCACTCATACTTAACCGAATTTTGAGTGAAAAAGGTAACATGCAGACACGGCCAGTCGATGATGGCACGGCCAGTCGATGATGGCACAGCTCGTGCTGGGTTTTAGCACAGATCGTACCAATGGCCCTTGGCATGGCACGGTTGTGTGTGCTCGTTCTCATGCCTCCCATGAGCGGTCAGGGCCACCTGTTGATGGTTCATCCGGCTGACTTCTATCTGCGCTACAAATGAACCGTTGGTCCGATTTGGGAGTTCTTGTAGTCAATTTCATAGTGCTCGAGATGAAGAATCCAATGGAACCAACCCCAAGGGCTGATTATTCTCGGATCATTCCCAAAATTGTTTGCAACTGTCGGACAATGATCCTCCATTTCTTGTTTGGCCGATTTAAACTTCAAGTCCACCTATCTTTAGCTCAATCCTTCTACTACCATGATGTAAAGTATGTGGCCTTCATCTACTACTAGTATAATATGAATGGCCTTCAACATCTTCTATCATCCTCGTGAACGGCCTTCTATACAAATGTGATGAAAAGTACCTGCGAGCTACCTACTAATGATGATCAAAAAGGAGGATCTAGGTGCATAGGGATACAAGGTGTCCACTAGTATCAATTAAGTCTACAAAATGCAGGATCTGGACAAGAAAACCAAACATGGCCGTCTAAACCCTTTGTCACGTAAACCTAACTAATAATAGCAATTCAACAAGTAAATCAAGCCAATGATTATGCCTAATGCATAGGTTACTGCATGCCTAATGATGCACATCAATGCCCCCCACACTTTAAGCTTTACTTATCCTCGAGTAAATAAAAATAAGAAAAAGCTTAAGTGAAGTGTAGCATCCAGATATAAGTTAGCATTTCCATTTGGCTTATTCCTAGATTACCCTATTTCCTCCAAAGAAGTAATAATCTCACAACTCTCACACTCCCCGAAGAACCTAAAGTAACCTAACCACCCAAAATAGAGTGAAGAAAAAGGTAAGAAAGAAAGATAAGTGTTTAAGCTAGCTTACTTTCCCCCAAAAGTTCCCCAAAACCAATCCAAGAGTCGTTGCGGAAACAAAATCCACCAAGGAAATCCAAGAGTCATCAAGTTGGTTGTAACTAAGAATAACTCTAGATTCTCTACTTAGTTACAACCAATGATGATGCAAATGTATCGTCAACCTAGTTTCCATTTTCTCACAATTTCTATCATTTTACCTAGGATCCCTTTCGGGTTTTCATCCTAGCATTCACACATGTTGAGCTCATATTCTCACCTTTTTCCACATGGCCTCTCATTTTTCCCTAGGTTCGTAAACCTAGCCAGGCCTAGCCTCTCATTTTTACCTAGGTTTTTCGACCTATCTAGGCTCTTCCCAATATTGCCTAAGTTGCCCTTTTGGGTTTCCAACTTAGCCGAGTTTTTTTCATTTTTTCAAAATTTTCATTTTTTTGGGTGTAGCACAAAATGCCCCAAAGTTGGGCTTCATACTACATAAGAATAAGGAACACAAAAAATTACACCACCAAAGTTTCTAAAACATCTACCTCAAGACAAACTATGATTGCTACCAAGCAAATCACACCACCAAATAAGCATCCAAAACTATCCCAAAACAAGGCAATCACCAAAATAATAAAGATATAACAAAAACTCCAAAGAGAACACCAAAAAGCACCGAGGAATCTCAAGATGAAAACTCCCTAAGTGCTAACAACTACATCCCCCACACTTAACTATGCATTGTCCCCAATGCATCAAAAATGAAAACACATAAGTGAGGTTGGGAAGGTAGTAGCACCGTGGCCCCAAAGGGCCCTACTTGTCTTGCATCGCCTCGTCCTTCTAATGTACCCCGTGGATTGAACGGTGGTCTCTATAGATGCCAATCTAGCTCCAAACTCTTCCAATTGTAATTCCATGCCTTCTATCGCAAGGTCGGCCACTTACACAACTTGGGTAGAGATAGCAAGTTTCTCCCCAAGAGTGCGCAGTTGGTCGATAATGCCCGTTGAGAGTTGAGTGCAGCTAGGCGGCGCCCTAGAAGAAGTCTCGCCATCTACCTCCTCGATCTCTATCTCTGGGTTGGATAGAACCCTGTAGAATTCCTTTGCAAATCTTGGGTCGGGCTCTAGGAACATATCATCCAAACTCGTCTCGTGGCCTAGAGCGATGTTACTACTGCAAGTGATTACGCTTCCATATAACCACACATGTTTGTCATCCAAGGTTGTAGTCGCTATCATAGAAGCTTTAGCCCACTTCTCAATAGTGTACTTTGTTCCCAAATGCCCAAAGCAGATTGAGTGACTGGATGTCCCAAGTATTGAGCCAAAAGCCCTACCATGCCTCCCATTGAAATTTTTCCTCCATTTCTCTCTCTCATTGATATGAATTATTGCTCAAAAGCTCCCACTAAGTTTGGGTAGAAGTTACCCTCAAGAGTCATCGCCCAAGGCAATGCACATCCGAACCCGGACACTGCATTAGTTCACTATGGAAAATAATCCCATCAATAGCAAACGTTGCACATAACGCAGCACCGGATGAACTATAACAGTGCTTTTGCACAAGTTCTTCCAATTTGTGCCTGTCAAGAGCCTCCAAAAGTTCCCAGGCAAAAAAGGTAAACCATGTCGGTGCATCCTTCGAACATCCCTCCCGTATCTCCAACCAAAAGCCTGGGCCACCTCTCAATGTGTCATTATGTACCGTTTGTCATCCAAGTGGAACTAGATTGCTTGATATCCCTCTGCATTCGTAACTTGCCATAGAGTAGCTAGGAACTCTAAGGTCCACCGAATATAGGTCTTCGAGTGCTTTTCAAGAAAACCTTCTAGGCCTACCTGACCTAGTAAATAGGTAATGGGCTCGATTAGGCCTAGAGCATCTAAAGTATCCTTGCACACGAAACCCATCTCTCAAATGTTACTCTTTGGTCCATTTAAGTACCTCCACCTTTGGGCTACAGTCCCGGAGATTTTAGTTAATCCCATGAACTCCTCTGTCACGAATGTGGGGTTGCAAGGAAGGGGAGTCACCAGCTCATGGTTAACAACCTTAGCCGGTTTCTTCCTTTTCTCACCCCGTGAAGGTTTCCCTTTTTCCAATACACCCTTTTTCGGAGGCATCCTATCAAAATCAAGGGGAGAGTGGTAATGTGATAGTAAAAAAGGGCATGCCCACAATATCATTTAAAGAAAACATTCTCCCTAAATAGCCCAGTCATTTCAAAACATGATATTCTTCAACATAAAGGTTATGCAAACAAGAACCATTTTCATCAAACAACAAACTCATGGCAATTCATATCAACCTATCAACAAGATCATGCATTCAAGAATCATCCCTTCTAAATCACCCAACACATGAAGATCATATCCCCCAATCATAATAGCACATCAATCCACCCAAACTTACTTCAAAACAAAATCATTTATATAACCCAAACAAATTCTCAACAACAAACTTTCTTTCAAGATTCATGCTTCACATAACACCACCACAGTGCTAAACAAAGAAAGTAAACATGAAGTTCAAAGGATTACGCAAGAAGAAGAAAAAAATTCTAATTATTTAGAGAAAAACTTCAATTTTTTTAGTTCAACCAAGAGTGTGTGAGTGAGTGTGTCTTGAAAAGCTTGAATATTTTAAATGACTCAATTAGGTGGAAGAATGTATCAATGATCTAAAATTTCAGCAAATGTGATAAGGATGGAAGGTACAACTAGGTTAAGGATGGAATTTTGAAAATTGCAGTTTAGGGGACAATAGTACCAATATATTTAATCACATGGGATGTTGGAAGTACTATTTGCATAAAAAATAAAAAGGAATAAGGGAATTCAAAATTAATGAACCTAAAATGCATGTTTTAGCTTAAAATTCAGGTTTTTATCAAAAATTTGCATTTTGGGTACAATTTGACAGCTCCAATAGGGTGCTGACACGTATACCCTCGTGTCAAGGGCACCCACGCAAGCCCCCTTGTGCCAAAGTTATCTGGCACGGACCGTATCTCATGGAATGGGTTGTGCCAAATCCGGGCACAAGGCCCCTCGTGCCAATGTGCTGTGACACGAGTTGTATCTCGTGGAACGACTCATGTCAAATTCTAGCACGAGGCTGCTAAAATTTGACTTTTTTCCTCAGTTTTTCCCTCTTCTTCAAGAACATGTTTGTTACCCATCAAGCCCTAATTCAATCAAACAAAATCACGATACTCAAACTCAAATTTACAAATCAATAAGAGTTTTATCTCAAATCCACATCACAAACAAAAGCATGAAAAATCTATCTATCTACTCAAAATCACAAAATTAAAGCAAAAATAAACACCGTATATTTATTACCTTCATCACGACTTATTTCTTTTTCAAGAATCTTAGTTAAAACAACCTACCATTGGGTCTTGCCAATCGGAATCGCCATTGGCGACTCCACCAACGATTACATTGTTGTGGAGAGGTATCCACAACATGTCACCCTTACCTTTAGGTACCTTGTTCACCATAGTTTAGGAGGAGGTAGAGGGGTTTTTATGCCCTCACCACTACCTCCTAAACGCTGCAAGTTAGTTAGCATGGAAGAACCTTCCAATATAGATATATTATCACTATCATTATGAAATGTAAAGGACTCATCATCAATATCATCAATGCCACAGAAATCATCTAATCATTCATTCTTATTTTTCATGCAAGAAGTGTCAAATTGATCATGCTCATCACATAAGGTTACGCCTTTTCACATAAAAGATGAGTTAGACGAATCATGCTAAGACTTATAGATGTCAAATCCAACCTTATCCATATCATCCTTTAAGGTTAGGGTTCCCAAATGGACATCGATTTTAGTTATTGGCGTTATAAGGAATGGTCTCCCCAATAGGATTGGGGGTGCTCTTTCGCCGTACACCATGTCAAGAACATAAAAGTACGCCGGAAACACCAACTTGCTAACCCGAACCATCATATCCTTCACTAGCTCATATGGGCCAGCTTGGGAGTGATCGATGAGTTGGACAATAATCCTAATGTCCCTAAGTTGACCTATGTCTAGGAATTCATAAAGACTATGGGATTACATTTATGGATGCTCCTAAGTCTATCATGGCATTTTCAACTAACTTTCCTCCTAAAGAGGTAGGAATAGAGAACATCCCGGGTGCATTTTTTAGGCAAATGTTTATGGTTCAAAATGGTGAATCCCCCCATATTCAAGTTTCCTACCTACTTATTTGGTCTATTTCTCTTTTTAGTGCATGCAACTTTAATAAATTTAGCATATGATAGCACATGTTCAATAATCCCTAAGATCGGTATTGTTACCTCCACCTTTTTTAAGATTCTTTGGATGCTTGCATCATTGGTTACCACATTTGGCCTCCCCCTCAATTTATTTGGAAAAGTCGGTGGGATGGTCACTTGTGCCATCGGTGGAGGAATCTCCTTGGAAGGTGGTTTCTTGATAACAATCTCATGCTCCTCAAAATTTGTCTTATTTGCCTCCAAGATCCTATCATCTTCTTGCAAAACGTCTTTCCTGGTTTCACGAACCTCCTTCCCACTTTTCAAATTGAGTGCACTCACATTCCTCGGATTAACCTCTTGTTGGGAAAGGAGTTTTCCAGAATCTTCGGCCTCAAGTCGGCTCACTGAGGTGGCGAGTTGCCTGACTGGGGTCTTGAGATTTTTTATACTTGAAAAGGCCCTATTTCCAAGATCTTCAATTTTGCGTCTTGTTCTCTCTACAAATACCTCATACTTTTTCCCCAATTAGACGATGGCTTCCAAAATTTCATCCTAGTATGACTTGTAGAGAGAGGTGTGGTTGTTAGATAGCCCCCATCCCTTGGATAGGGTTAAGATGGAGCTTGACCACCTCGATACCCTTGAGCTTGGTTCTACTCCCTCCAATGGAAGATGGGATGGTCTTGGTACCTTGGGTTGAATGAGTTTGCATAGGGATCCTGCCTTCCGCCTTCTTGATTCCCTCGGAATCCCTGTGGTTTTTACCCATAAAAAGTTAATATCTATTCCCATTGTTGTATTCCACAACTTTAACCTCCTCTAAGTCTGCTGCTACTTATGGACACGCCTTGCACAATCTGCACACTTTAACTTGATTACCATTCCCCCTTAAGAACTCCTTCACCATGAAAGCAAGAGCTTGGACTTGCTCTTCCAACTTATGGGATTGGGAGGGTTCATCCAAGACCTTAACCCTTGACCTTGTGCCAAACTGTCTCATTCCATTGGCCATCTCCTCAAAAAGAGCCATCGCATCCTTTGGGATTTTGTTGGCAAAGACCCATTACTTGCGACATTCACCATCTGCATGTCTTCATCACATAACCCTTCGAAAAAGTAGTAGACTAGGTCTCCTTCCTTGAATGGGTGATATGGAAAGCTTGCTAATAGCCTCTTGAAATGCTTCCAGTAGTCATAAAGTGACTCACTAGTTTCTTGGGTGATATTAGATAGCTGCTTCTTCAGTCCGGCGGATTTGGATGCCGGAAAGTACTTTTCTAGAAATATTCTCTTCACATCCATCTAGGAGCATATACAACCGGGCAGGAGATTGTGAAGCCAATCTTTGGCCCCATCTTGAAGAGAGAATGGAGATGCCCTTGGGTTATAGTCATCCTCCGAGACCCCCAAACGCTTTATATTTGTGCAGACAAGGTGAACTTCGAAAAGTGTTTGTTGAGATCTTCCCTTGCCATACCGTGGAAAGTGGGGAGACAGTGTATCATCCCACTTTTCGATTTGCAATTCACATTTGGCAGCAATGGATGGAAAGTGATACAATACGACTGACGCTCCAAATTAGGGGCCATGAGCTCCCTCGATGTCTTGTCATCTTTCGAGATCACTAGCGACTGCTCTACCACCAAAATTGATCTAGGCTAAACCCCTACTCTAGCTCTCTATTTCCTATGTCTCCTACTACCTGTGTTTTCAGTCTAGTAGTGTAAAACTCCTAAGTTTGTGGCACAATAATGTACCATAAACTAGGGGTTAACAATACCCTATCAGAGGAAACACTAGCAAATAAGATTAAAGATAAAAAGATGACTATCACAAATTCTCAATGATAAAAAAAAACAAAGAAAACAAAAGAAATACTAACTACTCAACTAACGCGTTATGCAAAATTGACAATTTAAACTTTTAAACTAGCATCCCCTGCAACAACGCCAAAATTTGACCCGCCTCCACTCGGGGTTGTTAAGTTATAGCTAAATTAACCCAATCGAAGGCATTCCAAATAAACCAAAAGGGATGCAATGGGTGATCAAAGATAAAATTTATAGTTCTGCACTCAACTCACTACTAAGCTACCTATGGGGTAGTTAATGGCAAGTCTGGGTTTGTCCACAGAGATGCTAGAGCCTAAGAGTCAATTATACACAACCACATACGCATTGCCAATCCATTTGTGTGCTAGGAATAGCTAATATAGTAAAATGGGGGGGTTTGGATTTTTCAACCACCAAATACAGACATGAAATATAAAACACATGCAAACTATATAAACATACACTTGGTGGAATATTTGCATAACATGGTTAATAAAATGTTCCAATCCTCGATTCTGTCACATGTAAGACCTCAACAACCTAATCTAGTGCTCATAACACGTGGTGTAGTTGATGGTCAACACTTCCTCAGAGTTGTCGCGTAAGGTGCTCTTGCAATCTTCTATCGGTACCGCATCCATAATTAGGGGAGTGTGACAACGGCCCTACCATATCACACATCTGTTTCTCCCCCGTACGATTACGTCCCGAGCTCTACACCACAAATTCTCTACCCTTAGACCTATAAAGAGGCAAAGGGAAACAGGCACTTTATCGATGGCACTCTGATCGCCTAAAACCCTAACTTGCTACTAAAGGCTATCTCTACCCGTAACTCTTCGGACCAACTAACCAGCTAAGGGTGGTGTGCTATCACTGTATCAGTAAAACTCAGAAAAGACCTAAGTGTACCACTCACTTGGACTCGGATCCCGCTACCCATATCCATCGAGGTTTCTCTTTCCCGATGGGTATCAATATTTGCACCAACATGGATGTAGACTAGAATGTGTGCTAATAGAGTGTATCATTCATGGAATTATATCAATTCAAGAACAAGCAAACATAATATCACAAGCACATAGAATTACGAAGATCTAATGAATCAAACAAAACATAAATCAACACATGAATACAAATATTATCCCCAAGCTATAGAACCACTCCCTAAACATGGAATTCAAGTATTTCATTGTATACCACTTTTAGGGTAAAAGCAAAATAAAAAGGGAAAAGAGAAAGAACCTAGAGAGAAGAGAGAGTGTTTCTCTCTCTAAGCTACTCTTCCAAATCTAAGAAAATGATCCAAAAGATCCTAACCCTAGTAGACTAAGGCTATATTTATAGAAGTAGGGGATTGGGCCTAAAAATATACCCAAAATAGGCCAAAACTCTAGCAATCGCCGCCTGACACAAGGCGTCACAAATGGCACGGCCTGTGCCGCTGATATGGCCTCATGTCGACATGGGACGCCAAATCTAGCACGGTTCATTTAACTCATGCTGGCATGGGGCACTGGTCTTGGCATGGTCGTGCTGGCGCAGGCCGTCATCTGGAGTTCCATTTTTGCACTTCTAATCTACACCCCGTGTCGTTTGGTGCAGGCCGTTAACTGGATCCTTGTTTTTCTCAGTATCTTGGCACAGGCCACTTCATTCTTCACATCTCGTGGGCTAGTCTTGACATCTTGGACTTGGAACGGAGCGGGCTGTGTGAAATGGAACAGTTCGCGCCCATACTTAGCCAAATTTTGAGTGAAAAAAGAAACATGCAGATACGGCCAGCCAATGATAGCACAACCCGTGATGGGTTTAGACATAGCCCTTGCCAAAGGCCCCTGGCATGGGTCGTATAGAGTGGTGTGGGCCATGTGTGCTCGGTCTTGTGCCTCCCATGAGTGGTTTGTGCCACTCGTTGCTGGTTTGTCTGTCTAACTTCTTTGCTCTGCTACGGATGAACCGATGGTCCGATTTGGGAGTTCTTGTAGTCAATTTCATAGTGCTCAAGATGAAGAATCCAACGGAATCAATCTCAATGGTTGATTTTTCCCTGGTCATTCTCATACCTTTGTGCAACCCTCGGACAACGATCCTCCATTTCTTGTTTGGCCGTTTTGAACATCAAGTCCGACCTCAATCCTTCTACTACCACGATGTAAAGTCTGTGGCCTTCATCTACTACCATTCTAATGTGAATCACCTTTAACATCTTCTACCATCCTTGCAAACGACCTTTTGTACAAATGTGACAAAAAGTACCAATGAGCCACCTACTATTGATGTTCAAAAAGGAGGATCTAGGTGCCCTTGGATACAAGGTGTCCATTAGTATCAATTAAGTCTACAAAACACGGGATTAAGACAAGAAAACCAAACATGGCCATCTAAACCCGTTGTCATGTAAACCTAACTAATACTATCAATCCAACAAGTAAATCAAGCCAATTATTATGCCTAATGATGCACATCATCTGGGTCCTTGCAGTCAAGCTCAACAAGATTCATATCGAGGTGCAGCTTGGCGAAGTACTCAGTAAAGCTATGATCACAAAAAGGAACAAAAGCATTGCCCAGGCCAACTCCCAGCTTCTCCTCTTCCTCAATTTGCGAGTGCACCTTGATCCCTCTCAACATGGCCTGACCCAACATCTCAGAAGCTCAACGTCTTTTCACAACACAAGAATACAGGCTTAAAAATCTGCAGGTGGAGGCTCGCTAACAAAAAATCCCTTAGCTTTACATTCTCAGTTTTGGCTTTGTCCAAATAGGCCTGCAGAGAACTAGAAACACCCTTCTCCAACTTCAAGTCCTACTCAAGCTCAGGCACCCATTTTGCTTTAGAGGCCAGGTCAGCGTTCGACTGCTTCAAATAAGCAATCCTGCGCTTGAGCTCGTTGGCCTTATCCTGCATAATCTAGAACTCCAATTACATGGCTCTAGCTAAGCAGGGGTGCTGAGAACAGCCAACACAGCAATGAAATCAACCAAAAATGGCAAACACACAAAGAATATTTTACAAGATTTTTGTGTAAACCTGAACAGAGGTGCAAATCCTTACCTTCTTCTTTTCCTTCAGTGATTCAATCCTGCAATTATCCATCAAATAACATGCAGCATGAACACACATAACCCACTGACAGTGCAAGTTTTTTTTATATGTGTGGTTTTGTACGTGGTAAGGTGAGAGTTCAATGAAATTTTAACTGGTGTTAGTCAATAATTATAATTAAATACATTCTTACTTTTCTATACTTAAATCCAACACTTGTTAAATGCTGCATGTTATTTAATGGATAATTGCAGGATTGAATCACCGAAGGAAAAGAAGAAGGTAAGGATTTGTACCTTTGTTCAGGTTTACACAAAAATATTGTAAAATAGTCTTTGTGTGTTTGCCATTTTTTGTTGATTTCATTGCTCTCTTGGCTGTTCTCAGCACCCCTGCTTGGCTAGAGCCATGCAATTGGAGTTCTAGAATATGCAGGTAGCGGACACAGAGCGGTCATCCTTGGAAGTGATCCTAACCACGTTCAAATAGCGCTCTCTAAGCCAGATGTTGTAAAGGCGAAGGGGGGCCACCTCAGAGAGGAAATCAGTGTGAGTCGAGAGCTGCGTAGAGGTCCAGAATTGCCCTGGGGGCAAGAGCTGCGAGGAAAATGGGAAGAGAAGCCAACAAGTTGGACAGCCTGAACCACGAGAGCTTGAGCGCCCACCTGGGTAACAAGCTGAGAATCAGGAGTCCGGGGCACCTCCTCAGAAGCCGCGACAGTCGAAGTTCAGTTAACACCTGCAGCCTCCTTCTTAAAAGGGCCTGAATCTTGACAAGATTTCTTTACCAAGGGCTGCTCGTCAGAAACTACAATGTCATACATGTCGATTATTTTTGTCAACTGGTCAACGGTGCCCCCAGTCTCTTCGGTCTGCCGCAGCGGGCGGTTGCTAACAACCCATTGAGGGAGCCTCGAGAGATCACCAAGGAAATTAGCAACTGACATAACTATGAAATAGTAAGACAAACAAATCAAAACAAGGCAAACAAAGATGACCACTGAAAGCAATGTTAACATAAGGCAACGGACAGAAGTAAACAATACCACTCAAATCTGCAGGGCTATCTTGGGGAGAAAGGCTGGCTGGCAGGGAAGGCATCCCAACAACCCGCAGGATGGAGTATCTCAGAATCAGGTCTGACCTCATGCTCACTGTCTCGAGGAAGAAAATGAAAGGATGTAGGGCTGCAATCTTAGTGGCGCTGGGATAGGCGTCTCGCCCCTTCTCTGGGCCAGCGGGAAAAACTGGCCGAGGATCATCGAAGCCCTGGAACAGCTCCTCACCCATGAAGACGAACCTCCTTTTCTACTCAACTAGAGTGGGGAGATCAGTTAGGAGCTTTGCCCCATCCAGCATAAACTTTAAGAAAGTCCAGTCGGGAGGCATCTTGGATGAATGACAAAAGACCCGGAACAGGGTGATGGATGGCTCTATGCGCAGAAGGCGTCATAGCACCTTAGATCCCAGGAGAACCCAAATGAAATTAGGGGGAAGATTGGTTTACCCTAATTCAAAAAATCCTAATACAGATTGGAAGAAAGAGGACAGGGGAAACCTAAGACGATAGTTCTCTAAGGTTTCCAAATAAACAGCGATGGTTCCTTTAGAAGCATCCAAAATGGTATGGGAAACGTCGGGCAAGGTAACGTGCTTGCCTATATCAACGAAATTAACCCTCCCGGTTGTAAGAGCTTTTTCAAAGAGGGTGCAGACCTTAACGATATTAAGCATCTGTAGTATCTTTGGGAGAACCAACAGTAGAAACCATGATGACACAAAAAGGATAGAAGAAAAAAATAAGAACAGAAAGGTACCTGAAGAGGAGAAAACGATCGCTGTGAAAGAACAAACCAAAAGCAAGGAAGAATAGAAGAGCAGCGGAAGAAGAGCGATAGTTTGAAAAATAAAAAAACAACAGACCTAAGATATGCTTGGGAAGAAGAAATGACAGGGAGGTGATTAACCCGCCTCGAAAATACTCAAAATTTAAGAGCAAAGCACCCAAAATCGTCGAACAGCAGACACGTGGCAAAAATCCAGACAGGTAATGTAACACCCGAACTGCCAACTAATGAAACTGTGTCGTTGCTCAACAGACAATTCAAACTCACAAAATCGCCAGTTTTTGCCCCAAATAATGTTACCAAGGACAACGTTGGGAGCGGAGCCCGGGGACGCAGCCTGCTTCCTAGTGGGGCAGATGCGTGATTGGACGGATCTAACCCTTCACCCTGATTTGCACAAGCTTAGGGTCTTGGGTTGGGTGACTTGGGTTGGGTGACTTGATAAGGTATGGGCTTAACATCCATATACCACATGCTCTTGGCCTAACAAGACGAACAGGCCAAAGACGAAATCAACAAATAGAAGGGCCAGTGGACGACTGAGATGGGATGGGCGTTGTCCCATTAGCCACCAAACACGTATACAAGGAGAATAAGCATGCAAACGAGGGAAGATCTCATGATCAACATATTATTCATCTAGATGTGCTCTACACGGTAAATATGGCTGACCAAAGTGTTGGACTAAGCACGACCATGTGCCTACCTGCCTAGCCTTAGTTAGTATGTCTTGTGTGCCTAGGTGCTCACTGGACCTGAGGAGAACAATGAGAGGAGGATAGCAAAGATTGGCAATAACACCCTCCATCCCACCAGTTTTTGTCACTCTACTTTTTCAAAGTCAAATTTAGTAAACTTTGACCATTAATATAAGTTAATATATATATATATATATGATAAAAATATCATGTGAGATATTGTTAGATTTATCTTAACATCTACTTTTTAAATATTAATTTTTTATGCAGAATTGATATACGCAGCTAGAAATATTGATGGTTAAAAATGATTATGGAAGACCATAGAAAAGTAAAGCGGCCAAAAGTAATGGGACCAATAAATATATATTAGTGTGAGTGATCGTAGTGGGAGTAAGGATTATTAATGGAGTATATTTTAATCAATCTAATCACATATTTGTCTTATGATGTACCTATTAAATTAGAAAATCCATTAAAACGATAATTTAAAGTATTTTGATTTCCTAAACGCAATTGTTCATGAACTCATATGAATGTTGTGAGCCTAGAAAATTTTATATGGAGGATTTTATATGTGGGGTGATCAGGTCCAATGAGATTTAACAATTGTTGGATTTAAGTATAGAAAAGTAAGAATATATTTAATTATGATCATTGATTAACACCAGTTAAAATTTTATTGCCTCTCACCTTCCCACATACAAAACCACACATATATAAAAAAAACTTGCGCTGTCAGTGGGTTATGTGTGTTCATGCTGCATGTTGTTTGATGGATAATTGCAGGATTGAATCACCGAAGAAAAAGAAGAAGGTAAGGATTTGCACCTCTTCAGGTTTACACAAAAATCTTGTAAAATAATCTTTCTAGAAATAAATTAAAATTAACATCAGTTTTAATTCATAAACATATCAGAAACATGATTGCCACACATATGGTTACTATGTCAGTTAAGCTGGATCAAAACTAAAAGCAATGCTCTGGACCCTCCTGCCGAAATATTTCGAACGATGTGCTTTAAGATACCAATACGATCCAATAAATTCAAAACTATCCAGAATACCAAAGCATTCATTACTCACTAGAAGTAGGTAGATATTAAAAGTTATATTTGCACTCTTAATTTTATTACCATATATAAATTATAATGTTATTGAATTTTTCATAATAAATAATTTAAATATCAATTTTTTATTTACTATTATACATAGATAAATATATTAACGGTCAAATATATTTCTTGAATAATATAATAATAATTATTGTGTAAATAGAGTTTGGACAGAGGGAGTATAATATAACTTTTAACAATATACTCCCTCAATTTTATTATGTTTGACATCATAATTTTAGATGTTATTTTAACAAGTGGAATGTGTGTAGAGAATTAACTAAAGAGAGTAAAATATTTAATGAATAGTTGAAAATGATACACTTTTGACATAAAAATGAATGTGTTAAATTTAACAAAAGAAGATAATAAGTGTGCTAAATTTAAGAAAATGAGAGTAGTACATCAATGGTGAAGATTACTCATAAATAATTTTTAGGAGCTTTCACAATATAAAAATAATATTAGCTCTAAGAAAAGAGTTCGTCTCTTGAAAGGCGGTGCTTTCACAATATAAAAATAGTATTAGCTCTAAGAAAAGAGTTCGTCTCTTGAAAGACATTTTTTCCATAAGTCATGGAAAGACCAAGGTTTAAAGTGCAAATTAGAATAAATGAAGATAAAATTTTTGCGTTGCATGAATCCGGTTATAAACTTTATATCTACTATACGTTGCATGGTAAATTTTTAATATTGCAACTAAGATCTTTTACTTTTTATTAATCTAATTAAACCTCATCTTTTCATAACTTTATGGAAAGACGGTCTTTCTCAAGACTTTGCCTTGAGTCCGGCTCTTGGAAGACGGTTTTTCCATAAGTCATGGAAAAACTAAGGTTTAAATTGCAAATTAGAAGAACTGAAGATAAAATTTTTGGATTGCATTAATCAGGTCATAAACTTTATAACTACTATACGTTACATAATAAATTTTTAATAATACAACTAGAACATTTTACCCTTTTCGTATTCCAATTAAACCCTGTATTTTCATAATCATGTGGAAAGACGATCTTTCCCAAAACTTTATCTTCCTTTAATCTAACTTTTAAAAGACTGTCTTTCCATAAGTCATGGAAAGATCAAAGTTTAAAGTAAAAACTAGAAGAAATGAAGATAAAATTTTCGGGTAGGATAAATCGACTTATAAACTTTATAACTATTTATAAATTTTATAACTACAACATGTGACATAATAATTTTTATATTGCAACTAACATTTTTTATCTTTTATTAATCTAATTAAAATCGTCTTTGCATGCGCATGAAAATACGATCTTTCAAAAAAGAAAAATCTGCCCCTAGAATCCGTATGAAAATTGGAGGATATAGTAACCACTATACTTGGATGAGATTTAAAGAATATTAATTTATAAATATGTGCTAGAATTATTTATTAAAAACTCCTGACGTAATCAACCTCATCAATCTCAAAATATAATCCGTTAATCCTGTCTCTTTTTAAAATATAATCGGTTCATGCAACCCGAAAATTTTATCTTAATTAATTCTAATTTACACTTTAAACCTTGGTCTTTCCATAACTTATGAAAAGACCGTCTTTCAAGAGACGGACTCTTTAAACTAAACCTCGTTAATCTTAAAATACGTAAAAGTTTTTTTTCAGTTCTTGAACATATGTATGTAAACTATGTCTATCATACTGATAAGAGTAATTCAATTATATAGTAAGGACTAGTTTTGATTATACAACAAACAAAGAAAACTCTCAACATCAAATTAAACTACTATTAATCTTAAAAGACAAGTTGAACCCAGATCATACATCTACGGTACTATTTCTTATTTCTCTAATCGATTCCATCAACGCTTCTACTGTCCAAGTAAACGGGTGGGGTTGATGAACGCCGATTCCTCCATGTTACTTGAGGGTATGTTACTTGAGGGTGGGTCAACGGAGTCCACGTTACCTGTTGCAGTATCATCCGAGTCAATAACCTTACATCGAGCATATGTGGCGGCTTCCTCCCGAATTTCTGAGATGGACAGCAGATTTGGGGATGGAATCGTCGGTGGGTTGTCAGGAAAATTGAGTATAGCCGATTGACCACGCAAGCAGAAAGCAGCAGCATCATAAGCCCTCGCAGCTTCTTCTGACGTATTGTAAGATCCCAACCAAAGTTTGCGCTGGTTGTTAGGTTGACGGATTTCTGCCACCCATCTTCCCCATTTCCTAAGACGGACACCTCTAAAACACGGACTACTATCCACCTTGTGATTAAACTGAGACTGAGGCTTCACCATATCTACGGTGAATATTATTTCCTCCACTTTGATTAGGATGTAATTTCAGTGTTAGGTGTGTATAGCATTTATAATTGTAATCGTGTAATCTAACTCACCTACGGTGGTTACGCGTGGATGGTGAGTATGCATTCTCAGAACACGTGTACATCTACCCTGAAATTCCCATCTATACGTGTATTCCCATCTATGAGTGGACATCTAATATTTCCTCGTTCCACCAAAAGTAACACTTACATTATTGGAATTTTTTTTTTTAAATGACACACTTTTTATTTTTGACAAGATTCATACAATTTCATTCCCTCATTCTACTTTTTACTTTCTACCTTCAATTTCAACCTCTCATTTTCTTCCTATTAATACAAAAGACTAAACTTTTCTTCATGTTAATCCAAGAGACTAAATCTAGTGTGACTATGTTAGTGAAACGGAGGGAGTATAAATTTGTGATCGATGGGTTCTACACTTCGATTAAAATGATCAGTTATAAAGTAAACCTACATATTAGTATAAATTAAAATTACCATAGGAAAAATTACAATTAATATTGACACCAACAACGATAAAAAAAATATTTTATATAATTCAAGAAAATTAATAATAATTTTATAATAGTTGATTTAAAATTTTAACTAATGATAAAAAAATTAATATACTATAATTTAATTTTCTTAAGATTAATCACAAATTCGAGTATTTCAATGCTTGAAGTCCATTTTCGACTCTATTTTAATTGTCTATTAAAAAAATAACACATGTAACATGCATTTTTTAAAGTTACAAATACGTAAAAAAAAAAATTTAAAAAAAATATTTTAATAAAAGTTTTCAACACTTTTTATCCCTCAAAATAATTAAATGTATAAAGTTTTACTTTAAAACTAAAATCATATGATATTTTCACATAAATGTTTCGATTGGATGTGATTTGGAAAAAATATCTATAGCACACCCTTAATCTAATTTTAAAATTATAACAAGTAAAAGGTCAGATTAATTTCATAAATTGGGCATGATATACGTACATTACTAAAATGAATTTTACATGCCACTAATTAACAATAAGTTTTTGTTTAATATTTTAAAAAGAGTATGTCTCTTGAAAGATGGTGTTTCCATAAATTATAGAAAGATCAAGGTTTAAACTGCCAACTATAAGAAATTAAGATAAAATTTGTGGGTTGCATCAATCCGGTCATAAGCTCATAAATATTGAACGTTGCATAATAAACTTTTAATATTGCATCTAAAACTTGTATAAGGTCCGTCCTATGTTAGGTCCTGCATTCATTTGGCTTCATTGCCTGAGTGCGAGATAGCCCTGTATCAGGCTCCTCAATCGGCCTCACCTTATTGTTGTAGTGTTGCTCCATACATGACTTGGTTGTTGCCTCCTTCACCACTGTCTTTTCTCTCAACTCATCCAGCTCTTCAAGGTTGAGTCTAATGACTTCATCATTGTTTGGTTGTTGCAGCGGCGACTCTTCTACTAGGCACTGCAATCTCCAAAGGGATGATCGCCTCGGTACCCAAGCACAGCCTAAAGGGTGATTCCCATGTGGTTGGTGTTGCTCCATCATGACTTTTATGCTACTTCCTTCAACGTTATCTTCAACACTACCACCAAATGCACCTGGAAATACTGCCTTAACCTCATCGCCGCGTGCACTAGGACCAACGCTAAGACCTCATGATTGGTGTAACCGTGTACTGGGCCTTGGAGAGCCCGACTCACATAGTAAACTAGGCATTGCACCTAGTTAACCTTCATTCGACACCATGTGCCCTAGGAAAATTTCCAGCGCCTACACCAAACTTGCGTTTGGCTGGATTCAGCTTCATCTCTGTCTTTTTGAATTGCTCCAGGGTTTGGGTAATGTCTTTCTCGAAAATGTCGTACATATCACTTTTGATCAACATGTCGTCTACATACACTTCCAAGTTTCTTCATATCTTCCCCTGGAATATTTTATCCACTACCCTCTGATAGGTAGCGCCAACGTTCCTCAGGCCAAATAGCATTATTCGGTACCCAAATGGCATTATTCGGTACCCAAATGCTCCTTTTTCCGTGATGAATGTGGTTTTTTCTATATCACTTTCTATTATAAGGATCTGATGGTACCCTTTATATGCGTCAAGAAAAATTCAATCAGGTAATTGGTGAGAGCATCTATCTTCAGGTTGATGCCTGGCAGTGGGTAACAGTTTTTTGGGCAAGCTTTGTTCAAATCTATGTAATCCACGCACATCCTTCAACTTCCATATGTCTTCTTTACCAGAACTGGGTTCGCTATCCATCCCAGGTATGGGACCTTCTTTAGGATTCCTGATGCAACCAACTGTTTCACCTCCTTGTTAACTACATCATTCCTTTCTTTGCATAGCATCTTTCTTTTCTGTTTTATAGGCTTATGCGCTTGCTCCACCCTTAGTTTGTGGCACCCAATTTCTCTGGGCACCCCTGTCATATCTTCTGGTTTCCAAGAAAATTCTTGCAAATTTTCTTGCAACACCCTTACCAAGTCCTTTTCACATCGGGTGGCAGTGACTCTCCAATCTGCACAACCTGATCTTCTCCCAGTTGAACTCTTTGGATTTCTGCACCCATCTTAGCTAGGTTGTTCCTGTTTGCTACCAACCTTATGGCTCTAGCTTCCCTGGTTTGTTCTCCTTGACTTTACTCTGTGTCTTCTCTCTTTCGTTGGCTCAAAAATATCTAATGGCACTCCTGAGCTTTCGATTGATCTTCTCTGATTGTCACTATTCCTCCCCGCAGAGGGAATTCCAAAAGCATATGGAGGGTTGACACCATCCTTTTCAACAACACCAGTGCTGGTCTACCAAATACATGTTGTACGGACTTGCCTTTACAACAATGCACTCCATATCTAGCATCTTGAATATGTCTCTATCCCTTACTGTCACGGGGAGAAATATGGTTCCTTCGGCCCATATTGTCCTGTCTGCAAAATCCACCAATGGGGTGTCTGTCGGCTCTCGCTTCATTTTTTTTGTTCTCATCCAATCTTTCAAAATAGTGCCAGTACATAATTTTTGCGGAGCTTCCTCCATCCACATAAGCTCGGTGAATTTTCTTGTCCATCACCATCACCATGATTACCATTGCATCTCCACATGTGGTTCTGTCTGGTATTGGGTCATCCACAGTGAAGGATATTATCTAATTCGCTCCCAATCTTGTCTACGGGCGTCACCTGCGCCATCAGTCTGCAGCCAGCCTTCCTTTGAGATTCTATTCTTCCTCTAATGATCGCATATATGCATGTGATTGTTAGCGAAAGGTTGTCATCTGTGGGAATCATGTCCCTATGCCTCTTCCGAGGCTCCTTCTTAACTTCCGCCCTCGCTATTTCTTTTCCTTTGTTCATTTTGTGCCCTCTTTTGGGGAATTTTCCCTTGCCTTAATTTTCCCGTTTCCTATGGCAGTTTCCCGATTGGTTACTCCATTCAAACTTAGCTTGATAATTAGCCTAGTACGTGGATTTTTTGTGGGCTCTTGCATCCTTTGCAAGGTGTGCCAGTTGTCCGCTCCGAACGTAGTTATCAATGGTTTGTTTCAGATGCACACACACGTTTGTGTCATGCCTGTGATCTTCGTGGTAATCACAAAACATGGACCTATCTCTTTTACGAGGCCCTTCTTTCATTTTCCTCGCGGACTCTAGAATGTTCTTTGACGCTACCAAGGCTAACACTTCCTTTGTGGTCATTGTGAAGGGTGTGAATTTTTTGGTCAAAGCTCAGCTTGCTAGGGAGGATCGACTCTTAGAGATGTTCAAATTGCCCGACCCCAACTCGACCCAACCCATTTTGACCCGTTTACGGCTTTGCCCCTTTTTCTTTTTAAAAATTATAAAAAATAATTAGTTTAATACAATTTATCCTACATTAATTTACTTCAAAAACAAGTTTAACATTCTTGAAAAAATATACATTTATAAAGCTAAAAATATATTTTTAAAAAAAATAATTTTACTATTTTTATATGATTTTGGTCAATTTGGGTCGACCCATGACCCTGTCTGACCCGGCCCGATCCTAAACTATGGGAATTTTGACACGACCCAACCCAACTTATTTGACACTAAATTTAGGGTCAATTTGGGTCAAGTCAGCTGACCCGCCCCGACCGGCCTGACCTATGAACACCCCTATTGAGTATAAATTTTTCTTTAATTTGTCTCCACTGTACTCGCTCTTCCGCAGGTTTCCACCTTCATGTGCTTCATTTCTCCTTCTGTTGGCTTGATCTATCATGCGGAAGTTTCCTACCCTTCTCATTAGCTCACTATTGTCGTTGGGGAAATGAGAGTGCAATCTCTCAATAATAGCTCATGCCCCAGGCCATTCATGAATGTGTCCACGAGGAATTGATTACTCTTTTCTTCCACTTGGTTATCCTCGTCATTGAACCTCTCCCAGTATTCATATAGCATCTCCGATGGCTTCTATTTTACTGCTAGCAACTCTGACCTCGTTTTCTAAAACTTCCTTCTTTGCATAAAATGCACCAAAATCTTCACCTCCAGATGATTGAAGTCGTCAATGGTCTCATCCCCGGGGCTTTTAAACCAGATCCTCGCTATTGTTGTGAGGGTGGTTGCAAACACCATGCACCATATGGATTGCGGCATTACAAAAGTAGCTATGTTGGTGGAGAACGTGTGCAAAATGTCATCCGGATCAGCCTCGTTGTTGTTGTGTCTCAAGTTGGGGGGTATTTTCAGCTTGGGATCAACAATGTATAGTTGAATCCTCTTTACAAATGGAGAACCTCCCCCCACCTCTCTAGGCGGCACCTCTCATTTTTTTGGCATTCCTTCATCTTTTTCTTTCCTTTCTTTCGGGTGGTAATAAGAGTCATCTCAACCACCTTCCAGCATCACCAAGGAGTGCTCCACCCTCTCAGAGTCAAGTCTCCTCTTCGAGGGGCTACACTCTTCCCGTTCCTTGTGATGTTGTAGCTGGATTCTCCGTCCTGTTCTTTCCGCTGGGAATTGACCTCTTGGTTCTTCTATTCATGGAAAAGCTGCATTAGCCTCACATTGTGTTTCAGTCCACCCTAACTCTGCGCTCCTCTAGCCTTCTCCATGTCCTTCATCTCATTCAGTTTACTCATCATCTCCTTTTATGAAGTTGTGATGGTTTTTAAGATTTCCAAGTTATTGGTTAGTTCGGCAGTATTTTGAAGCCGGTGTTGCTCTCTCATGGATGTGAGGGTAGGATCCTCCTCCGAATGTGTTATATCCGCTATGAAGACGTCACTGGACGGGTCTTCGATTCCTGCATACAATCATTCCATGGTGTTTTAAGATGGATGGATGCAAAAAATAAAGCGATCCCCACAGACGGTGCCAATGTTAAGTCCAAACTTTGTAGATGTCGTCGATCGTAGCCCAATCCTCTTAGCTTGACAAGAAACTTGTAAATAGAGAGACTAAGGTCAGGCAGGCCGACGTAGAGTCATGCCTGCTCCGACGCTCAAGTCAAATGGGGAAGTCATTTTAGGGTTTCTATGGAAGCGTGTATGAGAAGAAGCTAAAGTGATCGTACATTTTCCCTAGGTATATAAGTTGGTGGTTGACGTGACCGCGCTAGTCCAAATCCCCTTTTATCTGTTGGTCTGTTTGTTCGTTGTACTTTGCGTTCGTTGAATGAGACTGAACAAATTGGGCCGTCCCGCCTTGATGTGCCTTTTAGCCCATGCCTTATTACCTATAATCTATATAAACTACATTAAAAACCCCATCCCTAATCAATCTTTTGTCTCGCTATGAAACAATCATCTAGTCTCATAGAAGACTTTTTGTCTTTTAATAAATTAAATAGTCCCTCTGAACTTAAAATAGTGGCACCTTGCAAGATGACACGGTTTTTATTGTGGCTAACTTTTTTATGTACTTTGGGCTCATGAAGTAACTTTAATAATGAAATGGTCAAATTTTTGAGTAAATTTGAGAATATGACAGGGATAAAAAAGTAATTAGAATCTTTTATCCCCCCTTTAAATTAAATTTGTATAAGAATGCCCATGAAAAAATCTATAAAAAAAGTAAACCAATATGAAAAAATTGTGAGTAGTATGCGATATAAAGAGAATGAATACACCCACAGGTGTACCACATCGGTTGGGA
The DNA here is from genome assembly GCA_037428765.1 of Rubia yunnanensis. Taxonomy (NCBI): domain Eukaryota; kingdom Viridiplantae; phylum Streptophyta; class Magnoliopsida; order Gentianales; family Rubiaceae; genus Rubia; species Rubia yunnanensis. The sequence continues at coordinate 70,124,525 of CM075066.1, read as the reverse complement.
CAAGTTGATTCAGGGGGAACCCCGAGTTCGAGGCTCGCAAGCGACCGTGTGGGATGTCCTTGCTCAAAGCATGGCCTTCTGGGCCATGTGGCGGGTGGGCTCCTGGTGCGCGGTGAGTACGTGCTCCAGATTGGGTCCTGGCATTGGGCTACCGTGACTTACCTCTCACATGATAGTTGTGGTATCGGCTGGTGTGAACGGCCCAGGACTAGCCGAAATAGCCTTTTTATAAAGAGAATGAATGGAGTATTACTGCAGGCTTTGCAGAAGTAGGTACTGGCAAACAACAATTTTGCACGTGCTCAATCCGTTTATTTAGCTAGCTCGGTGGTTTCGGTCCATTTAGTCACCCACTCACCCGGATAGGGAATCGCAATTATTCTACTCGTACATGAGTGGCGCTTTTTGTAGCATTCAAAACTTCATCTGAAACACGTGAGGTATTGTTTATTGTTTGGTTTCCCATCAATTTCTACCCATCGTCGTCGCTCATTACCATTGTCACCGTTTCCTGGAAGTACTTGGATAACTAGAGATTAAAAATAATGAGCGATTAGAAAAAGATATGCTCTTCTTTTTTTTTGTATGAGTTTGACCCCATATATTTATTCTTATAGATTTAAAATTTCTTCTCTTGAAAGACGGATTTTTCATAAATAGCACTTTAAATCTTAATTTTTTCATAAATTAAAATTTCTTCTCTTGAAAGACGGATTTTTCATAAATAGCACTTTAAATCTTAATTTTTTCATAAATTTATGAAAAAATTAAGATTTAAAGTGCAAATTAGAAGAAATGAACATAAAATTTTTGGGTTGCATGAATCGGGTTATGAACTTTATAACTATAACATGTTTAATAATAAATTTTTAATATTGCAACTAAAATTTTTTACATTTTATTATTTTAATCATACCCGATCTATCCATAAACCTATAAAAAGATAATTTTTCCCAGGACTTTAACTCAAATCATAATACAGTGTTCATTTTTAAAACAACATTAACATCAGAGGGACTATTTAAAAACCGTGTCATCTCAACAGGCTTACAACATCAACAAAATCATCCTCCCAAAAGCATCAAGATTATTACATCACTCGACTACAAAAATGGTGAGACCAGGAGCCCAGAAAGAACATGAAGTAGTGATGACAGCAACAACATCGTCGTCTGAGAAATCGTACTACAGCAGCTGCAGCAGTAGAAGTAGTAGTACGAAGTTTAAGGGTGTCCGGAAGCGGAAGTGGGGGAAGTACGTGTCCGAGATCCGACTGCCGAACAGCAGAGCCAGGATTTGGTTGGGATCTTACGACACCGCGGAGAAGGCGGCTAAGGCGTTCGACGCCGCCCTCTATTGCCTGCGCGGAAAGGCGGCCAAGTTTAATTTCCCCGACAGCCCGCCGGATATTGTCAACGGCAGGTCCATGAGCTCAGCTGAAATCCAAGTGGCGGCGGCCCGTTACGCCAACTCGGAGTCTGGTACCGGATCCGGACCGGGTCGGGTGGACAATCTGCCTTCGGCTTCGGACAACTCGTCCATGTCATCGGATCATCTGCAGGTGGAGTCTCCGTGTCAGTCGGTATCGGACGGGGCGCTCCAGTTGGAGGGTGAATTGCCGGAAATACCATTGGACTCTGCGTTCTTGGATACTTTCTCCACTATGGGGTGGGATTCGGGTTCGGGTTACGACCACAACTACCACCTCGTACCCGACTTCGGAATATACCCGGGTTTTGATGATTTTTTCCTGTCACCGATTCCGGCAGCCGTTGATTCGTACGTGGAAGAGAACTATGCTCAGGATTCAACTCTGTGGAATTTCTAGAGTAAAAATAGCAGGATTCTGGAACTATAGATATACTGTGCCTGTAAAACAAACCAAATTCGTTCATTTTTCAGCCACTTTTTTTGGCTTTTTATGATCCAATTTTAGCATGGGCGTTAATGAATACATTCTTTGATTCTTTTATTGGTTGACCGAAGATTTTACCAAATTTTTGTTATACTATGCAAGGGAATGTTTTACGTGTGATCTTTTAATCTTCTCCGCAACGTGTATATATTCACCAAGGAATATTTTGGTTGCTTTTAATAGTTTGCTTACTACTGAGTTATGAACCCTGTAAACCATCTCCATGGGGTGGGGAAGGGTGAGCCCAACTGGTGGAAAAAAACCCACAACCCCTTGGGGTTATCCCGCACTTGGAAGAAGAAGTAGAAAAAGAATAAATATAGTGATAACTTGATTCTTCGAAGAAAGTCCCACGGGAAATGATTGGGAAGATCGAAAAGTTAAAAGAAGAAAGAATTTTTTGGTTCGGCGTATGGACTATATATATATTATATATAAGAGAAAGTCTCAGGAAAGGCGGTCTGTCCATAATCTTATGGACATGTCAGGGACTGATTTGCAAAATGGGGGTTCATATTGTAATTATTTAAAAAATGTGTACCTAGTAATTAATAAAAGTTGATTGTTTGTTTTTAATTTTCATCCATGCCTAATTTTCCTTTTGTCAGCAAGTTTTGAGCAGTTAAATTTTTGGAAACTGCAATTCATTTATCACGCGTGTTTTGCCCTCATTATTCAACTACTGTAAATTTCATCTTCTCCTCTCTTCGTTCTTCAATTTTTCTCTTCTCCGATCTTCGTTTTTCAATTTTGCTCTTCGTTCTTCACGAAATCTCGCCGAAATCGCATTGTTCAAGTTTGCGCTGGAATCACCTAAATTCGATAAGATTGATATTCTATGTTTTGAAATTTCGTTGCTGTTCTTTTCCATTTTTGCTTCATAGTTGTACGCGATTCTGGTGTAAGGGGAAAGCTATTCTTCCTAAAGCTGAGAAGTTGTCTCAGCCTTCTTCTTCTCCTGGTTTGTATTCTTCCTGTTTTTCGTTTTGAATATTTGGAGTTTCGCACTTTTTTTGTTATTGTTGTGTGTATGTGTTTTTCAGTCTTGTTGATGTTGACTTTTTTTAAAAAAAATTATTCGTAAGTCAGATCTGCAGATGAGTTGTTACTGTTGACTTTTTTGTTAGTCAGGTCTGTATGTTTTGAGTCTTTTTTTATAACATGCATTTGATTGTACAGAAATTACATTTGTTATTGTAAGATATGCACTAGTTAGTTGCTCTGCTTTTTCCCCAGTATGTTATCCGTTCAGTTAATGTGGATTTGCTTTCTTAGGAGTTGCATATGTTAGGCTAACAGTTGTATTAGTTAGTCATCCTATTTTTCTGATTTGTATGTCAGATCCGCATGTTTTGACTCTGTTTTATAATGTGCATTTTTTTTCTTATGATTTGCATATGTTAGGCTAACTTTTGTCTAAGTTAGTTACTCTGTTTTTCGAGTTACTTATTTTGTTAATTGATTGTTATATTGTGTACTTATTTTCTTAGAATTTGCATATGTTAATATAACTTATGTATTAGTTACTTAGTCTGTGTTTTGAGTTTCACTGATTGTTAGTTAGTTATTGTTATTCTTTCTGATTTGCTAGTATGTATTTTGTTTCATTACAAGTTGCTTATGTTAGTTTACCATATGCATAAGTTAGTTATAATATGTATGTCAGATTAGGCTGCTTATTGGTTGTCAGAGTATGCATGCATTTTTTTATTACAACTTGCATTTTTGTATACTTTATGTATTAGTTTCTTACTGTGTGGTATATGATTATTTTTAGATGTTCCTGAAGGAGGTGAAGATATTATTCAATGTCAAAAACCTGAGATAGAAGAAAGTGATTGTAATTTTTCTATATATTTATTTACTTATTTGCTTATACATTTACTTATTCAAATATGTTATGTTGTTTAGCTTCTAAGAAGGTGGTTAAAAAATCTAAAAAGAAAGATGGATCTTCTCTTCAAGATGAGCTGAAGAAAGTTTAGCAGTCTTATGCTTCTGGAGGTTTTTTTTCTTGCATTTTATTTGTGTGATTATGTTTATTTTTTTAATATGTGCTTATACAGTTTTTTTGTCATTTTTTGTGTAGTAGTTGTATTGGCACGTAGGTCTGCCAAAATTGGTGGTGCTGCTACTCCACAGATTTCAGTTCATGTCGTTCCTAAGCCGGGAAATAAGAAACGGATGAATGTGATTATTAAGCAGGTGAAAGATGGTGAAGGTGTATCAGATGTGGGTGAAGGTGGATCAAGTCAGGAATTTGACTATGACACACTGCTGAATGATGTTGTTCGAATGAGTAGAGAAGTAGCTGGTGTTGGTGAAGCCGGGGGTTCTAAGGTAGTGAAGAAAGATATTAGGGACGTTTTGGATGTGATGATTGATAATGTTAATTCTGGTGTTGAAGGGGTTGATGCTAATGTTGGTGTTGAAGGTGGTGATGTTGAGGGTGTTGATTGTGTTGAGGGTATTGAGGGGAAGGATGGTTCAGCATGAATTGATGGTGAAGTTGTTAGGTCTATTGAGGGGAAGAATGCTTCAGCAGATATTGATGCTGAAGTTGAGGCATATTTTAATGAGAATGATACTGATTTGAATAGGAAAGAGACTGAATTTGTTAGGGAGGAAGTTGTACCTACTAGTGAAGGTCTGTTCTAAGGATGTTGAGAATAATGGTGAAGGTGGGTCCATGGATGATGGTGACAGTATGGACAGTATGGTTAGAGACTATATTAATGAAAATCAGTGGATTTTGGATGCAGCTGCGAAGGCGGAGGCGGCACAAGCGCTGCGGCTGTGTGTGAGAGGGAGAGTGAGGGTGGTGAAGTTGATGTTGATGTGGGTGAGAGTGTTGAACCTCGACCTACTGTGGTGGTCTCATTTGAAGGAGAGAATGAGAGGTTGTCATCTCGTATGTTGAGCAAGGAGAAGGGTAAACAATGTGAGACCTCTACTGGACAGAATAAAAGGAAGGCAGAAGAACTTGCTGCAAAGTCGCCTACTGAGACGGCGATGAAGACAAAGACTAAAAAAGTTGTTATGAAAAAGGTGTTGTAAAGGCAAATAAATCTGGTGGAGTTTTCAAGGATTCTACTGAGAAGGTGAAGAAAGATGTTGAAGTAGCGAAAAAAACTTGTTTGAAGAGGAAAGCAGACAGTACTGCTGGTGAAGATTCGGGGTCAGGAAAAATGGCTGCTGGTGAAGAAGGAGCTACAAAATAGTAGCGCAACCATCAGAAGAAGCAGGTGGTTGGGAGTTCATCGTCGTACCTCTCAAATTTATAACTTATAAGCCCTTTATGCTTACTAAATACAATTAAGTAGATAGTGGCAAATCGGGGTCGTCCACGAAGAAGAGAGATTTTCTTAAGTGTTTAGACATATAAGGTTAATATTAGGCTAGAAGTAGATATATATATATATATATATATATATATATATATATATATAAGCAAGTAAATTGGGGGGGGGTTGGTTTTCTAAGTTATGAAATTAAAAGACAACATAACTAGCAATGTTAAGTAACTATGCTAATCATCAGACAAACTAAGAAAAATGAGTAAAAATTACAAAAGATAAAGTTTTGGGGGCAATTAATATCCATTTCCAAACCTAATGTAGATCATTGAACCATTCACTCATTCTATCACATTCGTTACCTATGGGGAATGCTAAAACTTCTCAATTGAAGATCAACATTCATTTCTTCTTAAGGGTAATTCACAAAGACAAACAACGGCCATTTGCAAACCTCATTGATAATCACTTTAGGCAAACCACACCATAAAGGTATTTCATCAATGGCATTATACACGAAAAACCATAGATTTGATAACAACAAGCCTTCTACCAAAGACATAGCCATTTAACCAAACATAACATTCATTAGGCTAAACCTAGAACAAACCACATTCAAGATTCAACCTTACATTGCATATATGGGATAAATATGAGAACAATCCACATTAACATACTTATCTAGCAAGAATTACAACACATTATACACTAGAAGTTCTAAGTCCATGTTCTTGGATTTTCATGCCAAATGAGTTAAGAAATTTGCAACTTTCCTAACACCCTAACATTTCAATCATACAAACACTTCATATTCTCAAACAACCTATGATATAAATGAAGTAAAACATCACATTTAAACACATGAATGCTAAATAGCAAATGCTTAAAGAAAGAGTGAAATAGAGGTTCTTACTACATAGGTGTGGAAGCTTCAATCAATTGCTCCCAAGATTAAACTAACCTAGATAATTAAAAGACATGATTAACCTACAAAAACTAAGAAAAGAAAGAAAAGAAAAACTAGGGTTTGAACCCAGAAAAATGCAGGAAGAAGAAGGTTTCTAAAGAGGAGATTATAAGGTGAGTATTTATAGTACAAAAAAAGTAAGAAAGTTTTTGGCCATACGACCGTCGCGAGTCGCGACCGAGCCCAGTTTCAGCATCTTGATTTCTTTCTTCTTTTTGTTTCAAGTCTTCATCTTCACTTCACTTATCTTTAATTCTTCAAATCTTCAAATCTTCAAAAGCTCAAATACAAGTCTTCAAGTCTTTAAGTCTTTAAATCTTCAAAGGTATTCTTTGAAGTATTCAAAAAAATTGTCTTATCACACAAAATCCTTTAGAAAAGTAATAAAAATGTAAAAGTCGCTTTTAACTCTGGTTAGAGAATTTCAAGGTAAAATGCCACATCTATAGCACAAAAGTGTACAAAAGTGGATCCCAAAAGTCCTATTATAACCATATAAAATGGGCATATCAAACCTCCCCGTACTTAAACCTTATTCGCCCTCGAGTAAGAAAAGATTCAAGCACACGTAGGAATTCATATTTCCACATCCTAACTAATATTCCCCCAATCAAAACTTCACAAAAACACTCAATATCGTAAATCCCAAAATTAAATCTCAAATGAGATTTTTTCACACACACAACCCCAATTCCTAAATCTAACCAAACCTACCACTTATCAATTCACTACCAATAAAAACGTTTCAAAGTCCCGAATTGATAATCCCAAAGTGCAATGACACAAAATGAAGTTAAAACCATATGAAAGGTTCAAGCACATACTTCACCCAATGCCAATATATCAACCAAAATGATGTATAAAAGAATCAATAATTTCATAATCATACTTCATTTTTCAACCCGTTAAGTTACCCAATCCCAAGAGGTCTCAAGATGTTGAGCTACCCGATCCATCCATATGACAACCGCAACCTTATGAATCCAACGCCGGTAAATGAGTGAAATCATAGCATTTTCCTTTTTTCTCTATTTCTCTCATTTTACCTAGGAGCCCTTTCGGGTTTTCATCCTAGCCACACATCATGTTTCTTTGGCTCACATCTCACATTTTTCCACACATTTAGCCTCTCATTTTTTCCTAGGTCACCTTTTCAAGTTTTCGACATATTCGGGCCCCCAATGTTGCCTAAGTTGCCCTCTCGGATTGTCAACTTAGCGGGTTTTCTTTTTAACTTTTTTTTCTTTTTCCATTTTTTCTTTTGTTTTCTTTTTTTTCTCTCATGATTTTCCAATCAATAGTAGCAAAAAACATTCCCAATCAAGCTAGCATGCATGTGAGTCTCTAACCCCTCCCCGCACTTAAAACATTACATTGCCCTCAATGTACACATGTAAGGCAAGACCAATAAAACTCAAGGTAAGAGGTAGAGTGACACCCGTTTCTCAGCATAATTGCCGGTGATACGGTGCAATCCCATGTATTTGTATAGAATCCATCCCAAGTTGGGTTTGGGAGACGGAAGAGGGAGCAAAAGTGTCGTAGAAGAATTCACCCCTCGAGCAAAACGTTTTCTCCTTGGTGCCGTTTGATCAAGACTAACACCATAGAGAACAACATCAAACTCACAAGTACATAAGGATTTGTAATACTAGGTTTAGCATCAAAAGTTAATAAGCATAGTATTCTCAAGGAACAACCACTCCATCATGCAATCACCACTATAAGATTGTCCAATAAAATTATCCAACATATATCGATACATATCCAAGCATCATTATAGAATATAGAAATTAAAGACACAATGATGAAACCGGCATACTACAATCAACAAAGATACTATAAATATGCAAGAATCTTCATATGTCAATATATGTAAGATGGTGGAGGATTGAGTAGAGGTGTGGTGGTTCTTGGGAGTATTTGGTGGAGAATAAGAAATAATTATCCAGTGTTTAAGCACAGTTTAAAAGTTGGTTTTTCCATCGCAACTCGCGATAGCACTGGTCGCGACTCGCGACTAAGCCATCGTGACTCGCGACCAAGCCATCGTGACTCGCGACCAAGCCATCGTGACTCACGATATCTTTGGTCTGTGAGCTCAATTCTTTCACAAATTTTCTGATTTGGTTGCGACTCGCGATGTCCATGTCGCGACTCGCGATGTCCATGTCGCGACTCGCGATGGACATGTCGTGACTCACGATGGCCATGTTGCTACTTACGGAAAGCTGGTGCTGGGAGTTCATTTTTGCTCCCCTGTTTGTTGTGACTCGCGATGCTGGGTTTCCCAGCATTTAGAATTTATTTTGTTTCTTACCAACCTTCCAAGCTTTCTTCCCTTTCTAATTGATCTCATTACTTCATCTCCTCCAATGTAATGCACTTCACTTTGCTACAAAATCACAGAAAAATACACCGTAAAAAGAACAAGACAAAATAACAAAAACTAAACCAAAAAAACTAAACTAAAGGCCGAATCTATTTACGTCACCGGCACGACAAAGCTATTTATATTTAAGGTCGTCGACATGACCCTGATGTTATCCATATGGTGAAGGCTTGAACCCCTTCACCATAGGCATCCAAAATTAGAGAGGTGGGGGTACAAAACTTTCAAGAGGAAAGTTTTGTTGAGGTTGAGATGTTTAAAGGGAGTTGGGTGGTTAGGAGGCTTGGGATAGTCTTTTAGCTCCTCTCTTGTCTCCCTCAAAACTTTCGAAAATGGTGGAGTTGGTTCACTAGGTAGGGGTAGGGGTGACCTCAACCAACTCCTCATCCCCTTCAAACTCAAGCTCATTTCCCATGGTGACCTCACTTACCGAATCCTCGAGTTTGACTTGGGATTGTGTATTTTTGGAATCACGAGCTTCCATTCGCGCCAACACTTCTAATATACTCCTCGTATGCCCCTCAATAGTCGCAACACTAGAGAAGAGCCGAGTGTCCGATTCTTCACTAGTAAAGTTGTTCAAGTTTGCTATTGCATTTATGACTTCCTCACATGTCAAACTTGTACTTCCTTGTTGGGCTTGGTTTTGGGGTATGGCATAAGATGGTGAAGGCCAACTATTTTGCTTATATTGTTGGTTTTCTGGCTCATTCTCATACCACCAATCCGAATTCCCACTCTACTCCAGATTGTAAGAATTGTGGTATGGATACCATTCTTGAGCTTCTTGCCCTTGAAACCCAACATCTCCTACACCTTGGTAACACTCTTTATAATACCCTTGGTTTTGGAAACCAAAGGTTCTTTCACCATTATAGTGCTCCTCTCTCAAAAAATAGCAAGACTCGGTAGGATGGTCGGAATGACACATCTTACAAAATCATGCTTGTTGAGCCTCTCTTCTCATCATGAGTTCCCTCCAGGTGAGACGTTCCATTTGATTTTCTTTGCTTTTTTTCTTTTTTTTAAAAGTATGGAATCATATTGCAAGGATTCTCGATAAAAATTCACCAAGAACTCAAGCAATACCTACTCAGAACAAAAACAACCAAAAACAAGCGAAAAATAAAAGCAACTAGCTAATATGCAACCAAATATGCCCAAACACTTAAAAATAAATGTCTCTTCCCTGGCAGTGGCGCCAAACTTTTGGAGGTCATCGTCGTACCTCTCAAAGTTATAATTTGCAAGCCCTTTATGCTTAATAAATACAATTAAGTAGATAGTGGCAAAAGGGGTCGTCCACGAAGAAGACAGGTTTTCTTAAGCGTTTAGACATATAAGGTTCATATTAGGCTAGAAGTAGATATATATATATATATATAAGCAAGTAAATTGGGGGGGGGGTTGGTTTTCTAAGTTATGAAATTAAAAGACAACATAACTAGCAATGTTAAGTAACTATGCTAATCATCAGACAAACTAAGAAAAATGAGTAAAAATTACAAAAGATAAAGTTTTGGGGGCAATTAATATCCATTTCCAAACCTAATGTAGATCATTGAACCATTCACTCATTCTATCACATTCGTTACCTATGGGGAATGCTAAAACTTCTCAATTGAAGATCAACATTCATTTCTTCTTAAGGGTAATTCACAAAGACAAACAACGGCCATTTGCAAACCTCATTGATAATCACTTTAGGCAAACCACACCATAAAGGTATTTCATCAATGGCATTATACACGAAAAACCATAGATTTGATAACAACAAGCCTTCTACCAAAGACATAGCCATTTAACCAAACATAACATTCATTAGGCTAAACCTAGAACAAACCACATTCAAGATTCAACCTTACATTGCATATATGGGATAAATATGAGAACAATCCACATTAACATACTTATCTAGCAAGAATTACAACACATTATACACTAGAAGTTCTAAGTCCATGTTCTTGGATTTTCATGCCAAATGAGTTAAGAAATTTGCAACTTTCCTAACACCCTAACATTTCAATCATACAAACACTTCATATTCTCAAACAACCTATGATATAAATGAAGTAAAACATCACATTTAAACACATGAATGCTAAATAGCAAATGCTTAAAGAAAGAGTGAAATAGAGGTTCTTACTACATAGGTGTGGAAGCTTCAATCAATTGCTCCCAAGATTAAACTAACCTAGATAATTAAAAGACATGATTAACCTACAAAAACTAAGAAAAGAAAGAAAAGAAAAACTAGGGTTTGAACCCAGAAAAATGCAGGAAGAAGAAGGTTTCTAAAGAGGAGATTATAAGGTGAGTATTTATAGTACAAAAAAAAGTAAGAAAGTTTTTGGCCATACGTCCGTCGCGAGTCGCGACCGAGCCCAGTTTCAGCATCTTGATTTCTTTCTTCTTTTTGTTTCAAGTCTTCATCTTCACTTCACTTATCTTTAATTCTTCAAATCTTCAAATCTTCAAAAGCTCAAATACAAGTCTTCAAGTCTTTAAATCTTCAAAGGTATTCTTTGAAGTCTTCAAAAAAATTGTCTTATCACACAAAATCCTTTAGAAAAGTAATAAAAATGTAAAAGTCGCTTTTAACTCTGGTTAGAGAATTTCAAGGTAAAATGCCACATCTATAGCACAAAAGTGTACAAAAGTGGATCCCAAAAGTCCTAATATAACCATATAAAATGGGCATATCAAACCTCCCCGTACTTAAACCTTATTCGCCCTCGAGTAAGAAAAGATTCAAGCACACGTAGGAATTCATATTTCCACATCCTAACTAATATTCCCCCAATCAAAACTTCACAAAAACACTCAATATCGTAAATCCCAAAATTAAATCTCAAATGAGATTTTTTCACACACACAACCCCAATTCCTAAATCTAACCAAACCTACCACTTATCAATTCACTACCAATAAAAACGTTTCAAAGTCCCGAATTGATAATCCCAAAGTGCAATGACACAAAATGAAGTTAAAACCATATGAAAGGTTCAAGCACATACTTCACCCAATGCCAATATATCAACCAAAATGATGTATAAAAGAATCAATAATTTCATAATCATACTTCATTTTTCAACCCGTTAAGTTACCCAATCCCAAGAGGTCTCAAGATGTTGAGCTACCCGATCCATCCATATGACAACCGCAACCTTATGAATCCAACGCCGGTAAATGAGTGAAATCATAGCATTTTCCTTTTTTCTCTATTTCTCTCATTTTACCTAGGAGCCCTTTCGGGTTTTCATCCTAGCCACACATCATGTTTCTTTGGCTCACATCTCACATTTTTCCACACATTTAGCCTCTCATTTTTTCCTAGGTCACCTTTTCAAGTTTTCGACATATTCGGGCCCCCAATGTTGCCTAAGTTGCCCTTTCGGATTGTCAACTTAGCGGGTTTTCTTTTTAACTTTTTTTTCTTTTTCCATTTTTTCTTTTGTTTTCTTTTTTTTCTCTCATGATTTTCCAATCAATAGTAGCAAAAAACATTCCCAATCAAGCTAGCATGCATGTGAGTCTCTAACCCCTCCCCGCACTTAAAACATTACATTGCCCTCAATGTAAACATGTAAGGCAAGACCAATAAAACTCAAGGTAAGAGGTAGAGTGACACCCGTTTCTCAGCATAATTGCCGGTGATACGGTGCAATCCCATATATTTGTATAGAATCCATCCCAAGTTGGGTTTGGGAGGCGGAAGAGGGAGCAAAAGTGTCGTAGAAGAATTCACCCCTCGAGCAAAACGTTTTCTCCTTGGTGCCGTTTGATCAAGACTAACACCATAGAGAACAACATCAAACTCACAAGTACATAAGGATTTGTAATACTAGGTTTAGCATCAAAAGTTAATAAGCATAGTATTCTCAAGGAACAACCACTCCATCATGCAATCACCACTATAAGATTGTCCAATAAAATTATCCAACATATATCGATACATATCCAAGCATCATTATAGAATATAGAAATTAAAGACACAATGATGAAACCGGCATACTACAATCAACAAAGATACTATAAATATGCAAGAATCTTCATATGTCAATATATGTAAGATGGTGGAGGATTGAGTAGAGGTGTGGTGGTTCTTGGGAGTATTTGGTGGAGAATAAGAAATAATTATCCAGTGTTTAAGCACAGTTTAAAAGTTGGTTTTTCCATCGCAACTCGCGATAGCACTGGTCGCGACTCGCGACTAAGCCATCGTGACTCGCGACCAAGCCATCGTGACTCGCGACCAAGCCATCGTGACTCACGATATCTTTGGTCTGTGAGCTCAATTCTTTCACAAATTTTCTGATTTGGTTGCGACTCGCGATGTCCATGTCGCGACTCGCGATGGACATGTCGTGACTCACGATGGCCATGTTGCTACTTACGGAAAGCTGGTGCTGGGAGTTCATTTTTGCTCCCCTGTTTGTTGTGACTCGCGATGCTGGGTTTCCCAGCATTTAGAATTTATTTTGTTTCTTACCAACCTTCCAAGCTTTCTTCCCTTTCTAATTGATCTCATTACTTCATCTCCTCCAATGTAATGCACTTCACTTTGCTACAAAATCACAGAAAAATACACCGTAAAAAGAACAAGACAAAATAACAAAAACTAAACCAAAAAAACTAAACTAAAGGCCGAATTTATTTACGTCACCGGCACGACAAAGCTATTTATATTTAAGGTCGTCGACATGACCCTGATGTTATCCATATGGTGAAGGCTTGAACCCCTTCACCATAGGCATCCAAAATTAGAGAGGTGGGGGTACAAAACTTTCAAGAGGAAAGTTTTGTTGAGGTTGAGATGTTTAAAGGGAGTTGGGTGGTTAGGAGGCTTGGGATAGTCTTTTAGCTCCTCTCTTGTCTCCCTCAAAACTTTCGAAAATGGTGGAGTTGGTTCACTAGGTAGGGGTAGGGGTGACCTCAACCAACTCCTCATCCCCTTCAAACTCAAGCTCATTTCCCATGGTGACCTCACTTACCGAATCCTCGAGTTTGACTTGGGATTGTGTATTTTTGGAATCACGAGCTTCCATTCGCGCCAACACTTCTAATATACTCCTCGTATGCCCCTCAATAGTCTCAACACTAGAGAAGAGCCGAGTGTCCGATTCTTCACTAGTAAAGTTGTTCAAGTTTGCTATTGCATTTATGACTTCCTCACATGTCAAACTTGTACTTCCTTGTTGGGCTTGGTTTTGGGGTATGGCATAAGATGGTGAAGGCCAACTATTTTGCTTATATTGTTGGTTTTCTGGCTCATTCTCATACCACCAATCCGAATTCCCACTCTACTCCAGATTGTAAGAATTGTGGTATGGATACCATTCTTGAGCTTCTTGCCCTTGAAACCCAACATCTCCTACACCTTGGTAACACTCTTTATAATACCCTTGGTTTTGGAAACCAAAGGTTCTTTCACCATTATAGTGCTCCTCTCTCAAAAAATAGCAAGACTCGGTAGGATGGTCGGAATGACACATCTTACAAAATCATGCTTGTTGAGCCTCTCTTCTCATCATGAGTTCCCTCAAGGCGAGACGTTCCATTTGATTTTCTTTGCTTTTTTCTTTTTTTAAAAAGTATGGAATCATATTGCAAGGATTCTCGATAAAAATTCACCAAGAACTCAAGCAATACCTACTCAGAACAAAAACAACCAAAAACAAGCGAAAAATAAAAGCAACTAGCTAATATGCAACCAAATATGCCCAAACACTTAAAAATAAATGTCTCTTCCCTGGCAGTGGCGCCAAACTTTTGGAGGTCATCGTCGTACCTCTCAAAGTTATAATTTGCAAGCCCTTTATGCTTAATAAATACAATTAAGTAGATAGTGGCAAAAGGGGTCGTCCACGAAGAAGACAGATTTTCTTAAGCGTTTAGACATATAAGGTTCATATTAGGCTAGAAGTAGATATATATATATATAAGCAAGTAAATTGGGGGGGGGGTTGGTTTTCTAAGTTATGAAATTAAAAGACAACATAACTAGCAATGTTAAGTAACTATGCTAATCATCAGACAAACTAAGAAAAATGAGTAAAAATTACAAAAGATAAAGTTTTGGGGGCAATTAATATCCATTTCCAAACCTAATGTAGATCATTGAACCATTCACTCATTCTATCACATTCGTTACCTATGGGGAATGCTAAAACTTCTCAATTGAAGATCAACATTCATTTCTTCTTAAGGGTAATTCACAAAGACAAACAACGGCCATTTGCAAACCTCATTGATAATCACTTTAGGCAAACCACACCATAAAGGTATTTCATCAATGGCATTATACACGAAAAACCATAGATTTGATAACAACAAGCCTTCTACCAAAGACATAGCCATTTAACCAAACATAACATTCATTAGGCTAAACCTAGAACAAACCACATTCAAGATTCAACCTTACATTGCATATATGGGATAAATATGAGAACAATCCACATTAACATACTTATCTAGCAAGAATTACAACACATTATACACTAGAAGTTCTAAGTCCATGTTCTTGGATTTTCATGCCAAATGAGTTAAGAAATTTGCAACTTTCCTAACACCCTAACACTTCAATCATACAAACACTTCATATTCTCAAACAACCCATGATATAAATGATGTAAAATATCCTATTTAAACACATGAATGCTAAATAACAAATAATTCAAGAAAGAGTGAAATAGAGGTTCTTACTACATAGGTGTGGAAGCTTCAATCAATTGCTCCCAAGATTAAACTAACCTAGATAATTAAAAGACATGATTAACCTACAAAAACTAAGAAAATAAAGAAAAGAAAAACTAGGGTTTGAACCAAGAAAAACGCAGGAAGAAGAAGGTGTCTGAAGAGGAGAGGATAAGGTGAGTATTTATAGTACAAAAAAGTAAGAAAGTTTCTAGCCATACGTCCATCATGAGTCGCGACTGAGCCCAGTTTCAGCATCTTGATTTCTTTCTTCTTTTTGTTTCAAGTCCTCCTCTTCACTTCAGTTATCTTCAATTATTCAAATCTTCAAAAGCTCAAATACAACTCTTGAAGTCTTTAAATCTTCTAAGGTATTCTTTAAAGTCTTCAAACAAATTGTCTTATCACACAAAATCCTTTAGAAAAGTAATAAAAGCGTTAAAATTGCTTTAACTCTCCTTAGAGAATTTCAAGACAAAATGCCACATCTAGAGCACAAAAGTGTACAAAAGTGGATCTCAAAAGTCCTAATATAACCATATAAAATGGGCACATCAGTGATCAAACGTATTGATGAGAAGGGTAACACGTAAGTGTATTTTAATATGTTATAAACTTTACTTGATTCATAAGATGCTGCATTTGATAAGATTCAGTGTTTATTTATTATTCACAATCTCAAATAAACTTACACTTTCCATATTTTATTTATTTTAGGTTTGCTAAGAAATTCACAACTAGCTATTGTCCTTCGTAGCTGAAATTGTTAATTTCCTCGCTCACTCCCGCCCAAAAGATTGATGTGAAAGATATAGGTTTTGGTAGAATTCTTGCATTTGACATCTCATCCATTCCTTTTGGAATTGTGCCTTGGCTGGTTGACAGGTTTGATTATGTGGGCTGATTTCATATTATTTTATACTGACTACAAATTGTTCTAGGTTGACATCTTTTTTTTGTTCTAGGTTTGATCTTCTTGGTTGTGTGCAAGAAATATCTAGCTCAAGGTAGGTCATTACACCTGATGATGTATTTGATATATTCTGTATTCCTAAGATTCCAGGTTGTGCTGTTGGTTTGGTTAGGAATAATGGGAGGGGCTTGTCAAGAGATGTGGACATTAGGAATAAATGGAGAGAAGAGTTAGGTGTTGATAAATATGGTAATATTTCTCATGTTATTATTTTTGAGAAGCTGGGTAAACTAAGTTATGGTGGTGAGCGCTTTAAGAGATTTTTTGTTATGTATGTCATGTGTACTTTCTTGGCGCCAACTACCAGAAACTTGGTTGATTTTAAGCTGGTTAGTGCTCCAGAGAATATTGGGACCATTAAGAGTTTTGATTGGTGTGGCTTAGTGCTTGATCGTCTCTGTGAGGGTGTCAGGAGCTTCAAATCTGATTCAGGTAAAAGAGATATGTCTTGTGTTGGCGATTGTGTGTTTGTATTGTTGTTGGCTTATATTTATAGGTTTCCTTTTAGAAGTCAGCCTGACCCTACTAGACTGCCCTTATGCATGCACTGGTCGAACAAATCCTTGCTCGACAGGGCTCATTATCTTGAAAAAAATGGGTTATGGTAGAGGCTGGTTTTCCTTTCACAAAGGATGGGAGGGTTAAAGATAAAACAAGTAGCCTGCAGCAATCTGAGGGAACTCGTAACGAGAATATTGGCCACGAGGGGCTTCATACACCTACTGCTGCATGTGATGGTATTGCTCAGGAGCCAGGATTTATTTCGTAACAAATACCTAATGGCGTGATGAGCAATGAAGACATTGAAAAAGCTACCAACAATGTAAGTATTTTTGTCTTTTTTATATAGTTTGTAAAAATTATTGCATGTTGTTTTAAAATTAATGCAGATGTTAATTAATCTAATGCAGTTTATAGTTCACATTTCCTTTTAGACAGTTTCTGATTTTTTTATTTGACTGATATTTGTTCTTCTCTATCAGCCTATGAATAGTTCTTGCCTCATTTTCAAACAAGATGTGGAGGTCGTTACACGCGTGTTGGTTCAAAACCTTGAGAGGGAAAATGCTAATCCGATTGTGTGACCACAGCCGCAGCTGCAACCACAATCAGAACCACATGAAGAAGGAAAAACCACAACAAATGAGGATCATGTTCATGTCAAAATGGCACAGGAAATTATGGAAGACCCAGCCACACGTGCGTGGCTTGATAAGATTTTTGATGAATACATGAAGAAAGCTTGTACTATGATTCCTTCATTTTTCCTTGGGATTGAAGGACTTGAAGATTTGTAGCTTTAGCATCTTTGAATTGTTTTTGGATGATTTGTAATCAGCTTAGTTTGTGACTGCTTGGTTTGTTAGTGGTATGTTAAGTGCAATTAAGACGCTGTTTTAGGGGTTGTTTTTAAGGTAGAAGGTGTATTTGGATGATTTGTGACTGATTGGTTTGTGGGTGATATGTTGAGCGCATTTGAGACGTTTTAGGATTTGTTTGTAAGGGTGCAGATTTTATGAAATAAATGCATGTTTAGTTTGAAGAAGTACTATTTGTATGCTTTTAATTCCAAAGTTGATTTTTGAATTATTTGATGTGGTTGATTGTGTTGATTTTCTGAGCTTATAGGAAAACAAATGCAATTGATAGGTTAATAAACTACATGTGTAAGCTCAGTTGTTATATATGTATTCAGTGGTTTTCGTTTCACTAAAATTATGTGAAATATAATACAAGTCCCTTTTAGGGAAACAAGGGCATGTTGAATGTTAAGAAGTAATATTTGTATGCTTATTAATACCAAGTTACATTTTAGTAGTGTTATGTGGTTTATTATGTTGGGTTTCTGAGCTTATAGGGAAACAAATGTAATTCATAGGTTAATAAATTACAGTTGTAAGCTATGTAATCACATATCAGTTAGTTTGTAGTAAGTGTTTCCATATCAATAACATTTTATGAAACAAAGGTTGGCACTTGGGAAAGCAAAACAAATGTAAGTTATAATTTGATAATTTATAGTTGTAAGCTAAAAAATACAGTATGTTATTGAATGTATAAAAATATTAGGTAAATAAAAATATTAGGCATATAGTATGATCCTGAAAAACAAATACAATATATAGGTAAACAAATTCAACTTGTATCCTAAACAAAGCTGCTCATTACAGTGTCTTAACATCTGGTGTTTTTGTGCCGAATTCAGTAGTTTTCTTCCTTATTTTTTCTTTTCCATGCTTGATTTTATCCTTTTTCCTCTTCCTTTTGTCTTCACTTGGGCTAGATCCAGTATCTTAGGTGCACTTTTTATGGTTGAGTTGCTTTGGCTACTTGTGGTTGATTTTTCAATGGCATTTGTCTTTGATGCCAACAAGTTTTCTATTCTTACTGAGTAGGTGTCAAACATCTCTTGAATAGCGCTTCTAGCTTCTAAGTTTCCTTCGCTCTTTAGAACCTGATTGTAGAGTCTGCTGGACATATGGTTCTTCTATGAAAAACGTCGTTGATGCTTTTTTATTGTTGTTTTCCTTGGCCAAGAATCATGTCCCAAACTTCTATTTTGGCCTTTTTTTGTCCACCTTTTGAGGATTTACTTTGCAGGTATTTCTATGATAGAATGAAGGTGCAATATCCCGAGAGTGTGAAAGCACAGCATACCTGACACCTTGAAGGACCTGCATGTGCATTATACTTCAACCAGCCCATCTTCATTTTTTTACTCAACTGTCTTGTGTTTGGATTCATCATGTTCTAGGCTAACCTCATTTTTTTTGTCGGTGGTTCTGAGAAAGGTTCCTTGACCTTAGTTTCCATTTCTAGGGGAAATTCGTTTTTGAATCCTTTGTACAATGCAAGTGTGTAAACCTGAGCAGCATATTTAACCAAACATGTACAAGCCCAGTAGTGGGAAATAAATGCATACTATAAGTTAACAAATTCGTGTTCTAGACTAAGTAATACATATTTTTAAATATGAACATACCTATTTTGTTTTGATAATTTGGCTTTGCTTTTTTCATGCATTTTCCTTTTCTGCTTCATCTCTCCTCCGCTTTCTGATTGTTTGGTTGAAGAGCTCATAGAAGTGTGTCAGTGTTGTTGTTTTGTTTGCACTGAAGCATAGTGTGTGGTTGGTGCTTTCACTTCGCTGTGATAATAAGATGCATGCTGAGAAAATATCCTTGTTGAATGTCGTGCTCCATTTTTCACGGATGTCGTACAGACGTTGAAACCGTGTGCTAGTTTCGAGCTTGTATGTGGCGATTATGGAGGTCTATTTTTCTTCAAATTCCGTTAGATTATGACATCTTTTCATACAGTAGTCTAGATCGCTTTTGAAGGATTCATCTTTCTTTAATCTCCCATAATGTTGTATTGCATTTTATTTTATGTGCCACAAGCACAACCTGTGTTTTGTGTTTTGGAAGACCTGGAAGTTGCAACAAGAAATGGAAGTTGATTAGTATACATATTGTAAGCTAATAGGTGCAGAAGCTAACATTCCCTACTCAATTTCAGGTCTAAGAAACTGGAATTTCTGTAACTGCATCATTTTTAGGAAACGTGGTTTCCAAAGTAATAAGTGCAGCTTATAAGATATGTAATGCATACTGTAAGGTAAGAGGTGCAATGTCTAACAGTGCATATTCAGTGCTCAGAACTGTAAGCAACAAATTTTCACAACATACCTCATTTATTGCTTTGCCCATTGCAGGATTTGGATCTGTGAATATTGTGACAGGTTCCCTTCCTTCTATTGATTTCTTGAAAGTTTTGAGGAGCCACACAAAAGTATTAGCCAACTTATTTGCTATAGCAGCACAAGGAAACATTGTTATGTACCAGTGATTGTTAATTCCAACTATTGGTGCACAAATCAAGTTATACTCATTTGTTCTATATGTAGTTTCAAATATGGTGACATCTCCGTAGAGTTTGTAGTCCTCCAGCATCATTGAATCCCCAAAACACTGCTGCTAGTTTTGTTTCCTAGTCGAACTTGACTTTGAAGAAGAAATCTTTATCCTTGTCATTGATTTCCATGAGTGTGTCAACAAGTTACTGAGCATCTCCACTTTCTATTTCTTTCACCCGTAGTCGACACACAAAGTTGAGGTGGTCTTTCACGTATGCCCTAGATTTTCTTCTCTGCCAGCTTCAAAAGACATGTATTTATATCCTACAGTAGGTCTTAAACCTACTTGTTCTATTAATCTGATAGCATTTCCTTTGTCTTCTGTAATCCTCGTTCACTCCTACTGAGATACTACCAGGCTGGTCTTTTTGACTCATGATTGTGTACGGTATTGTGGTGTGCCACGATGTAATAATCATACTCTAGCTTCACTCTAATTTCAGCTAGGTATCCTGTTTTTGTAATCAGGTCCTTTCTCTTCCTCTTCTTCTTCTTTTCAGCATGATTTTCATTATCCATGCAAGGAACGGGGCTGGTAGTGCTGGTTTTTAATCTTTTCAATTGGCCTCCAGCAGAGCACTCATAGTACTTTTCACGAATCTGGCTTTTGCTGTTTCGACGTTGGTAGTCTTTCTTGTAGCTGAAACCAATAGCATTTTCATGCCTCTTGTATAGAGCATGAAGTGCTTCCAATGTTTTTGCTTTTACGCCGGTAAGATTTTCAGTGGCATCAATTTCATTTAAATTTGGAAAATCTGTACTTGTAATAATAAAGAATACAATTTCTAATGTAAGCTTTGTTCTAATAAGTATAACAAATACTACTTGTAATGTAACATATGCAAAGTGTAGTGTATTTTGTACATGATATAATCTGAACAAAGCACAAGTTTGTCAAAAGTTGGAATTGACAAATGCATTTTCTGTGTTTTGTTCATTTTAATCTAATGCATGTTTATTTGTAAATAATACATGATTTAAGTTAACAAATGCATAAATTATACGAAATTTCTGTGCAGCATGTAGTTTATATTGCTAATGTTTGCACATGTTTCATACATGTTCATAGCAGTCGAATTTCAGTGTCCAGAAGTTTAAAAAATAACTATATTCATATCGATTACATTTGAACACTAGAATTTCAGTCTGATGAGAGAAAATTATACCTTCATAGGAATTGAGTAGTATTTAAGCTTCTTGCAACTGAATTTCATCTGCTTGAGATTGAATCCTGGCGTTTAGAATCGTGTTTTCTCTTGCAGATTCTGATTCGATAGCAGCAGTTTTTACGATTAAAGCAGCTAAAATTTTATTTGCTTCAATAGGATCTAGCGACAGATTTGGTTGCTCAATTTTATCGGAATCACAGCAGTTGTTGCTGTCGGAGGACATCGAAAAAGCGACGTGAACGGATTGGACGAGAGGAATTGGAAACATGTCGGTGGACTGGTGAGGAAGAATTGATCGGCGTTAAGAGGATTTTAGAGAACAAAAAGAGTCAGAATCGCGCTGGTTGTTGTCATTGGAGTACATAAAAAAGGAGGCGTTGATGAGAAGATCGAAAATGCACCGACGAGAAGATTGGAAAATGCACCGGCGGACTGGTGAGAGCTTTTCGGAGAAGAAGAACAGAGTACTATGTGTTTGTGTGTGAAATTGTGTTTGTGCTCTTCACATGATTTTTTTGTTTAAGTTTGCATTATTTGCAAAGAGGCCCCTTATGGACAGACCGCCTGTCAGGAGACCTACTATATATATATTTAATGATTGTCAAATGATAAAAAATAAATTATTTAATGATTTTCAAATGATAAAAAATAAATTATTTTTGAGAAGTCTCTAGATAGATTGAAATCATAAAATCTTGTTTTTTATACTGCTACTGCTGCAGCTACTGTAGTACGATTTCTCAGACGATGATGTTGTTGCTGTCAACACTACTTCATTTTCTTTCTAGGCCCCTGGTCTCACCATATTTATAGTCGAATGATGTTGTAATGATCTTGATGCTTTTGGGAGGATGATTTTGTTGATGTTGTCGCTTGTTGAGATGATTTGGGAATTGGCGGCTATTGGGGGCTTATATATACAGGATGGGGGCGGGCTGAAGTGTGAGTGAGAGAGTGATAGTAAAGATTGTGGGTCAACAGGGCGTGTTGATTGGATGAGTGACACCTGGATTAGAAAAGGGTTTTTTACGCGGTCTGGTTATTTTTATTTATTGTGGATAAATAGTTGTTATTCATTCATAAACGTTGTCCTTTTTGAAGTAGACTCGTGGGATAATTTGGGTTTGTTGGAGGGGAGGGGGCCTCAAGGAAAGTGGCTTCAGTCGTGTGTGATTTCATCTACTTTCCTCTTTTGGGTTCCTTTCTTTTCTTCGCTTTTTTGCCTTTTTTAGATCATCTTCCTAAACTCTATGATGTGGCTTAGGGCTTTGTTTTTTTAATCTTTTTTTTGTCTTGTTTCATTTCATTTTTAATGAGTTTAGCATAGTATCGTTTAATTTAGTTCAATTAAGTCTCACAAATTATTTGTACCATATACTCCCTCTATCCCAATGGATTATGCAGAGAGATAAGATGGATGTTTTAATTTTTTATTTGTGAAAAGTTTAAAATACTCTTCCCTTCTTCATTCATCATCTGATTCTTCCCCCAGAATCCACCACCTCTCCCCCGCCTCACCCCTACTCCTCCTCCCCCCTCCTCCGCCTCACCTTTCCTCCTTCGCCTCAGCTCTGCATCGCCTCTCCTCCACTGCCTCCCTCCACAGCCTCCCCCCGCTGCCTCCTCCTCTCTCCATTTGCAGATGGGGTAAACTAGGGTTCCATCACAGATGGGGGGAAGTTAGGGTTCTGGCGAGGGAATGGGTGGTCCAGAATGGGGTGTGGGGTGGTGGTCGTAGATGGGGGTTATCTAAGGTTCCGATGCATATGGACTGGTGGTGAAGATGAAAGCACGAGAGGGGAGTGGTGGTGGAGGGGAGGGGAGGAGGCGGAGCAGGTGGTAGAGACAAAAGTAGGGAAGTGGTGGCAGAGACAAAAGTAGGGGAGTGGTGGCGGAGACGAATGGAGAAGATGTACTGTATTGGTGGGGAAGAAAGTGGGAAGGAGAGAGAAATATGTACTGGTGAGGAAGAAAGTGGGGGAGAAAGAATGATGTGTCAGAAATAATTCAAGTTCGGTGAGAAGAGTGTTGATTTTTTATAATCTCCTAAGGACAATTGTATCTTTTGATATGTGAATTTTTCTTAGAAGGGAAACTGTGACAACTAAAAAAATAAAGTGTGTAGATTCCTCCAAGACATGGGGAGTACGGAAATTGATATCTAAATTTAATGTATTTCTATGAAGTTATGCAATGTGAGAGCGGAAACAATAGCTAACATTTAATATTGCTATATCTGAATCATAACTAAGCAAACATCATTGCAACTTTCATTCTCTATAACATTATTGAACATTAAAATGCTTTCATTATTTTTAAGCAGTGCATGTCTAAATTTCAATAGGTTTCCCACTCCATGTAATAGCTATAATTATAATGTTAATTATTATAAAATAATTATTATGTTTGAATTTTCTTTATTATCATTTCATGTAATAACAATTTTTTATTTTTGTTGATTATAAGTTTTTCGATAGTTTCAATTCGCTTTGTCAAACTTCAATTTAATTTAACTACTTGGGCTAGTTCAAGTGGTCAGGGATTTGTGCTCGCCCAGGTGCAGCCAAGGTTCAATCCCCCCTCCCTCTCAAGTGCTTAGGGCTTTGTGTCCGCCCAGGTGCAACCAAGGTTCAACCCCCCCCCCCCCCGAGTTGCAACCAAGGTTCAAACCCCTCCCCCCTCCCCCCGAGTTGCATTATTATGGGTAATTTTTTTTCTAAAAACTTCAATTTAATTTAATAGAGAGCGACAAACTTTATTTCCATTTAGTTTGTTTCTGTTTACTTTGATTCAATTCAACATATTTCAGTAGAAACAAACATGTCATAAGGTCTCATTTTCGGGTTCATGAGTAAGCTATTTGTGATTGTTTGCCTCATATATACATACTTTGGTGTGAAAAGGTGATATTGTAGAATAATTTGAATAATCCTCCAATTGATGGACCGATTGGTAGGTTTCCCACCCAATGTAATAGCTATAATTATAATGTCAATTAATATAAAAATAATTATTATATTTAAATTATCTTTATTATCAATTCAATTAACAATATTAATTTTGCTAATTATCAATTCTTTGATATTTTCAATTCACTTCATCAAACTTCAATTTAATTCAATTGATTGTAGCAAAATTTATTTTTGTTTAGTTTGTTTCACTTTACTTTGATTTAATTCAAACAGATTTCGGTGGAAACAAACATATCCTTAAGGTATCATTTTCGGGTCCATGAGTAAGATATTTGTGATTGTTTGCCTCAAATATACACACATTGTTGTGGGGAGGCGATATTATAGGATAATTTGAATCACCCTACAATTGATGGATCAAAAACTACATTCTTGAATGAAGAAGGCACAATTGTGAAATTCAAGGTTGAAAGACTCGACTTGAAGTTCATAATCACTACGGGAAAAACCCCCCTTTAGCAGCTATTTTTTTGGCCTCGAGCAGCTATTTTTTGATTTGCCAACTTGGGTACATAAGTGGGCGCTAGTACGTTAATTGAACATAGCAGCTATTAAGTATAGCTTCTACACGAAGCAGTTTTTTTTTTTGCAGCGGTATATTTAACCGTTGCTTTGCATAGCATCTATTTTTCCTCATGTAGCAGCTATTTTTTTATTTTCTAACTTGGGTGCCTAAGTGGCCGTTGAAACGTTAATTAACGTAGCAGCTACTGTAATAACAGTTTCTACACATAACGTGGAAGCTATTTTTAAAAAATAGCTACTAAATATTGCAGCTATTTTTTAAATTGCAGCTATTTTTTTTAAAATTAGTGGCTACATATTGCAATTCTTTTTAAAAGGTGCTATACAAAATTTGTCATTCAAAATAATTGTTAAAAAAATAGTGCTCCGCTTTGTGTTCCTCACCATAGCAAAACAATCAGAACTCCAACTAGCAAAACAAAAACCAGACCACCTCACCATCCCTTTCCAAAAAGCCGAGCAATTCTCTGTGATATTCTTCAAGTATTGCTTACCCGTTAATGGCATGACCAACGTCACCTGCGTGAATTTCTCAAAGGACCTGAACAACAGATTCAACGTGAATCCAACGGAGATAAGATAATTGTAATCGTTTGAATAACTATAAGTAGAGTTTTTACCGATAACATGTCTCTGAAGAACATGACGGAACCCGCAAACTCCTCCGCTGTCTTGCCCTGTTGAACGTAGATAGCTAGGGAATGCCATTGAAAAATTGTTTTCATCTCAAGAAAATCTATGTTTTTTTCCTTGATGTAGGACAGTTTTCGCCAAGCAAGCCGATTGATCCCAAATAATAGAGAGCTTCCTCGGATATAAAAGAAGTTTTGAAGCAAGCCGATTGATCCCAAATAATAGAGAGCTTCCTCGGATATAAAAGAAGTTTTGCTTTCGCAACTTCACCTTTATATCGGCAGAAAACTCTACTTGCAGACCGCATAGACAAACGATTATTAGTATAGCCAAGACTATTCATCAATTACAACCAAAGAAAAACAATAATAAGAACAAATTTCCAAAGAGCAGTAAAAATTAAATCAGAAAATTTCCTATGGACCAATGGTGAAGCTATCTATGATATCTGCTTCATACAACATTCACAGCTAGTGCAAAAGCTTGTAAATTATAATCACAGCAAAAAAATAGCTCCATCTCATAAAAACTCAATGGAGAAAAACAATATGTCAATTGCATGCCCTAGCTAGCGCCTAGTCAATGCAAAATCAATGTCCAAATTTACGAAATAACAAAAGTAGAGCACCTAAAGAAAAGAAATTCAATAAACATGTCATATTGAAAGTTTGATTTAGGATTTTTTTTACAGTCATTGTCAACCAATCCAAAGGACCGATCCCTCTCTGACCCTATACAGATTAATAAAGTAAATAAAGGTGCAAGTCCAAACTCCCTAATCTGACTTAAACACACATGGGGAGGGGGGAGTGCATACTGAACAGTCCCAACACAAAAGGTCCCCTCAAGAGCAACTAGGTACACCTTGCTACTTCGGTCCTCTCCATAAATAAAGATAAAAATAAAAAGGATCAGTGAGCATTTGATATAAATAAGCACAAAAAAAATCAATTGTCAATTCCCATATAACACTAACAAACCCATTAACTAAAAAGTGAGTAAACCGGCACAAAAATAAAATAAAAATAAACATGAAAATGGAGTGTTGAGGGCTTGTGGAATTTCTGAGAAGGGGAAGGAGAAGGTGGGAAGTAAATGGAGAATCTCATGGAACATCACAGCGTAGTACTAGAGTGTTTGTATCTCTTGTTGAATCCTCCAAACATCTTTGTGCTGTTGATTTCTACTGCCTTTAAATCCATTGTCACCGACACTTTCAAGTGAAGATGCTCAATCTCAATCCTCTCCTCCACAAACACATACCCGCCATCCTCTCCTCCATTGTAAGCACCACCTCCAGCCCCTGAACCAAGTATACCCTGTTCAGCCTCTGCACCACGCCACTATAAAAAATCTAGCGCAAACCACCTACAACACAGAGTTCCACCTACAGTGCATCACGAATCCGCCCAGTGGCGGTGAGGGATGGTGACAAGTAACGACGATGGCTTGAGAGAAAATGGCAAGTGAGGTTGAATCTATTGTTAGATGGATTAGGTTTTATCTATATATATATATAGGAGAAGATTTCAGGGGTTAAATCTATCAAAAGAAATTAACGGTTCAGATTTATGGTGGAGATTCCACACCGTAGCAGCTATTATTTGTTTCACAAAAGAGCTGCTACAATATTCATAAGGTTGTGACCTATTACCACCAATTTTTTTTTGATTTGAATATATGCTTGAGAGTAAATCAGATTTGAGATTTTCTAACGTTGTAGCATCTATTTATTCTCTTAAAAAATAGTTGTGACAATGTCCCAAAGGTTGCAACATGTTACTACCTAAATTCAATTTCTTTTAATAACAAAATCATCTAACATATAAACATGGGTGAATATATGTATACACATATAACCAAATCATTTAACATATAAATATTACACAACAATCACCGATACATTTATTATATTTTAGCAGCTGCTTAGGGGTGCTTTAAATGGGGTATATTTATTATTTTTTGGACCCTAGAGCAAACCTGGAAAACAAATCTGGCGGCGAATCACAAAATATATGACACCAAAATGCAATGAAATAAGAGACGACTGGTTTACAATGGATGAACGGAAGCGCATCCAGCATATTTATGGAAAATTACGCTAATGCCTAAAATTTTGTTACGACATTATCATTTTCTCCAAAAATAAAATATTTTTGTTATTCTTGCATAAATATAGAAATAAAATATAACAAAAAATTTGGGTGAAATGTTGGAAAATGCTAGTACAGGTTCTAGAGTGACTTATAGTTGATTACTAAGAAGTAAAAAGGAAAATCGAAAAGGATTACAGGTATGTTCTTGTGCTGCATTGTTAATAAATATTTCATTATGAACTTGAGAAATACAATAAGGGTGTATAGGATAGCATCACGTTCAAGAGCATTTCAATTTGGAGTTACGAGTTAAGTTTTTACTTTTTGCACTTAGGTCCCTCCGAGAAAGTTGGAGTTGTCGAATCCCGGAATTAGCAACACCAAAATTAAATTCAATAATATACTATTGCAAATTTGCAATTTGGGCATGTATGGGTTAACGAAAGGGTCTCAAGCGTCAACATTGATTACTTCTACACAGTCTTGAAAAATTACACCATGCCCAAAAATTGTGTTACCCTATAATCCATTGCTCCAAAATACATGATTTTTGTTATTCTTGCCTAAAAATAGATATATTAAATATATGAACTTTTTGGTGAAATGTTGGAAACCGCTAGTACATGTTCTAGAGTAACTTAGAATTGGTTACTTAGAAGTAAGATGGGAAATTGGAAAAGATTACATATATGTTCTTGTGCATGATTATTAATAAAAACTATGTTACAGACTTGAAAAATACAATGAGGGTATTTAGGGTAGCAACACGTTCGAGTGGATTTTTATTTGGAGTTACGAGTAAAGTGTTTAGTTTTTGCACTTAGGTCCCTCAAAGAAAATTGGAGTTGTCGAATTACGAAATTGGCGACTCCAAAATGAAATTCAATATTATACATTTGTGAATTTGCAATTTGGGCATTTATGGGTCACGAAAAGGGTCTCAAAAGTTAACATCGATTACTTACACACTATTTTGGAATATTACACTATGGCCCGAAATTGTGTTACTCTACAATCCATTGCTCCAAAATAAATGATTTTGGTCATTTTTGCCTAAATATAGATATATTAAATAAATGAATTTTTGGTGAAATGTTGTAAAGCGTTAGTACATTTTCTAGAGTAATCATATCATAAACAAATTTTCAAAACCTTTTTTCTCCTATTCTTGCTTGGAAATGTTGGAAAATAATCTATGTATCAAGCATCAATATGAATACCGGTGCCCTTTTTCACAATCAAAAAGCAATGGAATTTATTTCTAAATAATCCTTACAAATGACATTGAATGTTGGATTCAACATCTCTATAGTAATGAAGAATGGTAGGAAAATCTCACAAATGCAAAATCTTCATCAATTTTCGCCCATATTAAAGGTTTTTATATGTGTTCCTAGCAGCTATTATTTCAAAAACCGCTACTAAATGTTGTTATGTATCACATCAAGCATTTAATGCTAGTGCACGAAGCAGCTATTTTAAAATAATAGTTGCTGCTATGTTTTCCCACCTAAATTAATGTAGCAGCGCTTTTTAGGGTATAGCTACTATGATTTCTCACCAATTCAGAAATTCCTCACAAATAATTAGCTGCTTTAAAAATATGTGCAACAGCTATTTTAAAATAAAAGTTGTTATGATTTCTCGTCTAACTTAATATAGTAGCGGTTTTTAGGAAATAGCTACTATGATTTCTCTCCAATACTAAAATACCTCACTCTAGAAGCATTTCTTCAATAATTAGTTGCTTAACAATTTGTAATAGAAGCGCATATTAAATAATAGCTGCTACAACCAAATAATATCTGCTACTCAGTTACATAGCAGCTATTTTTTAAAATAGCCGCTACAAACCGCTACTAAATGAGGGGTTTTCCAGTATTGAATAAGAGGCCAGATTCTGTAAGTTAAAATATTACTAGCAAGAATATTGAGCCTTTTGTGCACTAGTAATCCAGTACTCCAATTGATGTTTTTCAATCTAAATATAGATCTAATCTAGCGACTAGAAGAAAAACTAATGGTAACAAAGGATATAGGTTGAAGAGGTAAACTCAAAAAATATGATAAATAATAAGATGTAGAGAATAATGTGAACCTCCACCCTCTCCTCTCCTTTATAAGAGTACATAGTGGTTACAAGAAGCTAAAGCTAAAATTAGGTTTGCATGTTAACCAAATTGGAATCTATCTATGGAAGTTATGTCTAGTTAAAACCTTATTTTACTGTTTTTAAAATCTATATACCATATTCATAGATATCCACAGAATTTTCTTCCTATTTATCGATAAATAACCTTATTTAATCTTGTCATAAATTTTAGAAGAAAGATAAGCCTACATTAACTAAAAAGAACTATAAATAAGGTTAAATAAAAGGCAAGAGTTTCACAACAAAGGAGCCTATTAGCCATATTTCCCTCATGGGTCTATAAACTAGAAATTAACATTCTACAAAAGAAGTAAACTATTATTGAACCAACCCACTAACTGGAAGTCCATCTTGTTCTTTTGAAGGTACTTCAATAAGATCATTTTTTTATTTCAATATTCATAATTAATTATTATGACCCAGTGTAAGAGCTATAATTATAATATTAGTTATTATAAAGATAATTATCATAATCAAATTATCTTCATTGTCATTTTAAATAATAATTATATGTAACTTTTGTTAATTATTGTGTTACGATATCTGCAGTTCACCTCATCACACTTCTATATAATTTAATAGATATCAACAAACTTTTTTTGTTCAGTTTCTTTTAGTTCACTTTGAATCAATTCAATAGCCCTCATGTAGAAACAAACATATCATTGAGGTCTCACTTTTGAGGTCCATGATAACGACTATCTTGGTTCAAACAGATGCTAGCACCATGTACTCCGTGATGGCTTCGACAAGCTTATCAATTAGAGGAAGCATGTAGCTATCATTGGGACAACACTTGGTTAGGTTGTTGAAATCGATGCACAACCTCCATCATTCGTCATGCTTTTTGACAATGGTTGTATTGGACAGCCACTTCGAGCATACCACTTCTTCGATCATATCCGCTTTGAGTAGCTTTGATACTTCTTCTTTGATGTTTGCCCCCCTCTTGAGATAAAAAATGCTTATTTTCTGTTTGATTGACTTGATCGTGGGGTCAATGTTGAGGTGATGCACAAAAAATGTGTTAGTACCCTTTCGAGTCAGAAACATGTCATAAAAAGACATCGAAATACTCATCGAGTAAAAGTTGTACATGTTGCTTCACTTTAGTGGGAAAAGCTTTACCAAATTCCATAGTCCTTGATGATCAGACTATCCTCTTTTCCACGTAAGTGAGCGAGACATCGACAACCTCTCTGTGGATTGCGCTAATAATCTGCATCTTGTTAAGCTCTTTCCAAGTTGTCATCATGCAATGTTGAGACATTTCTTGATCTTCTTTCATCGAAGCAATGTCGTTGTCTGTTAGAAATTTCATTTTCAAATGGTATGGGGACCAAATGACTCTTTCTTAGTTCAACCATGGTTGATCAAGGATTACAGTGAAAGCTGATGGGGCATCCATATCGTAAAGTTACAGTCAAACTTCTTACTTTTATCTCCATCCCCGATGATCACTAGTAAATGAATTATGCCAACCAAGAACTCCACTTTCCTGGTGAATCGGATAATGATGATGAAGATATTTTGTAAATCTTTCCTGCTGAGTTCCAGCTAGTCGGAGTAAGCAATAAACATAAACTCAGCCCCACTCGCGATATTTATTAAAACCTTTTTTTACTAGGGATACCCAATATTGAAAACTATCACAATAGGATCAGATTGTAGGGTGTGGCCAGGTACTATGTTAGCTCTTGAAAAAGTGACAGTATTATCCATCTTGAAGCGCTTGTGTTTAGATCGTGCTGGATTCTTTTGCTAGTGCAAACTCTAATTTGTCCAATCATTCCATTTTTAAAGTTCATCACCACATGATTCGGCGGTGCCTCCTTCCCTGCAGTCGATCGTTGCTTTTCTACCTTCGACTTGGATTCTTCTCTTGGCTTCAGTCACCTGGCTTATCCTTCCTGTCTTGGGTAGGAAGAATATACTTTTGAAGCATTTCACAACCAATACATCTTTTGATTTCATTCTTAAGCTGAAAGGATTCATACATGGCTTATTTTGTGTCTTTGTGAAAGTCAAAATAATCATCCAAGACCCTTATGTTTGGATCACCGGGCATCGGTGTAGGAGACTGAAGAATATTTCGTTCAACACAAAGGATATGCGTCTTCAAATGTGATAACAGGGTGTATCCTCCCACCCAAGAACCCGCTAGCGGTTTTGGATCTTTTGCACCCATCGAATAAACCTTGACATTGATCTCTGACATTTAGTTGCTTCTTCCACCCTAGCATATCTTTCCACAATGTCCTGAAGTTGTAGGATGGGTGGCTAAGGGATCAGCCACAAGCTTTTTGTATAACTTGTTATCAATCACACCATTCATGTATCCTAAGATTACCATTGAATCCATCATGTCTATGACTTCCAAAATATCTTCCATTTAATGCCTATCAAAGGCTATTGTTGATTTATTATGATTCTTCTAAAGATTCAGAAGATTTGTCATGGTATCGATGAAATTTCTTAGGTGGTAATAGTGAGTTAATTGGATTCGAACGAAGGCGTAAAAATAGGCAAACTGGAATCTAAGTAGATTTTCAAACAACTGTATGGCCTTCCCATGAGGTAATAACCTACCAATTTGCACTTCATGTTTGGAGTAATACTCTGTGATTCCATGACTTGGTGATAAATGATTAGGAATTTCCCTCCATTGTATACAAGAATGTTGCCAAGTAAGTTCTGTGTAGGATCCTAAGGTGTTGCTGATATAGAGGGCAGTTCCGATCATACGTTCTAGTGCCCGATTGATGGAACTAAGCCTTTTGTTTTCCACTTGTTTTTAGGTCTCTAGATTGGTATCCGAGGTTAATTTGAGTAAGTATGAATTTCACTTATTGGTATCTGAGTTCCAATGGCAGTAGCGAGAGGAAGTGATTCAACTTGTGATGTAGGTTGCATAATTAATTTTGCATAAAGATCTAACCATGGACACTGCACATCATGTAGCCTCTATTTACTTCTCTGAAATTTATAAATTGCACGGACTGCCAGAATCTATTACTAGTGATGGAAACAAGGTGTTTACTAATAATTTCTGAAAGAAACTTTTTCTGAAATTAGGAGTCAAGCTCCAGTTTAGTACATCTTACCACCTTGAGACAGATGGTCAAACAGAGAGGACGAACAAATTTTGGAAACCTATCTTAGTTGTTTGTAGAGACAAACCAGATACATGGTCTGAATGGATTGGAGTTGCAGAATGGTGGTACAACACCACGTATCAAACTAGTATTTGAATGACACCTTATGAGGCTCCCTATGGAGTTAAACCACCCAGCATGCCATTAGGGCCATTTATAGAAGCCATAATCCCAGCTACACTTAACATGATTGCCCAGAGAGAAACTGTGAATCCGTTGCTACAATATCATCTTAAAAGGCTCAAGATAGAATAAAGAGCCTCGCAGATAAAAAAATGACTGATAAGGTTTACAATGAAGGGGATTGGGTTTATTTAAAACTACAAAAGTATAGGCAACAATCTATTTCTCAGAGAAGCGGCATGAAGATAATTCCTAAGTTTTTGGTCCTTTCAAGATTTTACAAAGAATTGGTTCAGTGGCATACACATTGGATTTTCCAAAGGACATCTAAGGTACATCTAGTGTTTCACATTTCTTTACTACAACCACATCATGGACCCCTACTAGTTAGCAGTACACATTTGCTAGATGCAGGCATTCATGATCTGGTTATCTTGGAACTTCACAAGACTTTGCAAAGGCTATGGATTGTCAATGGTCTACAATGGGTTGTTCAATGGCTAATCGAAGGGGAGCATTTTCCACATGAAGAATCAGCGTGGGAAGATTCAGAGTTCATTATTCAACAATTCAATCATCAGTTTGAGAATGATAGCTTGGGGACAAGCTTCCTTTTGGGGGGGGGGGGGTAATATATTATAAATATTTTAAAATAATAAAGTTGTTGCAAACCACTAACTAGCTGCATTCGTTAGTTCCTTTTGGCTCAGTTGTAGCTCGATTCCACAAGGCAGGGTGGTTGAAACCACCTGCAACTGATAATTAGTTCGAGTGATAAAGGCATAGGCCATAATGTTCATGCAGAATTTGGAATATTGTTTGGTAGAATTTTATAGATTTCCACCGGACCGATCAAGTCAATTTTGGACTCTGATATCATGTAAGAATCATGATTTTTTAAGTATAAAATCAATTAGTATTATATACAAATGACCAATGATCTTATATACTGAACAATTGTTTTGTCAACCACCAAAGTGAAACTCTTAACAAAAAGTTAATGATACCGAACAAAGAAAAAGATGGAGTAAGAAAACTTTCCAATCATTTTATTTTTGACAAAATCAATTGACCTTTCAAAAGTTAGATCAAGGGCAATGGTGGTTAACTTTAAGAGACCGCTCTAGAGACCGCAAATGCTTACAGTGGTGGTCTCTAGAGCGGTCTCTTAATAAGAGACCACTCCATGTTCTCTTGTTAAAAGATCGCCCAAGAGCTCACTTTTTGTCCTCTCTTATTCTTTTTATTTTAAACTTATTATCTATTAGTAATAATTGATCAGATTAGATCAATAGTTCAATTTTTAAATTGTAAAAACTAGTCGGACTAGATCAATATTTTATCATTTAAGTATTTTAGATAATTTTTCTAGTCATTACAATTCGTTTTTGCTAATGTAATTTAAAAAAAATGAATTTTCAAAAATGAATTCTCTAATTATTTATTTTTATTTAAATTTTAAAAATAATTTCTTGAAAAAAACGAAATTAGTTTTATTAAAAATGAATTATTTAATAAATTTTGAAAAAAACGAAATTCAATTTTAAATACTATAATATATTATTAAATTTCACATTCAACTTATTTTGGGTAGACAAATTTATTTAAATTAAATATAAAAAATTAATGAATATGATAGAGAAAATCAAGTGAGATTCATGAATAATTTTTACCATTATGAAGAAAAAAATGATGATCTCTCAAATTGAAGTGATTTTTTTTTTTAAAAAATAATATATTTATTAGTAAGATACCACTAGTTCTACCAGCGGCGGAACTAGGGGGGCGAGGGGGTGCTAGCACCTCCCCTAAGATCCGGCGGCCCGGAATTTAGACTTAGAGCCACCGGAGGCCACCGGATTCCACCCCCCCTTGAGTCGTCGGCGCCGAAGCCCGGAGCGAGGCAGTAAAGTTGAGAGGCGCAGAGATGTCGAGAGCGAGGCAACAAATGAAGAAGATGAAGTTTTTTCAAATTTTTTTTTTGTATAACTAAACAAAACGACGTCGTTTTGGTTTAAGTGAAACGACGTCGTTTTGTTTAGCTGAAGGGAAAAAAATATAAGGCCAATTGGGCCCAAACGAAACTTAAATAACTTCCATTAGCCCAATTGGCCTAACCTAATTAATAGGCCTTGAGAAGTTGAGGGCAACAAACTGAGCAAAGTAATATACGTTTGCCACTTTGCCTCCAACTCCAAGCTCCATCGCCCAGGCTCCGCCTTCCGCCGCCGCCTGCCGCCGTCCGCCGTCCCTTCTACGACCATTATCAGCAACCAATGGCAAGGTATCAAGAGGGGCCAATATATTTTTGTTATGTAATTTATGTTGAATAACTTGAATTTGTATGAAATTGTGAATATTGAATATAGATATGAATAATTTAGTGATTGTGTTGAAATTGTGAAATCTGGCTAAATATAGATTTGAATAATTTGACATATTTAATTTGACATATTTAATTAGACATATTTAATTTAACGTATTTAATTAGACATATTTAATTAGACATATTTAATTAGACATATTTTTGAGACATATTTAATTAGACATATTTAAAAAATATATTTAACCTTGAAAAAAATATATTTAACGTTGAAAAAAATATATTAGTTAAAAATTATTTTATTTAGCGTTGAAAAAAAATGTAAGCTCATTTTTGCCCCCCTAATATATACTCGAATCGCCACTGAATTCTACCATTGCCCTTGGGCGTACATCTCATAATCAGCGACATTAATTAACGCGTACTGCCAACTCCAGAAATGAATGGGATTGAGATTGAGACTTGTGTTGTAGTGTGGTTTATCGTGGTGATGTCACTGCCGACGCAAGCATACCATTTCTGTTAATAATCTCTTTTACGTCATGCATGAGTCCGCCAAACTGAATCTGCCTGGAAATGAAATGAATTGTGTTGCCAGATTCTCCCTCCGTACTTATTACGTGGGATGGGGGCAAAAAAAATACTAAACACGGAATCCACACCAATTTGAAAGTCCACTAATTAACTATTTCTAGGATATATTCATTGACAGACTTGGTATTGCTAATAAGCTGGTCTACTTCTCCACCAAACTTCTCTTTTGCCCGCTTTAGAGTTTTCATATAATAACGAGTTCGACGTTTTCTCCCCGATTCTCTGCGTCCCATAAAATCAAATTAAATAGGGTATTGCTATATCACGCCGCCCTAATATATATATACACGTATAATATTAATATTAAAATTTTAAAATAAAATAAAAATTTAAAAATCAAAAACAAAAAAACAACCACTGCCGCCGCTGACGCCGTGCGCCGCCACCGCTGCCGGTCTCCGCCGCTGCCGTGCGCCAACGCCGCCGGTCTCCGCCGCTGCCGTGCGCCAACGCCGCCGGTCTCCGTCGTTGCTGTGCGCCAGTGCCGCAGCCGTCGCCGCCGTGCGCCACCACCTTCTTCTCTTCTTCTTCGTCTTCTCCGGTGGTCTCCGCCGTGCGCCACCGCCACCACCGTGCCTCCTTCTTCCTTAGCTCCACCCACCGTCCTCATTTTCCCCAGCTCCTCCC
The DNA here is from genome assembly GCA_037428765.1 of Rubia yunnanensis. NCBI lineage: Eukaryota > Viridiplantae > Streptophyta > Magnoliopsida > Gentianales > Rubiaceae > Rubia > Rubia yunnanensis. The sequence continues at coordinate 70,088,001 of CM075066.1, read as the reverse complement.
GCCGTCGTCCCTCATCCCTAGCAAAACCCTAGCTCTATCGCCGTCCCTCCTTCTCCTTCGCCCCGTCAAGCAAAACCCTAGGCCCCCCTTCTCCTTCGTCCCCGTCGAGCGAAACCCTAGCCCCGCCGTCCTCCTTCTCCTTCGTCCCCGTCGAACGAAACCCTAGCCCCGCCGAGAGGAGAACGGCGGAGAAGCGGGAGAGGAGAAAGGCTCTTGAAGCGGCGATAGAGAAGCGGGAAGTGGCGGAGCACGGACCGGGTCAGGAGGAGAACCGGGTCAGTGAATTGGGGCAGAGAACCGGATGAGGAGAACGGGAGGAGAAGGAGGAGGAGAGCGGGAGGAGGAGAACAGGAGGAGAAGGAGAAGGAGAGCGGGAGGGGAAGGGGAAGGAGAGCGGGAGAGGAGAAGGAGAAGGAGTCGTCGGAGAAGAAGAAGAAGAAGAGGGAAACAGAGAAGAAGAAGAAGAGAATGGGAGGAGGTAGTGGCGCACTACCAGAGAAGACGAAGAAGAAGGTGGCGCACGGAGGAGGCGACGGCAGGGCAATGGTGGCGGCGATGGGGCAGGGGCAGTGGTGGCGGCGATGGGGCAGGGGCAGCGGCGGCGGCGGAGCACGGCGGCAGTATTAATTAAATAAATAATAAATTTTATTTAATATTAATTTATTTAATATTAATTTATTTAATTTGTTTAAATTAAATTAAAAATACACATTATATATTAAATAGTATAAATATAGGACATAATTAAATAAAATACAGGACGTGATATATCAATTCACATTAATTACGGTGATATCTGATGTAGCATCATTCAGATTTGACACGTATATTATATAGCGATTCAAGTTTCATAAACTAAATGGATTTCTATCGAATAAGTTAACATATGTTCAAACTAGAGATAGTATGCACATGCTATGGTGGAAAGATGAATTGTAAGAAGTTAGATTTGATCATTTACACACTCCATTTTGAATTAGACTCACTTGATAAACCTATCTATGATTGACGGTTTTCCAGGTTCTCTTGTAAAATAATTCAAAAGTCAATCAGAAATCAATACGCAAACTAGATTAGGGGACACAATTTTTATGATTGTTCGAAATTTTATGTACTCCATCTATTCTCTATTAATGACACACTTACCTTAATTGAATGTTTCTTTTATATTGTCACACTTTTCATTTTTGGCAAGATTCCTTCAATTGCATCCACTTATTTTACTTTTTACTTTCTACATACAATTTCATCCACTTATTTTACCTACCTAAATTCAAACACCTAAACCTATGATGCCAATATTAGTGAAATAGAGGGAGCACTATAAACTCTTTAAGTAACCTCAATAATGGGAAAGAGTCAAATTCTGGAGTAACTCAAAGAACAGGACATTAATATTAAAATGTAAATCTTAATCTTTTATCTCTTTTTTAAGTTAATATTTTATCAGAGTATTAATGAAAAACTTATTCAAAAAAGAAAGGGAGTTAATATTAAAAAATTGGAGGAGTGCTAAGAAATGAGTTTGGAATATGATGTATCTCACAAAGGCAGCATATAAGCTACTCCTGTATATGGTTAGAGTATTCATAATGGTATCTCCTTAAAATCGCTTTTGTTAATAAAGAGCACTCTTTATTTAAGAAGTATCATTCACCACTGGAAAACAGGTATATAAGTATTGGTATCTCAGTGATACCGGTACTATAAAATCAAAATACTGGTGCTTATAATAAATCCAACATCGGTATACAAAAAATCGGTGTCTATGAATAAATTCAGCATCGGTACACTGAATATTGGTGCCAGATACTGGTGCTTTTGAATAAAAAATATCTAAATTTAATATTTTTCAGCACAAATTTTGGATAAATGACATATACTGGCGCTAAATCTGGTGTCTATGGCTGGAATAGTAATTTTGGCAGATAAAATTTTTGTGGGAAAATAGATAGCACCGATATGTTGAGGAATGACACCGATAATAATACCGGTGCTCATAGAAAATTTTCAAAAAATGAGTTTATGGTATGAGTCACTCTTGAAAATGGGTTTACTAGCGCTTTCCAACATTTCACCACAAAAGTCATTTATTTAATATTTCTATATTTAGTCTAGAATAACAAAAATCGTGTATTGTGGAGCAATGGATAATGGGGTAACACAATTTTGGCCCATAATGTAATTTTCCAAGAATTTATGGAAGTTATCAATGTTGACTTTCGAGCCCCTTCCGTTCACCCATACATGTCCAAATTGCAGAGTTACAATTGTATATTATTGAATTGCATTTTGGTTCCGCTAATTTCGTGATTCGACGACTCCAACTTTCTTGGAAGGACATAAGTGCAAAAAGTAAAATTTTATTCATAACTCCAACATGAAAACCGCTCGAACATGATCCTACCCTGTACATCCCCATTGTATTTTCCATACCTGTAAAGGAATATGTATCCAAAAATCGAGCACAAGAAAAAATCTATAATCCTTTCCAATTTCACTTTATAACTTCCATCTAATCAACCACAAGTTACTCTAGAACATGTACTAGTGCTTTTCAATATTTCCCCAAAAAATCCCTTATTTTATATTTCTATATTTGGGCAAGAATAAAAAAAATCATGTATTTTTTAGCAATAGGTAATAGGGTGACACAATCTTGGGCCACAATGTAATTTTTCAAGAATTTATAAAAGTAATCAATGTTGACTTTCGAGACACTTCCATTCATTCATACATGCCCAAATTGCATAGTTGCGATCGTATATTATTAAATTGCATTTTGGTTACACCAATACCGTGATTCGACAATTCCAACTTTCTTGGAGGGACGCAAGTGCAAGAAGTAAAAACTTTACTTGTAACTCTATATTGAAATCCGCTCAGACGTGATGCTACCATATACACCCCCATTGTATTTTCCATCCATGTGAGGGAAAATTTATCAAAAGTCGAGCACAAGAACATATCCATAATCATTTCTGATTTCCCTTTGTAACTTTCAAGTAATCAACCATAAGCTACTCTCGAACATGTACTAGCGCTTTTCAATATTTCACCAAAAAATTAATTTATTTTATATTTCTATATTTATGCAAGAATAACAAAAATTATGTATTTTGGAACAATGCCTAATGGGGTAACATAATTTTGGGCCACAATGCAATTTTCAAAGAATTGTGTTACAAGCTTTTCCGTTCACCCATTGCACCCCAATTTTCAATAACGTAACTGTCTCTTATTTAATTGCTTTTTGGTTTCTCTAATTTTGTGATTTGCCTCCTCCAAATTTATTCTCATTGACATAATTGTAAAAATGAAAAGTTAACTTAGAGGGCAAAATATACTAGCCCTTCTTCTTCAAGCTCTGATCGGACACATTTGGTGCTCCGTTGTCTCTGTGCCGCTTCACCTTCAATTGTTATCTCGGCCAGCACGGCACATCTGCCTTGACGCCTTCCCGGACCAGTCCCGACGCCATCTTAGTCCTTGTGTGCGACCTCACCTTCACGGTTCTGGTTCGTTGGTATTATCCAGGGCTTATGGAGATTGGGTTCTACTTTCTATTATAATTGATGTTGTTAATTTATGTTTAGATCTAGTTTGTTTCATGAATTCTGGGTTGTTATGTATTTTCATATATATATATATATATATATATATGTAATGAACTTCTTGGTTGTAGTTATGAATTTTCCAGTTTTTACATGAATTTCTGGTTTTATTGTGTTTTGTTCGTCCTATTAATTTCTAGATTTCATATTCCGACTGGTGAGTTTATACTCACAAATTTTTGTTATTGATCACCTATTTACTAACACCGGTTCAAACGAGCATAGGCACCGGTCGAAATACCAGTGCCTAAGTAGGATGGTGTTGGAATGTAGATTTGTAGCACCGGTATTCCAGCACCGGTACCACTTAACGGTGCCTATGTAACTATGAATTTGCACCGGGTTACTTAGGCACCGGTACTTCAAGGCCCAAAATACCAGTGCCTATGCCGTGAAATATCGGTGCCTATGGGGGTATCTTCTAGCAGTAATTGTAGACTCTTGAGGACCACTTCTTAATAAGGAGCTGCTCCTTATTCAAGGAGATGGTACATCTTTCTTTGTGCAAATGCCAACCAACCAATAATTAACACTTGAACTTGCATTTTTGTGTTTTTAGTTAATTATAATTTAAAATAAAAAAATATTCTTGCTGAAAATCTTCTAATGGTAACAAATTTTGGCTTATAAATACATATACACATCCAATCTGATAAACATTCATCCATCTATCCTCTAACCATGTAAATAATGATCAAATATAGTTTAAAAAAAAATTATGATATTGATATAAATATTGATAAATTCAAATCATTTAAATTTTCATATAAAATATTATTTTGGATGAAAGAATAAATATGTTTGTTTTATATTTATATAGTCAATACAATATAATTTTTTAATTTTCTTAAGAATGATATTTTATAATATATAAATTAAAAATTTAAGAGTCCATCTCTTGAAAGACGGTTTTTCCGTAAGTCATGGAATGACCAAGGTTTAAAGGGCAAATGAGAATAAATGAAGATAAAAATTTTGGGTTGTATGAATCGGGTTATAAACTTTATAACTACTGCACATTGCATAATAAAATTTTAATATTACAACTAAGATATTTTACCTTTTATTATTCTAAATAAACCTCGTCTTTCCTTAAACTTATGAAAAGACGGTCTTTTCCAAAATTTTGCCAAAATTTAAATGTTTTTGTTAGAGATGGTGATGTAGCGCTAAAGAAGTAGTTCTCAAATATCATTTCACTAGATAACTCCCGTACCGATGCACGAATTATGATAGAAAATAAGAAAATATACATATAATTAATAATTACAATAAGTATTGAATTTTCGCTATATCTATTAAAAAATTACCTGCAATGCAGTATTTAAAATAAATCTATATATTTATTAATTTTTAATATATTTATTTAAAAATTTTGAAAAAGCAATTTGATCTTGAGTCCGCTCTTAAAAGACGGTCTTTCCGTAAGTCACAGAAAGACCAAGGTTTAAAGTTCAAATTAGAAGAAATTAACATAAATTTTTTGGGTTGCATGAATCAGATTATAAACTTTATTACTACTAATATTGCAACTGACACCTTCCTCATTGCAAAAATATGGCAGACCAGTTCATCATTGCAAAAATCAAAGCTTCTCTTCTACCTTTTGAATGCCAAATAGGTTTCATCTATGCTAAACACACGATTCTCGAACGAAATATTTTATGGCAAGCTTTAGCCAATTTCAACAAGGAACCTTTATGCCTGATTGGAGACTTCAATGTCATAGCTAAAAATGAAGAGTATCTGGGAAAGTCCATCCCAAACCAAGCCAGTATAAGGAACTTCAACACCTTCCTAAATGATCAACAATTGTCTGAGATCCCCACCTCTGGAAGTTTATTCACTTGGACCGGGATGAGAACAAAAGGGAGAGTATGGAAACGTTTAGACAGAGGCATCTCCAACAGTAGTTGGTGGACAAACTTCCCCAGCTCAAAAATCAAAACACTTGCCAGGGAAGGCTCAGACCATACCCCTCTAATCCTTACTATCTCTTGCGCACAGTCTAAGTCTTCCCCCAAGCCTTTTAGATTCCAGGAATGTTGGACCAACCACCCCTCCTTTATAGACCTTGTGAAAGATGCTTGGAACATCCACACCCATCTGAAAGGAATGAGAAGACTAGTCTTCAAACTCAAGTTTTTAAAACAATCTCTCAAAATCTGGAACAAGGAAACCTTCGGTAATGTGTTCGACACGACCCAAATTTGTGAAGAACAACTCCTCAAAGTTGAACATGATCTACAACAACTTGAGTCCAGCAGTAACATCCAAGCCCTTAATAAAGCAAAAGCTAACCTAAAACTTGCTCTAACAAACCAGGAAACCTTTTTAAAACAAAAATCAAGACTCAATTGGATGAAAGAAGGTGATGTCAACACCAAATTTTTCCACCATTCCATCCAAAACAAACATAAAAGACAATCCATATCCCTCATCAAAGCCAGAGATGGAAAATGGCTCAGTGACATAGAGAAAATTGAGAAGGAAGCTATTTACTTCTACTCAAATCTCCTAAGGGCTGAACCCTCGGACCCTTCTGGAATCAACACATCTTGCATCCTGGAAAATATCCCCTCTGTCGTCACTGACGACATAAACACATCCCTACTTAGAGAAATCAATTTAGATGAACTGTCCAGCATAGTTTCCTCCATGAAAGGCAACTCAGCACCAGGCCCGGATGGCTTCTCTGGCCATTTCTATCATTACTGCTGGGATATCATTAAATCTGATGTTCTCATGGCAGTGACGGATTTCTTTGCTGGTACTGCTATCCCTAAAGCCATCTCAGCTACCCAAATCATTTTAATTCCCAAAAAAGAGGTATGCTCTTCTTTCTCAGATTATAGACCCATCAGTCTATGCAACTTCTCCAATAAAATTCTCTCAAAAATCATCTCCTCACGACTGAAAACCTCTCTTGACTCTTTAATCAGCCCTGAGCAATCTGCTTTTATCAAAGGTAGAGACATTGCAGACAATGTGCTCCTTATGCAGGAATACACAAATTTCCTACATAACAAGTCTAAAGGACCTAACATGATTATCAAGCTAGATATGATGAAGGCCTTCGATAGGGTATCCTAGCCCTTTTTGGCTAAGGTGCTCGTCAAACAAGGCTTCTCTACTACCTTAGTCAACCTGATCATGTCTAATATTAAAGCTGCCTGTTTCTCCCTCCTGATCAATGGCAAATCAGTTGGTTTTTTTCCTGCTTCCAGAGGTCTGAAACAAGGGGACCCTCTCTCTCCCTTGCTCTTCATTTTAATGGCTGAAGCCTTCTCACACAACCTCAACTTTCTTTACCAATATGGTAACATTCTGCCCTACAAACTTCCTAGGCAGATGAAACACTCATCTCACCTTTCCTATGCAGATGACACAGCCATATTCCTGAACTACACAAAACAGGGCCTTCTTACAATTATGTCCTTCCTGAAATCCTATGAGCTTGCTTCCGGCCAAAAGATCAATCTTGAAAAATCTACCTTCTATATTTCCAAGCATACCCCCACTAGAATCACATCACTTATCAAAAAAGATACCTCCATGCTTGAAGGCTCTACCCCTTTTAAATACCTGGGCTGCCCAATTTTCAATGGACGAGTAAAAAACTCTCTCTTTCATGGCATGCTCCTCTCAATCCAAAACAAAATCTGCCACTGGCACAATAAGCTTATCTCTCCAGCAGGTAGAGCTACTTTAATCAACCATGTCCTAACATCAATGCAAATCCACCTCATAACGGTTCTTAAGCCCACCACACACATCACGAACCAAATACATAACATCCTGGCCAGTTTTTTCTGGAAACATTCCTTGGATCACACCCAGAAATATAGATCCTGGAGATCTTTCACCAAGCTTTGCTTTCCCACCTCGGAAAACGGACTAAATTTCAAAAATCTACACACCCTCATCAAATCCTTCTCCTTGAAACTTTGGTGGAAACTCCAAACTGGTAACTCCCTTTGGGCAAAAGTAATGTGGACAATGAAAGACTCGCAAAAAACCTCCAGAACCTGGAGAAGAATCAAAGAGGTCAATGACATAGCAGTACTAAACTCAAAAATCATCATTGGGTCTGGAGAATTGTCCTTCTGGGAATCGAATTGGTCCTCAAATGGTCCTCTCTCTTCTCACCTAACTAACCACCTAGAATATCCGTACCAGGACCTAACCGTGGCTGAATTTCTGCAAAACAAAGATTCATACTCGGATCAGATCAGAGACTGCCTCCCAACAAACATTTTCCAAAGCCTCTCCCTGGATCACCAAATCTCCCACCTCTTCGAAGACTCCATGGTTTGGAAAGCTACTCAATCAGGCCTCTTCACAGTCAAATCGGCCTATGAACTGATCAGAGTAAAGAAAACAAAGATCCCTTCCTATTCACACCTCTGGTCTAAGATACTTCCAAGGAAAGTCAGTCTTTTCAATTGGAGATTGCTCAATAGACTTCTGGCTCTTCCTGATGTTTTGGAAAGCTTTCAATTTCACCTCCCCTCCAGATGCTGTTTCTGCTTCAATAGCTCCGAATCCATCCATCATTGTTTCAATTCTTGTGTCAAGGTAAACCTGATCTGGAAAATGCTCAACACCACTTTCAGTTTACCTAACCATCCATTCGAACTCCTATGGGACCGCTTCCACTTCTACTGGTCTACTTCGGATTCTCCTCATCTTTCTAATCTGATCAGAATCCTCCCTTGCATTGTCAATTGGCACATGTGGTGTGCCAGATGCACTTATTTCCACGAGGGCATTAGGCCGGACTTAGGGTCTCTTTATAGACGCATTTTATTACACTTAAATGACACTATACTGGCATTCGATCTGAAGTTCACATGGTCTCTTGGCCCGATTCCTATTATTCTAAGCCACAATCCTTTCAAACCTAGACGAGTCCGGATCACCAAATGGTTAAAGCCCAGTGGTATCAAACTAAATACTGACGGCGCTTTCAACAATGGTGCGGCTGGCATCGGCTGCATTCTCAGAAACTCCAACGGGCAGGTAATAGTAGCTCTATCCAAACCCATACTGTCTGACTCTGCTCTGCAGGTTGAAGCTGCTGCCTTACTACACGGGATCCAGCTAGTGCGACAGCAAGGCATCACCAACGTCGACATAGAAACAGACTCGAAACTTCTAATGGAGATGATCCGACGTCAATTCAAAATACCATGGAGATTGCTTTCGACGATCCGAGACATCTGGTTACTACTCCACGGAATGACCTACACTCTGTCACATATCTTCAGAGAAGCGAATGGAGCAGCGGACTCCCTCGCCAAGTTGGCATGCCGGAAGCAATTGCTCAGCACTTTCGGATCACTGGATCTTCCCCCATCAGTAGCGGGTCAGGTAATTTTAGATGCTGCAGGTACTCCCAATGTCAGAATAGACTAGAATGATCAAGTATTGTAACTTTATTTCAAATTGTCATCGCTGATCTTTTAGTACTTTAGCTCTTGTTATTATCCGTGTTAAGATCAGCCGATGCACACTCAGAGGTAAGGTTTTTACGTCCCCCTCTTTCTTTGTACTCTTTTTCATATTAATAAACGGGTAGGGGTCTGCCAAACCCCCCACCATCACAGGTGGATTTATATATAAAAAATATTGCAACTGACACCTTTTACCTTTTACTATTCTAATTAAACCACGTCTTTGCATAAGCCTATGAAAAGACGGTGTTTCCCAATACTTTTCCTTTGATCTTTGTTGATTTAACATAATTACTCATTTTATATTTAAACCAAAATAGTATTACGGATATTTTATACGGAAATTATTTTATAGAAATATTAAATTATAATAACTACAGTGATGAGAGAAAATATCTGTAGATAATGAATCAATGATTATTTAATTAAATATATAGAGTGGGTTTCCTGATAGACGACATGTATATAGAGTGGGTTTCTTGACATGCGACCTGTCCATAAACTTGTGGACAAACCACTTATTTTTTACCTTATACACTGTACTTGTTTATTACATACAAAATTTAAAATTTTAAAAAATATTTTTTATATCATATATTTTTATATTTTCACTTTCAAATACATATTATTACTTGTTTTAACTTATAAAATACAATATTTAAATTTATAAAAAATTGTAACATCAAAGTTAAAAGTCTTCGTGGATTGTCCATAAGTTTATGAAAATGCCGTCTTTCAGGAAACTTTCTCAAATATATATATTTTTTGAAAGTAAATATCAAAATTATTATTATTTATAAAAATAGCATTATAAGATGTTATATAATAGGGAAAATTGGCTTCTCTAGTATGTGCGATTACACCTTACTATGCGTAATTTTTGCATTCACTTTTCAGGCCAGATCCGGTGAGCTCAAGGAGCGGCGCCGCCATGGGAAAGTCAGGCAAGAAGAGAGCGACACGAAAAATAGTAGTGAAGGCAGGAGAGGAGGAACAGAAGGGTAAACAGAAGGGAAATGATGTGATTGAACCGAACAATGGTGTTAGAGGATCAAATCTGGAAAAGAGGGATAAGGGTAATCGTGAAGAACGTGGAGAATGCAATAAGGTGATGGAAGATGGTGAGACAAGTCAGAACAACAAAGGCAAAAACCCAGCTACGGGGGATATCTCAAACAATAAGGAAAAACTGTCATAGGGTGATAAGGTGGAGAACGAGATGAGTTGGAGCTCTTTATTTGCACAGCCAGAGGTTCGATAGTATCTGATTGTGAACATAGAAGTGATTGAAATGGGAGAAATCATAGTGGATGATGTAGAGATGAGTGCTAAGCACTGGGAAACTTGTGTCATATGCAAAATCCTTGGAAGCAATCCCCCGTTCATGGTGCTGGAAGGTTTTCTGAAATGACTATGGGGATCAAACTTGGTGAAAGTGTGGTAGATGCAGAGAGGTATGTTCTTGGTTAAACTCTCAGCTGTTGCTTACAAAAACGAGATGGTAGATAGTGGTCTTCTAATGTTTGATGTTAAACCCCTGGTTATCAAAGCTTGGTCTAAGGACTATGACTTTGAGGAACCTGACCGTATACCAGTATGGATTAGATTGCCTTATTTACCTTTAGTGTATTGGGAGCCTAAGATAATCAGCAAGATAATGAGTCAATTGGGGAAACTTATTTTTCTGGATAGGGCAACAACAGAGAAGGATAGGCTAGCTTTTTTTTAGGGTGAAGGTGGAGGTAGAAATAGTTAAATCTGTGCCTGAAAAGATTAACTATATAAATGAGAGGAAGGTAGTTGACAGCAGAAACTGATTTATGAATGGGCTCCTGTAAAATGTGAATATTGTGAAATGTATGGGCATGAGGAGAAACAGTGTAGGAGGAAAACAGACTCAATGAAGCAGCCAGTTAATTAGAAACATATATATGTGCTTGTGATGATAAGGAATAATGAGATGCGTCAGGAAACTGAGAAATATGAGAAATTGAAGGAGCATAATGAGGTACTGGAGCAAGAAAGATCAATGTGGAATGAGGAGAGCAGACATGAATGGGGAACTGATTATCAAAAAGGGGTGGGTGTGAGGTCACAGGGCCAACATGACTTAGAGTACCATAAGGATAAGCCCCCAGATGAATAATAATTTTACAGCGTGGAATGTGAGAGGTATTAATAAAGGTGAAAAACACGGGGTGATTAGGGGATTTTGTCCCAGGAATCAAACTGGACTTTTGGCTATGCTTGAAACAAAAATACAAAAAGAGAAGGAAATGGAGGTGTGGAAAAGAATAGGATTAGGATGGAACTGTTAACAAATGGAGATGTGATCAAATGAGGGAGAATATGGTTGGCTTGGAGGGAGGATCTATATGAAGTGACTGTGATTGATGTTAGAACATAGTGGATGGATGTAAAGTGTGAGATAAAGGAAGTGAAGGAGACATTCTTCTTTACAGTAATCTATGGATATAATATCGTAGAACAAAGATAAGTGATGTGGCAGTACCTACATAAGCAGGGGAAAAGGGATAAACGTTGGTTGATATGTGGAGATTTTTACTCTCCACTTGACTTTGATGACAGATTAAGGGGGAATTAAGTGGAGGAGAAGGAGCTAACTGATTTCCAAGAAGCTGTTAGGCTATTGGAACTTGAAGAAATTAGAACTGTGGGGGCAAAGTTTACATGGTCAAACAGAAGGGCTGGTAAGGATAGAGTGATGAGCAAACTGGACAAGGGTTTGGTAAATGATCATTGGCTGGAGCATATGGCAGAAGGGGCATGTGAAGTCAAGAATGAAGTAATGTCTGATCACCTTCCTCTATTAATCATACTAAATAGGAAAGACAAAAGGAGGAAAAGGCCTTTTAGATATTTTAATATGTTGTCAAAGGCTGAAATGTTTCATAGAATGGTACAAGGTGTATGTGAACAGACAAAAGTTGCCAGTATGAGAGAATTGGGGAATAGATTGAGGATCCTAGAGAGACCACTGAGTAAGCTGAACAGAAGGGAATTCAATAACATTGGTGAACAATCTGAACTTGCTCTAGAAGAATGGAGATCAGTACAAGAAGATTTGAATAGAGAGCCAGCTTCACAAAAACTGCAGGAAGTAGAATTGAAGGCAAGGCAGAAAGCTGAAAACCTGAAAAGTGCATAATACAATTTTTTGAAGCAAAAGTCAAAGATGAGGTGGATGGATGATGGAGATAGGCCAACAAGACTGTTCTACTCCTCAATCAAAAGCAGGAAATACCAGAACAATATTGTGGCACTCGGAAAAGGGGATAATGGATCATGAGGGTATAGAATCTTAGCTGATAGCTCATTTTCAGAAGCAGCTGGGAGTTGTATCTGAGGTTTCAGGACTAGACAAAGAAGTGGTGAAATATGGTTTAAGCATTAATCAGCAGATGAAGATGATAAAACCTATAGCTAGAGAAGAGATTGGTAAGGCCATAAGGAGTATTTAGTCAAGGAAAATCCCAGAGCTAGATGGATATTCCAGTAAGTTCTTTAAGGACTGTTGGTCATATATTGGGGAAGATGTTATGAATGCAGTGACAAACTTCTTCCAGGGAGAGGAAATTCCAGACATTTTAAAAAATGTGGTCCTAACACTGATACCAAAACATAACCAAGCTCAGAAACCAGCAAATTACAGGCCAATAGCCTGTTGTTCAGTTATTTACAAAACTGTAAAAAAAGTGCTGAGTAACAGATTGAAGGATGTACTCATAGACATAATCAGTTGTAATCAGAGTGCTTTTGTAAGGGATAGGTCTATTGCTCACAGTATGATGCTAGCCCAGGATTTTCTTCATAGGTATGGGGTGGAGAAAATGAAGTCCAGTTGTGTAGCACAGATAGACATCTCAAAGGCATTTGACAACTTAAGTTGGCAGTTCCTGATAAATTGGTTGAGAGAGTTGAAGTTCCCAGGGCAAATGGTGAAGTGGATAACAACAAGTACAATGGAGTTTGATATTTGCTTAAATGTTAATGGACAACATACAAGGAGTTTCACAGCTAAGAGAGGAGTTAAGCAGGGAGATCCCATCTCTCCCTTGCTTTTTGTAATCAGTATGGAGTATTTGACCAGAAGTATGATCAGGGATTTCAGAGCTGGGAAAATAGACTTTCATCAAAGGTGTAAAAAAGCTGAAGTTCACACTTTTCTTTTTGCTGATGACCTTCTGTTGTTTTGTGCTGCAAACAGGAAGTCATTAGAAGGAGTGGCAAACATTTTGATGAAGTTTAAAGAGGAGACTGGTCTAGCCATTAATGAGGAAAAATCAAGAATTTTTTTCTCAAAGATAGCAGAAGGTGAAAAAACAATGCTGGCCGGGATTCTGAAAATACAGCAGAGAACTATGCCCATGAAGTACATAGAACTGCCTTTATCAATAGTAAAGTGGGGGAAAAACACTGTGAAGAATTGTTGAGCAAGGTCAGGGGGAAGATAAAAAGATAGGAGTCTAGAAGCCTATCTTATGCTGGTAAATTGCAGTTGATCAATGGTATTCTGTTAAGTATATCAGGGTACTGGGTTGTAGTGATGAAACTACCAGATGAAATACATAAAAAACTGGTGCAGATTTGTACTAGTTTTCTGTGGGGTAGAGATGAGGGACAAAGAGGTTTTACAGTTGCAGCTTGGACTTCATTGTGCAGAAGCAGGAAAAAAAGGAGGAATGGGATTAAGAGATTCCTCACCTTGGAACAAGGCAGCCCAAAGCAAGCATCTGTGGGATCTTACTCAGAAGAAACACACCTTATGGATAAAATTGGTACAAGAGTATTATATGTAGGGAACTGGAATTGAAAGCTGTAAGTATTCTGATACATATAGTTGGCCTTGGAGAGTGCTAATGAAGCTTAGAGATGGAATTTACCCTCAGATACTGAAATGTGTAAATCAGAAAGAAAGGTTGAAAGTAGCAGATGTTTATGATATGATAATGGGAGGGAAGGAGACTAGATTCAAATGCTCAGTGATTCTGCCTGAGCAGAAAATTTTTCTACAGCTGGTTTTGAATGGTAAATTGGCAACTACTGACAGGTTACAGGAGTTTGAAGTGCTGGATGGAACAAATGTGTCTGCTTTGTGTGGCAAGGTGCAAGAAACTTTACAGCATCTGATGGTGGAATGTGAATACACATTTGAGATATTGCAAGCAATAGGTCTGAAGCAGGTCAGGACAATGAGATTGCTAAAGAAAAAGCTCTGGATGCTGGCCAGATTAAAAAATAGGAAGGAAATGGTACTGATGGTGACTGCTATGTACTATGTTTGGCAAGAGAGGAACAACAGAGTATTTAAAAAGCTGGAAATGAAGGCAACAATGGTGGGATACCAGGTGAGAACAGAAGTAGAGAGCAGATGGAAAACAAATGGAGGCACAGGAGGAAAAATTTGAATAGGATATGGAATGTATAGAAAATCAATTTTGAAGGAATAGTTTTTGTAGTAGATGGGAGAAATAGTGTAAACTTTGTATTTGTTTTGATCCTCATGTTAACGCAAAAAGCTTATATATAAAAAAAGAAAGATATCATATAACATATAAAAAGATTAAATCAAATTTGAAATGACGCTCTCCTTGTCTCCTCTCTCTAATTTTGTCGTTTGATCTTCTGATGCTAGTCCAGGAACAAACTGTTCATCATCTGTTTCCTCACTTTATCGACTGTCTTTTGAGGCTCCTCGTATGCAGAGATTTTTGATATGTCAAGTGGCATGCCATCGGTAGTTCAATACTTGAAGGTCTCCTGCACATAGTTCAAATAACAACATAATCCATAGCAAATGAAAACCAAACTATCTATTCATGACTTTCATCTTCTGCAAGTCTCCCAAGTATGAGCAAATGAAAACCAAACTAAGTAAAACCAAATTTACATCAAGTAACATGCCAACACAAAATCTCTCAAGTATGAGCAAATGACGAAAGAATGAAAATAACACATCTGGCCATGTTTGGACACCCATTTTATCCCAACCTGGTCTACATATGCACTTCACTTCTCATTTTACAAATAACTATAATATTGCATATTCCAAATATACTTTCTTAAATTTCCAATACAGCTTTCATTGTTTTGATAATGACCCAAAATACACCCACGGGTGTACCCCAGCGGTTGGGACATGGGTGGGATTGCCAGTGTTCCCAGGTTCGATCCTCGGCAGCGGCAGTATGGGGAGTGCTTGCTTTGCAAGGGCTCCCTTGTGCGCACCGAGGCAATCCCGAGCCCATGGATCCTGGCGCTGGGCTACCGTGATTTACATCTCATACGATGGCGTGAGTGTGGGCTGGTATGAGCCACTGAGGGCGAGCGGTGATCGCCTTTTGCCAGATAATGACCCCCAAAACATATTTTGAAACCAGACTTGGTTTCCAACTTACCATATACTGATACACTCAGCCTTGCTTCAACTTCTAAATATAAGCATTCAGCATAAACGGTGTCATTTTCTTCTTCATTATGATATGCACATGTGCCAGATTACTTTAAATGAAAAAGAACTAAAAGGTCTACTCAGACAATCATGTTTTAGATCAAGTATCCAAATCATTCAATAATCATTTACTCATGATTTGAATCAGTAAACTGATTTCAATTAAGGTCCGTATCATTAAAAACTGATTCCAAATCAGTAAGCATACTAATTAGATAGATTCCGAAACAGATTTCAACTCAGTAAGCAGCAAAACAGAATCCAGATCAGTTTTAATTAAGCAACAAAATCAGATCAATCATTAAACCTTTTTAATTCAACCCTGAATGAGATCACAGTGATTTCAGTGCCCGAGTAGTCTTTTTCCCACCAGCTTTTATCAATCATTTAACCTTTACTTAAAAACAGTGATATATTTTGGGCACTCAACCTGTCGAGAAATTATGAGATAGTTAAACATAATAACCCAATCAAAATTTCAAAACCATACTTTATGACCACGTGACTGTTATAAATGAATCCACTTGAATAGAGACTTGATATGCACACGCAAATAGTCCAATAACAACTGTATGACTTCAGATAGGGGTGCCAAAAAATTCTAACCATTAAAAAAGCATTCTGCTGCTAACAGTAAATTAGCAAATAGTAAACTGACCAAACTTGCAGACGTATATTTCTTAATGCATGGTATTCAATTATCATAAGATACTTGTGAAGTTTATGAGAAATGAGAATACAAAGTCATCAAAATGAAAAGCAGTAATTGGCTGGAACGTTACTCCTATGTGTCAAATCATTAGAAAGAGCAGATAACCCTCCTTGCATCAATCAACATTCATCTCAATGTTAAACCGTGAAATATAAAAAGGCTTACCTCACACACTTTCAAATTCCCAATAATTATGCAATGTCACACATTTTCAAAATACCAGAAAGATATTTCAAAATTCTTATGGACAAAGAGCACAGGACAAAGGTAACGTGCATAATAAATAGGCAGAAAAATCTAACATAGTATACGATCTTAAAGGCATAAATTTGATATGAGGATAAAACTCCACAGCAGCTTCCTCCATCACTCTGTCATGATGCTTCGTAAGGTTACATCTGCACCAGTAAAAACCAACGTGTACAAGAATCTGTAGGACCAAATATAAAAAGAGCATAGAAGTAGAAGATAAAACTCAGTTTAAATCGCTTTATGGTAAATGCAACCACCACTGGTTGACCCTGATGAAGAAGCTGGACAAATTCACGATCTGAAGTAAATGAAGAACTCTCCATGGCCCAAGTAAGATCCTTATGATGGCCAGTATAGTACCTTCAAATCACCAACCATGGAATATTTCACATTAAAAATTAACCAAACTTTTCGAAAGTAATCTGACTTAGCAGTAAAACAAAAGCCACCTGCACATTTTGACCGATGACTGCCAAAAGGATCTATATCTGACAATGAAGCATCCTTGATACGTGGGTTCTTCAAGTAGGGAGGAAGCAGCACTCTACACCTAAAAGCCGCAACAAACTGATGAACATAATTGGTAGTGATTTAAGCAGCCAGGAAATCACCAAAATCAAAACCAGAGATCAGTTTTTGAACAGGAAAAATAAATTATAATCCAACATTAAAAGGGCCTAATTGAATTGAAAACAAAATTACCTTTGCTCAGTTTATCACATGATCATCAACCATTAAGAATCAATGCTCCAGCAGAAAGCACCACACTTTTCCCTTCAAATCCAAAAAACCATTAAATTAATGAAAATTTCAGTTCAAGAATTACCTTTTATGTTACTTTGAGGAGGTGAAAGAATCAAATGGGGTCAAGTAGCCTAACCCGCCATAGCCAACTATTCCCCAGTTGTAGAAAATAAGAGTAATAATTGTGTGTCTGTTTTCATGAATTAATGATACATTATATAGTATTACATGATGCCTATACAAGATAGGAAAAGGTAATAAAATACAATTACATCTACAATTACGGCAAGGAAATTCTAATTCCTTAATACTCCTCCTCAAGTTGGAGCATGGAGATCGAAAATGCCCAACTTGCCAAGTAAAGAATGAAACTGGTTACGTCCGAGAGTTTTAGTAAACAAATCCGCAGGTTGGTCTGTCGTACGGATATGTTGAGTAACAATAGTGCCAGATTGAACAAGATCCCAGAAAAAATGACAATCAACTTAAATGTACTTTATGCGTTCATGAAAAACTGGATTTACCGCAATGTGAAGAGCAGATTGACGGTCACAAAACAATCGCATAGGAGAGGAGTGCAAAACCCCTAAGTCCTTCAGTAAAGACTTAAGCCATAACAACTCACAGCAGGTAATCGCCATAGCACGATACTTCGCTTCAGCAGAATACTGAGAAACACTAGGTTGCTTCTTAGTCTTCCAAGAAACCGGAGAATCACTAATCATTACAAAATAACCAGAAACAGAACGCCTAGTAATCGGGCATGCAGCCCAATTTGAATCACAATAAGCAGTCAATTGTAACGTACTACGAGAAGAGAGAAATAAACCTTGATCAGGATTACTCTTCAGGTTGTGCAACACACGAACAGCAGCTTGCCAGTGAGGAACACAAGGGGACTTCATGAATTGCGCAAGAGTATGAGCTGAATAACTATGTTCAGGGCGAGTAATAATCAGGTATATCAGACGCCCAACCAAGCATCGATACTGCTCCGGGTCATGGTAGGTTGGACCTTCAACACGTGCCAAATCATGCTGTTGCTCCATCGGAAAGTCAGTCGATTTAGAGGCAGATTATCTGATAAAATGTCCAAAGCATATTTCCATTGCGAAAGAAACACCCCCTCCGGTCTTCTAGCAATCTCTATGCCCAAAAAAAACTTAAGTAGACCAAGATTTTTCATATGAAAACAGGAACTTAAGTAGTTTTTGAACTCAGAGATGAGTGAAGAAGAGCTACCAGCTATAACCACATCATCCACATAAACCAGAATATGTAAAGAAACTGATCCACGAGAAAAGACAAATAGAGAGTAATCGGCCTTACTCTGAACAAATCCAAATGCTCATAAAACCTAATCCAATCTAGCAAACCAATTTCTAGGAGTCTAACGAAGACCATAAAGTGATTTATGAAGGCGACAAACTTGTCCATGTGGCACAGCATAGCCAGGCGGGGGTCGCATAAACACCTCCTCATGCAAATCACCATAAAGGAAAGCATTGTGGACATCCATCTGATATAGTTCCCAACCACAAATAACTGCAATAGACAAGATTAAACGAACATAACTCATCTTCGCAACCGGAGCAAAGGTCTCAGAATAATCAATTCCTTCCACTTGGTGATTCCCAAGAACCACTAGGCGCGCCTTATGACTTTCAAAAGTACCATCGGAACGGAACTTTGTCCGGTAGACCCATTTGCACCCAATGACCTTTTTATTCAAAGGTAGAGGAGCCAAAGTCCATGTCTGATTTTACTCTAGCGCAGTAAGTTCTTCCGCCATAGCGGCTCGCCAATGAGCATGCTGGGAAGCCTCAGAATAAGTAGTGGGATCTGAACTAGACGTTACAACACCTAAAAATCTAGAATGCATACTAGAAAAATTATCACAGTTTACATAATCAGTAAGGGGGTAGAGAACACCTGAGGAAAGTGATGACACATGAGGGAACGTAATCGAAGGGGGGGTCTTCAGTAGTAAGAACACATGCATAATCATCAAAACCGTAATCCGCCAAGTAAGACGACGGTTAGCGAGATCGAACACTCTGTTTGGTAAGTGGCAACTCGTCAGCAGAACTATCCGGTACTAGAGAAGCGGGTAAAGTAGATGCCAAAGGTGAAAGATCGGTGGCATCCGATGGACGATGACCGAAAGCGATTGGTGGTGATGCACCGGCAGCGGAAGACGGAAGCTGATCGGCGGCGGAAGGTGGCGACTGGTCGGCGGTGGATGATGGTGACTGGCTGGCAGCGGACAGGTGCAACTGGCCGGCAGCGGACGACAGTGATGAGCCGGAAGCAGGCGGCAGCAGCTGACCACCAGCGGATGGCAGTGGGCCGGCGGCATAGAATCGACAGTGGCTGGCGGAATAAAAGTTCTGTGCACCTCCGGCAGCAAGGAGGAGGTTACCGGCGGTGATGTGGTGGTGCTACCGGGTTCGTCGGAAGAAGCAGATGTCGAAGTTACAGAATACGAGAACTAGTCTTCATAGAAATCAGCATCCCGACTGGTAAAGATCACACGGGATTCCAAGTCAAAAAGGTGACTGGTAAAGATCACACGGGATTCAAGAAACAGACACTGCCGACTTCTTGGTGCAAACTTTTCACGATATCTGGGAACATGAGTAGCAAAACACAAGCATCTAAAAACTCTTAATGATGAGTAATTCGGAGCTTGCCCATAGAGCAACTCAAAGGGAGTGCGACCGTTGAGATACTGTGTCGGTGTTCGGTTAATCAGGTAAGCAGCGGTAAGAACATATACCCCCAAAATTCAATAGGAAGGCTGGCTTGGAACTGTAAAGCGCACGCCATATTGAGTAAATGGTGATGATTTCTTTCAACTCGACCATTCTGCTGTGGTGTATCAACCATAGATGTCTCAAAGATGATCGAAGGTGCAGTAAAGTGAGATCGCAGAGGCAAAAATTTAGTGCCATTATCAGCCCGAACTCGTTGAATTGTTCGGCCCCACTGGTTCTTCATTGAGGCACTAAATTCTAAAAATCTAGAAGCTACTTCAGATTTAGCTACTAACAAATAAACCCAAACAGCCCGGGAATAATCATCTACTATAATCAAAAAAATAAAATGCACCACTAGAAGATGGTGTTCGATAAGGTCCCCAAACATCACAATAAATTAATTGAAACAATGCAGTAGCATTTGTAGAACTCAATTGAAAACTATGTCTAGTCTGTTTTGCTCTATAACATATAGAGCAAGGAACAAAATGTTTATTAGTGCTAAAATCAATAGAAGAAATAGAATACAACACCGTGGAGGAAGGATTTCCAAAACACTGATGCCATAAGTCAGAAGAAGATACTGAAGCAACTGTAGGAAGAGACTGCGAGATAGGACGATAAACATGAGTATACAGTAGACAAAGCCAAAATACCCCCCTTTTCGTTCACCTATGCCAATCACTTTCCTCGTACTGATTGTCTGTAAAATGCAATAATTTTCAGTAAACAAAGCTAGACAGTTCAGGGTAGATAATAATATAGAACATGATAATAAATTGCACTGCATTGTAGGAATATACAAAACATGAGGTAGAGTAACACCACCAAAGAAAATATAACCATATTGAGTGGTGGATGACACCGATCCATCAGGTAGAACAACATTCACAGTATCAATAGTAGTAGTAAGATCATTAAGAGAACGCTTGTCACTAGTCATGTGATATGAGGCTCCCTAATCAAGTATCCATGGTAAAGTAGACTTACCAGACTCATTGTCAGTAAGAGAATTAAACTGATTAAATAACTGCATGGTCGTGCTCCATTGGTCATCAGATAGAGCAGGGTCAAAGTCGGATCAGGCAGGGACACGGCTAGAGGAAGCCGTTGCCACAGACTTGGCAGCGATGCGGCTGCGTCGATGAACGGTGGCGGAAGAGGGAGGGCTGCAGCAGCACCTCTGGGATCGACGTTAGTGGCTGACATCCGAAAATCTGGTGCTGGTTTCTTGGTAGTTCCGACTTTCTCCTTCAACTCCTTGAACCATTCTGGTACATCATGTATCTGGAAATAGGTATCCTTATCATGACCCTTGCGACGACAATGTGTACAAACAAGATTCTTGCGGTCAGATGCAGAAAGAACTAGCGAAGAACTTACAGGTGGTGGGTGTCGTGCAACATAAGCCATGGAGTTTGAAGAAGGCGCACGAGCTCGAATGACAGCTTTATGATTCTCTTCCTGAGCAACAAGGGCATACACTTTCATGACTGATGACATTGGATCAATGCTCATGATATGTGATCGCAAGGTGTGAAAACCTTCGTCGAGGCCAGAGATGAATTGATAAATCAAATGCTTCTCTCTTTCTTGGAAGACTTTTGCAGAAATATTGCAATGGCATAATGCCTTGCTCTATTCACAGGTACAAACTAGGGGAGGCCGCATGCAGTGATAATCTGCAAACAACTTCTTCAGTTTGGCAAAGTAAATGTCGATGGACTGACAATTTTTTCTGCAACTCTGAATAGCCTCTTGCATTTGCAAAACCTTCATACTATCGGCAAGAATAAATCGTGCCGATCCAGCAGATTTCAACACCGGGTCCAGGGTTTGCAAGATCTAGTAGACAAGGGTAGCATTAACTCCAGGCCAATCAGCAGCATCAGGATGACCATCCTGGGGTTTTGTAATGGATCCATCAATGAACCCAATCTTGTTCTTAGCCAGGAATGCGCGGAAAATTACATCAGACCATTCAATGTAATTTTATTAACCTTTTAGCATGTTCGGTATGAGTTATAAACCTGGACATTCATTAGAACAAATAAAGTAAGGATCAGTTGACATACGACCAATAGGTAAAGTAGTCCGAGGGCCAGATTGTAACTGCAACTACTGAATCAATGCTGCAATCACATCATAAATACTCATATTCTGAAGCTTTGAAGCCTCAGGTGAATCAAAACTAGTATGTTCTTCATAGCCAGACATAGTGGAAAATTAGATATAGATCAGCAGCAGGTACAATAACCGGTGACAGATAGGATCAACAGGACACACCGGCGCATTGAACTAGCGGCAGCACATAAAGGTTGGTGAATTCTGGCAGCGGAACTGAATCGGACGGTGGAGTAGTAGCAATGGCGGTGGCGCGTGGTAGCGGCGGCAGTATAGAGCAGCGACAGCGGCAGTGGCGCGTGATAGGTGTAGTGGCGATGCGTGGTGTTCCGGCGGTGGTGGAAACTTAGAATTTAAAGCAGCGGAAATTTTCTATTTAAGGTTTCAGGATTTTAGGCTCTTATGCCATGTAGAAAATAAGGGTAATAATTGTGTGTCTGTATTCATGAATTTAGGATACATTATATAGTAGTACATGATACCTATACAAGCTAGGAAAATGTAATAGAATATAATTACATCTACAATTATGGTAAGAATATTCTAATTCCTTAACACAAGTGCATCTAGGTTTGTTAAGGCCATAGTAGATGACGGGACTGTATATGGTGGAACCGGCGCACATCAGGGAAAAGAAAATGTAAACCCTGACAGGAGGAGGAAGAGAAAAAGCCATTTTAGAGCTTTTTTATCTCATCCAATCCCGAAAATTGCAGAGCTCTAATTCCACTATTCACAACTATAACATTGTGGTTTTAGTTCATGAAGAAGACAAAGAAATAAACAGCAAGTAGATTTCCAAGAAAAAAAAATAAAACCAGAAGCTTGAGAAAGTACCAGTGCTTGTAAGAGGGAGGTAGGGGAGTTATACCTTGAATGAAAGAGAGAGAGAGAGAGAGAATGAAAGGAACTCTCCTCAGCTTGAGCTTCAATGCTTGGCGGGAAACAAGATACTATGCCGTTCTTGTTGCTTTAAGTGTTTTGTTTTTTTTCTTGAGTTTGTTAGAGAGAATATGTGCATGGCTGGTATTAGTCATCTGTAATATTCCTTTTGCTGGTTGTATAAAGCAAAGGAGAGACAACATTTTTTTTCTGTGAGAAAACATTCCAGAATAAAGAAACCGAGATCTTCTTCTTCCCAAAATTACTCCCTTCTGCCTAAATTTTCCCAGATCTTATTTCTTCTTTATTACTTAATTTGATCATGATATCAGAGCAAGATTTCTAATCCTTGCTATTACTCAGATTAATTAATACTCTGCTTTGTGATCGTTGAAGCAAATGGTCTCTTCAAGTGCAGATCATGGAAGTTCGAGTCAGAAAAACAACTGGCAGCAGCCGCAGAATCGCAAAACATTGGATGAGAATCAATATGGATCAAACGATCCACTAATGTTGCATTATTCGGATCACTCAGCATTGGTCCTTGTTGATGAGTTGCTCGATGAAACAAACTACATCACTTGGAGTCACTCGATGATGATTGCGCTGGGAACTCGTGACAAGTTAGGGTTTATTATCGGTGAAGTTCAATTGCCAACACCAGGTACATCTGCTCACACTCAGTGGAATAAGGTTAACACTATGATTCTTTCATGGATCTTATATTCCATGTCTAAGAAGATTCTAGGTGTTTTTTTATTTGCTACAAATGTACATGCTCGTTGGAATGAAATCGGGGAACGATTTGGTGAGAGTAACTGACCTATGATTAATCAATTGAAAAGAGATCTAAAAATGTTAAGCTGGGAAATAACTCAGTTGCAGTTTATTTTTCTGAGCTAAAAGGACCTTGGGATAAAATTTCTTGTATTAGGCCTAAGGTTTTCTATGATTGTTGTAACTGTGGTGTGGTCAAAACTATCATTGATCAGGATGAAGATGATAAGCTGGATCAATTTATTGTATGACTGAGTTCTGAATATTTATTAGTTTGTAACCAGATCCTAGTTATGGAACCTCGACCTAGTGTTCAGAAAGCCCATTCTATGATCACTAAGGTTGAAAAACAGAAGGTTGTGTATGATAATTATCAGGATGTGCAGAGAAAATCAGTGATGGCTGTTAAAAATTTCAGGAATAATAGGACCACTTATCCTGCTCAGAGAGAAAATAGTGAGAAGTCTCAGTATGGAATTAAGGATGGATTACTCAGGAGATTTGTAAAAAGACCAGATCTAAAGTGTGATCACTGTGGTGCCCTTGGCCATTTAAAGGATACTTGCTTCAAGCTTCATGGTTATCCCGACTGGTGGGAAGGCAGCAGAGACACCAGTGTTAGAAACAAGTACCTGGGAACACAATTGGCACACTTAGCGGCTGTGCAGCTGGACAGCCCGTTGGAGCAAACTGATGGGAATGTACAAGATATGTTGATGAATTTACATGCTCAGGTTGACAGACTGGTGAAAGGAAAGGGAAAAATGGATTCTAACAGTGCTGCACCTGCTCCAGAATCCGGTAACTTTGCTCATTATCATAATTTTACAGGTAGCATCTTATCTCATTCTTGGGCAATGACTTATTATTTGAGTATGATTCTTGGATACTTGATAGTGGTGCTACAAGTCACATGTGTATTTCTTCTAGTTATCTTTCAAATCCAAAGGCTGTCAGTTCAGCTACTCCTATATATATGCCAGATCATTCCACTAAACTAGTACATTTTATAGGATCAATCAGTTTCCATGACAAGCTTATTCTCTGTGATACTCTTTGTAAACCTGCCTTCAAGTGTAATCTCATCTTAGTCAGTAAGTTAGCCAAGTTGTCTCAGGTTAACTCAAATTTTTATGAATCTTTCTGTATACTGCAGAACCTCAAGATTAATGAACTACTGGCAGTTGCAGAAGAGAAACATGGACTCTACCTTCTTCACAAGAGATCATTCCATTCAAGTGTCATCCATAGTCATATCAACTCTAGTTTCATTTCTTATGTACCCAAAGAACCTTAGATGTTTTTTTCTACATCTTTTTCAGTTTCGAATACCACAGAAACTTGGCATTATAGATTGGGTCATTCATCTACTGATGTAATGTTACGTTTGAAATTTTGTTACATACACCAGTGGTTTCTTGTTTAATATGTCCTCTTGCTAAACAACACAGAATGTCTTTTCCTTTAAGCAATATTATCTATGATTCTCCATTTTCTTTGATTCATGTTGATCGTTGGGGACCATATAAAGTCAGTAGTCTCAGTGGTGAGAAGTATTTTCTTACTGTGGTTGATGATTATAGTAGAACTACATGGGCTTTTATTGTAAAGACAAAATATCAAACCACTTCCTTACTCAAAAATTTTTGTATAATGGTTAATACTCAATTTAAGGCA
Source organism: Rubia yunnanensis (assembly GCA_037428765.1). Taxonomy (NCBI): domain Eukaryota; kingdom Viridiplantae; phylum Streptophyta; class Magnoliopsida; order Gentianales; family Rubiaceae; genus Rubia; species Rubia yunnanensis. Next base: position 70,062,532 of record CM075066.1, on the reverse strand, counting down.
TCAATTAAAATCATTCGATTAGATATTGGAACCGAGTTTGTTAATTCTTCTTGTTTAAAGTTCTTTTCCGATTCTGGCATTATCCATCAAAGATCATGTTCCTATACTCCCCAACAAAATAGGGTTGTTGAAAGGAAGCATCAACACATCTTAAAAATAGCCAGAGCCATCACGTTTCAGTCCAATCTGCCCAAGCATTTCTAGGCAGATGCAATCCTCACACTCACATATCTAATTATTAGATTGCCATCCTCAGTCTTATAGTGGAAATCTCCATATGAATGTTTATTCCATAAAACTCCTGACTATAAGCTACTTAAGGTATTTGGATGCCTAGCTTTTGCCACAAACACCACACCTCACAAGGATAAATTTGATGAAGGAGCTTTTCCATGCATACTTATTGGATATCCACCCGGTCAAATGGTATATAAACTCTATAATCTCAGGAATAGAAAAGTTTTAGTCTCTAGAGATGTGGTGTTCCATGAATACATTTTCCCATATAAAACTTCTTTAATCTTATCTTTTCCAGATTATACTAATCCTCCTACTCCATAAGATTACAGAGTTCTGCCTTCATATCCTAATTCTAATCCTACTTCCTCATGTTCCCACATCTTACCCAATGTTTCTTCTACTCCACAAAACTATCTTACTCATTCTTCTCCAATTATTAGTCCTCCTATTGAGTCTTCTACCTCTGATTCTTCACATACTGAGTCTCCTATTGTTCCCTTTTCCAAACCTCCTGCCAGAATCAAGAAACCACCTAGTTGGACAAAGGATTTCATACTAACTTCTGTCACCGAGTCACCTATTTTCAGTCCTCAACATATGCATTTCTTGAGCACTATTTTAAGTAATCAAGAACCATACTCTTATAAACAGGCTAGTCAAAGCTCAAAATGGGTATAGGCTATGCAAACAGAGATCCAAGCCTTGGAGAAGAATTAGACTTGGGATCTCGTTCCAATGCCCACTGGTAAAAAAGCTATAGGTTATAAATAGGTATACAAGATCAAGTGTAATCTAGATGGTTCAGTGCCCAAGTACAAAGCCAGGCTTGTTAAGGGTTACAGTCAGCTAGAGGGAATCGATTATTTTGAAATTTTTTCTCCAGTTGCTAAGACTGTTACAATCAGGTTTCTGTTAGCTCTTGCTTCTGCTAACTCTTGGTTCATTCAGCAGATAGACATCAATAATACTTTTCTCCATGGCAATATTGATGAAGACATCTATATGCAGACCCCTCTTGGCTACTCCTTACCCTCTGCTGACCTTGTGTGCAAGCTCAAATGAAGTCTTTATGGCCTTAAACAAGCATCTAGACAATGGAACAAAGAATTAACCTCTCATCTTCTTTCCCTAGGGTTTGTGCAGTCACCTCATGATTATTGTATGTTCTTAAGAATTTCTTATACTCATTTTTGGCCATTGAAGTCTATGTGGATGCTGTGCTTCTTATTGGGGATTCTATGTCTGACATTTCAACAGTAAATGGCTCTCTTCACCAGGCTTTTACTATCAAGGACTTGCATGATGCAAAATTCATTATTCGGATTGAATTAGCAAGGTCTTTTGATGGTCTATATCTGAGTCACATAAAGTATTTCATGGATATTATTTCTGATTGTGGTCTACTTCCACTAGTGTCTCCACCTCACTTCCAGTATCTTGGAAAGATGATACTACATCTCCTTTACTTACTGATCTTGGTATATTTTGGAGATTAGTAAAAAGGCTCCTCTAACTCAATTTTACTAGGCCAGATATGACTTACTCAGTCCATCAGTTGAGTCAATTTGTTCAAGCTCTGACTGAACACCATCTCAACAGTGCCTTGCACATTGTTTGGTATTTAATCTCTTGTCCTGCTCATAAACTCTTCTGCTACTCCCAATCCTTCTATTCAAGCCTACTGTGATGCGGATTGGAATTGCTGCCGAGAAACTAGAAAGTCCGTGACAGGTTTTGCAATTCTGCTTGGTTTGTCACTGATTTTGTGGAAATCTAAAAAGAAGTCCACCGTGCCTAAGTCGTCTGCTGAATCTGAATACCGCGGCATGTCGATGACTGCTTGTGAGCTCAAATGGATCAGTTTCCTGGCTGCTGATCTTCATCTCCCTCTAGTATTCCCTTTACCTCTTTACTGTGATAATCAAGCGGCCCTTCACATTACGGCCAATCCCATTTTTCATGAACACACTAAGCATCTCAAATTGACTGCCACTTGGTGTGAGATTATTTTCTTGCTGGTTTCCTCATTCCTATAAAAGTTTCCACCAAGGTTTAACTTGCAGATGTGTTCACCAAGATTCTTTCAGCCCCAACATTTTCTTCCATCATTCTCAAGCTGAACTTCCATTGTTTCACTCCAGCTCAGCTTGAGGGGGGATGAAGGAATTCTCCTCAGCTTGATCTTCAATGCTTGGCGGGAAACAAGATACGACGCCGTTCTCTTTGCTTTAAGTGTTTTGTTTTGTTTTTTGAGTTTGTTAGAGAGAATACACGTGTATGGTTGGTATTAGTCATCTGTAATATTCCTTTTGCTGGTTGTATAAAGAAAAGGAGAGGCACCATTTTTTCTGTGAGAAAACATTCCAGAATAAAAAAAACCCAGATCTTCTTCTTCCCAAAATTACTCCCTTCTTCCTAAATTTTTCCCAGATCTTATTTCTTCTTTATTGCTTAATTTGATCAGAGAACAATGCTTCTGCGATGGATCATGGTTCGGGAATGATGGACTGATTATATAAAAAGATGTTTTGGATTTAGGTTTTGGAATCAGGAGCGGCATAGAGAGGAAGGTATAAATTAATGTTATAATTATGGTAAGACTGCATTAATTTTTACTTCTTTCAAAGCGAATATCTTTGGCAAAGTTTTGGAAAATACCGTCTATTTATAGGCTTATCGAGAGACAGAGTTTAATTAGAATAATAAAAGGTGAAAGGTTACAGTTGCAATATTAAAATTTTATTATGCAACATGTAGTAGTTATAGAGTTTATAACCCGATTTATACCACCCAAAAAATTTATCTTCATTTTATCTTATTTTCACTTTAAATTTTGATCTTTCCATTGCTTATGAAAAGACCGTCTTTCAAGAGACAAATTCATATCTTGGAGCCTAAATCATTTAAAATGGAGTATATTGGAAATCAAATCATTTTTAAAGAAATTATTTATTGTCAATAGCTGACGTGGCAAGGTGTGGTGGTGCCGCATGGCCAAAAACTTACTGCTTTAGTTATTATTATAGATTATTGGTAGTTGGTTCTTACCTAGTTTCAATCAAAATTGATGACATGTCACTTAAGAAATGCTTCGTAAATCCACTACCATTGTGGATGCTCTTATTTATAATATTATTAAAATAGCAATTATTGCCCAAGTGTATCTCCACAATTAGCTATGTGACCATGTCAACCTGGCCAAGTGTCACCCTACACTTAGCCACCACGTAAACTTGACAAGTGTTATCCACAAAGGTTACAATGTATGTCATTTTAATGTTGTATGTATCTATACACCGTAAAGTTAAAAGTGCATTTATTCTACCATATACCTTCCTTTTATTAACGAATTCTTTTACATATATTAATGCTGGAGTTGCTCTTATACAGGTGAAAATTGGGGAAATGTCCATGGAAAAGTTTTAGGATACATCCCTGGAGAAAAATAGACTTAGAATTGCACAAATGTCCCTTTCTAAAATTTAGGCAGCTTAACAGGAGACCATCTCCTTACAATTTCATAACATAAAAAAAATATTTTCATGAAGCTTTAAAATATGGTTCACTTGTCAAAAAATAATGGTTCACTTGCTTGCATCGTACCAATAATATTGATTAGAAATTACGGTTAAGATATCGTATGCGTCGTAATTTGGGCATATATATGTATATTTTTGTATCTTTTCCTTAGATATATAGTAGCTTTATAAAAAAGCTAGCTCTTGACAAAAATAATACATACAATTCATTCCGAAAATCTTCTTCCTCACATGGACCAGAGTTTACAGTTGCCATGATTGGCCCAGTGAACGTATATTTCCACTCATAGGGTCATGACCCCTTTAAGTCTACATGTTAACTCAATGAACAATATCGATGTATGTGAGGGGACGTGTTGAGAGTCCATATTAGTGGTTGACAAAAGAATTGTTTAGTATATATGATCACATGTCACTTTTACACAGTATTAATTTGTTTTATGATAGAAGTTCTTGAGTCTTAATTTTTTTTAAAAACATTGTAGTACATTGTACATGCAGTATTTGCTTGTACTTATAAATTATTATAATTTGTATTTAGGATGCCTTTTTTTAAAAGATGAAAATAACTTGAAGGACTATTAATGCAATTGTGAAAAGATGTTGAATAAAACCCATTTTCTCTCTCCTTTCTCTACTTTTTCTCGCGTTTTCCTCTTCTTCTTATTAGACTCATTCTCCTTTTTTTCTTCAATTTTTTCACCACTAACTGTAGAAATTGTTCTATTTCATGATATTTGGTGGCGCGATTAATCCTCTAGGTTTGTTTGTTTGTTTTCCCCCAATTTTGTAACCCTATTTTTTAAAAACCTCTCGGTTATATAAATGAAATCGATCAATTTCAAAGGAGATTATGATGTTTTTTGGATTCGAATTGTTTTATTGTGATTTGGCTAGGTTTTGATTTGAATTGAATGATTCGGTTAGGTTTTGGTTTATGTACCGAAATCAGAAATTTGAAACATAACCAAGATGTACCTTTTTCCTCAACCTTTTGATTTCAGATAATTCACGTGTTTCGAATCAGATGTCCATTTTGAAACCAGCGCTGGCCACATAAAAGTCCAAAGATTTATTACATAAAAAAGATTCCGATATATGTTAAGACTTTGGAAAAACTATTCAATCACATGAACCATCATTTTCTTAATATGCAGATATCCAATTCTAAAACACAACCAGATAAATCATGTTATGACAGCAGAATGACCATCGTAACACTTAATTTTGATACGTAATGCATTTCCGCTCTTTGAATTGCAATAAGTCGGATGGTATAATAAGCACTAAAACAAAACTACGAAATTAACTCATTATTTGGTGATGTTTCGATATTGGAACAATGTGTCATATCGAGGCGGTTGCTCAGAACTTCCGTCAATTTCTTCATATAACAACGGTTAAATTAAAACCACCATTATTACCATACATAACACAATAGTTTAATTTTAATCGTCTTTGAATTATTGCATGTAGCCGTCCATATGTCTTTTTTCAGTGCTACAATTTGTTAAGGTATCAGAATATATATTGGATGGTACTTCCGAGCTGGTTTACAATGAATGCCGCTCATTCGCGCCGTTAACCCCTTTTTGCACTAGTACAAGAAATTGTTGACCTAAAACCAATAAAGGTAAAAACTTGGTCATCTCTGGTGGTTTGTATTACGAGTCAGACAATGGTTTACCCAGGATCAGTAAAGGCCAAACCTCGGTCATATTTGTTGGTTTATATTAGAAGTCGATCAATAAGTGAATCAAGATCAATAAAGGTCAACCCACCACCATTTGAGTAGGTTTACTTTGTGAATCGAGTTAACACTAACTTGCTTCATTATTGCTCAATTATTTTTCCTTGTCGTGTTGAATTTTGTTCGCAATGCCTATTAGTCAATTTGACACCACATGAGACGTCTACAGACGTCGGGCAAGTTACCATTTGGCAGTCATGGGTAGGGGTGGACTTCAGTTTGGTTTAATCGATTTTTGATTTATTTAATTCAGGTTATTCAATTTTTCCCCTAAAAAACCCAAAACCAAATCCGACCCGAATAACCCAAATTATCCGAACTGAATTCGTAATTCAGTAATTACTAAAATAATTACTAAAATCACAAAACCTAACTTAAAATTAAATAACAATATGTATCTAATTTCTACATCATCAAAATCAAGTTTTCAAAAATAAAAATCCAACAAGTACAATACAAATTCAACCATAACAATTTTAGCATTACATTTAAGATTAAAGAAAAATAGTTCGTTTTGATATTCATTCTCAAAGACTTTACATTCTTCAAGCCTTCAAGCACTCCACATTCACATTAATCTTCACCTTCAAGCACTCCACAAACTTACTTAGCATTTAGAGTTTGATGATAATTTTTTAAATTTAAAGATTGGTCCTCCAACTTAAATTTATTTGTAATTTAACTTTGTTTTTTTAAAATTAAATTATTATTATATATATTATTAAATTAATTAACTACATTTCGGTATTCGGTTCGGGTTTTGGTTTGAGTTTTAATATCCAAAACCGATCCAAAAACCATATTTGGAATTCGGTTTATTCAATTCGGATATCCAAAAAATGTATATTAAATTCGGGTTGGGTTATTTGAATTCAAATAATTCAATTTTCGGTTCGGTTTTTGGTTTTTTATTTTTTGCCCACCCCTAGTATTAGACCACATAAAGCCAACATTGAGGATCAATATTATGACCGATGTCAGCCATCTGTTGATTTCCAGGGGGACTCTGGCAGGAGAATGAAATCCAGTGCCAAAGTTTTAGGTAATTAGCCACAAACCTATTAAAGTTCAAGCACAAACAAAAAACATCTACAACCACCCATATCCTCCAACATTCACACCTCCACATCTTCCTCCCATTTTCTATTTGTCGGTAAGTTTCATTTACAATAAGAAGGGGCATCCATTATTTGAGCTTTAGCATGCTCGGCTTGTTCGTGCACCCCATAGCATTATTTTCACTTTGAGTAGTTCTGGATTTTCATCTTTTCGTCTGTACTGCCTAAACCTCATACATGTGCCCCTTATTTTATGGAGAAAGATCAATGGAAGCCTTTTGTTGAAAACTCTAAATGTTCTTTGCTTGTTCTTGATTTGGTTTATTGTGATTTGTTGGGTACTGCCTCGGTTTTATATATGGAAATAGTTTTGCTAAATATGCAATTTTTGTTGATGAAGTTCTTTCTTATTTTTTTGTGGATTTATCCCCACGGCCATAAGTCTAATTTTGTTGATGTATGTATGCAGTTTGAGGTCTTTGTTGAGAATCAATTCTCTGCTCGTATTTAAGGTCTTTTATAGCGGCGGTGTTACTGAGTTTCTTAATACTTGTATGTGGACCCATTTATTCATTAAGGGCATTCAACTTAGATCTCATTCTCCCACACACCTAAACAAAATGGTTGTGCTGAACACAAACATTGTAACATTGCGAAAATGGCGTTAACTATGCTTTTTTAGACTCTGCTACCTAAAACTGGGCGAGCTGTTCTCTTTACTAACTGTGTGCGAAATATTGGTGCGAAAAACGCACTGAACACTGTTCTTCTCTTTACTATTCTCCTCTTTCTTCTTCTTTTAATCTTCTGTCTCTTAACGGCTCTCTGTACTGGTTTCCCTCTGTAAGCTGGTCCTAGACCATGGCGTCTCCGACGCCCAACCAACCGCTCGGTTCTCACCCCTCCGCGCATATGAATTTCCTACAAGCCTTGAACACCAAACCTGGCCCTCTGTTAACTTCCCTCCCAGACACGCCTGATCTTCATCCTATCACCGAATTTAAGGGCAAGCTTGCCTATATTCTTCCTCCAGAGGAAGGCGTGCTTTTGGCTTCACATTATCAAAAAGCTTTAGTTGGGAAATTTAACAGAGGCAAACCTCCCATGGATAAACTGTTGTCAGCTTTCAAATCGATAGGTTTCAAGTCAAATTTTCAATTGGGATCCATTGATTACCGACATGTGCTAATTCGGTTTCAGGACAATGAAGATTACCAAAGGTGCTGGATGAAAGGCCAATGGATGCTAAATGGATCAGCAATGAGGATACAGAAATGGACGCCCGACTTCTCGCCGACGGCCGAATCATCGGTGGTTCCAGTTTGGGTAACTCTATATCAATTGCCATTACATTTCTATAACACCTCTGCAATAATAGGCATCAGTAGCCAAATAGGAAAATTTCTTAAAATGGATGCGGCTACTAATGCGCTAACTAGGCCTTCGGCAATCAAGGTTTGTGTAGAAGTTGATCTGTTAGCTCAGCTTCCAAAGTCTATAGTAGTTGGCATTGGAAATAAGGTTTCGGAGTACCCAATTGAATATGAACAGCTTCCCATGTACTGCACTCACTGTAAAATTATAGGACATAATCAGACAAACTGTAATTTTTTACATCCTGAACTGAGAAGAAAAGGAAAAAGTCAGGCTGAACATAAGGCTACCAAGGAAAGTTCTGAGGCTTTGGTAGAAAATCAAATGGTAGATGAGCAGGGAAATAGACAGACTGTAGAAATGGAAGGGAAATCGAACTTATCAATATCACAGAAAGAAAAAGATTTCCTCAGTCAGAACCAGAAGTCTTTTCAAATGCAGCAAAATAAACCTGTTTCTATTACTCATAATCAGTATAAAAGAAGACCTTTCTATTCTCTGGATGATATATCTAAGCCTATCACCAACTGTTTCTGGAGGAAGAAAACCCAACTCAATGATTTGCACCCCATCCAGGAAGGGATAAAAAACAGTAATATGGTTTCTATATCAAATGCTTTCCACTCTTTAATTGATCTTCAGGAAGAGAACATTGCTATCCAAGAGGATGATGTGGAAACCTATCATGAGGCTGTGGAATCACAAGACACTATGAACTCACAAAATGACATAGAAAAGAATGCAACCAAAGAGACCATTGGCAGTCCTCGGTTTGAGCAGGGGATTCCAGAAGGCAATATGGAGACAACATTACACAATACAGAAGTTGAAAACCAGGTCTCAGATGATACCTTTAAGGAGGCAGCAGAGAATCCAATTGAATCAACCGACTTTACTCCTCAAAGCCAAGATCATCTTGGGGATAACAGAGACATTGTAGAACAGGTAAATCCCACCAAGGTGAGTCCTCTCTTAACAGAATTGGCTAGGAAAAATGAAGATAAAAGAGGAAAGATCAGTACTGCCGCTCTCTCAAAACAAAGGAAATTAAGGTCATCACAAAAAGCAACCCCCCTAGTTTTAAATGATTCAGTACACAAAAATAGGTAATATTTTAGTGTGGAATGTAAGGGGTTATGGTTCTTCAATGGATAGGTTAAAGGCACTCAAACTGAAACATAAGATCGATTTGCTTTGTTTAATTGAGCCATGGCATGATAAGCATAATATAATCACTTTGATGCATAACCTTGGCTACAGTAATGCTATTCCTGCTCAACAGGCTAAAATCTGGATTCTTTGGAACCATGTTTTCAAATTAGATATTGTAAAGGAATCTGATCAGTACATTCAAACTAAAGTTACAGATATTGCATCTGCTGATACATGGAATATTTTCTTTATCTATGCAAGTGTACATAGGCAGATGAGGGAGTTTTTATGGTCTGACCTAAAAGCTGTAACATCTGATCCTTCTATCTACATTGGTGATTTTAATACTGTATCATCTACTTCTGAATATAAGGGTAGAAAGTCAACCCCTAGGAAAAGTATGAATCAGTTTAATGACTTTCTGAATTACATGGATTTGCACGATATCCCAACTGTTGGTAATACTTATACCTGGAGCAATAACAGATTTAGAGACAAATGTAAGGACTTGCAATTCCAAAGATTAGATAGAGGAGTTAGTAATCTAGAGTGGCTAGACAAATTCCCTAACAGTACTGTACAAGTCCTTAACAGGATGACCTCTGACCATTCTCCTCTATTGTTGTCTATCCAAAATGCAATAGAGATGGCTCCAAGACCTTTTAGATTTCAGGAAATGTGGACAAATAGGGTTGAATTCAAAGAATTAGTGGAAACAAACTGGAACCTTGTCTCCCCATTCTCTGGAATGTCAAGGTTTGTGCACAAACTAAAAAGGCTAAAGGTAGTTATAAAGGAATGGAACAAACACACCTTTGGCAATGTTAAAAATAATTTGGATCAGACTGAATTAAAAGTCAATGATTTGGAAATAAAGTTTCAACAAACAAAAGATGAATCAGTGCTTTTGGAGCTGCTGCAAGCTAAAAACCTTTTACTTCGAGCACAAAAGGAACATAACATTTTTCTGAAACAAAAGGCAAAGTTAAACTGGATTAAGCATGGAGATGCAAACACTAAGTATTTTCATCACACAATTAGAGAAAAAAAGGCAAGGGCCAGAATAGGGAAAATAAAAGATGGTAATGGAATATGGATAACTGACCCTAATTTAATTAGAGAGGAGGGTGTTAGATTCTTTCAGGATTTATTAACAGAGGAAGCCTCAAATCAGAAGGGAATACATTTTAAAGATTTTCTGGCTGAAATTCCAAATGTCATATCAGAAGAGCAGAACATCCTTTTGCTATCTCCATTTACTTTTCAGGAGTTGCACAGTGCTGTATTTGACCTTAACAAATCAAGTGCTCCTGGTCCGGATGGATTCTCTGGTTGTTTTTTTACACATTACTGGGAAACCATTAAAGCAGATTTACTAGAAGCTGCAAACCATTTCTTAAATAATGGTATAATCCCAAAAGCCATTTCTAGTACTTGGCTTACTCTGATCCCAAAGAAATCCATCCCGAACACATTTGCTGATTTTAGGCCAATAAGTTTATCAAACTTTGTAAACAAAGTTTTCTCAAAACTTCTAATGGAAAGAATTAAACCTTTAATGCAACTCTTGATATCTCCAGAACAAAGTGCTTTTATGAAAGGGAAGGATATCTCGGACAATGTCATTTTAATGCAGCAAATGACTAGATTACTGTCAAGAAAAACAAAGATCCCGAATCTAATAGTGAAACTTGACATGCAAAAGGCTTTTGATAGAGTTTCTTGGTCCTTCCTAAATTCATTACTTCTTTGTTTTGGGTTCCATGGTAAATTTGTTAGATTAATAATGCACAACATAATGACAGCAAATTTCTCTGTGATAATTAATGGGGTCACTGCAGGTTATTTTAGCTCCTCCAGGGGGATCAAGCAAGGAGATCCTTTATCACCCTTTTTATATAACATCTTATCAGAGGCTTTCTCAAGGGGTTTAAAAAAACTTTTTTCCACAGGTTATTTAACTCATTTCAGCCTTCCTACAGGCTGTACAACCCTCACTCACTTGATGTATGCAGATGACACTGCAATTTTTTTGAGCTCGGACATAAAAAATTTAAAGCGTTTCAAAAAGTTTCTTTCTGCATATGAAGAGACTTCGGGACAAAAAGTCAACTTCTCAAAATCTGATTTTTATGTATCACATAAGGCTCCTCCTCAGTGCTCTCTAACAGCAAAAAGAACATTAGGAATGAGAAAGGGATATTTTCCTTTTAAATATCTTGGTGTTCCAATTTTTACTGGTCGAAATCTGAGTGTGTACTACTTACCAGTAATTGAAAGGATGGAGAAAAAGATAAATAACTGGAAAAATAGGTGGCTGAGCCCAGCAGGTAAAATCATCTTGATAAATTCTGTGATGTTTTCAATTCCAACACACATATTTGGGGTTTTACACCCCCCAAAATCAGTTCTAAAAAAAATAGGAAAGCTGGCTTCAAATTTTTTCTGGGGACATTCTGATTTAACTGAAAAAAGAAGGTGGAGATCCTGGAAAAGAATGTGCTATCCTTTGGAAGAAAATGGTTTAGGTTTTAGACAATTAAGTGATACCTTAGATGCCTATTCTTGTAAATTATGGTGGAAGTTACAAATCAATAATGCTCAGTGGGCTAACCTACTGTGGTCACTGCCAGTTTCATATAAACATTCTCACATATGGGCAAGAATCACCAAGATCACACCTTTGGCAAACAGTTTCTCCAGAGTTCTCTTTGGTAGGGGCCATTGCTCCTTCTGGAGTGCCAATTGGAGTGGGGAAGGAGCACTGTGTTATATCTGGCCGGAAGAAATTGAAATCCCCTTCGAGTGCATCTCCCTAAGTGATTTTCTATCTAACAAATCTGCTCTTATTCCAACCCTGGAGCCATATTTGGCTACCAACATTATTACAATTTTGCAGGAGACAAGTCTGGAGTACAGCCATGAAGATAAGCTGGTGTGGATACTCACTGTTGATGGAAATTTCTCAGTCAGCTCGGCTCACAACGCCCTGAGACAGAGGGGCTCTCAAATCCAATATTTTAAAAAGGTATGGTCCCCTTTCATCCCAAGAAAGATGTCTATCTTACTGTGGAGGGTGCTTAATAATTTACTGCCTTTTGATAATGTACTAACTAGAATTGGCTTCTCAGTTGTTTCTAAGTGTTCAATATGCAAGAATACTGGAGAAAGTCTGGATCATTTTTTCAATTCCTGCAAATTCTCAACTAATGTGTGGAATAGTGTTTTTTCCATGTTAAGGTTACCTGTTCCTGATTTCAGAGATTTAAAAAGTAGAGTGCATTTTCTTTTATCATTCAGAGCTGATTCAAAAATTCATGAAAGCATTATCATTGCAGCTCTAGTGGTCACAATATGGACACTATGGATTCAAAGGAACAGATTCTTCTTTGAGAACGAACCATACTCTCATGAGGCTTGTTTTGCTGAAATAAAGAATACTATTTATCAAATTTTCCTGGCACATAGCCTAATAGGTAATAAGGAAAAGAACAGGATATGGACACGGGATAACATTGTTCCACACATTATTCAAAAACAGAAAATTGCTTTGTCTAAGGTTCAATGGGAGAAACCTATTGTTGGCTACAAAGTCAACACTGATGCATCTTGGATTTCAGGAGGTTTGTCATCCTTGGCTGTTATCGTAAGGGATAGATATGGGAATGTAGTTAAAATGGTTGTCAATACGTTTCATTCTCCATCTCCCTTGCATGCAGAACTCATTGCTATTCGACGCGGCTTTGATGTCATCTCTGAACTCAATCTAGAACATGTTATCATTGAATCAGATTGCTTATCTGCTGTAAGGGGTATTTTAAACCCCCGGTCTTCTCCATGGAGAGTTTTTTCTATGTGTGATGCTCTTAATATAGCTTTAGGCACCACCACATTGCAGCACATACCACGTGAAGCTAACTCGGCCACTGATTTTCTGGCAAAATATGCTAAACAAAATAACCTTAATGGGGTTATTGAGCTTGATTCTATCCCACTATTCCTTAGAGGATTATTAAAACTTGACCGCTTCAGTTTTCCAGCAATTCGAGTTGATTCAGTGAGGGAAACAAACTTCTGTAGACATTATGAAGATAGTTAACAAGTGCTGTGATTTTAATTTTCAATCTATACACATACTGCTGTTGCTATTTTTCTTCTTTCAGGGATTCAGGGGACAACCAGCATGAAGCTGTTGTAGGTTACAGACTGCAAGCACCCTTGCTGCTCCAGTTTTGCTGCCATGCCGATTGCTCCACAGTTCAAGTGCTGATACTAATCAAGTGAGCTCTCCAAGTGATGCTCCATTCAAGTGCTGCTGCAGTTTGCCTACTGCAACGCCAAGCTAATCTTGCTACAATTATGCGCTCTACGTGTCGAATCTGATCTCGCCTAGCATAGTTAGCTTAGCTTTCATCTTTCTTTTCTTGTTCTGAATATCATTGACGAATGTGGGTTTCGACAGGCTCGATTCCCCGACCCGTTCGTGATATCACAGAACAATAGTTTTCCTCCCTTAGCCTTAGCATTAGTTTTTTTAACTCGTATAGAAGTACAAATAGCTTTTTGTAAGCATCCCGCTGGCTATCCTTTTTGTATTGAACACACTAACAAGGTGCCATTTTGGTCTCTTATAAAGGTTAGGGGAGCCTATATATTTCCCCCCATCTTCGGATGGTCTTAAATTAAAAAAAAAAAAAGACTCTGCTACCTATTTCCTACTTGGATGATGCTTTTTCCACTACAGCCTACACCATCAACCACCTTCCGATGCAGATGCTTCATGGTGAAACTTCGTATGGTCTTCTTATTGGCCATCTTCTAGTTTACTCTAACTTTAATCCCTTTGGTTTTAAAGTATGTCCTTTTACCCGGACCTATGCAGCCCACACATTATCCTCCCAGAGTCTCCCTTGTGTATTTCTTGGCTACAATTAGTATAAGAGTTTACATTGTCTTGATCCATCCAATGGTCGTGTCTACATCACCCTTAATGTTTGATTTGATGAACTTTATTATCCCTTGCCTCCGTTAGGGACTCTAGTGTAGCTTTAACTTCTCCAGACGTCTTTACACTCATAGATTCTTATTCTTCTGACCTTCCGCCCACTGAGTCCCCACTGTTTGGGTCCCTACGCACTATTTTTTTATTACGCTTCTTCGATATTGCCTCAGGCTCCTTCGGTTCTGCTGACCTCCCCAACTTTTGATCTTATCCCTTCGGATCGTACACCTTCACCGAGTTTTCCTTCACACTTTTACTGTCCCAATCAAGTCCCTACTCATACCTACCGCATGACTACTAGGACCATGGATGGTTCTCGGTGGTCTCAAGTTTACTCGGATAATGTGGTTACTATTTTTTGTGTTGCTTTAGTTGAACATTTTGAGCCTTGTGACTATTGTGCAACTCTTGGAGATCCACGTTGGGTTTTTTTCCATAAATGAGAAAATGTATGCTCTCCTCCATCAGCATACTTGGGATTTAGTGCCCCAACCTCCACATGTGAACGTGGTTGGTTCTACATATATACACACACATACACACACACACACACACATATATACATGTATACACACACATATATATATATACAAATACACACACATATATATACATATATATGTGTATACATATATGTGTACATACATATATTACATATATGTGTACATATATGTATACACATATATATACATATATGTACACACACACACACACACACACACACATATATATATATATATATATATATATATTCACCTTAATTACCATCCTCGTAGCAGTATTGAGGGTTTCTCTCAAATTCCAGGATTTGATTTAAGTCATACCTTTAGCCTTGTTGTCAAGAATACTGTGATGTGTATCGTTATTGTTATTACTACTATCCAATGATGGCCTCTACATCACCTTGATGTCAAGAATTCCTTTCTTAAGGACCTCACTTGACCCGACCTGACTATGTCTGTTGCCTGTGTATAGCTATTTATAGGCTCAAGCAAGCTCCTTTGGACATGGTTCCAGCAATTCAACACTTTTCTCTGTCAGCTTAGTTTTCTTTGCAGCTCAGCTGATACCTCCTTATTTTTGTACTTTCACGGTACTAACTTGACGTATCTTTTGGTCTTCATTAATGATATTTCCCTCATTGATAATGACTTCGATGCCATTCGCAAGTTTATTTCTCGTACACATTAGAAGTTTGCTATTAAGGATATGGGATCCATGCACTATTTCCTCGGTCTAGAGGTCGAACCCACCTCCACTGGTGTATTTTTGGCGGACAAAGTATACTCGAAACATTTTTCACCATGCATGGATGGCGGATGATGCAATTATATATACCCCATTTGTTCTGCATTCCCTCCTTCATATTTGTATGGATGACGAGTCGATACACGTAAGTCCCTAAAGTGATTTATCAACTAAGCTAACTCCCCAGCAGTATTTGCCATTACACGGTATTTTGATTCTGAACTAGAACAAGAAACTGTAGATTGCTTCTTAGCACTCCAAGCACCAGATTACCACAAAGGAAAATAGCATAACCATACGTAGACCTACGAGTATCAATGCAACGAGCCCAATTAGCATCACAATAACCCAGAACTGGTAAAGCAGATGAATTTGCGCAAAATTGAAGACCATAGTGGAGAGTACCACGAACATAGCGTAGAATTTGAGTGACAGCTTGGAAATGGTTATTAGTAGGATCCTGTATATATAGACTGACTGTGTTCACAACATAAGACAAATCAGGATGTGTAATCGATAAATATTGAAGTGCACTAACTAGAGATCGATAAAGAGTTAAATTTCTAATGGCTTACCGGAAGAGCTAGAAAGTTGTGAAAATGCCACAAAAGAAATGTCAACATGCAAAGAATCTTGCATTCCTGCACACACCAAAATGTCCTTGGCGTATCTAGTTTGACCAAGGAACAAGCCATCAGAAGTACGAACAACATCCGAACCCAAAAAATGCTGCAGAGTGCCAAGATCAGTAATCTTCAATTCCTGATTAACCCGATCAATATACTACGTAATGAGACGAATATCATTCCCTGTAAGAATAATATCATCAACATAAACCAACAAGTAGAACAAAGAGGCACCTTGGGAAAAGACAAATAGAGATGTATCAGAGGAACTGCATACAAAACCTAGGCCAACAAAATATAAGCTGAAACATTGAAACCAAGCTCAGGGAGCTTGCTTCAAACAATAAATGACCTGTGTAGACAGAAAACAAAATCAGAACACATCGGGTCTTTGTATCTAACATGTTGCTCCATATGAACTGGTGAATCAAGAACACCATTTAAAAATGCATTCTTAACATCCAGTTGTTGTAAGGGCCTACGAGTGACAGCCAGAGATAAAATAGTACAAACAGTAGAAGCCTTCACCAAAGGACTAAATGTATGATCATAATCAAAACCAGGTAATTGAGAAAAACCTTGAGCAACTAACTTGGCTTTGTGCCTGTCAAGAGAGCCACCAGCCTTATATTTTAAACGATAAACCCATTTTGATCCAACAACATTAACATGTGGAGGACGCAGAACCAAGTCCTATATCTACTGAGTGCAAAGAGCATCCATCTCGGAGTTATAGTAGCAACCCATTCAGGATCTTTGACCTCCAGGCGATGACTGCAAGGCTCGGTCTTAGTAAATAAAGCACTCAACAAACCAAAAATATCATAATCTAAAAAATCCTTGTATCGAAGTGAACCAGTGCGCGATCGAGTAGCTATTAGATGATGAGAAGAGGGACCCATAATCAAAGATGACATGGGTCCAAAGGTGGGCATGCAACTCGAGACGGGCGACACCGGCCGAGCAGGAAATGCTGATGGTAATAACAGTACTGATGAAGCTAGGGTTTGCGAGGTAGATAATAGACTGGCTGGAGTCGCCGGTGGTGGCGCGTGTCGTGAACGTGCGACCAGAGTGGCCGACACGTGGATCGGCGGTTGATGTGTATGAGGCTGTGCTATCGGTGGGTGCGGCTGTCGGTTATGCTGCTGGTCACCCTTTGGTAAACAAACACAATTTTCTAAAGAACCCTAAGCTTCCAGTACATGATGGAAATCATAGTTTTCCAAAAATAATGTGTGATTCGGCTGAAGAATATGACTCAAACACCTCCGACGGAATCGCCAAAGGCTCCAAAAAAGTAGAAACATCTAGGGATGGCAAGTGTGTAATAGAACCAGTGCAGGTAGCTGGAAAAAATAACTCATCAAAATGAGCATGGCGAGTGATGAACTCCTTCTCTGTGAGAGGATCAAGACATCGATAACCCTGTATTGTGAACTGTATCCCAAAAGTATACAGGACATACTCCAGGGAGCTAATTTATGTGTAACACAGGGTCTCAAATATGAAAAAAACTCGACAACTAAATGGGAGAAAATTGGAGTAGTCAGGTGTAGTACCAAAAATAGCAAAGAGTGGAGACTGACCAAATAAAATCATAGTAGGAAGTCTGTTGATGATGTAGACTACAGTAGAAAAAGTATCATACCAAAAGGAGTGATGAAGGCCAAGTATGAAATATGATCGATAAACTTGTCTCTGTAATATGACGATGCTTCCTCTCTGTGTGACCATTTTGCTCTGGAGTGTAAGGTCATGGAAGCTGATGATGAATATCCTTTGACGCAAAATGAATTTGCATGCGATGATTCACAAACTTGGTTCCACCATCACTCTGAAATATTGTAATGGTGGTAGAAAGCCGGTTCTCAACAAAAGCTTCAAATTGCATGCAAGCCTCTACAAAATCAGACTTCCGTCGTAGAGGATATAACCAAGTAAACTGAGAAAAATCAACAAAAATGACATAATAGGAGCAACCAACTCGAGAGACAACATGTGAGGGTCCCCAAAGATCACAATGAACCAAATAAAGTATGCATGGTGCGCATTTTAAATTATCAGTAAAAGAAAGGCGCTTGCCTTTAGCCATCTCACAAGCGAGACATAAATGAGGCTTAGGCATTAGGCAGCAAACTAGTAACTGACAAACATCCAGACTTGCTCAGAGATGAAATGATGTTGTGAGACACATGACCCAATCTGCTATGCCAAAGTTCAAAATATGCCTTAGAAGCACTCGATGCAACAAAAATAGTTAAAGCAGCCCCACCATAATCCAAAACATATAATCCACTATCACGATGGCCTTTTCCAACATCTCTAGTAAACTTGTTCGAAATAGTGAAAGAGGAATCATCAAAACAAATAACAACATTCATATCCCGAGTCAACTTGCTAATAGATAGTAAATTTTTTGTAATATGCGGAACCACCAAAATATCAAACAAGGATAATGAATCAGAGACTCGTGAATGATCACTATGAGTAATGTTAAGAGCATAATCATTACCAACAATAACATGAGTGTTACCATAATAAGGAATCACGTGTTCAAGAGCAAACTTAGAAGAAGTCATGTGGTTGGTCGCGCCAGAATCAGCTATCCAATGAATATGCGGAGGAGCATGTGATGGAGAAACAACGGATGAGGTTGGAGAGACCAAATGAGAACACATAAAAGCAACATGTCCAAATTGCTTACACCATTGACACTGCAACTGGTACCATTCATCGTGCAGTTTAGAACAAGAAGAAGCAACATGCCCTAGAACATAACACCATTGGCACATTGGTTGATCAAAAGGAGCCATAATACAAGAGAAACCAATCTATTTTTTTAATATAAATAAAATCGGTGCTAATTGAGCACTGACGATGCACTGACTGGTTGTGGAAAAACTTACGAGAATAGATTAACTCACGAGAAATTGCTTCAACTTGCGACAAATTGAATGACATGAGAAACTCCCTTGATGATGAGATGCATGTAGCTCACGCGTTAGGCGGATCAGGCACGCAGAAGCACGCACGGGGTGGTTGGATGGCGCGTGCTGTTCACACGCTCGTCATGCTGAAAAGGAAATTGCCAGAAAAAAATGTGGGATCTGGTGGTGGAAGGCAGAAATTGGCGATGGAGCAAGCAACAGCGAGAGAAGATAATGACGTGACCAGGCGGAGACTTGGATAGTAGAAGAAAATCTGAGATTAAGGACGCCAAAAACAATGGAGATTGTCCAGAAGAGGAACTAGAGTAGCGGCCGAGCGGAAGACACCGGGAAATGGAGAAGACGACCAACGATTTGAACTTGAAGAGGAGCAGAAGAAGCAGCGTAGAAGCCACGGATGACAGTGAAAGACAACGACGGCGGTGGGCGGTGACCAATTGGAAAATGGACGGAAACTTATTTTGTTAATATCGGTAAAAGAGAGTAAAAACTAGGAATGTTAGGGAGACCTAACTAATACTATGATAGAATGTAAAATTCACAAATGATTGTGACTGTGTGTATTAATATATACATAGTGAGTATAAAGGGTATACAATATAAAAAAGATCTTCTCACAGGTAATCTGTCTATAAACTATGGACATGTCAGAGACTTAATTGGAGGCAGATTTCTTCAATTTCAATCTCTTTTCACTGATGAATTATGGTTTAACGAATTCTCCTTAGTTTTCAGCAGAAAATCATAAGAAATTTGTGGAGAGATTTTGATCTTATTTCGACTTGGAGTTGGAGTTTTTTCATGGATCTTGTTCGTAGTTGTGGATTTCTTGTTGCAGTTTCGGATTCAATTCAGAAATTGCAATCGGATTTGGTTCATGTTACAATTCCTTGGCCGATTTGGAGATTTGTACAAAAAATCCAATCTTTATTGGGTTTAGGGTTTCGGCAAGGGTTTATATTGATTAAAATTTTCAACACAAAATTTAATCAAATCTTAAGCATCTATATCAGATTTGCTTGAAGGGAGTTTGCGGCATCGAAGCATAAAAAATTGTAGGGTTTAATACCTTGCGATCTGGACCCTTGGCGGATCACGGTTTCCAGGTTTTTATTTTGATTGTGTGTTTAATTTCAGTACGGTTTGCATTGTTGTTTGGTTGTTGATTACGTACATTGTGTGGTGTGTTGAATCCGATCTGTTCATCGGATTATTTGTATTGTTTCAGTTTGATCTTGATCCTCATGGTACTCAATGGAGCATAATCTTTGGGTAACAAACCAAAGAATAATGCTAAGGTGCAAGGGCAGGCCGAGGGTGGTGATCCGGTGCGGCAAAATAAAAAGATCCATCCGAGAGACTGGAATGATCCGTATATCCTCATGGAAAGGTCGAATATTGAAATTGTTGAAAACATTGGAGATATTGTCAACTTTGTTCTCACGGATGAAGAGATGCACAAAGATCTTTACAAACCATTCTTCGGTTTTCTGGGAGTTTTTCCAGGATTCTTTCCTGGAATGTTTGCCATACGTACACTTCTGGTTGCTAAGTGGAATGTTGCATGTACCGTTCAGACAAAGCTAAATGGTTATGTGATGTTCAAGTTCAATAGTGCTGAAGATAGAGATTTGGTGATGAATGTTCCTGACCATTATCTCCATGGGAAGAAGTTGTTCATGACAAAGATAGCTGAATCCAGGCAATTTGATTTGAATATCCAAGCCACTAAACCAGTATAAATAAGGATGGAGCATTTTCTTAAGAGCTACTAGCACAAGAAGGCTTTGGAAAAAATAGCTACTTCTATTGGAGAACCAATTCTTATGGATAATGCCACTCTCGAATTAAGGGGCTACTATGCGCGCCTCTTACTTTGCGTTTACACATCTAAGGAGTTGAAGGAAAAGGTGAGTTTTCATGTACCAAGTGGTGAAGTGCATACGCAGAAGATAATTTATGACTACTGTCGTCCTTGGTGTCCGAATTGTGGCGAAAAATATCCATCTAATGGAGGAGTGTGAAAATTTCTGGAAATCTAAAGAAGAGGTGATAAACAACCCCATGGTAATGAATGAGAACAATGGTGATATCGTAAGGGGGAAGAAAAATTGGAAAACCAGCGATAAAGACCAAGTTTGGGTTAAAACGATGCATGCTACAACTCTTGGTGATAGTCCTAGCGTTGCCTCGGTCCAAGGGGGTGATAATACTGTCCTTGAGGATAGATCTTCAGATAACGAAAATTCTGAGAGGCAAAGAAAGGGCAAGGGAAAGATTAATGAAGGTTTGGGAGGTAACCGTGTTGAGGCTGGGGCTGGCGTTCAAGAAACCCGAGCACCTGGGATTCATATTGGTGTTGCACGCAAGGAAGTCAAGCAGACGATTATGGCACTGCCAGCATTCCAAGCACTGCCAGCAAGCAAGGCGCTGCCAGCACCCAAGGTTGAGAATCATAGCACTGGAAAAAATGCTATACAAGTCAAGGATACTCAGGATGCATGTCGTAGACGTATCGTGGAGCGTCCAAGTGTAAAGAAAAACCGTAGCGCCAAATCTGCCGGTGCCGCGCATGCGCAAACACTCGGTTCACAACAGCCAACTTTTGGGGATGATGATCACTCAATTTCTGGAGCTGGAAAAATGCCCCATCAAATGATACATCCTGAAGTAAGAGGTTCTAAAATCCCAAGACTGAACATGAGTAAGAGTAAGAGTAGGCCCCCACCTGGTTCATGGGCTACAACTAGAGTTCAGAGTAAGAGTAGACCTCGCGTTCCTGACCATGGGAGAGTCATTCAGAGGCCTTTCCAGCGTATGTTAACTTCCACGTGAAGCTACTCTGATGTCTCAGGCAGTAAATCCAATGAAGGCGGCGGCCCGAAGCCACAAGGGACCTTAGGTTCCCAATGAATGCCACATCGATGAATGTTAGAGGCTTATCGGCCCCTGTACGGAGGAGATGGGTTAAAGGTATCATCTCCACGCATAAGGTAGGACTTTGTAGCTTGCTAGAAACAAAAATGGAGGAAAAGGTTTTAAGTATTTTCTTGAAGTGTTTTAAGGGGTGGAAATTCACGCATAATTTCGAGCTGTGGTAGAATTCAAGAATTCTTATCATATGGATCCAAAAGGCTTTATGGTGGATGTCCTTGGAAAATATCCACAATGCATTCATCTCAAGGTGCGTAATCTTTCTACTGGTATTGAGTTTTTATGTACTTATGTATATGGTCATAGTGAGGGTAGAGCGGCACACTTGCCCCTATGGACGGAGTTGAAGTCTTTTGGTGGAAATCTAAACTTTCCTTGGAAGGTTCTTGGTGATTTTAATGCGATTCTAAGTGTTGATGATCACTATGGCACTACGGTCCCAAGTTTATATCCAATGAGAGAATTTCAGGATGCTTGCTCAAAGTGTGAATTGGGGGATGCGCCTTCCGTTGGGGGAGCACTTAACGTGGCATAGTGCGGACAGGAAAATATGGAGGAAGTTAGATCGTGTACTTTTGAATCACAGATGGGATCCCGATGCTTGTCGAACCACTTTCCTCCCTATTTCAGCCCAATCGGATCATAGTCCTTTGGTTGTTAATATGGCGCAGGAAATAGATAGAAAACAAAGGCATTTCCGATTTCAGAACATGTGGTTAAATCACCCGAATTGCAGGCAAATTGTGGATGATTATTGGAAGCCATCGGTTGAGGGTACACTACAATATTCGATGTGTAGAAAATTATTAAGGATGAAGTGCCCATTGAAGGAGTTGGGTATGATTGATTTTAACCATATTTCAGAAAGGGCAAAAAGGGCGGATAATGTGGCTTTTTACAACTTTGACGCCATGAATGCCTCGGATCAAGATGTAGAGGCGTTGAGAGTTTTGAAGAAGAAGGCTATGCTCTATTATCTTGCGGAATCATCCTTCCTCTTTCAGAATGGTAGGATTAATCATATTACTTTGGCTGACAATGGATCAAAGTATTTCCATACAATGGTCTCGGAAAGAAAGGGTGGAGGCATGCCAGCGATTATTGATGGAGACAATCGTATTGTGACTTCTAATACCGGCAAGGGTGAACTTTTTGCAGATTTTTATAAAGGCCTATTCTGAACACTAAGGGATAGGGTCTCTATCGATCAAGACATAATCAGCTCGGGTACTATTCTGACGGACATGGACAGGGCATTCTTGAATTAGGATATTGTGAGTAATGAAGTAAAGCAGACATTATTTGCAATGGCAGATGATAAATCTCCAGGTCCGGATGGTTATACTGCCGGATTCTTCAAGAAGCAGTGGGATATTGTGGGGGCGGAAGTAATAGGAGTGGTACTGGAGTTCTTCAAAACAGGTGATATTTTGGCGTAAATGAATCATACCTCGGTTGCTCTCATACCGAAGAAGCTAGATAATCTTAAAGTGAGTGACTTTAGAACAATAGCGTGCTGCAATATGGTATATAAGACTATCACTAAGATTATCGCCAATAGGCTTGAGGGAATTTTGCCTGAGATTATTGACCCATGTCAGGGTGCGTTTGTCAAAGGCAGAAACCTATCGAACAATGTCATGT
Organism: Rubia yunnanensis; assembly: GCA_037428765.1. Classification (NCBI taxonomy): domain Eukaryota; kingdom Viridiplantae; phylum Streptophyta; class Magnoliopsida; order Gentianales; family Rubiaceae; genus Rubia; species Rubia yunnanensis. Next base: position 70,039,014 of record CM075066.1, on the reverse strand, counting down.
TAGCGTAGGAATTTGTTTGTGGTTATGGGAGGGCAAGAAGTTCCCCTAGGTTCATGATCATGGTGGATTTACATAAAGCTTTGATACTGTCTCCTGGGATTTCTTAGAAGAATTTTTACTTGGACTAGGTTTCCTAGAAAGACTGAAGGATAGAATCATGATGTGTGTGAGAACTCCCCCATTCTCGATTGCAGTGAATGGGAAACTATGTGATCACTTTAAGGGTCAAAGAGGCATTCGACAAGGTGATCCTTTATCGCCTCTCCTTTTTGTGATATGCATGGAGTATTTTTCTAGATTGTTGAAAAGGAGGACCGATTCAAGACACTTCACTTATCACCCGAGATGAGAATTGCTCAGGATCACGCATTTGGTTTTTGCGGATGATCTCATGCTCTTCTCTAAGGCAAACACTGGTTCGGTTCATATACTTATGGATGCCCTGAATGAGTTCGAGCGTACTTCTGGACTAGTCATCAATGCGGCTAAGTCCATGTTTTTTTGGGTTGGTTTAAAGGAGGATTTAAGCTTCATAGGCATTCCATGGGCAACGTTTCCAGTAAGGTATCTAGGGGTGCCACTTGATTCCAGCAAGTTGAAGGTAACCCACTTTGGAACTCTACTCAGAAAGGTTCATTCAGAGATTGCTCAATGGAAAGGCCACACGCTTTCTTATGCTGGAAAACTGAAGCTTGTTCGATCAATTATAGGAGGTATTGCAGGATTCTGGATTCAGAACTTTATTATACAATCTACGGTTTTGGATGCTCTAGAGAAAAAATGTAAGCGCTTCTTATGGGGAGGCAAGTATAAGAGCAAAGTATCGTGGAAGAAGCTATGCACTCCCAAGTCATTCGGGGGTCTTGGTTATGGGATTTTATTACATGGAACGTGCTTCAATGGCCCAGAGGATATGAGATATTCATACGAAGAAGGATAGTTTGTGGGTCAAGTGGATACATTCGTTTTATCTTCAAGATGATGGGTTTTGGGATATAAATCCGAGGATCCAAAACGGACGGTTGGGTGAGAGGTTTTCAAGCTATTTTGGGGATTTATGCAAGTTGAGAGATGAATTGGGTGATATGTTTAATGGAGATGTCCAAGAGGTCAAAGATCATCTTAACTCTTGGGCAAGTTCGAGGAAATTCACAAGTACGGCGTATGGCTTTATGCATCGGCACAAGTATCCTAGATTATATGAAGAGAATGGTCGAACATGTGAGAAGGTTTTTAATAGCATTTGGCGTGATTTTATCCCTCCAAAATTCTCTTTTATTGCATGGTTGGCAGCGATCCAGACTCTTCATACCAAGGATAAACATCGTGCTGAGGAAGATGAAAGTATGGATAAAATTTGTTCTCTATGTCATTTAGAAGAGGAGACAAATGAGCATTTGTTTTTCAAGTGCGAATTCTCAGAAGTAGTATATGGGCGAATAAGGAGTTGGATTGGGTTAAGGAGAAGAACAAGTACATTAGCAAGCTCCATGAATTGGGTGAAAAGGCAAATAAAAGGTTCAAAACTTCGTAAGAAATTTGGTCCTCTAGCTTTGATATCCATGGTTTATCGTATTTGGAGGGAACAGAATAATGTTGTTATGAATGGTTCTCAACCAAGCTCTGATCGGATTGTGAAATTAATTATGAAGGATTGCTATATGGTTCTTAATCGACTGTTTCCGGATGAGCATATATTTTAGGCAGCTTGGTTGATGTGCAAGGTGCTGGAAACTGAGTGATGGCGCTGAACATTCTGGTTGATGGGAGTTGGGCGCTTGACGCTAGGCATTGGGCGTTGTGCGCTGGAAACTGGACGCTTTGCAATAGGCGCTGGGCACTAGGCGCTGGGCGCTAGCGTTGGGCACTGTTCAATAGGTGCTGGGAGTTGAGCACTGGGATCTGGCCACTCAGCGCTGGAACTGGCGCTGGGCGCTTGATTGGTTCGGACCTGGATGCTGGTTTGTAGTGCTGGGTACTGGCTATGAGCTGGGCATTGGACCTGGACGGTTTTGTAGAGCGCTGCTTAGCGCTGGGGGTTTGTTCGCTACACACTGGAGGACACTACCTTTTGGGCGTCAAGCTGGTTGCTTAGAGCACGATTGAGGCCTTGCGTTGAAGTCTTTCACTGGGCAACAAATGCAGGTATCCCGATAGTGTCATAAGGCTCTTTATTGAGCATTTTTTGCTACTAGCAACTTGGATTTAACGGATGAGGTAATAGGTTCTAAAGTAAGGGCTTTTGTTCTATGCTTTATTACCTAAACCTAAGTTTTAACTCTGATTTAACGGTTTTTATGCGCATTATGCCCGCGCTACACTTTGTGTTAAATTGGCATAAAGCTGTCCATTTGCTCAAAATGGAGTGGGCGATTACATAATCACCACGCCTGATGCACGCGGTATAAGTGTGTCCATTCTCTCATCCTAAGGAGACTAATTTAGTTGGGAATCACAAAAGTATGAAGCACGACCTCAATAAACTTTTGCCCACTAGATTGATCTCGGTCCTCCTCAAGAGAATGATTGAAGGCCAACAGCATCCCCCTTTCTTCACCTTAGGGATGTATATGGTAGAAGCAGATTTCCATCCGTGCCAATGGTGCAATATGGGATTTCAGCTTCACTCATCTATGCAACATCCAAGACCCGAGTTTACTCTCGACTGTGACATGAACTCCAAATTTGGCGACATTGAATTTTTTAGCTACTTCACCAAGATTTCGATGAGTCAACCTCTTCAAGACCCGAGTTACCTCTCGGCTGCACTACTGAATCCTAATGAAGAAGGTCCCATATATTAGGGGTAGAAGCGGATTATATGATTATGGATAGTGAGTTTGTTCTCACCCCATTTAGCTAGTATTACCTAGCCCGATTCATTTTGGGTTGCGAACCATGGGTTCTATTTCCACTAAGACTTGTTTTGTTTTCTTCCCTTAGCTTAGTTTATCTAGCTCAGGGATAGAAGTTTTAAATTTAGGGGAGGGGGGGCTGCCTAATGAGGTAACCACCACCACACCCCCCCTCTCGGACTTATTTTTCCCTAGGTTTCATCTTTTAGCCTAGGGTTGTATACTTTGTATTTGGTAGGGTCTTTTATGGCCCTGCCTCGGCGTTCCACCGCTTATCCTATTTACCATATTTACCTCGAAGTAGAGATTTCTCTCATGTCCAGCAAACTGATGATCAGGGCCTTCTTCGATCCCCAGAGACCGTGTTTTTAGAAGCCGTCGAGGCCCAGGCAGCCGAAGACTGTTGGATCGGTGAACAGGGTCTGGAAAATCCTCTTAGCTTGTTCGTGTATGGCACGAGCCTGTAAGCATGCATTTACATATAACATCTTGTGATTGGGATTGGGATTGGGATTGGGATTGGGATTGGGATTGGGATTATATGTATGTATGAAACATACTTGTTTGAAATAGATAGTAGATGATGAGCATCACATTTCTTGTGATGAAAAAAACGTCATAATGAAGCAAGTCAAGTTAGTTACTCTCTCCATTTCATTAATAGTGGCACCATAGTTATATGTGATTGGATTTAGATGAACAATATGAGTAGATGATATTGAATTAAAAAGTAAAAAAAATAGAATAAATGGCTGAAATTGAAAAAATCTTTAAAAAAATAAAAAAGTGTGCAATTTAAAAAGAAACATCTCATTATAAAAAGTGTGCCACAATTAGTGAAACGGAAGGAATAAGAATTACTAATTAACTTCAAATCATGATATTTGTTGTGAGAGGGTTCGAGGTACCTTAAATTGATCCAGAATGTGGTGCATCCCTTCATGAAGTTTAGCCCTTATGATCCCGAAACACAGATGTGCGAAAAATAGTGCGAAAACACACTACTCTTCTTTCACAACTTCGTCACCTCCATTTCTTCTTTAACGGTCATATTACTGATTCTCTGCATCAGCAACTGACCATGGCGTCGCCGACGCCTCCTCCACCTCCGGATCCAACTCACTCTGAGCCCCTGGCAATCAGAAGTTTTGCCCAAGCGCTTAATACAAAACAACCCCCTCTCCTATCAACCCTCCCAGATACCCCAAACCTTCACCCAATAACAGAATTTAAGGGAAAGATAGCATACATACTCCCCCCTGAAGAAGGAGAAATCCTAGCTTTGCACTACCAGAACGCCCTCGTCAGAAAGTTCATCCGAGGGAAACCTCACATGGATTCACTTCAACAGTCTTTTAAATCAATAGGTTTTAAATCGAAATTTCAATTAGGTTCTATTGATTATCGACATGTTTTGATCCGATTTCAGGAAAATGAAGATTACCAAAGGTGTTGGATGAAGGGCCAGTGGTCAATACAAGGATACACAATGAAAGTGCAGAAATGGACACCAGATTTCTCTCCGTCTGTGGAATCTTCCATAGTCCCAGTCTGGGTAACTTTTCACAAAATACCAATTCATTTCTATAACAACTCTGCAATTATGGGTATAAGTAGCCAGGTAGGTAGGTTTCTTAAAATGGATGCTGCAACCATGGCCTTAACCAGGCCTTCAGCTATTAAAGTATGTGTAGAAATTGATTTGTTAGCCCAGCTTCCTAAGTCAATTATGGTAGGCATAGGAAACAAGGTTGCTGAATACCCAATTGAGTATGAGGATTTGCCAACATATTGTACACACTGCAAAATAATTGGGCATAGCAACATAAACTGTAATTTTTTACACCCTAATCTGAGGAAAACAACTAGTAATAAGGTTGAGAATACTACACATAAGAACAAACTAGGATCAGATTCTCACCCAACAGAGGTAGTAAACATTGAAGGAACATCTGCTCTAACTGTATCACAAAAGGAAAAGGATGTTCAGAAACAAATAATTAATATAGGAATCCAAAATGATAGCAATTTTGATTTCTACAAGGTAAGTAATAAAAAAAGGAATGGCCCATTTTACTCACTCGATGATATATCTAAGCCAATAACCACATCCATTTGGAGAAAAAAGATCCCTGAAAAATCTTCCATAATGGATAAGGAAACAAACACGAACACGGTGACAATATCTAATGCCTTTCAATCCCTAGAAGATAGTGAGGATGAGTAGGAAGGGGAGATAGTGGAGATTTTTCATGAAACAGTTGAATCGCAGGAAGTACCAGTTGTCATAACCTCTGATGTTTCTGCTAATAAATCTATTTTCAATGTTTCCCAAAAAGAACAAGCACAATTGGAGCTTAAAGAGCAAGATCAAATAGGTCCTACAGAGCAAAGTTCCAGCAAAGAGGAAACATTGAATGAACAATCTGCAACAATTCCTGATCTGAGCATTCTGGAAAAAGAAGGAAAGCAGGAGAAGGTAAACCTTTCATTCCAAAATCTGTTAGCAGGGAATTCTGATCATAGTAATGGAAAATCAGGAGAAAAAGGCAAAAACTCAGCAAAGACTAGTAGAAACCTAAGATCATCACAAAAAGCCAATCCCTAAATTTTTAAATGATTACACACACCATAATTGGGAATGTACTAGTTTGGAATATAAGGGGAATTGGCACTTCAATTGACAGACTTAAGAATTTGAAATTTAAACACAAGTTAGACATAATGTGCTTAATAGAACCATGGCAAGAAAATCAGAAGCTCACAAAATTTAAATATGAACTGGGTTTTCAGAATGCCTACTCTGCTCATAGTGCTAAAATTTGGTTATTTAGGAACCAGTCTTTTAGCATTACTGTTATAAGTGAGACTGATCAGTATGTACAAGTGAATATAGCAGATTCATTATCTTCTCTGAGCTGGAATTGTGTTTTTATTTATGCAAGTGTTCATAGACAAGTCAGAGAGTCTTTATGGAGTGATTTAAAGGCAGCTTATCTTCTTCCTTCCATATTTATTGGAGACTTTAACACTGTAGCGTCAGTATTAGAGTATAAAGGGAGAAAGTCAACCCCAAAAAAGAGCATGAAGCAATTTAATAAATTTTTAAATGACCTGGATTTGCATGATATACCTACAGTAGGTAACTCTTTTACTTGGAGCAACAATAGATTTAAGGATAGATGCAAAGATTTGATGTTCCAAAGGTTAGACAGGGGAATATGCTCATTAGATTGGCTTGATTTATTTCCTAACAGTTCAATCCATGTTCTTAATAGATTGTCTTCGGATCATGCTCCTCTTCTCTTATCTGTACAAACATCTGAGGAACAAGCCCCTAGACCATTTAGATTTCAAGAGATGTGGACTAGTAGACAGGAATTTCTAAACTTAGTGGCCTTTAACTGGAACATGGAAACTTCTTTCAGAGGAATGTATAGGTTAGTATATAAACTGAAAAGGCTGAAGATGGAAATAAAGCAATGGAACAAAACACAATTTGGTAATCTTGATCAGAACCTGATACAATATGAGAACAAGGTTAATGATTTAGAAATCTCATTTCAACAAACTCCAAATGATTCAATCTTGTCAGATTTGAACCAATCTAAACATCTTTTGATGAGGGCTCAAAAAGAGAAAGTAATCAATCTTAGGCAAAAAGCAAGGTTGAATTGGTTTAAATATGGTGATGCAAACACGAGTTATTTTCACCACTCAATAAGGGAAAGGAGGACTAAATCTAGAATCAGTAAGATTAGGGATGAACATGGAAACTGGATCACAGATCCAACCCAGATCAAAGAGGCAGCAGTGGGGTACTATAAAGCTTTATTTCATGAGGATGAACCCCAGAAACAGGGAACTTATATAAGTCATTTTCTATCTGAAATCCCTAGAGTAATAACTGAACAAGGAAATAATTTACTGATGTCTCCTTTCCTGATCCAAGATCTCAAGTTTGCAGTTTTTGACCTCAACAAACATAGTTCCCCTGGACCTGATGGATACTCTGGTTTTTTTTACACTACCTTTTGGGAATATGTTAAAGTAGATTTACTTGAAGCTGCAAATGATTTTTTAAAAAGTGGAAATATTCCAAAGGCAATTTCTAGTACCTAGCTAGCTTTAATTCCCAAAAGAACTATACCTGTTACCTTTTCTGACTTCAGACCAATAAGTCTTTCTAATTTTGTGAACAAGGTATTCTCTAAGATGATGATGGAAAGAATTAAGCCTTTCATGTCTCAACTTATATCCCTGGAACAAAGTGCTTTTATGAAAGGGCGGGATATCTCTGACAACATAATTTTGATGCAAGAAATGACCAGAATTTTATCAAGAAAATCAAAAAAGCAGAACTTAATCATTAAACTAGACATGCAGAAAGCTTTTGATAGGGTCTCTTGGTCTTTTCTTAATTCAATCCTCCTTAAATTTGGTTTTCATGGTACCTTTGTAAACCGGATAATGCAGAACATAGCCTCAGCTCACTTTTCAGTTTTAATTAATGGAGTAGCAACATGATTCTTTACATCAAATAGAGGAATTAAACAGGGAGATCCTCTGTCTCCATTTCTGTATAATATACTATCAGAGGCATTCTCCCGTGGTTTAAAAAAACTGTTTAACATGGGATACCTGCAATTTTTTGGTTTACCTAAAAAATGCCCACAGATCACTCATCTAATGTATGCAGATGATACTGCTGTATTCCTCAGTGGTAATAAGAAAAATCTGAAAAGATTTAAAAGATTTCTCAGTGCATATGAGCAAACTACGGGACAAAAAGTTAATTTTTCTAAATCCAACTTCTATGCTGCTCCAAACACCTCAGTAGATAGAATCCAAATCTGGAGCAGGAATTTAGGAATGGTTAGAGGTGAGTTTCCTTTTCAGTACCTAGGGATCCCCATATTTACAGGAAGGAACACTCAGAGATATTACTACCCTATATTGGAGAGAATGGAAAAAAGCATTAATAACTGGAAAAACAGATGGTTGAGTACTGCAGGTAAAATTATCCTAATAAACCACTGTTTTCTTTCAATTCCAACCCACTTGTTTGCTGTCTAAAGACCTCCAAAGATAGTACTGAGAAAAATGGAAAGGCTGGCTGTTGGGCTGTTCTGGGGAGCCAATGATAGTACAGAGGCCAGGAAAAAATGGAGAGGTTGGAGAAAAATGAGTTTTCCAGTACAAGAGAATGGGATAGGGTTTAGAGATCTTCAGGCTATAGTTGATTCATTCTCCTGTAAGCTATGGTGGAAGCTTCAAATGAATACCACTCAATGGTCTCAGCATTTGTGGACTCTACCTGAGTCTTATAAGAAATCTCATGTATGGAAAAGAATCTGTAACATAACTGAAAAAAACTAATAGTTTAACTAGAGTAATTCATGGAAAAGGTGAATGCTCCTTTTGGAACTCAAACTGGTCAGGAGAAGGTGCACTATACTGTAAATGGCCTGATGATGTGGAAATTCCTTTCCCTGATATCTCACTGAGCACCTTTATCCTGAACAAAGACTCTAATCTTCCGTTTGTGGAGCCATATTTGGCTACCAATGTAGTTTCAATATTGCAGGATGTGACCATCAACAACACACATGAGGATAGACTGATATGGAAATCTTCAATGGATGGAAACTTCTCAGTCAGTTCGGCCTACAAGATCCTGAGGCAGAAGGGAACAAGAATTAGACATCTGCACAAGGTATGGGCAAATTTCATACCAGCTAAAATGTCAGTACTTATATGGAGAGCTCTGAATGGAATTCTGCCTTTTGAAAATGTTCTGTGCAAGCTTGGTTTTTCACTAGCCTCTAAGTGCCCTATATGCTCTAATCACTCAGACTCCATCAACCATTTTTTCAACTCCTGTAATAAGGCAACTGCAGTATGGAATAAAGTTAACAGCCTTCTAAATCTGCAAACACCTGTCTTCAGGAGTTTTAGACATCTAGTTGAATATTATCTCTCCATCAGGGTTGGCTCAAAGATTCTCAATCAAGTCTATACTTCTGCTCTCATTGTCACAACTTGGTCTCTCTGGACTTATAGGAATAAAATACTCTATGACAATCTTCCATTTTAAGTGGATACATGTTTTCAGAATATCAAGGATCTGATGCTCCTAATTTTTACTGCTAATCCAGTGAAAGGCAAACTTGAAAAGTATAAGAAACTAGTTCAGGTTGGAATCATACCTCATATAACTCAAAAAAAGAAGGAAACCACAGTTTCTGCAGAAAGATGGGAAAAACCAACAGCTGGTTTTAAAATTAACACAGATGCATCATGGGTAAATGGAGGAGACTCTTCTTGTGTTGTAGTAGTTAGAGATTGGAGGGGAGATGTGAAACACATGGGAGTCAAAACTTTTAGATCAGAATCTCCTCTACATGTAGAGTTGGAAGGTATTCTTTTTGCCTAGCTTGTTTGCCTAGAACTGGATATTAGAGGTAGTATCCTTGAGTCTGACTGCAAACCAGCAGTTATTCATGGAGACTTTTTTCTCTTACCAGTTATCTGAATTTGTTGCATAAAGAAAATCCAATCCAATATGCTCCTAGGGAAGCTAATACAGTGGCTGACTTTTTGGCAAAATATGCAAGGGAGAAATCCCTAAACGGAGACTTAAAAATCAGAAACTCCCCATCTTTCCTTAGAGGTTTGATCTTGCTAGATAAAAATGGAGTTCATGGAGTAAGAATAGGCACAGCAAAAGGGAACACAGATCACACAACGGCTGGATTTCTAGTTTGAATTCTTTTCCCGGCTTTACACAATTTTTTTAGGACAGAGACTGCTGTTGTTTTCTCTTTTCTTATTGCAGACTGGAAATGCTCAGGAGGAGAGGTTCAGGCACAAAGGAGCACGAGATCTTCATAGATGAGGACTTCTATGAGATCAAATGCTAGGTAAAGGGACATTGACTGATAAGGGTTTTGAATTCTCATCTCCCTGACTTGTTCGTGTTCCCTTACTTCGGTTTGATCTCTAGTAACGGTAGAAGATTCACACAAACCGAGAGACAAGGATGTTATTTATACTTCGCTTCCCCTTTTTTTGTATCATCACATGATTGATATTGTCTTGATGTAACTCTTTTTGCTACCCTCGGGGGTAATTCTACGGTTTGGGGAGCCATATATATTCCCCCCATCTAAGGATGGCTTAATCTAAAAAAAAAGATCCCGAAACACAGATAATACTGACAAACAAATGAAAAATAAAAATCACACATAATATTAATACTAATAAATGCAATATATAAATAAATGAATGTAATTTTTAAATTAAAAAGAACAATAAACAAAAATGGAAATAAAATGAAACACACGGTCCAACTAACAAGTACACACTTTATACTAACAAATTCAACATATAAGTATACAAATTGAGATCATAATTCAAAATGAACAATCAACGGCAATTGAAAATAAAAAGTCATGTACACTATAATTAACAAGCATACACTGAATAATAACAAATGCAACATATAACTAAAAAAATGTAGTTCCTAATTTAAAATAAATAATCAACAACAAATAAAAAAGGTCATACACAGTACAACTAACTTGTACACACTGAATATGAACACATGCAACATGCAACATATGACTAAACAAATGAAGTTTCTAATTCAAAATAAATAATTAAAAAATATAAAAATACAAAGTTATACATAATACAACTAACTAGTACATACTTAATACTAACAAATGCAACATATATTCAAACATTTAAGTCCCTGACCTACCCTATCAAAGTGGATTAGACATCAATAGTGTAACAGAAGCAACAATCAAATGTTTAGGTTTGAATATGGTGGGATTGATGGAACACATACACTATAGATCTTTTATTTTATAGCAACATGAAACATGAAATGGGATTGGGAGATGATAGGTGAAGAAGATATTTTGTAAATATGTTCTGCAATATTATTGTATCATAGATAGAATTATTTTTTTATTTGTGATTCTGTATATACTGTCTATATATACCCTTTGTACCCTCAATAAAATTACACGTTCATATTTTACATGGTATAAGAGCCTAAAATCCTGAGAACCCTGAAAAACCAAACACACTAAAAGCAGCCGCCACCACCTTACTCTTGCCGTACGCTGCTACCGTGAATATCGCAGCCACTGTGAACCTCACATCTGCCGGGAAGATCAGCACCGTTGCTGCCACTTCTTTCGTTTGATACGCGTCGCCGCCGTCTCCACGCGCTGCCACGTCTGTCCTCCGCCATCTCCATGCACCACTGCGCCTATCTTCCGCCTCTCCACGCACCACCGCTACCGTCTCTCACGCGCCACCGCCACTGTCAGATGGATCCCATTGATTATGTTTTGATTGAAAATCTCGATGAAGTCACCGTTCTGGTTGTTGATCCGCAGTTACCTGTCCACAATGCCGCCAAACCGCTGCTGCTCGTGAAGGACTCATGGCTCGACGGCTCCGCCCTGGTCCGCCATGCTCTCCGCCAGCTCCTGCTCGGCGGCGGTGCCTTGGTCTTCTCTGATTCCTGGCGTCTTGCTGGTTATTCTGCCTGCATCGCATCTGTTCTATGTCCATCCTTCAGATCATACTGGTTTGCTTATTTCCTCTACGATCGTGAAGGGTGATGATAATTATAATGATTGGAGTACTGCTATTCGTAATGGATTTAATTCTAGACATAATCTTGGTTTCTTGGATGGATCCATCACTAAACCTTTGCCCGATGAACCTTTTGCTAATATTTAGAGTAGTTTGAATTATATGTTTATCGGTTGGATTGTTTAGACCCTCGATCCATCTATTTGTTCTTTTATCACTTATTATGATTCGGTAAGGAGATGTGGGATAATCTCTAACAGCGTTTCTCAGTTGGCAATGATCCACGTATGTGTCAGATTCTGATATGCACTATTTCACATGCTATAACCAATGCATTTGACATAGTTTTTAGTTACTTTTGGTTGGCGGTTTAACGACATTAGTTGAGTTTACATGAGAAGGGGTTTGGACAACCATGTGTGGTTTTCTATTCTAAATCCTGCATTTTTTATACTTAATAGTGATTCTTAACACATCGTGTTCACGGGCTCCTAGGTTTTCATTTTTACTACCTTTAGTAGGTCGCCCGTGGATGCTATTTGTTACATTTCATTCTTGCGAAGGCCATTTGCTTTTAACGGTAGAATATTTGAAGGACATTCACATTTGAATGGTAGTAAATGAAGGCCACAAACATCAATGCGTGGTAGAAGGAGATTGAAGCCAAAGATAGTGGTTTCGGAGTTCAAGATGGTCAAAGGAGAAAATGGTGAATCATGGTCCAATAAGTGTTCCTTAGTCCGAGAACGATCCAGGAAGAATTACCCTTCAAGGCTAGTTCCATTGAATTTATCTTCTTAAGTACTATAAAATCAACTACTAGAACTTCTGATTCAGACTAACGGTTCACCCGTGATCACCCATGACAAGCAAATGAAGATTAGCCAACGAAGCACCAGCGGCCAGTCACAGACCGCGCATGGTCAAGCACCAGTGACCTGTAACAATCTTCACGGCCTGCACTACACAAGAATCTGAGGTTCCATTAAGACCTTTATGAGACCTGCACGGGACCAGCATGGGACCTTTACGAGGAAAGGCACCAGGAAATGACAAAAGCAACAGGCCATTAAGCAAGGGGATGGAGAGTTGAAGAATTTGGGTAAGTATGAAGCCGGTCCGTGAAAACCTGCACGGACCTTGAGAAGACTTCTGAGCAAAACCACAAGCTGGTGACAGTTCGTGAAAACCTTCATGGGCTGTGAAAAAATTTCTGAGCAGAAGCCAAAAGTTGTTCGCGGTCCATGAAAACCTTCACGGACTGCAGGAAAACTCTGAGCAAAAACCGCATGCTGCTTGCGGTCTGTGAAAAACTTCATGGATCGTGGCACAATCCCAGCTTCACGGACCATGCCAGATCTCACATGCCGCAGCTAAGAACATTCAAAGACCGTGATAGATCTAGCATCTCGTGGCTATGTATGCTTCACGAACCATGGCATACGAACCGTGGCATCCGTGCCAGTCCGTTAAACCTTGGTGGTTGACCTAGGGTATTGCTACTTTTGGCCTATTTTGGACCTATTTTTAGGCCTAATCTCCTACTACTACATATAGGACCCTTGTCTACTCATTTGAGGAGGAGGAACATATTTGGAAACACATTTGAAGTGGAGAGAGCTTGGAGAGAAGGAATGAGTTCCTTTTATTGGTTTTGGAATATTTTCTTTTCTTTTCTTCTTGCTTTTTCCCAAATATGTGGAATTAAAATTTATATTTAAATTCCATGTCTAGGGAGTAGTTAGATTATCTTGGGATTCATTTTGGCACTTGGTATGTTCTAAATGCTTTATGAGATTTATTAGATTCATCCTATCTTTGGGTTTATGGTATTATTATGATTTTTCTTGAATTTAATAAAAGCATGGGTAGTACACCAGATATAAGAACACACTTTGGGACATACTCATGTATGGTGCAATTATTGATTCCCCCTTAGGAAGAGAAACCTGTATGTTAGAATGGATATGAGAGAATGCATCCATGTGGGTGTGTGTACGGGGGATTTGAGAATACTCTGACCTATTTGCCATCGCACTAGTCTTAGTTGACTTTGTAACTGTTTTCCAAGAGGTTGCGAGTAGTGAATAGTAGCAAGCTAGGTGTTGTGTTGAAACCCTAGTATCACAGATAAGGTGCCAACGAACCTTGGGCCAAGCGTATATAGGACCTGGGAGGAATAGTTGCATTTGTGGTGAAAGCTCGAGATGTAATAGCATGGGGGAGAAACAAACCTGCAATGATGGTTGGATCTCGTTGTACTCTCCTAATTACGATGACGGTGACGATGGAGGGTTGCAAGCACACCCACCGTGACAGGGTTGGGGAAATGTGTGCCATCGACCACAACACGTGTTGAGAACACATTGATATGTCTTTTGTAAGTCTTTATGTGAATAAATCAAGGATTGAAGCATTAGAACTACCATGTTGCTAAATGATTCCCAAGTGCCTAGTATAAATAGTTTACTCGTTAGTTAATTGCATCTTTTGTAGCTAGTTAAAAATACCCCTCCCCAATTTCATGTATACATTACTAGCTATTCCTTCACTCGTGCGGATTGATGACCTGCACGAGGTTGTGTTTTAACTAGTACTTGAGCCCTAGCATCCTTTTGGACAAACCCGGGGCTTGCCGCTTACTACCCCTTGGTAGCTTAGCAGTGAGAACGTGTGCATATTATAAATCTCTTATCTTTGACCAATAAGCCCCTCCTGCTTGTGTTTTAAACGATGATCGGGTTGAGGGCGGGTCAAATTTTTGCGCCGCTACTGGGGATGATATTCCGTTCAAGTATTAGTTGAGCATGATATGTTAGTAGAGTAGTTAGTAGTGTCTTTTATTGTTTTTCTTTTGTTTGTTTTGTTTGCGTCGAATGGTGTTTTGGTCATAGTTTCCTTGTTACCTCTATTTTGTTTGCTATTGTGACATTGGAAGGATAGTGTGCCCCTAGTTTATAGTACATACCTGTACCACAAATCTAGGTGTTTTGAATTCTCTAACTAATTCCACAGGTAATCGGAGAAGAAGGAGAAAGAGAACTAGATTGGAGGCTCAACCTATGGGTTTGAATTTTGAGGAAACATCGCATAAGATGGTAGAAGATAATCGCACTTTGAGAGAACGTATGGCCCCGAACTTAGAGAACCAATCCTTATGTATCAAATTCCCCCCATTTCCTCCAAATGTGACTTGTGAGTTGAAAAGTGGGATGATACATTGCCTTCCTACTTTCCACGGTATGGTGGGAGAGGATCTAAACAAACATTTGTCGGAATTCCATTTTGTGTCACGAATGTGAATCTGCCGGGAGTGTCGGAGGATGATTACAACTTGAGAGCATTCCCCTTTTCACTACAAGATGGAGAAAAAGATTGGTTGTATTATCTACCACCGGGTTACATTGGGTTGTGGATGGATATGAAGCGTCGATTCTTGGAAAAATACTTTCCAACATCTAAGTTAACCGGGTTGAAGAAGCCATTATCCAACATTACTCAATGAGCGACCGAGAGCCTTTAGGGTTATTAGGAGAGGTTTAAGAGACTCCTACCTGGTGGCCCCTACCACCCATTCAAGGAAGGAGACTTGCTCTATTACTTTTTATAGGCCTTTGTGACGAAGACATGAGGATGGTAAATACCGCATGCAATGGTTCTATAGCCAACAAGAGCCCGAAGGATGTGATGACACTTTTTGAAGAGATGACTAATGGGATGAGGCAATTTGGCACAAGGTCTAGGGTTAAGGTCTTTGATGAACCTGCACACACACCAAAGTTGAAGGAGCAAGTCCAAGCTCTTGCATCTATGATGAAAGAGCTTTTTTGAGGAATGATGCACCAAGTCAAGATGTGTGGGGTTTGCAACCTTGACCACCACTCTGAAAAATGCCCCGAGGTCGTTGGTGATGTGCAAGAAGTGAACGCCGTGGACTACAACAATCAGGAGAGATCTCAATTTGCGAGGAGTCAACAACAAGGGTACCGGGGGAACCAAGGCAAAGAAGGATCGGACCCCTATACAAATACATTAAATTTGAGGTATAGAGATAACCCTAATTTCTAATGGAGGGATGTCAATCAACCTCAAGGATATAGGGGTGGACAAGCACCACCTCAACCTTATCGTAGGGGTGAAGGTTCATCCAACAATCATACCATAATTTACAAGTCGGATAGGGAGGGGATCTTGGATGCCATTGGTCAATTGGGGAAGAAACATGAGATCTTCGCGGAAAGGACTAGGAGATAAATTGATGACCTTGGTACTAGAGCCTTCTCAAGTATCAAGAACCTTGCGATTCAAGTTGGAGAACTCTCCACCTCTGTGAGCCGACTTGAAACAAAAGAGTCCAGCAAACTACCTTCCCAACCGGAGGTGAATCCAAGAAATGTGAGTGCACTCAAGATAAGGAGTGGTAAGGAAGTTCACGAAACCGAGAATAGGTGACACAAGAGGATGACAAGTTAGTGGAGGCCACCAAAGCACATTTCGAAGAAGAATAGATAGTTGTCAAGGAAGCACCCTCTAATGAGCTCCCACCACCCAAGGCACAAGTTGCTATTTTACCTCCATTTCCAAGTGCTTTGAGGGGAAAGCCGAAGGTGGAGACAAATGAGTCCAACATTCAGAAAGTCTTAAAAAAGTGGAGGAATCTATCTTGGAATTGATTGACAATATGGCTTCATATGCTAAATTTCTTAAGATTGCATGTACTAAGAAAATGTGTAAACCACCTAAGAAGTTAGGGAAGCTAAAAATTGGGGAAGTCACCATTTTGAATCATAAGAATTTGCCTAAGAAATGTGATGACCCTGGAATATTTTCTATCCCAATTTCTTTAGGTGGAACCCTTGTTGAATATGCCATGATAGATTTAGGAGCTCTATCAATGTGATTCCATTTAGTCTATTTGAATGTCTTGAAGTTGGTGAACTTAAAGAGACTAGAGTGATTGTTCAACTCGCCGCTCACTCCCAAGCTAGCCCTTACGGGCTAGTGAAGGATGTGATGGTGCAAGTAGAAAGTAGGTTTTTTCGCCAGACTTTTATGCCCTAGACGTAGTGCACGAAGAAAGTACACCCCTAATCTTTTTGGAGAGACCTTTTCTAAAAATGTCTAGGACTAAAATTGATGTCCACTCGGGATTCTTGACTCTAGAGGATGACATGGATAAAGTGGAACTCAACATTATAAATCTAGGCATGATTCAACAAAACCTTCTCTTACGTGCAAAGGTGTGACACTTTTTGATGAACATGGTATTCTTGAACCTTCTTGTGTTACCAATGAGCATGAATCTCTTGTTGATAATTTTGTGAAGGACCTCGATGAATTTCATGATTTGGTCAATGATATGTCCGTACTAGATGTTTTTTCTATGCTAACCAAATTTCAGTGGGAAAAAGGGAGCGTCAAGGATTTGATACCTCCACAACCTCCTCCTAACCCCAAAGTGACATTCAAGGAGTCAAGGTTGGCGAAGAAATGAGAGACATTTCTAGGTGCCGACAAGGGCTATAAAGGTAAGGATGGCTCGTTGTGGATACCTCTCCACAACGACGTCATCGTGGATGGAGTCGCCGATGGCGATTCCGGAGACTCACCGGTAAGTGCTTCAACTTAAAATGCGTGAAGAGGAAATAAGTTGTGATGACAACAATAAATATACACGATTCTTTTGTTTTATTGTTTGAAGTAGTGACTTAGTAGAACTTGCATGTCTTGCTTGAAATAAAGGATCCTTTGAATGTAATTCTTGCTTGATTTGGACATCTAGATGTGAAAATGTGTGCTTATGTGTGCTTATGTGTAAATTGAATGGATTTTAATGGGTGACATATTTTTCTTTCAAAAATTGAGAAAAACTAAGAAATAGTGAAAAATCCGGGGTTTGCTTCGTGACAATTCTTGTCACAAAGGGCATGTCTTGTGCCATGACAATGGCACGAGGCTCTGCCTCGTGAAGGTGGGAAGACTAGGCAGAAAATTCCTTTTGTTGATTTTTTATTTTCCACCCCCAACTTGTCTAAAAAATGTAACTTTTCAAAAGGAAATTTGGATTTCAAAATAAAAAATGCATTTTGATCAAAGAAGTGAGATTTCCTATTTCCTTAGGATTTTTATGCAATTAGTACTTCCAACATTAATTGATTGTACTACTTGTCCCCTAATTTGAAATTCCATCTATATCTACTTTGTACCTCTCTCTCTCTCTCTCTCTCTCTCTCTTTCACCTATACTGAAATTTCATTCTCATGGTACAATTCTCCACCTAATTTCATCATCTACACACTCTTTATTCTCAAGGGAAACTCAATCACACACACTCTTTGGCGAGCTCGAAAAAAGTGAAGATTTTCTCCCAAAAAATAGCAATTTTTGCTTTTTCTTGTGTGGTTATTACACTTCTTGGATTCAAATTTCGGGTAACCCTTTGATCTCTTTGTATATATTCTTGATTGAAATTGTGTTGTTATGAAAATCATGATTTTCGAATGAACATGTGTTGATGTGATGTTGTTTGAGCCTGTGTGTCCAATCTTGTGATGATGAATTTATTGGAGTATTGAATGTGCTATTTAATCTTGAGTGGTGTGTTCTTCATTTGTGGGTGATTAGAGAGAGCATGAATCTTGTTTGCATGAATCTATTTATGGGTTGGTGAAAGGAATACATTATGTTGTTGATTGAGGAATATTCTTGTTTTAAATGACCTTTATGCTTATATAATTATGCTTTGAATGTTTGGTCTGGATGTTCTTTATTGGATGACAACATGATCCATGCATTTTTTACTATCACATTACCATTCTTCTTTTTCATTGTGTTAGGATGCCTCCTAAAAAGGGTACTTCGGAGAAAGAGAAGTCTTCGCAGGGTGAGAAACGGAAGAAGCTGGTAAAGGGTGCAAACCCTAAATTGGAAAGTCTCATTCCTCGTAACCCCAAGTCTGTGGCCGATGAGTTTATGTTTTTGGCCAACATTACTGGGCCTGCAGCCCTGAGATGGATGAATTTGAGGAACCAAAGAGGAGCATTTTGGATACTAGTTTTGCTTGCAAGAGCACCTTGATGGCTCTAGGCTTACTCGAACCAGTGACCTTTCTTTTGGGTCAGGTAGGCCTAGAAGGTTTTCTCAATGTGCACTCAAAAACCTACATAAGGTGCACTTTAGAGTTCCTAGCTACTATTTGGAAGGTTACAGACGAGGAGGGTCACAAGGCGTTTAAGTTAAACTTAGATGACACGGAGTTCCAAATGACCTATAGAGAGGTGGCATTAACGTTTGGGTGCAAGACTAGCCGGGACATTCCACAGACTCATCGTCAAGGAATGCCATTCTCCCTTGAGAATTTTTGGAGATAACTAACCGGGATTGACAGGAAGAATTTGAGCTAGATCACGACTTTAGTCTACCCGGCAATACACTATATTCATTGACTCCTTTCTATAAGTGTTCTATGCCACGGTGAATTGACGCATTGTCCGAGCTACGATGTACACCTTCTTTGGGCAATGACATCGGAGGAGAATATTTACCTAGACTTGGTTAGTGTTTTTGTTCAAGAATGCATAGCAATGGGAGAGCAGGAGAGTGGGAAGATTCCTATGGGAGGCATGGTTGGCCTTTTGGCATGACATTTGGAACATCCTATCTCGGATAAAGCATTGGCCAATATGGGTAGGTTGGGATCGACCTATACAATTGAGAAGTTATCTAGGGCATTCATGGTGGGAACTTTAACTTTGGAGGATAGATTTGTGTGGCTTTACAGTGGAGCACCTACTTTCAAATTCATGGTTCTTCTGCAACCAGGCGCACCTCTATCAACCTTGATACAAGCCTAGATGACTTGTTCATTGAACCCGGTCCTCGATTTGAGAAGGACTTTTATAGAGTATTGCCAACCCGAAGATAGACCTAGACAAGGCCGAAGGGAAGACATATGCGAGAGCACTTCCGAGCCAATCTCATCTTCCCACGGGCATTATAAATCACTACACCTACTTGGGGAGCAACTCTCAAGTTCTCCCCAAGTTCTTTAGGAGATAGTTCAAGCTATTGGAGGAGTGAAAGCACAAGTTGAGGAGCTAAACACAAGGGTGGATTACCTTTAGACCACAATCCAAGAAACACGATTCATTGAGAGGTGTTTCACTAGCCACAGGGAGGCCAACCCTTTGAGGCTGGAAGCGTAAGTATCACTAGTTTCCCTACTTCACCTTTGATTTGACATGAGAATGCATGAGGGACTATGTCTAGGGAGTAATTTGATTAGCTTGGGATTTATTTTGGCACTTCATATGGTTTAAATGCTTAATGAGATTCATAAGATTCATTCTATCTTTGTGTTTATGGCATTATTATGATTGTTCTTGAATGTTATAAATGCATGGGTAGCACACCACATATAAGAACACACTTTGAGATATACTCATGTATGGTGTAATTATTGATTCTCCATTGGGAAGAGAAATCTAGGTGTTAGAATGGGTAGAGGAGAACACATCTGCGTGGGTGTGCACAGGGAATTTGAGAATGCTCTGACCTATTTTCCATCGCAACAGTCTTAGCTGACTTCGTAACTATTGTCCAAGAGGTTGTAGGTAGAGATAATTAATAGTAGCAAGCTAGGTGCTATGTTGAAACCCTAGTATCACAGATAAGGTGCCTACGAACCTTGGGTCTAGCGTATATTTGACTCGGGGGAAGTAGTTACATTCGAGGTGGAGGCCAATGGCGTAATGATGGGAACCTTCTTCTCCTCCAGAGTGGTGGTGATGACATTGTCATACGTGAGTGTCCGACTTTTCAGAGCGAGGGCCACTTGGTGCATCTCCTGGATGATGGTGTACATAGGGTCGACTACTTTCTTCTTTGCAAGGTGGTAGTACATAATGGCCTCGTTGATCGTGAACTCCAAAGGATGTCCCGAAGGGATCAATATTTGTACAATTATATTGTACATCATTCTCTCCTCAAGATCGAGGACATCAATTTTGATCCACCTTGGTTGGTTGATCCCGTTCCCCACTTCAAATTTGATGTACTTCTCCACCATTCAGTTGGGGTCAAGCTCCCTGGATGGGTCATTCTCGTTGCCTCGTGGAGGCCAAGTTCCTCGACAGTATAGCTGTAGAGACTAAATCTCCTGCTGATCCTTCTCACCAATTGTGCACCCAATCATGTGATTGATGAACTTCATTATCATCTCCACATCCATCCTATTTACTCTTGTACTGTAGTGGTTTGTCTTTTACCGAGTAAAATTGGTGTAGAACTCCTTGACCTCCGTAGCATACGTTAGTAAAATTGGTGTAGAACTCCTTGACCTCCGTATTATACGTTAGTAAAATTGGTGTAGAACTCCTTGACCCCCGTGGTCTTTCCCCTTGACCTCTTGGTTGTTTGGTTTCCTGGAGCCATTTGAGAGAAAGGAGAATGTAGAACAGTTAGTGCAACAATCAAGAACTTAATGAAGGTTATGAGTTTTGGCCGATTTCACATGCATGTTGTAGACACTTTGGTTAGACTGATGTGCTCCGTGTAAAATTGCAGATTCATGTGTATGAATGTGCAACGCTGTACTCCCTGTCGAGTAAGCCAAAATAGTGTGCGACTGGAACTCGAATGGTCCTAAAACACCTATGATCTCAACTAACATTAGCATCACAGCATAAACAAGTAACATGCCACTAATAAGTGGCAAGAATGAGTGCCATAATTTTTTCCTAAACCTTAGCCCTAGCCAAGAACTTGTAAAAAAATCCCAAACAAAAATGGATAAACCCAAAACCTACTCACACAACGACATTCAATAGCCCATTCATTGTAAATGTTATGAAATAATGAAATGGGCAATGAAAGAAGTCCCTCAAAGCTGAAAAAACCATCATCAAATTTGTGGAAAATCCTTACCTTAGTTAGGGTTTTTTGCTCTTCCTTTTTGACAAACACCGGTAATGTACTATGTTGAACCCAAAATGAATGTCGGGTTTAGGGCTATATTGATATGAGAAGGCGGTTTTGCATTGAGGTTTGATGGGTTTCCAACATTTTTTCTAGGTGGGAGATTTTGGTGCGACATCGTTAGTTGGGAATGTGAAGGGGGTGGGTGGTGGCCTGTTTATATACCCATTGTGAAATGCTGTCGTTTAAATATATGTGCGATGTCGCAGTGTTTGTCGCATAGAAAGACAAACAAAAAATAAAGTGCAACATAGTTGTTCGTATATTTTGGGCCACATATATGATTGAGTCCATATATTATGTATTTGGGCATAGACCAGAGGGAATCAAATCGACATAAGTCGAAGTCGCGAACCAAATCGACTAATCTGAGGGACAACTGACGTATAAGAAAATTTGCATGTAATGATGACTGGGATGAACTAGACAAGCGGCCCAAACCAAAAATATCTTCGGGTCTGGTCAATGGTAGACTGAAACCACAAATGCCCGATGTCACATTAATATGTAGTCATTACCAAAAATATTCTAACATTCTAGCGACGTTGCAAAATGAATTGTGGGCCGATTAGCCCAAAATCAAAAAAATCTAGGCCCAAAATATTTAATTATCAAATTAATTAATATGAAAAAAATATTTTTTGGTAATAAAATAAATAATAAATGGGTTGGAGTAACGAAAAAATTGGATCTAGCTACGTCCGGTCTACAATAACCCTTATTGTGTATAATAAGGTCGAGTAAACACGGGTTTCTCTCAACTGCGGGCGATTCATAGTGCGAAAAACACACTACTAACACTGTTCATCTCTCTTAGGCTTCACTTACTTCGTTAACGGTCATATTGGCACTCGTTGGTGGCCGTTGCCACCTCCTGGTGGTTCGACCATGGCGTCGCAGACGCATCTCTTGTCTACTGATCATATGCATACCATGCCTAATCTTCAATCTAACCCCCAAAATCCAAAAAGCTTTGCTCAGGCTCTAAATTCCAAACCATCGCCCCTTCTTTCGACACTTCCCGATACCCCCAATCTTCACCCAGTTACGGAATTCAAAGGGAAAGTGGCGTATATTCTTCCCCAGGAAGAGGGAGAGCTTTTAGCAATGCATTACCAGAATGCTCTTGTTGGGAAATTTCTTCGCGGGAAGCCAAACATGGAGGCTCTCCATAAAGCTTTTAAATCTATTGGTTTTAAGTCGAAATTTCAATTAGGTTCCATCGATTACCGACATGTGCTCATTCGTTTTCAGGAACAAGAAGATTACCAACGTTGCTGGATCAAAGGGCAATGGATGATTAACAGATTCACCATGAAGGTTCAAAAATGGACTCAAGACTTTTCACCATCAGTGGAATCATCAATAGCTCCGGTTTGGGTAACTTTCCATAAACTTCCTATTATGTTTTATAATAACTCAGCAATTATGGGAATTAGCAGTCAGATAGGTCGTTTTCTTAAGATGGATGCAGCAACAATTGCTTTAACTAGGCCATCGGCTATTAAAGTATGTTTAGAAATTGACCTGTTGGCATCGCATCCTAGTACAATAGTTGTTGGAATCGGAAACAAGGTGGCTGAGTATCCAATTGAATACGAAAATCTGCCTACATATTGTTCACATTGTAAGATAATTGGCCATAGCAACAATAGGTGTAATTTCCTGCATCCTGAACTAAGAAAAAAGATGGAGAAAAAGACTGATGATAAAGAACATAAGGTGGCTAAAGGTCTAGAAGCTGTTACTCAGAATGACTTATTTAACCTAGAAGGATCTTCTGCCTTAACTGTATCACAAAAAGAAAAGGATGTTCAGAAACAGAAAGTTAACACAGAGGGAAATAATGATTTGAACACTGATTTTGCTACAGTGAATACTAAGAAAAAAGGTTCCTCTTTTTACTCTCTTGATGACATCTCTAAGCCAATAACCAATACCTTTTGGAGAAAAAAAAAGACACATTCTGATATAGTCCCAATTCAGGAACAAACTGTTAAAAACAACACGGTGTCAATATCCAATGCTTTCACTTCATTAGAAAACCTCATTGAGGAGCAGGAAGGGGAGATCTTTGAGATTTTTCATGAAACTTTGGAAACTCATGATAATACTGTAATTATAAATGCTGATGAACAGACACACATTAATACAGCTTCAGGGTCAAAAGCTGAGAAAGACATAATAGGGAATGATCAGAGTAAGAGTTATGTTAATTCTGAACAGATCACTTTGGAAACTCATGATACTTCAGTAATTATAAATACTGATGAGCAGACTAACATTAATACAGTCTCAGGTTCAAATGTTGAGAAAGATAAAGTAGAAAATGATCAGGACATAGAAATGGTACGAGATCTGAGTCAGAGTTTTGTTGATCCTGATCATAGCACTTTGGAAGAGGATAATTTAAGAAATAAGTACAAGGACTCGGATCTAAGCCCTGTAAGTGGGAAGAATGGAAAAAGTTCTAGTAAATCAGGGAACAAAGATAAAAATGCTGTAAGGACTGGCAGGCACCTTAGATCCACACAAAAAGCCACTCCCAAAATTTTTAAATGATTAAACACACAATAATAGGAAACATACTTGTTTGGAATGTTAGGGGCATAGGTACATCAGTGGATAGGCTTAAGATCCTAAAAAACAAACATAAATTAGATATTATGTGTTTAATAGAGCCTTGGCAGGATAAACTCAAAATATCTGAATTTAAACATACTCTCGGTTACAGTAATGCATATCCAGCTAAGCATGCTAAAATATGGATATTATGGAATCAGGCATTTAACATCACAATTTTAGGTGAAACAGATCAATTTGTAAATGTTAAAATCTTTGATTCTGCTTCTTCTTGCACCTGGAATTGTTTCTTCATTTATGCTAGTGTTCACAGGCAACTTAGGGAGCTTTTATGGAGGGATTTAAAAGCAAAACAAGATAATCTTTCATTATATATAGGGGACTTTAACACTGTAACATCTGTAAATGAATATAAAGGAAGAAAGTCTACTCCTAAAAAAAGCATGAAGCAGTTTAATGATTTTATTTGCTATATGGACTTGCATGAAATCCAAACTGTAGGTAACTCTTTCACTTGGAGTAACAACAGATTTAAAGATAGATGTAAGGATCTTATGTTTCAAAGGCTTGATAGGGGGGTAGTAACTCTAGATTGGATAGACCAGTTTCCTAACAGCTCTATTCAAGTTTTAAATAGGATGTCCTCAGACCATGCTCCTCTTATCTTATCAGTTCAAACTTCTGAGGAACAAGTTCCTAGGCCTTTTAGGTATCAGGAAATGTGGTCAAATAGAAAGGAATTTCAGGAACTAGTAGTCTCTAACTGGACTTTAGATATCCCTTTTACTGGTATGTGTAGGTTAGTTGCTAAATTAAAGAGGCTTAAGCTGGATATCAAAAACTGGAATAAATTACAGTTTGGTAATGTGGACCAAAATTTGGCACAACAGGAACGCAGTGTCAATGAATTGGAAATTGCTTTTCAGCAAAACCATGATCAATCTACCCTAGCAGAACTTAATAGATCTAAACAAAAGCTGATGATGGCTCAGAAAGAGAAAAATATATTCCTAAGGCAAAAAGCTAGGTTAAATTGGTTAAAATATGGTGATGCTAATACTAAATTCTTTCATCATGCCATTAAGGAGAAGAGAGCTAAGGCCAGAATGTGCAAAATCAGGGGTAATCATGGAAACTGGATCACTGAGCCTTCCTTGATTAAAGAAGAGGCAGTGAGATATTATTCAGAACTTTTGAATGAGGATGTGTCCCAAAAACAAGGAACTTATTTTAAACACTTCCTTAATGAGATTCCAAAGGTGATAACTGAGCAGGAAAATTTATCTTTGTTGTCTCCATTCACAATTCAGGAACTTCAAATTTCAGTTTTTGAACTAAACAGAAATAGTTCCCCAGGTCCAGATGGATTTCCTAGTTCTTTTTACACTACTTTTTGGGATACGATTAAAAATGATCTCCTGGATGCATCTAATGACTTTTTAAGTAATGGAAATATCCCCAAAGCTATTTCCAGTACTTGGCTATGTTTAATACCCAAAAAATTAGTTCCAGTAGATTTTTTTGACTTCAGGCCAATCAGTCTCTCAAATTTTGTGAATAAGGTTTTTTCAAAGATGCTAATGGACAGAATTAAACCACTGATGGCACAAATAATATCCCTGGAACAGAGTGCATTCATGCAAGGGAGAGATATTTCTGATAATACCATAATGATGCAGGAAATGACCAGAATGTTAACTAGAAAATCTAAAGCCTCAAATATTATTGTTAAATTAGATATGCAGAAGGCTTTTGATAGGGTCTCATGGTCTTTTCTTAACTCAATTCTTCTGAAATTTGGTTTTCATGGCACCTTTGTTCACAGAATTATGCAGAATATATCTTCAGCACATTTTTCAGTGTTAATCAATGGATCAGTTTCAGGATTTTTTGCCTCTAATAGAGGTATCAAACAGGGAGATCCTTTATCTCCTTTTTTGTACAACATACTTTCTGAGGCCTTCTCCCGAGGTTTAAAGAAGCTTTTTAGTTTAGGCTATCTAAAATATTTTAGCTTGCCTAATAACTGCCCCCAGATTACTCATCTAATGTATGCGGATGATACGGCTGTTTTTCTTAATGGACATAAAAAAAACTTGGATAGGTTTAAGAGGTTTCTAACAGCATACGAACAAACAACGGGACAAAAAGTAAACTTTGCAAAATCAAATTTTTTTGTGGCTCCCAATACATCTTTGGACAGAATACATGCCCTGACCAGGAATTTAAGTATGACCAGGGGTAGTTTTCCTTTCACTTATTTAGGAATTCCCATTTTTCCAGGTAGGAACAAACAGATCTATTATTATCCTATCTTAGAAAGAATGGAAAAAGCAATCTGTAACTGGAAGAATAGGTGGTTAAATACTTCAGGAAAAATCATTCTTATTAACCACTGTTTTCTTTCAATCCCTACTTATATGTTTTCAGTTTTGAATCCACCTAAGGCAATCTTAAGAAAAATGGAGACTTTGGCCTCTGGTTTTTTCTGGGGTGGTAGTGACAATACTGAAAACAGGAAAAGATGGAGGTCATGGCATAGAATGAGCTACCCAATTCAAGAGAATGGTACTGGTTTCAGAGATCTACAAGCCATAGTTAATGCATTCTCTTGTAAATTGTGGTGGAAGCTGCAAGTTAATAACACTCTTTGGGCACACCTTCTATGGACACTGCCAGATTCCTATAAGAATTCTAATGTATGGAATAGAATCTGTAAAATAACTGAACTAGCTAATGGATTCTCAAAGGTTATCTATGGAAAAGGAGAGTGTTCATTTTGGAATGCAAACTGGTCAGGAAAGGGTGCACTGATTTATGAATGGCCTATAGAAGATGAAGTTCCTTTTCCTGATATATCTCTCAATTGTTTTATATTGAATAAAAACTCTTACATGAATATTTTGGAGCCATATTTGGCTACCAGTACAATCTTGATCTTGCAGGAAGCAAAAATCACTCATTTACATGAGGACAGACTGATCTGGACAGCATCAACTGATGGAGAATTCACAACTGCTTCTGCTTACAAGATTTGCAGACACAAAGCTGTAACTGTAAGACAATTACATAAGGTATGGTCACACTTTATTCCTGCAAAAATGTCTGTTGTAGTCTGGAGAGCATTAAATGGAATTCTACCTTTTGATAATATCATTTGTAAGCTAGGCTTTTCACTGGCTTCAATATGCCCTATGTGTAGGAACCATTCTGATTCTATTAACCATTGTTTTAACTCATGTCCTTTTGCTACTGCAATCTGGAATAAGGTGAATTCTCTGCTGCATATTAATCAACTAACTTTTGGGAGTTTTAAGAATAGAATTGACTTCTATTTGTCCATAAGAGCTGAATCTTTGATCTGGTCCAACTTGATAATTGCTTATATAATGGTCACATCCTGGTCAATTTGGACATCTAGGAACAAGAAACTTTTTGAAAATTTATCTCTTTCTGTGGACTCATGTTTTCTGAATATTAAAGATCAGGTTTACCAAATCTTTCAAGCCTATCCACAAAAAGGTAAACTTGATAAACATAGATACTTAATCCAAAATGGAATCATTCCCCAACCTCATCAGAAAAATAAGAAATTGATCTCAGTAGTTAGATGGGTAAAACCTACTGTTGGTTTTAAACTTAATACAGATGCAACATGGAATCCTAACTGTGAATCAACATGTGCGGTTATAATTAGGGATTGGAGGGGAGATGTGATTAAGTTAAGAGTGAATCATTTCCAGGCTGAATCACCTTTATATGCTGAACTCACTGGTATCTACCTTGCTTATCAATTAGGCTTAGAACTTAATCTGAATCCATTCACAATTGAGACTGATTGCCTAACAGCTGTTAAAGGAATTCAGAACCCAAAAGGAAGCCCATGGAGAGT
The DNA here is from genome assembly GCA_037428765.1 of Rubia yunnanensis. Lineage (NCBI taxonomy): Eukaryota > Viridiplantae > Streptophyta > Magnoliopsida > Gentianales > Rubiaceae > Rubia > Rubia yunnanensis. The sequence continues at coordinate 70,011,093 of CM075066.1, read as the reverse complement.
CTTTTCAATCTGTAGTACTCTGAATGAATGGAAGAAGGGAGCAATGATTAATTATATCCCTAGGGAGGCTAACTCAGCAGCAGATTTTATGGCTAAACATGCTAAGGAAAATAAACTTTCTGGAGATCTAGAACTGAGAACTTTACCTCCTTTTCTTAGAGGCTTGCTATTGTTGGATAAATCTGGGATATATGGTATCAGAATAGGAACCTAATAGAGAATAGCAACTGTGTTTACTTCTCTTTCAATGGGATACTGCTCTCTTTCCATTTTTTTCTTGCAGATGAGGTGGACATGTGGATACTCAGCTAAGGATAGCATCTTTAGAACGAGAAACCGATCAGTGGAAGTAACTGGAATAGGAACTGCAAAGATGAGATGGACATGTGGATACTCAGCTAAGGATAGCATCTTTAGAACGAGAAACCGATCAGTGGAAGTAACTGGAATAGGGACTGCAAAGGTAGTGGAAGAAGGATCTCTTGAAGCAAAGGACTGAACTGAACCTACTCTTCAGGACTGAACACAGCAATGCAAAGGCTACATAGAGACTAATCATAGGGATTGGTCAGGACTTTTGAAACGGCCATTCCCGGAATTGATCCCCACTCAGTAATGTATCATCTTGGCTGGCACATCGTTGACAAATAGGAGTCTCGTTTATTCGCTTCTTCGACCTGTTCGCGATGCTCTAGCTAGATGGTTCATTATCACCTAGGTTCTTTTATTTTTGGAAGAGTTTAGGATCTGTTTTGCATCATGAGTTTCACTTAGCTCTGGGAACAACAACAGGATGATTTTTCTTTAGTAATTGTGTTGTACTACGACAGTTAGCGCCTATTTTGGCTCATTTGAAAGGTTTGGGGAGCCAATATATTCCCCCCATCCCAGGATGGCTTTAAAATTAAAAAAAAAAAAAGACAATCCGTCAACTCAGAGCAGGGGAATTCTGTTTCATTTCCACACTTAGGTCCCTCCAAAAAGTGGGACAAGTCAAAATGCAAAATTGGATATACCCTTATCTGATTCACATTGTCATGATCACAATGTTCCAATTTAGGCATGAACAGGTCAATGGAAGGGGCCCAAATTATTCACAGACAGTACATGATGTAACTTCGGGGAAATTATGTCTCAAACTTCCTTGCATGTTCACTACGCTTAGGAGCTCTGCACCTGAACATAACGACAAATGTTTCATATGGAAATATGCGTACTATCTAAGAGGGATGCAAACCAGGTAATCGTCCAGCTTTTTTATAGTATTCCATTAATACCCATACGATAAGCGTTATTGGAACAATAATTTCCACCACATATAATCACATGAAGTTTTATATTCTTGGTTTTTTATGAAATAAAAAAGTAATAAAATTCCATCCGTCAAATTTTAGAAAGCTCTAGTACATGGTTTAGAGTAAATTGTAGATGATTACTTAAACGTATACAAGGGTTAGTCGTAAGAACTTGTTGAAGTTTCTGTGGAATAAGACATGTTTCTTTATTACTCTCCATTGTTATAAGTTTGACTAGGGATGACAAAGTTTCTTTTCGGGACGATCGAAATTGAGTTTGGGACAACTGGTGATCTTTTTAATTTTTGCACTTAGGTTCCTCCAAGAAAGTGGGTGAAGTCAAACTGCAAAATTGGAGATGACATTTTTCATTCAAATTTTGACGATAATGTTGTTCTGATTTGGGCATAAATGGGTCAACGGAAGGGGCCACAATCTTAAAAAGGAGTATTTTATGACACTTTTCAGAAATTAGACTATGGCTCTTATATGCGACGTCACAATTGTGTCACATAGAACGAAACATAAAACAATGATTGACCAATGTCAGTCAGCCTGAAATTTCTTGCGAGAACCAAAAATTTCAGCCAAAACTTTGAACCAAAAATCCCCCCCAACCCTATTTCATGTCAATAATATTTAACACTAACACCCATTTCCCATCTCCTACACAAATCCTACAAATCCAACTCCACATCATCCTATCCATTCACACCATTACAACAATTAAAGGGATCGATCAAATTGCTTCCCTCAAACATCAACAAGTATCTAAGGATGGAGCATCTCCCAGTTCTAATTAATTGAGGTAGTTTTCCATCCATTCCGTGTTCATTTAGCAATTTTGTTACCATACCTTCTATATGATTTTTTCCTCATTGAACAAAGATTGAATATTTCATGAAGTGTAATGATTGTGTTACATGTTATATAGTGTATGTTGTTTTTTTCCAATATAATGTCATGTTTGTAAAGAGTGAGAAAAAAGGCTTAGATTCATATGAACACGGTATGAATGTGTGACGTCGGTCACAGTTAATCGGTTCATACGATATGGTGCCGAACAAAGACCGACGACGCATAGGTTTAGGAAATGTTGAAATATATATAAATGTCTGAATTCACTCTTTACTCGGTTCTCGTGACATCATTTTCTTATGCGTGCGACGTCGCTTTAAAATATATCAGTTACTATTTCCATATTGAGATTAATGTCGTCTACTTATGACTATATTATGTGTATTTCTGGGTACTTCCCAGTTGTAACATAAATTTTGTTTCCTATGCATGTATTGGTTGTAATAGGACTAAAGAGAGTAATCAATGGACTTTCAACACGTAGATGGACGAATTTGTCATTTCACTAGTTGTCCTGAAAGTCTTAATGTTGTACAACGTAGAAAATAGAGGTTTAATACAATTAATGTTTTAATTTTATATCAACCTTGTAACATTTATTTGTAATATATGTTATTGTTTTGTTGGTTTTAAAATGTCATTATTTCCCACATTAATTGAACAACAATTGGTTATTGTATGATGTTTAATCATTTCATGATTTATCACATTTTAAATAACATGTAACGGCTATCGACGAATGATTTTTTACGTGATCAAATATTAAATATTATAATATTGTACGAGAAACGATGTCTAACCGATCAAATTGAGATGTTGAATAAACTAATTCCCAAACGTTACCTTACCGACGTCGCATAAACCAGCATCATTTTTTCGCAACATCGGTCATTCAAAACAATACCATATTTGTCATTATTCCACATCAACTGGCATACAACGTGGGCCCTAGAGCGTGCGATGTCTCTTAACATGATCTGCGACGTCGCTCTTATTTAGACCAATGCCGGCTTTGACGATGTCACGGCATTTACTCTCCCATCGCCTGCCTTCTTGCTATGGCCGATGTTGCATGCATACGAATGCCGACGTCGATCATAATGAAGCCGTAGTTATGGTCTCCTATCATCGGCCTTCATGCTTGAACGTACATCGGTCATGAAACTTGCTGCGTAGGTCTAAAACAAGGTAAAAGGTACTTTTTACCTCGGTTCTGAACCGTGGTAAAAAATGTACTTTTTACTACAACTGTATTTACCTCGGTTTTTCCTGGAATAAAAACTGAGGTAAAAAATCTTGTAGAACCGAGGTAAAAGGTCCTGTTTCTTGTAGTGATTCAAGCCTCTAAAACCGGTAATCCTTTTATACCACGTTAGTATTTTATTTCAACACTTTTCATATACTTAATACATTCTATTTAAACTTTGCACATACAGATTGTAAATAGACGCAAATTGAATGACTATCCAATAATAAAGGAGTTCATCAAACATTGCAATGAGGTGGCGAAGGAAATTACTACTAAGGGAAAGGTTGCATATTACACCATGTTTCCGGAATCCACATTTGCCAAACCTTACAAATGTTGCCTAGATATTGAGAAAATGTTGGAGTTCAGAGGTAAGCTTGGGAATTGTCATGGCATGACATGGATATCAAACACTCGGATGGATTTGAAGATGGGGTAAGTTTCAAATATAAAATTTTCCAATTCAGATTTCACATACAATCAAAGACATAAATTGACTTGTACTCTGACAGGGACCTATGGAATAAAGCAGAGGAAAACATCAAAGGCATAATCCAATTCTATGTCTCGAACACAGGAAGGATAGACACCGGTCATGAAGAGAGTGATATCACTAACTGGGTTACCCCATTTGGGAAACGATGACTGCATTTGAAGCTGACATTTATTTGGTGCCCTACCTCACGAGGTCACACACATTTTCTTAATGTTTAAATTACTAACCGTTCAATAAAAATATTCCTAAAATATTAATTAGTTAAGTATTAACGCAGGTCATATTGATTCCTCGTCATCATTTGTCGCGGTACGAATGATGTTTTCACCTTGGACACAATGACCGGTGGCATAAAATTTGATAATTACGTCGGAAACCAAGTGATTTCCATCTATTTCTATCCGTTCAATTGTACTTCATTTTTCCTTTCAAAGTTTTTATATTAATATTTGAAAATAATAAATCCGCAGGCTTGCATGTAAATATGAGAGGGAGAAGAGGAAGAATGAATCCTCATCCGATTTCACTTGGAATATAACAAACATCAGCGTAAGTATTCATAAAAATATTTTACAAGTATTTATAATTTTTCTGGTCATTATACACTGATTAAACACTAAGAATTGATGTTTTCTATCTCAGCACCGAAAATAAGGGAGTTCGTGGGAATGCGGCTATTATGTCATGATATTCCTGGAAGAGCTGGTCCTGGAGACAACTTCAAAAGATCAACTTGACGTAAGTATCACAACTACTAAACAAAAAATAACATTTCTACCTCCATTTTCAGTACCCTGTCCTACTAACTAACATTTAATCAAATCGCAGGTTTTTCCAGAGAACCAAGGATTATACAATGCATGTGAATCAAGAGGTGGCGAACAAATTTTGTGGGCATGGGTTAATGTTTATGCAAAAGAGATTAAGACAAATGTTGATGAATTTGACTGATTGATAGGTGTGGATGAGTGATAAGAGTAGTATATTAACAATAATGTTTTATGCTTTATTTTTTTTAATTGCGGATTAATACTTTTTCACTAGCAAATTTACTCTTTTTTAATAAGTTTTGTGGGATTTGTTAAATCCATTTTCCTTTTTTTTTTAATGAAAACACCCGTAGGTGAGGGATGTATTAAGGTTCCCCAGGCCTTGTAACCAAAAAACAACAAAAGTTACATCGAGTGTTGGAAGTTTTCTAAGCATTGAGGCAACATAGTTGCCTCCAAAAGTCCTAAAGCTATCTATATTAAAAGGATATATGAACTGCTATACACTTAATCTGAACTGAAATTGCGATCCAAAGGAGAGAATCTCCACCCCTCGTGTTAATTCTCTCCCTTGGACAGGCAACCTCAAAGACAGTAGGTCCGTAGGTAGGCTTGAAAAGTTCCAATACCAAAAGAAAGATTGGAGGACATGAGTTGCACAAGAGAAGTATTAGCAGCATCTGATGGAGTCCTTTAATGTGGAGATGAGCTGCGAAAGGAGCCGTGGGATGAGCCTGATCCCCATTTCCTCGTCATATGTTGCAGATTAATCTGAATTCAGCAGTATGTAGTCTTTCTTCCAAGTTCACCAAGATCACCAAGTTGGGCCAGAAAGCCAAGATATCAGGAGTTCCAAAAAATCCTCCTGATTTGAATCATACCTGCAAGTAAATAAAATCCCAATCAGCAGTATCAACTCCTAGTATGTGCATATTTCTGAATTCGAACATGAGGAAATTGCTCCCTATCTAAGTCAATGAGACCTTTGATATGAACAGGCAAATTATACAAATGTAGTGCTTAATTTTGTGAAGTATGATATTTTGCAATAGCGTTAGCTACAACATTACATTCTCTGTAAACATGTTTAAGCACTGCTCCACATAGTAGACCCCTAATTCTATAGGCCAAATTGAAGAAGTTCCAATTTGCAGAGTATGGATTTTCAATCATGTTAATGGCTGAGAGAGAGTCTGATTCAATGATTAAAGGTATGTCTCTATGTTGGAGAGATTGACAAGCAACAAGTATGGCTAACAGTTCGGCATGAAGAGGAGATACAGCCTCGATAGTGATTGAGTTAATGAGAAGAGGCATGCCAGAGCTATCCCTAACTATTATCCCAGCAGCAACCGTATGTGAGAACCATGATGCATTCGTGTTAATTTTGATAGAATTAATGCTAGGTTTTTCCCACCAGGCAGACCTAAAGATTGGCTTAGGGGGTGGCCTAAGAAGGGGTAATAGATGCCTAAGTGGTTGTGGAAATGCAGTAGTAGAACTCATGTTAGCAGGGTAGCAGTATAATGATAATTTGATGAGTTCAAATATCTCCCTACAAATGAAATCAGCAGAGTAGGGAACCTGGTCATATATATGCCTATTTCGAGCCTTCCAAAGACTCCAATAAATGAAAGGAGGAAGTACTGTACAAATCAGTTGATAGCTTTTTGGTAAGTCCGAACAGTGCCAAAAGGAAAAGAATCTCTGAGAGATGGATTGATAATCAGAAAGGTGGAAGTCAATCAGAGAAGCCATTTTACTCCATATCACTTTTTCTAGTGTTCACGATATGAAAAAGTGTTCTATTGAATCAGCGTGACAGCAAACAGGGCATTTAGAAGCCAAACTATAACCACAGGTTATCAGTACATCATCGAAAGGGAGGAATGAATGAAGCAATTTCCAAGTAAAAATCGATATCTTTTTTTGCAGCAATACGTTCCACACCTTTTTAGAAACCAGAAAATTACCTGTAGAGTCTGTGATGGTATGATATGCACTTTTGAAAGAAAATGCACCTGAGATGTCCGGTTTCCATATGATTCTATCATCTCTATCTTCCACCACCACTGCATCCTGCAAAAAAAGCAAAGTATTATTTTCCAGGTAGGGTGATATCTGAGCTAGAATAAAAGATTTATTCGTAATGAAATCATATACAGAGTACAGCTGTAATGTTTCATGGATATCACTCGGGATTTTATTAATCAGGGGGCCGTTTGGGCACCAATTTGCCGTCCAAGCATTGCAAGCCCCTTTACCATGAATAATCATAGAATTTTCTTCAGCTATGGAATTCACAGAACAAATTCGTTTCCATGTGACTGATTTCTTATAAGAGTCTGGTAAAGACCAAAGTAATTTGGACCATAGGGCTATACCTAACTGGCTTTTCCACCACAGTTTGAGGGAACATGCATCAACTATACCTTTGATGGATCTAAACCTTAGACCATTATGAGTTATTGGTTTGGCTAAGTCCGACCATTTTTTCCATATCTTATTCCTTTTCCCATCAGTTTCACCCCAAAAAAAATCTGGCCAGCTTTTTCTCAAATAGTTTGATAATATATTTTGGGGGATTAGTCATAGCCCATAAATGCTGTGGCGGAGAGTATAAGCAACTTTTAATCAAAACTAATTTTCCCCCTGTGCTTAACCACTTATTTTTCCAGTTTTTCAACTTCACATCTAGCTTTTCCATCAGAGGTTGATAATATCTATTCAAAGTTCGACCCTTAAAAATAGGGCAACCTAGGTATTGAAAAGGAAAAGATCCCTTTTTCATCTTCAGAATCAACCTCATCTGATTTAATTTTATATTGGAAGCCCTTTTGCTAATGTAAACTTTTGGCCCGAAGTGAGTTCAAAAATGTCCAAGAAAGCCTTGATTTTAGTTAAATTAGATTTCGAGGCTTGCATTAATATGATAGTATCATCAGCATACATAAGATGAGAAATTGGTGAAATTGAAGATGGCATCTGATAGTATGAGAGTTTGCCAGTATGGAAGATGAATGATAAACTTCTAGAAAAAGCTTCTGAAAAAATGTTAAAAAGAAAAGGAGAGAGGGGATCACCTTGTTTAATTCCTCTAGTGGCTTTGAAAAAACCCACTGGATTTCCATTAATGAGGACAGAAAAATAGGCTTGTGAGAGGTTAGACATTACAGCACTTAAAAAAAGACCATCAAAACCAAACTTCCTAAGCACACATTCTAAGAAGTCCCAATTAACTCGATCAAATGCCTTTTGTAAGTCTAGTTTAAGAAGACAGTTTGGAATTCTGACCTTTTTATCCAAAAATCTCACAATTTCCTGAAGATAGAGAATATTATCAGAAATATCTCTATTTTTCATAAAAGCCGATTGATTTTGGGAGATCAAGTTATCCATGTAAGGTCTTAGTCTTTCCATTAATACTTTAGAGTAGATTTTATTAAGAGTATTAGAAAGACTAATAGGCCTAAAATCATCAAATGAGCATGGGGTTTTTTTCTTTGGTATTAAAGTGATCCATGTGCTAGATATTCCTTTAGGTAAGGGAGAGCCCCCAATAAAATCATTTACTGCCTTCACTAGATCATGTTTTATAATGGACCAGCATTTAGAATAGAACTTACTAGTAAATCCATCAGGGCCTGGACTACTATTTTTGCTTAACCCTTTTATTACTGCCTCAACCTCAAATTCGGAGGCTGGTTTAGCTAAATCTATGTTATCTTGAGCAGTAATAATTGTGGGGATTTGACTCAGAAAATGTAAATAGTAGGTATGATTAGATCCCTGGGTAGGTTCAGATAACAGATCTGAGTAATATGATATGGCCTCTTTTTGGATGTCTAGTTGAGAATTTAGCCACTGACCATCTTTATTTTTAATTTTTGAGATCTGCAATCTACAATTTTTCTCTTGTACTACTTTATGGAAAAATTGTGTATTATTGTCTCCCAGTTTATGCCATTTTAATCTTGCCTTTTGTTTCCAAAATTTTTCTTTCTCTTTCTGAGCTCTTAGTAATAAAGGTTTTTTCTGATTTAATTTAATGAGTTCAGAGTCAGAAGGATTTAGATCATAAACCGATTCCTGAACTCTTAGAGATTCTTCAGCATTGATTACATTAATGTCAATGTTACCAAAACATTCCTTATTCCAAATTTTTATCTCCTTTTTTAGCCTAATCAGTTTGAGGAAGAAACCAAGCAAGCCAGTTTCTACCATTTGTTTATCCCAGCTTTTCTGAATTAGGGTGGTGAAATCAGGACGATTAAACCAAACATTAACGAATCTGAATGGCCTTGGGTTAAGATTAGATAAGTTAGAAATATTTAAAAGCAGGGGGGAGTGGTCCGAAGTCTGTCTATTCAAAATCTGAATGGAAGAAGAGGGAAACCTGTAGTTCCAAGAGATGGTACTAAGACCTCTATCAAGCCTTTTTGAGGTAGGGTTCCTAAGTCTAGAGTTACACCAAGTAAATAAATTCCCAACAGTGTTAATTTCCTGAATTCCGGAAGTACTTATCCTAGTATTAAAATCTCTAATACTTCCAAAAGAGGGAGAGCTAGGGCCTCTATATTCTGAAAGGGAGGTAATGGTATTAAAATCTCCTATAAAAATAGTGTCACCCTGATTTATAGTTGCTAAATCTTTCCATAATGTTTTTCTACCTTCCCTATTTCTAAGGGCATATATGAAAACAGCATCCATATGTAAAGCAATAGTTCCATGAGATATATGCACAGGAAGATACTGTTCATGAGATGAGAGAAGAGTTACTGAAAAATAGTTAGACCACATTAGCCATATTTTTCCATTGTGCAGGGTCAGGCCATTAGCAAATTTAAGTATATCCATATAGGATTGAAATTTAGAATTATCATGCATTGGTTCAATAATGCATAGGAATTGGATCTTTTTAATCCTGATTAGGTTTATTAATCTTAGCATTGATGTTTCCATACCTCTGATATTCCAAACCAAGAAATTTAAAGATAGAGATCCTATCATTGTTCACTAGACTTATGACTTTTAGTTGATGATCTAAGCATCATTTTATTGATTTGACTGAAGTAATTTGACTTTTTACCTTTTTCCTTACCTGACAGAGGATTCTGCCCCAGTATTGGTGTTGAGCTCGAACTAGTATGAGGATTTAAAGTATCATCCTGTTGTTGGGCAGTGTCATCTAAGTCCACCTGCAAAATATAGAACCTATTCCCCATTCTGTCTAGAATAGAAGGGGTGACCTCATTATTTCTATTCAGACTGGAGAAAGAGGTCCCTACTTGAATATCATCAGAGGCATAGGCTACTGGAGTAAAACTATTTAATGCAGTTCCTTCAAGCAGTTCAGAGATAGAGTTTTTTAATGGAACCTGAGTAGTAGGACTAGAGAGACTAACTGATGGATTGTTCCTATCAATTGCAGGTATTACAGTAGTCTCTAGGTCAGTGTTAGTTTCCAGATTAAGAGGAGATGTAGGTATGGGTTCAGGATTGAGTTCCTTTGAGGTCACAGAAACTGCTATGTCAATCTGATCATCAGAGGAGATCAATGGAGGGAAATCAAATTTTTTTCCTAGTAGCCTGCCACTGAGGCTGGGCTTGACTTATAATGTGTTCAAATGTTTTGACATTAGCATTTAGTGGCATAGCTCTGCATTAAGTTTTGGAATGCCCTAATTTGGCACAGTGATCACAGTAAAGGGGGATATCCTCATATTCAACTTGGTATTTTCTATTATTAGTCACAGAACCAAGCCTGATATGATTACAAATTGGTTTTTGAAGATCAATTTCTATGCATAATTTAATGGCAGAAGGTCTTGTAAGCATATCAGTAGCAAGATCAGTTTTAATAAAACTACCAATGCTATTGCCAGTGGCTTCAATTGCAGCTGAGTTATAATAATACAACGGTACTTCTCTAATTGTACACCAAACTGGAACTATTGGTGATTCTTTATGAATTGAAAAATCAGGAGTCCATTTTAACATTTTTAGAAGTATCCCATTGAAATTCTAAATTTCTTTCATCCATGCTCGTTGATAATCATTTAACAATTCAAACCTAATGAGCACGTGTTTGTAATCAAGGGAACCAAGTTGGTACTTACCTGTGAAGCCCACCATTTTGAAAAATTGTTCCAGTTGCTCCATTGAGCATCTACCCTTGGTGAACTTGCCGACTAGGGCATTTGCATAATGAGATGATAATTTCGTAATTTGCTCATCATAATATAGACAAGCTGTCTCACCGAGGTGCTGTGATTTGGGAATAAGCTCAGGATTACTCGGTAAGAGTTTGGCTAGTGGTGGGGCTTTGTTTTTTAGGATCGCAGCGAAGGTGATAGGAGGAGGAGTAGTTTGTGTACCCTGGTTGATGTCCAAAATGGCCGGAATAGATGAACCCGACATCGCGGGAACCGCTAACGGCTAAATTAGCCGTTATCGGCAAAAGGATTCCAGCTAAGACCAAGGGTATAAGGTTTGATCAGAAAGGGAAAGAAGAAGTAGGGTTAAGACAGAGAGAGGGACGTAGTATCGCACAATCGCACACACAATCGCACCAGTATCGCACCTACGAAATTTCCAAGTTTATCACCGAAATTTCCAAGTTTATCACCTACGAAATCCATTTTCCCCGTGGTTAATCCGGGATGGGGAATGAAAATTTTTAAAAAAAACCATTTTAGTTTTTAATAATTCTAACACCGGTAATATTATTAATACCATATCGGTGCTACAATTCGTCCATTTTTGTCAAATTGATGAACCGTTGCTTTGAACTGATACCGGTGCTATTAATTTATATCATACTTGTGCTAATAAAAATGACAAAACAATTTCAATCTGGTGCTAGAAATTCTATGTTGGTTCTAAAATGAGCACCGGCAAGTTTTTCAACATACCACGGCCTAATATCTGTAACTGGTCATAGGTTGTTGAACACCGCTATGGAAATGCTCAAGCACCAGTAGGGAAAGATACCAATGTTTGTTTGTATAGCACCAGTATGCCTAGCTGATGCTCAAAACTGTGAAAATTTGCATTGGGTCACTTGGGCACTGGTAGCTCGGGGGGTGATTTTACCGGTTCCTTAGCTATGAATTATCGGTGCCTATGGAGGATTTTTCCAGTAGTGTCATGAGGAGTACTTTTGACATTAGAATAATGTTTGTTTTATCTTTTGAAATTGATAATTAACTTGATTTATATTAAATTTAATTAGTATTTATTAATATATAAACCTTCTTAATTCATGAGTGTTTATATTTCATATGAATATTCACATATAGAAATGTTTAAATATATATATTTGGCACTGGATGGCCCATATAGTATGACATAAATTTTATAGCATGAAAATCAAGTGATACAAAAGTGTCGTACATTCCACGATGTCAAATTAAAATATTGTGACATAAACTATATGTCAAAAAAAATACGATACTTCATATAACGTCAAAAAAGTCATAAAACTTTATGGGAATATTGATAAAAATGTCGCATGTAGTTTCACATTTTAGTTAGCGTCATTTAAACTAATGTAGCATAAAGTGTTGTAAACATTCATGTGTCATTACAAATACATGATGCATAATAAGTCGCCAAATTAATGCAACAACTGACTTGTTAACACAAATTGTGTCATTTATTTTGCAGCCAATATTTTCAAAAGTCGGGTAGAATTGCAACATAATATGAAAGAATAAGTCGCAAACAATTATGTCATATTGATAGTAGTGTCACATGTAAAGTCGCATATTAATTTGCATCATTTAACCAATGTTGCATAAAGTGTTGCAAACATGCAGCAAATAACATACTACATGAGGCATACTACGTCACAAATCCAATGCGAAAAATAACAAAATGACACAACTATTGTCATTTTTTTGCGTCACAATAAAAAAAGAGTGTGACAAAGAATACCTCAATATCTATGGTGACAGAAAAATAAAATGAAGCATAATGTGTCACAAATACCTTTTGCGACACTAATTAAGGCTAAATGACACAATTTTTAAGTCGCAAAAGGCCATTTTTTTGTAGTTAAAAGAAAAGAAAAGAGTAGATGATAGGTAGAACATTTGAGGCAGTTGCTTACATAGTGGTGTGATTGTAGATGATAGAGGTGCCACCTGTCCCTGCTTTAATTTGGATACGCCAAAGGCCCATATTTATTTGATTGGACTTCACTAGTGGAGAAGGGGTGATTAGGCATCCAATCAAAGGAGCTTCCTTGGATCCTTAAGAGGTTCCGAATTCATAATTCCCTCCCAAGTCATGTCGAACATTTTAAAGGCAATTTTAAATTGAATATAGGTGGTTCCGCCTTTAATTAAAATTGATTAAAAGTAGTTTGATTGTAGAACTACCTTTAATGGGGTGCCTTTGTTGGGCTTTTGAACCCAGTATATTAATAGAAATGTAAACCCTTCCCCCTTATTTTTTTTTCGAAACCCAAACCATTAGAGTTTTCTCTCTTAATTATCACCCTCACAACTCTCTGTCCTCACGCCTCCACCTCCACTTCCTCAATCCTTCACCACCATATCCATCATGCCTCCACAGTGCCGCCTCCAACCTCACTCCTTCTTCACGCCTCCTTTACCCTCACTCCTCCACCACCATCTCTCTCATGCCTCTGACGCACCGCCTGAAACCATCACATCTTTGTTGCACCGCCAGAAGCCCTCACAATTGGAGAAGCTTCACAATGGCCGCTCTGCTCCACTGCAAAGCCCACCACATCGGAGAATCCCGCACCGTGCCAGAGAAGCCTATACCACGCCGGAGAAGCCTCCACCAAGATACTCCACTGGTGAATCAGTGTTTTGAATGTTAATATGTATTTAGGGAGTGCTGATCTGTATTTTTTAGCGTGGAATCTGTATTTTGAGTGTGCATATGTAATTCTTGAGTGTGAAACTAATTGTTTTTAGTGCGAATCAGTATTTTTTGCTTAAATTTGAGAGTGGATTTGTATTGTTTGCTTTCAATGCTGCTAGAGACCATAGGTGTCCGGCATTTTTTTTGGAACGTAAAAATAGAATCTGAGTTTGGAACCTATATTAAAGCCCAATCAAAGGTGGTTTTGCCCAAAATTGATCAAAGGCACTTGAAAAGTTCCTTCTCAGATTAAATATAACCGCCTTTAATAGGCATTTCTCCACTAGTGCCTAAGCTTATCATCTTCCACTAAAACTATAATGCGCTTACTGCTCATCTTATCCCACAGACTGGACAAGTAGTCATAAACCTGAGGTCCTCATATGCAACTACGGAACCTGCCAATTTGTTTAAGAGGAGTTCTCCGGACAGGTGATATATCTTTATGTTATGGATAATCCACAATATATTTTCACTTATACACTACATTGTGAAATTACATTCAAATAAAATTGCTAAATTTACCTTTTATATTATGTTTTTAAATATTTTCACATTAAAATACACATTATTACTTGTTTTAACTTATAAATACATTACTTTTTAAATTACATTTTTTAAAGATAAAAAGTTAGGGGGCCCACACTAGTAGAGATCTTCCTTCGCAAGCTAACTTGGGTGAATACGAAAGGTTGGTCAGAGACAACCTAAACTAGTCGTTAAACATTCAAGCCTATTAAAGGCAGCGATAGAATGCGGTTTTGAAAATAAAATGCGGAATCGCCTTATTTCAATGATTCTGAAATTGGAACCTCCGATCGTTCCTAGCAAAAATGGTTCAAAGGTGGTTTTTGTTCAGTTAAAGGCGGATTTGTATTAACTGCCTTTAATCAGGGCTAATTAAAGGCATTTAACCATAAAATTACCTTTAATCAACCCTAGTTTGAAGTGATTGTGCCTAACCGCCTTTGAATGTGGCATGTTTCGAGTTTGGAAACATGAAACGAATGGCTTCCGAGTCTGGAACTGCCTATGCATACCAATAGTGAAGAACTATTACTCTTCCAGGTTCATGAAGTTCATTCGGATTAAACTTCCAAACTTGGAACAATTATTTCTGATATAATATTATTATTTTTTGTGGGTTCCGATCTCGGAACCCATTCTGTATAATGAAAAAACACGTTCATGTATTCAATTCTTCACAAACAATCAAATTTGAAAGGGTTTTCTCCCCATCCTAGTCAATTGAAGAGGATTGCATTAATTGGAGAAGGTAAGTTGTCTATAATTTTATCGTACGTAATTATTATTGGTTTACATATATATATATATATATATAAATGAAATCTTGAATTAGGGTTTGTAGTTAGGTTAACTATTTGTTTGAGGGCTATGATTATTGTTGTGAAAACGCTAATGGGTTGCATTTTCATTAACTTATAGGATAGTGGAACGGGATGAATTCATTGATAATGATCTTAGAAAATCACCCGATTACATGTAATTGATTGAAACATTTCTTACAATAGTGTTTGATGATGCCTCTAAAAATGGTGTTGTGCAAGCCTAATGCACGTGTAAAGATTGTAAAAATTATGTGTATTTAGTTAGAAAGAAGTTACGGGGACATTTATTAATGAGGGGGTTTCAAACTTCGTACACTCGTTGGGTATGGTATGGGGAAGTTGGGGAATCAGCGCGGACGATTGATTTTAGTGACACGAATCTGGAAGATAAATTGGTTGGGAATGCGGAATTTGACAAAATGGTTGAGGATATTGCAAGAGAGTTAGACGGTAAACTCGAGGCATTGCAAGATTTAATTGATGACAACGATACGTCGTTGTATCTCGGTTCAAAACATTTGGTACTTAGTGCAACTCTGAGGACAATGAATTTGAAGGCTAAATTTGGGTGGACCGATAAGTAGATCACAGAAACCCTATAATTAGTTAAGGAATTTCTTCCGGAAGGTAGTATTGTACCGAACATGTTGTACGTTGCGAAAAAGTTCTTTTCCCAATGGGATTGGAATTGGAAAAAAATTACATGCTTGCCCTAATGATTGTATGTTGTACCGCAGGAAAGAAGATGAAAATCTAGAAACATGTCGAGTATGTGGTGAGTCTCCGTACAAATTGAAGAGGGGGAGAAATTGCAGTTGGTGCGGAAGTGGTAACTAAAATAAAGAAAAAAAACACCGGCGGAAGTGATGTGGTATCTCCCAATCGTTCCCATGTAAGGAAGATGCAAAATTGTAGTGATGGCACGTAGAGAGGGATCGACCGGTGGATGATGTAATTATACATACATCAGATGGTGAGCACTGAATAAATTGATGATTACCCTGAGTTTGGAAAATAACCCAACATTTGAGGTTCGGCATATGCACCAATGAAATGAATCCATTTGGTAATATGAGTAATACACATAGTTGTTGCCTTGTTATGTTGGTTATCTACAATCTTCCATCATGGTTGACAATGAAACATAAGTACGTGTTTTTATCGGTGATGATTTTTCAGTTCTAAGTAACCAGGTAATGACATAGATGTGTATCTTGGTCCTCTTGTTGAGGATTTGTTAATGTTATTTGAGAAGGGTGTGTGGACATATGACGGGAGTGTTGAAGATTATTTTACATTGAAAACAATGTTATTTTTTACTATCAATGATTTTCCCACCTACGGTAATTTGTCCGGTTACTTAGTGAAAGACTACTTTGCATGCCCCGTGTGTGAGAAGGACATTGATCACCATTAATTGAAGCATGGTTGTAAAACTGTATATCAAGGTCATCGTAGGTTTCTCCCGATGGAGCATCCATGGTGTTTGGCGAATTAATGGTTCAATGGGTAAGTAGAAGCTAGAAAATCTCTGGTTGCATGAACAGGCATGCAGATATTTGAAACAGTGAAGAATTTGCCCAATGACTTTGGGAAGAAGAAATGTAAAGTTCCCGTGGATGGGAGTTGGAAATAATGCTCCATTTTCTTCAGATTTTCTCATTGGGAGCATTTGGATGTTAGAAAGTGTCTAGATGTTATGCATATTGAGAAGAATTTCCATGATTCTTTGGTCGGGATCTTGTTGATACCCCGAGGAAAATGAAGGACGGCTTAAGGCTAGGTTAGATTTGGTCGAGATGGAATTGAGAAGAACCTAGGTCCTTTGAGTTCCAGTGAAAATTGTTTCTTGCCCCCTACTTGCTATTCTATGTCTTAAATGGAGAAATAATCTTTCTGTAAGACCCTGAAAGGTGTTAAGGTCCTAGCCACATATTCTTTGAACATCAGTACTTGTGTGTCAGTTGAGGAGTTGAAGCTGGTGGGGTTGAAGTCTCATGATTGTCACAATCTAATGTAGGAATTGAACGTCATCGCAATTCTATCGCCATTGACATCCCATGTAAGAATATGCATTACGAAGCTTCGTATGTTTTTCAAGTCTATTTGTAGCAAAAACATTAGTGTGTCAAAGTTGGACTGTTTGCAGTCAATGATTGTTGAAGTTTCGTACCAGATGGAAATGTATTTTCCACCATCATTCTTTGACATTATGGTCCACTTGTGTGTTCATCTAGTCCAGGAGATAAGGCTTTGTGGTCATGTACTTCTTAGGTGAATGTACCCTTTTGAATGGTACATGAAAATATTCAAACATTTTGTGAAGAATCAGTACATACCTGATGCAAGTATTGTACAAAGGTATGTGGCAGAGAAGGTCATCGAGTTTTGTACCAATTATTTGAAGGAGGTTGATTCGGTTAGGGTCCCAACTCATAGATGGGAGGTCATCTCCGTACCTCTCAAAGTTAAATTTATAAGCCCTAAATGCTTCCTATCTACAAGTAGATAATGGCAAGTCGGGGTCGTCCACGAAGAAGATGAATTTTCTTAAGCATTTAAACATATAAGGTTGTTATAATGCTAGAAGTAAATATATATATATATATAGATATAGATATATAAATTCAAGTAAAAATGGGTGGTTTGGTTGGCTTGGGTCCTAAGTTATGAATTTAAAGACAAGATAACTAGCAAAGTAAAGGAACAATGCTAATCATGCACAACAACTAAAAAGATGATTAAAAAAATAATTATGGAGCCTTGGGGGAAATTTACTTCCACTTCCAAACCTCTGATAGATTATAGATTCATCTACTCTTTCATTAACATTTATCGCCTACGGGGAATGCTATCAGTTCTCAATCGAAGATCCACATTCATTCCTTCTTAATAGTAATTTGCAAAGACAAACAACGGCCATTTGCAAACGTCATTGATAATAAATTTAGGGAAACCACACCATAAAGTTATTTTATCAATGGCATTATACACGAAGAACCATAGATTTGATAACAACAAGCCTTCTACAAAAACACTTAGCCATTTAACCAAACATAGCATTCATTAGGCTAAGCCTAGAACAAACCACATCCAAGATTCAACCTTTCATTTCATCTATAGGATAAATATGAGAATGATCTACATTAATATAATTATCTAGCAAGAATCACAACACATTATACACAAGAAGTTCTAATTCCATGTTCTTGGATTTTCATGTCATATGAGCTAAGAAATTGCCACTTTCCTAACACACTAACACTTAAATCATACAAACACTTCATATTCTCAAATAACCCATGGCATAAATGAAGTAAAACATAGCATTAAGAACACATGAATGCTAAATAACAAAAGCTTCAAGAAATAGTGAAATAGTGGTTCTTACTACATAGGTGTGGAAGCTTCAATCAATTGCTCCCAAGTACAAAACTAAGCTAGATAATCAAAAACCATAACATAGAACAAAGATCTACAAATAAAGAAGAAGAAATTGAAGAAAATGGTGAAAACTACGATTTTGGAGCCCCCAAGTCGGGCGAAGAGGGATAGGGAATGAATGGATGAAGTGCTATTTATAGTACAAGAAAAAGGGGAGTAAAAAGCAAGTTTCAGGGCAATTTTTGTGAGTCACAAAGCCTCCGTTGTGAGTTGCAACCAAATCAGGATTTTTTTTTGTGAGAATTGTGAGCTCTCAGGTCCATTTGTCGCGAGTCATGACACGCTTGTCGCGAGCTCGATACAAAAAAGTTCAGTTTTGTTTTGCTTCCTTAGGGTGAACCTTTGATTTGTTTTGGGAGTTCTTGTAGTCATTTTTATAGTACTCGAGAAGAAACATCCAATGGTACCATCCTTGGAGGCTGATTCTTATCAGATAATTCTCATAACTCTACTTCAAAACATAGATCATTTTTCACCCTTTGCTTTTCTCTCATTTCTTCACTTTATCTTCAACCACTTTGTGAGTGGCCTTCCATCTTCTACCATCCTTTTGAACGGCCTTCACTAAACCACTCCTAAGTGCTCGCAAGAAAACTATAAATTAAGCTTACAAAAAGGAATCTAGATGCTCGCAAGGACCAAAAATCCATTAGACTAAACATAGGTTACAAAATGAAGGATTTAGATATGAAAACCAAAAATGGTCATCTAAACTCCATATGATGTAAACCTAGCTAAACCTAGCAATCTTACAACCAAAATTTGACAAACGATATGTTAAAATATTTGGAAAATACGTGCATTTGACATCTCATCAATAGACATGAGGGGTGGTTGGAAGGTCATGGGGTTAGGCAAGGAAACTATTAAGCCCTAGTGCGGAAAATTTTAGTACCGCCCATCTTTATGTTCTTTGCAATCATGAAGATATTATCCTCATACATAGAGATTCACATTGATTCCATTAGAGTCGCGAACCCTAATCTTAATGAAGCTCAGGTCTTGGAATTCATATTGTTACATTTTCGTCATGGTTGCGTGAACATGTACCCATAGGAGACCATCCTATAACAATGAAATGGTTGGCTCATAGACCACTTGTTAGAGTTCTATCTTACAAAGGATATGATGTCAATATTTTTACGTTCGCAACAAAATCTGTTGATGATAAGGGTGTGTCTCAGAGCAGTGGACTCTCCCTAGTTTATGGAGCTTTGCATGTTGGCAGTGGAAGTGATAATAATCCAATGTACCCTCATCAATATTATTTTGGAACAATTTTGGATATCTAGGAGCTGGACTATGTCACTATGTGAGTTGCTATTTTTAAATTTCAATGATTGGATTTCAACAATGGACAGCGTACTAAGGATGTTGGTTTCACACTTGTTGATAGAAGTCGGATCGGTTGATGGGAAGATCCTTTCATCTTAGCATCCCAAGCGCACCAGGTTTTCTATGCGAGGGACCCTTCTGATACTAGGTGGAAGATAGTGTTGGAAGGGAAATGAGCATTTGTAGAAGATTACGAAGTTGAAGAAATTTTTGGTTTCAGTCAAAATTCCACCAGGGTTTTTATCGAAGATGTTATCTTCCTTGAGGAGGACGATGTGAGTTTGAATAGTTTTGTGGGATGTAGCAATCATGATGAGGGAATTTGGGTTGATGTCCATGAAAAGGTCACTCGTAAAAAGAGGATGTCCAAGAAGGTTCCAAAGAAAAGAAAACATAAGTAGCATCCTAAACATTCTTGATTGTGTTGTCTTTTTATTGAAATTAAATGAATTCCTAAACATTTGAAACCCTTAAAAGAAGTAGCTAGAATATAGCATGGTAACTAAATAAAAAATCCATAGTCAAACTATTCTAAGAGTATTAAAGTTAACCATATATCAACATCCGAAATAAAACTTAGAAATTAACAAGTATCAATTCCAAACAAGTATAACAATGGGAAATAAGAGCAACAAATGAAGCAAAATCTATGGAATTTGAGACTCCAAGTCATCCTCTAGATCGCCCGTGGATGTGAATCGGCCAAGATGAGGTTTGTGTGTTGCCGCAAGATGGCGTTCGTAGGCTATTTATCTTTTCTCCATCTTTGAAATTCTCCCCTTCACCGCGGAAAACTCCTTGCAAACCCGTTTATAGCAATCTATTATACCTTTGAGATAGGCTTCTCAGATTCTACAAAAGTTAAACATACAAATATTAATATGCATCGAGACAATGTACAAAAGTCAAATATTAAAAGACAATTTGGCGTACCATGTTCAACTCTCTATCTCTTGCTCAACTTCCCTCCTTTCTTGGGCTTATCACACAACTTACCATCAACCAAGATCCATCCCCTATTTTTGAAGTAATTTTCGTCAAAAACTTTGGTGGTTTGTCTTCACCAGCAACTTCTA
Source organism: Rubia yunnanensis (assembly GCA_037428765.1). NCBI lineage: Eukaryota > Viridiplantae > Streptophyta > Magnoliopsida > Gentianales > Rubiaceae > Rubia > Rubia yunnanensis. The sequence continues at coordinate 69,990,323 of CM075066.1, read as the reverse complement.
ACCCTTCAAACTTTTTCAAATAGTGGTGATCAAACTCCCGAATGGAAGACTTTTCACCACCCTTGTCGAACTGGAAATAAAGAGCACGTGTTTAAAGATCGCCGCCCTGAGTTTAATCTTCCTACCCTCTATTATCAAATAGAACATCATCAAGCAAGTATAGTTGGGCTCGGTGGCATGTCCGGAGGATAGAACCACACATCTTGCAATAATTTCAAAAAAGATACGATCATCGTTTGACAATAGAGGAAGATAAAATTTCTTGGGCTTCCTCAAATCTGCCGCATCTCGTTGGAAATACCTAACACTAAGTTGTACAGGGTCTATGCAAGGGGGATCAACATGTTCTGGACATTTTTCCCTATGATAACAACCATCTAATTGACCCTTGGTGTGTTCCGGGAAAATTCTCCTGGGGTTCCTATATAGGCACTCTAGGGTTTCATTCAAAATTCATTTATAAAGTGGAATATCAATTCCCCCTACCCTAGTGGAGTAAACCTTATTCGGGAGCTCATGTAGATTACTACAGAATTGACAAACAAGTTCAAAATGGGAGGTTTCAGTGCAAGCAAGCAATTTCTCAACATATTGGTCCCTAAATGTTTCTAAGGGATCCGCTAAACCTATTCTCATAACCTCATTGAAGCCAATGACATAACAATCAATCAATTTCCCTTTAGAACGTAATAGTTCATACCTCTTTTGTGCACCATATGAAACCAAATTCACATTGTCATACCCGGGATTGTTACCGGTCGATCTAGCGTGAGCGATGCGTGATGAACCTCCCCATGCCATTAGACAATCAAAGTAGCCTTAGGTGTTGAGTGGTTGAAGGAAATTTTGTCTGCGAGGTTGGAAATGGGTGAAGGTTTTTTGTAAATCGACAAAATGAGGGTTTTGAGTCGATTTGGGTTTTTTTTCCTTAAATACAGGGGAGGTTCCAAGTCCAAAACCTAATCTGGTCCTTATAACAAAGGGCTGAATTACAGTTTCCAATTTTGGAAATGGTAATTTGGCCCTTTGTTAAAAGGGGACGATCAGGTTCCGAAATCGGAACCAAATTAGCACTAAACAATTAACGACGTGATTTTCCAACCAGATCCCGGACGAAATTGTCGGACGAACTCGGAAATAAATTTGGTTCCATGGAAAATTTGAGCCTAACAACTTCCGAACTCGTAACCCTAGGTTGACAATTTTTTTCAAACGCAATAATCGTTTCCAAACTCGGAACAGTTTCATACCCAATGGCCAATTTAAGAATCAATAAATTTTCCTGTTTTTCTAGTTGAAATTTACCCACATAATTAGCTAAAATATATACTAAAATATTCCAAAACATTCATAAATTCTAGAATTTTAATAAATATAATACTAAATATAATCCCACGCATAAATAAAAAGATATTCAACCGTACTTAACAACACATGACAAAAATATTTCTAATATTAATGTTCTTTTCACTCCTTCTCCCTAACAAACTAGAACATGTTATCCACATCTTCATCAAAGTTCCCTTCCTCTTGGTTTGGATCTTCCTCCGACTCCTCCTTACTCTCCGAAAAAATTGGCTCGAAGTTAGGTGAATCTTCATCCTCGCTTAACACAAGAGTGATTCCCTGGGATTCCAAGAAACATTGTTACTGCCCCTCTGCTCTAGCCAATATCTCGCGGGTTTGCTCCAAATCACCACGTATGCAATTCAAGTACCAGGCAATTCGGCTCTTCCAACTACTTTGCGAACCTATTAACACAAGGAAATCACAAACACATTGTTAAAAAATCAAAACATATAATTTTTTGGACATAATATAAATTTAATATGTAATATTATAAATTATAAACTTACACGAAGATGAACCCTCATCTCTTTCAACATCCTCATCCCTAGCCCTTTTTTCATTCTTCGTGGCTTGGACCGGAATCACGCATTGCTCTTATCTACCGTCAAATCTGAGATGCAAGTTCTTATGTTGGAACCATGCTTTGTCATAGTACTCCAGTCTTTGAGGATGATCTTGGGTTACGCCTATGGATTTCTTAATCATGGCCATAATCAATCCACCGTAGGGTAGATCCTTCTTCTTCGCATTCGCCACCTTTAGCATGATCATTTGTACAGTGTACTCGGGGTTTATCCTCACACCCTCCATCATGTAGTAGAAGAGAATCCCCCCATGGGAAACACATTTAAACAAACCCACTCATAAATTAGGCGTTGCTCAACTGTTAGGACCCCAATGTCATAACTATCCACCGGCCTAGGCGTAGCTCCCCTTCACCCAAAATATTTCCTAGCCATTTATAAGGAACTTAATGGGGTGTACTCGGTGAGGATGGCCAACATTTTTGGTGATAGATTTATAGGGGGCCATGGGGATCGATTTCAGTTATCAATTTCTCGGGTGATGTATAGCTTGATTCTAGGGCTTCATTGATTGTATACTTTTTAAGCATTATGATTTTCCCATTCACCTTTGTACTATCCCTATCACTAAATCTTTTACCTAAATTTTCATAAAATTGAACCACCTCATCATGATACACATTATCTTCTAAGCACGCCAATTTTTCAATGTGTTGAACCTTGAATCTGTGTAAAAAATAGAAACTTAATTCCTCAATAGATGGTTCCTTAATAACCTTGGAATTAATGACTTTATGCTTTAGAAAGTCCACATACCTCTCATCCGCCTTCGCGGAGAACAATCATTCCAATGCCCCTGTTTGTTGAACATGTTTATGGCTACGGTAACTCGCCGCACTGACGCCTTTCTTTGTGGACCTTGGCCTCAACATTGTTGCGGGTCGGACGAATTGATGTTGATTGAAGGGGTTAGGGTTTTAGGAGAGTTCATTTGGGATTCTTTTGTTTGAAAACAATTGTACTCTGTTTTGGGTTTTTTTACACTAACTCAGGTTTCTGAGTTCGGAACCTCTTCATTGGCTGTGCATAAAGAGACAGGTAGATTCCGAGTTCGAAAGCTCTGTCAAACGGGACAAAATAGCATTAAAGGTGTTTTTTCAAAAGTTTATTAAATACCCTTATGAAGCCCGCTATTTTCCATCATTTCCCACCACACCAAAACCTCTCCATCCTTCTACTCCATTTATTCCATCCTTCAATCCTCATTTCTCTTCATCTTCAAATCAAAGGAATGTGTTCTATGATTGATACACCCACTTTCCCCTTCATTCTTGTAAATTTTCACTTCATTTTCTTCATTTTTATTGGGTATGGGCTAATTTGCTGCTCTACTTGTAAGTGGACATTCTTTGAGTGAGATGAAGCTTTCATTTGTTTGATGTAAAGGTTAGTGCTTCTAAACCCTAGATTTCTTGAATGGGAGAGATGTTTTCTTTCATTGTTGGGTTTCTTTAGGGCTAATTTTCATAATGCTAGTTTAATCTTCTATTTAAGGAACTTACCTAATGAATATAATTTAGGTAGCACTAGGAGTTATGACATTTTGTATTTGATATAGTGAGGGTTGTTGGTTGACCTAGGGAGAAATTTAGGGATTAGAATTTCACTAACTAGGTTTTATTAATTTAGTTTCATAAATTGTTGAGGAATTTATTAATGTAGAGGTTAACAATGTCTAACAAGCAGATTTGGGATGATCCCTCACGTTCATGGAATTCCCAACCCTCATAATTGGGATATAGTGGCGATAACAATGACGTGTCCGGGGAGAGAGGAATAGCCAAAACTCATTGCAGAGCATTAGAGCGTATGATGGCTAGGAAAGAGTTGGCTACATTGGTTTTCAATAAGTAGGCCAAGTGTTTGTCCAAAGAACGAGCAAAGTGGTCTATTAGGGTCACAAAAATAGGAAATCAAGGGTCCACGTCAAGTACAATAGTTGGCATTAGGTTCCAAAGGACTATAAGGAGACCCTATGGATGTAATGCAAGGTACCATTAATGGCCATAGTGTTCTTTGCATCTCTTATTGAACATATTAACGTTCCCCTTATTTTAACTCCTATTAAACATATTTTAACTTTCCCCTTATTTTAAATTTCTCCTTATTAAACATATTAACTTTCCCCTTATTTTAACTCCCGTCGTTCTAAACCCTCTTAGGGACCTTTCGAAATCAATTGTCTGGATATGGAATTTCTAAGAAAGAAGGAAATGACCATGATGTGTAAGAGTTGGCGGGAACACAAATATACTTTGTCTAGGCCATGGATAACGTACACACACATTCAACCGGAGAGTTGGGAAATCCACAGGAGAAGGGCTTTGGAGAATGATTCTAATGTTAGTAATAAAAAAACTAATTTATAAAGTATTTAGATGAAGGTGTCTTTAGTGTTAACATGTTTCTAACATAGGGTACATGGAAAGAAAAACAAAGCTTAGCTAGTCTGAATCTAGTTCCTCATTATTTAAGTTGTGGGAGGTATGGAATGGCGGCTATGAAATCAGTGGAAGAACGTCTTGAACAAAATGTCTGAATTGCAATCGAGGCCATGATGACCGAAGAAGAGGCAAGGGTGGATGTGAATGATATTGATAGGTGTTATTTGTTTCTCAAAGATCGACAAAAAAAGGAGAGTATGTACGAGAAAGTGGTGGAAAGAGAAATTACGAAACGGGTGGTAAACTTTCACGTCCTTTTTTTTCTCTACCCTATTTCCCATTTATAGTTGCTAATCAATTCCAATAATTGTAATGGATAGGAAAAATTAAAGAATGACAAATTGGAGGGAAAATTCATACCCACGTTTAAGAAAGACATACTTATTGAGGCTACACTAAAAAAACAAATCATGCGGGGCGTATTAGGGGAGTGGGAGGGTTCATGACACAAAGAGAGGCATTTGGGATTACTTGGTACTAGAGGGGTGTACAACCATTGCGGATACACACTTTGCAAAAACAGGTCCTTTAACAAGAGAAACTGATTGAGCAACAAGACATTCTCATTTGGAAGTTGATCCAACACACCAGCCTTGCTATTCCCAAGAACTTAGATGATTTGATACCCAATTAGACACCGACATCAAGAGGATCACTCCATTCTCCCAAGGATATTGAGGTAAATCAAAAGGAAATCATTCAAAGTCCTAATGATGAGGCCAACAACCTCAACAAGGCCGTCTTTGCAAGTGATAAAAGGTACACAGTTAACTTTTTGAAATCGTTCCTACCAATTTTGTTGAAATGGTTGACAAATGTAATTGGTGCGATGTAAGGTTCTCATGTGTATGAATTATACATTCATCGAGTCACAGATGGTAGACCACTTCACGTAGCCAATGGAGTTTTGCATGAGTTAATGAGATATCATCACACAGTACCAATTGTAAAAGGTTTGTCAAGAGTTTCTATGGACAAGGTGTTGGTGAAGGGCGCTCCATTGCCCATTCTGGCTGGCGAATACAGAAATGACAGGCCAGCACTTGGAATGTTTCTTTTGTGCCCACGTCAGCTTATTTATGCTGATCCTATAAGGGATCGCCATTTGAAAGTCACACGTCCAACACCTAAAGTAGTCCAAGCTACACCAAAACCGGTCCACAAAACACCCAAACTGATCCAAACAACACATGACAACATTAGACAACCAGTTCCAAGAGGACAAGGCCCGAAAGACTCACCTTACTTCGTACGAGTGCTAAACAATTTGCTCAATCACATGAACGGAACTCGACTTACTCTTTTTTGGGTAACGATTGCGTATTTGGTGCGAAACGAGATATTCTCACGCTATGGAGTGATTTCGAAGACTTATGAAAATGTGAGCAAGTTCTGATGTCCATATACATATTGTATGTAACATTTATTTATATATACATTTATTTCTTGTTCACTATTTATCAATGTCACATTGTTTACAACTAATGTGAAAATTTTCTACTTTTTAAGGTACTTTTATTTTATGTATAATCAAAAGAAGGCATGGGTAAGATACATGTTCCCGGTGATGAATCGAGAAATTGGATGTACAAAGCAAGAGAGAATCAACTGCATTCGCAAAAATCTTAGGAGCAGGGATAAGAGAAATTGGTCATAGCGCCCTATATTGAAAGGTCTATTAACAATCAAAGTTACATTCAAACATAATTTAGGCTATTTTATTAGCATTCTTTAGTTTTGTTTTATTAGAGATCATTGGCAATTGATCATAATTGTTCCGGAAAACAAGCGGGTGTATTGGATAGACCCATTGCACTTCCAACCATCGAAAGCATTTGTCAAGATTTTGGAGTCACTATGAAGGGCACTTGTGAAGTTGATGGAATGAAATTTGAGGTGGTGGAAATCAAGGTATAAACTAGTACAATTTCTTTTCTTTTTCCAAAGTTATATATTTAGGTATTTCTACACGTTACAAGTTTAATGTGGTTTTAACTCAGTACAAGAAATATGCCCAAATGTGGGAATGCGACTATTGCATAATGGTGTATGCAATAGAGTGCATAGAAGGTGTAAATGATGATTTGCTTGAAATTGACATCTTGAAACTCTTAGGTTCTTCTGAAGGCAACGAGGCCCTATTCAAAAGAAGAAATCAACAATGCAAGGGATTGTTTGGAAAGGCATCTCATTATCAACCGCTCCCACTCTCTTGGAGACCCCAACTTGGTATAGTAACACAATTTAGATACATTAGCATGTAGGGATAGTTAGGGATAGAATTATGTTTATTTCTATTCCTATCTATAGAATATTGCTTAGTTAGCATTTTCTATAGATTTTTGAGACCAAGTAGAGTATATTCGTGTATTATGTTACAATTCTGTCTCCGAATGAGGCCTATTTTGAGTCGGGGATATGAAGGAAAATATAATTTTCAAATTGTGAGTTTTGTTCGGTTTCGAGTTTGTAATGACATTCGGTCCTATTATATTGTGTAGCCGAACAAGCTTACAAACTCATAAGCAAATTTTTTTTTAAATGTGCTCCCAAAAATTTACAGATTTGGACCAAAATGGAGGGCCGATCATGGAACTACCCAGCTCATAAGGCCAAAAATAGACACGATTATCGTTTTGAACTTGGAACTACAACACGTTCCGAGTTCATAACCATTGGCACAGGTCCGAAGAATCTTGAACGGTTTCTGAGCTTGGAAATCGGTCAAGTCGATTAAACTGGACATTTAAAGGTGGTTTTTAACCGCCTTGAATAAGGATCTGAGTTTGGAATGGCTCCCAGAGACGAAGGAACCTAGACTCCTTCCGAGTTTGGAACATATTAAAAGTGGTTCATCCAACCTTTAAAAGGTGGTTAAGGCGGTTCATAAATGCCTTTAATTGAAGACGACCAAAGGCACGACCAGAGAAGGCTCTTTGAAAGTGCCCTCTTTGGTCCGATAAATCCACCATTCCTCCCCCCCCCCAGTGTTATTCATAAGATTTTCCTGAAACTTCTCTTTTCTTGAATTGAAATGAAACCCCTAACCTATCACATCTCTTTAAAAAAAAGTCAAACTTTATCCATGATATAATTTATCCTTAAACTAAAATTAATTATAATATCTTCCTTAATTTCTTAATTATTTGTTAGGAAATAGATTCGAACATGATTGTCTACTACTCCGTCCATATTATAATTGTACATAAAATATTTTAGTTAAATTTATTAAGATTTGAGATTTTTTAATATAATTATGGGGTACATAATTTGGCTCCCCGTGCCATAGAAAACTAGAAAAAATTTTACAAGTGATCTATTATTAAAAAAATTTACATGTGGAGGAACTATTGTTCCCATCAAGCGAGAAGAAGATCTAAGACCCCGAATATACTATAGAGTAGTATCCACTTCCTTGTGATTCCACTCAAACGAAACCCCACCCCCCTTTGTTGATTCGTAGGTGGCCAGACAAGGGAGTACTAAGGCTAAATGATTTAGCCTTCAAAAGAGATGAGAAATTTTTTGTTAAGAGAAGAGGAGAATGATTACAAGAAGGAGTGACGATCCTACATGCAGGATCCTAATTCTTACTCAAATCAATTCTTCTTCTTGTGAGGTTAGGTACAGCTAGTATTCTTTCATACGAAAGAGCCCAGTATCTTCAGTGAATCAAATTCAGCATCTTTGGAGTTGGTACTAGCCGCTTCCCTCTGCATAGAAGAAGAAAACAGCAGTACTTGTGTGCGATATAACAGAGAAGAAGAAACAGTGTATATCATACATGCAACACTCATCAGTATCAAACAAATTCCATGGCATCAGACAAGGATCAACAAGGTAGATCATTTTGGTACACCTCAATATGGCAGTAGGATGGTAAAGCATTTCAACACACAACTACTAATAAGTACCCTATACTAAAAGCATTTCAGTATACAGAATTACTAATAAGTACATGATATTGAAATCACTATCAGAGCAGCATGATCAGATAGTTAGACTGAAAATAGAAAAACGGAAACATGGGAGATATGTTTAGATCAATGTAACCTCAATTAGGGAGGGTGGAAATCCCTGAATCTAGTAGATGGCATGGTTATTTTATCCAAATGGATAAGTCCTTTTAGTTTTCTATCAAAATGTGATGCATCGATGTTACTAGAATCATCTGGAAATATTGAGTGATCAAATTTAGCAATATAGTTAGCTGGTTTATTCTCTTTTCTATGAATGAAATTTAGACTGTTTCACCCTAGTAGCCTTTTCACTTTGAGTGCTGCAAAGTACATTTCAAAGGAAGCTACCGGTCATTTGAATAGCTCTTACACAGTCATATTTATAAACCACTCCATTGAAATTTTCTGACATTGCAGTTTGGATGGATAACTGAATACTGATCAGTTCAGCCTCCAAAGTAGATTCAGCCCGAGAGGATAGAAAATTAACCTTGATTACCTACCCTCTATGATTTCTAAATAACAGTCTGTGATTACTAATTGAGGAGAAAGATTCACCCATGTTACACTTATAACCAAGAACTGTAGGATACCAAACTACAGGTATTGGGGGTTTAACTTTTTTCTTTCCAAAGTATGGTATTAAACCTGCCTCTATCTAGTAAATATCAAATTCTGAGCTCTTGAAAATTGGGAAAACAACAAAGATATTGAAACACATTTACTTTATGCAGGGCACTACTGAGTCAATGGTTTGGGCCATATTATCATAGAGGAAAGTATTTTTTTTCCACAAGTGCCAGAAGGTGACTAAGGCAACAATAAGGACTACAATTTTTTGTGACTTAAAAGAAGTGTCAAAATACATGTAAGAACTTATTCTGTCCCACACTGAAGGGTATGTTTGGCCAGCTATGTTTATGAGAAGATGCATTTTTTACCACATAGTGGATGAAAATTGACATTCATTGAAAACAAATGGTCAACGGAATCAACCTGATTACAGAATGGACATTTAGACACCATATTGATGCCTATTGATAGGAGGATGTTATCAAATGGCAAGAAATTATTCATGAGCTTCCACACAAAGATAGAGAGATTACCTAGTATACTTTGCTTCTAGATTTTATCTAGAGATGGTATTGGGGTTGCTCTTTGTCTAAGATCCAGGTATGCACTCTTAGTGGTGAAAGCACAATTTTCAGTTGAGGTCCATATGAGTCTGTCCTCTTGTTCAGGGATCAGCTGAGCATCTTTCAGAATTGATAAAACATTGGTAGCCAGAATTGGCTCCAAAGTGGTCATATACATCTTCCCGTTAGCTACAAATTTTGCCATTGAAATATGAGGGAATAGAGGGTTCTGATCTAGCCATTAATAGCACAAGACTCCAGTATCAGACCAGTTTCCATTCCAAAAACTACAACTGCCTTTGCATGAGATTATCTTTGAGTGTGAGTTACAAAACTCAGTGACTTGACAAATCCTTGACCAAAGAGGGCATTGTAGTGTAGAATCAGGGAGAGACCATAGGAATTTTGCCCTTACTCTGTCATTAATTTGCATTTTCCACCAAAGCATACATGAAAATGTAGAAATGGATGTGTGAAGATTCCTAGAACCTAAACCATTTTCCTTTATTGGGAAGTATGTTGTTGGCCAGGATCTCCACACATTCTTATTTCCATGCTCTGACCCAAAAACATGTTGAAGTTTTTTTTCAAGAAGCTTAACTAGTGATTTTGGGAGTTTCGTGGTAGCAAAAATATGCAGAGGCATGGACATGAGGCATGCTACCTGTTTGGTTTAACCAGATGTTTTTCCAATTATTAAGCTTTGCATATATTTCTTCAATTAGGTGATTATATTTAGACAACTTGTTTTTTCCCCTGAAAATGGGGACTTCCAGATACTTGAAACACTCTTGGCCTTTTTTTCATACCTAGGATTGAATGAACAAGTCTGTGACAGACAGTAGAGGCTTTTATGGGGAGATAGTACTCACTTTTGTCGAAGTTTATCAGTTGGCCAGATGTGGACTAATAAGCTTGTAGGAATTTTTTAAATTCTTATCAAGTTCTGTTTTCCAGCTCTGAGAAAAATCACAGTATCATCAGCATACATTAAATGTGTGATTTTAGCTGAGTGAGTGGAGCAGTGAAAGTACTCTACTTTCCCTTCCTGGAAATATAGCTTTATAGCTCTAGAGAAGGATTCAGTGAGTACATTATACAGAAATGGTGACAATGGATCACCTTGTTTAATACCTCTGGAGGCTTTTTAAAAGCCACAAAGGGATCTATTAAACAGAACTGAGAAAGTGGTAGAGGAGATGTTTGTTAAAATTAATTTAAAAAAGTGACTTGAAAAGCCAAATTGTAGAAGAATGGAGCTTAAGAAACCCTAAGAAACCATATCAAATTCCTTATGCTTGTCAAGCTTAAGGATGAGATTTTGGTTACTTCACTTTTTATTGAGTAGCCTATACATTTTTTGCATTTGGTTTACATTTTTAGAGATGTCCCTATTTTTTAGGAAGACAGACTATTCAACTAAAATCAGTGATTCCTTAATGGGATCTAGCCTATTCATTAAAAGCTTAGACAAGATTTTATTAATGAAATTGGACAAGCTTATTGGTTTGTAGTATGAGAAGGTTTTTGGGGTTGGTTTTTTAGGGATAAGTGTGATCCATGTGGCTAGGAGAATTGGGTGACCTTTGAGGTATGAGTTGACAGACTCCAAAAGGTCATTTTTTATGAACTCCCAAGCAAAAACGTAAAACCTTGCTGGGAATCCATTAGGGCCAGGGGCACTGTCTGGATTAGATCTAAATACAGTAGCCTTGACTTCCTCCTTATCAGCAGGTCTGATTAAATCAGAGTTTGCTAAGTGGAAATGAGAGAATGATTCACTTTTAAAAAGTTTTTCCCAATGAAAGGCTCAGTGGTCTGAACCATCCTGGGATAGAAGCTATATTTCGATTCATCCGATGCTCTCCACAGTTGAAAAAAACCAGACGTTATTTGTATTCCTCGAAAACAATGTCTTGATTTCTAGTGGCAATACATCGCTCCTCAACTCGTTTTAAAAAAATAGGATTACGTGCCCCTGCTTGTCAGGGTAAGAAGGGGTAGAGAAAATGCCTCGAGCTCTGCTATTCTGCCCAAGCCTGGCTGAGGAAGATTTACGGAACGTAAAACAAAAAAATAGGATGATGGCGCCCTCAACTCGTTTTAAAAAAATAGGAGGAAATTTTGTGTCTCAACGAATCACACGTACGAATTCCTCGAATTTTAGGCGGGATGGGGATTGTAATTATTTCTACCTCTGAGGAGCCGTATGAGGTAAAAATCTCATGTACGGTTCTGTAATAGCGATGTGAACATTGGTATGGAAAGGAGATGCTAAATAGATACGATCCCTCCGTCACCCCAGAATGAAAGGGGCGATCTCGTAGTTCTTGGTCTCCTTTTTTTAAATACAAAAGTTCAGTCTTTTATGACGAATTGAAAAATTAGGCAGTAGCGGGTCAAGGGCTCCTTCTTCCTCCCCCTCTTCAACCTCCGATTCGGATCTTCTGATCAATCCAGAGACCATTTGGATTCTTCACGCTCCAAATTTCTAATGATTCACCGAATCTTTCGGGATTTAATCCCCTAGAGATCATAAACCTTTTGAATCAATTACCTCTCAATGTTTTTGGGTTTACGACGAAACCTAGAAATCGATCACTGATCCAAATCCATTCGATTAATTCTTCTAATTACCTCTCGTTATTTCATACCCCCCCTTTTCTTTTCGTATGATTTTGCTTACTATACCTGTTGCTGGAAGTATCGACGTAATTTCATAGAGTCATTCGGTCTGAATGCTACATGAAGGCGCAGCTTAGGTGGAAGGCGAAGAAGGCCTCCTTCCGGGGGGGCCCGAGCCCAGAGGCAGACCTACGTCAAGAAAACCGTACCTTTGAAAGACTTTGGTAGTGCCCGGGGCTCTGACCGCGTGCCTGTTGAAGAATGAGCACTCATTCCCTATTTCCGTCTTCATCGACGTTGTTTTGCGACGGGAAGACCGAGAGCGAATTTTAGAGACGCCATGGTAAGGCGTAAGTCATCGGTTCAAATCCCCAGTATAGGCTGGTACGATTCAATTCAACATTTTGTTCGTTCGGGTTTCATTATGCGATAAGGATATCTACGATCCTGACATAAACATAAGTGTTTCCCTCTCGACGATGAAGCTTATCCCCCATCGTCTCACTGGTCGACCTTGACCCCTGTTATTGACCCCGTAACATTACCGGATTTAGTCGCAGTAAAATTAATCCTTGTTCATACATAGGCTTCTCTGGTATGAAATGAGCCACTTCAAATAGGCAGGACCTCCCCTACAGTATCGTCACCGCAGTAGAGTTTAACCACCTCCAAGGTCGCATACCCAAACGGAAACTAAGTTCCCACTCACGACCCATGTAACAAGCTACAGTTTTACGGGCCCACTGGACCAGAAGCTTCTCAAGCTCAAGCTTTGATAAAATTCTTCAGTAATAAGGTTGGAATTTATCAAACCTTGAAGGGGGCCTATCGCGGAAGAATCAAAGAAATGTTTTTACCCTCTAAAAATTCGATAGAAAATTTCCCGCTCTAATAGCTCCGAATAAATTAAATACGTGCATTAAGATACGACCTTGACCTTCCGGCACTGGGCAGGCGTCAGCCCCGTTCCTAAGAAAAGGAATTGGTCCATTTTTCGGGGCGTGGAGAGTAAGGTACATTTTTGATCATCTATATAAAAAAATAAGTATAAGCCCCTCTATTACTTCAATTCCTTGAACCCGAAGTTTTTAGTTATTTCAATCATAATTTTCTTTCGTTTTAGTCTTTTTGCGATTTATTTACATACCCGAACAACTAGAAAGACCCACGCTTTAGCACCTGGTGCAACAGCTCCTGGTGCAACAGCAAGCACCAGTTTAACCAATTCATTGGGCCTTTCGATACAATCAAATAGAAAGGCCCAAGGGCGCCCCAAGTTAATTCACGAGGTTTTTTAAACCACAAATTAAAATTTAAGAAAAAATAGGAGACTACAAATGAAATTCTTTTTCTCAATTTGATTTTGATTACTCCTGGTATTGATCTTGATCCAAGTCCTAATTGACAAGCCAAGCCATAAGAAGAACCATGGTATGCACTTCCGCGTCCTAGCTCCATTTTTCCTATTGAGGCCGAACCTAAACCTGTGCTCGAGAGATAGCTTACTTCAGCGCCGTAGCGCCTGGTACTCGAACATTGGCTCGCCCTACGTTTGGAAGATTTGCGAATTCCCGTTGCTTTTCCCTGGCGCAGCTGGGCCATCCTGGACTTGAACCAGAGACCTCGCCCGTGAAGTAAATCATTGTTCTTGCATATCCCTGCCGGTTTTCCAAATTAATCCCGCGGATATATATAATTCAGACAGAACGGGCCAATCTGGTCTTTCACAATAAAGCGATCGATGGAACTGCCATGAAACGACTTGTTTTTGGTCCAAAGATGAAATTCTTACTGATAGTTGCATCATGGTTGTCGAACGAGATATTATACATAGAGTTTCATTTCGAAAAGCAATGAAAAAAGCTATTGAATTAACTGCTTGGTTTTTTTTTATTCTAAATCCATATAGATCGCCCCTTTCATTCTGGGGTGACGGAGGGATCGTATCATTCGAGCCGTCCTCGCGATTTGCTTTTAATAAAAAATCAATTGATATATTTATTTATTGCTCATCCTTCGCTGTAATAATATCTCGGGGTTTGAATCAATAGGTCTTCAAATTGTTCATTTGAAAAAATGGAAACCCTTCTTATTGGATGGTCATGATACTTCGGTCCTCTTTCCCATTACTTAGAAAAAGTGAGCCAAAACTTTATTTTCTATAAAAAAGGATTAAACCCTTTAACTTCTTCGAAAATCCAGGATTTGAATTGATGTCCTTTCATTTTGATTCTCTTTTTTATTTCATGATATCTTCGTTTTATAAAGCAAATCGACTTCGATTCTTGAATAATCCACATCACTTTTGCTGATTATGAGGTCCCAATTTTTGGCTGTAGGGGACACCAAAGGCCTCTGCCCTTCCATTTTAAGCCTAAAAAAAATAGAGAGGAAATGAGATCCTTTCGATGACCTATGTTGTGTTGAAGGGATATCTATCTAATCCGATGATCGATTGCGTTATTCTCCAATTTATTGATTTGCATTAACCCTAGATTCTTGCTCCGAAAAATGAATTAAGACGCGGGGCTCGAGAATTAATGTGTATTCGAATCATAGCCGAACCTAAACCTGTGCTCGAGAGATAGCTGCATTTTGAACGAATAAAAAATAAAAAAGGTCGGGTTGAGGGAGAGTCTTTCGTTCTTTCCGGATCAGGACAAAAAACCCGGGTTTGAATTCTTGGAACGGAAGAAAATAAAGTTGGGAGCTTTAGCGGGTCGTGATCAAGAAACCACCGGTTTCGCTTGGTGGGCCGGAGATAGTTTTCTTTGTATCATTTCCCAAAAAGTGCACGGCAATAATGACATAACTGTACTACTGTGTAAACAAAAGAGTTTGAGATTTTTGAATAATGAAACACCTTCATCTTCTATTTTAGATTGGTTACTAATCCAAGAGCCATCTTGCTTTTGGATTTTTGGGATCAGGTTTTTTGCATTTTTCTCTTTAGTAGACATATGGAAGAATTTAGTATTACTGTCACCAAGTTTAATCCATTTTTACTTGGATTTATGGTGCCAGAACTTTTATTATTCTTTTAATGCTCTTAAGAGGGAGGTCTTTGCCTGATTAATCTTAACTAAGTTGATATCTGATTGGTTAGTCAGATAATCTATCTCAGCTTCAGAAACCAGTTTTTCAGCCATAGAAATATTTTGATGAATATCACCAAAATGTTCTTTATTCCATGTTCTGAGATTTTTTTTAAGCCTTTTAAGTTTGAAACTAAATCTTTCCATTCCTTTTAGAGAGCACGCTTTATTCCAGACTGCTAATGAGGTTTCCTAGGTCTTGTTCCCTGTTTAACCACATTTTCTGGAACCTGAAAGGTTTTGGCCTTCTAACATCAGAAGTCTGAATGCTTAAGAGTATGGGACAATGATCTAATAGGACCCTATTTAGAACTTGGATTTATGAATTTGGAAATCTATTGATCCATTCATGGTTGCTAAGTCCTCTATCTAATCTTTTGAAAACCCAACCTACTACCCTATTATTAGTCCATGTGAATCTGCATCCAATAGTGTTAATATGTAGAAGTCTCAGGTTGTCAATGAATTCATTAAAATCTTGAATACTTCCTCTATTACTAGTTTTATTGCCTCTATATTCTAAAACTGAGAAGATGGCAATAAAATATCCAATCACTATGAGAGGCTGGGGAGAGATGAAATCATTTAAAGCTGTCAGGTTGAGCCAGAGATCTTTCCTCAGATCTCTAGTTGTTTTGGCATAAACACGCACACCTAAACAAGGAAATGTAGAGGTAGACTTTATGATTTCCATAGCAAGGAATTAGGTATACTGGGAGTGTAAGGTTAGCTTAATCGAATTGTCCCATAATAGCTAGATTCTTTTATTATCAGCCTGGAAATGATTTTTAAAGCCTAATTTAAAATTTTCAACTAGCAATGTCCTGGTTATTATGCATGGGTTCAATTAGGCAAAGGAGAGATACTTTATGTCTAAGCACTAGAGATTTAAGCCTATAAAGGGATTTATTATATCCTCTACTATTCCAAATTTAAAAGCTAGCTACAGTTATGTGTTCTGACATTTAAAATTTGAAGGATTTAGTCTTATTGGATGATCTTAAGATCATATTTAGGCCTAAAAAATAATTTTTCAGTTTCTTGTTTTTAAAGTTAGAATCTGAGATAGCTAGAGGCAAGTTATCTTTAACCGAAATTGAAGAACCTGTCATATCAATGATTTCCTTGTCTGATGAGGATGAGTATATCATTGTATCCATAGCTTCAGTGTAATCCAAAGCTGGAGAACTACATTTCTTGCTATAGGTTGAGTCTTGTGAGTTGTAACCAGCTTTAGCTATATCCTGTAAAAGAGAAAAGAAGTTGTTAATTCTCACAGCTTCTTCATAAGGGATGATAGCAAGTTTGGGTGAATGAGATAAAATTAAATCATCCTTTGCCCAACTGGAATTGCTATCAGTATAGTTAAAAGGGATAGAGGGATATTGAATTCTGCAGTAAGGCCAACTTCTTCCTGAGTGATGAGTTTCTCTGTTGAGAGAACATCAGAAGAAGATTCTTGGTGTTGCGCTAGAGCATCAGAGGAGGATTCCTGGTGTTGGGAGGACATCGGAATGGCCTCCAATTTCTCCGAGACTGAGAGACATGATGGACCACTCTGAGCTTGTGTTCCTGCTTTAGACTGAGAGCCTCTTTTAGGATGTTTTTATTTAGTACTATGGTTCCTTGAACCATATGGCCTATCAGTATTTTAAGGTGATTCTATGTGGGAGGGGGTAGGGAGAGGGGTGGAGGGCTGTGTTATGGGAAGGCTCAGGCTTAGAGGTTAAGAGTGTTCTGGACTGAGACCCTGTTGAGCATTTTCATTAGGAATAGTGGAAGGAATACCCTGAAGATTTGAGCAATAAGTAACAATATTATCTTGTGTGACATTATCATATCCATCTATAAACTTTATAAAAATTATTATTATACGTAATTAAATATTTACACAAATTTTTTTTATAATAATGGTTCATCCTTCATTCATTGATAAGGAAGTTGGTACATGTTACATTATCATGTGCTAGATTATTCGCCTCGATGATTGCTAGTCTATCCACCTTAAGTATTGATAATATGTGGAACACCATCCCTAGAATTATAATTTCCTTAACTAATTGCCTTATATTTGGCGGGATATCTGGGTAATTGGTGATATGTCGTAACACATTTTCACAGTCTGTCTTTATGAGTAGATGCCAATTCCTTTTGTTACTAGCCTGCTTCATAGCCCGAATATAGCCCTTAGCTCAACCTGGACCACCGAGGATGCATGGATGGTTGCATTTCCTTTCCACCCTGCCTATGTGGGAGGCTTTGCGTACCACGCCGCCACTCCTTCTCCATTGTTGCTGCAGAACGCTGCATCTGTAGTAATAATTGTGCTTTCATGAAAGATATGGTCTACATAATGATCCTTCTTCAGCCATATGAGGGTGATGTCTCCCATTTTTCCTATCTCTTTGAGTGGCTCCTCACCTGTATCATTTTGTGGTGTTGTACCTGTGAGATCCAGATCGGGGTCCAAAGTGTGCATGTCCCGGACCTTATCCCTTGTCCTAGCTTTGTTGGTCAATCCCTCTATTTTATCCATTATATGTTTGAATGAAATAGGTGCTTGTTATAGTGTGACGGAGCATCTCGAGTACCAAATACCCCATATTATAAAACATGTGAGTTCTCGATCATCCTTCTCCAGAGCAATGTTAAACCATTATTGGATCCATACTTTGAAGGAAGTTGGGATACCTATGCTGAAATATAAACCCAATCTGCTATGCCTCCATACCTTTCTGGCTAAGTCGCATTCAAACATCATATGCTCTATTGATTCATCTGCCCCGAGCACATTTGGCATTTTGTGGAAACAATCATACCTCTTCTCGGGAGATTTGGAGCTATTGGGCATGCCCCATGATCATTCTCCAAATAAGAAATTTTATGTTTTTTGGGATATTAGCATTCCATAGATACTTCCACTTTTTTTTTCTGACTGATTTGCTGGTGGTGTCGTTGGGGATGGGGGTTTATCTCAAATCTTAGCTTCCTTTGCTGTGTGATAACCCATCTTGACTGAGCATTTCCCTGATGCCTCTTTGTCCTATGCCAGATAATCTACATCCCAAAAATTATGCATCAGGATGTATATTTTTTTTATTTCCCTGATTGTGATAGGTGGGAATAAAGTTCTAAGTAGCGGTATCCTCCAGGATCTGTGTGCGTGGATGAGATCTGAGACTTTAAAACCTAGAGATGGGAAGATACTTGTTTCATATTTGATTGGGTTAATCTCATTTGGTATCCAATTCTGTTGAACATCCACTGCATCACCTGTCACAATGTTGCACTTTAGGTGAGGTTTGATTAGTTTGAGTCCACAAAGTATTCCCTTCATCCGTAAGAATCTCCCTGTTTATATTTTATCTATAGAAAGTCCTGGTTCCTACAGTATTTAGCAAGAAAGAACTTTGAGAAGAAAGAATCTTTGTTTTGTATGAGTGTCTATGCCTGCTTCCCCAGCATCGCTTGGTTCATTTCAAATATAGATCGCGTCCCTAGTCCACCATGCCATTTTGATTCACACAGCTTATCCTATGACTTCCAATGTATCCCTCTCCCTTTCGGATCTCCTGCCCAGATAAATCTTTCCATCTGTTTGTCAATCTCTTTTGCGATTGTTTTTGGTATCCTAAAAGTCCCAATGGTATACTTTGATAATGAACAAAGTACATGCTTGCACAGTGTGATCATGCCCATTACTGACAGGTTGCTCTTCCTTCACGCTGTTGTCTTTGATATAATCTTTCTTTTCAAGCCTTTAAACAATCTGACTTTTGAACCCCTAAATTGATGTCATAGCCTAGGTATTTCCCTTGCAGGAGATCTGGCTTTATGTTGAATCTCAATTTGATCAGGTTCTTGGTGAAGTCAATGGCATTTGGGCTTATCATGAATGAAGATTTCTCAAAATTCAGTCTCTATCTCGAATAAGCTGCGGACATATTTAATGTAGTTGCTAGTTTCTTCACACCCCTTTCTGTGACCACAAAGAAAAGGACACAATCATCCACAAACATCAGATTTGAGACACTTGGCATGCCAACGCCACATTGGACTCCCCTGCACACCTGTTGGAATGGTGGTGATGCAATCATGGACGACAATTCTTCCTGGCACAAGATGAACATGAATGGGGAAAGTGGACAACCTTGCCTTAATCCTTGTTTAGGTTTAAACGGTTCTGAGAGCTCCCCGTTGAATTTAATAGAGTATGTGACCGTAGTGACACACTTTATGATCCACTTAATTGGAAATCCCATCCAGCCCATGACATTCCTGCAAAAGTCCCAAGACACTCTATCGTATGCTTTGCTCATATCAATCTTCAAAGCTGCAATGGCTACTTTCCCTCTCTTCTGCTTCGTAACCTTCTCTATTAGCTCGTGTGCTAATAATGAGTTCTTGACTATTGACCTTTCTTTTACAAATCCCACTTGGTTGTCAGATATTAGATACCCCATTATGTGTTTTACTCTATTCGTTAGTACCTTAGCAATTACTTTATACGTAACATTGCACAAGCTAATTGGTCATAAATCAATAGGTTTTCTGGGTACCTTTGTTTTTGGAATTAGTGCGATGTTGGTGGCATTCCATTCTTTCAGCAATCTTCCAGTTTTGAAGAACTCATGTACTGCTTTCACGAGATCGTCTCTGACTTCGCTCTAATAGTGTTTATAAAATCCCGCTGGAATTCTATCTGGTCCCGGTGCCTTCCAATTTCCCATTTGGAATACTGCCGCTCTAACTTCTTCTTCCATTACCCCTGCTGATAGCTTCCGTTATTGGTCCGAGTTAACCGTTGGGTCAATAAGTTGTAGGACGTCATTGACTTTAGTATCCTCGTATGCATCCTGTGGCATGATAGATTCGTTGACAAAAACCATACTAACATGTTCTACCACTATTTGCCGCAATTTATTCGGATTGGTTACCCACCTCCATTGATTGTTCTTCATCTGTGTGATTCGATTCCTTCCTTGTTTCTTCTTGGTTCATTTGTGAAAGAAACTTGTATTCTTGTTTCCTTCTGCATCCCATTTAATCTTTGCTCTTTGTTTCCAGAAGTCATTTTGTTGGTTTAGTAGATCATCTAGTTCTTCTGATCTAATTCTCGCTTCTTCAAAATCATGGGTCATCTGAAGTCTATCTATTTCTTTTTCCTTCCTTCGTATCATGCTGTCCAATACACCCATGTTGTCTCTTCTCCAGTTGCTGAGCTTAAGCATTGTGGCTTCTAGTTTCTTCTCCAGCATAGGCATCTAGCAGTGTTGAGATGTTGACGAGCCTTGTCATCAGCTTTGGTTCCCGCTTTGGTTTCGCTCTCTTTGCAGATTCTCTTTAATAATTTCTCTAACCTCATCCCTGCGGATCCAGAATGCTTCAAAATTTGGCCTTTCTTTTCTCCTTTTTCCCGTAGCCTGATGGTGTGTGTTCAATACCATTAGCCCATGATCTGATCTTGACATTGGTAGGTTCCTAAGAAAGTAAATTGGGAATAGGTCAACCCACATCTTGTTCGCAAATCCTCTATCCAGCCTTTCTACTACCAGTTGGTCTCCCTTCCGCCCATTTGACCATGTAAACCATGGCCCCTGATTGTGTAGCTCCTGGAGGTTATTCCTTAGTAGGACCTCATCCAGTGCAGCTGTCTACTGCTCAGTTACTATATTACCTCCTCTCTTATCTTCGTTCACCGTAACTTGATTGTAGTCCCCTATGATTATTTTCGGTAATGTGTTGTAGAGCAGTTCAGTGTTCCATTCATCCCAGACTTGTTCCCTCTTCCTTTTATCAGGATGTCCATATAGCAAAACAAGTTTCCATTCCTTCCCTACTAAGGAAGTAATATTACAAAATAAAAAATTTCGGGAGCTTTATTCCACCCCGAGATGGATTTTTGGTATCCAAGCCACACAGAGTTCACCTTTAGTACCCCTAGCATCTACAATAGCTTCTGAAATACGACATGTCTAGCCATTTGCACATCTTACTATTACTACATTTAGTTTCCATAAGAAATATAGTATTGAGTTTATGCTGCAAGACGAGGTTGTTGAGGGTGCTTACTGTCAGAGGGTGTGCCCGCCCTCTGCAGTTCCAGCATAGTAGATTCATGTACCTCTTGGTGGTTGTTCTGGACCAACCACCAAAGTACCACAGGTAATTCCTTCACAGGACTGCATAACCACTGAGACTATCTCTTCATTGGTCCGAGCACCAACAATGACCATTTTCCCTTGCTCCACTCCATCGTTGTAATCTATCTCATGAAAATTCTACACCACCCATATCAGTTGTGGTCAGTCTTCCAAATTTAAGCGTGATCTCTTATAAAATGCTATCTCACCCAAGTCCATCTTTAGTTTTCCTTTCCTTTTTTGTCCCAGCTTCCCTGCCACTGGCATAAGATCCTCCATAGCCCAAGTCAGATCCTCCGCTTCATAAATGGTAAACTTTGCTTCATTGGGTTCCGGCTGCGTTTGTTGTGTGGTCATCTTGGGGAAGAGGAATGTTGTGCCTCTTTGTCGTTGCAAGTTTCTCTCAATCATTAATCTTGTTGCAATGGTCAATTTTGAAGGGACTATCCTAGCTCTCATTCCACACCTGGATCCTCCACTATATCCCACCAATTTTCTTGAGCTTGCTTGATTCTCGTTGTTGTACGATTTAGATCCCCATACAGGTTGTTGAGGCAAATTTTTCCCTGATTAATTTAAGACTGGGTCTTCTTTGAAGTTATTTGCATTGGATCCCAGCTCCCTCCCATTTTCCACTTGGGCCTGACCATTCTTCAACCCATCCAATTCCATTATGCCATTGTTGTTGTCTATTATTAAAAGTTCCTTATCTTCTTTATTTTTCCTCCCATCCACCAACATACCTTTTTCCTCCATCTGATGAAAATGTAGTGTTAGCAAGAAGGCGGCCGGCAGTGGCATTCCATCGTTTGCTTCATCAGCCAACAAGGAGTTATCTCTGTCACTTCTTTCCGTTGCTTCCCTGCTGGTTTCCTCTGATTTTCTTCTCCGATCATTCTCCGGCACTAGCACGTCCATTCCATTCTTGGCACTGAATTTTGACTTGTTGTTTGCTCCTTCATCGACGGTGGTGAAGCTTGATGCCACCGCTATGGTCAATTGAACAATATTCTTGGATGTCTCTCTATTGTATATGTCCCCGCCATCTCCATCGTACAGCTTCGGTGACATCGCTTTTGGGTTCGCTACTCTAGCACCCTGCTTATGATGCACGCAATTATTATTGTGTTCCATGGATCCGGCATAGGTCAGCTATGGCGTCACCTCTCACTCTCTACTGTGCATTCCCGATTTGGCCTCCATTAGAAAAGGTAGTTTAGATGGATTGGGTACATATTTCTCTTGATTACCACACACTTTTGAGGAGTCGTTTGTGATGCGTTGAAGGCCTTGTTGTGTATTGTACCCTGGAGTTGTTGCCCCTTGTTCTATAGTTGAGCATCTGTCTCCAGTGTTGCTTTCTCTGGTGGCAATTGGCATCATTTCTCCGCTTTTGTCAGGTAGGAAGCTCTGTTGCTATTAGTTGTGCATAGGATTGGGAGGTTTTGGGTTAGGGATTGTTGAAAGTTTGGGTATGGGTCATGGTTTTCTTGTAATATGGGTGTTTTTTTGTTTGGGCTTCTTGTTACACCTTGGGCTTGGTTTTGATCCCTGGTGTGGGTTGGCGAGTTTGGGCTTTTATTGGTATTTTGGCCCAGGATCAATTGTAATAGCCATGTGGTTACTGGTTGAAGGCTATTATATTCAGGGTCTAGCAAGTTGGTTTCATTTGTAGGTTCCTGGCGGGCTTCATTAATGTGGAATAGTGAAGAGATAGGTAACTTACCATTTGTTGCGTCGTAATTCTGTACTTGCTCCCTGTCATTTTTTGCCGAGCATTCTTCATCACCATTTACTCCACCTACTCTCTCCCCCATATAGCTCTAGTACATGTCTTTATCTCTTTTCTAGACAATCGTTTTCTCCTCACACTGCCTTTTGCCTTTTCCTTTAATGTCTTTTGGAAGAAAGTTTTCCATGAGGGGCTCTTCTATTGAATGCTCGTTATCCTCCTCACCAACCATTTCTGCTTCATGTGGTGTAGGCTCCTCCTCTGGGTCTGAGTCGTCACTTGCCAAAATAGGATTTGACTGCCCCCAATGAAAACCTTCCACCAATTTCTTTTCCCAAATTTCTTCAAAGTTTTAAGCTGACTCAGTCATTCTTACCTGTATCGTCTCTAGTGTCGGTCCGATCAACTGAGTTGGTACTCTGTTCGAAAGATGGATTAGTCTTCCATCTTCGTTGATTGTTTCAAGTATCAACGAGTTTGGGTCGTTATCCCTTGCCACATTGTCCGCTGTAGTCCAATCTACAACCACGGACACTGTACCATTTGACCCATTATGTTCCAACATTCTCAACCCATTCGGGTTTGCTTTCTTAGTTGTCATGCCTTCTGTGGCTACCATATCATCGTGTTCAAAAGCACCATAGGGGTTTGTCACTAAATGTTGAGGATTTACCTGAACATCTTACTGGTTTCTGACTGGCTGAGTTCCTGTTGGTGTTGGTGCTTCCTCTCGGATAAATCCAATAGTCATATCAAAGTCAGGATAGTTCTCCGGGGAAGAGGATTTGTATTCCTCCCCTGTTTTGTCCACCCACACATCACCTTGGTCACCCTCTTGTGTTGCAAATGATTGTTCCTGGCCATGCATTGGGCTTCCTTGGATCTCTATATTATGCTCCATATTCTTGTGCTCAACCTCTTCCCAACTAAAAATTATATCGTCTTGATACTGGAACCCCTCAGGGATATCCCTTTTGTCCCCCAGAAAGTTGTGTTGTTTATTCTGAGAAAATCATGAGGAATTCTTGTAAACCTCCTCGCCGGAAAGTTTTGATGAACTCTTATTGTAGCTGGAAATAGCTCGGCAGCGTTATCCCAGAAAATCTCTACTCCCAACTTCTGACTTAGTCTTGCGAATCTTTCGGCAAGACAATAATCTAGAGCTACATCATCTTGGAAGCGGCATACTGGCATCGTATGCCCTAGACCACCACATCTTCTACACATCTTATGTACTCTCTCATACCCAATAGACATCCAGGCCTTCCCTCCCCTCCGTAGCTGGAAGAAAAAACCTAAAAACAAGGGCTCGTTTATTGGAACCCATATTCACACATTGGCATAGTCTCCATTTTCTACTGATGATAACCCCCCAAACACCACCTCTTCAGCCTCTCCGACCAAAATTGCGTACCTACCTACTGCTTCCGGTGGAAAATATTCTTGTGGAAGACCATAAATCCAGATGCACAATAAGGCGTGGGTAACACGCATATGTGAAAATAGCATTTCTGGTGCCCACCATCGCAGTGCTAGAAGCCCTCCCTCCACAGCCATCGGTCCGTTGTACAGGACAGCATTCATGTGCGGCCGGCTGTCAAACCTGAACACATAAAATCTCCCTGCTTTGACCATGACCTCCACTCCTCCACCCCAAAACTCATCCACGTGTGCTTGCATTCTTGCAGCACTGAAGTGTCCATAGTCCACCAAGTACCCCACCAACGAGTTGGCACCGAACTGGTCTCTGCATGTTGCGGTTAAAATCTGCTCTAGGTGGTACATCCTTGTATTCCTTCGAGAATTTAAAACCATATCACGAATCATCCGGCCAGTGATTCTCTAGTATTCGACACGCCATATGCCTGGTGACTTTTTTCCTTTTCCTTTTCTCCTTACCTTGTGTTGTAGTTCCGTAAAAACTTTCCTCCACAACTCGTACTGTCTATTTTAATTTATACTGACTTATGGTTTTCTGAGTAAATGTTGTTTGCTTTATATGGTTTGCAGGTGGCTTCCTCCTTCCAGAAAGAGACTGATCTCAGCTATAACCAAAATTATGTTTTATTTTTGGTAAGCTAAGAGGGTGGTTTGGTTGTTTGAATATTCCAAGACTTAAGGTATGGGAATGTTTGTTTGGTGATTATTTGGTATGGCTGGATAAAGCTTGAAGATTTGAGGTGGTAAAGCTCTCAAGTTTGAAGAGGAGAATTTGGAGTTTGAAGTTTTGCTAAAGCTCTCAAGTTCCAGAGAGAACTTTATCCTGTCAAGTTTTTGACTTCAGGCTTAAGAAGGAAGACATATAAATGTATTGAATATCGTCAAAACAATTTGTGTAATTTTGAGTGGAATAGAGTGAGTGCTGAAGAATAAAGAATTATCATTGACACCTTCTAAAGAAAATTAATTTTAGAGACCGAAACAGAAAAATGTAGCTATGAACTTCAAATGTCGAAGTGGAATTTTAGTCCATCACCATTTCAATTAGGTGTCGACGGCTAGTAAATGAGGAACAAGTAAAACCTAATGTTCTAGAAAAGTTTGATAAATAATGGTTGTAAATTTGTAATTGGTATTAATTAATGTGTATATGACTTTAAAAAATAGGTAACGAGGCCTGCTAAAAAACAGTTTAAAAATTAGTCTTGTTTCTTCATCAACCTTGACCTTTTCTTCGAGAAACCTCAATATCCCTGTACGTCATATCTTACCATTATTTTTAATTGCAAATTTCATAAAAAAATGCGACTACCAATTCATTGCGAGCTGGTGGCACAGAGAGTGATCAATATTGGACTCCTATGAGAAGAAAAGATTGTTTGTTTAATTAATTTGACTAATCTCTGAATTTAGTTTGTTCATATTTGTAGTCACAGTCAAAGTAAAGCCATACTATAACTTCTTAGTTTGGTTACGTTCTCCTAAGCTTCCTCATATGAAACAGGTGCTCGATCTGCATTGATTAGATGTGTCAATTTAGGTTATTGTGTCAGATTTGTATCGTACTGAAAATAGGTCGTGTTGAAACAGGTCTAGTTGAAACGTGTTAATTTAATTTATCGTGTCGAATTGGGTTGAGTCGGGTTGAAAATGTGTTAATGTTTTTTCTTTGGTGGAGTTGTGTCGGGTTGAGTTATTATCTGGTCGGGTTACTGTCGCGTAATTTTATACTCGGGTTAGGTCGGTCGGGTCAGAATGTTGTCGGGTTAGATCGGATCGGGTTATTGTCGTGTCATTTTTTGTACTGAAGTTTGTTCGGGTATGATCATGTCAGTTATTTTTATAATGTTTCATATTGGATTCAGATATATTTTGGGTTGGTTCATCTTAGATCAGGTTATATGCTACCCAATTAAATTTGGGTTGATTTAGGTTATATTTCAATAATATTATTGTTACAACTGCACTATTATCAGGTTTTATTTCGTTGTAACTTGTAACATTTAGTTATACAATACTGAAAAACAGGTATATAGGCATAGTATGTCATTGAGAGCAATATTGGTACTAAGAATTTCATAGGCACTGGTAATCTGGTAAATAAAACAAAATACTAATGCCTATGAATAAATTGTTCACTGAATACTGGTGCCTATCAAGAAAAAATGTCTGAATTTAATACTTTTCAGCATCGATTATGGATGAGTGACATATATTGGTGCTAATACCAGTGCCTATGATAGGAATAGTAATTTTTGCAATTAAAATAGTGGTGGTAAAATATCTTGCACCTATACCGGTGCCAGTATTGCATTTAATTTAAAGTTTTTAAAAATACTTTGAAGCAGCCCCATGCGGTTGCATTATAATCGTATAGGCACCGATATGTTAACGAATGGCACCGGCAGTCATATCAGTGCTCCATACATAGAAAAATTTCCAACATTTACTAGGTAGAATAGGAAAGAAGTTTTGAAAATGGGTTTACAGTATGAGTTACTCTAGAACATGTACTAGATTTTTTCAACATTTCACCAAAATATTGATTTATTTATATTTTTGTATTTAGGAAACAATAAATCATATATTTTGGAGCAATGGATAATGGGGTAACACAATTTTTGGCTATATTGTAATTTTCCAAAACTATGTAGAAGTAATCAATGTTGACTTTCGAGGCCCTTCAATTCACTCATACATGCCCAAATTTCAAAGTCGCAATCGTATATTATTGAATTTCATTTTGTTATCGCCAATTTCGGGATTCGACAACTCCAACTTTCTTGGAGGGACCTAAGTGCAAAATGTAAAAACGTTACTCGTAACTTCAAATTAAAATTCGCTCAAAAGTGATGCTACCATATACACCCCCATTTTATTTTCCAAGTACGTAACAAAATATTTATCAACAATCGAGCATAAGAACATATCCGTAATCATTTTCAATTTTCCTTTCTTACTTCTAAGTAATCAACTTTAAATTACTCTAAAACATTATTAGTGCTTTCCAACATTTCACCAAAAAATTAATTTATTTAATATTTCTATATTTAGGCAAAAATAACAAAAATAATATATTTTGGAGCAACGGATAATAGAGTAACACAATTTTGAACCACGGTGTAATTTTTCAAGGCAGTGTAGAAATATTCAATGTTGACTTGTTGCCTTTCAATGCCCTTATGTTCACCCATACATGCCCAAATTCCAAAATCGCAATCGTACATATTAATTGCATTTTAGTATCACCAATTTTGTCATTCAACAATTCCAACTTTCTTTATTTGACTATTATTCATTAGATTTATAAATTTAGTATTGTGCATTTTTAACTTAACCTTGTGTATTCAGATTTGTTATGAGTTGACTTTACGTACAAGTAATCATATATGTAAACTCGTAATATAAAAAAACCCCACTTTATTCTAATAAGTATGCCTAAAGAATTTATTAGTTTGATGCATAACCAAGTTGACTTGGTTCCATATTAAATGTTAATTGAACTTTTACAATTATATCTGTTTTGGGTTGATTGCACGTAGGGTTATATAGTTGATTAATCGGGTTGAATTGGGTTTGGGTTGAATTGGGTTCGGGTAGGATCGGGTTTGGGTTGATCTCGGGTTTGTGTTCAGATCGGGTTTGGGTCCATATTATCGGGTCATATTCAGTTTTGGGTTGAATTCGGTCGTGTCGGGTTCAGGTACATGTCGAAATCGAGTTCAGGTCAATATTTTTCGGAGCTGATTAGGTTTTGGGTTGATTCAGTCGTGTCAATCCAGGTCGAATTCTCGGTTCGGGTCAGAGATTGGCATCTCTAATTATGATACACTTTAAGCTTAGAATTAAGTTATGTTGACCTCACACTAAAGAACTAATAGGGTGGGTAGGGTTGATAAGAGCATGTACAATGGGTGGAAGAGGGGGCTTTGGTAAGTGTTAGGTCACAATGGTGAGGTTTTGGTGGATGTGTGTGGGAAAAATGGAAGAGACTCGATAGGAGAGGAGGGAAATCCACACTCCACAAAACTCTCTAAAATTCATCATAGGGGGGGGGGGGGTCTCAATGGTAAGTTGGAAAATTTAATGAGATAAAAGAGTCGGTTGGCTAATTATGCCGCACTTGCCCGCGGTTGGTAAGTGATGTATGGAAATCAAGACATATGGCCGACATAATTTGTGGAACCTAAAAGGGTTGGCCCGCTTGGCCGACCCTCGAAAAAAGGAAAAAAAAGGAAATTTTAATGAGATAAGTTATATATTCTAGTCCAATAGTATTGTGCCACATGTCTTCCTAATTTATATTTTTGCTCAATGGATTTAAATGGGTAAAACACAATTATCTTTAGAGATGGTCTCCTGTGAACCAGCCTAAACTTTAAGTACTGACATTTATGCAATTCTAACTACATTCTAGCTCCAAGGACCTATCTCTAATATTTTTCCAAGGGCTTTTTTGTCCAACATTTTTCCACCATCTACAATCTGCAAGAAAAAAAAGTTAAAAATATGTTTAAAATGTTTTTAAAATGCAAAATTATCATCAAACTAAAAATTATAAACATCAGCTACAACTAGCAAAATATCAATGAAAAATCATAAAACATCAACTACAAAATTGCAGAAAAAAATATTTTAAAAAATCAACAAAAAATTGAAAAATCATCCACTATGACAAAAAATCAACTGAAACTCACAAAAACATCAACAAAGCTTAAAGAGTAGGTCTCCCGATATGCGACATGTCCATAAACTTATGGATAGGCCAGGGGCCTATCCATAAGTTTATGGATAGGGAGGGGACTATTTGCAAATAATGCAAAATTAAACAAAAAAATCGTGAGAAAGAAAATCGAATTTCACACACAAACACACACTACACTATTTTTCTTCTCCTAAAAGCTCGCAATAGCGATCAAGTCTTCCTTACCTTTTCGATCTTCTCATCCACGATGCCTTTCCGATGTCCTCCGTTGACAACAACTGGCGCGATTCTGACTCTTTCTGTTCTCCGGAATCCTCTAAACGCCGATCAATTCTTCCTCACCAGTCCACCGATATGTTTTCGATTCCTCTCGTCCGATCCATCCACGACACTTTTCTGATGTCCTCCGGCAACAACAACTGTCGCAATTCCGATAGAATTGAACAACCCGATCTGTCGCTAGATCCTATTAAAGCATATCATAAAAACTACTGTTGTTGCAGAATCTGTAGGAGAAAACACGATTGTAAATGGCAGGATTTAACTTCAAGCAAATTAAATTTAGTTGCAAGAAGCTTAGATACTACTAAATTCCAATGAAGTGTGATTTTCTCTCATCAGACTAAAAGTCTAGTGTTGAATTGCAATCGATATGAATATAGCTATTTTTGAAACTTTTGCACACTGAAATTCTACTGCTATGAACATGTATGAACATTAGCAATATAAAATTCATGCTACACAAAACAATTGTATACTTTATGCATTTGTTAACTTAAATCATGTATAGTTTACAAATAAACATGCATTAGATTAAAATGAACAAAACACAGAAAATGCATTTGTCAATTTCAACTTTTGACAAACTTGTGCATCGTTCACATTATAACATGTACAAAATACACTACACATTTCATATGTTACACTAAAAGTAGTATTTGTTATGCTTATCAGAACAGAGCTTCTGTAACTTTCTAATTTTAAATAACTTCCTGAACACTTTGCACAACTTACATTGAAACATACACATCTTACATTAGAAATTGTATTCTTTATAGTTACAAGTACGGATTTTCCAAATTTAAATGAAATTGATGTCACTAAAAATCTTACAGACGTAAAAGCAAAAAAAATTGGAAGCACTACATGCTCTGTACAATAAACATGCAAATGTTATTGGTTTCAGTTGTAGGAAATACTGCCAACATCTAAACAACAAAAACTAGATTCGCAAAAAGTACTACAAGTGCACTTCTAGAGGCCAGCCGAAAAGATTAAAAACCAGCACAACCAGCCTTGTTCCTTGTGTGGATAATGAAAATCATTCTAAAAAAAGAAGAAAAGGAAGGAAAATGACCTTATTACAAAAACATGATGCCTAGCTGAAATAAGAGTGAAGCTAGAGCAGGATTATTACATCGTGGCACACCACATCACCGTACACAATCGTGAGTTAATAAGACTGGCCTGGCAGTATCTCAGTAGGAGTGAATAGAGGATTACAGAAGACAAAGGAAATGCCAACACAACAATGAAACAAGCAGGTTTAAGACCTACTAAATGATATAAATACATGTCTTTTGAAGCTGGTGGAGAAGAAAATCTAGGGCATACGATGAAAGACCACCTCAACATTGTGAGTCAACTTCAAAAGAAAAAAATAGAGAGTGGATATGCTTAGAAACATGTTCATAAACTCATGGAAATCAATGACAATGACAGAGATTTCTTCTTCAAAGTCAAGTTTGACGAGGAAACAAAACTAGCAGCAATGTTTTGGAGAGATTTAATGATGCTGGAGGACTACAAACTCTACGGAGATGTCACCATATTTGACACTACATACAGAAGAAACCAGTATAACTTGATTTGTGCGCCAATAGTTGGAATCAACAATCAGTGGAACATAACAATGTTTGCTTGAGCTTTTATAGAAAATGATTTGGTTGATACTTTTGTGTGACTCCTCAACACTTTCAAGAAAACAATGGAAGGGAGGGAACCTGTCACAATATTCACAGATTAAGATCCTACAATGGAAGCAATAAATGAGGTATGTTCTGAAAACTTGTTACTTTCAATTATGATCATTGAATATGCACTGTTATACATTACACCTGTTACCTTACAGTATGCATTACATATATTATAATCTGCACTTTTTACTTTAGAAAGGAGGTTTCTTTAAAATGATGCAACTTTATAAATTTTATTTCTTACAGACCTGAAACTGAGTAGGGATTGTTAGCCTCTGCACCTTTCAGCTTACAGTATATAAACTAATCAACTTCCATTTCTTGGTACAGCTTCCAGGTCTTCCAAAACACAAAACACAGGTTGTGCTTATGGCACATAAAATAGAATGCAATACAACATTATGGGAGATTAAAGAAAGATGAATCCTTCACAAGTGATTTAGACTATTGTATGAAAAGATGTCGTAATCTAGCAGAATTTGAAGAAAAATAGACCTCGATGATTTCCACTTACAAGCTGGAAAGTAGCATCTGGTTTCAACGCATGTACGACATCCGTGAAAAATGGAGCATGACATTCAGCAGCGATATATTCTCAGCAGGTATCTTATCATCACAGTGAAGCGAAAGCACCAACCACGCACTATGTTTCAGTGCTAACACTGACACACTTCTAAGAGCTCTTCAACCAAACAATCAGAAAGTGGAGGAGAGATGAAGCAGAAAAGGAAAATACATATACAAAAGCAAAGCCAAAATTTGAAAACAAAGCAGGTATGTTTACATTATGAATATGAATTAATTAGCCTAGAACCCAAAATTGTTAACTTACAGTGTGCATTTGTTTCCCAAAAATTGGGCCTATACAGGTTTGGTTAAACATGCTGCTCAGGTTTACACACTTACATTGTACAAAGGATTCAAAAAGGAATTTCCTCTAGCAATGGCAACTAAGGTCAAAGAATGTTCTCAGAACCACCGTCAAGAAAATATGAAGTTAGCCTAGAACATGATGAATCTAAATACGAGACAGTCGAGTACAAAAATGAAGATGGGCTAGTTGAAGTACAATGCAATTGCAAATGCTTTGAAGTGCCAGGTATGCTTTGTTTTCACATTCTTAGAGTATTGCACCCCCACTCCATCACAGATATACCTAAGAAGTACATCCTCAAAAGGTGCACAAAAAAGGCCAAAACAGGAGTATGGGACAAGGTTCTTGGCTAAGGAAAACAATTATCATAAAACATCAATGGTGCAGTTTCATAGAGGAATCATATATCCAGCAAATTCTACAATTTTGTTCTAAAGAGTGAAGGAAACTCATAATCTAGAAGCAATCTTCAATAGATGTTTGACACATGCTCAGCAAGAATGGAAGACTTGTTGGCACCGAAGACCAATCTCATTGAACAATCAACAACAAGTAGCCAATGCAACTCAACCATAACAAGTGCACCTAAGGTGCTGGATCCAGCCCAAGTGAAGACAAAAAGAAGAGGAAAAAGGCTGAAGTCAGTCATGGAAAAGAAAAAACCAGGGAACAAAACTACTGAATTTGGCACAAAAATACCAGATGTGAACACACTGTAAAGAGTAGCATTATTTAGGATACATGTTGCATTTGTTTACCTAAATATTGTATTTTTTTTTCATTATCATGCTGTATACCTAAGATTTTTATACATTCAATAACATACTGTACTTTTTAGCTTGCATTTGTTTTGCTTGCCCAAGCACCAATCTTTGTTTCACTTAATTTTATTGATATGGAATCACTGAATGCTAACTAACTGATATGTAATTACTTAGCTTACAACTGTAATTTATCAACCTATGGATTGCATTTGTTTTCCTATAAGCTCAAATACTCAACACAATAAACCACATAACATAACTAAAATGTAACTTGGTATTAATAAGCATACAAATATTACTTCTTAACATTCAGCATGCACTTGTTTTCTTAAGTGACTTTTATTCTATTTCACATAATTTTAGTGATACAAAAACCACTTAATACATGTACAACTACATAGCTTACACCTGTAATTTATTAACATAACAATTGCATTTGTTTTCCTATAAGATCAGAAAATCAACACAATGAACCCTATGAAATAATATAAAATTCAACTTGGTATTAATAAGCATACAAATAGTAATTCTTCAAATTAAACATGCATTTGTTTCATACAACCTCCAACCTTAAAAACAAATCCTAAAACAGCGTCTCAAATTCGCTCAACATATCACCCAAAAACCAAGCAGTCACAAAATAAGCTGATTACAAATATCCAACAACAATTCAAAGATGCTACAACTAGAGATCCTCAAGTTCTTCAATCCTAAGGGAAAATGAAGGGATCATAGAACGGGTTTTCTTCATGTATTCATCAACAATCTTATCAACCCACGCATGTGTCCTTGGGTCTTCCATAACTTCCGTGTGGTCATCACATGCTCACGATCCTCATTCGTTGTGGTTGTGCCT
Organism: Rubia yunnanensis; assembly: GCA_037428765.1. Lineage (NCBI taxonomy): Eukaryota > Viridiplantae > Streptophyta > Magnoliopsida > Gentianales > Rubiaceae > Rubia > Rubia yunnanensis. The sequence goes on along the minus strand of CM075066.1, from coordinate 69,956,640 downwards.
TCTTGTTGTGGTTCTTATTGCGGTTGTGGTTGTGGTTGTAGTTGTGGTTGTGGTCACACAATTGGAATAGCATTTTCCCTCTCAAGGTTCTGCACCAAAACTCGTGTAATGACCTCCATGTCTCGTTTGAAAATGAGACAAGCCCTATGCAGAGGCTGATGGAGAAGAACAAAGATCAGTCCAACAAAAAATCAGAAATTGTTTGAAAAAATCTATGAACTATAAACTATAAACAGTATTACATTAACTAACACCTGCATTAGTTTTTAAACAACAAGCACTAATTTTAAATAAGTGTAAAAAAGACCAAAAAAAAGGTTACATTGCTGGAAGCTTTCTTAATATCCTCATTGCTCATGCAAAATAATTCCAGGCTCCTAAGCAACGCCATAAAATACAACATTCGGAGTACGTAGCCCCTCACAACCAATATTCTCATTACGAGTTTACTCAAATTGCTGATGGCTGCTTCTTTTATCTTTCACCCTCCCATCCTTGGTCAAAGGAAACCCAGCCCTATCCAACAAAGATTTGTTTGACCAATTCACGCACAAGGGCAATCTTGTAGGGTCAGGCTGACCTCTAAAAGGAAACCTATAAATATAAGCCAACAATAACACAAACACACAACCAACACAAGACACGTCTCTTTTACCATAATGAGATTTGAAGCTACTAACACCCTCACAGAGATGATCAAGCACTAATCCACACCAATCAAGACTCTTAATAGTCCCAATATTCTCTAAAGCACCGACCATCTTAAAATCAACCAAATTTCTTGTAGTTGGGGCCAAGAAAGTACACATAACATACATAATAAAAAAATCTCTTAAACGATCACCACCATCTCCTAGTTTAACCAACTCCTCAAAAACAAATTAGCATGTGAGATATTACCATATTTATCAGCACCTAACCCATCCCTCCATCTATTCCTAATATCCATATCCATTGACAAATCCCTCCCATTGTTCCTAACCAAACCAACAGGATGGCCTGGAATCCTAGGAATACAAAATACACCAAACACGTTATCGGGGGTAATGATATACCTGGAGCTAGCTATTTCTTGAACACAACCAAAAGGATCAAACCTAGAACAAAAAAAATAAAGTCAGCCCAGAACAATTTGAAGTCAGCATAAAATAATATGAATCAGCCCACAGAATCAAACCTGTCAACAGCCAAGGAACAATTCCAAAAGGAAGGGATGAGATGTCAAAAGAAATAAGTCTACCAAAACCTATCTCTTCAACATCTATCTTTTGGGCGGGAGTGAGCACAGCAATTAAAGATTTCAGCTTCGAAGGACAGCAGCTAGTTGAAAATTTGTTAGCAAACCTAAAAATAAATAAATATGAAAACTGTAAGTTTAAATCTAGCACACAAATATCAGCTACACATGATATACTTAACTAAGACAACATGAAGACTGACATATGCAATATTTAATCAAACAAAAAAATTTCTAAAATAACATTGAAAACAAACATTTTTTGGATAAGAACATTTGCATGGGAATAAATAACAAATACACTATAAATGATAACATATGCAACATTTAAACAAATGAAAACAGTTTCTTATCAAAATTTAGGAAATTAAAACTGAAGACACTCAAACTGAGAATAACAAGTAAATATTGAATATTATCATATGCAACATTTTATGAAACAAATACAGGTTATAACATTTTAAAATAACACTGTAAATAGGGAAAAAACACTTATGTGTTACCCTCCTTATCAGTACGTTCAACCACCTGCTTCGTCGGACGGTTGCACTGTTGTTTTGCAGCTCTTTCTTCAGAAGCAACCATTTTTCCCGACCCCAAAGCATCACCAACAATACTGTCCGCTTTCCTCTTCAAACTAGGTTTTTTCACAACTTCAACGCATTTCTTCACCTTCTCAACGGACTCATTCTCAACTCCAGTAGATTTCTTCGCCTTCTCAGCAGATTTCTTCACAGCAACTTTTTTGTCTTTTTCTTTTTCGCCTTCTCAGCATGCGACTTTCCAGCAACTTCTTTCGCCTTCCTTTTAAACTGTCCAGTAGGGGTCTCATATTCTTTACCATTTTGCTTGCTCAACATATGAGGTGAGGACCTCTCATTCAAACCAACTACAGACTTCTTCTTCTTCTTCAAAGCAATCGATGACTTCTCCTTCTGTCCTTCAAAAGAGACCATCAGAGTAGGTCGAGCATCATCACTCACACACGCATCCATATAATCTTGAGCACCCTCACTCTCATTCCTATAATTTTGACTCTCACCCACAACCACATTAGGTTGATCAACCTCACTCTCCCTCTCACGCACATCCACGGCAGCTCGTGCCTCCTCCCTCTCAACTGCATCCAAAACATAAATATGTTCATTAATACACTCTCTAACCATACTTTTAGTAATTGAATTATCCAATGACTAACACTCATCATCATCCATGGACCCACCTTCACCATCATCCCTAGACTCACCTTTACCATCATCCCCAAAATATGCATTAATTTCAGCATCAATTCCTGCTGAAACATCCTTCCCTCAACACCCTCAACACCCTCATAACCCTCAACACCCTCAACACCACCACCCTCAACACCACCACCCTCAACACCAACATTAGCATTAACCCCTTCAACACCAGCATTAGCATTATCAATCATCACATCCAAAACCTCTCTGATATCTTTCTTCACTACCCCATCCACATTAACCATAGAATCCACATCAACAACCTTAGCACCCTCTAAGCCACCAGCAACTACCTTCTCTACATCACCAATCAATGCACCCCCATCAACAGCTGTAGAGACCTCACCAGCCTCTACATCAGAACCCTCCTCACCGACCTTAGAACCCCCAGCCTCATCAACACCAGCTGACTCTCTATTCATTCGAATAACATCAGTCAGCAGTGTGTCGTAGTTAAATTCTTGACTTGATCCACCTTCACCCACAGTTGATCCACCTTCACCATCTTTCAGCTTCTTCACACTCACATTCATCTATTTCTTATTTTCCTACTTAGGAACAACAGGAACTGAAAAATCTGTGGAGTAGCACCACCACTAATTTTTGCAGACCTACGTGCTAATGCAGCTACTACACACAAAAAATCAAAAACAAAAATTGTATAAGCACATAATAAAAAAACATAATCACACAAATAAAATACAACATATAAAGGAAATAAAATAACCTCTAGAAGCATAAGATTGTTGAACCTTTTTCAGCTTATCTTAAAGAGAAGATCCATCCTTCTGTTTAGATTTCCTAACCAGCATCTTAGAAGCTAAACAACATAACATATTTGCATAAGTAAATGTATAAGCAAATAAGTAAATACTTATAATACAGAAAATTACAATCACCTTCTTCTATCTCGGTTTCTTAATGTTGAACTGTATCTTCACCTCCTCTAGAAACAGCTAAAAATAATCATATACTATATAGTCTGAAACTAATGCATAAAGCATACTAACATATGTAAGTTGTTATTTAAAAAAATGCATGCATACGTTGATAGTCAATAAGCAACTTAATATGAAAAACACACAGTATAACTAACTAATGCATAGACTATACTAATATATGAAATATGTAATGAAACAAATGCATGCATGGTCTGGCAGTCAGTAAGCAGCATAATCTGGAAAAAAAACACATTATAACTAACTAATGCATAGACTATACTAATATATGCAACTTGTAATGAAACAAATGTATGCATAGTCAGACAGTCAGTAAGCAATATAATCTGACATACACATTATAACTAACTTATGCATATAGTAAACTAACATAAGCAACTTGTAATGAAACAAATACATCCTAACAAAACAGAAAGAATAACAATAAGTAGCTAACAATCAGTGAAAATCAAAACACGGACTAAGTAACTAATACATATTTTATATTAACATATACAACTTCTAAGGCAATAAGTGCACAATATAACAATTAGTGGATTGACTATCATCCAGTAAAAATAGAAAAACAGAGTAAGTAACTTTTATATATATATATATATATATATATATATATATATTACACTATCATATGCAACTTCTAAGACAAAAAATGCACATTAGAAAACAAAGTTAAAACATGCGGATCTGACATATAAATCAGAAAAAAAAAGATAATTAACAATTACATCTGTTAGCCTAACATATGCAACTCCTAAGAAAACAAATGCACATTATAAAACAGAGTCAAAACATGCGAATCTGACATACAAATCAGAAAAATAGAATAACTATTTAATACATCTGTTAGCCTAACATATGCAATTCCCAAGACAACAAATGCACATTAAAAAAATTACTAGACTGCTAACATACAGCAAAAAAACATAGCAACTAACTAATACATATCTTATGATAACATATGCAACGTCTAAACAATCAAATGCATGTTATAAAGAAGACTAAAAAAATGTATATCTGAGTTACGAAAAAGTTAACAACAACAACTTGTATACATATCTGACTTACAAATAAACATTCTAAAAAAAGTCATCAACAAGATTGAAAAACACACATACACACACAATAAGAACAAAAAAAGTGCGAAGCTCCAAATATTCAAAATGGAAAACAAAAATACGAACCAGGAGAAGGAGAAGGCTGAGACAACTTCTCGACTTTAGGAGGAAGACCTTTCCCCTTTGCCCTACCCATATACTAGGTCAAATACACAAAAAAAACCTTACATCAGAATGGTGAACAACTGTAAAGAAAAAATGGAAAAGAACGGCAATGAAATTTGAAAACCTAAAATGTCTGACTTACCGAATTCTATCCCTGAAAAAATTAAATTGATCGGCGAAGTAGAACAGCGAGATTGCGCGAAGTTAAACGGCAAGATTCCGGCGAGATTTCGTGAAGAACAAAGATAAAATTGAAGAAATCGAACAGAGAAAATGTGGAAGAAGAAGATGAAGTTTTATCGTTGACAAAGCGCAAAAGACAGAGTAAATGTCTTTCACGCGTGAGGACACGGTAAATCGATTAACAGTTTCTAAGAAAAATTGCTAAAAACCGCAGAGAAAAACAAAAAAATAAAAAGGAAGGAAATTAGGATTTATACTAACTACCTCATTTTCAATTAATTGCAATCTGAACCCATTTTGCATATCAGCCTCTGGCCTGTCCAAAAGCATATGGACAGGCCGCCTTTCCTGAGACTTTCCCAAGTTTAAATTATCAAAAAGAAAAAAAATTAAAACTACAAACATCAACTCATATCACCAAAAAGCTAAAAATAATACCTAAAACTTACCTAGAAAATGAAAAATATTAACATAAGAGTAAAAAACTAAAATTATCAATCCATATAACCCCACAAAAACTACAAAACATCCACTCAAATCAACTAAAACTCACCCGAAAAATGAAAAACATCAACAGGAGAGAGAAAAAACTAAAAACATCAACAAAAAAGCTACGGTACCTCAGGAGTATAAATTATTTAGTTTGAAAATCGTAAAACATTAATAAATTATTTTTTTTAACTACAAATATCAACCTCTATCACCCAAAAGATAAAAAACACACAAAATTTGGGAGGTCATCGCCGTACCTCTAAAAGTTAAATTCATAAGCCCTAATGCTTCTTACCTACAATTAAGTAGATAATGGCAAGTTGGGGTCGTTCACGAAGAAGGGTAATCTTTTCAAGTGTTTAAACCTATAGAGCAGAAAACATACTAGACATATACATATATAGATACATATAAAAGCATGTAGGGGGGTGGTTGGTTTTGGTCCTAAATTATGAATTGAAAGACAAACAACTAGCAATGCAAGGGAACAATGCTAATCATGCAACTACAACTAAAAAGATGATTAAAACAACAATTAATGGGGTCTTGGGGGCAATTGACTTCCACTTCCAAACTTCTTATAGATCATAGATTCATCTACTCATTCATTAACATTTATCGCCTATGAGGAATGCTATCACTTCCCAATTGAATATCCACATTCATTCCTTCTTAATAGTAATTTGCAAATGCAAACAACGACATTTTGCAAACTTCATTGACAATCACTTTAGGCAAACTACACCGTAAAGGTATTTCATCAATGGCATTTCACACGAAGGACCGTAGATTTAATAACAAGTCTTCTACCAAGACATAGTCATTTAACCAAACAAAGCATTTATTAGGCTAACCCTAGAACAAACCACATTCAAGGTTCAACCTTTCTTTGCATCTATATGACAAATATGAAAACAATCCGCATTAATATACTTATCTTATAAGAATTACAACACATTATACACTAGAACTTCTAAGTCCATGCTCTTAGATTTTCATGCCAAATGAGTCAAGAAATTTGCAACTTTCCTAACACCCTGACACTTCAATCATATGAACGCTTCCTATACTCAAACAACCTATGAATGTTCATAAATGAGCAAAATGAAGAATCTCACTACATATGTTCGAAAGCTTCAGTCAATTGCTCCCAAGAGACTAGTTTAGCTACTACAATCCATAATAATCAACAATAACAAACCAAATATAAATCAAAGATAAACAAGATGGAAAATAAGAGAAAACCTAGGGTTTTTGCTGCAGAAATCGGGAAGAGAAGAAGTGGGGAATGAAAAGATAAAAGTGCTATTTATAGTACAAGAAAAGGAAGATGGATTTCTAGCTACCCGTTCGTCATGAGTCGCGACAGGGTCCATCGCAACTCGCGACGGGCAACTAGAGCATAATACATTTTTCTCTTCTTCTTGTCTTCTAGCCCTCAATCCATTTCACACTCCTTAACTTCTTCAACTCTTCAAGTCTTCAAATCTTCAAAGCTAGTCTTCAAATTTTTAAAGTCTTCAAAAGATTATCTTCAATGGCCTCCTGTATTCAAGTCTCGATGTTCTTTCCATGTCACACAAAACTCCCGTAGAAAAGGTAAAACAGCATAAAGTTGCTTTTACCTCTCCTAGGAGAATTTCAAGGTAAATCCCAAGGTCTTGATAACAAAATAGCACAAAAGTGATCCCAAAAATTTCCAAAATATGCACATAAAATGGACATATTACCCAAAAGATACAAAGATCAACTCCTAACATCTAAAGCTTATTCGAAAAATGAAAAATATCAACATAAAAAAATACACTACTAACATCATCTCGTATTACTAAAACCTTAGCTGGGAAATGAAACATCAACAACATGAGAATAAAAAACTAAAAATTTCAATCCATATCACCCAAAAAACTACAAAACATCGACTCATATTAACTAAAAATCACCCAAAAAATGGATAACATCAACATGAAAGAAAAAAAACTACAAACCTCAACAAAAAAGCTAAAGTACCTCAATAACATAAATTTGTCAAAAACAATGTCCTATTGGGATTTGAACCCAGGTCTATTACCTCAGAAGATAGAGTACTAACCACTAAAACAAAGAACCTTTACTAATCATGTACACAATCAAATAGATTTTAAACCTCAGCAAGTCTTTGTGTAAAACCTCAAGAATATAAGTTTTTCAAAAAAAACAAGGCCTAACGGGATTCGAACCCAGACCTATAACCTCACAAGATAGATTACTAACCACTACACCAAACAACTTTTAATGATCATGAACTCAGTAAAAATATTATTAAACCCCAGCAAGTCTTAGAAAAAAAATAAAACACAAAATTAAAAATCACCTCTCATGCGCAAAAATTCAGTTCGCCACTCTCGTTCGCCACAACCGCCCCGCCGCCACCACCATCGTCTGCTGCCCCAGGCCATCGTTGTCACCTCAAACGTGTGTGAAGTCATGCGCGCCTTCTTCTTCTTTGGGCAGGTGCATCTCATGTGTCTTCTTCTCCAACGAGTTTGTTTCCTCCGCCCTTCTCCAGCGAGTCTGCTTTCTTTCCCAGGCGCCTCTGTCGTCGTCGATCCAAGCGTCATTGTTGTCAATCAAAGTGCCATCATCATTGAATTTGGAGGTGTCCTTGGCGTTGATTCCCATAGCTCAACTTAGGACACGCCGAGGTTCATAGACTGTTGTACGCGAATCATGATTTAAACTAGATGAAGAAGAAGAAGAAGCGCCGATAAAATCGTGGAGGTGTATGAAAATCCAACGGAGACGTCAGAAATCCGGTGGAAACCCAGGTGAAAGCCAGCGTAAACCGTCGGTAACCGTTGGCCAGAGGTGGTTTCCGATTGGAGGAGGAGGAAAGAAAAATGAAAATTATGATATTTTTGTGGTATATATAGTATTTTGATATTTGCACAATAGATCCCTAAATTTATCAGCATATATAAAAAATCCATTCCAAATAAAATTTTCAATAATTGCATAATAAACTCTTGCTTAAAGTTTAGGCTACCTAAAGCAAGACTTTGTGTTATCATTAAAAAAATCAAATAAAAAATGATACCAAAATTCTTTTTTAAGAATTCTCTATAAATAGAAACTAACATTGATACATTTCTCACATCTCTTTCAAATTCTATTTTCCTCTCCTTCATTTTTACGCTAAACTCGATATGTAAAAAAAGCATATCTCTTCATTCTTACGCTTAACTCACATCTCTTTCATTTCTCACATGCTTCCAAATTAGGAAGGTCTCGGACCCTGGTTCTGAACTCGGAAGTTAGTCCTAGCAATAGTAATGATTCTTTAAATACAATTCCAAACTCTGAACCTGCAAGTTATAATATGTAAAAAAAAAGCATGCCCAAATTCATTTATCCATAAGAAACTTTGGTGGGATTGTTCCATTTCTTTTCAATTGATGAAGAAGTAAACTATAACATTGGAGTACATTTGGAATTGAAGAAGGTATATTTTATACAATTATATAATTTTACCGGAAGAAATTAAATTTGAAAGTGTTTTATATTTATATTGAATTAGGGTTTCCTTTTTATGTTATGGTTGGGTTGTTATGCTTGCGCATTGCATGCTCATGGGCTGCACTGTAATTGACTTGTAGAAAAATTGGAAGGGATCGAAATGAACACATTAGTAATGATCTTAGAAATTCACCCGATTACATGCCATTAGTAAAATATTTTATTTCCTTAGCATTTGAACATGCTTTGAAGAATGGTGCGGTGCGAGCCAATGCCTTGTAAGGATTGTAGAAACGATGTGTATTTAGGGAGGACGAAGTTAGAGGAACACCTGCTAATGAGAAGGTTTCTTACAAGCTACACTTGCGGGGTATATCATGGGGAAGATTGTGGAACATCTTGTATGGTTGAATTGGATAAGATGTATGTGAGAGATGAATTGGAAGGAGTTGCCGAATTTGATGAAATGGGGGATGATATCCCTAGAGAGTTTGAAGGTAAACCTGATGCCCTACAAACTTTACATGACGACAAGAAGATGCCATTGTATAAGGGTTCAAAACACTCAGTTTTGAGTGCCACTTTGCAGTTAAAGAATTTGAAAGCCAAATTTGGATGGACCGATAAGTCAATGATAGAAACTCCATAATTGCTAAGGGAATTGCTCCCCGACGATAATCTTATGCCTAATAGGTTGTATAATGCGAAAACAATTCTATGTCTGATGGGCTTGGAACTTCAAAAAATACATGCTTGCCTAAATGATTGTACATTGTACAGGGGAAAGGTTGACAAATACCAGGAAATGTGTCGAGTATGTGTTGAGTCTCGGTACAAGTTGAAGAGGGGTATGATTGTGGTGGGTGCAGATGTGTTGTTGAAATAAAAGAAAAAGACATCGACCAAAGTGTTGTGGCATCTCCCCATCATTCCTCACTTGAAGAAGTTATTTGCAAGTAAAAAAGTTGCAAGGTTGATACGTTGCCATGAGTAAAGGGTCCGATCGGTGGATGACGTGATAATATATACATCAGATGGTGAGCAGTGGAACAAATTAGATGCACTTTATCCCGAGTTTGGCTCTGAACCACGACATTTGAGGTTAGGCTTGTCAACTGACAAAAGGAATTTATTTGGTAATATGAGTAGTGTGCATAGTTCTCGGCTTGTTATGTTGGTGATCTACAATATCCCTCTGTGGTTGGCAATGAAACGTAAGTATGTGTTGTTATCTATGATGATTTCAAGTCCAAAGCAACCGAGTATTGATATAAATGCGTACCTTGCACCTCTTGTGGATGATTTGTTGACTCTATTTAGTGTTGGTGTGATAACTTATGATAGTAGTGTTGAAGATTTCTTCACACTGAAAGCTTTGTTGTTTTGCACCATTAATGATTTCTCTGCCTATGGAAATTTTTTTGGGTACTCGGTGAAAGGTCACTTTACTTGTCCCGTGTGTGAGAATGATACTTCCTTTTGTCAATTGAAGTATGGTTGTAAAATCGTTTATATGGGCATATGAGCTATCTCCCTGAGGGTTACCCATAGCGATTGGCGAAGAATGGTTTGATAGGGAAGTGGAGGCGGGACAACTACCCGTTCCATTAACTGGTGTGCAGTTATTTAAAATTGTTAATAATTTGCCCATGATTCGTGAAAGTTCCTAAGAGACTGAAACTCGTGACTGTGTGCCGCCATCTGATGCGTTTGCGTAAACCCTTCGTCAATGCTGAAATCGTTGACTATGACTATGTTGAAACGGGTATAGGCAGATTCCAGTGGTTCTGGATAGCGAAGGTGGGCAACAGGTGGTGGCCGGTGGGCGAAGCTGTGGTGGTCGGTGAAGAAGAAGAAGTCGTCTAGGGTAGAATGGTCATTGAAAATTCTGTTTTGACCCCGAGGACATTTATGTCTTTTTTATGCTTGGTCAACAACTAACTTCATTGAGTCAATGTCAGAATTGAGCAAATTGGGTATAACTGTACAATTTTATAAAAACTTAGAATTAGTTTCACACATTCAGGGTTTACAAGGTCAACTCTGCATTTTCAAAATTTATTAGGGTTATCTATGCACTTAGTAATATCACAACTAAGATGTTCACATAACTACCACAAATTCTCCCCCTCTCACGTCCTGATGCGCAAAATAAATCATTTACTTTCACAACTTGGTGGGCTTGACTCAATTTTATGGCTCATTTCTTTGAATTCTTCCCACTAATCCCTAATCAATTTAAGAAAGTCTATTGTTCAGCGTACAGGCCATACATAGTAAATGCATAGGGGTGGCAATATTGACCCGCAACCCACGGGTCAAACAGATTATTTATTCTTGAACCCGAATGGGTTTAGGTTTAATTGATAATAGTTCAAATGGGTAATGTGTTATATGGGTTAATGGAAAATAAGGATACGACGGATTGAATTACGGATTGAACAAGAATTGAAAAAATGGTCAGACCTACGGGTCTGACCATAAGTTCACCCATTTCTGTTGAAGAAAGAAGAATGGCATAATCTACGAGTCTGAGAATGGCGTAATCAAGGGCGGAAACAGGGGGCGAGGGGGTGCTGGCGCCCCCCCCCCCCCTCCTAAGATCCAGTAGCGCGGAAATTAGGCCTAACCTCCACCGGAAAAATGGTTTTTGCCCCCTGTTCGTCTTCTCGCCGAAGAAGACGACTGGCTTGTTTTTTTTTCTTTGCCTTCAGACATCAGAACGACGTTGTTTTGATTAAAAGTCTAAAGGCAAAATATGGGTTAAAACCCAATTGGGCCGTTCAAACTAAGCCATGGGCCCGCTGTCAAGTTTCTTAACCAAGTCTTTGAAGCCCACTGCTTTTATGGAAGTCAAAATAGTACTGCTAATAATAGTTTACTGTAACTTTATATTCGATAGTATAATTGTTTGTCATTTGTGATATTTGGTATTTTGCATTAAATGTGATTTTGTTACTATAATTAATCAAGATGAGAGGATCATAAGAGATTCTTTATCTCATTTTAAAATTAATGCTAATTAATATGGTAATTTTAAAAAAAATTAATAAAATCACAATAAAGCTATATATTTTCTGTTGTAATTTTATCAAGTTATTAAACTATTTAATTAATTTTAGACATAAATTGATTTCATTTAGGTATAAACTGATTATACATGTGATTTGCTCACTAATTTTATTTTTATAATCTTATTTAAGCTATTTTTAATATATTAATTAACAAGATCGAATAATTATAAGTGTGATTTATCGTATTTGTAAAAATTGGATTATTTTATAAACACTTTATTATTAAAGCGGATTTTGTTTGAATATGTCGACTTGTGTTCAGAAAAAAAAATTCAGTGTAATTAAGCGCCCTGAAAAAAATTACCAATATAATATAACGTCCGAAAAAAAATTTTGCCTGTATGAGTAAGTCCCCCTAAAATACTAGGCTGGTAATTGAAGGAGGAAGAAAATAACGCTGGGAAGAAGTGCCGGCGGGCGGCGGAGAAAGCTTCGACGGTGAAGAAACCCAAGGTCGGGAAGAAGCACCCCAGGGATGGCGTCGCCGCTTCCAGCTTTTTCTTCCCGGTGAGCTCTCTAAGCACACTGTCTTCGGCGAGATCTGGAGTGTACCTTTTTTACATAGCTTTTAGTTTTAGATATGCTTATTTTAGTGGCTCTTAGAAGAAGGAAGAAGAACTATTCCTCTGTCTCACCTACATCTACACATTTTTTGTCAACTTTTTCAAAATACGTTTAATTATAAATTTTAGTTAGTATATAGATATTAATATATTATGTGAGATATCGTTAGATTCCCTAAATAATATATTTTCTAAATATTAAATTTTAATACACCAATAATATATGTAATTAAAGTTATTAATTGTCAAATATAGCATGAGAAATTAAAAAAATGTGAAGATATGACTGGCATTTTCATTTGCCAAGAATAGTGGCCCACATTTCTACTTTTACTGTTTTGTTCCATTTCCCAATTTATGAAGAGCAAAATTTTATCACTTCAGTTTTTTGTATTTTTTTTGCCATTTCCCAACTTATATTTAGTATGAGTTAAAATTTTAGAAGTAAATTTATTAAATAGCTAAAAAATATTTTTAAAAGAAAACTGAATTTTAAAAAGGTAAAGTTTTGGGAAATGCGGTCTTTCCATAAGTTTATGGGAAAATAAGATTTAATTACAATAATAAAAGGTAAAAGGTATTAGTTGCAATATTAAAAAATTATTATGCAACGTGTAGTAGTTATAAAGTTTATAACCCGATTCATGCAACCTGAAAGCTTTATTTTCATTTCTTCTTATTTGCACTTTAAACTTTGATCTTTCCATGACTTATGGAAAGACCGTTTTTCAAAAAACGAACTTTTTTTAAAAAAAACATGTAAAATCTCAAGTTTATATGTTAACACATATGAGTTGAAACCCACGAGTTTACCTATTTTTGACCCGTGGGTTGAGTGATTTTCAACCCATGGGTTGAACAGCTTTCAAGCCGACGCATTTTTTACCCAACCCAATTTAAACCCATTTTAAAATGAGTTAAAGTGGGTCATACCCATATTTCTTCATTACCTATATTACCAGACTCATATTTTATCCGTCCATCCATTTTCCACCCCTATAAATGCATGGGAAAGTCTCAGGAAATGTGGCATTTTCATAAGGTTATGGACAGTCTACAGGGGCATTTACCTTAAATGTTATAATTTTTTTATAAAATTTAAATATTACATTTTATAATTTAAAACAATTAATAATATGTATTTGAATGTAAAAATATAAAAATATATGATATAAAAAAATTTTCAAAAATTTTAAATTTTGTATGTAATTTAATAAATATAGTATATAAGGTAAGAAATAAGTGGTCTGTCCATAAGTTTATGAACAAGCCGCCTGCTAGGAGACCTACTCTAAATGCATAATAGAGAAAATAAATGAGCATATATATCTTTTGTTCCAATTCTATTACTCTATGTTTTTTTGACACTATTCTCTATCAAGTTTGATAGCATATTTGAATGGATATACTCCTTCTGGTCATGATATACTGGTATTCTTATAAATGGCACACTATTTTTTTTAAAAAAAAAAGTGAAATGAGTGGTGTAGGTTGGATTGGGAGAATAAAAAATAAATTGTGTGGATAAAAACAATTTAGGATTTACCAAAAGAGGAATGTGTCAATATAAAAAAAATTCCAAAAAGGAAAGAGTGTTAATATAAAAAGACCGGAGGGAATATGAACAACATCGTAACAAGTAGTTTCTAAATACCAACATTTTATTTGCCATAATTATATGTAGGTAAACATATTAAAGGTTGAACATTTTTCTTGAACATGCTAATGATTGCAGTGCAATTTCAACTGACACGGAGGGAGTTATATGTAAATTTTAATAATATGCAAATAAATATAAATCATACCTAAGACAATTTTTCAATAATACAAATCATAGCTAACTAAAAAATTCTCCAAACCACTTACAACATAAGTCAAGAGATAACAATACACAGAAATATCTGCACAAAAGCTTATCACACAAATCCAATGCATTTATGTACTCATCTGAACTTTCAAATGCCAAAACAAAGTATAGCTGCAATTTCATTTTTACAACTGCATTACAATGGAGTGGCTCATTCATATTAACTAATCAAACTTCGAAAATCCACCAAAGTCTTGGAAATGGAACTCATGATTTCCCTGACTTCATCTGTGAGTCCAACACAGTGACATGCATGAATCCATTTCGACAAGCAGGCTTTAAAACTTAAAACACGTACCCAGAAGCAAGTCACTAGCTAGATGCGACTGATCAAATCTCCGAGCTCTGCATTTTGCAAACAATATCACAAAAGGAGATTTCACACTTCCATTGTTGACCAACTTTCTTGCACAAAGAACAATACTTTTGAATTTCCTGAGACTGAAACTCTGTATCTTTAACTAAAGATACAGAGCAAGAAGTAGGGCCAGGTTTCACCAATAACTCCACATCATCTAAGGTTCATTGGATTATTGCTTTCCGACTCAGATGAGCAGAGGCGGAACCAATGGTACGCGAGGTAGGGCTCCAGCCCTACCTAGATCGTCGGCCGGAGGTAGCAGGAGGCGGGAGCGTGTCTTCCGGCGGAATCGAGCGCATCTCCGGCGCGGCGGCAGCAATGTCCAAGCCCTGCTCGTCAGAGAAGAAGGCCGCGCTGCGGCCTTCTTTTTTTTAATTCCTAAGTACTAAAACGACGTCGTTTCGTTTCATTCGGCCTTCTTTTTTTAATGCCTAAGTACTAAAACGACGTCATTTCACGTTAGTAAACGACATCGTTTCATTTAGTATATGGCAAAAACAAATTCGAAATGTGAAATGGATTGGGCCAAAACTAAGCCCAATCCAATAACCAAACCTTAATACAAATATGCTGGAGGCGAGACTCGAGAGCAGCAACAACAAGCCTCCAGTTGACTCCTCTGCCTCACAGCCTCAGCCGAGCCGTCCACCGTCGCGCCACCGCCGTCCGCCGGAAGCTGCCTCGTCCCGCCGCCTCTCCAAACCACGGTAAGTCGGTAACCACAGCCGGTATACTTCTTCTCTTTATGCTAAGATTTATTAATTTTAGGGTTTATTCTATTTTTTATTTATTTCTTCAAATCTTAAATATATGTGAACATGATTTTTAGATTGGATGTTGAATTGAATTTATATGGTTGTATTATATATGATTGTTGAAATTTAGTTGAATTGCATATCTGAATTTAGTTGAATTGCATATTTAGTTGGAATTTAGTTGGAATTTAGTTTTTTTTTAACTTAAAACACTCATCATTGATGAGCGGGGTTTTTTATTAAGGGATCCCACACCCTATGAATCTGCCCAAAAGATAATTTTACAAGAGGTTGCAGCATGTTTCTAAGACCATACATGAAGGTTGTGGAACTTGAATGAATTCTCTTGAATGTGTTTCCTTCTATAAGCTCTCCACCCCTGTGTGAAGCTTATGAAGGCCAGACAATCAAGAGGACTCAGTCCAGGGAGTATACAAAAAGCACTTAACTAGTGTAGTATTTTTTCCATCTGAATTGGGGAAATAAAGTTTCCCTGCGATTGAGAAACGAGAACCTGAGCGACGTTTGGATGTCGGCGAACTGAGAGGAGTATCCTCTTCGAATAGCAAGTTTTGCTAAAAAGTCTGGTGTTTGGTTTCCTTCTCTGTGGATATGACTGAAGATGGTTGTTTGAAATTGTGAAGAAGCTGATTTAATCTTGTCCCGAAGCTTTAAGAGTGGCCACGGACAGTTTTGGTCGTGGAGGATTAGTATCGCCGCTGCACAATCCGATTCAATAGGAATTTAGTTGAAATTTAGTTGAAATTATAATTGTTTGATTTATTTTGTATAATTGTATGTGAAAATGAAATTGTCAATTTGTCATAATCGGTTTATGGAATTATCAATTAGGGATATTTGTTAAATTGAATTTAGATGAATATAATTTTATAAATTTTTTATTTTCATTTGTTAATTATCAATTAGGGATATTTTATTAAATTGAATTTGAATCGATGAAAAATAAATCAATTTACATATTTTTCCTATTTGATATTTAATAGGTTATGGATAAATATCAAATAGGGAAAATATCATATTTTTCCAACCGCGGCACCACCGGAAGCTGCCTCGTCCCGCCACCTCTGCACGCTGGACGCCAAAAATTTTTCTGCCTTCCCTGAAAAAAATTTCTGATTACGCCCTGCAGTTGAGAGTTATATGATCTTTTCAATACGTGGCCAAACGATGCATTCCAGCTCAAAGGATAATATGCATATACCGGTATACGACAGGGCTAACAAAGCTGCCAAGATGCAATCATGCAAGCAACCTTGAACCTAAGACTGGCCTTAAACTGAGGCCTTTCTGCAGCTCGATTGACGGATTTTCAAGTGAAGGGAAACTCGAAACAAACCTGGAATACACCTTAATGACTGCTAAAAGTATGCAAGCTAACAGGAAAATCACATCTACTTAAGAAAACAGAACCGTCTGAAAACAAGGGGACGCAACTCTAACCAATCTGCATTAGACAAACTCCCTGAAGATGAACACTCCATGGATGTCAGAGCATCTCCAATGGTTTACTTCAGTTTTTAGTTGGTACAGTATTTTTTACGGTTGTTACATATATATACTCCAATAGTTTACTTCATATCTTCATTTTAAAAAAGAATGTTATTTTATAAAGTGCATCAATGCCCTCGAGTTCTTTGTTTAGTGTACATATATCTCTCTTTTTTTAAAAAAAATGCACGTATACCCTCCCATTTTTTAAAAAAAATGCACATATAACCCTCCCAATTTTTTAAAAGTGTACATATACCCCTATAACCGGATATCGGTGTTTGAAAAGTTGAGGGGTATAAGTGCACAATCAAGGAACTGGAGGTACATGTACACTTTCGAAAAACGAGAGAATATATATGCACTAAACAAGAAAATGGGGGCATCAATACACTTTCCTCTATTTTATATTCTTTGTGGATTTTGATTTATTCTTTTTTTTCAATCTTTTATCATGTTAAGAATATATTTTAATTGTATATTTATCTTGAATTATAATTGCATTTGAGCATAAAAAATTAACGAATAGTAAAATATTTTTATTATAATAATATTATTGATGAATTTAAATGTAGAGGTAGAGTGATACACATCTAAAAAATATTTTTGCTACTATTAAACATTATAACATTAAAATTTGATTAAAATAACTACATGGAGTAGTTAATATATGAAACATAATTATTAAAAATGAATAATACGTAGGTTCCAAATTAAATAGTAATAAATTACAATTTAAAAATATTTAATTAGAGTTGTAATAAAAAGTAAAATATTGTAAATATTAATGATATTCTAATATATTATGATTCAATAAATAGTTTTTATTTACTATAAAGCTGATAAGATGTATTTGTCGTAATCAATTATTGTATTGTTGACAAGAATATATAGAGTACAACAAGGAAACATAATATGAGTAGAACTCTGGCTTAGTCAACATGAGTTATCCAGAATCAATCAAGATCTAATAAGAAACGTAATTTACTCTAACAACCCCCCCCTCTCAAGCGAAGCATCAAATGTTCAGCGACGCAAAGCTTGGGCCGAAAGAACTCAAACAGTGGACGAGAAAGTCCATTGGTGAAGATGTTAGCAATCTGAAGACCAGTGGAGACATGGGCAACACGCAGCTTGCCAGAAACCACCAACTCACGTACAAAGTGATAGTCGATTTCAATATGCTTGGCCAGCTTGTGAGCAACCGGATTACGAGCTAAGAAAATGGCACTACTATTGTCACATAACAGCAATAGGGAGCTCGAAAGTGGAACACGAAGGTCGCAAAGAAAATAGTCATCCAAACCATCTCCGAGTCTGTGTTGGCAAGAGCTCGATACTCTGATTCAGTGCTATAACGAGAGATGGTAGGCTGCTTCTTGGCACTCCAGGAAACAAGGTTTCCGCCAAGAAATACTGCATAGCCATATGTAGATCTGAATACCCCCAAGACGTCAGGAGTACTGGCCGAACGAACGGTGGGGCCAAAATGGAGAGTGCATCTGACGTAGCGAAGAATCCAAGTGACTGCAGCATAATGGACATCACGGGGATCCTGAAGAAACTGACTGACGGTGTCAACCGCAAATGCCAGATTAGGGCGGGTAATCGTCAGGTACTGTAGGGCACCAACAAGGGATCAATACTATATCGAATTCTGAAATGGCAGACTGGTGGAGCTTTGTAGCCGCGAGCCAGGAACAAAGGGGGTAGATACCGGGGCCGCATCGGACATACCGGCACGAGTAAGAATATCCCGAGCATACTTAGCTTGACCGAGAAGCAGACCTGAAGAAGTGGGTTATACTTCTAAGTCAAGAAAGTAGTGGAGGGCGCCCAAATCCTTAATAGCAAACTCCCAATGTGTCCGATCAATAAACTGTCGAAGGAGCCCAGAGTCATTGCCTATGAGGATGATATCATAGACCACGAGGTAGAGCAATGACGAGCCTCGAGAGAGAACAAAAAGGGAAGTGTCGGTAGAACTGCACCGAAACCCGAGTAGGTGCTGAACCGCTGAAACCATGCTCAACGTGCTTGCTTGAGACCATAAATGGCCTTTCTCAAGGGGCAAACATAATCTGGATAAAGAGAGTCCTTGTAACCAACTGGTTGCGCCATATAAATCGGAGTATCAAGATCAAGAATATCATTCAGAAAGGCGTTCTTGACATCCAACTGATGAAGAGGCCAGGAGTGCATAGTGGCAATGGTAAGAACGGTTCGGACAGTGGAGGCCTTGACCACCAGACTAAAAGTATGATCGAAATCGAAGCCCAGAATCTGAGAGAACCCCTGCACAACAAGCCGAGCTTTGAGGCAATCAACTGTACCATCAGGATGATACTTCAGCCGATAAGCCTATTTGGATCCAACAATGTTGACACCAGAAGGGCGTGGAACAAGATCCCAAGTGTGTTGGCCCCATAAAGCAGCATTCTCCTCATTCATAGCAGCAACCCAAGACGGGTTCTTCAACACCGAATGATAACCAGTGGGCTCCGACTGGGCGAAAAGGGTAACAAGAAGACCATAAGCCACAAGACCAGAATAGTCTCGACGCTGAATAGCTCCAATGGATGATCTAGTGGCCATGCGATGAGTACGATGTTACGGTGAAGAGGCCGGAGGAGAAGGAGCTGGAGAGGATGTCAGGGACTGATAACCAAGGTGGCCAGAAATGATGCCATTGAGGGAGTAGGACTGGCCGCCGATGACCATGGGGGGAGGGGTTGGCCAGTCAATAGATGGTGGAACAGAGTTCAATGAGCAAGTAGTGCATGGCATAGGTGACGGCTGATCAAGGGTCGAGAGTGGCGGGCCAGTTCTGTCGGCAGTGTCCAGAAAAGCATAAACATCTAAGGTCAAGAGAGTGGAACCATTGGTTGAGGCCAAAGATGAGGTAAAAGGAAAAAAAACTTCGTCGAAACGAGCATGACGGGTGACATAAATCTTGCCAGTGGAAGGATCAAGGCAGCGGAAACCCTTATAATGGCAGTTGTAACCGATGAAAACACAAGAAATGCTCCGAGGAGATAACTTATGAGGGGCCATAGGACGAACGAATGGAAATACTCGACAACCGAAAGGATGGAAGTTTGAGTAGATCGGATCGCGGTGATAAATAAGTCAATAAGGAGAAGTTGCTTGTAACACCGGAGTGAGAAGCCGATTAATAGTGTAAACTGCAGTGGAAAAATCATCATCCCATCTTGACAAGGGTAGATGCTAATGAAAAAGCATAGTGAGGCCCATTTCTGCAACATGTCTGTGTTTGCGCTCGGCCTGGCCATTTTGCTCCGGGGTGTATGGGCATGAAACTTTATGATGAATGCCTTTGGAGGCAAAATTGGATTGTAGGCGCATATATAAGAACTCAGTGCCACTGTCACTTTGAAAATTTTTTATTTTGGTTGTAAATTGATTCTCGACTAAGGCCTCAAACTGCAAGTAAGTGTCAACAAACTCAGATTTTCGATGCAGTGGAAAAAACCAGGTAAAACAAGAGTAATCATCCACAAACAAGGCATAATAAGAAAAATCTTTTTTAGACAAAACTGAGGAAGGCCTCCATAAATGACAATGTACCAAGTCCAGGAAGTGCGCAGCACGCTTATGATTTTCAACAAAAGCTAACCGCTTCCCCTTTGCCATAACACAAGGAGCGCAAGTATGCGGTTTAGGTAGTAAAGAGGAAACTGAAAGAAGATCAGACCTCTGTAAACCAGAGATGACAGTCAGTGGCACATGCCCCAGTCAAGCATGCCAAAGCTCAAAAGATGCATGTCCTTTATTCTGTTGCAAGAAGGAAACTAGTGCTGCCTCACCCTTGTCTATCACGTACAATCCTCCATCACTATGGCCCCTTCCCATGACTGCCTTGGAAACGTTGTTCTGAATCACAAATTTTTGGTCATCAAAAGTAACAAATACATTTAAACCCCTGGTCAGTTTACTAACAGACAGTAAATTTTTTTTATGGCAGGAACGACCAAAACATCAGACAGTGTCAAGGTATCAAAATCCGAGAATCACCAATATGAAAAATTGGAATAAAAGTACTATCACCAATAGAAACACGAGAATTACCAGAATAAGGTGCGACATTGTCAAGGCGAGAGGCTGAAGATGCCATATAACTAGAAGCACCAGAATCAACATACTAGTCTGATGCGCGAGAAGTTGGCTCTATCTGCAAGGAATTCTGGAAATTATCGGCCAAGTGTGTAGAGTCTGAATGATGGGTCTGCGCTAACATCTTGTAACAGGTAGCAGCGTAATGGCCTGGACAACCACACCAAGTACAGTGAGGACGGCCGCATCCGGAACTAGTCCTAGCCGTGAACTGACCAGGACCAGAACCCAACCGACCGCCTCAGCGGCTACCAGTTTGGCCGCCCTTGGCCGGGGCATGATCCCACACGCGCCCGGCTGGGGGCTGCTCACCTACAGAAAATGCCACCGGGCCAGACGCAGGTACTGAATTTCCTTGAAGATTTTTCAAAATTGCCTCATGATTCTTAACATGTGACAAAACATCAGCATAAAGGGGTGTAGGGAAGAATTAATCAGAGGGGTAGAAAAATCTTTGAACTCAGACCCGAGAGCAGTTAAAAACCAAATTATCTGATCATCATTAGAAACTAGAGAACCCATAAGGGATAACTGCTCAAAAATATCTTTAAATTGTAAATGGAGTTTATGAACGATACCACTCTTACGTATACCGTGGGCATCTGCACGAAGGCGGAGAATGGTGGATGTGCTACTGTTCTGAAAAGTGGTGCAAAAACTGTCTCAGATGTCCTTGGCAGTCACACACGAGGCCAGGAGTTCGGAAAGGGGCTCAGGAGAGAGAGAGGAGAACAACAAACTACAGATCCTCTGGTCTTCATCAATCCAGAGGTCATAGATGTTCTTGACCAATTTGTAAGCCACCTGAGCCGCCGCAAAGTCAGTGGGTGGAGCGCGGAGGGTGGCGGCAAAAGAGGAAGGCGAAGAGCCGGCCGACGACAGAGTGGGAAGAGGTGGGCATGGAGTCGACCCATCGAGATAACCAAAAAGCTTCTGAGGTCTGAGGACATATTCAATCTGACGTTTCCAGAGAAGAAAGTTGGACTTATTGAGCTTGATTTGCATCATTTGGGGAAGGATATTGAACGATAATTTTTCACTAGCCATGATAAGAGTGGAGAGGTTCGGCCGTTAGAGGGAGAAGAAGGATGGCGGCCGGAAAAAAAATCTAAGTTTTGGAAGGTGAATCAGAACACTGCTCTGATACCATGATAAGATGTATTTACCGTAATCAGTTATTGTATTGCTGACAAGAATACATAGAGTACAATAAGGAAACATGATATGAGTAGAACTCTAGTTTAGTCAACATGACTTATCTAGAATCAATCAAGATCTAATCAGAAACGTGATTTACTCTAACAAAAGCAAAGTCTTGGGAAAGACCGTTTTTCTATAAGATTATGGAAAGACGGTGTTTAACTAAAATAATAAAAGATAAAAGGTTTTAGTTGCAATAATAAAAATTTATTAGGCAATGTGTAGTAGTCATAAAGTTTATAACCCGATTCATCCAACCCAAAAAAATTATTTTAATTGCTTCTAATTTATGTTTTAAACCTTGGTTTTTCCATGGGTTATGCAAAGACCATCTTTCAAAAGACGGACTCTACATGTAATTAGTTATAAATAATTAAAGAAAATTTTCTATGAATATATTAATAACAGAATACAGATGTATTGAAATGTAAAATAAAATGATAAGAAATGAAACAAGAAACGAAAGAGAAGCAAAATGAAACAAAAAACCATTAAACAAAACTTTTTGCATTGCTACAGTACCCGCTAATTTTAGCGGATACTATTACTCCTCTAAATTCTATGCGCAAGTACCATTGGAGTCAATTGTTTTTGTCTTTTTCCTCACCAAACACAAAGATTCAGCACCAGTGGAGTTGCTCTCAGCCATGACCGAGAAGCCATTTCAAGAACTCAAAAATCTCACCAGTTTTCAATCTTTTGAGCTCAGAAGATGGAAACCAGAAACTTTTCTAGGTTAAGAAGGCAAGAAACTAGTCTGTCATGTTCTCCTCCGCCATGGAGAACCGTTAGAAGTTTTAGCAATAGCAACTACACAAGTTACAAAAACAGAATGTGCTCTTGTTGTGTTTTTTGGATAAATCCACCTGTGATGGTGGGGGGTTTGGCAGACCCCTACCCGTTTATTAATTATAATAAAAGGTACATAGAAGAGGGGGGCATAATAACCGTACCTCGATGGTTCAGCTGTTGATCTTAAAAGCTAAACATTAAACCTATAGCTGCCCTAAAGATCAACAGAGTCAAAATGCAATAAAACCTAGTCATGAGAATCCAATTACATGTTCCTGATATGGGGAATTCCTTCAGCATCCATCTTTACCTGACCAGTTACGATCCTGGGCAAACCAATGGGACCATAGATAGTGTTTACCTGTCCACGAGTAGCCATCTTTGCGAGAGAATCAACCGGGCCGTTTGCTTCTCTGAAGATGTGGCGTTTTGAGTAATTCATACCTTGTAAAAGGTCCCATATTTCTCTAATCTTCGTCAGCAATCTCCATGGTATTTTTTGTTGCTGTTTAACCATTCCAAGCAGTACCCGAGAGTCAGTTTCAATCTCAATTGTGGTGATACCTTTATCTCGGGCAAGCTGTAATCCATGTAGTAGTGTCTTTGTTTCAGCCTGCAAAACGGAGTCAGCCGAGATTGTTTTGGACAGAGCTACAACAACCTGACCAATATGGTCCCTTATAATACAACCAGCCCCAGCAGCCCCATTGTTAAAGGCTCCATCAGTGTTTCATTTGAGTGCTGCAGGTAGAAGCCATTTAAAGATTTTGATTGATCTGTATTTAATTGTTTCCTGACTTATTAAAATCGGTATTGTAGCTAATGTCCACTGGAAATCAATTTTAAAAGCAAGTAAGGTGTCATTAAGGTGGAGTGCAATGTGCTTGAAAATATTCATTATGTTCGGATTAGTACCCTCAAATAGATAATTACATCTCGCACACCATAAATACCAATGAACTATACTGGGTATGATACGGATTAGTTTTGTGATAGATGCCTCAGTGGGTGAGTAGTTCCAGTAGAAGTAAATTCTATCCCACACAAGTTGGAATTGGTTAGTTGGTAGGCTAAACACTGTATTGACCAATTTCCAGAGGTGGTTAACCTTAGCACAGGAGTTGAAACAATGGTGAATGGATTCAGAGTGATTGAAACAGAAACAGCATCTCGATGGGAGATGGAACTGAAGATCTTCTAGCACATCCGGGAAAGGTATTAGTCGATTTAAGAGTTTCCAATTAAATAGACTGGTTTTCTTAGGTAGGAGTTTAGACCAAAGGTGAGAAAAGGATGGAATTTTCCAGTTTCTTGTCCCTGACCAGTTCGTATGCTGATCGAACAGTGAAAACACCTGTCGGGGTAGGTTTCCATATGAGGGAATCATCATATCCAGCAAATAAGATATAATCCAGTTGTATTCCCTGGAAAATGATATCTGGGAGGAAGTTTTTGATCCGTTCTAAGAAAAAAGATTTGTTGTGTAAGAAATCTGCCACTGTTATGTCTTCGTGCGGGCATTGCAAAGGGTTAAGTAGGTGATCAGCCAGAGGGCCAAGAGAGGTCCAGTTAGAGTGCCAGAATGAAATGGACCCGGAGCCAAGAATAACTGTTGTGTTATCTAATGCAAGGTCAGTTGCCTCAATTATTCGTTTCCAAGTTCTAGTTTTTTTTTCTGTGAGTCTCTCATCGACCACATTACCGTAGCCCAAAGTGACCTCCTTGTTTGTAACTTCCACCACAGTTTTAAGAAGAATGCTTTTGTTAAAGTGTTAAGATTTTTGAAATTCAGGCCATTCTCTACTGTGGGGAAGCATAGCTTGGGGTATGATTTCCAGACTCTATGTTTTTCTGCATTATCAGAGTTGTTATTCCAGAAATACCGAGCAAGAGTTCTTTGAATTTGATTGATGATGTGAGAAGTTGGTTTCAAAACTGTTATTAGATGAATTTGCATTGAGGACAATACGTGTCTGATCAGTTTAGCCCTACCTGCTGGAGAAATTTGCTTATTCTACCACTGGTTGATCTTGTTGTGGACAGAAAGTAGCATACCTTGAAAAAAGGAGTTTTTAGTTTGTCCTGTAAAAATAGGACATCCAAGGTACTTGAAAGGAAGTGCACCTTCCAACATCGAAGTCTCTCTCTTTATAATAGTGAGGATTCTGTTTGGGGTATGTTTTGATGTGTAGAAGGTTGATTTTTTGAAATTGACCTTCTGACCAGAAGCCATCTCATAAGATTTCAAGAAATTCATTAAGGTTTGGATTCCTTGTTTAGAGTATCTCAGGAAGACAGCTGTATCATCTGCGTAGGAAAGATGGGAGGAAGAAATCATATCTCGGGGGAGTTTGTAGGGCTGGATATTCCCAAAATGAGATAGAAAGTTTAGGTTGTGTGAGAAAGCTTCAGCCATGAGAATAAACAGCATAGGGGATAAGGGATCCCCTTGTTTTAGACCCCTAGAGGCTGGGAAGAATCCAACAGTTTTACCGTTGATCAAAATAGAGAAATGTGCAGCTTTGATGTTCTGCATTATTAGTCCCACGAGGGCTTTTGAGAAGCCCTGTTTGATCAACACATTTGTTAGAAAGGACCACGAGACTCTATCAAAGGCTTTCATCATGTCTAGTTTGATAATCATGTTGGGTCCTTTTTTTGTGTGAAGATGATTGGTATATTCCTGCATTAGAAGAACGTTGTCCGCAATTTCTCTTCCGGAGACAAAGGCTGATTGCTCTTGACTGATTATGTTATCCAGAAAGGGATTTAGTCTTGATGAGATTACTTTGGAGAGAATCTTATTTGTGAAATTACTTAAGCTTATTGGCCTAAAATCTTTGAAAGATTAGCAAACATCTTGTTTGGGTATCAATATTATTTGGGTGGAGGAAATGGTTTTAGGAATCTCAGTACCTGCTAGGAAATCCTCCACTGCCCAGAGCACATCATGTTTAATGATCTCCCAACATTTATGGAAGAAGAATCCAGAAAAACCATCAGGGCCTGGGGCTGAATGACCGTTCATGGAGAAGACTAGTTTAGTTAGTTCATCTAAACTAACATCTTGCATTAATTTAGAGTTCATGTCATTGGTTACCACAGTTGGGACATTTTCTAGTAACCAGGAGGAATTTACTCCTGAAGGGTCAGCAGTTTCAGCAGTTAATAGGTCTGAGAAGAAGCAGACAGCTTCTTTCTCAATATCCTCCAATTTATTAAGCCAAGTGCCACTGGTGGATTTTATTAGGGAGATGGTTTGTCTATTATGTTTATTTAGGATTGATTGGTGGAAGAATTTCGAGTTTGCGTCCCCTTCTTTTAACCAATTGAGCCTAGACTTCTGTTATAGGAATGTTTCCTAATTTGTTAAGGCCTGTCTAAGCTTTGCCTTTGCAAGATTTAAGGATTGGATATTTTCAACAGTTTCATTTCGTTGGAGATCTTTTTCAGCGTTGTTCAGTAGATCTTCACCCATCTGAACCATGTCAAAAACATTTCCAAATACCTCTTTGTTCCAGATTTTAAGGGAGTGTTTAACATATTTTAATTTATAGGTCAGTCTTTTCTTTCCTCGGAGGCTGGTATGGCTTTTCCAGGCTTCCTCCACCAGTTTCATAAAAGTGGGGTGATTGACCCAGCATTCTTGAAATTTGAAAGGTTTTGCTGAGGTTTTGTGTGGCGTATCGGACACAGAAAGGATAAGTGGGGTATGGTCCGAGCCTTCTCTGGCTAAAATTTTAATATTTGAGCTGGGAAAGGTAGACCACCATAAATTGTTTAAGATGCCCCTATCAAGACGTTTCCACACTCTTCCTTTAGTTCGCATACCAGTCCAGGTAAATAAACTCCCGGAGGTAGGGATTTCAGTGAATTCCTGTTCATTAAGGAAATTGTTGAAGTTTTGGATACTGTTTTGATTGGGTGTGGATTTTCCCAAGTATTCCTCAGTTTTGCTGATGACATTGAAGTCACCAATGAGGCAGAGAGGTTCCTTGTTTAGAGTTGCTAAGGCTTACCACAGTTTATTCCGCTCTTGGACAGTGTGCTTAGCATAGACAAAGCCTATTTGACATTCAGGGGGTAGGGTGGTAGATTTCATTTTCACAATTACCACCTGTTCCTCCACTTGAACTATGTCTAGAGTAATGTCCTCATCCCACAAAAACCATATTTTATTAATGGGATTGGCATAGAAGTGTTTAAATCCTAGTGTCCTGGAAATATTGTGTATTTGGCCAGGGTCTAGCAAGGGTTCCATGGGAGCACAAACTTTGATTGAGTTTCTTCGTGTGATATGTCTTAAACGGATTTGAGTCGGTTTATTCCCTATTCCCCTAATGTTCCATGCACATATGTTGAGACTAATCATGGATATCCTTTGGAGAGAGTCAATGAGGAACGGGTGAAGACCATTTTAGGAGTTGAGGAGTAATCTTTTTTGGTATATTTCCTTTGATATTGTTTTGGTTCTGAGCGGTTAAGGTTTAGGATTTTGGTTAGTCTTGAGTGATCTTTTAGAAGTATTTCTTTGATTTCTTTTAAGTTAAGATTTTGGTGTGCCTACAATTGTTCTTGTTGCTTATTAGAGGTTTCTGTATTGATCCAATCCAGGGGGTTTGGGGGTCTCTTTGTAGGTGAAGGGGGTGTAGAGTTGATAGTATTAACTTGAGTTCCTAGGGGGGTAATATCAGCCATATGAATGATTGGGGTATCTGTTTAAATGTTCAGATTAGTATTTGGTATTAAGATACTTAATTCTGTGTCCAGCTCAGTGGTGAGATATTTAGATACTGGTTTAGAGGCCAGAGGGTTACTCCCTTGTTTATGATCAAGTGACTTATCTGTACGTCTAGTTCCTTCCTGGGATCGATCCGGATTAGAAAGTGAGGGGGTGACAGGAGTGTTAACATTGGAGCTCAATTTGGGGGGGATAATGTGATCAATCTGTTCAGGCTGTTTCATAGGTCTTGTGTCAATATTCTCTGGTTGTTTTAGAGCTAGCTCAGATTCTATTGGCTATTTTCCAAAAACTAAATCCACGTTAACAGTTTCAAGAGGAGTAGGAGGAACCTGGGATCCTTGTCCAAGGATCAATTCTTCATTACTTGTCTCTTTGTTCAAAGTTGATATTCCTGGGTGGAGATTGCAGTCCTGAGAAAACTTCTGAGCATGGTTAACAAGTTTACTCTTATAAACAAAATGTGTCTTAGTTCCAGTCAAATCCGAGGCAAATAGACCATTTCCTTTACCTTTGGACCTACCCTGTTCATCATTGGAATTGGGTTTGTTACCTTCATTGAAAGAGTTGCCCTGAGGCTTCCATGGGATGAATTTGGCTGAGACATTATCGTACCTGCAGGCTGTATCTGAATGACCTAGTTTCAAGCAATTAGAACAGTAGAGAGGGACACCTTCATACTCAATATACAGCCAGAAGCCAATGTTCCTAAAACTGAGCCAAATTCGTTCTAAAGTTGGTTTAGTGACATCAAGTTCTACACATATTCTGGCTACGTGAGGTCTGGTCCGGTTAATAGAAGCTCTATCTACCCTGATTGGGGTACCAACTAAGCTACCAATGGACATGAGCACATTGTAATAAAAAAACTGTTGCGGCAATCCATACAGAGAAATCCAAATTGGGACAATAGGGGAGTCGGCATTGGGGTTAAAGTTAGGCACCCATTTAGTGATTCTAATAGAATAAGGGCCGAAATTCCAGATTTTATGCAACCAACATCTGTAATAATCATCAGGAAGGGAGAATGATATTAGAACCTGCTTATTGTCGAGCAAGGAGATGTGGTTTTCGCCCTTGAAACCAGCCGTGTGGAAGTTCTTCTGGAGCTTCTCCACTTGTGGCCGGCTACGCAAGAATTTCCTTATTAGGGTCCATCTGAGGGGGGCCTCTAGTTTGAGACATTCTTCATTCGTGAAATGGAGCCCTGGTTCACCAAGATGTTCGATTCTTACTTTAGGGATGAAGGGAGTGTTGTGGATATCAGCAATTGGGTTGGAGAGATTCAGAGCTTCGCGTAGTTCTTGGCGCACTGCCTGAGCATAAGAGAATTGAGACGAGGGTGGTGGCTCCGCCATGTCGACGGTGCCTCAGTGTGAGGAAGACGGTGGCGCAGGGCGTTGATTCCGATTCACACTCTCACTGAGTGAAAATCGTACACAGGTAAGTTTTGTGTCTCGGAACATCCAACGTTTCGCTTGAGGGGGTGTTAGGACAGAAGATTCGTAGAATATTCTAGCTGATATTCAAATGATTCTAGTAGATATTCTAGGATTAGAGGTCTAGTATAACTCAACCTCTATATGCATTGTACTTTATATATTGCTGATCATTTTATGAAATTTATCATCAGGGATTTCAGTCTTTCAAGTCCAGCCATAAGTACAATATAAAACATATGCACCGTTGAATCTTTCAAACAACAAGAGTGCGAATTGGAATCAACGCCCTGCGCCACCGTCTTCCTCACACTGAGGCACCGCCAACATGGTGGAGCCACCACCCTCGTCTCAATTCTCTTATGCTCAGGCAGTGCGCCAAGAACTACGCGAAGCTCTGAATCTCTCCAACCCAATTGTTGATATCCACAACACTCCCTTCATCCCTAAAGCAAGAATCGAACATATGGGTGAATAACTCAAATAGGGGGCTAGGAAGCGCTTTGATGAAGATATCAGCTAGCTGGAGCTAAGTAGAGACATGACGAAGACGAAGCTTGCCATAAGCCATGAGCTCTTAAACAAAATGATAGTTTCTGCCAATATGCTTGGCCCGCTTATGAGCAACAGAATTTCGAGCCAGAAAAAATGGCACTGTTGTTATCGCAAAACAGGAAAGGGGCTCCACAAACAGGGAAACAATGGTCCCAAAGAAGGTGTGATATCCAGACAACCTCTGCAATAGTGTTAGCCAAGGCTCGATACTTGGACTTGGAACTAGAGCGGGACACCGTGAGTTGCTTCTTGGCACTCCAGGAGACCAGATTACCACCAAGAAACATAGGATAACCATACGTTGAGTGTCAAGTCTCAAGACACCTGGCACAATCAGTGTCAGAGTAACCCAAGACCTTAGAAGAACGAGCTAAACTGAAGAAGGTACCATAGTGAATGGTGCCATGAACATAGTGAATGATATAGGTGACTGCTGCAAAATTATCGTCACGAGGGTCTTGGAGGTACTGACTGACATAGTTAACCGCAAAAGCAAGATCTGACCGATAATGGTGAGATACTGGAAAGCGCCAACTAAAGAGCGATAAAGCATGGTATTGGAAAACTTCCCACAAGTAGAACTTTGAAGTGGAGACTACAAAAAGAATGGTGTAGAAATAGGGGCAGTATCAGTCATCCCAGCATGAGTTAGAATATCCCGAGCATACTTGGCGCCTAAGAACAATCCTGAAGATGTGAACTCGACCTCTAAGCCTAGAAAATAGTGCAGGGAACCCAGATCCATAATGGAGAACTCGGCATCAGTCTGAGCAACGAACTTGCAGATGGCAGGGGGATCATTTCCGGTGAGAATGATGTTCTCAACATAGACCAAAAGATACAACAATGTGTTGCCACAAGGAAAAATAAACAAGGACGGATCAGCTGAACTGCAGGGAAACCCCAGCTGACAGAGATAAGTGCTAAAACGTTGTAACCAAGCCCAAGGAGCTTGTTTGAGCCTGTAGATAGACATCTACAAGCAGCAAACATGATCTAGGCAAGAAGGGTCCTTGTAACCAACCAGTTGAGCCATATAAACCAGAGCGTCAAGAGCACCATTGAGAAAAGTGCTCTTAACATCCAGTTGGTGAAGAGGCTAGCGACGCTTGGTGGAAATGGAAAGAACCATGGACTAAAAGTGTAATAAAAGTTGAACCCTTGAATCTGAGAAAAACCCTGGGCGATAAGGTGAGCCTAGTAGTGATCAATACGGCCTTCGGGACAATACTTGAGACAAAAAACCCATTTAGAGAAAACAAAGTTCACATCCAGAGGACGTGGTACCAGTCCCAAGTACGCTGACAACGAAGAGCATCCATTTCATCATCCATGGAAGCAACCCAGCGAGGATCCCAAGAGTCACATGGTAATCTCTAGGTTCAGTATGAGCGATGAGGGCCGCAAGAAAGCCAGTGACTCATAGTCACAAAAGGAACGAGGACTTCAGGAGCCATTCATCGTTTTGGTAGTCATCTAATGGGGATGAGGCAGTGTAGGCACAGGTGAACCAGCTAAACTCGGTGAACTAGGAACTGGGGTAACACCCAAAGATGAAGGTATCACGGACAGTGACTGTGGGGTGGGAGCCGGAGACAAAGGGCCGGGGATGGAGGCACAAGAGCCCGAGGGGCCAGTGGTAACACGGAGACATTAGAGTCAGGACAAACTAAACATGGTAACACCATGGAGGATGAATCTGAGGAATTCGACTCTGGCACTGATGACCTCGAAATATTTAATCAACCTACGACCCTTTGAAGGCGTATTGTTCAAAAATGTGCCACCACTCACAGAATTAATATGTCACCGGTACTCTTCCAGCATGCCTTGAAAAATGCATTACATAAGTTCTTTCTCTGATAAGCCATGATTAGGGCATCAATCCACCAACCTTTTAAATATGTTCTAATAAGCACTGAGTGACTCGTCAAATTTCTGCACAATCTCAGTGATTTGTCTTTATATTGCAGTCGCCTTAGTGGCTGGAAAATACTGTTGCAGAAATTCCTTCTTCAATATTGCCCACGAGTTTATGGAGTTGAGTTTCAAACTATTGCACCATGCATTTGTTTTCGTTGATAGAGTGAACAGAATAGCGGAGAATTTAAAATGTTCTTCGGTGACACTCTAAATCTTGCAAATCTTGATAAACTCACTTAAAAAATTAAGGGGATCATCACCCTTCTTCCCAAAGAACTTTGGCAAGACATTCAACAGTTCCAATTTAATCTAAAAGTTTGGACCAACATCCGGTAGCACTGTCGGTGATGGGGATCATCAATATCCCGGTTGGACAACTCCCTCATTGTCCTTTCTCGAATCTGACCAGTTTCTGCTATCTT
This sequence comes from Rubia yunnanensis, assembly GCA_037428765.1. Taxonomy (NCBI): domain Eukaryota; kingdom Viridiplantae; phylum Streptophyta; class Magnoliopsida; order Gentianales; family Rubiaceae; genus Rubia; species Rubia yunnanensis. The sequence goes on along the minus strand of CM075066.1, from coordinate 69,924,478 downwards.
TGTAATTTTTATTTCGAAATCTTCTCCAAAATCTGAATCACAAGGGTCTCCCGTTCGGTCGAACTAGAGGGTGGCCGAACTGGGAAAATTTAACGGGTGCGCTTCCTTGGCTTGTTTCCGCAACCTCCTTGCTGTATTTTCAATTTCTGGATAGTACAACAATTCGGATTTAGAAGACATAGACATACACCAAGAAACAAAAATAAATAGAAATAAGAAAAATAATTAATAACTGCTCCCCAACAGCGGCACCAATTTGATAAGTCATTTTTCTACCAAATAAACCTTCTAACTTATTAGATTAAATTCAAGTATAGAGTAAGCAAGGTCGATCCACCGAGAACAGTGTAAACAAATTCTTACTTTTAAAGATTCAATTGTTGGTTAGCTACCACGTCTTAATTTGATGAGAACATAACATGTTAACTAAGAAAATAATATCGATTAACTAAGAAAATAATATCGATTAAACTAAAAATGCAAATAAACACAAATATCAATATGAGAATGAATTATGGCAACGGGTTAATCCACATTAACTTATAATTTATATGATCACAGTCGCAATAATAAATCAATTCGCATGAACCAACCGGATATAGACAGCCGAGAATCAACTACAAGACATAGTTCAATTTTTTCTTACTTTATCGATAACCAGCAAGAATCAGTTATAAACTGATTACTTCTCTAATTAAGATATAACCTAGTAAGAATCAGTTATAAACTAGATTTAATTTCTTAACAGTATTAAGAACCAAAGAAACCCAATTTAGATAATTCATAATCAGATCAGCTGTCACAAATTATCCACTCATTGCTCCGCTAATTAAATTTACTTTTGCTACTAATTAAATTTACCCACTAGATAAAGATAAATAGCGGAATTCAATTAGCACTATTCCAAATAACTCAAAGTTGATCAGATTCCAAGAAATTCAAAAATAAAATGTACCCGAAGAACAATTAAGAATTCAACAAGTCATTATCACGAACTATTAGGCCTCACATATAAATCATTGTCAATGCTTCATTACCCTAACATGAAAAAGAGATTTATCTACTAAATATATTTATTTTAAATAAACAAACAATAAAATTCAAACGAAAACGAAAACAATGATAACGTAGAACTGAACGACTTCTACAAAACCATCAGCATAATCATAACATAATTATTCTGAATCAATTATGCTACGAATCATATGTTGAACATGAAGAATTATGGCTGCGGCCACAGGTTATGAAAACCAAAACAAGGTTGTTGATTGGAAAATAAAGCTACGGCCGAATGTCCAAAATCAAAACCATTAAATCCTAGTTATAGGTAATTAACGAGGGAAAATCTTGGGAAAGATCGTTTTTTCATAGGCTTATGAAAAAATTGGGTTTAATTAGAATAATAAAAGGTAAAATGTATAAATTGCAATATTAAAAATATTATGCAACTTGTAGTAGTAATAAAGTTTATAACCTGATTCATGCAACCCGAAAATTTTATCTTTATTTCTTATAACTTGCACTTTAAACTTTTATCTTTCCATAATGATGGAAAGATCGTCTCTCAAGAGACGGACTCAACAGCAATAACTTTAATTACAATCCAATGCAGAAAAGGAAAATATTATTGGGCTAATTAATTTGATTTTCATAGTGGGCTTTCTATTCTTTAATTTAACATTTTTTACATGAACCCATGTGAGCCCAAATTCTTCGTAGCACGATCAAATTGCTTCTGAGCTTCCATTCTGGAATAATATGTCATATCTCTCCTCGGAAGGTAAAATAAGAACATAATTCATTGGATCACACTACGTCATTAAAAACCTTACTGGGAAAACCCTATGAAAAAACCACGGTTGAGGGAGAAAAAGAGTATAGTGTATCACTCCTCATCTTCAACACACAATCTATTGATTTCTTGCACAAAAACACACCTACGTGCACATCGAATGGAAAAATAAACTCATAAAAGTACATAAAATATGTGTATAAAATACCCCCAATCACTAGGATTTTTGGGGGTCGATCTCCCACAATTTGGCCGGCAGTATCCATGAAAGTCGATCCTCAAAATTAGGATTTTTATATGATAGCTGATTTTCAACACTTGGGCTATTTATGTGAGAGCCAATCCTCAACATTTAGGCTTTTTATGTGAGATTATGTTCATGTTAGGTAGCGAATCCCTTTGATCAAGGATTCAAAAGCAATGTTTTCTTTTTGAATCTGATAACACTATTATTAGATAATTTATTGACTTGTTATTCCTCCTGGGGTGAATAACTCTCATACATCATATTATAAAAAAGAAAAGTGTATCAAGCCTATATTCGTTGGTGGGAAGTTATGCCCTGGATGAAGTGTAGAGTTGCCTCAAATGGAGAATTTGTTGTACCATTACTCAACGGTAGTAACTTTTGAGAGTAGTAATGTTCCATCTTCTGGAACCCAATTTCCCGCCATGTCCTCAACCATGTAGCTTCCTCCAACCTGTGCCTCAGTGACTTTATGGGGACCTTCCCAACTGGGTGCCAATTTTCCTTCCCTCTCTAGTCAGCCCTTCTCGTTCTTCTCATAACCACTTAACCCTGAGCAAATTGAGTTTTTCGTACCCTCCGATCATGGTACTTTTTCATGTTGTCCTTCACTTTAGCCTGGTGCGAGCTTGACCTTTCACTCTTTCCGTCCACTTGGTCTAGGTTTGTGCGGACTTCTTCATCATTTTGTCCTTATTCTGGTCTCATTGTGTGAATGCTTGGAAAGCCTACATTAGCATGTATAACTGCTTACATTCCATAAATTAGGCTGAACATAGTTTCTCTAGTGAGCGCTCTCTCCCCTGTTTGATATGACCATAGTACACTGGGTAACTCGTATATCCAGTTTCCTTCAGCCCCCACCAAACAAGCTTTATGCCATTAATAATTGTCTGGTTGGTAACCTAAACATGGTCGTTAGCTTGAGGGTGGTTCCCCGAAGTGAATTTCTGCTTAATAAGGAAGCCTTCATACCATTTTTAGAAAGACTATGGGTGAATTACCTTCCATTATTTGTAATAAAAAATTCTAGGTATCTCGTACATGCACAGTATACTTTTCCAACAAAAGTCAATCCAACTCGTATATTTTAAGTTGGTCAGTGTATCAGCTTCTACGCATTCGACTTTACCAACGATCACATATTTAACTCCTCTGATAACTTCTAAGGATTGTCCCACGAGATCGATCCCTAATTTCTTAAATGACCAAGATCAATGGATTTCCATCACGTCTTCTTGGGGGACACGAGTTACAGTGGCATGCTTCGGTTAAGGCATGGGTTTGGATCAATTCGAAAGAATCTTTTATCCTTAGTGACCATTAGTATCCAGTCCTTAGTAATTTCTTGGAAATAGATCTTGCTTCCTGGTGAGCTCCGCATACCCCTTGATGAACATCTTCAATGAGGTATTTTGCTTCTTCTGGCGTTACATATAGTAGGAGGGGCATTAGATATCCTTTCTCATATAAGGTATCCTTGTGTATATGTCTATCTTAGTGCATCGACTTTAATCTTGCTGAAATCTGCCCTATCTTCAGGTAATATGCCATCCCTTAGATATCTTATGATTGGAATCATCTAATTCTCTCATTCATCTATGGCCATTACAGACTCTTCTTGTAGCTGCGATATTTCAATGTTTCCATTGGTGCATGCTTAGAAAACTCTAGGCTTAGGTCAATTAATGTCAACTTTCTTAAGGAGTCTGCTTTCTTATTCTGTACTTGCATTAAGGTATAGATTTTTAAATCTCTCGGCATCGGCTGAACCAATTCCAATATCTCTGAAGGTGCAATTCCCTAGCCTCGTACTCCTCCTTGAGTTGTTGAACTACTATATATAAGTTACTGAATATATATGGGTGTTGTATGGCCAAGTTTTTAGTTAATATTAAGCTTGTGATCAAATGATCGTACTCCTCTTTGTTATTAGTGGTTCAGAAGTCAAAGTGTAAGGCGTATGGAAAATCTTTCCCGTTTGAGATAGTCAAGAGAACTCCTGCTCCACTTTCTCCAGTGTGGTATGATCCATCCATGTGTATAGATGGCAGTTATTTTGGTAAATCCTTTATTTTTTCCTTAATCACATCATCCAAGGATTTGCCTTTAATGGACGTTCTAGGGTTGTACTGGATGTCGTGCTTGTCTAGCACAACCGCTTATTTCATCATTCTATCTAATGCTTTAGGTTTAAAGATTACACAGCGGATCAGTCAGTTGGTGAGTAGTACTACTGTGTGTGCTTAGAAATATGTTTGTAGATGTTGAGTCGCATGTACCAGTGCAGAACCAATCGTTCTAGTGATGTGTAGTGCACTTTCACCCCCCCTGCAAGGCTCTACCGATTAAGTAGATGGGGTTTTAATGGCAATACTTTTCCTTGATCATTACTGTGCTAATGTCTTTTAGCGATGTTGAGATGTATAAGTAAAGTACCTCTCCATTTTTCAGGCTTCATAAGTGTTGGTAAAGAGTAATGGTGTTCTTTCAACTCCTAAAAAGTGGTTCCATACTCTTCTGTCCGATCAAAATTATTTGGTTTATTCATTATTTGGAAGAAGGAAATATGTTTTCATCCCTCTTTGATAAAAATTGGCTTAAGGAGACTAAGAAAACCGCAAAGTGATTGACGTCTTTAGCCAATTTTGGGATTGCATTTTAAGAGTGGCATCGACCTTTTCTGGACTGACTTATATCCCTATGTTGGATACTATGAAGCATAGGAATTTCCCATTCCCTACTTTAATGGTACCATTTGGTGGAGTCAGCTTCAAATTGCTATGAATTTGCTCAAATGTCTCTCCCAGGTCGTCGAGGAAACCTACCTAAAATTTTCTTTTTCCCACCATTTTGTCAAGGTACATCTCCATGTTCCTACCAACATACTTCTTGAATATTTTATCTACCAAGCCTTGATATGTAGCTCACGTATTCTTAAACCCAAATGACATTTTTGTAGCAAAATGTCCCTGCATCTGTGATGAACACGGTTTTTTCCTTTATCCTCCTCTATCATAAGGATTTGATAATAATGTTTTTGGTCATTGAAGAAGGCTAACACCTGATGTTTGGTTATGGATTTGATGATTTGATCAATCAGAGGTAGCAGATAACTATCATTCAAGGTACATTTGTTTAAGTCGGAAAAGTCGATGCATATTCCTCATCATCCATCATTTTTTTTAATCATGACTGGATAGGCGAGCCACTCTGGATAGACCACCTCTTTGATTACGTCTGCTTTGAGTAGTTTCACTACTTCTCTTTTTATAGTTTCCCCTTTTTCGAAGTTGAAGATTTTTCTCTTTTTAAATGGGTTAGACAGTGGGATCAATGTTGAGGTGGTGTGCAACCAAATTTGTAGGGATTCATGTTAGGTCAGAAACATGCCACTTGAAGACATCAAAATATTCTTCAAGTAGAAGTTGTAATGCTTGTTTCACCTGAAATGATATGGCTTGGTGAAACGTCAAATGTGTGTATTTTCTTAGCATTTAACATCTCTTTTGTTATATTTTGTGTGGTAGATTCCTATATTTAGGTATATTTACATTGTAAGAGGTTTAGATAATCGTTTGTGGTTTTCATATCTGAATCCCCCCACTTTGTAGCCTATGTTAGGTCTAATGGATTTTATGTCCCTACAAGCGTCTAGATCCTTTTTTGTGAGCTTTACTTGTAGATTGCTCACAGGTGCTTCAAACTATTTTAGAAGGTCAATCGAAATAATGGTAGTATATAGTAAAAGGCCATTCACAAGAATGGTAGTAGGTTGTAGAAGGTCATTCGCAAGGATGGTAGAAGACTGAAGGCCACAAGCCAAACACATGGTAGTAGATAGATGCACCAAAGAAAATGAGCTAAGTCCAAAAGAATTGAAGACTGGCACAGGCCTTGTCGATATGCACGGCCCATGCCATGCTCGTGAACTTATAATGAATAAATCAAGGGTTCAGGCCACACAATCTTGCATAGCCCGCGCACTTAGAAGATGACGAACATAAATCCAGACCACGAGGCATGAAGATTTACACGCCCCGTGTGCTCAAAACTACCAGAACCACCTCCAGTCCATGGTCCTCGTGCTTTTGCATGGACCGTGCGGCGCTGGCTGTGCACTATTGCACGACCCGTGCCAACGTGGATACTAGGGTTTCCTAGTTTTTTTTAGAGTTTTCTAAGGTCCAATCCTACCTACTATATGAGCCACCTTTAGTCTCCTAGGGTTTAAGTTTAGTCATTATTATAGTAGGTAAGAAGAAGGAATCTATCTCCTCTCTTCATTTTTTATTTCTCAAGTTTTGCCTTATGCCATTAAATCCAATGACTGCTTTGGATTTAATGCTCTAGATCAGTTTATTTCTTGGGTAGTATTTGTATTCATTACTTAATTATGACTTTGTGAGATTTAGATTACCATAACTTTATGTCATATGAATATAGTTCTTGATTTGTGATTTATATTCTTGTAAGATTTATGCCAAGTTATGATTTATGATGCATCCATAGATTCATGGTATGATATTGTTCTAGGATAAAAGGCTATCTTAGGAGTGTCAGATTAAGGATATTATAGGCTCGAGAGTACCGGGGAGATGAGTACATTCATGCTACCTTAAGAATATTGATCCAACTGTTAGACTCTAATTCTAATTGGTTGTTGTGTGAGTAATCACATGTTAGGGGCATTAGACTAATTCCTAACAAGGGGAAACCCTTGGCTTACCCCGATATATCAGCATTCTATTTTGTAGAAACTAGAGTGGTGTCAACCCTAGAGTCATCACGGGATGCTAATTCATTTGCCTCTCTAGGCCTAAAGTTGGTGTCCATAGTGGAGGGCTTGGGACATATTGTCCCCACTCTCGTATCCAACGGTTGCAACCTACACAAGGCCTAGTTCTTTTAAGAGGGGGTTTATTAGCATCTGAAGTAAGATGACGGGGAATGAATTGTGGTATCAAAAAAGTCAATCAAAGTGTATTCCCTAATAATGGAGGCGGTGAGGTGGCTCCTGAAAGGAGAAAAACCTTTGTGTGACACACATTGGGAATTCTCGGTCATCTCCACACTATGTGACATAGGCATGAGGATCGATCTATATGCTTATATGTGATAGATTTTAGGATCAAAGTTATTTATCGGTCATGTTATGCAAATATCCCCAAGACTAGTGAATCATAGTTTTAATCTATTTTCTTTCATGCTCAGTAATTTGTTAGAAACAAACCCCATCGGTTATCTGTTCTTAAGCATTAGTTATTCTCAACACACAATCAGAGTGATACCTAATTGTGGGTTGTGTAAAGTTAACCTTCAAATTCTAGTATATGAGTGGATGACCCCAGACTTTCCACTAGCTACTCTATAGTGGTTGGTAGTGAGTACAAGAGCAACAAACAAAACTCTTTATCTTTGATCTCTTTGCACTCCGCAGGTAATTAAAGGACCCTGTAGGGGTGCTGTTCAGGGCTTTTACCAACTTCAATAGTTCTAGATGATTGGACCAGCATACTCTCCACGTCGGTAGGTGAAGCTTTGATGGCTTCCTTATGAATGATGTTGATTATCTGCATCCTATTGAGAATTTCTCAAGCTACCATCGTACAGTGTTAAGCCATTTCCTAATCTCCCCTCACTATTGCAATACCATTCTTTGTGGGGAGTTACTTTGTTGGATGATATGGCAATAAAATGGATATGGCCCGACTCATCTATAATCGTCCCTAAATTACATTGAAAGCTAAGGAGGCATCAACAACTGTGATGGTGGTTACATGTAAATAAATTATCCCAATTGGGATTCTATGAAACTAGTGAATCCTAACAATTGTGATGTTGACTTTGATAAATCTTTTCTACTGAGCCCCAGGCAATCAAAGCAAGCATGACCTTTACCGCACAGCAGTTGTCTATGAAAATTCTTTTCACCAAGGCATATTTGATATCGACAACTATCACCAGAGGGTTGAAAATGCAGAGTGTGGCTAGGTACTGCATCGGCTTTTAAGAAGATGGTGGTTTCATCTATCTTATGACGCTTACGTTTGGATCACATCGGGTGCTTCACCCAACACGGGCCTTTGTTTGCAATCTTATAGATCTTGAGAGTTAGATTGATTACATTTATGATCGACTGGCCTTTTGGTGTCTCATTCAGCATATCATTGCGCCTTTTTCTTTAAATGAGATGTTGATCTTGAGACTGGCCCTCCTACCGGTCCTTTCAATATCATGGGGGAATGACATACTCCTGGGGTAATCCATGACTGGTGCATTTCTCAATCTCTCCCTTGAGCTAAATCACTCATTTTTATTGTGACCCTTGTCCCTTTGGAAGTCTAATAGCTATTTGAGACCCTCTTTTTTGGGGTCTCCCAACATTAGCATTAGAGATTGAAGAAGGTGATAACTGACAGGCAAGCTGTGTGCCCTAGAATGTGATATAAAGGTATATCCTTAGTCTTAGGCTTTGCCACGGGCTTAAGGTTCGTTCCACCTCTCGTGGTAATGTTATCATTGGATTTCTTACATTTAATTGCTTATTCTGCCTTGGCATATGTCTGCACGATGCTATGGAGTTGTCAGATAGTTTCTTGGGGATTGGCCAAAAGTTTTTCATACAGTTTGGTTTCAGTCATTCCATTCATCCTGAAATAACCATTGCTTCCATCTAATCCAAAACCTCCCAACTCTCTTTAGTGAAACGCCTATAAAAGGCTATGGTTCACTCAATGGGGTTCTTCTGGGGATTGAGCTATCAATCATAGTTCAATTGAACTTCCTCGGTTGATAAAAATAAGTCACCAGGTTTTGACTGAAGGTGTGAAAGTCAAAGAAATGTCTTCTAGGTAAATATTCGAACCATTGTAGGGTTTTTCCTTTGAGATAAGATCCTACAATTTACACTTTATACACAGGGGGATACTCTGTGATTACATAACTTGATGGTATATCATTAATAGTTGTCCGAGGTTTGTTTCCCCGTCGTAGGTGGTAATGTTGCTTGGTAACTTTTGCATCCCAAGGTCTCACCAATATGAAGAATATGATTGGCGAGGATGCCTCTTGTCTAGCCTTCCTAATCATGTGCATGAGTTCCCACTCGATGATGCTGAGCTTTAAGTCTATATGTTTATCCAATTTCTGGACATGTACATGTGGATAAGGATGAGTAGTTAATGCTTACTGATACTTGAGTTCCAAAAGGGTGAATGTGAGGAGGTGATGTGATCCACATCGTAGGTCAGGGAACCATTCTAGTACTATGACTGGGTCCCTGCTAATGAAGTGATGGAGGTGTCGACCGCATAGGGTAGGCTTGAGGAACAATCCAAGAATTGGTTGGCGCCACCCTGTAAGGTACTCTTTGTGAGGGATAGATCCTGCCTGCACAAAATGACGTCGGTGCCGGGAGGTGGGGTCGTGTGGTTTAGAAAAAAAACCCTGCCAATGGGCTCATAAGGTGCGTATGGCTGAGGTACCATCATTTGAGGTGGTACTGAAGCTTGCTAGTACAATGGTCAGGAAGAGTGTGGGGCCAGGAGACCATGTACTCAGACAATCCTAATGTTGCCGGAATGGATCCTTACTGCTATGAAGGTGCTCGTCAAGCGGTTGGAAATATTTCTCTCTGGGTTTTACAATGTCGAGGATGTGCCCAGCAAAAATATTTTCGAATCAATATTTTACCAATAAGGAAAACAAAGTACACTTTTTCAAATTGCAATAGAACAACCGCATGTGGAGGCTTCTTCCTTGAAGAAAGCGCAAAAGAAGCAGGGGCTAAAAAAGCACGGAGTTGAAGAGGTATTTTTTATTCTAATTAATCAATTTTTTTAGTCCATACTCCTCAATTTAAAAGGCATGGATTCGAGTTACATTGGTCATTTGATTTTTCGAGCTTTTATCAATTTCATCATCAATTTGGTAGGGAGGACATGATGTAGACGCGTTTATCTCAATGGTTGAACAAATTGAAGGAATTCTAGATTTGGAAAAGGAATTTGAATAATTTATGAGTGCCTCATTGGACAATGTTCAGAAATAATTGAGCAGTCAGTATGCCTGAACATTGTAATTTTACGTTGTTCAACGATCCAGTCGAAGAATCAATCCACATGTATAACTAAGAAGGTGAACAGATTGAGGCTCTTGATCCAGGTGAAATAAACAATAAGGAACAAAATTCCCAAACTCAATACATTGAACTAGTACTTGGTGGTTTGGAAAATTTGAAGCATCAACATTTGGAAGATAAAAAAGTTGAAGATGTTGAGGAACCTGTTGCGGGTCAATTTGATATGGATGGTCAAAATGCTTAGACTCAAACCCCTATCAATGACCATGAAGATGGAGAGAGTGAAAGTTCTATAGAGGCACCAGAGATGATGAACATTACTGAAACTGAAGGCCTTATACAAGAATCTGTCACATGGATGATTGGAAAGGTAGGGAGGCTGAAGCCAGTGGTGCTAGTGAATTTGATATAATTCATAATGAAAATCCAGAGATCGAAATATCCAAAGCTATTTGAATGAGCATTGACAGTAGCAAATCAAGAAGCCATTGTAAAGGAAATCATGCATATTTACTAGGAAGAAGAATGAAGCATATTTACCTCTTTCGAACATTGAGTCAAATTCTAGTCTAAAGTATATCGTACCCTCTTTGGACGACATTGAATCAAATTCCAGTCTAAAGTATATCGTACCCTCTTTGGACGACATTGAATAAATTATTGTGAAACAATCAATCACCGATACATATCATAACTAACGTGCAGCTTCACTGGAGAGGTATATTTAGTCAACATATATTGTTTCAATCTCTTACTGTCCTGCCAAAAATAATTGATAACTGATTTCCCTTTGTTATTCTATAACTAGGAAAAGTCAAAATTCCAATCTCACATTTTCAACCTATCATATGGAAAGCTAATAGAAAAACTCACAGTCATCAATCCATCTGATACAAAGGTATAATATTTTCACCAATAATATTTTTTCCGTTCTAATATGCTGAAGCTATAAATTAATTTTGTGAACATAAAGTTGTGCTCAAACTTGGGTATTGTTATGTTTCCCTATGCTCTGTTGCCACCTTTTGTTGGGGGCTTACATTTCTCCTATCCTTATTGTCACCCTCTCTAAATAAATTGTTGTTAAGTTTGTCTAGTTCTCGGAGCCATCGAAGAAACACCATAATTCCCAGCCTATAACTTAGGAATCGGGTGGAGGCCTTGAAATTTTTTTTGCAGGTCCCAGGACTGCAAGATTGTTGAGAATAATGCTGGCTCCTAGTTTCATTGATAAGTCATGAAAGGAAACTCTCGCACAGTCACCCCTTCCGCCACTAAAGAAATGTCAGCAAGACGAAGAAAAGTCTTTCTCAACCCCCATCCAAAGACAATGTTTGAGTTTAATTCCACTTCTTTTGTGAGTTTATTATCCAACTTAAATTAGGGAAATTTTTTTGCAACTTGCCTTATTTTATGGATTTTGTATCAGACATAAATGTGCCCTCTTTTTAGGTTGGACAAAACTAGGGAACTTTCTAACTTTTGTAATTCCCGTTCTATGTCTAGTAGTTTAAAACAAGATCATGAATCTTTATGAATGCAATATATATTTATTCTAAGCACGTTTTATCTTTACTAATACCATGGTTGTCCTTTCAATTATAAAGGTCTTAGTACTTGATTTAAAAGAGTAAACCATTAAATTTTGTGTTCAAATCAAACCACAGTAACTACAAAATCTTATTCAAACTAAGAACATCACAAAGCTCAAATTACACCAACATCACAAAACTCAAATTACACCAACACATTACACTACCAACATTTGATCGAATCAATAACATTACATATGGTTTAGCTGCACATATAAGTCCACCAATACCTACATAACATACTATAATTCATCAACACCTATATAATTCAAGTCCCCACAAAATCCACCATATCATATACATTTGCGCAACAACCAGGACTGAAATTTTGTTTTACCACTTTTTCTTGTTTTTACTAGTGTGTTCCAACATGCCTAGTTTAACCAAGTGTAAAAAACGTGAAACGTAAAAGACACACAACTTGGTTACGCAGTTCGGTGTAAACCACCTACACCTGCGGGGCCTGGTCCAGTTCAGAATGAATTCACTAATTAGAAAGATAACGTACAGAGTACAGTTTACAAAATACTTATCTTTACTAACTATGACGTGTGGACTCTGCTAGCTCCCCTAGCTACCGATCCGCCTTGATCAGACTCCCTCTGACCTCGAACTCCGTCGACGCAGGATCTCCTCCTCCCGAGGAATTAAGGTATACGATTCTGAACTTAGTGCGGCAGGACAATGTTGGAACACAGTTTATTGGCTCTTGCAAATTTTGTAAGATCTCAAAATCTGGGTGCAGATTTTGATCTGTAAAACCGTAAGTATGCAGCCGTGTTTGTCCCCAATTTATATCCACGAATTAGACTTGAATATTCCTTAATTATCTCCACAATATTCCTATTCCAAATCTAATTCTTGAAGCATATCCAAATCCCATAAATAAATGGATTTACCTTATCTCAATCTATCCCATATATTCGAATAAATCTTCTCCATATAAGTAGGGATTTTCTATAAAACCGATTTGCTTCACACGCCTAATATATAGCCAAATATACAATTACCATAAATTCCAAAATACTTCAATATTTCGGCTTGAATTCCGTTAAAACCTTTGGCGTAAAACCTGCTCCAGTTCTGCTCCAGCACCATGTTCCAACATGGTCTGTATATCAGTTCACAAATACTTCACACAAAATTGCCAATTAAATAATTCCTTGACTTTACAATCTCCCCCTTTGGCATTTTTGTGGACCCATAATATTTTGGACTGCAATCACATAATCAACTACATTCAACGAGCGGAATAATGATCATAATACCAGAATTCAAATAATGAAAGCCGAAACCCAGAATTCCAGAAATCCAAAAATCCAAAAATCCAAAAATTATACAACCAAATTGAAAACCAAATATCCAGAATCCAAAATTACTCCCCCTGGGACCACACAGAGGCCAAAGAAACGTCATCACAAAAGCATAAAAAAATTAAACTCTGTCTTTAAAACTCCCCCTGAATTAATCAACCTTCCAGCCTTGATTTTTCTTCTTCCAACCGTGCTTGCTCTGCTTGTAAGGCTGGAATTTGAATCCCTACAACTCCAAGTCTAGCATTAATAGCCATCAATCGAGTCTTTTTGTCGGCCGTGGCTGATGAGGAGGTTGACCCAGAAGCTGTCCATGGAAGGTCATGTACCTGCCTGAGCCCGAAAGTCTTCTTATTAGGCCGCAAAAACTCAGTGTCCACTATCACATCAGAGACCTGCCCTTTGACTTTGGCACTCTTTGCTAAGGCAGAGATTAGGGCTGGGTAGATGACCGCATCATTCACTTTTGGAGCTGTGGCCTGTCGAACCAAATGTTGCTGAATTAAGAGCCCGAGATTGATTTTCCTCTGTGTTCCAACACAGTAAAGTAGCTTGGCCATCTCCCTAGTCAGTGCGGTGGTGTTGCTTGATGGCAACCAGCAGTGAACAACTATTTGATACAAACCGAAAAATCTGGACGTCAAGCATGATGCTTGAGAGTACCCCACTGCTGGCCACTTCTTCTTATATCCCCCAGATATAACCGACAAAATCTCATCATCACTCAACTCCAAATCATCAGGAAATACTCACCCTATCTCCTGAGTTTTCAGCCCAAACAACACATTGATTCTAGTAGCAGACACATCTATGATTTTTCCTCGAACATAGACTCTACCAAACCATGGAGAAGAAATATCTAGATTTCCAGGCATGAGATTAGAATATACCTCTAAAACCACCTGCCTATTGTATTGCAGTTGGATTGTGGCTGCCTTTGTCATCCCCATTGCCTTTAAGAAATTTGTGAACCCACTCTCCTGATAAGCCTTCAGGTCCAAAGGTCTTTCAGCAATAAATTTCTTTTCAGAGAAGAATTTTTCCATCTCTGCTCCCTTCTCATCAAAGTAAACTGCAGAAAAAGCCTGGGAGACAGATGGAGGAGGCAGAATCTTCCTCGGGTTGATATCCCGTCTCTTCTTACTCCTTTTTGCTTCCTCAGTATCCATGGCAGAGCTAGCCTTTCTTTTTCCTTTTGAAAAAATTCATCCAGGACCTCATCACTGGAGTATGTCGGATCTGGGGCATCCTGTGTTGGAACACTGTCAGCTCTTTCAACCGGTTCTTCTTCTGAATCAACACCCTGAACTGGCAGATCTTCATCAGCTACTCCAATCTCCTGATCCCCTTCATCATCTGACTGATCAGGGGCTTCATCATTCAAATCTTCATGCACCTCATTATCCTGTGTACCTCCCAGATCAACATCAGACTCTACTTCCATATACACAGATTCTTCCTCCTGTGTTGGAACACTGTCATCATCAGACAGTTCAATAATCACGGGTTCTCTTAATTTCTCCATCCTTTTTGCACTCTCCTCATCAAAAAATCCAACATGTAGCTTGTCTCCATACCTTATCGTCTTCATCTCAACAGCTTGTTCCTCATTAATTTCTCTTATCCACACATAACTATGAGCAGTCATACGACAGAAAACATGAAATTTGTCCTTCCCTTTTCCATTCAGCTGACCATACATTCCTCTCAGATACTTCACATTCTTATATTCAATATCCCAAACATCAGGAAAGTGTCCAGAAACAATCTCCTTAATTTTGACATGCAACACTTCCAAATCCTTTCTTATACTCCTGATTTTGCTTAGATCCACAGAATATCTATTTGCTTGTAACCATTCAAAAATATCATCCACACTTCTACTTTCAAAACCCAAGAATTTCAATGGTCGAGGTTCAGGACCAGTTACCTTAGGTTTTTTCTGTTTCTTGCCTCCAGACGCTTCTTCTTGGGCATCAGAGTCTCCACTCTGTTTCTTGACAGAAGCCTCTTCCTCTTCCTTTTCCTCTTCAGCTTTATCAGGCTCTGCTCCAGCTATCTCCTTATTCTCCTCATGGTTAGCATTTACTTTGTTCCGATCTTGAGTTTGTGACTTACCCAATTCAACATATCTTCTCGGCTCATCAAACACTACCAATTCCGAATTCACGGAGCTCCGGTCTTCCTCCATAATTTCCGGCACTGAAGCTTCTTTTATCGGAGAATTTGGGCTTGACATTATTTGGTACAATACCGAGATAGAGGAGAGTTTTGAGTATAAGATTTTTGGCAAGAGTTTTGGGGGGAAAAAATCTGGCCGAGGGTAATAGAATGTGAAAGGGATTTTAGAGTTTGAATCAACTTTCAACTCTTCATGAACTTACCTCTTTTCCCGTGAAGTGCCTTTTTAGATTTCCCAAAAATTGTAATGATATCCCTTTCTCTTCTTGTCACATCACTTTGTCTTCCTTAATTAACTTCCAACACACCATACTAACCAACTCCTATTTTTGTACACCTTTTCTCCTTCCATTTTTTTAAATTTTTGTAAGCTTAAATAACAAAAATATGTACACAAAATAAAACTGATTAAGGTAAATATTACCTCAGATTTGACAAACACCTAAGTGTTGTCGAAGGCTCTCAAAAGTGGTGGCATCAAGCGGCTTTGTAAATATATCAGCAAACTGCTTGTGTGTTGGAACATAGACCACTTCCACTTCCACTTCCTTTCTTTCAACCAGATCTCTAATAAAATGATGCCTTATGTCAATATGTTTGGTTCTTGAGTGTTGAACTGGATTCTTCGAAATATCTATGGCACTTGTATTATCACATAAAATCTTTAGGGGGCCTTGATGAATTCCATAATCTTTCAGCATTTGATTCATCCATAATAATTGTGCACAACAACTTCCTGCTGCAAGATACTCTGCTTCTGCAGTAGATAGAGAGATCGAGTTCTGTTTCTTGCTATACCAGGACACCAAATTCGGTCCAATAAAGAAGCATCCGCCAGTGGTACTTTTTCGATCATCAGCATTTCCAGCCCAATCAGAATCATTGTATCCTATCACATCTGAATCTTGATTCTTTGAATACCAAACACCATATTCTGACGTCCCACTCACATATCTGATAATTCTTTTGACTGCAGTAAGATGAGATTCCTTAGGATCAGCTTGAAATCTAGCACATATTCCAACACTGAGACATATATCTGGTCTACTGGCAGTGAGGTATAATAAACTTCCAATCATTCCTCTATATAACTTCTGATCGACTGAAACTCCTTTTTCATCTTTCACCAGTTTATCAGAAACTCCCATAGGGGTTCGAACTGCACGAGCATTACTAAGTCCAAATTTCTGAATCAAGTTCAAGGCATACTTACTTTGATTTATGAACAAACCATCCCATCCTTGCTTGACTTGTAATCCCAGAAAGTAAGTTAATTCTCCAACCATGCTCATCTCGAATTCAGATTGCATCGTGGTGACAAACTCCTGTACCATAGATGGTGAAGTAGAGCCAAAAACTATGTCATCAACATATATTTGAGCAATTAGAAACTTTGAGGACTTGTCAAGCACAAATAAAGTGCGATCTACTCCCCCTCGACGATAACCTTTCTGAAGTAGAAAGGTAGTAAGTCGCTCATACCACACTCGAGGTACCTGTTTTAATCCGTATAAGGCCTTCTTGAGACGATATACATGATGCGGATAATGGGGATCTTCAAAACCTTTAGGTTGTTCCACATAAACTTCCTCATTCACTACTCCATTTAAAAATGCACTCTTAACATCCATTTGATACAAAGTAAAGTTCAAAGAGCAGGCAATAGCTAGTAGAATACGGATAGATTCTAACCTGGCAACAGGTGCAAAGGTTTCATCAAAGTCAACACCTTCCACTTGTGTATATCCTTGAGCAACAAGTCTGGCTTTGTTCCTGGTGACTAAGACATCTGCATCGGACTTGTTCTTGAAGATCCATTTTGTACCAATTACATTAGTGCCTTTGGGACGAGGAGTAAGGTACCAAACATCATTCCTGGTAAACTGGCCGAGTTCATCTTGCATTGTAGCAATCCAATACTCATCAAGTAAAGCTTCCTTATAGTTCTTCGGTTCAATTAGGGACACAAAATAGTATAGACCAGCCAGTCGTCGATAATCAACTCGAGGTACTGATCGAGTGCTTCTCAAGGTGGAGCCAGATCGGTCGAGTGTTGGAACATGGTTATCCGTAGGAAGGGACTGTGTTGGAACATGGTCGTCTTCAGTAGAGTTCGGGTTTTGGTGCTCATTTGATTCAGTAGGATCAACTGAGGATTTTTCTTTGTCAGAAGATTGAGACTGTGTTGGAACCTGAAAGTTGGCCGATTCTTCCTCCACAACTTCTGGTAGTTGTTCCTTTTCTGAATCATCCACAATAACGTTTATGGATTCCATGAGAGTTTTGGTTCGATGATTAAAAACTCTGTAAGCACGGCTGTTGATGGAATACCCGAGAAAAATTCCTGGATCACTCCGATTATCAAATTTAGTCAACTGTTCTCTATCTCTGAGAATATAGCAAGTACTTCCGAATACATGAAAATACGAAACGTTTGGTTTCCTGCCCTTCCAGATCTCATAGGCTGTCTTTTCAGTGAATGGTTGAAGATACACCCTGTTGATTGTATAGCACGTTGTATTGATCGCCTCTGCCTACCATTTCTTATGGATATCCTTTTCTGCCAACATAACTCTAGCCATCTCCTGTAGAGTTCTGTTCTTTCTTTCGACAATACCATTCTGTTGAGGAGTGATAGGAGCCGAAAACTCATGTTGGATCCCTAGCTCATTGCAGAAGGAACTGAATTGTTCATTCTCAAATTCTCTTCCATGATCACTTCGAATTCGGATTATCTTTTCTACAGGACTTCCCTTTTTAGTTTGTAACTTTACTACAAGGCTTCGAAATACCTCAATCGTATCAGATTTCTCTTTCAAGAAGGCTACCCATGTAAATCTGGAGAAGTCATCAACACATACAAAAATATATTTCTTTCCTCCTATACTAGGTGTATTAACTGGCCCCATTAAGTCCATATGAAGTAATTTCAGATTTCTAGAAGTAGTAATAAACTGAACTGAAGAATGAGGAGCACGAGTTTGTTTACCTTGTTGACATGGTCCGCACACAATTTCATCCTTGCTAGTCAAGATTGGCATTCCTCGTACAGCTTTCATGTTAGCAATTTTCACCAGTGTTTTATAGTTGATGTGCCCGAGCTTCCTGTGCCAAAGAATTCCTTCATCCTGCTTTGAAAGCATGCATCGAACTTCTTGTTCCAACAAATAGCAATTGTCTGAAGATCGTAGACCAGAAAGCACCTTGTTTTCTCCATACTTTACTACGCACTTGTCCTTCTGAAATTCCACTATCATGTTGTCATCACACAGCTGGCTTATACTTAGCAAGTTTGCTTTTAGATCTTCAACCAATAATACACTTGTGAGAACTGGAAACCCTTCAATCTTTAATTCGCCCTTGCCAATCACTCTGCTCCTTTTTCCATCACCAAAAGTTACGTATCCGCCATCATATGGAGTAAGGTTTGTAAGGTAGTTTGGAGTGCCAGTCATGTGACGAGAACAACCACTGTCAAAATACCATGAGTCACTGGAATAGGCTGATAAAGAAGTGTGTGCCACCATACACGTACTGGACCTTTTAATAACCCATATCTTCCTGATTCTTGTATGAGTATCGACTGTGTTGGAACACAGTTGTCTTCCTGTCATTTGATCTCTGATCAGTTTTTTACACTGATGTTTAGCATGTCCTTGGTACGTACAATATTCGCAGATTAGAGGCTTTCTTTGATAAGGTTTCCCATACTTCCGTTTTACTTCTCAAATCCTTGCTTTGAGAGTTACTGGTCTTTCAAGCACTTCAACCTCGGGTTCTTTCCTGTATCCAATCCCGTGTCTATCACCAAAGTTCTTTCCCATGTCCAGAATATCATCAAGCTTTGCTTTCCCGGAATTCAATTTAGAAATAGTTGCTTCAGACATCTCGGCTCTCTTGACTGCTGCTATCAATTTCTGACTCAGTTCTTCATTTTGTTTTCCAAGTTCTGCAACTGTGGATCGTAATTCCTTTTCACTTTCAATTAGCTTCCTTTTTTCTTCAATCAGCTCTTTGTTCTTGTCAGCTACTTGAACCCACATGGCATACATTTGTTCGTATGTACTATAAATCTCTTCATCATTTACAGACAAATCATCTTCATCACTGTGAGCATCGTCCAGATTCATGTTGGAATATACAACTTTCTCTTTGTTCAGTGTGTTGGAACACTGACCTTCTGGTGTATCATGGACCTTTGCTCCAAAGGCTACATAATTATTTGTGAGTTCTTCTTCACCTTTTTCATTATCTTCATCATCACTCCAAGAGGTGACATATGATCTTCCTTGCTTCTTGCGGGTGTTAGTACATTCGGCCTGAATATGACCAAATCCTTCACATTCTCTGCATCAAATCTCAATCCACGATTGTTGTTCGAATCTTGTTGCTTTTGTCTGTTTCCGCCAAACCTCTCCTGGGATTTCTTGTTAACTACCTTCTTTAGCATCTTTGAGAAATTCTTTGTAATAAGTGCCAGTTTTTCAAACTCATCATCACTGTCAGACTCGTGACTTGCCTTGTCTGGAGAAACTTTGAACGCTAAATCCTTGGAGATTCTCTTGGTAGATTGCTGGAATGTCATCTCATAAGTTTGTAACGAACCCATCAGTTCATCTAGGCTCATGGTGGCTACGTCTCTTGCTTCCTCTATTGCCGCTACTTTCATTGCAAATCTTTTGGGGAGAGATCGCAATGTCTTTTTTACTAACTTAGTTTCTTTGTACACCTTTCCAAGTTGGTAAGCCATGTTGGAGATATCTCTGAGCTTTCCATTGAATATGGCAATGGTGTCATCCTCCTCCATTTTGAGTTCTTCAAACTTGGTAGCCAACATCTGTAGTTTGGATTCCCGCACTCGACTGGTTCCTTCATGAACGGTCTGAAAATATCCCATGCTTTCTTTGCTTGGTAGCATGTAGATATAAGCTTAAACTGGTTTTCATCAACGGCAGTGAAGATTGCATTCAGTGCCTTCGAATTTGCCAGTGATTCTTTAAGATCATCTGGAGTCCATTTAGACTTGTCTTTGAGTTGTTGACTTGACTCCCCTTCCACAGCCTTAGAACTTGTAGCATCTTCTGTAGGATGACTCCATTCATTCTCAACATAAAACCACGCCAGTTCGTCCAGTGAATTGATAAATACCCTCATACGTGCCTTCCAATAGTTGTAGTTGTTTCCTTCTAACAGTGGTGGTCGAGAGACTGAAGCTCCTTCTCTTGTCGTCATGGTAAAACCGGATCTCACTTTCCTTGAAAACAACCAAGGGAACGATAAGTGACTCAGCTCTGATACCAAATGAAATTTTGTTTTACCACTTTTTCTAGTTTTTACTAGTGTGTTCCAACATGCCTAGTTTAACCAAGTGTAAAAAATGTGAAACGTAAAAGACACACAACTTGGTTACGCAGTTCGGTGTAAACCACCTACATCTGCGGGGCCTGGCCCAGTTCAGAATGAATTCACTAATTAGAAAGATAACGTACAGAGTACAGTTTACAAAATACTTATCTTTACTAACTATGACGTGTGGACTCTGCTAGCTCCCCTAGCTACCGATCTGCCTTGATCAGACTCCCTCTGACCTCGAACTCCGTCGACGCAGGATCTCCTCCTCCCGAGGAATTAAGGTATACGATTCTGAACTTAGTGCGGCAGGACAGTGTTGGAACACAGTTTATTGGCTCTTGCAAATTTCGTAAGATCTCAAAATCTGGGTGCGGATTTTGATCTGTAAAACTGTAAGTATGCAGCCATGTTTGTCCCCAATTTATATCCACGAATCAGACTTGAATATTCCTTGATCATCTCCACAATATTCCTATTCCAAATCTAATTCTTGAAGCATATCCAAATCCCATAAATAAAGGGATTTACCTTATCTCAATCTATCCCATATATTCGAATAAATCTTCTCCATATAAGTAGGGATTTTCCATAAAACCAATTATGCTTCACACGCCTAATATATAGCCAAATATACAATTACCATAAATTCCAAAATACTTCAATATTTCGGCTTGAATTCCGTTAAAACCTGCTCCAGTTCTGCTCCAGCACAATGTTCCAACATGGTCTGTATATCAGTTCACAAATACTTCACACAAAATTGCCAATTAAATAATTCCTTGACTTTACAACAACAACAAGCCAAGCATGTTTGCACCCAACAACACCAAATTCAGCACATCAAAAACTATAACTATTCCCTTGCACTTGCAACCATTTGTTGTTGTAACGTTGCCATGACCAAGAAGCATATATTCATATACAACTTCATTTGGACTGTCGGTCTCAACTACCCTTCTTTGAAGGTTTCAGTGGGAATTGAACTAACGACCCTTCTTCTACCTCATTCAACCAGGGTAAACCACAACCCACCGCTAACAATCATGGACCGAACTTCCATAATGAAGTTTGTCGAGATTCCCACCTATCTTTGACACACATTGATTTCCATCAAACAAAATTGTACACGGCGCGTTCGCAACAAGTATGATTCACTCTGCAGCTGGAAGCTTCCATACGAGCTCCCTAACAGAACCATATCAATTAAATAACTACCAAACACTACAAACCCTGGCGAATTCAATTAGCACAAAAAATTACAAGCAATTTAAACCCCCCCCCCCAAATTAATACAGGGTTCATACGAATATTTCAATTAAAGTTTCATACATTACCTAGACTCCCTGCATATGTGACATGAAGAAGGAAAAATCAAGGGTTGAATGTGGAAATTTCTATCCTTATCGAATGAGCCCTCACAATTGGATTTAACACAGGAAAATTTCTGATGGTGTCCTTTTTATCAAAGAATAAAGAGTAGGGCCAACAACAATCAAGGGTCTAGCTCATCTTTTCATTTTTATCAAAGAATAAAGAGTAGGGCCCACAACAATCAAGGGTCTACCACCACTATCAATAGTTCAAGAAAAGTCCAAAAATGAGTGAGGGTCTAGCTCATCTTTTCATTTTGAGTCAACATCTGAAAAAATGGGCCAATAGTGGCTCCATTACTAGAATGAATTTTAAAGCTAATGTCAATCGTGGATAAAAATGCACGTTTGAGAAATTAAGAATGCACTTACAAAGAAACTGGGAGTTTTCTGATCATTTTTTTCTTGTATTTTAAAAAAATAGTTAGTGCTAAAATAACCCTATGTTTTGGTTGAAAGTACCAATTTTACCCTGTAAAATATGGAAGTGTGATTCTAACCCTATTATTTGGTCGAAAGTGCCAATCTAACCCTGACAACCTGAATTTGCCCGAAAATCACTAAAATGACCATTATACCCCTATTTAAAAAATAAAATTTCTGAAAAATTGAAAGGGCGGTTAGACCCTCTATTAACCAAACAATTTCTTTCCATTTTTTCTCATTCTTCTTGGATCTTCCCTCCGCTCCATATTTTCTTGGATCCCTCTGCTCTATTTTTTTTCTTTGATTTCCCCTCTGCTCCATTTTCTTCTTCTTCTTGGTTCTTCCCCCCGCCACCATTGGAGGCTCTCCGATCTAACAACCCCATCAATTCCTCCCGTCGACGCCACCAATGGAGGTCGGGACACCACCGGTTCTTGCCAACGGAGCCACCAGTCATTCCTAATTGACTATTACCCAGATTACACGGTCAAGATCGCGAGCTTGCTTCCGGTGGAGAAGTTGTGAAACTCTAGATCCCAGTGGGCGGATAGGGTTTTGGAGGGTCGAATCAGGTAGGGTTTTGAAGGGTTGAATTGGGTAGTGATGAAGATCTTACCGGAAGCCTCCATTGGCAGCGCCTATCTTTTGGACTGCTGAACGGGTTTCAGATGGATCCAGATGCAGTGACGAGATAGGCTTTGGGTTCCCCTGTTGAGGAGGAATAGCGCCGGGAAGATCCAAGCCTCCACTGGTGGTAGCGTCGATCTTTCGGACTGCTCGAGAAAGATAAACCCGCCGATGCAATCTATGTGTACATTCTCCATCTGGTGCTGGCCATGGGAAAAAAGCCGTTGTTCCAAATCCGAATGCTGGCCTGGAAGCTCCCTTGTTAAGGTAATTAATTACCTATTATTCAACTGATCGCTTTGTAAATTTTATTTTCGTTTGTACTTTTGTTTGTGAAAACCAATAACTGTTAGTGTCTATTTCCCCACTTCAAGAATACCATGTGTACATTCTCCATCTGAGAAGTGGCAGAATCCAGATTCCGGTGGCAAAACTCCAAATTTCGACGGCGGTGGAGGCAGAACAGCGGCGAGCGGAGTGGTGGATCAGTGACGATGCTGGTTTTGGAGATGGAGATGGAGATGAACAATAGGGTATTTTTGTCATTAAAATTTTTACTTTTAATAGCAGGGGTATTTTAGTCTTTTTAGTTTTGGTCAATGCCAAAAAAGGCCCAGTCAACGTCAAAATAGTATCAAAAGGTTATAACTGTACATTTGATGCAAAAGTTAGACTTATAATCGCAATTTCAAATTATACAACACTTTTTTAAAAAAGGGATTATATTTATATTTTACCCTTTTCAAAATAAAAGTATCTATGAGAAAACTGATTTTCTTAGATGTTCCAAAATTTCTAGAACCCTCTATATTTTTTGTACAAAACCTCCTCACAGGGAGTCTAGTTTTGGTCAAGAAGCTTCTAGGGTTTTGTTATCCACTCCTCCCTTGCTCTGCAACTCCCCCATTTCCACTCACTCCTATTCCTCACTCTTGAACTCTCCGACGACTACCTTCTTGTAAGCATAATCTTCAAGTTTTTCGCTGTAGAGTTTCAATTTTCCTTCTTAGAAACTGTATAAAATCGATGGGTTCTGATAGTATTTTTTTGTTTTTTGCAGAATGGCAACTACCCAGCTAAGTGCATCGTCAATGTCAGCGAAATTCGTTTCGTTTGATGGGCTGAGGGCATCTTCATCCCAGGTCAAAGCCTTATCCTTTGCGCCTTTGGGACATATGAGGTCTTTTCGCGGGCTTGTGGTCAAGGCTGCCGCCGTTGTTGCCCCAAAGGTACTACTTCGAGCTTGATAAGAATCTTAATTTTATATGTAGAGTTTTATGTAGTCTGTAGGAGTTTCTTGGCTATTTTCTGGATGAGGATTTGGTAGGAGTGTGCAAAGATTGGCTATTACCTGAATGTATGATACGTGGTAATCTTTATATACACCGTCTATGTGGGAGCTGTTTTATTTTTTAGATGAAACATCTTGGTGGTTTTGTTTGCTCATATGTGTCTATTGCTTATAAGCACAAGGCCCAGCACCTCCTTTTGGTGCTCAAGTATCTATATTTATCCGTCATCTCCAGTGTGTGACAGTGTGTGAGTTCTTAGTTTTACTTGGAAAAATATGGGGGTTTTGCATCAGTGTTTTTTCCTCATATGTCCTCTATTTTTGGAAATGTAATGGAAGGTGTATGTAGCAAGTGCTATGTTTTTTGGAATCTGAATATTTTGATTATGGAAAAGATTGAGTTTTGATGACTTTGGTTTCTTAATTATATAACTTATTCCTTTTTCTGAATGGTTTTCCTGTTTCAGTATACCTCTTTGAAGCCCTTGGGTGATAGAGTTTTGGTGAAGATTAAGGTGGCTGAAGAGAAGAGTTTGGGTGGTATCCTTTTGCCAACAAGTGCACAGACGAAGCCTCAAGGGGGCGAGGTTGTTGCAGTTGGAGAGGGTCGTACTGTTGGTAAGACAAAGGTGGACCTAAGTTTGAAGGTAAAGTATTAGTTAAGCTGTTAATGTCCCCATTTGTAGGAGTTCGTTGATGTTTTATAGTAATTTGATTCTGCTCTCATTATGTAGACTGGAACCCAAGTTGTGTATTCCAGGTATGCTGGGACTGAGGTTGAGTTTGATGGAGCCAATCATCTCATCTTGAAGGAGGATGACATTGTTGGCATCCTTGACACTGAAGATGTCAAGGACTTGAAGCCCTTGAATGACAGAGTTTTAATTAAGGTTTGTGCTGTTTTTCGTCTTGCTGCCTCTTGATTTCTGGAATGCTAGAGAAGGGTTCATTTGTCATCCTTCTTACTAGGTTGTGTCCCTAGATATTTTTTTTATTTTTTTATTCAAACAGACATATAAAATGTCTTGCCATATTTGGATTACATGCTCAACAAAGCTCTGTGTTTTTTAGGAATGCTAAATATTTGGTCTTCTGTATCAATGTCTTGCAGGTAGCTGAGGCTGAAGTGAAAACATCAGGGGGCTTGTTACTCACAGAGGCAACCAAGGAGAAGCCATCCATTGGCACGGTAAGCATTACTGTTCAGCCCAGTATTTACATGTTAGCATATGTTTTCCCTTGTTGGTTACCTGGAATTGTCAGATATACGTGTCCTATTTCTAGTGTAATTTTTGCACGATTTTCGTGTTGCATCCTTGTATATGCTCAACTCTTTTCTCATACATGTTTGTTGCATTTCAGGTGATAGCTGTCGGGCCTGGTCCTCTCAATGAAGAAGGGGTAAGGACACCACTATCTGTATCTGCTGGAAACACAGTACTGTACTCCAAATATGCAGGCAATGACTTCAAAGGTGCCGATGGATCGGACTATATTGCATTGAGAGCCTCCGATATAATGGCAGTTCTAGCTTAGTATGCCTAATTGCCATATTTTGTGCCTTTTGTGACTTTCATACGGAAATTTGAAGCAATTTTAGTTGCAAGGACATCAATGTAAACGTAACAGGATATATTTTTGCAAGCTAGTGATTATGTCCTGAAATTGTTACCATATTCTCAGCTTGTACTATTCAACGTAATTCAGTGTCAGTGGAAGTACTTTTAATTGGTTACGGTGTCAAGGAAGAAAAGGATACAAATATTACGATGTTTAACAGTGTTAGTAGAATAATACTGATACATGCTACCTTAGGGAAAAAGACCTCTTAAAATGAAGATACAGTTTCCCTTTATGCTTATAAACAAATTATAGCTCCTATGTAGAGTAGCCTACAGTGAAAACAAAGATTTACATAATCTTCTGCTCTTTCTATGGTCCGCCTTTACAGTGCACAGCTTACTTCATATGAGTGGAAAGAGCATTCTCTTTTCTAGCTGCAAGCAGGAAAGGAGTAGATCAGGAGCTTCGAAGGACCACTGGGAAGAACAAAAACAAAATCTGGAATGCTGAATGCCTTCATCGATTGAATGATGCAGCTGACTGATCTTCATAATGCCCTCTCCATGCGTTACCACTGTCTGTCCCACTGCTTGCTTGTTTTGGGACAGGGAGATTACCAAGATCTCCATCCAAGCTCATTTGCTGTACCTCGGCTGAGGAAAGTATCTTTATGCTCTGCACACATCTCACAAATTCTCTGAAAACAGTATCGAGCAACAATTATGAGCATTTCAATATCACAACATGAGTAAGAGCTTGCGTGTATTTAGATGAGTAAGACATACTCCCACGGGTCATCGCCAACAAGCAATATGTCATTTTCGTGATCAACATACACAAGCTTCCAGTCAGTTCTTTGCGGATCTTCTAGCTGTCTTTCAATTCCAAACATACGGGCCAGATCATGCCTGAGTTCCTCATATCCCATGTAACGTGTGACATCAATAGTTCTTCCAACAGATCCCCGTTTTTGAACCTGAGAAAAATATAAGATGAGCATTAGGTTTGAAAAATGCATGCTTCAAACTATACCACTATGGTTCACACTACATGCAAGGAAAGCTAGTTACCTTTGTGTATGTTCGCATGCGCTGAGTTTGGTTAGGCCACAGTCCACCATTCAGGACCCCATTTTCAGCAATAGGCACATCATTCGAACAGCCTGGTTTAAAGGACATGTTCGGAACTCCAAAGCCAGCAGCTGATAGTTCTGTCTCAATATCTCTTGGAGTGCCATCAAAACTTGAAAGTACATTTGGGATATCCTTTCCGGAGTCATAACCTCTTGACAGCAAAGCATCGGGTGCTAGTGAGTCGACAGCTGAAGTGAAAGGTAGAGTGCCCCTGGAATGAGATTGGACATCATTATCCAAACATAAGCCAGGCAAAGAAAAATTCTGTTGAATGCTGCCAGCATCCAAACAATATGATGTAGCAGATGAAGCTGCCTCCAAATGATCAGTGTTACTTCTGTATCTTGTTTGCTCAGCTCTCTTTGAGCTGGACGATTCATGTTTTGCACGGGCATCAGATCTGCTTTGAAGTTCTTGCATGAGAATGGGGGAAGGATCAATGACTGATTCTCCTGCCTGAGTGACTGATCCGTGCTGGTTCTTGATTAATAACTTGGACGGAGAAACCTGGAAATTATTTGTGGAAGGTGAGGTTGAACATGATGGAGCATCGCCATCTGTTGGCCCCGAATGCGCTCTGAAGACAACCGCTGGTTTATTCTGCCCTTGGAGTTGGTTGACGGGATATTGCGATGACTGCACAAGAGTGGATGTTGACAAGCTGTTAGCACTTGGCTGAGGTTGAGTCAAAGAAGGCAGTTGAAACTGTCGGAATTGTTGAGGAGACTGATGTTGAGGCATCTGAACCTCCAAATGGTTGCTTACTGGTGACATCATCTGCTGTTGCTGCAGTTTTTGGAGAAACTGTAGCTGCATATGCTGCTCGGAGAAGTTCTGCTGCGGCGTTGACAGTACTTGTGGTCGCTGCATTAAACTTTGCTGCAGCAACTGGCCTTGCTGTTGCTGGCTCTTATGCAATAAGCTAGTCTGATTTTCAAGTTGCTGGAACTGTAAATCTTGAGGTAACGACGTCAAAGGAAACGAACTTTTATTGGCTGAGGAAGTTTGCTGCATCTGTGTATTTCCCGGTAGTATCTGCTGTTGGAGCTGTGGATACATTGCCGGCTGCTGTAAATTCTGATTTGTAATTTGAACGCTTCCAGCAGTACCACCACTATTAACAGATCCTAACTGTTTCATATGTTGGTGCTGTTGATGTTGCTGGTGCTGTTGATGTTGTTGATGTTGTTGCTGTTGGTGCTGTTGATGTTGATGATGTTGTTGTTGCTGCTGCTGCTGCTGCTGCTGCTGCTGCTGTAATGGCTGCTTTATTTGCTGCCGTAGCTGAAGTTGATGTTGTTGTTGCTGCTGCTGCTGCTGCTGCGAAGTGACCGGAGACTGCGACAATTGTTGCACTTGCTGCGACTGGGTAGTCGCTGCCAAAGATGTCGGCTGGAGTTGATTAGGCTGTTGATTCAGCTGAGTTGTCTTGCCAAACTGGAGTTGATTAGCATAGGCAGGGTTTTGAAAGTTCAAGAGCTTGGAATGGTCTTCGGCATTCAGATTACCGTGCATTGCACCAGAAAGCATTCCTGACTGAGCGGCCGATAATTGGTTACTTTGTTGCATGTTCATCCATTGGACCAAACTAAAGCCAGGTAAGATCGAGCTATTCGCATCTTTTATTCCGATATCATCTCCAAGCCACGGCATGCTTCTTTTGAACACATTTTCCATGTCAGATTCATCTTCTGCGAAAGCATACATATCATGATATGGGAATCAGTGTTATACGAAATTCTTAAGGTGCAGAAGATGTAAAGATGTTTGCATGATAGTGATAAGTTCACTCATGTTACCTGGAAAGCCTGGATGTTTAGAAAACTTGGGTCGGAAAAATGGAGGTGGGCAAATGTAAAAAGGAGTGACAACAGGCTCTACTTCCCAAATTGAAACTCGACTGGGACGATCACCAGCAGTTGATTCATCCCATCCAACCTACCAAATATTTAGCCATAAAACATTACCAGTCTCATGCTAAAACAAGATATACAGTGCTTGTGAAATGTTTTCAAAACCAACCTTCTAAGTTATAAGGTTTGAACATATATTTAAAATTTTAGAGTTCCGCAAGATTTAAGATAATAAAGGCATTGATTAAAACACGTGGACAAAAAATATGCCATGTTACTTAAAGCAACTCTATCAAGTAAGAAAGCATTGCAAGAATACCTGAAGATTTCTCCACTGTGAACTTTTCCATCGCACGGTATCCAGGTCAGAAATACCAGTAATTGTACCCATATACCTACGTACTCCAGACTCTTCAGTCTCAAACATCATCCTAAACCTCATGCCCAGTGAAACTTGTGTATACATGGCCTTGTTATATTTCGCGAAAGGTATTACAAATTCAGAAGGACTAGCCCTGCAACATTCAGAAGAATGATGTAAGAAATTAATCCAAACGTTATGGCATGCTGAAACTTGAACTAAGGAGAAAATTAACTCTACCTTGGGTTATAGAAGATGGTAAATGGGCTGCTATTGGCAGCTGCATGAGCTGCGGCAGCTAAAATTCCAATGTGCATGCTGTCACTGGATATGACTGATGATGAGAGTGCAGGCTGCTGTCTACTAGCGCGTTTTATTCCCAACATAAGCTGTGACTTCTCATCTCTACACCATGTTGCCTCCCATCAGCAATGAAGATGATATTATAGATATAAGAAAGCTTCAGAAATATCTTCATACCGTATGAATAGGACGGAATCACCAGCCACAAGTCTTTTGTTGCTTACAAATACACTCCAACCGGTGGTCAACAGGTGTCTTTTTGGTTGACCTGAAAATTAGGCACTAGAGGTATTAGCTTTCATCAATCATTATATAGTATAACTTATGATTTAGGTTCGAGAAATAATATTCATCCATTTGATGGATTAAGATTTCAAAATGTTGAATGAACTCTTTGAGGAGCTTACCTCGATATATATGTCTGAATGTCCAGGTTTGGTCATGCAAATCTCGAGCTACTAGCTCCTGAGCAGGTGGTTGCATTGTAAAATCCTACAAAAACACCTTCACAATTAGCATAAAAGCTGTGCAAACAGCGTCACATATTCTCAGATGAACATCATAAAACAGATTAAAAGTTACTGTGTTTACCAAGGGTGGAAATATCTTTTCAGCTGCTCGACGTGGTACAGAGAAACCGCCATGAGTGCTTGTATCACTGGCTGTGAGAGTTTTACAGAAAAATTCTGCTGGTTGTCTGCTCTGCTTAAGACCCATATCCGAGAGAAGTAGCGCTTCCTGATCATACTGTCAAGAGAAGAAAAACTCAGCGCTTTTAGACTAAATTTATCGAATTTTTGGCTTGATTTTCAGATTCACAGCTGACCTACCTTGTTAACAGGTTGAAGAGTCATCTGTGCATAGACCTCATCCGTCTCGGGATCAGCCTACAAACAAATGAAGAGATATAGTTTAGACCAATACATCAAACACTTTGCAAGTGTCATCCATAGAAATGCATCAAAGTTGAGAGCTTGTCATACATGTAGGGTAACATTGTGTAACAGACAGATCAGCTTGGAAGGCAGGTTAGGATAACTCGGGATACCGTCAGTCTCCTTCTGCATAGATGCAGCAACCTGAAGTATACAAAGATTGCGGAATCTGATCGTCAGCAGCAAACCCATGGCCAATACCATTAAAACAGAAGAAAGAACACAAACCTGCTCACTGTGACCCTGAGGAAAATAGACCACAAGGCTTCCAACAGGTGGCATAGAAACCAAAGGACCAGCACAAGCATGCCATAATTCAGAATTAATTGCCTTTCTTTCACCTGAAAAGAAATATCAGAAACCAAATTAAAATTTAAAAATTTACCAAAAACATAGAGAACAAGTAATGCATTAAAACTGGTTTACAGAAAGCTGAGCACAGAGGAAGAACACTTGCCCTATATAATTTGTCCAATAGCCAGAGAGATACAAATCAGCAAATTTTTTTATCCAAACTCTAGAAACCAAGGTACACAGATCTGTCTAAATCATGCCAATACTAGAAATCTTGAAGCTCAAGAATTTATCAGGATTCAATTCCCAGAAATTAATTTGCTTCACAACTTCTCATCACGGACAGAAGCTTTCAGATCATTTTCAGAAATCTAAACAGAAAACCAAGTTCAAATGTACTGTTCACACAACCAAAAAAAAACAAAAAAACACCATCAAACCCACAAAGAAAAAAGCAAGAACAAGTGAAAAACAGACAGCCAACCTTCTGAATTTCCCAGATACCCATTTGGTGGTGCCTTCATTGTGAGCTGGGAATACAAAGAAGAAGAATGCCAATATGCATAAAAAAGAAGAACCTCCTTAATTCCTCCCTTTTATTATCGGCAAAAACATTAATTTTCCAACTCACAAGCTCCCACTTGGCCCAACAACAGACCCACTATTCAACACATCCTCCATTTCAAACCTCAAATTTCACAAAGAAGAAGAACAAAAAAGCTCTCCGAAGAAGAAAACCCAGCTGGAGGTCGTCAAACTAGAGAAACCCGTCACCGGAGGACGGAGAATGGGAGGTTTCCGAAAATAGAAAGGAAGAAGCTTGTGGAAGCGCGTCCGAAACAATAAAAGATTGGAATGGAAGAAGGTGTCGGCGGCGCGGGAATCCAGCAGAGATCACGTTGTTGGGGAGGGGGAGGGAATCTTCAAACTCGCCGGAAATTTTGACGCCAAACAAACCGGGGCTTTCTTTATAGCGCTTCTGTCACCTCCTCATGCTCTTGTATTTGTACATGATACGGACGCAGACTGTACTTTTTGGCTATCTTTACTTTCTGGTTTGAGTAGCGTCTTTTTTTTTCTTCTCTTCCCCAAACTACAATTGCGACTTACTCCAAACGTCCTCCTACTTTCACACACTTTCTAACCTGCCACATCAAGTACTCCCTGTTTTTTTTATGGAGAAAAAAGAAGTACTTCCTCTATTTCATTGTATTTGTGACCAAATGATTTACCGTAATGAATTATATTATTGATATCTGAATATATAGAGAGAGTACAATAGAGGTGTAATAAGGAAAGAACTCTAATCAGAATAAATCATAATCTAATCAGAAGTCTGATTTATTCTAACACCCCCCAAGCAAAGCGTCGGATGCTTGCCAACGCATAGTTTGGACCTGAAGAACTCGAACAGCGGACGAGAGAGCCCCTTGGTGAAAATGTCTGCAATTTGAAGTGAAGTCGGAACATGAGCAACGCGCAGCTTTCTGGATGTCACCAACTCACGAACAAAATGGTAGTCGATGTCGATGTGCTTCGCCCGCTTGTGCGCCACCGGATCCTGATCCAAGAAGATAGCACTACTATTGTCTCATAACAACAGTGGTGAACCAGAAAGCGAAACCCGAAGATCACGAAGCAAATGAGTGAGCCATACCACTTCTGAGACAGTGTTGGCAAGAGCACGACATTCAGACTCAGTGCTAGAGCGAGAAACAGTGGGTTGTTTCTTAGCACTCCAAGAAACCAGATTCCCACCAAGAAAAATCGCATAACTATAAGTGGACCGACGAGTCTCCAGACAGCGAGCCCAATCAGCATCAGAGTACCCTAAAACATCAGGAGTACTAGCAGAACAAAACCTGAGACCAAAATGAAGAGTGCCACGAACATACCGCAAAATCTGAGTCACAGCAACAAAATGGTCATCTCTGGGATCCTGAAGATACTGACTCACCGTGTTGACTGAGAATGCCAAATTCGGGCGAGAGATGGTGAGATACTGCAGAGCACCAACAAGAGAACGATAAAGTGTAGGATCCCGAAATGGAGGACTGGTAGAGCTGTGAAGCTGAGAACCAGCGACAAATGAAGTAGAAACAGGTGCCGCGTCAGACATACCGGCCCGATTCAAAATATCACGAGCATACTTTGCTTGGCCAAGCAGTGGCCCTGAGGAGGTAGGCAAAACTTCAAGACCAAGAAAGTAATGCAGAGTACCAAGATCCTTGATCGCAAACTCTCTGTGTGTCCGATCAATGGACTGGCAAAGAAGAGTCGAGTCATTGCCTGTAAGAATGATATCGTCCACATACACAAGTAGATACAGTAACGAAGACCCTCTCGAAAGGAAAAATAAAAAAGTATCAGCTAAGCTGCACCGAAAACCAAGCTGTGTCAGATAACTGCTGAAACGCTGGAACCAAGCCCGAGGAGCCTACTTAAGACCATAAATGGCCTTTCGCAAGTGACAAACATAGTCTACATGGACAGAATCCTGATAACCAATGGGCTGCTTCATGTAGACTGGAACATCAAGAACACTATTAAGGAAAGCGTTCTTGACATCCAACTGATGAAGTGGCCAGGAACGCATGGTGGCTATGGCGAGAACCGTCCTAACAGTGGAGGCTTTTACCACAGGATTGAAAGTGTGGTCAAAATCAAAACCCAGAATCTGCGAGAAACCCTGCGCCACAAGTCTAGCTTTGTGACACTCAATAGTGCCATCTGGTCAATACTTGAGCCTATAGACCCATTTGGAGCCAAAAATGTTGACATTCGAAGGTCGAGGCACCAAATCCCAAGTGTGCTGACCACGAAGAGCGGCCATCTCATCATCCATGGCAGAAACCCAGGCTAGATCCTGAAGGGCAAAGCGATAATCAGTGGGCTCTGTCTGAGAGAGGAGTGCGGCAGTGAGACCATGAGCAATAATATCCGAATAATCCCGGCGCTGAATGGCACCAGTAGAAGACCGAGTGGCCATTCGATGGGTACGAAGCTGAGGTGGCAAAGCTGGAGGAGTTGAACCAGCTAACGACGCCGAGGAAGATCGAGCTGCGCTGACCGGAGAGTGGCAGTTGGAAATCGCTGGAGAAAGGATGACCGATACTGGCTGAGACGTGGTGGGCGGTGGCTGAAATGTGGTGGCCGTTGGCCGAGGATCTGGGTCCGGGTCAGCCATCCAGATGGAAGATGGTGGTGAAGGAGGGGCGGCTGGAACAGGCACAGGCGTGGTGGCCCCAATCGATGAAGTAACAGCTCCATAAAAAAATGATGAAATCTCCAGATCTGAAATAGAGCGACTGTCCGCGGAAGATGAGACATAAGGGAATAAGGTTTCATCAAAGCGAACATGGCGAGAAACATAGATATGCCTATAAGTGGGGTCGAGACACTAGAAGCCCTTGTGACGAGGGCTGTAGCCAATAAAAACACACGGAATGGATCGCGGTGCAAACTTATCAGTAGCAGTGACACGCAGACATGAAAAAGCACAACAGCCAAATGGGTGAAATAGGGTATAATCAGGCACATGACCAAAAACAACCTCAAAAGGTGATCTTCTAATAAGAATTGAACTTGGCAGACGGTTAATGATGTAAACCACAGAGGAGAAAGCTTTCACCCAATAACAGTGTGGCACAGAAGAGTGAAAAAGCATGGCAAGACCGGTCTCTATGATGTGACAATGCTTCCGCTCAGCTCGACCATTCTGAGCAGGTGTATAGGGTGATGACATCTGATGATGAATGCCACATGATATAAAGTGAGCATGAAGTCGATGATTAGTAAACTCTGTGCCACCATCGGTCTGAAAAATTTTAACCCTAGTAGAAAACTGGGTCTTAACAAATTTCTGAAACTGGATAAATGTGTCATAGAAGTCCGACTTATACCGCATCGGGAGAAACCATGTGAATCATGAAAAGTCATCGATGAAAAGGGCATAATAAGAAAAACCACCTGCCGATAAGATAGGGGTTGGTCCCCACAAATCACAATGCACATTGTCCAACAACCCAGTAGCGCGCCTGTCACTAGTGGAAAAAGGTAAACGACTACTCTTGGCCATCTGACAAGGAGAGCAAGTAACAGATTTCGGCATAGCGGAAGTGACAGTAATATGGCCACATCGTCTTAACAACTGAATAGTATCATGAGACACATGACCGAGGCGAGAGTGCCACTGCTCAAAAGAAGCCTGGAGCTTTCCAGAGCGTAATTCGCCTAAAAAGCTGGAATCACCAGTCTCAAGAAAATAAAGACCTGAACTTGACGGCCTTTACCAATTATCTTCCCTGTATGCTTGTGCTCAATGGAAAATGCGTTGGCATTAAATATAACACGGACAGGTAAATCACGAGTAAGCTTACTAATGAACAATAAACTTCTAGTAATCTTAGGGACCACAAGAACATCATCAACAGAAAAACCAGAGAAATGACATTGGCCGATGTGAGAAATAGATAATGATTCACCATTGCCAACAAGAATAAAATCATAACCATAATAACAATGTCCCTTATCAAGGTGACTGGTGCGAGCAGTGATATGAGATGTAGCACCTGAATCAACGATCCACTGATTCGACGAAGAATGACGGTTGGGACCATTCAAACTGGCCTGAAACAACGCCTTGTCCGCAATCCAATTAGTGGAGCAATCTTCCCGAGATATAGGACCCAAATAAACCATAGCAAATGACCGCAAATTGCACAAAAATTGACTGGGTGCAGACGAGAATTTGAGCAACTCGTGAGAAAGTGCTTCAACTTGCGAGAATTTGAGCAACTCACGAGAAACGGCTAAATTGTGCCACTCGCGATAAACGGTTGCAACTCGCGATAAACTATGCCACTCGCAAGAACCGATTCAACTCGCGATAAAATGGAGGACGCGAGATATACACTTGTCAACTCGCGCGTGACGTTCACCCGCCGGAGTCTTCTTCGTGGGCGCGTGGATCTCACGAAATTCTGATGAAGTCATCGACGAAAATCTTCTTAGCCTTCGGACGATGCTGATGAAGACGTCGGCTCGACGGTGCTGCTAGAAGGAAACTCGCCGCTGGAAGAAGGCGGTGCTGGAGTCCGAGATACAAGCCGGAGAGGACGCCGGAGATGGAAACTCGATTCACCGCGATGACTAAATCAGAGTTGACATCAAGCAATACGACGAGGAGAACACTGGGAGGAGAGCCGCTGCCGGAAGCCCGAATGACGATGTTGTGAACTGTTGGTGGAGAGTTTGCCGGAGCTGAAGAAGACCGGTACCCGAGGGCAGAATAGAAAGAATAGGAAGCCGCCAGAGTTTCCAAAAGTCATCGGAAATTGATTGGAATATCGTCGGAATCAGGTTGTGATTTGGTCGGCCGGAAAAGAGAGGGAGAGAGGCAGCCGGAAAAAAATTTAGGGTTTAGGCATTAGGATCAGAACTTGCTCTGATACCATAACAAAATAATTTGCCGCAATGAATTGTATTATTGATATTTGAATATATAGAGAGTACAATAGGGGTGTAATAAGGAAAGAACTCTAATTAGAATAAATCATAATCTAATCAGGAGCCGCTGACGACCGACGACGACGGGAATTTTAAGTTTTTAGGTTTTGGATCATAAGAGACTCTGATATCATGAGAGAATGATTTGTAGTAAGGAATTGTATTATTAATGACTGGATATATAGAGAGAGTATAATAGAGGTGTAATAAGGAAAGCACCATACTCATAATAAATCATAATCTAATCAGTAATCTAATTTATGCTAACACCGTCTTTCATGAGAAAGACTCATGATATGATGCACTCAATTGGAATTGCATTAAATTTTTATTCCCTAATAGGAAAGTAAATCTTCTCTCTCATCAAAATTCCTATTTCAGGGAATAAGATAGGAAAACTGTTAGAGATGAAAAATCAATTAGAATCCTTATAATCAATTAAAATCTCTATTATAGGAAAACTGTTACATCCAAGATTTTGGTGTAGTCAACATTAAAGGGGCTAATTAATGATTAATGGTGATAATTACAGTTATAATGGCAATAATAAGTGTTAGATGTCTGTTTATTGTCGGGTTAATGTTAAGGTTTTGATGCTGCGGAAGTATATAACGTCGTGATGTGTAACGTGGAATAGTAGTTGTGCAAAAATACACCGACAATAAGATTTGGGCAAGATTAATGTATGATGTTCAATGATTATTGATAGCCGTAATTTTATGCCGTGTTTTGCTCTCACATTACAATATTCTCCTTGTTCTCTTCTCTGTCAATTTCCAGTCCTCATCATTTCTTTTTAGAGGTGCTTAGTTTATAGTCCCT
The DNA here is from genome assembly GCA_037428765.1 of Rubia yunnanensis. Taxonomy (NCBI): domain Eukaryota; kingdom Viridiplantae; phylum Streptophyta; class Magnoliopsida; order Gentianales; family Rubiaceae; genus Rubia; species Rubia yunnanensis. Next base: position 69,887,432 of record CM075066.1, on the reverse strand, counting down.
ATATTCTCTTTTGGCTTGTTTGACAAAATGTTGTTTAGTTTGACTAATTGTTTTACTAAATGGTATGTTATTTATTTGACTCCAAAAATTAAGTTTAGTATATGACTATTAATTGTTAATTGTTTAATGTAGAATGTCATCATTAAAACTAAATGTTCAGCTGTCAATTAAAAAAAAAGTTAAATGCTAAAGTGAACTCGACTTTATCCTAAAAGTACCAATATAACCCTATAGTCTCATAAAGTACCAAAATAACCTTTGACTCCGCTGACTTTTTAGTCATCGTTTGTTTTGCCGGATTTTGATGAAAAAAATGATTTTTCCCTTACCTTAAAAAATACAAATAAAATGAAAAGGAGGAAAACCCTTGTCTTCACCTTATCTTTCTCCCTTCGTTACCAATTCCTTCGATGCCGCTGGTTTTTCTCATTCGACGACCAAAATCCTTCGACACCCGCTGGTCTTACTCGTTCCATTTCTGGCACCTTAGTGGTGGTAGGCAGCGGTGAGGGTGGTGAATCGGGGGCTGAGCAGGGTTTCCTCCGCCGGGCCTGAGTGGGGTGGGGTCTGAGCGGCGCTAAGGTTTCAAACAGTGAAGGCGGAGACGCTGGGGATAGGGAGGAGGTGGGCGGCAACGCTGGAGAGGTGGAGGGGCTAGCGGAGCTGGGTGGCGCTCACAGCGGTGGGAGGGTACGGGGAAAAAAGGAAGAAGGAAGAAGGAAGAAGGGCGACGACGCTGGGGAGGAGAAGGGCTTAGCGGACCTGGGCGCGCTCACGGCAGATGGAGGGTTACATGAAGAAGAGAAGAGATGGAGATAAGGGCGGCAGCGTTGGGGAGGAGGAGGGCTTAGCTAAGCTGAGTGGCGCTCATGGTGGAGAGAGGGTATACTGCAACGCGGTGGTGGCAGTGGAGCTCAGCGGCGGTAGCATTAGGTTTTGAAGAAGAAAGATAGGTTTGTCATAAGGGGTATTTTTGTCATTCTATTTCTTACCATTGCCAAAATTTCATGGGTCAATCCCGAAATAAGGGAGTTTGGCTATATCGGTACAAATTTTTTGAAAGTTAGGGTTAAATTGACAAATACAATAATTAGTTAAGGTTAAATGGACACTTTCTGAGATTGTAGGGTTATATTGACACTTTCAAATTAAAGATAAAGTTATAAATGTATTTATCCCTAAAAAATAAGAATTCATTTCTCAATTGAGTTTGAACAAATCATAGCTCATTTAGTCAAATTAACTAATTTTACAATAAAACTTTATCAATATACTATAAGCAAAGATATAATTGTGTGAAATTTGTAAGGTTAATCTTAACATCTATTCTCATAATATAAATTTATTATCATTTTTTAATTATTTATCATAAAAATATTTGGTCTGTGCAAATTTAATTGGGACATAGGAAAATTTAGCCATGCAAAAAAATTAATAAAAATTTAGCTTTTCCACCAGAAAAAAAAACTTGGTCTGTGCAAAAAAAATCGTCAAACCAGCTTAAATAGTTAGTTGAACAAGTGCAAATTTAGCCATGCCAAAAAACAGTTGTCAACTAACTATTTCAGCTAGTTTGACCAAAATGAAAAGTCAAAAGTTGACTGAAAATCTAGTTGTCACACGCTCTCTTTATCTCTTGCATGTTGTTTATGATTTTCTTTTAATTTCCTTTTTGTGATGAACCACTTTGGTTCTTTCCAACTGATTTCTACTTAACTGAATTAAATTGAATAAAATATGATGAAAATAGTAATAATATATCCAAACTAAACTAAATAACATCACTCGAATATTTAATAGACATAATTGAATTGAAGTGCAGATAAATTTAAAAAAACAGAGCTATATCATCATGTAAAATCAATAAGATGGATGATTTCTTGAAAACACACACTATGGTAATGTTAATAGTCTGTAATAATTGTGAAGTTGATACAAAGGAAGATACTCAGATGCAACAGTGTGCATGGGCATCATCATTCTACCAAAAAAGTATATTTTTCTCATTGGATATCCTCTACTTATTTATGCATGTACCACCATTCCTTCAACAATTGATTGAAGAAAGCTCTACCAAGTTCCAGGCCCAATCTTACAAAATTTCATCTCCTTCCCGATGAAGTCTCTACTGAATCTATTCGGTTGGCGTCGCTATTTCTGGTGGATGATCTCGATTTCTAAGAGATGATCCTCAACATAAACAAACATATAGAGTATAGAACCTCAAGTAAACACGAAAAGAGAAGTAATTTTAGAACTACACCCAAACTCAAGATGAAAAAGGAAGGAACTAAACTGTTGAACTAAGCTCTAAGAGGTTGTTTGAGAACATAGATAGCCTTCAAAAAATGACAAATGTGGTCAGGACAAAAAGGATCTTGATAACCAAAAAATTTCTCCATATAGACAAGGGAGATAAGAACACCATTTGGAAAGATATTCTTGACATCCAACTGATGAAGAGATCACCCATGTATCGTGGCAAGAAAATGAATAGTGCAAACAATGGATGCTTTCACAAGGAATGAACATATGATCATTATAATAAAATGTTGGAAACTGAGAAAAATCCTGAGCATTCAAACGTGTCATGTGAATATTGACAGAGCTATCATAATAATACTTTAACTAATAAACTCATTGGGAGCCAACATTGACAATAGAATGAAAAGTAATCAACTCTCAAGTGTGCTGGTAATGAAGGGCCACCATTTCTGCATCTATGGTAGAAATTCAATTGGGGTCCTTCAAAGAAAAACGATAATTTCTAATCTCGGTCTGAGATATGAAAGGATAATAAATACCAGAGATATCATAATCAGAATAATCTTTAGGTATCAACGAATCAATGTGGGGTTAATTAGTGATAGAATGAGAAGGTTGCGGTGCTAGAGAAGGCACACCACTTGAAGGAGAGCTAGTCGCTGGCAATAAGAATGGCGACAAAGAAACTAGCGGTGATGTAGGTGGGGAAACAAGCGGCGAAAGTAAAGTAGAAGCATCTAAAAGAAAATCTGGATCATCAATAATTATACACCGCGAAGGAGATGTCACTGAGTTTGGGGCGATCACGGGAGATGCTGCTAGAGTTGAAGGACACAAATTCAACATGCCCAGTATGCTTCAGAGTGTAAGGCCATGAGTTATCATAATGAATACCCTTGGTTGCAAAATGATAGCATAACCAATTATCAATTAACTCGGTACATTACTCTGAAACACTTTCATACATGAAGAAAGTTGATTCTAGACGAAAGCCTCAAATTGAAGATAAATGTCAACAAAATCAAATCTTTGACGCAAAGGATAAAACCATGTATATCGAGATCAGTCAGTAACGATTTTAACATAGTAATAAGACCATTTAGAGAAGTAGCATGAGAAGGAATCCAAAGATCACAATGTACTTATTAGGTTAAAAGGTTGGAGTAAATGTTTTTATGTAAATACAATCTATATATAAAATGTGTCAGGTTTACGAACTGGACAAGTCATAATTTTTTTTACATAACTTATTAACTAAAAATAAATTATGTTTAAGTTTGAGGAAATGATAGACGGAGGACAAGTTACGGGGATGCTAGCAGTCTAAATATTCATTTTGCCAATATTTTTTTTATAAAGAATAATTGTGGTTTACCCAATTGGTGGCTCTATCACCTTTATATATGGACTGTATTTACATGGAAAGGTTTATTCTATCCTTTTACCCTAATTCTACTAAGTCAAGAACATGTTATGTGAATTTACTATTCCTAACAAACAAAAGTCGTTTCACATTTATCATCTCATAAGAGAAACAAAAATTCGGCTTAGGGAACAAACTATTAACAGGCGAACATCTAAACTTATTAAATAAAAACACGATGTTGTGGGGAACGTGAATCAATCTACCATGTCAAAGTTTAAATGATGCTTTAGACTTATTCGACTCAACAAAAGCAACACTACTAAGTCCAAAACATATAAACTTCTCTCACGATGGCCTTGACCAATAATATTCCTGATAACTTAATTGTGAAAGAACAATCATCAAAGAAAATAGCAACATTCATATCTTGAGTCAATTTGCTAATACAACATAAATTCTTAGTAATATAGGAAACAACGAGAACATGATATAATGATAACGAATTAGTAAGTCGAGCACCAACATGCGTAATTTTAAGAGCATAACCTTTACCAATAAGGATACGGTCGGTACCGGAATAAGGAGTCGCACTATAAAAAATGGACTGGGATATAGTTATGTGGTTTTTCGGAACATAATCAACATAATAGTCATTGTGTCAAACATCTTAGGATTGGAGAGTGGAGTTGAAATTTTTTTACAATTGAGAAAGGTCAGGAGAATGTAGGGAAATTTTTCTACGGAAGCAGCGGTAGACGGTTGGAGGGGATGGTGGAAGCTTTAGAAAACATGTTTAGATTAGGATTGATTTATGTCGGATAACATGATAGAGGGAAAACTATTTATGATATAGCTCTGTTATATATACAATGCTCATGAAAATATATAAACTATATAATACTAACTTACTAGTATAAGTTGCAATTGTACTACTCACTTCGTCCCAACTTAAATTACCCACTTACCATATGGGGTTGTCCCACCACAAATTACCCCAATTCATATTTGACCAAAAATGGCCCATTGACCAGCCAAGGAAAGACATCAATGACCTTGATTTTTCAAAATATTACACACATTTAAACTTGGTTTATTTTGGACTTAGTATGTTGGGTTTGAGGTGGCTTCAAATTTAAGCCACCACGTGAATGAAAGCTAAACATTTTCCCGCTGAATTAAAGCAGAGCAGCAGCTTTATTTGATTCCCTCTCCCAAAGCGTAATAATTACGCACCCGCCAATGCTCCACCAACCAATGCTACCACTACATTACTCCCTCAGGTCCATAAGCTTCACATAATCCTCCTCTCTCTCCCACAGATTCTTCATCTTCCTCTCTTTATCTCCCATAGTCCCTCTCGACTTCCTCTGGTTTCTGAAACCCTAACCCTAAATCGTCTCTTAGATTCAATCGCGAGCTTGTGTTTTGGTTGTTTTTTTAATTGGTTTGTGCTTTCATATTGTCTCTTAGCCTATGCTTTGAAATCGGCCTGAGCTATGTGCTTTTCAAATATTGCTATAATTTCTCATGTCTGAGCTCTATCTTTGAGCCCTATTTTTTAGCTCTATTCTTGAGCTTTTAGATTTTTTTTCTCTATTTGGTTTTTTTGCAAACTTAACAGATTTTTACTGATAATTTCTCACGCATGACATCGATTATGTGATCATTTAAGATTTATTGTCCATTTTGAAACCAATGTGTTTAATGAGGGTTTTCGAGAACTATTGTTGGGGTTTTTTTAATCGATGTTTTTAATCTTCTTGTACTGAGCCTTTTTATGAACATTAATGCCATACATGTCACATTTTTGTTACTTTCGGTTCGATTTTGACTTATACCTTTCAATTTGAGGGTTTGTTTTGGTGTTCTACTTATGCTGTTATTAATTATCCAATTCTATGACTTATTTTGAGTGCTAAATATTATGCATGTGTTTTATTTATTAGATCATGTTCGAGTTTGTGTTTGGATTTGATTTTCAGGGTTCGTTTTGTGGATTTGGACTTCTATTTTGTTTTGTGGTCATCTCTTAAGGTCATAAATGATTTGCATGTTCATTATCTGTTAGATATGGTTATGTTTTGTGTTTGAGAATGCATATTACTATTTTCTTATTTTGATTGTTGAAATGAAATGCAACGTGGTCATGTTTTTGGATTAATTATGATCTTCATAGTATGCACTTGGTAGATCTGGTTCAGATATGTGTTTTGGTTTTTAAAATATTTTGTGTTTGGGATTTGTAGTTGCTAACATGTTATTTGGTTATTCATGTTGATTTATCTTCTTCTTCTTATTGTGTTCTAGCTACATTGGGTTCTGAATTGCGTTTAATATATCATACGTATGGTTTACTTTGGTGATTTTGATTGATGTGTTGTTACTTATCATCTTTTTGTGATAACTTGTCTCTCTATTGATTGGTTGTTGGATCTGGTTCTGATTAGGGTTTGCAATTTTGGGTTTCAAGGTTTGTGCAGGTTAGATCTGGTTCTGATTTTAGTTTGTGGTTTTTATTGGGGAAGTTATTGGTTTTTTTATCGGATTTTTTTTCCAAAAAATCAAAGTTTCTTTATTTGTGATCTGTGAACCCATGGGTGCTGATGACGGGGTCAAGGCATGACAAGAAATCACAGCCCCATGCCTACCCTCGAAGGTCATACTAGTGCATCATCACAATCCCCACCACAGGCTTGTGCCGAAGTTTATGACTCCCAGGTAAAGGTATGTTCGGAGGACCTGAAATTTACTTGCTCAGATATACCAATATTTACACACTTCAGTCCAATTACCTTTGATTCTTGGTCTGATATGACTAATATTTGGACTCGTGAGGGTTCAAAGCGTGTCATTGGTGCGCCACTGCCACTTCAAACCCACCGTGAGCCCCAGTCACCTGAACTTGAGTCCCTCAGGTATGAAGCCAACATAGATTATCACAACATTAAGTGGGGTGAGCTCGGGTTCTATAATTTTGGGGCCTATTATTATCCAAAAAATGGTCTACTTATGTTTGAAATAAAAAGAAACCAACTTGGAGCATTCGTGATAACTATGAAAATTTTGTTTTACTCCGCGAAATGCTAGCGGGGTACGAAACAACAGTTGCAAATGGCTAAATTCATCCTGAACTAAATTCCCCAAAGGACGAGTGATGTGAAGTACAGGTTTTTCCAATTCATTTCACTTTCAGTTTTTCCATTAACTATTTGTTAAGTTTTTGTGTTTTGCTCAATTAATAACGTATGCCCTCCTTGTACTTGGAGGTAAATCACAACCACGTGGGCGAGATAGTAAGAACATGGACATTTTCAGGTGGCTGGGGTAAACTAATATTCTTGTGTGCATGTCCAGCTTGGGTTGATTTTGGACATTACTTTTTTATTTTATCATATATTCATAAGCTGATCTTCTTGTGTGCATGTACGGTTTGGCTTGATTCCGAACATTACTTGTTACTTTATGAAATTCACGAACTGATCTTCTTCTGTGCATTTGTCCGGTTTGGATTGATTCCGGACAATACTTGTTATTTTATGATATACTCATGAATTGATCCTCTTTTGCGCATGTTTGGTTTGGGTTGATTCTGGACATTACTTGTTATTTTATGAGATTCATGAACTGATCTTCTTATGTTCATTTGTCCAGTTTTGGTTGATTCCGGACATTACTTGTTATTTTATGATATATTCATGAACCGATCTTCTTGTGTGCATGCCCAGTTTTGGTTAGTTCTGGTTTGTGTATTTGTAAAAACGTTATGTTATGCATGTGTTTAATGTAAAGCATGAATCGAGGGTGTTATGAAGGATTTGTATTGTGGTTATAAATAATGCAGCCATGCGGTGCTGTCTTTATACAGTGTTGTTCTTAGCGGGGAATTATTTATAACCAGGCCGACATCTATGATGAAGCTGTGATTATGAGGTTACTAAAAAAGCAGCCATGCAGTTAGATATTTAATCTGAATTGTTCTTGGCGGGGCATTAGAATGAAATTAAAATAGCTCTCAGATGACCCGGTTTGTAGCAGCCATCCTTTAATGATGAAAATGTGTAACTGTACATCTGAAATTGATGCAACCATGTTTTTCTTTTGTGAAAACATTTGGATGGCGTCTATGTGGGTTTGTGTATAATTCTGTGTGATTTGTTAATATGTGTCACAACCAGCTTGTATTTGTTACTTAAAACGTTATATGACTGGGTTTTTCTATGAAATAATGAACAACAATTGCATTTAACAAAGCACGGCTTACATTGCATTCAAAAAGGGAGATTAACACCCCTTTTTTACAAGGTTGCCCTATAAAAATGTCTATGAAAACCAAAATGTATGTTTACCCTAGATTTTACATCTAGAAGCACAACCTTCAAATATTTTCCTCCTGCCCTTTCTAGACCATCTCCATGCTGATCAGTAAATCCCACACTTTCTCTGTTCTTCCAATTGCAATTAAATGCTCCAAACTGGCCCTTACAAATTATGAGTCAATCATTGTGTTATGTTGCAGAATTCCAAGTCTTCTTAGCCTTTGTTTTCCCATATGCGGCATTTTGAAACCATTCTCCCCATACATTTCATAATCTCAATCATGACATTTTGCAAAGAAATAAAAATATCATCCAAAGTTTTTGGGTCTTCATTTTCAAAAGCATCATACACAGCCCCTAAAAGTCCTTTTAAAGTTGAGCTAGGGTTTTGGTACTATAAAATTTGAATGCTAGCAAAAAAACCCAAGTCTAAAATGTTTAAATCTGGTGATTTAGATGGCGGACACACTAACGTGATTGTAAAACCGTCTGAATTGGCTGCTGCTATAAACTCAGGGTCATTTGCTAATATGTGTGAGCTAGCATTGTCTTGCTGAATTGAAATATGTTTGCTGGCCTAAAGTGGCCACCTAGATTTGATAGCTGGAATCAATTCATGTATTAGCTTCTTCCTAATGCAGTCTCAGTTTATGGATTCTATAGGAGTACGATCCATGGTTCCCCTATGTCTGTTTATGCTATTGCTCTTGGCTGCCTTATATTGTGAATAGTGTTACCTTTTCAGGTACTGTTCATATTGCCGAAAATGTTCTGGTCAGCTTTTAAAGGTTCTTTTCACTATTCAAATTTTGTCCCCAAAACTTTCTCACTGCAAAATAAGCAGGGACATAGGGAGTATTCATTTAGTCAAAGTAGACTAATTTAAACTATAAAAATCTATTGATATATAAGGCCATATTTTCTGGAGTTTATCTGCATTTTAGTTTAGCTCAATTTTGATGAGAAGCCAAATGCATGTATTTTCCTAAGCATTTAATATCTCTTTTGTCATTTTTTTGTTGGAAGATTGCTACATTTAGGTAGGTTTACATCATAAGGGTTTTGGATGACCATTTTCAGTTTTCATATCTAAATCTTTCATTTTGTAACCTATTTATAGTCTAATGTATTTTTGGTCCTTATGAGCGTCTAGATTCCTTTTTGTAAGCTTAATTTGTAGATTGCTCGTAAGCACTTCAGATTGGTTTAGTGAATGCCATTCGCAAGGATGGTAGAAGATTGAAGGCCACGAGTCAAAACGTGGAAGAAGATAGAAGGGTCGAAGAAGGAAGATAAAGAAGCGGATGAATTGTGACCCTGAAGTTTGGACCAAGTTATTATAATTATCCAAGAAGAATCAACCTCCAAGGGTGGTACTACTGGATTTATCTTCTTGAGAACTATAAAATTGACTATAATAACTCCCAAATCAAATCAGCGATTCAATCGTAGCAACGCAAAAAAGTTGAAGAAAAAAATGAACCTACGGGTGCGTGGCCAACGCACTTAGGCGCGCTCAAAAAATGAAGGGGCAAAATAGTCCCCGAGAGCCAAACGCGTAGCCAGCGTGCCCGGGTGTGCGGCCGCACACCTCTGCTATGTTTTTGACTTTTTCTTGACCAAATTATACTATAAATTACCCCCCTTCTTCCCTACTTCTCTAAGTTTAACTTAGGGGCCTCCAAAACCCTAGTTTTCACTTTTATCTTTCAATTTCTTCCATGTTTCTTTGTGAATTTATGTTCTATGTTATGGGTTTTGTTAATCTACTCTAAATATACTCTTGGGAGCAATTTGTAAGCATTTCTAGTATGAATTTGTGAGATTTGGTTTATCCTATTTTGTGCCTTTAGCCCTCGCTTCTATCATTCGACATCGCTCTCGGCTTTGATTATCAACTATGTTTTGTGCTTTCTTGTGTGATTAATGCACGATTTAGACTAGGATGATCAACTAGTTGATGATTGTGGATTGATTATTTGCTAGGTTTTTGGTCAAACCCGGAAGACTTTGACTTTTTATCAATGTGATTATTGTTGGTCAATGCTAGGTTATAATTAGGAGTGACAACTAATTGTGATTGTTTATTGATGCAATTTCTTAGGCTTAGGATGAATTTGAATGGGTTTGACTAATTATCAATGTGGCTCACTAATAACGATTAGCATGAAGGCTGATTCTCATAGTCGTTATTAGTAGATATACTTGTGCTAACTATGTGTTTCTCGCTTGTAGGATATTGTGGTAGTTGTGTTGGGTCTCCATGTGTATTTCTATTCTCGGGGAAGTCTATGACGCCGATCGTCTAGAGTGACCCGAGGGTAAGGGTTACTATGTGGTGCTGATCGCTCACTTTAACTATAACCGAGGAGAGGTGAGAAATATCTTCACTCGAAAGGTGTTGATAAGTTCTCCACAATATGTGGCTAATGCATAAAACTAGGATAATTAATCGATGATCATAGGATGACTAGAAATGTAAACCAATTGCGCCCAAAACTCGTTATAATCTTAGTTACATCATTTGTGCTATTTGTGATCGTATTTGCATCGTTCTTTTTAATAGTTTGTTAATTTAGCTGCTTAAAGTAGTCGTAGTGTTTTCCAAAACCAAACTCCCCATTACCACACACGTGGAGTGACTTCTTCGTGTGCTTTTTAACTACACTTTAACACTAGATAAAACTCCATTTTCCTCGTGGACGACCCCGTCTTACCACTAGCTACTATTTAGTAGTTAGCCATAATTTGGGCATATAAATACTATCTTTGAGAGGCACGACGACAGCCTCCCAAATTCAGTTTAATTCAATTCAGTTCTGCACAAATTTAATTTGGTGCAATTTACCTTAATTTAATCATACATTACTATTTTTCAACACAGTTATTTTTAGTTAAGTTCAGATAAAAAAATTAGATCAAATAAGATCAAATCAGTTCAGAAAAACTCCAGAGAATAGGGCCTTAGTATGGATATTATCATGTGGCATAGTGTTAGATTCACCTTAATTAGTGTTTTCAGAATATTAATTGTTTTTATAATTGTTTAGTTGTACATAACTAAAGATATTAATGATCAAATATTTTTGAATCAATTTTCAAAAGTCAAAGTGCGTAGGTATTGTGGTATCCCTGATCTGACCAAGTAACTGTTGTTCCTTGAGATGTGCCTGCAAAAGAGAACTCGGAAGTGGTTTCGAGGAAAAGACTCTGACACCAAAGTCAGTCACTTCCTTCTTTAGAATCAAGCCTTTCCAGTCTAGTTGCACTTACCTAGATTAGTGTCCTCTCACTTTTTTATAGTGTATTACGAGCGTGGCTCCGATTTATCCGGGTTTACCATTGTGTGCTTGATCGTGGTTCAAAGAAAGGCAGTTTGTGGCTGACGCATGATCATGGTCTCCGCTTTTCTTGGTTCGTGGGTTGACTTGGCTTGTCCTGAGTCCGTTTGTCTCAGTTTGCATTACTGGTTAGCGTAGAGCCCATTTATAGTTTGGGCCTGCCCCAACATTTGGGATAGGTATACACCATAAACCCCCCTAGTCATGAAGACTAAAAGGAATGAAGTGACAGCGTTACATGTAAATTAAATGCGAACTAATGTTGTGCGTTAACAACTTGTTCATCATTTGATTTTATATTTGTAGTCCTTGCAAAGTGACGTTAGCCTTTTGGTTATACCTTTGTCCTCACTAACTCTTTAGATTTCAAATTTTGAATTTTGAATTCCCCATGCATGTCATCCTTATGATAAGGATGTTTGTGTATATTTTGCTTCTAAGAGTCGAGATCCAATCCTCATATTTTGCTGCTTTGTTCCAATTTTATCTGATGTTTATTATTGTTCAATCTCTTAAACGAGGAATTTTGAATAACTTAATTCTACCATCATTCAGTGCGCTGCCCACACATATTCCACCGCCGTTTCAATATCTGTAAAAGGTAACTTACTTTTGTGCCAGACCATCATCATTGTGTTTTTGAACTGATTGTCCCCCTCAATCATTCCATTTCTTCATTGATATTTAAATATCCAAACATAATTTTGTTTCAGTTTATCTCCTCAGTTGCCAAAATCTTCATCTTCTCCGGTTGTCTGTAGGTTTTTCTGCAAATCTCCATCCTTAATCTTTTATAAGAGTAAGTCTTGTTTTCAACTTTATCTCCAGTTTTTTGCTGCATGTTATAAATTTAATAGGGTATATCTCTTCTTCAATTTCTGGCAATTTAGTGCTTGTGGATTTTCTTACAGACTTCTGGCCATTTTCTGCGAAGTATCTTCTCTTTACCTTTGTTCTGAAAGACTTATATTTGCGGTCCTTAACCCTGATTAAGGTTGTTATTTACAACTCTAGGGTCCCTATCTATCCACATGTCTTCCTCTAAACGCATCGTGTCTCTCGTAGAAGTTCACTCCGATGGGGATTCCGGTCATGTCGCCGGATCCTCTGCTATACGCAGTATGCTATCTCGTTCATACTTAGATGACTTGAAGAACTGTTTCCCATTTTAATCTTCTTTTGAGCTTCACGCTCCTGCAAACACTGAATGTGTTCATGATCCTTATCCTGGTTATATATCATGTTATTTAGCCTATTTGAATTTTGGTCTTTATATTCCTCTTCCTCAACATGTTGTTGACCTTCTATGCTCGTACAATATTGCATTGTCCCAATTTAATCCCAAGGCCATCACTTTCATAATGGGGTTTCTTCAGGTGTGTGAGAAAGCGGACATTCCTTTCACCCTTGATTTGCTTCACAACTTCTATCACCTTCGAAAAGTGAAAAACACCATAGATGAATTTACCTTTTATCCCGGGGTTGCTGAGGTTGAGCTTGTGAGTGGTTTCTCTAGTAACGTTGGTCTTTGGCATACAAAATATATTTTGTAAAACTAAACCCAAATTTCGAAGTGGCTCTTCCCTCTTGGAACTACCAAGTCCCCAGTTCTAAGCTTCCTAGTCTAAGTGTCCCTTTTACTGCTGATACCGCTGATTCTGATGGTGAAGGTGTTTTGTTCATTATTGTTTTAATTTGTTTGATCTGTACTCTTCCTTATTTTTTACGAATGTGTACCTCCTTTGTGTGTTCGTTTGATCTGTGATGTTTTTTTTGCAGACATGGACCTGGCTGGAGGTGCTATTAAGAAATCTCTTTATGATGGTTATGGCGAGGATGTAATTGAAACCCTTGTCCAGCCTGATAATACTACTGTGAGTTTCATCTCCCAACAAGGTGTTGCTAAAACTAGCACTGGGATTGCACTTGCTAAGGACAAGTCCAAAGGAGGCGGAAGGGTGGTTGGCGATTGCACCACTGATGAGTTAAATGAGAAAAAAAAGAAGAGGGATAGGAATGATGGATCTTCAGATCACTTACCACCTCTGATGAAAAAGGGTCGTGGCAACCAACCTCGATCTAGGGCTCTTGCGCAAACCGATAATCTGCTAGTGGAAGGGACAACACCTGATACTCTCTCCAAACTTTGTATTCCTGATACTTTGGTTGTGGTACGTTCGAGTAACTTTTTCTGTACTTTGCTACTTTGTGTATAGAATATTGGCTATCCCTTTTATATATCTTTTTCATTGTAAGGCCGATGAAAGTCTTCACTTGTGAGTGAGTGGCTATCGAAGTTCTCCCCTACAAATGAGTTGCTCATGGAGAAGTATAAGACTAAGGAGAAAAATTGTGCGACCCTAGAGACTTCCCTTCAAGCCACAGAGGAATGAGCGGACACTGAGCGTGCAATGGTCGCAGAGGAGGAAGTTACCAAGCTTTTCCTTGAGCTAAAGGAAATGCGCACCAACGGACCTGCTTCTCCTAAATATCCTCAAATTCTGGTGGGTCAACTTTGCAAAATGAAGTCCTTATTCAAGTTATTTGAGGTTGTTTCCTGCTTTGCTTGCACCGTTGGGTATTGTGAGGTTGTGAAAGACATGTGCGAGTGGAATCCGACTACAACATTGAAGAGTTTGCCCTCTTTGAAGAATTGAACAGAACAAACTGATATTTTGTTTCTAGGCAATACTGAATGATGGTTTTATTAGAAAGATTCCAGATAATGGGCATTCCTATGCCTTGATGTCGCATCTTGCTGGTCTTCCTTCATTGCCCTCCATCTCAGAGCTCAAAGGTTGCCAGGTCAACTATTTTGAAGACATTCCTTTTGCTTCTCCTGACGCTACATCGACCCCCCTCCTAGAGTCCAAAGCGCAAATGGAGAAACCTAGCCAGGAAGCAAGCCAAGAAGAAATTGCCCTTGCTATTCAAAGCACTCCCCCCTCTCACACAGAAGTCAGTTGAACTTTTAGAGCTATGATTTGGTTTTTAAGACTATTAATTTTTGTCTATAACATCTAATGATATTATCATGTAATTTTAAATTGTGCACTCTATTTGGCTTCACTTAATTTTTCTGTTATGATTTTATACCTTTCAACTTTTCTAGTATGCAGGGTATCGCTATATTCATCGACCACAAGTTTTTGAATCTTCGTGGCTTGTTTGGGTATCGTTTTGGGCCTTCTCTTGGGTCTGTGTCTTCTAATACTTGGTATTCTAGTATTCTTATTGAAGCTTCTAGTTGTATCTCCTCGGAATATCTTGAGCTATTCTCTAGTAATCATTTGTCCAACCTTGGAAATTCAGATATAAACTCTACACCTTTATGTCTAGGATGGGGCACGTCTTCTCCTTCAATGGCTACTTCATCTTCTAGGGATTGTCAGTGTAGTAAGTTTATTCCTAGCAGTTATAGCTTAGAGTCTCTTGGTAAAGATATTGTCTGCGGCTTAGTTAACCTGGAGTCTATTGGAGCTTATATTCGTTTGCTTAAACTTCCTAAATGTGTTGAAGAGTAGGCTATGTCCTTGGGTCTTCGTTTGAAGTACATGTTACTTAGTGTCAATGATTTAAAGCTTGCGTGAAAGAAGAATGTTAATGAGACTCAAGAGAATTTTCATGAGATGAAGTGACTATGTTTGGAACAGAATAATCTTATCCATCGTCAGCAACTGAACTTGATCAAAATGCTCCGCGAGTAGGAGGAAGCGAAGAATTTTTCTGCAAGTAAAGTGCGCAAAGCTTATCAGAAGACTAATATAATTGACAAACAGTGTTCCCGTATAGATAACTTATTCGACCACTTGAAGAGGAAACAAGATGAATGTGATGATCTTTCCCGCTGTTGCATAGAGTGGCAAAGCAAGTATGACAAGCCGGTTGCATTGAATATCCAACTGCGTAATGAAAATGACCACCTTTGTGCTGAGTGTACCCGTTTAGATTCAAGCGTTCATAAACTTGAGCTAGCGTGCTACAATTATAAGGATGAACTGAAAGCTTTATCTACTGGCCATTGCGGTTCTACTAGTCGAGGTGATTTGACAATGAGTATTAGCGGCAGAGAGTTAATGTATCCGAGGTTGTTCGATCGCATATTCGCTAATTACAGGAGACGATCAATAATTTGGAAGAAATAAATAAGAGCTATGAAGAAACTGTGAGCGTTATGAGTATGCAGCTCGACGGGAGGAGTCCGACCATATAACTGACTTTAGAGCATACTATGCTAGGTATCTTGATTGCATGGAGCAAAGTGGTCAAACTCGGCACACGACTTACTTGCACATGAAGTGGCGGTATGATGATATGATTGTCGAAGAACATCATGCCTCACAGTCTTGTCGTTATGGTGGTTCTTCTTCCCCAGGGTCTTCCCGTGTGTCCCGACGTAGATAATATATAATGATTTTTCTTCTAAAAATTTATAGCACGATGTTTTTTTTTCTAGCTTTTGGATGATGTGGTTGTCTATTTTCAAGATACCTTTCTTATATGTCTATTGTCTTCTTTTAGAATATTGGAACTCTGTTTGTCACGAAGCTGCAAGATCTATATCTTGCTTTAATCATTGTTTCATAGGCATATCTACCTTATAGCAAGATCTATGGCTTGCTCAATTTAGAGTATGTAGTGTGCGAAGCTACAAGATATATCGTTTGCTTTTGTTGTTGTATTAAAGCTAGGTTTGCCTGGTAGCGAGTTCTATAGCTTTCTTTTTTGAGATTGCAAAACCGCAAGATCTATTGCTTGCTTTTATCGCTTCGTTGTAGGCATATCTACCCGATTGCAAGATTTATGACTTGCGTACTTAAGATTTATATCGTGTGAATAGGCAAGATGAGTAGCTTTTGTAATCGACAACTTGTACTACTATCATCATGCATTCATCTTTTAAGATTTTGTAACTTACTTTTGTGATTGTAAGTTATAGCTATTTAAGTAAATAAAAGATCTTGCTCCAAAAGATTTATATTGCGATAATATCTCTTTCAACGTAGAACAAGGGAACAAATACCACCAATGGTCATTTCATGGTATCTATACATTGCAACTAGATTTTCCTGCCTCTTTATTGATTCTACACATAAAAATTTCTCAAGTTCATTATGAGCCAAGTGTTAGGAACGTTGCTTCTATGCATTCTCTCTAACTCTTAGCAGTTGGATCGGCGTGTCTTCGTTATCTTGTACGGTTCTTCCCACTTCGAGCACAACTTTCCTTTTTCCCCAGATATGCTAGCTTCATTCTTCCTTAGCACCAGATCACCAATTTGAAATTGTATTTCCTTGACTTTCTAGTTGTATGCTCTAGCCATCCTTTCTTTGTACTTTGCTTCCTTGATTGCCCCCCTCTGTCTCTTCTCTTTGAGTTCATCTAAATCCAACCTCATCATCTCTGGATCAATGTCCTCTTTATACTCTTTGACTCACAGGCTTGAATTCCCGATTTCTACTGGTATCACTGTTTTATACCCACATACCAGACTATAGGGTGTTTCTCATGTTGGTTCTTGCGCTGTTGATCTATATGACCACAATGTGTTGGGTATCTCATCAACCCAGCCTACTCTCTTTCCTTTAAATCTCTTCTGGATACCTTGAACGATTGTTCTATTCGTTACATTAACTTGACCATTCGCTTGAGGGTGAGCTGCGTAAGTGAATTTTCATGCAATTGCCAGTTTCAAACACTATTCCGTAAAGACTCCACTTGTGAACTATGTGCTTTTATCAGTGACGATGGTTTTTGGTACTCCGAAGTGACAAACAATGTTCTGCCAAACAAACTTTCTCATTACTTCCGCTGTAACTCTTCCTAATGGCTTCACTTCTACCCACTTTGTGAAGTAATCAATTGCCACAATTAGAAACTTAGCACTGCCAGCACCTTTTTGGAAAAAGGTTCGACTAGATCGATTCCCCACTTATCGAAAGGCCAACCTTCGTATATTCCCGTTAATGCTGACTACGACTTGTGCAATATAGGAGCATTCATCTGGCAGCTTCTGCACTTAAGGACAAAGTTATACACGTCCTTAAACATGGTTGGCCAATATTATCCGGCTCAAATGATCTTCTTCGCGATTGTTCGAGACCCTTGGTGTGATCCGCATAATCCTTTGTGTATTTCCTTCAAGATCTTGTTTGCTTGTGATGGACCCACACACTTTATCCATGGAGATAGGGATTATTTCTTGTATTAGGTCCCTTCTTCATAAACATAGTTGTGGGATTGCATTTCTAGCTTCCTGGCTTGTACTTTGTCTATCGGTAGCTTCCCCTTTTCAAAGTATTCAATTAATGGTGTCATCCAATTTACCTCTTGTGCCTGAACCGTTGATATGGTTGTCTACGCTATGCTCCTAACTAGAATGACCTCTACTTTCACATCCTTGTGTTTGGCTAATGATTTGAACCCTACTGTTGCTGAAGTATTCGAGGTGAGCAATGAGTTGACAAACCGCGGTTAAGTATTTCATCAATTGCTCATCTCATACTTCGTAGTCTCCTCGTACTTGTTGAATCACTAATTATGAATTGTTGAACACCCGAATGCTCTTCACTTTCATGTTACCTGTGAGATCCAAGCCACATATTAACGCCTTGTACTCAGCTTTGCTATTAGTGAGTGAAAAATAAAAACAAAACTAGTATCTATATTCTCCTCCGCCTGGGTTGATCAACATCAGTCCTGCTCCACATCCTTCCTTGCTAGATGCCCCATCCACGAACAGTTTCTATTCGATGTCTTCCCATTTGGACTTTCCTTTGTCTGTGTCAAGATACTATTGTGCTTTCACCTACTGCACTCCCACACTTGTCCCAATTTAAGAGCCAATTTGGTCATCCTCCCAGATGACTCAGGCCTGCCCAGGATGTTCTTGATTGGGTAGTCAGTATAGACCACACTCATATGACTGTGGATATAGGTTCGCAGTCTTCTTGCCGAATATATTAACGCTAGGGTCAACCTTTCAATTGGAGGTACGCTCTTTCAGCCTGCTGTAGCATTATGCTGGTGTAGAACACTAGTATCTGCTTCTGGCCTTCTTGCTTCACCAAAACTGAGCTCATTGCATTTATTGAAACCGCCAAGTATAAGTATAATGTTTCTCCTTGAATTGGTGATTTCAACATTGGCAGTTTTTTAAGTTGGTTTTTCAATAACTTGTATGTTGATTGGCACTCTTGGTTCCAGCTGAACTTCTTAGTCTTTTTAAGAATTTCAAAGAGTGGGATGTAACTTTTGGCTACCTTTGACACGAACCTACTATGCGATGCTAGCGATCCCATTAAGATTTGGACTTCCTTAACTGTTCTTGGCTGGGGGAGATTAGAAATCGCTTGTATTTTCTCCAGATTAGCTTTAATCCCTTTTGTGGATACCTTGTATCCCAGAAATTTTCCTGCGCCTACCCCGATTGTGTTTTTTTGGATATAGCTTCATTCCAATTGCACTAAATGTATCCAGGGTTTCCCTTAAGTCCTTCACAAAGTCACATACTTGCCTACTTTTTGTGACCATATCATCCACATATGCTTCTATGTTGCGCTCAATTTGACTGTTGAATGCATTGTCAACCACTCTTTGATATGTTGCACCTGCATTTTCAACCCAAATGACATCTTCACGTAGCAAATATCCCGAAACTTGTTATGAAGGCCATTTTCGCTGCATCTTTGGGGTTCATCAATATCTGATGATATTCTTTGTAGGTATCTAAAAATGCCAGCGCATCTCGAGATTGCTTCTACTAGCTGATCGATCTTTGGCACGGGATAACAATCCTTTGGGCATGTTTAGTTTAAATTGGTGAAATCTATGCACATTCTCCACCCAGAATATGCCTTTTTCACCATCACCAGGTTTTCTAGCCATTTCAGGTATATCGCCTCCTTTATGATCTCGGCTTGCAACAACGCCTTTACCTCTTTCTCGATTGTCTTTTATCTATCACTGGTGAAACTTCTTTATTTCTGCTGGACCAGTTTGATAGAAGCAGCGATATTCAAAGAATGCATTGCAATACTCGGGTTGACTCCTCTCATGTTTGGTACATTCCATGCGAATATGTCTTTGTGATCTCTCATAATTTGTATCACCTTCTTTTTCTCCTGACCTGGAAGAAAGTTTCCTACTGACACACTTAGACGGATCGTTGTCATCCAAAATGACATCTTCAGTCTGTTCTCCAAGAACTACTGGATGGTCCACTTGGTTGAGTGAGTTATAACACTAACCATATTCAGTTGCTCCATGGTTTTTCCTGCTTTCATTGCGATAATCATACACTTTCTAGCAGTTTGTTTGTTTCCTTCCTCTGACTGTTACAATCCCTATTAGGGTAGGGAATTTCATGACTAAATGGTAAGGAGACTATGTTGCTTTCTCTCTGTTCATCAATGGCCTACCGATGATAGCATTAAACGAACTTGGAGCATCCATGACCACGAAGTCACAAATTATGGTGCAGTTCCTCTCATTCTCGCCAATTGTTACAGGCAGCTATATGTTGCCTAAAGGTGTCTCTACTCGCCCCGTGAATCCTACAAGCGCAAATATAAATTACTTCAAGTCGGCCCTCTTGAATCTCAGTCTGTCAAAGCAGTCTACGAAAATGATTTCTACCGCGCTTCTATCATCTGCGAACACTCTATGATCCGTCCCAATTCTGATTTTAGCAATAATGACCATCAGATCATTGTGCAGTGAAGCATTAGGAACAACGTCTTCTTTGCCAAACATGATTGTTTCATCAACATGCAATCTTCTATCTATGAGCTCCTGTGGTGGTGAATACCTTGCCTTAGCCTTCCAAGCATTATTTGATAGGGACTCCGTTGACCCATGTATGGAGAAGACTACTTTGTTTGGAGCCTCGTTAGACACATCCTCTTCATAGTCCACTGCTGCCATCATCTTTTGATTCTTGTTCTGAGTGTACGTTGTGGCTTGAGTTTTTGCCATGGAGCTTCCTGCCTTACTCGCTTTGTTGTATGTATTACCACTGTCCTCCTTCCTGTATTGTCGTAGATAGCCATTTCTCAAGTTTTCCTCTATTTGCCTCCTCATATCTCTGTAATATTCAATACCGTGACTGTGATCTTTATGGAAGGCACAATAGTATTCTCCTGACCTTTTCTCTAGAGGT
Organism: Rubia yunnanensis; assembly: GCA_037428765.1. Classification (NCBI taxonomy): domain Eukaryota; kingdom Viridiplantae; phylum Streptophyta; class Magnoliopsida; order Gentianales; family Rubiaceae; genus Rubia; species Rubia yunnanensis. The sequence goes on along the minus strand of CM075066.1, from coordinate 69,866,984 downwards.
GCAACCATCGGTGTCGGTTCGCAGAATAGATCTCTGTTCACTTGCATGATCTACTTTCACAATTTTTTTGGAGGTGTCTCTTAGGACAGGATGCTTTGTGTTCCCGTTTCTCTTCCTTTGAAAGGGAAGTTTCCTTTCCCCTTCTTTGCAAAATTCCTTTGTGAGTCCTCTATTACTCTTATTTCTCTCCTCGCTCCCGCTCAATTTTGTGGTTGTTCACTTCTTCGGTACGTACGTACTGCTCTATCATTTTTTATAGGTCCCTTGGATTTTTTGGTATATTCTTTGTTAGTTCCTTATAGAACTCTCCCGATTGCATGCTCCCCCCCATGAATGCACCCAAGGAAGATTGAAATAACAGGTCCCGAATTTGCAGGCTCTCTGTGACGAACCTACTGTGATACTCTACCAAACTTTCATCGCTTTGTTGAGCTATATTGTTCAGGCCCACGATTGTCTTGGTCAACTTCAGCTTCTGGTAGAAGCATCCCGAGAACATATCTGACAGCTGTGCCCACGATGTGATACTTTCATTTGGTAAATCTTCATACCATGTAATCGTTGTTCCCGACAGAAATATGGGAAAAGCCTTACACACCATGGGAAACCGTCGACGTACCTCTCAAAGTTAATATTTATAAGCCCTAAATGCTTACTATCTACAATTAAGTAGATAGCGGCAAGTTGGGGTCGTCCACGGAGAAGAGGGATCTTCCTAAGCGTTTAGGCACAAAAGGTTGATATTAGGCTAGGAGTAGACATATGTACATACATATGAAAGCATGTAAATGGGGGGGGGGGGGTTTGGTTGTTTGGTTGTCCTAAGTTATGAAATTAAAAAGACAAGATAAGTAGCAAGGTTAAGTAACTATGCTAATCATCAAACAAAACTAAGGAAAAGGGGTTTTAAAACTACAAAGATAAAGCCTTGGGGGCAATGGATATCCACTTCCAAGCCTAATATAGATCATTGAACCATTCACTCATTTTATCACATTTGTTACTTGGCTTAACATTAACATACCCATCTAGCAAGAATCACAACACATTATGCACAAGAAGTTCTAAGTTCATGTTCATAGATTTTCATGCAAAGGAGCTAAGGAATTCGTCACTTTCCTAACACCCTAACACTTCAATCATAAAACACTTCCTATTCTCAAACAACATATGGCATAAGTGAAGTGAAACATAGCATCAAGAATACATAAATGCTAAATAACAAAGGAGTCAAGAATGAGTGAAACAATCTATTCACTACTTCAACTACTTGTTGTGAAGATAAATCTTCTATCCTTCTTAGATAGTACTTTGCAAGAGTGAATTCGACATCTCTTGTCAAACCTCGCCAATGACTCCCTTATTACTAAGAGTATCCCATTGATGGCATTTAGCATGAAGAATCAACAAGCTTAGCAACACTTATGAACACTACACCGTGTCTAAGCATTTAACCAATTCATGCATTTACACAAGATTAGTCAAGAACGATCGACATTCATAGACCTCTCTCATTTGCTACCTAAAATAAACATGACAACGAATTCGACATCATCACATTCATCTAGCAATTATCAACACACCAACATCATTTAAGAAGCTCTAACTCATGCTCTTAAATTCCACATTAAAAGAGGGGAGAATTAGCTACTTTCTCCCAACCCTAACAAGCAATCATACAAGCAATTCATATACTCAAGCTTCCAACCACATCAATGCAATTAACAATTCACATTCAAAGCTCAATAAATGCACAATAGCCAAAACACCAAATAGATAGATATAATGGTTCTTACTACATAGAAATGGAAGCTTCAATCCTTTGCTCCCAAGATAAAACTAAGCTAGAGAACTAAAAGACATAATTAAACTACAAAAAATAAGAAAAGAAAGAGGAGAAAGCCTAGGGTTTCTAAGCCCAAAAATGCAGGAAGACGAGCTGGGCAAAAGCTACTGAATGAGAGGAAAGAGAATGGTATTTATAGTACAAAGAAGATAAGGTGAAATTCTAGCCACCCGTCGGTCATCGCGGCTCGCGACGGTCATCGCGGCTCGCGACGGTCATCGCGGCTCGCGACGGTCATCGCGGCTCGCGACGGTCATCGCGGCTCGCGACGGTCATCGCGGCTCGCGACGGTCATCGCGGCTCGCGACGGTCATCGCGGCTCGCGACGGCTCGCGACAGACACAAATTTCAGCATTTTTTCTTCTTTCTCTTTTATATCTCATATCCTTCTCTGCTCTTCACTTCTTCAATTCTTCATATCTTCAAAAAGCTCAAATCCAAGTCTTCAAATCTTCAAATCTTCAAATCTTCAAAGATATTCTTCAAAGTCTTCAAAGTTTTCAAAGTCTTCAAACAAATTACCTTGTCACACAAAATTCTCTAAAAAGTGATAAAATGCAAAAGTCGCTTTTAACCCTCCTTAGATAATTTCAAGGCAAAATGTCATATTTAGAGCACAAAAGTGTACAAAGTTAATCCCAAAAGCCCTAATATAACCGTATAAAATGGGCACATCACACCAACTAAATTTCAGCATCGTGGAACCTCATGCTATTACAATAGGAATCCCTTTGGGTCAGTTGTTCCATTGTAAATTTTGAAATATAATGGTAATTTAAAGTCCTTCGACATCTTGAAGTTGTGAAGATGTGGTGCTAGTGGTGACTTGTCTGCATCATCATCTGCTACTATGTCTCAACTCATCCCCATATTTAAGGTCATCGTTGTTTTGACCAATTTTTTGACTTACCCTTGGGGACTTTGGTTTGAGAGTGGCTAGGAACTGATTATACAGTTGCTCTCCGTTCGTTTGTAGAAAAGACATGAATGCTCCTTTTCTTTGTTCGTGTTAGGAGACCCTGCCTCTTCTTCATCTTCTGTGTCATCTCTAACGTGTTCTTGCTCTCTGATGAGAACGTGATCCTGTTTTTGACTAGGATGAACGTTCCTTTTTCTTCCAGCTATTTGCTCTTGAGTGTGGTGGTTTTGACTTCTTTCACTTCTGGTGAACACCATTGTCGACATTGTCGACCGCTGTCGGCGCAAAATGTTGTGGTATCCCCGATTTGACCAAGTGACTGTTGTTCACTGAGATGTGCCTACAAAAAAAGATCCCGGAAGTGGTTCTGGGGAAAAAATTTCAACGCTCAAGTCAGTCACTTCCTTCTCCAGAATCAAGTCTTTTGCACTTACCTGGATTAGTGTCCTCTCCCTTTCTTTTATAGCGTATTACGAATGTGGCTTCGCTTTATCCGGGTTCGCCATCATGTGTTTGATCGTGGTTCCAAGAAAGGCGATTAGTGAATGACGCATGATCATGGTCTCTGTTTTTCTCGGTTCGTGGATTGACTTGCCTTGTCTTGAATCCATCTGTCTCAGTTCACATTGCAGGTTAGCGTAGAGCCCATTTATAGTTTGGTCCAGCTACCTAGTATTTGGTCCTGGTATATACCAATAGTTTATGGTGAGAAAGAGTAATTATTATTATTACTATGATCTTGAATGCAATTATTTCTCTAACCTTTCTAATACTGTTTGGATTTATGATAAAGCGTACTATTGTCTATCTTAAAGGACAAAAGATTGAATAGTTGCGGATTAGCTTTCGTCCAGTTAATTATAACGGCAGTTAGCCATGAATTCTCTTGTTTTTCACTTTTTTTAATTAAAATGTGTTTTCCATTTTATTATTTCCTTCTATCTACTAATATTGGTTTCCTCTCCTTTTCCCATTGATTTTTAATAATGACCTCTTTTATTTTTGGTAAAAACTTAAGGTTATATTCATTCATTCCATTTATTTTTTACCATTTCAATACAATTTTCATCACTTATTTTTTATTTTTCAATAAAAAAATTTAATTTTATTGAGTGCAATATTAGAAGATCTGAGGACGTATCAAAGATTTCATCCAATTCAACATGAGTTTGGACCACGTAACAGAACAACTGAATGGACAAATTCATTATTCCTCCTGTCCCAACTATTTTTATACACTTTTTGATCAACTTTTCCGAATTATGTTTGACCTCCAATAACTTTAATTACGTATACTAATGGCGTATAAAAATTTGATATTTAAAAAATACACAGCGCATAGAATCCAATAATATCTAACATGATGATATTAAAATTTATATACTAATTAAAATTTATGATTAAACATAGTAAAAAAATTGATCAAAAAGTGGGCAGAAATGGCTAGATAGAGAGAGTACTTGTTTGTAGCATCATGTTGCTAGACAGTTTCTCTCACCTTGGACGCCTTTACCCTATTTAAGCCAAAATCTTACTCCCTGTACAACCTGCATATTCCCCCTCCAATATTACTCATACTCCCTCCAATATTTTAATATTGGCATCCTTCTTTCTCAAGTACTACTGCTTCTCTTGGCGTACCTATTTGACCATAAATCTTTAATAGTATACTAGTCAAGTACTACAGTGCACTTGATAACAAATTATAGAAATATTATATGAATATTGCTATAATATACGAATATTAAAAGAGATGTAATCGAACCTATAAATGTACCAAGTTTACATGTAATTGAACCTCATAATTAACTCAAACTATCAGCTAAAGATATGAAAGGAAAAAAAATTCAATAAAGTAGGACTAACTGTTGAGTGAACAGTACCTTTCCTAGATTTTTTTGAAAGGGTTTTGATGAAAAAAAGAACAATGTCAGAGGGAAGTGACATGTGCTTTGTGCATAATTTATTTATTTTAGTAGGGAAAATGATGAACCATTCTGGTCAACAAACAGTTTTAGGAGAAGGTGGAACAGTACAACACTGTACCTGATTTCACTTATTTGTTCATTAATGTGTTCCTAACATGTTTAACCAATTCCACTCGAACCTCTCCACTTGAACCCTCTCCACTCTCCACTGGAACTCACTCCACTTGAAACTCTCCACTTGAACCCTCTCCAGTGGAACCCTCTCCACTCGAACCCTCTCCACTCGAACCCTCTCCACTCGAACCCTCTCCCCACGAACCCTCTGTACTCAAGCCTCTTCACTTGAACCCTCTCCACTCGAACCTCTCCACCCAAACCTCTCCACTCGAACCAATCCACTGGAACTCTTCTACTCGAACCAGTCCACTGGAACCCTCTTCACTCGAACCTGCCTACTTGAACCTCTCCACTCAAACCCTCTCCACTCAAACCCTGTACTCGAACCATCTTTATTCGAACCTCTCCCCTCGAATCCTCTCTACTCGAACCATCTCCACTCGAACCTCTCCACTCGAACCTGTACTCGAACCTCTCGACTTGAACCTATCCACTCAAACCTTGTCCACGCGAACTATCTCCACTCAAACCTCTCCACTCGAACCCTGCACTTGAACCCTCTCCACTCGAACCCTGCACTTGAACCCTCTCCACTCGAACCTCTCCACTCGAACCACCTCCACTCAAACCATCTCCACTCGAACCTCTCCACTTAAACCCTCTCCACTCGAACCTCTCCACTTGAACCCTCTCCACTCGAACCTTTCCACTCGAACCCTCTCCACTCGAACCTCTCCACTCGAACCTCTCCACTCGAACCTCTCCACTCGAACCATCTCCACTCGAACCCTGCACTCAAACCCTCGCCGTTCGAACCCTCTCCACTCGAACCCTTTCAACTCGAAACCTCTCCACCTGGACCCTCAACTCGAACCCTCTCCACTTGAACCTCTCCACTTGAACCCTCTCAACTCGAACCTCTCCACTCGAACCTCTCCACTCGAACCCCTCCACTCGAACCCTCTCCACTTGAACACCTCCACTCGAACCCCTCCACTCGAACCCCTCCACTCGAACCCTGTACTCGAACCCTCTCCACTTAAACCCTGTACTCGAACCTTCTCCTGTAAAATTTAAATATGATTAGTTTAGAATTTTATATGTATTATTTTATGCTGGTTATATTTAAATGTGTTAATTTAGAATTTTATATGTTATATAAAATGGTTAAAATATTATGTTCCAATCATGTATAATATTTGGCTTCATACTAATTAAGCACAGTGCAAAAAATTAAACGATCCATCGTAGTTCACTTACCTCAACACCATTGTAAACCATGTCAAAAGCAAATCCACGTGCAGAGGACAACACATTCACATCCTGAGGGTTAGGGGTCGTGAAAGGATGATGCAAACTGCAAAACCTCGGCTCCAGCACCGGCGCAACATCTCCAGGTTTCCCACTCACCCAATATGTATACAAAGAATTCCCCCACCTCCACCAGTGGATTCTCCATCGAGACAGCAGCCTCAGCGCCACCCTCAGAAAAAATAAGCGATCTAAAATTTAAAAGAACAAAAAAAACTTCGTAAATTCTAGATCTCTAAACACGGAGCTCAAAATGGTGATACATAAAAAGTGATGGGAAATCAGTAAATTGAGCACAGAAGATACGCGACATGATTTTAGGGATTCGAGAAAGGACACTGAAGGAAAAAACTTTTACTTACAAAAAGACTGCCCAAACACAAACTTCTCTCATCTAACTTCCAGAAGCAGCTTCACCGTCCTCCGTAGCTCCACCACCCTCTGCCGAAGCTCCGCCACCTTCCGATACAGCTCTGCCGGCTCTGTTACTCTGCCGCCCCATCACACGCATCTTTGTTGTACCACCATCCTCTTTGGCGGAGCTCCAGAAGAGGATATGCGTCTTCGCTGGCATTCCAGATCCAATAGTGTTTTTGTCGGCGTTCCACCATTGCATTGACGCTGTGTCTGTTTCTCTGTTGCATCACTGCATCTCCGCTGCGCCATCATCCTCTTCGATGGAGCTCCAGAAGAGGCCCTCCGCTGTATCTCATGCGTCTTCACCGGCGTTCCAGATATGGCCGCATCTTCACCGGCGTTCCAAATCCGGCCGCATCTTCACCAGCATTCCACCATCGCTGGAGCTCCTGCCTCGTGTTGCCAAATTATTGCCCCCTCCGATCTAATTTTTTGGCACTCAACCATGGGTTATGGTCAGGTCCAGTTTTGTAATGGTAAGTGAGATACGAATATAAATTATATTGTTTTAAATGCCCAAAATGACATCATTTTGGGCAGCCACTTGACCAACACCTGTAGACGCACATGGTTGGGAAGGTGATGAAATTTTCATATATGCAAAATTATCCTTCTATCCCCGACGACCATTTGTGTCAACAATGGGGTTGGAGGATTTCTTTTATATAGTGCCGGAAGATAAGTAATAATATAATCTTATGATATTCCGTATATCTTTCAATTCTTTGCAGATTTTTAATATAAAAAAATATATATTGCTAGTGTATGTAATTAAATTTATCAATGATTTACTTTAAAGAAATAGTTGCCTTCAAAGGATAAATCAGAGGGATTATATTATTTTAGTTGTTATACTTATTAATTGTTTAACATAAAATCATATAGGTGTTATTCCTATCTTATTAATTTTCCAATGTGGGACTTTGATAAAATCACATCATTATTATTGCTCTCTCATTATCTTTTTCAATGTCGAACTTTGATAAAATCATGTATTACTATCTTTTTTTCCGAATTTATCTGACCCAAATTGAATTAAAATAAATAAAATTGAAATAAAATTAGATATATAAAAAATAATAACAATAGACTAGACTAATCTCTATTAGTCTAAGCAGATGCGCTCTAAAACCCTCTGAACCCTCTGAATCGCGATGAAACCCTACCACCACTCATACGCCACCACTTCTCTCTTCCTGGCACCACCGTCATGGCAGAACCACCGCCAACCTATGCCAATGTTCTGGGCAAGCCCAATCTCACTATGACTGCATCTGATCCCAACCATGGAACTTCCTTCAATCCAAAACCCTCTATTGACCACTTGGGCGAGCCTGGTCTCTCCCTTTCAATCGAAAAATGTGAAAGGCTTGAGGCCTCTCTGAAGCTACCGCTCATCAAAAAGTTCTCGCAAAGTAGGCCTCAATTAGACAAACTTCGCCGAAATTTTCAAACAGCTGGTTTTAAGGGCAACACTCAGATTCACCTATTAGATAATCATCAAGTTCTAATTTCCTTTTCGTTTTCTGATGATTACTACAGGTGTTAGATCCACAAAGTATGGAACTTTGGGGCTTATTCACTTAGAATTTCTAAATGGACCCCTAATTTAAACCCTAACAGTAATTCCCCAATAGTCTCCGTTTGGTTAGCTTTGTATGGTCTACCACAACAGCTCTTTAATCCTAATGTTATGATTTCATTTGGTAATATTATAGGAGTTCATGTGAAGGTAGATAAAGCCACACTTAACAGAACAAGACCTCATGTAGCAAAAGTTTGTGTTGAACTTGATATTACCATGGACAAATATGATATGGCTGGAATATATGAGGACTGGTTTTTGGCAATACATAGAATATGAAGGTGTTCCTGATTAATGCTTGAAATGTTTCAAACTAGGCCACATGGATACTAGCTGTAAATCTGAAACTTTACAGGGTGTCACTACTTGGAGGCCAATTGAGACAGATTCCAAAGCAAAGCAAAGAGGGGAATAAGCCTCCTCAACATGTATTAACCATTCTGATAAGATTAATATCCCTACTCACAAGGTTTCCCATATGAAACAGGAAATCTAGAGACCTAAGGCTGCAAGCTTGAATAAAAAACATAGTTAGTCTGAGTTAGGTGATAAAAGTTCTGAAGAGGAAGCCTCTATAACAGAGGCTCGGGATATTTCTATCCATGCTGAATCTACTCTCAAAGTGCTGCCTACTAATCAATCCTCTAACGATATCTCTGCACCTATTACTGAAATGCTTACCCTTACAATCTCTAATTCGGTTGATGCATCTGGTAAGGCTACTAGTAAGCATGATGTTTTATTGTCTTCTGGGATTGATAATGCTCCTTTTTATACTAATGCTACCGCTAACCTTTGTGTATTGATATCTTCTGAGAATACTGATAAGAATCTTGCTATTAATACAAATACTGATGTTGTTACTATGTCTGATGAGCTAGTTGAGGTAAATGCTACACGAAACTTTGAGAAAATATCTACTAAATCCAACCACTCTCCTCCTAAAAACAATATGATTATCACAGATAATGAGAATGAAAGATACATTGAAATCAATTCTGGTACCTCACCTTTACTCTCTTCTGAATCCAAATCTAAAAATGGATAAGGTTTAAAGTAGATAAAATCTCAGGTGGTTTAACTAGATCAGGATATAACTCTGATCCTGAACATACATCAGAGACGTATACAACTCAATCTCAAGGATCCTTTAAATCAGATATGATAGCATCCCAAAACAGGTTTAAATGAAAATCCTGTTGGTTAAAAATCTTAGACTCGAAAGTATAATCAAAAAGATTATACTTCAACACCCAAAATGGTGTTGACTAGATCATCAATGTCTTCCATACACTAATAATTTAATGGTATTAAACCTTTGTACCTGGAACATTAGAGGAATAGGGAATCAAGCTTCTAAAGTAAGGGTAAAAGACATTAAAAACAGGCATCACATTTTTCTAACAGCCTTAATTGAGCCAATACATGAAGATTCACAATCTTAAAAAGTGGCTTTTGACTTAGGTTTTTTTTTTTAAAAAAAATTCCATTCCAGAATGTAAGATTTGGGTTTTCTGGAATGAGTGTACCATTGTTGACATTATCAAATCCCATAAACAATATATTCTTGCCAAACTGAGTCATCCTACAATCCGTAAGGATTGTCATAGTGCTTTTGTTTATGCCAAGCATTCACAGAAAGCAAAAGCTAAGCCGTGGGATTCTTTATTATCATTTAAAGATTTTCCACATTTAGTTATAGGGGACCTAAATGTCATAGAGGACCAAACTAAATATTTAGGTCAGTCAATACCAGATTCTAAAGTTATGGCAGATTTTTTAAAAAAAATTAAATCCATTGGCCAGTATAAAAATTTACCAACTGCAGGTAGTCTATATACTTGGACTGGTGTGAGACATAAAGGTAGGGTGTGGAAGAGATTAGATAGAGGTATGGCTAACTCTTCTTGGTTGGATGATTTCCCTACATCTCATATAAATGTGATTGCTAGGGAACAATCAAATCATTCCCCTTTAACCCTTCACATCCAATCTCAACAGTTGATCTCTGGACCTAAATCATTTAAGTCCAGAACTGTTGTCTTAACCATCCAACCTTCAATCAACTTGTTCAAGACTCTTGGCAAATCTCTTCAAGCTTTTCAACAATGAAATTTTTTTCTTTTAAGTTAAAAAATGTTACACAAGCTTTAAAAAACTGGAATAAAAACACTTTTGGTAATATCTCTGATAAAGTCCAGACCTGTGAAGAAAGCTTCTTAAAAGATGAAATGGAATTACAAAGATTGGAAAATGATGCTAATCTTATTGCCTATAATAAGCCTAAAGCTGAATTGACCCTAGCCTTATCCCATTAAAAAACTTTCTGGAAACAAAAATCAAGGATAAAATGGCCGAAGGAAGAGGACTCAAATACAAAATTATTTCGTAACACAGTAAAGGCTAAACATTCTAGGAAATTTATAGTATCAAATAAAGATTCTAATGGAGTTTGGCTAACTGATAAAAAAGATATAGGCAATGAGGTTGTAAACTTCTTTACAAGATTATTAATAGAAGAAAACACTGATGATTCTGGTATTCATACAACCTGGTTGATAGAAAATGTACCAACCATGGTAAGAGAAGAGATGAACTCTAAACTGACACAACCTGTCACTTTAAAAGAACTATCAGATGTTTTAACATCTGTGGACATTGATTCTGCCCCAGTACCTGATGGTTTTTCAGGAAAATTCTTCAAAATATGCTGGAATAATTAATGATGATTTACTCTTTGTAGTGAAGGACTTTATGGATGGTAATCCCATCCCTAGGTCAATTTCCTCTGCTCTGATAACCTTAATTCCCAAAAAAGAAGTTACAACTTCATTCAAAGATTTTAGGCCTATAAGTTTATGTACCTTTGTAATAAATTATTTTCAAAGTTACTCAGTCAAAGATTAAAACCTATCATGCCCTCCCTCATTTCTCCTTAACAGTCAGCCTTTGTAGAAGGAAGAGAGTTAGCTGATAATGTATTACCGATGCAAGAATTAACCAATTTTCTTAACTCCAAAAACAGAAGCTTTAATGTCATATTCAATTGGATATGATGAAAGTTTTTGATAGGGCTTCCTGGCATTTTTTAAACTGTCTGTTACTGAAAATGAGGTTTACTGCTACTTTAGTAAATCTAATTTTGGGAAACATTAAGGCATCTCATTTCTCCATACTGGTTAATGGTATTTCAAATGGTTTTTTAAACCCTCTAGAGGACTTATCCACTCTCTCCTTACTTATTTATCCTTTTAGCTGAGGTATTTTAAAAAAATCTCAATTTCGTATTTCAATATGCAGATATTGAATAGTTTATATTGCCAGGCTCAATGAAGAGTGTCACACATCCAGATTTTGCTGATGACACCACTATCTTCTTAAAATACACAAAAAAGGGTCTGAAAACCTTTTTAATGCTTCTCAATTCTTTTGAACTTGCCACGGGGCAAAAAATTAACCTTCCTCTCTAAATTTGCTGCCCCTAGAATTAAAAATGAAATTATCTCTCAAACTAGGATGCTTGAAGGATATTTTCCTTATAAGTATTTGGGCAGTCCTATCTTTTTAGGAAGGAACGAAAATATATCTACTAAGGGTTTAGTAGATACTATCTCTGCCAAGATTTTCAAATTTCAAAATAGATCCTTAAATCATATTGGAAAACTCATTCTGATCAAGCATGTTTTATCCACAATTCCAATCCACCTAATAACAGTCCTAAAACCCACAAACAGTATCTTGGACAACATCCATACTTTTCTGACTAAATTCTTCTGGAATGTCAATGATTCTGAAATAGGGAACAAAAAAGTGTGGAAATTTTTTCCTAAATTATGTTTTCCAAAGTCTTAGAATGGCTTAGGCCTTAAGAATCTACATACACTTGTAAAAAGGATTTTCTATGAAATTATGGTGGAAACTGCAAAAAGGCAATTCCCTATGGTCCCAATTCATGTGGTCTTATCCTAATCATTTAAAAGTTTCAAAAACTTGGAAAAGGATCATAGAGATTTCTGATTTAGCTATCCAAAATTCATTGATTCAAGTAGGCACTAGAGATGTATCCTTCTGGGATGCTAACTGGACAGACTTTAGTCCCCTTTCTCTTCTCTAGGATTCTGATTCTTCATACCCAAGTCCAAATGCTTCAATGAGAGATTTTTCTGACAATCAATATGATTTTCTACACAACATTGAACAAGCATTACCTGCTCATGTTATATTCTTTCTGCAGAAAAAAGTTGTTCATTTTCCTGATTATTATGATTCCATGATCTGGAAACCTTCTAAAAATGGCCTTTTCTTCAATAAAATCTGCTTATGACCTACTCAGAGAGAAAAAAATGTTATTCCATCTTTTAAATTTCTCTGGTCTGATCTGCTTCCTAAAAAGATAAGTATCTTCAACTGGAAGCTGCTTAATAGGATTTTAGCATTACCAGACATTCAAGAAGACTTCAATCTACATCTACCCTCAAAATGCTGTTTCTGAAAGAATTCCTCTGATGATCTTCACTATATTTTTAATTCACGCCCTTTCATTTCTAGGTTGTGGGGCATGATAAACAAGATCTTTGGAATTAAAAATACAGATTTCAACACACTTTGGGACCGATATTTCTTCTACTGGAATGTTAAACACTCATCTAATGAGTTTTTAAGCCTGATAAGAATTATACCATGCATTGTGGTTTGGTTTATATGGTGTGCAAGAAATAAATATCATTTTGATAACATTAAACCAAACACAAAAATCATGATGAAAAAGATCCATTTTCAATTTCAGGATTTCTTTCAGGCTCATAAGTTGAAATACAAATGGTTTTTGAATTCAGACTTACCTATTCTCCTTTATTCAAAGTCTGGAAGTACAAAGAATAAAAAGAAAGAATTGATTGTTCAATAGAAGTATCCTCAATCTTATAAACTTAATACTGATGGCTCTGCTCTTGGGAATGGAAACTCTGGTGCTGGTGCTGTAATTAGAGACTCTGTTGGTACTTTAATTAGTGTAGCTGGAAAAGCTTTGGAAAATTGTTCTTTTTTGCAGGCTGAAATGGAAGGCCTTAAGATGGGCTTACAATTAGCATCTCAGGCAGGTTTAACTAACTTCCAAGTTGAATGTGACTCCCTTCTGCTAGTTAAGATGATAAGAAGAGAATTTAGGATTCCCAGGAGGTATACATATATTGTTAGAGAAAGCTAGAATCAGTTTAATCATCTTCGAGCTTCTATAGAGAAGGGAACAGTTTGGTTGACTCTATTGCTAAGGATGCAAGTACTAAAGGGGTAGGCTCTTCTTTCTCCCTTAGCAATCTCCCTAAACAAATTCAGGGACTAATCCACTTAGCTGCAGTTTGTTTTCCATATCTTTGTTTTGTATGATATTACTTCTGCTGGAAATTATCATCTCTACTTGGAATCAGTTACCGTTGTCTGTATTGTGTCATTTGCAGGTTATGCAGAGGAGCAAGGCAGATCTTCTACAATGATACATCAATTCAGTCTTTGACCAATTTAGGTGGAAAATGCATAACAACTGGTGTCTGAATGCAGTTTCAAATGGAGGCAAATGCATCACTGAAGCTATGGTGCATACTGGTGCTGTTACTTTTAGAGATGAAGAATTTATAGTGGGTCGCTACTAGGGCAGTGATCTGCAAGGGACTACTATGTGAGACCTTCTCTTTCTGTTAACACTAGGGTGTGGAGGCAGAAAAGTGGTAGGCCATAGCATGTCTCGACTGGGGTTTAAGGCCGAGTCTTTAGTATTCAAGGGGTTTGGAGACTTAAGATTCGGTAATATACTTAGTGTGCATAGTTTTTTCCACGGATTTCCACGTTGTTGCACATCGTTTGTATATAACCATCTTTTCATTTATTCTGAAAGGTTCGGGGAGCTTAATATATACCCCTCACCACAGTGAGTCTTTTTAAAAAAAGACTAGACTAATCTAAATTTCATTAAACTAAGCTTCTACCTGAATTGAGTGCTATTAACTCTATTTAACGTAGCCCTAGTATTATAGGAAATTTCACTAGATGTAGAGAAACCATAATTAGAAGAAATAAAAATAATGATCGACTATAGTACATTGTTTGGTTTGAAACTTTTCTTCAAATAGTGGTTTGGTTTGAAAGCAAATGATGGTATTTAATGGTAAACTATTCCTGCGAATGGAATTATTAGCAACTTTAATAGTCACTAAGCCGCAAAAAACGGAGTTATTCCACATGCCTTAAATTATGGAGCAAGGACATTATTATACTTTACTATACTGGGCAAAGTACACAAACTTTATTAGTTGCAATGTGGCCTTCGCCATTATTGCCATATCCAGTTCAATTGAAATGGAGTTGAGCTGAATTTATTAGAGTTGAGAAAAATTGAGAATATCTGAGTTGAATTGATTGGAATTATAAATTTATTGAAGTTGAGAATAGTTGAGAAGAGTGGAGAATATGTGAGCTAAGCTGAATTAATTTTTGTTGAACTAAACTGAATTAATTTATCTGAACTAAATTAAATCGAAATGAACTGAAATTAGTCAAATTTGACCTGGGTTGAATCAAATGAACTGAACTGAATTAAAATGAACCAAACCGAATCAAATTGAACTGAACTGAAACAAAGTGAATTAGATTGAACCAGAACGAACCGAGCTGAATCAAATTGAAGCGAACTTAATCAAGCTAAACTGAACTGAACGTAATTGAATCAAATTAAACCGAACTGAATCAAAGTGAACCAAACTGAACTGAACTAAAGAATAATTAAAAGAAGATAACAGTTAAAAATGACAAAAAGGACAGGCTATGTTTTTAAAATCATTCAGATATGCTTTTGAGTTAAATGGTTCATGCTATTTATATGTATTGAATAGATTTAATCTACAACCGAAATTAAGCCACTTTGAGGAAATTTGCAAATAATGAGCTGAACGGTAAATACACTTAGTGAAAAACATCAATAATACTCCCTCTGTCCTAGATAAATCTGAAGAAAAAGAAAATCTCTCTACAAATTTTCCCCTGGTGAGAAGACTCTTTTGCCCCCATTTTCACAAATTCTTCATCCCCCTTGATTCTCCCTTTTGCGCCTGCTTCTCCATCTCGCCACCTGCTTCTCCATCTCGCCACCTGCTTCTCCATCTAGCCACCTGCTTCTCCTCCGCCACCTTTTTTTTGTAACCACCACTCATCTCCTCCTCCTCCTTCATCTCCACCACCCTCCCCTCTCTTCATCTCCACCACTACCGCCCATCTCTCATCTCTTCCTCCTCCTCCATCTCTCGATCTCCACCACCACCACTCATCTTCTCCTCCTCCACCTCCCAATCTCTTCCACCACTACCCTCTTCCTCATCTATCTCCCAACTTCGATTCCACCGACTCCATTTCCCGACTCCATTTCGATTGACTCACCTCCGCCGACTAGCTTCATTCTTCAATCGGGTCACCAGTGCTTTCTCCTTTAATCGCCACCTCCTATTTCAATCGCCGCGATGATTTGAGCAGAGGGTTTTGGTGAAGAGGGTTTGGGGTATGTGGCAGGGCAAATGGAAGGGTGGTGGTGGCTGGGCAAAAGGAGGGGTGGTGGTAGGATTAAAGGGGAAAAATGAGGAGTTGCAATGGGGAAAAAAAGGTTGGCGGTGGGGTAAAAGGTGGTGGTGATAGGGCAAAAGGGGGTGTCAGTGGGGCAAATGGTGGTGTCAGTGGGGCAAATGGTGGTGTCAGTGGGGCAAATGGTGGTGTCAGTGGGGCAAAAGGAGGAGAGAAAGGAGGGGTTAGCTCAATTAGGGTTTAAGAGAGTGTCGGAATAGGGGTACAATTTTATGATTTTAAGGGTAATAATGTCTTTTAGAATGTTAGATATTTCCTTAAGAGGAAAGTGTTCATATTTGCACGTGACACCTAAAAAAGGAAAGTGTGCAGATTCCTCTGTACGGAGGGAGTAATAAACCTTAACGAGCGCATTTTTATAAAATTAACTCAACTCAACTGATCCGACCATAACGACACAAGAACTAAATTCAACTGTACTGAACTAAACTCAACAAAACTAAAAAACACAAATAGAGATAAAATGAATTGAACAATGTTTAAATAGATATAAATATATATAACTAAAATTTATTTAAATAATTTAAAATGCCAAAGTAACCTAAACTTAAAGAGTTCGTCTCCTGTGAGACTGACTCATGGTGAGGCTAGGGACTAGAGGGAAAACAGGGAGATGGCAAATCAAATTCAGGGGTAAAATTACAAATAAATTGGGCTTGGGGTGATTAAATAAAAACACAAAAAATTTGAGAGTCGAAAGAGCAAATATACAAATTTCAATAAAAAAAACCCTTCTTAGCCTAAATGTGTGAAATATAATCCCTGGCTCAAACACACATTCACAAAATCCCTTCAACCACAGACGATCAAACATCACATTCTCAACAAAAATATTTCACAAACACCAAATTCTCCAACCGATGTTCATCATCAACAATCAACCGCAACAATTTTTTTGAAGAAAAGCGTCGATCAACATCAACAAAGTAGTAATCAAGTAAGCTACAACTACAATTAGGTATTCATTTAACATCAATCATCTCAGATATGTGAATCAAATCAATTTGAAGTTCACATATTCAAAGCTCGAATTATGAATGAAGAAGGTTGTTACTAGATCAATTAACAATTAGCGCTGATACAGGACGAACAACAAAGTCAAATGCAACAAATTGAATCAGGTGACAATGATGAACAGATTACCCATTTCACGAGGTAGGTTGCTGATCTTTTAATAATTTAATTGGGTTGTCAATTTTCTTATTTGAAATCGAACAAAAGAGCATCCTTTCTTTGAAAAATATGATTTGCATGGCTGATTTCCCATACATCTTGTTTACTTGTCTTTGAACAGAGCAGCATCCTGTCAATTTGCTAAATTTTTCATTTAAAATGCTTGCGCTTTTACATACTGGAAGTCACATTATAAACAGTTGTTTTGAAGTTTTAACAGTGTGATTTAGTCTCTTTCATATTATGAAAATGACTATATGTAGGTGAGGATCTGATTTATAGCAGATGATGTTAAAAAAAATTGGCATGAGGTTTTTAGTGTATAGCATATTGGTAAAAATTGACCGAGCACGATCAAAATTACAATTTGTAGCAAATATGATGTGATGTTACTTATATCTTGTATGATGTTACAAATATATGATATGATGTTTTAACCATACATCATTATGCTGGAAATTCACTGAGCATGTTCAGCATTACATGTTTCAACATCATTATGTGATGGTGTAAAAAGAATTTTGGGGATATATACATTTATAACCCTAACTTTAGCCTGAAAGTACCAATATAACCTTGCAATCTCAAAAGGTGTTAATTTAACCCTAACTAATTATTGTATGTAGCAATCTAACCCTAACTTTCATAAAATTTGTGCCGATATAGCCAAAATCTCTAATTCTGACATTGACCAAATGAATTCCGGCAATAACAAGAAATGGAATGACCAAAATACCCTTATGAAAAACCTATCTTCAAAACCTAATGCAGTCGTGTCTGCCGTTGCCGTCCAGAGGTTCATTTCACTCGCCTCATTCTGGTTCTAGTTCGGGTCTCCATTGAGGGAGACATCAACGGGAAGTACTTCAGAAAAGATACAAACCAAGAGTCATTAAAAGATATTTAAGGGCAACAAAAGTCGTTCATCAAGTCATCAGAGACTGATTAATTCATTAATAACCTAAACCAAAAACCAAAACAAAACCCATTAATTAAATTCAATCCAAACAACACACTAATCTGCTCAGTGAGGCAGTGGATGTTGCGGTTGTCTAGCGGTGGGAATCCATATCACCTCCATCGACAAGTGACAGCTGTACTTCGAATCCGCCAGCCTGGCCCCCTCACCGCCGCCCTCCTCCTCCCCGAGACCACCACCGGTGGTGGTTTACCACCTTTAAACCCTAGGTCATCGCACAACCATCCCCACCACCCTCGAACGCACCCCAGAGCCCTCTGCCCCTACTGGGGCTACCGGTGGTGCCCTACAAATGACGTTGCTACCAACAAAGGAACACAAAAAATACGGGGATGAAAATGGGATGAGAAAAGGGAAATAAAGGGGATGATAAAGAGGATGAAAACGAGGATGAAAACGGGGAAAGAAAAGGGGGATGAGAAAGGGGATGAAAATGGATAAGACACAACCGTTTTTTTATTTTTTTAAAAAATTTTAAATTCAAGGGGAAAATCATCTTTTTACAAGAATCCTACCAAAGATATGTTGACTAAAAGTCAGCAAAGTCAATGGTTATTTTGGCACATCCTGAGATTGCAGGGTTATATTGGCACTTTCAGCTTAAAGTCAGGGCCATTTTAGCACTTAACTCAATAATTTTATATGAGTCTATACATTACGCAAATAATCTGTTTTCAAATTGCAGTTAAAAAATACAATAGATGATGTGGCTCCTATACCGTTGGGTGTTATAAAATTACGGCCTGATCGTTCGATGATAACATAAGTCACTGAATTTTTGAGTAGTAGCTTGCTCATATTTCATTGTGCTTTTTTTTTCAGGTGTAGGACATTAAGCAACAAACAATGCAAGAGAATCATTAACAAAGACAGCTCCCAAAGTTCTCAATATGCCAAAAAAAACAAAGGAAGAAGTGCAAGAATGAAAGATAAGTTTGAAATGAGAAGCCAATGAGAAGGCACCAAATACTCAGTTGATCTGAAACCAGCTTATTGGAAGTTAATCATTATTTACTATCATTATGTGATGTTACACTGTTACGCTGTGATGATTCAATTTTTTTGTTTAATGTTTTACAAAAACGTACTAATGAGAATGTTGATTTAAACAGGATATTCATATGCTCAACTACACTTATACATTCCACTGTTGTAGCATTTAAATTAACTTCTTTGAAGTTCTACTTTTATCCACTGATGTTATTTATTTGTTTACATGATAATTTATAGATGCAAGATGATTCGTATCACTTTATGTATATTACAAATGAACAAGTAATTTTAATAACTTTTATGCAAGACATAAAACATCAAACACTGATAACTCAAAATTAAATGAATTCAATGGATCATCACTAGTACAACAAAAACATACAATAGTGGAAGCCTTTAAATTAAATTTTATGTCAGCATGTGAAATGTCAATCACCATAACTATCGAACCATTAAACATTAGTTTAAATGCCCTAACATATCACTAACATAAAAACTGGAAAGAAATCCAATTAAACCTAAAACATCAACAACAATCCAGTGCCTCGGCTTTAACAAATAAACCAATATTTTTAAAATATCATTCTCAAACAATACATCCTAAACAATAAAATTCTATTTTCCCTCCAACTTGTTTCCCGTTTTGAAGATGATGGCTATTCTACTCTACCAACGCTAAGATCAACGGTCGCCTCTGATCCTCTATTCAAGGGAACACCTTCGGGAGCAAGATTCCTCATAGCATTTTTTTTATTATCTCATCAATGACATTGTATAGCTCTACCTTGGAAAGTGTTTTTGTGAAATAAAATGAAACATCACATACAGTAATGAAAACATCAATATCTGAAATTAAAACATCACAACAACACACATAACATCACTGACAACTACATTGAGAAACATCAAACAAAATATTTGAAACATTAATATCAAAATTTAAAAACATCAACATCACACACTAAAATATCAAAATAGCAAAACTGAAGATCAGTTGCATACTTAAACATGAAAATACCACAAGCATCGAACACTGAAATTAAAACAACACACCAACACAGATAGCAGTACTTAAAGCTTAAACATGAAAGATAAAAAATAGAACCATAAACATCAACAACAGTAACTAAATAATCACTGCTGAAAAAGAAAAAAACTTATAGATCCTCCTTATTTCTTGATTGCAGCATAAGTGGGCAAGTCTTCTTAGGCATCTGAGAAACAACAACACAAAAATTAGCACAAAAAAACAAAACCCTAAGATATCACACACAAACGGAACATCAATTGCACACTTAAGCATGAAAACACCACAAGCATCAAACATTTAAATTAAAACATCACACAAATACAGATAACAATATGTAAAACCTACACATAAAACATCAAACAGACAATCAGAAACATCAACAACAGTATCTAAAACATCACATCTAAAAAATAACAAAACTTACAGATTCTCCTTCCTTCTCAATTGTAGCAAGAATGGGAAAGTGTTCTTAGACATCTAAGAAGCAACAGCAACGACACAAAAATGAGCACAAATCGTGACAAAACCTTACGATATCTCATACAATCAAAACTGAACATCAATTGCACACATAAGCATGAAAACACCACAAGCATCAAACACTGATATAAAAACATCACACCAACACAGATAACAACACTTAAAATTTAAACATGAAACATCAAATAGAAAACGAGAAACATCAACAACAACATCTAAAACATCACTGCTGAAAAATAATAAAACTTACAAATCCTCCTTCATTCTTGATTGCATAAACACTGAGGCAAGTCTTCCTGGACATCTAAGAAACAACAACAACATCACAAAAATTAGCACAAATCGGTAAGAACAATTCACCAAACTAAAAAAAATAGAGAAATCCCCAAATATTACTAAGTATAACCTACACAAACCCATGAAAATTACATGAACCAAAAAAGTAAACAAAAATCGAAAAAACAACAAAAAACATATAAAAATCATACCAAAGACATTACCTTCGAAGATAAACACAAAACGAAGGTTGAATTGTGTTAGATTGTTGGAAATCGAAGCTAAAACCAACAAAATCATCGGAAAATGAAGCGCAACTTCCCTGCATTCATCGCGAATCACAGTGCGTGAGAAATATGGAAGAAAAGGGAGAAAATGAGCGGTCGAATCGAAGCATATGAGCGGTTAAAATTTGGAGCTCGGAGAGAAAAGAGGAGAAATGCAGAGCGGTTGCTAGAAAAAGGGATAGAGATGTGAGAGAAGAAGATGAAATATTAATATTTATACATGGACTTAAATGTAAATTAACTAAATTACACACACAACTCCTAAACTTTTAAAAATACAATTAAAAACCTCATGCTGAATTCTTTACAATGTAATCCCTGGTCTCGTTGTGAGACCGTCTCGCACAAGACTTTGTCAAACTTAAATGATAACCTAAACAAACTAATTTTCATCAAAATGAATTTGGATGAACTGCACTGTTTAGAACCGAATCAAACTAAAAAGAACTGAATTCAACATAAATGGAAGGAATAGGTTGAACTAGATTACACTTAACATACTCCCTTTGTCCTGGCTCAATTTGCAAAGAGGGAAAGAGAGGTGGTATTTTTCTACGGTGTTTTGTTGGCATGTAAAGCTGATTTTGTCACTTTTGAAGGGACTAGATAATGTACTGTCAACAGTAAAATTCAAAATAAAAAATTAAATTTACAAGACTAATTTACATTAATGGTTCTCTCCAAAATCACTTATATGGCTCCAAAAATTTGTAATTTAGGAGCCCAAAATTACAAAAAGTAACAAATAATATAAAATTTACGAAGTCCAACAAATAATCTTAATGATACAATTGTTTCAACCTCAAAAGATTACAAAGCCCACATGAACAGAAGCCCCTAAATTACAGCCTTAATAAACATGAAGATCTGTAAAAATCCGAACCTAGTATTCCAGAAAAACCATGTTGGGCAACAAAAAAACAACCAAGACTAAAATCTACAGCATTAAAGCCTAAAAAACATCAAGATCTGAAAACCCTAACCAGTTCATATGAAAAAACATCATTGTAGGGTTGAGAGAGGGAGAGGAAGATGAAGTTGTGGTGAGGAGATAAACCTCTCGGCCCCGAAGAGAGATTTCTTGAAGGAGAAGCGGCCGTAGTATGGATCTGGACGGAGTTATTGGAGAGGCTGAACTATGGATCTTGCGATTTCACGTCGGAACTAAGGTAGTCGCAGCGGCGGTGGGGAGAATTTGTGGAGAGGAAGATGAAGTTGTGGAGAAGTTTGAGAGAAGCGGGGGGGGGGGGAGTGATAAGGTTGAGAGAAAAATCTCTTGAGCGAGATGGAGTGTGCGTTACATTTGAGAAAAAGACGACCACACATTAAATCCCCACTCTTAAACCCTAGTTTATTAGCTAGGCCCAATTGCAAATTAAAGCTGGGGGCATTTCAGGGTTTTTGACTAGAGTTAACCAGTCCATTCAGATATTGCAATTTGAGGTGGAACACCCTAAATAGAAAGTGTGCATTTTGAGCTGGGACGAAGGGAGTGGTGAAAAACATTAATAATCGACCCAAACTAGTGTATCTTTATGAAATTAGTTTAATTGAATTGAATTGAACTAAATTACATACAATTGAACTAAACTGTACTAAACTAAACTGTACTAAACTAAACTTAGCAAAGTTAAAATACCTAAAAGAAAATGATTTAGTTGAACTAAATTTAACATCTATAATATGTATGTTTTCATAATCACAATAATTATAATAATTAATACAATCAAATATAAAATACATTTACTTTACTTTCATAATCAAAATAAATTAAAGAACTTTCTAAAATTAAAAAGATTTGAATGGAGTTGAAAGTAGACGAACTGGGCTTAGTAGAGTTGAGCTGAGCTCATTAGAGCTGAGAAAAGCTGAGCTAAGTTGAGCTGATTGGAGTTGAGAAGAGGTAATTGGAGCTGAGAAGAGCTGATTGGAGCTGAGAAGAACGGAGAAGAGTTGAGAAGAGATGAGATAAACTGATTGAAGCTGAAATAAGTTGAACTGGACATGTCTTAGCATTATAATTGTCTAAGCAAGTCCAAAAGGTTCTCCATTTTTCACAAAATGGAGATGCAAAACTCATATTCTCTATATTTTTGTACTCAAACTCTAACAGACTCTCTATTTTGCAAATTATGACATTTATTTCACAATAATGCACAATTACTTAGTAATTTAAATGAATAATTATTTTAAAAATATTTACTTGAATAAACGTTAGGAATATGACTAATTTTAGTAGTTTATTTACAAAAAATAAATAACATCCAATAAATACTTATTTAGTTTAATAAATTTTAAAATAATAAATACATAGTATCTTATAAATACTTATTTTTTTCAATATATTTTAAAATAATAATATCTTACATCTATCTATTTATTTTAATAAATATTAAAATAATAAATATCTTATATCTATATATTAAAAAAAGAGACAATTGAATTCATTATGTTATTAGATTAAGTTTTACCTACGATTTACAAAAATAAGACAATCTCTTGAATGAAAAATTTTAAAAGTCAAATTTCAAAACATAACCCTTTTTATATTTGACTATTTTCGATCGAGTGAATGATAAGGGCAATAATTCTTGTCGTGATTTATGTGAATTATTATTTGATAATCATAAGTTTAAAATACCATGCAAATTTTAAAATTGTCCATTCAAAGGAAGAAAAAAAGAAAACTGAATAATTAGATGTTTGAATGGTTCAATGTTAAGCGCTAATTCAACAAGAATTGAATGTTACATTGATTTAGACTTGGATAATTTTGGTATAAATAGAAAATTAGTGATAAATTAATTATTTAATTGAATATTCAATTCTCCAAATAAATTTTCTCTCTCCACCAATATAGAGATCCAACCATTATCTTTCATCTAAGGGGCTGTTTGATTCAAGGCAGGAAATAGAAAGAAATCAAGAAAGAGAAAGGAAGAGAAAGGAATGGAATAAACCTGTTTTTAAAAATTTGTTTGGATCAGTTACGAAAAGGGAGATAAATTCGCTCTCACTCTATTTGTTACTGTTTGGTTCATGCTAAGGAAACAAATATTAATTTTTAGCATTATTTGTAAAATAATATATAAGTATAAATTATTTTAAATGATCATATATGCTAAAAATATAAAAAAGTATTTCATGAACTATGGTCATATCTAGTTCATATAAAATATTTAATATAAATTTTTATTGTTCATCATCTTTAACTTATTAATATGTCGTATGTGATTTAGAAAAATATAAATTATTTAAGTATAATTTCTCATAATTAATATTTTATTTATGTATTATTATTTTTACATATTTTTTAGTTCATATTTTTAGTATATATGTAAATCACATACGACATATTGATTTAAAAAATAGTTCATCATATTTGCTAATAATGATGTTAAAAAATATTACATACATAAATCTTTTAAGAATTAACGTTACAGAGGATATAAAATTTGAATTCAATATCTTTTAAAAAAAATGGATGTAAATCCAAAATATTACATAATGTATGATATCCACCAACACAAATAATTTTCTAATAAAATAGTTAAAAGTTAAAATTATATTAATTTTTGTCTTAAATTTATTTATGCTAAAGTATAACATCCTAATATTTTTAAAACTTGAAATAAAGTTATAATATTTTTATTGAAAAAATAATCATTAATATTAATTTTTATTTTGATAATAAAAACATAAAGTATAATCTTGTTTTGGAACTGAAAAAATTGAGATCAGAGATTGCTTGATAATGGAGAATGCACAATGACGGTGAAAGTGAAGGTTTTATGAAGAAGGAAGGCAAGGAATAGGTGGAGAATACGTGTATTTTTCGTGGAGGCTGGAAGAAGGAAAATGGGTAATCCCAATCCCAGGTAGGACTAGAGAATCGTGATATATCTAAATGGGAGAATGGTAAAACTAAAAATAGGGAAAGGAAATGATAAAAAATGACCAAACACTAACTAAGGGAATCATAATACCAGATTCCCTTTCCTTTTCCTGATTCACCCCAACCAAACGCCCCCTACATCTTCTATTTTAGATGATGAGATGGAGAATTTGTTGGAGCTGAAATAATGTCTAGAATCTCTAAAACAAATCAAAATCTCCATTGTAAAGAACCTGTTGGACTTGCTCTTAGAGCATCTCCAATGTTACGAAAGTTTTCCGCATATGTTGTTGACACGTGTTAAATTATTATCGGTTGCGGTGTAATGTAGTATTTGGGTCTCTTTATTTTCACAATCATTATTCTTTAATATTGGACCTACATTTTTAGGCTTTCTTATTTCCATCAAACATTTAATTAATAATTTTAATGTTTTAAATAAGTACCTATTATTACTAATTGTATGTGATTGTAATTATAAATTTTTTGAAATTATAATAAATTAAATACTAAAATATAATTCATTTCATTTCTATGTCAATAATGTATGAGAGTTTAAATTACATTATTAAATTATAAAATAATAATAAATAAATGTAAAATTTTATTTAGTTTCAAATTTAATAATTTATAAAATTTAAAATTAATTACTTTAATTTATATTCACTATTATTTATACTCAGTATAAAAAAATTATATCCTCAATTTAATTTTTTTATTTTAATAAGTCAAATAATGTAATATTAATTGATGAAGTGATATATATATATATATATATATATATATATATATATCAAAAGTCATAGTTTATACCCTTTATTAATTATATTTAACAATAAGAATGAGACAGAAGTCACAGTATTTTAGTTTAAAAACTCGTTTTCAATACTCTCTCTTCTCTCTCCTCCGATTGTGAGCCCAACGGTTTTTCTACGCCGGTAACGGCTTCTTCCGCCGCTAACGGCTCCTCTTGGCCGACAAGCGACGTCGCTGGCTTCGATCCCTGCGGCCGGCCACCATGGTAGAGAATAGAAACTCCATCCACAACCAAAAACCCTTCCTCTCTGTCCTTCAATCAAAATCACCACCCCTTCGCCAATCGCTCCCGGACAACCCTGAATTGACCCCAAAATCAGAGCACCTTGGTGAACCCGCATGCTTATACTCTGAGGATGAAATCACAAAACTCTCAGCTCACTACGCCAAAGCACTCGTAGGCAAATTTACCAAAGGCAGGCTCACAATGGAACAGCTGGAGTCATCTTTCAAAACTGTGGGTTTTGCCAAAAAATATCAATTGGGATCTCTGTATTTCAAGCATGTCCTCATCTGGTTCGACCACATTAATGACTATCAGCGGTGTTGGATCAAAGGGAGCTGGAGCTTCAATGGTGTCCTGATGAAAATCCTGAAATGGTCGCCAGATTTCTCAACGCACAAGGAATCCCCAATCGTTCCTGTCTGGTGCACGATCAGGGAAGTTCCCCTATACTACTATAATACTTCATCAATTGAGGCCATTGGTAATAGTATAGGTAATTTCATAAAAAAAGATTTGGCTACTGAGAAGTTAACCAGGCCTTCTGCCATCAAATTGTGTGTTGAAGTAGACTTACAGAAACCACTTCACACCTCTATTAGATTAGGATCAGAAAGTAACAACAGGAAGTATAACATTGAGTATGAAGATGTTCCCATGTACTGTGACCACTGTGCCAAACTGGGACACTCGCTTAGTCAATGTAAAGCTATCCCTTATAATAATGCTGATCCAATGCCAAAATGGTATGCTACAGGGCATAAGTTTGATAGAGCTCCTGTGAGATTTGCTGACAATCAGCCTCCCTCTAAGATGCCCAACTTAGGAACCATCCCTCACCAGTTAGCTAATATTAATCCTGGCTCTGATTCCCTTTCATATGGCCCTAAGATAACAGAAGCAATCCCTAACATCAGCATATCTCAGTTACCTCACCCCTCCTCCCCACACCAAACTCCTGCAATACAAGAAGTAGATAAGTCCCAATCATCTCTTAGGGAACTAATAAATCAAACTGAGGTCACTACTCCTATTAGAGCCCCTAGATTTCATGCTAAGGATGATATTGTGATTGGTTCCCATAGCTTGACACTCCCCCAACTCTCTCCTACTAACCCTCATTCACACCAAGGAAAGATGGAAAATAGATTTTCTATTTTTCAGAAAATGGAAGATCATTCTAGCCCTGGCGAATGTGTGGCTCAGGACCCCCAGGACCCTGAGCCTGCTGAGGACTCTCTCCCACTGCCTGATCCTCAGGAAGGTTCAAGCAAACTATCAGGTAACATTAATGGCCAAGGTAAGGCTAGGATAAAAAAAAACTCTTACATTAGTCAATTAAATAAGATGATGCTCAGATCTACCACTAAAAGCCATAAATCGGGTGAACAATAACGCATAGTCTCAAGTTTAATTTCCTGATATGGAATCTGAGAGGAATTGATACCTCAATGCTAAGGTTGAAACATTTGATTGTTCATAAGAAAATTCAGCTTCTATGTATTAATGAACCTATGCATGATAATTCTCAATGCCAAACATATATGGAGAAGCTGCATTTCTCACATAATCTCCCTCTTCATAATGGCAAAATTTGGCTTATGTGGAATGACTCAATGACTGTTAACCTCGTATGCCACCATGAGCAATTTTTAAATGTTAAAATCACCCATTTAGGATCTAACTCTCAAATGGAAATGGTCTTTATATATGCACTTAGGAATAGAGAAGGTAGGAAGAAACTATGGCATAACCTAAGCCTTCTCCCACCAAATGAAACTGTTTTCATAGGGGATTTCAATACATTATCACACCTGATGAATATAGAGGCCCTAGTTCTCCTAATCTAGGCAGTATTAGGGATTTTCATAATTGGATTAATAACCAGGGACTTCAGGAGATTAATAAAGTAGGGAATTTGTTTACATGGACTAATTCTAGGCTTCGAAAGCCTACTTCTAAAAGGTTAAATAGAGGTTTGTGTACCGTTCAATGGAGTAATAAATTCTCAGCCTCTTTTATTCATATCCTTAATAGGCAATTATTAGATCATTCACCCCTCCTCCTAAAAATTGCTTCCCAGACCTCATCACACCCTAAACCATTTAGGTTTCTTAATTGCTGGTTTAATAGATCAGAATTCCTAGACTTGATTAAACAAAATTGGACCATTCCTGTGCCCCAAACAGGAATGATGGGACTATACCTTAAGCTTATTAGAGTTAAGAAAGTGATTAAGATCTGGAATAAAGAAAGTTTTGGTGACATTGATGCTAATGTAATTAATGCTGAAGAAAATCTGAGGAGACAAGAAGCTGTCTATGATTTAACACACTCAGAAACTGATTGTATCAATCTTAATGAAAAAAGGCTCTACTTATTAGAGCTTTAAAAGAGAAAGAAAATTTCTGGAAACATAAATATAGGTTGAACTGGTTTAAGAGTGGAGATAACAACACCCAATTTTTTCACAAGTCCGTTCAGGAGAAAAATTGTAAACTGCATATATCCAAGATTAAAAATTCTCTTGGGCAATGGCTTGATAACCCTGTAGACATCCAAGAGGAAGTTGTTTCCTTCTTCTCTGACCTGCTGACTGAGCCCAGGAATTCAGTAAATTCTACCTACTACCTACATTTCATCAGTCAAATTCCTGCCATCATTACTGAACAAGATAATCTTAGACTATCCTAGCCTGTAACTGAAACTGAGCTCAAATTTGTGGTTATGAGTCTAAATAAGAATAACGCCCAGGACCTGATGGTTTTTCAAGCAAATTTTACATTAAATGCTGGGATTTCATAAAAGATGACCTCATAATTGCAGTAAATGATTTCCTTTCTGGATCTAACATGCCAAGAGGTATTACAAGCACTTGGATAACTCTGATTCCTAAAAAATCCACTCCATCTTCTTTTGATGATTTCAGACCTATTAGTCTCTCTAATGTAGCTCACAAAATCTGCTCTAAGGTCCTGATGGAAAAATTGAAACCTCATATGGAGAAACTAACTTCAAATAATCAAACAGCCTTTATGAAGAACAGAGATATCTCTGACAATATCCTATACCTGCAGGAGATGGTTAGATTCCTAGACAAAAAAATAGAACCCCAAACTGTATGCTCAAATTGGACTTAAAAAAAAGCCTTCGATAGGGTTAGCTGGGATTTTTTGCAAAATATTCTGTGTAAATTTGGTTTCTCAGGTAAATTCCTTAAGGCTGTTATGAACAATCTTGCACAGGCCTATTTCTCAGTGCTTATTAATGGTAATCCTGTTGGTTTTTTTAAATCAAGCAGAGAAATCAAACAAGATGATCCACTCTCTCCTTTCCTTTTTAATATTTTCACTGAATCTTTTTCTAGGAGCCTTGCATTCATTTTTCAAAATAACAGTTTGCCATATTTCTCAATGCCCTCTAATATTTCCCCAGTCACTCATTTAAGCTATGCGGATGATACCATTATTTTCATGCAAGCTTCTAAACCTGGTCTGATTAGGATTGAAGCTTTCCTGCATTTTTTTGAGTTAACATCAGGCCAGAAAATTAGTTATGAAAAATCTTAGTTCTACATTAGTAAGAGGGCTACAGTTACAAAGAATCATCAGATTAGAGCTATCCTAGGTATGAAAAAGGGCACACTCCCCTTCAAGTATCTGGGCTGCCCTATTTTTAAAGGTAGAACTCTATCTAGATATTTCCATCCCATCCTTGAAATCATGTATAAAAGATTAAAAAATTGGAAGAACAGATGGTTAAGCCCTGGAGGGAAGATGATACTGATCCAATCATGTCTATATTCTATCCCTCACCACATTTGGACTGTTCTTAAACCCCCTATTTCTATTGTTCATTCCATGGAAAAAAGAATGTCTAGATTCTTTTGGGGAGAAACTGAGGATAGAAAGCACAGGGTATGGAGAAAATGGGCTGATATTGCTATTCCTAAATCCCATTATGGATTAGGTTTTAGATCCATCCAGTCAATTGTTGAAGCCTGTTCACTTAAATTATGGTGGAAAAGCCAATTAGGTAACACTATGTGGGCCAAATTATTATGGTCCCTTCTCCAATCTCACAGGAATTCAAAAACATGGAAGAGAATCTGTAATATTAACCTTACTGCTGAAAGGAATTCTCTAATTATTCATGGACAGGGTAAGTGTGATTTCTGGTCTGCTAACTGGTGTCCAAATGGTCCTCTGATAAACTGTACTCCATCCTACATCATTTCTATGTTCTACCCCTGCTCAATTGCTGAATTTATAAACAACAAAGTATCAATTCTATTTCGGATAGCTCCCTTCTTGGAAAATGATACTCTTCTTTTCTTGCAGGATGCTGAAATTGAGCATGGTAGAGAGGATAAACTGATTTGGAAACCTGAAATGACTGGTAGATTCTCATTCAAATCTGCTTACAAAATGCTAACATATAAATCAGGTAATTTCCCAGTTACTAAGCTCATATGGAATCCAAGGTTACCTAAGAAAATTTCCATTTTTACCTGGAAATTGCTTAACTCCTTCTTACCATTTGATGATATCCTCATAAAATGTGGTTATAGCTTGGCCTCTAAATGTCCTTTGTGCAATCAATCTGACTCCATGGAACATTTCTTTATAAATTGTCATCTTGCTAAATCCATTTGGATTCAGATTGATGCTATAGTTAATTTCAATTTGCAGAATGTGCAGAATATAGTGATACTTTTTTCATTTTCTGGAACTGTACTGACCTTTCTGGAGTGCAGAGAAGGCTATGTCATCTGATTCCTTCTCTGATCTGTTAGGCTCTATGGAAGGCTAGGAATGACTATTTTTTTGATGACACACCTTTTTCTATCTCCCATATTAGCAAGGAAGTTACAAATACTCTCTACCTTTCCATTACCTTCTCTCCCTGCTTCCTAACTATATCTCCTAACCTAAGATTTCAGTTCCCTTCTCTGATGTTTCCCCCCAGACCACCGCCAAAGCCAACTATTTCCATGGTATACTGGGAATCCCCAGATCACAGTTTCATCAAGGTTAACATAGATGCATCTTGGTCTAATTCCTCTGTTTCAATTGGCTTAATTGCTCGCAATCACCAAGGTTTACCAATCCTTATTAGAGCAGAGACCATAACAGCCACGTCTCCACTGGAAGCTGAAGTTAAGGCAATCTTATGGCTTGTCAGATCTTTCTGGACAGATATCCCAACCTCATCATTGAATCTGACTCGCTACAGGCAGTAAATATGATCAATGATCCTTCAGTTTCCAAATAGACCCTATACCCTCTAGTTTTCCGAGTTCACACTCTTCTATCCCATGCTACCCTCAAGCACACATATAGAGAATGTAACTCAGCAGCAGATGCCATTGTGAAATATCAAGCATCCTCTGTAATGGTTTCTCCTTTGCATGTGACCAACATTCTGGCACACATTAATGGCTTAATCTATATGGATAGTATTCATACACCTTATATTAGAGTCCATAGGCAAGCCTTAAAATAAGATTGATACTGCTGATCTCTTCTCTTTTCTTTCTCAGGTTATGGACTACTTCCCTCCATCGAGCACTTGAGCCCGGAGCCCTCGAGCTCTGGAGCACTCATGGACTCAAGACTTACAGCCCTCGATCACTGGATACCTTGAACACTCAAGCCCTCGAACCCTCGAGCCTAGGAGGCCTCGAGCCCTGGATCCCTCGAGCACTCAAGCTCTCGAGCCCTACCACCCTCGAGCCATCAGTCACTCGATCCATCGATCACTCAAGCACTGGAGCCCTCGAGCACTCGACCCCTGTAGCACTCAAGCACTCGAGTCCTTGAAACATCGAGCCTTGGAGCCCTCAAGCTCTGGATACCTCGAACACACGCAGGCACTCGAGTCCTCGAGCCTAGGAGGTTTCGCCGTGCATCCCTCGAGAACTCAAGCTCTCGAGTCCTGCTGCCCTCGAACCATCAGGCACTCGAACCATCGAGCACTCAAGCACTCGAGCCCTCGAACCTTCGAGTCTCAGACACTGGATACCTAGGAGGCTTCGAGCACTGGAGCCCTCGAGTCCTCGAGCACTCAAGCACTCGAGCACTCAAACTATCGAGCCTTGGCTCCATCGAGCACTGGATACCTAAAACTCTGAAGCTCTCGAGCCCTCAAGCCTAAGAGCTCTCGAGCCCTTAAGCCTAGGAGGTCTCGAGCACTGGATCACTCCATCACTCAAGCTCTCGAGCCCTGCTTCCCTCGAGCCATCGGACACTCGAACCATAGAGCACTAAAGCATTCCATCCCTCAAACCATCGAGCCTCGACCCAGGCCTTGGATCCCTCGAGCACTAAAGCTCTCGAGCCTTGTCGTCATCGAGCCATCAGGCACCCAATCCATCAAGCACTTAAGCCCTCGAGGGCTCGAACCATCGAGCCTCCAACACTGGATACCTTGGAGTCCTCGAGCACTGGAGCCCTTGAGCACTAGAGCCCTCGAGCACTGGAGCCCTCGAGCATTCAAGTACTCGAGCTCTCGAACCATCGAGCCTTGGTGTCCTCGAGCACTGGATACCTAAAACAATCAAGCTCCCGAGCCCTCGAGCCTAGGAGGCCTCGAGCACTGGGTTAGTCGAGCACTCAAAGCTCCCGAGTCTTGCCGCCCTTGAGCCTTCAGGCACTCAAACCATCGAGCACTCATGCACTCGTACCATCGAGCACTCATGCACTCGTACCATCGAACCATCGAACCTCGACCCCTCGAGTCCTCGAACCAGCAAGTACTAACTCCTCTACTTCTGAATCACTAGTACACTAGTATTAGATCATTCCTTTGAGGGCAACGAGGTTGCCCTATCGATGTAATATTCCAAAACATCATTGTATATCTTTTGGTTTCTAAATAGGTTTGGGGAATCTAATAAATATCCCCCACCTTAGGGTGCATGCATTTAAAAAAAAATATATTTAACAAAAAAATATATAGCTTAATTTATATTTCTAAATAATTTAGTCAAGTATTAGCATTTTTTCAATGTTAAGATTTTATTATGCAACGTACATTAGTTATAAGTTTATGACCCGATTAATGCAACCAAAAAATTTATCTTGATTTCTTCTAATTTGCTGTTTAAACCTTGGTCTTCCCATAACTTATGGAAAACCCGTCATTCAAGAGACGGACTCCTCAGTCTAATATATTTTTATTTACTTCTTTAATATTTCATAAATATTTCATAAATATTTCATATTTTATAAATATTACTGCTATAAATTAGTGTGTGGAAAAATGTTAGTAATTCAGTAATGGTTGACTCCATTAATAATTTTTTCTAGCTTTGACATGAGTTTCGTAGGTCATGTGCTAAACTTCTATTCTAGTATTCCAGTTGAACTGAAAATGAGTTGATCTGAACTAATATTTATTGAATTGAGATGAATATTGTTGAAATGAGTTGAATGTAACTGAACTGAAATTGTTGAATTGGACTGAATTTACAAAGAATTATAAAAATGAATAATAACTCGAGCGAACATGAACTAAACTGCACTAAAATTGGGTTGAATAGGATGTGACTAAAGCAAACTAGTTTAAAGTAGACCTAAATGGAATGAACCAAACTAGATAGAACTGATCCATAATGGACCGAACTGGATTTTACTGAACTAAATTGAAATGGAATGAAGTTGATTGGGCTAAACTGGAATGAACTTTATTGGACTGGAATGAATTACCTAGAACAAAACTGAACTGAATTAGACTGACTTGGGTGAGATAAAAATAAGTTAAATTCAACCAAACTTGATAGGGTTGAGAAGGACTGAACCAAAATGGACTTGACTGAAATGAAACATAACGAACTAGATCAACCGGGCTAAAAATGAATGTGATTGAAATAAATTGAATTAAACTGGATTAAAATGGAATGAAGTGGATCAAATTAAAATGCACTAGATTGAGTCAAACTGGACTGAACTAAAATGGATTGGAATTAACTGGATTGTATCAACTATAATTGACTTGGCTAAATTATTTAGAACCAACCTAAACTGAATCAAACTGCATTGGGTGTGATTGAAGCAAATTGAACTGAACTGGAAGGAATCAAAGTTGAATTGGATTGAACTAAACAAATGAACTTGATAGAGCTGGACTGAACTGCACTAAACTGAACAATGACTAGTAATAACAAATAAATAAAAATAATGACCAGTAATAACAAAGTTAATATAATAATAATTGGATTGGAATAAACTAACTAGATTGAACTAGAATGGAATGGACTAAACTGAGCAGAACGAAACTGAAACGAATTATACCACATTGAATTGAATGAATTGCACTTCAAAATAATGATAATGAAAACTAAAGTTAGTCTTAGGAAAGGTGGCATATCCATAAGCTTATGGATAGACCCCCTAATTTTTTACCTTAAAAATTATAATTAAAAAAATAAATATAGTATTTAATAAGTTGAAAGAATTAATAATGTGTATTTAAATGTGAAAAAAACATGATATAAAATTACAAATGAAAATTTTAAAATTGAGTATATATATTTAACAAATGCAGTATATAAGTGAAAAAATACAGTGGATTGTTCATAATTTAAGAATAGGCCACCTGGAGACCTCCTCTTAAAATTAATAATAAAATAACTGATAAAGTGTGACGCACTCGGAATAATCAAAAAGATTCGCAAGCACGAATCTTAAAGAACAATCAAGGCTACAAGCAAAAACCCCATGTTTTGGTTCTGGAATCTACCAGAGAGAAAATAATTCTCGAAAATATTATTATCAAAAGAAAATGGAAAAAATAAAAAATGAAATTTGAAATTAATAAATTTCAAAATTAAATGAAAATCGGAAAAGACAAAAAAACTGTAAATTGCTGTTTTGAGGCCTTAAACGACCTCAAATGACCAAAAAATAACATAGCTCGACCTCAAACAATTCGTGCTTAAACGACCTCAAATGGCCAAAAAATACCACGACCTCAAACGACCTCAAACTATAATGCTTGTCGAGACGGCTCCAACACCACCGAAATCGCTTGATTACGAGTCCGAACGTAAAAGTTATGCTCGAAATCGTATCGAGCCTATGCAGCGATCTCCCTACATCAAAGTGATTTACTGTAAGAAATTGTATCATTGATAACTGAATATATAGAGGAGTACAATAGAGGTAGAATAAGGAGAAAACTCTAATCATACTAACCATAATCTAATCAGTAATCCGATTTATTCTAACACTCCCCTCAAGCTAAGCGTCGGATTCTCAGAGACGCATAACTTGGACCTGAATAGCTTAAAAAAGGGACAAGAGAGACTCTTGGTGAAAATATCCGCAATCTGTAGAGATGTTGGAAAATGAGCAACACGAAGCTTGCCCGAAGAGACCAACTTGCGAACAAAATGGTAATCAATGTCGATGTGCTTTTCCCACTTGTGAGCCACCGAATTCTGAGCCAAGAAGATCGCACTGTTGTTGTTACAAAGTAGGAGAGGCGCATCAGATAGAGGAACATGAAGATCAAGAAGCAAATGAGTCAACCAGATAACCTCAGAAGCAGTGTTAGCCAACACACGATACCTCGATTTTGTGCTGGACCTGGATACAGTGTGTTGTTTCTTTGCACTTTGAGAAACCAAGTTGCTGCCTAAGAAGATAGCATAACCATAAGTAGAATGACGAGTCTCCAAAC
Source organism: Rubia yunnanensis (assembly GCA_037428765.1). Lineage (NCBI taxonomy): Eukaryota > Viridiplantae > Streptophyta > Magnoliopsida > Gentianales > Rubiaceae > Rubia > Rubia yunnanensis. Next base: position 69,831,402 of record CM075066.1, on the reverse strand, counting down.
ATCTGGCCTAATCTGTATCAGAATAACCGAGCACCTCAGGGGAAGAGGCTGCATGAAAACTGAGGCCAAAGTGAAAAGTCCCTTAGACATAGTGAAGAATTCGATTGACAACCAAAAAATGATCCTCCCAAGGGTTTCGAAGATAATGGCTGACAGAGTTAACTGCAAATGATAAGTCTCAAGAAGTGATGGTCAGATACTGGAGAGCACCAACCAAAAAATGATACATCACCAGATTCTTGAACTGAGGACTTGTACTGCTGTGAAGCTGTGAATTTGGCAGGAATAGCGTGGAGACAGGCATTGCATCCGACATACCAGCTCATGAAAAGATGTCTCGAGCATACTTCGCTTGACCTAGAAGAAGTTCCAATGCAGTGGGCGTGACCTTGAAGCCAAGAAAATAGTGCAAGGCACCCAAGTCCTTAATAGCAAAATCCTGATGGGTGTGATCAATGAATTGCTGAATAAGAGTGGAATCATTCCCAGTCAAAATCATATCATCAACATAAACCAGCAGATACAACAAGAATGAGCCACGACACAGCACAAATAAAGAAGTATCAGAAGGGGTGTAACAAAAACCAAGTTGCAGAAGGTAGGCACTGAAACGGTGCTGCAGACCATAAATGGCCTTGCAGAGATGACAAACATAGTGTGGATGAGAAGGATCCTTATAGCCAATAAGTTGTGCCATAAAAACCGGAGAATCAAGAACACCGATGAGAAAAGCATTCTTGACGTCCAACTAATGAAGAGACCAAGCATGCATAATAGAAATAGCAAGAACTATCCAAACTGTAGAAGCCTTAACCACAAGTCTGAAAGTGTGGTAGTGAAAAGAATAAAGTTCAACAAAGGATCGTTTTACTACTGTTTATGCGTGCGAAAAAGGTGCAAAATTGTGTGCGATACTTGTAATTTTCTTTCTATCTCCTATCCCTCCCCCTTATCAGCCTGATAACGGTCGCAAACGGTGGAATTGGCTGCTGGCTATGGCAACGCCACCGCCAAACCTCTTAACAGAAAACCCCTCCACCAATTGCAAAAGCTTCCTCTAAGCTCTGAACGCTAAACCATCTCCATTATTCACCTCTTTACCCGACACGCCTAATTTTCACCCTATCACTGAATATAAGGGAAAAATTGCTTTTATCCTCCCTCCGGAGGAAGGTGAGATACTGGCGTTGCACTATCAAAATGCTTTGGTCGGAAAGTTCAACAGAGGAAAGCCATCAATGGAAACTCTTCAATCCACTTTCAAGTCTATAGGTTTCAAAACAAAGTTCCAGTTGGGATCAATGGATTACCGCCATGTGCTTATCAGATTTCAAGAGAGTGAGGATTATTAGAGATGTTGGATGAAGGGACAGTGGATGATTCAAGGCTCGTTATGAAAGTCCATAAATGGTCTCCGGACTTCTCCCCCGTATCAGAATCATCTGTTGTTCCAGCTTGGGTAACAATCCATAAACTCCCTATTCATTTCTATAATACATCTTCTATTATAGGTATAAGTAATCAGATTGGTAGATTCCTTAGAATGGATGCTGCAACTAGTGCACTGACTAGGCCATCTGCAATCAAAGTGTGTGTTGAGATTGACCTTCTGTCTCAGTTGCCATCAACCATTGTGGTAGGAATAGGTAGCAAAGTAGCTGAGTACCCAATTGAATATGATGAACTGCCTTCGTATTGTACTCAGTGTAGGATAATGGGTCATAGTCATGCTACTTGTAATTTCCTGCACCCAGAACTGAGGAAAAAGCAGAATCCCACAATAAATGGAAAAAGGTAAACAAAGCCACAGATCAGGTAGAACCTTTTAAAGCCTTAGATTCCCAGCCTACACTGGAATTAGATGTTGCAGTATCCTCGGGTCTAACTGCCAATCAAAAGGATGTAGGGTGTCAGTTACAACAAAGCAAGACAGAACTTTAACTGAAAAATAATATTATACAAACCTTCCCTGGTATACATAAGAAAAGAAATGTTTCCCTTTATTCACTGGATGAAATCTCTAAGCCAATCACCACCACCTTTTGGAGAAAAAAAAACACCAGAGTGAGTTAACACCCGGCCAGGACCTCCAAAGAACAGAAAATACTGTTAGGATTTCAAATGCCTTCCAGACCTTAGAAGCTTTAAATGTGGGTGATGATGAGGAGGAAGCAGTAGAAATATTCTATGAAACACTGGAATCTCAAGAAGGAGTAGTACCCCATAAAACTACAGACACGACAGAAATTCACCCCATTGAAGAAATCAGCCCACATGTTAGACACACAGAGCCCCCATTGCCTTGGTAACAAATACACCTATCACCCCAGAGGCTGGCAACAATCCACTGAGCATCATGGGTGCTGGGTTGAAACAAGAGCCGAAGCTGCAATCTCAGCCAGTGCTTATTGAGGTAAAGAAGGGAGCTCAAGCTTTAACTGATCAGAGCACAAAGGTAGATCACAACTCACGGTCACAGGTTAGCACACACAAACCAATACCTATCTCACTCTCGGAAAAAATTGATAAGAATCAGGAAAAACAACCAATTAACAGTAAAGCCTTAGCTATTAAATCAAGAAACCTTAGATCTTCACAGAAAGCAACCAACTCATGTTTTAAATGATTAAATACGACATAATAGGAAACATGCTAGTTTGGAATGTTAGAGGCTACGGAACATCTTTGGATAGAATAAAATCACTTTTGCTGTCTCACAAGATTGCTATTCTCTGTTTGATAGAGCCTTGGCATGAAAAAAAGAAAATATTCACTCTGATGCATGATCTAGGCTTCAAAAATGCTTACCCTGCTAAAAATGCTAAAATATGGATCTTATGGAACCATGCTTTTAATGTTATCAGTTTAAAAGAGTCAGATCAATTTGTGCAGGCAAGAATCACAGATATTAACTCATCTTCCAGTTGGAATTGCTATTTTATATATGCTAGTGTAAATAGACAATCGAGGGAAGCTCTTTGGAATGATTTAGAAAACCCCCCTCCAGAACCTTCTATTTACATTGGAGACTTTAATACTGTGGTCTCTGTATCGGAGTATAAAGGAAGGAAATCCCCACCTACAAGAAGCATGAAAGATTTCAATGCCTTCATTAATAAACTGGACTTGCATGACATCCCCACTGTTGGTAATTCCTTTACATGGTCTAATAACAGATTCAAGAATAAAGGTAAAGACCTTCTGTTCCAGAGATTAGACAGGGGCTTATGCAACTTGGACTGGTTGGAACTATTTCCAAACAGCTCAATTCAGGTCCTTAATAGACTGACTTCTGATCACTCTCCATTAATGCTGTCCATTCAATCTGCTGAAGAAATGACACCTAGGACTTTTAGATTCCAAGAAATGTGGTCTAATAGACAAGACTTTCAAAACCTAGTGGAAAAAAATTGGAATTTAACGTCCTCCGCTACTGGTATGTGTAGATTAGTGCATAAGCTTAAGAGACTTAAGATTGACATTAAAGCCTGGAACATAAACACTTTTGGAAATGTCAATCAAAACCTGGTTAAAGCTGAAGCAGAGGTCAGTGAGCTAGAAATAAAATTTCAACAGTCAAAAGCAGAGTTTGATTTAGCTGAACTTAACAAGTCCAAAGCTTTACTTCTCATATCCCAAAAAGAAAAAAACATCTTCTTAAAACAGAAGGCAAGGCTAAATTGGCTAAAACACGGGGATGCAAACACCAGCTATTTTCATCATACCATCAGGGAAAGGAGAGCTAAATAAAAAATCAGTAAAATCAAAGACGGAAATGGTAATTGGATTTCTGATCCACAGCTGATTAAAGATGAAGGAGTTAGATTTTTTAAGGGTCTCCTTAATGAGGACGCCCCTCAAAAAATAGGAACTTACCTGAAATATTTTTTAGCGGAAATTCCTTCTCTGGTTACTAAGCAGTAAAATCAACTCTTGCTAGAATCCTTCAATATCCAGGAACTGAAATTTGCTGTTTTTGATCTAAATAAATCGAGTGCTCCTGGATCTGATGGTTTCTCTGGCCATTTTTTCACATCCTTCTGGGAAACTATTAAAGAAGACTTCTTGGAGGCTGAAAACGATTTTATAAGTGGTGGCCTAATTCCCAAGGCCATCACAAGCACCTGGCTCACTTTAATCCCCAAAAAACCAATTCCAGTCTCTTTCTCAGATTTCAGACCAATCAGTTTGTCAAATTTTGTCAATAAAGTCTTCTAAAAAATGCTTATGGAAAGGATTAAACCACTTATGCATATCCTAATCTCTCCTGAGCAGAGTGCTTTCATTAAAGGCAGGGAAATCACAGACAATATACTTCAAATGCAAGAGATGACCAGGCTTCTGTCTAGAAAATCAAAAGTCCCTAATTTAATAGTGAAACTAGATATGCAAAAGGCTTTTGATAGAGTCTCATGGTCATTCCTGAATTCCATTCTTCTTCACTTCGGCTTTCACGGGAAATTTGTTAAACTCATTATGCATAACATATCTGCTGCAAATTTTTCGGTTTCAATCAATGGAGTTACTTCAGGTTTCTTCACATCCTCTAGGGGTATAAAACAGGGAGATCCTCTTTCACCTTTCCTTTACAAGTTGCTCTCGGAAGATTTTTCTAGAGGGTTAAAGAAACTTTTTAGCACGGGGTACCTTCAGAATTTCAGTCTACCTAAGAGTTGTGCTCCAGTTTCACATTTAATGTATGCTGATGACACAGCAGTTTTTTTGAATACCAACCCTAGAAACATGAAGAGGTTCAAAAAGTTTCTTAAAGCTTATGAACAAACCACAGGCCAAAAGGTCAATTTCTCTAAATCAGAATTATTTGTATCTCATAGGACAAATTCTTCTACAGTAAACTCTGTAAAAAGGATTCTGGGAATGGAAAAAGGAGTTTTCCCATTTAAATATCTGGGAGTGCCTATATTTTTTGGTAGAAATTTGCAGGTACACTACCAGCCATTTTTGGAAAGAATGGATATATCAATCCATAATTGGAAGAACAGATGGCTCTCCACTGCAGGTAAAATTGTTCTAATTAATCACTGTCTTCTCTCAATCCCAACTCATATCTTCTCTGTTTTGAGTCCACCAAAAATAGTTTTGAAAAAAATGGAGAAAATGGCTTCTAGCTTTTTTTGGGGATATTCTGATAATGTAGAAAAAAATGGAGATCTTGGAAAAACATGAGTGTACCTGTAGAAGAAAATGGAATAGGTTTCAGAGATTTAAAGGCCATTGTAGATGCTTTTTCATGTAAACTGTGGTGGAAACTGCAACTCAATTCCACGCAATGGACCTCACTATTATGGTCACTCCCGAAGTCTTACAAAATATCTCATACATGGTCTAGAATCTGTAAAATTACTGATAAAGCAAATAGCAACTCTAGAATAATACATGGTATCGGTGATTGCTCCTTCTGGAACGCTAACTGGATGGGCGAGGGAGCTTTGTATTATAAATGACCTCAAGATAGAGATATCCCCTTTGTGGACATCTCACTAAGGTTATTTATTAACAACAAGGTATCAATCCTCCCACAACAGGAGCCATTTTTGGTGACCAATTTGTACTCAATTTTGCAGGAGGCTAAAGTGGAATATACTCATGAAGATAGACTCATCTGGATGCCAGCCACAAATGGAATCTTCTCCATCAAATCAGCATACAAAATTTTTAGACAGAGAAAGCTGAAGATCCTCCATTTTCAAAAGGTATGGTTACCTTTTATTCCTAAAAAGATGTCTGTGCTTTTATGGAGAGCTCTGAATGGTTTACTTCCTTTTGACAACCTTTTAAGAAATATAGGGTTCCATCTAGCATCCAAATGTCCTCTGTGCCAGACTTACAGTGACTCTTTAGATCATTTTTTCAACTCTTGCCTCTCATCTATTTCTGTCTGGAACTGTGTAAATGATTTTTTTAAAGATTCAACATAAATCTTTCCCAAATTTGAAGAGCAGAGTTGAATTTTACCTTTCTTTTAATGCAGAATCTAATATTCAGTCTAATATCACCATCGCTACCCTTCTTGTAACAATCTGGACTCTTTGGATTAAAAGGAATAATATCCTGTTTGACAACGAATCCTTCTCCAAAGATGCTTGTATGCATGAAATAAAAGACATGATATATCAAATTTTCTCAGTGCATGATGTGTCCATTTTAGATGCATTATTTAGTAGTATTTAGGATCACTTTTGTGCTCTTTTATTATCAAGAGCTTGTGTTTTACCTTGAAATTCACTTAGGAGAGGCAAAAGCAACTTTGTACTCTTTTACCTCTTCTAAGTGGATTTTGTGTGACAAGGGAAGAACACGGAAGCAACGAAGACCGGAAGACATTGAAGACTATACTTTCGAAGACTTTTGGATACTCACTTTGAAGACATGAAGACCGGAGGCCGTTGAAGACCATTTTTGGAGCCATTGAAGACTTGAAGATTGAGAGGGATGGCTATGAAGAAGACAAAGAAACAATGCAAAGTGCTGGCCCCCGTCGCGACACCATCGCGAGTCGCGACCAACACCGTCGCGACCAACGGGCAGCCAGAAATCTATTTTATTTTCTTTGCACTATAAATACCCTCTCTTTCCTCCTCTTCTCCAAGCTTTTCCAGCTCGTTTTCTCTCTGGTTTTTGGGCGAAAACCTAGGTTTTTTCTCTTCTTTCTTTTCTTAGTTTTTTCTTAGTTTAATTATGTCTTTTGTTGTTCTAGAGTAGTTCTTGTACTTGGGAGCTATGGATTGAAGCTTCCACTTCTATGTATTGAGAACCATTTCTATCTATCTATTTGGTGTTTTTGCTATTGTGCTCTTATTGTGCTTGAATGATGATTGTTGATGCTATTGATGTTGTTGGGAGCTTGAGGATATGAATGCTTGTATGAATTGCTAGCTAGGGTTTGGGGGATTTGGGTTAATTTCCCCCCTGTTCTTGTTAGGAATGTATGAGTGTGAATTAGAGCTTTTGATTGTGTTAGTGTGTTGACAATGTGCTAGACGAATGTGATTGATGTTGAACTCTTCGTCATGTTCGTTTGTGTAGCAAACGAGAAGAGTTATATGCTCGTGGTCTATGAGTGGTCGCTCTTGACTAATCTCGTGTAATTGCATGAATTGGTTAAATGCTTAGTCAGGTGTAGTGGTCATAGGCATTGCCAAGCTTGTTGGTCCTTCGTGCTAAATGCCACCGATGACACCTTGAGTCGTGGTCGCGACTCGGGAGTCATTGGTGAGGTTTGACGAGAGATGTGGAACTCACTCTCGCAAACTACGAACTAAGAAGGATAGGAGTTTAGTCTCCACGACAAGTAGTTGAAGTATTGAATAGATTATTTAAATTCATTCTTGAAGCATTTGTTATTTGGCGTTTATGTATTCTTGACGGTGTGTTTCACTGCATGTGTGCCATGAGTTGTTTGAGCATAGGTAGTGCTTGTGTGGTTGAATTGTTTAGGTGTAGGAACGTGACGAATTCCGTAGCGCCTTTGCATGAAGATCTATGAGCATGAACTTAGAACTCCTTGTGATGTGTGTGTTGTGGTACTTGCTAGATGGGTGTGTGAGTGTTGGGTCCTGAATGCTATATGATGGAATGTGTGAATGATTCGATGAACTACATTAGATGTGGAAGTGGATATCCGTTGCCCCCAAGGCATTTTATCTTTGTAGTTTAAAACCCCTTTTCTTTAGTTTCGTTTGATGATTAGCATAGTCACTTGACCTTGCTAGTTATCGTGTCTTTTTATCTTTGTTAACTTAGGAAACCAACCAACCAACCCCCCCCCCCCTTTACTTGCTTTTAAGTGTGTGTAAATATAGTTACTCCTAGCCTAGTATCAACCATTTGTGCTTGATTGCTTAGGAAGATCCCTCTTCTCATTGGACGACCCCGATTTGCCGCTATCTACCTAGTTGTAGAAAGTAAGCAAAAAGGGCTTATAAATTATCTTTTGTACGGCGGGCGCGACGACCGCCCGCCCGTCAGTGCATCATTTTATAGGTAACTTAGACAAGCATAAATATTGGACATAGGCTAACATTATTCCTCACATTACACAAAAGAAAAGGAAAACTTTTAATGCTGTGACATGGCAGAAACCCCTTACTGGACACAAGATTAACACAGATGCAACATGGATTGGGGGGGGGGGGGGTTCTTCTGCTCTAGCAGTGATAGTTAGGAATTGTGAGGGGAAGGTGGTTAAAATGAGAGCAAAATATTTTCATTCCCCATCACCTTTACATGCAGAATTGATAGCTATCCAATTTGGATATGAACTATGTTTAGAGCTGGTTTTACAAAGATGTGAGGTTGAATCCGACTGTTTAATTGCAGTACAGGGTATTCAAAACCCAAATACCTCACCATGGAGGAATTACTCTTTTTGCCAATCTCTAAATTTGAAACATCATATCCACCCAATCCGGCATACTCCTAGAGAGACGAATATTGCAGCTGATTTCTTGGCAAAATTTGCCTTAGAAAATAACTTTGATGGTGATTTAGAACTGAATATAGCACCTCCTTTTCTTAAGGGACTCCTTCATCTGGATAGATGTGGAATTCCTTGGATTCGAAATGAGTCTCAAGAGCATGCAGTATAAGATGTAATAATCGGTTGCATGTTTTTTTCTGGCTGCTCTATGAACTTATCATAGGATAGATACTGCTGATAATTTAGTGTTTATTCCAGGTTCTATTCTGCTACACAATTTTATCCTTGGCTGGTTATACCGAGCCTTGGAAGCCTCGAGCCAAGGAACCATCGAGACATGGTGTCCTCAAGCCTTGGAGTCCTCGAGCCCTAGAGCACTCGAGACACGGATCCCTGGAGCCATGGATCCCTTAAGTCATGGAGCCTTGGAGCCCTCGAGACATGGAGCCCTCGAGACATGGAGCCCTCGAGACATGGAGCACTCGAGACACGGAGCCCTCAAGCTTTGGAGTCCTCGAGCTTTGGATTCATATCTGGAGAACTCGAGATGAGCCCTCGAGACATGGAGCCCTCGAGACATGGAGCCCTCGAGCTTTGGAGTCTGCGAGCTTAAGAGTCCTCAGGCTTTGGAGTCCGCGAGCTTAAGAGTCCTCAGGCTTTGGAGTCCGTGAGCTCAAGAGTCCTCGAGCCATTCCCTCGAGACACGGTTTGCTCGAGACTTGAAGCCCTCGAGCCTTAGAGTTCTTGAGCTTCGGAGTCCTTGAACCATGGACCCTGGAGCCTTGGAGTCCTCGAATCCTGGAGCACTCGAGACATGGAGCCCTCGAGACATAGAGCCCTCGAGACATGGAGCCCTCAAGCTTTGGAGTCTTCGAGCTTTGGAGTCATGTCTGGAGACCTTGAGATGAGCTCTCGAGACATGGAGCCCTCAAAAAATAGGAAATTTCGAAGACATGGAGCCTAGGTGACCTCGAGCACTTGATCCTACACTCAACCACCCGATGGAGCCTTCGAACTTTCGAAGCTCTCAACCTTCGAGCACTTAAACCGTGAAGACTCTTCCCTTATAGATCTCGACCTAGCAAACAATTTTCTTTTACATTTCACCCACTAGTCCATTACTACCATTAGATCACTCTTTTGAAGGCAACGAGGTTGCCTTACCGATGTAATATTTTGTACATCTTTGGGTGCTTCATAGGTTTGGGGAACCTAATAAATATCCCCCCCTTTTTGGGTGCTTCAAAATAAAAAAAAAGGTCTGAAAGTGTGGTCAAAGTCAAAACTAAAAATTTGAGAGAAGCCATGAGCTATCAAGTGCGTCTTATGGCGATCAACCAAACCATCTGGTTTGTACTTCAAATGATAAACCCATTTGGATCCAACAATATTGACATCCAAAGGGCATGGAACAAGATCCTAAGTATGCTGACTATGAAGAGCTGCCATTTCCTCATCCATGGAAGAAACCCGAGAAGGATCCTGAAGTGCAGAACGATAATCAATCGGCTCCTTCTGAACAAGAAGAGCCACAAGAAAACCATGAGCATGAATATTTGAGTAATCCCATTGCTGAAAAGCACCAGTGGAAGATTGAGTGACCATGCAAGAAGTCCTTAACGGTGGTTGACTCGAGACCTGAGGCGCGGTTGAGACATCGAAATAGGGCGCGACCGTGGCACCATCATGAGATGCATCTTAGATGGCATTATTAGATGAGACCATGGCGTGATTGTGGGATGTGGCTGTGGCGCTGAGACAAGTTCTTGTTGTGGCACCAGCATGGAGCGAGACCAAGACACCAGAATGAGATGCGGGCAAGACACAAGTCCGTGGCGTGGATGCAGGACTGAGCGGTGGTGTTGAAATCGTGCATGGAGCAGCTGGATGATGTGGTGGCTCGTCGTCAAGTAGCTGAAACCGTGGCGGTGGCTGAGAAGCTGGCGGTACTGTCACAGACTCCGGATGAATAAATGTTGAGACATCAAAACCTGAAGAGGGAGAACCAGTTCCTAATTCCGAAGCAAGAGGAAAATAAGTTTCATCAAATCGAGCATGTCGAGTAACATGGACCTAGTCAGTAGAAGGGCCGAGGCACCGAAACCCTTTATACTGTGAGCTATAACCAATAAATATACAAGGAATATTACGAGGAGACAAATTATGATCAGCAAATGGATGAACATAAGGAAAAACCAGGCAACCAAATGGATGAAAGTTACCATAAGTAGGATCCTGACGATAGAGAAGACTATAAGGTGTCGATCCCTGCAAGACTGGAGTAGGCAACATGTTGATAATGTAGACATCAATGGTAAATGCATCATCCAACGAGAAATTGGAAGACGTGAGTGAAAAAGCATCACGAGGCCTATTTCAACCACATGTCAATGCTTGCGTTCTGCGTGCCATTTCTATTCCGGAGTAGACGGACATGAAACCTGATGATGGATACTTTTCACTGGAAAATGAGATCTAAGTCCACTGTTCAAAAATTTAGTGCCACAAAAACTTTAATTTTTGCTAAAAAATTGATTTTCAACAAAAGCCTCAAACTGCAAGTAGGTATCAACAAAATCTGATTTGCGACGAAGAGGGTATAGCCAAGTAAATCTCAAAAAATCAACCACAAATAATGCATAATAAGAAAAACTATTTCCAGATAACACCGGAGAGGGACCCCTATAAATCACAATGTATTAAATAAAGAACATGCTCAAGATGTTTAGGGTTCTCAACAAAAGCCAACCATTGACCTTTCGCCATAACACAGGGGGCACAAGTATGCGGTTTTGGAAACAAAGGAAAAACTGAAACTGAACTAGACTTAGGTAAACTAGTAATAACCACACTAGGAACATAACCTAGGTGTGCATGCCACAATTTATATGAAGCTCGAATCTTATTTTGCTGTAAAATAGAAACAAATTATGTATCTCTTGGGTTCAAGACGTACAGTCCGTCCTCACTGTGCCCCCGACCCACGATGACCCTGGTTACTTTGTTCTGAATGACAAAGTTCCAATCATCAAATGTACTCAAGACACCCATATATTTCATCAACTGACTAATAGACAATAGGTTCTTAGTAATATGAGGCACAACCAGAACATCAGATAAATGTAAGTTCTCAGAAACTCTAGAATCACCAATATGAGATATCATAATAAGAGCACCATTACGAACAAAAACACGAGATTAACTAGTATAAAGAGTGACACTGTCTAGGCTTGAGCCTGAAGATACCATATGACTGGTTGTTCCGGAATTAAGATACTAATTGGACATGCGAGAAGAATTATCTGACTGTTGAGAAGAGTGATAGTTTTCTGCCAAGTGAGTACTTGCTGGATGACCAATCTGTGCTTTCATCAGATAACACGTCGTAGCATAATGACCAAGCCATTCGCACCAGGAGCAGTGAGGACGACCACGACCAGGGACCAAACCAACACCTTGCAAATTCGGCTAGGGTTGTCGGCCACCGCACCTGCCACTGAATCGCCCGGTGTGTGAAGGCCATGTGCGGCCTCCTTGAGTCAGCGTGTGATCCCACACGCGGCCAGCTTGGGGTGCGTCGCTGGTCTGAAATGCCACTGGCCTTGCGGCTGGTCCTGATTGTCCCTGTAATTTCACCAAAAAAGCCTCGTGATTTTTGGCACGGGGAAGAACATCTGCACATAACGGGGTGGGAGAGAATTAATTAAAGGAGAAAAAAAATTCTTATACTCAGGACCTAGAGCAATACAAAACATACAATTTGATCAACATTTAAAACTAGATTTCCCACGACAAAGAGTTGGTAAAAAATCTCCTTAAATTTGAGATGAAGTTCATGAACATAACCAGACTTACAAATACCACATTCATCTGCACGAAGATGATGAATGGTGGAGGCACTACTATTCTGATAGATGAGAGCAAGATTGTCCTAGATTTCTTTGGAGTTTTGCAAGAATTGTAGCGGAGAGAGGGGAGAGCAGGATACTACAAACATGTTGATCTTCATTAATCCATTGATCATACTCTTCCTTTGCTTTCTGATAAGCTACCTTGGGATCAACCTTGCTACCACTTGGAGGAGATGTGATGGTGAGGGCATTGGAGAGAGTCTGCGACTGTTGAAGGAAAGATGGATGAGCCTTTGTACCATCGATGAAATCATACAGACCTTGAGGACGAAGAACATAACCTGTTTGACTCTTCTAGAGAAGATAGTTGGATGGAGTGAGTTTAATCTGTATCATCTGGAGCAGAGTGTTATAGGAGAGTTTTTCTTGAGCCATGATAAAGGAAGGGAGGCCGTCGGAAAATTTGATCGGGAAAGAGGGAGTGGCCGATTGGAAATTTTTTGGAGAGGGGGTAGGCGGCCGAAAAAAGGTGAAGAATTTTAGGGTATTAGGTTTTGGATCAGAAGCGTCTCTGATACCATGATAAAGTGGTTTCTTCCAATTCACAGCAATCACAGCAACCGGATATAAAATCAATACTGATGCAACTTGGATAAATGGTGGTCTATCTTCCTCTGTTGTCATAGTTAGGAATAAGAATGGGACTGTGGTTAAAATGAGAGCAAACACATTCCAGTCTCCATCTCCCTTACATGCTGAACTTTTCTCCATTCAAAGTGGCTATGATATTTGCTCAGAAATGGCACTAAATAGTTGTGTGATTGAATCTGATTGTTTAATGGATGTTAAGGGTATTCAAAACCCAATATGTTCCCCATGGAGAACTTACTCCATCTGCAGCTCCCTTAATTTAGAGCACCTCAAATATCCAATCCAACATATTCCTAGGGAAGCCAATTCTGCTGCTAATTTCCTGGCTAAATTTGCATTAGAAAATAACATACTGGGTGATCTAGATATCCAGGCAACACCTCTCTTTCTTAGGGGCCTCCTATCTCTTGACAGCAAAGGTTATCCTGGGATTAGAATAGGAGCTTAAATGGATCACAGTAGGAATTAGAATAGGTGCTTTCAGGATTATGTGTATACTGCTCTCTCTTAGTTTTTTTCTACTGCCCTTTCCATGTTTGAATATTATTTGGAGTACCATACAAAATTTTCTGTCAAATTAGCACAGAGACTTCTGCTTCTACTTTTGTGCTCCTCAGGTTTTCGTGTTTGAAGATGGCAACATTTTTGGCAACTCTCAGCAGATCCCTGGATCTCTAATATGCTGGCCTCTGGACCTCAAACATCAACACATCATCCTCACTTCAACCTCCAGCAGTCAGACCTTTGAGTCTGTGGCTTCCCAGCAAGGATTTCTATCTCATTGCAAGAATTCATATGTTTTTCAATGTAATGAAAGGTGTTGCCTGGCCAAAGGGAAGAATTAACACACGGAGTGGAGATTCTTCCTTTTGGAATCGTAACTACCTTTCCAAATCTTTCTTTTCACTTTTTTTTTTAAATTAAAAACCATCATGAGATGGGGGTATATATTGGCTCCCCAAACCAATAAATCAGACCAAAAATCAGCCTGTAAATCATAAAGTACGAAGCAATTACAAAAGGTCAACCTATAGGATGAATCCGACAGTAAGTGTATCCCGATAGCAAATGTTCCCAGAAACTAATAACCAACCAGGGATCCTATGAGGCGAAATAACCTCTAACAGGACATATCGCGAACAGGGCGAAGAAACGTAAAAAACGGAACTTCTATTTGTCAACGATGAGCCCGTATAGAAGGTGGTTATCTCCCATCTGTAGTTATCTCCCGTCTCTGATGTATCTATCAAGTGTCAGCTACTCATATTCCTTTCATTCCTTCCTTGATGAGATGCTCCTTTCCTGCATGAAATATGAAGAAGACCAGCAGTTTCCATTGCAGACAATGAAGAACCAGAAATTGCAACAGATAGAATCAACCAATAGTATAGGGAGTTACACGGATTCCTTTGATTCCAATTTTATCCAACAAAATGAGACCTTTGAAAAAAAGTGGAACCATGTCCATGTTAATATCACCATTCAGATTATTTCCAGTAGCATATTTTGCCAAAAAATCAGCTGCAGCATTAGTCTCCCTAGGTATGAATGTAATTGGATTAACTTTATGCAACTCATTCAAAGAACTACAAATAGAAAAAACTGTCCAAGGACTAGCCATAGGATCCTGGATTCCTTTTACAGCTGAAAGGCAATCAGATTCAATCACACATCCTTGTAAATTAAGTTCTGAACATAGCTGATATGCCTGTTGAATACCTACAAGTTCTGCATGCAATGGGGATTCTGAGTGAAAGGCATGAGTTCTAAGTTTAATCACTTCACCATTTATATCCCTCACTATCACAGCAGAGGAAGACAAACCTCCAGTTTTCCATGTAGCATCAGTGTTAAGTTTCACATCAACAACCGGCTTTTCCCATCCTACCACTGAAACTGATCTTTTCTGTTTTGTTAGTATATCAGATAAGAGGCCTGCTTGGATTAGTTCTTTGTGTTTTTCTTTTTTGCCTCTCAAAGGGTTTGCAATAAAAATTAGCTTGATCAGGTCCTTAATATGATGGAAGCATGATGGAAGCATGAATCTATGGAAGCATGGAAGCATGAATCTATCTTTCTTTTCACAATGTCAAATCTGTTTTAGTTTTATCTCCGAGGCATACTTTCATCTATTTTGGGGCAAATATCTTGCCGCTATGTAACATACTCTAAATCTTCTTGTATTTTTGGTTACTACATAGGCCTGGGGATCCTTAATATAATTTCCTTCACCTACGGGTGTTAACTCAAAAAAAAAAAGATACCATGATAAAGTGATTTGCCGTAAGGAATTGTATTATTGATGATTGAATATATAGATGAGTACAATAGACGTAGAATAAGGAAATAGCTCTAATCATACTAATTATAATCTAATTAGTAATATGATTTATTCTAACAATAATGGTATGTTTACTAGAGTGAACATGTGTATAATACATGTATGGTATTCAAAATACTAACAACTATTATAATAATGATTATGTTATGATAGTAATAAAACTAATTATAAATTGAATTTTAGAAAAATGGGACGAAGTTGGACTTATATTTGTTGAGTTGAGCAGAATATTTCGTAGCTAAATTGGGTTGAAGTGGGTTAGCCCAACTGAACTGCAAAAGATTTAATTTTTTTAAAAAAAAATTATCTCATCTATTATTTATGTTTGACACATTATTCATTTTTCGTACGTTTTGTATGATTGTCATATTATGTTTATGACAAAAAGTGAATTAAACTTTTTACACAATTCACTCAATGCACTTCACATATTTTTTTAACTTTAAAAAAAGACCTAAATTTAATGTACCAAAATTGTGTAGAGAGTATTTTTTTTCAAAAAAGAAATATTACTTTTTAATAGCAACTCTTTTTTTATAAATTAAATACCACATGTGATGGTGTGGGGGTTGGGGGCTATTATGAAAAATAAATAAAGTACAAGGAGAGGGAAATTTAATACCTTACCTCAAATGAGTCTGTGACTCATGAATCTATACATCACCTATTTTAACCTAATGAGTCATCAGACATAAACGTGGAATAAAATAAGAGCAAAGTTTTACAAAACTTGTTTAATACATCATACAAATAAGTGTTTCACAAAAAACTTAGAAAAATAATACATTTAACTCTTTCTAAAAGATGGAAGGAGTTGTTGATCAGCCCTTAGTTTAGCTCTCAGCTTGGTCGGAATGCCAATCTTCAGTAGGATTGCCATCTGCACTCCCATTCTAATGGCTACTTCTTCAGTGTGAAAGGCTAAAGGTCTCTGTATTGGTCTTCATGCAGCTGCTATCATGTTTCGTGTCTGGTCCCTGATTACAAGTCCTATGCCAGCTCTTCTAGTATCTAGCCATGAACCATCTGCATTTAACTTTGAAAAACAAGGTAATGGAGTCTTCCAAGTTACTTCTTTAAATTTTATTGGCCTTTGAGAGATGCAAACTGGTAACCTGGGTATATCAGATGTTAAATCCCATTTGAAATTCAAATGAAAAGCCAGCATGATGTCATTAAAGAGATGTAATGTTCTTATGAACATTGTGATTATATTTGGCTTAACATTTTCATGGAAGTGTTTGTTTCTGAAACACCAGATAGACCACACTACTATACATGGGATAATCGAATAAGCTCTTTATGCTCAGTATAGTTTGCTTTCAAGTTCCAGTAAAATATGTAACTATCCCAGAGAAAAGGAGTGTGCCTAGAATGGATGTTAAAAAAATGTATCAATCAATGTCCAAAGTTTCACAATTTCAGAGCAAGAGTTAAAGCTGTGGTGTATACTTTCTTCCTAATCCATACAGAAACAATACCTAGAGGGGAGAGTAAAGGAAAATCCTCTAACACATCAAGTAAAGGCAACCGTCTATTTAGCATTTTCCACTTTATAAAACTTATTTTTCTTGGCATCAGAGAAGACCATATATGATTAAAGTTTGAAACCATTGTTCTTTTGTTTCTGACTAGTTCATATGCACTTTTTAGTGTGAACTTGCCATTTTCATTAGGTTTCTAGACCATTGTGTCTTCATATTCAGGAAAGATTTTGTGATTCTTTTCCAATTTAGAAATGATTTGTTCTAGCCGATGGATTCTTAGAGAACTTAGGAAGAGTTGATGATTAGCTGAGAATTCAGCCACTGTGAGTTTTGGAAAAGGTGTTTCAATGTTTCCATCCCAGATATTGATTAAAGGACCATGAGATGTCCAACTGGAATCCCAGAAAGATATATTACCTTTCCCTAATTTGATCTGAGAGTTGGTTATTGCAACTTACTGAATTTCTTTAATTTCGGGCAAAGTTTTTGATATTTTATGACTGTCTGGAATAGACCACATAAACTGAGCCCATTGTGAGTTGCCTTGTTGAAGTTTCCACCATAGTTTAATGGAAAAGATTTGAACCACTGTGTTAAGATTTTTAAACCCTAAACCATTTTCATCAATTGGATAACACAATTTTGGATAAGACCTCCAAACTCTTCTTTTTTTATCTGAGTCTATCTTTGAGTTCCAGATGAACTTTCCAAGTAGTTTGTGGATTACATCAATTGTGTGGTTTGTTGGTTTAAGCACTGTTATCTGATAGAGAGGAATAAAAGCTAAAACATGTTTGATCGGATTTATTTTTCCAGCTTGTGTTAACAACTTGTTATGCCAATTATTAATTTTGGCATGTATGGAGGAAACCATGCTTAAGAAGTAAGCATTTTTTGTCCTTCCTATATAAACAGGGCATCCTAGGTACTTGAAAGGTAAGTTACCTTGTATCATCCATGTTTTTGCTTTAATTTGTGCAATAGTGCTCTGTGGGAAGTGCTTAGAAATGTAAAATAAATATTTTTCAAAATTTACTTTTTGCCAAAGGCCATTTCATAAGATTCCAGAAAGCATATCACAGTTCTTAGACCTGATTTTGAATATTTCATCAGAATGATTGTGTCATCTGCAAATAATAGATAAGAAACCTTCTTGATTGGTTCTGGAAGTTTATAGTGCTGAAGGTTTGAATATTGAAAGAGAAATTTTAAATTCTTTGAGAATGCTTCTGCCATCAAAACAAAAGGCATGGGAGAGAGAGGGTTTCCTGCTTTAGGCCTTGAAAAAAAACCATGGGAGAACCATTTATGAAGATGGAGAAGAAAGCAGATTTTAAATTTCCCATGATTAAGTCAATTATTTGGTTTAAACAACCAAATTTACCTAGTAACTTAGCTAAGAAGGTCCAAGATACTCTATCAAATGCCTTCATTATGTCTAACTTAATTATCATGTTATGGCCTTTTGTCTTTAAGTTAAGGAAGGAAGCTAATTCTTGCATTAGGAGCATATTATTAGAGATTTTTCTACCTGAAACAAAAGCTGTTTGTTTAAGACTAATCAGAGAGTTCAGCAAAGGTTTTAGCCTTTCAAACAATATTTTGGTGAAGACCTTATTGGTAAAGTTGCATAGACTGATATGTCTATAGTCCTTAAAGGATGAACATTCTTATTTTTTTGGGACGAGGACTATCAGTGTGAAAGAGGTTGCTCTTGGAATGGTAACAGATTGGAAGAAATCTTGGACTGCTTGGAGGAAATCATTATTAATTATGTGCCAACATTTCTGAAAAAAGTATCTAGAAAAGCTATCAGGCCCTGAAGCAGAATGTGCATCCATTTGTTTGATTATGTGTGTGAGTTCATCCATTGAAACTGGCTTAGTTAACTCAAAGTTCATGTCCTCAGTGATTATTCTTGGAATGTTTTCCAAGATGCAGATGTGTTGATTCCTGAGGGGTAATTATTTTCTTCTTTTAATAAGTTAGAAAAGTAATTAACCCTTTCTTGTACAATTTCATCTTGATTGTGCAAGACTGATCCTGAGCAAGTTTTGATTGAAGATATTGCTTGCTTTTTGTGCTTGGATTTCACTGATTGATCATAAATTTGTTTGTTTAAATCCCCCTCCCTTAACCATTTGATTCTAGATTTTTGTGTCCAAAAGATTTCTTGATTTTTAAGAGCCATGGTTAATTTTGCCTTAGCTAGATTCAGTTTAGTTAAGTTTTCTGGTGTTTCATCATTTTGAAGATTAGTTTCAGCTTGTAGAAGATCTTCTTCACAAGCCTTAACAACATCAAAGATATTACGAAATGTATGTTTGTTCCATAATTTTAAGGCAGATTTCTAAATTTTTAGCTTAAAAGTTAATCTGTCCATTCATGCCTTATTGGTTTGAATGTTCCAAGCATCTTCAACTAGTTTCAGGAATGTTGGGTGGTTAGTCCAACATTCTTGAAATCTGAAAGGGGTTGGCTTAGAGTCTTTTAAAGCTTCGGAGATGGTGAATATTAATGGAGCTTGGTCAGATTGTGCCCTTGTTAAAGTTTGGATGTTAGAGGATTTGAATGTATCCCACCACTGATGATTGAATATACCTCTGTCTAATATTTTCCAAACCCTTCCCTTTGGCCTCATACCTGTCCAAGTAAAGAGAGAACCAGATGTGGGAATGGCAGACATGTTGGCTTTGACCTGAAATTGGTTAAAATTTTCTATGTGTCTTTGGTTAGGTATGGAAGGTTCTTGATGTTCAGCAACTGAGTTGATGGCATTGAAGTCTCCAATAAGACTCAAAGGAGAATCTTTATGAGGCAAGATTTTATTCCATAGTTTATTTTTTTCCTTGATTGAATGTTTTCATTAAATGAAACCCGTGATACATTTATTCAATAGGACTGACTTTTTAATTTGGTTAGAACCATTTGTTCATCAACAGATATGATTTCCACCTTGACTGTGTTATCCCATAGTATCCCAATTTTGCAATTAGGATCAGAGAAGAAGTATTCAAAATTTGTCTGAAAGGCTATGTTTTGTACAGGTTAGCTTCCAACATGGGTTCAATTATGGCAAAAATGTTGATTTTGTGCCTTAGTTTAATGTTTTTAATCCTTTTTTGTGTAGCAGAGTTGCCTACACCCCTGTCATTCCATACGCATGATGTAAGACCTATCATTTACAAGATTTAGGATGTGTCGATGAGGAACGGGTTAAAACCGTTTTAGGGAATTGAGTGTAAGTTTTTTTATTATACCTCTTTGGTCAATTAGCCTGATCTGTTAGTTCTATATTTTTGAATTCTTTGCTGAGTTAAGCAATTGATTGAATCTATTCTGAGATTCAATTAAATTAATTTTAGTCTCTAAAAAGTTTAGAGAATCCTGTGCAAGATTGGTTTCATTAACAAGGGTATTAGGGTTATGGTGTAATGCCTTGTTAGGTTTTGAGTTGGAGGTCAGAAGAGGGAGGTATCCTCCATTTATCTCAATAAACTCATCTCCTTTGTCATTTTGTTGATCCATTTCTTTAATTAGGGTTTCTGATCCATTCTTTGTCTTAGGAGAATATGTTTCATCTTTATTATCAGGAGATGAGGGTTCAGTAATTGGGATTCTATCCTCATTTTTTATTTAATTTTTTTCTACAAGGTTGGTATTGATCTAGCTGTTAACCTCTAATTGTGAGGTTAACTGAATCTGTTAGATCATTTTGCATATTTGAATCAGGACTTTTAGTCATCAAAATTTGAGACACAACATGGGGGCCAGATAAGTCTACAACATGATGAAATGCTCCTGACTGAGTCACTGTCAGAGGTTTAGAAGGAACCTGATTCCCCTGAACAAGGAAAAGTACTTGAGAACTTGCCGGTTGAGGCTTCTCCAAATCAACATGTTGAATCTTCTGCACTTGATCAACAACATTTGCCTCAAAGCCATGTTTTTCAGTAGTTGGTTCTCCTTTCTTGAAAGATTTTACCTATTTAGGATGATTAGTATGCCGCACTGGAATGTAAATTTTCTCATTCATTGTTAAACCATAAGAGTTGCCAACCCTTTTACCTTTGCTCCTTCCCTGTTCTTCCTAGGGGTTGGACTTATTACCTGAGGTTTGGTTCTTATCTTTTGGCCTCTATGATGAGAATTTGGAAGAATTTTTTTGTCAAACCAGCAAATTGAAGCTAAATGGCCTAATTTTAGGTAGTTAGTGCAATAATTGGGGATTCCCTCATGCTCAACATACTGCCTGAAATCAACCTCCCTAAATCTTAACCAGACTCTTTCAATTAGTGGTTTTGTGACATCTAATTCAACATAGACTCTAGCCACATGTGGTCTGGTATTGTTTAGGGTGGCTTTATTAACTCTTACAAGGGTTCCTAGAAAGTTTCCTATTGACATCATAGCTCAGTTATCAAAAAATTGTTGAGGTAAACCATAAAGTGATATCCAAACTGGGGCAATAGGGGAGTCATCATTTGGATTAAAATCAGGCATCCAATTAGTGATTCTCAATGAATAGGAACCGATATTCCAAATCTTATGCAACTAACATCTGTAATAATCGTCAATTAAAGTAAGTTTAATAAAAAATTGACGATTATCAAGGAGGGAGATTTCAGAGTGATCCTTGAAGCATGTTGTTTGAAAATCCGTTTGTAGCTTATCAAGTTGAGGCCGACTTCTTGAAAATTTTCCCACCAGAGTCAGTTTGATGGGCTCTTCAAGTCATTGGCATTCAAGATTGGTAAAATGAAGACCTGACTCGCCTAGGTGTTCGATCTTGGGTTTTGGATTGAATGAAGTTCCATTGTTTTCTGGCTCGGGATCTTGGTCCTTGAGGACTTTATGGAGTTTGTTGTTTAGAGCTTGTATGCAAGAGAAAGAAGAGGTTCCCGGCGGCGGGACCACCATGACGGTGTTGCCGGACGTGAAGAGGGATGGAGAAGACAATCATTGGGTTTTGTGCCAACTATCGCCTCAGAGCAAAAGTCAACGCTTCAAAATCTCACCTTGTTACTTATGATATGAACTCAAACTTAATAGCACCAGTAACCATGGATGAATTATACACAATAGTTAAATCAATGGATCCACACTCAGCATCCGAACCAAATGGATTTTTATGGATTTGTTTCTCACAAATGCTGGGAAATTATCAAAGAGGATCTACTGATGACAGTGAATGATTTCTTAAATCTATCATAAATATGAAAATCAATATCACCTACAATGATAGTTTTAATTCCCAAGAAGGATGTTTGCTCCACTTTTAAAGACTACAGATCTATAAGTCTGTGTAACTTCACTAATAAAAAAATTTCAAATTTTTTATCTGAAAGACTTATACCTATAATGAATCAAATAATAAGTCAAGAGATGTCTGCTTTTAATTCTAGAAGGGAGTTAGCTGATAATGTGCTACTCATGCAGGAAATCAACTAACTTTCTTCACTAAAAAAATAATGGTTGTAACACGATAATAAAATTAGACATGATGAAGGCCTTTGATATGGTCTCCTGGTATTTTCTAAAAAATATGCTCATACTGAAAATCTGGTTAAAATCATACAGGGAAACATAAGTTCAACTTTCTTTTCAATCTTAATCAATGGTACTCCATTTAGTTTTTTTCAAGCATCAAGAGGGCTAAAGCAAAGGGATCCATTATCCTCCTTGCTCTTTGTAATTATTATTTTTGGAACATATTTAACTTTCATTAAAAACCCAAGCATTTACATCCACCAATTTTCACATGTTCTCATTCCTTCCTATGCAAGATCTACCATATGCTTTGCGTAATATTCATTAAACTTAGGTTCCAACCAACTTCTATTAACTATACACTCCAAAATTTTCCTTGTAATATCTATACTTTTATCTTTTCTTCCAAAGCAAGTGTCGTTCCTCCATCTCTATACTTCATAAATTATTTTAGCAGCTGCAATTTTTAGCATTTGAGCCTTGCTTCTCTTGCCTTTGCAGTTCTGAATCAGCCAATCCATTTCTCAATCTCATGAGCCCGATTTCCTCCTTCATTATTGCTGAACCATTATCAAGAAATCTGAACTTTCTATTTAAATACTCATCTCTTCAGCATTACAAACTTCCACCACACATGCTGCAAGTTTCACATCTATCATCTACTGATGATACAACAATATTTTTGAAATACTCCAAAACTGGACTCCAAACAATAATCAGTTTATGAAAATCTTATGAAATGGCCACTGGCCAAAAGGTTAATTTTGAAAAATATTCTTTTTTCATATCAAAATACACTCCACAACACATTATTGATAACATTAAAGTTGAATAAAAAAATTCTAAAAGGGAATATTCCCTTTAAATACTTAGGAAGTCCTATCTTTACTAGGAGGGCAAAAAATGTCTACTTCCTAAATATGGTAACTTCTGTTCAAGCAAGAATAAATTCTTGGCAAAATACGTTGCTCTCACCTGCATGAAGAATAATTCTCATCAAGCATGTTTTATCATCAATTCAATTACACCTTATCACTGTTTCAAAGTCAACTAAACGCATTATTGACCTAATTCATAAAACTTTGAATAAATTTCTATTTGGCTCAAACTCTAATAATAACCAAACAAAGAGGATCTGGAGATCATACACCAAGTTCTGTTATCCTGAAAATGAAAATGGATTGGTATTTAAAAATCTACACACAATGATTAAAAGGTTTTCAATAAAACTCTGGTGGAAATTCAAAATTGGACAGTTCCCACCTGTAGACAAAATTCATGTGGTCAATTCCTGACCACCATAAAAAAACAAAACAAAAACTTGGAATAGAATAAAAAGAGTTAATGATATTTCTCTGTCCAATACAAGAATAATCATAGGAAATGGCCCAGTCTCTTTCTGGGAAGCCAATTAGACTAATTTAGGTCCACTTTCTTTATTGTGGGAATTTGGTTCAAATTTTCCATTTCCCGAGTTAACAATATCAGATTTCTAAAGGATCAACAATCCTATCTCCAATCACTCAGAACTAATTTTTCACAACAAGTGATACAAAATATGGGAAAAAGTTATCATTTAAACCAACAATATGATGATACCATGGTCAGAAAGCCTACATATAATGGAAGTTTCAGTTTTAAATCTGCTTATGAGATCATAAGACACAAAAAAAAAACAAAAATTCAGTCTTTCAAACATCTTTGGGCTGCAGTTCTACCTAAAAAGATATTTTTAATTGGAGGTTGCTTAATAGGCTGATTGCACTTTCTGATGGTCTTGAAGGTTTCTCATTCTGTCTTCCTTCTATTTGTTGTTTCTGGTGGAATGAACCAGAAACAATTCTTCATTTCTTTAACTCTTGCAAGGTTATTGGAAATACATGGGATACAATTGATGAGGTTTTAAATATAACCTTAATTCAGTCTAAGTATTTATGGGATAAATTCCTCCAATATTGGAATTTGACTTCAAAACAGAAGGAGTTTAGTATACTAATCAAAATAATACCAAGATAGTCACTTGGTAGGAAGGCTAGAAACAATTTTATATTCAAAAGATATTCAAGCCTTCTAGAAACTCTATACTCATAAATATTAGCTTCAGTTTAATGATATACTGTTAAGTATGAGATTGCCATTTCTGTGGAAGTTATTAATTGTTGCTAGTCCTAGATTACTTTTGCACAGGATAAACATAAAAATGCCACATAAAATAATTTCATGGACCAGACTAGAACATTACAAACTCAATAGAGATGGTTCAGAATCAAAGAATGAGATGGCAGGAGCTGGATGCATAATCAGAGATAATGGAGGACTCACTATTGTAGCTGCTATGAAAGTTTTACCAACTTGTTCATCTATTCAAGCTAAGTCCGCTGCACTATAATACAGTTTACAACTTTGTATTCAACACAAGATTTCAAAAGTTTTGATCGAAAGCGATTCAGAAAACCTGGTAAACATAATCAAGAAGCAGTTTATAATTCCTTTGATGATCATACACGAAGCCATGCAAATTTGGTTGCTGCTCAGTAAACTGGATTTCTCAGTCAAGCATATTTATAGGGAAGCTAACTCAATTGCGGACTCCTTAGCCAAAACAGCTAGCTTACTTCATGTAAATAACACTTATTATTAATTAAATCTAACAAACAGTCGAGGCTTAGCCAAAAATAGTTTTGCAACCAGGACTTATATGAGATACATGCAATAAGAATCATAAACATCCATTGGGATCACATATAATCAATCTACTATCAATCAACACATAGGTCATAGACATCCACCAATGCAATCATGACTTCCTACTTTAACAGATTAATTTGTAAACATATAAATCATAGCAATATGAATAAGATCAATTGACCTAGATGACCAACCTAGATAAATCAACAAAATTCAATTAATTCACGAATATGAAAATTAATACATTATATAGGAATGAATAGAACCTTAATTATGAACCTCACAATGTAAAACGATGAATTCAATCGTTAGATGAAACTAAGAAATTAGTTCTCCATAAATCTCAAAAAATACAAGAGAATATAGATGTGATTTTTGAGTAATGACGTTAGAGTTAGGATTCTCGAACTATGCGTATATCTTGTCTCAAAAATCCTTTTCCTGTAAATCTAATAGATAACTAACTAGAAAGGATAATTATTCTAAGAATAATAAAATAAATATAATCTTGCCAAGAAAGGACTTCTACCTAAAGTACAAACGAAAGTAGAATCTAAACAAGAATAGAATACCTGTGTAGACCTAAAAATAACAAAATTAGCCCATAGAAAATTAGGGTGCTCGATATATGCGCCACTCATTGCCACCGCACGTGCCATCACAAATTACCCACACGGCCACAGACTCATGGTGGTGGGTTTAGGGTTTTAGAAAACCCACATCTACGGACACATGTCCCTCATAGCCTCCTAGTGGATGTGGTCATTCTTCCCGTTCCTCCATTGTTTGTGCCTAATTTTCAACTTTTTGATCTTCAACACTTCACTCCTAGCGTAACTGTGGGTCTTTAAGTCTTTATGTCTTTAAGTCTTTATGTCTTCAATATCCTTGTAATTCTTATAAAGATTTGAATATATTCACTTATTTGCAGCATCTCGTGATTAGAGTATTATGCCATATGTGTGTAGATAAACACTCTAAAGTATTCTAAAAATTACTAGATATACTATATGAAGTATTGCTTATAAAATTCTTCTGTACTTTGACCTTTCTCTTCCTCGAATAAGCAAAATAATACACACTCATGAAATAAATACATAAAAATCAAGATCTAAGCATATATGAACTAATAATCATAGTAATGAATCAAATAAGCACAACACACATGTAAGAGTGGATGTTATCATTCAGAACTATCCTAATACTTCCTTGATTTTTTTCTCATTCTGCTTATGCACATTTTCAGGGTTTCACTTAACTACTCTTTTATCACCTTCAAACTAAGCCACTTTTGCCCAGTCTAATATTGGTCAGGCTTACATACTTCTACCTAAGTCACATTCTCGGGTTTTCTTCTCATCCCAAGATTTTGAATCTTTTTTTCCTTTTTCATAAATTTCAAAAATAAATGCAATTTTACAACATACAACATACAATCTTAGCAAGTATTATCCCTCCTACATAATTAAACATTTCATTATTCTCAATGGAAAGAAAGTTAAAGGACAACATGAGAAAAATAATAAAAACTCACTAAGGTGATAAATGAAAGTCATGTTATTGGAAGAACTCACGTTTGGATATGTGTTCCTAGCTGTAGAGAACCTCACGCAAGTCCCTTCCCCGTATGTTCTTGTCTCGTGCATAACTCATATTGCCATTGAGACAGACAATCTAAGAGCGCTTGCACATCATCATCATCCAAGGCATGATTTCTGTGCACATAAGATGGACTGGATTCATTCTGTCAATCTTGCCATCCTCCATGTCAACATATGCAATAATATCCTCTTTGTTATCTCGAACGATCTAGAAATCATGAGTTGTGAGGCTATAAGGGATATGATGTGGAAAACATAAGTGGTGCGAACCATCATTGCAGGAATGCCTGAAAAAGAATTCATCCTTGTAAAAAATAGCTTAGCCCTCCTCAATTGGGCTTAATTAAACACATACGAACCGTGTGCGTAGAACTCAAAGACAGGTTGCACAAACCCCAAAGGAAAAGGGTGATCATCCCCCCTATACACATCTTACCCCTAGCCTTGTGTTTAATCTTGTTGCATCTCTCCACAGAGAACTCAACCCAGTGAGGAATAATCTAGCTCTTTGGAATGAGACACTGAATCCACTTGAAGTTACTCATCTTCATCTTCTTGATCTCTTCTTTCCCAAAGAAGGAAAGTGCAAACACCTTGCGTGCTAGCCTTAAGCATGGATGAGCAAGCTAGTAGTTGTGCTCAGCTCAGTTGTTGAATCGTGATCGTGTCTCCACAGTCCAAAATATCCAATACATGTCATGAACATACATCCACTTAGGTGTAGGTTGGTCGTCGATGCCAAAGATTTGTCTCAAAGTATCCAGAGTAATAGTACACAGGAATCCAAGGTAAATAAATGTAATGTGACAAATATGACCATCATCCCCACGAACAATATCAAAGCTAGTCCATGTAGGTGGGGGCATTTACATTGACAAGGTTTCCCAATTCCCATGCATTAATGGCCTATTGGTACATTCTAGAAAACCTAAAGTAGTAAGTATATGAGTATCATGAAACTTGTGAGCCACTACCACCCTTTCACGAAAGTTTTTCAGCATATCAAGTTGAGCTCTAGGGGTTTTCTTCCTAATCCCACCATATTTACAAATAAATCATACAAACTAGGAAGAGAATAGCATATAAACCACAAAAGTGGCTGAAAAATTTGCCATAAAATCCTTGTGGTGATGATGAAGCATAGATGAGGTGGCGGATCATTGGATGAAAAAGTCAATCTCAGCAGCTGGTAGTTGAGTGGTCGGCTGGAAATTGAGCATGGCGGTGATCGGTCAAAAAGTTGGAGAGATGACTAGTGACAATAGTGCCGGTGGTGGTATATATATGAACTACATATACCCAGTCCCAGCCAGTCAAAACTAAGAAGTAAAGCAGATGCTTCGCCATACCAGATCGGCTAGCTAAATACATGGGCCAACCATGCTGCTTTGCCCCAAAGTAACCAATCCTGAGAATATTGTAAAGCACTACTCGCTATAATACCCTCTGCTAGACCACAATCTAAGAGAGGGAAAAATACGTGGGCCATGATCACATGATCAAGACCCTATAAATAAACTAAGAGAACACTCTCTGACAAAGTAAGTGACTTTCACTCTCTAAAATTGACATGCAAGAATAACACTAACTTAAGAATTAGAGCTTCCTCCCGGGGGCCACCTCGGGGACTTTTGCAGGTACTTGAAGAGGCTGGACTCATCATAGCTAGTTTTGGGTACTACCACTACTCAGAGGGAATCCCCCGCATCAGTGGCGCCATCTATGTGGACGTAATTTCTTTCTGGGTTTTTACAGTCTTTGGGAAAGGTTGGATCCCATGCCAGAGCTACCACGCGTCCATCCGACATGCATAGAAAGAAAATGATTCCAAAACCTAAGGTATCTAGAAAAAAACTAGCTAACCAGGGCAGAAAAACTTGTAACAATGGTATATTCGCACGATTGTAAGTTCGTTACACCAGAAAGGGCCTACAAAAAAGGTACGATCCCCTTATAACAATAATTTCTATGTGAAATAAAATAGACACATAAGAAAAAAGACTATAAAATTTCTTTTAAATAGAGGACAATGCGATATAGATCACTTAGCCAGGAAAATAAGCGCACTAAAATCAAGAATAGATGGAGAAAAGTTCAAGTTAGTAAACACAGGCCCAATCCTACCCTGATTAAGTGATTAGATTAGAGGGTTACACAAGACACAGAAAATGATAAGAAACAACTAAAGCCTGAGCTATACAAAACAAACATAGATAGCAAAAACATCGACATAGGGATAGAATAACGAGATGTTATCACGTAAAGGGAACAGTTCGCAAAATGCATCCCGAATCCTAATTAGGTATCGTGCTCAGCTCACTTAATAACCTCATATAATCACAATAACTTAGAAGATAGTCTAGTAACAACCACTAGACTATTGGTCTACTAGAAAAAAATGAATATAATCCAAACAAAATTAGTAAGTGAAGCGACATCAGCATTGCTGGAACAACATTACTACTAAATAAATAAGTGGATTAATTGCATAATCAATAAGGAATTCATTAATATTGGATCTATACAAAAACTAAGGATTACAACAAAATTTCTTGCCTAGCTACGAAGCTTCCCCAAGGAAGAGTTACAAGATATAATTTACGAAGCTTTATATAGATAAATAGTTACTTAAGCCCCTAGCTATGTGCTTGTAAGACTATAAAGGTCCCAAAAGGAGTAGCTAAATAATGATTTCCTATTCTTCAAATGCACCCCCTCTATTTCCCGAAGTGCCCTCGTGAAAGGGCTTCATACTCCTCATCAAGTGGAGAGGGCATACTAGCAAGCAACGGCCGTTTGCTTCACTATTACACCTACTCCACCCTATAACCCAGTTAAACAAACTCGTGAATAAATTCCTCTCTCACGGGTTTGCCAACTGAATAGTCCATCTTTTCCTTTAGGCTCATCCATTGCAAGTTTGAGCATTCCCCATGCGTTGGTTTTCCTTAGCTCTTATGCCCAAGGGACTTGCGAATGAAGATTTTACATCATCCTCCATCCCGACCCCACATCGCTAATCTTATTGTTGATACAGCTGAAAAATCATAAAAAAAGTGATATGCATCAGATAAAGAGAATTCTAGAAAATTGAAATACATTTAAAGATTAAATTACTTATGACAAGCATAGATATCTTCAAGACATCCTCCAAGGGATGTAATCCAAACTTGCACCTCCAACAACCAGAGTAACTCCTTCATCCTATCAACACTTAATGATTTATCACATAATGATTCAGGTGTACAAGATAATTTCATCATTCTCATTTCACTTTCGCAGAAAGACCCATTATACGAGCCGCACATCTTTGGGTATATGTGATAGTTTTCCAATGACTTTTTGTTTTCCCAAGAAATCCAAATATAGTTGAGTTGTGTTTTTTCATTTTGACCAATCATTTCTACGCATGCATTCCTCAACATATATTGGCTCACGATCCTCCTTTTCATTCATTAAGGCACATGCTGCACTATTTATAAATTTATCGCCTACGTTGAATTTGTATCGGTTCCATTTTACACCCGACATGACATATTTAATTGAGATCTCTTTATTATCAATATTTTAGGGTGCATGAAATTCTCCAGGAAGTTCATTTTCAGTCATGTCGTAAGCTTCTTCTGGAATTTTAAAAAATTCTCCGAGAATTTTCACCTCGTTTTTACCATCTGCAATATTTGCTCCTTTATGCTTACATGGATTTTTTTTAAATATTTGAAACCAATTAGCTAGAATATTTTCAATTGTTCCTTTATCTCATTATCAATGGTATGTTATCCTTTAGAGACATCAATTTTAACAGGAACCGACACATGTGATATTGTCACATGTTTCAAGCCAGTAAAATAATATGGCAATCAATTTTCTAATATTTGCAAATGAATTATCTTTTGAACTTATAGTTTACACTACTTTGTACGAGAATCAAAATGAGAGAGAGTAAATTCATTCAAAATTGTTTGCTTTACCAACTGTATTTTCTCTTCCCCTCATATTGGGAAAACTGATTCATTAAAAATGGAAATAGGCAAAACAAGTAGTAAATAAATCTCCCATCGTTGGTTTAATATATTCAATAATTGACTGAGATTCGTACCCAACATATATTCTCAACCTTCTCTGAGGCCCCATCTTTGGTGTTGTGGTGGAGCAATCGGTACATGTATGCTAAGGTGGGATATGTTTGGTTCCAGACCAAAAATCATTTGTTGGGGGGGGGGATAATTTTATTTTGTTGGCTTGTGCAGACTAGTGTCGATGCATGCAATATAGCATGACCTCAAAATGACACTGGGGGTTTAGTTCTCAACAATGTTGGTCGTACAATTAATTGAAAGTGTTTAATGAACTATTCAACTAGACCGTTCTATGTATGAACATGAGCTCTATGATGTTCAACACTAATATCAATTGACGTACAATAATCATAAAGGGATTGAGATGTAAACTCACCAGCATCATCACGACAGATTATCTTTTATATTGTGATGAGATAACTGAATTATCTCCGCAAGTAATTTTGCAAACGCCAGATTGCGGGTGGATAATTTGCATACATGTGACCATCTCGTAGATGCCTCAATTAAGATCATAAAATAGCAAAATGATCCGCATGGTAAGGGCCCACATATATCACCATGCATGAGTTCCAAAAAAGCAGGAGATTGGATATGGATTTTCACTGGTGATGGCTTCACAGTTAACTTAACTTAAGAATATGCAGTACACGAAAATTTACTGGATTGACGAATCTTTTGGCTCTTCAAACTATGACCTTGTGAATTATCTATTATTCTGCACATCATTATAGAACCAAGATGGCCTAACTGGTCATGCCAAATAGTAAATGTATCTACAAACATATAGTTGCATATATTTCAATAGCACCAGTAAATGTGTAATAGAAATAAGAGAAGTATGAAGGTAATCTTTCCAGTATCATCTTCTTTCCAGAATTTGTACTTATAATGTACAAGAATTTACAGTTACCTTCGTTGCTAGTATCAATATGATATCCCTTTTTACGGATATCTTTAAAACACAACATAGTTCTTTGAGACTTTGGAGAAAATAATACATCAATAATGCAAAAAAAATTCTCCCGGAGCCTCCGATTATTTTGGCACTACTAGAGATAGTACTCACGTTCACTTCTTTTAGCATAAACTCATAAAAGTATTTCTTATTCTTGAATATGGAGTGAGTTGCTCCACTGTCTACTAGACATAATTCTTTATCGCCGAACGCAGAAAGGTCCATATCTTCATCAAATAAAAACTTTAAACTAGATAATTAATGTTATATGAAAAAGAAATTGAAAAAATATAAATAGTTGATTATCTTTTTTTCATAAATTATAAATGAAAAATTTTAATTATGGACATTCTCATTCGGGCCACCTTCGGGGTAGTTGACAAAGAAATCTGCAACATCCAAAGAAATACAATCAAAAAAGTATTTCAAGGTCATACTTAGCATCTCCCCAAATAAAACTGGTCTCTATCGTATTATATTTATTATTCAACCATTCTTGATAGAGATTGGCCAGATGCCTTGGGGTACGGCAAGGACACTTTCAGTGACCCTTCATGCCACAACGTTGACATTTTCTATTCTAGCTTTGCCACTATTATTTTCTATATTTCTCACCCGCTTTTGGGGAGAGTAGGGTCTTTTTGAAGAATTGCCATGGTAATTATTGCAGCCTTTCAACTGTTTACGAACACGACCACTGTTATATCCTTTGTTTGAATATGGTGCAATCACACTTGCTTATGGAAATAAAACAACACCAGTGGGGCGGGTATCGTGTTTTTTCACAAGAACTCATTGTTTTGGTCAGCCACCAAAAGACAAGAAATTAAATCATAACATATCTTGAAACTCTTTTCATGGTATGGCTGATGCAACAACACATTTGAGACATGAAAGGAGGAGAATTTTTTCTTTAATAGATCTTGATCAATCACTTATTCACCACACAGTTTCAGTTGTGAACTGATATCAAAGATAGCAGAATTATACCCACTCACAGATTTGAAATCTTGTCAGCATAAATGCATCAAATCATAGCTAGCTTTTGGAAGGATTACCATTTTTGGTGGTCACATGTTTCTTTTAAACTCGTCCAAAAGGGCATATGAATATTTTACCACCAGGTACTCTATTTTTAGTCCTTCATCATCAGGATGGTGGCGAAGAAAGATCATGACTTTCACCTTCTTTGGCCCGTGACTTTTCCACCTTTTTTGATTGCGTCACCAGGGCCATTCACCTCTTGATGTATTTCAATATCTAGTACCCACAATAAGTAATTTTTTTGGTGACATCAAGAACAATGAATTCTAGTTTTGTTTTGCAAGATTAGCTATAGTAATAATAATAAAATATTTAAAATAAAATTGACCATTCTTACTAAATGAGAACTCCTCAATTTGTTAGATTCTCGTACAAACTCAAAAAATAATTTATAAAAAAAGATCAAATCATTCTCAGGTAGACTAGCCTGCTGATAACGTGTTATAATACAAATATTTCTAAATTTACATGAATGTGAAACAGAGATTAAAACAGTGGAAAGAATAGAAGGGAATTCAAAGGCAATTATGTTAGTACGTAGCATCTTTATTTCATTCTCTTTCTTTACAAACAGAAACATTGCTCCATAGTTTTGCGTGAGGATGACATTTACAACTCATATACAAAACTTTAACCTACATCACATAAACAACATTTATGAAAAGAGTTTTGGATAAATAAGTTAATGAATTTTCAATTCTTTCCATTTAATAGACCTCCATCCCTCTTAATTATGTGTTGATTACATATTTCCATTTTCATGAAAAAACATGTGTGAATTCAGGAATTAGGAGCATATAAACCAAATTCTAATGTGGATTCAAATGAACAACAAAAATTAAGAGCCGGAACAATGCATAAGCAGAGTTGGGTACGTTGTGGCTGGATTGTTGGTACATGTGGAGGAGCCATGTTTGTTTGACATACAAGCATGTGAGGGTATGGGCAGTGGTGGTCTCTTAAAATTAAAAGACCGCTTAAGACACCGAAAATCACTACAGTGGTGATCTCTTGAGTGGTCTCTTAACAAGAGACCACTCAAAGGGCTCTTGGTAAGAGCCCGGTTAAGAGACCATGAAGCCTGACAGACGTAAATGGGCTTGGGGCGCATTTCTTTTTTTTGCTCGGGTGGGACACGTGTAGCCCCCTGAGTGGGCCACGTGTCCCACTCAGTCGCAAGTTATTTTTTAAAAAAAATTTGTTGCGGACACGTGTCACCCAGGGATTGGGCCACGTGTCCGCAACGGTTTTTATTTAATGTGGACGCTGCAAATTTTTTGAATGAGACACGTGTCCCATTCTGGTGGCAACACATGTCCCAAGCGTATTTTTTTAAAAAATTTTCCAATTTTTTTTATTTTTTAAGAATTTCAATTTTAATATAATTTTGATTTTAAAATTGTAATATTTGGTTGGAGTAGATCAATATTTTATTCAGTATTTTCTGTAATTTTTATAGTTGTTATAATTGATTTTCGCGCTTTTTATATTTTTCATATTATTTTATAAAAAAAATGAATTCTCATAGTATTTATTTATTTAATTTTGCTTTAATAGTTTCATAAAAAAAATTGAAATTAATTTTATTTTTTTACGCTTCATGGTATTGACAAGAACGAGAAAAATAAATTATTTAACATATTTTAAAAAAATGAATTTATATTTAAATATTTAAACATTCTATTAAATTTTGCATTCAACTTATTTTTTGTGGATAAATTTATTTAAAATAATATTTAATGGTCAAATAAATGAGTAGGATAAAGAAAATCAAGTGGGTTCCATGAATAGTATATAGTGGTCTCTTAACCATTATGGAGAAAAAAAGAGATTTTCTCTTAAGTGGTCTATTAAGCTGAGGTGAAAGAGAGAGAGAAAAAAAATATATTTAATTAATAAGAGATCGCTAGCGATCTCTACCACTGCCCATGTACTGAGGATGCAGGAATTGTCGGTCCACCCACCGTATAAGTCCGACCAGCATGTAAAAGCTTAAATTTTCACTTCCTTTTTGTCAAATCGTGTGGCTATCACTGCTTGCCTATTTCCCTCTCTTCTACAGGCACCTCTGATTATTGACTTTACAATGTGTACAAAATACGGATTCCCACCGTGCTTGTTTTCTCTTTTTTTTTCCATGGAAACCATCCGGAGATAGGGAAAATTATATTAGGCCTTCTCAGGTCCTGTAAAAGATAAGAACTTAATCAGAAATAAAAGTTGAAGCCTTGGCTTAGTTGATATATACATGAGTGAGCTATAAGCTCTTGAAGCAACATTTGTTGCTTCCAAAATGAAGTAAGATATCTAGCTAATAGTTAGAGGATTACAAAGACACTTAGTAAATTTAGTAGGATTGTCGAACTTATTAGTGAATCGAAGCATCGAAACACAAGTTAGTCAGACACACCCCAAAATTCACTAAGGGGCCTATCCTCTACATAAAGAAAGTAACAATAGAATAGAGGATTGAACAAGAAGGTAGCCAGCAAAACAGGAGTCCACTCAATCCGTATGCATTCCTCGCCATTGAGCCTGCAATTTGGTACAGAATCCACCTACAAGTGACAGTTAAAATCAGTAGCATCCATTCATACAACAATCCTTAAAGAAGGTGTACCTATCTGATCTAGCCTAATTAGACCCTGGATATTATTGGATAGCATTTTAAACCTAAATATAGATGTGCTGGTCTCAGCCTTAAGACATGCCTTAGCAAGAGCATCAGCTACCAAGTTAGCTTGTCTCTGAATATGCACTAGATTGATACCTCCCAAATATTGCTTAGTATCATCAGCTAATTGAAACAATGGCCAGGGAGCTTTTAGTGGATCAGTAACAAATTTAACCGCATTCAGACAATCCGATTCCAAGCAAACAAGAGGAGAGAAACCAACAATTTTCTCACGGGCAAAGAAAATTGCTTTTATTTCAGCTTCCAGAGGGGAATTGGCAGCTGTAAATTTAGTATGAGCAGCAAAAAAACCACCCCTACTATCTCTTATAATCATGCCAATTCCACTCATGTTGGATTGACAACACCATGCAGCATCCACATTAATTTTATAACCCATACATGGTTTAGTCCAAGCAATTTTGAAGATTTTAGGCTTTGGAGGTTGCTTGATCAGAGGTAGAAAAGAATGATCTGCAATGTCTAAGTCTACCTTAGATACTATGAAAACAGGTTTAGCAGTGAACATGTAAAAAATTTGGTCCCTTATGTGAGTTAAAACTAAATCTGATAGTGGAATGGCAGAATCAAATATTACTTTGTTTCTCATTTTCCACAAGTTCCAACATGTTATTACAGCAGCAGATCTAATGATTACTGAATGTAAAGAGCCCAAACCATTATAGGTCAAGTAACAAGAAAGTCTATCCCATATAGATGGGTAATCCCTTCCTGTAATTCCCATGAATGTATGGACTGCTTTCCAAACTTGCACAGCAAATGAGCACGAATTAAAAAAGTGATCCAAAGAGTCCTCATGTTTATTGCACATACAACACTTAGAAGGCAATGAAAATCTCAAATTGCGCAGGACATTGTCAAAGGGAAGAAGTGAATTCATCACTTTCCACATGAAGACAGAAATTTTTTTTTCAATTCTTGAACTCCAAAGATATTGAGTAGAAGTGACAGTACCTCTCTGAGTTCTGAGCAGGAGGTAAGTGGATTTAAATGAAAACTCACCCTTGATACCCGGTTTCCATATGAGTCTATCTTTTCTGTGTGTAAATAGATTAGCTTCCTATAACAATGTAATAGCATGAGGGGGTAGAACTGGGGAAATTTTTTGAAGCAAAACTGATTTGTTAGAAATGAACTCTGAAACTGTGCAGGAATCAGAGATATTAACAAGGTTTTGATCACATAGATCCTCAATGGGACCTATATCTAACCAGTTTGATGTCCAGAAATTGCAATCTCATCTACCCACTATCACCCTGGAGTTAGATTCTACCCAAGCATTTATAGAAATAATCCTCTTCCAGTTAGGAGAAGATCTGGAAGAGGTTGGCAGTGATGCAACTAGATGAGTCTATAAGGCCTCAGCCTTTTGATACTTCCACCATAGCTTAACTGAGCATGTATTTATTATGGTGGTTATTGATCTGAAACCTAGACCATTTTGGTTTATAGGATAGCAAAGTGCATCCCATTTCCTCCATGTTCTTTTAGGTTTTAGATCAGAAGACCCCCAAAAAAATTACTGAGTTTTTTTTCTATGGCATAAATGATTTCCTTGCTGGGTTTTAGAACTGACCATATATGTTGAGGAATGGAGTAGATACATGACTGTATGAGTGTGATTTTCCCCCCAGTAGAGAGCCACCTATTTTTCCAACTCCCAATCCTACTATCTATCTGCTCAATTAAAGGTTGAAAATAGATTTTCCTTGCTATCCCTGTAAAAATGGGAACCCCCAGGTATGTAAAGGGGAACCTCCCAATTTTCATACCTAAAATCCTTCTTATATTACTAACAGTATGTACACAAGCATGTTTCCCTATGAAGATGTCACTTTTACTGTAATTAATTTTTTGGCCAGAAACATCTTCAAATTTAGTCAGAAAAGCCTTAAATCTGATCAAAGTCTGATTTTTGGCTTTTAAAAAGACCACAGTATCATCAGCATAAGATAAATGTGAGATTTGGAGTGCATTACCTGGAAGATCATAATATGCCAATTTACCATTCTGAAAAATGAAAGCTAAACTCCTGGTAAAAGACTCAGAGAAGATATTAAATAGAAAAGGGGAGAGGGGGTCCGCCTGTTTAATTCCCCTTGTAGACTGGAAGTAACCTACAGGCTTACCATTTATTAGTATAGAAAACCAAGCCTGTGATAGGTTCTTCATAATGGTAAAGATGAATTTTGCATTGAATCCAAATTTACCAAGAACAGAATAAAGGAAGGACCACTTAACTCTATCAAAGACTTTCTTAAGATCAAGTTTAACAATGCAGTTGGGGTCCCTTTGCTTTCTATTCAAAAACCTTACCATTTCTTGCAGGTAGATAACATTATCCGATATGTCTCTGCCTTTAAGAAAAGTTGTTTGATGTGGGGAGATAAGTTTTGGCATTAAAGGCTTAAGTCTTTCCATTAAAACTTTGGAAAAATTTTTGTTAAGAACATTGGAAAGACTTATTGGTCTATAATCATCAAAAGAAATAGGGGCTTTTTTTTTGGAATAATGGCAATCCAGGTACTTCCAATACCCCTTGGAATATTGTTCAAAGCAAGAAAATCATTTACAGCAGACAGTAAATCATTAGCAATTATATCCCAGGATTTAATGTAGAACTTAGCTGTGAATCCATCAGGCCCCGGACTGCTGTTCTTATTCAGACATAATACAATGTCCCTAAGTTCATTCAGTGAAACAGGTTGTAGGAGTCTATCATTTTCTTCTTGAGTGATCAATTTAGGAATTTGACTAAGGAAGTGAGACTTGAAAAAATTGCTATCAGAGGAGCTATCATCAGTTAAAAGATCTTGGTAGTAGTGAATGGCTTCATTCTCAATGTCCTGCATATTATCTAGCCACTGACCGTTACTACTCCTGATTTTTGTGATCTTTAATCTACACAATCTTTCCTTAACCGAGTTATGTAAAAAAACTAGTGTTATTGTCCCCTTCCCTTAACCATTTAACCTTTGCCTTATGTTTCCAAAAACTTTTCTGTTCTACTAGAGCCCTCACTAGCTTAGCCTTGGCCTCCTTTAATTTCACCATATTTCCAACAGAAGCATCAAGATCATAAATATGTTCCTGAGTTTGGAGAGCAGATTCAGCTTGTAACACATTATCAGTTATATTGCCAAGTTGTTCCTTATTCCAAATTTTGAGCTCTTTTTTCAGTCTTAAGAGTTTAAGGAAGAAACCAAGCATTCCTGATTTGTGAAGAGGCAAATCCCAGTTTTGTTTAATTACTTCACTGAATTCATTCCTTTTATACCAGGTATTTAAAAATCTAAATGACCTAGGAGTAGATGGGATATCACTGCCAATAGTGAGTAGCATAGGGTTATGATCAGAAGAGATCCTATTCAAAATGTGGACAGAGGAGGTAGGAAAATTAGACGACCAGGAAGGAGTACAGAGACCCCTATCTAATCTTTGAATAGTAGGGTTTCTTAACCTATTATTACTCCAGGTAAACAAATTGCCCACAGTATTAATTTCTTCCAAAGCCATAACATTAATAAAATCATTAAAGTCCCTCATACTACCTAATTTAGGAGTAGAAGAACCTTTATATTCATTTATAGATGTTATAGCATTGAAGTCTCCAATAAAAATAGAATCAGAGTGATTGAGTGACTTAAGATCAGACCAAAGAGTTTTCCTGCCATTTCTAGTTCTGAGACCATAAACAAAGAAGGCATCCATACTTTTATTCAGAGTAAGACTATTCAATAAGACAGCTAAAAATTGTAGATTATCACATTTTACTGTTAGAGATATGCTTGATTTCCAGAATAGCCAAATCTGGCCATTATTAACATGCACACAGTTGTCAAAATGTAACCGTTGTCTATAATAATCACATTGCATGTTTTCATGTTTAGGCTCAATCAAGCATAAAAGCTCAAAGTTGTGCCTACTTATCAAGTTATAAAGTCTTAGCATAGAAGTATCCATTCCCCTAAGATTCCAAACCAGAAACTTAATCTTAAGTGTTGTGTTATTCATAGGGAAACATTGTTAGAGCTTTTTGATCTAGTCATGATAGTATTTAACTGAGTTAAATAGGTCTCATTCCTATGATTAGACACTTTGTCTGTTTGTTTCCCCTTTTTCAACTTGCTTGATCTAGAGTGTAAAACAGTAGAACTTACCTGACTTACCTGAGTAGCATCAATTCCATCACCAGTGTCAAAAGAAGCAGAGTTTGGGTTGTCCCTTGGAGGAGCTTCATCACTGGATATGTCCTCATCCTCAAGAGGGAGGAATCTGTTTTGCCTATGTTTCTGCTGGGAGAAAATAAAGTTTTTAGCAGCAGTAATAGGATTAAAAGGAGAGAAAGGCTTACCCCGTTTACTAGGAATGTCATCCCTAGCAAAACCTGTCTTTGTATTGAGATTAGGTGGAGCAGATAAAGATTGCTTGGTCAAATGTATAGGAGACTGAAGATAAGAACCTGAGAGCTCAGCAGTCTCATCTTGAATCACTATAGGGTATTCAGTATTAGCCTCAAAAGAATTATGCTCCACATTAATTTTCTGATTGAGGACCAAGGATTGATCCCCAACTACATATTCTTTTCTAACATCAGAGTCTAGAACCAACATATCAGATTGTTCAGTAACAAGATTATCATTTGTTAACACATTTTCTCAGAGATCTTATCTGCCCCCACATGGGGAGAAACCATAGCCTCATTCTGATCCACATTTATAACCGAGACTACCTTCTGTTTTGGAACATATCTGAGATTCTGTGAAGACAGTATTTTGAGTTTATCAGAAGCCGAAACACCAGAGCCCCCAGCCTTATTTAGTCCATCATACATCCGACTTACTCCATCCTGAACAGGATCATCAGAACCCCTTTGTTGATCATTAGATTGAGGAACTATCTTACCTTCTCTTAGATCATTATGGATAGGGTTAATTTTATCCATCTTATAGGTCTTTGGTTTCCTAAGTTCTGGATGTAGATAAATGCATAAGTTATCATCATGTCCTATAGCTTTGCAGTGGTGGCAATAAAGGGGAAGATCCTCAAATTCTAGGGGAAGTTTAACCACATTGTATTCTATTCCATCCTCCTCTATGCCCACTCTAATGAATGATGGCTGTTGTTTATTTAAATCAATTTCAATGCACATCTTAACAGCAGATGGTCTAGTTAGGCCAGCAGTAGCAGAATCCATTTTAATGTAATTGCCTATCTGATTCCCCATTGATTCTAGCATGGCAATGTTATAAAAGAAAACTGGAACATGGTGGATAGTAACCCAAACTGGGACTATGGAGGATTCTACCTCAGGGGAGAAATCAGTGGTCCATTTGAGCACTTTCATTGGGACATGATTAAAATTCCACTGACCTTTAATCCAGAGCCTCTGGTAATCTTCCTTGTCCTGAAAGCAGATGAGTACATGCCTGAAATCAATGGATCCAAGCTGAAATTTACCTTTGAAGCCCACAGAGTTGAAAGCCTCGTTCAGGGCAGTCATCGAAGGTTTGCCTCTTGCAAACATACCCACCAGGGCATTTCGATAATGAGAAGCGAGAGTTTCCGCCTCCTTTCTGGTTACCAGGCAAGCTATGTCCCCCTTGTAATGGGTTTTTGGGACGATTTCAGGGTTAGAGGGAAGGGAAACGTTTAACAGTAGGGGTCGGTTACCTAGAGCCTGTAGAAAGGTTTTGGCCGGCGCGATTCCGCCGCGGCCTGGCGGAGGAGCCGCCATATCAGTGAAAAGAAATAAACAGAATGTGACCGTTAGCAGGAAAACCGTGGAGATGGAAAGGAGAAGAAGAAAGGTGAATAGTAGTATGTGTTTCGCACTCAATTTTACACGTAGCAACAGTACTCAGAGATAGCACTCAGAGATTTACCGTGCTTGTTTTCTCATTGTACTCTTCCATTGCTCAAGTGCACGACCCACAGTTGGAAGTTGGCACTCATCTTCTTTCTCTATTCTATAATAAACTTCCTATTTTCTTTTTTTTGTCAATCTCGTAATAAACTTCCTTATTCTGCTCTTTCCTTTTTCGGTAAGAAAAATTCACCTAAAATACCCTCATGATTAGTGCCACATCAGTTGAATTCGCCTAAAACTCATATTTTAGACCAAACCATGACAAAAAGGTGCCACATCAGTTCGTATAAAAGATTGATTCAAAGGCAATTAGGAAGTTTAAATAGGGATGGAGGTAGTATTTTACAATGCTGTTGGTACATAAAAACTAATACACCCATTCATAAAAACTAATACACCCATTCCTCTATCTATACATATGTTTAGAAGTTTGGACACATATAAATAAAATTAGTGGATGAATTTGAATGAATTGGTGAAACTTTTCAAAAATAGTATGTGTCAATATAAAAGAAACAACTCAAAAAGAAAATGTGTCATATATAAAGCAACAGAGGAAGTATAACTAATTTTTCACCGATTAATTCAATTAAATCGTTGAAAATGAAGTATTACTCTGTCCCAGCCGAATGTGCACACTTTTTGGTCAAGTTTGTCAGGTCATGTTTGACCAACGATAACTTTAGTTACGTATATCTCACATGATGATATTGGTGTCTATATACTAGTTGAAATTATGGTCAAACATGTCTTGAGAAAGTTGACCAAAAAGTGTGCAGATTCGGCTGGGACGGAGGTAGTAAGAAAAATCGATAAGAGCATCCACAATGGTAGTAAACTTAAGGAGCACTAAGTGTCACATCATCAATTTTGATAAAAATTAGGTAAGAACCAACTACCAACAATGAAATGATATTTGAGAATCACTTCTTAAGTGCCACATCACCATCTTTAGTATTAATATTTAAACTTTTATTTTTATTTTATAAAATACCAATATCATGCAAATTAAAAATTATATTGCATTGGCTATATAAATATAACACAAACATGTGTATTCTTTCATCCATAATAATATTTTATATAAAATTCATATGATTTAAAATTATAAATATTAATCAATATCATAATATTTTCTTAAAAAACTACATTTGATCCTTATTTCCAAAACGTTTGGAAATATATTCAGCGATATCCGCTCTAAGTTGATGATGATGTCCCAATCCCAAATCTCTGAGCGTTGATGGATTGAAGTTTGAAGTTCTTGAATTAACTCTTCCATGACTTGCATG
This sequence comes from Rubia yunnanensis, assembly GCA_037428765.1. Taxonomy (NCBI): domain Eukaryota; kingdom Viridiplantae; phylum Streptophyta; class Magnoliopsida; order Gentianales; family Rubiaceae; genus Rubia; species Rubia yunnanensis. Next base: position 69,788,916 of record CM075066.1, on the reverse strand, counting down.
GTTGGACTTTGATCTTCTACATTCCAATATAATAGATTACGTGATATAAAATAATAAAAAATACATAAATAAAAATAGAAAATATTTAAATTTAAAATAAATAAATAATCTCATTTATGAAAAAATATACATAATCAAAATTAAACTTTGATTATAATCCAAATTAAAATAAAATATAAAACAAGTCATGCCAAGAGTCCATCATTGATTGGTTGGTCTTGCACCAATAAAGAGCTATCAACTCCTTAAATAAGGAGCAACTTCTTATCAATGAGTGGTTCTTAAAACTCCACAATGGTTCTCCTTAAATACAGAATGCTCCTTATTAAGAAAAGTGGGATTGATGAGCTACCATTGTGGATGCTCTAACTTTCGTAGCAGTTAATTAACATTTAATTTTAAAAAATAACAACTTATACTCTACCGGTTGACAATTTTGTTTCACAAAAAATACTCCCTCTGTCCTATCATAAGTTGCACACTTACTATTTGACAGTCAACACTATCAAACTTTGACCACATATTTGAATAAATGTATAGACAATAATATTATCGTGTGATATTGTTGGATTCGTCGTAATAAATTGTTTCTAAATATTGACCTTTTATTTGCCGTTATTATACGTAGTTAAACATATTAACGGTCAAACATGTTTCTTAAAAATCATAAAAATAATTGTACAATTTATGCTGGGACAGAGGAATTAGTTTTGTAGTAGTTGATTAGATAACAATCTTATGGTTTGTAAGCAACTCTCGAGGTTTGTCCATGAAAAAATTGATTGAGCGAAGTGCATATATAACCCTACATAATTAACGAAAGTGCACATATAACCCTGTGATAATTGAAAGTGCAATTATAACCCTAGATAGTTAGTTTATGTACAAATATAACCTTTTTTGGCAGTATGAGGCTGTAATTAGATGAAAAGACCAATTTATCCCTCTATAAAAAATTTAAAAAAGCAAAAATAGTGAAATTACTTTTCTGCCCGCCCTAATCTCCATCTCTTCTTCTTCTTCTCTGCTACCTTAATCTCCATCCCTGCTGTCCTAAGCTGCTCAACGAACGGCAGCCACATTCAAATCAAACTTAATCTTACCCCCTTTGTACAAGTACACTGTCAAAAAACATTTTAGAACTGCATTATAAAAATATAGAACATATAATTCCATATTCAGAACATCGGTATTATTCAGCAACATTTATTCAACTCCTCAACTCCTCAACTCCTCAACTCCTCAAACCCTTAACCGTACACTGTTCAATTGTCATCGGACAACCAAATCATACGCTATTATCGATTATCTATCATAATTTACATCCAACATTACATCATCGGTAATGACTCTTCACAATATAAAATTTGAACTCAATTACACCGCACAAATTAAATCATTACTACAACTTCAATACAAAAATCAGTGAACAAATCACACATAATCAATTCACACATAATCACGCATCCTCATTCAACACATTCATATAATCAAACCAAACATAATCGTTCAAACCACACACAATCATTCAACACATTCATATGAACAAGATTTTTTTCAAGTACCTCACAAATTACACTATTACTACAAGTTCAATAAAAAAATTAGTGAAAAAATCACACATAATCAAAACACACATAGTCATTCAGCACATTCATAAAATCATGAATTTTTCACGGAGCTGCTGGCAGCACGTGAGCTCCATGCGCGGACCTACTGGCAGCGCGTACTGCGTTACACCGGGTGCACGACGGACTGCAATGGCCGACCGGAAGCTTTAACTACAAATCCAGCAACAATTCACAACCAAACACAAAGAAACAAAGCAGATCTAAAAAAATGAAAAGAAAATACGAACTAAAGGTGGTAGAGGTACAAACCCGGCGATGAAAATGACTAAAAATGAAACCGTGGTCCTGGAGATGGAGACGGCAAAGGCCTGAGCATGGGTAGGAGGGAAGATTCCGACAGCGGAGAAAACAAGGCAACGATTGGGTATTCTTCTTTTACTGGCGAACATTAACGTTCTGGGTATTAAAGATGACTCAGAATGAGGACACATTCGCTGAATGCATCCTCCAATTAACTGAAATAAAAAAAATGCCAACTTCAGAGGATGCATTTGCTGCCAAAAAACATTTGCTCCAATTAACTAAATGCATCCTCATCTTTTCTGCCAAAAACATTAATGCCTAAGGACGCATTTACCAAATGCGTTCTCATTTTTTCATGCAATAAAAAAATAAAAATCATAGAGTATGCACTTAGCAAATGCGTTCTCCACACTTGCATCCATTGATATCTACTATAGCCACAATATAAGAATTTTCTCGAGAAAAGCTCCGCCATTCCACCATTCAGTGCGGTCGCAAAGGAACATTAAGCTGAATGCCAAACGCCAAATGCCGACCTCCAGCACCACCATCTGTACACCACCTCTTCACCGAAGACCTCCAAAGGCGGTGTTCCTCCACTAGAAGTCCGGGTGGTAGCACCAATTAAGCCACCGAGCGCCTCCGTGACAGTCTTGCTTCCACCAATGGCAGATTCAACTTCGATCACGTTCACGAGCTCATATTTATTCTTCAGCGAACCAGCAACGCCACCTGGAGGGTGCAGGGGTGGAAGGTGGTGGTGGCGGGGTCGGCTGGAGGGGTGAGGGCAGTGGCGGGGCTGCCTTGTGGGGGTGGGCAGTGACAACAGGGTTTGAGGAGGGGGCAATGGCGATGGTGGGGGAAAGGTTTTAAGAGATATTTCACCTTTATCGGGGCACTGGAAGGAAGGACATGGCTTTCCTATTGGGCTGCCACTTCATTATGAAATTTTTCTCGTCGCCGGAGAGTAGCAAGCAGGACTTTAGCAGCAGGGTGGAGTGGCATCGGGAAGGCGGTGAGATGGTGGTGGTGATTGGTGGTCGAAGGTGACAGACAGGTGGAAGGGGGCGTCAAGTCTTGATATGAAGGGGTGAAATTGGCATGAATTGGGATTTTTTGGTTTTAGGCATCGGGAAAAATTGTCCTAATACTTTTAGGTGTGGCCCAAGGGTATTTTGGTTCTTTTATGTGTGGTCAACATTAGCCAATGCCGAAAATGGTGTCTTAGGGTTATATTGTCACTTTCATCAACTAGTTAGGGTTGTTTTTGTACTAAACTTTATGTGAGAGTTGTATTGACACTTATTCAAGTAGGATCAAAATGATAATTTCAATATTGCCCAAAAAATAAATTAAAATAGAGTTATGATATAATAATTGATTTAGTTGTAGACAGAAAGTAATTTAATTTAAATATAATTTATTTTACATTTATGACTTCCGATACTCAGCGGAATGCTTTGTTGAGTGGTACCGTTATACTAGCATTATACATGACATTTGGAACAATTGTGAAATAACATGATACACTCTTTTGAAGCAAGCAAGTCTAAAAATACTACCATTGTAGACGCTTTAAAGAATTATTTTATTTCACTTGCATTCCACTAATGAGCTACCATATAGGAGATAATCCAATGATCATATGATGGTCTTATAATTTACATAAAACGAGGCACTAACTCTTCACGTAAGTAAATGATCCTTACTAGTAAGTACTAGGCAACAATGATAACTCCTAAATAAGGAGTAGGTGTGGATTTGGTACAGTTACCATAACTTTTTCCTACTACCACTATTATATTAATATTATATTAACATTGTCGACATATTATTTTTAAGAATCAATACCATATAAAAATTTTCACATACCAACACATCGGTATACGTAAAAGTTGGCTGGTATCAGTATGGTATGCTGGAATACCACTAAGTATAAAATATAATAATTTTTGCTCATAAAATAAATTACAAATAATTAAAATTTTCTATTGTATTAATTTTAGAAAATTAAATATCCTCTAATCATATTAATAAAGTAATATAACATCAAATTAAGAAGTATAATAAGTAATTTATAGTAAATGAAATATAGTTCCGATTTAATTTTTTTTGTAAGGCTTAAAAAAATCACAAGTCAAGAAATCTAATTTAAGAAAATATTTTAAACTTTTACCAATATCCAACATTTTGGAAATAAAACAAAAACAACGTAATTTGAATTGTTGTTTGTAATAAATCAGCCTGTAAATCATAAAGTACGAAGCAATTACAAAAGGTCAACCTATAGGATGAATCCGACAGTAAGTGTATCCCGATAGCAAATGTTCCCAGAAACTAATAACCAACCAGGGATCCTATGAGGCGAAATAACCTCTAACAGGACATATCGCGAACAGGGCGAAGAAACGTAAAAAACGGAACTTCTATTTGTCAACGATGAGCCCGTATAGAAGGTGGTTATCTCCCATCTGTAGTTATCTCCCGTCTCTGATGTATCTATCAAGTGTCAGCTACTCATATTCCTTTCATTCCTTCCTTGATGAGATGCTCCTTTCCTGCATGAAATATGAAGAAGACCAGCAGTTTCCATTGCAGACAATGAAGAACCAGAAATTGCAACAGATAGAATCAACCAATAGTATAGGGAGTTACACGGATTCCTTTGATTCCAATTTTATCCAACAAAATGAGACCTTTGAAAAAAAGTGGAACCATGTCCATGTTAATATCACCATTCAGATTATTTCCAGTAGCATATTTTGCCAAAAAATCAACTGTAGCATTAGTCTCCCTAGGTATGAATGTAATTGGATTAACTTTATGCAACTCATTCAAAGAACTACAAATAGAAAAAACTGTCCAAGGACTAGCCATAGGATCCTGGATTCCTTTTACAGCTGAAAGGCAATCAGATTCAATCACACATCCTTGTAAATTAAGTTCTGAACATAGCTGATATGCCTGTTGAATACCTACAAGTTCTGCATGCAATGGGGATTCTGAGTGAAAGGCATGAGTTCTAAGTTTAATCACTTCACCATTTATATCCCTCACTATCACAGCAGAGGAAGACAAACCTCCAGTTTTCCATGTAGCATCAGTGTTAAGTTTCACATCAACAACCGGCTTTTCCCATCCTACCACTGAAACTGATCTTTTCTGTTTTGTTAGTATATCAGATAAGAGGCCTGCTTGGATTAGTTCTTTGTGTTTTTCTTTTTTGCCTCTCAAAGGGTTTGCAATAAAAATTAGCTTGATCAGGTCCTTAATATGATGGAAGCATGATGGAAGCATGAATATATGGAAGCATGGAAGCATGAATCTATCTTTCTTTTCACAATGTCAAATCTGTTTTAGTTTTATCTCCGAGGCATACTTTCATCTATTTTGGGGCAAATATCTTGCCGCTATGTAACATACTCTAAATCTTCTTGTATTTTTGGTTACTACATAGGCCTGGGGATCCTTAATATAATTTCCTTCACCTACGGGTGTTAACTCAAAAAAAAAAGATACCATGATAAAGTGATTTGCCGTAAGGAATTGTATTATTGATGATTGAATATATAGATGAGTACAATAGACGTAGAATAAGGAAATAGCTCTAATCATACTAATTATAATCTAATTAGTAATATGATTTATTCTAACAATAATGGTATGTTTACTAGAGTGAACATGTGTATAATACATGTATGGTATTCAAAATACTAACAACTATTATAATAATGATTATGTTATGATAGTAATAAAACTAATTATAAATTGAATTTTAGAAAAATGGGACGAAGTTGGACTTATATTTGTTGAGTTGAGCAGAATATTTCGTAGCTAAATTGGGTTGAAGTGGGTTAGCCCAACTGAACTGCAAAAGATTTAATTTTTTTTAAAAAAAATTATCTCATCTATTATTTATGTTTGACACATTATTCATTTTTCGTACGTTTTGTATGATTGTCATATTATGTTTATGACAAAAAGTGAATTAAACTTTTTACACAATTCACTCAATGCACTTCACATATTTTTTTAACTTTAAAAAAAGACCTAAATTTAATGTACCAAAATTGTGTAGAGAGTATTTTTTTTCAAAAAAGAAATATTACTTTTTAATAGCAACTCTTTTTTTATAAATTATATACCACATGTGATGGTGTGAGGGTTGGGGGCTATTATGAAAAATAAATAAAGTACAAGGAGAGGGAAATTTAATACCTTACCTCAAATGAGTCTGTGACTCATGAATCTATACATCACCTATTTTAACCTAATGAGTCATCAGACATAAACGTGGAATAAAATAAGAGCAAAGTTTTACAAAACTTGTTTAATACATCATACAAATAAGTGTTTCACAAAAAACTTAGAAAAATAATACATTTAACTCTTTCTAAAAGATGGAAGGAGTTGTTGATCAGCCCTTAGTTTAGCTCTCAGCTTGGTCGGAATGCCAATCTTCAGTAGGATTGCCATCTGCACTCCCATTCTAATGGCTACTTCTTCAGTGTGAAAGGCTAAAGGTCTCTGTATTGGTCTTCATGCAGCTGCTATCATGTTTCGTGTCTGGTCCCTGATTACAAGTCCTATGCCAGCTCTTCTAGTATCTAGCCATGAACCATCTGCATTTAACTTTGAAAAACAAGGTAATGGAGTCTTCCAAGTTACTTCTTTAAATTTTATTGGCCTTTGAGAGATGCAAACTGGTAACCTGGGTATATCAGATGTTAAATCCCATTTGAAATTCAAATGAAAAGCCAGCATGATGTCATTAAAGAGATGTAATGTTCTTATGAACATTGTGATTATATTTGGCTTAACATTTTCATGGAAGTGTTTGTTTCTGAAACACCAGATAGACCACACTACTATACATGGGATAATCGAATAAGCTCTTTATGCTCAGTATAGTTTGCTTTCAAGTTCCAGTAAAATATGTAACTATCCCAGAGAAAAGGAGTGTGCCTAGAATGGATGTTAAAAAAATGTATCAATCAATGTCCAAAGTTTCACAATTTCAGAGCAAGAGTTAAAGCTGTGGTGTATACTTTCTTCCTAATCCATACAGAAACAATACCTAGAGGGGAGAGTAAAGGAAAATCCTCTAACACATCAAGTAAAGGCAACCGTCTATTTAGCATTTTCCACTTTATAAAACTTATTTTTCTTGGCATCAGAGAAGACCATATATGATTAAAGTTTGAAACCATTGTTCTTTTGTTTCTGACTAGTTCATATGCACTTTTTAGTGTGAACTTGCCATTTTCATTAGGTTTCTAGACCATTGTGTCTTCATATTCAGGAAAGATTTTGTGATTCTTTTCCAATTTAGAAATGATTTGTTCTAGCCGATGGATTCTTAGAGAACTTAGGAAGAGTTGATGATTAGCTGAGAATTCAGCCACTGTGAGTTTTGGAAAAGGTGTTTCAATGTTTCCATCCCAGATATTGATTAAAGGACCATGAGATGTCCAACTGGAATCCCAGAAAGATATATTACCTTTCCCTAATTTGATCTGAGAGTTGGTTATTGCAACTTACTGAATTTCTTTAATTTCGGGCAAAGTTTTTGATATTTTATGACTGTCTGGAATAGACCACATAAACTGAGCCCATTGTGAGTTGCCTTGTTGAAGTTTCCACCATAGTTTAATGGAAAAGATTTGAACCACTGTGTTAAGATTTTTAAACCCTAAACCATTTTCATCAATTGGATAACACAATTTTGGATAAGACCTCCAAACTCTTCTTTTTTTATCTGAGTCTATCTTTGAGTTCCAGATGAACTTTCCAAGTAGTTTGTGGATTACATCAATTGTGTGGTTTGTTGGTTTAAGCACTGTTATCTGATAGAGAGGAATAAAAGCTAAAACATGTTTGATCGGATTTATTTTTCCAGCTTGTGTTAACAACTTGTTATGCCAATTATTAATTTTGGCATGTATGGAGGAAACCATGCTTAAGAAGTAAGCATTTTTTGTCCTTTCTATATAAACAGGGCATCCTAGGTACTTGAAAGGTAAGTTACCTTGTATCATCCATGTTTTTGCTTTAATTTGTGCAATAGTGCTCTGTGGGAAGTGCTTAGAAATGTAAAATAAATATTTTTCAAAATTTACTTTTTGCCAAAGGCCATTTCATAAGATTCCAGAAAGCATATCACAGTTCTTAGACCTGATTTTGAATATTTCATCAGAATGATTGTGTCATCTGCAAATAATAGATAAGAAACCTTCTTGATTGGTTCTGGAAGTTTATAGTGCTGAAGGTTTGAATATTGAAAGAGAAATTTTAAATTCTTTGAGAATGCTTCTGCCATCAAAACAAAAGGCATGGGAGAGAGAGGGTTTCCTGCTTTAGGCCTTGAAAAAAAACCATGGGAGAACCATTTATGAAGATGGAGAAGAAAGCAGATTTTAAATTTCCCATGATTAAGTCAATTATTTGGTTTAAACAACCAAATTTACCTAGTAACTTAGCTAAGAAGGTCCAAGATACTCTATCAAATGCCTTCATTATGTCTAACTTAATTATCATGTTATGGCCTTTTGTCTTTAAGTTAAGGAAGGAAGCTAATTCTTGCATTAGGAGCATATTATTAGAGATTTTTCTACCTGAAACAAAAGCTGTTTGTTTAAGACTAATCAGAGAGTTCAGCAAAGGTTTTAGCCTTTCAAACAATATTTTGGTGAAGACCTTATTGGTAAAGTTGCAGAGACTGATATGTCTATAGTCCTTAAAGGATGAACATTCTTATTTTTTTGGGACGAGGACTATCAGTGTGAAAGAGGTTGCTCTTGGAATGGTAACAGATTGGAAGAAATCTTGGACTGCTTGGAGGAAATCATTATTAATTATGTGCCAACATTTCTGAAAAAAGTATCTAGAAAAGCTATCAGGCCCTGAAGCAGAATGTGCATCCATTTGTTTGATTATGTGTGTGAGTTCATCCATTGAAACTGGCTTAGTTAACTCAAAGTTCATGTCCTCAGTGATTATTCTTGGAATGTTTTCCAATATGCAGATGTGTTGATTCCTGAGGGGTAATTATTTTCTTCTTTTAATAAGTTAGAAAAGTAATTAACCCTTTCTTGTACAATTTCATCTTGATTGTGCAAGACTGATCCTGAGCAAGTTTTGATTGAAGATATTGCTTGCTTTTTGTGCTTGGATTTCACTGATTGATCATAAATTTGTTTGTTTAAATCCCCCTCCCTTAACCATTTGATTCTAGATTTTTGTGTCCAAAAGATTTCTTGATTTTTAAGAGCCATGGTTAATTTTGCCTTAGCTAGATTCAGTTTAGTTAAGTTTTCTGGTGTTTCATCATTTTGAAGATTAGTTTCAGCTTGTAGAAGATCTTCTTCACAAGCCTTAACAACATCAAAGATATTACGAAATGTATGTTTGTTCCATAATTTTAAGGCAGATTTCTAAATTTTTAGCTTAAAAGTTAATCTGTCCATTCATGCCTTATTGGTTTGAATGTTCCAAGCATCTTCAACTAGTTTCAGGAATGTTGGGTGGTTAGTCCAACATTCTTGAAATCTGAAAGGGGTTGGCTTAGAGTCTTTTAAAGCTTCGGAGATGGTGAATATTAATGGAGCTTGGTCAGATTGTGCCCTTGTTAAAGTTTGGATGTTAGAGGATTTGAATATATCCCACCACTGATGATTGAATATACCTCTGTCTAATATTTTCCAAACCCTTCCCTTTGGCCTCATACCTATCCAAGTAAAGAGAGAACCAGATGTGGGAATGGCAGACATGTTGGCTTTGACCTGAAATTGGTTAAAATTTTCTATGTGTCTTTGGTTAGGTATGGAAGGTTCTTGATGTTCAGCAACTGAGTTGATGGCATTGAAGTCTCCAATAAGACTCAAAGGAGAATCTTTATGAGGCAAGATTTTATTCCATAGTTTATTTTTTTCCTTGATTGAATGTTTTCATTAAATGAAACCCGTGATACATTTATTCAATAAGGACTGACTTTTTAATTTGGTTAGAACCATTTGTTCATCAACAGATATGATTTCCACCTTGACTGTGTTATCCCATAGTATCCCAATTTTGCAATTAGGATCAGAGAAGAAGTATTCAAAATTTGTCTGAAAGGCTATGTTTTGTACAGGTTAGCTTCCAACATGGGTTCAATTATGGCAAAAATGTTGATTTTGTGCCTTAGTTTAATGTCTTTAATCCTTTTTTGTGTAGCAGAGTTGCCTACACCCCTGTCATTCCATACGCATGATGTAAGACCTATCATTTACAAGATTTAGGATGTGTCGATGAGGAACGGGTTAAAACCGTTTTAGGGAATTGAGTGTAAGTTTTTTTATTATACCTCTTTGGTCAATTAGCCTGATCTGTTAGTTCTATATTTTTGAATTCTTTGCTGAGTTAAGCAATTGATTGAATCTATTCTGAGATTCAATTAAATTAATTTTAGTCTCTAAAAAGTTTAGAGAATCCTGTGCAAGATTGGTTTCATTAACAAGGGTATTAGGGTTATGGTGTAATGCCTTGTTAGGTTTTGAGTTGGAGGTCAGAAGAGGGAGGTATCCTCCATTTATCTCAATAAACTCATCTCCTTTGTCATTTTGTTGATCCATTTCTTTAATTAGGGTTTCTGATCCATTCTTTGTCTTAGGAGAATATGTTTCATCTTTATTATCAGGAGATGAGGGTTCAGTAATTGGGATTCTATCCTCATTTTTTATTTAATTTTTTTCTACAAGGTTGGTATTGATCTGGCTGTTAACCTCTAATTGTGAGGTTAACTGAATCTGTTAGATCATTTTGCATATTTGAATCAGGACTTTTAGTCATCAAAATTTGAGACACAACATGGGGGCCAGATAAGTCTACAACATGATGAAATGCTCCTGACTGAGTCACTGTCAGAGGTTTAGAAGGAACCTGATTCCCCTGAACAAGGAAAAGTACTTGAGAACTTGCCGGTTGAGGCTTCTCCAAATCAACATGTTGAATCTTCTGCACTTGATCAACAACATTTGCCTCAAAGCCATGTTTTTCAGTAGTTGGTTCTCCTTTCTTGAAAGATTTTACCTATTTAGGATGATTAGTATGCCGCACTGGAATGTAAATTTTCTCATTCATTGTTAAACCATAAGAGTTGCCAACCCTTTTACCTTTGCTCCTTCCCTGTTCTTCCTAGGGGTTGGACTTATTACCTGAGGTTTGGTTCTTATCTTTTGGCCTCTATGATGAGAATTTGGAAGAATTTTTTTGTCAAACCAGCAAATTGAAGCTAAATGGCCTAATTTTAGGTAGTTAGTGCAATAATTGGGGATTCCCTCATGCTCAACATACTGCCTGAAATCAACCTCCCTAAATCTTAACCAGACTCTTTCAATTAGTGGTTTTGTGACATCTAATTCAACATAGACTCTAGCCACATGTGGTCTGGTATTGTTTAGGGTGGCTTTATTAACTCTTACAAGGGTTCCTAGAAAGTTTCCTATTGACATCATAGCTCAGTTATCAAAAAATTGTTGAGGTAAACCATAAAGTGATATCCAAACTGGGGCAATAGGGGAGTCATCATTTGGATTAAAATCAGGCATCCAATTAGTGATTCTCAATGAATAGGAACCGATATTCCAAATCTTATGCAACTAACATCTGTAATAATCGTCAATTAAAGTAAGTTTAATAAAAAATTGACGATTATCAAGGAGGGAGATTTCAGAGTGACCCTTGAAGCATGTTGTTTGAAAATCCGTTTGTAGCTTATCAAGTTGAGGCCGACTTCTTGAAAATTTTCCCACCAGAGTCAGTTTGATGGGCTCTTCAAGTCATTGGCATTCAAGATTGGTAAAATGAAGACCTGACTCGCCTAGGTGTTCGATCTTGGGTTTTGGATTGAATGAAGTTCCATTGTTTTCTGGCTCGGGATCTTGGTCCTTGAGGACTTTATGGAGTTTGTTGTTTAGAGCTTGTATGCAAGAGAAAGAAGAGGTTCCCGGCGGCGGGACCACCATGACGGTGTTGCCGGACGTGAAGAGGGATGGAGAAGACAATCATTGGGTTTTGTGCCAACTATCGCCTCAGAGCAAAAGTCAACGCTTCAAAATCTCACCTTGTTACTTATGATATGAACTCAAACTTAATAGCACCAGTAACCATGGATGAATTATACACAATAGTTAAATCAATGGATCCACACTCAGCATCCGAACCAAATGGATTTTTATGGATTTGTTTCTCACAAATGCTGGGAAATTATCAAAGAGGATCTACTGATGACAGTGAATGATTTCTTAAATCTATCATAAATATGAAAATCAATATCACCTACAATGATAGTTTTAATTCCCAAGAAGGATGTTTGCTCCACTTTTAAAGACTACAGATCTATAAGTCTGTGTAACTTCACTAATAAAAAAATTTCAAATTTTTTATCTGAAAGACTTATACCTATAATGAATCAAATAATAAGTCAAGAGATGTCTGCTTTTAATTCTAGAAGGGAGTTAGCTGATAATGTGCTACTCATGCAGGAAATCAACTAACTTTCTTCACTAAAAAAATAATGGTTGTAACATGATAATAAAATTAGACATGATGAAGGCCTTTGATATGGTCTCCTGGTATTTTCTAAAAAATATGCTCATACTGAAAATCTGGTTAAAATCATACAGGGAAACATAAGTTCAACTTTCTTTTCAATCTTAATCAATGGTACTCCATTTAGTTTTTTTCAAGCATCAAGAGGGCTAAAGCAAAGGGATCCATTATCCTCCTTGCTCTTTGTAATTATTATTTTTGGAACATATTTAACTTTCATTAAAAACCCAAAGCATTTACATCCACCAATTTTCACATGTTCTCATTCCTTCCTATGCAAGATCTACCATATGCTTTGCGTAATATTCATTAAACTTAGGTTCCAACCAACTTCTATTAACTATACACTCCAAAATTTTCCTTGTAATATCTATACTTTTATCTTTTCTTCCAAAGCAAGTGTCGTTCCTCCATCTCTATACTTCATAAATTATTTTAGCAGCTGCAATTTTTAGCATTTGAGCCTTGCTTCTCTTGCCTTTGCAGTTCTGAATCAGCCAATCCATTTCTCAATCTCATGAGCCCGATTTCCTCCTTCATTATTGCTGAACCATTATCAAGAAATCTGAACTTTCTATTTAAATACTCATCTCTTCAGCATTACAAACTTCCACCACACATGCTGCAAGTTTCACATCTATCATCTACTGATGATACAACAATATTTTTGAAATACTCCAAAACTGGACTCCAAACAATAATCAGTTTATGAAAATCTTATGAAATGGCCACTGGCCAAAAGGTTAATTTTGAAAAATATTCTTTTTTCATATCAAAATACACTCCACAACACATTATTGATAACATTAAAGTTGAATAAAAAAATTCTAAAAGGAAATATTCCCTTTAAATACTTAGGAAGTCCTATCTTTACTAGGAGGGCAAAAAATGTCTACTTCCTAAATATGGTAACTTCTGTTCAAGCAAGAATAAATTCTTGGCAAAATACGTTGCTCTCACCTGCATGAAGAATAATTCTCATCAAGCATGTTTTATCATCAATTCAATTACACCTTATCACTGTTTCAAAGTCAACTAAACGCATTATTGACCTAATTCATAAAACTTTGAATAAATTTCTATTTGGCTCAAACTCTAATAATAACCAAACAAAGAGGATCTGGAGATCATACACCAAGTTCTGTTATCCTGAAAATGAAAATGGATTGGTATTTAAAAATCTACACACAATGATTAAAAGGTTTTCAATAAAACTCTGGTGGAAATTCAAAATTGGACAGTTCCCACCTGTAGACAAAATTCATGTGGTCAATTCCTGACCACCATAAAAAAACAAAACAAAAACTTGGAATAGAATAAAAAGAGTTAATGATATTTCTCTGTCCAATACAAGAATAATCATAGGAAATGGCCCAGTCTCTTTCTGGGAAGCCAATTAGACTAATTTAGGTCCACTTTCTTTATTGTGGGAATTTGGTTCAAATTTTCCATTTCCCGAGTTAACAATATCAGATTTCTAAAGGATCAACAATCCTATCTCCAATCACTCAGAACTAATTTTTCACAACAAGTGATACAAAATATGGGAAAAAGTTATCATTTAAACCAACAATATGGTGATACCATGGTCAGAAAGCCTACATATAATGGAAGTTTCAGTTTTAAATCTGCTTATGAGATCATAAGACACAAAAAAAAAACAAAAATTCAGTCTTTCAAACATCTTTGGGCTGCAGTTCTACCTAAAAAGATATTTTTAATTGGAGGTTGCTTAATAGGCTGATTGCACTTTCTGATGGTCTTGAAGGTTTCTCATTCTGTCTTCCTTCTATTTGTTGTTTCTGGTGGAATGAACCAGAAACAATTCTTCATTTCTTTAACTCTTGCAAGGTTATTGGAAATACATGGGATACAATTGATGAGGTTTTAAATATAACCTTAATTCAGTCTAAGTATTTATGGGATAAATTCCTCCAATATTGGAATTTGACTTCAAAACAGAAGGAGTTTAGTATACTAATCAAAATAATACCAAGATAGTCACTTGGTAGGAAGGCTAGAAACAATTTTATATTCAAAAGATATTCAAGCCTTCTAGAAACTCTATACTCATAAATATTAGCTTCAGTTTAATGATATACTGTTAAGTATGAGATTGCCATTTCTGTGGAAGTTATTAATTGTTGCTAGTCCTAGATTACTTTTGCACAGGATAAACATAAAAATGCCACATAAAATAATTTCATGGACCAGACTAGAACATTACAAACTCAATAGAGATGGTTCAGAATCAAAGAATGAGATGGCAGGAGCTGGATGCATAATCAGAGATAATGGAGGACTCACTATTGTAGCTGCTATGAAAGTTTTACCAACTTGTTCATCTATTCAAGCTAAGTCCGCTGCACTATAATACAGTTTACAACTTTGTATTCAACACAAGATTTCAAAAGTTTTGATCGAAAGCGATTCAGAAAACCTGGTAAACATAATCAAGAAGCAGTTTATAATTCCTTTGATGATCATACACGAAGCTATGCAAATTTGGTTGCTGCTCAGTAAACTGGATTTCTCAGTCAAGCATATTTATAGGGAAGCTAACTCAATTGCGGACTCCTTAGCCAAAACAGCTAGCTTACTTCATGTAAATAACACTTATTATTAATTAAATCTAACAAACAGTCGAGGCTTAGCCAAAAATAGTTTTGCAACCAGGACTTATATGAGATACATGCAATAAGAATCATAAACATCCATTGGGATCACATATAATCAATCTACTATCAATCAACACATAGGTCATAGACATCCACCAATGCAATCATGACTTCCTACTTTAACAGATTAATTTGTAAACATATAAATCATAGCAATATGAATAAGATCAATTGACCTAGATGACCAACCTAGATAAATCAACAAAATTCAATTAATTCACGAATATGAAAATTAATACATTATATAGGAATGAATAGAACCTTAATTATGAACCTCACAATGTAAAACGATGAATTCAATCGTTAGATGAAACTAAGAAATTAGTTCTCCATAAATCTCAAAAAATACAAGAGAATATAGATGTGATTTTTGAGTAATGACGTTAGAGTTAGGATTCTCGAACTATGCGTATATCTTGTCTCAAAAATCCTTTTCCTGTAAATCTAATAGATAACTAACTAGAAAGGATAATTATTCTAAGAATAATAAAATAAATATAATCTTGCCAAGAAAGGACTTCTACCTAAAGTACAAACGAAAGTAGAATCTAAACAAGAATAGAATACCTGTGTAGACCTAAAAATAACAAAATTAGCCCATAGAAAATTAGGGTGCTCGATATATGCGCCACTCATTGCCACCGCACGTGCCATCACAAATTACCCACACGGCCACAGACTCATGGTGGTGGGTTTAGGGTTTTAGAAAACCCACATCTACGGACACATGTCCCTCATAGCCTCCTAGTGGATGTGGTCATTCTTCCCGTTCCTCCATTGTTTGTGCCTAATTTTCAACTTTTTGATCTTCAACACTTCACTCCTAGCGTAACTGTGGGTCTTTAAGTCTTTATGTCTTTAAGTCTTTATGTCTTCAATATCCTTGTAATTCTTATAAAGATTTGAATATATTCACTTATTTGCAGCATCTCGTGATTAGAGTATTATGCCATATGTGTGTAGATAAACACTCTAAAGTATTCTAAAAATTACTAGATATACTATATGAAGTATTGCTTATAAAATTCTTCTGTACTTTGATCTTTCTCTTCCTCGAATAAGCAAAATAATACACACTCATGAAATAAATACATAAAAATCAAGATCTAAGCATATATGAACTAATAATCATAGTAATGAATCAAATAAGCACAACACACATGTAAGAGTGGATGTTATCATTCAGAACTATCCTAATACTTCCTTGATTTTTTTCTCATTCTGCTTATGCACATTTTCAGGATTTCACTTAACTACTCTTTTATCACCTTCAAACTAAGCCACTTTTGCCCAGTCTAATATTGGTCAGGCTTACATACTTCTACCTAAGTCACATTCTCGGGTTTTCTTCTCATCCCAAGATTTTGAATCTTTTTTTCCTTTTTCATAAATTTCAAAAATAAATGCAATTTTACAACATACAACATACAATCTTAGCAAGTATTATCCCTCCTACATAATTAAACATTTCATTATTCCCAATGGAAAGAAAGTTAAAGGACAACATGAGAAAAATAATAAAAACTCACTAAGGTGATAAATGAAAGTCATGTTATTGGAAGAACTCACGTTTGGATATGTGTTCCTAGCTGTAGAGAACCTCACGCAAGTCCCTTCCCCGTATGTTCTTGTCTCGTGCATAACTCATATTGCCATTGAGACAGACAATCTAAGAGCGCTTGCACATCATCATCATCCAAGGCATGATTTCTGTGCACATAAGATGGACTGGATTCATTCTGTCAATCTTGCCATCCTCCATGTCAACATATGCAATAATATCCTCTTTGTTATCTCGAACGATCTAGAAATCATGAGTTGTGAGGCTATAAGGGATATGATGTGGAAAACATAAGTGGTGCGAACCATCATTGCAGGAATGCCTGAAAAAGAATTCATCCTTGTAAAAAATAGATTAGCCCTCCTCAATTGGGCTTAATTAAACACATACGAACCGTGTGCGTAGAACTCAAAGACAGGTTGCACAAACCCCAAAGGAAAAGGGTGATCATCCCCCCTATACACATCTTACCCCTAGCCTTGTGTTTAATCTTGTTGCATCTCTCCACAGAGAACTCAACCCAGTGAGGAATAATCTAGCTCTTTGGAATGAGACACTGAATCCACTTGAAGTTACTCATCTTCATCTTCTTGATCTCTTCTTTCCCAAAGAAGGCAAGTGCAAACACCTTGCGTGCTAGCCTTAAGCATGGATGAGCAAGCTAGTAGTTGTGCTCAGCTCAGTTGTTGAATCGTGATCGTGTCTCCACAGTCCAAAATATCCAATACATGTCATGAACATACATCCACTTAGGTGTAGGTTGGTCGTCGATGCCAAAGATTTGTCTCAAAGTATCCAGAGTAATAGTACACAGGAATCCAAGGTAAATAAATGTAATGTGACAAATATGACCATCATCCCCACGAACAATATCAAAGCTAGTCCATGTAGGTGGGGGCATTTACATTGACAAGGTTTCCCAATTCCCATGCATTAATGGCCTATTGGTACATTCTAGAAAACCCAAAGTAGTAAGTATATGAGTATCATGAAACTTGTGAGCCACTACCACCCTTTCACGAAAGTTTTTCAGCATATCAAGTTGAGCTCTAGGGGTTTTCTTCCTAATCCCACCATATTTACAAATAAATCATACAAACTAGGAAGAGAATAGCATATAAACCACAAAAGTGGCTGAAAAATTTGCCATAAAATCCTTGTGGTGATGATGAAGCATAGATGAGGTGGCAGATCATTGGATGAAAAAGTCAATCTCAGCAGCTGGTAGTTGAGTGGTCGGCTGGAAATTGAGCATGGCGGTGATCGGTCAAAAAGTTGGAGAGATGACTAGTGACAATAGTGCCGGTGGTGGTATATATATGAACTACATATACCCAGTCCCAGCCAGTCAAAACTAAGAAGTAAAGCAGATGCTTCGCCATACCAGATCGGCTAGCTAAATACATGGGCCAACCATGCTGCTTTGCCCCAAAGTAACCAATCCTGAGAATATTGTAAAGCACTACTCGCTATAATACCCTCTGCTAGACCACAATCTAAGAGAGGGAAAAATACGTGGGCCATGATCACATGATCAAGACCCTATAAATAAACTAAGAGAACACTCTCTGACAAAGTAAGTGACTTTCACTCTCTGAAATTGACATGCAAGAATAACACTAACTTAAGAATTAGAGCTTCCTCCCGGGGGCCACCTCGGGGACTTTTGCAGGTACTTGAAGAGGCTGGACTCATCATAGCTAGTTTTGGGTACTACCACTACTCAGAGGGAATCCCCCGCATCAGTGGCGCCATCTATGTGGACGTAATTTCTTTCTGGGTTTTTACAGTCTTTGGGAAAGGTTGGATCCCATGCCAGAGCTACCACGCGTCCATCCGACATGCATAGAAAGAAAATGATTCCAAAACCTAAGGTATCTAGAAAAAAACTAGCTAACCAGGGCAGAAAAACTTGTAACAATGGTATATTCGCACGATTGTAAGTTCGTTACACCAGAAAGGGCCTACAAAAAAGGTACGATCCCCTTATAACAATAATTTCTATGTGAAATAAAATAGACACATAAGAAAAAAGACTATAAAATTTCTTTTAAATAGAGGACAATGCGATATAGATCACTTAGCCAGGAAAATAAGCGCACTAAAATCAAGAATAGATGGAGAAAAGTTCAAGTTAGTAAACACAGGCCCAATCCTACCCTGATTAAGTGATTAGATTAGAGGGTTACACAAGACACAGAAAATGATAAGAAACAACTAAAGCCTGAGCTATACAAAACAAACATAGATAGCAAAAACATCGACATAGGGATAGAATAACGAGATGTTATCACGTAAAGGGAACAGTTCGCAAAATGCATCCCGAATCCTAATTAGGTATCGTGCTCAGCTCACTTAATAACCTCATATAATCACAATAACTTAGAAGATAGTCTAGTAACAACCACTAGACTATTGGTCTACTAGAAAAAAATGAATATAATCCAAACAAAATTAGTAAGTGAAGCGACATCAGCATTGCTGGAACAACATTACTACTAAATAAATAAGTGGATTAATTGCATAATCAATAAGGAATTCATTAATATTGGATCTATACAAAAACTAAGGATTACAACAAAATTTCTTGCCTAGCTACGAAGCTTCCCCAAGGAAGAGTTACAAGATATAATTTACGAAGCTTTATATAGATAAATAGTTACTTAAGCCCCTAGCTATGTGCTTGTAAGACTATAAAGGTCCCAAAAGGAGTAGCTAAATAATGATTTCCTATTCTTCAAATGCACCCCCTCTATTTCCCGAAGTGCCCTCGTGAAAGGGCTTCATACTCCTCATCAAGTGGAGAGGGCATACTAGCAAGCAACGGCCGTTTGCTTCACTATTACACCTACTCCACCCTATAACCCAGTTAAACAAACTCGTGAATAAATTCCTCTCTCACGGGTTTGCCAACTGAATAGTCCATCTTTTCCTTTAGGCTCATCCATTGCAAGTTTGAGCATTCCCCATGCGTTGGTTTTCCTTAGCTCTTATGCCCAAGGGACTTGCGAATGAAGATTTTACATCATCCTCCATCCCGACCCCATGTCGCTAATCTTATTGTTGATACAGCTGAAAAATCATAAAAAAAGTGATATGCATCAGATAAAGAGAATTCTAGAAAATTGAAATACATTTAAAGATTAAATTACTTATGACAAGCATAGATATCTTCAAGACATCCTCCAAGGGATGTAATCCAAACTTGCACCTCCAACAACCAGAGTAACTCCTTCATCCTATCAACACATAATGATTTATCACATAATGATTCAGGTGTACAAGATAATTTCATCATTCTCATTTCACTTTCGCAGAAAGACCCATTATACGAGCCGCACATCTTTGGGTATATGTGATAGTTTTCCAATGACTTTTTGTTTTCCCAAGAAATCCAAATATAGTTGAGTTGTGTTTTTTCATTTTGACCAATCATTTCTACGCATGCATTCCTCAACATATATTGGCTCACGATCCTCCTTTTCATTCATTAAGGCACATGCTGCACTATTTATAAATTTATCGCCTACGTTGAATTTGTATCGGTTCCATTTTACACCCGACATGACATATTTAATTGAGATCTCTTTATTATCAATATTTTAGGGTGCATGAAATTCTCCAGGAAGTTCATTTTCAGTCATGTCGTAAGCTTCTTCTGGAATTTTAAAAAATTCTCCGAGAATTTTCACCTCGTTTTTACCATCTGCAATATTTGCTCCTTTATGCTTACATGGATTTTTTTAAAATATTTGAAACCAATTAGCTAGAATATTTTCAATTGTTCCTTTATCTCATTATCAATGGTATGTTATCCTTTAGAGACATCAATTTTAACAGGAACCGACACATGTGATATTGTCACATGTTTCAAGTCAGTAAAATAATATGGCAATCAATTTTCTAATATTTGCAAATGAATTATCTTTTGAACTTATAGTTTACACTACTTTGTACGAGAATCAAAATGAGAGAGAGTAAATTCATTCAAAATTGTTTGCTTTACCAACTGTATTTTCTCTTCCCCTCATATTGGGAAAACTGATTCATTAAAAATGGAAATAGGCAAAACAAGTAGTAAATAAATCTCCCATCGTTGGTTTAATATATTCAATAATTGACTGAGATTCGTACCCAACATATATTCTCAACCTTCTCTGAGGCCCCATCTTTGGTGTTGTGGTGGAGCAATCGGTACATGTATGCTAAGGTGGGATATGTTTGGTTCCAGACCAAAAATCATTTGTTGGGGGGGGGGGGGGATAATTTTATTTTGTTGGCTTGTGCAGACTAGTGTCGATGCATGCAATATAGCATGACCTCAAAATGACACTGGGGGTTTAGTTCTCAACAATGTTGGTCGTACAATTAATTGAAAGTGTTTAATGAACTATTCAACTAGACCGTTCTATGTATGAACATGAGCTCTATGATGTTCAACACTAATATCAATTGACGTACAATAATCATAAAGGGATTGAGATGTAAACTCACCAGCATCATCACGACAGATTATCTTTTATATTGTGATGAGATAACTGAATTATCTCCGCAAGTAATTTTGCAAACGCCAGATTGCGGGTGGATAATTTGCATACATGTGACCATCTCGTAGATGCCTCAATTAAGATCATAAAATAGCAAAATGATCCGCATGGTAAGGGCCCACATATATCACCATGCATGAGTTCCAAAAAAGCAGGAGATTGGATATGGATTTTCACTGGTGATGGCTTCACAGTTAACTTAACTTAAGAATATGCAGTACACGAAAATTTACTGGATTGACGAATCTTTTGGCTCTTCAAACTATGACCTTGTGAATTATCTATTATTCTGCACATCATTATAGAACCAAGATGGCCTAACTGGTCATGCCAAATAGTAAATGTATCTACAAACATATAGTTGCATATATTTCAATAGCACCAGTAAATGTGTAATAGAAATAAGAGAAGTATGAAGGTAATCTTTCCAGTATCATCTTCTTTCCAGAATTTGTACTTATAATGTACAAGAATTTACAGTTACCTTCGTTGCTAGTATCAATATGATATCCCTTTTTACGGATATCTTTAAAACACAACATAGTTCTTTGAGACTTTGGAGAAAATAATACATCAATAATGCAAAAAAAATTCTCCCGGAGCCTCCGATTATTTTGGCACTACTAGAGATAGTACTCACGTTCACTTCTTTTAGCATCAACTCATAAAAGTATTTCTTATTCTTGAATATGGAGTGAGTTGCTCCACTGTCTACTAGACATAATTCTTTATCGCCGAACGCAGAAAGGTCTATATCTTCATCAAATAAAAACTTTAAACTAGATAATTAATGTTATATGAAAAAGAAATTGAAAAAATATAAATAGTTGATTATCTTTTTTTCATAAATTATAAATGAAAAATTTTAATTATGGACATTCTCGTTCGGGCCACCTTCGGGGTAGTTGACAAAGAAATCTGCAACATCCAAAGAAATACAATCAAAAAAGTATTTCAAGGTCATACTTAGCATCTCCCCAAATAAAACTGGTCTCTATCGTATTATATTTATTATTCAACCATTCTTGATAGAGATTGGCCAGATGCCTTGGGGTACGGCAAGGACACTTTCAGTGACCCTTCATGCCACAACGTTGACATTTTCTATTCTAGCTTTGCCACTATTATTTTCTATATTTCTCACCCGCTTTTGGGGAGAGTAGGGTCTTTTTGAAGAATTGCCATGGTAATTATTGCAGCCTTTCAACTGTTTACGAACACGACCACTGTTATATCCTTTGTTTGAATATGGTGCAATCACACTTGCTTCTGGAAATAAAACAACACCAGTGGGGCGGGTATCGTGTTTTTTCACAAGAACTCATTGTTTTGGTCAGCCACCAAAAGACAAGAAATTAAATCATAACATATCTTGAAACTCTTTTCATGGTATGGCTGATGCAACAACACATTTGAGACATGAAAGGAGGAGAATTTTTTCTTTAATAGATCTTGATCAATCACTTATTCACCACACAGTTTCAGTTGTGAACTGATATCAAAGATAGCAGAATTATACCCACTCACAGATTTGAAATCTTGTCAGCATAAATGCATCAAATCATAGCTAGCTTTTGGAAGGATTACCATTTTTGGTGGTCACATGTTTCTTTTAAACTCGTCCAAAAGGGCATATGAATATTTTACCACCAGGTACTCTATTTTTAGTCCTTCATCATCAGGATGGTGGCGAAGAAAGATCATGACTTTCACCTTCTTTGGCCCGTGACTTTTCCACCTTTTTTGATTGCGTCACCAGGGCCATTCACCTCTTGATGTATTTCAATATCTAGTACCCACAATAAGTAATTTTTTTGGTGACATCAAGAACAATGAATTCTAGTTTTGTTTTGCAAGATTAGCTATAGTAATAATAATAAAATATTTAAAATAAAATTGACCATTCTTACTAAATGAGAACTCCTCAATTTGTTAGATTCTCGTACAAACTCAAAAAATAATTTATAAAAAAAGATCAAATCATTCTCAGGTAGACTAGCCTGCTGATAACGTGTTATAATACAAATATTTCTAAATTTACATGAATGTGAAACAGAGATTAAAACAGTGGAAAGAATAGAAGGGAATTCAAAGGCAATTATGTTAGTACGTAGCATCTTTATTTCATTCTCTTTCTTTACAAACAGAAACATTGCTCCATAGTTTTGCGTGAGGATGACATTTACAACTCATATACAAAACTTTAACCTACATCACATAAACAACATTTATGAAAAGAGTTTTGGATAAATAAGTTAATGAATTTTCAATTCTTTCCATTTAATAGACCTCCATCCCTCTTAATTATGTGTTGATTACATATTTCCATTTTCATGAAAAAACATGTGTGAATTCAGGAATTAGGAGCATATAAACCAAATTCTAATGTGGATTCAAATGAACAACAAAAATTAAGAGCCGGAACAATGCATAAGCAGAGTTGGGTACGTTGTGGCTGGATTGTTGGTACATGTGGAGGAGCCATGTTTGTTTGACATACAAGCATGTGAGGGTATGGGCAGTGGTGGTCTCTTAAAATTAAAAGACCGCTTAAGAGACCGAAAATCACTACAGTGGTGATCTCTTGAGTGGTCTCTTAACAAGAGACCACTCAAAGGGCTCTTGGTAAGAGCCTGGTTAAGAGACCATGAAGCCTGACAGGCGTAAATGGGCTTGGGGCGCATTTCTTTTTTTTGCTCGGGTGGGACACGTGTAGCCCCCTGAGTGGGCCACGTGTCCCACTCAGTCGCAAGTTATTTTTTTAAAAAAATTTTGTTGCGGACACGTGTCACCCAGGGATTGGGCCACGTGTCCGCAACGGTTTTTATTTAATGTGGACGCTGCAAATTTTTTGAATGAGACACGTGTCCCATTCTGGTGGCAACACATGTCCCAAGCGTATTTTTTTAAAAAAATTTCCAATTTTTTTTTATTTTTTAAGAATTTCAATTTTAATATAATTTTGATTTTAAAATTGTAATATTTGGTTGGAGTAGATCAATATTTTATTCAGTATTTTCTGTAATTTTTATAGTTGTTATAATTGATTTTCGCGCTTTTTATATTTTTCATATTATTTTATAAAAAAAATGAATTCTCATAGTATTTATTTATTTAATTTTGCTTTAATAGTTTCATAAAAAAAATTGAAATTAATTTTATTTTTTTACGCTTCATGGTATTGACAAGAACGAGAAAAATAAATTATTTAACATATTTTAAAAAAATGAATTTATATTTAAATATTTAAACATTCTATTAAATTTTGCATTCAACTTATTTTTTGTGGATAAATTTATTTAAAATAATATTTAATGGTCAAATAAATGAGTAGGATAAAGAAAATCAAGTGGGTTCCATGAATAGTATATAGTGGTCTCTTAACCATTATGGAGAAAAAAAGAGGTTTTCTCTTAAGTGGTCTATTAAGCTGAGGTGGAAGAGAGAGAGAAAAAAAATATATTTAATTAATAAGAGATCGCTAGCGATCTCTACCACTGCCCATGTACTGAGGATGCAGGAATTGTCGGTCCACCCACCGTATAAGTCCGACCAGCATGTAAAAGCTTAAATTTTCACTTCCTTTTTGTCAAATCGTGTGGCTATCACTGCTTGCCTATTTCCCTCTCTTCTACAGGCACCTCTGATTATTGACTTTACACTGTGTACAAAATACGGATTCCCACCGTGCTTGTTTTCTCTTTTTTTTTCCATGGAAACTATCCGGAGATAGGGAAAATTATATTAGGCCCTCTCAGGTCCTGTAAAAGATAAGAACTTAATCAGAAATAAAAGTTGAAGCCTTGGCTTAGTTGATATATACATGAGTGAGCTATAAGCTCTTGAAGCAACATTTGTTGCTTCCAAAATGAAGTAAGATATCTAGCTAATAGTTAGAGGATTACAAAGACACTTAGTAAATTTAGTAGGATTGTCGAACTTATTAGTGAATCGAAGCATCGAAACACAAGTTAGTCAGACACACCCCAAAATTCACTAAGGGGCCTATCCTCTACATAAAGAAAGTAACAATAGAATAGAGGATTGAACAAGAAGGTAGCCAGCAAAACAGGAGTCCACTCAATCCGTATGCATTCCTCGCCATTGAGCCTGCAATTTGGTACAGAATCCACCTACAAGTGACAGTGAAAATCAGTAGCATCCATTCATACAACAATCCTTAAAGAAGGTGTACCTATCTGATCTAGCCTAATTAGACCCTGGATATTATTGGATAGCATTTTAAACCTAAATATAGATGTGCTGGTCTCAGCCTTAAGACATGCCTTAGCAAGAGCATCAGCTACCAAGTTAGCTTGTCTCTGAATATGCACTAGATTGATACCTCCCAAATATTGCTTAGTATCATCAGCTAATTGAAACAATGGCCAGGGAGCTTTTAGTGGATCAGTAACAAATTTAACCGCATTCAGACAATCCGATTCCAAGCAAACAAGAGGAGAGAAACCAACAATTTTCTCACGGGCAAAGAAAATTGCTTTTATTTCAGCTTCCAGAGGGGAATTGGCAGCTGTAAATTTAGTATGAGCAGCAAAAAAACCACCCCTACTATCTCTTATAATCATGCCAATTCCACTCATGTTGGATTGACAACACCATGCAGCATCCACATTAATTTTATAACCCATACATGGTTTAGTCCAAGCAATTTTGAAGATTTTAGGCTTTGGAGGTTGCTTGATCAGAGGGAGAAAAGAATGATCTGCAATGTCTAAGTCTACCTTAGATACTATGAAAACAGGTTTAGCAGTGAACATGTAAAAAATTTGGTCCCTTATGTGAGTTAAAACTAAATCTGATAGTGGAATGGCAGAATCAAATATTACTTTGTTTCTCATTTTCCACAAGTTCCAACATGTTATTACAGCAGCAGATCTAATGATTACTGAATGTAAAGAGCCCAAACCATTATAGGTCAAGTAACAAGAAAGTCTATCCCATATAGATGGGTAATCCCTTCCTGTAATTCCCATGAATGTATGGACTGCTTTCCAAACTTGCACAGCAAATGAGCACGAATTAAAAAAGTGATCCAAAGAGTCCTCATGTTTATTGCACATACAACACTTAGAAGGCAATGAAAATCTCAAATTGCGCAGGACATTGTCAAAGGGAAGAAGTGAATTCATCACTTTCCACATGAAGACAGAAATTTTTTTTTCAATTCTTGAACTCCAAAGATATTGAGTAGAAGTGACAGTACCTCTCTGAGTTCTGAGCAGGAGGTAAGTGGATTTAAATGAAAACTCACCCTTGATACCCGGTTTCCATATGAGTCTATCTTTTCTGTGTGTAAATAGATTAGCTTCCTATAACAATGTAATAGCATGAGGGGGTAGAACTGGGGAAATTTTTTGAAGCAAAACTGATTTGTTAGAAATGAACTCTGAAACTGTGCAGGAATCAGAGATATTAACAAGGTTTTGATCACATAGATCCTCAATGGGACCTATATCTAACCAGTTTGATGTCCAGAAATTGCAATCTCATCTACCCACTATCACCCTGGAGTTAGATTCTACCCAAGCATTTATAGAAATAATCCTCTTCCAGTTAGGAGAAGATCTGGAAGAGGTTGGCAGTGATGCAACTAGATGAGTCTATAAGGCCTCAGCCTTTTGATACTTCCACCATAGCTTAACTGAGCATGTATTTATTATGGTGGTTATTGATCTGAAACCTAGACCATTTTGGTTTATAGGATAGCAAAGTGCATCCCGTTTCCTCCATGTTCTTTTAGGTTTTAGATCAGAAGACCCCCAAAAAAATTACTGAGTTTTTTTTCTATGGCATAAATGATTTCCTTGCTGGGTTTTAGAACTGACCATATATGTTGAGGAATGGAGTAGATACATGACTGTATGAGTGTGATTTTCCCCCCAGTAGAGAGCCACCTATTTTTCCAACTCCCAATCCTACTATCTATCTGCTCAATTAAAGGTTGAAAATAGATTTTCCTTGCTATCCCTGTAAAAATGGGAACCCCCAGGTATGTAAAGGGGAACCTCCCAATTTTCATACCTAAAATCCTTCTTATATTACTAACAGTATGTACACAAGCATGTTTCCCTATGAAGATGTCACTTTTACTGTAATTAATTTTTTGGCCAGAAACATCTTCAAATTTAGTCAGAAAAGCCTTAAATCTGATCAAAGTCTGATTTTTGGCTTTTAAAAAGACCACAGTATCATCAGCATAAGATAAATGTGAGATTTGGAGTGCATTACCTGGAAGATCATAATATGCCAATTTACCATTCTGAAAAATGAAAGCTAAACTCCTGGTAAAAGACTCAGAGAAGATATTAAATAGAAAAGGGGAGAGGGGGTCCGCCTGTTTAATTCCCCTTGTAGACTGGAAGTAACCTACAGGCTTACCATTTATTAGTATAGAAAACCAAGCCTGTGATAGGTTCTTCATAATGGTAAAGATGAATTTTGCATTGAATCCAAATTTACCAAGAACAGAATAAAGGAAGGACCACTTAACTCTATCAAAGACTTTCTTAAGATCAAGTTTAACAATGCAGTTGGGGTCCCTTTGCTTTCTATTCAAAAACCTTACCATTTCTTGCAGGTAGATAACATTATCCGATATGTCTCTGCCTTTAAGAAAAGTTGTTTGATGTGGGGAGATAAGTTTTGGCATTAAAGGCTTAAGTCTTTCCATTAAAACTTTGGAAAAATTTTTGTTAAGAACATTGGAAAGACTTATTGGTCTATAATCATCAAAAGAAATAGGGGCTTTTTTTTTGGAATAATGGCAATCCAGGTACTTCCAATACCCCTTGGAATATTGTTCAAAGCAAGAAAATCATTTACAGCAGACAGTAAATCATTAGCAATTATATCCCAGGATTTAATGTAGAACTTAGCTGTGAATCCATCAGGCCCCGGACTGCTGTTCTTATTCAGACATAATACAATGTCCCTAAGTTTATTCAGTGAAACAGGTTGTAGGAGTCTATCATTTTCTTCTTGAGTGATCAATTTAGGAATTTGACTAAGGAAGTGAGACTTGAAAAAATTGCTATCAGAGGAGCTATCATCAGTTAAAAGATCTTGGTAGTAGTGAATGGCTTCATTCTCAATGTCCTGCATATTATCTAGCCACTGACCGTTACTACTCCTGATTTTTGTGATCTTTAATCTACACAATCTTTCCTTAACCGAGTTATGTAAAAAAACTAGTGTTATTGTCCCCTTCCCTTAACCATTTAACCTTTGCCTTATGTTTCCAAAAACTTTTCTGTTCTACTAGAGCCCTCACTAGCTTAGCCTTGGCCTCCTTTAATTTCACCATATTTCCAACAGAAGCATCAAGATCATAAATATGTTCCTGAGTTTGGAGAGCAGATTCAGCTTGTAACACATTATCAGTTATATTGCCAAGTTGTTCCTTATTCCAAATTTTGAGCTCTTTTTTCAGTCTTAAGAGTTTAAGGAAGAAACCAAGCATTCCTGATTTGTGAAGAGGCAAATCCCAGTTTTGTTTAATTACTTCACTGAATTCATTCCTTTTATACCAGGTATTTAAAAATCTAAATGACCTAGGAGTAGATGGGATATCACTGCCAATAGTGAGTAGCATAGGGTTATGATCAGAAGAGATCCTATTCAAAATGTGGACAGAGGAGGTAGGAAAATTAGACGACCAGGAAGGAGTACAGAGACCCCTATCTAATCTTTGAATAGTAGGGTTTCTTAACCTATTATTACTCCAGGTAAACAAATTGCCCACAGTATTAATTTCTTCCAAAGCCATAACATTAATAAAATCATTAAAGTCCCTCATACTACCTAATTTAGGAGTAGAAGAACCTTTATATTCATTTATAGATGTTATAGCATTGAAGTCTCCAATAAAAATAGAATCAGAGTGATTGAGTGA
The DNA here is from genome assembly GCA_037428765.1 of Rubia yunnanensis. Lineage (NCBI taxonomy): Eukaryota > Viridiplantae > Streptophyta > Magnoliopsida > Gentianales > Rubiaceae > Rubia > Rubia yunnanensis. The sequence continues at coordinate 69,759,754 of CM075066.1, read as the reverse complement.
CTTAAGATCAGACCAAAGAGTTTTCCTGCCATTTCTAGTTCTGAGACCATAAACAAAGAAGGCATCCATACTTTTATTCAGAGTAAGGCTATTCAATAAGACAGCTAAAAATTGTAGATTATCACATTTTACTGTTAGAGATATGCTTGATTTCCAGAATAGCCAAATCTGGCCATTATTAACATGCACACAGTTGTCAAAATGTAACCGTTGTCTATAATAATCACATTGCATGTTTTCATGTTTAGGCTCAATCAAGCATAAAAGCTCAAAGTTGTGCCTACTTATCAAGTTATAAAGTCTTAGCATAGAAGTATCCATTCCCCTAAGATTCCAAACCAGAAACTTAATCTTAAGTGTTGTGTTATTCATAGGGAAACATTGTTAGAGCTTTTTGATCTAGTCATGATAGTATTTAACTGAGTTAAATAGGTCTCATTCCTATGATTAGACACTTTGTCTGTTTGTTTCCCCTTTTTCAACTTGCTTGATCTAGAGTGTAAAACAGTAGAACTTACCTGACTTACCTGAGTAGCATCAATTCCATCACCAGTGTCAAAAGAAGCAGAGTTTGGGTTGTCCCTTGGAGGAGCTTCATCACTGGATATGTCCTCATCCTCAAGAGGGAGGAATCTGTTTTGCCTATGTTTCTGCTGGGAGAAAATAAAGTTTTTAGCAGCAGTAATAGGATTAAAAGGAGAGAAAGGCTTACCCCGTTTACTAGGAATGTCATCCCTAGCAAAACCTGTCTTTGTATTGAGATTAGGTGGAGCAGATAAAGATTGCTTGGTCAAATGTATAGGAGACTGAAGATAAGAACCTGAGAGCTCAGCAGTCTCATCTTGAATCACTATAGGGTATTCACTATTAGCCTCAAAAGAATTATGCTCCACATTAATTTTCTGATTGAGGACCAAGGATTGATCCCCAACTACATATTCTTTTCTAACATCAGAGTCTAGAACCAACATATCGGATTGTTCAGTAACAAGATTATCATTTGTTAACACATTTTCTCAGAGATCTTATCTGCCCCCACATGGGGAGAAACCATAGCCTCATTCTGATCCACATTTATAACCGAGACTACCTTCTGTTTTGGAACATATCTGAGATTCTGTGAAGACAGTATTTTGAGTTTATCAGAAGCCGAAACACCAGAGCCCCCAGCCTTATTTAGTCCATCATACATCCGACTTACTCCATCCTGAACAGGATCATCAGAACCCCTTTGTTGATCATTAGATTGAGGAACTATCTTACCTTCTCTTAGATCATTATGGATAGGGTTAATTTTATCCATCTTATAGGTCTTTGGTTTCCTAAGTTCTGGATGTAGATAAATGCATAAGTTATCATCATGTCCTATAGCTTTGCAGTGGTGGCAATAAAGGGGAAGATCCTCAAATTCTAGGGGAAGTTTAACCACATTGTATTCTATTCCATCCTCCTCTATGCCCACTCTAATGAATGATGGCTGTTGTTTATTTAAATCAATTTCAATGCACATCTTAACAGCAGATGGTCTAGTTAGGCCAGCAGTAGCAGAATCCATTTTAATGTAATTGCCTATCTGATTCCCCATTGATTCTAGCATGGCAATGTTATAAAAGAAAACTGGAACATGGTGGATAGTAACCCAAACTGGGACTATGGAGGATTCTACCTCAGGGGAGAAATCAGTGGTCCATTTGAGCTCTTTCATTGGGACATGATTAAAATTCCACTGACCTTTAATCCAGAGCCTCTGGTAATCTTCCTTGTCCTGAAAGCAGATGAGTACATGCCTGAAATCAATGGATCCAAGCTGAAATTTACCTTTGAAGCCCACAGAGTTGAAAGCCTCGTTCAGGGCAGTCATCGAAGGTTTGCCTCTTGCAAACATACCCACCAGGGCATTTCGATAATGAGAAGCGAGAGTTTCCGCCTCCTTTCTGGTTACCAGGCAAGCTATGTCCCCCTTGTAATGGGTTTTTGGGACGATTTCAGGGTTAGAGGGAAGGGAAACGTTTAACGGTAGGGGTCGGTTACCTAGAGCCTGTAGAAAGGTTTTGGCCGGCGCGATTCCGCCGCGGCCTGGCGGAGGAGCCGCCATATCAGTGAAAAGAAATAAACAGAATGTGACCGTTAGCAGGAAAACCGTGGAGATGGAAAGGAGAAGAAGAAAGGTGAATAGTAGTATGTGTTTCGCACTCAATTTTACACGTAGCAACAGTACTCAGAGATAGCACTCAGAGATTTACCGTGCTTGTTTTCTCATTGTACTCTTCCATTGCTCAAGTGCACGACCCACAGTTGGAAGTTGGCACTCATCTTCTTTCTCTATTCTATAATAAACTTCCTATTTTCTTTTTTTTGTCAATCTCGTAATAAACTTCCTTATTCTGCTCTTTCCTTTTTCGGTAAGAAAAATTCACCTAAAATACCCTCATGATTAGTGCCACATCAGTTGAATTCGCCTAAAACTCATATTTTAGACCAAACCATGACAAAAAGGTGCCACATCAGTTCGTATAAAAGATTGATTCAAAGGCAATTAGGAAGTTTAAATAGGGATGGAGGTAGTATTTTACAATGCTGTTGGTACATAAAAACTAATACACCCATTCATAAAAACTAATACACCCATTCCTCTATCTATACATATGTTTAGAAGTTTGGACACATATAAATAAAATTAGTGGATGAATTTGAATGAATTGGTGAAACTTTTCAAAAATAGTATGTGTCAATATAAAAGAAACAACTCAAAAAGAAAATGTGTCATATATAAAGCAACAGAGGAAGTATAACTAATTTTTCACCGATTAATTCAATTAAATCGTTGAAAATGAAGTATTACTCTGTCCCAGCCGAATGTGCACACTTTTTGGTCAAGTTTGTCAGGTCATGTTTGACCAACGATAACTTTAGTTACGTATATCTCACATGATGATATTGGTGTCTATATACTAGTTGAAATTATGGTCAAACATGTCTTGAGAAAGTTGACCAAAAAGTGTGCAGATTCGGCTGGGACGGAGGTAGTAAGAAAAATCGATAAGAGCATCCACAATGGTAGTAAACTTAAGGAGCACTAAGTGTCACATCATCAATTTTGATAAAAATTAGGTAAGAACCAACTACCAACAATGAAATGATATTTGAGAATCACTTCTTAAGTGCCACATCACCATCTTTAGTATTAATATTTAAACTTTTATTTTTATTTTATAAAATACCAATATCATGCAAATTAAAAATTATATTGCATTGGCTATATAAATATAACACAAACATGTGTATTCTTTCATCCATAATAATATTTTATATAAAATTCATATGATTTAAAATTATAAATATTAATCAATATCATAATATTTTCTTAAAAAACTACATTTGATCCTTATTTCCAAAACGTTTGGAAATATATTCAGCGATATCCGCTCTAAGTTGATGATGATGTCCCAATCCCAAATCTCTGAGCGTTGATGGATTGAAGTTTGAAGTTCTTGAATTAACTCTTCCATGACTTGCATGGTTGGACTTTGATCTTCTACATTCCAATATAATAGATTACGTGATATAAAATAATAAAAAATACATAAATAAAAATAGAAAATATTTAAATTTAAAATAAATAAATAATCTCATTTATGAAAAAATATACATAATCAAAATTAAACTTTGATTATAATCCAAATTAAAATAAAATATAAAACAAGTCATGCCAAGAGTCCATCATTGATTGGTTGGTCTTGCACCAATAAAGAGCTATCAACTCCTTAAATAAGGAGCAACTTCTTATCAATGAGTGGTTCTTAAAACTCCACAATGGTTCTCCTTAAATACAGAATGCTCCTTATTAAGAAAAGTGGGATTGATGAGCTACCATTGTGGATGCTCTAACTTTCGTAGCAGTTAATTAACATTTAATTTTAAAAAATAACAACTTATACTCTACCGGTTGACAATTTTGTTTCACAAAAAATACTCCCTCTGTCCTATCATAAGTTGCACACTTACTATTTGACAGTCAACACTATCAAACTTTGACCACATATTTGAATAAATGTATAGACAATAATATTATCGTGTGATATTGTTGGATTCGTCGTAATAAATTGTTTCTAAATATTGACCTTTTATTTGCCGTTATTATACGTAGTTAAACATATTAACGGTCAAACATGTTTCTTAAAAATCATAAAAATAATTGTACAATTTATGCTGGGACAGAGGAATTAGTTTTGTAGTAGTTGATTAGATAACAATCTTATGGTTTGTAAGCAACTCTCGAGGTTTGTCCATGAAAAAATTGATTGAGCGAAGTGCATATATAACCCTACATAATTAACGAAAGTGCACATATAACCCTGTGATAATTGAAAGTGCAATTATAACCCTAGATAGTTAGTTTATGTACAAATATAACCTTTTTTGGCAGTATGAGGCTGTAATTAGATGAAAAGACCAATTTATCCCTCTATAAAAAATTTAAAAAAGCAAAAATAGTGAAATTACTTTTCTGCCCGCCCTAATCTCCATCTCTTCTTCTTCTTCTCTGCTACCTTAATCTCCATCCCCGCTGTCCTAAGCTGCTCAACGAACGGCAGCCACATTCAAATCAAACTTAATCTTACCCCCTTTGTACAAGTACACTGTCAAAAAACATTTTAGAACTGCATTATAAAAATATAGAACATATAATTCCATATTCAGAACATCGGTATTATTCAGCAACATTTATTCAACTCCTCAACTCCTCAACTCCTCAAACCCTTAACCGTACACTGTTCAATTGTCATCGGACAACCAAATCATACACTATTATCGATTATCTATCATAATTTACATCCAACATTACATCATCGGTAATGACTCTTCACAATATAAATTTGAACTCAATTACACCGCACAAATTAAATCATTACTACAACTTCAATACAAAAATCAGTGAACAAATCACACATAATCAATTCACACATAATCACGCATCCTCATTCAACACATTCATATAATCAAACCAAACATAATCGTTCAAACCACACACAATCATTCAACACATTCATATGAACAAGATTTTTTTCAAGTACCTCACAAATTACACTATTACTACAAGTTCAATAAAAAAATTAGTGAAAAAATCACACATAATCAAAACACACATAGTCATTCAGCACATTCATAAAATCATGAATTTTTCACGGAGCTGCTGGCAGCACGTGAGCTCCATGCGCGGACCTACTGGCAGCGCGTACTGCATTACACCGGGTGCACGACGGACTGCAATGGCCGACCGGAAGCTTTAACTACAAATCCAGCAACAATTCACAACCAAACACAAAGAAACAAAGCAGATCTAAAAAAATGAAAAGAAAATACGAACTAAAGGTGGTAGAGGTACAAACCCGGCGATGAAAATGACTAAAAATGAAACCGTGGTCCTGGAGATGGAGACGGCAAAGGCCTGAGCATGGGTAGGAGGGAAGATTCCGACAGCGGAGAAAACAAGGCAACGATTGGGTATTCTTCTTTTACTGGCGAACATTAACGTTCTGGGTATTAAAGATGACTCAGAATGAGGACACATTCGCTGAATGCATCCTCCAATTAACTGAAATAAAAAAAATGCCAACTTCAGAGGATGCATTTGCTGCCAAAAAACATTTGCTCCAATTAACTAAATGCATCCTCATCTTTTCTGCCAAAAACATTAATGCCTGAGGACGCATTTACCAAATGCGTTCTCATTTTTTCATGCAATAAAAAAAATAAAAATCATAGAGTATGCACTTAGCAAATGCGTTCTCCACACTTGCATCCATTGATATCTACTATAGCCACAATATAAGAATTTTCTCGAGAAAAGCTCCGCCATTCCACCATTTAGTGCGGTCGCAAAGGAACATTAAGCTGAATGCCAAACGCCAAATGCCGACCTCCAGCACCACCATCTGTACACCACCTCTTCACCGAAGACCTCCAAAGGCGGTGTTCCTCCACTAGAAGTCCGGGTGGTAGCACCAATTAAGCCACCGAGCGCCTCCGTGACAGTCTAGCTTCCACCAATGGCAGATTCAACTTCGATCACGTTCACGAGCTCATATTTATTCTTCAGCGAACCAGCAACGCCACCTGGAGGGTGCAGGGGTGGAAGGTGGTGGTGGCGGGGTCGGCTGGAGGGGTGAGGGCAGTGGCGGGGCTTCCTTGTGGGGGTGGGCAGTGACAACAGGGTTTGAGGAGGGGGCAATGGCGATGGTGGGGGAAAGGTTTTAAGAGATATTTCACCTTTATCGGGGCACTGGAAGGAAGGACATGGCTTTCCTATTGGGCTGCCACTTCATTATGAAATTTTTCTCGTCGCCGGAGAGTAGCAAGCAGGACTTTAGCAGCAGGGTGAAGTGGCATCGGGAAGGCGGTGAGATGGTGGTGGTGATTGGTGGTCGAAGGTGACAGACAGGTGGAAGGGGGCGTCAAGTCTTGATATGAAGGGGTGAAATTGGCATGAATTGGGATTTTTTGGTTTTAGGCATCGGGAAAAATTGTCCTAATACTTTTAGGTGTGGCCCAAGGGTATTTTGGTTCTTTTATGTGTGGTCAACATTAGCCAATGCCGAAAATGGTGTCTTAGGGTTATATTGTCACTTTCATCAACTAGTTAGGGTTGTTTTTGTACTAAACTTTATGTGAGAGTTGTATTGACACTTATTCAAGTAGGATCAAAATGATAATTTCAATATTGCCCAAAAAATAAATTAAAATAGAGTTATGATATAATAATTGATTTAGTTGTAGACAGAAAGTAATTTAATTTAAATATAATTTATTTTACATTTATGACTTCCGATATTCAGCGGAATGCTTTGTTGAGTGGTACCGTTATACTAGCATTATACATGACATTTGGAACAATTGTGAAATAACATGATACACTCTTTTGAAGCAAGCAAGTCTAAAAATACTACCATTGTAGACGCTTTAAAGAATTATTTTATTTCACTTGCATTCCACTAATGAGCTACCATATAGGAGATAATCCAATGATCATATGATGGTCAGTTAATTTACATAAAACGAGGCACTAACTCTTCACGTAAGTAAATGATCCTTACTAGTAAGTACTAGGCAACAATGATAACTCCTAAATAAGGAGTAGGTGTGGATTTGGTACAGTTACCATAACTTTTTCCTACTACCACTATTATATTAATATTATATTAACATTGTCGACATATTATTTTTAAGAATCAATACCATATAAAAATTTTCACATACCAACACATCGGTATACGTAAAAGTTGGCTGGTATCAGTATGGTATGCTGGAATACCACTAAGTATAAAATATAATAATTTTTGCTCATAAAATAAATTACAAATAATTAAAATTTTCTATTGTATTAATTTTAGAAAATTAAATATCCTCTAATCATATTAATAAAGTAATATAACATCAAATTAAGAAGTATAATAAGTAATTTATAGTAAATGAAATATAGTTCCGATTTAATTTTTTTTGTAAGGCTTAAAAAAATCACAAGTCAAGAAATCTAATTTAAGAAAATATTTTAAACTTTTACCAATATCCAACATTTTGGAAATAAAACAAAAACAACGTAATTTGAATTGTTGTTTGTAATAATATTAGCAAATGACTAAATCTTAATTATTCACATTTCACATAATAATAGTTATATTTTTAAGAGATACATATGTGGTACGGTATGATCACTAGTGTAGGAATGGGGGATTAAAGACGGTTTCATTGGACCAGAGAAGGCAAATTTTTGGTTCCTTCTCTGGTAGTGCCTTTGATCGTCACTGATCAAAGGCGGTTCCGAGAAGCGCCTTCTATCGCACACGAAATAGGTACCGATTCGAAACCTCTTTCAGCTGTCCCCAAAAAAATGTTCTGAACTCGGAACCTATTAATCAGGTTACAAAAAAAGGCTGCAGAAAACCAAGGTTTCTGGCAGCAAATAATAGAACCGGTTCGACCAAAAATAAATAGAACCCGATTTCAAATTTGACAAACACAACAAATCTAAACCTTAAACGAACATATCTAAATAAGAATCACATATTGTAAGCAGATCTAAACATATCTGAACATGAAAAATGTAACCAAAAATAATTTTTACAGATTTGTAAACCCGATTCACAACGGAGGAGGAGATACGGCGGGCATCAGAGGAGATGTGGCGGGTAGCGGAGGAGACGTGGCTGGGCGGAGGAGGCAGAGGAGACGCGGCTCGGCGGAGGAAACGGAAGTGTGGCGGCAGTGAAGGGTGGATGGTGGAGGAAGAATGTATCGCAGAGGAAGAGAGAAAGGTGGAGGCGTATGCCTTAGTAAAAAAATGAAGTCAAACATTAAACCTTAGCTGCTACTTTTATACTTGGCCATTAAAGGGACCAATTAATAAGCCCAAGTGCAGCCCATTAAAGGTGGACCTGAAGAACTTCCAGTAAGAATCGCCTTTGATCAATTTTGAACCGACTTTAATTGGACCTGAAATCACTTCCGATATTGAAAGTAGCCAGGGAATGCGGTTCCTTCCCCAAATTTTATAACCGCCTTTGAATGGTGCATTTAATCACAAGCTTTCCACTAGTGAGTAATACTATGGTAATATTTTATCCATACCATTACCATACCATCACAAATGTGTGGTACGGTAGTAACATACCACATCATCGGTATATTCGGTACAAATGGTACGTGGTTCGGTTGGTAAGTTGGTTAGTATGCTATTTTGGCTCAAAATGCTAGCCCTAATAAGGAGTACTTTTTTTTTTAATTAAATCATCCTTAGATGGGGGAAATTATATTAGGCCTTCCCAAGCCTTAAAATAAACAAAAACTAAAAGGTAAAGAAAGAGAGAAGCCATTGGCTTAGTTGATATGTACATTTGTGTCCCATAGGCTCATTGAAGCAACATTTGTTGCTTCCAAAATGAATAAAAGAGTATAGCTAATTGTGAGAGGATTACTAAACTCTTAGTTGATAATGGAGATCATCGAACTTATTAGTGGATCGTAATGACGAAACACTGGTCAGTCAAAATCACCCCATCTAAAACTAAGAAGCTTATCCCCTGTAAAGATAAACAGTGGAAAGAAAAACTTCGATATCCAAAAAAAGTTCCATCAAGCAACTCATCACTGTAACCGAGAGCAGCCATGAAGCATCTAGTAGCATCCCTCAAGCATCAAGCAAACCAGCAATGAAGGACAATTAACCATTGCGAATTCCTGAATCTTCATGGAAAATTCTCCATGTTGTGCATCCTTGTGGTCGTAGTAAAATCAAACTGCCTCCTTGTGCCTACAAAAGGTGAAAACATTTAATCAGTAGCATCCATACTATGTGAAATTCGTAAGGAGGGAGTCCCTAACTGATCAAGCCTAATCAGACCCTGAATATGATTAGGTAACATATGAAAAGAGAAAAAGGATTCACTTGTCCCATCTTTGAGGCATTTCTTTGCTAGTGCATCAGCTACAAGATTTGCTTGCCTCAAAATATGAGTAAGTTTGAATGGACTCAGAGATTGTTTAATTTCATCCGCAAGTTGGAACAATTGCCAAGGGGCAAGTAACGGATCTGATGCTGACAAGACAGCATTCTTACAATCGGATTCTATGCATACATTTACCATAGAACCATCAATTTTTGATATGGAAAACTGTATTGCCCTCATTTCAGCCTCTTGAGGAGATTTAGCATTTGAAATTTGAGTATGAGCAACAATAAAATTACCCCTACTATCTCTTAGGATCATGCTAAATCCAGTCAAGTTCAGATGGGAATTCCAAGCAGCATCAACATTTAGTTTATATCCCCTGATAGGTTTAGACCAAGCAATTTTAAAGATTTTCGGTTTAGGAGGGAGCTTGATCAGTGGCAGAAAAGAGTGATTAGCAATATCTTTGTCAAAATTTGATCTAATGAAAGCAGGTTTAGCAGTGAACATATAGAAAATTTGTTCTTTGATGCTTGCTATCACCACACCTGTCATAGGCAAAGCTGAATCAAAAATGATTCTATTTCTCATTTTCCACAATTGCCAACAAGTTATTACAGCTGCAGATTTTATGATATCATTATGAAGGGCACTTGTACCCGAGATAGTTAGATAGCAAGAGAGTCTCTCCCAAATAGAGGAGTAATCAGCAGCAGTAATCCCCATGAAAGAATGAACATTTTCCCAAATTTGAATTGAAAATGTGCAGGAGTTGAAAAAATGGTCTAAAGAGTCCTCATGATTATTACACATACAACATCTTGAAGTCAATGAGAATCTCAGTTTGCGCAGCACATTATCGAAAGGGAGCAAAGAATTCATCATTTTCCACATAAAAATAGAAACTTTTTTCTCAATTCTAGTATTCCACAAGTACTGAGCAGATTGGATATTACCTCTTTGGTGTCGTAGCAATATGTAAGTAGCTTTAAAGGAGAAATCACCATTTGTACCTGGTTTCCAAATGAGTCTATCCTTTCTATGCGGAGATAGGGTTGCTTCCTGCAATAAAGTGGCAGTATGAGAAGGGAGAAATGGAGCAATTTCTTGAAGCCAAGAAGCTTTATGTTTGATGAAGTCAGAAACAGTGCTTGATTGAGGGATATTTACAGTAATAGGATTACACCAATCCTCAACCGATCCTATACCTAACCAATTTGAAGTCCAAAAGTTACAGTCTCCGTTTCCCACTATAACCCTAGAGTTAGCTTCTGCCCAACTATTAATATCACAAATTCTCCTCCAATTTTGAGAGGTTCTATAGGATGAAGGTAGAGATGCCAGAAGGGAAGACCAAAGTACTTCTCCCTTTTGGAATTTCCACCACAACCTAACAGAGCATGTCTTTAGGATTGTATGAATAGATCTAAACCCAAGACCATTTTGATCAATGGGATAACAGAGTAAATCCCACTTTCTCCATGTTCTTTTTGATCCTTGATCAGTTGTGCCCCAGAAAAACCTACTAAGTTTTTTCTCAATGGTGAGGATAACTTCATTCGTAGGTTTTAAAACTGACCAAATATGTTGGGGAATGGAGTATATACATGACTGGATTAAGATGATCTTACCCCCCATAGAAAGCCACCTGTTCTTCCAACCCCCTATTTTGTTTTCAATCTGTTCAATTATAGGTTGGAAATAGATTTTTTTTGGGTGACCCTGTAAAAATTGGAACCCCTAAGTATGTAAAGGGGAATCTGCCTATTTTCATACCCAACACCCTTTTGATATTACTGATCCTATCTACTGAAACATGCTTTCCTAAAAAGATGTCACTCTTTGAGTAATTAATCCTTTGTCCACTGACCTCCTCAAACTTGGTAAGAAAAGCTTTAAATCTGATCAAAGATTGGTTATTTGCAGTTAGAAAAATAACTGTATCATCAGCATAAGATAAATGAGAAACTGGAAAGGTGTTACCTGGAAGATGATAGTATGATAGCTTACCATTCAGAAAAATGTAAGCTAAGCTCCTTGTGAAGGATTCAGAAAATATATTAAAGAGAAAAGGGGAAAGGGGGTCACCCTGTTTAATTCCCCTAGAGGCCTGAAAGAAACCGACAGGCTTACCATTTATGAGGATTGAGAACCATGCCTGAGATAAGTTCTTCATGATGATAAAGATGAATCTAGCAGAAAAACCAAATCTAGCAAGAATTGAGTATAGAAATGACCATTTAACCCTATCAAAAGCTTTCTGAAGATCAAGTTTAACAATGCAATTGGGATCTCTTTTCTTTTTGTTTAAAAACCTTACCATTTCCTGTAGGTAGATGACATTATCAGAAATGTCTCTACCTTTAAGAAAGGCAGTTTGATGTGGTGAAATAATTTTTGGCATTATAGACTTTAGCCTTTCCATCAGTACCTTTGAAAAGATTTTGTTTATAACATTGGAAAGGCTAATTGGTCTATAATGATCAAAAGATGTAGGAGTTAATTTTTTGGGGATAATAGTGATCCAGGTGCTGCTAATACCTTTGGGAATATTTGTAGCAGATAGAAAATCATTTACAGCAGACAATAAATCATCTGCAATAATATCCCAAGAGTGCATATAAAATTTAGCAGTAAAACCATCAGGGCCCGGGCTGCTAAGCTTATTTAAATTAAGCACAATATCTCTAAGTTCATTAAGAGAGGTTGGTTTAACTAAACCATCATTATCATCCTGAGTAATCAGTTTAGGAATTTGGCTGAGGAAGTGTGATGTGTAGAGATTAAAATCTGAAGAGCTATCCTCAGCTAAAAGATTATTGTAATAGTGAATGACCTCATTTTCAATTTCCTGAGCAGTATCAACCCATAGGCCATTACTATTTTTGATTTTTGTAATCTTTAGTCTACAGTTTCTCTCCCTAACATATTTATGGAAAAACCTTGTGTTATTATCCCCCTCTTTAAGCCATTTGATCTTTGCCTTATGCTTCCAAAAACTTTTCTGCTCTACAAGTGATCTAACTAATTTAGCTCTGGCTTCTTTCAGTTTTAGTAAGTTCAGATCAGAATTAACCAGGTCATAGTTCTGTTCATGAGCTAGGAGATCAGTTTCTGCATTTGTAACATTATCCGTAATGTTACCAAATTTTTCTCTGTTCCATATCTTGAGCTCCTTTTTTAATCTAATCAGCTTAAGGAAAAACCTCAACATACCAGAGTTATTCATAGGCATTTCCCAATTATTTTTGATCACCTGAGTGAATTCTCTCCTTTTATACCATGTATTAATAAACCTGAAAGGTCTAGGAGAAGAGGGGACATCACTACCAATAGTAAGCAACATGGGACTATGGTCTGATGAGATTCTATTCAGAATGTGTACTGATGAGGAAGGAAAATTAGAAGACCAGGAGGAATTACATAATCCCCTATCCAGTCTTTGAATAGTAGGGGACCTAAGCCTGTTATTACTCCATGTAAACAAGTTCCCAACAGTATTGATTACTTCTAATGCCATGACATTAATAAAATCATTAAAATCCTTCATACTACCTAGTTTAGGAGTAGCAGGACCTTTATACTCATTTATTGATGTTATGGCATTAAAATCTCCAATAAAAATGGAGTCAGAATGATTCAGTGATTTTAAATCTGACCAAAGGGACTTCCTCCCATTTCTGGTCCGTAGGCCATAAACAAAAAAAGCATCCATGCTCTTGTTGAGAGTTAAACTTAGCACATTGACAGCAAGAAACTGCAGGTTATCACACTTTAGTGTCAAAGAAATGTTGGAATTCCAAAAGAGCCAAATTTGACCACTACTAGCATACATACAATTATCAAAATCTAAAGCATGCCTGTAACCTTCACATTGAGAGTTATCATGTTTTGGCTCTATCAAGCATATTAGATCAAATCTGTGCCTGTTAATCAGATTTTTAAGTCTTAACATAGAAGTATCCATTCCCCTAATGTTCCACACCAAGAACTTTATCTGAATTGTTGTATTACTCATAGGGAAACATTGTTAGAGCTTTTTGATCTAGTCATGATAGTATTTAACTGTGTTAAATAGGTCTCATTCCTATGATTAGAAACTAGCTTTTTCTGTTTATCCTTTTTCAATTTGGAAGAACCAGATGGAGAGTTTGAAGAGATAACCTGAATGTCCAGAGATTCCCCAGTACCATCTCCATATTCAGAAGATGCAGAGTGTGTGGTGACAGCAGGGGAAACCACTTGGGTTGGCATTTCCTCACAATCCAGAGCTTGAAATCTGTTTTGCCTATGCTTGTGTTGAGGAAAAATGAAATTTTTTGCTGCAGTAATTGGGTTAAAAGGGGAGGAAGACTTACTTCTTATACCTGAGATGTCATCTTTTGCGAGGCCTATCTTTTTGTGGAGTTGGGGAGGAGCTGATAGAGATAGTTTGTACAAAGGAATAGGAGACTGAAGTACAGGATCAGGAAGTACATGAGAAGTAATAGGGTTATCCATGGATTCAGAATGAACATATATTACATCTAAGGTTTCTAGATTTGAAGTTAGGTCAGGATTCTGCATAGTACAGTCAATTCCAGGGGCAAAAACTTTCTCAGAGACACTAACCTTCTCAGGATTCCCAGGGACATAAGCATACTCCGAATTCCCAGGGACAAAAACAGTGTCATGTTTCCCAGTATCATAATTAGAAATGACAGGGTCTGCTTGCTCAGTCACATGAGTAGGAGATTTATCCTGTACTAGACTGAAAACATCAGACTGGTTTTGGTTATTGATGATATCCTTTCCTACCTTCTGTTTAGGTACATATCTAAGGTTTTGAGTTGACATAGCATTAAACTTGTCAGTTACTGAGAGACCAGACCCTCCAGCTTTGTTAACTTTATCATGAAACTGATTAACAACCTCCTGTTCCTGAGCATCTATTGGCTTTTTGTGATCCTTACCAAGGACACTTTGCATAGGATTAGTGTTAGCCATTTTATTCATCTTTGGTTTTCTCAGTTCCGGATGTAAATAGATGCATAGATTGTCATCATAACCAATAACCTTACAGTGATGACAATATAAAGGAAGATCATCAAACTGAAGATGCAGTTTAGATACATTATATTCAAAGCCATCTTCCTCAATGCCCACTCTAATAAAAGATGGTTGTCTTTTTTTTTCAAATCTATTTCTACACACATCTTCACTGCGGATGGTCTAGTTAAGCCAGCAGTAGCAGAATCCAACTTAATAAAATTCCCAATCTGATTACCCATGAATTCTAACATAGCAAGGTTATAGAAAAAAACCGGCACATGATGAATAGTAACCCAAACCGGAACTATAGACGACTCAATTTCAGGAGAAAAATCAGTTGTCCATTTTAGAACTTTCATTTGGGCATTATTAAAATTCCACTGACCTTTAATCCAAAAACGCTGGTAATCTTCCTTGTCCTGGAAGCGTATCAGAATGTGTCTATAGTCTATGGAACCCAGTTGGAATTTACCTTTGAATCCGACTGAATTGAAAGCGTCGTTGAGAGCAACCATGGAAGGCTTCCCACGCGCGAATTTCCCCACCAAAGCGTTGTGGTAGTGAGAGGCCAGAGTCTCTGCCTCCTTCCGAGTTACCAAGCAAGAGATCTCACCTTTGTAATTGGTTTTAGGAATTATCTCGGGATTAGAGGGGAGTGAGACTGATAATGGAGGTGATCGATTGTTTAGGGCTTGTAAAAATGATTTGGCCGGCGCTTGTCCGCCACGGCCAGGCGGAGGAGCCGCCATGGATGGGGTGGAGGAAACGCAGAAATGACCGTTATTGATGTCAACAGGGAAAAGAAACTAAAACAGAAGGAAGAAAGCACCAAGTGTGTGTAAATCGCACCGAATCGCACGTAGCAACAGTGTAAATCGCCTTAACTCTGGTGAATAATAAGGAGTACTATTAATTAAGAAAAAAATGCACATAAAGAGTTACTACCGTGGATGCTCTAATCTATCTAATTCCCTGGAATAGAAATTTTCTTATGTGGGGAAAATAAGCATGTATAGGTGAGGGGCAACTAAATATTTGACAACTATCAAATGTAAAATATTATTAATTATGTGTTAATTATTGGAAAGAAATGAGCGATTTTTCAAACACGTGACACTATGTGGTTTTTCCAAAACCTACACACAAATTTTCCCACATAATTTTTTTTGCCCCCGTATGGTTTTAGTGGTGGATTGGCTAGCTAAATTTAGTTAGCAAAAACTATCAATTGCTAATTTAAGAGTTAGTGGAGTATTAGACCCACATGGTTAAAAATATTGTGTTAAGGTATATTACAGCTAAAATAGTAAAATAATCACCACTAGTTAAATAGTTAGTATGGTTGGAGTGTCAAGTATGAAAGGGGTTAGATAAATAACGTTTAGAGATTTGATTAACTAAAATAGTTAAAATTTAGTTAGTATAGTTGGAAATGATCTAACACGGCCTCCATGAGCAACAATATTATTCATTGCAAAATTGTAAAGATTTATGGGGTCTCGGATCAAATAGTGAGAATATACATCTATTTGGCTCTAATACCATTTTAGATTTATGAACTCTTGTATTAAAACCTATAGTTACTAAATGCCTATTCTTTTTAACTTATTTTTATCTCAGTTTAATTTATTTCAATAATTTTAATTTAATTTTAGTTTAATACTACTATAACTACTTTTTACTATATTTATTATTAGTACGGATCAATATAATATTAGACGAGAAAAACATGACTAAGTAGAGACGATCTGTAATCTTATAAACTAAATTGTGTCGCTATCTTCCATTCAGCATTCTCCGAACTACAGCCAGCTGCGCTCCCAAACCGTTGCAGGTAAGATGGCTATTCCTCTACTTACCAAGAAGATTGTGAAGAAGCGCACCAAGCACTTCAAGAGGCCTCAGAGTGACAGGAAGACCTGTGTCAAGGAAAGCTGGCGTAGACCAAAGGGTATTGACTCTCGTGTTAGGAGAAAGTTCAAGGGATGTGTTCTAATGCCTAACATTGGTTATGGTACTGACAAGAAAACTCGCCACTATCTACCCAATGGATTCAAGAAGTTCGTTGTGCACAACGTCCAAGATTTGGAACTCTTGATGATGCACAACAGGACCTACTGTGCTAAAATTGCACACAATGTGTCTACCAAGAAACGCAAGGACATTGTGGAGCGTGCTGCTCAACTTGATGTTGTTGTCACCAACAAGTTGGGTAGGCTTCGTAGCCAAGAGGACGAGTAAGGTGTTGCAACACTTATCATCTGATTGTGTTGTAATAGGATATTTACTTCTAGCTATTTCAAAAGCAAGCTTGAGTGAAGACTTCTTAGGATTTCTTTTGGTATTTGTTTCTTTCAACTTTTAGGTGCTACTATTCTGAGTATTTGAAATTTTGACTATCGATGTTACGTTTAAGATTTAAAAAAAACTAAATTGTAATTTATTATGCATAATAAATGAATGATTCTATAAAAAATAGTGGCTGTTGTTTCTATACACAGATTTAGTCGACCTAATTCATAAACCATTCGCGGTAGAATTTCCAAACAGATTGGGTCATGCTGGATCGATTGCGGCTTGGTCCGGGCATCTAATGAAACAAACTACACCAATCTTTTTTTGAAAATTTTAAGCCCCCTAAGGTGGGGGATATGTATAAGTTCCCCATACCTATGTAGAAATCAAAAAGATGTACAAAGATGTTTGGGATATTACATCGGTAAGGCAACCTCGTTGCCTTCAAAAGAATAGACTAATAGTAGTGGATTGGTGGATGTAAACTGAAAGGAGTTGAAACTTGCTGGGTCGGGGTCCGGTGGTGTGCTCAAGGAGTGATGTGTTCTGGGTGTCGAGTGTTGTAGTTCTCGAGGGGTGGTGTGCTCATGTTCGAGAGGTTCATAGTTGTTAAGTGCCTTAGTTCTCGAGGGGTGTTGTGCTCGTGGTCGAGGGCTCCATAGTTCGAGGGCTCCATGGTGTCGGGACTCCATGGGACGAGGTCTGTCGGGCACGTTCTTGATGCTCCAATCTCGAGGTCTCGTTACCAGTCTCGAGTTCTTGATTCTCCATGAGGCGTGTTTTTGAGTCTCCAGTCTCGAGTACGTCGGTCTCGAGTGCTCGCTGTTCCGGTCTCGAGTGGTCAATGTTCCATTCTCGGGTGCTTCAGTTTCGAGTGCTCGATGTACCAGACTCGAGTGCTCGAGTGATTGATGCACCACGTGCTCGAGTGCTCGATGCGCGGGTGCTCGAGTGCTCGATGTGCGGGTGCTCGAGTACTCGATGCTCGAGTGCACGATGCTCCAAGGTTGAGTGGTCAATGCTTCAAGCTGAAGTATTCGAGTGCTCAATGCACCTGGCTCGAGTGCTTGATGCCCCAGGCTCGAGTGCTCGATGATCCAGACTCTAGCAGTGCTCGATGCTCCATTCCTGAGTGGTTGATGCTCCTGTCTCGAGTGCTCGATGCTCCATTGCTGAGTGCTCGAATACCCATCTCGATTGCTCGATGCTCCATTCTCGAGTGCTCGAATACCCGTCTCGATTGCTCGATGCTCCATTGTCGAGTGCTCGAAAACCCGCCTCGATTGCTCGATGCTTCATTGTCGAGTGCTCGATGCTCCAGGCACCAAATGAGAGCGCGATGCTCCATGCTCCAGTGTCGAGTGCTCAATGTTCCAGTCTTGAGTGCTCGATACACCAATCTCAAGTGCTCGATGCTCGATGCTCGATGCTCGATGCTCCAGGTTCCAAGGATGAATGCTCGATATTCCAGTCTCGAGTACTCCATGCTCCATGCTCGAAGCTCCAGGTTCCAAGTGTGAGTGCTCTGTGTTCCATTCTCGATTGCTCGATGCTCCAGTCTCGAGTGCTCAATGCTCCAGTCTCGAGTGCTCGATGCACCATGCTCGAGTGCTCGATGCACCATGCTCGAGTGCTCGATGCTCCAGCCCTGAGTGCTCGATGCTTCAGGCTCAAGCAAGAGAATTTTCTATGTACAATGCCGTGATTCAAACTGATATACTTCGAGGTGTCCAGTTCTCGATTGCTCGGTAGCTCGAGGGTTCCAGTACACGATGCCACCAAAGCTTGATTGCTCGAGGGTGCAAAGGCTCTAGGGCTCCTTGTTCGAGTGTTCAACGCTCCAGGCTCGAGGTGGAAGTAGACTGAGCTCAAAGGTGTGTCCCTGCACAAAATGAAAGGAAAAACTCGGCAGTATCTATTTTTTAGCAGCATGCTTCTGTGTTCAGATGTAAGGAAAATCATTTTTGTCCAGTTTGATAAGACCTCTGATGAAAGCTAGAATGTTATAGATGCTAATGTCATGTTGGGGAGGGTGGGTCGGTTTATGCTTTGAGATTGCATCAGCAACTGCATTACATTCCCTATATACATGTCTTAAAATAGCTTGGTTAAGCTCAGTGTGAATTTGGAAAGCTAAGACATATAGAGACCATTTGGCATATCTGGGATTGTTTATCATGTTCACCGTGCTCATGGCATATGATTCCACTATATAGGAACATCTAGGGTCCAAACTGGGGAAGCAACTAGCTACTGCCTGGATGGCCTTCATTTCCGCCTCTAAAGGTGTACTAGCAATGGTAGTGAAGGATTGTATTAGGCACGGCTTACCAGTCCAGTCTCTAGCTAT
The DNA here is from genome assembly GCA_037428765.1 of Rubia yunnanensis. Lineage (NCBI taxonomy): Eukaryota > Viridiplantae > Streptophyta > Magnoliopsida > Gentianales > Rubiaceae > Rubia > Rubia yunnanensis. The sequence continues at coordinate 69,740,632 of CM075066.1, read as the reverse complement.
TAGGCCAATTGTGGACATGTCGGGAGACCATGATGCATCCACATTCACAGTTATACTGTTTTGTGGAGGCTTTTTCCAAGAGATAATGGATATCGAAGGCTTAGGTGGTGGTCTCAGAGGCGAAATGAGGGAGAAAATGGGATAGCTTCTGGTAAGATACATATTGGAGTGAGCTGGTTTAGCTGAGAATGACAGAAAGATAAGATCCCTCACTTCTTTAATAATTATTACTTGCGATAATTTTTTGTTGTCATAGAGGAAGGAATTTCTTGCTTTCCATAATGACCAGCATATCAGAGATGACAACATTCTACCAATATCTCTATGCACCTTAGAGGGTTCAGTATTGTTCCAGTAGGCAAAAAACCTTAGGGTTAAGCTGTCTAATGTATCCATTTTTATCCCCAGGATGTCAGAAGTATTATCCCAAACTGCTTGAGCTAAATGACATGAAGTGAAAAAATGCTCTATTGAATCAGGATGATTGCATGCAGGACATTTCGAGGCTAAGCTAATACCACATTGGACTAAGATATCATCAAAAGGAAGGAGGGTATTCAGCAGCTTCCATGTGAAAATGGAAATCTTTTTTTGGTAGTCTAGGGTTCCAAATATATGCAGTGGCTAGAAAATTACCTGATTGCTGGGTAAGGCCTCTATATGTTGATTTGAAAGAGAAGATACCCGTATCTTCTAGTTTCCATATTAGTCTATTTTCCCTTTCTGTGTGTGCATCCTGCAAGAAAGTCAAAGTATCATGTTCCAGATAAGGTGAGATATTCTGCAGTATCTGGTTTTTTGCTAGGATGAAATCAGCAATGGTGTGATAGTAAAAGGGTGACAGGGCTGAGGGTGGGACATATTTAGAGAGCGGACCATTTGGGCACCAGTTTGCATTCCAGCAATTACTCAATCCTTTACCATGTATGATGAGAGAGTTTTCTTCTGCAAAGGAGTTAATACTACATATCCTTTTCCAGGTATGAGATTTCTTATGGGACTGTGGAAGTGCCCATAGCAGTTTTGACCACATGGTTGTACCCAATTGGCTTTTCCACCATAGTTTGGCTGAGCATGAGTTAATTATAGCTCTTACAGATCTAAATCCTAAACCATTATGGAATGTATGTTTACACAGGTCAATCCATTTCCTCCACACTTTGTGTAATTTTCCGTCTGTTTCCCCCCAGAAAAACCTTGTCATCTTCTTTTCCAGTGCTTTTATTATCTATTTAGGGGCCTTTAAGACTGACCAAATATGTTGTGGGAGGGAATATAAACAAGATTCAATAAGCACCATTTTGCCTCCCAAACTTAACCACCTATTTTTCCAGTTCAGAAGCTTTCTATCTACAGCTTCCAACAAAGGTTCAAAATATACATTTAAAGTCCTACCTTTGAAAATTGGACATCCCAGGTATTAAAATGGAAAGATTCCTTTCTTCATCCATAAGATTGATTTTATCTGATTTATCTTAACAGTTGTTTCTCTTTTGCTAGCATAGAAATCAGATATATCATAGTTTATCTTTTGCCCAGAAGTTAGTTCAAAAGTTTCTAAAAAGGCTTTTATTCTGATCAGATTAGACTTTGATGCTTGCATGAAAATGATAGTATCATCAGCATAGCTCAGGTGAGATGCAGGTGTGATACCAGTGGGGAGCTGATAGTAACTGTGCTTTTTATTCATGAAAATAAAAGATAAGCTTCTGGAGAAAGCTTCAGAGAAAATGTTGAAAAGAAAAGGAGATAGATGATCACCTTGTTTGATGCCCCTTGTAGCTCTGAAAAATCCAACCGGATTACCATTTATAAGAATAGAAAAGTAGGCCTGAGAAAGGTTGTTCATTACTGCTTTTAAAAAACTCCCTGTGAATCCAAATTTACTAAGAACCCTTTCCAGAAATTGCCAATTAACTCTATCAAAAGCTTTTCTAAGTCTAATTTTAAAATGCAGTTTGGTATCCTATTTTTCTTGTCTAAGAACTTAATCATTTCCTGGAGGTAGAGTACATTATCAGATATGTCTCTATTTTTCATGAAAGCTGTCTGGTTAGGGGAAATTAAGTTGTCCATGTATGGTTTCATTCTTTCCATTAGCACCTTAGAACAGATTTTATTTGCAACATTTGATAGACTAATAGGCCTGTAATCATCAAAGGAGGAGGGTGTCTGTTTTTTGGGTATTAAGGCTATCCATGTGCTGCTAATTCCTCTTAGTATTTCTGAGCCTAGCAGGAAATCATTTACTGCATCTATTAGGTCTTGTTTGATTATATCCCAGCATTTAGCATAAAATTTTGGGGTAAAACCATCAGGGCCTGGGCTACTATTCCTATTCAAACTCATTACCACTTTTTTTAATTCGTCTTCTGAAACTAGTTTGGACAAAGACTGATTGTCCTGGGGAGATATTAGTTATGAGATTTGGCTGAGAAAGTGGGAATAATATGTGGTAGTGTTGGGCTGATTAGGTTCAGAGAGCAGGTCAGAGTAAAAAGACACAGATTCCTCCTGTATGTCAGTATGAGTTTCTAGCCAGAGACCTTGTCTATTTTTTATTTTTGAGATGTGTAGCTTGCAGTTCTTTTCCTGAACTGATTTATGAAAAAAACCTGTGTTATTATCTCCAAGTTTGGTCCAATTAGTTCTAGATTTCTGCTTCCAAAATTTTTCTCTTTCTTTTAAAGCTCTAATTAGCAGGGCCTTTTTCTCGTTCAGTTTAATTAATTCTGTATCTGTGCCTATGGAGTCATAGTTTATCTCCTGCAGTCTTAAATTTTCTTCAGTAACTAATACATTGGAATCAATGTTTCCAAAAGATTCTTTATTCCAAACCATAATTACCTTTTTTAGCCTTATTAGTTTAAGATAAAGTCTGAGCATTCCTTGGTTAGGGATTGGTATGGCCCAGTTATTCCTAAACAATTCTATAAATTCTGATTTGTTGAACCATGTGTTAAGAAATCTGAAGGGTTTTGGCTGGGAGGGAACTGTGGATGAGATTTGCAGAAAAAGAGGGGAGTGGTCTGAGGATTGCCTATTTAGTACTTGAATGGAAGATGCTGGGAATTTGGCATTCCATTGCATGGTACTAAGACCTCTATCCAGTCTTTTGAAAGTAGGTTTTCTCAACCTAGAGTTAGTTCATGTATAGAGATTTCCCACTGTATTGATTTCCTGAATTCCATTAGTGGTTATCCAATTATTAAAATCTCTTATACTACCTAGACTTGGGTTGGAAGGTCCCCTATATTCTGTAAGTGAAGAAATTGTGTTAAAATCACCTATGAAAATTGTTTCTGAAATTGGAAGGTGACTCAGGTTATGCCACAGGACCTTTCTGCCTTCTCTATTCCTAAGGCCATAGACAAAAACAACATCCATTTCAATCTTTGTTATAACATGTGTAATTTTAGCATGTAAAAATTGTTCATGCTGGGACAGTAAGGTAACATTTAGAGTGTCATTCCAGAACAACCATATTTTCCCATTTTGAAGAGGTAAGAAATGTGAATAACTAAGTTTCTCCATGTAGGAGTGACATTCACTGTTATCATGCATTGGCTCTATTATACACAACAGCTCAATTTTGTTTTTCCTGACGATGTGTTTTAATCTAAGCATTGAAGTCTCTAAACCCCTAAGGTTCCAGACCAGGAAATTAATGGAAGTGGTGTATGTCATTGTTCACCTGATTTGTGGCTTTTAGTATTGGATCTTAACATCATCTTATTTAACTGATTCAGGTAAGTGTTCTTCCTAGACTTGGACTTACCTGTAGTATTTATGTTACCTGTTGATTGAGATTGAACATCAACCTGCTCAGGTATTGTAGTTGTGTCATCCAGGAAAGATCCTCCTTCCTCCATTTCTCCTAGCAGTGTTTGTTGTGGTGGATGGTTCAATTCTTCCTCTGCTTCTGGGGATACACCTGTGTCCTGCAGAACAGAAAATCTATTTGCCATCTTTCTATGTTGAGAAAGTGGAGGATTAGTGTGAGAGAATTTGTGGGTAAAACGTTTTTGGGACCCTATCTGTATATCGTCCTGAGCATAGACCTTGTGAGTTTTGTTATGGCTTGGTAGTGCTGTTGCATTGATCAACTCTGTAGTAGGTGATTCTGGGTCAGCTTGGGGTGAGTCTGTGAGGTCAAGGATTGGGGATGGATGAGGTGTGTGTGTTGTGTTACTTACTGGACTGACTTCTTGCAGTGCAATTAGCAGAGTTATTTTCCAGGTGCTTAGGTATATAGGAGGATGGTTGCAGGGTAGAATTATTAGTGGCTTTTTGATGCAGTAGTTGGTCTTTGAGATGGGTGCTGTTAGTAGGTTGTGGATCATTAACAATTTTAGGCATCTTCTCAAACTTGTTCCCTGTGGGTTGCCATTGTGGAGCTGTGTTGGTCTGGGTTAGGCCTCTACATTGGTTCAGTGAGTGTCCTAACTTAGCACAATTTTTGTAGTACAGGGGTATATCCTCATATTTAATGTTATACTTCCTATTGTTTGAGACAGAGCCTAATCTTATGAACTGATTTAGGGGTTTTTAAAGGTCTATCTCAACACAGAGCTTGATTGCAGAAGGTTTAGTTAGCATTTCAGTTGCTAAATCTTTTTTGATGAAATTGTCAATACTATTCCCAATAGCCTCTATAGATGAAGTATTGTAATAGTAAAGGGGAACTTCCCTGATTGTACACCAGATGGGGACGTTCGGCGATTCCTTCTGTGTGGAGAAACCCGGCGACCATTTGAGGATCTTCATGTGAACTCCGTTGAAGCTCCACAGACCTTTGATCCAACAGCGTTGATAGTCGTTTGGTAGTTCAAAGCGGATGAGTATATGTTTGTAGTCGAGCGACCCTAATTGGTATTTCCCAGAGAAACCCACAGTCTTGAAAGCCCCTTCCAACTGCTCCATAGATAATCTCCCTTTGGTGAACTTACCCATGAGGGCATTCGTATAGTGAGCCGAGAGTGTGGATATATCATCGTCAGAGTATAAACAAGCGGGTTCTCTGAGGTGTTCGGATTTTGGGGTGATCTCTGGATTGTTTGGTAGGGCTGAGAGGAGTGGCGGGGCTTTCGATTAGAGTGCTGCGATGAACGATATAGCATTTGTGGTTGTTGTTTTGTCAGCCATGGTTTCCGATTACAGAGGGGGTGGAGGAGGAGAGAGATGAGAGAAAAACGAATGGGTAAATTAGCTGTGAAACTACACCAATCAAAATATTATAGTGTATATCTTACCCTTAAGAGATGTGTGATGCAATACTTTTAATTGTCTACCCTATTTATTTAAAATCACTAAGATTTTGTTCTTCCGAACAAATTTCTCACTGAATTGGACGAATTGAATTGAACAAAATTTCTATAAATATAAATATATTAAATTGAATGAAGTTTGAATAAATAAAAGTATATTAAATTTAAATGAACTAAACCTAAATGTATATAAAAATACCAAATTGAATTGAGTTAAATTTAAATAAATATAATATATTGAATTGAATCTAAATATTAAACCGAAATATATAATTAAAACTATTTTCTCACTAAAATATAATTTATTTTATATAAATTTAGTATATTGAATTCTTCGTGTTAATGTTGATTCATGTTGATATTGAACAAGAAAACCACATTATAATAAATAATAAAATTATTATTGATCTTGAAAACTCTAAATTGAAAAGTACAATGGAATTGACCAATCTTTTAAATAATAGATTAGAAGAAGCGAACTCATGTCCCTAAAACAGTGCCCCAAGACACTATGATGCGGGGAAAATGATGTTCACTAACATGCAGGGTTCACTAGTGGGGGGTGGGAGATTAAAGGCGATTCTATTAGAACAGAGAATCTCGTACTGCCTTTGATCGACTTAACGATTAAGGGCGGTTTTGAAAACTGCCGTCTATCGGACCCGAAATAGGTTCCGAATTCAGAACCTATTGCTGGTGTCCTAAAAAAAAGGCCGAAATAGGTTCCAAATTCAGGTGTCTAAAAAAAAGCAGCCCGATCCCAGTGGTTTCCAGCGACAAGCCAAAGAATAGAGATATGTAGAATATAGTTTTATAGATAATAGTAACGACGAGAAATCGGACCCGAAACAACAAGAAATTGGTTCTATTAACAAACAGAAAATTATCTAGTTCAATTTTAAAAAACAACAAGAAATATTTTTTTCCTCCAGAACTGTAAACATAAAAACAAAAAATTAACTAACAACAAGAAATCAGACCCAAAAATTAAACAAACAGCAAGAACACCCGGCCACCACTGGCGTTACTTCGCCGACGGACGGCGGGGACTCTTTCTGAGGTGGTGAGGTGTCCTTCTCCGGCGCGCCAGTGGTGGCGGAGGGCACCCCATTGGTGGCGGACAGATCTCCTAGCGGTAGCGGAAAGAGAGATAGCAGTAGCAGATGGGTCTTGAGCGGACGGAGCTACGGTGGTTGCTGAGTTTTCTCTAGGCAGATCGAAGCTTCTCCGCTCGGAGGTGAATGGAGGCCAAGGGTGGAGGGGGGGTTTCAGGGAGGAATGGTTTTCAGTGAGGGAAGGAAGACTTATAGATAAGAGGTGGGGAGATGAGAGGTTGGGGTGTTAGTGAAAATAATATGAGGAGAGAAAACCTTAGGGCTGAATTTTATTTATAAAGCCCAAGTTGAATGCAGCCCACTAAAGATGGACCTGAAAATACTTCCGATATTGGAACCTTAATCAAAGGCAGTTCTACAATAGAACCACTTTTACTTGATGTCCATCAAAGGTTCCTCAAAAACCACCTTTGATCAATTTTGAACCGCCTTTAATCAAGACAGAAAACACTTCCGAAGTTGGAACCTCATCCGATAAAAGGAGGTTCCTCAAGAACCGCATTTGATCAATTTTGAACCGTCTTTAATCGGACCCAAAAATACTTCTGAAATTGGAACCTCATCCGGACATCAATCAAAGGCAATTCCTTGGGAACCGCCTTTGATTGGTGCCTTTAATCATGGCTTTTTTACTAGTGGGTTGGAGCATCAAAAAAATTTACGCAATTTCTGAATGCCAACATCAGTTTTAGATTTTGATGATATCCTAGAGTTTTTCATATGGAAAAGGTATCATGAGAATAAATCATGACTTCACCACGTGTGTTCCCAATTATTGGCCAAATTCCTTCAGTTGGAGGTTAAATTTGTGTTTTACTATTTTTTCAGCACTTCTTTGTTATGTTCGGATAATTCCGGGGACCTTTTTATCACTTCTTTTGACTAGGGCATATTATTGCTAGTTGTTTTTGGCATACATCTTTTGATATGAATAAACTTTTGAGGTTTTCCTCTACAACTTTCAATCTTTTGTATTTCTGTGAAATCAACAAAAAAATGATCTCCAATTCTCGGTATTCTTCATAATCAACGATATTTTGGTTTTTAGTTATTGGGCAACCCATGCACACTGCATCACACTATTAATCAATAAAATTAAAGTGATTTAAATTGTCAAATTCTGTAAATATACATTCATTGATGTGGGATGAAAAGTAAGCGCTCACGTACCACAATGTGAAGAGATCTTTTAACTCAATCAAAGTTTATTCTTCTACACTCATCTCGAGATACGTTATATACATACTACATATTTACATAATTTAGTTTACATTCTTAATGACTTATTTTAAATTACATGAAAAATATGAAAAAACTATATTCTTAATGATTAAAGGCGGTTTTATTGGAACAGAGAAGACACTTTTATGGTGCCTTCTCTAGTACTGCCTTTGATCGACTCAACGATTTATGGCATTTTTGAAAACTGCCTTCTATCGGACCCGAAATAGGTTATGAATTCAGAACCTATTGCTGATGTCCTAAAAAGGCTGAAATAGGTTCCAAATTTAGGTGTCTCAAAAAAAAGCCGCCCGATCCTAGTGGTTTCCGGCAACAAGCCAAAGAATAGAGATATGTAGATTTTAGTTTTACAGATAATAGTAACGACGAGAAATCAGACCCGAAACAACAAGAAATTGGTTCTATTAACAAACAGAAAATTCTCTGGTTCAATTTTAACAAACAATAAGAAATTTTTGTTTCCTCCAGAACTGTAAACATAAAAACAAAAAATTAACTAACAACAAGAAATCAGACCCAAAAATTAAACAAACAGCAAGAACACCCGGCCACCACTGGCGTTACTTCGCCGAAGGATGGCGGGGACTCTTTCTGAGGTGGTGAGGTGTCTTTCTCCGGCGCGCTAGTGGTGGCGGAGGGCACCCTATTGGTGGTGGACAGATCTCCTAGCGATAGCGGAAAGAGAGATAGCAGTAGCAGATGGGTCTTGAGCGGACGGAGCTACGGTGGTTGCTGAGTTTTCTCTAGGCCGATCGAAGCTTCTCCGCTCGGAGGTGAATGGAGGCCAAGGGTGGAGGGGGGGTGTTTCAGGGAGGAGTGGTTTTCAGTGAGGGAAGGATGACTTATTGATAAGAGGTGGGGAAATGAGAGGTTGGGGTGTTAGTGAAAATAATATGAGGAGAGAAAATCCTAGGGCTGAAATTTTATTTATAAAGACCAAGTTGAATGCAGCCCACTAAAGATGGACCCGAAAATACTTCCGATATTGGAACCTCAATCAAAGGCAGTTCTACAATAGAACCACTTTTACTTGATGTCCATCAAAGGTTCCTCAAAAACCACCTTTGATCAATTTTGAACCGCCTTTAATCAGGCCAAAAAACACTTCCGAAGTCGGAACCTCATCCGATCAAAGGAGGTTCCTCACGAACTGCATTTGATCAATTTTGAACTGTCTTTAATCGGACTCGAAAATACTTCGGAAATTGGAACCTCATCCGGACATCAATCAAAGGTGGTTCCTTAGGAACCGCCTTTGATTGGTGCCTTTAATCATGGCTTTTTTACTAGTGGGTTGGAGCATCCAAAAAATTTACGCAATTTCTGAATGCCAACATCAGTTTTCGATTTTGATGATATCCTATAGTTTTTCATGTGGAAAAGGTATCCTGAGAATAAATCATGACTTCACCATGTGTGTTCCCATTTTTTGGCCAAATTCCTTCAGTTGGAGGTTAAATTTGTGTTTTGCTGTTTTTTTAGCACTTCTTTGTTATGTTCAGATAATTCCAGGGACCTTTTTATCATTTCTTTTGACTAGGGCATATTATTTAAACCCTTGCTAGTTGTTTTTGGCAGACATATTTTGATATGAAAAAACTTTTGAGGTTTTCCTCTACAACTTTCAATCTTTTGTATTTCTGTGAAATCAACAAAAAATGATCTCCAATTCTCGGTATTCTTCATAATCAACGATATTTTGGTTTTTAGTTATTGGGCAACCTATTCACACTGCATCGCACTATTAATCAATAAAATTCATGTGATTTAAATTGTCAAATTTTGTAAATATACATTCATTAAATGTGGGATGAAAAGTAAGCGCTCACGTACCACAATGTGAAGAGATCTTTTAACACAATCAAAGTTTATTCTTCTACACTCATCTCGAGATACGTTACATAATTTAGTTTACATTCTTAATAAGTTATTTTAAATAACATGAAAAATATGAAAAAACTATATTCTTAATGATTAAAGGCGGTTTTATTGTACCAGAGAAGACACTTTTATGGTGCCTTCTCTAGTACTGCCTTTGATCGACTCAACGATTAAGGGAAGTTTTGAAAACTGCCTTCTATCGGACCCAAAATAGGTTCCGAATTCAGAACCTATTGCTGGTGTCCTAAAAACGCCGAAATAGGTTCTGAATTCGAAACCTATTTCAGGTGTCCAAAAAAAAGCCGCCCGATCCCAGTGGTTTCCGGCGACAAGCCAAAGATTAGAGATCTGTAGAATATAGTTTTACAGATATTAGCAATGACGAGAAATCGGACCTGAAACAACAAGAAATTTGTTCTATTAACAAACAGAAAATTCACTAGTTCTATTTTAACAAACAACAAGAAAATTGTTTTTTCTCCATAACTGTAAATATAAAAACAAAAAATTAACTAACAATGAGAAATCAGACCCAAAAATTAAAAAACAGCAAGAACACCCGGCCACCACTGGCGTTACTTTGCCGACGGACGGCGGGGAGTCTTTCTGAGGTGGCGAGGTGTCCTTCTCCGGTGCCCCAGTGGTGGCGGAGGGCACCCCATCGGTGGCGGATGGATTTGCTACCGGTAGCGGAAAGAGAGATAGCAGTAGCAGACGAGTCTTGAGCGGACGGAGGTACGGTGGTTGCTGAGTTTTCTCTAGGCCAATCGAAGCTTCTCCGCTCGGTGGTGAATGGAGGCCAAGGGTGGGGGAGGGGAGTTTCAGGGAGGGGTGGTTTTCAGTGAGGGAGGGATGACTTATAGATAAGCGGTGGGGAGATGAGAGGTTGGGGTGTTAGTGAAAATAGTATGAGGAGAGAAAACCCTAGGGCTGAAATTTTATTTATAAAGCTCAAATTAAATGCAGCCCACTAAAGATGGACCCAAAAATACTTCCGATATTGGAACTTCAATCAAAGGCAGTTCTACAATAGAACCATTTTTAATTGATGTCCATCAAAGGCGGTTCCTCAAAAACCACCTTTTATCAATTTTGAACCGCCTTTAATCAGGCCAGAAAACACTTCCGAAGTCGGAACCTCATCTGATCAAAGGCGGTTCCTCAAGAACCGCATTTGATCAATTTTGAACCATCTTTAATCAGACCCAAAAATACTTCTAAAATTGGAACCTCATCCGGACCTCAATCAAAGGCGGTTCCTTCGGAACCGCCTTTGATTGGTGCCTTTAATCATGGCTTTTTTACTAGTGGGTTGGAGCATCCAAAAAATTTACGCAATTTCTGAATGCCAACATCAGTTTTAGATTTTGATGACATCCTAGAGTTTTTCATGTGGAAAAGGTATCATGAGAATAAATCATGACTTCACCATGTGTGTTCCCAATTTTTGGCCAAATTCTTTCAGTTGGAGGTTAAATTTGTGTTTTACTATTTTTCAGCACTTCTTTGTTATGTTCAGATAATTCCGGGGACCTTTTTATCATTTCTTTTGACTAGGGCGTATTATTTAATCCATTGCTAGTTGTTTTTGGCAGACATCTTTTGATATGATTAAACTTTTGAGGTTTTCCTCTACAACTTTCAATCATTTGTATTTCTGTGAAATCAACAAAAAATGATCTCCAATTCTCGGTATTCTTCATAATCAACGATATTTTAGTTTTTAGTTATTGGGCAACCCATACACACTGCATCACACTATTAATCAATAAAACTCAAGTGATTTAAATTGTCAAAATTTGTAAATATACATTCATTAATGTGGGATGAAAAGTAATCTCTCACGTACCACAATGTGAAGAGATCTTTTAACTCAATCAATATTTATTCTTTTACACTCATCTCAAGATACGCTATATACATACTACATATTTACATAATTTAGTTTACATTCTTAATGAGTTATTTTAAATTACATGAAAAATATGAAAAAACTATATTCTTAATGATTAAAGGCGGCTTTATTGGATCAGAGAAGACACTTTTATGGTGCCTTCTCTAGTACTACCTTTGATTGACTCAACGATTAAGGGCGGTTTTGAAAACTGCCTTCTATCGGACCCAAAATAGGTTTCGAATTCAGAACCTATTGCTGGTGTCCTAAAAAGGCCGAAATAGGTTCCGAATTTGGAACCTATTTCAGGTGTCCCAAAAAAAAGCCGCTCGATCCCAGTGGTTTCCGGCGACAAGCAAAGGAATAGAGATATGTAGAATATAGTTTTACAGATAATAGCAACGACGAGAAATCAGAACCGAACCAACAAGAAATTGGTTCTATTAACGAACAGAAAATTCTCTAGTTCTATCATAACAAACAACAAGAAAACATTTTTTCTCTAGAACTGTAAACATAAAAACAAAAAATTAACTCACAGCAAGAAATCAGACCCAAAAATTAAACAAACAGCAAGAACACCCGGCCACCACTGGCGTTACTTTGCCAACAGACGGCGGGGACTCTTTCTGAGGTGGCGAGGTGTCCTTCTCCGACGCGCCAGTAGTGGCAGAGGGCACCCCATCGGTGGTGGACGGATCTGCTAGAGGTAGCAGAAAGAGAGATAGCAGTAGCGGACGGGTCTTGAGCGGACGGAGCTACGGTGGTTGCTGAATTTTCTCTAGGCCGATCGAAGCTTCTCTGCTAGGTGGTGAATGGAGGCCAAGGATGGAGGGGGGGGGGGTTCAGGGAGGGATGGTTTTCAGTGAGGGAGGGACGACTTATAGATAAGAGGTGGGGATATGAGAGGTTGGGGTGTTAGTGAAAATAATATGAGGAGAGAAAACCCTAGGGCTAAAACTTTATTTATAAAGCCCAAGTTAAATGCAGCCCACTAAAGATGGACCTGAAAATACTTCCGATATTGGAACCTCAATCAAAGGCAGTTCTACAATATAACCACTTTTAGTTGATGTCCATCAAAGGCTGTTCCTCAAAAAACACCTTTGATCAATTTTGAACCGCCTTTAATCAGGCCAGAAAACACTTCCAAAGTCAGAACCTCATCCGATCAAAGGCGGTTCCTCAAGAACCGCATTTGATCAATTTTGAACCGTCTTTAATCGTACCCAATAATACTTCTGAAATTGGAACCTCATCCGGACCACAATCAAAGGCGGTTCCTAAGGAACCGCCTTTGGTTGATGCCTTTAATCATGGCTTTTTTTTTACTAGTGGGTTGGAGCATCCAAAAAATTTATGCAATTTCTGAATGCCAACATCAGTTTTAGATTTTGATGATATCCTAGAGTTTTTCACGTGGAAAAGGTGTCATGAGAATAAATCATGACATCACCATGCGTGTTCCCAATTTTTGGCCAAATTCCTTCAGTTGGAGGTTAAATTTGTGTTTTACTATTTTTTCAGCACTTCTTTGTTATGTTCAGATAATTCCGGGGACCTTTTTATCATTTCTTTTGACTAGGGTATATTATTTAAACCATTGCTAGTTGTTTTTGGCAGACATCTTTTGATATGAATAAACTTTTGAGGTTTTCCTCTACAACTTTCCATCTTTTGTATTTCCGTGAAATCAACAAAAAATGATCTCCAATTCTCGGTATTCTTCATAATCAATGATATTTTGATTTTTAGTCATTGGGCAACCCATACACACTGCATCACACTATTAATCAATAAAATTCAAGTGATTTAAATTGTCAAATTTTGTAAATATACATCCATTAATGTGGGATGAAAAGTAAGCGCTCACGTACCACAATGTGAAGAGATCTTTTAACTCAATCAAAGTTTATTCTTCTGCACTCATCTCGAGATACGTTATATACATACTACATATTTACATAATTTAGTTTACATTCTTAATGAGTTATTTTAAATTACATGAAAAATATATTTGGTGGACTCAGGATATCCAAAGCAAAAGAATATTTGGCTCATTTTATGAATCTAAATGTGAGGTATCATATGCCATATTTCAGAAGAATTTTTTTTTTTAGAGTAATATTGGAGAAATTTAATTATCATCATTTTCACTATGAACCATCTTGGAATACGCTGGTTCAAATTAGGGGTTTGTATAATTGGATTTAAAATTACGCTCCATAACTTCAATCCCATGGACGAGTTTGATGTTATCTGTTGTGGATTCAATGAAGTGCAGATGCAAACATGCTCAACCCGTAATGAAAGTTAGAAATAAATCAAGTTCAAAAGGATATATCAAAAGTATTTTGACTATCTATTCTTATTAATATGAAAATAAAATCACACGAATAGAAAATTGATGATGATGGTATTAAATAAAGTGTCTAATTTTATATGTTTCAATATCTGTCAATTTATTTTTTATTCTGAATGTATTGGATGATATGTTAATACGTAATTAATTTATTTTGAATATTTTATTAGTTTGTTATTCTACACATAATAATGGAATTTGGAAAGTTATCATACAATACAACAATGAAACAGATAATAATAAAATAAATAATGAAAAAATATTGAACTGATTTTGAAATAAAAATAATTATAATGAAGTAAATTAAATTTTAAAAAATGCTGAAAGTAACTAAATTTAGATACATGTAAACATATTAAACTAAACTACATTCTAATATATATATAACTGAACTAAACTAAACTTTGGATAAGCTCACGATAACAATACATAACATCCATCACCTCCTTTATAAAATGTATCTTAATCATCTTTAATAGTAACGTGACTGACTGATTTTCCCTTCAAACTCAAGTAAAGATTGACCTAATAATGTAAAACAAAACTTTAAACCATTGCATCTCAATTACCAAGACCCGTCACGATATTATTAAAATAATTTAATGTTATATCATTTTAACCATTTAAAAAGAGAAAAGAAAGGCACCTATCTTTTTAATCCTAAATGCAAGGCTTGCGTCTCAGCTTGAATACTGGTAAAGTGCGTGAATGCTTTTGTGCCTGAGATGATTTGTTGTTATTTGTGAGCATGAAAATCCAATCAGTGGCCGCAACTCAATCAATATTTAATTTGATTGTAGCTGGTCACTCCCAGGTAATGGCCTTGCCTGAGAAATCTGTACGCTAAAATTTAAATAATTTCTCTATGAAATTCTAAATTTAATTCACTAATGAGCAGCTCTTAAAAACATGATGCAGATCATTAGAGTCCATTTTGCAATAGCATACAGAGGGCAGATTAAAGGACAGATCTTTAAGTACATCATGTGATGAGACTCTAAACACATGTGTTTCCAAAGGCATTTAGCATATCTTTTGTTAGCTTTTGTATGGTAGATTGCTTGATTTAAGTGAGTTTACATTACAAGGGATTTAGATGACCACTGTTTGTTTTCTTATCTAAATTCTTCATTTTGTAGCTTACTTTAGGTCTAATGGATTCTGTGTCCCTATGAGTGCCTAGATCCGTTTTTGTGAGCTTTTATTTGTAGATTTTAGTTCTAATGGATTTTATTTGTAAGCACTTCAGACTGTGTGGAAGGCCATTCGCAAGAATGGTAGTAGATAGTAGAAGGCCATTCTTAAGAATGGTAGTTGACTGAAGGCCACGAAATAAGCACGTGGTAGTAGATAGATGTGCCGGAGAAAAGGAGTCAAGTCCAGAAGAATTGAAAACTAGCACCAACCGTGTACATTTAAATGGCCTGTGCCAAACCATTTGTTAAGGAGACTTAGTCGTGGCACGGGCTGCGTGTTTCTGCTCGACCGGTGCATTCAGATGTTGTAGATCCAGGTCTCCAGTTCGCGGCCTACGGGCTATTGTGCAGCCACATTCTCAAAAGAAGAAGCCAACAACTCCAGGCGGCTAGATGTGCGCTTAGATTGCCCAGATCAGCTCTTCAGTCTGCGGGCCGCGTGCTCAGCATTGACCTAGAAGGACCTCCAGTCCGTGGTCCGTGTAGTTTTTGCGTGAATCGTGCGGCGCGGGCTGTGCACTATTGCACGGCCCATGCCAACGTGGCTGCTAGGTTTATACTCTTTTTGGGCTTTTCTAAGGCCCATTTCCACTTACTGTATAAGTGTCCACTAGTCTATTAGGGTTTAACTAAGGTCATTAATGTCATTTAATTCTAGATCTCATAGTAGGGAGGAAGAGGGAGATTCTCTCCTCTCCTCATTTATTTTTCCTAGTTTTGCTTATGACATTGAATCCAATGATTGTCTTGGATTCAATGTCCTTAGAGTAGTTTAATTACTTGGGAATAATATTTGTATTCATGACTAGATGTTGACTTTGTGAAATTCTTAGATTTACCTATCTTTATGTCCAATAAATATTTGTGCTTGATTTATGGTTTACATTCTTGTAAGATTTATGCTATTCCATGTTTTATGATGCCCCCATACATCCATGTGTAGTGTAATATCGTGCTAGACTTGTCATGCTATCTTGGGAGTGTCAGTTTAGAGTTATTGTAGGTTCGTGAGTACCGGGGAGATAAGTGCGTACATGCTATCCCGAGAGTACCGTCCTGATCGTTAGACTCTAATTCTGATTGGCTGGTTGTATACTAATAATTCATTTTAGGGACGATTGTTTCCCTAACAAGGGAAAACCCTGGCTTACCCTTATAGATGAGCATAATAGTTCGTAGTGACTAGGGTTGTTGTGTAGCGACTAAGGTCGTGTCAAACCTAGAGTCATCACTAGATGCCAACTCTTTTGCCTCTCTAGGCCTAGGGATTGGTGTCCATAGTGGTGTGCTCGGGACGTATTGTCCTCACTCTTATATCTAACGGTTGCGACTTACGCAAGGTTTTGTTCTTTTAAGAGGGGGATCGCTAGCACTGTGAGTGAGATTGAGGAGGAAAGAACTGTGGTATCAAAAAGGTGATCAAAGTGTTTTCCTAATTATGGAGGCGGTGTGGCAGCTTCATAAAATGGAGATGAACCTTTATGTGACAAACATTGGTAATTTCCAGCTATCTCCACACTATGTGACTTAGGCATGAGATAGATTTATATGTCTTACATGTGATAGAATCTAGGATCAAAGTCACTTATTACTCATGTTACACAAATATTCCCCAAGGCTAGTGAATTATAGTTTAATCTCTTGTTTGCATGTTAATTAGTTGTTAAACCACCCCACCCCCAAATCTTATGTCTGTAGCACTAGCTATTCCCGACACACAATCAGAGTGACAGCCGATTGTGTGTTGTGTGTAGTTAACTTTCAACTTCTAGTAAATTTGTAGACAACCCCGAACTTGCCACTAGCTTCTCTGTAGTAGTTAGTAATGAGCACAGGAGCAACTTACAAATTTTATCTTTGTGAAGCGCCCGCAGGTAATCTGGTGAAAAAGAACAACCTAGTAGGTCCGGATCATCAGGCATACCAATTTATCTATTGAGCAATCTCCAATTCATTAAACTAAATTTCTAAGGTAATAAGTTTAATCACATATATCTAAAAGAAGGTATTTTAATTTTCCTAGGCTTTAGTAGCTCATATGCATATTTCAGAGTAAAATTTTCACTCTCAGCATTCTTTCAAACCAAAACATCATTATAATCCGATAATGCGCTAAAAGGTAGCTGCAGAGTTGCCAGGATGTGCTCAAGAAAGCCTACTTGATACTGGGAAATGTAATGCAACTGGTTATCTAAGAATTCAGAAATTGATATTTCTGGATGTAGTATTTAAGTATCAGTATCCTAGGGTTGTTTTAAAGGGCCAATTTTTGTCCAATTAGAGTGCCAGAAAGATGATTCCCCTCTCCCAGTTTAAATAAAAGTGTTTTTTCATGGAAATATTCTGAACCTCTTTTATTCTTCTCCTGGTTTTTAAGGTTTTTAAGTGGTCTGGAGTGGTCCACGTGAATTTGGACCGTGCGTTTAGAATGTTGGTACTAAGTCATCTCTTGCATTAGAAGCACATTATTAGCAAGCTCCCTTCCTGAAACAAAGGTTGTTTGTTCAAACGAGATGATGTCATTTAAGATGGTTTTTAACCCGGTAGTTAATTTTAAAATGCATTTTGTAAGTGAAATGACACAGGCTTATATGTCTAAAGTCCTTAAAAGAGGCACCCACCTCTTTTTTAGGGATCCGTATTATTAATGTTGATGATACTACTTTAGGGATGATTATAAGATTTAAAAAATCATTTGTGGTCATCCTTAATTATGTTCCAGAAATGTTTGAAAAATGTCTTTAGAAGTCCATCTGGGCCTGATGTTGAGTCACTGGCCATGGATTTTGAATTTTAGAAATGATGTGATATTCTCAGTAAGGTGAGATGGTTGATGTTCACACAGTATTCCTATAAACCTGAAAAATAGATCTCGGTAGTGATTATGGGAAAAAGGCTCTGAAGACCAAGTCAGTCTCATCCTTTAGAGAATTAGTACCACTCAGTTTATTTGCACTTATCTTCTTCAGTGTCGCTTTCCTTGTATTTATAGATGTCCACAATAGTGGTTCTGCATTGTCAGCATCTAAGATCGTAGGTTGCATCATAGTTCCTACAATCTTGGTTCATGGCTAAACCTTTAAATGTGGTTCCGCCTTTATTAGTTCGTGGCCGCGTCCTTAAGACAAGGCTCCACCTTTCTTGGTTCATTATCCCTATTGATGTTTCATTCTTGGGCTGGGCCTAAAGGCTAACAACCTTTGATTTGTGGGTCAGGGATATGGTCCATGGGCTAGGTATACACCATAAGCCCCCCTAGCTATGGAGACTAGGAAACACGGAGCGATGACTTCGTTTTTGGAATGTATGTGAAATGTTGTTTCGTGAGTTTCCTGTAATAACATGTTCGCCATTGATGTAACCAAGATTGTCTCTGCGAAGTGTTTCTTACTTCTTGGCTATACTTGCTATTATGTTGGGTATCTGATTTTGAATTTTGATTTGAATCTTCACTGTAGATGTCGTACTCCAATAGAATTAGTTGTTAAGATTTTGTATCAATGAACCAAGATTCTCTCCTTATTCTTTGCTACACAGTTCTGATTTGAATCCCTAAAGCATAATTCTTCTTCCCTTTTGTTGTTTTTGCCTGAAACATATATTTTTCGGTCATCTTCTCTGGCATACTACCTTTTCAAAATCTAGGACTCATGTTTATCCAAATGTCTTCTTCCAATCGTACCGATAATCCCATTAAAGATATCTTCGTTGACCATATTCACTCCGAGGAGGATTTCAATCATGTCCACAGTTCTTCCACCATTAATAGCGTTTCGTCTAACCACTATTTGGAGAACTTAAAAAATTATTTTCCTTTTCTCTCTTTGTTTGAGCTTCGTGCTCCTGCTAATTCTGAGAATGTTCGGACTCCTTCTGTTGGGTACATGTCTTGCTATTTAGTTTTTCTTAACTTTAGGCTTTCCTTTTATCTTCCTCAACTCATCCTAGAACTCCCTCATCATACCAACTTCCTTTGCCCCAGTTTCATTCCAAGGGTATTGCGATCATTGTGGGCTTCCACCATGTGTGTACTAAAGAAGATTTCTCTTTCATCGTCTACTAGTTTCGCAGCTTGTATTAGCATTGCAAAGTAAAACAACACCTTGGATGAATTTACTTTCTATCATGTTATCCCTGGTGTTGAGTTGGTCAGCGATTTTCCTAGCAACTGCGGTGTGGTGTAAAACACTTTTCTATGTAAAAATGAATCATGAATTTAAAGATATCCTTCTGTCTTGGAACTATAATGTTCCTAAGTCTAAGCTTCCTAATCCAGGGGTTTATCTTACCTCTAATTCCAAGGTTGTGTTGACACTCAGCAAATACAAATTTGTCCATGCTATGCTGATTCTGATACTGAAGGTGTTGTTTTTGCTTTTTTCCAATTTGCATGTGTTTTTTTGTATTCCTTGTTGTTTTCATGTTGCTCACTTGTACTATTATATTCATTTGACTTAATTTAGGTGTTGAATACGGATCTAGTTGGGCACCATATTAACTGGTCATTCATTCATGATGATGAAGGTGAGAAAATGAGGAATGCGGGTGCCCTAACCCATGATAATGATGCTAGCGGTGTCTCTCAGGAAAGCCTTGTTCTGTCAAACCCCTAGCTTTCAAATGCTAAAGTTCATGCCTCATAAAGGGAAGAGATGACCATAGCTAATCCTCAGAAACTGAAAAAGAGAAAACCTCAAAGCGATGATCTAACAGGTATCCCAGAGCACCCTAAGAAGAAAGGGCGAATTAGCCAATCTCGGTCCAAGCCTCCTTTGCAAGGTGAAAGTTCTTTGGTAGAGGGGAGCATTTCAGCCAACCTTTGTATGAATCAATTTTTGGGCTATGTTCATTTGTTTCTTCTTTTGTTGAAATATTTTTATCGTATGCTAACTTGCTTTACTATGGTTTCTTATTGCTCATGTTCATTTATTTTCTTTTCCTGGCGGGCTTTATAAGATGGGTGAGAGTCTTAAACTTATTGGAGAGCAAGATGCCAAGATCTCCAACCCAGATGGTTTACTGCTAGAGAAGAATAAGGCTAGCTAGAAGTAGTTTGGAACTATGAAGTTGTCACATGAAGCCGCTAATAAGCATGCGAAGGCTGCTGAGGAAAACTCCATTAAGCTAAATGCTGAGTTGGAGAAGATACAGACTAATGGTCCCACGTTGCCTGACTTTCCTCAAATTCTTGCTAATAGATTGTTCAAGACAGAGTCTTTTTTCAACCTTTTTGAGGAAATCTCTAGTGTTGCTTGCAATGTTGGTTTTTACAAGGCCTTGATAGAGATACGAAGAAAAAACCTTGATTTTAAGGCAAATAAATTACCTTTGCTGGCTAAGTACGTGGAGATTTTGAAAATGCAGACAGCTACACTTAACTCTTAATTTATTAGCAAGATCTCTGATGGTGGGCATCCCTGTGCTTTACTGTCGCAGCTCATTAGTCTGCCTTCTCTACCCTCTATTTTTTGAGCTACGGGAGTGAAAGGTTGATTATCTTGAAAGCCTCCAGTTTGCTTCTCCTGATTCTACACCAACTCCCAATCTAGAGGCTTATGCCTATGTGGAGAATGCTGCCCCGAACGCAAACCAGGAAAAATTTCCTTGTTGTCCAGAATACGTCTCCATCTCATTACGAAGTTAGTTGCTTTTTAGAGATGTGATATGATTTGAAACAGTATTAAATTTTGTCTGTAATATCTAATGGCACTATTGTGTATGTTCGCACTGTGTATTTTGTTTTATTAAGACTTGGTTTTTCTACTATGATTTTCTACTTTGTTTCTTATCTGTTTGTACGCAGGGTTTGGATATATTCATCGACCACAAATTCTTAAATCTTCTTGGCTTTTCCGGATCTAGTAATCATTTTGGGCATCATCCTGGATCTATATCCTCTAATTCTTGGTGTCCTAGTGAGCAAATTGAAACTACTAGTTCTATGCCCTTGGAGTATCTTGAGCTATTTTCTGGTGGTCGTTTGTCCAATGTTGGGAATTTAGATTTAAACTCGATTCCCTTATGCCTTTAATGACACACTTCTACTTCATCATCATCTCTATCTTCTTCTAGGAATTTCTCATGTAGCAAATTTGTTTCTAATGGTTATAATCCTAAATCTCTTGATAAAAATATCGTCCGCATCATAGTTGATATTGAATCTGCTGGTGCATATATCCATTAGCTTAAGCTTCCTAGTTGTATTCAAGAATGGGTAATGTCACTAGGCCTTCATCTGAAATATATGCTTCTCGGAGTGAATGATATAGAGCTTGGATGGAAGAAGACCCTGAATGAGACACATGAGCATATTCGCGAATTGAAAAGATTCTGTGTGGGACAAAATGACCTTATTTATCGTCAGCAGCTAAGCTTGGTTAAAATGATTGGTCAGCAAGAAGCTGCAAGTAATGTGCGCGAGGCTTATCAAAAAACCGGCATCATAGATAAGCAGTGGTCCCTATTGATAAATCACTAGATCGGTTGAAAAAAGAAACATGATGAGTGTGCTCATCTTTCCACATGTTCCGCAGGGTGGCAAAGTAGGTTTGACGAACAGTTCACTTTCAATACCCAATTGTGTAGTGATATTGATCACCTTCGCGCTAAGTGCGAACATTTTGATTAATGTGTTCATCAACTTGAGCAAGCTTGCATTGATTATAAAGATAGACTGAAGGATATTTTGGCTGGGCTTCTTAGCTCTACCGGTCGTTGTAATTTGACCATGAATGTTGGTGGTTAGAGGGTTAATTTTTCTGATGCCATTCGGTCTCATATTCGTCAATTACTGGAGGAGATACGTAATCTGGAGGAGGCGAGCAAAATCTATCAAGAGACTGTTGTTCTTATGAGTATTCAGCTTGATCGCAAAGACTTTGGTCCTATAGTTGGTTTTAAGGCTTATTATGCTAAGTATCTTGATCGTATGGAACAAAGTGGTCTAACTCGCCATCCCGCTTACTTGCATATGAAATGGTCTTATGATAATAGTATGTCCGACGAACTTCAGGTTACGCAATCGCATCACCGTGGTGGTTCATCATCTTTTGGGTCTACTCGTGCTTCAAGACGTAGATAATTTGCTTTTTATATGACATAATAATTATTTCTTTGAATGTTTCAAGTACTATTCCTTTTTTCCAGTCTTTGAAAGTCTATGCATTTGCTATAAAACGTTTATTTGTTTGTGTTTGTATAATGGTGTGTTCTCTTGTAAAAATTTATTGTTTACATTTTTCAATAGCGATGTGGACATATTTGTCATATTGAAAGATCTATAGCTTGCAAAATTGATAATTTGTATTATGCTAAGTTGCAAGGTCTATTGCTTGCTTTTGTCGCTTTCTTTTAGGCACATTTTCCCTATTGCAAGATCTATAGCTTGCAAAATTGAAATTTTGTATTGTGTGAAGCTGCAAGGTCCATCGCTTGCTTTTGTCGCTGTTTTATAGGCATATTTGTTTGTTACAATATTTATAGCTTGCAAAATTGAAAGTTTGTATTGTTTGAAGCTGCAAGATCTATCGCTTGCTTTTGTCGCTGTTTTTGTAGGCATATATGCCCTATTGCAAGATCTATAGCTTGCAAAATTGAAAATTTGTATTGTATGAACTGGCAAGGTCTATTGCTTTTTTTGTAGCTATTTTTGTAGGCATAGTTGCTCTTTTTTCAAGATCTATGGCTTTCGAATATATAACTGTGTGTCTTCGTGATTATGATATAATATATTTTGTTCTTTTTGCTAATATTTCCAAACACTTTGCGTAAAATGTAAATGAACAAAAGCATTAAAGATTTGGCTGGGAAGAACTTTTTTGATATTGATTATGTACGATCGTGATGATATCGTGCAAAAAACCAAATAACGATGCCAACAACTAGAAGGCTGCCAATGATTATATCATGGCTCCTATACAACTGAGTTTCTCCTATCACTTAACTAAAGTCCTAAACATAGAACTTTGTTAGGTTGATCACATTCCAAGTGTTCGGGACGCTGCTACCATCTAATCTCTCTAATTCATAGCAGTTGGATTAGTGTGCTTTTGTTACCTTGTACGCACCTTCCTATCTTGGGCATATCTTTCATTTTCTTCTGATAGACTTTCTTCATTCTTATGTAAAACTGGATCACCACTTCGAAACGGTGTCTTCTCGACTTTTTTTGTTATATGCTCTAGCCATCTTTTCCTTGTACTTGGCCTTTATGATCATTGTGTGTAGCCTTTTTTCCTCGAGTTCATCCAAATTCAATCTTACTTTCTCTGGATTGTCGCCTTCATTGTTGTTTTCCACTTTGAGGCTTGAGTTCCCAATTTTGATTGGTATGATTGCCTCATGACCATAAAACAAACTTTATGGCGTTTCCCCAGTTGGTTCTCTTAATGATATTCTGTACGAGCATAGTGTGTTAGGTATCTCATCTACCAAACCAATTTTCTTTCCATCCATTCTTTTCTTTAGTCCTTGGACTATTCTTTTGTTAGTGACCACCACTTGGCCATTAGCTTGAGGATGAGCAATGAATGAGAACTTATGTACGATCCCTAACTTCAAGCACCACTCGGTAAAGATCCCACTTGTGAACTGTATGCCATTATTAGTAAAGATGGTCTGGGTTACACCAAAGCGACAAACTATGTTCTGCCAAATGAACTTTCTTGTTACTTCTGCCATGACTCTACTTAATGGCATCGCCTCTATCCACTTTGTGAAATAACTTATTGTTACGATTAGAAACTTTGAATTACCGGCTCCTTTGGGATAGGTTCTCACCAAGTCGATTCCCTATTTGTGAAATGGCCAAGCTTCGTATATCTAAAGGGGCTTTTGGCCTATCCGAAACCAAAGCCTTAATCTGACAGCTTCTACATTTCAGCACGAAGTTGTGCACATCGTTGAACATGGTTGGCCAATAATATCCTTCTCAAATTATATTCTTAGTGATCGTTCTAGCCCCTTAATGTATCCCACACAGTCCTTCATGAACTTCTTTCATGTTCTCACTTGCTTTAGGTGGCCTCACACACTTAATCCACGGGGATAGAAAGTTTTTTTTTGTATAGGACTCCTTCTTCATACACATAATTGTGAGATCGTAACTCTAACTTTCTGGCCTGTACCTTATCTTCTGGAAATTTTCCCATTATTGTTATCTAGTTTTATTCCTCAGTTTGGATTGTTGGTACAGTTGTCGTATGGTACTTCTGACCGGTATGACTTCTGCATTTACATCATTTTATCCTAGCAATGAATCAAAACTAGTCGTCGACAATTTACTTAGGGTGCCTGGCTTAGTATTTTCACCCCTATGTACATGTTGGATGTCAAAGTACTCCAGTTGACCTATGAACTGGAGAACTCTCCTTAAATATTTTATGAATAGCTCTTCACGTACGCCATAATCTCCACTTACTTGTTGTACTACAATTTAGGGCTAGTATTAGTTGAGTTTACACGACAAAAGGTTTAGATGACCATGTTTTGTTTTCTGATCTAAATTCCATGTTTTGTAGACTTAATAAGTACTAGCGGGCATCTTATATCCACGGGCTCCTAGATCTTCCATTTAATCATCTGTAGTAGGTCGCCCATGGGTACTATTCAGTTACATTCTATGTGAAGGCCATTCGTAAGGGCGGTAGAAGATATTGAAGGCCATTCGCAAGAGCAGTAGAAGAGATCAAAGGTTATTCACCTCTATAATAGTAGTAGACCAAATCAACGGACATCAATGCATGGCAGAAGGAGACTGGAGACAAATATAGGTGGCAAAGGAGATCAAAGCAGCCAATGAAGAAATAGGGAATCGTGGTCCAATGAGTTGTGCCAAAGTCTGAGAACGATTCGAGAAAAAGTATCCTTCAAGGCTGATTTCATTGGATTCATCTTCTCAAGCACTACAAAATCAACTACTAGAACTCTAAAATCAGACTAACGGTTCACCTGTAGCGAAGGAAACAAATTCACTCGGTCAAGGTACCAAGGGTTGGAGAGGGCCGTTCATGGTTAGGCACTGACAGCCCGCACCAAAGGAGTTGTCCCACATAAATAGTGTCCAGCACGAGGCAATGGCGCGGCCCGTGCCATATCTCACGTCCAACATACACGAGCTCAAGACTTTGCTCAAAATCGGCTAAGTTTGTGCGCTGACCATCCCATTCCCAAAAGCCCACGTCGTTCCAAGTTCAAGATGCTAAGACCAACAGACGGCCTCCGCCAAGACCCGTGCCTTGTGGTTCAGAATTTCCAAAATCAAGCCTATAGGCGGTGACCTACGTCAACGACCACGGTCTGCACCAAACGAAATGACGCGACCGCGCCAGATCCAGCACCCTGTACCGGGTGAAGGAGCATGGTTCGTGCTAGATCCTGCAGCCCGTGACAAGTACATGGCACAGACCATGCTATCCACGACGGCTCGCGCCGAACAGCGGCTGAACTAGGGTTTAGTCACTTTTTCCTATTTTTAGGCCCAATCCCCTTGTCCTATAAATACAGCCTTAGTTTATTAGGTTAAACCTGTACAAAGTAGAGTAGATAGTTTTATTTCAATCTTAGGCTATTAGGAGAGCAACTTTAGTGAGAGAAGCACTCTCTCTTTTTCTTTTCTTTCCTTTTTATTTTCATTTTCATCCTAGATTTGGAATTCAAATCCATATTTGAATTCCATGTATATGGAGTAGTTTCCATAGCTTAGGGATAAATTGTAGCGCATGATTTAATCTTTGTTTTATGAGATTCTATAGTTCATCCTAATTTAGTGTTCATGATATTATTGTGGCGGTTCTTGAATATTTGAAATGCATGAATAGTACACCACATTGGCACACACTTTGGGATATATTCATGTATGGTGCAAATATTAATGCTCCATTGGGAAGAGAAACCGGAATGTAAAATAGGTAAGGGAATATATTGCGTCTGCATGAGTGCATGGGAGACCCGAGTATTACTCTGACTTATTTTCCATCGCACCAGTCTTAGCTGATTACATAAATTTTTTTGATAGGTTGCGGGTAGAAATAGTGAATAAGTAGCAAGCTAGGGTTGTAAGAGGCTCTAGTATCATAGATAAGATGCCAACGACCCCCTGGCCTAATTGATAGGACCAGGGAAAAGTAGTGCATTCGTGGTGGAAGCCTGGGACATAATCGCACGGGTGAGAAACAGACCTACAACAATGGTCAGACCTTGTTGAAATTTTCTAATTACGATGGCGATGTCGATGGAGGGTTGTGAGTGCACCCGACGTGACAGGTACGGGGAAGTGTATGCCCTCGGCCACACAACGTGTTATGAATACTCTATTAAGTTGTCTAGTAAATATTACATGTGAATGAATCAAAGACCGAAACATTCAACTAACCATGTTGAACAATGACTCCCTAAGTGTTTAGCTTTATAGATTAATTGTGTTTTTTACTTTTATACATTGTAGTTGATAAACTGAAAATCCAAACCCCCCTAATTTTGTTTGCATTTACTAGCTATTTCTTTCACTCGTGTGGATTAATTACCCGTATGAGGTTGTGTTTTTAGTTGATACTTGAGCCCTAGCATCTCTGTGGACAAACCCAAGGCTTATTGCTAACTACCCGTTAGGTAGCGTAGCAGTAAGAACATGTGCAAAATATAAATTTAATCTTTGACCTTTCCCATAGGAAAGCCTCCGCTTGGGTTAATTAGCTACAATTAACGACCCCGGGTAGAGGTGGGTCACCTAAAGGCATCCCTGTTTGTCTTGTAAATCCTATAAGAGAGGATGCAGACTTCTTCAATCGGTTTGTTGGAATCCTCACTTATCAAAGAAATCAACAAACAAGATCTCAACCGCACTTCCATCATCCAAAAATTCTCTGTAAACCATGGCATTTCCAGTTTTAGTGATAATGACTATGGGGTCATTTTAGGCAAAGTGTTTGGGACCATATTCTCTTCACTAATGTTATTTTTTTACTCAAGTAAAATATCTTATTAGCGGGTTCTTGCGGTGGAGAGTATCTAGCTTTGGCTTTCAAAGCATTGTTAGATAGAGACTCGGTTGATCCGTGAATTGATAGGATAACTTTTTCTGGGGTATCATTCACCGGGTCTTCCTAGTAATCCACTGTTGCTATCACCTTCTGGTGTTTGCTTTGTGTATTTGTTGTGCCTTGGTTTTTTTCCATAGAGATTCCTATTTTGTTAGTTTCGCTTACCGGTTTCCTCCATCTTCCTTTTTGTAATGGCTTAGATAGTCATTCCTCAAATTTTCCTCTATTTTCCTTCTTAAGTTCCTGCAATATTTGATGTTGTGTCCTTGGTCCTTGTGGAAGGCATAGTATTATTCTGTAGATCGCTTATCCGGTGGTGCTATCATTGGTGCAGGTTCGCGAAATAGCTCCCTATTTGATTTCCATTATATCCTTTCGCGACCTTGTCAAAGGAGTTTCTTGACTTGATGTGATCTGCACTCCTAGTTCTCTTCCTTTGAAAGGAACATTCCCTTTTCTTTTCTTGATAACGCCCCTCTGTGAATCCTCTATTATTCTCATTTCACCTTTCTCACGCTCTAGCTTGAAATTGTTTTCTTCTTCAGTTCGCACATATTGTTCAATTATTTCTTGCAATTCCCTTGGGTTTTCAGGCATATTTTTTGTGAGTTCCTTGTAGAATTCTCCTGATTACATGCCCCTGTGAATGCTCCTAATGAGGATTGGAATGACAGATCGTGAACCTGCAAACTTTCAGTGACAAACCTACTGTGGTAATCCGTGAGACTTTCATCTCTTCGCTAGGCTATGTTGTTTAGGTTGATTATCGTTTTGGTAAAATTTTGCTTCTGATAGAAATTCCCCAAAAACAAGTCTGACAATTGTGCCCAAGACCTAATACTTCCATTTGGTAAGTTTTCGTACCATGTTATCATTGTCCCAGATAAGAAGATAGGGAAAGCTTTGAAACTAACTGAATTCCCACATCGCAAAATCTCATGCTGTTACGATAGGAATGTAGGAATTCCTTGGGGTTTGTTGTCCCTTCATTATCTAATTTTTGAGAGAAAAGCTTCAAATTTTCAAGTTCACCAAGAGTGTGTGTGAGTGAGTGATTTTTGAGAAGGTAGAATGTGTCAAATGATTCATTTAGGTGAAGAAATGTATCATGGATCTAGAAAATTCAGAATAGGTGATAAGGGAGAGAGGTACAATTAGGATGAGAAAGGAATTTTGAAAATTGCAAATTAAGGGACATTAGTATAAATCAATCAATTCACAAGTATATTCGAAGTACTAATTGCATAAAAAATCCAAGGGAATTAGAGAATTTTAAAATTTATGAACCGAAAATGCATTTTTAAGTTCAAGACTTAGAATTTTTGAAAATTTGCATTTTTGGAAATATTTGATAGCAAAAATGGGGACATAGTACAAATACCTCCGTGTAAAAGTACCTGGCACGGACCCCCCTTGTGCCAAAGAACCTTGGCACGAGTCAACGGTCCAAGCCAAATCTTCGGCGGGAGGCCCTTTATGCCAAGCTCCCCTGGCGCGGACTGTGATGTTTGGCGTGCATTGTGCCAGGCCTTGGCATGGGGCTGCCACAAATTTTAACCTATTTTCTTGGGTTTTTCCTCGTTTTCCAAAAAAACTAAGTCACCCATAAAATTTGATTCCATCCACACACTATCAAGAGACTCAAACTCCAATTTACAAATCAAACAAGAGTTTCATCTCAAAAATCCTCAATACATACAAGACCATGCAAAACCTATCTAATCACTACTTAAAACACGAAATCAAAGAAAAAAAAAGCACCGTATATTTATTTTCGTCCTCACAACTTATTTCTTTTTCATGTATTTTCAGTGAGAAACACCAATATGTGGGTCTTTGAAATTGCCATCGGCGACTCCACCCACGATGGCATCGTTGTTGAAGGTTCAATCACCATGCCTTTCTAAGGTTGAGTCCGTGAATTAAACTATGGGGTTAGGAGGAGGTCGAGGGGGTGTTAAGCCCTCTACACTCTTCCACTCCCGCTGCAAGTTAGATAGCATGGAAAAGCAGTCTAACATAGATATGATACAACTTGAATCATGTAATTCATCGGACTCATCAACAATTTTATCAACACAAAATTCATCCAAGTATTCATGCTCATTGTTAATACAAGAAGATTCATGGAAATCATGCTCATCACATAGGGTCACACCTTTGCACATAAAAGAGGAATTAGTCTAATCATGCCTAGACTTATAGATGTCAAATTCCACTTTATCCACATCATCTTACTAGAGTTAAGGTTTCCAAATAGACATCAATTTTTAGTCCTAGAAGTTTTAATAAAAGGTCTCCCCAAAAGTATTGGAGGTTCATTTCCATCATGTGACACGTCTAAGACATAAAAGTCAACCGGAAAAACTAACTTGTCAACTCGCACCATCACATCCTTCACTAGCCCATGAGGGCTAGCTCGGGAGTGATCAACTAGTTGGATAATCACTCTAGGTTCCCTAAGCTCACCTATTTCTAGGCATTCATATAGACTAAATGGGATCACATTTGTGGATACGCCTAAGTCTATCATGGAATTTTCAACAAGTTTTCCACCTTAGGGGATAGGGTTAGAGAACATTCTAGGGTTGTCAAATTTATTAGGAAAGTATTTACGGTTTAAATGGCAAAATCCCCCCCAACCCCCACCCCCTCCCCCCTCCAATTTTTAAATGTCATACCTTCTTGTTTGGTCTACTTATCTTTTTTTGTGCATGCAACTTTAAGAAACTTCATACGATGGTACATTTTCAATTAATTCCAAGATAGAGATTGTTACCTCGGCCTTTTTTAAGGTGATTGCATCATTGTGCCTTTTTGAAGGTGCTTACATTTTTTGTGAATGCTTGCATCATTGGCCACCACTTTTGGCCTTCCCCTCAAAGCATTTGGAAATGTAGGTGGGATAGTCACTTGCGCCTCGGGTGGTGGAAGCTCCTTGGAAGGTGCTTCCTTGACCACACTATCTCATCCTCTTCGAGTTGTGCCTTGAAAGCCTCCAATACCATATCGTCCGCTTGCATCACCTTCTTCTCGGACTCGCAAAATCCCTTCCCACTTTTCAACTCGAGTGCACTCACGTACCTTGGACTGATCTCCAGTTGGGAAGGGAGTTTGTCGGACTTCTTGGCCTCAAGTTGGATCACTGAGGTGGTGAGTTGTCCAACTTGAAGTTCAAGATTCTTGATACTTGAGAATTTCCTTCCACAAAAACTTCACGTTTCTTCCCCAATTGACCAATGGCTTCTAGGATCTCTTCTTGGTCCAATTTATAGATTGAGGCATGGTTGTTAGAAGGGCCTTCACCTCTAGAGTATGGTTGAGGTGAGGCTTTTCCACACCAATATCCTTGAGGTTAATTGTCTTCCCTCCACCAAAAAATTAGAATGTCTCGATACCTTGGGTTGAACGATTTTGCGTAGGTATCTGGCCTTGCGTTGCCTTAGTTCCCCCAGAACCCTTATGGTTGACCGCTAGCAAACTGTGGTCTCTCTCGGTTGTTTTGCTTAATGGCCTTCACCTCTTGCAAATCATCTACAACTTCGGGGCACGCATCGGTGCCGTGGTCTAAGTTGCACACCCCGCACACTTTGACTTGATGCACTTTTCCTTACAAGAGCTACTTCAGCACAGAAGCAAGAGCTTAGACTTGCTTCTCCAACTTTGGTGATTGTGCGGGTTCATCCAAGACCTTAACCCTTGACCTTATGCCAAACTGTCAAATACCATTGGTCATTTCTTCAAAGAGAGCCATTGCATCCATAGGGCTTTTGTTGGCAATCGATCCATTATACGCGACATTCACCACCTGCATGTCTTCATCACATAAACCCTCGAAGAAATAGTAAACTAGATCTTCCTCCTTCAAAGGATGATATGGACAGCTTGCAAGCAACCTCTTGAAGTGCTCCCAATAGTTGTAGAGTGACTCCTTAGCTTCTTGTGTGACATTTAACAGTTACTTCTTCAGTCCGGGGGATTTTAATGCCGGAAAGTACTCCTATAAAAACTTCCACTTCATGTCCATCCAAGAACCTATGCAACCAGGAGTAAGTAGTAAAGCTAATCTTTAGCCCCATCTTGAAGAGGGAACGGAAAAGCCCTCAGATTATGGCCATATTAAGAAACACCCAGAGGCTTCATATTGGTACACACCAAGTGGAACTCCGATAAATTCTTGTTCAGGTCTTCCCTCGCCACCCCGTGGAAGGTGGAAAGATAGTGGATCATTCCGCTCTTCAGCTCGCAGCTCACATTTGATGGTAATGGGGTTAATGTGATGCATAGCGGCTGACCCTCTAGATTAGGGGCCATTAGCTCCCTCAAGGTTCTGTTGTCCTCCGCATACCTTGTGGTTCTTCTACCAACACCACCGGCCTAGGTTGAACTTCTACTTTAGCTCTTAGCTTCCGACTACCTGTGTTATCAATTGGGTAATGAAAGACACCTAAGGTTTTGGTACGAGTATGTACCATAAACTAGGGGCTAACCATACCCTTCCGAAGGCAACTTGCAAACAGATCAAAAAGAAACAAGATAACTATCACAAAAGATCAACGCATAAAACAACAAAATAAAGAAAAAACAAAAGTAATACTAACTACTCTACTAACACGTTATGCTAATTGACTGTTAAGCTGATTAGCATCCCCGGCAGCGGCACAAAAATTTGACCCGCCTCCACTCGGGGTCGTTAATTATAGCTAATTAACCCGAGCAAAGGCTAGGACCTTGATGAAAAGGGGGTCAAAGATTAAATTTATATGTTGTACCCAACTCACTACTATGCAACCAAAAGGGTAGTTAGCGGTAAGTTTTGGGTATTTCCACGGAGATGCTAGGGCCTAAGAATCAATTAACACAACCTCATCCATGTTGTCAACCTGTATGAGTTCTTAGGAATAACTAATATAGTAAAACAAGAGGGGGTTGGTTTTTCAATTAACAACTACTAAACATGAAAGATAAAACGAACGTGAACTAAATATAAATAGACAATTAAGAGTATTTGCATAACATGCTTGAAAAATGACTTCTATCCTCTATTCATTCACATATAGACTAATAAACCTATCTTATATCTATGTCATACAATGTGGAGATAGCAAGGTCTTTCAATTCATCTGTCACACGTAGTACTTACCACAATGCTCAAATCTCACCGTCTCCATAATTTGGAAATGTGATCTAGTTCACTGACGCCGCATACCATTCCCCGTCACTTCACTCCCAATGCTAACACGCCCCCGCTTAGATGAATACAAAACTTGCCTAAAAGGGCAATGTCTTGCGTAGGTCACAACCATTGGATATGTAGTGAAATGTGTTACATCCCGGACACTCCACTGTGGATCTCAATCCCTAGGCCTAGAGAAGTAGAGGAAAAGATACCTTGTGATGACTCAAGAGTCAACACAAATCTAGTTGCTACAAACAAACACGCTAATCTTTTGGGTTAAGCCAAAGGTTTTCCCCCATCGGGATTTACCGAATCAACCACCCAACATGTTGATTTCTCACACAACTAGCCAATCAGAATCATGGTATAACACATATAAGGAATTTCTCTCAAAGGACATGAATGCACTCATCTCCCCGATGTTCTACACCTACTCCACAATTTCAACACTTTCCAAGATAGCAATGAAGCCTAGCACAATTTTACACTACCACACATGCATGAGTGCATCATCATAATGACATAGCATAAATCATAAATCTTATAAAGCACAATTTCAAGCACAAATATTCATGAGACAATAAGAGAGGAGAATATAAATCTCAAAAAGTCATAATCAAAGCATGATTACAAAAAACCCCAAGCTACTAATCTATTCCATAGATATGGAATTCATGTATAGATTTGAATTCCACATCATAGGATGAAAGAAAAATAAAAAGGAAAGAAATGAAAGAGAATGTTTCTCTATCTAGAAAACTCTCCCTAATTACCATAGTAGAATGTAAAATAAGATCTCATGTTAAACCCTAGTAGACTAAGGCTATATTTATAGTGATAGGGGATCAGACCTCAAAATAGGCCCAAAATAGACTAAAAAGTGTGAAACCCCAGTTCAGTCTCCGCCTGGCGCAGACCGTCGTGAATGGCGCGGACCGTCGTGAATGGCGCGGTCCGCGTCATGTACTGGGTTCATGCTGGCGCGGGGAGCAGATCTAGCGCAGCTCGCTTGATCAGCACTGGCGCAGGATACAGGATATGGTGCAGTCCGTGCTTACTCCATTAGCGTGGACCATCTGCTTTGGTGTGGTTCGTGCATACTCCTTGGTGCGGGCCGTGTCATCCTCTGTGGGTTGTGTCTATGCGGTCCGCGTTGTTTGGCATGTTTTGCTTCGTATTTTGGCACGGGCAGCTTGATTCTTCATATCCCACCGGCTGGTCTTGACATTTTGAACTTGAAACTGTGTGGACCATCAAAAAAGGGATGGGCTGCTCCCATATTTAGCAGTTTTTAGTGAAATTTGAAAGTTATGTGCGTGGCCCATCAAGTTTGGCACGGTCCACGCTGGGTCTTGGCATGGTCCATGCCAAAGGCATTTGGTGCAGACCACGTCTTTTGGTGTGGGTCGTTGGTGTCATCCATGAGCGGTCTGCACTAACTAGTTCGTACTTTGGCCGCCTGAAATTCTTTCCTTTGCTAAGAATGAACCGTTAGTTCGTTTCGAGTGTTTTTGTAGTCGATTTTAAGTTTCTCTAGGAGAAGAATCCAATGGAACCAACCTTGAAGGCTGATTCTTCTTGGACCATGATTCTCCGTTTCTTCATTGGCTGGCTTGAACTCCAATGTTGCCTATCTTTTGCTCCAACATCCTTCTACTATGATTTGATGTTCGTGGCCTTCGTTTACTACCATTCTAATGTGAATGCCTTTAATCTCTTTTACCGTCCTTGCGAAAGGCCTTCAATATCTTCTACTGCCTTTGGGAACGGCCTTCATAAAGAGTAATGAAAAGTATCCACGAGTGACCTAATAAAGATGATCATAAAGAAAGATCTAGGATCCCGTGGATACAAGATGTCCATTAGTACTAATTAAGTCAACAAAATGCGGGATTTAGACAAGAAAAATAAACATGGCCATCTAAACCCTTTGTCATGCAAACTCAACTAATACTAGCAATCCAACATATAAAACAAACCAATTATTAAGCTGAATGCATTGGTTAACGCATGCATAATGGTGCACATCACGGGATGGATACAATTGTAGTCTCTTCATACCTACGCTCACCTAAAATTTTTATACCCACACCCACCCCATCACTAATGATTGGTACAATATTAAAATTCATTCCCACCTCATCGGGTATTGTCTAAAATTCATCCGGTCCCATCGGTCACTTGGGTCTCCATACCTACTTCAAATTCATCTTAATCACCTCATCTATATCTTCGAAAACACCTAAAATTTTACTTAAAAATAATAATTTTTATCTTAAAATTTTAATAATTATTTACATGCATTATAGGTAAGATATGTGCATTATGGATAAATAATAATTTATTATATACTCCTTCCATCCCGAAATAAATGGCACACTTTTTGGGTCAACTTTCTCGGACCATGTTTGACCATAAATTTTAATTAGTAAATAGGCACTAATATAATCATATGAGATATTGTTAGATTCCTTGCATCACTAATATATAGATTTCTAATTGCTTGTGAATTCTACCCGACTTGAGTTTCAGGGTTCTGAATGCTTGCCTTTGCCTCCTTTTCAAATATCACCTGACTCTGTGTAAGATTTTGAACCATATCTTTCATGGACATCTTTGAGTTTGGATTCCATGCTTGCACTCTTGGGTTAGGTGGTGGCTTTGGCTATTGTTGGTACTGGTTCTAAATGTTCTATTGATTCACATGCCACTAATTAGGATGATCCCTCCATCAAGAACTGTAAGTATTTTAATAAGGATCATATCTTTGTGTTTCAGGTTGTCTAAAATTAGTATTGACTTCGGCATCAGGTTCTTGAACAGTAGGACGGACGTCCGTAGGATGAGAAGTATCACCACAAACCCCCACATGGCCTGACTTGTTGAGGAGCTTTTAAAATCATTAATTGTACAACATCTCCTTCAACTCAGAAAAGTTGGATTGTGTTAAAGATATTGTACTCCCTCTGGTCCACTTATATTGGCCCCTTTTTTTCTTACATTTTTTCAAGGCATGTTTGACCATCGATAACTTTTGTTACGTACCATAATAGTTTATAAAGTTTTACTTTTCAAAAACTATACGTTACGGAGAATCTAAAGACATCTCACATAAGGTCCATTACTATATACAACAAAAGTTATCGATGGTCAAACATGCTATAAAAAATTGGCTGGTTAAAAGGGGCCAATATTAGTGGATCAGACAAAGTACTTGATACAACATTTACTCCTCGAGAACCGGTCCTTTTATAGGGTTCCTCCTCGAGAAGTATCACCACAAACTCCCACCTTGAACCTTTTGCCAACTCTGAAAAACATCTCATAGGGTTCCTCCTGTATTTTTCTTCATTATGTTACCTGCACATATGGCATTCACATTGCGATGGTCATCATCAAGTAAACTTCCATGTAGTTAAAGAAGTGAATATTGCTTGGAGTAGCAGCTATGTTATGAGCAACTCAAGTTGAGCCTCTTAAGACGCTCATATTACTCGCAGAGTTTTTCATTATCCTGTTGCTCAATACTTCTAATGTTCTTCTTTACGTTATTCAGCTTAGTAGCAGGAAAGTATTTCTTGAGAAAAACGTGTTTTATCTTTGCGCAAGTCGTAATTCTTCCTGGTGCCAAATAATTACAATCATTGGAAGAATCTTTTAAAGAAATAGGTAAGGCTCTCAGTTTGGATTGGTCCTCTGTGCCTCCTTTCGACATCATGCTTGTACAGAAGACATGAAACTCGACAAGGTTCTTGTTGGAATTTCTACTCACAAACCGTGAAAACTGGGTAGCAAGTGAATTGAGCCAAATTTGAACTCAAAGTCCACTATTTCGGCCAACTCAGGCAATCGTCCTACAAACGGTTTTTGCTCAAAATTCAGAGCAGTCAACTAGGCCCGTCAAATGGGTTGGGTCGCCCGTTGGATAACCGTTACCCATATATTAATTTCACTTATTGGATAAGACTTATTGGATAATGACTCATTGGGTTAATGGATATAATTGGGTTGTAGTTATTGGGTTTAGTTGGGTTGGATAATTGGTTATCCGTTGGATAATTTTGGGTGGGTCGAGTTGGGTTGGATAACGGGTGACCCGTGGATAATTTCATATCATAAGATAACAAAATTTTCACAAATTTGATTACGAATAATTTAATTTTTCCCTAAAACATATAATCAACTTAGAAACGATCAAATTCTCGATTCATCATATTTGTCGATTTCGGTTCACGTTTTAATCAATTTTAATTTGAACCAATTAAAATTTGATAAATGATCTTGACGAAAGAAGTAGAAGTAGTATTTAAGAAACTTTTACTAAATTTGAAAAATCTCGAAATATGAAGATTTTTAAAAATATTTTCTTTTATTGAACATAAGAAAATAATAAATGAAATTCCCACATTTGGTCACTCGAATAAATATTTCTTTTTTTGTAGTCATGTACACGATTCAGCCTACATCAAAGAATAATTACGGTTAATCGTAATTTTTCACTCCAAGTAAAATATTACGTGGCTTATCCATTTAAAGTTTAAATGGTTGAAAACACCAATTATCTATTGAGTATATAATGAATTATCCATTGAGTATATACTGAATTATCCATTGAGTATATACTAGTTATCCATTAGGTCTATATAAAGGCAAAGTCTTGGGAAAGACAGTCTTTCCATAGGCTTATGGAAAGACGGGGTTTAACTAGAATAATAAAAGGTAAAAGGTCTTAGTTGCAATATTAAACTTTTAGTATGCAACATGTAGTAGTTATAAAATTTATAACCCGGTTCATGCAACCCGAAAATTTTATCTTCATTTCTTCTAATTTACACTTTAAACCTTGGTCTTTCCATAACTTATGGAAAGACCGTCTTTCAAGAGATGGACTCCCCTATAAATTATCCATTGGGTCTATACTAATTATCCATTGGGTCTATACTAATTATCCATTGGGTCTATACTAATTATCCATTGGGTCGAACTAAATGACCAATTGGGTATATGTCATTTATTTGGGTGAAACGTGAATTACCCATCAAGTCCGCGTTCTTTCTCAGTTCTCAGTTCTCACTTTCCAGACTGCGTTTTGTTTCATCAGTCTGCGTTTTGTTCATCAATCAGTCTGCGTTTTGTTCATCAATCAGTCTGCGTTTTGTTCATCAATCGGTCTGCATTTTGTTCATATTCGAGTTCATAATATTATATTATGTAATATAATATTATGTACATTATATTATATTATATTTAATAAAAATAAAAAATATATACTATGTTGGCTTTGTAAACTCGACGAAACTAATGAACAATATTACTTGGGATCGAGCTCGAGCTCAAATACTGTACGAACTCGAATATTGTACGAACTCAAATACTGTACGAGATTGAACTCAAATACTGTACAAACTCAAATACTGTACGAGATTGAGCTCGAATACGGTACAAACTCGAATACTGTACGAGATTGAACTCGAATACTGTACGAACTCGAATACTGTACGAGATTGAGCTCGAATACTGTATGAACTCGAATACTGTACGAGATTGAGCTCGAATACTGTACGAGATTGAGCTCGAATACTATACGAGATTGAGCTCGAATACTGTACGAGATTGAGCTTGAATACTGTACGAACTCGAATACTCTATGAACTCGAATACTGTACGAGATTGAGCTCGAATACTGTATGAACTCGAATACTGTACGAGATTGAACTCGAATAATGTATGACCTCGAATACTGTACGAGATTGAACTCGAATATTGTACGAACTCGAATACTGTACGAGATTGAGTGCGAATTTTGTACGAACCCGAATACTGTACGAGATTGAGAGCGAATTTTGTACGAACTCGAATACTGTATGAGATTGAGTTCGAATACTGTACGAGATCGAATACTGTACGAACTCGAATATTGTACGAGATTGAGCTTGAATAATTTGTGAATTATAATTTGTATAATTTGTGAATTATAGTGAATATTTATGTTAAATATTACACATGCATTTAATTGGGTAATTTTGGATATTTATTGGGTATTTGTTACGTTCTTATTGAATTAACATAATTTGGGACCCATGGAGATCAAAATTTTCCATTAACACAATTATTTCCATCCCGCTCAATCCCAAAAATTAATGAGCATTTAATACCTGATCTCATTGGATAATGACAACTTGTAAGCCAAATTGATAAAAAAAATGTTTAATGATAACTTATTGGGTTAATTATATAATGATTTATTGGATAATGACTTATTGGATAATATATTTTAACTCATTGAGTCATATGAATATC
The DNA here is from genome assembly GCA_037428765.1 of Rubia yunnanensis. Taxonomy (NCBI): domain Eukaryota; kingdom Viridiplantae; phylum Streptophyta; class Magnoliopsida; order Gentianales; family Rubiaceae; genus Rubia; species Rubia yunnanensis. The sequence continues at coordinate 69,702,158 of CM075066.1, read as the reverse complement.
TCATGGGTTATCCAATGGGTTATCCATTTAATGACCCAACCCATTTATGACCCAACCCCTTATGACCCATTTAATAAACGGGTTAATTGGATAATAACCCATTGGATAATGATCTATTGAATTTGAATAACAGGTTTATCCAATTAACCCATTTGACGGGCTTACAGTCAACTGATTCAATGTACGGTCTCCTATCTCGATTGGTGGATTTTTTTTTTCTTTGAATTCTTTAGCCGTTAGAGAGCATTCACTCAATCTTTGGATCAAAACTCGCAAGATTATTATTAGTAGCACATGTATGATCATAAATACGCTTACAAAAAAAAGGTTAAATATAAAACAAACTAAATGATAAAATCAAATAATTTCCCGGAAGCGGTGCCAAACTTGACAATTTGTTATCACAGTTGTTGCATCCTTATCAAAGTAAATTTATATTTTTTTAAACAATTAAAATAATAATATAGTATCTAAGCAAGGGTTGGACCCAAGGATATAATTAGTTCTATCTCAAAGCAAGCAAGAATATTTCACCAATCAAGTAACTAAAGAGGCTTTTTGAAAGATTTATTTATTAACAACTAAATAAAAAAATTAAGGATGTAATTATGATTATAGAAGCAGTCATTGAATAATAACCATACATCCCATCAAAAATTAATCAGATATATCTCAAGTTCATTCAGACAAATTAAAATTCTCATTAAAAAAATAATAATTACAAGACAAACCCAACCGTGATAGTACTTATTATTGGCTGATTAAACCAACTTTAAGACTCAACCAAGCAATAAGACCAAAAATATATGAGATACATGCAATATTAACCATAAATATTCTTTAATATAAGCATGCAATTAATCTTCTTTCATAATTATCATATGTCTTAAACATACAATCATGCAATCAATGCTTAAAGCACATAAATCATAAATATATGAAAAATATCAATTAAACTATATTATTAGACTAGATAAATCAACACAATCCAACTGATTCAAGAACAAGAGAATCAATACAATAAATAAGAATATTTGTTAAAATAATCTGGAATCTCATAACTAGGTCGATGACTTTCATCGTTAGATGAAACTAAAAGTCTTCATAGCAAAAATATAAAAGGAAATATAATGTAAGAATGTGTGAATCTCAATTCAATGTGTATTATAATGTGTCCAATTTTGTGGCTATTCTAAGTTTAAATACTTGAAAAATGTATATTAAAAAAGGAATCTATAAAAATAACCTGATTAAAATATAATTAGAACTAAAACAAGAAAAGGAAAAGATTTTTTTAAAAAAAAATGCCAGGAATAGGAGACGACTGTTACAACAATGGTGGCGTAGGTTGTGCCCACAGATAAGCAGCGAAAACCCTCACATCTTCATCTACCGTAACCACGATCTGGTAATCTGCCAACTCTTCGTGGTCACCAGTTCTTCTATTCTTCGTTTCAGATCTTCATTTTGAGGTTGACGGCATATACTCCGATATATATTTTCCGCTCATTAAATAATCGATCATATGTAGATATTTTTCATTTTTCGCATCAATTTTCGATTACATAATCAAAAAATATATGTGCCCATAGTTAGGAGTGGGAGTCAGGTCGATTTAATCAGGTTTCAGATTATTCAATTCGATTTAACTGGGTTGACCTCTAAAAAATCATAAAGTTAAACATAACCATACTACTAAGAAAATTGAATAAACCGAATCAAATCTAGAATTTAGTTTTCAGGGTGAAATTGAACATGTCAAATAAATCGAATTACCTAAATTTGTGGTGAGAAAAAAAAACAAAATTTCTAAATTTCTTAGCACAAATTAATCCAACTTCAAAACTTTAACTACAAAAAACATAACATACTCAGACACCAATCAATGAATTCACTAACACCTATGTGAGATTGAGTTGTGAATACGTGAGATGGAATTTTGAACTTAAATTTCCATTTCGTCAAACAGCCCCTCAAGTTCCTTTTAATATTATAAACTACTAATTTGATGTTTTCGGATAAGTTTTTTACTAATCTGTATATATATTATTATTTATTTATTTAATTAATTACCGTTCAATTTTTTGGTCGGATTTCAGTTTGAGTTTTAATATTTAAAATCAATCCAAAAACTATATTCAAATTTTGGTTAAATCAGTCCGGATACTCAATAACCGTAGATTAAATTTGGTTCGGCTTATTGAAATTTTATTATTCGATTTTCAGTTTAGTTTTCGATTTTCTATTTTTCTGCTCACATATTTTTTTTAAAAAAATTAACCCATATTAATGGGAGGGATATGTATTAGGTTCCCCAAACCTAAAAACAGTAAAAGATTCTTTTACAAAGCTTTGCTTCAAAATAATTTTGAACACTTTGTACAAAATGATAATATGTAGTTGTCAAAATTTCTGACCGAAAGTCTACTTAGGGCATTTTTGTTCTCGAGGATCTACGCTCAAGGCTCATGGACTCTAGGGGTCCATGTATCAGGGCTCGATTGCTCGTTGCTCGGTGCTCGATGGCCCGGGGGTCGATTGCTCGGTGCTCGATGGCCCGGGGGTCGAGTGCTCGAGTGATAGTGGCACAAGTCAGGAGGTTCTTGGGCTCAAGTGTCCTCGAGTCTGGAGGTTCGAGGTGGTTCGAACCTCGAGGCCTGATGGTTCAAGTTCTGGTGTGCGGTAGATACACCCTGGTGTGCGGTATACCTGGATTCCACCAGTGTTCCATCTTGTGTCTCCTTATCTTTGCCGCTGCCACTTGATTCGAGTGCTCGAGGTTCTAGTGGGTGAGGCTCGAGTGCTTGATGGTTTGTAGGCTTGAGGGCTTGATGCTCGATGGCTTGATGGCTCGAGGGCTCGAGGCTCGAGTTCTCGATGGTTCCAACCTGCATTTTCATTTTAAAATCAGCAGTATCCATTCAAGATTCAAATGACAGATATCTGTTGTTTGTCAAGAGCGAGAAGTCCTTTGGTTTTCTGATCAAGGTCATGGTAGTTTAGAACTTTTGGTTCCTTATTCCTTCCTATTTTACTTAATCTATCAGCAACCATATTTCCTTCTCTTAGAGTGTGTGTAATTATGATGTCCCCCATCCTTTGTTTGATTTCATATGCTAAATGATACAGTTCCCATGGGGCTTTGGTAAGGTCTTTCATTTCTTCCAGAATATTGGCACAATCAGTTTCAAGGGAAAAAGCATTTAGGCCCAGATCAGTTGTAAAAATTAGTCCTTCTTTTAGACTTAGGAGTTTAGCTTGGAAACTAGTTTTTGCTCTAACTGATTTATGTTATGCCTTAAGAAATGTTCCATATTTATTCATGATAACTATCCCAATACCACAGTCTACCCCCTGCTCCCATGATGCATCAAAGTTGATTTTGTATTCCAGTTTAGGTTTAGACCATGTGATGCATTTAATTTTGGGTACAGTTGGTTTTTTCGTAGGAGGGATTAGACCAATTTGAACCCAGTAATGATCATTTATCTCTGTACTAACCTATGGTTTGGTATAGAAGATGAGGAACATGTCTCTTTTGATGTTATTAATCATTTTCCCCTATTTGGTCTAATATTATCAAAAATGAAACTGTTTCTAGCTTTCCATATTTGCCAACAGATGAGAGAGGGAAAGATGGTGATTAATGTGGAGTGTATTTTTGTCTCTCCATTATAAGACCAGTAATGTGAAAGTCTGTCAAAGATGGAGTTGAAATGTTGGTGCCTCAGTCTTATCATCTGGTAAAAAAATATCCACAGATTTATGGCTAGAGAACAATCATTGAAGTAGTGGCTAAGTGTGTCAGTGTTGTTGCAAAGTGGGCATTTAGATGAAAGTGAAATATTGTTGAAATTGAGTATGGCATCAAAAGATAAAATTGCATTTGAAAATTTCCATATAAACATAGAAATTTTCTTTGGCAGTTTTGAGAACCATACCTTCTTCAGAATTCTGAATTCTGATTTTTGTGAGGCAACTATCTTGTATGAAGACTTGAAACTGGACTCTCCATTGTTTGATGGCTTCCATATTAATCTGTCCTATCTGAATGGGTGTACCTGAAGCTCCATCATCATGTGGAAGATGTGATTAGGTAATGTATTAAAATTATCTAGGAAGCTTGACTTCATGTTAACAAAATGTTGGATTGTAGTGTAGGATGGAACCACTGTATATATAGATGGGTCCCATACCTGTCCAGTTGGCAGTGAAAAGATTTGCTAAACCATTGCCATGTATTATCCTTGTTTGACTTTCAGCCATCTGGTTTACTTTCTGAATCCATTTCCAGATTTGGGATTTTCTTTGATTTTCAGGGATGGACCATAAGAATTTAAGCCATAGTGTCTCTCCTTTTTGTAGTTTCCACCACAGTTTAAGGGAGAAAGTCCTAATTATATCTTTAATGTTTCTAATCCCAATACAATTTTGGTTTACTGGATAACTCATCTTTGTAATGCTTCTCCACACTTATTTTAGGACCATATTCATGCTCTCCCTAGAAGAAATTGGAGATTTTCTTGTTTAGTTTCTTTATTACTGATTGTGTTGGGGACATGACAGCCCATACATGCTGTGGGAGAGCAAAAAGGACAGATTTTATGAGTGTGAGTCTTCTAGTAGTACTAAGCCATTTGTGTTTCCAAGATTTCAGTTTTATCTCATATTTTTCCATTAGGGGCTGAAAATATATCTCTTTTGTAATGCCAATGTAGATAGGGCACCCTAGATATGTGAATGGAAAAACACCTCTGGACATTCCTAATGAATTTCTGATCATTCTTAGATGTGTTAAAGAGGTATGTTTACTTATGAAAAAATTACTTTTTCCATAGTTAATCTATTGGCCACTGCATTCCTCAAAAACATGTAAGAATGCTTTGATTCTTTTTATGGAAGTCTTAGTGGCCTGAAAGAAGATGATTGTGTCATCTCCATAGCATATATGTGACAGTGTTTTCATATGCAGGATTTTTAAAAAGATTGATCTTCTTAATTTGGAACAAAAAGTCAAGCTCTAGAGAAGGATTCTGAAAAAAAAATTTGAATAGTAAGGGGGATAAAGGGTCTCCCTGTTTGATTCCCCTTGAAGTTTGGAAAAAACCTGCAGGTTTGGAATTGATAAGAATAGAGAACCATGCACTAGATAAGTTATTTAGGATCAAATTGATGAATTGGTCCTGGAATCCAAATTTCCTTAAAATTTGATTAAGAAAGGACCATCTAACCCTATCAAAAGCCTTTGTTAGATCTAATTTTAGGACACAGTTAGGGGCTCCTTGTTTATTATTTATGTATCTTGCCATTTCTTTGACATATATGACATTGTCAGCTATTTCTCTGCCTTTTAGAAAGGTTGACTGATTTTGTGAGATCAGTTTCGGCAAGATATCAGTTATTCTCTGAACTAAAAGTTTAGAGAAAATTTTGTTAGTGAAGTTAGAAAGTGATATGGGTATGAAATCAGCAAAGGATATAGGGATATCCTTTTTTGGTATCAGGCATATCCAGGTACTTGAAATTCCAGCAGGAATTTTTGTGCCTGACATGAAATCAGAGACTGCTGATAGTAGATCAGGCCCTATTATGTCCCATAAAGTTCTTAAAAAGTTGGCTGAGAATCCATCAGGGCTAGGGGCTCCACTCTGATTCAAGGAGAAGACTGTTTCCCTGATTTCATCCAAAGTTGGCTTTCTAAGCATTTGTGAATTGTCACTACTATCAAGGATATGAGGGATCTGGCTTAAAAAGTGCCCTTGAAAATTTTCATTTCTAGGGTTAGAGTCATCAGTCAGTAGGTTTTGGTAAAACTGAATTGCTTCTTTTTCAATCTCCAATGGACTGTCTGTCCATACTCCTTCCGAGGTTTTTTATCTTTGAGATGTTTTGTTTCTGTCTTCACTGATTTATAGTCGAGTGAAAATACTTAGTATTTTCATCTCCTTCTTTAAGCCATTTTATGTTAGCTTTCTGTTTCCAAAACATTTTTTCCCCAGTTAGCGCTCTCAGTAGCAGTGCATTGTTATGATAAAGCTCTATGAGGTCAGATTCTGAATTTGTTGTCTCATAGTTAATTTCCTGTATATTGAGTTCCTCTTCAGCCTTTTTGACATTATCATTTATGTTACCAAAAACTTCCTTATTCCATGTTTTTAAAACCAGCTTCAATCTTTTTAATTTCAGAAAGAATTTCAGCATGTCAATTTCTGATATGGTTTGTGACCAGTTAGTTTCAATGATCTGTTTCAGTTGAGGTCTATTTATCCAAGCATCTAGGAATCTAAATGGATTAGGCGATGAAGCAATTTTACTCCCTATGGTTAGTAGTAATAGGTTGTGATCAGAGGTGTGTTTGTTGAGTGTGTGCAGTGAGCTGTTTGGAAATTTTTCTTTCCAGACATAGTCAATTAGAGCCCTGTCAAGTTTTTCTAATGTAGGGGGTCTTCTCTTGTTTGACCAAGTGAAGGTATTTCCCACTGTATAAAGATGTGATAGTTTTTGGCTTACTATGAAATTAGAGAAGTCTCTAATGCCTTTTACATTAGGCTTATCGGGACCCTTATATTCTGTTATGGAATTTATGACATTAAAATCACCATTTAAAAGTTTATTGCTGTCTTAATGTGAGGTGATCTGCTGCCATATTTTTTTCCCGTATGTTCTTAAGGTTGATGCATGAATGAAATATGTACACAGTTCAGCACTAAGCAGGGGGGAAGAAATGACAGTTTTTGTATATTGATTAGTCTCAGATAAGATGTTAACATTACAACACGAGTTCCACATTAGCCAAATGTTATTTCTATCTAAGTTATAGTCACACTGAAAATTTAATTTAATCATGTATGTGTCATATTGCTGATAATGATGCTTAGGTTCAAATATACAAAGTATCTGTATATTATGAGTCCTAATTATTCTTTTTAACCTATCCAGGGATGTTCCGATTCCTCTAAGGTTCTAGAAAAGGGCCCTAATATTAAGGTGTGTATCTATCATTTAGACTTTCTAGAGTTTCTTTTCGAATTAGGCCTTAAATTCATCCTATTTAACCCGTTAAAGAATGTCCTCTTCCTGGATGTCCTACCAGACAACATACTAGAGAATTTTTGGGGTACTTACCTGATCCAGCCGAAGCTCTTTAGTACTTGAGCTACAGTCTGTTGTGTCAGACTGAAGTTCCTCTCCTAGTAGATGGGACATGTTTGAGCTTTTGGGGTTGGATCTGCAGGACAGTGAGTGATAATGATCAGTACCTCGTTCATTTAAAGGAGAGTTTGGGATGATACCTGTTAGGTCATCTTTGGCATACTCCTTGTGTTTGCCTGTTTCTTCTGTAAGATCAATTAATCGTTGGGTTTCCCCTTTTTTCAGTTCAGCCTCATTGTTGTTGCCTTTGAATACAGCATTGCGAGGTTGTGGGGTCACATCCTTTTGCTTCTCCCAAGCATTGTGAGTATGTAAAGACTCTTGGTTGGTAATTTCTTTCCCTTGGAGTTCCAATTGTGGTGTCTCAATGCCTATATGGGGGCTTTCTATTCTATCTGGTGTTTCTTGTGGAGGTTGGTGTTGAGCTTCTCTTTGTTTCTGGCTTATTGGTATCCCTGAAGTATGTGGATCAATGTTTTTGTGTACTAGCTGCCATTTAACTAGAACTCCAGTATGGGCAACTACTATTGGTTCTTTGTTGTGTTTGTTGCCAGGCTTTAGTTTATCTATTGCATTTGTTTGCTGGGGTTTGTTCCTATTAGTCTGTTTAGTATATATCCGTTTGGGGGCTCTATTCAGTGTGGCGGTAGATTTAGGAATTCTCAGTCCAGGGTTAACTATTCTACACATATCCACATGGTGACCAATCTTCTTACATCCACAACAGTACATAGGTAAATCTTCATATTCTATGACATACTTTTCATTTTCTAAGGAATTGTCTAACCTGATGTGGCTCAACAGTTGGGATTGAAGGTCAATTTCCACACACATTTTGAGGGCAGATGGCCTTGTTAGCCTTTTGGTTGCTTGATCCATCTTGATGAATTTTCCAATCTGGTTTCTAATTGCTTCTATGGTTGGGACATTGTAATAGTAGAGAGACACTTGTCTGATGGTGACCCAGGCCGGGACAATCGAAGATTCTGCATTCGGTTTGAAGTCCAGCGTCCACCTGAGGATCCTCATAATGGTGCCATTAAGTGACCAAACTCCATTGATCCAGAAACGTTGGAAGTCTTCCTTCTCTTGGAACCTGATTAGGATGTTTTTGAAATCAATTGCACCCAGTTGGTAACTTCCACTGAAACCCACAGTCTTGAAATCAGCTTTGAGCTTTTCCATTGTCGGCCTTCCTCTTGGAAAATTCCCAATTAGAGCATTTGCGTAATGAGTGGATAGCTCTGATACTTGCTCAGGAGAGAAAAGCATAGCCGATTCTCCCTTATATTGAAGAATTGGTGTCAGATTTTGAGTGAAAGAGAGGTTTGTGGAAATAGGAGGGTTTCGAGTTTGGACTGCTTGGGCAAAGCTTTTGACAGTGGTAACCGCCATAGCGGTGCCTCGTAGACTCAACATGGTATTAAGGTGATTGCGTGAGTGAGGGTTCCGGTGAGGGATTTGTGATTTAGCCGTTGGTATCTAACGGTATGGATGATGAATAGTAACATGGAGGAGAGAAGTGAGAGAGAGCGAGCTACCAGACTCGTCTGCTCAAATATCCATAGTAACCAGAAATTATACTAATAAACACTAATTATGCTATACAAAATATATCATATCAATTAAGTAAAAATGTGTAAAAGGCACTGGTGGTTATAAACTAGATTTCCAATGTATATTTTTTCTATATGGGATTGCCACTTTGCAAGTACCAATTTCTTCACGATCACTCTTCTCTCAAAAGTGGCACTTGATCAATTTGAGAGTTCTGGTAGTCAATTATATAATACTAGTGAAGGAGAATTCAGAAACGGCACCCACTAAACTCAACTCAATGCGAACATCACTCAAAACAATATCGGAAAGTTGACAAAGTTTAACTTCCATTTTTTTAAAATAAAAAATTATTCATAGGTGTTGGGAAAAATGTCCATTGGCGTTTACAATAAGTGGAATTGACATCCAACTCAACTAGCATCAAGAAATAACTAGTCTATTGCAAGGATATTTAAATTACATGTCAACCACACTGGTCGTCTATACTATTACATATAAGAGACCCAATAAAAATATCGCCATCGAGCTACTAACTCTATTAGAAAACAGGTACATAGGCACCGGTACCTGATCCCTGGGGGCTAGGAATTGATACTGACTTGATGAAAGGCATCGATTTTATGATGAAAATAATCGAAATCGGTGCTAGTACCCATTTATAGCATCGGAATTAGGACACCGGTGCCCAAAACCAGAGCCTTATATAGAAAATAGCACCAGTACGAAAAAGTAAACGTGAAAGGAACAAGTGTTGGAAAAGGTTTCTTCATGAGTAATAGTGTATTTGGCATGTAAAAAATAGAGGGAAAACATTAGAACCAATGTGAAGCAAGTAAGACATTTCCTATGTATAATCATAGCACCAGAAAACATTGTTTTGGTGCCAGAAAAATGTGCCCCATTTGAAAAAATGATGGTATTAATTTTATTTCTAGCACCGGTATGGGAAAAAGGACTAAACTTGTGCCAAAATAGTCAATTTGGTGGGAAATATTTTGGTGGGAAAAAATCTAGCACCAGTATGTAGGCATAATACCGGTGCTAGAAGAACATTAAATGTTCAACTATCACTATTCATTGGCGGGTAAAAAGTGGGATTTTGGGGGAAAAAAGAGGCCATTAATGGTTTTTTTGAGGGTTTTGACATTGAATGCTCAAATGAAGATCCACAAATGTTAGGTTTTAAATTGTTTATTATGTTATTAATGATGTAATATGTTGCAGAATGTCCTGAGTTCCCATCTGTATTTTTTAGACGGTCACATGGCAATGGATTGTGGGTTGATGAGAGCGGTCAAATTGTGGGGGGTGATGTTTTCTTGAAAAGGAAAATATAGGTGCATCTTATCACCGTAATTGTAATTAGCATTATACTTCTGTGTACTCACAAGTGTCCTATCTATTTAACATATTGATATTAATATATGAATTTTGGTTTAGTTCGTATGTAGTGTAGTGCCGTGTGTTTCTATTTTCTCCTTCGTTATAATTTTTTTTTAAAAAAAACTGAAATGAGAACCAGCGCTGGTAATAGTATCCAAAACTAGTGCTGAAAAATAGAGTATGTGCTCTGTTTTATCAAAGGCACCGAGTTTTGTCAATACTAGCACCAGTATTTGATGCTATGTACTTAGAATATGTTTTTTTCACTTTGCTCTCGGGTTGGAAAAAAGATCAATTGATTTAAAGCAACCTTTGGTAGATGTTTTATTATATTTAGGCACCGTTATTTTCATTACCAGCACCAGTATTTGTACCGATGTTGTGTACTTAGAATATATTTTTTCACTTTGCTCTCGAATTGGAAAAAGGATCAGAAAAATTGATTTAAAACAGTCTTATGCAGCTGCTTTATCATATTTAGGCACCGGTATTTTCATTACCAGCACCGATATTTGTACCGGTGTTGTGTACTTAGATTATGTTTTTTCACTTTGCTCTAAGGTTGGAAAAAAGATCAGAAAAAATGATTTAAAGAAGCCTTAGGCAGTTGCTTTATCCTATAATGGCACCAATACTTGTCTGTGTACTTAGAATATATTTTATCACTTTTCTCTCGAGTTGGAAAAAAGATTAGAAAATTTGATTTAAAGCAGCCACATACAGCTGCTTTATCCTATATAGGCACCAGTATCCTACGTTCCTACCGGTGCTAACTTTTCTTATACATAAATAAAACAGCAGGTCTGCAAATGCTTCATCTTCAAATTCACAAAGTTGGAGGGGAAATCTATCCAATAATCACCATCGGTTCACCATCAGGTCTGTAAAGAAATAAGGTAAGTTTTCTTACAAAGATTATTTATCATTCCACAGGATTATTTATAATCAACCCAAGGCTTTTGGAAAAATGTTGGTTAACTTTGTCATACAATAAGAACTTTGCTCGATGTTGCAATGCTGTACATAACGTTAATGTTCATTAGTTCCATATCACTATACCTAGGGTTATATTGATTTCCGTACATGACGTTAATGTTCATTAGTTCCATATCACTATACCTAGGGTTATATTGATTTCCGTTTAGCGTTTGTTGATGTTCATCAACACTAGTATTGTTTAGGTTTTTATGATGCACGGAAGGTGTTTGTTAAAATGGTTGAGTGGACTTTGTAAGATATGATACAAAAAAATCCATTCAAGAGGTCACGTAATGCATCCCATTTCTCTCTGGTGATGCAATCCAATATTGAACAATAACAGAAGAGGTTCGTTTCAGAGCAGGCAAGGCTAATCGAACAAACTTACAAAACAAGGCGACATTTTTTGGTGAGATGAATAAAAGCATCTTCCCCATTTGAAGAATCTATCTAGGTACTTGGATGAGAGAAAATGTGTGACACGCCTGCAATGTTTAACCTCATCATAATGAGTGAGTTCTATGCTAATTTAAGGCGTGGTCTAATGTGGGATGGGGTATTTTGTAGAGGCAAAATGGTGCAATTGACAGTTACATCCATAAACAAATTGTACGGGTTTCCAAATGTTCTCTCTGAGGAGGATGAATTTCTTGCATTCCACTACAAGACCGATGCCGGTTGGGATTTTGATGATCCCACTAGGAAGGAGATTGTGAAGACGGTTACTAGGGTGGGAACCGATGTCAATTCTCTTGTCAAACTAGGTTGGTAAGAGATTCTAAAAAAACACCTCACGCCCGAGATGAATGAATGGTACCCCTTCGTAGCTTCTAGAATTGACCCAGACACAGTGAACACAAATGTTCACAGTATGAGGCCTACACATCTGTACACAATTAAGCAGAAACTGCGATGGAATGTAGGTAGAAAAATGGTGAACACATTGAGATAGGGTGTTGAGAAATCCGATTGTTACAGTTTCTGTAGCCTCATCTCTAAACTGTGCACAAAAGTCGGTGTCCCCCAATATATATATACATATATATATCCGTACGACATATAAGGGCAACCCATGGTTAATATTATAGTAGACTCTTTCTACAAAATGGCTAATAACAATATGGGCCCTTCATTGGAATCTAGAGTCACGGTTTTAGAGATGGGTGTACAAAGTCAGTTGACGGAATTACATTATCAAAGATCCTAGTGCGATCACATGGGTATGGTTTTTCAATATCAGTTCCCGGATGCCATGAAAACATTTGGACCTTTCCCTGTATACTAAGACCAGGGCGTTGGGCAGAGCGACATGGGAACCAACTCAAAAGATGCACAAATATTGGATGAAGAGCCGTTCGCTAGATATTATTCATGATTTGCTATAAAAAATCATGATATATGGTTTTTTCACTTTTAATTTTATTTGTATGTTGAGAACAAATCTATGTTATTTTGCGGACATAATACTATTATTATCACATAGACCGAGCATTATCAAGTTTTTATATTGAATTTATAGTGGTATACAAATCTGATTTCCCTTTAATAATTCCAAACTATTTTCCATTATTTAGTCTAGAAATTACTACCGCTTCATAATTTATATTATCAAAAATTACATTATTTAAAATTCCTGTATTTAGGCAATAATAACAAAATTCAAGTATTTCGAAGCAATGGATAAGGTGTTCACACACTTTTGGGCAACAGTACAATTTCACAAAATGTTGTACAACTTTTCCATTTTCAGTTTTGAGGATATTCCATTTACCCAGTCATGTCCAAAATGCATAGTTGTCATCATACATTACTGAATTTCACTATGGAATAGCCAATTTTGCGTTCCGACTATTCCAAGATTCTTTGAGGTACCTAAGTGCAAAAGGTAAAAACTTCACTCGGAGGTCCAAATTAAAATCCGATCGGATTAAATGTTACATTATGAAATCCTGATGTATACTCCAAGACCGAATCAAAAAATTTATTAATATTTCATGGGAAAAACATACCAATAATCCTTCCCGTCTAGACTTCCTAACTTCTAAGTAATATAGAGTAAGATACTCTAAGACTTGTACAAGCGCTTTATCAAATTTTATGAAAAAATCCTTTTCAATTAAAAACCTTATATTAACCCAAGAATACCCAATGTCAAGTTATAAAAAAAGGAAGGTGTAACTTACTTTTGGGTAATAGTGTAATTTTTGAAAATTTATATACAGACCCTTTTCGGGTAGCCATCTAACACAATTTCGGAACACAAGACCTATGGAATATTTAATTGAATATTTTCAGTCCAATTTCATAACCACAACAATGGGGAAAAACTTCCCTCCGTATGTGGGCAATAAATCAAATATTGCTAAATAGGGGAAATGGATATAGACACCGGTATTTCATTGGAAAGTACCAATGCTAACTTGTGTAGGGGTCAAAAAATTCAAAATTTTGGTCAAAATTTGGGCGGGAAATTCAAATTTTTGTGAATTTCAACGGGGCACCGATTTTTGTATCGGTGGTGTATTAAATATGATTTCTCCTGCCAAAAATTGATTGGGTTGAAATCATATTCAGCCCAAAATGAAAAACATTGGCACTGGTATCCTCTCGTACGACACTGGTGTTTTGTACCGGTGCTATGTACTTAGAAAATTTTAACACACAACTCTCTGTAGAAACAAGTCGCGAATAAGCAGCCTTGAGCTGCTGCTTTAAAGAATTTAGGCACCAGTTTTCTCATAACATCACTGTTTGTTATACTGGTGCTCTGTACTTAGAAAATATTTATGATCATTGCTCTCGGGGTGGACAAATTAATTGAAGCAGCCTAACACAGCTACCTAAACCTACACAGGCATCGATATTTCATGCTACAACACCGGTGCTATGCACTTACAATCTTTGTGAGTATGCTAGAATGTAGTAGAATTATATTCAACACCCGTATATCGGATTAAGTACCGGTGTTAACTCCGCTTAAATAAAATGCGGCCGATCTTCTTCCTCACATAACAATTGTGTTTTTCTCCTCAAACCCATCATACGAAAGGTTTCTCCTCCATCAATCTCCACGTTCTCCTACATTTAATCCTCATTCAACCTCCATTCCTCCACTTCCTCAATCCCACCTTATATAACAACCCAAAGAACCCCTTTTTTTTTAAAAAAAAAATCTCTGAACCTCATTTCTCCACTTTCTCCACTCGGCGCCAGCGAAGTTTCCTTCACTCGGTTACTGAATGAAATATTGAAAGGTACTTCATGATTCCTTCATTTTTTTTGTTGTGCACAAACCCTAACTTTCTTTACATGGAATGGAATTTGTATGAAATTGTATGTGTTTGATGAAATGTATGAATGAGCTTTTTTAATGTTAAGTTGTTTAGGGTTGTTCATTGTGTGACGTTGAAGTGTGATATAATTGATTCAACAATGTGGAAGGGTTTGTTCTAAAATGTGTGAGATATACACTATGTGTGTGATGTTTGAAGTGTTCAATCCAAAGTGTGTGAGATATAGTTCATTGTGTTATGTTGAAGTTTGATATGGTTGATTGTGTGATGTTTAAGTGTTTATCCTAAAATGTGTGAAATGTAGTGGAGGATGTTGATTTTCAAGGGTTTGTCCTAAAATGTGTGAGATATAGTAGAGGACGTGTGATGTTAAAGTGTTCGTCCTAAATTGTGTGAGATATTGTTGATTGTGAGAAGTGTTGAAGTCTTTTTCCTAAAATGTGTGAGATATAGTTGATTGCTTCACCACTACAATTTTTTTGTGGTTGACCTTGGAATTGGTTTGGTCAACAAATAAATAATAGTTTCTTTGGTCGGTGAGCAATTGTCATAGATTTCCATTTTTATGTTTGTTATGCCTTATTCAATCTATTTAAATTCATATGTAGATGCCTCGTAAATCCAAAAAGGTGGCTAAAAAGAGGAAGAGGCAGTGGAAAACTGTAGTGCGGCCTGACCCACCACTAAAACAATAACAGTGGAAAACAAAGAAGTAGCTTCTGAAGCCGAACAAGAGGAGTTTCCACCAGTGGTACCCCTCAAGATTCAATTTGAGGGAGAGGCAGCGGGTGCAACATGTGCTCCCAAAGAGAATGAGGATGAGAGCGTGGACAACCCCCTTCGCGATCCGAGGAAAAATAACCTTACCAAGGTAGGTGGGAGTTAGGGGAAGGCGTTCAACAAGTTTGAGATTGCCACTTGGTGTAGGGAACGGGGGACGACTATGTGCCAGTCGGTTATATTAGCCAAGGAAAGGGATCATGTCCCCGTAGTTTTCAAGGAAGTTGATGGTGAGATTATTTTTGCCGAAAATTGGAGTGCCTGGACCGCATATTGCAACTACGCCTTCCGGAGGTGGGTCAGATTTGGTACATAGATACACTAGCCTAACGTCCCGTTGGATGTGAAGAAGGAGGCGTGGAGAGACATAAAGGTAAAAAACAATTTCGTAATATTTAGTTTATAAATGCCTAATTGTTACAATTAAACTATATATTCATGCCTAAAACCTGTATATTGTGCAATCTTCTGCCGCAGGAAAGTTTCAAGTTTGAAACAAAATTGACTTAAGACCAATGGAGGAGGTTGAGGAAGAATGTGGTAGGCAAGGCTGGCGATGCACATCGGAACTGAAAGTCCAAGTGGCAAACAAGTACATCCATTTTATGGCGAGCAGAAAAGTTTTAAAATACAAGCCCTGGGAAAAGTACAGGTGGATAGATGAGGGGGAGTGCAAGAAGTTCGAGGAACACAGAAAGACTGAGGAAATGATGGTAAGTAAATTTCTTACTTGATATCATAAATAATATTTCAATGGGATGGGCTCATACCTTGAGCAGTTGGTCAATGGTATAGCGGCAGCAGGGGGGTTAAATATTCTCAAAGGCCTTGCAGACCCGATGAGTTTCATTGAGAATGCATTGGGAGGTGTATCCATCGGTCTCAGCGGCTCGGGCCATGATCCCCTAGTGACGGAGAAGAAGATGAAGAGATAAATATGCATTACAATTAACAATTTTAAACTGTGATTTTCCTTTATCATTTACACACAAAAACTATTTTAGACTAACTAAATTATCACTATTTGTAACAGGATGGAGAGGTTGCCACCTTGTACATCAAGGGTCTTCAAGGAGGGAGAGAGAAAGAGTAAAGGTTGCTGAAGCATGGCTCCAAAAATCTAGGCGTCCCGAGAAGTCACTTGGTCTAGTAGCTCACGTCCGTGTGCAAGCCAGTTTACCATCTAAGAGTTGGATTTCCATCTTCCAACCACCATTTCAATGATGTGGGAGACACTTTGAGGAGTGTGGTAGCCTGGCCGATGACTTTGGTCGGATTTGGAGATGATACCCAGACCGATGACATTGAAGGCGACCTGCTCCAAATCGATGAATTTTATTTTTTCAATGTCAGCGACAATGAGGTAATAAAATTAACTAAATACTACATATGTTACATGTCTGATTTTTTATTATGAATCGTTGAAATTGAATAACTTTACTATGCAGCTATCAACTCCTAAACAATCTGGATCAAGCAGCTCCATCTATCCCTTGAAGCAACAATTTATACATGAAGGTCCATCGAAACTGGTACATCTCAATAACATATGTCGCTTGCACCATATTTAATTATTTTTTAGTTTTCATAATTTTTTGTCATTACATAATTTCAGATTAACAACAAGCGTCCGTTCAAGACATATCCCAACACGGGTAAGTACATCAAATACTACAATGAGCTTGTGAAGAACATGCAATAGCCGGGAAAGGTGGTGTTTTTTCTGCAGTTTCGATCGTCAACTTTTGACAAAAAACATCATAGTACATTTTTTGTCAATGAGATGGTGGAGTTCGGGAACAAGCTTGGAAACTTCAGAGC
Source organism: Rubia yunnanensis (assembly GCA_037428765.1). Lineage (NCBI taxonomy): Eukaryota > Viridiplantae > Streptophyta > Magnoliopsida > Gentianales > Rubiaceae > Rubia > Rubia yunnanensis. The sequence goes on along the minus strand of CM075066.1, from coordinate 69,685,191 downwards.
AATGGCTTGGTTATCAAACTTACAGATAGATGTTTGGATGGGGTAAGGTTTACTTTTTCACATTAACTGTATTTATTTATACTCTAATTTGTTTCAAATATTAACTAATGCTATTTTTTCAAGGTACCTATGGGACTTAGTCTTCAAAACCAACAATAGCTGCATTCAGATTGTTATGTGCTGTACGACAGGGTATGCTGCGGAAATCAAGGCTGCAGAAGTCGAAGGTCTTGCTAAAGCCATTATGGAAACCATGCTTGTTATTGATGCCGAGGTTTATTTGGTGCCATATATTAAAATGATACATTTTAATTTTTCCCAATTACGGAAAATTATTCACCGACGACAATTTCATTCATGTGCTACTTTCTTTTTAGCTCAACAATCATTAGTACTTAGAACTCATCTGTCCTAGAACGGAGGAAGTTTTTACCATTGACTCGATGACGGGAGGAATCAAACCACACAACATTAATGAAAACAAAATCACTTCCAGGTACATTTATTCCTTTCATCGTACTAATTTTGACGTCTACAAGCGTGAGTTACCTAACCATTAAAAGTTCAACATTACCCGGGTTGCATGTGAATATCAAAAGGAGAAGATGAAGATGGAATCATCTCCGGATTACACATGGAAAATCACAAACATCAATGTAAGTCATTCAATCCAAGAGTCCCTTCATTTCCACCATTATTTAATACAATTACGTTTAACTCAATTTTTTCATTTGCAGTAGCGACGTCAGGAGAGTGGTTGGGAATGTGGATACTACGTCCTTCACTTCATCATGGAAGAGTTTGTGCTCAACTCTAACTCTACAGATAATCAAGAGGTTGGTCAACAAATTACAAATTTAACCTTTTTAACGTAATTAATCATCAAGTTATTTTGTATGCAACATATATTTCCCCCGGAAAAAGGATCATACATTGGCAAGGAGATAACAGATGTAACCGAGAGATAATGTCAGGCTTGGGTGAACGTATATTCCAAGCTGTGCAAGACTTCTTAGGACCTCGGGTAGTTAAATGAAGTATAGAAAATGGATTTCTTATAAATTTACTTCTTTTCTAAAATTTGCTTGTGGATGGATTATATTTTTCTAGACATGTTTAGTTTTTCGTTTATTCATTTCTTATTTCTTAGCATTAATCTTGTTTTTAGATTTTATCTTGTTGGCTGTGATATTTCCCCGGGTTTCAATGCGGATGGGCCAGGAAAAATTATAATAGAGCATTGCAAATGAAAAACAAACCAGCACCTATTTATCATGTTATATACCAGTGCTGGAAAATTTACATACTACTAAGAACAAGCATCGACAATTCATTTCCATACTGGTGCTGGAAGATAGAGAACCTTCTAATCCCTAGCACCAGGATTCCTTTTTATACAGGTGCTTAAACAGAACAAATGCTCAAACATAATGGCAATGGGCATCATTTTACAACCAGCACCAGTAGCATTAAACTGGTTCTGATCTTTATCTATAAGCAGTGGTAGCATTCTACCGGTGTTGGTTATTGAGGACAAGCACCGCTGCAGTATTGTCAGCACCGATATTAAGAACCGATGCTGAATATCATTATTCAGCACCAATTTTGTATGTCGGTGCCTTAGTAACTATGTTTTACCACCCCCATACTTAGGCACTGATAGTTTAGGGGCCCGAAATACCGGTGCCTATGTACCCAAATACCAGTGCCATAGGGGGGGGGGGTGTTTGCATTAGTGTAACTTGCTTCTCCAAAAAAATCATGACCACTTAGAAAAGATGAGCGTATCAGCATCAATCACTTTACCAAACAGGGATCTTCACGAACTGTTATACTACTTGATCAGAAGCATGGTCTATGTAATACGAGATGTAAACACCTTGATAAACACAGATTTGAACTCATTCAAATTAATGATAATTGTAATTCAAAACACAAACAAAAATTACAAAAACACAATTTGTACAATTAGATTGAGAACAAAATATCACCGTGATCAACTAAACCAAGTGATCCCCACCCTTATTTTTCAAGTATTACCAAATTTTAACCTTTAAAATAATATTCTAACTCTCTCAAATTGTTTTGAGTATACTACGGGAATACACTGGCACAGTCATGAGGTTGCAAGCGTGAAAATTAGAGAGGGAAAGTGTTACACCTGCGGGTGTACCGCAGTGGTTGGAGTTGGGTTCTCTTGGAGGAATCCACGGTTTGAAGCTCGGCAGCCACCGTGTGGGATGTCCTGCCAAAAGCTTAGTCTTCGTGTCAAGTGGCTGTACAGGCCCAATGGTCCTAGTACTAGGTTACTATGACTTACCTCTCACATGATGGCTGTGGTGTGACCTAATGAGGGCGAACAGTGATCGCCTTTTAGAGAGGGAAAGTGTTGTGGAGAAGGGATGGCCATGCATGCACTGGAATTAGTTAGCGGAAAGGTCAACATCAAGGGATCTAACAATATCTCTTAGCTGGGAAGTTTTCAATTAATGTTGTTTCTTTCTTTCTTTGTTATCCACTGAGGAAAGCTCGCATTCATAATGTTTGATGATATGTGGGTCATCCTATCTTAATTCCACCATTATTATCAAAGTGGGGGTTCAATCAATCATCTTCCATTGGGGGAAATCCAAGTAAATGTATATAAATTTATCAACATGTCACTTTATTTTCAAATGTAAAAATTATATTTTAAAATACTATATTTTTATAATTTAAAATAGAGTCTGTATGTTAAAAGATAATCTTTTTATTAATTATGAAAAAAATAAGGTTTAAACTGTAAATTAGAAGAAATACAGATAATTTTTTTTGGTTGCAATAATCATGTCATAAACTTATAAAAACTGTGCATTACATAATAAAATTTTAATGCTGCAATTAAAATTTTCTAATTTTCTATTATTCTAATTAAATCTTATCTTGCTATCTCGTCTTTCCATAAATTTATAGAACGATAATTTTTCTTAATACTTAATCTTTTAAAATGTATGATAAGATATACTTGAATGTGAAAATATTTTATTTAAATTTAATATAATAAATACAACATATAATTAAAAATACAATAAAGTAACCATAAACTGGAAAAATCTCATGTCAAGATACCTCATTAACTATTTTTGGTATAATAGGTGCATCATCAACTGATCGATTCATGAATGAATGAAGGGGATTCAATCTCAAAGTTTGTGGAGTGATGATGATGTGAACTAATTAGTCTGTATTGGCCCCATTGTCATGTAATTTTCTACATTCTTCTTTTCTTTTTCCTTTCTTTTTAACTTTTAGATATTAAGTTATCATAGGAGTACTTACCATCAAGTTCATCGTACAAAATAGATGGAGAGTTTATAAAAACAAGGAAAAATGGAAAAATTAATGCTCCATTGAGTTTATATGTTCTTCTCCTATAAAATAGTCTTATGATAAGATTAAAAATAAAAATATAAACTAGAAGGTTATTCAGTTTGGATTGCAGTTAAATTCGAAAGATATGTTAAATTTTAGGACCAAAATGCAATAACTAAAAAAAGAGTGCATCGCACTCCCCTCGTGATGCTTTTTGGCCAAGCTTAGCTTATCAATGTACTTTCCGGCTTATCTCAGCCTTTCGTAGCGCTTTCCGATCTATCTCAATTTCCATTCATTGCTTTATGTTCTAGCTAAATCTCGTCGCGGTGAGATATTGTATGAATATTTTTTGCAATATTATTATATATTAGATAGAATTATTTTTATTTCTTGATTTTGTAAATTTTGTTTATATATTGTATCATTGTACCATCAATGAAAACACACGTTCATATTTTACATGGCATCAGAGGCTAAATCCTGAGACCCTAGATTTTCTTTACTCATAAAAAGACCATCACCGCCGCTGCCCTCCCTTCTCCGTCCACCGCCAAGAAGCTAGCGCTGCCGCCGCGTTCCATCTCCATCCCGGATCGACGCTCCTTCCTGGACTGCCGCTCCAGACCATACCGCCGCTCCATTCCACCACAAGCCGCTGCTCCGCGCCTCCACGCGCCATCACTGCCTGTGTCCAAATGGATCCGATTAATCAAGCCGTGCTTCAAGAAGTTGTGGAAGGTCATGCCTCCCCGTACTTGTATGTCATGCCCCGATGCCTCCATTGCTTAGAGTGATCATGAGAAGGAGATGGTTTATCAATTTATCAATGGTCTAGATGATGGTTATGCTACTCTTCGCTCATACATTCTTGCATATGAATCATTGCCTCGCTCGACAAGGTTTACTCCCTTGTCTCTCAGGAAGAGCGTCAGAAGACTGTCATCTCAGCACATGATTCTGTTACTTCGGCAGACACCATGGTCTCTGCTGCTTGTCATCAAGCGCAATCCTTCTCTCCGAAGTCCACTGCAGCCGCTCCGGGATCCACCCAGCCGCCACCATTGATCATCGAACTGCACTCACAGTGGCTGAAAGGGTAATGATATCACTACTTGCTTCTGCATTATTGGTTATCCATAATGGTTCACTAAGAATTGTCACCCTGCACCAGGCACGAAGGCTGCCGCGAACCCCTGGACACGCCCCCCACTCGGTGCGCCGTTCGCCGGAGTTGCTCAGCCAATGGCCACCGCCACTGCTCCTCCTGCGGGCACTGCCGCCGCTGTAGTGTCAGATTCCGATCGATCGGCCTTCAGCCCGGCACTGTCCAAGGAGCAATGAAGTATGGTTTTAAACATGTTCTCTAAGTTAAATGATTCTGATAATATGTTAGGTAAGACTATTTTACCTTGGATTCTTGATACCGGTGCATCGTATCATATGACCAGCGAAAGAGATTTTCTTCATGATGTTGAGCATGCTGCAAATGTTAATGTTATCCTCCCTGATGGTTCTATTTCATCTGTTGTTGAACATGGAAAATGTTTTTTTGGAAATATTGTCGTGAATGATGTTCTTTTTATTCCGGCATTACGATTCAACTTTCTATCGTTTACCAAGTTAACTGCTACTTTGAAATGTCTAGTTTTGCTTACCGGAAAATTATGTGTACTACAGGATATCAGCATGAGGACAGAGATTGGTGCGGGTGAACGGTGAGGAGGGGTACATTGGTTGCGCAGATTGGGAGTTTCCGGGTCTACACAGCCGTTCTTGTCCATTGCTGCTTTAGTGTTTTCGTGTGCTTTATGGCATCAGCATTTTGGCCATCCGTTCTCATCGGTTTTGTCTTCTATCTTAGTCATTTCTTTACATGATAGTTATTTTAATAAATTTGTTCCCTGCTCGGTATGTCATCGCGCAAAACAATCTAGAAATAGTTTTCCTGTTAGTTCTGCTAAGGCTAGTTATTTATTTGAACTTATTTATTGTGATGTTTGGGGGACTTATGGTCCACCCTCTTCTAGTGGAGCATTTTTATTTTTGACCATAGTTGATGACTATTCCCGAGCTGTTTGGGTTTATTTTTTAGTTTCTAAGTCTCAAGTACCATTGGAGATGAAGGAGTTCTTTGTGTTTGTTCAGACACAGTTCCGCCGTCCCATTCAACGGGTTTGGGAAGACAATGAAACCGAATACCTGCCTCTCAGATAATTTTTTCTTGAGAAAAGTGTTCATTTTGAGACCTCCACAATCTACACACCTCAGCAAAATGGGCGTGTGGAACGGAAGCACAGACATATCCTTAATGTTGCTCGTGCTCTTCATTTTCAAGCTGATTTGCTTATCGACTTTTGGGGAGAATGCATTCTTCTAACAGCTTACCTTATCAATTGCATGCCAACACATGTGTTAGATTGCCGAACACCTCATCACTTTCTGTACGGTCGCGCACCAGATTACAGCCATATCTGTGTGTTTGGTTCATTGTGCTTTGCCTCTCAACTTCCATGGCCGCGTGATAAGTTTGCATCTAGAAGTAGGAAGTGCATCATTCTTGGCTACCCTGTTGATAAGAAAGCTTGGCGTGTTTACAACATGGAGTCTCGAACTGTGTTTGACAACCGAGATGTGATTTTTTTATGAAGACTGTTTTCTGTTTGCACTTGTTTCTGCAAAGACGCCATCAGCTGGTCTCTTGCCATCTCCATCACCTACCATTTTTTACGACTTCGTTCCTAAGTCATTCAACCTGGAGGAGCTGCCCATCTCCAATACGATGCAACCAGCAAAGCTAAGCTCGCCTGTGGCCAGTTTGCAGAGGCCGACTGAGACCGCTCCCCCGGGGCCGTTCGAGGCTGCTCTCCTAGAATCGTGGCCATCTATTACTGGTCTGCAACCAGCTCTTCTCAAGTGCCAGCCGCAGCCATCCGTGGCTGCTCAGCCATTGTTGCCCATCCCACAGTCATCTCCTGCCAAAACGATGCCCGCCTTACCTCTAGCTGCTTCATCTGTTGCACGTCATCCCAGCACTCGTCTTCGGCAGACTCCAGCTAAATTTAAAGACTACATCTGAATTACTACTCGCTCCATAAAACCCCTCACTACTGATCCCGCATCCTCGGATTCACTGTTCTCAGGTACGTGTTACCCTATTGCTAATTATGTTTCTTGTAGAAATTTTTTGGTTTCACATTCTAAACTTTTAGCTATAGTAATAAATGCTACTGATCCAATTACTTTTTTTGATGCTTATCTCCAAACTCATTGGTGTGTGGCTATGTTCGACGAGATTAATGCACTATAGTGGAATAATACATGGGTTCGTGTTCCTCTTCCTCCTGGCAAGTAAGCTATTGGCTGTAAGTGGGTTCATCAGACTAAGTTTAAGTCTGATGGTTCTATTGATCATTACAAGGCTCGTTTGGTTGTCCTTGATAATCGTCAGATTGAGGGGACTGACTTTACTGAGACATTTGCTTCTGTTGCCAAGACGAGTTCTGTTCGTCCTTTCTTGGCTGTTGTTGCTATTTGATATGTCCATTTTATATAGTTATATTAGGAATTAATTTTGTACACTTTTGTGCTCTAGATATGACATTTTTCCTTGAAATTCTACAAGGAGAGTTAAAAGAGACTTTTACGCTTTTATTACTTTTCTAGAGAATTTTGTGTGACAATGCAATTTGTTTTAAAACTTTGAAGAATTTGAAGACTTTAAAGAATACCTTTGAAGATTTAAAGACTTGAAGACTTGTATTTGAACTTTTGAAGACTTGAAGAATTGAAGATAAGCAAAGTGAAGAGGAGAACTTGAAACAAAAAAAAAGAAAGAAGTCAAGATACTGAAACTGGGCTCGGTCGCGACTCGCGACAAACCCGTCACAACTTACGACAGACGTATGGCCAGAAACTTTCTTATTATTTTGTACTGTAAATACTCACCTTTTCCTTTCCTCTTCACATACCTTCTTCTTCCTGCGATTTTTCTGGGTTCAAAACCCTAGTTTTCTTTTCTTTCTTTTCTTAGTTTTTGTAGGTTAATCATGTCTCTTAATTATCTAGGTTAGTTTAATCTTGGGAGAAATTGATCAAGACTTCCAAATCCATGTCTTGAGAATAATGTCTATCTATCTATTGCTTTCTCTATTAGGCATTTATTGAGCTTTGGATGTGGATTGTTAATGGCATTTATATTGTTGAAAGTTTGAGTATATGAATTAATTGTATGATTTCTTGTTAGGGTTGGGAGAAAGTAGCTAATTTTCTCCTCTTTTAATGTGGAATCCAAGAGCATGAGTTAGAGCTTCTAAATGATGTTGATGTGTTGATAATTGCTAGATGAATGTGATGATGTTGAACTCGTTGTCATATTATTTTAGGTAACAAATGAGATAAGTCTATGAATGTCGATCGTTCTTGACTAATCTTGTGTAAATGCATGAATTGGTTAAATGATTAGACACGGCGTAGTGTTTATAAGTGTTGCCAAGCTGGTTGATTCTTCGTGTTCAATGCCATCAATGGGATACTTTCAGTCGTGTTTCGACTAAGGGATTGACAAGAGATATCGAATTCACTCTTGCAAACTACTATCTAATAAGGGTGGAAGATTTATCTTCACAACAAGTAGTGAAAGTAGTGATTAGATTGTTTCACTTGTTCTTAAAGCCTTTGTTATTTAGTATTCATGTGCTCTTAATGCTATGTTTGCTTCATTTATGCCATGGGTTGTTTGAGAATAGGAAGTGTTTGTATAATTGAAGTGTTAGGGTGTTAGGAAAGTGACAAATTCCTTAGCTCTTGAGCATGAAAATCCATGTTAATGTGGATTGTTCTCATATTTATCCTATAGATGCAATGAAAGGTTGAATCTTGAATGTGGTTTGTTCTAGGTTTATCCTAATGAATGCTATGTTTAGTTAAATGACTATGTATTTGGTAGAAGATTTGTTGCTATCAAATCTATGGTCTTTCATGTGAAATGTTGTTGATGAAATACATCTATGGTGTGGTTTGCCTAGAGTAATTGTCAACGAGGTCGTTGTTTGTCTTTTCAAATTACTATTAAGAAGGAATGAATGTTGATCTTCGAATGGTAAGTGATAACATTCCCCACAGGTAACAAATGTGATAGAATGAGTGAATGGTTCAATAATCTACATTTGGTTTAGAAGTGGATGTCAATTGACCCCAAGGCTTTATCTTTTGTAGTTTTTACCCTTTTTTCTTAGTTTGTTTGATGATTAGCATAGTTAACTAACTTTGCTAGTTAGTTTGTCTTTTAATTTCACAACTTAGGAAAACCAACCAACCGAATCCCCCCCAATACTTGCTTTTATATGTATATATATTTATTTCTAGCATAATATCGACCTTATATGTTTAAATGCTTAAGAAATCCCTCTTCTTCATGGACGACCCCGATTTGCCACTATCTATTTAATTGTATTTAGTAAGCATAAAATGGCTCATAAATTATAACTTTGAGAGGTAAGACAACGACCTCCCAAATTTAGGCGCCGTTGTAGGGCAAAAGGCATTTATTTTTAAGTGTTTAGGTATATTATGTTGCATATTAGCTAATTGATTTTATTTTCCACTCATTGGTGGTTGTTTTTGTTTCGAATAGGTATTGCTTGAGTTCTTGGTGAATTTTTATCGAGAATCCTTGCAATATGATTTCAGACTTTTGAAAAAAAATAATAAAATGGAGCGTCCCACCTTAAGGGAACTCATGATGAGAAGAGAGGCTCAACAAGAAAGGTTTTGTAGGATGTGTCATTCTGACCATCATATTGAGTCTTGCTATTTGTTGAGGGAGGAGCACTGTGAGGGAGAAAGAACCCTTGGTTTCTAAAATCAAAGGTATTATGAAGAGTGCAACCAAGAGGTAGGAGATGTTGGTTTTCAAGGGCAAGAAGCTCAAGAATGGTATCCATACCATAATTCTTACAATCCGGAGTAGAGTGGTAATCCGGATTGGTGGTATGAGAATGAACTGGAAAACTAACAATACGAGCAAAGTAGTTGGCTATCACCACCTTATACCATACCCCAAAACCAATCCCAACAAGGAAGTTCAAATTTGACACGTGAGGAAGTCATGAATGCGATAGCAAACTTGAACAACTTTACTAGTGAAGAACCGGACACTCGTCTCTCCTCTAGTGTTGAGGCTATTGAGGGGCATGCGAGGAGCATATTGGAAGCGTTGGCCCGAATGGAAGCTTCCAAAAATACACCATCCCAAGTCGAACTCAAAGATTTGGCGAGTGAGGTCACCATGGGAAATGAGTTTGAGTTTGAAGGGGATGAGGAGTTGGTTGTTGAGGATGAAAAAATGGAGGAAAAGGTGATTGTGCTACATTCATTAGCATCTTCACCCCTTCACCCACCTAGTGAACCAGCTCCACCATTTTTGGAAGTTTTGAGGGAGACAAGAGAGGAGCCAAAAGACTATCCAAAGCTTCCTAACCACCCAACTCCCATTAAACCATCTCCACCTCCACAAGATTTTCCTCTTGAAAGTTTTGTGCCCCCACCTTTCTACTTTTGGATACTCATGGTGAAGGGGTTCAAGCCTTCACCATATGGATAACATTAGGGTCGTGCCGACGACCTTAAAAATATGGAGCTTTGTCGTGCCGACGACGTAAATAAATTTGAACTTTATTTTGGTATCAGTTTTTTAGTTTTTGTTATTTTGTCTTGTTCTTTTTACGGTGTGTTTTTCTGTGAAATTGTAGCAAAGTGAAGTGCATTGCATTGGAGGAGATGAAGGAATGAGATCAATGAGAAAGGGAAGAAAGCTTGGAAGGTTGGTAAGAAAAAGTAAATTCTATTTAAGTGATGGGAAACCCTGTCGTCACGAGTCACAATGGATACGTCACGAGTCGCAATGAACAGGAGAGCCAAAATGAGCTCCCAGCACTAGCTTTCTACGAGTCGCGACATGGCCATCGCGAGTTACGACCAAATCAGAAAATTTCTGAAAGAATTGAGCTCACAGACCCAAGATAACGCGAGTCGCGTCGCGACCAATACTGTCACGAGTCGCGATGAAGAAACCAAATTTTCAACTGTGTTTAAATACTGCATAATCATTTCTTCTTCTCCACCAAATACTCCCAAGAACCACCACACCTCCACTCATCCCTTCACCATCCTACATATATTGACATATGAATATTCTTTCATCTTTATAGTACCTTTGTTGATTGTAGTATGCCAACTACATCATTGTGACTATAATTTCTATATTCTATAATAATGCTTGGATATGTGTCGATATATGTTGGATATTTTTATTGGACAATATTATAGTGGTGATTGCATGATGGATTGGTTGTTCTTTGAGAATACTATGGTTATTAACTTTTGATGCTACATCTGGTATGACAAATCCTTATGTCTTTGTGAGTTTGATATTGTTCTTTGTGGTGTTAGTCTTGATCAAATAGCGCCAAGGAGACAACGTTTTGCTCAAGGGGTGAGTTCTTCTGCGGTACTTTTTCTCCCCCTTCCGGTTCCGAAACCAATTTCAGGACTGATTCCATACAAATACATAGGATTGCGCTGTATCACCAGCGACTATGCAGAGAAACGGGTGTCACTCTACCTCTTACCTTGAGCTTTATTGGTCTTGTGTTACATGTTTACGTTGAGGGCAATGTAATGTTTTAAGTGCGGGGAGGGGTTAGAGGACTCAATGCATGCTAGCTTGATTTGGAATGCTTTTTACTACTTTTGATTGGAAAAAACATGAGTAAAAATTGAAAATTTATAAAAAAAAAGAAAATTAAAAAAAATTAAAAAGAAAACCCACTAAGTTGAAAACTCGAGAGGGAAATTTAGGCAACATTAGGGGCCCAAATAGGTCAAAAACCCAAAAGGGCAACCTAGGCAAAAATGAGAGGCTAAATGTGCGGAAAAAAAGTGAGATGTGAGCCAAAGAAACATGATGTGTGGCTAGGAGGAAAATCCAAAAGGGTTCCTAGGCAAAATGAGAGAAAGAGAGAGAAAAGGAAAATGCTATTATTTCACTCATTTGCCGATGTTGGAGTCATAAGGTTGCAGTTGTCATATGGATGGATCGGGTAGCTCAACATCTTGAGACCTCTTGGGATTGGGTAACTTAGCGAGTTGAAAAACGAAGTATGGTTATGAAATTCTCGATTCTTTTATACTTCATTTTGGTTGATATATTGGCATGGGGTGAAGTATGTGTTTGAACCTCATATATGGTTTTGGCTTCATTTTGTGTCATTGGATTTTGGTTGATATATTGTTATGAAGTGAAGTATGTGCTTTAACCTTTCATATGGTTTTAACTTCATTTTGTGTCATTGGGCTTTGGGATTATCAATTTGGTACTTTGATAAGTGGTAGGTTTGGTTAGATTTAGGAATTGAGGTTGTGTGTGTGAAAAAAAATTCTTATTTGAGCTTTGACTTTGGGATTTACGATATTGAGAGTTTTTGTGAGGTTTTGATTGGGGGAATATTAGTTTAGGATATGGACATATGAATTCCTTTGTGTGCTTGAATCTTTTCATACTCGAGGGCGAGTAAGGTTTAAGTGCGGGGAGGTTTTATGTGCCCATTTTATATGGTTATATTAGGAATTTTAGGACTCACTTTTGTACACTTTTGTGTTCTAGATATGACATTTTGCCTTGAAATTCTCTAAGGAGAGTTAAAAGCGACTTTTACACTTTTATTACTTTTCTAGAGGATTTTGTGTGACAAGACAATTTGTTTGAAGACTTTGAAGACTTTAAATAATACTTTTGAAGATTTAAATACTTATATTAGAGCTTTTGAAGACTTTAAGAATTGAAGATAAGTGAAATGAAGAGGAGAACTTGAAACAAAAAGAAGAAAGAAATCAAGATGCTGAAACTGGGCTCAGTCACGACTCACGACAAACCCGTCGCGACTCGCAACTGACATATGGCTAGAAAAATTCTTACTTTTTTGTACTATAAATACTCACCTTATCATCTCCTCTTCACATACCTTCTTCTTCCTGCAGTTTTTCTGTGTTCAAAACCCTAGTTTTCTTTTCTTTCTTTTCTTAGTTTTTGTAGGTTAATCATGTATTTTAATTACCTAGGTTAGTTTAATCTTGGGAGCAATTGATTAAGACTTCCAATTCCATGTCTTGAGAATCATTTCTATCTATATATTGCTTTCTCTATTGTACATTTATTGAGCTTTGAATGTGGATTGTTAATGGCATTAATGTTGTTGGAAGTTTGAGTATATGAATTGCTTGTATGATTGCTTATTAGGGTTGGAAGAAAGTAGCTAATTTTCCTCTCTTTTAATGTGGAATCCAAGAGCATGAGTTAGAGCTTATAAATGATGTTGATGTGTTGATAATTGCTAGATGAATGTGATGATGTTGAACTCATTGTCATGTTTATTTTAGGTAGCAAATGAGATAAGTCTATGAATGTCGATCGTTCTTGACTAATCTTGTGTAAATGCATGAATTGGTTAAATGCTTAGATACATTGTAGTGTTTATAAGTGTTTCCAAGATTGTTGATTCTTCGTGTTCAATGCCATCAATGGGATAATTTTAGTCATGTTTCAACTAAGGGATTCATTGGTGAGGTTTGACAAGAGATGCCGAATTCACTCTTGCAAACTACTATCTAAGAAGGATGGGAGATTTATCTTCACAACAAGTAGTGAAAGTAGGGATTAGATTGTTTCACTTGTTCTTGAAGCCTTTGTTATTTAGTATTCATGTGTTCTTTATGCTATTTTTTGCTTAATTTATGCCATGGGTTGTTATAGAATAGGAAGTGTTTGTATGATTGAAGTGTTAGGGTGTTAGGAAAGTGACAAATTCCTTAGCTCTTTGGAATGAAAATCCTAGAACATGAACTTAGAATTTCTTGTCCATAATTTGTTGTGACTCTTGCTAGATAAGTATGTTAATGTGGATTGTTCTCATATTTATCCTATAGATGCAATGAAAGGTTGAATCTTGAATGTGGTTTGTTCTAGTTTTAGCCTAATGAATGCTATGTTTGGTTAAATGGCTATGTCTTTAGTAGAAGGCTTGTTGTTATCAAATCTATGGTCCTTCGTGTGAAATGCCGTTGATGAAATACCTCTATGGTGTGGTTTTCCTAGAGTGATTGTCAACGAGGTTTGCAAATGGTCGTTGTTTTTCTTTGCAAATTACTATTAAGAAGGAATGAATGTTGATCTTCGAATGGGAAGTGATAACTTTCCCATAGGTAACAAATGTGATAGAATGAGTGAATGGTTCAATGATCTACATTTGGTTTGGAAATGGATGTTAATTGCCCCCAAGGGTTTATCTTTTGTAATTTTTACCCCTTTTTCTTAGTTTGTTTAATAATTAGCATAGTAACATAACTTTGCTAGTTAGCTTGTCTTTCAATTTCATAACTTAGGAAAACCAACCAACCGAATCCCCCCCCTAATACTTGCTTTTATATGTATATATATTTACTTCTAGCATAATGTCAACCTTATATGTTTAAACGCGTAAGAAAATCCATTTTCTTCTTGGACAATCCCGATTTACCACTATCTACTTAATTGTATTTAGTAAGCATAAAAGGGCTTGTAAATTATAACTTTGAGAGGTACGGTGGCGACCTTTCACTATTCATGGTTGAGATCTTCATCAGATGGATGTTCACAATGCTTTTTTGCATGGTGATCTTCAGGAGGAGGTGTACATGCGTCCGCCTCCTAGTTATACACTTCCGGCACCAGGGTTGGTTTACAAGCTTCGCAAATCCCTTTACGGTTTACGCCAGGCTCCGTGGAATTGGTTTGCTAAACTTACAGTTGTTCTTCACCTCTTTGGGGTTTGTTCAGAGTCAGGCAAATTACTCCTTTTTTTCTCACTTGAAGGATGGTGTTTCTCTTCATGTATTGGTTTATGTTCATGACCTTATCATTGTTGGTTCCTCTCCTGAGATGATGACCAAGTTCAAAAAGTATTTGTGCTCTTGCTTTCATATGAAGGATCTTGGTGCATGAAGTATTTCTTAGTCATTAAGATAGCTCATCGGCCTAATGGGATATTTCTATCTCAGCAGAAATATATCTGGGATATTTTGTCTGATATTGGCTTATTGACAACTAAACCCACATATTTTCCCATGGAACAGCAACACAATTTGGCGTGAGATGATGGTCCTTTGTTTGATGATTATGTGCAGTATCGCAGACTCATTGGGAAGCTCATTTATCTTACCATCACTCATCCAGAGCTTATCTATTCAGTTCATAACTTCGCTCAATTCATGGAGAAACCACAACAAGCTCACTGGCAAGCAGCTCTGCATGTTTTACACTATCTCAAGGGTTATCATGGTTAAGGTTTGTTTCTGTCAGCTAAGAGTTCGCTTCAGCTTACGGGTTTCTGTGATTCAGATTGGGCAGCTTACCCAATTACTAGGAGAATTTTTACTGGATATTTTGTGATGATTGGTGAATCTTTAGTTTCTTGGAAGACACAGAAACAACCGATTGTTTCTTGTTCTTCAGCTGAAGCGAAATACCGGGCTATGACAGTTGTGTGTTGTGAGTTGTTTTGGCTCAAGTCGTTTCTTCATTCGTTGGGAGTGGTGCATCCTACTCCGATGTGTTTGTACTGCGACAGTCAGACTGCTCTTCATATTGTATCCAATCCATTTTTTCATGAGAAGACAAAGAGTATTGAGATTTATTGTCATTTTGTTCGTGATTTGATACAGTCTGGTGCTGTGGTTACATATCATATTCGTACTGCTAGTCAGCCATCAGATTTGTTTACGAAGACACTTGGACGACATACATTTCAGACTTTGCTTGGCAAGTTGGCCATCCGAGATCCACATGCTCTAACTTGAGGAGTAGTGTATAAGATATTTTGTGAATATCTTCTGCAATATTATTGTACCTTAGATAGAATCCTTTTCCTTTCTTGACTTTGTAAATGCTGTCTATATATTGTACCCTTGTATCATCAATGAAAACACACGTTCATATTTTACAGCGGTGCTTTCCGACGATCCTCTACTTCCCTCACATTAACATCGTTGTGATTCGCTAATTCCCCGCCATCTTATTTCATCGATTCCTCATTACTGGATGTCCAATGTTTGGAATGCAAAGTCAATTTCTAGAAGAATCATCGTTGTCATTGGGTTTTTCCTTGGGTTCGCTGCTAAGTCGGGTTTTACCCCAGGTTCAGAACGGTTGGATTTTGCCTCCGGTCAGAATGCGAACAACCAAATTGTCCAAGGGTTTGTTTTCAGATCGAAATGTGAATGGTAGGGTTTCTGTTAAATTTCAAGGTATTTTGATCTTCCATCTTAAAACCAACTGGCACTAAGTGGAGGTGATCAAAGACCTTATATGTAAGTCATTTAGTCTTTAAGATACTAAAGTGAGATATATCTTTCAACATGCCCCTCACGTGCCAGCATGGAAACACTCCACGACTCATATCAGGCCAAATTAAAGGGGATTCACACATCTGCCCACCAACCCAATCTAGACCCAGGTTCCAAATATCTGGCTTTGATAACATGTTAATTTTAAGGTATATTGGGCTTCCATCTGAGAACCAATTGGCAGTAAGTGGAGGTAACTCCAGACCTTATATATAAATTATTATCCAATTGTAAAAAAACTAATGTGGGATATATCTTTCAACAGTTTCGTATCAGTTTTTGGCCAATCGGGTAGTTTTAAATATCAAATAAAAGTATTAAAATATTAAAAATAGAAAATAGAAAATAAAATGCTAAAAATACACATGACATTAAAATTTTTAAATATAAAATATAATTAATAAATTAAAATAGTTAAACACAAAATAAAAAGTCTGTCTCTTGAAAGACGGTCTTTCTATAAGTCATTGAAAGATCAATGTTTAAAGTGCAAATTAGAAGAAATGAAGATAAAAGTTTTGGGTTGCATGAATCAAGTTATAAACTTTATAACTATTACATGTTGCATGATAAATATTTAATATTGCAACTAAGAATTTTTACCTTTTATTATTTTAATTAAACTCCATTTTTTTCATTAACCAATGGAAAGCCGGTCTTTTCCAAGACTTTGCCCAAAATAAAACACTCTAAATATATCATAATAATAGTTAAACATTAAATTTAAAAACTAAAAATACACTTAAAATTATAATAGTTAAACCTCAATAAAAACACTAAAAATACACATCAATATAAAAATTATTAAATATCAAATAGCCTTACATCAACTAAAAATAATAAAAATATATATAATAATAAGTACTCCATGAATTTTAAAATGTCGAAGTAAGCATTAAACAGTGACACTGGTATTGAAAATAATAAAACATCACTATTCAATTTTACGAAACCTATTCACACTATTGATGCATTAAAATTAATTAAGTAAAAAATCTAAATATAGAAAAAAAAATATCTGTATTAATTTTTTAAACGAAACGCTAAAACAGTTAAAACTTCAATAAACACTAGTGGAGAGACTTCTACTAAAGGGGGCAATGGAAGGCAATTTTAAAATATTCGCCTAGAACCGCCTTTAATTGAGCTTATTTCCGAGTTTGAAAATAGCTCTTATGCCACCTTTTCATTTTAAAGACAGTTCTAATTAATTAAAGGTGGTTCCGCATCGCCTTTGGAAGCCACCACCATCGTTTGTATTGTTTTTTTTGTTGGCGTTTTATGTATTGCTGATTTTTAGCGATTGTATTGTTGTTCTGTGCTTCGTTGTTGTTCAGTTCTTTGTTGCTGTTCTGGAATTTTATCTGAGATGGATCTGGCTGCCGAAAACCAATTTTTTTGGAAGGTCAGAATGAGTTTCCAAACTCGGAAACTAATTAAAGGCGATTTTCTAGTCTTTTTAAAGGCGATTTTTAACCGCATTTGTTTGCACTTTTAAAAGCAGTTCTTGGAACCGCCTTCTATTGATGGATATTGGAAGGTAGAGCCAGAGAAAGCATAATGAAGTGTCTTCTCTAGTCCGAATAACCACCTTTAGTAGAAGTCTCTCCACTAGGGAAAGCCAAAAATAAGTTAAGAATTATCACTGATTAATGTTAAAATGTATTAAATGTCAAATATATAACATGTAAATTCAAGATTTGATATTAAAAGATCTAACACTTAATTTTACATAGTGATTTTAGTGAAAAAATCATTAAAAATATGATAAAGTTTCAGGAAATGTGGCATATCCATAAACTTATTGACAAGGTCCCTAATTTTAAAATTTAATGTGTATTTGAATGTGAAAATATAAAAATATATAATATAAAAATATATTTTAAAATTTAATATATAATTTAACAAATACAATGTATAAATAAAAGAATACATGACATGTCTATAAGCTCCTGCACAAACCAGCTGTCAGGAGATCTACACTAAAAACATTATTTGATTGGATAATTAACTAACGGAAAAATATTAACAGTTTGTAAAGCGGTCTCATACAGTACAATACTTTGCCTTAGTTGTATGGAGTACGTTCATTTACAGATTAACAATTATATAGCTAAATTGAGAGATGATTTTTCATAAGTCATGAAAACATCAAGATGTAAAATACAAATTAGAAAAAATGAAAATAAAATTTTTAGATTGCATGAATTAGGTTATAAATTTTATAAATACACACGTTGCATAATAAATTTTTAATATTACAACTAAGATATTTTGCCTTTTATTATTTTAATTAAATCTCATATTTCTATAAGTTTATGGAAATACATTTTTTCTAAAAATTTTGCCAGACATCAAATTGATATTAATATTTTTATTAGTGAAATGAAAGAAACATGTAAGATGATCATTCCGATCCCAATAGTTACACGCAACAAGAACATTTGAACACCCCAACCGTCACACATAAACATGAATGACGAAAACATTCAATTTTGTTCTACTTGAGATTTTACTCATAATGGAGTAATTATTATCCAGGGAGACAATGCAGATGGAAACAGACACTCTACAAAATCAATAATTCAAACACATTTGGAACCTAAAATCAAATAATTGAAGGCTACTGCTATAAACAATTGCAGTTTTCAGTCAGAACTGCTCGTATACATGCTGGATGTCGGTTAAACCCTATATGCATGTCTATTTTATTTTAGTGTCCGTCTCTTAAGAATCGTCTTAGGGTGAGACAAAAGATTAAGGGAAAATAGAGAAATGAAAAATCAAATTTGGGGACAAATCAAATTTGGGGACAAATCAAATTTGGGGGCAAATCTACAAATAAATGGGCTTGGGGTCTATAATGAAAAGGGCGGAAAGATATAGGGACTGAACAATAAATACAAAAAACAAGCCAAACAAGCTCAACCCAGCCCAAAGGCGTGATACCAATTTCCCTTCCAAAGCACGCCTTAACAAAAAAAATTCAACCAAAACAAATTAAACATCACTTTCTGAGACAAAAACATTTCCAAAAACTAAATCCTCCAACCGCTGTTCATTATCAAAATTCAACAGCAACGAATTTGAAGAAAAACGTTGATCAACATCAACAAATAATCATAATCTATAACTACAATTAGGTATTTATTTAACATCAGTCATCCCAAATCTATGAACCAACTCAATTTCCGAATTTGCAGATTCAAAACTCGAATCATGACTGAAGAAGGAGATTAGGAGATCGACAATCAATTAGCACTCATTCAGACGATGCAGCAACAAAGTCAAAAGGTAAAAAATTGAATCGAATGTCAACAATGAACAGATCGTACATGTTTCATAAGGTAGGCTGTCGATTTTTCAATAATTGATTCTGACCTTTCAATTGTTGATTTGAAATCAAACGAGTAGTAACCTGTGTTTGGAAAGGCAAATTTGTTGGCTGATTTCCCGTACATATTGCTGATTTATATTTGAACAGAGCAGAATCTTGTCAATTTGCTGAGAGTTGCATTTAAAACGCCTAAGCTCTCACATGTTGAAATTCGCATTTTTAGTAGTTATTTTGAAGTTTTAAACAGTGCAGTTGAGCCTATTTCACATTATGAAAATAATTGTAGGTAGTTGTGGATCTAATTTATAACACATGATGTTCATGAAAGTCGGCGTGATGTTTTAACTATGTAGCATGATGGTAAAAATTGGAGTAGAGTGCTTAGATGACCCTAAGTTTCTTAGAAAGTGCAAATATAACCCTCAGTTTTTTAAAAATGCAGTTATACACATGGCATGCTAAAATGTGTAAACTTCTATCCGAATGTCAGCTTAGATTAGGGAGAATATGAATGGGTACAACTTTTCGCTTTGATGACTTTGAGTACAACTGCACTTTCAAAAAACTCGAGGTTATATTTGCATATACCAAAGAACTTGGGGTCCCGTTTGATGTTACAATTATATGACATGATGTTTTAACTATACATCATTATGATGGAATTCACTGAGCATGTTCACACGAATATTCGACAACAAATAGTAAAAGGGAATCATCAATTAAGATAACTCCTATTGTTCTCAAACCACCAAAAAAATAAAAGCAAAAATTGCAACATGGTAATATAAAATTGAAAGAAAGAAACCATTTAAAAGGGAATTTGGTTCTAAAGCACCAAATGCACAGTTGATCTAAAGCCAACTTGCTCGAACATTATCATTATTTACTCTCATATTGTGATGTTACACTATTAGGATGTGATAAATTTTTTTTGTGTTTGATGTTTTACAAATACGTAATGGTCAGGATGTTGATTTAAACAGGACATCCATATGCCCCACCACACTCAAACATTCCACTGTTGTTGAACTTGAATTAACTTTTTTAAAGTTCCACTTATCTTCTTTTTGAAATGATGATTGAAATATATATGGGAGGCCATTGTCATGTCTCTCAGAGATAGTATTTATAGGTCCAAATTACGGCTAACTACTAAATAGTAGCTAGTGGTAAGACGAGGTCGTCCACGAGGAAAAAGGGGGTTTATCGCGTGTTAAACGTAGTTAAAAACATGCAAAGATGTCACTCTAAGTGTGTGGTAACAAAGTTGGGGGGTTTTGATTTTTAAACAAACACTACAACTATTTTAAGTAACTAGATTAACAAACGATTAAAAATAACTATGTAAATACGATCACAACTAGCATGGAAAGATGTAACTAATATGATAACAAGTCTTGGGCGCAATTGGTTTACATTTCCAGTCATCCTTTGATCATTGACTAATTATCCTATTTTTATGCATTAACCACATATTATGGAGAACTTGTCAACACCTTTCGAGCGAAGACATTTTTCACCTCTCCTCGGTTATAGTTAGAACGAGCGATCAATGCTACACAATAACCCTTACCCTCGGGTTACTCTATACAATCAACTTCATAGACTTCCCCGAGAATAGCAATACATATGGAGACCCAACACAACTACCATAATGTCCTACAAGCGAGAAACATATAGATAGCACAAGTATATCTACATATAACGACTACGAGAATCAGCTTTCATGCTGATCGTCATTAGTGAGCCGCATTGATAATTAGTCAAACTTATTTGAACTCATCTTAAATCTAAGCAATTTCATCAATCAATAATCATAATTAGTTGTCACGCCCAATTATAACCTAGCATTGACTAACGATAATCACATCGATAAAATGTCAAAGTCTTCTAAGTTTGACAAAAAACCTAGCAAATAATTAACCCACAATCGTAAACTAGTTGATCATCATAGTCTAAATCATGCATTAATCACACAAGAAAGCACAAAACATACTTGATAATCGAAGCACAAAATAGGAGAAATTAAATCTCACAAATTCATACTAGAAATGCTTACCAATTGCTCCCAAGAGTATATTTAGCCTAGATAATGAAAACCCATAGCAAAATAGCAAGAATTCATGGTAAACATAGAGTAATTTTTGAAAAGTAAATGCAAGACTAGGGTTTTGGAGAGTATTTTCGAATGTAGTAATAAAGAGAGAGGGAGAGAGAGATGAGAGGCTAAAAAGTGAGATTAAATGCAGGCCCAATACATCCAATGCGGGTCGCGGTACATCGTTGTAGCCCGTAATGTTCCTGTTTGACCATGTTGACCGCCTGTTTCATTCTGCTGCGGGCTGCAATACATCGATGCGGCTTGCAATGACCAATCTGTCCAACTTCTACTAAATTTTTTTTAAAGTAACCATCCGGAGATGGGGGAAATTATATTAGGCCTTCCCAAGCCGTGTAAAGGACAAGAAACATAATTAGAAATAAAAGTTGAAGCCATTGGCTTAGTTGATCTATACATGAGGGAGCTATAAGCTCTTGAAGCAACATTTGTTGCTTCCAAAATGGAGTAATATATCTATCTAGTAGGTGGAGGATTGCAAACACTTAGTAAAATTGGGAAGAATGACGAACTTATTAGTGAATCGAATCATTGAAACACAAGTTAGTCAGTCACATCCCATAATTCACTAAGGTGCCTATCCTCTACATAATGCTAGTGCCAAAAGAAATGGTGCTTGAGCATAAAGGAGACATATGTAGCTGCATATCAATGCCATTGAAGCCTGCGAATTTCAGTCCACGGATAATGAGCCATTGCAATGAGAAACACCTGCAAGTAATAAACCTCAATCAGTAGCATCCGATCAATTAACCAGTCTTAACGAAGGTGTACCTATTTGATCTAACCAGTCTTAACTTCTACTAAATTTCAGTATTTGATCTTCTTCTTCAAAATCTTCTCACTTATTCAATGCTTCTTCATAACTCGAATTCTTCAAAACCGAACATTTCAATACGATTTAAAACACTTCATAAATTAAAGAATTGGGATATAAAACATGTGAATTTTTCCTAGCCCTATAATTGATAAAATGTAATTTCTTTTCAATTAAGTCCCTAATCTATTACAAAATTAGACTTTGGATGTGTTAAAAAGCGGGATACAAATTGAGCACATCAATATAAGTTGATTCATATGACTTTATTTATATTACGAAACAAGTAATTATATTAATTTTTTAATCATGATATGAAATATCAATCACTCATAACTCAACATCAAATAAATTAAAATATCATCATTGTATACACTTTTTAAAAGTGCCGACTTCCCCCCCCCCCCAAACGCTCAACATCTGAACAAAACTTTCAACACATAAACATCAGCCACTGTAAATGGAACATCACATGAATTTCAGAAATGTTCACATTCAAACATTTCTACATTTGCTTGTGAAAAATGTTAGACACTGCAACTGTAAAGATTTACACATCTTTCATCACGAAAAGGTTCAACATCCCTAACACATCCTTAACACACCAACTTATGCACCATATTCAACCTGATTAAATCATCAAATTACTTAATCATCCAGTGCATCAACACTAACAAATCATTCAAAAATAGTGAAACATCAAAGTCAAATAATATTTTTTCACAAATCAAATTCTATTTTTTCTAGGACTTATTTCCCTTCCCAGGTGCTTTTTTAGAATTAGACACAACATTTTCGTTGACTTGTACTGGTGCTTTTGAAGATGATGGCTCACCTACTCCTGAAACAAAAACTAGAGCACGACTCTTCAACACATTCTTAATGATTTAATCAATAGCGTCATGCAGCTCTATATGATCCAAAAAATCATGTGAATGGCAGGAGTCGACTTAGTAATAGTAGTGTCTATATCTTGCATAACACCTTTGTCCCACTCAGAAACAAATGCCCTCGTCACAATCTCTACATTCCTCCTAAACCAATGAGTTGCATCACTAGCAAGTTACAAACAGGAAACTCGAGAATCAAAAGGAAAAACAAAGAAAAATATTTTTTATCTTTAACAATAAAACATCACAATCAGTATAAGAAACGGCAACCTCTAAAAATAAAACACCAAAAGAGCACAAATAACACTACTGACAGCTAAAACGTAAAAATACCACATACTGCACATAAAACATCAATCTCATAAACTGAAACGTCAATATAATTTATTAAACTATCAAAAAAGCAAAACTTATATCACTGTAAAAAAATTAAAACATATACAAACCACAAACAAAATTGCAAGTATCAACCACTAAAATTAAGACACTAAAAAAATATTATCACTTAGAGCTTAACATAAAATATCAATAGCAGTACCTAGAACACCAACATCAATATCTAAAGCAATGCAGCTGGATATAAAAATACTTACAGAGCCTCATTCCTTCGTGATGGCTTCATCAGTGGGCAAGTCTTTAGGAATATGAAAAGTGACACAATGCGAACTTGTACCGTATCCGTCAACATTCACACGTGTTCCCTTTCTCGACATTCCATCAGTACTAGAGCCCACAACCTTACCCATAGAAGTCAAAGGAATTGATTCCTCAGTCATAAGACTTGAATCATAACCAACCTGAGCCATCTTCCTACACATTTCAATCAAAGTCTCAGTAACCCCGTGCAGAATAAAAGGAACAACGGCACACTCTAATTTTTCTTGAAATGGAAACCTATAAAAGTTTCACATCAAAAGCAAAACTACACAAGCATTAAGTGTTGTGTAAGAACTCGACTTATACCTACCCACTGCCTCGCACAATTTTTTTAGCACATACTGATGTGCTTCATTTTGCGTGCGTTAACCGTTGCATTTGGCATAGTATTTAGCTTGTTTTGTTTGGCGGATTGCTAGTATAAGTTGATTTTATGTGACAAGGAGTTTATACGGACATGTTTGGTTTTCTTGTCCAAATGCCGTGTTTTGTAAACTTAGTTAGTACAAATGGACATCTTGTATCCACGAGCTCCTAGATCCTCCATGTGATCATCTTTAGTGGGTCGCCCGGGGGTATTTTTTGGTTACATTCTATGTGAAGGTCGTTTGTAAGGGCGGTAAAAGGTATTGAAGGCCGTTTGCAAGGACAGTAAAATATATCAAAGGCTATTCACCTCTATAATGGTAGTAAACGAAGGCCACGAACATCAATGCATGGTAGAAGGAGATTGGAGTCAAAGATAGGCAGCAATGAAGATCAAAACGGTCAATGAAGAAATGGGGTATTGTGGTCTGATGAGTTGCACCAAATTCTGAGAACGATCCAAGAAGAATTAGCCATAAAAAAATGATTCCATTGGATTTTTCTTCTTGAGCGATATAAAATAAACTACTAAAATTTTCAAATCAGACTAACTGTTCACCCGTAGCGAAGGAAACAAGTAGCGGCCTAGGTACCTCGGGTTGGGGTGGGCCATTCATGGTTGGCACCTATGGCCCGCACCAATGGAGTTGGCTTGTGCCAACATTGTTCAGCACAAGGCTGTGGCAGAGACTGCGCCAAATCTCAAGAGCTGCGCGCACAAGTTCAAAACTTCACTCAAATTCGGCCAAGTATGTGAAACTGTCCCATTTTCGATGGCTCGCACTGTTCCACGTCCAAGATGTTGAGACCAGCCGGTGGGGTGTGGAGAATGACACGACCCGTGCTAATATTTTGAGTGGATCAACCTTCCAGACCATGGTCTCCGCCAAGGGCCGCATCCCGCATGATCAAAAGTCCAAGACACGCCCTCCAGACAATGTAGGGGTGGGCGTCGGGTCGGGTTATTCGGTTTTTGAGTTATTCGGTTCGGGTTATTCAGTTTTTCCTCTAAAAATTTCAAAACCGAATCTGACCCAAATAATCCGAACAACCCGAATGAACCGACCCGAATTTGAAATTCGATTACGGTCTGAATATTTTAAAGAATATTAAAATTACATAAATTAATTCAAAATTCAAGTAAAAATATTGAATATGTATTTTAAATTCTACATCACCAAAATTAATTCTTTAAAATTAAAAAACACAAATATAATACAAATTCAACCATAACAATTTTAGGAATACACTTTATACTAAGTATCAATAGTTTGTTTAAAATTATCTTCAAAATTTTCACATTCTTCAAGACTTGATACACTTCACATTCACCCTGAAAATACAAAGAATTGAGAAGATTAAAACATCAATTCACGTCTGAATGCATGAGAAGTATTCGTTTCATACATATATCAAAACTCATTCAAGGTCAAGTAAGAATACTGTTAATATGTAAATGAAATGCTAAATACAAATATCAAACTCATTTAATCTGGTACACAATCTATTACTCATTAAATTAATCCTCATATTGAATAACTAAAGCTTGCAACAAAACACATTCTCAAAATCATTACACTCTAAAGACAAAATATGATAGCATCAACTTATAAGAATCACACAGATAATGCTTAGGTAAATTTATAGCATCAACTTAGAAGAATCACACCGATAATACAAGACTAGGTAAATTTAGGACAAAAGCCTCTTATAACCCTTGTTTTTTATGCTAGTACCAAACATACAGATAATGCTCCAATCACACAGATCTAAATATACACAAGAGTTTTCCAAACCTTAATTTTGTGGTAAACTTCAACACATCGGATTTCCCTTGACAAAGAGCATCGTGATACAATTAAACAAACCTAAGGATGGACACTAATACCCAATACTATATTCAACACTGACCAATTATCCGAAAGAAACAACTATTTTATATTCACTATGAATACCTGGCCTGCAATGTTGTTCCCATACTTCCAATTTGAGTTACCAAAATATGAATCTCAGTGGACCTTCTAGATTATTTTCACAGATCTTCATGCGGTTGAAACAGTCAGCGAGATAAGCTCCTTCTTGGTTAGCAACCAGATCATGTGCAGAAGATATAAGGCCACGACGAATTACTAGAACAGAAATAAACAAACAAAAGATGTTTGCTATGCCTGTGCAGTTGCAGGAAGCATTTTCATTTGTGTGTCGACTTCAGACAGTGCTGCTTTGAATTTTTCGATGTCCATTTCAGCATCATTGTTTGAATCCTTTAGCAAATGAATGAAGTCCCTTAACTATTTCATCTTCAGATAAATCTGCACTTGTGGATACCTTTCAATGATGTCGTTGATCACTTCTTTGAAGTCATCTACCTTAAGGGTACCAAAATCGTTCTTGTCGGCCTTCTTGAATGTCACTGATATATCTTCCTGATTAAAGAACCATCACAAGAAGTGTAGTTTTAATGCAAGTTCTCAGTAAAATACCATGCATGATGGATACCAGATCCCTTTTCAAAAGTTGCAAAACATCAAGTTCTAATTCTTAAAGCATCACTAGACCTTATACCATATTTTCAGATGCATACGAAACAAATGATGCATGATAACCAGCAAAAACATGACAAAGGCTACAGATTTAGTGGCTACTCTAGAAATTTAGAAGAGATCTTTCCAACATAGATAAAAACCTGATAAATCTCAGTTGAAAACCTCTCATGCTAACTTCAAGAGTGTCTCTTACCATAACTTTTCACTGGTTGATTGTGGCACATTCACCCAAGGCATAGATACTATCAGTACCTTCCACTCGAAGCCATTCCTCAATGGCTAGAACTCGTCTGTTGGTCTATAATCGATAGAAAAGGATGTGCTCAAATGAGTGTTAAGTGATTCAAAGAAAGCCAAGAATTAAGAAATAGGAAAAAGTGGAGCTCATACCTGACCAATCTGCTTCATAAAATCCATAATAAAAGGCCTTGTTCCAATGCCAGTAGACCAGACAGCCATTCCATAAGGCATTGCTTTAGTTTCGTTAATACCCCTCTCCTTAGTGCAGATTTCCTGATCTGTTACCTTTACAACCATTGATCCAGTCTTCTGTTTGATTCCATCTCTTTGGAATTTCTCTTCCGCAAATTCAGTTATTTGCTTGTCAAACCTGGAAACAAATTTCATCAGTTTAAGTAAGAAAATAGTGCACTCTCTTTTATCCAAATGAACTAGAAAACTATTTTGAGACTGAATTAAGGATGCCAGCCTACATGTTGAGGATATGATCTCCAGCCTCAAGAAGTGTTATGTTCACATATTGCCTAAGACAAGGGTACAACTTGGCTAAATCCTTAGTCATATAATCATGAAAATCTGCAGCGAATTCCACGCCAGTTGGGCCACCTCCAACAACTACAAAATGGAGGATCCTGTTTTTCTCTTCCTCGCTGATGTTAGGAAGGCTTGCCCTCTCGAAATAGTCAATGACCGTCCTTCGAATCCTTTGAGAATCTTTGATTTCCTGAAAGCAAACATTGGGAGCGGAATAATGCCAACAATTCTACTTACAATAGATGAATGAGGACAAACATTACCTTAAAAAAATGAGAATTCTCCACAACACCAGGGGTATTAAAAGTGTTGGCACGTGCTCCCATAGCTACAACTAAGTAGTCATAATCAAGAGTGAATTCTTTTGAACTACCAAGGATGTTGTCTCTATTTGGTCGACAGTGCACCTTTTTGTGTTGTGTGTAAATCTTGTAGCATTCAGCTTCCTTGAATTGAACATCAATTTTTTTCTGAAACAGAAATTGGTACATATCATTTCAAGATCCACTACTCTTAAACATCTAACAATAACTAGTCATTACAACTTTCCAAATCACTGAGAGCAATTATATTTTTTACTACACTCCCTAGGCTATGAAACCACAATTAGAAGACATGTCTATAAATTTCAACCAGTATAGTTGTGTAGTATCATGAAAATTACTAGTGTTAAGACAATATATAGATTGTACCTCACTCAAATATGTGCCAAATGTGACACAGTGAGGATTTCCCTTGCTAACACATGTTACATTCCAAGAAATTCTATTGATATCCAATTTAGATCTAACAACCGATTCACAAATCATATCAAACCTATAACAAAATTTTCAATAGAACCACAATGTATGTCAACCTAACACAACCTTCCTCATAAGAGATTATAGTATGCATAAAGAAAAATACCTTCACTAAAATCTTTCAATCTTTTCTTACTGACTAAATCAACATTTTAAGCTTAGAATTTCCATAAAAATCCAAAGCTCCATGTGGTTCATGTTTTCCTGCCAAAAATTATGAAAAATTGAATTCCGTTTTTAGAAAACAACAGAAAGCCAGAAAACATAAAAACCACATTCAATGCATCCATAAATAGGGCTTACTCTTGGGACCAAGTTTGGAGGGCTTACCGTGGACGACAATGACATCAGAGTCAGTGGTGCCGGTGGAGAACCCGCAGGCGGAAAAGGAAGAAAGAAGCGACCTCAGAGCCATCAGTTGTGGTGGGAGGCGATAGTGGGTGAAGCAAAAGGATGGGGAAAACAAAATATGCACAGAGGTGATGGGGGAAAAAGGATGGGCAGTGAACTAGGTTAGGGTTTTGTAGAAATATCAAACAAGGAAACAAGGCTGCGGCTTCATCTTGTATGGAAATGGAATGATGGAATGGAATAGCCTTTATATAGTTAATTCATTAGGGATTGAGGCATCTTTGGGATTATTTTTTTGGCTTAATAAAGGCCTAATAAGTTAAGAATTACATATATTCAAATGGCCCAAGTTTTTGTAATTAAAAGTTTCTACTCAAATTTATTAGCATTATATTAATATATATATATATATAATATTTATTTATTCAAAATTTGGTATTCTGGTCGGTTTTCGGTTTAAGTTTCAATATCCAAAACCAAACCAAAAACCATATTAAAAATTCAGTTTATTCAATTCGGTTATCCAAAAATCGTATTTTAAATTTGGTTCGGGTTATTCAAATTTGGATAATTCGGTTTTTGGTTCAGTTTTTGGTTTTTTTGCCCACCCCTAAGACAATGGCCCGCGCCAAAAGCCATGGTCCATGCAAAATGTGTTGGTGCGGACCATGCTAGATCCAGGAGGCCGCAGCAGCACACATCCACATCCCGCACCAGATGCAGCTCCCTATGCCAAGGCGATGGCACAGCCCGCACCTGATTTAGCACCCCAGGACAAGTACACCTTGCGGACCGCGCGATCCACAACGGCCTACGCTGGGTGGCGGCTGCACTAGAATTTAGTCATTTTTGGCTTATTTTGAGCCTAATTTTAGGCCCAAACCCCTTTTTCTATAAATATATCCTTAATCTACAAGGTTAAATAGAGTAGATAGTTTTAGATCATTTTTATTCATTAGGAGAGCAACTTTAGAGAGAGAAAAACTCTCATTTTCTTTTCTTTCTTTTTATTTTTGTTTTGATCCATATTTGAATTCCATATCTGTGGAGTAGTTTCCATAGCTTGGGGATAAATTGTAGACATGTTTGATTAATGCTTATGTGAGATTCATTAGATTCATCCTAGTGTTTGTTTTCATGATATTATTGTGACTGTTCTTGAATGTTTGAATTGAATGAATAGTACACTTCATTAAGCAAAAACTCTAGTCTATATTCATGTTGGTGCAAACATTGATGTTCAATTGGGAAGGGAAACCGGGATGTTAGAATAGGTAAGGGAGTATGTTGCGTCTGCGTGAGTGTGTGCACGAGAGACCCGATTGTTGCTCCGACTTACTTGCCATCGTACCCGTCTTAGCTATTTACGTAAGGTAGTCTGAGAGGTTACGAGTAGATATAATGAATCGTATCAAGCTAGGCTTGTTAGAGACCCTAGTGTCATAGAATAAGATGCCAATGAACCCCTGACCTAATTAATAAGTGATTGGGAAGTAGTGCATTTGTGGTGGAAGTCCAGAACGTAATCGCACGGGGAGAAACAGACCTAAAAAAATGGTTGGACCTTGTTGTACTCTTTTAGTCACGATGGTGATGTCGATGGAGGGTTACAAGTGCACCCAATGTGACAGGTATGGGGAAGTGTATGCCATCGCCACACCATGTGTTGTGAACACTCTATTAGGTTGTTTAGTAAATTTTACATGTGGGTTAATCGAGAATCGAAGCATTAAATCATTCATGTCTTACAATGGTTCCCCAAGTGCTTAGCTATATAGATTACTTGCTTTTTAATTTCATGTTTTTAATTTGTTAGTTTGAAAAATCAAACCCCCCATTGTTTGCATTTACTAGCTATTCCTTTCACTTGTACAGATTGATGACCTGTACGAGGCTATGTTTTCATTGACTCTTAGGCCCTAGCATATCTATGGACAAACCCAGGGCTTACCGCTAACTATCTTATCGATAGCATAGCAGTGAGAATGAGTGCAGAATATAAATGTTATCTTTGACCTTTGATCATCAACCTCCACTTGGGTTAGTTCAAAGTTACGGATTCAACGACCCCGGGTGGAGGCAGGTCAAATTTTGGCATTGTTTCTTAGGATGATATTCATTCTAAGTATCAATTAACACATCGTGTTAGTATAGTAGTTAGTAATTGCTTTTATTTTTGTTTTATTTTGATATTTTGGTTGTTGAGCTGCTGTGATGGCTTTTTGTTACCTGTTGATATGTTTGCTATAGTTTTATTTGGAAGGGTATTGTTAGCCCTAGTTTATGGTACACACCCATACCACTAATTTGGTCGTCTTACACTACCCAACTGAGAACACAGGTGTTCAAAGGAAAAGAAGATGGAGAACTGGGGCAGAAGCTCAACCGAGGCATGCAGTTTTGGTTGAAGAACCACTAGCAATGACAGAACACTATCGAGCCATACGGGAGCTCATGGTACCCAACCTGGAGAATCATCCACTATGTATTATCTTCCCACCATTACCCGCCAATGTGAACTATGAGCTGAAAAGTGGTATGATCTATTGCCTACCTACATTCCACGGATTGGCGGGGGAGGACCCAAACAAGCATCTATCGGAGTTCCATTTGGTGTGTACTAACATGAAGCCACCGGGAGTTTATGAAGATGACTACAATATAAGAGCCTTCCCATTTTCCCTTTAAGACAGAGCTAAAGACTGGCTCTACTACTTTCCATCGGGTTGCATAGGCTTTTGGATAGACATGAATCAGAGGTTCTTAGAGAAGTATTTTTTGGCTTCTAAATTGGTGAGGCTAAAGAAACAACTATCAAACATCATCCAAGGGGCTACCGAGAGCTTGTATGAATATTAAGAATGTTTCAAGAGATTGTTGGCAAGTTGCCCCTACCATCCTTTCAAGGAAGGTGATCTGGTGTATTATTTTGTTGAGGGGTTATGCGATGAAGATATGCAAATGGTGAACACAACTTGTAATGGTTTGATAGTGAACAAGAGCCCTAAGAATGCAATGGCCCTCTTTGAAGAAATGGCTAATAGTATGTGACAATTTGGCACAAGGTCAAGGGTTAAGGTTTTGGATGAACCCGCACAATCACCTAAGTTGGAGGAGCAAGTCCAAGATCTTTCTTCTATGATAAAGGAGCTCTTGCAAGGAAAAGTGCATCAAGTCAAAAGTGTGCGAAGTTTGAAACTTTAGCCACAACTCTGAGGAGTGTCCCGAGGTTGTAGATGATTTGCAAGAAGTAAAGGCCGTTGAGTAAAACAATCGGGAGAGACCACAGTTTGCTAGGGTTCAACTTCAAGGGTTCCGGGGGAATCAAGTAGATGCACGGCCGGATCCATATGCAAAATTGTTCAACCCAAGGTATCAAGATCATCCAAATTTCTGATAGAGGGAGGATAACCAACCTCAAGGATACCGGAGTGGGAAAACTCCTCTTCAACCATACCCTCAAGGTGAAGACCCTTCCAACAATCATGCCTCGATCTACAAATTGGATCGAGAGGAAATCTTAGAAGTCGTCGGTCAATTAGGCAAGGAATATGAAGTCTTTGCAGAGAAGACACGATATGAGATTGAAGACCTTGATAATAGAGCATTTTCAAGTATAAAAATTCTTGAAGTTCAAGTTGGACGACTTGCTTCCTCGGTGAGCTGACTTGAAGCTAAGGGCAAACTCCCTTCCCAACCGGAAATCAATCCGAGGAACGTGAGTGCTCTCAAGTTGAGAAGTGGGAAGAAAGTTCGTGAGTCCAAGAAGAAGGTGATGCAAGAGTATGATCGAGTGTTGGAGGCTACTGTGGCACACTTCGAAGAATATGAGATTATGGTCAAGGAAGAACCTTCCAAGGAGCTTCCACCACCCGGGGCACAAGCTACCATTCAACCTCCATTTCCAAATGCTTTGAGGGGAAAGCCAAAGGTGGTGACCAATGATGCAAGCATTTGAAAAGTCTTCGAAAAGGTCAAGGCAACAATCTCTCTCTTGGAATTGATTGAAAATGTGCCATCATATGCTAAATTTCTTAAAGTTTCATGCACAAAGAAAAGAAGTAGACTAACTAAGAGGTTAGGTTATTTGAAATTGGGAGGAGTCACCATTTTGAATCATAAAAATTTGCCTAAGAAATGCGAGGACCCTGGAATGTTTTCTATCTATATCTCCTTAGGTGGTAAAATTGTTTAAAATGCCACGATAGATTTTGGCACATCCATCAATTTGATCCCGTTTAGTCTATATAAACACCTAGAAATAGGTGATCTTAGGGAAACTAGAGTGATTGTGCAACTCGCCGATCACTCCCATGCTATCCCTTGTGGGTTAGTAAAGGACATAATGGTGCAAGTTGGCAAGTTGATTTTTTTGGCGGACTTTTATGTCCTAGATGTGGCACACAACGGAACTGCACCCCTAACACTTTTAGGGAGACCTTTTCTCAAAAAGTTTAGGACTAAAATCAATGTCCACTTGGGAACCTTGACTCTAGAAGATGACATGGATAAAGTTGAGTTTGATATCTATAAATCTAGTCATGATTTGACAAATTCTTCTTTTATGTGCAAAGGTGTGACCCTATGTGATGAGCATGAAAACCATGAACCCTCTTGTGTTACCAATTAGCATGAATAATTGGATGAGTCCCGTGTTGATAATGTTGTTGATAAGTCTAAT
The DNA here is from genome assembly GCA_037428765.1 of Rubia yunnanensis. Taxonomy (NCBI): domain Eukaryota; kingdom Viridiplantae; phylum Streptophyta; class Magnoliopsida; order Gentianales; family Rubiaceae; genus Rubia; species Rubia yunnanensis. The sequence continues at coordinate 69,652,064 of CM075066.1, read as the reverse complement.
GAATTGCATAATGCTATCAATAATATGTCTGTGCTAGATTATTTTTCCATGCTAAGTAACTTGCAAAGGGAAAGGAAGAATGCTGAGAGTTTAAAACCTCCACGACCTCCTCCTAACCCTAAATTGACATTCAAGAACTTCATTTTAGCGAGACACGAAGATTCGATTCATATGATGGACAAGGGGTCTAAAGGTAATGATGGCTCATTGTGGAGATCTCTCCACAACAATGTCATTGTGGGTGGAGTCACTGATGGCGATTCCGGAGATCCACAGGTAGGTGTTTCCAACTAGACTAGTATGAAAAAGAAATGATTCATGAGGATGACAATAAATATACAGTGTTTCCTTTTGCTTTCTTGTTTTGAGTAGTGATTAGATAGATTTTGCATGTTCTTGTTTTCAATGAGGATTTTTGAGATGAAAATTTTGTTAGTTTGGAAATTTGAGTTCGATACTCGTGATTATGTTTGAATGGAATGAGATTTGATGGTGACATAGTCTTTCAAAAAAGAGGAAAAACTAAGGATAAGGTAAATATTTTTTTGCAATCTCGTGCCTAGATCTTAGGTCTGTGCCAGGAGAGTTGGCACGACGGGAGGCTTCGCACCAAGGAGTTTGGCACGAGGGGTTGGTTCGTGCAAGGAAGTTTGGCATGAGGCCTTGTTTCGTGCCAGAGATTTGGCATGAGGCCATGGGTCGCGCCAAGCACATTTTGAGCTAAAAACCAATTTTCCATTGCCACATTGTTCCAAAAATGCAATTTTTTGAAAATTATGATTTCTAACTCAAAAATGCATTTTTGGTTCAAGAATTTTTAAATTCCCTAATTCCTTAGGATTTTTTATGCAAATAGTATTACCTACATTCCTAGGAATTAAATAATTTGTACTATTGTCCCCTAATATGCAATTCTAAAATTCCATTCTTATCCTAATTTTAACTCTCTCTCTCTCTCTCTCTCTTATAACCTATGTTGAATTTCTAAATCCATGGTACACTTTTCCACCTAATTTCATCATTACACATTCTTCCTTCTCAAGAAACACTCACTCACACACACTCTTGGTGAAAATAAAAAAATTGAAGTGTTTCTTCCAAAAATTAGAAATTTTTTCTTCTTCTTGTGTGGATCTTGCAATTCTTAGCTACAAATTCTAGGTAATCCATTTAAATCATTGTTTAAAAGCTTGATTGATATTGTGGTGGTGTTATGAAAAGCATGAATTTAGAATTGGTATGTGTGTTGTTGGGATGTATGTTTGGGCTTTGACGGGCCGGGCGGTCGTCGCGCCCGCCTGTGCAAAAGATAATTTATAAGCCCTTTTTGCTTACTTTCTACAACTAGGTAGATAGTGGCAAATCGGGGTCGTCCAATGAGAAGAGAGATCTTCCTAAGCGTTTAAGCACACAAATGGTTGATATACTAGGCTAGGAGTAACTATATTTACACACACTTAAAAGCAAGTAAAAGGGGGGGGGGTTGGTTGGTTGGTTTCCTAAGTTAACAAAGATAACTAGCAACGTCAAGTGACTATGCTAATCATCAAACGAAACTAAGAAAAGGGGTTTTAAACTACAAAGATAAAATGCCTTGGGGGCAACGGATATCCACTTCCACATCTAATGTAGTTCATCGAATCATTCACACATTCCATCATATAGCATTCATGACCCAACGCTCACACACCCCATCTAGCAAGTACCACAACACACACACCACAAGGAGTTCTAAGTTCATGCTCATAGATCTTCATGCAAAGGCGCTACGGAATTCGTCACGTTCCTACACCTAAGCAATTCAACCACACAAGCACTACCTATGCTCAAACCACTCACGGCACACATGCAGTGAAACACACCGTCAAGAATACATAAACGCCGAATAACAAATGCTTCAAGAATGAATTTAAATCATCTATTCAATACTTCAACTACTTGTCGTGGAGACTAAACTCCTGTCCTTCTTAGTTCGTAGTTTGCGAGAGTGAGTTCGACATCTCTCGTCAAACCTCACCAATGACTCCCGAGTCGCGACCACGACTCAAGGTGTCATTGGTGGCATTTAATCACGAAGGACCAACAAGCTTGGCAATGCTTATGACCACTACACCGTGACTAAGCATTAAACCAATTCATGCAATTACACGAGATTGGATGAACGTGCAACGCACATTCATCCACGAGCATATGACTCTCTCGTTTGCTACACAAACGAACATGACGAAGAGTTCGACATCAATCACATTCGTCTAGCACATTGTCAACACACTAACACAATCAAAAGCTCTAATTCATACTCTCACATTACTAACAAGAACAGGGGGGAAATTAACCCAAATCCCCCAAACCCTAGCTAGCAATTGATCCAAGCATTTCATATCATCAAGCTCTCAACAACATTAATGCAATCAACAATTAACATTCAAAGCACAATAAAAGCACAATAGCAAAAACATCAAATAGATAGATAGAAATGAGTTCTTGCTACATAGATAATGGAAGCTTCAATCCTTTGCTCCCAAGAACAAAAACTACTCTAGAATAACAAGAGACATAATTAAACTACAAAAACTAAGAAAAGAAATAGAAGAAAACCAAGGGTTTTCAAGCCCTAAAATGCAAGAAGAAGAGGGAAAAAAAACTGTGGAGAAGAGGGAGTGAAGGGGTATTTATAGGGGGAAGAAAAAGGGGAGAAAACGCTGCTACAGGGCTGATTTCAAGCTGTCGTCGCGAGTCGCGACGAGCTTGGTCGCGACTCGCGACCAAATCAGTAACTCAGCCTTGCTGTTTTGTTTTGCTTCCTCCGGGTGAACCGTTGATCCGTTTCGGGAGTTCTTGTAGTCGATTTTATAGTGCTCGAGAAGAGGAATCCAATGGTGCCACTCTTGAAGGCTGATTCTTCTCGGAAAATTCTGAGAACCCCGGACCATCTTTCACCCGTTGCTTTGCTCTCCTTTCTTCATCTCTTCACTTCTTCAAATCTTCACAAAGCTCAAATGTAAAGGTCTTCAAATCTTCAAATATTCAAAGATAAATCTTCAAAGTCTTCAAATCTTCAAAGTCTTCAAACAAATCACCTTGTCACACAAAATCATCTAAAAAGTGATAAAAACGTCAAAGCCGCCTTTATCCCTCCTTAGATGATTTCAAGGCAAAATGCCACATGTAGAGCACAAAATTGTACAAAACCTAATCCTAAAAAGCCTAAAATAACCATCTAAAATGGACACATCAGGCTTGTATGTATGATCATGTGTTGAAGAAAGTTTGGGTGGTTTGATGTGCTATTGTGTTGAATGATATGTTCTTCATGCATTGGGTGATTTGGGAGGAGATGAATCTCGATAGCATAGCCCTATCAATTGGGTGATAATGACTTACATAAGGTTGTTGTTCAACCCAAAATTTCCAAAATTCCATCTTTCCCCTAAATTGAATTTGGAAGTTTGAGTCCATGACTCGTGGTTTTGTTTGGAATGGAATTATGATTAGGTTTCATGTTCTTGGATGCAGGGTTTTCAACACTTCTATGTGCGGCATGGTAGATCTACTGGCACAATACTTGGGGCATCCGATCACACTGAGAGCATTGACTAACTTGGGACGATCGCATACAAGGTATAACATTGAGAAGTTAATCAAGGCATAAATGGTGAGACCTACAACATCGGAGGGTAGATATGTATGGCTATATGGCGGAGCGAGCACTTGTAGTTTCATAGTACTTCCACAGCAAGTTTGCATTGCCATCAACCATGACATATGTTTGGATAACTTTTTATTGAGCCAGACCAACATTTTGAGAGAGATAGTTCTATAGAGTCTTAGCCACCCCAGAGATAGACATTCATGAGGCCGAAGGTGAGACATCTTTGAGAGCACATCATAGCCACTCTCACCTATCCGCAGACTTCATTGACCGATTGCATGCACTTGGGGATCAACTTTCGAGCTCTACCCTAGTGTTGTAAAAGGGAGTCCAAGCGATACGGAGAGTGAGGATGCAAGTGGAAGAGCTTAGTTCAAGAATGGATGGCATCGAGGCCACCGTTCAAGCAACATGATACATTGAGAGGAGCAACACTAATCAAGAGGAGGGAGGCCCTGTGGGGCCTCAAGAGTAAGTGTCACTATCTCTCCCAACCTCACTTATGTTTTGACATGATTTTCCTTGTATTAGAGAGTATGTGATGTGCCCATTTTATATGGTTATATTAGGACTTTTGGGATTCACTTTTGTACACTTTTGTGCTCTAGATGTGGCATTTTGCCTTGAAATTCTCTAAGGAGAGTTAAAAGCGACTTTTACGCTTTTATTACTTTTCTAGAGGATTTTGTGTGACAAGACAATTTGTTTGAAGACTTTGAAGACTTCAATGAATACCTTTGAAAATTTCAAGACTTGAAGACTTGTATTTGAGCTTTTGAAGATTTTAAGATTTTAAGATAAGTGAAGTGAAGAGGAGGACTTGAAATAAAAAGAAGAAAGAAATCAAGATGCTGAAGCTAGACTCGGTCGCGACTTGCAACGAACCCGTCGCGACTCGAGACGGACGTATGGCCAGAAACTTTCTTACTTTTTTGTACTATAAATACTCACCTTATCCTCTCCTTTTCAGACCTCTTCTTCTTCCTGCGTTTTTTTGGGTTCAAACCCTATTTTTTCCTTTCTTAGTTTTTGTAGGTTAATCATGTCTTTTCATTATCTAGGTTAGTTTAATCTAGGGAGCAATTGATTGAAGCTTCTATATCTATGTAGTAAGAACCTTTATTTCACTCTATCTTGAAGCATTTATTATTTAGCATTCATGTGTTTTAATGTGATATTTTACTTCATTTATATCATGGGTTATTTTAGAATAGGAAGTATTTGTATGATTGAAATGTTAGGGTGTTAGAAAAGTTGCAAATTTTTTAACTCATTTGGCATGAAAGTCCAAGACCATGGACTTAGAACTTCTAGTGTATAATGTGTTGTAATTCTTGCTAGATAAGTATGTTAATGTGGATTTTTCACATATTTATCCTATAGATGCAATGTAAGGTTGAATCTTGAATGTGGTTTGTTCTAGGTTTAGCCTAATGAATGCTATGTTTGGTTAAATGGCAATGTCTTTGGTAGAAGGCTTGTTGTTATCAAATCTATGGTCCTTCGTGTGAAATACCGTTGATGAAATACCTCTACGGTGTGGTTTGCCTAGAGTGATTGTGAATGAGGTTTGTAAATGGTCGTTGTTTGTCTTTGTGAATTACTCTTAAGAAGAAATGAATGTTGATCTTCAATTGAGAAGTTTTAGCATTCCCCATAGGTAATGAATGTGATATAATGAGTGAATGGTTCAATGATCTACATTAAGTTTGGAAGTAGATATTAATTGCCCCAAAGGGTTTATCTTTTGTATTTTTACCCCTTTTTCTTAGTTTGTTTGATTGTTAGCATAGTTACTTAACTTTGCTAGTTATCTTGTTTTTTAAATTCATAATTTAGGAAAACCAACCCCCCCCCCATTTACTTGCTTTCATATATGTGTATATATATATATATATTTACTTCTAGCACAATATCAACCTTTTATGTTTAAACGCTTAAGAAATTCCTTCTTCTTTGTGGACGGCCCCGATTTCCTACTATTTACTTAGTTGTAGTTAGTAAGCATTTAGGGCTTATAAATATTAACTTTGAGAGGTATGGCGATGACTTCCCAGTATGCATCAGTTGAGTGTGGGGAAGGGAGTAGTGAGCGCTTTGGGAGTTTCATTCTTGGATTTCCTCGGTGCATCTTATGCTTTTGTTGGTAGTTTTTCTTGTTTGATTGGTGTTTTTTTTACATTGTTGAGGGATGACATGCTAAACTAGGGTTTCTAGTTTGAATGGGGTAGGTTGTTTTAGACTATTGGTGTTTTTTTGTGCTTGATTTTATCTTTTGTAGTATGAAGCCCACTTTTGGGGCAATTTTGAGCTACACAAAAAATTGAACATTTTGAAAAATGAAAAAAATACTAAAATCCGGACAAGTTGAAAACCCGAAAGGGCAACTTGGGTAACATTGGAAAAAACCCGAATAGGTCGAAAGACCTAGGTAAAAATGAGAGCCTAGGCCCGACTAGGCTTACGAGCCTAGGTAAAAATGAGATGTTGTGTGAGAAAAGGTGACAAGTGAGTAGCCTTTGTGTGTTAAAGCTAGGATGAAAAGGCGAAAGGTCTCCTAGGCAAAATGATAGAAATTGAGAGAAAAAAAATTTGGTTGACAATACACTTGACTTCTTGGTTGTAACGAGGTTCAGAATCACGAATTATCCCTATGTTACAACCAAGTTGATGAATTTTGGATTTCCTTGGTGGATTGTTTTTGGGAGACGACTCTTGGATTGCTTTTAGGGATCATTTTGGGGAAAGTAAACTAGCTTTTCACTTATCTTTTTGGTTTACTTTTTTCTACATTTTACTTTTGGGTAGTTAGATTGCTTATGTTCTTCGAGGAGTTTGAGGGTTGTGAGATTCTTACTCTTTTTTGGGGGAAACAAGGTAATCTAGGAATAAGTTTGATGCCTCGGTTAACTTATGCTTGCACGCTACATTTCTCTTAATTCTTTTCTTGTCCTTATTTACTCGAGGACGAGTAAAGGGCTGAGTGTGGGGAGTCTGATGTGCTTCATTTTGTGTGCGTTAACTATTGCATTTGGCATATTTTTTAGCTTGTTTTGTTTGGTAGATTGCTATTATTAGTTGAGTTTACGTGAAAAGGGGTTATGACGACCATGTTTGGTTTTCTTGTAGCAACAAACATGAAAAAGAGTTCAACATTTTCATATTCATCTAGCAATTATCAATCCATCAACACAATCAAAATCTATAAATCATACTCTTGGATTCCTATCAAGAAAAGGGGAAATCAATCCATTTCCCCAAACCCTAACAAGCATATCATACAAGTACTTCATATACTCAAGCTTTCAAGAACATTATGACATTAACAAACACATTCAATGCTCCATAAATGCATAATAGTAAGAGTATCAAATAGGCTACAAATTGTTCTTAAGACATGGGCTTAGAAGAAGCCTTGTTCAATTGCTCCCAAGAACTAGATTTAGCTACAAGAGTTCATGCTAATTAATGCTAAAAACCAAACATAATACAAGAGAATTCAAAGATGAAAAATGGTAGAAACTAGGGTTAGAAAACAGTACCAAACGCAGAAAAGAAGATGTGAATGAGAGGAAAGAGAGTGCTATTTATAGTACAAAAAGGATAAGGTTAGGTTCTGGCCACCCATTGGTCGTGACTCGCGACGGGTGCCAGAACTTAACCTTGTCTTCCTTTTTTCTCCTTGTGGTAAACACTTATTTTCACAATGATTCTTCTCATTTTTCAAGTCTTCAACTCTTTGAAGAAAGTCTTCAAAGTCTTCAAAAATATGGTCTTCGACGGTCTCCGGTCTTCAAGTCTTCAAAACTTTAAAGCAAGTCTTCAAAACTTTAAAGCAAGTCTTCAAATTCTTTGAAAAGTGATTTTCAATGGCCTCTGATCTTCAAGTCTCCATGTTCTTCCTTTGTCACGCAAAATTCACTTAGAAGAGGTAAAAAGGCGTAAAGTTTCTCTTACCCCTCCTCAGAGAATTTCAAGGTAAAACACAAGTTCTTGATAATAAAATAGCACATAAGTGACCCCAAAAAGTACTAAATTATGCACATAAAATGGACACATAACCGTTCCATTTACAACAACCCGTGCTATTCCAAGTCCAAGATGTCGAGACCAACCGGCGGGGTATGGAGAATGACATGACCCTAGTCAATTTTCTGAGTGGATCAGCCTTCCAGACCACGATTAATCTGCTTCATTTTGTGTGCGTTAACCATTGGATTTGACATAGTTTTTAGTTACTTTTAGTTAGTGGATTGCTAGTATTAGTTGAGTTTACGTGACAAGGGGTTTAGACAGCCATGTTTGGTTTTCTTGTTTAAATTCTGCCTAGACTTAATTGATACTAATGGACATCTTGTATCTATGAGCTCCTTGGTCTTCATTTTGATCATCTTTAGTAGGTCGACCGTGGGTACTTTTTGGTTACATTCTATGTGAAGGCCGTTCGTAAGGGCGGTAGAAGATTGAAGGCCATTCGCAAGGATGGTAGAAGAAGCCAAGGTTATCAAATTATAATGGTAAAAGATAAAGACCACAAACATCAATGCGTGGTAGAAGGAGATTGAAGCCAATGATAGGCGGCTTCGGAGTTCAAGACGGCTAAAGGAGAAAATGGTGAATTGTGGTCTGAGGAGTGTTGCCTTAGTACAAGAACAATCCAGGAAGAATTATCTTTCAAGATTGGTTTCAATGGATTTTTCTTCTCGACTACTAAAAAATCGAGTACTAGAACTCCCGATTCAAACTAACGGTTCACCCGTAGCAAGCAAACAAAGTTCTACCAACAAGGCACCGACGACACTTCACGGACCGCACATGGTAAAGCACCAGTGGCCCGTGACAAATCACACAGCCCGCACTCCATGAGGGACACAAGAGGATATTTTAATACTTGCACGAGACCTTCACGAGGCAATGGCGCCAGGCCGTGACAAAGACCCCGGAACGTGGAGCTTGAAGATGAAGAATTGAAGATTTGGCTAAGTGTCGAGCCGGTCCGTGAAAACCTTCACGGGCTGTGTCAAAAGTTCTAAGTAAATACCACAGGTTGCTCGTGGTCTGCGAAAACCTCCACGGACCGTGAGAACTTCTGAGCAAAAAAAACTGTGAACTGTTTGCGGTTCGTGATAATTTTCACGGACCGTGGCACGAGACATGCTTCACGGACCTCACCATATCCCACGGCTCGCTGCTATAAACATTCACAAATCATGCTAGATCCCATGCCCTGTGCTTGAATTTTCACAGACCATGGTGCCCCGGGCTTAAATGTTCACAAACCGTGGCATCCGTGCCGATCCGTGAAACCTTAGCTGCTAACCGTTTTGGCCATAACTTTATCAATTTTCATCTAATTTCTCTCTACCATATATTGAAATCTTTTTCTTTATGAGCTCTATCCAATGCACTATAATTCCACTTCATATAATTCACAGATTTGAGCAGTTTATTAGAGAAAGGTTCAGCGGCTAGAGGGAAATGACGACTAGGGTTTTGCTATGTTTGGCCTATCTTTGGGCCTATGTTTGGGCCCAATATCCTACTACTATATATATGAGCCTTATTCTTCTACTAAACTCTAAGTATAATAGAAGCTAGTAATAATGTAGATTTTGCCTCTTTCTAGTTTAGAGAGAAGCAAGAAGAGAGTTCTTCTTCTCCTTCTTTCTTCTTCTCTTTCTCTTATCCTTTTATTTTCTTCTTATTTCTTGGATCCATAGGATCTAATTTTATATTTTCCATGGATCTATACTTTTTAGAGTAGTTAGCTTAGCTTGGGACATATTTGGCACTTGTGTAGTTTCTATTGCTTTATGAGATTCAAGTAGATTCATCATATCTTTTTGTTTATGATATTATTGTGATTGTGCTTGAATGTTTCTAAATGCATGAACACTACACCATATATAAGAACAAACTTTGGGCTATGTTCATGTATGGTGCATTTATTGATACCCCATTGGGAAGAGAAACCTGGATGTTTGAATGGGTAGGGGAGAACGCGTCCGTGTGAGTGTGTGCACGGGCGATTCGAGAATGCTCTGACATATTTTCCGCCACACCAGTCTTAGCAGGCTTTGTAAAGTTTCCTGAGAGGTTACGGGTAGACATAGGTGATAGTAGAAAGCTGGGTGTTGTGTTGAAACCCTAGTATCACAGATAAGGTGCCTATGAACCTAAGTCCTCGCGTATAGAAGACCACTGGGAATTAGTGCATTAGTGGTGGAAGCCCGGGATGTAATAGTATGGGAAAGAAACATAACCACAACAACGGTCAGACCTTGTTGTGCTCCCCTAATTACGATGGCGGTGTTGATAGAGGGTTGGGAGTGCACCCACCGTGATAGGGATGGGGAAGTTTATGCCATCGACCACACCACGTGTTATCAACACACTGATAGGTCTTTTGTATGTCTACATGTTAATGAATTGATGACTGAAGCATTAGAACTACCATGTTGATAAATTTGTCCCAATTTCCTAGTATAAATAGTTTACTTGTTTGTTGATTTCATGCTTACTAGTTGTTAGTTGAAAATATCAAAACCCAACCCCCCCAACTTGCATGTTTACATTACTAGTTGTTCCTTTCACTCGAGTAGATTGACGACCCACACAAGGTTTTGTTTTGACTTTTACTTGAACCATAGCATCTCTGTGGACAAACCCAGTAGGGAGAAATGGGTGCTGAATATAAATCTTATCTTTGACCATTCCACGGGACTAGTGCCTCGGCCCAGGTTAATTAAATTGTGCTTGTTGCGATTGTGTTAATGCAGGTTAATGGTTCGTGCCAAGGGCCACATCCCACATGATCAGAAGTCCAAGACATGCCCTCCAGATGACGGTCGGCACCAAAAGCCACGGTCTATTCCAAAGGTGTTGGCGCGGACCACACCAGATCCAATAGGCCGCAGCATTACAGATCCACATCCTACGCCAGGTGCAACTCCCCATGCCATGGCGATGGCATGGCCCGCGCCAGATTATTCGCCCCGAGACAAGTACACGGCTCGAACTGCGCCACCCACGGCGGGTGAACTAGGGTTTAGTTGCTTTGGCCTATTTGGTCCTATTTTTAGGCCCAATCCCCTTCTCCTATAAATATAACCTTAATCTACTATGTTTAAGAGAGTAGATAGTTTTAGATTATTTTTATTCATTGGGAGAGCAACTTTAGAGAGATAAACACTCTCTCGTTTTCTTTTCTTTTCTTTCCTTTTATTTTTGTTTTGATGCTATGATGTGGGATTCAAATCCATATTTGAATTCCATATCTATGGATTAGTTTCCATAGATTGGGGATAAAATTGTCGACATGTTTGATTAATGCTTATGTGAGATTCATTAGATTCATCCTAGTATTTGTGTTCATGATATTATTGTGATTGTTCTTGAATGTTTGAATTGCATGAATAGTACACTCCATTAAGTACACACTTTATTCTATATTCATGTTGGTGAAAATATGGATGCCCACTTGGGAAGGGAAACCTAGATGCTAGAATGGGTAAGGGAGTACGTTGTGTCTGCGTGAGTGTGTGCACGGGAGACCCGAGTATTGCTTTGACTTACTTTCTATCGCACCAACCTTAGCTGATCACGTAAAGTAGTCTGAGAGGTTACAGGTAGAGATAATGAATAGTAGCAAGCGAGGGTTGTAAGAGGCCCTAGTGTCATAGATAAGGTGTCAACTACCCCTGGCCTAATTGATAGGTGATTGGGAAGTAGTGCATTCATGGTGAAAGGCCGGGACGTAATCGCTTGGGGGGAAACAGACCTAAAACAATGGTTGGACCTATTTCTCTTAATTATGATGGCGGTGTCGATGGAGGGTTACGAGCGCACCCAACGTGACAGGTACGGGGAAATATATTTCATCGGTCACACCATGTGTTGTGAACACTCTATTAGGTTGTTTAGTAAATCTTACATGTGTATGAATCGAGGATCAAAACATTATATCATTCATGCCTCACAATGGTTCCCTATGTAATTAGCTATATATATTACTTGCCTTTTAATTTCACGTTTCGTAGTTGTTAGTTTGAACCCCCCCCCCCCAATTTGCATTTACTAGCTATTCCTTTTACTCATACAGATCGATGACCTGTATGAAGTTGTGTTTTCATACACTTTTAGGCCCTAGCATCTCTGTGGACAAATCCAGGGCTTACCCCTAACTACACTATCGGTAGCGTAGCAATGTACAGAATATAAATTTTATCTTTGACCTTTGATCATCAGCCTCCGCTTGGGTTAATTCTAAGCTATGGTTTTAACAACGCCGGGTGGAGGTGGGTTATATACCGACACCAATCTAATTTCTTAATCTGACTAACATCCTCTAATATCCCAACCAATTTATAGTTAACAAATTCCCTAGTTATAGGACTCAAAAAGTTATAGACACCATACATCACAAAGAGTTTCTTAAACTTTTCACCACCTTCACCTAATTAAGTAATTATCTTATTAACCTACCTTTCACAAAGAATGTTTCCTAAAGAATCAGATCCAAACTGTGTTTTCCACTTCTCCCTCAACTCTACTTCTTTATTTTCACCCTTACCAGAGTTACTAACCTCAACCACCTCCTTATCACTAAAAGGAAATCCTAAAACATCATGCACATCATCACAATTAATAATGTACCTATCAAAACCAAATGTTTGAACACAAATAACAAGATGAAATTTAGACACAAGGTGAGGAATAATATGTTTGGGAAGAAGTGTAAAGTTAATCTTCAATAAACCACTAAACCCAATCTCTTGAACAAATTTCATCTGATTTGTAGTGAACATGCAAACCAACCTCTCCATCTTCCTAGGACTACATTTGGTATTGAAGCTGATGAGATGTCAAGTGCATGTATTTTCTGAAGCATTTAACATCTCTTTTATTGTCTTTTAGTTGGTAGATTGCTAGATTTAGGTAGGTTTACATTGTAAGGGGTGTAGATGACCATTTTCATCTATCACATCTAAATCTCTCATTTTGTATCTTACTTTACGTCAAATGAATTTTTGGTCCCTACAAGCGTCTAGATCCGCTTTTGTGAGCTTTACTTGTAGATTGCCCGTAGGTACCTCCAACTATTTTTAGAAGGACATTTGCAAGAATGATAGTAGATTATAAAAGGTCATTCACAAGGATGGTAGAAGACTGAAAGCCACAAGCCAAAATGGGGCTGTAAATAGATCTGCCGAAGAAAATGAGCTAAGTCAGGAAGAGTTGAAGACTGGCACAGCCCATGTAGATTTGCACGGCCCATTCCATACCTTGTGCCAAGAAGCTGAAGTCCAGACCATGGGCCGTGAAATCCTTCACGGCACGCACACTCAAAATAGAGGAATCAGGGGTCCAAGTTGCACGTCTCGCGCACACAGAAAATGACATTCACGCTCCAAATCGTGTGACGCACATATTTGCACATCGCGCACGCTCAGAACAACCCGAGAATGCCTCCAATTTTCAGCCCACATGCCTTTGCATGGGTCATACTGGGCGGGACATACACTATTGCACGGTCTGTGCCAGCATGGCTACTAGGGTTTCCTAGCTTTTTTGGCTTTTCTAAGGCCCAATTCCACCTACTATAAAAGCCACCTTTAGTCTTTTAGGGTTAAAGAACCAAGAACCAATTCATTTAGTTAATTTATTGTAGATGTAGGAAGAAGGAGTCTATCTCCTCTCTTTATTTATTTCTCTAGTTTTTTTCCTCATGGCATTAAATCCAATGGTTGCTTCGGGTTTAATGTCTCTAGAATAGATATCTTCTTGGGGTAATATTTGTATTCATGACTTGATTTTAACTTTATGAAATTTTAGACTACCTTATCTTTTCTATTCTAAGAATATTTGTGCTCGATTTGTAGTTTACATTCTTGTAAGATTTATGCCATGTTCTGATTTATGATGCATCAATAAATTCATGCATAGTATAATAGCGTGGTAGGCTATTGAATTCTTTCTTTGGAAGTGTGATTAAATCTATTGTAGGCTTGAGAGTACCAGGGAGGTTACTACATTCATGCTACCATGAAAGTACCAAACCGATGGTTAAACTCTAATTCTAATTGGCTAGTCGTGCATACCCAACGAGGGGAGACCCTTGGCTTACCCCGGTAGATTAAGGATTATAGTTTGTAGTGACTAAGGTTTTATCACAACCCTAGAGTCATCACGAGATGCCAATTCCTTTGCCTCTCTAGACCTTGGGTTAGTGTCCATAGTGGAGTGCCCGAGACATATTTTCCTTACTCTATTATCTAACGGTTGTGACCTACACAAGGCTGAGATCCTTTAGGCGAGGGCTCATTAGCATTGAGAGTGAGATGACAGGGAATGAGGTGTGGTCTTGAAAAGGTTTATCGAGGCTCATTTACAGAGGCAGCGTGTTGGCGGTGACAAACCTTTGTGTGGCATACATTGGGAATTCTCGACCATCTCCACACTATGTGACATAGGCATGAAATATGTTTATATGTCTTAAATGTTATAGATACTAGGATCAAAGTCATTAATCAATCATGTTAAGTAAATATCCTCAAGACTAGCCAATTATAGTTTTAATCTCTTTTACTTGCATGCTTTTAGTTGTTAGGCACGAAACCCCCCAGTTATCTATTCTTAAGCATTAGCTACTCCTAACACACAATTGGGGTGATGCTCAATTGCGGGTTGTGTAAAGCTAACCCTCAAATTCTAGTATCTCTATGGACGATCCCAGACTTGCCACTAGCTACTCTATAGTGGTTAATAGTACATACGGAAGCCGCAAACAAATCTTTATCTTTGAAATTCATCCCGTGGGAATTAAACGACCCCACGGGGTGTGGGTTAGAAGCCTCAAAACTGGGAAAAAGACAATGAAGTATCATAAACATCACATGCATAAATAAAAACATTGATATCTGGCAATAAAACATCACAATAGTACATCACTGACAACCAAAAAAACATACAATATTTAAAAAGATCAACGCACCTTAGGTCATCATCATTTTTTTCATCACTATTATTAGCAACAATTGCTTTCCCTTTATCATTCCTCTCCACATTGATCTTTACCTTTCTAGTCGAGCTAACCTGTCTCTCGACTACCTCCTTTTCAAATTAGGATTTAGCTTCAGAACAACTGATATCCTCATCTTCATTGGAAGCTCTGGAAACTTTTTCTCATCTCTCTGAATCTTCAAACCCAGATTTTGCTTCATCAGTTTCTTCATCTTCTTCACTTTTTTCATCACTTCTAGGTTTGTCATTGCCACCATTTGTTTCCCCAAAGATTCTAGGTTTAGCGGCATCATTATCCACAACATCCTCATCATCATTAGTTTGAATTTTTGGGTTTCAGGAATAGTACTAACACCTCATCATCTACAATACATGAAACATCATATCAGAATGTTCACACATCACATCATAATAACTACACAACAAAGCTATAAAAAGATAAATCCTAATGAACATAAAGGAAAAAAATACCAGCATAACTGATGTCATCCACATCATCATTACCAGCAGCTTCATTGTTATCAACAGGGGAATCCAAATTTTTATTAGTAATTTTATTGTTTCCATCATCCCCTGTAAAACATAAACATCAAACTAGAATGTTAAAATATGTCATCATAAAAACACCAAATTATGGAAACTACAAATCATGAGAAAATCACAACACCTCTATTCATATCACAATTGATCTTGCTAGAATCATCAACTACAAAACACGAAACATAAAATCAGAATCTTACAAGATCAAATCATAATCTGGTCTAAGTAACAAAAGTAAATCAAATTGTAACAGTGAAGCAGATATATTATCACCGACATCTAACTTTTCTTTGCAACATTTGCGGATTGCTTCTTCAGATCTGCATCCTTGTTTTGAATAGTAGTTCCCACTATATCATCAGCTGCTAAATCATAAAATATAAAATCGTATAACATAAGCATCAAACAAAATGCCAAAAGGTTAATAGTAAGAAACAAATAATTAAAACTCAAATACCTTTGCCACTGGCACCCTCAGCAGCAACTGACCAAATCTTCACATCCATTTTCTTGTCTAGCATCCTCCTCAAAGGAATACCTTCAGAACAAGCAACTGAAGCAACTGTGCCATTAGCACCACCATTAAATTTTGTTACCGCCTTCCCTAAATTACAAACACTAGGAGTTGCAGCTTCACCTTCCTCCTCGTTTGGAAGTTTCCTTATTTCTTATCTTTACATAAGAGAGTCCAGAAACCAAACTACAGTATGAACCCAAATATGAAACAACAATATCCTAAATGCACATGAAAGAATAGAAAGAAATAAAACTTGATATCAAGTATTATGTGCATCTCCTCTCAGACGCTGTGACTTTCTCACAGCACCGCCACCAGTAGTATGTGCATCTGAAACATCAAGTATTATTATTACAACATTAAAAAAAATAATGCAACATCAATTACTTTAGCAAAAGGAAAACAAGTTGTCTGAAAAAAATCTATATATCAACACACGTGAAAAAATCAATCTCAAACAAAATAACATCAATTTAAAATACTAAAATATTAATAAAAGAAAAATATTCTGTGAAAATTACATGCCTCTAAAAACTGAAACTATAAAACATTAATAGCATCATACTGAAACGAAAAGTCAAACTGAAGCACAATACAAATAAATGAAAAGATAGAAAACAAAACCTACAGCACAATATATTGAAGAAAGATTGCAAATATTAACACTACAAAAAATTAAACATCACACTAGAAAGACACAAAAGATAACTAGTCAACATGAACACAATATAAGGGAAACATTAATAGAACCCTATAAAAACATCATGCCAAAAAATTACATCAACAAGAGACTGAACAACCACAGAATATTATTAAATATGGAAATAAAATCAAACAATCCCGCCAGAAATAGAGCACAAACAAAAATACCTGAGAAGATGCTCCTTTTTTATATGTTTTTTTCACAACGCAATGACTGCCTTCAGCCACCTTAACACAGAACATCACAATGTCCAGAACAACATCATCAAAAGATTAAGTAGCGACAGTCTTCTTACACACCAACAAAGAAACAACAAGAACACAAAAATTAACACAAAACTAACAAACCCTGAGATAATATTTTGTGGTTGTTGAAGGCAGCCGAACAATCACACTCAAATAACATCATACACAACCAGTAAAACATGAAATCCCTATGAACTACTCGCCGAATACAAAAAAAAACCCCAAATAGTAGCATGGTGGACAACATAAATGTTAGAAACATCAATTTGAACACACAATAAAGGAAGATTCAACTACATAATCAACAAAAACCACAAAATAAGCACAATAAATACTCACACCAAAAAAATGAAAAAAATCAAAGAAAACACCAAAATACGCATGAAAAAGCAAAGTGAATACATTACCTTTGCAGCTAAACACAAAACGAAGGTCATCCGGTAGTAGATCATCGGAAACTGAAGCTAAAAATGGAAATATTGCCGAAAAATGAAGCGCAACTTCCCTGCATACACTACCAGCACGAAATGAGGAAGAAAAATGAAAAGAATATGCGGTTAAATTAAATAAATCGAACAGTTGTGTGTAGTTAAGATTGGAGAGCTTGAAAAATGTGACAACATGTGCATAGAGGAGGAATACGAAACGGTCTTTTCTGGGGGGAAATTTTGGAAAGGTGCTGAAATATTTAATATTTATACCACGACAGAAGTGCAATTACATACCCAGCCACTGAACTTTTGAATTATTCCCCGATGGATATGATCAAAGTTCCTGGGAGATATTAACACCCACTGCCACTGAGGAAGCATGTTAGATCCATTTTTTACATAGATAATCAGTAGCAGAATTAGATTTTCTAAAGATATGTTTAAAATATGCATTCACATCAGCTAACAATGTAGAAACTTTCATAGATAAAGAGTAAACCATATAATGATGGTTCCTGGGATTCTGAATAGCCTTCACGGGTAGTAAACAATTGATTCAAGGCTAGAGATGGGTATATTAAACTTATTAGCTATAGTAAGGCCAACTCAACAGCTTGGATTTCAGCAAAGAGTGAAGAAGGGCCAGAATAGGGGATGTAAAAAGATTTAAGTACTGACCTATTCTTATCTCTAAAAATGATCCCTACAGCACCTGATTATTATTGAGTTTAAATGATGCATCAACATTAATTTTCAAACCAGGGAGTGGTTTTCCCCAAATTGTTAATGTTATGGTTCGGCTATCCCCTCTCTCTCTCCATAGTCTCTGAATCCAACATACTTTCCCGCCAGTAACGACTTTCTTTCGCCGCTAACGGCTCTCTCCTGTCAACAAGCGACGGCGCTGGCTACGCCTCTACCTCGGCCGGCCACCATGGCAGAGAATGGCAATCCTATACCCACCCAAAAATCATTCCTCTCTGCCCTCCAATCAACCCGGACAATCCCAAATTGATCCCCAAGTCGGAGCATTTGGGTGAGCCAGCATGTCTATACACTGAGGAAGAGATTTCAACACTCTCCGCTCACTACGTCAATGCCCTCGTAGGCAAATTTACCAAAGGCAGACTTTCAATGGAGTAACTGGAATCATCTTTCAAAACGGCGGGATTTGCCGGAAAGTACCAATTGGGGTCACTGGACTTCAAGCACGTCCTCATCAGATTTGACCAGATTAATGACTATCAGAGATGTTGGATCAAAGGAAGCTGGAGCTTCAATGGTGTTCAGATCAAAATACTCAAATGGTCTCCAGATTTCTCAACGCACAAGGAATCCCCAATTGTTCCGGTCTGGTGCACAATCAGGGAAGTCCCCCTGTACTATTATAATGCTTCATCTATTGAGTCTATTGAAAATAGCATAGGCAATTTCATCAAAAAAAACTTAGCCACTGAAATGTTAACCAGGCCGTCTGCCATTAAATTGTGCGTTGAGATAGACTTACAGAAACCTCTTAACACCTCCATCAGATTAGGATACAAAAATAACAATCGGAAGTATAATATTGAGTATGAAGATATTCCTCTGTATTGTGACCACTGTGCCAAACTGGGACATTCACTCGGCCAATGTAAAATTGTCTCCCATAACAATGTTGAACCAATGCCTAAATGGTATGCTACGGGGCATAAATTTTCAAAAGCTCCTGCTATGTTTACTAACAATCAGCTTTCCTCTAATATGCCCAACTCAGAAACCATATCCCATCAGATAGCTAATACTAACCCTGCCTCTGATCCCTTAGCATATAGCTCTGAGATAACAGAAGCAATCACTCAGATTACTACACCTCTGCTACCTCAACCGCCTCCCCCAAGTCACCCACCAATAACACAAGCCTTGGATAAATCCCATACATTTCTTAGAGAACTAATAAATCAAACAGAGGTCACTATCCCTATAAGGAAACCTAAAATGTATGCTAAGGATGACATAGGGATTGGTTCTCACAACTTGACTCGTTTCCAGTGCTCCCCCATTAACCCTCCACTTTCACACCAAGGAAGGATGGAAAATAGATTTTCTGTTTTGCAGGATATGGAGGACCTTTCGAACTCTGATGAATGTGTAATTTAGGACCCTCGGGAATTCTTTGATGAAGGTAGTAAACTTCCTGCAGATACTCACTCTCAGCCCACCCCTATGCTACCCTCAAGCAATCTATCAGGTAAGAATGATGGCCAAGGTAAGTTTAAGAACAAAAAGAATTACCTTGTTCAATTGAATAAGATGATGCTAAGATCTGCCACTAAAAGCCATAAACTAGTTGACCAATGATACACACTTTCAAAATCAACTTTTTGGTTTGGAATCTGAGGGGAATTGAAACTTCTATGCTCAGGTTGAAACATTTGACTATGAAAAAGAAAATTCAGCTATTATGTATTATAGAACCTATGCATGATAACTCTCAATGCCAATCCTACATGCAGAAACTTAATTTTTCACATAACCTTCCTCTCCATAATGGTAAAATCTGGCTTATGTGGAATGACTCATTGATTGTTAATCTTATATGCCACCATGAGCAATTCCTTAATGTTAAAATCATCCACCCTGGCTCTAATTCTCAAATGGAAATGGTCTTTATTTATGCCCTTAGGAATAGAGAAGGTAGGAAGTCTCTATGGCATGATTTAGATCTTCTCCCATTAAATGAAACTGTTTTCATAGGTGATTTAAACACAATTACCACTCATGAGGAATATAGAGGTCCTAGCTCTCCTAATCTAGGCAGTATTAGGGATTTCCATAATTGGATTAACACCAAAGGAATACAGGAGATCAATACTATAGGGAATATTTTCACATGGTCCAATGGTAGACTGAGAAACCCTACCTATAAAAGATTAGATAGAGGTTTGTGTACAATCCAATGGAGCAATAAATTCCCGGCTTCCTCTATCCAGATCCTCAACAGGCAATCCTCAGACCATTCACCCCTCCTATTCCAAATTGCTACTCAAACTTCCTCATACCCAAAACCTTTTAGATTTCTCAACGTTTGGTTTAATAGATCTGATTTCCTGGAGTTAATCAGAACAAACTGGAGTACTCCTACCCATCAAACATGTATGTTGGGACTATATCTTAAGTTAATCAGAGTTAAGAAAGTAATTAAAATCTGGAACAAAGAGATCTTTGGTAACATTGACTCCAATGTAATGAATGCTGAGGATAATCTGAAAAGACAGGAAGCAATCTAGGATTAACTCACTCAGAAACTGAACGTATCATACTTAATGAAAAAAGGGCATTACTTCTCAGAGCTTTAAAAGAGAAAGAAAAATTCTGGAAACATAAGAAAAGGCTGAACTGGTTTAAGTGTGGAGACAATAATACCCAATTCTTTCATAAATCTGTTTAGGAGAAGAATTGTAGATTAAATATATCTAAAATTAAAAATTCTTCTGGTCAATGGCTGGATAATTTTGCAGACATTCAAAATGAAGTTGTCAATTATTTCTCAGGCCTGCTAACGGAATCTGGGAACTCTGTGAATTCCATCTACTATCCTCATTTCCTTAGCCAGATACCTCCCATCATCACTGAGCAAGATAACTCTAGATTATCTAGGCCTGTAACAGAAACTGAACTCAAATTAGTGGTCATGGGTCTGAATAGGAATAGCAGCCCAGGGCCTGATGGTTTCTCTAGTAAATTTTACATCAAATGTTGGGACTTCATAAAAGAGGACCTCATAACTACAGTAAATGATTTTCTTTCAGGATCTAACATGCCAAGAGGTATCTCTAGCACTTGGATAACTCTTATTCCTAAAAAACCTACCCCATCATCTTTTGATGATTTTAGACCTATTAGCCTCTCTAATGTTGCTAATAAAATTTTCTCTAAGGTTCTCATGGAAAGACTGAAACCATATATGGACAAACTAATTTCTCAAAACCAAACTGCTTTTATGAAGAATAGAGATATCTCAGACAATATCCTATATCTTCAAGAGATGGTTATATTCCTTGACAAAAAAAATAGGGTACCAAATTGTATTCTCAAACTAGACCTGAAAAAGGCTTTTGATAGGGTTAGCTGGGGTTTTTTGCAGAGTATTTTGCATAAATTTGGTTTCTCAGGTAAATTTCTTAAGGCGGTCATGAACAACCTTTCCCATGCTTACTTCTCTGTGCTCATCAATGGTAATCCTATTGGTTTTTTAAATCAACTAGAGGAATCAAACAAGGTGATCCCCTTTCTCCTTTACTGTTCAATATCTTTACTAGATCCTTCTCCAGGAGCCTTTCATTCATCTTTCAAAATAACAGTTTGCAATATTTTTCTCTTCCCTCTACTATTTTACCAGTCACCCACTTAAGCTATGCTGATGACACCATAATTTTTATGCAAGCTTAAAAATCTGGTCTAATTAGGATTAAAGCATTTCTGCAGATATTTGAGTTAACATCAGGACAGGAAATCAGCTATGAAAAAAATCCACTGATTATTCATGGCCAAGGGTACAGAAATTGTACATGACAGAGAGGACAAGATGATTTGGAAACCTGAAGAGACTGGCAGATTCTCTTTCAAGTCAGCTTATAAAACTCTAACATATATACCAGGTAATTTCCCAGTTACTAAGCTCATATGGAATACTAGGTTACCTAAGAAGATCTCCATCTTTACATGGAAATTGCTCAACTCATTCTTACCTTTTGATGATATCCTCATTAAATGTGGTTTTAGCTTGGCTTCAAAATGACCTATGTGCAATCAATCCGACTCTCTGGAACATTTCTTCATTAACTGCCATCTTGCTAAATCTGTTTGGATTCAGAGTGCTCGTTTAGTTAACTTCAACCTACAAAATGTCAATAATGTTGTGGATACTTTCTTCATCTTTTGGAATTGTAGTGACCTTTCTGGGTTTCAGAAAATAATATGTCGATTGTTGCCTCCAATGATCCGCTGGGCATTATGGAAGGCTAGAAATGCCTACTTTCTTGATGACAAACCCTTTTCTTTTACCCATATAAGCAAGTTATAGATACTTTTAATCTTTCCATTTCAGCCTCTCCCTGCCTCCCCAATATACACTATAACTCATGCAATCAATTCCATTCTCTGATATCCCTCCCTAGACCACCACCAAAGCCAACCATCTCCACTGTGTACTGGGAATTTCCAGGTCCCAATGGCATCAAGGTTAATGTGGATGCCTCATGGTCTGCTACATTTGTTTCCATTGGCTTAATTGCTCGTGATAACTAGGGTTTCCCACTCCTAATCAAGTCAGAGTCCATATCAGCCATTTCACCACTGGAAGCTGAAATAAAGGCAGTCCTTCTGGCATGTCAAATCTGTATCCCTAGATATCCAAACTTCATTGTCGAATCTGACTCTTTACAGGCAGTTCATATGATCAATGATCCATCATGCTCCAAATGGTCTTTATACCCATTGCTGTTCCAAGTTCACACACTTCTATCCCAGGTTTCTCTTAAGCACACATACAGAGAATGTAATTCAGTGGCTGATGCTATTGTTAAACACCACTCAACCTCCTGGATGGATTTTTCACTTCATTAGAATAATATTCCAGCGCATATTAAAGGGCTAATTTATATGGACAACATTCATACACCTTATATTAGAATCCACAGGCAAGCCTCTAAAGATGATTGATACTGCTGATCTTTCCTTCCTTTTGCCGCAGGTCATGGATCTCATCATGGCTCTCAAACTCTATGCTTCCCCCCGATGGTTATGGTGTTTCACTTTCCAGAGGGGAGCTCACAGCCACATTTGCTATCCACATTCGTGTGCTCGAGGGGATATTCGTTTGCTCGAGGGGACATTCGTGTGCTCGAGGGGACATCCGTGTGCTCGATGGGACATCCGTGTGCTCGAGGGGACATTCGTGTGCTCGAGGGGACTTTTGAGTGCTCGAGGGGGCATTCGTGTGCTCGAGGGGACTTTTGAGTGCTCGAGGGGGCATTCGTGTGCTCGACGGGGCATTCGTGTGCTCGAGGGGACATTCGTGTACTCGAGGGGACATCCGTCTACTCGAGGGGATAGTCGTGTGCTCGAGGGGACATTCGTGAGCTCGAGAGGACATTCATGTTCTCGAGGGGACATTCGTGTGGTCGAGGGGACATTCGTGTTCTCGAAGGGACATTAGTGTGCTCGATGGGACATTCGTGTGCTCGATGGGACATTCGTGTGCTCGAGGGGACATTCATGTGCTCGAGGGGACTTTCGTGTGCTCGAGGAGCATTCATGTGCTTGAGGCAACATTCGTGTGCTCGAGGGGACATTCGTGTGCTCCAGGGGACATTCGTGTGCTCGAGGGAACTTTCGTGTGCTCGAGAGACATTTGTGTTCTCGAAGGGACATTAGTGTGCTCGATGGGACATTCGTATGCTCTAGGGGACATTCCTATGCTCGAGGGGACTTTCGTGTGCTCGAGGAGGCATTCGTGCGCTCGAGGGGACATTCGTGTCCTAGAGGGGACATTCGTGTGTTCGAGGGGACATTCGTGTGCTCGAGGGGACATTCGTGTGCTCAAGGGGACTTCCGTGTGTTCGAGGGGACATTTGTGTGCTCGAGCTACATTCGTGTGCTCGAGCTGATTAAGCTTGGTTTTTCTGGCTAGACACATGCCATTCAACAACATACTCCTCCGGCTGTTTCACCATGGTCTGCAAGTTTCTCCTGCTTACGAGCTCAGAATAACAACAATGGCAGACTTACTAGCCTAATTCCTCCATCAGTTTTACTTACGGTTATGACTGACTGGTTGTTGCCTGGCCAAAGTAATGAATTAACACTGGGTGTGGACATTCGCTACTTTGGAATCACAACTACCTTTTTCTTCTAGATCTTGCACATATATAAACTTATAGTTTTTAGTATCTGATCATTCTTTTGGAGGCAATGATGTTGCCTTTTTGTATAAAACTACTATGATGTCACTGGCTCGTAAATTATATGGCTTAGGGTACCAATATATCAACCCCCACCCTTGGGTGTTTTCAATTAAAAAAAAGTTATAGTTCGGCTATGTTATTTCCCGTAAAATGGGATAACTCTGTTTTTAATCCAGAAATCATCCACCAGAGGGTCACCCAAAATAGGAAAAGCAGAGAAATCCTGAAAACCCATTTCTTTAACTTGATTAACCACAGATAAAGCTACTGGATGTTATCAAGAATGTATGCATTTTACATTTTCCATAAAACACAGTGTAAACAATTCTAAGATTCTAACCAAGGTTTTATGAGTCTTAAAAAGGCATGATATCATGTCCAAAATAGAAAAATATGGCCTTTGATTAGAGCTGTCAATCTCTGACCCGAACCAAGAACCCGTCCTGCACCGACACGACCGAATCAACCCAAAATCCGATCTGATCCTAGTAATATTGGCCCGAACTGATGTGCCCATTTTATACGGTTATATTAGAACTTTTAGGATTCACTTTTGTACACTTTTGTGCTCTAAATGCGACATTTTGCCTTGAAATTCTCTAAAGAGGGTTAAAAGCGACTTTTACGCTTTTATTACTTTTTTTAGAGAATTTTCTGTGACAAGGTAATTTGTTTGAAGACTTTGAAGACTTTGAAGAATACCTTTGAAAATTTGAAGATTTGAAGACTTGTATTTGAGCTTTTGAAGATTTGAAGAATTGATGAAGTGAAGAGAAGAGAAAGATATGAGATAAAAAAGAGAAAGAAGAAATGGTGCTGAAAATGATGCCCGTCGCGAGCTCGTCGTGAGTCACGATGGACGAGTGGTCTGAAATTCTTCTTGGTTTTTGTGCTATAACTACTCACCTTATCCTCTCCTCTTCAACAGTTTTTGGCCTCTCTTCTTCCTGCGTTTTTGGGGCTTAAAACCCTAGGTTTTCTCTTCTTTCCTTTTCTTAGTTTTTGTAGATTAATTATGTCTTTTAGTTTTCTAGCTTACTTTTATCTTGGGAGCAAAGGATTGAAACTTCCATTTCTATGTAGTAAGAACCATATATATATATATATATATATATATATATCTATTTGGTGCTTTTTCTATTGTGCATTTATTGAGCTTTAAATGTAAATTGTTAATGGCATTGATGTTGTTGGAAGCTTGAGTATATGAATTGCTTGTATGATTACTTGTTAGGGTTGGGAGAAAGTAGCTAATTCTCCCCTCTTTTAATGTGGAATCCAAGGGCATGAGTTAGAGCTTCTTAAATGATGTTGGTGTGTTGATAATTGCTAGATGAATGTGATGATTTTGAACTCATTGTCATGTTTATTTTAGGTAGCAAATGATAGAGGTCTATGAATGTCGATCGTTCTTGACTAATCTTGTGTAAATGCATGAATTGGTTAAATGCTTAGACACGGTGTAGTGTTTATAAGTGTTGCCAAGCTTGTTGATTCTTCGTGCTAAATGCCATCAATGAGATACTCTTAGTATTAAGGGAGTCATTGGTGAGATTTGACAAGAGATGTCGAATTCACTCTTGCAAACTACTATCTAAGAAGAATGAAATATTTATCTTCACAACAACTAGTTGAAGTAGTGAATAGATTGTTTCACTCGTTCTTGAAGCCTTTATTATTTAGCATTTATGTATTCTTGATGCTATGTTTCACTTCATTTATTCCATGGGTTGTTTGAGAATAGGAAGTGTTTTATGATTGAAGTGTTTGGGTGTTAGGAAAGTGACGAATTCCTTAGCTCCTTTGCATGAAAATCTATGAACATTAACTTAGAACTTCTTGTGCATAATGTGTTGTGATTCTTGCTAGATAAGTATGTTAATGTTAAGTCAAGTAATGAATGTGATAGAATGAGTGAATGGTTCAATGATCTACATTTGGTTTGGAAGTGAATATCCATTGCCCCCAAGGCTTTATCTTTTGTAGTTTTAAAACCCTTTTTCTTAGTTTTATTTGATGATTAGCATAGTTACTTAACCTTGCTAGTTATCTTGTCTTTTAACTTTCATAACTTAGGACCACCAACCAACCAAACCCTTCCCTTTTTACTAGCTTTTATATGGATATATATATATATATATCTACTCCTAGCGTAATATCAACCTTTTGTGCTTAAATGCTTAGGAAGATCCCTCTTCTTCGTGGACGACCCCGACTTGCCTCTATCTACTTAGTTGTAGATAGTAAGCATTTAGGGCTTATAAATATTAACTTTGAGAGGTACGGCGACGACCTCCCACAAACCCAACCTGACATGACCGAACTCAACCAGAAACCCGATTTTGACCCAAGAAATATTGATATGTACCTGAACCCGACATGATCGAATTCAACCCAAAATCCGAATATGACCCAATAATCTGTACCCGAACCCGACTTAAACACGAACCCGAGATCAACCCAAACCCGAACCTAATCCAACCCGAACCCAATTCAACCCGAACCTAATTCAACCCGATAAATCAACTATATAACCCTACGTGTAATCAACCCACAACCAAATGTAATTATAAAAATTCAATTAACATTTAATATGGAACCAAGTCAACTTGGTTATACGTCAAACTAATAAATTCTTTAGACATACTTATTAGAATAAAGTGGGGTTTTTATATATTACGAGTTTACAGATATGATTACTTGTACGTAGAGTCAACTCGTAAAAAATCTGAATACACAAGGTTAAGTTAAAAACGCACACGACTAAATTTATAAATCTAATGAATAATAGTCAAATAAAGAGGGATGTATAATTAAAATTATGGTTTTGAATTAGTAATTATAGAGAGTTGACCAAATATTCATTTCAAAAATCAGTTTGAAAAGTATTGTAAAAATAATATTTAATAAATTATTAAAAATTCTTGTTATAGACCGAGCAACTGTTTGATGATGGTATTTTTTTAATTAATAAAATCGTGCAACGCGCGGTGAGGCTCCATTAATTTTTTTTATTAAAAAACAATTAGAATCAGAATATTTATTACAACACAAAAATGCACTAAAGTATTTTAAAAAGTGAATTGAATTCAATGAATACTCAACACTACTACTCAACTAAGATAGTAGGCACACAAGTGTCTCTAACATATTTATGAAAAATTACGGCATGACCCAAAAATGTTACGACACTATCCTTCTCTCTAAATTACACAATTTTTGTTATTCTTGTATAAATATAGAAGTAGAAAACAAAAAAAAATTTGGTGAGATGTTGGAAAGTGATAGTACATGTTATAGAGTATCTTAAAGTTGATTGCTTAGAAGTAAGAAAGAGAAATTGAAAAGGATTACAAATATGTGCATGTGCCCAATTGTTGATAAATATTCCGTTACGGACTTGAAAATACAATGGGGTGTATAGGTTATCATCACGTTCGAGCGAATTTCAATTTGGATTTACGAGTAAAGTTTTTGCATTTTGCACTTAGGTCCCTCCAAGAAAGTTGGAATTGTCGAATCGCGAAATTGGCAATACCAAAATGCAATTCAATAATGTACGATTGCAAATTTGCATTTTGGGCATGTATGGATGAACATAAGTGCCTTCAAAGTCAACATTGAATACTTCTACACAGTTTTGAAAAATTACATCGTGGCCCAAAATTGTGTTACACCATTATTAGTTGCTCCAAAATGCATTATTTTTTGTTATTCTTGCTTGAATATAGAAATATTAAATAAATATTTTTTTTGGTGAAATGCTGGAAAGCGCTAATACATGTTCTAGAGTAATTTAAAGTTGATTACTTAGAAGTAAGAAAGAGAAATTGAAAATGATTACGGATATGTTCTTATGCTCAATTATTGAAATATTTTGTTACGTACTTGGAAAATACAATGGGGTGTATAGGGTAGCATCACTTTCGAGCTGATTTTAATTTGGAGTTAGGAGTAAAGTTTTTACATTTTGCACTTAGCTCCCTCCAAGAAAAATGGAGTTGTTGAATCACGAAATTGGTGACACCAAAATGAAATTCAATAATATACGATTGCGGCTTTGAAATTTGGGCATGTTTGGGTATTCAGAGAACCGGTACTAGATTTATTCATAGGCATCGGTATTTTGTTTCATTTACTAGATTACCGATGCCCATGAAATTCCCAGCACCGATATTGCTCTCCAAACAATGACATACCGTGCATATATACCCATTTTTCAGTAATGTATAACTAAAAGTTATAAGTTACCACGAAACAAAACCTGACAATAGTGAAGTTGTAACAATAGTATTATTGAAATATAACCTAAACCAACGCAAATTTAATCGGGTAGCATAATAACCCGATCTAAAATGAACCAACCTGAAATATATCTGAATCCAATATGAAACATTATAAAAAATAACTAATATTATCAGGCCCGAACAAAACTTCAGTACATAAAATGACACGACAATAAACCGATCTGATACAACCCGACAATATTCTGACCCGACCCAACCTAATCTGAGTATAAAATTACACGACAGTAACCCGACCCGATATTAACTCGACCCGATATGACCCCACCCGAGGAAAAATACTGACACGTTTTCAACCTGCCATGACAGTAACCTGACCCAATTTGTCCCGATGTAAAAAATTAAATCAACACGTTTCAAATAGACCTGTTTCAACACGACACATTTCCAACCCAATACGAACCTGACACGATAACCCGAATTGACACCTCTACTTGTATCGAGGTTATCAATTTGTGTATCACAAACCAGATTTTATCAGAAAATGGATATGAATTGCAAAAATGTTTAATAGAATCAGAGTTAGAACAATTAATGTATTTAGAAGTTAGATGAAAATCCATGGTAGCTAAGTGTTGTCAAATGGAATCAGATTATTCATGGGCTTCCAGGTGAAGATGGAGATCTTACCAGGGATGTTATGCTTCCAGATTTTACCGAGGGATGGGGACTTGTGTCTCTTTTCCCCGAGACCCTGATATGCAGCTTCTATGGAGAAGTTTCTAGTTGGATTTGGCAGCCATGTCAACCTGTCCTCCATCTGTTCATTGATCCGAGCATCCTGTAAAAAATAACAAATTGTGGTAACCAAGTATGGCTCCAATAGAGGTAAAATTAAAGTTTTATTGGCCACAAAGAAAGACAGTTTAATCTGCGTAAGGTCTGGGTATATTAGGTAGCCAAATATAGAAAAGAGGTCCAAGCTATGTTCAATTAGCATCCCAGAAGGATGAAGAACCCTTCCCTATGATAACACCTGATAATTTATTACAAGTCTCGGTTAGTAAGCAAATTCTGGTCCATAGAGGTGAAGTTTATTGGCTGGGAGTTAAAGACCAAATGAAAGAAGACCAAATGGTATCATTAATATGTGATTCCCACCATAGTTTACATGAAAAGGAATCTAAAACTGTTTTTAAATTTCTAAAGCCTAGATTATTTTCATCCACAGGGAAACATGTTAATAAGGTAAATCTCCATAGATAGAAGTGTATAATGAGTAGAATACATATAGAGTATCTCTGTGTAATCAAATCACAATCAAATCTATCAAATCATATCCTAACACCCCCTCAAGCGAAGCGTCGTGCGGGCTGAAACGCAGAGCTTGGACTTGAAAAACTCAAATGAAGAACGAGAAAGGCCTTTGGTGAAAATGTCGGCAACCTGGAGAGATGTAGGCATATGAAAAACACGTAGCTTCCCAGAGGCAACCAACTCCCGAACGAAATGGTAGTCGATATCAATGTGTTTCGCACGTTTGTGAGCCACCAGATTCTAAGCAAGAAAAATGGCAATGTTGTCACACGGAAAAATAGGCGACTCAGAAAGCGAAAAATGGAGATCACAAAGCAAGTGAGAAAGCCAGACAACTTCAGCCGCAATGTTATCCAAAGCACGGTACTCAGACTCTGATCTGGAATGGGATACAATAGACTGCTTCTTGGCACTCCAAAAAATGAGATTACCCCCAAGGAATATTGCATAGCCATAAGTCGAGCTCTGAGTCTCTAGACAGCGAGCCCAATTTGCATCATAATATTCTAACACCTCTGTGGAAGCGGAAGATCAGAAGGACAAACCAAAATGGAATGTACCACTAACATATCTAAGAATCCTAGTAACTGCCGCAAAATGATCATCACGAGGATCCTGCAAAAACTGGCTGACGGAGTTCACAACGAAAGCCAAATTAGGTCGAAGTGATGGTAAGGTACTATAGAGCACCAACCAGTTACCGATACAGAGTGGGATTGTTGAAGGGCTTGCTCGAACCACTAAGAAGCTGTGAAGAAAGGACAAAAGGAGTGGAGACTGGCACAGCATCAGGCATTCCAGCCATTGAAGATTATCCCAAGCATACTTTGCCTGACCCAAAAAGAGACCAGAGTTGGTGGATGATTCCTCAAGTCCAAGAAAATAGCTTAGGGAACCAAGGTCCTTTATGGAAAACTCCCGATGAATGTGAGAGATGAACTGGCGGATAACGGAAAAATTATTGCCAGTAAGGATGATATCGGCAACATATACCAGCAGGTAGAGAAGAACAGTGCCTCGGGAGAACACAAATGGAGAAGTGTCAGAGGAGCTACAAGCAAAGCTGTGCTGGCAAAGGAATGAACTGAACCTCTCAAACCAGGCCCTCAGTGCCTACTTAAGCTCATAGATGGCTTTCCACATGCGACAAATATGATCATGCCGAGTGGGATCCTTGAAGCCAATGGGTTACTCCACGTAAACTAGGGAATTAAGAACACCATTAAGGAAGGCACTCTTGACATCCAACTGGTGTAAAGGCCATTTTCGCATAGAAGCAATGGCAAGAACCGCACGAACAGATGAATCTTTGAGCACGGGACTGAATGTGTGATCAAAGTCGAAGCCCAGTAGCTGCGAGAATCCCTAACCAAAAATGCGGGCCTTGTAAAGTTCAATGGTACCATCAGGGCGGTATTTGAGCCGAAAAACCCACTTGGAACCAACAACATTCACATCAGACGACAGAGGTACCAAATCCCAAGTACGTTGCTACCGAAGAGCAGTCATCTCATCATCCATCGCTACAACCCACTGAGAATCAAGAAGTACAACCCGATAATCTCAAGGCTCAGAGTGAGCAAGAACTGCAGCAGTAAGACCAGTAACGACATAATCATTGAGATGACGAGGACGTCGTAAACCAATGTGGGGCCGAGTGGTCATTTGATGAATCCGAGGAGGTGGACTAGGAGAATCATAAGAGGAGTCATCAGAAGAATACCCAAAGTGCTCAGAAGAAGAAGTAGGAGCTGAGTCAGGCACAACAGCAGTAGGGGTATTAAAGTAAGTGTGTCAACTGAGCACGGGGAACAAGGCACCAATAGAGATGGCGGGGAGACTCAGGTTCTAGATCAAGAATAATCGGTTCAGTAAAAGAGGAACCATCCACAGAGGAAAAAGCTATAGAAGCCGAAGTCGCAGTGGCATAGGGGTAACAGGTTTCATCAAAATGTGCATGCCGAGTGATGTATACCCAACAAGAAGTAGGATCAAGGCATAAAAACCCCTTATTGAGAGCTATGAGCGATAAATACACAGGGGATGGTCCGAGGCAAAAGTTTGTGCTCATCATAAGGGCGAACAAAAAGGATATACTCTACAACCAAAGGGATGGAAGTTAGAGTATATAGGCGCCCGGTCGAACAAAACACTGTAAGGGGAGGCTCCATCAAGAACTGGAGTAGGCAGTCGATTTATGACATTAGCAGCCATCGTAAAGGCATCATCCCAGAAAGATAAAGGCAGATGCAAATGAAAGAGAATGGTAAGGCCCATTTCAGCCACATGACGGTGTTTATGCTTAGCGCGCCCATTCTGCTCGGGTGTGTAGGGACAAGAAGCCTGATGGTGTATCCCCTTAGATTCAAAATGTGTTCGAAGACGAGTGTTCACAAAACATTAGTGCCGCCATCACTCTAAAACACCTTGATCAGAGAGGAAAATTATTTTTTTGCAAACGCCTCAAATTTCATATAGACATCAACAAAATCGAATTTATGCCGCAGAGGATAAAGCCAAGTAAATCTTGAAAAATAATCTATAAAAAGAGCATAGTAAGCAAAACCATGTCCAAATAAAACAGGAGACGGACCCCACAAGTCATAGTGAATCAAATCCAAAAGATGCTTAGCTCTTTTAGGGTTCTCAACAAAAGAAAGTTTACGACCTTTGCATAACACATGAGGTGCATGCATTAGGTTTTGGAAACAAAGAAGACACGGAGAGTTCACCATTCTTAACTAACAAAGAAATGATACTCTGAGCACGTGTCCCAAACGGGCATGCCATAACTCAAAAGAAGCCCAATTTTTATTCTGCTTTAAAAGGGAAAGTAGCGCATCTTCACCTCGATCAAGCACATATAAACCATCCTCACTATGGTCTCTGGCCATGACTGCCTTGGTGACTTTGTGCTGAACAAAAAAAGAACGGTCATCAAATGTAATTAGTAACCCAAGATCCCTAGTAAGTTTACTAAACGACAACAAGTTTTTGGTTGTCTCAAGAACCACCAAAACATCACACAGGCGCAAACAACTCGTAAGTTGGGAATCACCAATAGTAGAAATAGAAATATTATTGCCATTACCAACAGAAACATATGAATTACTAGCATATGGGGTGACACTTTCAAGGTTTGATGCAGATGAACTCATATGGGTGGAAGCACTGGAGTCAAGATACCAATCAGATGTGAGAGCCGCCGGCTCAAGCTGAAGAGATGACTGGAACTATTGAGCAAGATGCGAAGTCTCAGAAGGGCGCTGAATCAGAGGATAACAGTGTGCGGCATCATGACTCATTTTGCAACACCATTGGCACTGAAGGTCACGATCACGACCAGAAGACTGCCCAGAATATCTTCCTCGGCCGCGATCAGCAAAGCGACCAAAATGGTCGGCGCTTGTGCCAGACACACCACTATCACGCACGCCAATAGTCGGCGTGTGAGCCCATGCGCAGCCACTAGAGGTAAAATCAGACGTTGGGAAAGCGACCTAACTGTTTGTAGATCCTCCAAAAAGTGTCTGACCCTGAAAATTTTTCAAAAATGACTCATGGTCTTTGGCACAAGCAACAATATAGGCATATAAAGGGGTAGGAGATTCATTAATGAATGAGGCAGAAAAGTCTTTATAATCAGAACCGTGAGCAGTAAGAAACCATAAAAGCTGATCATTATTTGAAGTAGGTGAACTCAGAACAGAAAGTTAATCAAAGATGCTTTTAAACTGAATGTGCAACTCATGAACAGTGCCATTTTTTTGTACAACAAAGGCATTGGAACGATGACGCAAAATAGTGGACTTACTCTGATTCTGGTAAACAGAGACTATGTTTTCCCACATTTGCTGAGAAGTGGTGCAATCATCAAGCTCAGCCAAGGCCTCTTGAGTTAATGATGAAAATAACAGGCTACAAACTCTTTGATCCTCATTAAGCCAAGCCTCTATGTCCGCCAAAGCTGGCTCGTAAGTAGCCTTCAGATCCATCTTCTCGATATTAGAAGAACCACCAATCATAGTTGCATAAGAGGCTGTCAACGAAGTTGATTCCGGAGATGGGATGGTTAGAGCCAGACATGGCTTCGTGCCATCAAGGTAACCGTACAAACCTTGCGGGTTAAGAATATGCAAAGCTTGTCCTTTCCATAAAAAATATTTGGTGGGAGTAAGTTTTATGGTGAACATATAGAGGAGAGTGTTATAAGGACGCTTGGTTTCTTCCATGGTGAGGGAGAGCAGGGAACCGGAGAATTTTTTTGGTGATGCTTGAGAAAGAAGAAAGATGGATATGGTTGTGGGAGGGAGAAGAGCAGCAAGGCTGCTTGTGAAAAAAGAAAAGAGGGATCAAAACCCTATTATGATACAATGTGAATAAGGTAAACCTCCATAGACATAAGTGTATAATAAGTAGAATACGTGTAGAGATACTAATCTTAGACATACAATGTATCTAGACATATCTCTATGCAATCAATTCTTAATCAAATCTAATCATGATCAAATCATATCCTAACAAAACACAATTTCTTCCAGGCTCTCCATTTCCCTTTAGGGCCAATATCATTATTATCCCCAAAAACTATCAGCATCTTTGTTCTTTATCTTTCGTTAAGACCAGTTTTGGTGGTTTTAGAGGTGCAAATATATGAGTGGGAAGAGAAAATTGACAAGATTTTATCAGGATCTTCTTGCCTGCTCGTGACAGTCAATGAGTTTACAAATTATTCAGTCTCTTGTCCATCTTTTCTAATAAAGGCTAGAAGTAAGAAAATTTACTTCCGCCTTTAAAGATTGGGACCTTGGGGTATTGAAAAGAGTTTTCACCTCTTTTCATCCCTAGAATGATTTTGATCACGTGTGAAGCGGAATTAGGAGCCTTCTCAGTAGTATAAAAATCACTTTTAGAGAAGTTGATCTTTTAATTTGAGGCAATCTGGTAGGAGTCAAAGATTTTTTTTGATGAATTTCATATTTTTGGGGCCTGATTTGAGAAAGATGACAGTGTCATCTACACATAAGGTGGGTGAGTTTTGGAGCTGTGCTATAACTTCTCAGAAATGGAAAACTTTTTAAGAGTTCTAGAAAAAGTTTTAGTAATGAAGTTATAAAGGAATGGAGAGAGGGGTCTCCCTGGTTTATGCCCCTAAAACCTTTAAAAAAAAACCCATAGGAAGAGCCATTGGAGAGGATAAAAATCAAGGAGCTAAAAAACCCATGGGAAGAGCCATTGGAGAGGATAAAAATCAAGGAGCTGAAATGTTATTTATGATAGTCTTCACAAAACTTCCATTAAAGACAAACTTTAATAGAACGGAGTTTAAAAAGCCCCAGGAGATCATACAACTCGCTATATGTAAAGTATATGAAAATATACTCATAAATATTTTTAAAATATTAAAACATCTAATAAAAATATATTAATGGGTAATGTGTCGATTAGATGATCGGTTCGTGAATTGAATGGTGGATGTGATATGCTTATATATCATTTAATCCATTTAGAATTTTATCTATTTATTTTAAATTTATTCTTTTAAAATTTAAATGAATCGGATGAAGTATGTGGTTGGCTGACTTCAGTAGAATTGCCGTAGAGCTTTTAACTTGCTATGTTTATAAGTAAAACACTTTTTAGTACTTGGTAAAATGATAAAAAGTAGTTTATTTTGAAAGCATAAACTATTTTTAGGGCAAAAGCAGAAGCTGATCTCCTCCTACTTTTAAAATAAATCAGTTTTGCTTATAAGCACAGCTCTGCCAAACAAAGCCAATATGGAGGAAGTAAATCACTAGATGTTTGGTATGTAGTAATGTGTTGTAATTGCAAAATTCTAGGATTTTAGAATGGGTATAGTTATTTGGTTGATGGATTTTTTTTATCATAGATGGAAAATATTGAAACAGTGGCAATTTGTAATGCAGGGGAAATTAAACTTCCCATATAACATAAAAAATATCTTACTGAGGAACCCATCGATCGATCACAATGCTACATGTTTTATAAGTGTAGTTACATTTTTACTCCACAAAAGGCGTGTCATTTTTTTTCATTTCCGTTCATTACACATTATTTTTTCTACTTTCCTCTACTGTCGATGTAAACCAACAACAACCAGGTAAATAAATTTTAGGAAATACAAATTCTTTTGTGTACAATGCAATCAAACACATTTTATGTACATACTGAGAACTTGATCATGGAAATAACTTTCCATAAAATAAATATTAATGTAGAAATTAATCGACTCATTAGAGAGAGGCTATCTCTTTGGTTCTTTTATGTACAATAAAATTTGGTTACGTAGCATCATCCTTCCGATTTAGGTTTCACTTAGTTTGACTTATTTTTTAAAAAAAATTAAATAATTTAATTCTAACAAAAATAAGTGTTGTTCATCACAATTAACTTTAGCTTAAACAAATTTCCTATTCAACTAATATTAATATTATTTTATAGTAATATGACCATTATGATTGTTATGAATAACATAGATATTATTAGATTTAACAATCATTATTAATTGTCAGTAACATTCATTAAAATTTTATTCCTTTCTGAAAGTGTGTAATTCATCATATTTGGTGTGTTTATCATAGATGAATAAATAGAGTACATGGAGCTAAGTACATTGAACCTAGAATATTATATATATGTACAGTATCAATTCTAATTAAACCAAATCAATCACGAAATTCTATCATCTACTCTATATAGGTTCGATGTACTTAGCTCTATATACTCTATTTATTCATCTATGATAGACACACTAAATATGGTGAATTACACACTTTCATGGTATCAAACAGGTAACGATTTTTTCCTTCGTCCTGCTCTTCCACCATTTCAAAAAAACAAATCTTGAACCTTCCGAAGCTTCAATGGCCTACAACCCATTAAGCTACTCTACCCTCATTCATATGTTGCCAATTAAACTAAATTCCGGCAACTAAATAATGTGGAAGTCGCAAGTTCAAGTGTTCCTCAAATCATAGGGTCTCTTTGGATTTCTGGATGGCTCCAATCCAAAGCTGGTTATCTTAGTCAGAGGTGTATCCTCGGCTGGTTCCTCTTCTCCGACCACCGACGACGACGTCGCAAAATCCCAGGTCGTGTTCAATTTTGGGTAGCGTAAGACAAAAGGTTACAGGCGCTGTTTCGTTCGTCGGTCACCGAGGAGGCTATGCTGGAAATGATCGGTTACAGCTCAGTGAAGGAGATGTGGGACTTCTTAGCAGCAGCTTTTGAAAATGTCTCTACTTCTCATGAGTTACAACTCAGGGACGAACTCCATACAATCCGGCGTGGCTCCTCATCGGTGATGGATTTCCACCGCCGCTTCAAGGCTGTTATCGATGGAGTCACCGCCATGAACGCTTTGATCTCGTCCAGAGATCGAGTTATGCTATTTCTGCGAGGTCTCAGTACCGAGTTCGCTGAATTCACCAGTGTTCAGTTGGCTCAATCGCCGCTGCCGACATACTTCGACGTGATCACACGAGCCCGTAGTCATGAGATTTTCAACTAGAACTCCCTCGGCGCAAATTCAGGTTCAGACTCAATTCCAGTAGCCTTTGTTGTCTCCTCCGCAGCTTCTTCTGGCAATTAGGCCTTTTACTCACTAGCGCATGAAGTCCACGCAATGCCCTTGGGCGTGTCGACCACCACGCGCGGCTGTGGCGCCACTTCCAGCCAGTCAGTTCTTTCCTCAGGTGTTACTGGTTCTAGTCGCAGGAAACGCTGGAATCCGAAGTGCCAAATCAGCCACATTTTTGGTCACACAGCTCCGCAGTGTTCTAGACTCTCGTCAGCAGCTCGTCACTCTAAGTCGGCCCATCTTGCCGAGGCTTTCCAGTCATCAGTCTCCCTTGACGATTTAGCCTCCAACTGGTATTTGGATTCTGGAGCAACAAATCATATGGCTTTCACTTCCTCTAGCATGAACAATGTTGTCCCCTATTCTGGTAACCGTTCTGTCACTGTTGCTAATGGCCATTCTATTCCTATTTCTCATATTGGACATCGTCGATTTTCTAGTGATTTGTCTTTATCTAATGTGTTGGTGGTCCCTGATATTACAAAAAATCTGCTTTCCATTAGTAAATTGACAAAGGATATGAATGTTGTGATTTCTTTTAATGAGGATTTGTTTGTGATTCAGAATCAGTCCACAAAGGAGGTCATGGGCCAAGGTCGATGTGATCATGGCCTTTATGTGCTTGAGAATAGTGGTGCTGCTTTTGCTGCTCATGTTAAAACTAATAAACATAGAGCTTCTTTTGATGTTTGGCATGCTAGACTAGGGCATACTTCCATTTTAGTTATTTCTTTGTTAAATAAACTGAACCTTGTTGATGTGGTTTCTTTACCGCCTTAACCCGTACTTTGTTTGCCTTGTGAAATGGCGAAAGGAAAAAGTCTTACTTTTTTAGACAATCTTAGATGGGCATAGCTGTCCTCAATTTAGTGCACTGTGACTTGTGAGCCCCTGCTCCAGTTTTATCTGATATTGGATTCTCTTATGATGTTGTTTTTGTTGACAATTTCTCGCGATTTACCTGGTATTATCCATTGGCACGAAAATCGGATTTCTTTGAGACATTCTTGCAGTTTCAGAACTTGGTTGAAAACCAATTTTCTGTTCAATCAAGGTGTTTCAGAGTGACGGTGGTACACAATTCACAAATGCACGCCTACAATCCCATTTTTCAAATAAAGGGATCCTTCATCAGATTTCTTGTCCATCCACACCAGAGCAGAATGGTAGAGCAGAACGTAAACACTACCATGTTGCAGAGATGGGATTATCCATGGTTTTCTCTTCTGGCCTGCCGATCCCGTACTGGGATGTTGCTTTTGCCACGGCTACCAACACCATCAACAGGCTTCCTACCCCTATTCTTCGAAATGCCTCACCATATTCTCTACTATATGGTCATCATCCAGACTACTCCAACTTTCACCCATTCAGATGTCGGGTGTATCCCTTCATTCGGCTATTTGCTCCTCACAAACTGGCCCCTCGCAGCACTCCATACATATTCGAAGGCTATAGTGCTCGCCATAAGGGTTTTCGCTGTCTGGATCTTATTTCTAAGAAGGTCTATCTCACTCGGCATGCTCGTTTCGATGAGTCTTCTTTCCCATTTTCGAATGATCTGCTCGCACTGCCCCAAAATCTCTGGATATCTCGATGTTTATTGATTTTGACTTGGATGAGTTGTCTGTATCCCATGTTGCCCCTCTATCACTTACTCAGAAATCGTCTAGGTCGACGGCCTCGTCCGCTAGTTCTCTGAAACTCGTGTCTCCATTGCGGTCCTCTCCGACTGATGCTTCACTTCCTTCTCCATTAATTGTGAGTCATCGTACGACCACTCGCTCTCAAACAGGTAGTCGCACAGCAAAGCAGTACCCAGACTATGTGATGACAGGGTTTCTTGCGACATTACTTACACAGACTGAATCTCGAGAGTATCGATCTGCTCTTAAGGATCCCCACTGGGTGGCCGCTATGGATGAAGAAATGGGTGCTCTTTAGCAGCAACACACTTGGGATCTTGTTCCCTGCCCTACTGGTGTCAACATCGTTGGCTCCAAATAGGTTTATCGTCTCAAGCATCGTTATGATGGTACCATTGATCAGTACAAAGCTCGTCTTGTTGCGCAGGGATATTCTCAGTTTCCAGGCTTCGACTTCACCCACACTTTTAGTCCAGTCGTCAAGGCCTCCACAGCCAGAATTATCTTATCCTTGGCCACTACTTTCTGCTGGCCCCTTCATCAGTTAGACGTCAAGAATGCATTTCTTAACGGTCTTCTTCATGCACCCATGTACATGGAGCAACCGGCCGGTTACACTGATTCCGTTCATCCTGATTATATATCTTGTCTTCGCAAGGCTATCTATGGTCTCAAACAAGCTCCTCGGGCTTGGCGATTCAGCTCCTACTTATTTCGTCTGGGATTCTGGTGCAGTTCTGCCGACACTTCCCTGTTTGTGTTCTCCCAGGGATCAAAGATTCTATACCTGCTAGTATATGTGGACGAAACATTCTTACCGGAAATGATCCTATTCTCATTCGTCAGTTCATCACCCGCACTGACCGTGAGTTCGCCATTAAGGATCTTGGTGCACTTCACTATTTTTTGGGATTGGAGGTCTCTCGATATTCTTCTGGACTTTTCTTGGGGTAGGCTAAGTATGCGATGAAGATACTTCAGCGCGCGGGTATGACAGATATTATTCCTGTTTCCACATTTTTTGTTCCTATCTCTCAGCTTCACAGCACCTCGGGGTCTGAGTTCTCGAACCGCAAGCTTTATCGCTCCCTAGTCGGTGCCTTGCAGTGCTTGACCATCACTTGCCCTGATCTCTCCTATGCGGTCAACTCTGTTAGCTAGTTTCTCCAGTCGCCTTGAGAGGATCACTATCAGGCTATCACTCACATCTTTTGGTATGTTCGTGGCACGCTTCATCATGGTCTATCTTTTTTACCATCCCATAGTGGTATTTCCCTTCTAGACTACTCTGATGCTGACTGGGCCCGTTGTCTCGAGACTCGGCGCTTCACTTATAGCTATGCCATATTTCTTGGGGGCAATCTTGTCTCTTGGAGTGCTAAGAAGCAACCAACTGTGTCTCGATCTAGCTGTGAGTCCGAGTATCATGCTGTGGCAAACGCTGCTGCTGAACTTACCTGGGTGTGTAATCTGCTTAAGGAGCTTTGGATTTACCTTTCGTCATCGCCTCTCCTACTTTGCGACAATAGCAGTGCCATTTTTCTTGCTCAAAATCTGGTTGCACATAAACGGGACAAGCACATAGACATGGACTACCACTTCGTTCGTGAGCTTGTTGCCTCTGGCAGGCTTCGTGCTAGTCATGTTTCATCCTCTCTGCAGGTTGCTAATATTTGCACTAAGGGTCTGTCACCTAATCTTTTTTATTTTTTTCGTTCCAAGCTTTGCGTATCCTGTAGTCCTACGCTTCGCTTGAGGGGGGTGATAGAGTAGATGATAGAATATCCTGATTGATTTGGTTTAATTATGATTGATACTTTACATATATAGAACAGTCTAGGTTCGATGTACTTAGCTCCATGTACTCTATTTATTCATCTATGATAGACACACCAAATACAGTTAAACCTCGATAAATGAATAACCTCGATAAATGAATAATTTTTTCCGGTCCCGACTTGGGCTAAGGGGCTAAATGAATAACCTCGCTAAATGCATTAATGAATAATTTTCTTGAAATCCTTAAAGACCCTATGTAAATATAAATGAATAATCATCACATTTCATTAGATATATATATATATTAAAAAAGTTTTTTTTTCAATCAACAATGTTCATACAATAAGTCATTCTTTTACAAAAAAGGAGTCTATAGTTTTTTGCTTTTTTTTCCACCAAAATTCATCTCATCCTTGATTTTTCCTAGCGCAAACAAAACTTTAGGAGTATTCTGCTCGTGTTGTTGAAAGTAGTTCCGTAAGGTGATTACTGCTTGATATGATTTTGATGACACATTTGGTGTGACACTACTATCATCTGGTTCTGGATCATTCTCATCATTCAGTATAGACTGAATAATTTCATCGTCGGTAGGCAATTCCATAACGACATCATTCTCGTTAGGATAGTTCAAAAGATGTTCGACGTCTATCACATTTCTATAGTGTAACTTAGAAATGACATCCGTTAATCCTTCGATATCTTCTTCTAATTTATCAGCTTCTGCTTCAGGAACATCGAGTTCTTCAGATCGTATCTTGCAATGTCGGAAACAATTTGCAATTGTTGTTTCCTTTACATCAAATATCCAAGCCAAGGTAGCAAAGTTAATAGCATCGAGAATGTTAATCTTTTCAGGATTTGATGAGTCAACTTCAAGGCTCTGCAAGATGCTAGAATAAAAATGACGTCGATAGTGAATCTTAAATGCCCGAATAATCCCAGCATCACATGGCTGGATTTTAGATGTTGTGTTAGGGGGCAAGAAGAATAACTCTACATTTCTCAACCCTTCAACAACCTTTGGATGAGCTGGGCAGTTGTCTACTAACAAGAGAACCTTTCTACCGTTCATTCTCTTGTCCAACCAATGACAAAATTCTTGAAAAAGCAAACCAGTCATCCAAGCTTTCTTGTTGAAACGATACTCGCAATTAAGATTGTTCATGTTCACATTCTTAAAGCATCTGGGTTTTGCATACTTACCAATAACCCAAAGGGGGACTTTGTCGGATCCATCACCATTACAGCAAACCGCAACAGTAATTCTCTCCTTGTCTTTCTTTCGTCCTTCAAGCTGCTTTGTGGCAAGTGATTGGTCAGCTTCCAACCAATAAAACAATCATGTTACATCCATATTGTAAATATCCTTCAACTGAAATTGGTCTAATTTAGTCCTTATTTCAGGTAAAGCATTTTCAATGTCCTCCATGTTCACAGAACCGCTTTCACCAAACCGCCGGTAGGACTTGATTGAATATCTTGCCTTGAAACGTTCCAACCATCCACTTGAAAAGCTAAACTCTTGATTTGTTTCACCATACATTTTTTGAAAAAATTCGTTTGCTTTACCTTGAATCATTTCTCCTGACATATTCACCTTCTCTTGTATTTGAAGAAACCATTTATACAAAACTTTCTCCAAATCGGGGTACTTCGCTGATTTGTGCCTTTTAGCATCGCTAATTTTCATCTCCTCCGATAAATACTCTGCTGATCTTTTGAGAGTATTTGATATTGTGGTTTGGCTAGAATCCAAACCAAACTTTTCCTCCACCCATGCTTGCATATCCTTTTGCGTAAGTGTTGGATGTTCCTTCTTATGCTCACATATGGCCCTCCTTATCTTATTAGTCAAAGATATTTTTGTTGATGGCTTTGGCTTTTGATTGGAAGCCATCAAATTGAATGTTAAGAAAGATATGGTACTGTAGAATGAATTACTTACCAAACCAAGACTTTAGAACTATATATAGTTTGTAGTGTAGATTAGATACATTTTCTAAGACTCTAGATATTCCATACAGTACATACTATCTTATTAGTAGTCTCAAATACAATGTACATATGTACATTTTTGTACTTAGTCCACATACATACTGTAGTTTGTAGTGTAGGTTAGATGCATTTTCTAATACTCTAGATATTTCGTACAGTACATACTATCTTATTAGTAGTCTCAAATACAATGTACATATGTACATTTTTGTACTTAGTCCACATACATACAGTTCATGTATTACTAATATAATTTCTTCAATACTATCTAAATGAATAAAAATTCATTTATCGACAAATGAATAATATATTCATTTATCGATAAATAAATAATCTCGCTAAACGAATATTTTTTCCTGGTCCCAAACGTATTTATTTATAGAGGTTTAACTGTATGGTGAATTACACACTTTCACTTTCACTCCAGTGCAAGTCACTTCAACTCATTTTGGTCCAATTAAATTTCATTCGATTCAATTTAGTTTAGTTCAGCCATGTTTCGTTCAATGAAGTTCAATTCTGTGTAGTTTGGTTCAATTTGGTCCATTTCAGTCTAATTTTTGTTCAGTTCAATCTAGTTTGGTTCAATTAAATTAGCCCAATTCGGACTAGTTTCTTTCTGCCAGGTTCTGTTCAGTCCAGTTCAACTAGATTCAGCCCTGTTCGTTCCAGTTCAACCTAATTCAATTCACTCGAGTTCAATGTAGTTTAGTCCAATTTGGTTTTATGTAGTCCAGTTCAGCGACAGTCCCGACTTGTTTTCCTATTCATTTTATTTTTGGAAAAATAAGTCAAGTTCAGCAAAATATGTCAAATTCACTCTAGTTCGGTATTGTTGAGTCTAGTTCAATTTAGTCAAGTTCAATACAATTTTTTTCTCAATTTGATCCATATAAAAAAAATTGTTCAGTTCCAACAAGTTTGGTCCAGTACAATTCAGCACATCTTAGTAATTAACCGTTCAATCCAATTCAACACATTTTGGTTCAGTTTTGTTTAATTCAATCTTGTTTAATTTAGTTTGATCTAGTTGATCCAGTTCAGTCTCATATTGCATCTTCCATGTTTGTCTCGACTTGTCTTCCCTATTCATTTTTTCAATTTTCGGGAAATTAATTTAAGTTCAGCATAGATAAGTTCAATATAGCAGAAATAGGTTTAGTTCGGCAAAAATACGTTATGTTCAGGGAAAAAAAAATTTAAATTCAACAAAAAGAAGTTCATCTATACAGTACCATAAAATGTTTTATCATGTTTTATCT
Organism: Rubia yunnanensis; assembly: GCA_037428765.1. NCBI lineage: Eukaryota > Viridiplantae > Streptophyta > Magnoliopsida > Gentianales > Rubiaceae > Rubia > Rubia yunnanensis. Next base: position 69,608,158 of record CM075066.1, on the reverse strand, counting down.
TAATTATAATGATAAGTATGACCTTATAATTTAATTAGTATATAAGTAATAAGATTAACATGTGAAATATTGACAGATTATTATTAGAGTATGTCTCTTGAAAGACGATATTTTCATAAGTCATTGAAACATCAAGGTTTAAAGTGCAAATTAAAAGAAATAAAGATAAAATTTTTGGATTGCATGAATCGGATTATAAACTTTATAACTACTACACGCTGCATAATATTTTAATATTACAACTAACACTGTTTACCTTTTATTATTCAAATAAACTCCGTATTTCCATTTTTTTTCCTCGACCAGATAGGCTGATCATTTTCTCTCACTGTGTGCGATTCCACGCTCATTGTGTGCGACTAACCAGATCTGTGCTTTCCTCTTCCCCAATCTCCGGCACCGCCATGATGGCGGAGCCACCACCAGCTCCCCCAAACCAACCTTTCTCTTACGCCCAAGCAGTGAGTCAAGAGTTACGCGAAGCTCTGGGTCTTCCCCAATCCGACTCGATTGATACCAACTACTCCTCCTTCGTCCCCAAATCGAGAATCGAACATTTGGGAGAGCCAGGTCTCCACTTCTCGGAGGAAGAATGTCTCAAATTGGAAGCTCCGCTCAAATGGACTCTGGTCGGCAAATTCGCCCGAAGCCGGCCTCAACTGGAAAGACTCCGGAAAGACTTCCTCACCGCCGGTTTCAAAGGGCACAACCAGATCACCCTCCTTGACAACAAACAGGTTTTAATTTCCTTTTCGCTCCCCGATGATTACTACCGATGTTGGCTTCACAAAACCTGGAATTTTGGGGCTTACTCCATTAGAATTACCAAATGGGAGCCGAATTTCAATCCAAATGCCGACTCACCCATTGTCCCAATCTGGGTCTCACTATATGGCTTACCCCAACAGTTTTTTGACAAAGATGTTCTAATGTCTATTGGTAGTATTATTGGCTCTCCGGTCAGGGTGGATAGGGCATCCCTTAATAGAACAAGACCTCATGTGGCTAGGATTTGCGTCGAATTGGATGTAACCAAACCCAGATTAGATAGAATATGGCTTAGTTTTAGGGAGGTGGGATTCTGGCAATACATAGAGTATGAAAACATCCCCCAATATTGCGCTAACTGCTTGAAATTAGGCCATCTTGACACTGTCTGCAGGTTTGATAAAAGCTCCTCCAAATTCACTCCCTGGAAACCACAGGGGAACTCACAAATCCCAGGTAACAAGCCCATTCCCCATGATGTACAGGGCAGGTCCACAGGTAAAAGGAATGGCTTATCTTCCACTGCTGTTTATATCCCTAAATCACAGCTGACCCTCAAGAACAGAGCTGACAATACTGCTAACAAGCTTCCCCAAGTCCCCTCTTCTCAAGCAGGTACCTCGGCCCCGATCAAAGTCAGAAGCTCGAATCACTCCAACCTTGGAAATGGATCCCAAGACTTCACCCCACAAGCAGAGACTGAGTTTAGAACCAAAGACTCAAGTTCGAAAGATTGGATCCCTGAACAGGGACCCCAGGTTCCCTCTACTACCCTTTTAACTGCTAATGTGGTGTCTAATGCTGTAATCCCATCTGCTTCTGAATCTGTTCCTACTCAACCGATCCCCTCTCTTACTCAGGACTTAAGCACCTCCAATAACTCTAAACCTCATTCACCAAACAAACTTTCCTTATCCTCTCCACCAAGTCCACCAGAGATCACACCCAATCTCTCCCTACAAAATCACTCTCAGGACTCTACCAAAAACCAGTCTCCCGCAGCTCCCTCTAACCCCCAATCCCCGAACAACTCCCCTTTGCAAGATCCCAGCCATCTTTCTGTGTTGGACACTAACTCAAAAAAACTGTTCCTACACCAGTAGTACCTAGGACTGGCAAAAACACCTCATCCCCATGTGAGCACACCATCTCCCCCTCAATGGCCTCGGAGGAAAACTCTCACCCCATCTTTGCCAAAAGTCACATCCATAAATCCTTAGATTGGATTAACACAGAGGTCTCCCTCAAACAACAATCCCACCTGCATAATCAGGAAAACCTCAGTTTCGAACATTTAAAAGCTATCCTCCTCAAAGACCATCTACGAATAACAAACATTCTCAACCCCCCTCAATCTGATTTTAAAAACAAACAAAGAAAATACACCAAAAAGGATTACACCTCCACTCCGAAAACGGTTTTCACCCGTTCCTCATTGTCTCTTTCCAAAGATTATCCATGATTAATATTTGTGTCTGGAATATTAGAGGAATTGGCAACAACCCATCTCTGACTCGTTTAAGAAACATTAAAAGACATAATTCGATTAAAGTCTGTGCCTTAATTGAACCTATCCTTAGCCCAGCCCAAATCCAGCCCACCTCAACCAAGCTAGGTTTCAAACATTCCTATGCTAATCCAATCACCAAAATCTGGCTTCTATGGGATGAAGACATAACAGTTGACATAATCAAAGTGGAAGACCAGTTTATCATTGCGAAAATCAAAGCTACTCTTCTACCATTTGAATGCCAACTCGGTTTCATCTATGCTAAACACACGATTCTTGAACGAAATATTTTATGGCAAGCTTTAGCTACCTTCAACATGGAACCTTTATGCCTGATTGGAGACTTCAATGTCATAGCTAAAAATGAGGAGTATCTGGGAAATTCCATCCCAAACCAAGCCAGTATAAGAAACTTCAACACCTTCCTAAATGATCAACAATTGTCTGAGATCCCCACCTCTGGAAGTTTATACACTTGGACCGGGATGAGAACAAAAGGGAGAGTATGGAAACGTTTAGACAGAGGTATTTCCAACAATAGTTGGTGGGTAAACTTCCCCAGCTCAAAAATCAAAACACTTGCCAGGGAAGGCTCAGACCATACTCCTCTAATCCTTACTATCTCTAGTGCACAGTCTAAGTCTTCCCCCAAGCCTTTTAGATTCCAGGAATGTTGGACCAACCACCCCTCCTTTATAGACCTTGTGAAAGATGCCTGGAAAATCCACACCCATCTCAAAGGGATGAGAAGACTAGTTTTTAAACTCAAACATTTAAAACACTCTCTCAAAATCTGGAACAAGGAAACCTTTGGTAATGTGTTTGACAAGATTCAGCTCTGTGAAGAACAACTCCTTAAAGCTGAACATGATCTACAGCAACTTGAGTCCAGCAGTAACATTCAAGCCCTTAATAAAGCAAAAGCAAACCTAAAACTTGCTTTAACAAACCAGGAAACCTTCTTAAAACAAAAATCAAGACTTAATTGGATGAAAGAAGGAGATGTAAACACCAAATTTTTCCACCATTCCATCCAAAACAAACATAAAAGACAATCTATCTCCCTTATCAAAGCCAGAGATGGAAAATGGCTTAGTGACATAGAGGAAATAGAGAAGGAAGCTATTTACTTCTACTCAAATCTCCTAAGGGCTGAACCCTTGGACCCTTCTGGAATCAACACATCTTGCATCCTGGAAAATATCCCTATTGTCGTCACTGATGACATAAACTCATCCCTACTTAAAGATATCAACATAGATGAACTGACCAGCATAGTTTCCTCCATGAAAGGCAACTCAGCCCCAGGCCCGGATGGCTTCTCTGGCCATTTCTATCATTACTGCTGGGATATCATAAAATCAGATGTTCTCATGGCAGTGACAGATTTCTTTGCTGGTACTGCTATTCCTAAAGCCATCTCAGCTACCCAAATCATTTTAATTCCCAAAAAAGAGGTATGCTCTTCTTTCTCAGATTATAGACCCATCAGTCTATGCAACTTCTCCAATAAAATTTTCTCAAAAATCATCTCCACAAGACTGAAAACCTCTCTTGACACTTTAATCAGCCCTGAACAATCAGCTTTTATCAAAGGTAGAGACATTGCAGACAATGTGCTCCTTATGCAGGAATACACAAATTTCCTACATACCAAGTCTAAAGGACCTAACATAATTATCAAGCTAGATATGATGAAGGCCTTCGATAGGGTATCCTGGCCCTTTTTGGCTAGGGTGCTCATCAAACAAGGTTTCTCTACTACCTTAGTTAACCTGATCATGTCTAATATTAAAGCTTCCTGTTTCTCCCTTTTGATCAATGGCAAATCAGTTGGCTTTTTTCCTGCTTCCAGAGGTCTAAAACAAGGGGATCCTCTTTCACCCTTGCTTTTCATATTAATGGCTGAAGCCTTCTCCCATAACCTCAATTTTCTTTACCAATATGGTAATATTCTTCCCTACAAACTTCCTAGGCAGATGAAACACTCCTCTCACCTATCCTATGCAGATGACACAGCCATATTCCTGAACTACACAAAACAGGGCCTACTTACAATTATGTCCTTCCTGAAATCCTTTGAGCTTCCTTCCGGCCAAAAGATCAATCTTGAAAAATCTACCTTCTATATCTCCAAGCATACCCCTAACAGAATCACATCATTTATCAAAAAAGATACCTCCATGCTTGAAGGCTCCAGCCCTTTCAAATACCTGGGCTGCCCTATTTTCAATGGCCGAGTAAAAAAACTCTCTTTTTCATGGCATGCTCCTCTCAATCCAAAATAAAATCAGCCACTGGCACAATAAGCTTATCTCACCAGCAGGTAGAGCTACCTTAATCAACCATGTCTTAACATCAATGCAAATCCACCTCATAACGGTTTTAAAGCCCACCACACACATCACAAACCAAATCCATAACATTCTAGCCAGATTTTTCTGGAAGCATTCCTCATATCATACCCAGAAACATAGATCCTGGAGATCTTACACCAAGCTTTGCTTTCCAGCCTCAGAAAATGGTTTAAATTTCAAGAATCTGCACACCCTGATCAAATCCTTCTCTTTGAAACTTTGGTGGAAACTCCAAACTGGTAACTCCCTTTGGGCAAAAGTAATGTGGACAATGAAAGACTCGCAAAAAACCTCCAGAACCTGGAGAAGAATCAAGGAGGTCAATGACACAGCATTACTGAACTCAAAAATCATCCTTGGCTCTGGAGAGGTGTCCTTCTGGGAATCGAATTGGTCCTCAAATGGTCCTCTCTCTTCTCACCTAATTAACCCCCTAGAGTATCCGTACCAAGACCTAACCGTGGCTGAATTTCTGTACAACAGAGATTCATACTCGGATCAGATCAGAGACTGCCTCCCAACAAACATTTTCCAAAGCCTCACCCTGGATCATCAAATCTCCCACCTTTTCGAAGATTCCATTATTTGGAAAGCTACTCAATCAGGTCTCTTCACAGTCAAATCTTCTTATGAACTGATCAGAGTAAAGAAACCAAAGATCCCTTCCTATTCACACCTCTGGTCTAAGATACTTCCAAGGAAAACCAGTCTGTTCAATTGGAGATTGCTCAATAGACTACTGGCTCTTCCGGATTACTGGAAAGATTTCATTTTCACCTCCCCTCTAGATGCTGTTTCTGCTTTAATAGCTCTGAAACCATCCATCATTGCTTCAATTCTTGTGTCAAGGTAAACCTGATCTGGAAAATGCTCAACACCACTTTTAGTTTACCTAACCATCCATTCCAACTCCTATGGGATCGCTTCTACTTCTACTGGTCTACTTCCGATTCTCCTCATCTTTCAAATCTGATCAGAGTCCTCCCTTGCATTGTCAATTGGCACCTGTGGTGTGCCAGATGCACTTACTTCCACGAGGGCATAAGGCCGGACTTAGGGTTTCTTTTTAGACGCATTTTATTACACTTAAATGACACTATACTGGCATTCGATCTGAAGTTCACATGGTCTCTTGGCCCGATTCCTATTCTTCTATGCCATAAATCTTTCAAGCCTAGACAGGTCCGGATCACCAAATGGTTAAAGCCTTGTGGTATCAAACTAAATACGGACGGCGCTTTCAACAATGGTGCGGCGGGCATCGGTTGCATTCTCAGAAACCTCAATGGCCAGGTATTAGTAGCTCTATCCAAACCCATACTGTCTGACTCTGCTCTGCAGGCTGAAGCTACTGCCTTACTACACGGGATCCAGCTAGTGCGAGAGCAAGGCATCACCAAGGTCGACATAGAAACAGACTCGAAACTTCTACTAGGGATGATCCTACGCCAATTCAAAATACCGTGGAGACTGCTTACAACGATACGAGAAATCTAGTTGCTACTACACGGAATGACCTACACTTTGTCACATATCTTCAGAGAAGCGAATGGTGCAGCGGACTCCCTCGCCAAGTTGGCATGCCGGAAGCAAGTGTACAACATTTTCGGAGCACTGGATCTTCCCCCACCAGTGGCGGGTCAGGTAAGGTTAGATGCAGCAGGTACTCCCAACGTCAGAATAGACTAGAGTGTAGTTTGCAAGTATTGTAACTTCATTTCAAATTGTCATCGCTGATCTTCTAGTCCTTTAGTCCTTTGTATTATTCCTGTTAAGATCATCCGATGCACACTCAGAGGTAAGGTATTACATCCCCCTCTTTCTTTGTACTCTTTTTTCATATTAATAAACGGGTAGGGGTCTGCCAAACCCCCCACCATCACAGGTGGATTTATATAAAAAAAAACTTCGTATTTCCATAAGCCTATGAAAATACGGTCTTTCCCAAGACTTTGCCTTATTATTGCATGTAATTAAATGTAGGAAAAAGTTAAAACTAACCCTATTAAAATTTGAAAGTGCCAATATGACCTTGTAAAATCTAAAAGTTTTAAACTGACCCTAAGATTTTGAGCAATTGTACAGACATACCCAAATTGCACTATTTTGGCGTGGACCAAAAACACAAAAATACCCCCTAGACTTAAAACTTAAAATGTCATGACCAATCTACCCCCGGGCTTAAAACTAAACTATTTTTCTCCTTCTTCAGCCACAGCCACCGCCGCTGCTTTGCCCTAAACCCTAGCACCACCACCACCACTATATCCCCCTCTTCACCTAGCCACGCAACCCCACCCATGACCGCCGCCTAGCACCACTGTCGCTCTGCCCTAAACTCTAGCACTAGCACTACCATCTCTCCCTCCTCCGCCTCTAAGTTTGCCCACCACCATCCCCCCTCTTCCTCACCCAGCGCCACCTACCACCAACCACCTCCCCACCACCATGCCACCCTCTTCCAAATATTACCCCTTGTCCTCGTCCCTCATTCTGTCAAATTCAGCATAAAACCTAGCACGAGCGCTACCTTGTCCCCGACCACGAGTGTCGCTGCTTTGAGAGCCTCTTCGATAATGATTTGGCCATCACCGGGTGAGACCTCTCCTCCTGTACAGGAGCCTTGTCCCCAACTATGACCGAACCTCTGGTTTGGTGAGGTGAAGACACCGCTCTAACGCCCTCTCCCTGGCCATGAGCTCCACCGCTCGAGCGTCTTGTCCCCTCTCCTCAATGGTGATTTGGTCTTCAAGAGCTTCTCGCCAGTCCAACGGCTCCTTCGGTTTGGAGAAGAAAAGCAACGAAATTTGGGCAAGTGAGTGGATGATTTTGGCTTTGGCGCAGAACAAAAGAAGAAGAGAAGGAGAAGAAGAAGAAGAGAAGAAGGGGGAGAGGAGGGGTAAATTACTATTTTTACATTTTATGTAATTTTTAATAAGGAGGGAAAAATTATCTTTTTATTGATTTTGTCCAAATTGGCCGCTGACAAAATAGTCAACCAAGTCCAGCATTAGATTGACACTTTCATATTTACAGGGTTATATTACCACTTTCAACCAAAAATAAGGTTAAAACCACATTTTACTTTAAATGTATGTACGATCAAACGTATTTTGAAAATTAAAACAAAAATAGGAAGATTATTTTGAATAGGAAGCAGTATCAATTAGGGATGATACTGGGGCGAGACTGGTGTGGATTATAGTTCCTCTATACTCATACTTATCTAAAATTTTCATATATATGCCCCTCTCGTCACCTATTCCAAATACATCATTAAAATCCACCTCGTCTCATAGGATTTTATATAAAATCCACACCCACTCCTTCACCTGCTTGGGTCTTTTTTATTCACTTTAATCCAATCTCCACACCATACCTATATCTCCATAAACACCTAAAATCTACTTTATTATACTTTTTTAATATTAAATTTTGATAGCTTCTCACATGAAAAACCTTTAGGTAAGATATGATCATCGTATATCAAATTAGTAGGTATATAACGAGTCAGTGTGATGGGACGGGAATGACTCAGATGTGAACCAATATCCACGATCGACCCACTATCCATGATATGAATCTCATTTTCATCCTCAAACACATCCCATTCCGAACAAAACTAACCATGTACATTGGCAGATCTAGGGTGGGGTAATGGGGGAACGTGCCCCCACTGACCCCACCTTTAATGCTTAGTATTCCTATTTTTTAATTATTTTTTAAAAAAAGTAATTGTATAGGTGCTCTTAGTATAAAGATAAATTTCCATCAGCAACTTTAAAAAAGTTTACTAGTTTTTTATTGTTTTATTTTATCCATTTCAATTAATATCATAAATTTTAGATTTGATTTTTTTCTCTTTATCTTCAATTTACAAGTGCTGAACAATTTTTTTCATATTTATACATTTAAAATTTTGGCAAGTTATCCTTTTATTCATTCATCATCATAAAACAAAATACTCACGAGATTAGTTGCCTTGAGAGTCCGTTTGCACCCTCGTTTTGATCAATTTATTTCGAGATAATTTGCAAGAAAATTATTGATAGGAGGAATTTAAACATACATTATATACTGCTTAATATTTTAGTAATCATGTGCGATGCAATGAAATGTTCCCAATTCAAATCATGATTGTCTAGTTGCATTAATAATAAAAACAAAAGATATCTTATTGAACTATTGAAAAAAAAAGAGTTATTAAACTTTATCAAAAAATAATTTAAAGAAATGTTATAATATTACATTTTTTAAATTAAAAACTCACCAATGTTGAGAGGGTATTTTATTGGGTTCCCCAAGCCCTAAAAAATATTTGATACAATATGAGTTTGTGGATAATCTCCAGGTTGAGTAAGCCATACAAAAAGGCTAAAACTATATGGTTCCTTTTTCGTTTTGCCTCCACCCTTGTTAGCAAAAGAAAAGGCCTAGTCTCTATCCGAGGTATTGAGTTGCCTTCCACTTTCAAGCCACCATCCCATATGTCGACTAGAAGAGGTGGGCTTCCACTCAAACCCCTGGCACATTAATCTCCCTATATTAATGTACTTAACTTGGTGAAAAGCAAGGTCAACCATGCTGCCTCCTATGTGTTGGAAAGCACCATTCCCCGATCCTTTATCTGATGTCCTTGGCCTTCTTCCAACTTTTTGTTGCATGTCTCCCTCCTGGATCTGCTTTCCAGACTTGTCAAACAAAACAAACCGCAGCAGTATCTCATCCCAGGATTTACCTTTTGAAACTCGAATGTATGGAAATTCCCTAGCATCTAAATTAACTAAACCTTTAACATTTTGTGGTAGATTAGCATGCAGAAAAGTATGATTAAGCTTTGTGAAGCTAGCAAGTTTAGCCAGAGCATCAACCATAGAATTGGACTCTCTATAGATGTGTGTAAAGGAGAAGGATAGCTCACCTGATAAGTTCCATATGGTTGTGATTATGTTTATATATCTCCATGGAACTTTTTATTCTTTCCTAATCATTTTCAGCAGTACAAGTGAGTCCACTTCCACCAGAATATCTGAGAAGCCATTGAAGAAAGTTGTTCCATCCCAAATATCAAAGCCTCTATTTCAGCTTCCATACTATCTGTATGTTGCATATATAAAGCCTTTTATATCAATGATTTTCCTTGCTAATTCCTTATTACCAATCCTGCTCCAGCATCACCCTTTCTTAAGAATGATCTATCTGTATTGAGTTTTGCTTCCTTGTGAGGTAAGGACCAAGCCATAATGGTATTTTGTTGAACCTGCACAATTGAATTCACAGAAGCCGCAGATAATAGCGTAGGAATTATCTTTTGATGATCTCCTCTTTTCCCTTTTATACCATGAACTTCCAGGATCAGCCTGATCATTTCAGTTACATGAGAATAGATTTGTTCCATATTAGGAATCACATTATCATATAAACACTTATTCCTTGAACGCCATACAAACCATGTGGTAATAGTGGGAAGCAATCTAATACAAATTTCACGAATTTTAGTCTGGACTTCCATATTCCAGTAATGATAAAATTTGTCCCATAGATTCTGAAAATTCATATTTCCTATATCAAAGAAAGAGTTTAACCTATTCCATACTCTCTTTGTCCAAGAACAACCATTGAATATATGATGCAATTCATCTGAATCTTGTTAACAGAACAAACATATACATGAAAAATGAATGTTAGAGTCCTCAAGTGAGTCAGGAATAGGGAGCAACCTGTTGAGAATTATCCAATTGAAAACACTAATTTTCTTTTGAATTTTTTTTCACCATAGATGTTTGAAAGAGGAAACCTGATCTTTATGTTGTCTGACAATGTCATAAGCTGATCTTAGTGAAAAAATACCATCAGGCTCAGGTTTCTAAATCCTAACATCTCTATAGTTTTCAAATATAGGAAATTCTCTTGATATGAGGTCCTGGTAATCAGGAGGCAGGCCATACTTAAAGATTTCAATATAACCTTCCTGATTGTAAAAGAATTAAGAAATTGTAAGCTCAGGAAAGGGAGGATCAGAATTCAAATTCCAGACATCTACTAATGCACCCCTGTCTAACCAATTAGAGTTCCAGAAAGACACTTTTCCTTCCCCTATTTGAAGAGATGTGTTAGTATATGCAAACTCATTAACTGTCTTAATCATTTTCCATGTTTTAGAGTTCTTAAGGTAATCTGGAAGTGACCACATGAACACAGTTCATAGGTTACTTTCAGTTTGCATTTTCCACCAAAGCTTTAATGAAAAGCTTTTGATGATTAAATGAAAATTCTTAACATTAAGGCCATTCTCTGAAACTGGAAAACTCAATTTTGACCAGGATCTCCAAACTTTATTTTGGCCAACCTCAGTTGTACCCCAAAAGAATTTAGCAAACAAAACAAGTAAACTATCAAAAAATCCCACTGTAGGCTTAATAACAGCTAGAATGTGCATAGGAATAGCTGATATTATCAACATTAGTCTGCCGGCCTGATTCAACCACTTGTTCCTACCTGCCATCTTTTCAAAAATCATTTGGAAATAGCTATGCTTTGTCCTTCCAATGAAGATGAGACAGCTTATGAATTGAAAAGGGAATGAACCAGCATTTATATATATTAGGCTAGGAATGAGATTTCTATGAAATGGCTTAGCATGCTTAGATAGATAATATGATTATTCGTCAAAGCTGATCTTTTAACCAGTGGATCTTTCATAAACCTCTAAAAATCTCCTCAAATTTTGTATATTGGTTCTATTAGCCTTGGTAAAAAAATTTGTTTCATCAGCAAAAGCAAGGTGAGTTATTTTCTGAACTGATCCTAGCAGATGAAAATAACTCATTCTTGATTTATTGAACAGTAAGCTTAGGTTTCCAGAAAAAAAACCTTAGTGAGCATAATAAACAAATAGGGGGATAATGAATCCCCTTGTTTAATACCTTTTGAGTCTTTAAAGAAACCAAAAGGTTTACCATTCACAAGAACTGAAAAACTTCCTGATGCTATATTGTTCATGATATTTTTAACAATCGATCCATGAAGTCCCATTTTTAGAAGCAATGTGTTTTAAAAATACCATGAAACCTTATCAAAGGATGTCATCATATCTAATTTAAACATGAAATTGTATCCCCTGTTTTGTTTTTAATTTTTTTTTGTCATTTATTGCATTAACAAAACATCATCATCTAGTTCTCTACCTTGCACAAAGGAAGATTATTCAGGAGAGATAAGAGCAAGCATTATAAGTTTAAACCTCTCAGTATATACTCTAGAAAAAAAATTTCTTATTCAGGAAATTTGAGAGACTTAATGGCCTATAATCAGTAAAGGTAGAACAAACTTGCCTTTTAGGTATCAAGACTATAAAGCAGCAGAGATTTCTCTAAGATTGGGAATACCGTACAGAAATTCATTTTTTGCATCAATAAGATCATTAGCTATTACATCCCAACACTCAATATAAAATTTCCCTAGATATCCTTCAGGTCCAGGAGAAGCATCACCATCCATTCCAAAAACTAATGCCTTAGCATCTTCCAAACTTATTCCTTCCAAGAGTTTAGTATTCATTTGTTCAGTTATAAGACTTGGAATATTAAGCAATAAAGATGATGCAGCTAATCCCTCTATGTCAATTTTTTCATCTTTTAAAAGATCAGTATAAAACCTTGTAGCCTCGGGTCCTATTTCATCCAGATTCTTGATCCAGTGACCTTGACTGGATTTAATTTCAGATATGGTTTTTCTAGCATGCTTAGCCTTAACAACGACATGAAAAAACTTGGAGTTATTGTTTCCTACCTCTAGCCATTTGACCCTGGCTTTCTGTTTCCAAAAGATTTCCTCTCTGATTAGAGCTAGTTTTAGCTTTGCCTGAGCCTTATTAAGTTCGGACCTGTACCATTCATTATTTAACTACTGGTGTTCATTTTCTTTTTGCAAAAGTTCTTCCTCAACCTCTTCCACCTTATCTTTAACATTCCCAAAAACAATTTGAGTTCCGGTCTTTTAGGATGCCTTTAAGTCTTCTGAGTTTAAGTGGGAACTTTAGCATACCAAAACCTTCACATGGTAGATTCCATTTTGTTCAATCCAGGTTTTTAAATTGAGTATGTGTTGTCCAGCCATTTTGAAATTTAATAGTTCTTGGACCAGAGTTATCGTTGAAGTTAGCTAAGCTGACCAACAAAGGGGAGTGATTTGACGGGTGCCTAGATTTCACTCTAATAATTGTATTTGTAAAAAGATTTAGAAAAGATTCATTAACTAGTCCCCTGCCAAGTCTTTGCCAAACATTACCATTCTTTACACCTGCCCATAAAAATTATTTCCAACAGTAGGTAATTCTAGGAGTTTATTTTCTTCTATGAACACATTAAAGTCCATCATACAGTTCAAATTAGGATGACATTGACCTAGATATTCACTTGGTTCTTTGATGACAATAAAGTCTCCTATTAACATCACTGGATTATTACAAAAAAATTGTAATCCAGACCATAGTGGATACCTAGCTACCCTATTATGCCTTCCATATACAAAAACTGAATTCCAAGTAGATGATATGGAAGTATGTTGCAACTCAGCTAATACAAATTGGTCATGAATAGATACCACCTTAACATTAAAGTCATCAGACCAAAAAATCCAAAATTTATCCCTGAGATCACCATATATATGGTTATAGCCCACTTTAAAAGCAATGGATGATAGTTAATCAACCTTTAACATTGGTTCTATCAATACAAATAATGAAACATTATTCTTTCTCTTAATGTTTTTAACCTCAAGTTGAGTTTTATCACTTTTAATTCCCCTTACATTCCATACACATATATTGAAAGATTCCATTTAGATATTAAGAGATTTAGTATCAATCTAGGATCTTGTTTTTACAGTTCAAGGCATGCTAGTATAGTCATTTTTCTTGTATTTTCTATGAGTAACAGCCTCAGATTGTGATACTGATGTTTTTGTATCCAGGTTACTAACTTATTCAGTTAGTAACTTATTAAATCTTTTCTGAGCTAACAAAATAGGTTCAAGGATTATATCTCCTGAACTGTTTTTGTGATCATTGTCCTCTGGAGTTTAAATCAATTTGATCAATTAGTTCTCTATCCTCGGGAGACAATTCATCAGATTCCATGTTTTTATTTGTACCCTTAGTTTCCTGAAATTCTTTATGATTAAGCATCAAGGTTACTTTATGAGCATCCTCTTCCAAAGTAGATTTAGAATGATAAGCTTGATTAGGAATATATTTTCTATTAGCATGAGCATTATCCAAAATGTTTTTAGATATATGCAATATCTGAGTGTCAGTAACAACGTCAGCAGTTAAAAATGTACTTCTTGCAGCAATTTTCTCAGTTTTATCATTTTTCCCAGTTTGAGTTAAATTAATAGGAGTAGATTTTGATCCATCTTCAAATTGAGTACTAGCTTTAAACTGAGTATTAGCTTCACATCCAGCATTAGTTTGTTTTCCAGTTTTGGGGACATAGATTTGCTTAGCCTTATTATTGCCTGCATTTTTTTATATAATTTTCTCAAAAAAACTAGGATGCTTATCTACCACAATTATTAGCTCTTTATCTTTATCAAATAAACCAGAAGATGAAGGTAATGACTTTCCAGACTGTCTACCTTGCTCCTCATTTTTAGGCATCCATGCCTGCCCTCTCTGAAACCGATCAACTCCGCAAGAAGTAGTTATATGACACAATTTGAAACACTTATTACAATAGTCAGGAATACCTTCATACTCCAGATACTGCCAGAATCCTTTGCTCCTATAGTTGATCCAAACTCTCTCCCCCAGAGGCTGATTTACATTGATTTCCACGCACACCTTTGGTACATGAGGTCTAGATCTGTTCAAAGTTGCCTTATCTATCTTGACTGGGTGTCTAATTAGGTTGCCAATAGATAGCATCGCCTAGGGATCGAATAACTACTGAGGAAGTCCATACAATGCCACCCACACAAGTACAATCGGGGAATCTGCATTTGGATCAAAGAGTGGATCTCATTTAGTAATCTGTATTCAGCAATCGTAATAGTCATATGGTAATGTAAAGTGGATTAGCACTTAGCGATTATCCAATAAGTGGATCTATGTATGTCCTTTGAATCCTTCCGTTTGAAAGTCTCGCCAGAGTTTCTCTAGTTGTGGCCTCCTCCTGGAATTTTTTCCAACTAGTATCAGTTTCAACGGAGTTTTGAGCTTTTCGCATTCTTCATCAGTGAATTGTAATCCTTGTTCCCTAAAATGCTCGATCAGTTATTTTGGAATTAAGGGAACTCAATCTAAATTGGTTTTCGTAGCGTGAATCTTTGGTTGAGTATGGGATAGAATATTTTATTAAAGTTTCATTAAAATATTTTATTTTCTATATTATTAACTATTATTAGCGTGCCCCAACTAAATCTATTTTTTAAATCCACCACTGCCCCCGTACCTGTTCTATTGAAACGGATGCAAAGTGAACCTCAATCAAAATTTGTCCCATTTTCATTCCTACTACCAACTACGAAGCAAGAACAAAACATTTATTTTACACGACCGAACAACGCATTTAATTAACACTGGCCCAGCTATATATAATTCCTGGAAATCATGGTCTCGTAGTATTTCAGTTAGCCTTTCTTTTCTTCTAATAATATTATGAGTAGGTTTCCTGACAGGTGGCATTTCCATAAGCTTATGGACATGCCACTTGTTTCTTACCTTATATACCGCATTTGTTAAATTGCATACAAAATTTTAAAAAATATTTTTAAATATTATATATTTTTATATTTTCACCTTCAAATACATATTATTACTTGTTTTAACTTATAAAAAGTAATATTTAAATTTTATAAAAAAATTACAACATATAAAATAAATGCTCATGTACGTTATCCATAAACTTATGGAAAAACTGCATTTCCTAGACTTTCCCTAATATTATTATAGCTGTCTCAACTCAATAATATCCCATTCTCACCACTTTCCTATTAATTTCCCATTCTCATCATCCCACATGACACTGCTCATCTCGTTGTCTATTCCGACGGCCACATTCCCCCTGCGGATGACTATGTACAAGGACGTTCCAATGAATTTGGTCCCAAGTGCAATTAATTGACCACACAACCAACTTCTACATTAGTGATAATCAGTTGTGGCAACCGGCCAAGTGGTTAAGTGGCTGGTTAAATACTCCATTGGATAATCAGTTGTGAAATTTTCCAAACCCTGAGGTGTTTAATTTTTAAACTTATTCTCAATTACTGATTATGCCATATTCCCCTGTCACATCACTTATTAGATCACGTGTTAGGGTGGCTTTGATTTATTGATGAAAATTGAAAATAAAATTAAGATTGAAATAAAAAGGTTTGTTTTGACGATCATCTTAATATACTTCTTATTAGACGTAATCAGTGATTGATTTTGGATTAAACTTCAACTATGATAATTTACATTCGTATTTATATAGTTGTTTAATGTTAATGCCAAGATTTATTATCCAACTGCTGATGATCTCTACAAGCCCAGTATACTTCCAGTCCTACAAAATAGGTAGACTAAGGTCGGGAAAACAGGCATGGGGATGTGCCTGCTTCGACGCTTCGATCAGCCATAGATGTCATGGGGGGAATATCTCAGATGAATAGTGAATTTATTGTAAAGTTCCTCTCTCAACGTGCCTCTCCCTTGTTTTATGTGTTTTGGTGGATGATGGGGCTCCTCTGTGTGTCAGGTCTCATTAGTCACTTGCGAGATCCGTTGGGGCCCTTCTTAGGTTTCCCTCTTGTCTCTCTGGGCTAAAAAGCCCATAGTTGGGCCATAAGGCCTATACATTATCATTTAATGGTTAGTTGTTTTAAATATCTATGGAATGTAAATATTGTCTCAATTGAAACTTAATAAATGTGCACATGACACTAAATTACTAGCATTTATGATGTGGTGCTCCATTCATCGCTAACTAACACGCCGCATCAAAAATACTAATTGGGATCGTCCACAGATGAAAAAAGTTAAGTTTAAAGGCACACACAAGTGTGTGGTATAAAATAAAGGGAGTAAAACTACCTTGCACGTAAAAATCAAGAAAAAGATAAAAGATAATAATGAGACTTGGAGGCATTTGGTTCCCATGTTTAGACTATTCATTGATCCTCAATTTATGTTTAAACCCAAGAATAAGTAAGGGAGAGAATGGGCAACCATTCTTTGGCTTTTCCCCTAGGGGCCTTTATGGCCTGACTAGCGCATTACTAGGGACTTGAGAAGCTATTTTTCTATGTAATAGCCACGCAATATTTTTTTTCTTTTGTAGGGAAAGCTCCGTAGTTTAGGAAGGTGGTTTTTTATGTAATCCTTAGTTTTTTTTAATGAAATTAAGATAAAGTTTTCAATGATCATGTGATGACCTCTTTTTATTATATCCTAGTAATGATGTTGTTTCCATGTTAGTAATGTCGCTTTGTTCGTAATATCTTATTTCTTGTATTTCAGTCTAAGGTCGTATTTGTTGTGTGGGATGAGTGTGTTTATAATGATCATTGTTCACAATACACTTAGCAAGGCGTGCCTGATGGCACTATCCCATTTTCATATATTTCCTTATAAAGTTTTAATCATTTTGTGCTACTCTAGTGGCTCGCGTTGTCTCTTCAATATGATTAGTTGATCCGACCATGATTTCTCCAGGTCTCCCTAACTTAATGTATTATTTGGCTGTTTTCGGGTGTCTAATTCCGTGGTTAAGAGATCTATATGGTTTTTTCCTCTAGAAGGAATTTTATAATTCCTTAACTAATGTATCCATATCATTACATATGTATAAACTATATGTGATATGCATACCTTTGTTGTAGATCTATTGGGTGTGGCGAGCTTATAGTTGTGTCGTCGCACTGACATTTTGAGCCTTTTTGGCTTGTTGTGCTAGTTTGTTGCTTGCTGGCATCATTTTGTGTGGTGATTATTATTTGTATGTTTGTTGATCGGGCAGTGACTCTGATGTGAGCCCCAACCTTTCCCAGGGACTATAAGAACCTAGAAAGAAAAAATGTGTTCCTCACTGACGGGCGCCAATGATGCAGGAAAATCTTTCAAGGTTAGTATAGTTCCCAAATTAGCACGGCGAGTCCAGCCTCATCAAGTACCAAAAAGAATGTCCCTAGGGTTGGTCCCGGGGAGGAAGCTCTGACGCTCAAGTTAGTATATTTATCCTTCTGCATTTTTGGGGTAAATTTACTTACCTTCGTCTGGCGTTTCTTCATCTTTATTTATAGGATCTTTGGTCCTGTAACCATAGATCTCATGTTATGCTCACATCTCATAGATCATGGCTTAGCAGTGGGTATCATGGTGAGTGGATCTTCTTGGCCCTTTTCAAGATTGGTTACCTAATAGCAAAGCGACGTGGCTGACCTATCGGTGTTTAGCGAGCCATTTTTAGCAAGGTGACTCATGTATTAGGGTTTTCTATGTCGTATATATACCATGTACTAGGACGGTGAAGTTGAAAAACTTAGATGGGTAAATTGAGAATACTGGACTTGTTCTCGTTGTGATACATCCCCGAGAGGGTATTCCTGAATTTTCCTGGACGTGGAGTAGTCGACGACCTCAGCCCTTATTCATTTGATAGGGAAGGTAACAAAAGTCAGCACAAAGGGTGGTCCTCTGTAACCCATGCCTCATAAGCAGCTGCACCCTCCTCGGGTAGGGTTGTTCATCAGTCCAAGATCGAACCGGACCAGACCGGAATCGGTTAGGACCGGAACCGAAATGACAAAAATGCTTAGACCAAAGACCAGACTGGTAGTGAATATTTAGGATCGGGACCGAACCGGAATAATTCTGGTCTTGAACCGGTCCGGACCGGTTGGACCGGATTTCATCATACTTGTTTTTCCTAGAAAAAGATTATTTTTGTTCTTTAAAGTTAATAAATATTAAACATCTCAAAAATCATAAGTCTTTAATTAAAAAATAATATTAAAATATTTGAGAAGAATATTAAATTTCTTATAGTATAATAAAACTCTAAAAGTTCTAAAATTAAAAAATAAATAGCAAAGTATTTTTTTCAAAAAAGAAATGTATACACATCATACACTATAACAGTAGTACACTATAACTACTTAGTATATACAGTACATAGTAGTATACTAGTATTCCTTAATGTAAATATATTGTTATGAGATTAATGCTACTTAAGTATTCATTTATATATTAAATATAAAATTAATTTAACATTTAATATCTAATATACATTGATATAATACCGGTCCATCTGGTCCAAACCGGAAAACTCTAGTTTTGGATCGGACCGGACCGGAACCCAAATTTATAAAAAGGTTGGATCGAAGATTGGACCGGAATTACACATAACTGGTTCAGGCCCTTACATTTTGGTCTGGTTCGGTCCATTTTACCGGTCCGGACCGGTTCATGAACACCCCTATCCTCATACATTGTCTTGAGCGGTGAAAGGCCAACCAAGAAAGAGGAAACAATCGCTGCAAAGCTAGTGGCAGGTGATTGTGTTGGGGGGACCCATACAATAGTGAGCCGTCTAGAAAGCCAAAAATATTTTGAGAATGTAAGAGGTATTATACCCGCATTTTTGAAAATATAAAATTTTGAATTCGAGTTTGATGTTCAACATAGGGAGAAAATTATTGTAAGGAATTTTTTCGTCAGAGACGGCCATATCAAAAAATAAAGGAAGATGGTTGAGTGGAAGGAAGAAGACAGTCGATCGCAAGGGAAGGAGGTCCCTATTTTAGGAAGAAAAGGAAGAAAGAAGGTGCATGAACTTCCTTCCATATGGTACCATGTGAAACTTCAAGTTATCTTAGAGCTTAATTTTAAAACAAGTTTGTACTAAGTGGAGTGTTCTAAGCCCATATATGCTAATCGTCTAGTATTTAAGAAACCAATGTATAAATTTCAACATATGCCCTCACGTGTAAACATGAAAATATCCCCCACGATCCAATATCGGGCCCAATTAAATGAAGATCTCAATATAGGTCCAGTAATTCAACACGAGCTCTGGTACCATGTAGAAGTAAAATTCTCTAATGTATTAATATATATATATATATATATACGTATATATATTAAAAAGAAGAGAACACAATAGTAAATAAGTAAACCCTTACTAAATTATTTAAATTCTAACAACCTCATATATAAGAAAAACGTGCTACTCTCCATTTCTGATAGAGTATTATTTCTTTCATTTAGATCTTGCATCAAACTTTGAAGAAAACAAAACCTACCTGAACTCAGTGAAAACCCTAGGCACGGTTTCTATTTCCTACTGTTTTTATTCTCATCAACTGAAGGCATCAATGTCTAAAGCTTCAATTCTTTCTTTCTTTCTTTTTCAATGAAAAACAACAATAATAAGAAGGGGAAAATGCATATATGCCCCCCTAGTTCTTGTGTTTGTGAAAATATACCCCTCCGTAGTTTAAAAGTGCACATATAACCATGGACTAACATTGACTAAGAAACTCGTACCCCTGATATTTTTTTATGGAGTTGACCTTTATTTTCCTAGCATTGACACGCGTTGACCCAATATGAAGTGATAAAAAAATCCCTCTCTAAATTTCTAAAAGGATGCGGACCATTTTACCCCTCTGATGAAGTAGGGCCCACAATCTATTACATGATTTAAATATGTTGGGTCAAAATTTTGAAAACAAGAACTGCTACTGGTCTGGGATTTATAGCTCATCTTTCACAACCTGGTTGGCTGAGCTGCTGTATCTCGTCAATCCCGCACAAATTTTGGTTCATATCCACCGGACGTGTCAGAATACTGGCAGGGATTCAAGGTATGAGTCTAAAGGCAAAATTGTTTGTAATGATGAAATCTAATTTTATTTTAGAGCTTTAAATGATTTTTGCAACGGGGGTACTTTGTTTGTGGAAAACTTTGATGTATTTTGATGTTATATTTTGTGATACTTATATTTCATATTGCTTGTATGGATTCCTTTGGTAGTCGTGTTAACTGGCTCCGTTATAAATGAGTATGGTGCAAGATTTGTTTGCTGGAAACCATAATTTATGTGTCGGAGATGGAAGAAATCCCGAGAGAGTTTACTGTGGATGTATAGTTCATGGTTGGCAATGGTGTTAAGCCATTGATGATGCAGAATGGGGCAGAGGTAGAGCCTTTAGTTATGGTAATTCCCAACATAGTGTTTAGAGAAGGGTGGTTGAAAAAGAAGTTGTGGATGATGTCTTGGTTCCAGAACGTGTTAATAGTGTAAATACAAATCATTGCAAGTGTGAGTCCATACTAATCCCTTTGATGGTTCTCAATTTGGTTATGTTTGGAGCTACTGTTTTTAGTTTCTTGATGTGGATCTTGCGAAAGTGATTTGTAGTTCAGACCTATATGATTTAGGTGATGTTGAATTGCAATTGTGGATGTTGAGGAAGCGTTTTGTAGTTTGGACTTATGCGATTATAGTTTCTTGGCAATTATAGTTTCTTGGCGCCAATTATAGTTTCTTGGCAGCGTAACGTGGTGCTTTAGTAATGAAAAGATGGTGTATGCTTAAATCAGTATTGATCAGTTTGCATCAGGCAATTATATTTTTGATATAGAGATGTTTTAGCACTTGTTAAAAAAATGGATGGGGTATGGTTGCACTAAATTAATATAAGATGGGTTACAATTGCACGTCATTAATAATTTTAGGGGTATATATGCACTATTTTGGATACTTTTGACCTGAATTAAAATTTCACATGCATGAAGACTGTAGGAATAAAATATTGCATACCGCATCCTACTTTGAATTGTTTGCCAGTAATGATTAACTATTTGAATTACAAAAGCTAGAAGGCACCCTAATGTTGTCCGACCATAAAAGGGAATAGTTCTAGCCAATGCAAAAGCAACAAAAGAAGTCTAGTTATTAAAATGCATTCCCTAATGAAAAAATTTAAATAAATCCACGAGACAAGTACGATGCTTATCAAACATGGTCTTCCGACGTGGTTGCAAGAGACTACTCTCTTTCTTTGTTGTGGGTTTCTTTGGCTTAGGATGAGCCAGGTAGGAACTGGTTGGTTGTGGCTCTTGGTGCCTCGTATACTCGATGGCCAGAGCCAGTGTGGTTCCTGACAATTCGGCAGTCCTGGGGCAAGCTAGAAAACTTTTCCTACACACTATATTTTTAATTACCTCGATACAAACTCCTATTTTTTTAGTTGAGTCCTGGGTAAGAAGAGAAAAAATTTACAACTTGCTCATTAACCAATGAAACGAACAAACATGAAGATAAATACTTTAATTGTAGGACTTTAAATTGGAAAAATAGACGTAGGTAACACAAACATTCATATTCACAGAATAGAATAACATACCGTCAAAATATGTGGCTTGATAAATGGGAGTTTATCCAAATGGGAGTTTTTCCAAATATGTGGAGTGAAACTAGCAATGTCCTTGAATGAGAATAATAGGAAGACATAATATACATATTTGTAATAAAACATTATGAATGGAACAAAATAAAACTAGTAAATGAAGTATTTGACTTAAATTACCTTTGCTTTAATGATGGTAGTTATGTGTGCAAATTTTGCTCCAAATTCCACTGTCCCTGGAATGGCTACACTTTCTACAATTTTGTCAAACGAGGGTAATATTATCTCTTCCAAGGTTTCTTCTATAGGGTCTTTGCCCTTACTGAGTTCTAGACTCACATGTGTCAATTCAACTGCAGCAGTGGCAACATGTTCCTCTTCTTTGCCAACCTCTTTGTTGACTAGCTAGCTAACTTACTGTGAAGTTGATGTAGGTCAGGCCCAAGAAGTATGTTAGGCCATAATAATCACGACCCATCAGAGATATTGCATTAAAATAATTACCGTATTTATAGGGTAATTGATGACTATAATTAAGGATATTGGTAGTTAAGACATACGCTATAAATACCAGGTAAGCATTCATTTTCTCATTCATTCTATCTTATTCTGATGCGGACTCTTTGAATGACTTAATCATCAGAGGACTGACCCCTAGGGCCCCCATGGACAGTTTTATCACAGGTCGGTTCGAGAATAAAGCAGCACTCTAAATGATATTATCTCATGAGGTACTTTTGTAATCTTGAAATGATGAACTAGTGGAAAACAATTGTAGGATGTAGGTGGAAACACCGAACCTGGGTAAAACTGCTTGTGTCTATGAATTTTTCAATTTCTACTCATCAAAGCCGACTGGGGCATTTATAAACAGGTAAGTTGCAAGTGGTAATGGAATTTGGAACTTAAAATTCACGAGGAGATATGTACATATGCAACGTAAATCCTGTTATAACTTTTCAAGCCCTTGAGCGCTACCCGAAGATCAGGAGTGTTTCAAGGGACTTTACTTGAAATCAAAATACCTTGTCTTCCAAAGAAGAAGACTCATGAAAAGATCTTGATATCCTTATTAATAAATAAAATTACATTTTCATAAAAGACATGACACAACATTGATTTACTTAGTTGGGGGAAACCCCTCCTCGAAAAGATCTGTCAGTGAAGGTACTAACCCCTTCAAATTTGTTTCCAAAAGCTCAAGTTCTTCCATCTTAATGTCAGTAGCATTTTGAATATCCTTCATTTGCTCTTCCTTAGGATACTCGGAGGGTCGAGCAATGCAATAGTTCTACCTTGCTTCTTCAAAAACCCTCGCCTTGGCCACATTTCTAGGAAGACCTCTTGGCAGTCTGATTCAAGTTCTTAACAGCTCTCTTAGGAGACGGCTTTGGTCAAGAGGACCTGCAATGACCCAAAAGGGAGGGGCCCTTTAATCGCAATTCCTTTAACCATTCAAGAATAAGGTCGGAAGCTTTCTTTTTTCGAGAGGTCCCATCCTCATACACGTTGACCTCCTTAATCCAATAAGAAGAGGCCTTCAGATGAAACTTTGGAAATTGATCATTGTTAATCAAATATGGGGTGGGAATGCCATGAGAAAGCATGTAGGCTTGAAGGCTTACTTCATGAATAGATATCTTTTTCTCGAACTCCGCAATACGCTCTTTGAAGTCCTTGGCCTGGAGTCTCCAAGCCTCGTTCTCTCCTATGAGTCGAGTATTCTAAGATAAAAGGGACTCTGCCAGGGAAACATCTCCTGCAGATGAGTTCCTAGTGGAAAATTTCCTTACCAGGGAGGAGTCTTCGCTAGCTACTTTCCATGCTATCAACTCCTTTTCAAGCTGGGTTATTTTCCCTATGGAAAACATATATCGTTTGGCGATGTCTTCTCTGTGCACCACAAACTTATCATTTTCGCCCATACAAGCAGTTAGGCTCCCTTCCACGACTAGTAGCCTAGTTACGTTAGCAACAAACGCCTTCAGAGACCCAAACTTCAAATTTAGTTGGCGCGATAATTCGTCATAGCTTTTATCTGCAGGATCACGATCTTTTACCACCTCCAAAGGATATGTCCCGTTAAACTCCTTGGCTAAGAAATCCTTAACAAATTCCTTAAAGACTGGATGATTTTTAGTTTTCCACAACTTAAGCTCCTTTTTGAGCTGATTAATTTCATTCTTTAAGGTTTGTTTATCCTCCTTACATGTGGAAAGTTCTCGCATTGCCTGCATCAGTTGCTTGTGTGTTTCAACTCTCTGTTAGTCCTCGAAAGCTCATGGTAAGCGGCTTCCAAGAGCCATTTCAATGAATTAAACTACGAGGAAGATAAATACAATAAGAATAAAGAGACAGAGAAACTAAGAAACCCAAGAAGATCTTTGTCACTTAAAACAAAGAGATTACAAGATGAGGCCAAAACTGCCAGAGTTTACAAATTAAGGACAAACACTAGAGTTATCCTTCTTCAAGGTGGACGCGTTCTGTTCTTCCACATTTGGCTCAGGTTGAGCTTTTTCCTCGGAGGTCTCATTTGTGGCCTTTGGAAGGGGAATTGCTTGAATTCCTCCACCAGTAAGAAATTGTCCCTTTGACTTGATGTAGTCTATCAGGACGAATTACAGGCCACCAAATTTGACTGACTCATCCCACTTTTTGTCTAGGAGTTCCTTGAGCTCAGTTTTGACAAGCTAGTCTACCAACTTAGCATCCTCCTTGGACAAGGAGGACGAGAGTAGAGGCTTCAAGGTTTCCTCGGCCAGGTCACTGCAACCCAGTTGCTTTGCAATTTCAAGAAGGCTAACAAATAAATTGAACAGCTTATGACTGTTTAGCAACTTGTCCTTAAATGCCTCCAGAAGCAGGACTTGATCAATAGGGTCCTCAGCAGACTTAACTCTCTTCTCGAGGGTATCTTTCTCCAGAATGAGATGTCGCTTCTCAGAGTCAACTCTCATCGTCTTTGTCCTATCCTCTTCTAACGCTTTCTTATCCTCCTCGTACACTTTCCTCTCCTCCTTGAGCACTTTCTTTAGCTTGGAGATATCGACATCTTTTTGGCTTAGTTGCTCTTGCAACTTACCATGACCCAATGTCACAGATTGAATAAAATCAAAGAGGTTTTAAGCAGCTTGGTTGAGAAGCTGGAAAGGTTACATAACCGATTAATCATTAAGCACTTAGAATTATATTGTAATAAAACCTTAAGGAGTTCACGAAATAACCTGAGGATTTGCGACCATGGTTGAGAGGGATTGTTCATCCTTAGGATGCTAGAGGTAGTTGTTACAGCATTCTAGAAGGGTGTCTAGGGGAGAACTTGGTGGGAGATACCAGCACGCTGCCCACTTTCTATTTCCATCTTTTGACGGACATTCTTAGTGTTGAGGGGTTGAGCATCCCTCTAGGGCGAGATATTCCTTCCACCAAAAACTAGAGGGGTGGAAGTCTGATTGGAGGGGGCAAGGATTCCCTTTGAATTGCTCTGACCCTTCTTCGGGTCGTTCTTTGGGATATTCTTCTTGTTTTTTAAAGACCCTCCAAGACCCACTGAAAAAAAACACAAAGAAGATGTTAGTAAAAAAAGACAATAGAAAAAAACAAAATAATAATAGAGTTCCATTAAAAAAACCTTCGGAAGCTTCTGAGGGCTCAAAACAACTATCATGAGTGCCGAGAGGGGGGGTCTACCAGAGGGCCCTCACGTCCTCTTTTCCTCTTCTTTCCATTCTTCAGAATCTTTTTATACACATACTTATCATAGATTACATCCGACCAAGAAAAGATGCCGAAATTCTTGTTGGGGTTGGTAAAAAGAGTGTAATCAATGGAACTGGATAATAATTTTTGCATATCCTTCTCGATATCCTTAGGGTAAATGTATTCCCCTGGTTTGGGAGACTTGATATGTATATTCCAATTCCACGGGGGAACTTGATGCCTCCTACTGTAAAACGAGATCCCATTCCTCCGGCTACGCCAACTACCCGAGTTGTCAGGAACGGTGAAAACCTTATAGTGTATCTCTCAGCTAGTGAAAGTAATAATCCTATCGGAAGATTTTCCACTATAGGACACATAATACAATGAACGGAGCAACTTATACCTTGGCTTGATACCAAAATTGTGGCATCTCGATAAGAACATCATGATAATCACCAAAATATTAGGATGGACTTGGGTGGGGCTCACTTGGAACTTACCACGGGGCACCAAATAAGCCACGATCCATGAATGTTCATAGCCACAACCCGTGTGATCTGGTACAATCCGTGAAGCTGGGATCGTGCCACAGTTCGTGAAGGTTTTCATGGACCACAAGCAGAATGCAGTTTTTGCTCAGAGTTTTCCTACGGTCCGTGAAGGTTTTCACGGACCGCGAACAGCTTGTGGCTTCTGCTCAGAAATTTTGTCACGGCCCATGAAGGTTTTCATAGATCGTGAGCAATTTATGGTCTTGCTCAGAAGTCTTCTCAAGGTTCGTAAAGGTTTTCACGTACCGGCTCCATACTTAGCCAAATTCATCAACTCTTCATCCCATTTCTTCATGGCCCGGTGCCTTGTCTCGTGAAGGTCTTATGCAGGTCTTAACAGAACCCCTATATTCGTGAAAACCTACACACATTGTACATAATATTTTTCAGGTTATTTGGCCCATAAGAATATAACACAAACAATTAACATAGACATGATTTGGGTAGCTTACTATCCTCCCAAATCTACTTTCACATCCACATTCTCCACAGTGGGATGTACTTCAGGTATATTGGCTTTCTAAATTAATATAGAATCGATGGTTAATTATGTAATCATTCCAGAAAATATGACATGTTTTAAATTCACAATAATTTATCTTCCTTGGCCTTCCTCTCCACTGCTAGCCTTTTGAGTTGATGAACCCGCTCAAGACTGTGAAAAAGAGACAACATAACCAATCGTGGCTATATTATCCAATATTCAGGATATCAAATTTTTGATAACCTGGGTTGCCATATTAATCCTCCTCTGTGTTGCTTTATCGTGAGCCTACCAGCACATATTTCAATAATATGGCCAAATTTACCATACTTGGTGCATTTATGTGTGCTAGGGCATTTCAGATCATCCTTCCAATATTGATATGAATCCCCTCACAAAAATTCTGGCAATGGAATAGTTTATGGTTTCTTGCCTGTAACAAAGTAATCTCAACTAACCTAATTACAACTGCACAAACTGTTTACTAACTAGTCTGCATGATTAGCTCACTGAATTGAAGCATATTTCTAACTTAATTAACCCGCAAGATTAAGTAACAATCAACTCTCGCAAGTAAAAAGTAATAACTCAAAATTCTGAATATATGACTTATAAAGTGTGTAATAAAAATTCCGGCCACTCTCTTTTTTTATGAGGAGAAATCGGCAACAATAGAGAAGGCAGGATTCTGCAGAAACCTAGTTCAAAGAGGATTTATCTTTTTTGTCCTAAAGTAACTACATCTAAATGTCCTAATCTAATCCTAACAATAATTAAATATCGGCTGAAATTTACAAGCCTTGGCCGAATTCTACAAGCCAAATCTCGGCCAAGTCTATTCTTGATCAACTTGCTAACCAACTAACTAACCAACTAACTAACTAACTTATGGTTAGTTAATATTCAACCAAAAATCTGCCTATTACAAGGCCCATGCAACCAAATGTTAGAATTTATAAATTTATAAAATTATATTTATTTGGAAATGATAGTTAAGTTCTTCCAAACCAATTTATTTGGCCTTTCAATTGTCCACTTCACTTGGGTTGCACAATTGTTGAACATTGTCACCCCAAAAAGACTTGTGAGACACTAGATAAATCATGTTACTATAAGCTTTCTGGAATAATGCCTTGATAACCTGACATCGTTGTAATCATGGAGCGGGAGCCTCTTGTGTAACAAGATTGATGCAACGCGTTTACAAAGTATGCCCTTGTAATCCCAAACTCCGCATTCACAGGACCTCCCGTCCTGGCTCACTATATAGTGAGCCTCACTAGCTACGACTCCATAGGTCGTCTCTCAGCTTGGGAAGAATGTCACTCTCCTGGCCTGTTTTTGATAACTTGAATCATCTCCACATACCTAGGATACATCACAATAGTCCACCCAGCACTGTCCCCATACCTAGCTTGCATCCTGGCCATAATCTTGCACCTTATTGCTTCGAACATTAACAATATGGGAAGGTTTCCGATGCCCCCTAACCAGCTGTTGAATGACTTCGCTAGATTGTTCGTCACATTTGCACATTTCAGCTTCTTGTTGAATGCATAATGTGCCCATAAAGAGTCTCCAATCTTGGTAAGATATGTACATGCCTCCGTATATAATGCCTTGATTCTTGACATGGCCTCTTTTAAGTCTCTAACATTGTACACCATGGATACTTTCCAAAATAACCTTTTCAACATCAAAGCTGGGATCTTTTGCCATAAATTCTTATATATATCGGTTGCACTTCCTCTGTGTCACATGAGGCACAGTTTCTACAATTACCGCATCCAATCCCTACAATCCAAATTTTACACAATGCATTATGTTGAATCATGTTTCAGTGGGATCCACACAATGCTTATAGTAAACGTACTTGAGGGCATATTAGCATATAAGCCTAACAATGGGGGTTATAATAGCAATTATTTCGTAACAATGGGGGTTATAATAGCAATTATTTCGTAACAATGGGGGTTATAATAGTAATTATTTCGTAACAAGGGTGTATACTTGCACTTAACCGAAAAATATAGGACTATAAAATATTACCATTACAAAAATTACATATACTAAACAACAAGATACTCTCGCATAAACCCAAACCATGTGCTTCCGATAACAATATCACAATTCTAAATCACAAAACGAAACCACATACAAATGCCCAAACTTACACATGAAAATCAGTTACACAAACTAATTACATGAGCCAATTTTTATATATATATATATATATATATATATATATATATATATATATATATATTGATGGCAATAATTATAGACACATGTACTTCGCCATCAATCTTACAAGTGTGTTCACCTTCTAGCTTCTTGATGCAAAATGTGTGACCATCAGGCAAGGTCGAGTTGTGCATCCTCCAAGTGTAATGTTCGTCTTTGCACACCACTGTTATTCTTCTCTTATCACTTTTTTTCACGAACAAATCAGAATTCCTCCTGAATGGACAAATCAATCAAGGCTTGCTTGATGTCTTTTTGGGTTTGGAAAATCATACCCTCTTCAAACTAATTTTCCCACCCTCCTCCATCTCGCCATTAAGGTTTAGTATATTCAGTTTTATTCTGATTAGAATTAGATTTGGTAAGATTAGATAAGGTAATATTCTTCAAGATTACTTCTTGAAGAATTCAACCAAATTACCTTATATTACCATTTATTTTAGGTATTTTAGTTAGATATGGTTTTAGCTTCTTAAAGCCGCCATAAGTCGATTCAGTTTCCATTTGTGATTAGGGTTTAAGGCAATATTGTAACCTGTAAAAACGGAGGCCTTATGGACGAATTTAAACATTCATCAACCAAATATACAACCTTTTGAGTTCATACTCGTTTCTTCCGAGCTATTCCATTGTTACTTAACCCCGAGGGCTAGTTAAGTGTCAATAAACCTTGTAATCTGATCCTGAGGGCTAGTTACAGAGCGAGTCAAAATTGAGTGTATCCCGAGGGCTAGACCTTGAATTTCGTGCAGCATTGAAGGGTTTGCGAGTTCCCTTGTTTTGTCAAAGATCTTAATTCTGCAATCCAGATTCTTTGCAAGGGGATTCATATCAGTTGGTATCAGAGCCAGATTCTTCGCAATGATATGAATATCAAATTCTTTGATGGTGCTTTAAATGGTTTGATGGATCAACTTTATGATGAAGAATTGAAGAAGGAGTCACCATCGACATCTTGGATTCATTTTTCAAGATTGTCGACGAATTGAAGACATCATGAAGAACACTATACTCTTTTTTCCACTGGGTTTTTTAATGAGGTAGTGTGAGCAATGTAAAATATTGTAAAATTATTTTATTTTTGGGTTTATTGGACTGATAGCTCGGCCAAGTGAGCTTTGAAGAGCTTAATTTCAAAAATACAGTCCATTAAGGTTTAGTATATTCAATTTTATTCTGATTAGAATTAGATTTGGTAAGATTAGATAAGGTAATATTCTTCAAGGTTACTTCTTGAAGAATTCAACCAGATTACCTTATATTACCACTTATTTTAGGCATTTTAGTTAGATATGGTTTTAGCTTCTTAAAGCTGTCATAAGTCTATTCAGTTTCCATTTGTGATTAGGGTTTGAGGTAAGATTGTCACCCTATAAAAAGGGAGGCCTTATGGACGAATTTAAACACTTTTCATCAATCAAATATACAACCTTTTGAGTTCATACTCTTTACTTGCGAGCTATTCCATTGTTGCTTAACCCCGAGGGCTAGTTAAGTGTCAATAAACCTTGTAATATGATCCTGAGGGCTAGTTAGAGAGTGAGTCGAAATTGAGTGGACCCCGAGGGCTAGACCTTGAATTTCGTGCGACATTGAAGGGTTTGCGAGTTCCCTTGTTTTGTCAAAGATCTTAATTCCGCAATCCAGTTTCTTCACAAAGGGATTCATATCACAAACACTTCCTAAGAGGATAGTAATTCCCTCTATTAGCTGAGTCATTCTCAAACACTCTATCTATATCACTATCCATATCTTGCTTATCACCTTTATATTTTAACTCGTCGCCTTCTTCAGTGTACTTATTGATCCACTCATCAACCTCGTCCGATGAGGCTTTAAGTTCTCCCCCCCCCCCCACATTGTACGATTCATCCTCACAACTGTCCCTCGAACCCGTAGCATGAAAACCTCAACTCGCAATGTCTTTGTGTCTAGCAACCATCGAGCCCTTTCTTAAATTGTTCCCCACTTTCCTCCTGCTGTGAACCTTCTTTTGCTTGCTACTTTCAACAACAGCCACTGCTCCAACTTCACTGTAACCTACTTCTCCGACGGTGCCTACAATTTCACCAAAAACATCAATTGTGTTGAGTCCTCTACAACACTTGAACATATTCTGTACCTCACCCTCTGTTCCCAACTATTTTATACCCATCTTTCCTAGACTTTTGAACTTGAATTCCAGCTCCATGTTCTTCCATGCTTTTGCATCGCTATAAATACTTATGTAAAATCTGACTTCAACACAACTAGGGATTACATATCTGGATCAATTCCCTCCGGAACCTTTGTAAACTTGATCAAACTCATCCTACATCAATCAACCATTCAAAACATGCATAGGTGTATACTGGTCATAAAACCACGAATATTTAGAGCACCAAAATGTTCCAACTCGGGATGGCAATGAGCCGGTGGAAGGGGTGGGGAGGTACGAATTATGTACCTCGATACCCATGGCCACCTAAAATTTTTATTACACATACCTGCTCCATCACCCATGGCGGGTACAATTTTAAAATCCATCTCCGCCCCATCACTTTTGAGTCTTCCTACCCACTTCATACTCATTGTACTCATCTCAATTATATCTCCAAAATAGCTAAAATCCACTTTTTTATAGTAACTTTTATATTAAAATTAATAAATGTATTTGCATAAAAATATTATAGGTAAGATATGTGCAATATGGATAAATAGTAATTTATTTTATATGAAATTAGTGGGTATATAACAGGTTTAGTGGGGAGGGGGTGAACTAATATCTACGCCCAATTCACTACCCATGGCGGGTATGATTTTCATACACATACCCACCCCACCCCACCAAAATTACCCCCATACACGCCCCATAGGAGGAGATGCGGAACGAACCTCCACCAAAACTCACCCCCACTCCCATCCCTATTTCCAACAAACATTAGTGACACGCGATCAAGAACACACAACCAAAAAAACATAACCCTCGTTCACATGAAACATTCCAGGAAATAGAAATCCTAGTCCATTAGGGTTTGAATAAAATGATACAACCGGGTGCACAAAAACGTATTGACGACAAAGATAAACATACACAAGAACAAAATAATTGTAACCTCACCGAAAAAATTTAAGCTTTAAAAAATGGGAAAAAAACTAAAGATAATAGCTTTCATCACTCCATTTGGCCTCGATTGAAACACAAAGCGCAAAAAATACCAAATTATCTTCAATCTGCGACTATTATGAACCCTAAACTAACCAGAAATTATGGATTAAAAAGACTTTCCATTATCACTGTGCAATGGTCGCTTCTGTAAACTAAACCATTATGGGTGCCACTAATTCACCGGTACTCACTTGTTGCTGTCGGTTTCAGCAACGATCACCGGATCTCGTGAAAACTAACGCGACAAAGATGCAGATTGAGGTTTGATTTCTCCTTCACAACTCAGAGTGAAAAGGAAACGTTTTCTAAGCAGACTATGAGAGAAGAAAGATAGGGCACAAATGTTATTACTCCCTCTGTCCCAGCCATTTATGCAATTTAACTATTCATTTAGTCAATATTCCTCAACTTTGACCTCAAATTTGAATCGATAAATAAGATTGGATATTGTCATTTTTTATCTTGTTAGATTTGTAATGGCATGAATTTTTACAATATCAACTTTTTATAACATGTATTTACACACAATCATAGATATCAATGATCAAATTTTTTTGAGTCAACTGATAAAAGTCAACTTGTGCAGAATTAAAGGGGACGGAGGGAGTACACTATTTCAAAACATTCAATTTCATTTTTACTGGGGAAAAAATGTCATTTCATTTTTACCGGGGCAAAAATGTCATTTCATTTGAATCCGGTCAAGATCAAAGTTGACCAAATTTTAGGTGAGTCCAATGTCATATTTGCCCTTTCAAACAATTCGGGAGCATATCTATGCAAACACAAGGACGGAAGATAATGCATTTACTTCTAAAAAGAATGATGGCGGTTGGAACTCACAATCATGTTGACTCTGGATGGAGGCTATATAGCCCAAATAAGGGCTGGAAATGGGCCGATTTGATGGCCTACAGAATAAATGGAGTTTGGCCCACCAGTCAAATTCAAGATAGTTGTCAAGGGCCCAGATGATACGCTCAGGTGACGTGGGAGACTGGGTGCCTCATCTGTTAATTCAAAATTCGGCCCGGGACCAGAAAACGAAAAGTGACAGGCACCGGCAGAGGTTGACTGCCTAGGAGGCTAAACTCTATTCTCTAATTTGTCTCTAATCTGAATTCAAAGCCCATCCAACCCAAATCTTCTGCTCTTGGAATTTCTGTAACTTAGCCTCCATTTCCGTAAAGTGCAAATAGTCATCCTGGTACTCTTTGTTTCTTTTTTAACTCACTTTAATTTTCAACGGTTAATTTAAAAAATATCTAAAGTTTAATTAAAGGAATGGTTTCACGTGAAACAATCTAAAATTTATGTAAGGTTCTTTTTACAATTTTAACAGCATTCTAATTCCAATGATCTATCTATTATAATAAAGTAAGTTGAGTATTAGATAATATTTTATTTTTAATAATTAGGCTGAAGTTATATTTATACTAATCTATTTTATACTCTATTTATATTCTTATTCACCGATCAAAATTATTACGAAAAATCACTCCTTCATGGTATTAAAGCAAGTTATAATCCTAAACCTTAAATTTTTTTTCCGGCTCTCTCTCTCCCAGCCGACCAAATTATCACCGAATTCTGGAAAAAAATCCGTTCAAGTTTCGGCGACATTCGGCCAATCTCCGGTATTATTTAGTTCCAGTTTTCCGACATTATTTCCAGATTCCGGCGATTTTCCCAGATTCCCGGCGGTTTCCCTTTTTCATTCCAGTTTACCGGCGGCTTCCCAGGTTCCACGGCGTTCTCGGCATCATCTCCCGGCGTCATCTCCGACGTTAACTCCGGTGTGTTAGACTAAATCAGACTCCTGATTAGATTATGATTTATTCTGATTAGAGTTCTTTCCTTATTATACCTCTATTGTACTCTCTATATATTCAGATATCAATAATACAATTAATTACGGCAAATCATTCTTTCATGGTATCAGAGCTAGGTTCTGATCCTAACCCCTAAATTTTAATTCAGCGCCTCCCTCCTCTCTTTTCCGGCGAAGTTCCGGATAAATTCCGGTGAAGTTTCGGATAAATTCCAGCATCCTCCGACATCCTCCGGCGTCCTCTCAAGTCTCAATTTTCCGGGAAAATTTTCATCTTTCTCCAACGGCGGTCTCTTCCTCCGGCGAAGTCCAACAGCGGCGGCGTCCTCCGGCGAAGTCCATCGGTGGCGGCTCCTTCACCGGAGAAGAATCCCATCACATCCGGAGAAGAGCTCGTCCGATCACATCCAGCGATCTTGCGAAGAAGAAGATCGCGTCACGGAGAAGAAGAACTCGTCCGCGCGTGAAGCCACGCGCGAGTCATCTCGCGCGCCAGAAGGAAATTCCGCGCGTGAAGCCACGCGCGAGTCATATCGCGAGCCAGAAGGGAATTCCGCGCGTGAAGCCACGCGCGATTCATATCGCCAGCAGGGAATTTCTCGCGAGTTGATTCAAATTCTCGCGAGTTGATCAATTTATCGTGAGCTGAATCAGATTCTCGCGAGTTGAAGCTGTTTCTCGCGAGTTGCTCACATTCCGAAGAGTTTCTCAAATTCTCGCCAGCATCCAGTCAATTTCTGTGCCATTTTCCGGTCTTTCGCTATGGTTCATTTGGGCCCTATATCTCGGGAAGATTGCTCCACTAATTGGATTGCGGACAATGTGTTGTTTCAGGCCAGTTTGAATGGCCCCAATTGTCATTCTTCGTCACAACAGTGGATTGTTGATTCAGGTGCTACATCTCATATCATTGCTCACACCAGTCATCTTGATCAGGTACAACGTTATCGTGGTTCTGATTCTATTCTTGTTGGAAATGGTGAATCATTATCTATTTCTCACATCGGCCAATGTCATTTATCTATTTCTCTGTTAATGATGTCCTTGTGGTCCCTAAGATTACTAGAAGTTTATTGTCCATTAGTAAGCTTACTCGTGATCTACCTGTTCGTGTTATATTTGATACCGATTCATTTTCCATTGAGCACAAGCTTACAGGGGCGATAATTGGTAAAGGCCGACATCGGTCTGGTCTCTATTTTCTTGAGACTGGTGATTCCAGTTTTTTAGGTGAACTACGCTCTACAAAGCTTCATGCTTCTTTTGAGCAGTGGCACTCTCGCCTCGGTCATGTGTCTCATGATACTGTTCAGTTATTGAATCGACGGGGCCTTATTTCTGTCACTTCTGCTATGCCTGCATCTGTCAGTTGCTCTCCTTGTCAGATGGCCAAGAGTAGCCGCTTGCCCTTTTCCACTAGTGACAAGCGTGCTACTGGTTTATTGGATAAAGTACATTGTGATTTGTGGGGACCAGCTCCTGTTTCATGTGTCGGTGGTTTCTTTTATTATGCCGTTTTCATTGATGATTTCTCGCGATTCACATGGTTTCTTCCAATGCGGCATAAGTCAGATTTCTATGACACTTTTATCCAATTTCATAAATTCGTTGAGAATCAGTTTTCTGCTAGGGTTAAAATTTTTCAGACCGATGGTGGCACCGAGTTTACTAATCACCGACTTCAGGCTCATCTCATATCATGTGGCATTCATCATCAGATGTCCTCGCCTTATACACCTGCTCAGAATGGCCGGGCCAAGCGGAAGCATCGTCACATCACAGAGACTAGTCTTGCCATGCTTTTTCACTCTTCTGTGCCGCACTGTTATTGGGTGGAAGCTTTCTCCTCTGCGGTTTACATTATTAACCGTCTGCCTAGTTCAATTATGAGTGGAAAATCACCTTTTGAGGTTGTTTTTGGTCATGTGCCTGACTATACCCTCTTCCACCCGTTTGGTTGCCGTGCATTTCCATGTCTGCGTGCCACTGCTACTGATAAGTTTGCACCCCGATCCATTCCCTGTGTTTTTATTGGCTATAGCCCTCGTCACAAGGGTTTCCAGTGTCTCGACCAGACGTCTGGGCGCATCTATATCTCTCGCCATGTTCGTTTTGATGAAACTTTCTTCCCTTATGTCTCAGCTTCCACGGACAGTCGTTCAATTTCAGATCTGGAGATTTCATCATTTTTTGATGGAACTGTTACTTCATCGATTGGGCCCACCCCGCCTGTGCCTGTTCCAGCTGCCCCTCCTTCATCACCATCTTCCATCTGGACGGCTGACCTGGACCCGGCTCCTCGCCAAACGCCCACCATATCTCAGCCGCTGGCCAGCACTCCTCAGCCACCGTTTCAGCCACCGGCCACCACGTCTCAACCTGTATCGGCTATTCTTTCTCTGGTGCCTTCCGACGGCCACTCTTCGGTCAGCACAACTCGATCTTCCTCTGTGTCATCAGCTAGTTCGACTCCTCCAAATTCGCCGCCCCAGCTTCGTACTCATCGAATGGCCACTCGGTCTTTTACTGGTGCCATTCAGCGGCGGGATTATTCGAATATTATTGCTTATGGTCTCACTGCTGCACTCCTCTCTCAGACAGAGCCCACTGATTATCGCACTGGCCTTCGGGATCCAGCCTGGATTTCAGCCATGGATGATGAGATGGATGCTCTTCGTGGTCAGCACACTTGGGATTTGGTGCCTCGACCTTCAAATGTCAACATTGTTGGCTCCAAATGGGTCTATAGGCTCAAGTATCGACCAGATGGCACTATTGAGCGTCACAAAGCTAGACTTGTGGCGCAGGGTTTCTCGCAGATTCCGGGTTTTGATTTTGATCACACTTTCAGTCCTGTGGTCAAAGCCTCCACTGTTAGGACGGTTCTCGCCATAGCCACCATGCGTTCCTGGCCACTTCATCAGTTGGATGTCAAGAACGCTTTCCTTAATGGTGTTCTTGATGTTCCTGTCTACATGAAGCAGCCCGTTGGTTATCAGGATTCTGTCCATCCAGACTATGTTTGTCGTTTGAAAAAGGCCATTTATGGTCTTAAGCAGG
The DNA here is from genome assembly GCA_037428765.1 of Rubia yunnanensis. Taxonomy (NCBI): domain Eukaryota; kingdom Viridiplantae; phylum Streptophyta; class Magnoliopsida; order Gentianales; family Rubiaceae; genus Rubia; species Rubia yunnanensis. The sequence goes on along the minus strand of CM075066.1, from coordinate 69,571,099 downwards.
CTCCCCGAGCTTGGTTCCAGCGTTTCAGCAGTTATCTGACACAGATTGGTTTTCGGTGCAGCTCAGTTGATACTTCTTTGTTTGTTCTTTCGAGAGGGTCGTCATTACTGTACCTACTTGTGTATGTGGACGATATCATTCTTACAGGAAATGACTCGACTCTTCTTCGCCAGTTCATTGATCGGACACACAGAGAGTTTGCGATCAAGGATCTTGGTGCTCTTCATTACTTTCTTGGTCTTGAAGTTTCGCCTACCTCCTCAGGATTACTGCTTGGCCAAGCAAAGTATGCTCGAGATATTTTGAATCGGGCCGGTATGTCTGACGCGGCACCAGTTTCTACTCCATTTGTTGCTGGTTCTCAGCTTCACAGCTCTACCAGTCCTCCATTTCGGGATCCTACACTTTATCGTTCTCTTGTTGGTGCCCTCCAGTATCTCACCATCTCTCGCCCTGATTTGGCATTCTTGGTCAACACGGTGAGTCAGTATCTTCAGGATCCCAGAGATGACCATTTTGCTGCCGTGACTCGGATTTTGCGATATGTTCGTGGCACTCTTCATTTTGGTCTCCGGTTTTGCTCTGCTAGTACTTCTGATATGTTAGGATACTCTAATGCTGATTGGGCTCGCTGTCTGGAGACTCGTCGTTCCACTTATGGTTATGCAATTTTTCTTGGTGGGAATCTGGTTTCTTGGAGTGCCAAGAAACAGCCCACTGTTTCTCGTTCTAGCACTGAGTCTGAATACCGTGCTCTCGCCAACACTGCCTCGGAAGTGGTTTGGCTCACTCATTTGCTTCGTGATCTTCGGGTTCCACTTTCTGGTTCTCCACTGTTGTTATGCGACAATAGTAGTGCTATCTTCTTGGCTCAGAATCCAGTGGCGCACAAGCGGGCGAAGCACATCGACATCGACTATCATTTTGTTCGTGAGTTGGTGACATCCGGAAAGCTTCGCGTTGCTCATGTTCCGACTTCTCTTCAGATTGCAGACATTTTCACCAAGGGGCTCTCTCGTCCGCTGTTCGAGTTCTTCAGGTCCAAGCTGTGCATCGGCGAGCATCCGACGCTTCGCTTGAGGGGGGGTGTTAGACTAAATCAGACTCCTGATTAGATTATGATTTATTCTGATTAGAGTTCTTTCCTTATTATACCTCTATTGTACTCTCTATATATTCAGATATCAATAATACAATTAATTACGGCAAATCATTCTTTCACTGTGTTTTTTTAGATTTCAAGGCATTCCCGGCATCCTCTCGAAGCGTTATCTCCTGCGATGTCATCACCGACATCATCTCAGGCATCATCCACGGTGTTCCCTTGGCTTCATCTTCTCCGACACGACATCTCCAGCGGAGCTCTTCCATCCAACGCTTTGTTATCTCCTCTCTGCCCATTGCTGCGACGTCGCGTCTCCTACCGGCGGTCTTCGGCTCTCAGCGGCGGCGTCTACAGCATCAGCATCCTCTGCGGGGGTTTCCTTTGACGCGTAAGATCCACGCTCCCGCCACTGTCTCTCGCGTGTAAGCAACACCTGTACAACCTTTCGCGCGTGTTTCACACGCTACAGAGTCCTTGCGTGTGTCAACCACGCGCCCACAAGTTGGTCCCGCGCGTGTAACTTACCCGTTCAGCACTCCTGCGCATCTTTTCTCCATTTGTCATTGTCCAGAATGTCTTAGTTTTTGTGGTATCTTAAAATTTAAGCAATGTAGCTCCAAGTGGATAGTAGATTCTGACGCCACAAAACACATGGCATTGTTTCCTACTGCAGTTAATCATGTGACACTTTACCATGGTTCTTCATACGTTTATGTTGTCAATGGTTCTCAACTTCCTATTACTCATGTTGGTGATTCTCGAATTTCTAAATCTCTGTATCTTTATGATGTGCTTATTGTACCTGATATCACTAAAAAATTGCTTTCGATTAGCAAATTAACTCAGGATTTAAATGTTGTTGTCTGCTTTGATGATCGCTCATTTGTTATTCGGCATGAAATCACTAGGGAAACTTTAGGCCACGGCCATAGTGAAAATGGACTTTATGTTTTAAATTATGGAGCATCTGCTTTGTTATCTACCGGGGAATCAAATAAGTTGCGTGCATATTTTGAAATTTGGCATGCTAGACTTGGTCGTGTTTCGCATTCTGTTATTTCTCTTTTGCGTGCTTCTGGATCTTTATCTGTCTCATCGGTTTTGCCAAAACCTACCATTTGTGATGCATGTGAAAAAGCTAAAGGGAAACGTTTATCTTTTTAGTAAAATGATAAATGTGCTGCAAGGGTACTTGATCTAGTTCACTGTGATTTATGTAGGTCATCTTCTATTATATCTGTTGATGGTTTCTCCTACTATGACATTCCTTGATGATCATTCCCGAGTCTCATGGTTTTACCTACTTCGTTGTAAATATGATTTTTGGGATGTCTATCTCCAGTATGAGGCTTTTATGGAGAACCAGTTTTCTTCCACCCTTAAAGTGTTTCAGAGTGATGGGGGGACTGAATTCGTAAATGGTCGCTTACGCTCTCACTCTCAGACAAAAGGCCTTCATCATCAAATTTCTAGCCCGTATACTCTTGAGCAGAACGGTCGGCCTGAGTGCAAGCACTATCACATTACTGAGATGGGCTTGTCTATGTTGTACCACTCTCATGTTCCTCTCTCCCACTAACCTAACGTCTTTGCTGCAGCCGCTTATACTATAAATCGGTTGCCCACTCTGGTTCTCAGCGGACGATCACCATTTGAAGTTGTTAATGGCCGGGTTCCCATGTACACAAACTTTCATGTATTTGGTTGTTGTGTGTATCCTTATCTTCGTCCATATGCAGTTCACAAACTAACTCCTCGCAGTTTGCCCTGTATCTTTCTCGGGTACGACTCCCAGTACAAGGGTTATCGATGTTTGGACCATATGTCTAGAAAGATTTATATAACTACACATGCTTGGTTTAATGATACTTTCTTCCCTTATGTCGATGGTTCCACTTTAGTATCTCCATTCTCTCTGGATGTCTCCACGTTTTTGGATCCCGCTGATACATCAACCAATATTCCTACTTCTTCCATGGTGGCATCTCCTCCTGCTCGGCTTGTCACTTCGGTTGCCGGCCCTCTTGGCTCATCGATGTTGTCGTCCTCACTGACTACGACACCATGTTTTGTCTGCTCTAACGATTCAGACCATCCAGTCGTCGCTCGGACTCATCCTGTTCCGCTCATCCTGCCATTGACCAGCTCACCTGGTCCACCGGCCAGCCCATTTGATTCTTTGGTCACCTCACTGGCCCTTTCGTCGGCCACTTCACCGATTCCTTCGTCGGTCACCTCACCGGCCTGCTGCGACTGCTCCTTCGGTCTCTCCACCTTGGCCTCGCACACATTTCATGGCTACTCGATCGGCAACTGGAGCTATTCAGCACAAAGATTATTCTGATATCGTTGCTCATGGTCTTACTGTCGCCTTACTTGCTCAGTCAGAGCCCACGGATTACCGCACTGCTCTTGAGGATCCGGCTTGGGTTTCTTCTATGGATGACGAGATGGCAATTCTTCATGGATAGCGCACTTGGAATTTGGTGTCTCACCCATCGGACGTCAATATTGTTGGCTCCAAATGGTTTACTGGCTGAAGTATCAACAAGATGGCACTATTGAGTGTCATAAAGTTAGGCTTGTGGCACAGGGTTTCTCACAGATTCCGGGTTTTGACTTTGACCAAACTTTCAGTCCAGTGGTCAAAGCCTCCATTGTTCAGACAATCCTCGTCATAGCCACCATGCATTCCTGGCCACTTCATCAGTTTGACGTCAAGAACACTTTCCTTAATGTTGTTTTTTATGCTCCGATCTATATGAAGCAGCCTGTTGGTTATAAGGATACTGCTCATCCAGACTATATTTATCTCTTGCGAAAGACCATTTATGGTCTTAAGCAGGCTCCTCGAGCTTGGTTCCAACGCTTCAGCGGCTATCTGACACAGCTTGGTTTTCAATGCAGCTAAGTCGATACTTCTTTATTTGTTCTCTCGAGAGGTTCGTCGTTATTGTATCTACTTGTGTATGTGGATGATATCATTCTTACAAGCAACGATTCGACTCTTCTTCGTCAGTTCATTGATCGGAAACACCGAGAGTTTGCGATCAAGGATCTTAGTGCTCTACATTACTTTCTTGGTCTTGAAGTTTCGCCTACCTCCTCAGAGTTACTTCTTGGGCAAGCAAAGTATGTTAGGGATATTTTGACTCGGGAAGGTATGTCTGACGCGGCACCTATTTCTACGACATTTGTCGGTGGTTCTTAGCTACACAGATCTACCATTCCTCCGATCTGGGATCCTACACTTTATCGCTCCCTTGTTGGTGCCCTCCAGTACAACATCACTTGTCCATATTTGGCTTTCTCGGTCAACACGGTGAGCCAGTATCTTTAGGATCCAGAGATGACCATTTCGCTGCAGTGACACAGATTTTGCGGCCTGTTTGTGGCACCTTTCATTTTGGTCTTAGCTTTCGTTCTGCTAGTACTCCTGAGGTGTTAGGGTACTCTGATGCTAACTGGGCCCACTGTCTAGAGACTCGATGGTCCACTTATGGTTATGCAGTTTATCTTGGTGGAAATCTGGTTTCTTTGAGTGCCAAGAAACAACCCACTGTTTCTCACTCCAGCACTGAGTCTTAATACCGTACTCTCGCCAACACCGCTTTAGAGGTGGTTTGGATCACTCATTTGCTTTGTGATCTTAGGGTTCCGCTTTCTGGTGCTCTATTGCTGTTATGAGATAACAACAGTGATATCTTATTGGCTTAGAATCCAGTGGCGCACAAGCTGACGAAACACACTGACATTGACTATCATTTTGTTCGTGAGTTGGTGAATCTGGCAAGCTGCGCGTTGCTCATGTCCCGACTTCTCTTCAGATTGCGGGCATCTTCATCAAGGGGCTCTCTCATCCGTTGTTCGAGTTCTTCAGGTCCAAGTTGTGCTTCAGCGAGCATCTGACGCTTCGTTTGAGGGGAGGTGTTAGAATAAAGAAAGTTGATCATTAGATAAGATTTTATTCTTGATGATTAGGCCAGAGTTATATTTAGACTAGTCTACTTTGTACTCTATTTATAGTATTCTTCATTAATCAGAATCATTACGGGAAATCACTCTTTCCCTATCTCTAATAATTTTACCTGAGACTATCTTTAATTATTTTACAGGGAACTATCGCTAATAACTTTCCAGGGGCCTTTTCATCCACTTTTTTCCATCATTTTCATGCCCCCTGCTAAATGCAAAAAAAAGTTTAAAAATAAAAAAATATTGGGCAAAATACTGACATGACCCTATGTTTTGGAGGTTTGTGCTAATATGACCATGTGAAGTTGAAAAGTGCTATTGTAGCCCTATGTTTTGCATCAGAAGTGCCGATATAACCCTGTGGCACTATTCTGACATTGAATTAATAATTTTCGGCATTGACCAAACCTAAAATGACTAAAATATCCCTAGTCTTAAACCTAATAATATAATAACTAAAATACCCCTACATTCTTCTTCTTCATCTCCATGAACACAACCATGGCTGTTCCGCCGCCACCACCTCCACCGCCTACCACCGCCGGAATCTGGATTTTCATCGTCACCACCGCTTCGCCACTGGAGTTCATCGGAATCTGGCAAAATTCCTTGGGCGAACCCACTCCAATCCTCCTCCACTAGTTTGAAATTAACCCACTCCTAACTCTACGGAAATCTAGAAGCTCAAATCTAGATGCTCAGTCTGTTGAAATCCAGCAAGAACAAATTCTGATTCCAGCAAGCTCAATCTAGAAGAAAAAAAAATGTTGAAATCCAGCAATAAATCTAGCAAAATCCTGTAACACAATAACAAAATCCAGCAAAAAAATTGCGCAACAAAATTCTGATTCCATCTGTAACACAGTAAATAAAAAGCTCAATAAGGATCCTTAAATTAAGGCTGCTTGATATCATAGAAGAAGAGCAAGAAAAACCCAAATCATTTTCCAGTGAGGAGGCGTTTGTGCTGCTTCTTTAGATTTGCTCGGCTTTGCCATCCACATGTCGCAATCCTCCATCATCGGAGGCAGACGACCGATCACGTCCATGTCGGGACTTCCGAAACTACTTGACCGGGAAGCGAACGAGATAGATGAAACGCTGGAGATGAAGGAGCGGCGGGTTTCCTCGAAATCCTCATCATCGGATTCCGATGAGGCCAGGTCTGACGGAGATACGACTGGTGGACTCGAAGAAGCAGTCGCCGTCATCTTCTTCTCCGAGAGAGTCCCAGTTCATGGTCAATGTTCTTCTTTTCTCCATTGATGCACATTTCTGGAAATCAAATTAGATTGACATTGCGTTGAATTTTTTTGGAGATAAGTTTGAACTGGGGAGAATGGGGAAAACGGAGAAGTGGAAGGGAGTAAAAAAAAGGGAGATGTGCAAGCAATACTGATTCGAACCCTCTGCCACCAAGAAATTGGTGTTTTGATGTTTTTAGAAATGGGTTAGAAAGTGTAGATCTGTGAGGCTGACGTAGAGAAGGCAAAAGTCTTTTCCATTTTTTTGAATTTTTATTTTTTTAAAATATAGGGGTATAATAGTCATTTCATGTATTTCCGGCCAAAATCAGGTCAATAGGGTTATATTAGCACATTTCGGCAAAACACAGGGCTATATTAGCACTTTCAAACTTCACAGGGTCATATTAGCACAAACTCTCAAAACATAGGGTCATATGAGCACTTTACTCAAAAATATTTTTAAAATGCAAAAAATCAATTTAAAAAAACTGCAAAAATATCAGCAAAAAATAGCAGAACCTCATAAAAAAAGTCATGAAACATCAACTAAAACATGCAGCAAAAAATCTATAAAAAATCAAATAAAACAACAAAAAAATATTTTAAATTCAAATAAAAATCAACAAAAAATTGGAAAAAAAATGTCTACTACGACTAGCAAAAAAATCTACTGGAAATCATAAAAACATCAACAAAGCTAAATTGTCATTTTTGAAAAAAAAAACACTACAACAAATCAACCATATCATCAAAAAAGCTACAAACATCAACTTCTAACAAACAACGATTGAAGCACTTACAAGTTGTACTCTAAGCACCAATTTGCTTTCATAACACACACAAATTATAAAATAAGCACCTACAACCTACATTTCAAGCACTAACAAAAAATGAAAAATGTCAACGTAAGGAAAAAAACACTACAAAAAATCAATCATATCATCAAAAAAACTACAAACATCAACTCCTAACGAGCAACGATTGAAGCACTTACTAGCTGTACTCTAAGCACCAGATTGTTTTCAGAACACACACAAGTTATAAAATAAGAACCTATAACCTACATTTGAAGCACTAACAAAAAATGAAAAACATCAAACATAAGAAAAAAAACACTACGAAAAATCAACCATATCAAAAACAAAACTACAAACATCAACATTTTCACCTAAAATTCATCTAGAAAATGAAAAACATTAATACGAGAGAGAAAAAAAACTTAAAAAATCAACAAAAAAACTACGGTACCTCAAAAGTATAAATCATTCACTCTAAAAAACATAAAACATAAACAATTTTTTTATAAAAAAAAGAAATTATAAATATCAACATATATATCCCAAAAACTACTAACATCAACTCCTAACACATGAACCTCATCCGAAAAATGAAAAACGTCATCATAAGAAAAAAAAAAGATACTATAAGCATCAATTTCTATTACCACAACCTCAGCCAGAAAATAAAAAACATCAACATGAGATTTTTTTTAAAATACAAATATCAATCTGTATCACCCAAAAAGACTACAAAACATCAACTTATATCAATTAAACTTCACCGGAATAAAGAAAAACATCAATATAAGAGGGAAAAAAAGCTACAAACATCAACAAAAGCTACAGTACCTTAAGAAAAATTCCTTGAAAAAATGGACCTAGTAGGATTTGAACCTAGGTCTTTAATCTCAAAGTTTGGAGCAATAACCACTAACACCAAAGCCTCTTATTTAACATATACTCAATCAAATAATAATAAAACTCGGCATGTAAGTTAGAACATTAATTCTTCAAAAACTTCAACTTATATCAATTAAACTTTACCGGAATAATGAAAAAAATTAATATAAGAGAATAAAAAGCTACAAACATCAACAAAAAGCTACTATACCTTAAGAAAAATTCTTTAAAAAAAGGATCTAGTAGGATTTGAACCTAGATCTTTAACCTCAAAACTTAGAACAATAACCACTAACACCAAAGCCTCTTATTTAATATATACTCAATCAAATAATAATAACGTCACCATGTAAATTAGAACATAAATTCTTTAAAAATATCAAATTATATCAATTAAATTTCACCGAAATAATGAAAAACATCAATATAAGTGAAAAAAACAACAAACATCAACAAAAAGCTACAGTACCTCAAGAAAAATTTGTTTTTTAAAAAAAGGACGTAGTAGGATTTGGACCTAGGTTTTTAACCACAAAGCTTTGAGCAGTAACCACTAACACCAAAGCCTCTTACTTATCATATACTCAATCAAATAATAATAAAACTCAGCATGTAAATTAGAACATAAATTCTTCAAAAACATCAACTTTTATCTGTTAAACTTCACCGGAATAATGAAAAATATCAATATAAGAGAAAAAAAGTTACAAACATCAACAAAAAGCTACAATACCTCAAGGAAAATTCTATTAAAAAAAAGGACCTATTAGGATTTGAACCTAGGTCTTTAACCTCAAACCTTAGAGCAATAACCACTAACCCCAAAGCCTCTTATTTAACATATACTCAATAAAATACTAATAAAGCTCAACATGTAAATTAGAACATAAATTCTTCAAAAAAATCATCTTATAGCAATTAAACTTCACCGGAATAATGAAAAACATCAATATAAGAGAGAGAGAGAGAGAAAACAAACCTACAAACATGAACAAAAGCTACAGTACCTCAAGAAAAATTCTTTAAAAAAAAAGGACCTAGTAAGATTTGAACCTAGGTCTTTAACCTCAAAGCTTAGAGCAATAACCACTAACACCAAAGCCTCTTATTTAACATATACTCAATCAAATAATAATAAGTCTCTGCATGTAAATTAGAACATAAATTCTTCAAAAATATCAACTTATATCAATTAAATTTCACCAGAATAATGGAAAACTTTCAATATAAGAGGAAAAAAAGCTACAAACATCAACAAAAAGCAATGGTACCTCAAGGGAAAAAAAAGGTACAGTACCTCAAGAAAAATTCTTTAAAAAAGTGGACCTAGTTGGATTTTATCCTAGGTCTTTAACCTCTAACCACTAACACCAAAGCCTCTTATCTAATATATACTCAATCAAATAATAATAAAACTCAGCATGTAAATTAGAAGATAAATTCTTCAAAAACATGTCCTACTGGGATTCCAACCCCAGACCTCCAGCCCCAACCACAAAGTACTAACCACTAGACATGAGAACCTTTATTGATCATTTACTCAGACAAACAAGTATTAAACCTCATAATATCTCTTTAAAAAAATAAAACACAAAATTAAACCTCACCTCTCATGAGTAGAAGCTCAGCTGTCGGTCTTTGTTGCCTTAGGCCGTGCGTGAAACCACACTCATCGCTATCTACCTTCGGGAGTGTGCATCTCACGTGCCTCCTTCATTCGCATCTGCTTCCCCGACTTTGTGCTCCTTCATCGTCGTCAATCATCAACAGTGGCGCTAACTTCAATCCTCAACAACGGCACCATTGATGAGCCTCGGAGCCAATTCAAGTCAAGGCTCAATAATTTACACCGGTGGAGAGTCAAAGTTTTCGATTCGATTCAAGTCAAAGCTTACGATCAGACCTGAAACCCTAGAACTTCTGCATCGTTGCAGCGAGGGAATCACGAAGAAGAAGGCCAGAGATTTTTTGAGAAGAAAACTATCGACAAGGCCACTGCCGATCGAAGGAGGAGGCTAAAGTATTTCGATCGGAGATTTTACTGAAACCCTAGAACATCGCTTCCGCTGGGGAATCACGAGCTCAGATCCGCCGACATCCTCTGTGAACTTCCACCGGGTGAGCGATCGAAGGAAGAGGAGGAAAACTGGCGAAAATCTAGCAGAATCCGGCAATAACTGTCGGCCGGTGGCAGTTTTCGATTGGCGGAGGCAGTTTCCGATCGGTTGAAGTAAAAAATTAAAAATGGAAGTTTTGCAATTTTCATAATATATAGTATTTCGATAATTGCACAGTAGACCCCTAAATTTATCAGCATATTTTTAAAAAATCCCACCCCGAAAGTCATATTTATATTAATTTCATAATAGGGTCTGCCTAAAGTTTAGGCTGCCTAAAGTAAGACTTTGTGTTAATAAAATTTGTGAAAAGTTAATATTTGAAAATGTATGTTATAATTATTGTTGTCAATCTCTAACCCAAACCGAGGACCCAATACAAACCGACATGACCAAACTCAACAAAAACTGAATTCTGACCTGAGAAATATCATCCCAAACCCAACACGATTGAACTCTACCTGAAACCCAAATCCGACCCAAGAAATATCGACCCAAACCTGAACCCGACATGACCGAATTCTACCCGAAACCCGAATCTGACTCGAGAAATATTGACCCAAACCCAAACTCGACACGACCAAACTCAACCCAAAACCTGATTTTGACATGTGATAGATCGACTCGAACCTGCACCCAACACAGCCAAACTCAACCCGAAACCTGAATCTAAATTTTGTATCTAAATTTAATAGCTGATAAAATTATTAGTTTTTATCAAAATTTAATTATTTTTTTATCAAAATTTATAGAGAATGTCAATTAAGGTTGACCTTTAGTTAGTTAAAGTCAAACTATTTCATTAGTGTTATATACGAAAGTTAAGTAGGGGTTCACCTTTGATAAATTAGACTAACATTTTCATTAGCAGTAATACATAGAAAGTCAAGTAAGGGTTGACCGATGATTAGTAAAAATTAACATTTTCATAAGGTATTATGCATGGAAAGTCAAGTAAGTATTGATCATTAAAGAGTTAAATAGTCTAACCTTAGTTATTATTTGTTATCATTTGATAGTTAAGTGAATGTTGACCTTTCTTTAGTTAAAGTCAAAACATTTCATTAGTGTTTATATAAGGAAAGTAAGGTAAGAGTTTACCTTTAATAACTTAAAGTCAAACATTTTCATTACTATTTATATATAAAGTCAAGCAAGGGCTGACTGTTGATTAGTTAAAGTCAACTTAGTTATTAGTGTTTATGTCTAAAAACTCATGTAAGAGTTGACTGTTTAACAACTAAAGTCAACTTAGTTATTAGCATTTTATATATACTAAGTTAAGTAAAAGATTGACAGTTGATTAGTTAAAGTCAACTTAGTTATTAGTGTTACATATAAAAGTCAAGTACGGGTTGATTAATGTTTAGTTAAAGTCAATATGTAGTGTGTCCATATATAGAATGCCAAGTGAGGGTTGACCGTTGATTTTTTAAATCCAATCCTTAGTTATTAGATTTTATATATAGAAAGTCAAGTAAGGTAAATCGTTGATTAGTTAAAGTCAATTCTTAGTTATTTGTGTTTATATATAGAAAGTCAAGTAAAGGTTGACAGTTGATAAGTTAAAGTCAAATATTTTCATTGGTATTTATATATACGAAGCCAAGTAAGGGTTGACCATTAATTAGTTAAATTTATCTTAGTTATTAGTGTTTTAATATAAAAAAAGTCAAGTAAGGTAAATAGTTGATTAATTTAAGTCAATTCTTAGTTATTATTGTTTATATATAGAAAGTCATGTAAAGACTTACCGTTGATAAGTTAAATTCAAATATTTTCATTCGTAATTCTATACACAAAGTCTATTGAGGGTTGATCATTGATTATTTAAATTTATCTTAGTTATTAGGACTTTTATACAGAAAGTCAAGTAAGAGTTGAATGTTGATTAGTAAAAGTCAACTTAGTTATTAGTGTTTATATATAGAAAGTCAAGTAAGGGCTAACCGTTGCTTATTTAGCCTCAAATTAGTTATTAGTGTTTACATATAGAAAGTCAAGTAGGGGCTGGCCGTTGTTTAGTTAAAATCAATCATAAGTTACTAGTGCTTATATATAGAAAGTCAAGTAAGGGTTGACCGTTGATTGGTTAAAGTCAATCCTTGGTTATTAGTGTTTATATATTGAAAGTCAACTATGCACTGTCTGTTGGTTAGTTAGAGTCAAATATTTCATTCGTATTTATATATAGTAAGTCAAGTAAGGGTTGAACGTTGATTAGTTAAACTCATCTTAGTTTAGTATTTTAAATAAAAATTCAACTAAGGTTGAGTGTTTATTAGTTAAAGTCAAGCATGTTAACTCATAATTATATATACTAGCACAAATAAGGGTTGACCTTTTTTGTTTAAAATTAACTTAGTTATTAATGTTTATATATACAAAGTCAAGTAAGGGTTGACCGACAGTAACCCAACCCAAAAATAACCCGATCTAATCCAACTCAACCCAACCTAACCCGAGAAAAAAAATTACACGAAAATAACCCAACATGACAATAACCCGACACGACCCGAAGAAAAAACTGACCCATTTCAAATTGACACGAAAACAACCCGACTCAACCTAACCGGGCCCTAGAAAAAAAATCTGACACGTTTCAACCCGACACGACAGTGACCCGACACCACCCGATAACTAAAAATCGACTCATTTTCAACCCAACATGTTTTAATCGAAACTGTTTCCAACTTGACAAGAATCCAACACGATTACCTGAACTGACACCACTAGTTATAATGAATCTAACAAGATATCACTTGATAGTGTTTATATTTATACACAAAAGCAATTTTATAGTCAAAGTTATTTTTTTAATACTAAAGTAATAGCACAAAGTTTTGTGTTAGCCAGCCTAAACTTTAGGCTGGAGATTATTATGCAATTATAAGAAGTTTCATTTGGAATGGTTTTCATTTTATTTTAAATATGCTGATAAATCTAGAGACCTATGGTGGAATTAACTAAATACTATATATATCACCAAAATATCCAAAATTTTCATTTTTATTTTTTCCTCACCCTCCAATCGGAAACCGCTCCTCCCACCGGCAACTGCCTCCGGCCGACGGTTATTACCGGCTTTCTGCCGGATTTTGCCAACTTTTTGTACTCCTCCGCCAGATTTTTGCACACCTCTGCCAACTCTGCCGATGTTTCTTCTTCTTCTGGTTTAAATCATCTTTTTGCGTTAAGCTCTGGAAAGTCCGGTGAGGCCTAAGTTGAGATCTGGAAATCGATGCCTCCGGATTCGACGATGGTGCTTCGATCGACGATGATGGTGCTTCGATCAACGAAGACGACACTTTGATCGAAGACGACAGTGCTTCGATCCACGATAATGGCGCTTCGATCGACAAAGATGCCACTTCGATCGAAGACGATGGTGGTGGAATCCAATACGCGATGGCAGAGGTGCTGCAACGACAACGATGGAGGAGCGCTGCGACGATGGAGGAGTACTGCAATGATGGAAACACGATGAAGAAAAAAGATGCATGAGATACACGCGCCTGAAGGATGAAGATGATGCGTGTGCATCACACGCGCTATCGGAGGTACGACGGCGACAGATTGCAAGAGCGACAGACGGAAATGATGGTGGCAGAGCAGAGCTTCGGCGTCTGAGAGGTGAGGCTTGATTTTGTGCTTTATTTTTTTCGAAGAGATGCTAAGGTATAATATTTATTTGGCTAAGCTTGTTGTCATTAATGATTGTTCAATCTAGTGTTTAGTACCTTGGTTTTGAGGTTAGAGGTCTTGAGTTCGAATCTCACTTATGACTTTTATTTTGAAGAATTTATGTTCTTGATGTATATACTGAGGTTTAATATTATTTGACTGATTGTTTGTATAGTAAGAGCATTTGGTGCAGTGGATATTTCTTTAGGCTTTGAGGTTCGTGATCCAGGTTCGAATCTCACTAGATCTTTTTTTTAAAGAATTTTTATTCTTGATGTACAGTAGCTTTTTATTGATATTTGTAGCCTTTTCTTCTCTTATGTTGATGTTTTTCATTATAACTAGTGGGCTTTAATTGAGGTTTTGCATTTTATTTGGGTGATGTGGATTTTTTTATTATTGAGATATTGTAGCTTTTTGTTGATTTTTTTGTAGCTTTTTTCTCTTATGTTGATGTTTTTCATTATTCTGGTGAGATTTAATTGATAGTGTTGAGGTTTTGTAGTTTTTTGGGTAATATGGATTGATATTTGTAATTTTTTTTCTCATGTTGAGATTTTTTATTTTCCGGCTGTGGTTTTGGTAATATAAGTTAATGTTTGTAGTGTTTTTTTCTTACATTGATGTTTTTCATTTTCCGGATGAGGTTCTGGTGTTAGAAGTTGATGTTTGTAGTTTTTTATTTTAAAAAAATGTTGATTTTTATGATTTTCAGAGTGTATAATTTATACTCTTGAGGTACCGTAGCTTTTTTGCTGATGTTTTTTGTTTTTTCTCTCATGTTGATATTTTTCATTTTCTAGATGAGTTTTAGGAGATAGGGGTTGATGTTTGTAGCTTTTTTAATGATATGAGTGATTTTTCGTAGTTTTTCCCCTTATGTTGACGTTTTACATTTTTGTTAGTGCTTCAAATGTAGGTTATAAGTGCTTCTTTTATAACTTGTGTGTGTTATGAAAACAAATTGGTGCTTAGAGTACAGCTTGTAAGTGCTTCAATCGTTGCTTGTAAATGCTTCAATTGTTGCTTGTGAGTGCTTCAATCGTTGCTTGTTAGGAGTTGATGTTTGTAGGAGTTAAAGTTTGTAGCTTTTTTGATGATATGGTTGTTTTTTGTAGAGTTTTCTTTCCTTACATTGAAGTTTTTCATTTTTTGTTAGTGCTTCAAATGTAGGTTGTAGGTGCTTATTTTATAGAGCAAAGTGCATATATAACCCTACATAATTGACGAAAGTGCAGTTACAACCCTGCCATAATTGAAAGTGCAAATATAACCCTAGATATTTAGGTTATATTCAAATATAACATTTCCGGCAGTTGGAAGTTGGAATACACTGAAAAGACTATTTTCCCCTCTGTAAACAAGAAAAATAACAAAAAAAGCATTGGAATTATATTTTTTTAAAATAAGAGCACCCGCAGGTGAGGGATATGTATTAGGTTCCCCAGGTCTTTTAATCAACAGCAAAAGAAAATCTTACATCATGTGATTGATTCATGACCATTAAGGCAACATCGTTGCCTCCAAAAGTCCTACAGCTAAACTATAATTTCGGATGACTATACAAAGGTGATCCTAACAGTTTTGCAGTTGCGATCCAAAGGGGAGAATCTCCACCCCTCGTGTTAATTCTCTCCCTTGGCCAGGCAACTGCAAAGAAAGAGATTCCCAAGGTAATCCTAAACATTTCGAGTACCAGAAAAGGAAAATGAAGAACTTAGAGCTGAATTTAGCTGCCTCCAAGAAGTGATATGAAACATTGCAGCATCCATGAAGTCCTTGTTCAGATTTGCTGGGAGGCTGTGAGCATCCGCATGTGTGGAAACTGGTTCCGCAAGAGTGCTGTCCAAGTGGTGAGTAGAGCTGCATACAAATGTAATAACAATCAGCAGTATCATGTCCTATGAAAGCTCTATTTTATACTTCTAATATGAGGAACCTGCTGCATATCTAACGAAATGAGTCCCCTAATTTGTGGTGGCAAATTATAAAGGTTGAGAGGCTGGTTATGAGAAGAGTGGTGTTTTGCTATTGCATTCGCCACAGAGTTACATTCTCTGTATATGTGTCTTAGATCAGCTCCCTGAAGTAATTTGTTAATCTTATAAGCCAAATTGAAATGATTCCACTTTGATGAGTATGGATTTAGGATCATTTTAGTGGCAGAGAGTGAGTCAGACTCAATTGTTAAGGGGCTGTGTCTATGTGGAAAAGATTGAACAGCTACCAGAATAGCTAGAAGCTCAGCATGAAGAGGAGACTCTGCCTCAATTGAGATAGACTTAACAAGAAGAGGGCTACCTGAACTGTCCCTAACAATGATCCCAACAGCAGATGTATGAGGAAACCAAGATGCGTCAGTATTCATTTTTATGGAATTAACCATAGGCTTTTCCCACCAGACTGAGCACAGGTTTGGTTTGGGGGGAGGTCTATGAGGGGGAAGAGGATTTCTAAATGTCATAGGAATTGCAGTAGAGGGGTTCATCTTTGCAGGATAAGAGTATAAGGATAGTTTAAGAAGCTCAGATATCTCTTTGCATATTAGATCAGCAGAGAATGGAACCTGGTCAAAAAAATATCTATTCCTAGCCTTCCAAAGCCCCCAACAAATAAGAGATGGGAGCAATTTACAGATCTGTTGCATGCTCTTGGTTAAATCTGGGCAGTACCAACAGGAGTAAAATCTTTGAGACAGAGATTGGTGCTCAGAGAAATGAAGGTCTATTAGAGAAGTCATTTTACTCCATATTAATTTAGCCAGTGTACAGGAAATAAAAAAGTGATCAATAGAATCAGAGTGGCAACACACAGGGCATTTAGAAGCCAAACTAAATCCACAGGTTATCAGAACATTATCAAAAGGAAGGAAAGAATGTAGCAACTTCCAGGTTAAAATTGAAACCTTTTTTTGTAGCATTACATTCCACACATTTTTGGAGATGGGGAAGTTACCTGTATAGTTCATGATGGTATAATAAGCTGACTTAAAAGAAAAGGCCCCCGTAGTATTGTGTTTCCAAATGATCCTGTCATCTCTATCTTCCACCAGTTCAGCATCCTGCAAAAATAATGCAGTATCATTGTCTAGGTAGGGAAAGATTTGCACAAGAATATCAGTTTTATCTCTAATGAATTCAGATATTGTGTACTGCATAAAGGACTGTATTACATTGCTTGGGATCTTGTGAATCAGTGGTCCCGTAGGGGCACCAGTTAGATGTCCAAGCATTACAAGCACCTCTACCATGTATAATCAGAGAATTTTCTTCAGCAATGGAGTTGATGTTACAGATTCTTTTCCATGTAGTAGAGGTTCTGTATGATTCAGGCAAAGACCAAAGCAGTTTTGACCATAGAGTTTGGCCCAACTGGCTTTTCCACCAAAGCTTAAGGGAACAAGCATCTATTATGCCCCTAATAGATCTAAAGCCTAGGCCATTTAGAGATGTTGGCTTAGATAAGTCAGACCATTTTTTCCATGTTTTATTTCTCTTCCCATCAGTTTCTCCCCAAAAGAACTTAGCCAATTTTTTTTCAAACAATCTGATTATATATTTTGTGGGGTAAGTCACTGCCCATAGATGCTGAGGTATAGAATATAAGCAACTCTTGATCAAAATTAATTTTCCCCCCGAGCTTAACCACTTGTTTTTCCAGTTTTTCAGCTTGTTATCAACTCTTTCCATTAAAGGGTGGAAATATCTATTTAAAGTTCGACCCTTAAAAATTGGGCAGCCAAGATATTGAAATGGAAAGGTTCCCTGTTTCATTTTCAGTACTGATTTCATCTGATTTAATTTAACACTGGTGGCTCACTTACTTAAATAAAAATCCGATTTGTGGAAATTGAATTTTTGGCCAGAGGTAAGTTCAAACGACCAAAAGTTATAATCCTACCTCTAAATCGACCAAAAGTTAATAACGAAACACCAATCCTCTTCTTTCGAGTTCCGACACAAAACAAAAAAAAATGAAAATCGGGTCATTCTCAAGATTTTCATACCAAAGATTGTAGCAGGAAAGCATCGGACCGGATGATGAAGAACTGATCAACCAAATTAGGAAACTGGGCTAAGCTCTACCTTCAAGCTGAGAAGGTTGGTCCATTTGAAGAGGAGGCTGAAGGTGAAGATACATAGCTTGAAGAGATTCCGAAAAAGGAAAGCTATGGTGGTTAGGATTGGGTGGCACAAAATAGTGAGAAGATTGAAGGAGATCCGGTCTCATTTTGGGGATCAGGGTTATCTTTCGTTTTCATTCCCCCAATTTCTCCCAATTTCTCCATTTTCATTCTCCCGTGTTTCTTCTTATCTTCTCCATTTTATGGCCTCGTCGCCGGTGATTTGTGGGGATGGGTCTCAATTTTCTAGCGCCTGGCTGAGCGACACTTGAAATCATGACCGATAGAGGCGGATGTGGGTTTAGGTGGTGGAGGAGGGAAGAATGGTGGTGGCGGGTCTCGGGTGGTGGTGGGTTTGGTGTTAGCGAGTGTTAGGTGGTGGGGCGGGATAAACAGAGGTTGGGTGGTGGGGGGCTTTGGTGGTGGTGGTGGGCTCAAATAGGTTTCATTGCTTGGCTCAATGTCTCAATTTTCCTATGAGGTGGGGCCAATAACAACGGTGGTTAAGTGGCACCGTCTTTATTGGTGAGATTAGGGGAATGGACGAGCGGGTGGTGGTGGAGACTGGCGGGTGGTGGTGGTGGCCTGACAGTGAAGGTGGAACTAGACGGGTGGGGGTGGTGGTGGTGGTGGTTAGCAGAGAGGCCAGAATTTTCCTTCTCATTTAAGGCTTGGAGCAAAAAGGGTATTTTAGTCTTTTCAATTGGTCAATGGTCGAAATTTGTTAGACATTGGAATTATAATCCTACCCCTAAATCGACCAAAAGATAATAAAGAAACACCAATCCTCTTCTTTTAAGTTTCGACACAAGTAGCAGGAAAGCATCGGGCTGGATGATGAAGAACTGATCAACCAAATCGGGAAACTAAGGCTGAGCTCCACCTTCAGGCTGAGAAGGTCGGTCCGTTTGAAGAGAAGGCTAAAGGTGAAGATACTAAGTTTGAAGAGATTTCTAAAAAGGAAAGCTAAAATGGTTAGGATTGGGTGGCGTAAAATAGTGAGGAGATTGAAGGAGAGCCACTCTCATTTCGAGGATCAAGGTTATCTTTCATTTTATTCTCCCAATTTCTCCATTTTTATTCTCCCATATTTCTTCTCATCTTCTCCGTTTTATGGCCTCGGCGTCGGTGATTTTTAGGGGTGGTGGTATAAATTTTCTGGCGCTTGGCTGAGCGGCGCTGGAAATCGTGACCGATGGTGGCAGAAGTGAGTTTAGGTGGCGGAGAAGGGGAAAATGGTGGTAGGTTTGGTAGCGGAGGAGGGAATATTGGTGGCGGAGGTGGATTTAGGTGGCGGAGGAGGGAAGAATGGTGTGTGGGGGGGGGAAGAATGGTGGTGGGTTTGGTGGCGGAGGAGGGAAGAATGGTGGTGGGTTTGGTGTTGGCAGGGCTTAGGTGGCAGGGTAGGGCTGAAAAAGGTCAGGTAGTGGCAGGGCTTTGGTGGTGGTTGTGGGTTCTTGTGGGTTCCGTTGGCCCGACGTCTTAATTTTTTGGTGAGGTGGGGCTAATAACCTCGGTGGTTGAGCGGTGCTGTCTTCGTTGGAGAGATTGGGGGAATGGTCGAGTGGGTGATGGTGGAGCAGGCATTGATGTCGGAGGTGGCGGGCTGGTGAGATTGGGGGAATGGACGAGCGGGTGATGGTGGAGCCTGGTGGGTGGTGGTGGTGGTCTGGCGGTAGAGGTGGAACTAGGCGGGTGGGGTGGTGCTGGTGGTTGGTGAAGATGGCAGAATTGTCCTAGCTTGGGGCAGAAGGGTATTTTAGTCTTTTCAATTGGGTTAATGGCCGAAATTCATTAGTCAATACCGGAATCATGGTCGGAGGGTTATATTTGTACTTTCATTCAATAGTCAGGCTTGTTTTTGCATTAAAGAATAATTGAGGGTTATATCCGCACTTTCTTCAAATATAGGGTTATATTTGCACATTACCCTATTTTATAACTTGTGTGTGTTATGAAATCAAATTGGCGCTTAGGGTAGAACTTGTAAGTCCTTCAATCGTTGCTTGTAAGTGGTTCAATCGTTGCTTGTAAGTGGTTCAATCGTTGCTTGGGTGATGTAGGTTGATGTTTGTAGGTTTTTTTTTTTTAAAAAGACAATTTAGTTTTGTTGATGTTTTTATGATTTCCAGTTGATTTTTGTTAGTCGTAGTCGACTTTTTTTTTCAAATTTTTGTTGATTTTAATTTGAATATATATGTATTGTTGTTTTATTTAGTTTTTTAAATATATTTTTTCTGAAGTTTTGAAGTTGACGTGTTATAATTTTTTGTTGATGTTCTACTATATTTTGTTGATGTTGCTGCGGTTTTAATTGATTTTTTGCATTTTTAAAACATTTTTTTTAAAAAAATTGAATGATTTTTGCAGATTGCAGGTGACGGAAAAATCATGGGAAAAATTGGATGAAAAAGCCCCTTGGAAAGTTATTATTGATAGGTCCTTGTAAAATAATTAGAGATAGGTCCCTATAAAATTATTAGAGATATGTCCCTGGAGCTAGAATATTATTAGAATTGTAGAAAGACATCTGGCTAAAGTTTAGGCTGCCTCACATGAGACCATCTCAAGTAATACTCCATCTGTCCCAACTCAAATTGCACAGAATTTTTTTCACGCTCATCAAGAAAATTGTATAAACGTTAATATGTATAACCACGTATAATAACGGCAAACAAAAAGTTACTTTTGAAAAATTACTTGTTACGACGAATCTAACCATATAACATATAATAGTACTTTTATTTATATATCTATTTAAATATGTAATCAAAATTGGACAGTAAATTGTAATATAAAGTGAACTGTGCAGTTTAATCTGAAACAGAGGAAGTAATTAATTACAAATTGAAATGGACAAAACGAGAATAAGACATGACTAACGAGAATAACCACTTGGCCACCAATCACATTGGTAAAACTTGATAAATTTAAAACATTTGTAGCTAAAGGATAACTGCAATACTCTCTCTCCCCCCATAAAGTTTGTATTTTCTTTTTTCATGGATATTTATGTATGTTGATATGATATAAAGAAATTACGTGATTAAAATGAAGTGGCCAAATTTTAATCATAAATTTCAACTTAAATTAGGAATTAGAAAATTTTAGCTGGAACATATAAAAATGAAAAATAAAATCTTACGCAGGACGAAATGGAGTAGAATTTATAATTATATTGTAATCATAGAACAGGAGTCATTAATCATCACACATAGAAACTTGAACAAATCATTTTAGTTTGAAAGATTTTAGATATCCTTTTGCTCCCTTTGCTTCCCGTACTATTACATAAAAGAATAAATTGCATTCATCCCCTCCCCCAAATTCGTTATTTAATGCACATGTACTCTTATTTCTTGCTTAATACATATATATCTCTCAGTTTTTTAAACGCCAGTTTTTAACTATAAGGATATCTAAGCACTTTCAAAAAATAGGAAGGCGTATATGCTCACTTTTTTTGAAAAATTCAAGAGGTATGTGTACACTTTTAAAAATTGAAGGTATATATACACTAAACAAAAAAAGTTCGGGTATAAATGCATTTAATTCTACAGGGAAAGATCACCTTTTTCAATAAAAACCAAACCAGCGTAACAGAACAATTAACAAAAAGGCTAAAGATATACTATTCTAATTCGGTTTCTCACACAAAGTGATTTAAAGAAATAACCAAATTTTTTATTACGTGATCACTTTTATTCATGTTTCATACTTCTCTGAATTCGGTTTCTCATCTTCTGTAAATTTTTTATTGTATGTTTAGTGTACCACATTGTTAGTCATAATATGTCAATTTTGAAGAAGCAGTCATCGATTCTCCCGAGTGGTCACAATTGCCTCGAGATATTAATGACAAGGAAGGCTTTTTTGTTATGCACAAGATTGCCCTTTCTTGCTGCCATGGGGTCGACCTGTGAACAAGGAAACTCAATGGGAACCAAAAACGGGCGGTACCGCATTGGGCAGAAGATGATCCAAAAAGCGAAGGCTCGCCCAGCTGAAGGAAGGGGTTTTGGAAGCTTACCTTATTATTAAAAGGGGAAAGGGACAACCTCTCTTACTAATAATAAGAAGGGGTATTTTTATCATACTATAAAATTTTACTTTTTAGAAACTACATGTTACGAAAAATCTAAAACCATCTCACATTATGTCCGTTATTGTATGCAATTAATGTTATTAATGGTTATACATGCTTTGAAAAATTTTGCAGTCAAACGGAGCCAATGTTAAATTCTCGGAGGGAGTATCTTAACACACAAATCAGTATCTTAGCACACAGATCATATTGTTTTGATTTGAATGCCCTTGTTATTTATGTATGATTCAAACGGGTTTGAATTAAATTTCAAATTAATAAAATAACAATATTAAATATGTTTTTTGAACTAAGTAACTTTCATTTCAAAATTTTAACATTTATATCATCTCTTTCCTTGCATAAACTATTAACTATCTAGCACAATGCATTCTCAATTTAGGTTTTAACCATGTTCTAGCTACTATACACTCAATAACATCTCTAACCATTAAGTTCTCCCAGTTTTTGCTAAAGCAAGCCTTATTCCTCCATCCCCATATTCTTTAAAATTGTTTCTGCAGTAGCCATTTTAAGCAAACAGTTTCTCCTGCCCTTTCCTTCCTTTTTTGCACCAGTCATCATGATTTTGCCCCCCGGCTTATTGGTTTTCTTTTGATCCTCAGTCATCCCAGAATTGAGCCCCAAATTTTGCTGGTCTGCTCACATTCATAAAACATATGCTTCAAGGATTCATCATACTCACAAAACATACATTTAGCTTCTACTTGTAGCCCAAGTCTTTTCAATCGATCCTTTGTAGCAAGCCTCTCATGGAAAACCATCCACATACAGAATTTCATCCACATACAGAATTTAGCCCTCGGCCTAGCATAATTTCTATATAGCACTGCCCTCCATTGCATTTTTTCCCGCTTGTTTCTGACTACTCTATAGAATTTCTTCGGGAAATTTCACAGATTTTTTTTAAAATATTACTTGAGGACGCATTCAGTGAATGCATCCTCTCCTTTTTTTTTTCCCCGTTAATTTCTTGAATTTTTCTATAGGTATTTACACGTGGATGAGGACGCATTCAGTGAATGTGTCCTCCAATCCCTGTTAAAAATCATAATTTTCCTCCCAGGCTCGTCATAATACTTTTGTAATTATACAGTATGCCATGTATTTATTAGCAAATTTTTTTAAAAAACTCCATCCCAATTTTGAATTTATAATAATAACAGAGTAAACTCTTGCCTAAAATTTAGACTACCTAAAGTAAACTTTGTGTTAAGTATTTTGATTTAAAATGATATTACTAACAATATTCTCAATCATGATAATTAAATTTCATCTATTTTAGTTATTTTGATTTAAGAATAATTAATAAATTATATATTTTACTGATTAAAATTCCTTATTTTATATTGAGGTCTTAATTAATAAAATGTGGGACTACACTACAAAAAAATTATATATATATATATATATATATATATATATATATATATATATCTGTGTGTGTGTGTTAAATTCAATACCCATTTTCAAGAAATTATAGAATTCAAACAGTATTTAAATAAATATATCAATATAAATTAAGAAAAATTAAAAATAATAAAAAATCCGAGGACGCATTCTATGAATGCGTCCTCTAAACGATCTGGTTTAAAAAAAATAAAAAATTATGAGGATGCATTCATAGAATGCATCCTCTAAAAATAGTTCAAAAAAAAAAATCAGTGAGGACGCATTCAGTGAATGCGTCCTCTACATTTGTGTCCATCACCCACCACATACATATATTGCATCCGAAAATTTACTGTTCAGCACCAAAGAATCAAAAACTCGAATTTTCTTCACACTGAATTTCATACTCTTCATCTGCTTATTCGATTCCCCAATTTCCTTCACCTTATCCCTACATTTAGCAATACTCTTGATCACCCAGGAACATCTTTGGGGAACACAATACTCATCACATCACCATCATGTATATAGTATTCATGAATCCATCTAATCCAAAGTCTATCAACCTGCTCACATGAGTTCCAAGGTAACTTCAACACGTTTGCTCTATTAAATTTCCTTAAAGAATTCAAAGTCATACCTTAAATTTCATTTTCTTCACAAACCTTCTCACGTGCAATGGGTGCCTTTCTTGTCATCGTATCCCTTCCAATCCAAAAGAAATATCTACATAATACTTCCACATGCTTCATGATAGCCTTAGGTAAAGGGAAACTATGTATCCAGAAACTAGCAATAGCAAATAAAACACTGTAAATCAGTTGTAACCCTTCATAATTAAGTGTTCTAGCACTCCAGTGTTTCGGTTTACCAATCATTCTTTCAATCCGAGGTTGACAGGTTAATAGATAGGGCTTCTTACTAGTTAGAGGGACACCCAAAGACCTAAAATGTAACCTGCCTTCCTCAATACTCGTGCATTTAGTGATTTTCTTCTTTACCTCTTCTGTCACAACACCAAAAAATACCTTACATTTAGCCTCATTAACCTTGAGCCCTGTTGAATCAGCACAAACTCTGTATGCGTCCATTAGAGCTTTAGCTGACTTCAAATCACCCTTTTGTCAATAAGGGTACATCATCAACAAAACTCAGGTTAATCAGCCACGGTTTTTCACATTTTGCATGATATTTAAATTCATTGTTCTCCCTAAGAGTTTGCATACATCTACTCATGTATTCTATTACCAACACAAAGAGTGAGGGGAAATAGGATCCCATTGACTCATTCATCTGTTTGCTTTAATCGGTTTTGTGTAACTTCCATTGATCATGTATTTGAAGGACACTGTCTTTACACATATCATTGTCCACCATACAAACCTACTAGGGATCTCAATCTATTTCATTATTTCCTTTAAAGAGTTCTAGTCCACGTTGTCATTGCCTTTTGGATATCCATTTTGTTGGTATGCCTTGAATACGTATAGCATGTCCTCTGTTTGGGCTGTTATTGGCATTCTGTCTCCTGTTCTGGTTTGGGCCAGATTGTTTCTGGGCCCAAAGCCATTAGGGTTTAAGGTTGAGAGGACTATATATATAGTGCCTCGTCTTTTATTGTAACCTGTAAGAGATAGGATTGGTAGAGAGTAGGAAATATGTAATTCTGGCCTTTTCTCTCTAGTGAAATCCGATCTTGGTCGGCCATGGATGTAGCCAATTGGTGAACCACGTAAAAATCTCGGTGTCTTATTTTTCGTTTTATTTTCTTTGCTTGTTCTTTCTCGGGTATTCCGCACAACAAACTAGTATCAGAGCTTCTGGTTAGATCCGTGGTGGGTCTATCAGATTTTTGGGTTTATCAGATCTGGGGTGGTCAGATCTCTAATCTGATCGGAGAGAAAGATGGCTGCGGTGAACGTGAAGGTAGACAAGTTTACCGAGAGGAACAGCTTCAGTTTATGGCAGATCAAGATGCAAGCTTTGTTGAAGCAACAAGGGTTGTGGACGCCGCTGACGAAAGGGTTCTCGGTCGTTGGCACTTCGGACATGGTGGGTCTGGAAGAAAAGGTGCATTCAACAATTATGCTGTGTCTCGCGGATGAAGTCATCACTGAGGTCTCGGATCAAGAGACTGCTGTGGAGCTGTGGTTGAAGTTGGAGAGCTTGTACATGACGAAGTCTCTGACGAATTGCTTCTGAAACAACGTCTATTTGGTCTCCAAATGGAGGAAGGTACGCAACTCAGAGATCATCTAGAGTAATTGAATACTTTGTTATTAGAACTGCGAAATATAGATGTGAAAATTAATGATGAGGATGCTGCTTTGATATTGTTAGTATCTCTACCACTTTCATATGAGAACTTTGTTCAGTCATTTATTGTTAGGAAAGATTCTGTGTCTTTGGAGGAAGTTAGATCCTCTCTTCATAGAAGGGAGTTGCGTCATAGTGCTAGCAGTTCAGGAACAGATAATCAGGCATCTGGCTTGTTTACTAGTTGCGATAAGGGAAAGGGAAATGGCGGAAAGAAAAGAGGTAAGAAGTCAAAGGTTCTCAAGCCCGGTGATATCTGTAGGTACTGTAAGGAGAAGGGACATTGGAAAAATGAGTGTCCAAAGAAGTTGATGATGAAGCAATCAGGAAACAAATAGGGTTCTGCTGCTCTAGCGGAAGGAGACTTTGATTCAGAAGAGGATATTGCTCTGGTTGCTGCTGGACACACTCATCACTCCGATGTGTGGTTCCTAGATTCTAGGGCATCCTACCACATTTGTCCAAGGAGAGAGTGGTTTTTGACTTATAAGCAGGCAGGGGGTAGCATTACTACGGCTAACGGTACTATCTGTGAGGCAGTTGGGATAAGTTCGATCAAGATCAGGACACATGATGGTAGTTTCTGTACTTTGAACGAGGTTAGGCACGTTCCATCGATAACGAAGAATTCGATTTCTCTTAGTCTGTTGGATAGAAAGGGTTTTGTCTATTCAGGGAAAGATGGAGCTCTAAGTGTCTGCAAGGGATCTAAGCTGGTTATGAAAGGTCTTCTGCATGGTACTTTGTATCTTCTACAAGGTTTCACGATTATGGATTTGGAAAATGTTGCATCGTCAGAGGTTCACCATGAGGACATGACTAAGTCATGGCACATGAGGCTTGGTCACATGGGTGAAAGAGGGATGCAAATTCTGTCGAGGGATGATCTTCTCGGTGGCCACAAGGTCAAGGATTTGGAGTTCTGTGAGCATTGTGTCTTTGGAAAACTACACCGCAGCAAGTTTCCAAAGGCTATTCATAGAACGAAAGGCACGTTAGATTATATCCACTCTGATTGTTGGGGGCTATCCCTAGTTGAGTCGTTGGGAGGGCACAGGTACTTTGTGTCTTTGATTGATGACTACTCCAGAATGACTTGGGTTATCATGATGAAATATAAAAGTGAAGCCTTCATGAAGTTCAAGCAGTGGAAAGCTCTGGTGGAGAACCAAACAGGGAAGAAGATCAAGAGGCTGCAAACTGATAATGGTCTGGAATTCTGCTCGTTTGAGTTTGATCATTTTTGTAGGGATGAAGGGATTGTCCGACATCATACAGTCAGGAATACACCACAGCAGAATGGTTTAGCTGAGCGGATGAATCAGACATTGCTGGTGAGAGCGAGGTGCATGCTCTCAAATGCTGGGTTACATAGAAGATTCTGGGTAGAGGCAGTGAGTACAGCGTGCTACTTGATCAATCGTGGACCTCATACGGGCATACAGTGTAAGAAACCTATTGAGGTATGGTCGGGTAGAGTTGCTGATTACTCTAATCTGAAAGCTTTTGGTTGTACAGCTTATTATCATGTGAGTGATGGTAAGTTAGAGCCCCGAGCCAAGAAGGTATTTTTTGTGGGCTATGGAGATGGAGTCAAGGGATCAAGGATTTGGTCTCCATTCGAGAAGAGGATTTTTCTGAGTAGGGATGTTATCTTTGATGAAAACTCTTTGCTTAGATCCATGGTGAAGTCCACGTCTACAACAAAAGTTTGTAGCATTGATAAACAGGTGGAGCTTCAAGTCACTCAAGGTGAGAGTGGTTTGAAGGAACTTGAAGGACATCAAGAGCTACAGACAGAAAGTGAGTTGCCAGAGCTTCCACCATCAGATCATCAACCATCAGGAGCTACAGTTCATTGCTTAGCTCAAGATTGACCAAAGAGGGTTGGAGTTGGTCCACCCAAGAGGCATGGGTTTGAGGATATGGTGGGTTATGCACTACAGGTTGCTGAGGAGGTGGATACTCATGAGCCATCAATCTACAGAGAAGCTGTTTCAGGTACTGATGCTGACAAATGGTTTGTAGCAATGGGAGATGAAATGGAGTCCCTCCAGAAGAATCAGACATGGGATTTGGTTCAACAACCTCAAGGGAGAAAGGTTATCACTTGCAAATGGGTTTTCAAGAAAAATGAAGGGATATCACATACATAGGGAGTCAAGTACAAGGCTAGAGTTGTTGCTAGAGGTTTCAGTCAGAGAGAGGGAGTAGATTACAATGAGATTTTCTCACCAGTGGTCAGACACACTTCCATCAGGGTGTTGCTAGCTATAGTGACACATCAGGATTTGGAGCTTGAACAACTTGATGTGAAGACCACTTTTCTACATGGAGAGTTGGAGGAAAGGATATACATGACTCAGCCAGATGGTTTCCAAGTTCATGGCAAGGAAAAGTATGTTTGCAAGTTGAAGAAGTCCTTATATGTGCTTAAGCAGTCTCCGAGGCAGTGGTACAAGAGATTTGACAACTACATGCTTGAGTTGGACTACACAAGGAGTTCATATGATTGTTGTGTCTACTATAGCAAGTTGAGAGATGAGTCATTCATTTATCTGGTGCTTTATGTAGATGACATGTTGATAGCCTCAAAGAGTAAGCATGAGGTTCAGAAGCGGAAGGGTTTTCTTAGTGCTGAGTTTGAGATGAAGGATTTGGGTGCAACTCGGAAAATACTAGGAATAGAGATTCTCAGAGATAGAGGTCAGAGGAAGCTTTTCTTGTCACAGAAAGGTTACATTCAGAAGGTGTTGGCTAGGTTTGGTATGTCTTCAGCCAAGCCTATTGACACTTCTAGTGCTGCAAATATCCATCTCACTTCCATGTTTGCTCCTCAGTCAGAAGAGGAGAAGGAGTATATGTCTCGAGTTTCATATGCTAGCATTGTGGGGAGCTTGATGTATGCTATGGTGTGTACGATGCCAGACTTAGCACATGCGGTCAGTGTTGTGAGCAGGCTCATGGGGAAACCAGGTAGAGAACATTGGCAAGCTGTGAAGAGGATCTTTAGATACCTTAGAGGTACGTCTGATGTGGGTCTCATTTATGGGGGTGATACTGAGTGCCTGGTTATGGGTTATTCTGATTCTGATTATGTTGGGGATGTTGACACGAGGAGATCTATGACTGGCTATGTCTTTACCTTGGGTTGTTCTGCTGTTAGCTGGAAGGTGACTTTGCAACCTACAGTGACTTTGTCTACTATGGAAGCAGAGTACATGGCTCTGACGGAGGCTGCGAAAGAAGGTATATGGCTTAAGGGGCTAGTCAGTGACCTTGGTCTACACCACGATCAGGCTACTGTGTATTGTGATAGCTTGAGTGCTATCTTCTTAGCCAAGGATCAGGTCCATCATGAGAGGACCAAACACATTGATGTAATATATCATTTCCTGAGGAGTGAGAGGAGAATCAGGGTGAAGAAAGTGGGAACTGTTGATAATCCTGCTGATATGTTCACCAAGCCTGTTCCACATAGCAAGTTTCAACACTGTCTGGACTTGCTTAACATCAGAGATTAGTAGCTGCCCAGTGGGGTAGTCCCAGGAGTGGAGGGATAAGTCTGCTCATCTGGCACTGTAATGGTGCATCTGGAGTTTCTGCTTTGAGGATTCAAGTCAAGGTGGAGATTTGTTGGTATGCCTTGAATACGTATTAGCCGCTTCGACAGGATGGTACGGGGGTCTCGCTGTAAGAGATAGGATTTGTAGAGAGTAGGAAATCTGTAATTCTATCCTTTCTCTCTAGTGGAATCCGATCTTGGTCGGCCGTGGATGTAGCCAATTGGTGAACCATGTAAAAATCTCGGTGTCATATTTTTCGCTTTATTTTCTTTGCTTGTTCTTTCTCGGGTATTCCGCACAACACATTTGAAATAAACACCCGGCTCCACCACCTTTCTTGTTATATCCCCTAATTAGTTCAAGGCCAGTAAGATGTGATCCTGGATATTTCTTCTAGAACAAAGGCTGCCTGATCCTCATTCACAACATGGTGCCAATATTAGTGAAACGGAGGGAGTATAAGGTTCTGATTGAATGATTGAGCAGGGAGATTAAGGTGGATGAAATGAGTGGATGAAATTGGATGTAGAAAGTAAAAACTAAAATGAGTGGATGGAATTGTAGGAATCTTGCCAAAAATGGAAAGTGTGTCAATATAAAATAAACATCCAATTAAGGTAAGTGTGCCACTAATAGAGAAATGGAGGGAGTATAATTTTAAACATCGTAGCACAACATGAAATAGGCCCTAGCCCCGAGGTCATTCATTGCCTTAGCACTTGGATGTTTAGGAATCAAAATGTAATAATCGTACAGTTCACAACTTTGTACCATATGCCATTCTCAAAGAAGTCTTTAACTGCAGCCATTACATCACTTCTCAAGACACTCCAATTTACTTTAAAGAACTTAACAGTAAATCCATCTTCACTTGGTATTTTCAAATTCTCTCTACTCTTTAAAGCCTTAACTACTTCATGTTCTATAAATTTGGTTATTTACCTTCTTTGTGGCTCACAGCTCATAACTTTTCCTTTCCTCATTATCCCTTGATCAATCCCTTGTATATTGCCAGCTGCCTTGTCAATAAGTTTTTCATAGAAAGAAAACACTTCCTCCCTCATTTCTTCATGGATGCTAGTTTCAGTTCAATCTGTCTTCTCTACTTTCAAAATACCAATACCTTATTTTTTGCTTTGACTAATGCAAGGAAATATCCATTGTTCCCATCACCAAATCTTAGCCAATCAACTTTAGACTTTTGCATTGCTATTTTCTCATCTATCTCATTCCATCTATTGACTTCTCCAATACAGTCAATTACCCTTTGTATCAATATTGTATCCATTATGCTTTTTGCTAGTTCAATCTAAGCCAGGTTTAAGTCTTTCCTAGCTTGCTCAAGTCTTTGCTTTGTCCTATAAACCTTTATTTTATGCACTTTCAAATCCCCATGTAGCCTGATTAACTTCTTCCAAACCCTATACACAAGCCTTCCATTCAAGTTCTTTGTCCAACTTTCATTTATAGTCTACAACACTCTATCATTATCCAAAAGGAAATTAAGGAACTTAAATTTTTTACCCAACTTACTTTGCTCAACTTGCACACAGATTTTCACCATTGAATGATCTGAAATCCCTGGTTCCATATTTATTACCTGGACAGTAGCAAACTTTTGAAACCAATCCACATTTGTTATAGCTCTATAAATTCTAGTATATATAACTCCATCCAAGTGCCTATTGGACCATGTGAAGTACTCTCCCCACTATCACATTCAAACAACCCTACTCTTTCCATCATTTTCTCACGATCCCAAACTTCATGCACTTGTACATCATTCCCACCAATTCTGTCTTTTGTTGTCATGACATTGTTGAAATCATCCACAATTACCCATGGACCTTGAATTTTTTTCTTTCATCCTTTCAATATCAACCAAAGCACTTTCCTCCGCTTCTAATGGTTATCAACATAGATCACTGTAAACTAGCTCAACAGTTGCCCATTCTAATCTCTAAGTTCACAGCACATTATTTGCTCAGCACTTTGCATAACTTTCTATTCAATTTTTTGTTGATCCCATTGAATCCAAATCCTTCCATTTGGATGACATTCATAATTGTCAACAAAACTCCCTTTTCCCACAAACCTCTTCCTAACTTCATTAATTTTAATTTTTTGACTCTAGATTCAACCAGTACAACAATCATAAAATTCGTATCATAGAGATGGATGTTAATCTCTTTGCATTTTGTTGAATTATTCACCCCCTTACATTCTATGCTATGATCATGGCACATGCCCAAAGGCATCTTCTGGACCAATCCAATGTTGGAAATTGATTAAATCTAATTTAGCGGAAAATCAATTATCAAATCCTGGATCTCATGAATGTAATTAATTCGAATCTATCTAAAAGTTTAGATTACCTTTGAAGCATGCTTTACTGTCGGATTCGATCAATCATGGAGACAAGAATCCCAGGTTTGATTCCTCTACATGTATCCACACAGCACGATCAGACCGCCTACACCGCCATCAGCTTAGAACGTTGATCAGTAAACAAAGACCTAGTTTTTCTTCTTCTCTTTATAGTGAGGTTTATTTTCTAAGAAAGATTGAATTAGTTTATAGTTTCTGCTGTCTGGAACGGCCAGGGTTCTAATAATGTGATTCTAAACATTTCTGTAAAAATTTCTATTTATATAGAATAGTCATTACTCCAAGAAACCCTAATCCAAGTCAATTTGGGCCTAACCCAATTAAACTTAATGAGTTCTAAACTCCATTCTCATATAAATACCATCTGGGCTCCTAGCCCAATAGTCAATTCTTTAATCCAATTGCATGCTTTGTATGTGATCCTATAGGTTCAGTCATAATAAGTTGCAAGCCCAAATAATTGATGCTAGCTGATTGAAAGTGGTTTCCAGCTCATCATTCTGATCACTCAAAATAACTGAATTAATTAACTATGTAATTAATCCTCCAACTCTATTATGGAAAGTGCACATTGACTGAAGGACACTATTCCTACAATCTCCCACTTGTCCTTAAGAACAAGTGTGCATTCGTATTCCTTTGTCACTTAATGTCTTCATCTGAACATACGGTAAGATAAGGTGTCATCCTTATCAAGTTCAAATGCATTTCTCAAATTCCAGAGTCAAACTATTAATACCGATGACGAATCCTTAATCCATCTGAGCATTGCCATGCATTTTACAGTCCCAACTCTCTGAGAGGCCCATAAGACAACAATCTCATGCAAATGAGAGGAAATTCCAACTCTTGTGCATTCAAGTTTTTCCCATTCGATTCATGGCAACCTAAGAACTGCCTTTATAGTCTCCTTTTATGGTGCGGCGTTTGATAGCCTCAAAGTACGTCAATCCACAAGCAAGCAAACACTGAATTACTCAGGTGTGAGGAATACAATCCTATAGTCAATGGGATATACTTATGGCATTATGAATATCTTATATTATTCTCATGGCGGGTCTGTCTAATACAAGTTCCCAACTTGCATCTGTACAGTCAATTCATGACATTCCATATCCTTCAGCCCATGAAACAACGTTGTGAATCAACTTGCAAACTAGTTTTCTTTAGTCACGAGTGTCCACTCTCAATGACCTAAACTAGGGGCATAATCAATCTTACACTCCAGTCCACTAAATAGGGTTTCACTATCCAATACATAGTCTTGATAACCTATTTGGAGATGTAAATTGATTTTGGAATTTCATTCAACACTAAACCAAGTTAAATGAATATGAAATGATAATTTCATAATATGTTAAACGGTTCAATCTTCAATGTCAAAAATCACAAAATTATAATAACTAGAACATCGCTGAAATCACAGCCATTATCCAAAGTGCTAGATTCCTATCACAAATGTGTGAGCCCTAGGCTCCATCTATGGAAAGTGTTTAGATTCTAGATAAAATATTTGTCAACCTTTAAAGAATGCAAAATTTCTGTGGACAAATTTGAACTTATTGAGTTCCTTTGGCTCATTTTTCCTAAGTGATTACTCCACCATTTTCTCAATAGAGAGTCACCGAGTCAGCTAAGACAAGGACCACGTCAAGTTCAGTGATGAATATCCTAATTCAAACACCTTCCTATGCAACTTCCAAAGCAGCAATGTACCCAGCTTCAATTGTAAGATCAAACAACAGTGATTTACTTATCATTTTTCACAACCAACTCATTTTTACTATAGACCTAGGAATTTATCTCTAGTATATTTCAGGTGCTAAAACATTTTCTTGGCCGCACACCAATGCGCCTCACCTTAGTCTATCTTATATCTCACTGTTATGCTCTAAGCATACAAGATATAACCGTGAACACATATCATAAAATACATGGTAGACCCTGTTGCATATGCATAAGCAATCATACTCATTCTCTTTTGCTCATCGAATTTCAATAAACGCCGAGTCTTGCTAAGATTCATGCCATGAATTATGGGTAGAAAATCTTTTACGATCTTTCATATTGAACCTATCAAACACCTTACCCAGTAAGTGTTTTTTCTAAGGTCAATCATCCACTTTGATCTACTTGTGGAGATCTTGATGCCCAAGATGTACTTTGTCTCTCCTAAGTCATTCATCGCAAAACCCTTTCCAAACAAAGTCTTCATAAAATCTAGCTCCGGTTTGTTGTTTCCAATGTCATCGACATAGAGGAGTAGAGATTTAATCTTTCTCCCACTGACCTTCTTGTATACAAAAGATTCCTTAACATTTCATTGAATACCAATCTCTTAATTGATTCGTTGAAATGTATGTTCCAACTCCTTGATAATTGCTTCAATCCATAAATGGACCTCTAAAGCTCGCATAATTTCCCAGCTGTTTTGGTCTATAAAACCCTTAGATTGTGTTGCATGCACATGTTCTTCCAAAGTCCAATTAACAAATATGGTTATTACCTCCATTTGTCAGATCTCAAAATTAGAATTAGCTTCAGTTGCTAGGAATATTCAAATAGACTAAAGCATTCCAATTAGGAAAAATGTCTCATCACAATCCATCCCATGGACTTGTTTATACCCTTTAACTACCATTTTAGCCTTGAAAACATAAATGTTTGGTTTCATTTTGAACACCATCATTTTAGTCTTACCCTTTTAGTAATTCAACCAAATCCAAACTTGGTTTTCATACATAGAGTATATTATAAATGTCATGGCCCTAAGCCACTTTGCGGAGTTAGGGCTTGTCAAAGCTTAACTTTAAGTCATAGGTTCATCACTTTATAAAAGCATGATTTCATAGCTTTCAGTTGCAAGGACATGAATGTACCTTCATCTGAATCCAGTACCTTTCTGACCAACTTGGGGCATGAGTATTTTCAGTAGTCTCAAATACTTTTCCAATATTCATTTTCACCACTTAAAATGAAGCGATCGATGTTTCCACAACTGGTTGTTGCTCACCTCAAAATTTATTGAAGTTTAAATTCCTCCCACTTGTCATTTTGGAAAGATGATACTTCTCCAAAATGACACATTATCGAGCAACAAAACACAGTTCTCATAATGGTTGTAGAATAATACACCTTTATCTCTTTTAGATATCCCACAAAGAGACATTTATCATACTTGGTACAAGCTCACTAGGAAATCTCGTTTCACATATGCTTCGCAAATCCAAATCTTTAAGTTAAAACACTTTCAAGGAACCCTTCCTTGCATATCTCATATGTTGTCTTTCCTACCGCTTTAGGCAATGTGTGGTTCAGTGTGAACACTACCTTTTTAGAAGAGCATGCCCCTCATAAGAAAACTGGAAGAGTAGCTTAATCCATCATTGAACTAATCATATCTAATATGGTATTATTTATCCTTGCGGACACATCATTAATCAAGGTGTTCCTAGAGGATTCAATTATGAAAGAATGTCACATTCTCTCTGATAGACAACAATTTTCTGACTCAAATATTCACCACATCAATCCAATTGAAGTGTTTCAATTTTATTACCAAGTAAATTCTAAAGTTCATTATGAAACTCCTTAAATTTCTCAAAAGGATCAGACTTGCCTCACATCAAGCAGATAACATCCACTCAAATCGCCAGTGAAGCTAATGAAGTCATGAATCCACCTCTTGCAATTGAACGCATTTGGTCTACAAAACACTTTGTTAATAAGACCTAATAGTTCACTTGCTCCATCATCCATCACTATGAAGGGTGATTTTGTCATTTTTCCATCACAATATTTGTAGGTCTCAATCGACTCCAAGTCAAATGATTCCACAGTAGCCTCTTGTTGGAGTCACTGCATGCGCTTTATGTTCATGTGGCCAAATCGACACTTTCACAGGTGTGTTGTATTCGAATAGTTTTTTAAGCCCCTTTGATATTTATGTCATAAACTTGTTCATCCATATCAAGCAAATAAAGACAATTGTCTAATTTTTCAAAACCACAACACATTCATTTAAAATGGAACAACCATTGTAACTATTACAATGAAACCTCTTGCGTCCAACACAGAAATGGTAAATGTGTTATAGTAACACTTAGATCAAAATAACTATTATATGACCCAATCTAAGCCCATAAGGCATAGGTAAACTATAAATTCTTACAGTCAATGGAGCAACCCTTTCTTAATTTCCCTCACATAGGTTGACCTCTCATCAAGCTTAACTCCTACCTTGATCTCTCCACATTTTTGAAATTGTGAGAAACACATATGGTAACCAATGCCCATCAGTAGAGTTATTGACGAAAGAGACTATCTATGATTTATATAACCGCAATGTCACCTACTCGCCCATTTTCTGTCCTCAAAGAACTAGGGGCAGTGCCCTTTCTAATGGAAAGTGTCATTGCAGTAGAAATATTTGGACATATCAGGCTTTACAACTTTCTGCTTCCTGGCAGTATGTTGTGTCTTAGGCGCATGGGTACTATGGTAACCCTTGCCCCCCTTCTCACTTCTTCATTCTTCCATTTTTGATTCATATCCCTTTTGCTTTTGAACCAATAGAACCTTGTTCCTGGTCTCAATCTCGACACTTGACTTGGCTTATTTTAAGCATCTTATGAAGCTTAGTCAAAGTCTTTCATTTCCACTTAAATGGTTCCAAACCATCATAGAGTGAATAGAGATAGATGTCAAGGGCCAACTCTCAACCACAAGAAAAACCAAGTATCTCCATTTATCAAATGATACGATCATTTTCAAAATATGAGATCCCACTAATTTTCCTTTCACAACGTTACAATCAAGAATGGTCTTAAAGGTCTCAAACCTCTCAACCCCGGCCTGCTCCTAAATCATATCTCAGATCTCCAAGTTGATGTTGTAAGTATGATACAAATTAGGATTTCTTAATTATTATTAAATTAGGGTTTTATGAAGATAACATTATACTCTTTTCCCACTGGATTTTCTAGTGAGGTAGTTTGATCATTTTAATTTATTTCATTTTAGAATAAGGTCCATTAACTCGGCCATGTTGGCTTAGAAGAGTTTTGGCTATATTTTAATCAGGCTTTAGAATATTTAGTTTTGATTTGATTATAATTAAATATGTTAAGTTTAGATATGGAAAATTCATTCAAGAATTCAACCAATATTTGGATAAATTTACTTGGATGAATATGGTTATCATTTAAATTTAAATTAGGCATTTTAGTTTAATATGGTTTTAGATCTTAAACTGCTATAAGTCTTTTCAATATCGGACAAGAATTACCAAATCCTTGTCTTCTTTGTAATCTTGAAGACCATACCTATGTACTATAAATAGGGGATGCTTTTCAACATTTTAATGACCTTTGACATTTTATACATCATAGATTGAGTTATTAATCTTTTCTTGTGAGTGTTTCATTGTTACTTAATCCCGCAGGTTAATTAAGTTAGCAATTTCCTTCAAATATGTTAGATAATCATGCGGGCTAGTTAGTGAGCAATTTGTCAAATTTGTGATCTAATCCTACAAGCTAGTTAGTGAGCAAATTTTTGAGTTGAGAGTCAATCCCGATGGCTAGTTGGTGATCAATTCATGCAGCTATTGTTAGGGTTTGCGAGATTCCCTTAATTGCAGTCAATCCTGAGGGGTAGTCAATGAGCGACATGTCCTGAATAAGGATTCCTTAATTTATTAATAAATTAGGGTTTTAGGAGGATAACACTATATTCTTTTTCCCACCAGGTTTTTTAGTGAGATAGTGTGAACATTTTAATTATTTTATTTTAGAATATGGCTCATTCACTCAGCCATGTTGGCTTAGAAGAGTTTCGACTATATTTTAATTAGATTTTATAATATTTAGTTTTGATTTGATTAGAATTAGATATGTTAAGTTTAGATATGACATATTCATTCAAGAATTCAATCAATATTTGGATTGATTTACTTCGATGAATATGGTTATCATTTAGATTTAAATTAGGTATTGTAGTTTAATATGGCTTCAGCTTCTTAAGCTGTCATAAGTCTTTTCAGTTTCTGACAAGAATTACCAGATCCTTGTCTTCTTTGTATTCTTGAAGACTATACCTATGTACTATAAATAGGGGATAGTTTTCAACATGTTAATGGTCTTTGACATTTTATACATCATATATTGAGTTATTACTCTTTGCTTGCAAGCGTTTCATTGTTACTTAATCTTATGAGTTATTTAAGTTAGCAATTTCTTTCAAATATGATGCAAATGTTCAGACTACTACCACCATAGATGACGACATGATAAAGATTGATTAGACATTCAAAGGATATGTTCAAGATCCTCTAAGTAGCTTGGAAGGTCCTATGACTAGGGTAAGAATGAAGCTTAGAGATACAACTTCGATTGACCAACTTCATGATGAAGAGTTGAAGAATAAATCAACATAAGACATCATGAATTGAAGAGTGTCGAGGAATTGAACTTGGACTAATTGTTCAAGAGTGTTGAGGAATTGAAGACATCGTGAAGAACACTATATTCTTTTCTTCCCCCTAGGTTTTTAATGATGTAGTGTGGTCATTGTAAACTATTGTAAAATTATAGCATTTTGAATTTTGGGATTAAGATTTTTGTAATGTGGGCTTTGAAGAGCTTAATTTCGGAATCAGTCCATTAGGGTTTAAGAATATTCATTTTTATTCTGACAAGAACTAGATTTGGCAAGAATAGATAAGGAAATATTCATTCAAGAATATATCTTGACGAACTCGGCCATATCACCATTTATTTTAGGTATTCTAGTTAGATATGGTTTAAACTTATTTAAGCTGTCATTAGTCGTTTCAGATTCTATTTGTGATTAGGGTTTCTAGCCGAAATTGAACCCTATAAATAGGGGGCTCGACTGAGTATTTAGACACTTTCATCAATCAAATATTCAGAATTTTGAGTTCATACTCTTTACTTGCGTGCGATTTCATTGTTGCTTAATCATGTGGGCTAATTAAGTATCAATACCCTTAATTTGTGAACTAATCATATGGGCTAGTGAGTAAGAAAATTCGAAATTGAGAGCATTCCTAAGGGCTAGTTGAGAACAACTTCGTGCAATCAAGTGAGGGTTTGGAGATCCCTTCATTTGGTGAGAGATTTAAATTCCTCAATCCAGAGTCTTCACAAGGAGATTCATATCAAAATCTGTGAGCTAATCCTAGAGGGTAGTTAGTGAGAGATTTGTCAAATTTATGAGCTGATCCTACAGGCTAGTTAGTGAGCAAATTTTTGAATTAAGAGTCAATCCCGAGGGATAGTTGATGATCAATTAGTGCAGTTGTTTTTAAGGTTTGCAAGATTCCCTTAATTGCAGTCAAGAAATTATCAAAATTTTGCAATCATGAGTTTTCGCAAAAAGATTCATATCAAAGTATCTGAGTTCAAAACTTGCCTTGCAATTCTGGACTCATACTATTCAACATAAGACACTTGACATCGGGGATTTGAATATTAATGGCATACTTCTTTTCTAGCATTATAACTATAATCAAGTTCCTTTGCCAAGTTACTGTCGTTCAATTCATCCTTCCGAAGGATCGAACACAGATTAGAAGAGTTGTTGTTTGTTGTTATACATGATTACTACAGTATAAATAAATACAATAAAAACCGTACTAAACAAAATAACTTGAAGAAAGCATATAAGCCTTATTAGAAGTTATTCAACATTTTATTCTATCCAAGTATGTCCCATGAATAAAATGATTCCAAGACCCTCAAAATCACAAGGTCATAAGCATGCTTTGGCTTGTCTCAATTCCTTTGATTTTAGGTAAGTAATCTCATTGCTTATGGAATCCAATACTACTCTTGGTAGATAGGGTGCATCCAATGTATTACCTATCTCCTTTTGCCTCAACATATGAGGACCCCTCACTGATATTAACGAGCAAACTAAAACTAACATGTAGACCCATTTCACTAGGTCTTCCCGCATTTGTCCCAAGATTAGAAGTGCCACTATCGTTTTGGTTAAATCTGCCACTAGTGATCGAGAGCTTAATGGGTGTTCTTGTTTTGGAAAGGCAAATTATTACTCATTATTGCTTTTGGGTCCATGGTCCGTTATGTTGGTTTAATCATTAGGGAACTAACTTCATAATCATTCCAAACAAGTAAACTAATCACATGCATTTATAATAAAAAGTAATAAATAAATGCATCTAAAATTATCCTAGAATGGCCCCCTAATCTTGACAAAGTCTTCATCTTGTCTGCTGGATCTCATCCTTCGATCTTCTCGTCGAACTTACAATTTGTTTCAATTTAAATAATAAAATTGAAAATAAATTCACAACATAACAATAAATGGTACACATGTTGTATTATTACAATACTCAATAAACGACACTCAGACAATATTTAAATACCTAGTTGGGCCATACTAGTCACTTATAACTCTGCACTTATTCCAATTCATGTATGCATCCATTCATTTCTAAAATAAATGGCTCAATAACATATAAAATCAAACTGGAATAAAATCACATAGTAAATTATGCAAATTAACCATACAAAAATAATTAAGTTAACTAATTTCTAAAATTATTAGCCTTAATTATTTTCCTTTGCCATATTTAATTCTAAATTACTAAATAAACTAAGTATATTGGACAATCCATATACCAAGAATAATTAAGTTAATTAATTTCTAAAATTATTAACCTTAATTATTATTACTTAATATTTATTATTTTAAATTAATAAAATAATTAAATTTAATAACGAAGATGCCTTAATTAACAAAACTTTTGTTCATCTTTAATTTTAATTTTTAAAATTAAAATAATCCCACTCAGAAATTAAATTAAAAATAAACTGGCCCATTGAGCCCAACCTAGTTCAATTTTTTTAAAATTTGAAAACATTGGAAAGACCAGCTCGGTTCAGCCCAGAACTGAACCAGCCAGTCCGGTCAGAACTGAACAGAACCATAACCCAATTTGGGTTGTCCATACCAGAACCATCCCAAAGAAATCAATCTTATCTGCATTATTAATCTGGGCTGAATGATTAATCACTTTAAAGTCAATAATTCAATTAATAAGCCCAACCCAATATATCTAATTAGGTTTCAATTTGTCCTAGCCAAAATAAACCCTAATTTATTTTTAACACCAGTAGCCGCCACCGCTACAAGAACTGCTGCCACCGATGAATAGTGTTTTCGACCGTGAATAGTAATTCCAGCTGTGAACAGTTTTTTTTTGAAAAAAATTCTAAGTGGGTTTAAATCAAACAAAATTATCCAATAATTAATTTGATTAAAATATGAACACAAATCTAAACACCATATTATGTAAAACTAATTCACATATTGTTTCGATTAAACTAAAATGCAAGAGGCTCTGATACCACTGTTGGGAATAGATTAAATCTAGTTCAGCGGAAAATTAATTATCCAATCCTGGATCTCATGCATGTAATTAATTCGAATATATCTAAGAGTTTAGATTATCTTTGAAGCGTGGTTTACCTTCGGATTCGATTAACCATGGAGGCAAAAATCCCATATGTGATTCCTCTATATGTATCCACACAGCACGATCGGACCACCTAAACCGCCGTCAGCTTAGATAGTTGATCAGCAAGCAAAGACCCTGTCTTTTTTCTTTTCTTTACGGTGAGGTTTATTTTCTGAGAATGATTGGATTTGTTTCTGGTTTCTGCCGCCTGGAATGGCCAAGGTTCTAATAATGTGATTCTGAACATTTATGTAAAAATAACTATTTATACAGAATAATCATAAATCCAAGAAATCCCAATCCAAGTAAATATGGGCCTAACCCAATTAGTTTTAATAAGTTTTAAACTCAATTCTCATATATATACTATTTGGGCTCCTAGCCCAATAGTCATTTCTTTTATCCAATTTTATGCGTTATGTGTGACCCTAAAGATTCTGTCATAATAAGTTGCAAACCAAATATAATTGATTATAGCTGATCGAAAGTGGTTTCCAGCAAAACATTTCGATCACTCATAATAACCAAATTAATTATCTCCGTAATTAATCCTCCAACTATATTATGGAAAATGCACATTTACTGAAAGACATTATTCCAACATCCAAGCCCTCAGATCCTTAAGTTTCTCATTTTTACTACTTTTAACCCATTTTAAACTATTGTCCCTGTATCATCTTTTCTTTCCTTTACTTCTTGACCTGACCACATTCGATACTTCATCTAGTACTCCTCAGACTCCATCCCTTGTTTTCCATGATCATTCCTCATGGCCTCTTTGGTGAGCGTCATTTTACTCGCCAAATAACATGCAAACTCAGTTTAATACTAATTAATATATCGATAAGCAGAGTCGATCCCATGAGGAGCAAAAGCAATAATTTATAATTATTCTCCTTACTAATTTCGAAAACTTTTTTAGTGATGTCACCACGCCCTAAATTCAATTATTTTGCTAACACTAAAATGCAAATGATGACTCTAAAAATGAGAAATAGATCTATAGATGAATGATATCGGCTAAGAATAACTCATATTAGTTAATATCGATCACATGCACAATAATGAATCAATTCTTACACATCTATCGATGATAGGAAAGTAGGTACGCTCAACCTTCCCAATTCTTTCTTTCTTTATCACAGTCAATCAATTATAATTAACTAATAGTTTCCCTTACCAAAATCCCTCAGAATGTATTCGCTAAACCACAACACATATTGATGGCATTAAGAAATAAAAGAACCTGATATAGCAATTGCCAAAGTAAAAGAAAATAGTAATGCACACTCAATTAAAGAGATGGAAAGATTTTTCAATAGTAAATTTAGGGCTCCAAACTTCATTCTTAAATTAGACTTAGCAAAGCTTTTGACAGGGTCAAATGATTTTTTTAAGTAATGTTCTAAACAAATTTGGCTTCTCAGAGCACTTTATCAATTTGATTACTACAAATCTGTCCTCAGCCTTCTTCTCTGTGACTATTAATGCCAAACTCGCAGGATTTTTCAGAGTTACCAAAGGAATCAAACAGGGAGACCATCTGCCCCCTATTCTTTTAAAGTTATTCTCAGAATTTTTTTTCCAGAAGTCTTCATTTCTGTCTTGCAAACAACAAGATGAGATATTTCAAACTACCTGCAAATGCTTTAAACATATCTCACCTTAGTTATGCAGATGACACAATTTTATTTTTCAGGCCCCTAGAAAAACTGTACAAAGACTTCAAGCCTTTTTAGAAGTTTTTGAGTCAACCAGTGGGCAAAAAATAAATTTTGACAAAACTGATTACTATACCAGTAAGCATGCTACCCAGGGCCATGATCAGGCATATGATCAGGCATATGCCTTGTGCTAAAACTTTGGCGGTGAGAAGAGATATATTTTACATCCCAGAGGTATATGATCAGGCATCTACTGGGAGTTAAAAAGGGATCTTTCCCTTTTACTTACCTTGGTTGTCTTATTTACATAGGAAGAACAACAGCTATACACTTCCAGCCTTTGTTAGAACTTTATGACAGGAAACTTAACTCATGGAAAAATAAATGGCAAGTGTTGCTAGTCGATTAACACTCATTAAATCAGTAATGTTCTAAATCCCACAACACCTTTGGGCTGAAATGAAACCTCCTAACTTAGTGATAACTAAGCTAAAAAGAAAACTGAACACTTTCTTTTGGGGTCAATCGAAAAACAAGGATAAAAAAGTGTGGAAGAGCCTCCCAAAAATGTATTTCCTGCTAGATCAGAATGGAATAGATCTCAGGTATTTTAAGGATATAATTAAGGCATTTTCACTCAAAATCTGGTGGAAGTGTCAGTTAGGACTAGCCCCTTGGACATAATTCCTCTGGTCTATCCCTCCTAAGCTAAGAAAATCTCAAAATTGGAAAGGAATCATTGAGGTTAATCACATTGTAGAATTAAACACAAGAGTGATTCATGGAAATGGATCTGCAATTTTCTTAACATCAACTGGGCAGACTTTGGACCTATC
Source organism: Rubia yunnanensis (assembly GCA_037428765.1). NCBI lineage: Eukaryota > Viridiplantae > Streptophyta > Magnoliopsida > Gentianales > Rubiaceae > Rubia > Rubia yunnanensis. The sequence goes on along the minus strand of CM075066.1, from coordinate 69,527,394 downwards.
CATGATCACTGGATCCCACTAGATAACTTTCCTTCTGATATGGCCATTATTTTTTTATCTCTAACAAAATTAACTTCATAAATGCCATTCAGAATTTGCCTAACAACATGCTCTCTTTCCTACACGCTGCTCAAATTCATCCACACAAACAAGATAGGATAATTTGGAAACCTGACATGAATGGAATCTTCAGTTTCAGATCTGCTCATGGCTTGGAAAGCCACAAAAACCCTAAGATCAGAATTCTAAATAAAGTGTGGTACAAGAAATTACCAAATAAGATCTTTGTGTTTATATGGAAATTGGCAAATGCTATGTTACCTTTTGATGACATTATCATTTTCTCTAACATCAGTCTTGCCTCTAAATGTCTTGGCTGCCTCAACTCTGATTCTCTATCTCACTAGTTTAACTCATGCAATCTAGTTGTCCAAATCTTGAATTGTTTTGATACCGTGCCTGGGATTAGGTCACAAAAATTTGATACTATCTTTGACAGACTCACTCATTGCTGGTCTCTAACTGGTAAAACCAAGATCCACATGACACTGATCATCTTAATACCATCTCTCATCTTTTGGAATCTTTGGAAAGCAAGAAATAGACTCATTTTTTATGATATTAAACCACTGAGTAACAAAATCATTCTGAATATCAAAAAAGATATTTTCTTGATGTTTCTTGCTAAACCTGTTTTCTCAAAAAGCCTAGAAGACCAAACATGGGTTAACATGGGACTAATCAACACTCTAAGACCACCAACAAAACCTACTCTAAAATGAATTCACTGGATTAAACCAGTTAATGGGTTTAAGGTTAATGTGGATGCTGCCTGGCACAAAAACAGTAGCAAGTGTGGTATTGGTATCATAATCAGGGACTCTGATGGATCATTTGCAGTTGCAACTCTTAGAACTAGCTCATGCACTTCTATTTTCCATGCGGAACTATTAGCTATGCAACAAGGTCTCATTTATGCATCATTTTTACATCTGGGAATCATAACTATAGAATCTGATTGCATTAATGTCATTCAAGCTGTAAATGAGCCTTTAAAAGCTCCCTGGCATTCCTTTCCAATTGCTTCTAATTTTGCTCTGGATCAAACAAATATAACAGTCACACACACACACACTTAGAGAGGGAAACTTAGTTGCAGACAGATTGAGCAAACTTGCCATCAAATCCCAACCAAAGAACCTCAACTTTCATCAGTTGGACTAGAAAACCAAGGGTCTGATCCACCTGGATAAGATCCAACTCCCAACCATCAGACTTGCTTGAATGGATGCTACTGATATTTTTAATTTTCCTACAGGTACTGAACTCAGAACACGAGTCGGCAGAAAAATTCACCAAGCAAGGAAAGCAAACTTAGGCGAAAAAGATACAGTAAGGCAATGGACATATTTTTGCTGCAGCAAAGGAAAAAACAAATCACATATTTAGAAACATTGTAGTCATTAAACATCTGGGGAAAGCATGCAATGTTTTTCCTTTCTTTCTACTTAGGGCCATTTTCGAGATCTGACCATCTTTCTATGTTAACACGAGGGGTGGAGACATGGGTGATGAAATCATCTCCAAAATCGCCATTCGTAGACTTTTGCTCAGGCAATTTTGTTTCCTTCTCTTATCTTTTTGTACAAAGTCTTCAAAATCACTTTTAAAGCATAACTTTGTAAAATTTCCTTTTTGTGTTCGGGTTTGGAACCTAATACATATCCCTCCCATTAAAATTGGTTTAATTAAAAAAAATATTCCCTATCTTGCTATTAAAGTCTTAGCTAATTAGCTGTTTTCACAAGATTGTGCTACTTACTAATCTCATCCAGCAATTACGTATTGGCGGAAATTAGATAGCAGTATTCTAAAATCATTCAAGTTGATCAGGCTTAAACATATTAGAAGTAAATTCAACCAAGAACAGTCAAGAACATATAAGAATCAATTATAAAACAATCAGGACTCACAATTAATAAACAAAAATTGAACTGAAAATATAATAATCTAAATTTAAATAATTTGAATCAAATTTAATATTCAAATATTTGAACTGATTAAAGCAAATTATGAATATGGTTTATGGTTTGGTTTTTGATTTCTAAACATAAACCAAAAATCGATCCGAAAATTGAATTTTAATATACAAATTAATTAAACATATAATATATTCGAATAATATATATCAAAAACTCCCTTCGTCCCATAGAAATTGGCACAATTTTTATTTTCGTCTGTCCACAGAAATTGGCACAATTTAATTCTTTCTTAAAGTGGTAAAAAATAAGCTTATACATTTACTATATTATCCCTCAAAAGGTTGATTAAATCTACTAGTCAACTCTTCTATTACCAAAATACCCTTCATTTATTTCCCATCCACCTCACATTGTATAAAATACCGATCCAAAAGTAATTGTGCCAATTTCTGTGGGACGGAGGGAGTATATTCTAAAATTTTAAAGTTGAAATTTTCATGCAAATAGAAAAAATAAAAGAACGGACCACCTTTAGAAAAATTAAACTAAAAGTGCCGAGAAATTTTGATACAATTTTGATTTATAGCTTTGTCCTCTAATGTATTTGGCTACATGCTTTAGTTGTGAATTTATGAATTTCTTCCTGATTAGGTAGGCTGCAATTTTAGCTTTCCTTGTTCTTTGATTTATGAGTTGATCTCTTTTTCTTAGTAAACATCTGCCTGTTTGGATGAATGTAGAAAATCAAGGGTTGGAGTTAAAACATGTCATACTTGTTATTTGCTTGTTGGAAAGGAGAAAATACGTGCCTTATTTTTTTCAAAAGTTTTTAAAAATTTTGTTTGCTAACCATTTTCTAATTTGGCTTATTCAAATATATATTTGAATTGAAACTGAATACCAAAAAACCGAATTTGATTTTTTCATATATGGTTTGATTTTTAATTTTGGCTTTATAAAATGTCAACTCGATTAAACCGAACCGAATAAATCAAAATGTTTGAAAACCGAACCAATCCCGTCCCCTACTTACGGCTGCCTGATCTTTGTAAAACTAAAAAAAATAGTATCAATACCCTGCTAACTGATCTAATGTATGTATATATGTTTTCTTTGCCGCATGCAAGACTTCGCGTATATATAGGCAAAAGGAAAGTATCAGGAAATGCGGTATTTTCATAAATTTATGGATAATTCATCAGGGCATTTACTTTAAATGTTGTAATTTTTTTATAAAGTTCAAATATTACATTTTATAAGTTAAAACAAGTCATAATATGTATTTAAAGGTGAAAATATATAAATGAGAAAAAGTATTTTTTATAACCCTACCTAGTTGACATAAGTGCCAATATAACCTTTCGATATTCGAAAGTGCCAGTATAACCCAATATAGTTAGTGAAAGTGCCAATATAACCCTATAAGTTTCAGGATGTGCTGATATAACCCAACAAACATTATAAATGTGCTGATATAACCCTACAAACATTAGGAATGTGCTGATATAACCCAATAAGATTGCATAATGTACTGATATAACCCTACATAATTTCAATGAACTATGTCGTTCCGGCTAACTATGAGGGTAAAATTGTCCACCTAATTTCAGAGTTAGCCTAAAGGGCATTTTGGTCAATTTACATAGAGTCAATGCTGAAAAATTGAGTTCAATGCCGGAAATGGGGTCTGAGGGTTATATTGGCACTTTCATTAACTAGTTAGGGTTATATTTGCACTAAAAATTATCATAGGGTTATATTGGCACTTACTCAAGTAGATAGGGTTATATTGACACTTATTCCTATAAAAATATATGATATAAAAAATATTTTCAAATTTTTTAAATTATGTATGTAATTTAACAAATGCGGTATATAAGGTAAGAAATAAGTGGTCTATCAATAAGTTTATGGATAGACCGCCTGTCAAGAGACCTACTCATACGCGAATTACAAAACTCAATCCAAATTAACTTTGGACTCTTTACGAATAAAATATAATCTATTCTAACTCTAATTAACTGAGGCAAAGTCTTGGGAAAGAACGGTTTTCCATAGTCTTATGGAAACACGAGGTTTAATTAAAATAATAAAAGGTGAAAAGTCTTATTTGTAATATTAAAAATTTATTATGCAACGTATAGTAGCTATAAAGTTTATAACCCGATTCATACAACCCAAAAATTTTATCTTCATTTCTTCTAATTTGCACTTTAAACCTTGGTTTTTCTATGACTTATGGATAGACCGTCTTTGAAGAGACGGACTCATTAACTAATTTCTAAATTTAAGAAATTTTAATTGGAAAGAGATAATAAAATTATTATAAATATGAGAAGTGGATATATTCAAGATAACTTCAGCTACAATATCTCTAACAAAATATTTTCCAAATCTGATTTAGCATTGCCTTTGTCGTAGCTCTTCCTGTGCACAAGACAACTCTTTGGAAAACTGTGTTCTTTTTCTGTTCAAAGACTCCTCATTTTCCATAAAATTCCACGTGAACCCATAATTTCATCAATTATGCTTTTCTCTCTCTTCCTCATCTCTGGAAAAATGATTGATAAAATAAGAACTTTTTCCATTGGAGCACACCACCTCATTAAAAACCTTAACCTGAAAAATTTAGTGGGAAAAAACCATTGGTTAAGGGAAAAATAGTACAATGTATAGCTCCCTCTCAATTATTCACAATCCATGAATTCCTGCACTAAAAACACATAAAGTGTAAATTATATCTCAATAAAATTATAATAATCCCACAAAATATGAACACAATATAACACACATCACTCTTTATGATTTAGTTCTTTCCCTTTTAGTACATTTTCCCCCAAACCTTCTCCTAACTTCAATCATTTTTTTTCTTTTCCGACTCTAGTTTCAACCAGTACAACAAGCATCAAATTCGTATCATAAAGACGGGAGTTAATCTCTCTACATTTTGCTGAATTATTCAACTCCCTTACATTCTGTGTTATGATAACAGAACATGCCCAGAGGCATCTTCTAGACCAATTCAAGCCCTGAGATCCTCAGCTTTCTCATTTTTACTACTTTCTCTCATTTCAAACTGATGTCCATGTATCATATTTTATTTTCCTTTACTTCTTGACATGACCACATTCCATACTTCATCCAGTATTTTCTCATACTCTTTCCCCTATTTTCCACAATCATTCCTCACTACCTCTTTCTAATTTAGTTCTTTCCCTTTCAGTACATTCTCCCTTGGCTACCATTGCTTCATTATTATGATTTTTCCAACCTCCTTCTTACCCATGCCACTTGACATTTGTCACAAAATTAAGGTTTCCATTCTAATTCAATACTCTGCTGAATCTTGTTCCCCTTATCATATTTAATTGTTACTAATTCAGGTGTCTTCAGTGTGATATCAAGATCCATCAATATTCTAGCATGCGACAACCTGACTTTGTTAACAGTACATTCATCAGTGAATAACCTATAACACTACCAATTTTCCCCCAAACTCTTAGCTCCCCATAAGTGTAAAGGTAGCTTAGACAATTTCACCCAATTGGAAATGTTTGAACCATATCATCTTTTAGGGAGAAGTCCATCTTCCACATATGCAGGAACATGGTCATATTAAAGATAATATATGGACCTCTCTTAAGGACTTCATCTCTATCCTGGATCAATTTAAACCTCAAGATGAAATATGCCTTATCATTATATAGCATCTCAGGCGGGGATACAAAAGATCATACCCTAACCATGTATCTCCTTAAAGCATTCATCATCAAATCCCCTCATATTACGTGCATGATCAAAGCAGACTCCCAGTATTTGATCTCCTCTTCAACACATTCCAATTCAATTTCAACTTCAACATCCCCATTAACAATCTTAAGAGCTACAAAATCAATCTGTAAACCATTTTTCTGTACTCGATTCTCACTAATAACATCAACCCACGGTTTATCCTCTTTAATTTCATTTGTATCAGTAGGTAAATCAATATGGATTACCTCATGTTGATTCCGGCCGTCCTTATCTTTACTTTGTTCCTCATCATCGTTCACCTCTTCTTCTCTTTGTGTCCGAGTTTTCTTCAATTTTGCGTTTCTCCATTCCTCTGGCAACAAGATCACCTTCTTCCGTGGCTGGCCTGCCCTTTTTTCATGTTCTCCGATCACATCGCTAGTGCATGACTATCGCCAGCACAGAAGAGAGAAAGTTACAACTCAATAATATTAAATATTATTAAATTAATTTAAATCATTTAATTGTTAAAGAAATAAAAATTTTCTTTTTGAGATAAAAGAAATAGAGCTTTAACCTTTTTTAAACATTCCAAAAGAATAGCTCATTAGGGCAACAACAATGCTAGAGTGTAAGGGGGTGGGAAGGGATGTTTTAGAGAGTTTTGTTCTACCATTGATTTTGATTAGAGGTGTTTATTTGGGTTATCGTGTCAGATTCGTATCCGATTGGAAACGTGTGTTGAAACATGTCGGGTTAAAATGTGTTGGTTTAATTTTTTGTATCGGGTCGGGTTGGGTTGGGTTACTATCGTGTCAGATTGAAAATGTGTCAATTTTTTTCTTGGGTCGTGTCGTGTCGGGTCGAGTTAATATCGGGTTGGGTTACTGTCGTGTAGTTTTTATACTCAGATTAGGTCGGGTCGGGTCAGAATATTGTTGGGTTGGATTGGATTGGGTTATTGTCGTGTCATTTTTTGTACTGAAGTTTTGTTTGGGTTTGATTATATCAGTTATTTTTATAATATTTCATATTGAATTCAGATATGTTTTGGGTTGGTTCATTTTAGATCGGGTTATTATGCTACCCAATTAAATTTAGGTTGGTTTAAGTTATATTTCAATAATATTATTAATACAACTGCACTATTATCAGTTATTGTTTCGTTGTAACTTGTAACTTGCAAAATGTAAAATCTTGACTCGTAACTCCAAAACTAAAATCCGCTCGAAAATGATTCTACCATATACACCCCCATTGTATATTCCAAGTATGTAACAAAATATTTATCAACAATCGAGCATAAAAATATGTCCATAATCATTTTCGATCTCCCTTTCTTACTTCTAAGTAATCAACTTTAAATTACTCTAGAACATGTATTAGCGCTTTCCAACATTTCACCAAAAAATTAATTAATTTAATATTTCTATATTTAGGCAAGAATAACAAAATTAATGTATTTTGGAGCAACGGATTATGGGGTAACACAATTTTGGGTCACAGTGTAAATTTTCAAGATTGTGTAGAAGTATTCAATGTTGGTTTTCAAGGCCCTTATATTCACTCATACATGCCCAAATCGCAAAGTTTTAATAGTACATTATTGAATTGCTTTTTGGTGTCGCCAATTTCATGATTCGACAATTTCAACTTTCTTGGAGGGACCTAAGTACTCCCTCCGGTTCTCTTATAATGGCTCACTTTCCATTTTTGGATGGTTTTTTTATTTTGGCTCCTTCCATATTTAGTAAATCCTAGATTGTTTTTAACCACTCAATCTCCTTTTTATTCTCCCAATTGAACCTCCACCACATTTTATTTTCTAAAAAAACGTGTGCCACTTTGAATGCGGTCATATATAGAGGACCAAAGGGAGTATTCAACTTTCTTGATTCGACATAGAGTAATTCTCTATAAATATGTTAGAGGCGCTTTTGTGCTTACTATCTTAGTTGAATAACAGTGTTGAATATTCATTGAATTCAATTTACTTTTTAAAATACTTTAGTGCAATTTTGTATTGTAATAAATATTCTGATTCTAATTTTTTAAAATTAAAAGCTAGTGAAGTCCCACAGCGTGTTGTACGGTATTATTAATTAAAAAATTAGGATTACTTTTATGTATTTTTGTGTCTTACATTTAAATTGAAAATAAAAAAATTATTTACAATTTTGAAGTTTACTTATCTAAGGAAAACTATATGAGTAATGAAGTCAAATAATTAGTTTAGTTAGAAATCGTTACATATTAAATACAATAAAAATAATTATTTTTATAATATTTCATTCAAATTATTTTAAAAAATATTATTTATATGTTGAGCGCATTATATATATATATATCTCACTGAATAAAATTAAATATAAAATATTCTTATTAGTCCCACTAATTATAAATTACCATCATCAAATAGTTACTCGGTCTATGACAAGAATTTGTGATAATTTATTAAATATTATTTTTACAATACTTTTCAAACTGATTTTTGAAATTAATATTTAGTTGACTCTCTATAATTACTAATTCAAAAATCATAATTTTAATGACACGTCTCTCTTTATTTGACTATTATTCATTAGATTTACAAATTTAGTCGTGTGCATTTTTAACTTAACCTTGTGTATTCACATTTGTTATGAATTGACTTTACATACTAGTAATCATATGTCTAAGAACCCCATTTGTTATTAGTTTGATGCATAACCAAGTTGATTTGATTCCATATTAAATGTTAGAGTTAAGTGCTCATATGACCCTATGTTTTGAGGGTTTGTGCTAATATGACTCTGTGAAGTTGGAAAATTCTATTGTAACCTGTGTTTTGCTAGAATGTGCTAATATAACCCTGGAGGTCTGAATTTGGCTGGAAATACATGAAATCACTATTATACCCCTGTTTAAATTTTTTTTAAAAATGTAAAAGACAGTTATGACCTCATTGTTTATTAACCACAAAAAAAATTCTTCTTCTCTTTTCTTCTCCGTTCCTCGTCTGAACCAGTCAAATCCTCGATTCCATTTTTCACACTCTGCAAATCCTTGTCAATTTCCAGTAGTGTATCTCCTCTCCGACGTAGCAGCGGCGGGGCTTGGGTTTCCCGGTGGTTGGAGAAGAGTGGAGCTAGGGTTTATTCGGTGGTCGGGGAAGAGCTGTGGGGTTGGGGTTTTTTATTGGTGGTGGTGCTCGAGGAGGATGAGGAGGGCGAGGGTGACGTTGGGTAACGATGTTAGTGCACGACGACGATGGTGGGGTACAGTGGCGGTGACATTGGAGTCTTCGTTTTTCAATTTGTGTTTATGAGTTTTTCAATTTCTGTGGAGCGGTGGTGGTGGTGGTGATAGAGCGGTTGGGGTAGTGGTGGTGGTGGAGCAGCTGTTGTGGTGGGGGTGGTTGTGGTGGTGATGGAGCAGCTGTTGCGGTTGTTGTGGTAGAGCGGTGGTGGCGGTGGTGATGGAGCAGCGGTGGTGGTGGTGGAGCGGCGGTGGTGGTGGTGGAGCGACGGTGGTGGTGGTGGAGCGGTGGTGGTGGTGGCGGTGGTGATAGTGGTGGAGCAGCTGTGGTTGTAGTGGTGGTGGAGCGGCTGTGGTGGTGTGGTGGTGGTAAAGCGGCTGTAGTGGTGGTGGTGGTGGAGCGGCTGTGGTGGTGGTGGTGGTGGAGCGACTGTGGTGGTGGTAGAGCGGCTGTGGTGGTGGTGGTGAAGCAGCTGTGGTGGTGGTGGAGCAGCGGTGGTGGTGGAGCTACGGTGGTGGTGGTGGTGGTGGTGGTGGTGAAGATGAATGTTAGGGGTAGTTTAGTCTATAGATTTGTAATTTGAATGCTAGGGGTAGTTTAGTCTTTTTAATTTTGGTCAATGCCAGAAATTACTAGGTCAACGCCGGAATAGTGCCAGAAGGTCATATCGGCATTTCTGATGCAAAACACAGGGCTACAATAGCACTTTTCAACATTACATGGTCATATTAGCACAAACCTCCAAACATAGGGTCATATCAGTATTTTGCCCTAAATGTTAATTGACTTTTTATAACTACATTATTTTGGATTGATTACACGTAGGGTTATATAGTTGATTTATCGGGTTGAATTAGGTTCGTGTTAAATCGGGTTTGGGTTGGATCGAGTTTGGGTTGATCTTGGGTTCGTATTCAGGTTGGGTCCAGATTATCGAGTCATATTCGAGTTTTTGTTTGAATTTGGTTGTGTTGGGTTCGAGTACAGGTCAATATTTCTCAGGTCAAAATTGGGTTTCGAGTTGAGTGTGGTAGTGTCAGGTCGGGTTCGGATCAATCTTTCTCGGATCAGATCAATTTTTGAGTTGATTCGATCGTGTCGGTTCAGGTCGGGTTCCCGGTTCAAGTCAGTGATTGACAACTTTAATCTTGATTGAGAGTTTGAGGAGAGAGGAAATCAAACTTGGGCAGGAGAAGGGGGTGAGCACTCTCCTCCCACATGAGTTTTGGTGGGGTCCACATAATGAGGTGGAAATTTGGGGGGTATGTCTTTAGTCCAATATTAATGTGTCATATGTGTTTATATTTTTTCCAATGATTTTAAAAGGATGGAAACGAATAAAATTCACTCTTCTTCAAGAAAAATTCTGTTAAAAAACATCAAATTTTAATTTCTTTGTACTATAAATATAGGCCAACATTGATGCATTTCTCACATCTCTTTCAAATTCAATAATTTAATTTCTAATTATATTTTTTATAAGGTTATTAAATGTATTATTTTTATTAATCTTGCTTTTAAAAACCTTTCAATACTTGGCTTCTATTTTTAATAAATTTGTTATAAATAAAAGTCCTCTTGATATATACATATATAAATATAAATATATATATATATATATAATATCAGCATATATATACTATGTAACATATGTGTGTGTGTATATATGTGTGTGTGTATATATGTGTGTGTATATATATGTGTGTATATATTATGTAGTTAACATTAGATTGTGGAAGATATTAAATGTGTGAAAGAAATATAAAATGATGCGGGAACCACAATGATATTTGGAATTTAGTGTAGTTGAGTTTATGGGATGGAATTAGATTGAAAAGGAGAGTTTATGGTAAGTGTGGTTGAAGAGAGAGAATGGACATATATATATATATATATATATATATAGTGTGTGTGTGTATATATATATATAGTATATATTAAAAGAGGTAATTTTCGCCACATGTTGCTTGCAAAATTTAATAGCATCAACTTCACAAAAAATAAAAATTTAATTATTAATTATCCAAACCTCATTTTAAAATGAAGTTCATCTTTTTACTTCCCATGCAAGTCTCATTAATATCATTCTCCTAAAATACTAAAAGTTTCATTCCCCTCCCCACTTTTCTTCTCCTCTTTTCCATACTACTCCATTACATTTTATTAGGTTTTCCTTTTCCAAATTCAAATCTTTGTACTTATCTCACAATTATATGTATTTTTCCACTTTTATCTAGGTCCCAGACACCTTAATACAATCACCCTCGCCCTCACTAAGTGGTTTGAAAAAATTACATGATAAATCATACAATTTTGATGCGAATAAGAATATTTTGTCAAAACAAGCTAAATTGTTTTAACAAAATATTCATTGAAACTATAATAGAAACATACAGGGTAATAATTTATGAAACAATATAAATTTAGGTATCGACTCAGGTATTATCTAGTTATTTAAAAATTGGAAAAAGTGGAGTGTGAGTGAGTTTTGTGGCGAACTGATTGTAGATGCTCTTAGGAATACGGTTACGTACAATGATGAAAGATTCTCCACTAAGCCAACACTAATAAGGATTTCCTATTAAGTGTTTTTTCCCTTGGAAGTAAGAAAGTGCGAGAGAATTGAGGGAAGAGAGGAATTTTTTTTAACTCAAAAACACTCATCAATGATGAGTGAGGGACTTAATAAATGGCTCCCCTAACCATTAGAAACCAAAATTACCATTGTCATTACAAGACTTGTTAAAGCATAATGTTTCTATGTAGTAGACTTAGATATCTCAAGGACTCGAACCTCTTGATTGTGTTTCCTACTCTAAGCCCTCCACCCCTGTGTTAGACATGAATACCAGATAATCAAGAAATTTCAAGTAACCGAGAGTTTTTAGGATACAAAAACACTAACTAATCAAGTAAGATTTCCATCTATACTTACTGAGGAATTAAGATTTCTCTTCGGTTGAGGAAAACAAATCTTTGTGCTAGCTTGATGTCTTCAAAATGAGTACTGGAGCCCCTCCTAATTGCAAGTTTGGCTAGGAAATCTGAAATTTGGTTGGCTTCTCTGAGGGCATGGCCTATAGAGACATGTTGGAACTGTTTCATGGCTTTTTTTGATCTGGTGCAACAGCTCCTTTGATTGCCAAGGGCAAGGCGCTCCTTGTATGATTTGAATTGTTATTGAATTTCAGTTTCACCTAAATTCTAAACCTTTATGCCAAGTTGTTTAACAGTTTGGTGTTGAAACACCAAGTTCAGTTTGATGTTAAAACTCAAAACGAAATACGCAGTGCACACACAACTTGGTTACGCAGTTCGGTGCAAATACACCTACGTCTGCGGGGCCTTGCCCAGATCAGAAACCATCCACTAGAAAGCAGTCTTTAGTATAAGAAGCTTAACTTAAATACTAATCCATTGATAACCTATTGAGTGGATGTTGTGAGATCCCCTCACTGCCGATCCTACGCCGTTGAACCCCCACGATCAACACGTCTCTCTGGATCTCCTCCTCCCGAGGAATTAAGGCTTCCTTGTTTCTGATCTTTAAGAACTTGGTCGGTTGATTTGACGAACCTCCAAAACCAGAGACGAAGAGCTTCAATAACGTATCTCACGTAGAGATAAAAACTTGATTCCTTTGCTCCATGATTGCGTTGTATCTTCTTCTTTTTATATCCTTCGCAATCCTGCCTTGTATCAAACTCTTTCCTTGTCTAACTCTACCATAAATAGACTTCTAGACTAAGGAAAGATCTAATTCTAATCTGGTATTTAAATGGACAATCCTTTATTAATAGGACTTGTACCATAAATAAACTACTTAATCAATTCCTAACTATTACAGGAATATTCGTTTACCAGAATTAGATTGCCACGAAATCACATAATAATCTGCACAATATTCTGATCTGATCGCATAATTATACTCCATAATTCGCTCCATAATTCGCGGCAATAACCTGCTGTCTAGAAAACCTGATTGCAGTGGTGTTAAAACACCAGATCACCAGTATTCACAATATGCCATAAAGAAGTCCAACTCCCGAGGACTCTACAATCTCCCCCTTGGCATATTTGTGAATTCAACAATCCACAGACAGCATACACAAAATGAATAAATCATCCAGATATCCATATCAAAATATCCAAGAAACTCCAAATTTCTCCCCCTGAATTCATGAATATGACAAGAAAACCAATTAATCCATATCATCAGATTCTTCCACGACATCATCATCCTCTTGAACCATCAGTATCTGAACCATCAGCATTCTGAGTTGCTGCAGCCAGCAAAATCCCTCGCTCAGCCTCCAAAGCAGCCAACTCCCCCTGAAGCTTTGCCAAAATAGCCTGATGTCGTTCAATCAGTTCCTGGCATACTCTAACTCGAGCCTCAATAGCTTTCAACCTCGACATACCAGCATCCGAGCAAACCTCTTCCGGATGAATCCAAGGTAAGTCCTTGATAATTCGACCACTCTACCATCGGTTTTAAGACCTGGACAGTAATCTACTCAACAGAGTCCCTTATAGCTGCTCCCCCTTTTTGCAGCACCGTAGTGATCACACACGGATGTAACAGAGCTTCCTTCCTGGTCTTGCGATCACAATCAATGATATCATTAAAAATCAATCTGCCCATAGTCACCTTACAACGCTCTCCCAAACTGGATGTGAGGTTAGACGCAGTTATCTGCTGTCGACCAGTCTCAGGCCATGAGCTCTCCACTCCACCAGTAAGCTCTACCGCCACCTCATCATAATTCTCTGGCATCTGGTGTTGGAACACTGGTTTGCCATCCCTTGACGAGCTACGCTTCAGACACTGGTTCAACGCCTCTAGCGAAAAAATCAACAATCTCTCCACGCACATAAACCCTATGAAACCAGGGTGATTCTTCATCTTCACATTCAGCTTTCAGATTCGAATAGAACTCCAGCACAAGTTGCTTGTTATAGTCACAGAAACAGGTAGCTGCCTTAAACACCTTGAGATGGTGCAAATAGTCTGTGAATCCACATTCCTTATATTTTACAGCATCAGCTGGCCTTTCCGCCAATATCTTCCTCAGGTGCAGGTAGTGCCTGAGGCTTAACTGGTCTCTGTTGTCGGTCTACACGTAACTTCTTCAGTTTCAGTCCAATCGGCTCATCACTGTCCTCACTAGTGGCCATACTCTTATCTCTGCACCCCTTCGACCTTCGAGCACCCTTGAAAGCAGAGGCCACACTATCCCTGGCCTTCTTTGACATCTGAGTGATATGCATTTCACCAGACTCTGTTGGTGTTTCAACACCCACCTCCATGCATTTTCTCTTTGACCCACGTCTGTCTGGTCTCGAGTGGTATTTCAACACCAACACCAGTACCCTCTACTGTGTCTTCACCACTGGCTATTTCAGTCAGTTCTGCCAGATTTTCAAGATCATACCCCTCAGGATTTTGCTCCCTTTCAGCCAAATTCCACATCCTGTGTTGGATTCACAGGTACCTGGTCATCAACATTAGAGTTCACAACTGGTGTTTGAATACCAGAAACAGTCACATCAGCACTCTCTGAATTTTTCAGTTATATCCTCATCTTCTCCATTCTCAGAAGCAGACTCAATAATTCTGACACGGTCTCACCCATCACAGTTCCTGGTGTAGCAATACCAGTACTATTCACTTCATAGTTCTTATTGTCAGCACCTGCTTGCTGATCCATAACATCATCCTCGATTTCTCCTGTCTCAGACACATTCTCCACTATCACAGATGCACTCTCAGATTCCTTCAACATAGACACTGTTTCAATTTCAACAGCTCTCCCTGCATAGACTGTCTCCTCATCACTGTCATTGATTTCCACCACCAGAATGGGCAATTGTCTTAGATATTCTTGAAGCACGAACAGAGAACCATCAAAACGCTCCAACTCCATGCCTTTTGCTTTGGCAAAATCAGTAGACTTCACCACTTTGTCCCAGGGATGCAACACAGCATCATCATGTGGTGTTTAAATACCACCTCACCAAAATTTTTGGTATTTTCTATTTTTCTATTTTTTCGACTGTATTTAAAGGAAAATAGTAAATAATACAATAGAATAGACAGATCTGGGTACCTTACATTCGACACACTCCCAAATGCTGTCTGAGGCCTTCAAAAGTCTCACCATCCAGAGGCTTCGTAAAGATATCAGCAAGTTGTTCTGATGTTGGGACATAATGAACTGTAACTTCTCCTTTTTCGACCAAATCCCTGATACGCTGAGGTCGGATATCGATGTGTTTTGTCCTCGAATGTTGCACAGGATTCTTGGAGATATCAATGGCGCTTTTATTATCACATAAGACTGTCAAACTCACATCATTGAATCCATAGTCTCTCATCATCTGCTTCATCCATAATAGCTGCGCACAACAACTCCCTACAGCTAAATATTCTGCCTCAGCCGTAGACAATGATATAGAGTTCTGCTTTTTACTATACCAACCGACCAGATTTGATCCAGCAAAGAAGCAACCACCAGTGGTACTCTTACAATTATCAGCATTCCCGGCCCAGTCAGAGTCACTGAAACCTACCAACTGCAAATCCTTGTTCCTAGAAAACCATACTCCATACTCCACTGTTCCACTTATATATCGAGTAATTCTCTTCACAGCTGCCATATGTGATTCCTTTGGATTAGCCTGGTAGCGAGCACAAATACCCACACTCAACCAGATGTCTGGTCTACTTGCAGTTAAATATAACAGGCTACCAATCATACTCCTGTATAATATTTGGTCAACACTTTGACCCAGATAATCTTTTGTGAGTTTATCAGTGGTAACCATTGGAGTGCATACTGCCTTTGCGCTTGCAAGTCCAAATCTCTTGATCAAGTTCTCAGCATATTTCCGTTGGCTAATGAACAAACCTTTCTTCTCGTGAGTAACCTGTAACCCCAGAAAATATGACAATTTTCCTACCATACTCATTTCGAACTCCGTAGTCATTAAGTCACCAGACTCCTTCACCAATGCTGAAGAGGTGGATCCAAGGACAACATCATCAACGTAAATCTGTGCGTTTAGAAGATTCGTCCCCTTATGCAGCACAAACAGTGTACGATTCACTCCCCCTCGTCGATATCCCTTCTGAATCAGAAAGGGTGTCAGTCGCTCATACCATGCACGTGATGCCTGCTTGAGTCCATACAATGCTTTATTCAACCGATAGACATGATCAGGAAAATGTGAGTCTTCAACCCCCTTAGGCTGCTCCACATAAACTTCTTCCTTTACTAGGCCATTCAGTAATGCACTCTTGACATCCATCTGATGAAGTGTAAAGTCCAACATGCATGATACTGCTAACATTAGCCTCATCGACTCCAATCTGGCCACGGTTCCTCCTTTATCCCTTAACTGCATGTATTTGGTTGGACTTTGTTCAGATTCATGTGTCACTGTTTTCGATGTTCCAACACCGGTTGACTGTGCTGGTGTTTCAACACCAGTAGGATTCTCTGTGTCGAGGATATCACTTTCACCCATAGTATATTCCTCTGAATCATCAACCATCACATTAATAGGCTCTAAGACTTCTTTTTCCAAGCTACAGCAAGTGACATCTTGATCGAGCAAATAACAGTTATCCATTGATATAGATCCAGTGAATATTCCAGTTCCATGGTTTACTACACATTTATCCTTGTCGAAAAACACTGTCATTTCATTGTCACATATATGGCTAATGCTCAACAAGTTTGCTTTCAGACCTTCCACCAGCAACACATCTTGGAACACCGGAAGCCCTTTGATGGCTAACTCACCCTTGCCGATTATTCTACTGCGTTTCCCATCACCAAATCTAATATATCCACCAAATCCAGGTTTGAATTTTCGCAGAAATTCAGGAACTCCAGTCATGTGCCTTGAACACGCACTATCGAAATACCAAGAATTTCCTGTATGTGCCCCAGAACATACAAAACTTGTAAAATAAACATCTTGAGATTTTCGAACCCATACCTGGCTTACTGGTCGAGTGATGTGATGCGGACTTTGATTAACGCGTGTGTTCAGAACTACGGTTCTGTATCCTCTAGAGTTGAAACGGCGCCCTATATCATATCCTGGCACGGTGTTGAAACTTCGATCTGCTGAGTTAGAGAACAGTGTCCTAAGTAGTTTAAAACACCTATTTCTCACATGCCCTAGAGCTCCACAGTATCCGCATCGTCTGATCCTTTTGGTGAGGCAATTTCTCTCGATTATTCTTGGAGTCGGTGCACCTTGATCTATCTTGTTGCTCCATGAATCCACTGGTGAAGATCTTTCATAGCCAATTCCGTATTTGGTCGTCTGTCCCATTTTTAGACAATCTTCGAGCTTAGCTTTCCCTGTATTAAGACGTCTAATAGCTTGTTCTGCTGCCTCTGCTCGTTGCACCATTCCAGCAAGTTCCGTCTTTACTCTTTCCAGTTCACTGATCGCCTTTTCTTTTTCAAGTTCCTTCATTTTAGCATTTTCACTCAATCTCTTGTTCTCGGACTTGAGGTCTTTGTTTTCATCCGCCACTTTCAACCACATCTTGTACATTTCCATGCTCTCCTTGCGAATGTCATCATCACAAATGCTGCTACTCTCTTCATCTGAGCTACCACTCTCACTTTCATTCAGCACACCGACTCCTTCCTCGAAAGATTCTTCTAGCTCCGCCACTGACACACCGAAAGCAACATGATTGGTATACTCCTCTCCATCCTTACCATCATCTCCTCCATCATCATCACTGCAGGTTGCGGCATACGATTTTCCTTGCCTTTTAAGTGTATTGGCACACTCAGCTTGTATGTGCCCGAAACCTTCACATTCTCTACATTGGATTTTCCTGTTTAGGTTTGGATTTGTTGACTTGAACTTTGGTGTTTCAACACCAATTGCTTGGCCAAATCTTGGAGTGGAGTTTGCGTTTGGATTTTTGCTTCCACTTGACTTCTCTTGTGGCTTCCTGCCCACCTTCTTCATAAATCTGGAGAAGTTCCTGGTTATGTTTGCAATTTCATCGGACTCTTCATTGTCTGTATACACTTCTGAATTTCCAGCGGTTATGCTTGAGAAAGCCATCTCTTTCTTACCTGCTTTTGTTTGCAGCATCTCCATCTCATAAGATTCCAGTGAACCCATAAGTTCATCAAGCGTCATTGTTCCTATCCTTCCATTTTCATTAATCGCTGTGACCTTCATGTTGAAACGTGGTGGCAGTGCTCTCAAAACCTTTCTTACGAGCTTGTGATCTTTGTACTTTTTGCCAAACTGAAAAGCTTTGTTGGCAATATCTCGGACTCGTCCATTGAACTCAGAAATAGTCTCATCTTCGCGCATCTTTAGATCTTCAAATTTTGCCGTGTAATACTGCAACTTTGATTCTCTGACGGAGCTTGTCCCCTCATGATAAGTTTGTAACACATCCCACGCCTTTTTAGCAGTCTCACAATTTACAATCATCTTAAACTGATCTTCATCCACTGCCGTAAAAATGGCATTTAACGCCTTTGAGTTGGACATGTGTGCTTTGTGCTCCTCGGTAGAATATTCAGAGAATGGTTTAGCCGTCAATGAGCTTGATCCCGAAGATTCGGCTACTGTAGGTGGAGTGTAATGATTTATGACATTGTTCCAAGCTTGATCATCTAATGCTCCAATGAACACCTTCATGCGTGCCTTCCAATAGGCATAATTTCCTTGTTCCAACAACGGTGGTCGCGTGACCGAAGCCCCCTCCTTTGGTGCCATGGTGAAACCTGATCTCACTCTCCCTGTTTAGGGGTCAGCAAGTGCCGAGCTCTGATACCAATTGAATTTCAGTTTCACCTAAATTCTAAACCTTTATGCCAAGTTGTTTAACAGTTTGGTGTTGAAACACCAAGTTTAGTTTGATGTTAAAACTCAAAACGAAATACGCAGTGCACACACAACTTGGTTACGCAGTTCGGTGCAAATACACCTACGTCTGCGGGGCCTTGCCCAGATCAGAAACCATCCACTAGAAAGCAGTCTTTAGTACAAGAAGCTTAACTTAAATACTAATCCATTGCTAACCTATTGAGTGGATGTTGTGAGATCCCCTCACTGCCGATCCTACGCCGTTGAACCCCCACGATCAACACGTCTCTCTGGATCTCCTCCTCCCGAGGAATTAAGGCTTCCTTATTTCTGATCTTTAAGAACTTGGTCGGTTGATTTGACGAACCTCCAAAACCAGAGACGAAGAGCTTCAATAACGTATCTCACGTAGAGATAAAAACTTGATTCCTTTGCTCCATGATTGCGTTGTATCTTCTTCTTTTTATATCCTTCGCAATCCTGCCTTGTATCAAACTCTTTCCTTGTCTAACTCTACCATAAATAGACTTCTAGACTAAGGAAAGATCTAATTCTAATCTGGTATTTAAATGGACAATCCTTTATTAATAGGACTTGTACCATAAATAAACTACTTAATCAATTCCTAACTATTACAGGAATATTCGTTTACCAGAATTAGATTGCCACGAAATCACATAATAATCTGCACAATATTCTGATCTGATCGCATAATTATACTCCATAATTCGCTCCATAATTCGCGGCAATAACCTGCTGTCTAGAAAACCTGATTGCAGTGGTGTTAAAACACCAGATCACCAGTATTCACAATATGCCATAAAGAAGTCCAACTCCCGAGGACTCTACAGTTATAGAACAATCTGATTCCACCCTTATCACATGAGCCCTTCCTGTAGCTGTTTGCAAACCTCCAAGTAGAGCCAGCATTTCAGCATGAGTTACTGTGACATTACCCACGAATGAGTGATGATTCAATTTATGCTCAGAATGTGAGTAAATCAATTCCTTATTCGTATCTCTGATAACACAGCCCAAGCCTACTGTATTTACCACAAGTGCTGCATCACAATTAACCATCAGAAGGTTCCCATTTAATAATGGTTAATCTCCTTTTCTTTTTCATTTTATAAGGTGCCATAAGACCATGTAGGACTAGGTTACATTGTGAGTGCCAGTGTGACTTTGTGTGGTTAGAATAGATCATATGTTAAAGGCTTGTTATGTTTTTTCCACTGATTGTGACAAAGGGTTTTCGTGTTTTCAATACTAGAAACAAGACCTTTTACCTCGGTTCTATGGGACCTTTTACCTTGGTTTTTAGTCCATAAAAACCCAAGGTAAATACAGCCGAAGTAAAAAGTACATTTTTACAGGTTCAAAACCGAGGTAAATAGTACCTTTTACCTCAATTTTGGACGGACGTCGATGGGTATTGCGGCCGACGATAGGAGACCCCAGTGGCGACTTTGTTATGATCGTTATCACCATCCTAAAGCATGCGATGTCGGCATCCTAAAGCATGCGGCGTTAACCATAGGAAGATGGCAGCCGATGGGAGAGGAATTGCGGTAAGGTCGCAAACGACGACGTCGTTCTTAATAGGTACGATGTCGCGAGCAATGAGAAGTGATATCGTACATAGTGAGGGACCCATGTCGTGTGCCAGCTTACATGGAATGCTAAAAAATACGACATCATTTTAAATGGCCAACGTCGTAAAAAAATGATGCCGGTACATGCATCGTCGTTAATTCATCGTTTCGGAACCGGTTTATGCAACATCGTGGTTTAGTCGGTTACATATTGTTTCTCATAAAATATTATAATATTAAATATTCGATGACACAAACAATCGATCGTCATAGCTGTTACATGTTATTTAAAATGTGATAAATCGTGAAATGGTTAAACATCATACAACAATAAATTATTGTTCAATTATTGTGGAAATGATTGACATGTTAATTAAAACCAACAAAATTATGATATATATTACAAATACATGTAACAATATATTAAAATACATAAGGTTGCTATAAAATTGAAACATTAATTGTATTTAACCTCTAATTTTTACGTTGTACGACATTTATATTTCCAGGGCGACCCGTGAAAATACAACTCCGTCCATCTACATGTTAGAAGTCCATCGATAACTCTTTTGATCCTATACAACCAATACATAGGAAACAAAATTTCTGTTACAGTCGGGCAGTGCCCAGTAATACACATAATATAGTCATATGTAGACGATATTAATCTCAATATAGGATTAGTAACTTATATGAATAAAAGCAACGTTGCACTATATTTTACCGATGTCACAAAGACCGAGTAAAAAGCGACTTCGGATATGTATAGATATTGCTAATTTCAACACTTCCTTGACCTATGCGACATCGATCCTTATTTGGTACCATATCGAATGGAGCAATTAACTTTGACCGACATCGCACATTCATATTATGTTCATCTAAATCTAAGCCTTTTTTCTCACTCTTTACAAACATGGCATCATATTGGAGACAAAAACAACATACAATATATAACATGTAACACAATCATTCCTCCTTCATGAAAATATTCGATCTTTGATGAATGAGGAAAAAAATATAGAAGGTATATGATAACAAAATTGCTAAACGAACATGGAAAAGATGGAAAAAATCTCAAGTAATTTGAACCTAGAAATGCTCCATCCTTGGATACTTGTTGATGGTTGATGAAGCAATTTGATTGAGCCCTTTCATTGTTGTATTAGTGTGAATGGATAGGGTGGGTTTGTAGGATTTGTATTGGAGATAGAAATGGGTATTAGTGTTGTTAGTTATTGATATGAAGTAGGGTTGGAGGGAATTTTTATTTCAATTGTTTTTTGAAATGTTTGGTTCCAGCTAGAAATTTCAGAATGAGCGACGTCGCTTGATATTTGGTACATGTTTCGTTACATGAAACACGTGTGCGATGACACATATGTGGCTATAATCTAATATTAAAAAATTGTCATAAAATTCTCCGTTTAAAGGTTGCGGGTCCTTCCGTCGACCCGTTTATGCCCAAATCGGAACAACATTGATGTCACAATTTGATAAAAAAATGTAATTTCTAATTTTGCATTTCGACATCTCCCACTTTCTTGGAGGGATCTAAGTACAAAAAAAAGAGAGCTGGTTGTCCCAAAATTGATTTCGACCGTCCCAAAAAGAAGCTTTGTCCTCCCTAGTTGAACTTATAATAACCGAGAGAAATAAAGAAACTGGTCCTATTCCACATAGACTTCCACAAGTTCTTACAACTAACACTCGTATATTTTTAAATAATCATCTGCAATTTACTCTAGACCGCGTATTGACGCTTTCTAGAATTTGATGGATGGAATTTATTACTTTTATATTTCATAAAAAATATCGAATGTGGAATTTCATGTGATTTTATGTGGCGGAAATTATCGTTCCCACAACGCTTATCGTAAGTGTATTGATGGAATACTACAAAAAATGGACGATTACCCGGGTTCGTGTCCATGTAAGACAGTACGCATAATTTCCATATTAAACATTTGCCGTTATGTTCAGGTGCATGTCTCTTAAGCGTAGTGACATGCAAGGAAAGTTGGGCCATAGTGTAATTTCCCCAGAGTTTTTTATTGTACTGTCCGTGAATAATTTGTGCCCATTCTGGTGATGCATTCATGGCCAAATTAGAAAATAGTGGTCGTGAAACTGTGAATAACATATGGGTATCTCCAATTTTGCATTTCAATATCTCCAGCTTTCTTGGAGGGAACTAAGTGCAAAAAATTTAAAAAGGGAACTGGTTGTCCCAAAATCAATTCTGATCGTCCCAAAAAGAAGCTTTGTCATCCCTAGTGCAACTCATAATAACCGAGAGTAATAATGGATTTGTTCTTATTCCACATTTACTTCCACAAGTTCTTACGACTGACACTCGTATACTTTTAAGTAATCATCTATAATTTACTCTAGACCACGTACTAGCGCTTTCTAAAATTTGGTGGACGTAATTTTATTACTTTTATATTTTATAAAAAAACTTATAATATGAAATTTCATGTGATTTTATGTGGAGGAAATTATCGTTCCCATAACGCTTATCGTGCGTGTATAATGGAATACTACAAAAAAATCCTGATGATTACCTAGGTTCGCGTCCTTGTAAGACATTACGCATAATCTCTATATGAAACATTTTTTGTTATGTTCAAGTGCATGTCTCTTAAGCATAGTGACATGCAGGGAGGTTTGGGCCATAGTGTAATTTCCCCAAAGTTCTGTAATGTACTATCTGTAAATAATTTGTGCCCGTTCTGGTGATGTGTTCATGGCCAAATTGGAACATGGTGAAGAAATTTGATGGACAGAATTTTTTATTTTTATATTTCATAAAAACCTAGAATATGAAATTTGGGCTATTCTGCCCGCAATCCATTTTTGTGATGGCGCTCTATTGTCGATCAATATTCGGTGACGACCACATGGATGTGACATTGTGCATTTTTGGTTTCAGTCCACCACTGGCCGGGCCCATAGATATTTATGGTTTGGGCCGCTGCTCTAATACAGTCCAGTGTTTATTAAAAGCGATATCGGGCAACCTTCGGTCCCCCGTTGGATTGGTCAGTTTGTTTTGCGGCATTGACTTATGTCAATTTAATTACCTATGGTCCAGTTCCAAATTTATAATGTTTGGGTCCAATCATATTAGTGTCTCAAAATCTAAGAATAGTGGCGTCTAAGAACAGCGACGTCGCACTATATTTTCTCTGTTAGTCTTTGTTGCGACATAGCCTACGATGTCGCACCTGTGATTAAACGATAGCATTTCAGCGGGTATACAAACATCCGACCACCCTCCCCCTTCACATTCCCAACCAACGAGGTCGCACCAAAACCTCCAACCTGAAAAAAATGATCGGAAAACATTCAAATCTCAACGCAAAACCTTGGTCTCATATCACTATATAGCCTCAAAACCCACATTCAATTGCTTTGGACGTAGTACATTGGCAGATTTCTTCAAAGGGGAAGAGCAAGAAAACCAAACTAAGGTAAGGATTTTCCGATGAATTTGATGTTGGTTTTTTAGGTTTGATATACTTCTTTCGTTGCCCATTGCTTGGCTTTACAACTGTAGCATGTTAGCTGTTTACTTTGTGATGTTGATGTTAGTTGAGATTCTAGGTGTTTTAGGACCATTCGTATTCCAGTCGCACACTGTTTCAGCTTCGTCAATTAGCCTTACGATGTCGCTCATTCAAACACTTGTATCTATGATTTCGCATAGGTCACGTCGGTCTAGCCTAAGTGTCTGCTACATGGATGTGAAGTCGGCCAAAAAAACATTGACATCATTAGGTTCTTGACCGTTGCACTCACTGTTTTATGTTCCTTTATTTCTCAGATGGCTCGAATGAAGCAGACATCCAGGAGGAAAAGGGAAGACACCACTGGAGCAAGTCCACTGCGCACCAAGAAGATAAAGACAACGACCACCCCTGCATCGCCAACATGAAACAAAATAAGCTTCATCAAAGAGGAGGCAGAGAAGCATTTCAAAAGGATTCAGGGCCGAAGGATAAAAGAGGTTAGGGTGATGAAGCCCAAGGACGTGGAGCAACTCCACCTCGATGTTTTCCTCAAACCTTTCAAACTGTTAGGAATGGAGGGTTCGATATGATTGGATAAATCGACTCATGATACAAAGATCAAGGAGTTCTATGCCAATTTTACTAGGGAATCGAAGACCATCTACAAGATAAGAGTGAACAGGATAGACGTGGAGATAATGACAGAGTTCATCAATTAGGTGATTGGGTGCACAATCGGTGGGGAGGATCAGCCAGAGGTTAACCTCTACATCTATACTTCCGGGAAAATTGGCTTCTACGGGTCGATGAGAATGTCCCATCCGAGGCGCTTGACCCAAACTGAATGGTGGAGAAG
The DNA here is from genome assembly GCA_037428765.1 of Rubia yunnanensis. NCBI lineage: Eukaryota > Viridiplantae > Streptophyta > Magnoliopsida > Gentianales > Rubiaceae > Rubia > Rubia yunnanensis. The sequence continues at coordinate 69,502,612 of CM075066.1, read as the reverse complement.
TACTTCAAACTGGAAGGGGTGAGCAGGCCCATCCAACTGAGGCAGATCAATATAATTGTACAAGTACTTATCTCGGCCGAACATCCTACGGAGTGCAGGATCAACGGGACTGTCATGTACTACCACCTTGCGGAGAAGAAGGTAGTCGACCCCGGGTACACCATTATCCAGGAGATGCACTAAGTGGCCCTCACCACAAAGAGTCGAAAACTCCCCTACGTCATCATTGTAATTCTGGAGAAGAAGACGGTTCCCATCAAATCGAAAGCGAAGATCCAGCCTAAGTACTACGATGCAAACTACTTCATGCAGAACCATTAGGTTTTGGAGGCAGTGACATTGATTGATCACAACGTCCCCAAGGGGGATATGAATGTGCCTCCCACACCTGAACCCGAGGTGACTCCATTGGTTCCATAGCTATGGATGCTTCCCCCACCATTATTCATGCCTCGTAATCGGGTATAATTTTTTAAAAAGTCTTATGGTTATTCCAAATTATTATTGATTAAAATAATAAAATTTTAATTTAATTTATCTTTTTATCCCACTGGATTTACACAAAGGGCTTGGAGCATCCTCCTGAAGGCCGTGGTCGAGACAAAGGCCCTGGCGCAGCGAATGGAACACAATGTGCGTAAGCTTATGGAAGAATTGGCCGGGCTAAAGTCTATAATTTCCAATTCAATAAGTGCACCTGGGGATGAGGAGCCTGGGGTTGACAAGGATGGGCTGGATACCACATATAATGAAGGAGGGTCTAGCACCGGTGATATCAAGTCTTCCACCGAAGAGTCGGATACTAATTCTTAAGACGGTGAAAGTAGTTCGCAGGCAGATGATGTTATCCCACTCGAGTCGCCACCCCATTGATTGCTATGGATCTTATGTTAGGTTGTTGTAGAAGATGAAGAATGTTTGTTTGGATTTTATTGTGATTCTATGCCTTTTGTTTATATTTTAATTTGATGGTATGTTATATGGTACGTAGCATTATGTGTTTTGGATATACGTACCTAGCTTTAGTCTTACCCATATAACTTGATGAAATTTGAGACTGGCTGTTGTGAACTTGTAATGGGACCTTTTGATGGTACATTCCAAGTTCTGGCTGTATTGGTTAACTATCGTTGATTTATTAGGTATGATAGATAAGTGTGACATCGCACTTCATTCGCACTGCATGATTTCACTTTTACCGACATGTCACCGATTACCATGCGACATCACATTAATTTATGTAAATGGATTTAGGCACAGGTTTGGACAGATAGGTATTGCCACTTCGCATTGTGGAAAATGCGACCTCACTCCCTAACGTCGAGAGGATTTTGGCCAAATTGATTACAATTGCGAAGTCGAACTTCTCTTCATTGACTGTTACTACTAGATCATACCCATATTGCTGACATTGTGCCTACGTCGGCAGTACTTTTTACCCCAATTATGTAGAACCGCGGTAAAAAAACCTATTATTTACCTTGATTTTTTTGACCGAGGTAAATAAGATTATTTACTTAAAAAATAACCGAGGTAAAGAACCTTTTACCTCGACTATTTAACCTATCCCAAAAAATGGAGGTAAAAAGGGCGAAGTAATAGGTTCAGTTTCTTGTAGTGTTTCATGAACCTTTTTATTCCTTGATTTCCATAATTCCTAGATGATTAAACAAGGTAAAACATGAAGTATGGAATAGTGCGCAAATGATAGAGGTTTGATAGACCAATAATATTCTAATCTTTCCTTAATTGAATTAAAATATCTAATTGGAATACTAAGAGAATGATGCATTTTATCTCATAGAAAAATAACCACAGTACATAAATTAAAGTAGTCTGATAATTCATCTATGTTATCACATTCAGCACATTTGGAAGACAATTTGATTCCATTTTTCATTAAGACATCAGCAAATGGTAGAGCTTGGAGCAACAACTTCCATATTAAAAAAAACTGATTTTCTTGTGTAAAACCTGATTCCGGACTTTTGAAACTTTGTTCACAATCAACTCTTTTGGTCTGAAAACTTCGTAGGCTGATTTAATCGTGAACTTTCCATAAATACCAGTCTTCCATCTCATATAACCTGGTTCATCAGTTAGAACAACATTTCTTTGAAAATAAGATAATGTTAAATTGCTGAGGAATGTACATACCTTTGTTAAGCTGAAAATCTCTAACTGAAAGAAAGAGAAATGGAACTTGTACCTGTTAGTGTTGCACCTGGTTAATAAGAGGGCCTGATCCTAACCGATTGGTTATCCAAAAGTTTGAAGAACCATTTTTCTATGATAACCTGGGAGTTATTCTCAACTATTTGATTGACTATCTTTTCTCTACTCCATGTTTCTGATTTCCTACAAGTGGCTGGCAAAGACCACATGAATTTTGTCCATGTGGATTTACCTATTTGTAATTTCCACTGGATTTTTTGCTGAGAAAGAATGAATGATGGATTGGAGATGCTCAGTCCTAATCTCCCTTCCCGTAGAGGATATGATATCCTTTCCCACGAGATCCAATGCTTGTTTTGTCCTTTTTCTGAGCTTTCCCATAGGAAGTTGCTAAAATAGATTCTATCTTTTGGATTGTGTGTTAAGTAGGTGTTGTAACAGCCCATGTATGTTGCGGCATTGTGCCCCCCCCCCCCCCCGACAATCATTGGTTTTTTCAGTTTGGTACCTTACTGTTTACTGTGTTTTAATTAAGGTCTTAAAATGATTTTTTCTCTTCATTTTAAGGAGGGATAAGGAACCCAATGACATCTGCATAATATCATTAATTTCTTTCTTCTTTTTATCACTTAGTTTTCCTGCATAGTAGGCATTTTCATAGATTTTCATAAAGTTCATTAAGTTTTTTGTAGATTTTTTGTTCCTTTTAGAAAACAACAGTGTCATCCGCAAAGGATCGCATATTGATTGAATTAGCTGATCCCGACTTGCGGAATTGTTTTATGTTGCCATTGAATTCGAACCTCGGGTTTCGAGCTAGGAGATCAGTAAGAAAATTAAAGAGAAAAGGTGATAATGGATCACATTGCTTTAAACCCCTTGTAGGTTTAGAGAATCCACAAGGTGATTCATTTATTAAGATGGAGAACTAAGCTGAGTTGATGTTATTCATTATGAATTTGACTAGGTGGCCATGGAATCCTAATTTTAGCAAGAGGGTGTTAAGGGTTGACCAAGATAATCGGTCAAAAGCCTCCATAATTAGGTTTAAGGATTCATTCTTTTTATCCAATTGTCTAATAGCATCCTTCATCATTAGGATGTTGTTTACAATATCCCTGCCTTGCAAAAGAAGCTGATTGCTCATCTGAAATGAGGGAGCTCATATGTGGTTTAATCCTATCCACCAGAATCTTAGACATGAGTATGTTATCTTGTACATTACCAAAAATCAATTTTTCCAGGTTTTTCTTTTATTTTTAAGTCTTTTTAATTTTAGTGTGAAACCTAGGAGGCCTTGTTCCTATTGTGGTTGGGACCAATTGTTCTTTATGAATTCTAAGAATTCCTTTCCATTGAACCGCATCTCTTGAAACTTGAATGTTTTAGGGAATGTGGTTTTAGAATTTGGACAGAGGAATGGTTAAATTTGGCCAGCTGGAGTTTGCCATTATTCTATCCAATCTTTTTGAGATGGGATCCATAGCCCTTATATTACTCAATGTAAATAGATTGCCAACAATATTTAGGCCTGGGCTTGTATCTCATTTATAAAGCTATCAAAATCAGTCATGGAATTTAAATCGGGGGAGCTAGGTCCTGAGTATTCACCATTGACCTAATTACATTAAAATCACCTCCTATTAAAGTTGGAGATGTGTCTACTGTTGTGAGTATCTCTGTATAAACCTCTAATCTATCTATCCTATTATACGGAACATATATAAAGAGTTCAGTAATTTTCTGATCCGGGCTTTTTGTTATTATTTCTACTTGTAAAAAATGATTGTAGTTTCTTACAAGTTTTAAGTCCAGCCTATCTGGTACATAATCAAGATCTTGTTGTGAATAAGCCTAGGTGGTGCCTGAAACAAAACATCTTCTTATACATATCCAGGTTGTTTAATTGACATTTAGGTTCTATTAATTGACATTTAGGTTCTAACCTGAGATGTTGACAGTCCCCTAACATTCCATATTAAACATTTAACTGTCATAATAAACTCTCCTGTTAAAAAGCTAGCCTAGAGCTCCTTTTAGGAGGTTTAACCTAGAGAAAATTCTACTATTGTGGCTACAGTAGCTTGAGGTGGATGCAGGGGTGAAGAATGCACTCAGCGAATGCGTTCTCTCGATTATCCATTTTTTTGGCATGGCTTTGAGAGGACGCATTTACAAAATGCGTGCTCATATATTTAGCTTTTTTTTTGCAGAAATCCTAAGGACGCATTTGGTGAATGCGTCCTCTCCCAATTTTCATTTTGTTTTAACCTATGTCCATGAATGCGTCCTCCAGATGCTACGTAACAAAAAAACATTTTCCAAGAGGACTCATGGTTCGAGAGGTACTAGTTCAGGTGAAGAGGTTCGAGAGGTACGGATTCGAGAGGTGATGGTTCAAGTGGAGGGGTTCCAGTGAAGGGGTTCGAGAGGTACTGATTCGAGAGGTGAAGGTTCAGGTGGAGAGGGTTCAAGTGGAGAGGTTCCATTGGAAAGATTCGAGAGGTACTGGTTAAAGGTGAGTACCAGTAATTCTTCACCTCTCGAACCTCCACTGGAACCTTCACCTCTCGAACCTTCAATTCAACCTTCACCTCTCGAACCTCCAATTCAACCTTCACCTCTCGAACCTCCAATTCAACATTCACCTCTCGAACCAGTCCTCTCTAACCATGCAAGCGAATGCGTCCTCTAGATGCTACATAACAAAAAATAAATTTCCAAGAGGACGCATTTGCTGAATGCATCCTCTAAATGCTGCTAAAAAAATATTCAAAGAGGACGCATTCACAAAGGTCACCGGTTTTCAAAACAACCGCATTTGCATCCAAATTATTAAGTTCATGCACAGTAAAATAAAGCACTCGTTTAACCTATGATGAAGATTGATCAGGTGAATCCTCTTATGTGAGATTTGTGAGCTTATCTTCTTGGTGAGGGTTATCCCTGGCGTTTTTTTGTTCATCCATAACATGTGGAAGAACAAAGTCAGATTTTATTTTCTTGTTTGGATTACAGGAAAAATTGACTAGAGTAAAAGTTATCAGGGTTCTTAGGATTTGTGATTTTATCACAAAAAGTATCATCATTAACGCTTGTTGAGAGAAGATTCTTTGTGGAGAAGATGGAGCTATGTTGTAGCTCATGGATTCATAACCCTCTTCCAAATAGTCTTTAATTGAGTTCTTGTCTGATCCCGAATATTCAGTTTCCATGTTTTGCTAGATATGGAGGAGCTGGAGATGTGATATATCATCTGTGTTTTTTTCATTTATCAGTAAGGTGAAGAACAGCAGGGCCTGTGTGAGTGTGTTTGATGGTAGATTTGTTGATATGTGGTGGTTGTTCTACTTGGTAATGGTTGTACTGATAGCTTTTTTTGTTGTTGGATGTCTATTTCTTGAGCCTGAGTTTTGTGGGATTGCTTAGCCTTCGTCTGTGTTTGGGAGTCTTGAACAGCAGGGCCTGTGTGAGTGTGTTTGATGGTAGATTTGGTGCTATGTGGTGGTTGTTCTACTTGGTAATGGTTGTACTGACAGCTTTTTTGTTGCTGGAGGTCTATTTCTTGAGCCTGAGTTTTGTGGGATTGCTTAGCCTTCGTCCGTGTTTGGGAGTCTTTGACCTGTGTGGTCTCTTCAGCTGGGACTTGGATCTCAATGTATTTTCCAGCAGTCTGTGAATCCTGAAGGTCTAGTAGTTCTTCATCTACTGCATCTTGGGTATGTTTGCGTTTTTCTGAGATTTGTGAGTTCTGCAGGTGTTCATGTTCTGCTTTATCTTGGATATTGTTTTTTTTCGAGCTCCGTGATTCCCATAGGTCTTCCCCTGCATTTTGTGGTTGTTTCACTTGGGAAATGTCACTTTCTGTATTGTCATTATGAAACACAGCAAATCTATTCACATCTATTTGTTTAGCCTTGATAGAGGAATCATGTCCTGGAAGAACTGTGGGAATTGATGTGTCTATATTTTTGGATTTTGTATAATTTGGTTTAGCAATGTATTTTTGGTTACTTGACAGCCCTTTCCCAGGTTTCTATGAGCTATGGTGCTGATTTCCCTTGATTTACCAATCATGGGATGTTTAGGATCAGTTACTTTGTATCTATTCAGTGGCTTAAAACTCTGATGTGGTTTATGGTTTTCATTAGACAGCAATCGGTCCCTCTTACAATTTGAGTCACCATGTCCGTCCTAACTTTAAACACTTCTTACAATACTGGGGAAACCTCATAGGACCTATTGTGGGCAATTGAACCAAGCCTAATCTTACTATGTTTTGGCTTAGAAATATCCATTTCTACACATAAACGAATTGTAGGAGGGTGAAAAAATTATACCGGCGGGAATTGACAGTTAGCCATACCGAAGCCAGTGCTGATTCCTCATTATTGTTAAAGTTCTTGGTCCATTTAATGATGCGCATAATAGAACCTCCAAGAGACCAGGTCCTCTTTAGCCAACAACGGTAGTAGTCCTCGTCCAAATCGAAGGCGATTCTGATGTGCCTTGAATCCATGGTTGATAGTTGTGCTTTGCCTTAAACCCAGTGGCTTTGATTTGCTTTCGGAGGTTTTCCATTGTTGACCAGCCTCTGCTAAATTTCCCTATCAGAGCTTTAGAGAATGTTAATTTCTTCCTCAGGGTAAACAATCGTGAATTCCCCTTTGTAATTGAAATGGGGATGAAGGTCAGGTGTATGAGGGATTGAGGATGGAGGTGGTGGTTGTAATGTTTGGGCGAAAGTCTGGTTCGCCAGTTTGATGTTGGATGACCTAAAGTAGGTTGGTAACGTTATACAGTAGAAAACATCTTTTTTTAGAGAGAGAACGGACAAGGGAGTAAAAAAATTTTAATGAGTTGTATACAATGATACATTTTTTGCCTTGGAAATGTGACAATTTTAAAAAAAATTATGAAAATCAAAGTGTGCCAAAATAAAAGGATTAATAACACTATTAATTCTACTCTCTCTTTTTTTTTTATCAATTCTACTTTAGACTATGATTGGTTGTCCAAGCCTTCTTCTCTTTATCTTATCTGCATTTCAACTCAATTCATTCTAGTTAAATTTTATAGAATTTTGAATTAATACGGTTTAATTTAATTTGGTTTATTATTCTTAATTTTTATTATATTTAATTTTAGTTAAGATCATTTCAATTCCATTTAATTTAATAAAAAATTAACTTCGAAAGAATAGGGTGATTTGAAAAGAATTGTGGTGATTTGACTTAACATTTGACTAGAACTCTTTTATTAGTTTATAATCAATCAGAGAATACCTTAACAGAGTTTATGTCCTCTATTAGTTTATAATCAATCACAGTACCTAAATAATCGTGTCTGAAGATGAGTGAATAGTTGATAATTGTTATAACATTATTTGCATGAACTGATTTTTTATTTTTTTTTATTTTGAAAATAATCTTTCATATGAGGTTGGTAAAACGTCTGTTGGACATATATTGATTATATCATATGGAAAAATCAAATAACAAAATTAAACGAGCAATTAATATATGTAAGAATAATAAACTTTTATTAATTATTCAAGCATACAATCGAAAAGTTTAAATTACAAATAATCAAAGCATAAATCATGTTTCAAGTAATCACAAATTGATGGAGTCACGAGTAACACTCGCTGCCCTTAAAACGAATGAGTCTCGTTGTGGACATCGTTCCCTAGGATAAAACCATCGCAGGTAACAATTAACACGTAAGAGTTACCTCGGATTCACGCAAGGCCCGAAGGACTATCACCTTGACAGAGCAACAAATGGAAACTTCGAGAAAGACAGAAAGAAGACTCAAGTTTAGAACATGAAGGGACTTGAGAAATAATGTGTAATTTTTTGACTGACTTAGAGGCTCTATTTATACTGCTCTAAGAGACCCTTATCATGGAAACATGATATTCTGATTTTTCTGTAATTAGAGAAGAATATTCTCCATTCACCAACTCACCAAATCTGAGACATTCCATGAATACTCGAATCAAATCTGCTGGAAAAGGAAGAAATATTTGCACAAATATTCTTCATCGTATTAAACATGGTAAACCGCATATTTATTCAAAACAAGATATCTCACAAAATATGGAAGTATTTTGTTCTTATCTCTTAAGAATTACACACAAGCAATTCCATATATACTATGCAGTTGGGCCTTCAAGAGACTTCCATGCGGTCCATACGCATTTTGAACAGTCCAGAGAAAAATTAATCTGGGCAAATTTCCGCCTAATTTTTTCTCTTTCAAGAGTGACATTTCAAACATTCATATCTCATTCACCCTTGATCCGTTTTGAGAGTTTAAATAGTCGATTTTATAGTACTCGCGGAGGAGAACCCGAAAATGACATCCACCGACCCAAAATCCATTTGGGTCCCACTCAAAACGATGCCCAAAAGTTGACGAATTTCAACCTTTTAACCATCATTTTTCCAATAACGTCTAACAACGAAAGTGAAATTGACATCCAAATCAACTAACTTATAGCAATAACTAATATATTGCAAGAATATCTAAATTACATGTCAACAAGACTGATCGTCTGTGCTATTACAGATTAGATATTCAATAAAATTTGTAATATCGTCATCAGGATATTAACTTGCTTCCAGAAAAAATTATGACAATTTGACAATGAGAAACGTATCACGAATCAATCACTATGTCAAACAGGGGTCTTCAAGAACTGTAACACTGCTTGATCTAAAACACAATTTATGTTGTCCAAACTGTAAACACTTTGAAAAACACAAATTGATCCACCAAATAAATTAAACTTCTAATTCAAAAACATAAATGTTAAACTATTGATTAAATATGCTAAATCTATTTAATAATAATTTATGGGAAAGTCTCGAGAAATGTGGCATATCCATAAGGCTATGGATGGTTCAGGGACTATTTTGCAAAATGAAATTTATTTTGTTATTAATGAAATTTTAGTTTGTAAATATAATGTTATAAGAAAATCTAGTTCCTATTTCTTCTGCAACTTTTCTTCCTTTCTCTCCAGGATTTCTCTCTTCTCGTTGCGTTGTTCTCAACCTCTTCTTCGATTCTCTGTCGCCACTCGTTTCTTCACCTCTTCTCTGTGTTTCTCCATACTCACCTGTTTCTCTGCCTATTCTCCACGTTTATCCATCACCGCTCATTTTTTCGCTTCTTCTCTGGCGTCACCATTTTTTTCTTCGTCAGTTGTCGCATCGCACGCAGGATGAGATATGTCGTATATCTAGGGTTTATCTTCGATTGCATCATTGCTCTTTTTTTTTGTTCGATTTGTCATATTTGGTATGTTCTTTGTTGAGTAAAATGGTAAAATAACCCTGACTTTAAGTTGAAAGTGCCACTATAACCATGTAAAACAAGAAAGAGCCATAATATACCTTAACTTTATGATGTATGAGCAATATAACATTGGGAGCCGTTGACCCCAATTGCCAATGCCAGAATTGGACGGATTTTACTGAAATGACAATTTTACCTCTGCTAAAAAAGAAAAATGATTAAAAACAACTTAGTTGATTAAAAAAAGAAAAATGATTTTATCCATTCCACTGCCGCTCCATTCTTCCCCTTCGCTGCCGCTCAATTCTCTTTCCCAGGCCTAAAAATCCCTAGGTCCTATGCAACGCCAATTCTTCAGAAGGATTCAACCCAAGAAAAGACGTGAGCCGATTCTCCCCTAAAATCCCCTAAAATCAACAACCCTCTGCCACCGCAATGGTTGCGGCCTTGCCTAGCATTCTTTTCTGGCGGACTTCACGGCTCTATCCGGCCTACTCTTGATTCTGATTTTCATGTGGTGGTGGTGGTGGCAGAGAGCTCGCAGAGGGGATGAGACGGTGGGGGGAAGGTGAGCGGTTAAAACCCTAGCGGTGGGGGAAGGAGGATCGCCGGAGGTCAGTAGGAGGGGCAGAAACCCTAGCACAAGTGAAGGGGATTAGGTGAAGGGGGGAGGCAAGCGGTGGAAACCCTAGTGGTGGGTCTGGGGAAGGTAGATTCACAGAGGTGGATCTGGGTCGGGTGGCGGAGTGGTGAATCGTCGGAGGTAGAGCTGGGCGGCGGGGGTATTTTTGCAGGGCTGGTAGAGGTGGTGATGTGGTGGTGAAGGTGGGTGATATGGTGGCGGAGATGATGGTTGGCGGAGGTAGTGGTGACCAGCGGCGGAACCAGGAGGAAATGTTAGGGGGGGGCTAAAAAGAGGCAAAAAATTTTTGCAACGCTAAAAACAACAATTATTTAACAAACAATGCTTACATAATAATATGAATACAAGAATGCTTTTGAATTACATAATAACTTCATCCGAATTGAACTCAACACGAGAATGCTTTTGACTACTACCCTCTTCATTAATCCTTTCTTCATTTGGTTCACTCGGTTTCTTAAAAATAGATGATCCACTACTTCGAATTAAGAATTTATCTATATCCTATTTGACATAAAATAAGAAAAATATGTCAAATTAAATATGTATATGCTATTCAGTATTCACAATTTCTCAAAAATATGTCTAATTGAATATGTCTAATTAAATATGTCATATTATTCATATCTATATTTAGCAAAATTTCACAATTTCAACACAACCACTAAATTATTCATATCTATATTCAGTATTCACAATTTCTCAAAAATATGTCTAATTAAATATGTCAAAATATGTCAAATTATTTATATCTATATTTAGCACAATTTCAAAATTTCAACACAACCACTAAATTATTCATATCAATATTCAGTATTCACAATATCACACATATAAGCAATTCAATTCAAGTTATTCAACACAAATTACACAACAAAAATATATTGGCTCCTTGATACCTTGCCCTTGGTTTGGCTTGGACGCGGACTACGCAGTCGCTGGTTGTGGTTGAAGGAGACGGCGGAAGGCAGCGGCAGGAGACGGCGGCAGGCAGTGGCAGGAGACGGCGGATGGCGGGCCGGCGGCAGGCAGCAAACGGCGGGCCGGTGGCGGACGGCAGCACGGCAGGCGGTGGTGGCTGCGGTTTGGCTGGAGCTTGGAGGAAGGAAGACAAGAGTTTCTTAATTCTTAGGTTTGGCCAATTGGGTTATATATTATGGAGTTTTATAAGTGTTTTAAATATTATTTGGGCCAATTGAGTTTCAGCCTAATTGGCCTTAATTTTTTTTGCCTTCACCTAAACAAAATGACGTCGTTTCACTTAAGCCAAAATGACGTCGTTTTGTTTAGTTAGAAAAGAAATAAAATAAAATGAAAATTGGTCTTCTTCTCATCCGCTGCAAAGCTGAAGCGGATCCGGCTGCCGGTGGCTTAAGGGGGGGCAGAATCTGGTGGCTTCCGGTGGCTCTAGGCCTAAATTCCGGGCCGCCGGATCCTAGGGGTGGCACTAGCACCCCCTCGCCCCCTAGTTCCGCCGCTGGTGGTGGCTTAGGCTAGCGGAGGTGGTGGTGGTTAGGGTGGGTGGCGGTGGTGGTTTGATGGTCGAAGAGAGGATGGCGGGTTGTGGTTGTCGGAGAGAGTGGTGGTGGCTAGCAGCGGGTGGTGGTGGCTGGTAGCAACATTAGGGGTAAATGGGAAAAAATAAGTTGAAATGTCGAGGGTATATTTGTCATTTTAGGTCTGGTTAATGGTCCAATTGGTGAGTCAACATCAGAATGTGGTCTGAAGGTTATATTGGCACAATTCATCATAAAGTTAGGGTTAGTTTGACACTTTTTGGTTTTACAGGTTATATTGGCCCTTTTAGCCTAAAGGTAGGGTTAGAAAAAAAATTTACCCTTCTTTGTTTCGTTGAGCATTACATCATTTTTCTCTATTTTGAGTTGCTATGTAGTATATAAGGAATTATTAATTTATGTTTTATATGGGGGTCTATAAGTCATTCATGTAATAATACATTTTTGATAATTTCTATAGACCCCATATAAAATATAAAGGGATAAATGCATTTATACCCCCGAAGTTCTTTGATTAGTGTACATATGCCCACTAATTTTTTGAAAGTGCACATATACCCTCTCTAGTTTTTTGAAAGTGCACATATACCCCCTATAGCTGGAGACCGGTGTTTGGAAAACTGAGAGGTATATGTGCACTTTTGAAAAACTGAGGGATATCTGTGCACTAAACAAGAAATTGAGGGGTATGAATGCACTTTATTCAAATATAAATTAATAATTTCTTATATACTACATTTTCCACCTCAAAATATTCACCAAAGGTGGATGAGAGTTATTCATTGGGTTCTTCACACCCTAAAAAACACAGTAGAATGGGAGTATTTTACAGAGATGTGTAGCTATATATTATATGAAGAGTATGAGATCTACTTGGATGTGCTTCCTATATTTCGCCTCCACCCCTGTGTTAACGAAACTAGAATGGACATCCAATAAAATCGAGCATACTCTCGAATAGAAAGATATGAAAAGATTCCGGAGCAACAAATCCATATATGTGGTGGTTCTAGAGTAGAGCTCGAGCTCCAAAGCTGTGAAACTCTAGGTCACAAATTGGTTCTTGAGTGGTTCCAAACCCTCCTGGAATCTAGTGAGGTATGTAATAGGTCTTCTGTTCCAAGCCACCACCTGTTTCCTGCAAAAAAAGAAAAGAAAAGAAAAACACAGCCAGGATTCCATTCTAGTGAATTCGAATAGAGGGGATACCTCTTTTATCTAATATCACCAAACCTTTGGTCTCATCTTTGAGAGAATTCTAGTTAAAGATCACTTAATTCATATCATGTTTTAAAGCCATCTTTGAGTGATAAAAAAAACATCTTTGCCAAGTGATCAGTTGGCAAGCTAGGTTGTCTTAATACATGTGATATCCTACAGTCTGCGATTTCTTCCTTGATTTGGCATGCTAAGCTATATGACTTCCATGGAGCATGTTGTGGGTTAAGTGCAGAGTTAACAGCAAAAAGACAATTGGATTGCATTGCAAAAGATTGGTCAGTAGTTTCTGTGAATGTATATTGATAAAACATGTGGAAATTAAATAACGAAATTACACGAGCAATTTAACATAAGTAATAATAATGAAATAGTACTAATTATTCACGTGTACAATTAATAAGCACGTTTCAAGCAATCACATATATCACATATTGCTGGAGTCTTTGAAACGAATGAGTCCCGCCGTGGACATCGTTCCCTAGGATAAAACCATCGAAGGTAATTTTAACAAGTAAAAATTACCTCGGAGTCACACAACGCCCGAAGGACTATCACCGACAAAGACAGAGAAAGAAGATAAGACTCAAGTTTAGAAGTAGGGAGGAACTTGAGAATGGTACGAGGTTTCTGTCTGACATAGAGGCTCTATTTATGGATGTCTAAGAAACCCTATGGAAAAATACGTGGAAGATCTGATTCCCGTAATCAGATAAAATTTCCTCTAACCACCAAATATTTTACAAATATTTGAATAGATTCTGGAAAGATAAGAATATCATATTCCTTATCATGATTAACCGCATATCAAATCTCATATATTCCACACGTAATTCTAAGAAAATTTGTTACGCGGTTTGGGTTTTCTAGAGACTTCCACACGATCCAAACGCAATTTAGACAGTAAAAAATTACATAAAACTTAGTACGTGCAAATGAATTTCCGCCTAAATTTTCATTCTCAGAGTTACTCTTTGAGCATCCATGTCTCATTCACACTTTATCCATTTTGAGAGTTTAAATAGTCGATTTTATAGTACTCACAGAGGAGAATCCAAAAACGATGCCCACTGACTCTAATTCAGTTCGAGCCCAACTCAAAACAAAGCACAAAAGTTGACGAAATTCAACTTATTTTACAATCATTTTCCAACAATCCCCCGCATGAATAGATATTGATGTGGAATCAGAACAATCACGCCAGACACGGAGTTTGACTTGGTGATAGATTCATTTCAATGGCATAAATGCTGCATAGGATAAGTAGGTGTCACCCTTTGAACTTTCCCTTGAGAGAGTACACTTCGCCCACTGGTTAGAAAGTAGATGCGATGTCCTTGAACTTCCCCGACCGATTGTGTGAATGACAATGCACTTCCCACAGACATCGTTCCTAGCCTTTGTGCTTTCCTCGGTTGTGTCCATTAATCAGGCCATGGCACACCCCCTAGTTCTGTAAGGTTTCTAAGGAATTGCGTCCCAACAATTCCCTTTCGAAGCGGCCACACTTCTCGCTTACATAGGTGATTCTTAGCGTAAGAGCAGTTCCGTAAACTATGCGCTCTTTCAAGTATCATACACTCGATGCCGTGAATCATTAAAAGCAATTTAATGCTTAACCTCCACTCACTTCACTGTTTCTTCATCATAGGAAATAAGACAGGAGGTATGAACCCCCCACAGTGATCGCGATGGGTCTTTGCAGTTTAGTTGTCCCTTTGAACCTAGATCTTGGGATCTCCAGTCACATAGGTTGGGTGTCCACGTATGTAACCCATCATTTAATGGACTTTAGTCCCATTCCTCTTGATGATGTTTCAACTATCTCTTGATTCAACCCTTTTGTCAAGGGATCAGCTATGTTGTCTTTCGACCTTACATATTCAATTGTGATCACTCCAGTTGAGAGAAGTTGTCTAATGGAACTATGTCTTCGTCGAATATGACGAGACTTCCCATTATACAGCATATTCTTAGCCTTACCAATAGCCGACACACTATCGCAATGTATACATATGGCTGGCACAGGCTTTGGCCGTCTAGGAATGTCCTCTAGAAATTGGAGGAGCCATTCGGCCTCCTCACCCGCCTTGTCTAGGGTAACAAACTCAGATTCCATCGTGGACCGAGTAATAACAGTTTGTTTATAGGATTTCCATGAGATTGCTCATCCACCTTGTGTAAATACATACCCACTAGTGGATTTCAGATCCTTTATATCGTGTATCCAGTTTGAATTATTGTATCCTTGAATTGTAGCTGGTTAACTCGCATAATGTAGACCATAATCACGAGTAAAACGTAGATATCTCAATATTCTAGTTATAGCCTTCCAGTGTGTCATACTGGGGTTACTCGTGTATCTACTCAACCTACTTACAGTGTAAAGCAATGTCCGGTCTAGTACAACTCATTAGGTACATCAAACTTCCAATGATTCTTGAGTGCTCCACCTGATTAATAGCCTCTAATTTATTCTTTTGTAGATGAAAATTGGGATCTATTGGAGTCATCGCCACCTCTAAGTCATTCTTGTTGAATTTCTCAAGGATTTTGTCTACATAATGAGACTGGGTTAAGGTGATACCATCAGAGCTTCGGATGATCTTTATCCCTAAGATCACATCCGCTAGTCCCATATCCTTCATGTCAAAACGAGAATTCAACATGTCCTTGGTAGATTTGATCATTTTTCCATTACTACCCACAATGAGCAAGTCATCTACATATAGACATAGGATTACATATCTATTTTCCGTGTCTTTCATGTAGAAGCACTTATCACACTCAATTATTTTGAAACCATTGGCTAGAACGGCATGGTCAAACTTCTCATGCCATTGCTTTGGAGCTTGTTTGAGACCATACAATGATTTCACCAACTTACAGACCTTCCCTCCTTGACCTGGAGCGCTAAAACCCTCAGGTTGCTCCATGTAAATTTCTTCCTCTAAATCTCCATTCAGGAAGGTAGTCTTCACATCCATTTGATGAACCTCAAGCTTACATAACGCGGCGATAGCTAGTATCATTCTAATGGAGCTTATTCTCGTGACAGGAGAATAAGTATCAAAGTAGTTAAGACCTTTTTGTTGTCTATAACCTTTGATTACAAGCCTTGCTTTGTACTTGTCAATCGAACCATCGGCTCTCATCTTCCTTTTGAAGATCCACTTGTATCCTAGTGGTTTACACCTAGGTGGTAAGTCCACTAGCTCCCAAGTATGATTTTGTAAGATCGATTCGATTTCACTCCTAATCGTTTCTTTCCACATAGGACCCTCAGACGAATTCACAGCTTCTTTATATCTTTGTGGCTTACTTTCAAGCATATACATTAGATAATCAGGACCAAATGACTTCTCAGTCCTAATCTGTTTGCTTCGTCTAGGTTCATCCCCTTCCTCTTGATCCTCGAGATCATCAGGAATTCCTACATCTTCGTCTACAGACTCAATGGTCCTTTTCGACGATCCAGCCCTTTCCTTCGCAGGAAACACATCTTCAAAGAAGTTTGCATTTCTTGATTCCATGATTGTGTTCTTGTGAATCTCGGAATGATGAGATTCATGTACAAGAAAGCGATATGCACTACTTTCATGTGCATACCCTATAAAGATAAAATCAACCGTTTTAGGTCCTATCTTTAGCTTCTTAGGGGTTGGTATCAACACCTTTGCAAGGCCCCCCCACATCGCAAGTACGTAAAGGACGGCTTTGTGCCTTTTCATAACTCATGGGGAGTTGTCTTCTCATCCTTACGTGGTATGTTATTTAAAAGATAGTTGGCCGTCAAAATGGCCTCCCCCCACATGCTTTGTGGTAGCCCAGAACTTATCAACATTGCATTCATTATCTCCTTAAGAGTGCAATTTTACGTTCAACCACACCATTTGATTGTGGCGAGTAGGGGGCAGTGACCTCGTGAATGATACCATGTTCAGAACAATAGTCCTTAAATAGCTCTACATATTCACCTCCATGGTCACTCCTAATCACCTTGATCTTCTTATCAAGTTGATTTTCAACTTCCATTTTGTAGAGTACAAATTTCTCAATTTCCTCATCTTTGCTTTTCAGCAAGTACACGTAACAGTATTTCGTGCAATCATATACGAAGGTGATGAAATACTTGTTGCCTCCTCTTGTTTGGATGAACTTGAGATCACAAATATCGGTATGTATCAACTCAAGAGGTTTCGTGTTTCGTTTGACTTGTTTGAAAGATGTTCGAGTCATCTTGGCTTCAACACAAGTTTCACATTTATGATTTGTATCAATTTTCATGTTAGGTATGTTCTCCAGGTTAATTAATCTTCTTATCGAATCATAATTAATGTGTCCTAGTCTACCATGCCACAAATTGGAAGACTCAATCATGTAGGCAGAAGAAGAAGCATTCATTTCATCTTTCTTAGGAGGTACAACCATGGTATTGAACTTGAACATACCATCTAGCTCATAATCTTTGCCTACAAACATACCTTGCTTTGACAAGACTAACTTATCAGACTTAAACACTAGCTTAAAGCCATGCTTGATCAACACAGTTCTGGACACAAGGTTCTTGCGAATGTTTGGCATATACAAAACATTCTTCAAAGTTAACTCCTTCCCAGACGTCATCTTCAGCACCACAGTGCCATGCCCTTTCACCATAGAAGTTGCAGAGTTGCCCATGTAGATGGTCTCTCCATCTTCAATTGCCTTGAAGTTTGAGAACACTTCCTTGACAGAGCAAATGTGCTTAGTAGCACCAGTATCAATCCACCATTCCTTTGGATTGGAGTCCACCATGTTGACTTCAGAAATCACAGCACACAGATCAATGTTCTCCACATCACGTGCAAGATCGTCAACTATATTGGCCTCGTTCTTGGCATTCCTTGGCATCCTACATTCGGAGGACTTGTGGCCAACGAGGTTGCAATTGTAGCACTTGCCAGTGAACTTTGACTTCTTTGAAACTCCACCCTTAGCTCCCAACTTCGATCCCTTCTTTTCCTTGGCCTTCTTTGACTTTGAGCTCCCACCAACCTCCACGAGATTGGCCCTTGCCACAGGCACAGATCTATTCATTCTCTTTTCAGAGATGCAGTTATCTTCCTCAACACGAAGCTTTTGGATCAGATCCCTCCTCAACACGAAGCTTTCACTTGTGTTTCAGATAACTCTTGAAGTCCTTCTAACTTGGAGGCAGCTTCTCGATGATGCAATAGCCTTGGAGAGTCTCGCACATTGTCATCTTCTTGGCTATCAGCTCATTGAACATCATTTGAAGCTCTTGAGCTTGACTAACCATAGACTTGGCATTAACCATCTTGTAGTCGAGGAACTTGCCGACGACCCACTTCTTGGATCCAACTTCCTCACCCATGTACTCTTGGTCAAGAGTTTCCCACAACACCTTAGAAGGCTCCTTCACCTGATACACATTCCAAATGACATCGTGAAGGCCATTCAAAATGACGTTGCGGCAGACATACTCCTTAGAGTTCCACTCCACCGCAGCATCTTGAACTTCCTTAGCGCTTTTCTCATCCACAACGGGACGATTTTCGTGAATGTAACATTCCAAACCCATAGTGGACAAGTAGAAGAGCACCTTCTGTTGCCACATCTTGAAGTTCATACCATTATTGAACTTCTCGGGTTTCTCAGCATGAGGAACAGCCATAAGAGGCATCGCCCCAGGGGTAGTCTTCGCAGCATCATTGCTCGACATGGTTCTGGGATTCATCAATGTGTACATACAAAATTATTCATCATTAAATATAAGTACACATCAAATATCGTAGTATAATATTTTAAATAATTATACATAACAAATTGCTCAATATGATTTTTTTGAAAATAACCAAAACCATTAGCATGCATAATTTTTTTAAACATACAATTTCCATAAAGCATGCAATCAAATATTTTCGCAGACTTGCAAAACCATATGCATATTAGTAGGATGCATATCTTTCCAAACATACAATTTCCATAAATCATGCAGTCACATATATGGAATATATTAAACAGCATGCAAGCAATGTAGAACCTTACGCATGTGTATGTGAGGCATGCAAAAATATGGTAACGTAAGGCATGCAATATTGAGCATAATAGTAAGGCATGCAATATTTATGCAGATTAATCATATAATCACGTAAGCATGCATCAATTTCGAACAACTATTTAGTCGAGTATTATGACATGAAAATTCTAATTATTTACGAAGTATACTACATATATACGATTAATCCAAACTAGGCATATAATTCGCATACGACATGTATGGCATATTGCGGCAGGTAAGACATGCATGTCATATAATTAACAATTCCATTTTAGGCATATTTGCGTAAGACATGTATTGCATAGGCATATAATTTGCAATTCCATATAATTCACATGTATGAATGGCATATTGCGACATTATTGGCATATAATTTGCACAAGCATTAAAATATGGCGTGTAATTTTTTTTTGACTAAGTTTAATCAATATAACTCAACAAATATCATTCGTTTCAAAACTGTTGAATGTATATTGATAAAACATGTGGAAATTAAATAACGAAATTACACGAACAATTTAACATAAGTAACAATAATGAAATAGTACTGATTATTCACGCGTACAATTAATAAGCACGTTTCAAGCAATCACATATATCACATATTGATGGAGTCACGAGTACACTCGCTGTCCTTGAAACGAATGAGTCCCGTCGTGGACATCGTTCCCTAGTATAAAACCATCGAAGGTAATTTTAACAAGTAAAAATTACCTCGGAGTCACACAAATCCCGAAGGACTATCACCGACAAAGACAGGGAAAGAAGATAAGACTCAAGTTTAGAAGTAGAGAGGAACTTGAGAATGGTACGAGGTTTCTATCTGACATAGATGCTCTATTTATAGATGTCTAAGAAATCCTATGGAAAGATACGTGGAAGATCTGATCCCGTAATCAAAGAAAATATTCTCTAACCACCAAATATTTTACAAATATTTGAATAGATTCTGGAAAGATAAGAATATCATATTCCTTATCATGATTAACCGCATATCAAACCTCATATATTCCACACGTAATTCTTAGAATATTTGTTACTCGGTTTTGGCTTTCTAGAGACTTCCACACAATCCAAACGCATTTTAGACAGTAAAAAATTACAGAAAACTTAGTACGTGCGAATGAATTTCCGCCTAAGTTTCCATTCTCAGAGTGACTCTTTGAGCATCCATATCTCATTCACCCTTTATTCGTTTTGAGAGTTTAAATAGTCAATTTTATAGTACTCGCAGAGGAGAATCCAAAAATGATGCCCACTGACTCTAATTCAGTTCGAGCCCAACTCAAAACGAAGCCCAAAAGTTGATGAAATTCAACTTGTTTTACAATCATGTTTTAAAGCCATCTTTGAGTGATTAAAAAACATCTTTGCCAAGTGATCGGTTGGCAAGTTAGGTTGTCTTAATACATGTGATATCCTACAGTCTGCGATTTCTTCCTTGATTTGGCATGCTAAGCTATATGATTTCCATGGAGCAAGTTGTGGGTTAAGTGCAGAGTTAACAGCAAAAAGACAATCGGATTGCATTACAAAAGATTGGTCAGTAGTTTCAGCTGCAAATGAGAGGCCAAATCTAATAGCAAGCAGTTCTCCATGAAGAGCAAAATGAGCAACTGCGTAGTGACCTTGGCTAAGATGAAATTTCCAAGGTTCTCTCATTAAAGTGGCTAAACCTTATTTTGAGTTAGATGATATCCAAGCACCGTCAACATTAATTACTATGCCTGAATCTGGTGGATGCCATTTAACAAATCAGGTGAGAGGTTTCAGTGGGGGTTTTAAATTCAAGGCATTCAAACTGTACTCTTTCAAAATCCTAATTATAGAATTCAAATTCGGTTTTATGCCCTCATAAATGAAAGAATTTCTCGCCTTCCACAGCTCCCAACATATGAAAAAGGGAATTATGCATGTTAAAAGGGTATGTAAATGAGTGATACCAGAGCATATCCAATAATATGTTATTCTATCCCATATTGATAAAAAAAATTGAATACTAGGGATAGCTAGCTAGTTATGGAAGTGATCTCAAATCTTACTAGACAGTACACATTCATTAAAAACAAAGTGATTGAGCGTATCAGCAGAAGAGGAACATGCATAGCATTTGGAAACTGTGCTTATTCTCGTAAGTGATAAAATGTCATCGAGTGGAAGTACGGTATTCAACATTTTCCACATAAACACAGACATTCTTTTAGGTATTTTGAGATTCCATACCTTTTGCAGGGAACTGATTCCTGTTCTTTTATTCCTTACAAGATTGTAGGAAATTCTCTTCATCCTTACAACATATTTATCTTCCTAAAATAGTTAGCATATATCCAGCAAAAGTCATCCCTTTCTTGCAGGAGGCTCAAATTGGACAACATGAAGACATACTTAGTTGGACTCTGGATTCTGAAGGAAACTCCTTATATACTACATATTACATGAATGATTTATGAAGGTTTCTTGAAAAATAACTTAATTGCCATTTGTTTTTTTGTTAAAATCAACTTTCACCTTGAATCTCGTCTCTAATTATTACATTTTTGTATGTATTTTTGAATCTCAAAATACACAAAATCTTTACCAAATATTCACAAAATTTTTACCAATTATTCACTCAATCTTCACACGCCCCAATCAAGATTCACAAAATAATTTCCACCCTTCTTCCCTATATATTCACAGAATATTTACCCAAGTTCTATACTTTCTCCGTTCAATTAATAGTGACACCATAGGTTTAGCTGCTTGGATTTAGGTGAAGAAAATGAGTGGTTGAAATTGTATGTAGAAAGTAAAAAGTAGAATGGGTGGATGAAATTAAAGGAATCTTGTCAAAAATGCAAAGTGTGCCAATATGAAATAAATGACCAAAAAAAGGAAAGTGTGTCACTAATAGAAAAACATGAGAAATAGAATAGTACAAATTTTGACTCAATTTAAAACACTCAACCTCATTTCTGCACAAATTTTGACTCAACTAAAAACACTCAACTTCCCAATTAAAAACCCTCCCCTGCAGTGACGACGACAACAAAACCTCATCCCCTGCTGCGGAATTTGCCCGCAAAAAACTCCCTGTTTGTCTTCATCCCGACCACTCCCTCCGACAGGTTTCGCCGCTTCACTTCCTTGCCGCAGTCCTCACTTACCGCCGTTTCATCTCACTCACCCACTATCCTCACTTACCTTCACTTCTGTGCCACTGTTCTCATGATTGCTTTATTCAAAAAATTTCTCTCGTGATTTCATATGGGTTTGGTGAATATTTGTTGGATTGGTTAAATAATAGTCCAATCACGATGGCACAAGTGAAGGAAACCAACTCCTCATCGCAGATTTAGGACCAGGGTAGGCGGAACAAAGAAGACATAGGTGGAGCAAGGTGGGGAGGCGAAGAGGCGAAGAGGCGAAGAGGTGAGAAGGTGAGAAGGTGGAGAGACGGGAAGCTAAGAGCATCCACATTGGTAGCTCATTAACCTCACTTTCCTTAATAAGTAGCCCTTCTTATTCAAGAGGACCATTATGGAGTTTAAGAACACCTCTTTAATGAGGAGTTGTTCTGTAGAAAGTAAGGGTAATAATCTGTGTGTATTCATGACCTCAGGGTACATTATATAGTAGTACAAAATAGCTATACAATCTAGGGAAAAAATAGAATGTAATTGCAATTACAAGTAATATTTATATTCCTTAACACTTTTCCTTAAGTTGGACCATATGGATCATAAATGCCCAACTTGCCAAGTAATGAATGAAATTGGTTAGGTCCAAGATTTTTGGTAAACAAGTCTGCAGGTTGATCTGTAGTGCGGATGTGATGAGTAACTATAGTACCAGACTGCACAAGATCCCAGACAAAATGACAATCAATTTCAATATGCTTCGTACATTCATGGAACACTGGATTTGTTGAAATATGAAGAACAGCTTGACTGTCACAAAACAAACGCATAGGAACAGTATGCGCAACCCCTAAGTCTTTCAATAAAGACTTAAGCCATAACAACTCACAACAGGTAACATTCATAGCACGATAATCTGCTTCAGCAGAAGACCGAGAAACTGTAGGTTGCTTCTTGGTCTTTCAAGAAACTGGAGAATCAACAATCATCACAAAGTAACTGGAAAGAGAAACGTCGTGTAATAGGGCAAGCAGCCCAATCAAAATAACAGTAAGCAGTCAACTGTAACGCACTACGGGAAGAGAAAAATTAACCTTGACCAGGATGACTCTTCAAGTAGTGCAACACATGAACACCAGCTTGCCAGTGAGGAACACAATGAGACTTCATGAATTGGGCAAGTGTGTGAATCGAATAAGTTTAGGATGTGTGATGGTAACGTATATCAGGCACCCAACCAGTCGCCTGTATTGCTCTGGATCATGGTAAAGTGGGCCCTCAACACGTGCCAGATCGTGTTGCTGCTCCACTAGAAAGTCAGTCGGTTTAGAGGCAGATAAACCTGTGCCAGATAAAACGTCCAGGGCATATTTTTGTTGTAAAAGAAACATCCCCTCCGGTCTTCTAGTAATGAGGCCATTTTATGCGGTTATATTAGGGTTTTTAGGATTGGATTTTGTATAATTTTGTGCTCTACATGTGGCATTCTGCCTTGAAATCATTTAAGGAGGGATGAAAGCGACTTTGACATTTTTATCACTTTTTAGTTGATTTTGTGTGACAAGGTGATTTGTTTGAAGACTTTGAAGATTTGAAGACTTTGAAAGATATCTTTGAAGATTTGAATACTTACACTTGGGTTTTTTGAAGATTTGAAGAAGTGAAGAGGTTAAGAAAGGAGAGCAAAGCAACGGGTGAAGGATGGTCCAGGGTTTTCATAATTTTCCAAGAAGAATCAGCCTTCAAGAGTGGTACCATTGGATTCCTCTTCTCGAGCACTATAAAATCGACTACAAGAACTCCCAAAACGGATCAACGGTTCACCCGGAGGAAGCAAAACAAAACAGGGCTGGAGTTTACTGATCTGGTCGCGACTCGCGATGGAACTGGTCACGAGTCGCGACGACAGTGTGAATTCAGCCCTGCAGCAGCATTTTTCTCCCCTTTTTCTTCCCCTATAAATACCTCTTCACCCCTTCTTCTCCACAGCTTCCAAGCCGGCCTTTGGGGCTCCAAAACCCTACTTTTCACCATTTTCTTCCATTTCTTCTTCTTTCTTTGTAGATTGTTGTTCTATGTTATGGGTTTTGTTTATCTAGGGTAGTTTTTATCTTGGGAGCAAAGGATTGAAACTTCCACTTCTATGTAGTAAGAATCATTTTATCTATCTATTTGGTGTTTTTGCTATTGTGCATTTATTATGCTTTGAATGTTAATTGTTGATTTCATTGATGTTGTTGAAAGCTTGAGCATATGAAATACTTGTATGATTTCTAGCTAGGGTTTGGGGGATT
Source organism: Rubia yunnanensis (assembly GCA_037428765.1). Taxonomy (NCBI): domain Eukaryota; kingdom Viridiplantae; phylum Streptophyta; class Magnoliopsida; order Gentianales; family Rubiaceae; genus Rubia; species Rubia yunnanensis. The sequence continues at coordinate 69,478,277 of CM075066.1, read as the reverse complement.
TTGGTTGATTTCCCCCCTTTTCTTGTTAGGAATGTATGAGTATGATTTAGAGCTTTTGATTGTGTTGATGGATTCATAATGTGCTAGATGAATGTGATTGATGTTGACCTCTTCGTCATGTTCGTTTGTGTAGCAAACGAGAGAGTTATATGCTCTTGGATGAATGTGTGTTGCACGTTCATCCAATCTCGTGTAATTGCATGAATTGGTTAAATGCTTAGTCACGGTGTAGTGGTCATAAGTATTGCCAAGCTTGTTGGTTCTTCATGATTAAATGCCATCAATGGGATACTCCTAGCAATAGGGGAGTCATTTGTGAGGTTTGACAAGAGATGTCGAATTCACTCTTGCAAACTACGAACTAAGAAGGATGGAAGATTTATCTTCACAACAAGTACTTGAAGTATTGAATAGATGATTTTAATTCATCCTTGAAGCATCTGTTATTTAGCATTTATGTATTCTTGATGGTGTGTTTCACTTCATTTGTGCCATGAGTTGTTTGAGCATAGGGAGTGCTTGTATGATTGAATTGGTTAGGTGTTAGGAACGTGACGAATTCCGTAGCTCCTTTGCATGAAAATTATGAGCATGAACTTAGAACTTCTTGTGCATAATGTGTTGTGATTCTTGCTAGATGGGTATGTTGATGTTGAGTCATGTAATGCTATATGATAGAATGAGTGAATGGTTCAATGACCTACATTAGATTTGGAAGTGGATATCCCTTGCCCCCAAGGCTTTTTATCTTTGTAGTTTTAAAACCCCTTTTTCTTAGTTTTATTTGATGATTAGCATAGTCACTTGACTTTGCTAGTTATCTTGTCTTTTTACTTTCGTAACTTAGGAAAACCAACCAACCAAACGCCCCTCCCCATTTACATGCTTTTATATGTATGTTTATATGTCTACTCCTAGCCTAATATCAACCTTTTGTGCCTAAACGCTTAGGAAGATCCCTCTTCTTTGTGGACGACCCCGACTTGCCGCTATCTACCTAGTTGTAAGCAAAAAGGGCTTATAAATTATCTTTGAATAGGGGTGCGACGACTGCCCGCTATCAAAATGGCGCCGCTGCCGGGGAAGAAGCGTTTATTCTTAAGTATTTAGGTGTATTTGGTTGTATAGTAGCTAGTTGTTTTTATTTTCCACTACTTGGTGGTTGTTTTTGTTCGGAGTAGGTATTGCTTGAGTTCTTGGTGAGCTTTTATCTAGAATCCTTGCAATATGATTTCGAACATTTGAAAAAAAAAATTTTAAATGGAGCGTCTCACCTTGAGGAAACTCATGATGGGAAGAGAGGCTCAACAAGCAAGGTTTTGTAGGATGTGTCATTCCGATCATCCTACCGAATCTTGCCCTTTGTTGTGGGAAGAGCACTATGACCAAGAAAGAACCCTTGGTTTCCAAAACCTTGGGTACTATGAAGAGTGCTACCAAGAGGTAGGAGATGTTGGTTTTCAAGGGCAAGAAGCTCAAGAAGGCTATCCATACCACAACTCTTACAATCCGGAATGGAGTGGTAATCCGGATTGGTGGTATGAGAATGAGCCGGAAAACCAACCATACGAGCAACCTAGTTGGCCATCACCACCCTATACCATACCCCAAAACCAAGCCCAACAAGGAAGTTCAAGTTTGACACGTGAGGATGTCTTCAATACCATAGCAAACTTGAACTCCTTTACCAGTGAGGAGCCGGATACCCAGCTCTCCTCTAGTGTTGAGGCCATTGAGGGGCATGTGAGGAGTATAAGGGAAGCGTTGGCCCGAATGGAAGCTCGTGATTCCGAAAACACACCATCCCAACTTGAACTCGATGACTTGGTGAGTGAGGTCACCAATAAAAATGATTTTGAGTTCAAAGGGGATGATGAGTTGGTTGTAGAGGATAGCAAAATAGACGAAGAGGTGATAGTGCTACATTCATTAGCATCGTCACCCATTCTCCCGCTTAGTGAACCAACTCCACCATTTTCGGAAGTTGTGAGGGAGAAAAGAGAGGAGCCAAAAGACTATCTTAAGCCTCCTAACCACTCAACTTTCCTCCAACCATCTCCACTTCAACAAAACTTTCCTCTTGAAAGTTTTGTACCCCCACCTCTCTTATTTTGGAAGCTCATGGTGAAGGGTTTCAAGCCTTCACCATACGGATAACATTAGGGTCGTGCCGACGACCTTAAAAATACGGAGCTTCGTCGTGCCGACGACGTGAAATAAATTTGGCATTTCTTTTAGTTTTTGTTTCTTAGTTTTTGTTTCTTAGTTTTTTTGTTGTTTTGTTTTGTTCTTTTTATGGCGTGTTTTTCTGTGATTTTGTAGCAAAGTGAAGTGCATTGCAATGGAGGAGATGAAGGAACGAGATCAACGAACAAGGGAAGAAAGTTTGGACAGTTGGTAAGAAAATGAAAAAATTTAAGCCTGGGATACCCTACCATCCGAGTCGCGATGGCCTCGTCGCGAGTCGCGATGAACAGGGGAGAAAAATCATTCCCAGCACCAACTTTCCGCGAGTCGCGATGGACTCGTCACGAGTCACGATGAGCCATCGCGAGTCGCGACATAGAGGTCGCGAGTCGCGACGTGATCAGAAAAATTTTGCTAAAAAACTGCTCTCGGCCTCAACTTTTCGCGAGTCGCGACGGTCCCGTCGCGAGTCGCGACGAAGCATCGCGAGTCGCGACCACTTCAGTCGCGAGCCGCGATGAAAATTCCAAGTTTTCATTTGATCTTAAACATTGCATGATTCTTCCTTCTTCTCCACCCAACACTCCTAAGAACCATCACATATCCAGTCATTTTCACACCATCTTACATATATTGACACATGAAATTCTTGCATCCTTATAGTATCTTTGTTGATTGTAGTATGCCGACTACATCATTGTGACTTAATTGCTATGTTCTATAGTGATGCTTGAATTTGTGTGGATTTATATGTTGGATATTTTTATTGGATAATCTTATAGTTGTGATTGCATGATGGATTGGTTGTTCTTTGAGAATACTATGGTTATTAATTCTCTATGCTAAACCTAGTATTCCAAATCCTTATGTACTTGTGAGTTTAATGTTGTTCTTTGTGGTGTTAGTCTTGATCAAACGGCGCCACGGAGACAATGCTTTTCTCGAGGGGTGAGTTCTTCTACGGCATCTTTGCTCCCCCTTCCGGTTCCGAAACCGATTTTGGGACCATACAATTACATTGGATTGCGCCATATCACCGGCGACTATGCGGAGAAACGGGTGTCACTCTACCCCCTTGCCTTGATTTTTATTGTTCTTGCCTTACATGTTTACATTGAGGGCAATGTAATGTTTTAAGTGTGGGGAGGGGTTAGAGGAATCACATGCATGCTAGATTGTTTTGGAATGCTTTTTACTACTTTTCATTGAAAAAACATGAGAAAAAGAAAAAAAAGAAAAAAGAAAAGAAAAAAAAGAGAAAAGAAAACCCGCTAAGTTGAAAACCTGAGAGGGCAACTTAGGCAACATTGGGGGCCCGGATAGGTCAAAAACCCAAAAGGGTGGCCTAGGCAAAAATGAGAGGCTAAAATGTGCGGAAAAAGGTGAGATGTGAGCTAAAGAAACATGATGTGTGGCTAGGATGAAAACTCGAAAGAGCTCCTAAGCAAAATGAGAGAAAATGAGAGAAATTGAAAAATGCTATGATTTCACTCATTTGCTGGCGTTGGAGTCATAAGGTTGCGGTTGTCACATGGATGGATCGGGTAGCTCAACATCTATAGACCTCTTGGGATTGGGTAGCTTAGTGGGTTAGGAAAACGAAGTATGGTTATGAAATTCTTGATCCTTTTCTACTTCGTTTTTGGTTGATGATATATTGGCATTAGGTGAAGCATGTGTTTGAACCTCTTATATGGCTTTAGCTTCATTTTATGTCATTGGATTTTGGTGTATATATTGGCATTAGGTGAAGTATGTGCTTAAACCTATTAAATGGTTTTAACTTCATCTTGTGTCATTGGACTTTGGGAATATCAATTCGGGGCTTTGAAATATTTTTACGGGTAGTGAATTGATAAGTGGTAGGTTTGGTTAGATTTAGGATTGGGGATGTGTGTGTGAAAAATTCTCATGTGAGCTTTTATTTTGGGATTTATGATATTGAGAGTTTTTGTGAGGCTTTGATTGGGGGATTAGTTTAGGATATGGCCATATGAATTCCTCCGTGTGCTTGGATCTTTTCTTACTCGAGGACGAGTAAGGTTTAAGTGTGGGGAGGTTTGATGAGGCCATTTTATGCGGTTATATTAGGGTTTTTAGGATTGGATTTTGTATAATTTTGTGCTCTACATGTGGCATTCTGCCTTGAAATCATTTAAGGAGGGATAAAAGCGACTTTGACGTTTTTATCACTTTTTAGATGATTTTGTGTGACAAGGTGATTTGTTTGAAGACTTTGAAGGTTTGAAGACTTTGAAAGATATCTTTGAAGATTTGAAGACTTACACTTGGGCTTTTTGAAGATTTGAAAAAGTGAAGAGGTGAAGAAAGGAGAGCAAAGCAACGGGTGAAGGATGGTCCAGGGTTTTCATAATTTTCCGAGAAGAATCAGCCTTCAAGAGTGGTACCATTGGATTCCTCTTCTCGAGCACTATAAAATCGACTACAAAAACTCCCGAAATGGATCAACGCTTCACCCGGAGGAAGCAAAACAAAACAGGGCTGGAGTTTACTGATCTAGTCGCGACTCGCGATGGAACTGGTCGCGAGTCGCGACAACAGCGTGAATTCAGCCCTGCAGCAGCATTTTTCTCCCCTTTTTCTTCCCCTATAAATACCTCTTCACCCCTTCTTCTCCACAGCTTCCAAGCCCGCCTTTGGGACTCCAAAACCCTACTTTTCACCATTTTCTTCCATTTCTTCTTCTTTCTTTGTAGATTGTTGTTCTATGTTATGGGTTTTGTTTATCTAGGGTAGTTTTTATCTTGGGAGCAAAGGATTGAAGCTTCCACTTCTATGTAGTAAGAATCATTTTATCTATCTATTTGGTGTTTTTGCTATTGTGCATTTATTATGCTTTGAATGGTAATTGTTGATTTCATTGATGTTGTTGAAAGCTTGAGCATATGAAATACTTGTATGAATTGCTAGCTAGGGTTTGGGGGATTTGGGTTGATTTCCCCCCTTTCTTGTTAGGAATGTATGAGTATGATTTAGAGTTTTTGATTGTGTTGATGGATTCATAATGTGCTAGATGAATGTGATTGATGTTGAACTCTTCGTCATGTTCGTTTTTGTAGCAAACGAGAGAGTTATATGCTCTTGGATGAATGTGCGTTGCATGTTCATCCAATCTCGTGTAATTGCATGAATTGGTTAAATGCTTAGTCACGGTGTAGTGGTCATAAGTATTGCCAAGCTTATTGGTTCTTCGTGATTAAATGCCATCAATGGGATACTCCTAGCAATAGGGGAGTCATTGGTGAGGTTTGACAAGAGATGTCGAATTCACTCTTGCAAACTACGAACTAAGAAGGATGGAAGATTTATCTTCACAACAAGTACTTGAAGTATTGAATAGATGATTTTAATTCATCCTTGAAGCATTTGTTATTTAGCATTTATGTATTCTTGATGGTGTGTTTTACTTCATTTGTTCCATGAGTTGTTTGAGCATAGGGAGTGCTTGTATGATTGAATTGGTTAGGTGTTAGGAACGTGACGAATTCCGTAGCTCCTTTGCATGAAAATTACGAGCATGAACTTAGAACTTCTTGTGCATAATGTGTTGTGATTCTTGCTAGATGGGTATGTTGATGTTGAGTCATGTAATGCTATATGATAGAATGAGTGAATGGTTCAATGACCTACATTAGATTTGGAAGTGGATATCCCTTGCCCCCAAGGCTTTTTATCTTTGTAGTTTTAAAACCCCTTTTTCTTAGTTTTGTTTGATGATTAGCATAGTCACTTGACTTTGCTAGTTATCTTGTCTTTTTACTTTCGTAACTTAGGAAAACCAACCAACCAAACCCCCCCTTTACATGCTTTTATATGTATGTATTTATGTCTACTCCTAGCCTAATATCAACCTTTTGTGCCTAAACGCTTAGGAAGATCCCTCTTCTTCGTGGACGACTCCGACTTGCCGCTATCTATCTACCTAGTTGTAGAAAGTAAGCAAAAAGGGCTTATAAATTATCTTTGAATAGGGGTGCGACGACTGCCTTCCAACCAGTCGCCTGTATTACTCTGGATCATGGTAAAGTGGGCCCTCAACACGTGCCAGATCGTGTTGCTGCTCCATTGGAAAGTCAGTCGGTTTAGAGGCAGATAAACCTGTGCCAGATAAAATGTCCAGGGCATTATTTTGTTGTAAAAGAAACATCCCCTCCGGTCTTCTAGCAATCTCTATGCCCAGGAATTACTTAGGACGTGTGATGGTAAGGTATATATGGCGCCCAACCAGTCGCCTGTATTGCTCTGGATCATGGTAAAGTGGGCCCTCAACACGTGCCAGATCGTGTTGCTGCTCCATTGGAAAGTCAGTCGGTTTAGAGGCAGATAAACCTATGCCAGATAAAATGTCCATGGCATATTTTTGTTGTAAAAGAAACATCCCCTCCGGTCTTCTAGCAATCTCTATGCCCAGGAAATACTTAAGCAAACCAAGACTTTCATGTGGAAACAATAATTCAAGTATTTCTTGAATTCAGAGATAAGCGCAGAAGAGCTACCAGCAATGACTAAGTCATCAACATAAACCAGAACATGCAAAGAAACCGATCCACGAGAAAAAACAAATAGAGAATAATCTGGTTTACTTTGAACAAATCCAAATGCTCGTAAAGCTTGTGCTAATTTGGCAAACCAATTTCTAGGATCCTAGCAAAGACCATAAAGAGATTTATGAAGGCGACATACCTGACCAAACGGTGCAGCATAGCCTGGTGGAGGTCGCATAAAAACCTCTTCATGCAGATCACCATGCAGGAAAGCATCATGCACATCCATCTAATACAGTTCCCAACCACGAATCATTGCAACATATAAAAATAGGTAAACTGAACTCATCTTCTCAACTGGAGCAAATGTCTCAGTATAGTCAATCTCTTCAACCTAGCGATTCCCGAGAACCACTAAGCGCGCCTTATGATGCTCAATGGTACCATCTGACTTAAACTTCATCCGGTAAACCCATTTGCATCCAATAGCCTTCTTATCCAAAGGTAGATGGGCCATAGTTCAAGTCTGATTGCGCTCAAGTGCAATGAGTTTTTCAATCATAACATCTCACCAATGAGCATGTTGTGACGCCTCAGAATAAGTAGTGGAATTTTCACTAGAAGTTATTGCACCAAAAAATGTGGAATGCATACTAGCAAATTTATCACAATTTACATAATTAGTAAAAGGATAGAGAACACCTGAGGATAGTGACGACGCATGAGAGATTGTAGCAGTAGGGGGGTCTTGAGTAGTAAGAGCACAAACATAATCATCATATTCATAGTCTTCCAAATATGGAGAAGGTCGGCGAGCGCGAACACTCTGTCTGAGAGGATTCCATTCAGCGGTGGGATGAGACGTCGGAACAACCGGCAAAATAGGCTGCGGAGCTGACAGAAGCAGACGATGAGCAGAATTTATGGGGTCAGAGAGACCCGCCTCTGGCGGCAGAGCAGAACGAGTCACCAGAGCTGACGGCGCAAGAGGCGCGTGATGCGCAGGCATCCCGGACGGTGCGTTATCCGCCTGGATCGACAAGGGTTGCCGGTGATATGGGTCGATCACCAGAGTCGGAGAAGCGGCCAGCTGTACAGGAGCGGCGGTAATCGGTGGCATAGGGTCGACGACGGTCGTCGGGACTAGTGGTGCCATGATCTGGCCATGCGACTCTGGTGGCGGCGGAAGTGATGCCGACGGTGAGGTGGTGGCGCCGCCGGGATCTATTGATGAGGCCAATGTCAGAGTTGCTGCATACGGGAACTGGTCTTCAAAAAGTTGGTATCCCGGCTGTTAAAGATGGTGCGGGATTCTAGGTCAAAAAGGCGATAGCCTTTCTTTCCGACATCATAACCAAGAAACAAATATCGCCAACTTCTTGATGCAAACTTGTCACGATATCTAGGAATGTAAGAGGCATATCACAAACACCTGAAGACTCGCAAAAGCTTGTAGTTTGGAGTGCGTACATAAAGTAACTCAAATGGTGTGTCTGTTGAGTTGCTTTGTTGGTGTCCGGTTAATAAAAAATGTGGCAGTAAGAACACATTCCCCCTAAAAAGTTTGTTTAATTCGCTATATGACCATGGGTCAAGTAAGTCTACTTTACCTTGGATTCTTGATTCGGAAGCCTCATATCACATGACTGGTGACAAGAGTTCTCTTACTGATATTACTACTGCTACCAATTCTGTGAATGTTATACTGTCTAATGGATCTGTGTCATCTGCTACACAATATGGTTCTATTTGCTTTGGTGATGTCACCCTTACTCATGTGCTCTGATACCATATAGTAAATAAGGGTAATAATCTGTGTATTCGTGATCTAAGGGTACATTATATAGCAGTACAAAATACATATACAAGCTAGAAAAAGGAAATAGAATCCAATTACAATTACAAATAATATTTATATTCCTTAACATGCTCTTTATTTAAGGAGTGAGTAGCTCTTTATTTATACAATGTCAACCAATTAATGATTGACACTTTATTTTATATTTTTAATTCATTATAATTTGAATGAAAAAAGAAGTGTTTAAGAAGTATTTTTCACTGTTAGTAGTTAGTTCTTATCTATTTTTTATCAAAATTTATAATGTAGTAGTTAAAAAATATTTCTTAAATCTACTGCCATTGTGGATAGAGAGAAGGCAGGTTAAGGGAAGGGCCCTTTCAACATTTCATCTCACCAATATTAAAACTAGCTCTTTCTTTTTCTGCAAAAGGAGCATAGCATTTTTTGACGGTTTTTGGCTTTATAGCTTTAATAATTACAGTTTGTGTTAAAACATCCAATAATTAACCCTCATTTACCAAACACATTTTTTAGCTAATATAAAAAACCACTAAAACATGTAATCAAACAAAATAAATGAAACATACAACAAACAAGCATTTGCTAATTACAGCCAAATACGTATGAGTTAAAAAAAATTATAAGTGCCAATATAACCATATCTACTTGAGTAAGTGTCAATATTTATGATAATTTTTAGTACAAATATAATCCTAACTAGTTAATCAAAGTGCCAATATAACCCTCAGACCCATTTTCTGGTATTGACCTCATTTTTCGGGCGTTGACTCTATGTAAACTGATCGAAATATCCTTTGGGCAAAATCTGAAATTAGGTGGACAATTTTACCCTTATAGTTCGCCAGACCACAGCGAGACAACCGTTAGAACATGTATGGTTATATCAGCACATTATGAAATCTTATCGGATTATATCAACACATTCCTAATATTTTTATGATTATATCAACACATTTCTAATGTTTGTGGGGTTATATCATCACATTCTTAAAACTTATAGGGTTATCAGCACATATTATAAATATTAAGTATGTGGTACTCGGATGGCCTTAACTGGCAACCACATCATCATATACACCATTATAACATCATAACAATATCTTATACAACATAAAATTTGGCAATATGACATCATCATTAATATTAAATATCATTATCACATATCATAATCTCATTTCAAAACTTATCAACATTAAAAACCCTAGGTCAAAGAACACAGAAAAATAACACTCACAGACAATACCAAAGGTCATCCAATCATCAATCCGAACTAAATACAACAAAATAAACAAAATATCATTAAAACCCCTATATTCTATAGTATGTGCTGATATGACCCTACATGTTTTACTAATGTGTTGATATAACCCTATAAATTTTAGAATCGTGCTGATTTAACCCTATCAGTTTTCATAATGTGCTGATATAACCCTACCCAGTCCATCGGGGACGGTCCGGTGGCGGTCCAGTAGCGGTCTAAAGGTAATAACGTCATTTCCTATTTTTTTTGCATTTTAATTTTTTTTCAGAAGGGCAAACATGTAATTTTATAAAATTCCAGCTAAAAGTTGCCGGAGAGGATTATATTAGCACTTTCACTAACTAGATAGTGTTATATTGACACGAAAGGTTATATTGGCACTTTCGAATATTAAAAGGTTATATTGGCAATGTTAACTAGGTAGGGTTATAAAAATACTTTTCTAAAAAAAAAAAAAAAAACCAACTGAAACAAACACCACTGGTTATAATCTGCATCAAATAACATACTACGATATGATCTGGGCACAATATCTTTGAGGACTTCTCCCCTAGTGATTTCAAAATGTGGCCATCATGCTGGATATTTCCTCCCAGCATTCCTCCCACCATCCAAATAAGTCCTTGGGATACCATTTCATACTCTCAAACTGCACACATGGAAACCCCACGAGTCACTTAGCAGTTGAAGTACTCGACTCCTGAGTATATCCAAATGAAGGAGGCTTGGCTTTTGCTGGTACTGAGCTTCAGGATTTATGAGCAAACCTCAACTTCTTTGACTTACCACCTTGCTGCCTCTCCTCCCTCTTCCTCTTTTTCATTTTTTTCTGACTAGATTTACTATGAATCGAGGAGGGTTGTTCCTTCAGTGCAAAACTTCTTGTTACATGTCCCAAATGAAGTTTCTGCACCCGAAAAATTCCTTTCAGCTCGCCGCGATGGGCTGCATATGCTTTCACCGATGACCAGAATGCATTCTTAGCCAGTTTCTGTATGACCGACTGCCAACAAAATAACAGAAACCTGAGTTAATATTTATCAAGGAAAGAAGGCGAATACAAACACTGTATCCTGCGGACAAGGATTCCAAGGAAAAAAGCGGATGAGTGACATGATACGAGAAAAATATTTCCAGTTAAAGCAAATGGCTGCATGGGCAAATTCTCTTTCCAGCACAATCCAATAAAGCCGAAGTACATCAATTAATTAATTTGGCATTCATAGTCTGTAAACCAGTACATGAGGGTCATTACCGTAGTTGAAGTGAATGTCTCAAGAGCTTTCTGCAAAGAGAAAACCCAAGGGTGATTCTCTATTGAATCAAACTTCTTCCCATGGCTCTTGAGACCATATAATGGCATGCATTTCAACAATTTGGTAGTAGGGTATTCCTTCAGCACAACCCCGTGTTTCTCCAAATGTTGCAGGTATTCAATCTCAGATGGCTGTAAAAATAATAGAGATTCTCCCTTTTCTCCCAAGCGAGCAGTTCTTCCAACCCTACAAATGAAATTTTAATTGTCATAGGCCCTGAAGGACTTAGTAACAAACTCTCTTGGCATGTCTGCTTGTTATTTCTGGATCATTAATATTTAATGAACCCCTATAGCTCAATCTCCAGGCTAAAGAGCTCAAAATGATGAACTGGTGATAACATTAACTAGTACAAATACTTGTATCTTCATGAAACTCCAAATGCCATGCATCTATCGAGGGGAAAATAGTAATTCTTACACACCCACACAAGCAAAAGGGAACAGCAAAACCAAACAATTGTTTTAAACTATAATTTTTTTAAAAAAAAAATTCTAGAAAAGCAGGTAACCTTACTAAGCTATCTAAAAATGAAAACAAGTACTCCCTCCGTCCCGGATTAAATTGCACAAGGTCAAAGATTCAGTCAAACTAAGAAAACTTTAACTACATATTTGAATAGATATATAAACAATAATATTGTTGTATGTGATATCGTTGGATTCATCATAACAAGTAGTTTGTAGAAAGTAACTTTTTGTTTACCGATATTATACGTAGTTAAATATGTTAATGGTCAAACGTGTGTGTTGGAGATGGTGAAAAAAATTCTGTGCAATTTAATCAGGGACAGAGAGAGTACCAATTTTTAAAAGTCGGAGTTACAGAAAAATCAGATGGACAACAGAAATTAAATTAATATTCAATAATAGTTCACCAAAGCGGCTAAGCCTGATGAACTAATAGAAGATCTACCTGTGCACATATTCTGTTGCCTCTCCAGGAGAATCATACTGAATAATGCATCTCACCATAGGAAAATCTAGGCCCCTGGCAGCAACGTCCGTAGACAGGAGTAGAGCACACTTTTCAGTCTTAAAACTCTGAAAAGTTGCTTTCCGATCCTCATTTTTCATTTTTCCATGTGACCGGAAAATCTTGCATTTCAAAAACTTCTGGGGGGATTTTGTTTCTTCTAATTGAGCGTTGGGAGACCATTGAAAATCAGTCATAAGTGAATGGTGAAAATCCACAGCATCACATGTTGAAAAGAACACCACAATCTGTGAAACAAGAGACGACATATGCATCCATTATCATGTTAAGAATTAATTGAGATACAACAGAATCTAAGTAATCTGTTTGGAACTGATAAGAAATGAAGCTCCCTCGCCTTTTTAATACTAAAATAAAATTATAAACCAGTGGATAGAATATTACATAATCAAATATAAGCACTAGATGTCACAGATATGTTCCTACTACTTACCAACATTCAAGAAATACAAATTTTTTTTCTAAATTGCTGAACCACAAAAGACACGATACTGATTTTCAAGATAAAACCCAAAGCTGCTATGGGTGAAATTTAAGCGTAGCAGACAAAATAACAAGACTGAAATGTTAGATAAAAATAATGGTGGATGGTCAGCAATTTCCTCACCTTTTGTGAAGCTTCTCTATCAAAAAGGTCTTTTAAGATTGAAAGCAGTACAACTAGTCGGGAACCACAGGGTACTGCAAAGTAAATTAGATTTGACATAATTAACACTCAAAGTGACTTTAGCAATGCATGGGAACTATCAACATATATACTTAGCATACCTTGTATATAACTTTGGCATAATTGAGCAGGGAGTTTATACTCCTCATCTGAATTATTGAGTGATTTGCCAGATTTTCTTGTTTCATTATCCATGTCAGATTCCTTGGTGCCCATAGGCTTAGGCAATGGATTTGCTTGCATCTTCTTGTCATCGAGGCCAATCAAAACAGGATCTTCCAAACTAATTTTGGCAAGATGGTTAACTCTTTCATTTAACGTTGCTGACAAAAGCAGATTTTGCCTTGGGAAGTGAGAAAATCTGGAAGTTGAACCATCTTTAACTGCAGATTTTTTTTGCCTTGAACCCAAAATGTCAAGTATCTCTTCAACGTCCTTGCCAAACCCTAATTCCAAGATTCTGTAGGGTGTATAAGCATAATGAATTTAAAATAAAAACTGAACTCGAGATTATTCTGCAAGATGCATAGTGAGACAATACCTATCTGCTTCATCAAAGATTATCCAGCGCAGATTAGTGTAAACAAAAGATGAAGTATTTCTTAAGTGATCTAAAAGGCGTCCAGGAGTTGCGACAAGGATAGATATGCCTGAAAGAGACAAAAGCATGCCTTGAAAAAGAGTTCCAGAGTTCAACAATATGAAACAGATGCAAGAGAGCCATCTTAGATATGATGATGGTGTACTTAAAAGGGCAAAGTTTATAGCACAGTATCAACTCTAGTATTGGATTCTATAGTCTACAGAATAGATCAATAAAAGTGTTATTGCCCAAGTATTAGTTCAACGACTTCACCGGGAAACATATTTCAGCATCAATATTTGGTGTCATGCTTAACAAGAAAATTTAATTGAAGACTACAAACTGAAGTTTGAGATTTCACCAAGAGTCTACCTTTTCGCAACCTGGCTTTCTCTTTTGACCTATTTTCTCCGCCCATGATATATCCAGGAACAATCCAAATAAAACGGTGCAAAATCTTCATCAAGATATCATGTACCTGCATGCACAATTCATGCGTAGGTAGAAGAACCAACGCTATATTGAAAAGAAATCAATGAACATCTTCAACTCCACAATGAGAAAGATAAGAAAAAAGGAAGATAAATTGGGACAATAACAAGAACAGCAGAAAGCTGAGATAAAATCACAAAACCGAAACCAGCAATAAACCTGGGGTTCTATAACTTTGATAGTAATGTAAAGAGATGTAAACAGGAAAATTGAAAGGCACATGTGTAATGTACCAAAAGTGCCATCAGATCGCTGAATCCGAGGCTGATACTTATGCAAGTGATGAATAACCGGAGCCAAGTATGCCAAAGTTTTCCCAGTCCCAGTTGCCGCATTCACCAGCCTAACATCACAAGAAGTCAAAATTAAAATGAAACAAATTCCGAACATTGAACACAATTTTTGCTTTTCAATGCAGAGGCATGAGAAGAGAATTACACGTGTTTCCCTGAGAGAATAACAGGGATCGCCTGCGCTTGTATCCATGTGGGAACATCAAAATATAGCCTTTCTGTCAAACAAACAAACAAAACACACTTCTTTAAAATGCAAATTCTAGTCTTTCAGCAGGGACCCAGATGAGAAAAACACAAAACCTTTGAGTTGGGCACACACAATGGGGTCCAGGCCGAGACTAGAGAAAGAGCAGGAAGCGAACACCTCTGAACGAAATGGTTTCTTGCTGTTTTGGGCCTCCTCCTCCTCCTTTGCCTTTCTCTGCTTTGAAACTGTACTAGACCGCTTTCTTCCCTCCATTAGTGTTTCCTCAATACGAAAATGATACTCCTTCGTTTACTGAAGCTTTCTTGTATAATTTTAACCGTTGGGGGATTTCTTTTCCTGATTCTCTACTGGGGACATATCTATGGTGCTGAACTTCAATTAGGAAAAGGGTTTAGTCAGGGCTTAATGCTTACACCCACGACGCCGTACGGAGGGTCAATTTTTCTTTCTTTCTTGTTTCTCGCTCCTGGTCTTCCAAAAAATATGTTGAGCAAAGTGGATATATAGCCTTACATAATATATAATTGATGAAAGTGTACATATAATTTTGCGATAATTGATGAAAGTGCATATATAATTTTGCGATAATTGATGAAAGTGCACATATCACTTTGCGATAATTGATGAAAGTGCCCATATCACTTTGCGATAATTGATGAAAGTGCAAGTATAACCCTACATATTTAGGTTATGTGCAAATATAACATTTTTTGGTGGATTTAGATTGAAATTGGGTGAAAAATTAATTTTATCCCTCTGAATAAAATAAAAAAAATAAAAATTACTATTCTGACCTTCTAACCTAATTGCATCTTCTTCTAATCGTCGGGCGCAATCCGCCTTAGGTCTCTTCCATACTTTCTCTAGATATTTCGCTTTGTGGAGCAATTAAATCGTGCCATTTTGATCAACATCATACACTAGTAGAGAGCCTTCTACTAAAGGCATCAATGAAAGGCAGTTTTCAAAAATCCGCCTATAACCGGCTTCTATTGAAGTTTCCGAACTCGAAAACTAGAATTCGTACCCCCTTTCCTATTTAAAAGCGGTTAAATTGCAATGGAATGCTGTTTTTGAAAAACCGCCTTTAGCGGTGATTAAAGGCGATTCCCCCTTTAGAACCGCTTTTAATTGAGGTCCGAGTGAATTTTCGTGTTCAGAAATACTTTCTGAGGTCACCTTTTGATTTTAAAGGCTGTTCTGCTTTTAATGAGCTCAAACCCATATATACTTTGTATTTTTTATTGGGCTAAACCCATATTTTTCATGAAACCCTACACCTTGCTTTTCATTCTCTATTTTCTCTCCTCACACACTCCGTCGTCGCCTCCAGGCTCATCGTCCCTCCACCGCCGCCTCCAGGCTCACCGTCCTTCCGCCACTCAGCCCCGCCTCACGCCACTCAGCCCCGCCTCACGCCACCCTCCTCCCACTTTCAGTTTCCCTCAACCATTTATCCGCTAAACGCCGCTAGCCCAGCCACCTCTCCGCCATCGCTAGCCCCAACTCCGACTCCAGGCTCTCCAGGCTCGTTGTTGTCCCCGCCTCTGCCTTCAGGCTCGGCTCCATCGCTCGCCTAGGGTTCTCTTCAAATGCCTCCCGCTGAAGCCATACCCGTCATTCCCCGTGAAAGCCTCTGCCACTCGCCATTTGTCGTGAAGCCAGACTCGTCGTTCACCGTGAAAGCCTCTGTCGCTCGCCGTGAAAACCTCTGCCACTCGACGTGAAAGCCTCCACCGCGCTGCTGCCGATAGCCTCTTCCTGAGATGGCATTTATACTGATTTTTTTGTATAGCTATTGTTTTAATAGTTGTTTTTGTACAGTTGTTGTCATAGCTATTTGTATGATGTTGTTGTCTGAATTTTTGCCCTGAGATCGATCTGGTTGTTTTGAATTTTGTTGTTATGAATTTTTGCCCTGGGATCGATCTGGCTGCTGGAAACCAATCAGTTTTCGGATATTTTTTTTGGAAGCAAAGACATAGTTTTCGAACTCAAAAACTATTTAAAGGCGGTTTTATCGTCTATTTAAAGGAGGTTTTTAACCGCCTTATTTGAATTTTTTAAAGGCGGTTCTTGGAACTGCCTTCTATTGATGGACATTGGAAGGCAGGACCAGAGAAGGCACAATGAAAGTGCCTTTAATGATTCGATAGAAACGCCTTCAGTAGCACCCCCCCTACACTAGTGATACATCACAATATTCTACTACTAGCATATTTATTGGAGTAGTATTTTGTTGTTGAGTACTAACCAGAAGCGCATATCTTGTTGTCGAGCAAGCAATCTACGTAGGGTTCCGGTGGTGACTAATCAGAAGCACACGGCCTTATTGTCGGAGGAGGTGGTGAGGTAGCAAGAGTCTGAGAAGAAGGTGAGGTTGGAAATACCTTGGTTGTGGCCTCAGAAGTTACAGAGGAAGCAGCCGGTGGAACTGGACCAGAGGCAGATTGCTTGCTCGGGGAGAACGAGCTCAGGCGGTGATACTGTCGAAAGAACGGGGCTAGGGGCCTTTAGTGGTATTGTCGCCGCTGATTGGTGGCGGATTGGCCGGTCTGATTGTACTTTAGATGGGACAGCTTGAAGTTTCCGGCGAGAACGGAGCTCGGTAGTGGGCGGTGGTGGTGGGATGGCAGGGCTGGTGGCAGAGCTGGGTCGTGGGGGCATTTTTATCTTTTAAAATTTTGCATTAGGTTAGAAGGGTATTTGGTCATTTTTGCCTAGTCAATGCCGGAATATACTGTTTAGGGTTATATTTGCACTTATGTATAGTAGTTAGGATTATATTTGCACTAAAAATCACCCCATGGTTATATCTGCACTTTCTCAATTATATATTATATTTGCATATTACCCAAATATTTTATGCATTATTCTAGGAATTTGATCACGGAAATAACTTTAGGTCAGGGTTATTTTGATCACGGAAATAACAAAAATGTTTTATACCCAAATATCGTCTTATTTTAGGTCCGGGTTTATTTTGAAACTATTGTAAATTTTATTTGGGATGAGATTTTTTTAAAGAGTCTGTTTCTTGAAAGATGGTATTTCCATAAGCTATGGAAAGACCAGGGTCTGCATTGCAATTTTAAGACAATAGGCAAGCAAAATTCGTGAGGTCTAAATAGGGGAAATCCGAGTCGAAATTCATATCATAAGGATATGGGTTATTTCACGCGCCTATATAAGCTAAAACATAATCGTACCATTTTTTTCCTAAGCCTTTCCCGCAGATCTACCATTCCCAAATCGCGATTTGCCCGTCTTCATATCTCAAAATACAATCCGACCACATCGGCATCAAAGATTGCCCAAAATGTTGCAGATCGCCGCTAATTCTGTGTCAAATTGTAGCACAATGAACTCTGGAGGAGAGAGACAAATTATACGATTCATAAAAAACTGATAAGCTTGATATTTTTACCTATTTAATTATGATTTTGTTTGCAATTTCAGTTTTGCATTGCAATATAATCCTAATTTTTTATTAATTTGATTGAATCTTATTGTTAAGATGATCGTAACTGGACGAATTGCAGAAGAAATCGAAGAACATCTTGTTGTTGCTGCTGTTCTACCTTCTGAAGGTATGAACGCCCACAAATTCGTCTCCCTTTCGATCCACTATTAGATTCATTAAAAATTGGACGTTTCACACCCACAATGATATCTTTCGAATCATACGTACTACCTTTTTGTTGATCAAATATGAAGTTTTTTTATTCATGAAATCAAATAACATATTGTTGTTGCTGCTATCATACACAAATCCATCTCCCTTTCGATCCACTATTATATTAATTAAAAATTGGGCGTTTCACACCCACAATGATACCTTTTAAATCATACGTAAATATGAAGTTTTTTTGTTCATGAAATATGAAATCTCAGTACATCTTAACATTTCAAATTTCATTAAAATGTTACTGTTTTATTATTTAATGTCTGTGTTTCATTATAAAGTTGTAATGTTTATACTGAACATATTTAAGACTTGTATATGAGAGAAGAAAAAATGAAAATGAAAGTCGACTGAAATTACGAATGAGTAACATGTAACCTTTATGATTTACATTATATATCAAACATTTTGATCTAAAACTCTAATGTTTTATTTGAATTTACTGCGATGTATGAACATTTACCAAACTTAGTTGAAATTGACATGATTGAATTCTTTGATGAACTACAAGCAAGAACGCTGCAAGAATTGGAGGACCTCTACAAAAGACATGCTAACAAATTGGGATTTAGCTACAAAAAAATACGAAGCGGAAGAACAATCAAGGAGTCATTATTGAAAAATACTTTGCATGCTCATGCTCATGTCAAAAGGAAACTTGAGGGAAAAAAATAAACATCAACCCCTCCAATGTCGGTGTGTGATGGATCGAAAGATTCAACCTCGAAAAAGAGAAAGACAAAGGAATTTTTTGTAATCAGAACAGGCTATAAGGCTGAAATACGAATCAAGTTCGTCGACAATCTTTATACAGTGATGCATCATATCTTGCAGCACAACTATGAGTTTACATGACCTTCTTGGCAATATCTACAACATAGTGAGAGAAAAATCACAGCAGAGAAGGCCAAGATCATAGAGGGGATGGAAGTCGCGGGATTAAAGCCATCAATTGGCTTCAATTACTTGGTCCATGAAACTAGAGGTGAAGAGAATTTAGGACATACCGCGAGGGACCATATCAACTACGTTGGAAGGTTGAGAGTGAAGGTAATTGAATGTGGAGATGCACAAACTATTATAAAGAAGCTTCAACAAAAGAATAAAGAAGATGCAGGTTTTTTTCTCACAAGTGAAGGTGGATGATGAAAGCAGGTTATCGGCATTTTTTTGGAGAGATTCGATGATAAAGGAGGATTATACATTTTTTGGAGATGTATTGGTGTTCGACACAACCTTAATAACAAACAAATACAGCCTAATGTGTGCTCCATTTATGGGTGTCAACAACCATTGGAAGAACGTCATGTTTGCTTGTGCTTTCATATCTGATGAAAAGGAACCAACGTACAAATGGTTGCTTGAAACCTTCATAAAATGCATGGGAGGGATAACACCTATAACCATATTCACTTATCAAGACCAAACAATAGCGACTGCAATAGAAAAGGTATTGTTTTAATGTAAATGCTTTATGTTATAGTATAAAATATCAACCTTACAAAAAATTGTAATGATATGAAATCTTGATCTTCTCATAAAAAAGTTATGGTTTCATTATAAACAATTATCGTTTTAATACAAATTGTACACCCCTTTACATTTTATCAATATATGGCAGATGTTTCAACATAAAACCCACCTGTTATATACTGGAATAGGTTTTACCAACAACATGACACCAACTTTATATATGGCACCTTCAGCAAAATTCTTGTACGCACTATAGAGATTTGAGGAAAGAAGATCCATTCAAAATGCATTTGATCATTGCTTAAAAGGGCGTGTTAATCATGAATAATTTGAAGACAGTTGACAGACCATGATGATGACATAGGTCTTAGAAGACCACACTTGGTTTTAACGTCTATACAATATTCGCAAGAAATGGTACCCAACTTTGAACAAGGATTTTTTTACTCAAAGGAGTGAGAGTACCAGCAGTGCCATAATCTTCAATTCTAGTAAAACAACATCTCTCACTCAATTCTTGAAGATATTTGAGAAAACTGTCAAGAAATGAAGAAGCATAGAAAGCACAGCCGAACACAAATGCACTCAATCCATCCCAATATATGTGCATGATAGTCATGCTGGACTTCTAAAACATGTATGTGAGGTCTATACTCCGAAATTGTATAATGACTTCAAGAAGGAATTTGACATCGCAATGGCAACAATAGTGGAAAGCTACAACTGTGGAAATTTCAAACTATTTGAAGTAAGTTGGGAGAAGAAACTGTAATAAAATCAATAATGTTGAAAAAACACAAGAATCAGTTGAGCTCAACTATTCTTGAAAGGCATTTGAAGAAATATGTAAGTTTTGGTCAACTGTTCTTCTCATAAACAATTATGGTTTGAGTATAAACAATTACGGTTTTAACACAAATTGTACACCCTTTAATCTATGAGCTAGTTGTTTCAACATGAAACACGTATGTTGTGCTTTCATTGCATTAGAGTTTTGCACCTCCATTCCATTTCCCCAATACCCACACAGTACATTTCTACAAGATGGACGATGAATGTGAAGAAATAAGTCTGGGATAAATGCCTCAAGCAAGACATATACCCAACAACAAAGAAATTGAAGGACACCATTCTATGGCTTATGAAATAGCAAGGAAATTCTACAACTGTATCTTGAAGAGTGAAGACAATGTAAATGCTAGAGGAGTTTTCAAAGATACACTAGGTAAAGAAACAATCGCAACTCAGCAGATCTTATCTACAGAATCAAGTGCAACAGAAAAGAATGATTCTATCAGCGCATCAAGTTCAGTCACAACAAACATACTTGATACAAAGTATGCAAAGACAAAAAGAAGGTGTGCAAGAATCAAGTCGGCATTAGAGAAAGGCAAATGATCTACAAATGAGTTTGGTACTAGAACACCAAAACGACATATCATTTGAATCACTACAGTAATTTCAAGTGTAATTCAAAATTTGAAAGTTCCTTTGTATGTCACATTATAGACTGCATTCATTACAATGTTTATTCTAAAATATAAATGTTTCTTGATAAAGAAGAAGTCTTTAAACAACCATTGCATGGTAAACTTATGAATTATGCATTTTATAATGAGCATCTATCACTATAAAGTCTTAATGCTTTAACCTAAATATCAAAAATACCAAAATTAAAATTAGGTTGATAGCATGCTAAACTTATGGATTTTGCAACTTATGGTTGAGATGTATCACTACAAACATGTAATGTTTTAACCTAAAATCCAACCTGGCACAAAAATAAGCAGGTAACACTACAAGAAGCATGGCCTTTTACTTTGGTTCTACATGAGATTTTACCTGATTTTTAGTCCAGAAAAACCCGAGGTAAATATAATCGAAGTAAAAAGTACATTTCTTTTACATCGGTTCAGAACCGAGGTAAATAGTACCTTTTACCTCGGTTTTAAACCGACGTCGATAGGTATTGTGACTGACGTTGGTCCATGCAGGAAGATCAACGATAGGAGACCATAACTATGACATTGATATGATCGACATCGACATCCGAAAGTATGCAACGTTGGCCATAGCAAGAAGGCAGCCGATAGGAGAGGAATTGTGGTGACGTTGCCAATGTCGACATCGGTCTAAATAGGAGCGAAGTTGCAAGCGATCTTAAGTGACATCACACGATGTGAGGCACCCATATCGTGTGCCAGCTGATGTGGAACACTGTAAAATACAATGTCGTTTTGAATGGTTGGCGTCGCAAAAAAATGATGCCAGCTTATGCAACGTTGGTAAGGTGTCATTTGGGCACCGGTTTGCGCAACATCGTAATTTAATTAGTTAGACCTCATTTCTCGTAAAATATTATAATATTAAATATTCGATGATGCAAACAACGGTCATCGATAGGCATTACATGTTATTTAAAATGTGATAACTCGTGAAATAGTTAAACATTATACAACACTTAATTGTTATTCAATTACCGTGGGAATGATTGACATGTTAAAACAAACAAAACTATAACATATATTACAAGTACATGTTACAATATATCAAAGTACATCAGTTTGATATAAAATCGAAACATTAATTGTATTAAACCTCCATTTTCTACGTTGTACGGCATTAAGACTGTCAGGGCGGCCAGTGAAAAGACAAGTCTGTCCATCTACATGCTAGAAGTCCATCAATAACTCCCTTTGATCCTTTACAACCAATATATAGGAAACAAAATATGTGTTACAATTGTGAAATACCCAGAATACACATAATATAGTCGGACTGGGAGGCCATCGCCGTGCCTCTCAAAATTAATATTTATAAGCCCTACATGCTTACTATCTACAACTAAGTAGATAGCGGCAAGTCGGGGTCGTCCACGACGAAGGGGGATTTTCTCAAGCGTTTAAGCACAAAAGGTTGCTATTAGGCTAGAAGTAGATATATATACACACATATAAAAGCAAGTAAGTGGGGGGGGGTTTGTTTGGTGGTCCTAAGTTATGAAAGTTAAAAGACAAGACAATTAGCAAAGTCAAGCAACTATACTAAATCATCAAACAAAACTAAGAAAAAGGGGTTTA
This sequence comes from Rubia yunnanensis, assembly GCA_037428765.1. Classification (NCBI taxonomy): domain Eukaryota; kingdom Viridiplantae; phylum Streptophyta; class Magnoliopsida; order Gentianales; family Rubiaceae; genus Rubia; species Rubia yunnanensis. Next base: position 69,455,706 of record CM075066.1, on the reverse strand, counting down.
AAACTACAAAAGATAAAGCCTTGGGGGTAATTAATATCCACTTCCAAACCAAATGTAGATCATTGAACCATTCACTCATCCTGTCACAATTGTTATCTATGGGGAATGCCAATGGAAGATCAACACTCATTCCTTCTTAAGAGTAGTTTGCAAAGACAAACAACGACCATTTGCAAACCTTATTGATGATCACCCTAGAAAAACAACGACCATAGGGGTATTTCATCAATGGCATTATACACGAATGACCATAGATTTGACAACAACAAGCCTTCTACCAAAGACATGGTCATTTAACCAAGCATAGCATTCATTAGGCTAAACCTAGAACAAACCACATTCAAGGTTCAACCTTTCATTGCATCTATAGGATGAATATGAGAACAATCCACATTAACGTACTTATCTAGCAAGAATCACAACACATTATGCAGAAGAAGTTCTAAGTTCATGTTTCTAGATTTTCATGCAAAGGAGCTAAGGAATTCGTCACTTTCCTAACTCCCTAACACTTAAATCATACAAACACTTCCTATTCTCAAACAACACATGGCATAGATGAAGTAAAACATAGCATTTAGAACACATGAATGCTAAATAACAAAGGCTTCAAGAGCGAGTGAAACAACCTATTCACTACTTCCACTACTTGTTGTGAAGATAAATCTTCTATCCTTCTTAGATAGTAGTTTGCAAGAGTGAATTCGACATCTCTTGTCAAACCTCACCAATGACTCCCTTAGTCGAAACACGACTAAGAGTATCCTATTGATGACATTGAGCACGAAGAACCAACAAGCTTGGCAACACTTATAAACACTATACTGTGTCTAAGCATTTAACCAATTCATGCATTTACACAAGATTAGTCAAGAATGATTGACACTCATAAACTTCTCTCATTTGCTACCTAAAACAAACATGACAACGAGTTCAACATCATCACATTCATCTAGCAATTATCAACACACCAACATCATTCAAGAAGCTCTAACTCATGCTCTTGGATTCCACATTAAAAGAGGGGAGAATTAGCTACTTTCTCCCAACCCTAACAAGAAATCATAAAAGAAATTCATATACTCAAGCTTCTAACACATCAATTCCATTAACAATTCACATTCAAAGCTCAATAAATGCACAATAGCAAAAACACCAAATAGATAGATATATGGTTCTTACTACATAGAAATGGAAGCTTCAATCCATTGCTCCCAATATAAAGCTAAGCTAGATAATTAAAAGACATGATTAACCTACAAAAACTAAGAAAATAAAGAAATAAAAACTAGGGTTTGAACCCAAAGCAATGCAAGAAGAAGAGGTTAGATTCGTGTTGTTGAAGAGGAAAGGATAAGGTAAGTATTTATAGTACAAAAATTAAGAAGAGTTTCTGGCCATTCGTCCGTCGCGAGTTGCAACGGGCTCGCGACGGACTCCACTTCCAGCACCATTTCTTCTTTCTCCTTTTTGTTTCGTATCCTCCTCTTCTCTTCACTTCTTCAATTCTTCAAATCTTCAAAAGCTCAAATACAAGTATTCAAATCTTCAAAGGTATTCTTCAAAGTCTTCAAACAAATTGCCTTGTCACATAAAATTCTCTAGAAAAGTAATGAAAGCGTAAAAGTCGCTTTTAACCCTCCTTAGAGAACTTCAAGGCAAAATGTCACATTTAGAGCACAAAAGTGTACAAAAGTGAATCCTCAAAGTCCTAATATAACCGTATAAAATGGTCACATCACATACGTAGATGACAGTAATATCAATATGGAAATAGTAACTTATCTGAATAAAAGTGACATTGCACGCATAAGAAACCAATGTTACAAAGGCCGTTTGAAGAGCGAATTCAAATATTTATAGATATTTCAACACTTCCTAGACCTATGCGGCATCGGTCCATGTTTGGTACCATATTATATGGAGCGATTAATTTTGACCGATGTCACACATTCATATTGTGTTCATCTGAATCTAAGCCTTTTTTTTCACACTCTTACAAACATGGCATTATATCATAAACAAAAACAACATATTGTAGATAACATGTAAAACAATCATCATACTTCATGAAAATATTCAATCTTTGATAAATGAGGAAAAAAACATGTAGAAGGTATGGTAATAAAATTGCTAAATAAACATGAAAACGATGGAAAACTACCTCAATTAATTTGAACCTGGAAATGCTCCATCCTTGGATACTTGTTGATTATTGAGAGAAGCAATTTCATTGAGCCATTTCATTGTTGTAATGGTGTGCATGGATAGGGTGGTGTAGAGTTAGGTTTGTAGGATATGTGTTGAAGATGGAAATGGGTGTTAGTGCTTAATTTTATTAACATGAAACAGGGTTGGGGGAAATTTTGTTTCAAATTTTCGGTTGAAATTTTCAGTTCCCGCTAGAAATTTTAGATTGAGCGACGTCGCTTGTTCTTTAGTTCAATTTTTGTTTTATGCAACACAAGTGCAACGTCGCACATTAGGGCCATAGTCTAATTTTCAAAAATTGTCGTAAAATTATCTATTTAAAGATTACGGGCTCTTCCGTTGACCCATTAGTGCCCAAATTGGAACAACATTTTCGTCAAAATTTGAATGAAAAAAATGCTATCTCTAATTTTGCATTTCGACATCTCCCACTTTCTTGGAGGGACCTAAGTGCAAAAATATAAAAGATAACCATTTGTCCCAAAATCAATTTTGATCATCCCGAAAAGAAGCTTTGTCATCCCTAGTAGAACTTATAATAACTGAAAATAATAAAGGAACTGGTCTTATTCCACATAAACTTCCACAAGTTCTTACGACTGGCCCTCATATACTTTTAAACAATCATCTACAATTTACACTAAACCACATACTGGCACTTTTTAAAATTTGATGGACGGAATTTTATTACTTTTTTATTTCATAAAAACCCTAGAATATGTCATGTGATTCTATGTGGCGGAAAATTTTGTTCCCATAACGCTTATCGTAAGGATATTAATGGAATACTATAAAAAACCAGACGATTACCCAAGTTTGCATTCCTATAAGGCAGTACTCATAATTTCCATATGAAACATTTTTCGTTATGTTCAGGTGCATGTCTCTTAAGCGTAGTGAACATGCAAGGAAGTTTGGGCCATAGTGTAATTTCCTCAAAGTTTCGTCATGTATTGTCCATGAATAATTTGTACCCATTTCATTGACGCGTTCATGGACAAATTGGAACATCATGGTTGTGACAAAGTGAATTATATAATGGTATCTCGAATTTTGTATTTTGCCATCTCTCACTTTCTTGGAGGGACCTAAGTGCAAAAATTAAAAAGATAACCGATTCTCCAAAACTTGATTCCGATCGTCCTGAAAAGAAGCTTGGTCATCTCTAGTCAAACTTATAATAACCGACAGTAATAAAGAAATTGGTCTTATTCCACATAGACATCCACAAGTTCTTACGACTAACCCTCATATATTTTTAAGTAATCATCTACGATTTACTCTAGACCACATACTAGCGCTTTCTAAAATTGATGGACGGAAATTTATTACTTTTTTATTTCATAAAAACCTAGAATATGAAATTTTATGTGATTCTATGTGGTGGAAATTATGGTTCCCATAACACTTATCTTAAGGGTATCAATGAAATACTATAAAAAAAAATGACAATTACCCAGGTTCGAGTTCTTGTAAGACAGCACACATAATTTCCATATGAAACATTTATCATTATGTTCAGGTACATGTCTCTTAAGTGTAGTGAACATGCAAGGAAGTTTGGGCCATAGTGTAATTTCCCCAAGGTTTCATCATGTACTGTCTGTGAATAATTTGTGCTCATTCCGTTGACGCGTTCATGGCCAAATTGGAACATCGTGGTCGTGACAATGTCACGAAAAATAATCCCATTTTAATTAATTCGCTAATTGAATCGTTTGGCCCTAGATTTTATTATTTTGGTCTAATCGGCCCGGAATCCATTTTTGCGACGTCGCTGAATTGTAGGAATATATTCGGTGACAACGACATGTATGCGACATTGGGCATTTGTGGTTTTAGTCTACAACTGACTAGGCCCGTAGATATTTTTGGTTAGCCACTTGTCTAATTTGGCCCATTCATTATTATATGCGATATTGGGCATGTGTCGGTCGTTCATCCGATTTGTCGATTTGGTTTACGACTTTGACTAATGTCGATTCGATTACCTCTGGTCCAGGCCCAAATGTAAAATCTTTGGGCCCAATCATATATTTGGCCTAAAATATATGAACAATGAGGTTGCACTATATTTTCTATTTTTGTTGTTCTTTACAACCTGGCCTGCAACGTTGCACGTGTACTTAAATGGTAGCATTTCACTGCGGGTATATAAACAACCCACCCCTTCCCAACTGACGATGTCACACCAAAACCTCCCACCTGTGAAAAAAAAGTTGGAAAACAGTCAAATTCCAATGCAAAACTGCCTTCTCATATCACTATAGTCCCAAAATAGACATTCAATTGGGTTGAACGTAATACATTGGCAGATTTCTTCAAATGGGAAAAGCAAGAAACCCTAACTAAGGTAAGGATTTTTTGATGAATTTGAAGATGGTTTTTATGGGTTTGATAGACTTCTTCCTTTGCCCATTGAATGGTTTTATAACATTTACGATGAATGACATGTTGAATGTCGTTGTGTTATTATGTTTTGGCTTTATCAATTTGTTTGGGATTTCTTTACAAGTTCTTGGCTAGGGCTAAGGTTTAGGGAACTGTTATGGCTTACATTCTTGCTACTTATTACTGGCATATTACCTGTTTATGCTGTGATGTTGATGTTAGTTTAGATTATAGGTGTTTTAGAACCATTCGTGTTCCAGTCGCACACTATTCTGGCTTAATCGATTGGGCGTGCAACGTCACACATTCAATCACATAAATATGTGATTTCTCATGGAGAAAATCTATCTAGCCAAAGTGTCTACGACATGCTAGCAAAGTCGGCCAAAACCCATTGCCTTCATTAGGTTCTTAACCATTGCACTAACTATTCTACATTCCTTTCTCAAATGGCTCGAATGAAGCAGACAACCTGGAGGGCAATGGAAAACACCACGGGAGCAAGTCCATTGCTCCCCAAGAAGGCAAAGACAATGGCTACCCCTTCATTTCCAACATGTGACCACATACGCTTCATCAATGAGGAGGTAAATAAGCATTTCAATGGGATCCAGAGCCGATGTATAAAGGAGGTCGGGGTGATGAAGCCCAAGAACATGGAGAAACTCCACCTCGATGTTTTCCTCGAACCCTTCAAACCATCAGGAATGGAGGGTTTGATATGCCTGGATAAACTGATGTATGGTGTGGATGTCAAGGAGTTTTACGCCAATTTCACTTGGCAATCAACGGACATCTATAATACAAAAGTGAACGGGATGAACGTGGAGATGACGATGGATTTCATCAATCAGATGATTGGGTGCACAATCAGTGGGGAGGATCAGCCAGAGGTTGAACCTCTACAACTGTACTTCCAGGACAATTAGCCTCCACAGGTCGACGAGAATAGGGTGCTTGACCGCAACCAAATGGTGGAGAAGTGCTTCAAAATTGAAGTGAGGAACGGGCTCATCCATCTGAGGTAGGTCAAGCTTGGTGTTTTTGACCTTGAGGAGAGAATAATGTTCAATAAAATTGTACAAGTACTGATCCCGGCCGGACATCCTATGGAGTGCACGATCAACGAGACCATCATGTACTACCACGTTGTGGAGAAGAAGGTAGTCGACCTCAGGTAAACCATAAACCAAGAGATGCACCAAGTGGCCCTCACCTCAAATAGTCGGACACTTTCCTATGGCAACGTCATCATTGCCATTCTGGATAAGAAGAAGGTACCCATTAAATCAAAAGCAAAGAGTTATCCTAAGTACTACGATGGAAACTACTTTGGGTAGAAGCATTAGCACTGGGAGGCAGGAATGTGGATTGATCGCAGAGGGAGATATGGATGTACCTCTTACACCCAGGCCCGAGGCAACTCCATCGACTTCAACAGCAGAGGATGCTTCCCCCGCCATTATTCCTGCCCAACAATCGGGTATAAAAGTTTTTAAGTTTTATGGTTATTCCAATTTTTTAGACTTTTAATTTAATTAAAATTATTTTTTATCCCACGGGAATTAAACAAAGCACATGGAACATTCTCCTGAAGGACGTGGGCGGGACCAAGGCCTTGGCGCAACGCACGCGTAAGCTTAAGCTTATGGAAGAAGTGGCGGGGCTGAAGTCTATGATTGTTGCTGTGATCAATGCACCTGATGATGAGAGGCTCATGGATGATGATGGTGGGCTAGAAACCATAGATGATGAAGGGGGATCTAGCACCGGCGACACTGAGTCTTCCACCGAAGAGTTGGAGGCTAAATCTCAAGATGATGAAAGTAGTTCGTTGGAAGACGATGTTATCCCACCCGTGTCACCACCCTATTGATTGCCATAGATGTTAGTTTGTCTTACAAGAAAAAGAATTTTTGTTTGGATTTTATTGGGATTCTATGTCTTTTGTTTAATTTGTAATTTGATGAGTTATTTTCTGGATTGTATGGTAGCATTTTGTGTTTTAGATTACGTACCCAACTTTAGTCTTACCAATGTAACTTGATGCAATTTGAGACTGGTTGTTATGAACTTAGAATGAGACCTTTAGATGGTACGTTCCAAGTCCTGGTTGTATATCGTAATTTATTAGGTATGATAGAGAAGTGCAATATCGCACTTCATTCACACGCATGATTTTGAGTTTACCGACATGTTATCGACTAACCTACGACATCAGATGAATTAATTTATTTGAATGGATTTAGGCACGGGTTTGGACCAAGGGGTATGTGAGACTTTGCATGGTGGAAAATGCAATGTTGCTTTCTAACGTCGAGAGGGATTCGGTCAAATCGATTATTGGTGTGAAGTCGATCTTTATCATCATTGACTATTTTTGCTAGGTCATACCCATATTGCCATCGTTGCACCTACGTCGGTTGTACTTTTTACTTCAATTTTCAAAAATATTTACCGCGGTTATCGTAGAACCGCGGTAAAAAAACCTATTATATACTTCGAAAAAAATAGTTTAGGTAAAAGAATAGTTTACCTCAGTATTTGACCTAAGCCAAAAAAATAATGTAAAAGGGCAAAGTAATAGGTCCAGTTTTTTTTATAGTGTAACTTTGAAATTTTAAGAGAAAAAACTGAAACAAAATAAACGTTTGAAATGTGCATTTTATAATGAGAATTTATCACTATAAAACCATCATCGTTTTAACATAAACACCCAACCTATCATATGTAACACCCCCAAACCCAAGTCCTGCCTGCTCAACGCAAGATTGGGTTGGATCCGAGCTTGCTACCGAGAATTCTAGCAGTAACGAGCAGATAAAGTTTATGCGGAAGCAAATTTGGATAATTCAAAAACCTACCTTACTATTACAGTGAAAGGATTAGTACAAGTGTTGAACAAAAGTTTCACCTAACCGATTACAGATCACCTTTTTAAAGGATTCGATACGGATCAGTTCACGTTAACACAACTATTTTAAAATCTATCTGAAATACTACTTGACCACCCAGGATTCTTTCTTAAAAGAAGTAAAGGCACCAGTGCTATTTTCTATTACAGTTCATTTGCACCCGAAAAGGGTTGTTTAATAGGGTAAGCTCCTTGCTTAGTGAGGTTCCATCGCCAATATTTACCCAGTTGAGTTTTAGTGATCACAGAAAAACAAATAACAAATAGCCACATAAGTCCTAGCACATAGGTTCTGAGGTACTGGTTTAGTTGGTGAGGTTCGAGAGGTACTGGTTCAGTTGGAGAGGTTTGAGAGGTGAGCTCAAGAGGTAAAGGTTTCGGTAGTACTAGTTCGAGACCTAAGGTTCGAGAGGTACAGTTTGGGAGGTACAGTTCAACAGGTACGGTTTGAGAGATATAGTTTAGGAGTTTCAGTTCGAGAGGTACAATTCAGGAAGTACGGTTTAGGAGGTACAGTTTGAGAGGTACAATTTGAGAGGTACGGTTAGAGAGGTACAATTTAGGATGAGGTTCGAAAGGTACAATTCAGGAGGTACAGTTTGAGAGGTAGGGTTCGAGAAGTACAGTTCAGGATGGGGTTTGAAAGGTACAGTTCCGGAGGTAAAGTTCGAGAGGTGAGCTCACGAGGTAAAGGTTTCAGTAGTACTAGTTCAAGACCAAGGTTCGAGAGGTACGATTTGGGAGGTATAGTTCAAGAGATAAGGTTCGAGAGGTGAGCTCAAGAGGTTAAGGTTTCAGTTGTACTAGTTTAAGACCTAAGGTTCGAGAGGTAACGGTATCAGTGGAGGTTTGAGAGGTGAGGGTTTTCAGTGGAGGTTCGAGAAGTGGCGGTATCAGTGGGGGTTCAAGAGGTGACGGTTTCAGTGGAGGTTCGAGAAGTGAAGAATTTCAGTGGAGGTTCATGAGTGACGGTTTCAGTGGAGGTTCGAGAGGTGACGGGTTTAGTGAAGGTTCGAGAGGTGACGGTTTCAGTGGAGGTTCAAGAGGTGAAGGTTTTCAGTGGAGGTTCGAGAGTGACAGTTTCAGTGGAGGTTCGAGAGGTGAGTTCTGGTGGCATCATATATATATACACTCAGTTCAATTCAGTTCGTGCAAAGGCAATGCAAACACTCACCTTAGTTAGACTTGGCTTGGGCAACCTTCGTTTCTACGTTACCACCGCTCAACCACTGTTCTTATTTTGGTAAGAAAATATCTTTAGGCAATAAGTTTGTGAAGGCAGTAACTGTTATTTATACTAGATGATGACATAGGGTTCTGACACCTAACACCTAGAATTTTATCCACTTAACCCTCATTTGGATAAGTTTTTATGTCCACGTGCCGAAGTTCACTTTGGATAAAGTTTCTTGTCCACTTGCCCGAATTTCACCTTCCGGTATTTTTTTTAACTAATAATAGCCAAGGGAATTAGATAAGAGAATGAAATTTTTGGTTAAAACCTAGCTATTACATGCACACTGACTTCATTACAGTTGGGGTTTTCACAATCTTCCCCCCTTAATGAATTTCGTCCTCAAAATTCCCATTTCCCGTGAACAACTCTAGGTAATTATCCCTCATGTCAGCCTCTAATTCCCAAGTTTCTTCCTCAACCTTATGATTTCTCCACAACACCAAAACCATAGGAATCTCTCTGGTTCGCAATGTCTTAATTTTTCGATCCAGTATCTTTACGGGATTTTCCTCATACATCAGCTTTTCATTCACTTCTAGGTCTTCATGGTTTAACACGTGTTTGGGGTCAGGGCGGTACTTCTTCAGAAGCAACACATGGAAAGCATTATGCAATTTCCCAACTGGCTAGGTAGATTAAGTTGGTTTGCAACTGGCCCGACTCGTTGTATGACCTCGAAAAGGCCAATGAACCTAGGACTCAGCTTTCCTTTCTTACCATGCTGAACGAGACCCTTGTGAGGGGTTACCTTCAAAGATACATGGTCTCCCACTCCAAACTCCAAATCCCTTATTCGATGGTCTGCTTAACTCTTTTGTTGACTTTGAACTGTTTGTAGGAGCTGCTTTATCAGCTTGACCTTATCCATGGATTCCTCAATCCAAGGTACACTGGCAACTGGGAAAATCTTTTTCTCTCCCACTTTATTCCAAAAGAGGGGTGTCCGACCTTTTCTACCAGAGAGTATTTCATATGGGGTCATACCAATGGATGCCTGATAACAATTGTAATAAGCAAATTCTACCAAAGGTAAGTGAGTGTCCCAACTTCCCCCGAAATCCATAACACAACTTCAGAGCATGTCCTCCAAGGTTTGAATTGTTCTCTCTGACTACCCCATCTATTTGTGGATGGGCACTTGTACTAAAGTTCAATTTGGTTCCCAATGCTGCTTGCAATTACCTCCAGGCACTGGAAGTGAATCTTGGGTCCCTATCAGATACAATAGTTATCGGCACCCCATGCAATCTTACGATTTCCTAGGTGTATAGGACAGTTAGTTTTTCTAAGGAGTATTTAACGTTGATCGGTAGAAAGTGAGCCAATTTGGTCAACCTATCAACCACCACCCATATTGCGTCAAAATTCTTTGGTGTTTGGGGTAGTCTTGTCACGAAGTCCATCATGATGTGATCTCATTTCCACTCAAGAATCTCTAATGGTTTTAATAGCCATGATGGTTTATGATGCTTGGCCTTGACCTGATGGCACACTAAACAATGCGCCACGTATTCCGCTATGTCCCTCCTCATATTATCCCAGCAGTACCACTATTTCAGGGCTCAGTACATTTTGGTCCTTCCTGGGTGCACCGTATACTTGGATCGGTGAGCTTCCTCCAACACTCTTTGTGTAATCGCTGAATTTTGGGGCTGGTAAAACCCTCTATAGGTCAGCACTCTGTCACTATCCACTTCAAAGTCCGGCAACTTCCCTTCAGCGATAAGCTTTTTCTTCTTTACCAATGATTCATCAGACTCTTGAGACTTCTTAATCTCTACGGGTAAAATAGCTTGTACCCTTAGATTGAAGAATATAATTCGTTAGGTTTAGCCTCGCATTCCCAATTATCTGCCTGCGATAACATCTCTATCTCCTTTATCCAGATATGCGCCAAATTCACTTTTCGGCTTAGTGCGTCTGCCACTACATTTGCCTTGCCAGGATGATAATTGATCACACAGTCATAATCTCTCAAAAACTCCATCCACCGATGTTGGCATATATTCAGGTCCTTTTGGGAAAATAGTTATTTCAGGTTCTTATGATCGACATTACTTCAAATGTGACTCTATATAAGTAATGTCGCCATTTCTTTAAAGCAAACACCACTGCAGTTAGTTCTAGGTCATGGGTGGGGTAACTCTTTTCATAAGGTTTCAACTTCCGAGATGCATAAGCAATCACGTGGCCCCTTTGTATCAATACACATCCTATACCATCTTTTGAAGCATTGGTATACAATATGAATCCATTCTTTCCGTCAGGTAGGGCTAGAATTGGGGCAGTGGTCAGATGCTTCTTCAATTCTTGGAAACTGGATTTAGTCTTCTCATTCCATTCGTACTTAACTCCCTTATGAGTCAGGCGGAACAAAGGGGGTGCTAGTTTAGAGAAGTCTTTAATGATATGCCTATAGTACTCTGCCAGTCCAAGAAAGCTCCGAACTTTCGAACTATTGTTCGGCACCCTCCAATTTAGAATTGTCTCAATTTTATAGGGAACCACATATATTCCTTCCTTACTAATCATGTGCCCCAAAAAGTTCACTTAATTTAGCCAAAATTCACATTTGCTAAACTTGGCGTACAATCTGTGTTCCTTAAGCAGTTGTAATACCTTCCTTAGATGCCCTTCATGCTACCGCTGGGATTTGGAATAGACCAGGATGTCATCGATGAAGATGACAACAAACTCATCTAGGTATGGCCAAAATAATCGATGCATGAGGTCCATAAAAGTGGCTGGTGCATTGGTTAGTCCAAATGGCATTACCAGCAATTCATAATGACCATAGCGAGTATTGAAATCTGTTTTGGGTATGTCCTCCCTCTTCACTCACAACTAGTAGTCCCTTGTCTTAGATCCAATTTGGAAAATACAACTGCTCCTCGGAATTGATTGAACAACTCCTCAATAATGGGAAGAGGGTATTTATTCTTAATCGTCACATTGTTTAAGCCTCGATAATTGATACACATCCGAAGAGAGCCATCTTTCTTTTGAACAAGCAACACTGGGGATCCCTAGGGCGAGGTACTCGGTTTAATGAACCCACGAGTTAATAAATCTTCAAGTTGTAGTTTCAACTCTTGTAGTTCTAATGGCACCATACGATAAGGGGTTTTAGAAACAGGTGCGGCTCCTGGTACCTGATCAATGGTAAACTCAATCTCCCTTTCAGGAGGCAAACTCACAAGTTTCTCCGGAAATACCTCAGGGAAGTCTTGGACAATAGTTATATCTTCTTCCTTTAACTGGTCTACTGGCTTATTCAAGATATAAACTAATATTCCAGTTGCTCCTTTACAAATCATTTGTTAAGCCTTGATGCCAGCAAGCAGTAATGAGAAGGATCTTTTTCTCCCCGCATCCACTTCAATCGGAAGTTCCCCTGGTCGACACAGCTTAACCTCCTTCGTATGATAATTTAAACGGCCATGATTTTTAGCAAACCAATCCATTCCAAGTATTACCTCATATCCCTTTAAGGGTAGAGCAATTAGGTCTATGGGCAATTCCCCACGCACCACAATTACCTCACAGTTTCTACATACCCATCCAGTTAGGATTTTAGCATCGTTTGTGGGAGTGCTAACTTCCAACGTATAGGGTAAGTTCTCTATCTTATCTTCCATATTTTAAAGAAAGGATTAACTAGCAAAAGAATGAGAAGCACCAGGATTAATAAAAACTTTAGCTACTTTACCCAAAAATAGGAAGGGTACCTTCAATGACCTCGGTCGAAATCGAGGCCTCAATATCCTCCAACGTGTAAACACGAGCTTGCACCTTAGGTTGATTTCATCCACTTGCTCCTCCTTTCTGAATAGGTTTGGTGACTGGTGCCTGGGATCCTACGGTTTGAGACAAGCTACTTGACGGAGCTAGCAAGCACTCGGATATTCTATGTTCAGAATTCCCACACTGTAGACACTTATTTGCCTTCTTCCAGCAATCTTTCTCATCATGGTTTCCCTTTCCACAGTACGTGCAACAAACTTGAGTTGCTCCTTTCGAGACAATGCTTAAGCATTTTGACATGGCTGAGGGTCGGGGTATGTTTCTCCTAGGGACTTTGTTTTCTCAAAGTTTGCTCTCTGTGGGCCTGGGGTGTATATTGACTGGGATTTCACATTTGTCCTTCTCGCTTGGTGCATGGCCCATAAGGCATTTTTTGGTTTCTTCCACTTTGCAAGCGGCTTCGACGGCTGTGGCATAATTGTTTTGATATGTTGGGGCTAGAGCATCCTTCAACTCCAGCCTTAACCCTTGGATGAATCTCCTCTTGCGTTCATCATCAATTGAAACCATCTTCCTGCACACTTAGAGAGCCGGGAAAACTTTGCCTCATACTCTGCTACACTCATTATTCCTTGCTTCAAGTTTATGAATTCCGCTTTTTTCCTTTTATTAACTTGAGGTGGAATGTACTTCATCTTGAACTCCTTTTCAAAATTCTCCCAGGTTCTGGGATTTTCCTCCATGTCCCACTTCCTCTGTATTATGTTCCACCAATCTTGTGCGGCTCCTTCCAACTGGAATATGGAAAAACTCACCTTCCGTTCATCCGTATATCCCAGGGCCCAAAAAGTTCGAGTCATTGTTTCGATCCAATTTTCAGCAACTTCATCATCCGGGCCACCGTTGAACTTGGAGGGATGAAACTTTTGAAATTGTTCCAAGACCGCATCCTCTGTCTCCGGTCTCTGACTTCGATCCCTGACAGGAGATTGAGCTTGATTGCCTCTTTCTATCATGCGAATCAATATTTCAGTAACTTGACTTGCGAGCAACTCCATCCCAGTGGTTGGGGGATTTCGTCCCGTTGGCGAGTTTGAACTTTCCCCTTGTTCTCTTTCCATTGAAACCTATAATAAATTGCTTAATATTATTATTATTATTATTATTATTATTTCGAGTGTTTGGATAGGGATTATACTAATCTTTATTCATTAACTCAAAAGAACACCATATAATTCACATAATATTTTTCATTAGCTTCATAGTTCACCTATTTTTACACCGCTTCAACCAAGCGACGTCCCCCAAAGCCAAAATTGGGACTCACTCTAGTCCTAATACTTATTTTACAGCATGTTAGGCTTAGTATTTTTCTGGTCTATCACCGGCTCCTAACCTTAACTCACAGGATCCGCCTGGTGCAAAATTTGGGTCTGCAAGTACCAAAGGTCATATTCCAGTCCTAATAAACCCTTGAACCTTCAGTGGAGCCACCTCCTTCCTCTCGCTCAACTCCAGGGAATGGCCGATTCACCAGATCATCCCGCAATGTAGCGAGAGTTTGATCCATTGTACCTCGGGTTTCCCCAATGTGCCTCTAAATAGGTTCCGTTGGTTGTCTATGATAAGCTATCAGACCTCTTCGTAGTAGTTTAGCATTTACTAGGGCTAGGTCCAATTCTCAAATGACTTCCTATCGTTAGGTGTCTCATTGCCCGAGCTCCAGAATTCTTTGATTCTTCAGTCGATCGTGTTCAGCGACCACCGCATTTTCCCTTGCCTCTTCTGCGTCAGCACGCAGACATTGTTCCCACATTGCATCTTTCATTAATTGTTCATTGGTCTCGAGGCTAAGGACCCTGCTAATTAATTCTATCCGCTCCATGCTAAAACCTTCCCAACCCAATTTGGGTAGGTGTGAGTCTCCACCCAACGTGAATTGTCCATTATCTCCATCCATGGAATGAACGTCTCTAGGAGAGCTCTAGAATGTCTCCTTACCTTGATGGTCCTTTGAAAATCATTAGTCGCAACCTCCACATTATTGTCTATCTATCAAATAACAAACTTGTTAGTCTAACAGCTTGGACCTATAACATACCTTATTCACAATTTATTCAGTTTCTCTAAAATCTTTTATTTAAGGTAAGTATGAGTTTTCCTTTACTTGTTTTGAGGATGCTCTGATACCACATTTGTAACACCCCCAAACCCAAGTCCCACCTGCTCAACGCAAGTATTGGGTCGGATCCAAGCATGCTACCGAGAATTCTAGCAGTAATGAGCAGATAAAGTTTATGTGAAAGAAAATTTGGATAATTCAAAAACCTACCTTACTATTACAGTGAAAGGATTAGTACAAGTGTTGAACAAAAGTTTCACCTAACCAATTACACATCACCTTTTTAAAGGATTCGATGGATCGGTTCACGTTAACACAACTATTTTAAAATCTATCTGAAATTCTACTGGACCACCTAGGATTCTTTCTCAAAAGAAGTAAAGGCACTAGTGCTCTTTTCTCTTACAGTTCATTTGCACCAGAAAATGGTTGTTTAACTAGGGTAAGCTTCTTGCTTAGTGAGGTTCCATTGCCAGTATTTACCCAGTTAATTTTTAGCGATCACAGAAAAACAAATAACAAATAGCCACATAAGTCCTAGCACACAGTAAAAGGATACAAGGCATAACCTTTTTAGTAGCCCTCGAAGGCTATCAGTCCAGAATTCATTCTCCCCAATCACTCCAAATCAGATGTTTAGTTATGAGCGTGTATCGGATCCAAATGGTTATGCTAGCATACCAGAACTCCATGTGTAGCTGGTCTAATCAGACGGTCTGGTCTGTACCGTTCCCCACCAACTTCGATTGAGCTACAATCGCATCGGGGATGCCAAAATCACAAACAAGAAATTAGTTAGCAGATAATTCAAGTTTGACACAGCAAGATAAAGTACAAACTGGTTATCCACATAAAATATCAAAGCAGTATATGATTCAAGTTTGACACAGAAAGATAAAGTACAAGCCGGTCATTCACAGAAAAATATCAAAGCAGTTCATAAACTCAGTTTCACGATAATTGAGCACAGTATGATAAAATACACACTAAAATTAAACAGTCAGTATATGTACTATCATTTTAAGTTTAACAGACATATCCCTCTCTAATGGGGATCGAGTACTCATGGTTCGAGTAAAGGGTAGAGAGGTTTGAGTATAAGGTTTGGTTCATGGTTTTCGAGTAGATGGGTTCGAGTATAGGGTTCGAGTATATGGTTCGAGTGCAGAGTTCGAGTATAGGGGTTTCGAGTAGAGGATTCGAGTGGAGAAGGTTCAATTGGTACGGGCCTCGGGTTATACTGTTTCGAGTGGTAAGTGGTACTAGTTCGAGTGGTGAGATGTGGGTGGTGAGGTGAGGTTGGTGAGGTTTGAGTATATAGTTTGAATGCAGAGTTCGAGTAGTTGGGTTTGAGTACAGGGGTTTCTAGTAGAGGATTCGAGTGGAGAAGGTTCAAGTGGTACGGGTATCAGGTCGTACTGGTTCGAGTGGTAAGTGGTACTAGAGGTGACATTTTCAGTAGAGGTTCGAGGGGTGAAGGTTTTCAGTGGAGGTTCGAGAGTGACAGTTTCAATGGAGGTTCAAGAGGTGACAGTTTCTATGGAGGTCTGAGAGGTGATGGTTTCAGTGGAGGTTCGAGAGGTGAAGGTTTTCAGTGGAGGTTCGAGAGTGACGATTTTAGTGGAGGTTCGAGAGGTGAGTTCTGGTGGCATCATATACATATATATATACATATGTAAATATATATATATATATATATATATATATACTCAGTTCAATTTAGTTCGTGCAAAGACGATGCAAAGACTCACCTCAGTTAGACTTGGCTTGGGCAACCTCCCTTTCTACTTTACCACCGCTCAACCGCTGTTCTTATTTTGGTAATAAAATTTTTGAAGGCTGTAAGTTTGAGAAGGCAGTAACTGTTATTTATACTAGATGATGACATAGGGTTCTGACACCTAATACCAATAATTTTATTCATTTAACCCTCATTAAGTTTTTATGTCCACTTGCCGAAGTTTACTCTGGATAAAGTTTCATGTCCACTTGCCCAAATTTCACCTTCCGGTAAATTTTGGAAACTGATAATAGTCAAGGGAATTAGATAAGAGATTGACATTTTGGTTAAAATCTAGCTATTACATGCACACTGATGTCATTACAGTCGGGGTTTTCACATCATACCTAAAGTCAGATTGCTTTAAAATAACAAAAGAGTATATGTTTTCTTCCAAAACATACAAATTTTGGGCATAGAAATCCACAACCTATTACAAAAAATTTTCGAATCACTTATCACTGAGATATGTGAAGGGCGAAACTGGGCATGAAATTAGCTACTTTCTTCTTAAAATCATTCATCAAGTCATCAATCTGCTTCAAGATGGTGGGATCATCAAAGAGATCTTGAGAGCTGCACTACTAATATGAATCAATGTCGGGAACATCTAGAGCGGCCACTTTTTGTGCTTTCGACAAACGTTCTGATCATTTGGAAGTAATTACTTCATGTACCTTCGAAGCAAGACAAATGCCTTATCAGCAGCCTATAAAATAGCAACTACGCACCCGTTGAAACCCCAACAGGAATATCAAATTGTAGAACCCGACTACCAAGATTAGAAGTTTTATGAGACCTACGCGTACTACCAAGAAAGTCAATTGTACCTTTTGACACATCAGCTCGCAGTCTACCACAATCAGCCAAAGGATATATCCTTCAGTAACGCGGCTCGTCCATACCCGAATTTCTTCAGCCACTCACACCTACTTTTCATCTTTGCCTCAGGCCAATGCTGAAGAAGGGATACATCTATAGAATCCTTCATACCATGATAAGAAACATGCTGCAATAACTGAATTAACAAAAAGTAGACACAACCACTCACAGCCTTTTAAGAGCCAACCTTCTTAAATCTATCCACACCCTCACACAATTTTTTTAGAACATATCCACTCCAATAAAGCTTGTTAATTCTGCTCACATCTTCAATGGCTCTTAAAAGCTTTATATCAACAGCCTTGCTCCTTGTGGAAGCAAGGAATCATCCAACACCGTACAATACAAAACGTCGCTGAAATTCTTCACCTCCTTCTCTCAGCTCAAGTATCACCTCATAAACTAGATCTAAATGAATCTCCCAATTCCCTATAATCTTAAACCATTCCCTCCAATGTCCCCTCAATTTTAATTCTAGTTTTCACCCTTGCATGCACGACTAATTTCATCAACATCTTCATCCGAAATAGGCAAACAAAAGACAGCAAACACATCATTCTGACACAAGGTGTACTTATCATCACCAACATGTTGCACACAAAAACTAGGATCAAAATTTTGAACCAAAAAAGGAATAGTATTAAGAGGCAACTTATGAATACCAAGATCCAACAGACCACCAAAACTAAGAGCAAGAACATCAACTATCGTAGACTTTGAGAAAAAGTCAATCAAGTTCATAATAATGTCAGGTTTACAAGAAGACTTGAAAACCTTCTCGACTCTACAAATCCAAACAAGAACACATCAATAAAATGAAGGATTATAACAAAAAAAGTTAACCTTCTTTTTAAAAAAAAAGGTACACTGCTTTATAAAAGAATATCTTCACTCACTAAAAGCAACAAATTATCACATGGTGAATAAAAAGAAAATGTTTTAATATAAACATTAAACCCTTTGAACTAAATCATAACTGTCATATGTAAATAATAAGTAACTGATAAAACTATGTTAAGAATGTTAAGACAATAATCACAACTAAAACATAAACTGTTCAAAACAACCATAATGTTAGAAAAAATGAAGGATTATAACTAAAAAGTTAACCTTATTTTAAAAAGGTACACTAATTTATAAAATAATATATTGACTCACTAAAAGCCACAGATTATCACATGATGAATGTACAACAAATGTTTCAATATAAGAAACAAACGTTTTAAACTAAATTATAATTATCACATGTAAATAATAAGTAGCGGATAAAACTATGTTTCAAATGTTAGACAATAATCTCAACAAAAACAAACACTAATCTAAAGAAACAACACATGTTTCATAATAAAACCATCATGTTAAAAAAATATAAAAAACTTACTTTACTCCACCGCTGCACACCAGCATCGGTCTGTAGAACCTCCCAATCTCTCTTTTTTTGGTCCTGCATCACCATTAACTTTCATTGCTATCTTCTCAACAGCTTTCCTTGCACCTGTTTCCGGTGTCTTCTTCTAAGATTCAACAAACCTTTTCTTCTTAGTTACAGCAACCTTCTTCTTCTCAGCTAAAGCTTTCTAAACGACAACATTTTTGCTTACTCTTTTTTGGGCTTTCGCAGTTGTAACTTTCTTCCTCAACTTTTTATGAGCAGCTTCAGCTGTTTCATCAAAAAGCTTTTTCTTTCCAACATTCTTCTCAACTACAACCTTTTCAGCCACAATAACCTTTCCCTTTTCAACCACCTTACCAACTCTTTGCTTCACAACTTGCTTGGGCTTCCTAACCTGCCCAAAACCGCGACCAACGTCAGCACCCTCAACAAAATCAGAACCACCAGCACCCCAACAGAATCCCCCACGTTATCACCAGAATCCCCAACATCCAAACCTACAGCATCCACATCAGTAACTTTACTCTGTTGGGGTGAAGATCCCCCAATTTCATCAACTATACCCTCAACCTTAGACCTATAGGTAGGAATTTTAGCGTTCTTTTCTAAAATAACTCTCCTATAAGTGATGATAGGAGCAATTTCTGGTTCCTCAATAACAACATTGACTGCATTCTTCCTCTTCTTGAGAGGATTCAATGAAATAATCGGTGAATTCTTAATGCGCAAATACTTGCACACACCTATTAGTACAAAACCAAAACAGCACAATCATTAATAAATCAGATTAATAAATAAAACATTGATAAGCAGACTGATCGAAGTAAAAATTATAGAACAACATTACAGATATAATAATTATTAGATAAACTTATAATGTAACATACTAATGAAAAAAATGCTAAACAACATTTCACAAACCAGTGAAGAATAGCAAAAATTATTCATAATAAATACTTAACTTTTTCTATAAAATATGAATCATATCAACTAAAAATAATGTAGGACATAAGAAATTAACAACAACAACAAAATAAGATTCAAATAAAAAAAGTACCTTTCCCTACATTTTACAAAAAAAAAGGGCGGGAAACAACAAAATATAGTACACACCAAAACTATTAGCAATTTCACAATGAACAACATATCTTCTAAACCCTAAACCTAGTAAATTGGGGAAAACTTAAAAAATGCTAACATCATCACACGAATAGAATTTAAAAAAGGGTTATAAGACCAAAAAAACAACATCCATTCAACATTTGACAACAAAAATACACCTTAACAGCAAAAAAAATTGACAAATAAACATCACCTTCACCATTCGCAACACCTTCGACGGATATATCCTTCTTCATCACAATTCAGCTGCAATAACACATAAGAAACATCCGCTAAAATAGGGAGATTAAACTCTAAAGCGAAATGACAAAACTCAAAAGTAGAAAATTACATGTGACAAACACAAAGAAATAGCAAAGCGGTAAAATGAACGGTAAAATTCAAAGAAAATCGAGATTGGAAGTGTTTGACAGAGAGGATTTTGATGGGGAGAAGAAGCTGTAGAGCAAAGACGAAAATGAAAACGGTTAAAATGAAAATGAAAAGAAAGTGAATAAAGGGAAGGGTTATATATAGAGCACGTGGGTTACAATTTCCAGGAAATGGCTACTGTTCAATTATCAAAATATTTATATATATGTGTGTATATATATGTGTATATATTTTTTAAAAATAGATTTTTCATTTTTCTTTCCTCCTTCCCCGATCGGAAACCTACAACCGCCGGAATCCACCTCCATCCGACTGTTGCTGTCGGATTTCTGCCAAATTTTAGATGGATTGCTGCCATTCTTCTTTATCCGCCAGCAAGATCTCTATATTCCAGCACTATGACGACACTCTTAGAGACGTGCACTGCGATCGATGATGAGAAGATAATTCTTTTTCCTCTTCTGCGGCGAGATCGATGAGATGGAGGAGCTTCTACGACAAAGGATGTTGGAGGAGCTTCTACGACAAAGGATGTTGGAGGAGCTTCTACGACAAAGGATGTTGGAGGAGCTTCTACGACAGAGGATGTTGGAGGAGCAACGTTGACGCATCCACATCGACTCTACAGCTAGTCTAGGCGACAAAGACGATGCTAGAGTTTGCAAAGGCACAACAATGTGACTGTGAGTGTGAGGGCGCTAGAGTTTTTTAACGACGATGCTAGGGTTTGCAGACGACGATGCGACAATGAGGTGAGGCGAGGCAACAACGAGGCAAGGTAAGGCTACAGAGAGGCAAGTTGACATCAAGATGAGGCAAAAGCGTTCTTGCGGTCTTCTGTCAGGCGCATGAGATCCACGCACATCGTTGAAAAAGATAACTTGAGCAAGCAAACACGCGGGGACGGCGGTAGCAACATCGGCGATGGCTGCGACGGCGATGCCAATGGACTGACCTTCTGGGCATGAGAGATGAGGTTTAACTTTTTTTTTTCTTTTCAAAAACATATACCGAGGTTTAATATTTTTTTACTAAGTGTATGTTAGTAAAGGTTCTCTGGTGTAGTGGTTAGTACTCTGGACTTTGCGGTTCCCACTAGGCCCTATTTTTTTGAAGAATTTATATTCATGTGGTATATGCTAAGGTTTATTATTTGGCTGAGAGAATGTTCAACAATAGTTCTTTGGTGTAGTGGTTAGTTATGTGGGCTTTGAGGTTAGTGGCATGGGTTCGAATTCCACCAGGACTTTTGTTTTGAAGAATTTAGGTTCTTGAGGTACTGTAACTTTTTAGTTTATGTTTGTAGCTTTTTGTTTCTTTCATGCTGATGTTTTTCATTATTCGGGTGAGGTTTATTTGATATGAGATGACGTTTTGTATTTTGTTTGGGTGATATGGATTGATATTTGTAGTTTTGTTTCTCATGTTGATGTTTCTCATTTTTCGGCTGAGATTTAGGTGACATGAGTTGATGTTTGTAATCTCTTTTTTCTCATGGCGATGTCTTTCATATCTCGGGTGATGATATGTGATAGGAGTTGGCGTTTGTAGGTTTGGGTGATATAGGTTGATATTTGTAGTTTTTTTTATAAATTTTTTTGATAATTTAAGCTTTGTTAATGTTTATGATTTTCAAAGTGAAGATTTTATATTCTTGAGGTACTGTACATTTTTTGTTGCTATTTTTAGTTTTTTCCTCTCATGTTGAAGTCTTTCATTTTTTGGGTGATTTAGTTGATATGATTTGATGTTTTGTAGTTTTATTAGGGTTATATGTGTTGATATGTTTAGCTTTTTCCCCCTCTTTCTAGGTGAGGTTTAGGTGATAGAAGTTGATGTTTGTTGCTTTTGGGTGATATAGATTGATTTTTATAGTATTGTTTTCTCATGTAGATATTTTTCATTTTTCGGGTAAGGTTTAAGATATAGGAGTTGATGTTTGTAGCTTTTGGGTTAAATAGGTTGATGTTTGTATATTATTTTGTATTGATAAATTAAGTTTTTGGTTGATGTTTTCATAATTTTAGTTTATGATGTTTATGATTTTCAGTTGATGTTTTGTTAGTTGTAGTCGATGTTTTTTCAATTTTTTGTTGACTTTTATTTGATTTTTTATATATTTTTTGCTGCAGATTTTTAGTGAGTGTTTTATGATTTTCAATTGATATTTTGCTAGTTGTAGCTTGTGTTTATGATTTTCAATTTGATAATCATATTGATTTTTTGTATTTTTAAATATATTTTTATCGCAGATTGCAGCTGGAGGGAAAATGATGAAAAAAATTGAAGAAAAGTCTCTGGAAAAATATTAGAGATATGTCTCTAAAACATATTAGAGATAGGTCCCTGAAAAATTATTAGAGATAGGTTCTTGGAGCTAGAATAGAGTTAGAATTGCATAAAAGGTCCCTGCCTAAAATTTAGGCTACCTAATAGGAGACCATCTCAATTTTATATGTGGGGGAATTTAATATATGTGGATGAGGTACCAGTAAGTTTTTGACACGTGGCAAGTGAGTGAGCCAGATTTCAATTAAATACATTTTCATTTTTTTTATTTCACCCTACTAACACATATCAGAATATTACTTGTCTCCCACCTCCACAAACTCAATTCCCCCCATACAAAATTTTCTGTCGGTCTTCTAGCTTTCTGTTACACTTACGTGCACATGTTACACCAATGTAAGATTGTGCCACGTGTTTCCCCTAACTAAACTTTTATCTAACCATGATTAATATTATTTTTATTAAAAATATACTTTAATAACCCTCGATTCTTTGACAATTGCAAGTATCACCCTCAATTTTTAAAAATACAAAAATAACCCTATTTTGGTACAAGTTGGTCAACAATATGTTGGAACAGAACCAGTAAAACAGAAAATGTAAGAAAACTTTTAAAACTGAAGTTGTTGCTTACTTATTATTCATGCACCAACGTGGCTTGAAAAGCCTATAAAAAAATCCTACATTGATTCAACCACTACTCGCTAATCCTAACTAACACAAAATACTAATTCTTACTAAGACTAAATCTAATACTACATTAATAATATTCATGGTGTGAATTACTTGCCGCAACAAAGTAACTAATTCTAACTAACCAATCTGGATTAATCTAACATTCACTCCCTTAATATAGATGTAAGAACTCATTTATAGCAAAGCCGGGTCATAATTGCCAATCTCCTTCGTGAGTAAAGCCTTCTGCTCATTCATTTTGAAAAGACAATCAGCAGCAAAGTGTCCATAACCGTTACAATTATAACATCTACCTTCCTTATGTCGAATTTCATATCTTCTTTGTCTACATCATTCCTGCACGCATTGCTTCTGTGGCTGCTACTACCACAAAATCCCCTTGCTTTCCACTCGGCTCAAGTAAAAACAAGTGCCCGCCGTCCTTATCATCCAACCCATCAACACAATCCTCGTAGGCCTTGAGATGGCTTACCACTTCATTGATCGTTATTGTTTTCATGTCTCCAAACTGATAAATGGTTGAGACAATTTGGGGATATCTTCTCATAATCTCACCCAAGAATTTCTTCACTACGTATGTTTCTTCTATGCTTTCATCGAGGATTCAAATCTCATTAACGATGCTCAAGAGGCAAGCTATAAAATTATCAATATTTTCATAATCCTTCATAAGCAACCTCTCGAAGTTGAACTTGAGAGTTAGCGCTCGCACCTCCTTAAAGCACCCACAAATATGGTTTTGAGCATATCCCAAGCTTATATTGACATCTTCTTATCATCGATGAGAGAGTGTGTTTCATGAGACACTCCCTGAAAGATGGCTGCCATAGCCACTTAATTTTTCTTCACATCAGAGCTCTTGGACACAACTGCATCCCAGACACCTTGAGCTCTTAAACATGCTTTCATATGTATTGCCCATGTGTTTTAGTTGTGTTTATTGAGAAATAGGTATGAAAGAGTAACACTACTCTCTTGTACTTTTGACGAAACCCCATCTTCGCCGCTTGTGATGATAATGCTGCTATTGGTTCCAATTTTACCCATCTCTGACACTAGCTCTAATACCAATTGTTGGAACAGAACAATAAAACAAAGAAAAAGAGAAAAGGTTAGAAAACTTTTGGCCTGGCTACAGAAAATGTAAGACAACCTATAAAACTGAAGTTGTCGATTGCTTATTATTCATACACCTATTTAAAGGCAAAAACAACAAGAACGTGGTTTAAAAACCTATAAAAACTCTTACACTAATTCAACCACTAGCTACTAATCCTAATAATTCTTACTAAAACCTATTCTAATACTACATGAATAATATTCATTACGTGAGTTACTTGCTATGACAAAGTAACTATTACTAAATAACCAATTTTGATTAATCATACAAAATATTCTTCACCGATTTTATGTGAAAAGACCAAACTACCACTTGAATTAAAAAATAAAACTAAACTAAATGTAAATATCCATTTACCCCTCCCCCCCCCCCCCGAGAACCCTATTTCAATATCTAATCTGGCCGCAAAAGCAGTAGCACATGCATGCCAGTAACCCTAATGCAATAGAACGAGTAGGCCAACGCCTTCCGCCAAAGCAGGAGAAAGGGAACGGGCAAAACACTAACTCTAACTAAAAGCAGTAGAAAATGCAAAGCTTGGGGACTATCTCTAGCTTAATTTCAAACAACAAAAAAAGCAAAAGGGGCAGACCAGTGACTCTCTTCTGCGAAGACGACGAGAAATGGCTTGAGCAACACTGGTTCGTATTGAAGATGGGGCTGTTTGAAGTCGAGAACTAAGAAGGATTGAATTGGAGCAAGCAGAAACGAGGCTATTTGAGGCAGAAAATAGAGCAAATCCATTCTGAGCATATGGAAAAATTCTATGGGATGGTTGCAGATGGGTTTTCCTTTTAAAAAGGTCATCATTGTTAAATTATAGTCTATGTTCATCGTATAGTTCTCGTGTATTCCTAGGTTTATAGAATACTCTATACGTATTCCTAGGATTCTATTCATTGTATTCACTCCCAATGTACCATTATTTATACCTATAATGAAAGGCCACACGGGTAGTGGGTTTTTACTCTTTCATGGTATTATAGCATGAATCGTATCCTGCTTAATTTTCTTCTTCTTTTCTTTCTGGCCTATTTCCCCTTAGTCTGAAGCTTTAGTATTAGTTACCCGGCCAGTTCTCATTCTCTCCGTAGTAACATATTCTTTCCTCACCAGTTCTAGTTCCCATTTCATTCTTAGGTTTTATTTCTCCAAAGTTGGTAGGCACTCTTCTTTGGCTGTTCAACTTTTCCCGGTGATTCTCAAGGTTTTTCGGTGTTCTCCAATTTCCCGATGATTCTCCTATTTACGGCGTCATCCCCAGCATCCAATTCCCGACGTCTATCCAGTGCTTCCTGACATCCTTCCTGCATTTTCAGTCCCGCCCGAGCCCAGTTCAGAGTATGCTAATTGTCCTGTTCGCACTGTGCATGATTATCACGGGCCAAATATTTGAAGAATGTGCCTGTCTCCCATGCACCCAGACGCAAAGAAGCCCTCCCAACGCATGTTATCCACGCATTTTTGTCATGTTCTGTGCATTGCGCGTAGCGAGTTGCTGCCCACATTATTTGGCATTTCAGCATTTATTATTAATTTTGGAGACATCTCTCTACAATATGGCCTTTTCCAATGCATGGGGGTGAGTGGTCGTTCTCTTGATTGATGGATTGTTGATTCTGGGGCAACAACTCATTGGACTTCAGAGACTTCTCATCTTTACAAGGTATTTCCTCATCGTGCTTCTAATACTGTTTCTGTGGGTAATGGTGATTCTTTATTAATTTCTCATATTGGTCAATGTGATATTTCTTGTATCTTGTTACGTGATGTGCTCGTGGTTCCTCAAATTACAAAGAGTTTAGCTTCCATAAGTAAAATTACTCGAGATTTACCTATTACTACTCTATTTTATATTGATTTGTTTCTCATTCGGAATAAGTACACCAAAAAATTCGTTGGTATTGGTCGTCATAAAGTTGGCCTCTATTATCTTGAAAGTGGAGACTCCAGTTTCTTCACCGAATTTTGTTCGGGAAAAATAT
Organism: Rubia yunnanensis; assembly: GCA_037428765.1. Taxonomy (NCBI): domain Eukaryota; kingdom Viridiplantae; phylum Streptophyta; class Magnoliopsida; order Gentianales; family Rubiaceae; genus Rubia; species Rubia yunnanensis. The sequence continues at coordinate 69,429,448 of CM075066.1, read as the reverse complement.
GTGCCTCATTTGAGCAATGGCATTTTCGGTCATATGTTTTATGACACTCTTCAGTTGTTGAGTAAGCATGGTCATATTTATGTTACCTCTATTTTACCTGCTCCAATTAGTTGCTCCTCATGTATGACGGCTAAAATTCATCGTTTTCCCTTTTCCACTAGTGGTCGCCGATCTGTCTCTTTGTTGGACAAAGTTCATTGTGATTTGTGAGGGCCTGGACCAGTTTCAGGAGTAGCTGGTTATTCTCATTATGTTATCTTCATTGATGATTTCTCATGTTTTACATGTTTCTATCCTCTACGCCGCAAGTCTGATTTCTTTGATGTCTTTTTGATGTTCAAGAAGTTTATGGAGACCCAATTTTTCAATAAACTTAAAGTTTTCCGATCTGATGGAGGAACAAAGTTTACTAATCATCGTCTCCGTGATCATTTCATCTCTTGTGTCACTCATCATCAGATGTCAAGCCCTTATACACATGCTCAGAATGGTCAAGCTGAGCGTAAGCACCATTACTTTACGAAGACGGGGTTGGCCATGTTAATAGTTTCCCTGTGATTTGTGTCCCTCACATGTGGATCAACCTACTCTTAAGCTCTCACAATCCCCATCTCGTTCTCCCCAGGGTTCGCTTATCTCTTCGGCCACGTCACCACCATCACCATCACCATCACTATCTCCTCCTTATCCGACTCATCATATGATGACCCATTCTTGGAATGGCATTTTTCAGCCAAAATAATATCCTAGTTTTGAGGTCCACAGTTTTCTCGCAGAACTTATTTCAAAGACTGGGCCAAAGGATTATTGCTCAGCCCTTAAGGATCCTAAATAGGTCATTGCTATGGATGAGGAGATGTAGGCTCTTCGTAACCAACATAATTAGGATCTCATTCCCCGCCCTTCTGGAAATTGCATGATTGAAAAATGTGTTTGAAAATTATGCTTTAATTTTATGCAACAATTTATTTCGAATTTGGTTAAAAGTTTCAAAATTCAATGGTTTCAAATATTTTGTGAAATATTTATTTGTGACATGAGATTTGTACATATATTTAGCGATGGAAATCTTTTGTATGTATGCATTGGTGAATCCGAGTATACACGGTTGTATATCTCTTATGGAAGATAAACTAGGCATGAAGGTACGACACGATTTATTGCTTGGTGGCATGAAAGAGTTAAAAGAGTTGACTTTTGGTCAAGAGTTGTAACCACGGTTTTGCAAACAGTGATACGTATACACGTTAATTAAAGTGAATCATGGCATATTCTATATATACATATATTGCTTGGATTATATTTGATAACCATTTGCGTGAATCTGGATGTGAACATGACTTTGTTACAAAGAGAGTTATGTGAATAATATTTGCACATATATGTCCAGTACACTAAGGCTATCGAATTTGATAGCAAATGGATTTGGTTATATTGATCCCTTAATTATGTGGAAAAATGAGTTGAGCATGTATTTTAAATTACATGGCGTAATTATGGAAATATGTTAATTCTGTATATTCATGCTTATGAGATTAAATGTTGATATGGTAAGAAATCATATTTGATTCTTCGCATGAAAGATTGAATTAAATTTAGGGAAAAAATGCTATGAGTTTAGAATATGGAATCAGACATTATTATTCAATTACTTGAAAGCAGTGAATATGGTTCGAAATTATGAGACATGTTTAATTTCCAAAGCCCTTGAAATGCTGTAGTATTTGTTTAAATACTTGATCAAATGTTGAAATACCTATTTTGCATGGTATAATAATTTGGTTGTGTGGGCTGCTCGTGCTGGTTAAAAAAATAATATTTAACCACATTTTGTGTGAGAATGTGTTGCTGGTGATTCATGACTTTTATTTGCTTGGTCTGAGAATCACATGCGAAAAATTGGTAAACTTCATTTGCACTTAAACATGACATCTCTCGGCAAGAGTGTAATAAATTCTTGCATGAATGAAGGATGTGACATTGGGTTATTTGATTCATGATGTATTCTTGTTCATTTAGGGACTTGATTTAGCTGCATAAACAAAAATTTTAGATCTACGATGTGTCTAAAATTGTGTTATGCTTTTATATGCTATGATTATATTAATTGTTTGGGAAAGTGCCCTTTTGATGCAGTGAAAGGTTTGACAAAGCTTGTCCCGATAATTGGCTATCTTGATTGATCATTTACGAGCATATGGCTCACGAGTGACAATTGTTAGATTTCACAGATAGAGCTTATGGGCTCGAAGTTCGACATATTCTGGTTATTTTGTATGACCTGATAAATGTGAGCGTGAAGACATTAGTTTACGACTATATCTAGGGTATTGGTTCTAGTGAACCATGGTATTAACCCTAAAGCATGAGTTATCATGACTATGCTAAAAACTCTGATTACTTGTAATCAAAGAATTGAGGGAAAAATCTCAAAAATTTGGTTGAGAAAACTAAGAATCCCAAGAATGGGAATCCCGAGACTTTTGGTCAAATCTCTTGATTTATGGTTGAAAAATCTAAGAATCGTGAGATAAGGAATCCCAGAACTTTTGGTCAATTCTTTAGATTCTTTGTTGGAAAGATGTAGAATTCTGATATAAGGAATCCTAAGACATTTAGTCTAGAAACCCCAAGACACGAGGTTTTGAGAAACTTAACACGTGTGGAGATGTTTAATAAAACCAGCCCAATGTTGGGGGTAGAAGAAAACCTAAAAATTCAACGAACATGTGAATTTTGATAGGTACTTGAGATGAAAAGTCGTCACGAGACACTTGAATCAAGTTTTTCAAGTTGGGAGGAATTTAACTCGAACCAAAAGGGTAAACCCAAAATTGAGTCGAGCAGTGCACTCAAACTTGAGTCGAGCAATGGACTTGAATGTGTTTCGAGCATAGAGGCACTCAAGTTTGATTTAAGTAGTCTGAAAGTAAAGTGCAGTTGTACTGAAACTTGGCTTTAAATTGGGCATGAAATTGTGTGGAGTTGGTAAACTCACACTGCGCCCTAGTGGGAGTTAATCGAATCCTCGATTAATTGATACTACATTGGTAGTGGTATTAGTCATGCGAGGAAGAACGATTAATTGAGATCGGGAAGTTTAGTTATCTCTAATTCCAAGGGAGTTGAAGGAATAAGAGAGACTTATGTGATAAAAGATCAATGCATGAAGGTGTTTTGATTGTTAAAATGATCTAGCCCTAAGAAATTTTATGGGTAAGAACCTAGTGTTTGATTCGTTATTGAACACACGAGACTTTTAGTAAGTGGGGTTTGTAAATTAACGAAACCACTTATGTGATGCATAGAAGCCATATGTGGTTATATGTGACCATGATGTGAAGACACATAATCCTTTGGTGAATGTGACTCACAATGTTGAAACATTCGCAAGGTCATATGGTGGTTGAACGAAATCGCTAGAAATGATCAAAGCAATGTGGAAGAGTCTTTACATTGGTTGGCGATCTTTTAAATAGGATGACCCAAAGAGGAAAATAAAAATCCTTATAGAGTCATCCTACAAGTTCTTTTGAATGTGGGGTCGGCGTATTGCGAAAGTAGTAAAAATAATACTTAAACAATATCTTTACTAGATATGCACAATGTTGAAGTGCTATCAATAACTTGAAATTCACAAGAAATAATATATGGAAACTAGAAATACATCTTAATGGAAAGTGTATTTTGTGGAAGTTTCTGTAAGAGGTCCTGATTTATCTTAAATGGCCTTAAGAGTCAATAGATGAAATCATTAAGGATCAAGGATAAACCAACGAAGGAAGCGAGATTCCATGAAATAATTTTTGTGGAAAGTGGTGATCAATAGAGAGATTGATCTACCATGATTGCAAATCACTAGAGTACTAGTAGATTTGAACAATTAGTAAGTATATTTGTGTACTTGATGGGTGTTCTCTAGATGTGAGAATGGGTCCAAGGGTGATGGTACTTGCTAGCAAGGCTTTGTGAAAGCTAGAAGTACATCTAATGGACCTAAATGATTATTTGGAGATTTAGATATTAAAATTTGAATAAAGCAAAATGAAAATCTTAATGCTCCTAAATGACCCATCACATGACCAAATTAATTGTTGTTTACCCAGTGATATTGAATCAACGAGTTTGATGAAGGTGGATATGCTAACGGACACGGAAAATGACCATGTCATTTATGTCTTTGAATTGATGATTTTCTCATTGATAGTAATATTGATACAATGATTGAGTCTCTTGAAGATATGTCGTATTCAATGGAATGACTCTAAACATTATGAGTTACCTTTTGTAAAGGTGAGATGTCTCTTAAGAAGATAACTCAAGAGTCGTTGATATTCTGAAGTACTTATTAAAGTGCACATTAGACAATTCTTACAATGGATAGTAAGATGATACACGAGTAATCCAGAAATGATCACTGGAAACAAGCTGTGTGTGAGACTCGTGGATATGGCTTGAGTTCTGTAGAGAAATGGTTCTCTCCTGCTAGATTCATAGAGGAATCTAAGTCAATTGTGTTGGACAAAAATTGGGAAAGATATACCCAGGATAACCAAAGCACTTGTATGTTTATTGGTGTAGCGTAAAGCCATATCGATGATGGTGTGTCTCGACAAAGACACTTTACCATTGGATGACTACTCTCTATGAGAATCATCGATGTTGACTATGTAAGGTCAATATGATAAGAGTTTTGATTCTTTGACGAAAGGATTGAATCAATTTCTTGACGAAGAAATTGAATCGAGAGTTAGTTGAGAACTCATCGAAAGGAATATGACTAAGTCCAATAAATGGTGGGTTACGTACGTGGACACCCAACCTATGTGACTGGAGATCCCAAGATCTAGGTTCAAAGGGACAACTAAACTGCAAAGACCCATCGCGATCACTGTGGGGGTTTCATACCCCCTGTCTTATTCCTATGATGAAGAAACGGTGATGTGAATGGAGGTTAAACATTAAATTGCTTTTAATTAATCAAGGCATCGAGTGTGTAGTACTGGAAAGAGTGCAATAGTTTACGGAACTGCTCTTACGCTAAGAATCACCTATGTAAGCGAGAAGTATGGCAGTTTCGAAAGGAAATTGTTGGGACGCAATTCTTTAGAAACCTTACAGAAATAGGCGTGTGCCATGACCTAATTAATGGACACAACCGAGGAAAGCGCAAGGGGCTAGGAAAGATGTCTGTGGGAAGTGCATTGTCGTTCACACAAGCGGTAGGGGAAGTTCAACGACATCGCGTCTACTTCCTAACCAATGGGCTAAGTGTACTCTCTCAAGGGAAAGTTCAAAGGATGACACCTACTTATCCTATGCAGCATCTATGCTGTCGAAATGAATCTATCACCAAGTCAAACTCTGTGTCTGACGTGATTGTTCTGATTCCTACATCAATATCTATTCATGTGGGGGATTTTTGGAAAATGATGGTTAAAAGGTTGAAATTCGTCAACTTTTGGGCATCGTTTTGAGTGGGACCCAAATGGATTTTGGGTCGGTGGATGTCATTTTTGGGTTCTCCTCCGCGAGTACTATAAAATCGACTATTAAAACTCTCAAAACGGATCAAGGGTGAATGAGATATGGATGTTTGAAATGTCACTCCTGAAAGAGAAAAATTAGGCAGAAATTGGCCCAGATTAAATTTTCCCTGGACTGTTCAAAATGCGTATGAACCACATGGAAGTCTCTGGAACACCCAACCGCATAGTATATATGGAATTTCTTGTGTGTAATTCTTAAGAGATAAGAACAAAATACTTCTCATTTTGTGAGATATCTTGTCTTAAATAAATATGCGGTTTACCATGTTTAATACGATGAAGAATATTTGTGCAAATATTTCTTCATTTTCCAGCAGATTTGATTCAAGTATTCATGGAATGTCTCGGATTTGGTGAGTTGATGATTGGAGAATATTCTTCTCTAATTACAGAAAATCAGACTATCATGTTTCCATGATTAGGGTCTCTTAGAGCAGTATAAATAGAGCCTCTAAGTCAGTCAGGAAACTCGCACCAATTTTCTCAAGTCTCTCCATATTCTAAACTTGAGTCTTCTTTCTGTCTTTCTCGAAGTTTTCATTTGTTGCTCTGTCAAGGTGATAGTCCTTCGGGCCTTGCGTTACGTGTTAATTGTTACCTTCGATGGTTTTACCCTAGGGAACGATGTCCACGACGAGACTCATTCGTTTCAAGGGCAGCGAGTTTACTCGTGACTCCATCAATTTGTTATTGATTGAAACGTGATTTATTTCTCCCATTTATTGCTTTAATTATTCATAATTTAAGCTTTCTGATTGTTTGACTGAATAATTAATAAAAGTATATTATTCGCATATGTAAATTGCTTGTTCAATTTTCATTATTTAATTTCTGCATGATAAAATCAATATATGTCCATCATTTGCGTAGGTAAATCTTTCATTACTACCAATCGATGAAATGACTCTTGTAAATGATGTTAGTTTAGTATGGCTGGTGAGGTACGAGATTTATCAGCTGGAATGCAAAATTCTTTCTTAATTTACTAGTTGTAATCTTTCCAACACGAGTATGGTTGTGCTGAGGAATTCAAACCATCAAAAGACAAAATAATGTCCTTGATTTTTTAATTTTGCGAATGTATTACACTAACATTTTAGTTCACTGTGACATTTTAGTTTTCATTTATTCTTTCCGCAGCTCTGCCAACAATATTCACTCTCTTTATGTTTCCCTAATTTATGGCTAGTAATCAAATTCTGAGCGTGAAGAGGCACGTCTGAGGAGAGAGATGGTGGAATAAGATTAAGGCGATAGCGGTGCAGAGGCTCTAAACTAATATGAAGGCCTCTCACTTTTGAGCTCACAGATGACTGGCCAATGTTCATAACCTTAGACAACCCGAAATCCGAGAGTTTTGCTTCAAAGTTGGTACTAATGAGAATGTTTGTGGGTTGTAACAGAAAAGTATTGTGTTAGGGTTCTCTGTGTGTGAGAGAGTTGTATGTTACTCCCTCCGTCTCAATTCAAGTTTCACCTTTTGACTTTTAACAATTGATTTGAAAAACGCTTGATCCTTAAAATCTTTCATAAGGGTAATTAAAAGTTGTGAAAACTTGATATTTTGAAAATATATGTTATAACGAATCCAACAATGTATCACACACTAGTATTTATACTTAATACGAATTCAATTTTAGGGTCAAAGTAAGAAAATTTTGACTATGTGAAAAAATAAGGGTAATAATTGTGTGTCTATTTATTCATGACCTAATGGTACATTATATAGCATTACAAAATACCAATACAAGTTAGGAAAATTAAATATAATATAATTACAATTACAAGTAATATTTATATTTCTTAACACCCTCCCTCAAGTTGGAGCATGGGGATCAGAAATGCTCAACTTGCCAAGTAATGAATGAAACTGGTTACGTCCGAGAGCTTTGGTAACAAGTCTGCAGGTTGATCTGTAGTGCGGATATGATGAGTAACTATAATACCAGACTGCACAAGATCCCAGACAAAATGACAATCAACTTCAATATGCTTCGCACGTTCATGGAACACTGGATTTGCTGCAATATGAAGAGCAGATTGACTGTCACAAAACAAATGCATAGGAGCAGTATGCGCATCCCCTAAGTCTTTCAGTAAAGACCTAAGTCATAACAACTCACAACAGATAACGGCCATAACACTATACTCCGCTTCAGCAGAAGACCGAGAAGCTGTAGGTTACTTCTTGGTCTTCCAAGAAACCGGAGAATCACCAATCATCACAAAGTAACCGGAAAGAGAACGTCAGTAATAGGGCAAGCAGCCCAATCAGAATCACAATAAGCAGTCAACGGTAACGCACTACAGGAAGAGAGAAATAAACCCTGACCAGGATGGCTCTTCAAGTAGTACAACACATGAATTGCAGCTTGCCAGTGAGGAACATAAGTGGACTTCATGAATTGAGCAAGTGTGTAGACTGAATAACTAAGCTCAGGACGCGTGATGGTAAGGTATATCAGGCGCCCAACCAGTCGCTTGTACTGCTCAGGATCATGGTAAAGCAGGACATCAACACGCGCTAGATCGTGTTGCTGCTCCATCGGAAAGTCAGTCGGTTTAGAGGCAGACAAACCTGTATCAGATAAAATGTCCAAGGCATATTTCCTTTGCAAAAGAAACATCCCCTCCTGTTTTCAAGCAATCTCTATGCCCAAGAAATACTTAAGTAAACCAAGATCTTTCACATGGAAACAAGAACTCAAGTATTTCTTGAACTCAGAGATGCGCGCAGAAGAGCTTCCAGCAATGACCAAATCATCCACATAAACCAGAACATGCAAAGAAATCGATCCACGGGAAAAGACAAACAAAGAGTAATTTGCCTTACTCTGAACAAAACCAAATGCCTGTAAAGCCTGAGCCAACTTGGAAAACCAATTTCTAGGAGCCTGGCGAAGATTGTAAAGAGATTTCTGAAGGCAACATACCTGACCATGGCGCGCGGCATAACCTGGTGGGGGTCGCATAAAAACCTCTTCATGCAAATCACCATGCAGGAAATCATTATGGACATCCGTCTGATGCAGTTCCCAACCACGAACGACCACAACATATATGAATAGGCGAACAAAACTCATCTTCGCAACCGGAGCAAATGTCTCAATATAATTAATCCCCTCAACCTGGAAATTCTCGAGGACCACCAGGCATGCCTTATGACGTTCAATGGTACCATCTGACTTGAACTTCGTCCGTAAACCCATTTGCAACCAATCGCCTTCTTATCCAGAAGCAGAGGGGCCAAAGTCCAAGTTTGATTGCACTCAAGCGCAGTAAGCTCTTCAATCATAGCATCTCGCCAATGAGCATGCTATGATGCCTCAGAATAAGTGGTGGGATCTGCACTAGACATTATTGCACCCAAAAATCTAGAATGCATACTAGAAAAATTATCATAATGTACATAATCAGTAAGAGGATAGAGAACACCTGAGGATCGTGAAGACGCATGAGTGAACGTAGCAGTAGGAGGGGGGTCTTCAGTAGTAAGAGCACATGCATAATCATCACAATCATACTCTTCCAAATAAGGAGGAGGTCAGCGAGTGTTAACACTATGTTTGATAGGAGACAACTCAGCGGCGGGAGGAAACGTCAGAACAATCGGTGAAACAGGAGACGGAGCTGGAAGAAGAAAATGACGAGCAGTATTAGTCGGTGCTGGACACACCGCATTGGGCAGTGGAGCAGAAGGAGTCACCAGAGCTGGAGGTGCGTGAGGCGCATGATCGCTGGTTACCGGTGGCGTCCAGGGCAGTGCATCGTCAGGCCGGACTATCAAGGGTTCCCAGTGATCTGGGTTGGTTGTTGGAACCGGAGAAGCGCCCAGCAGTGTAGGTGTGGCGGCATCCAGCAGTGATGGCCAGTGGGATAGGAGCGATGACGACTGGCGGCATAGAGTCGGCGGGACTGGTGGTGCCGCGATCTGGGCATATGACTCCGGCAGTGGTGAAAGTGATGCCGACAGTAAGGAGGTGGTGCCATCGGGATCTACGGAAGAGGCTGATGTCAGAGTTGCTGCATACGGGAACTGGTCTTCAAAAAAGTTGGCATCACGACTGTTAAAGATGATGCGGGATTCCAGGTCAAAAAGGTCATGGCCTCTCTTTCTAGCAGGATAACCAAGAAACAAACATTGCCGACTTCTTGGTGCAAACTTGTCGCGGTATCTGGGAACGTGAGCAGCAAAACAAAAGCATCCAAATACCTTCAAAGATGATTAATTTGGAGCTTGTCCATGTAGCACCTTAATGGGAGTGCGACCATTGAGATGTTTCGTCAGTGTGCGGTTAATCAGATAAGCAGTAGTAAGAACATATTATCCCTAAAACTCAATTGGAAGACTGGCTTGAAACCGTAAAACGCGTGCCACGTTGAGTAAATGGCGATGCTTTCGTTCAACTCTACCACTCTGTTGTGGTGTATCAACCATATATGTCTCAAATATGACCCCAGATGCAGCAAAATGAGATCTCAAAGGTAAAAATTCAGTCCCATTGTCAGCTCGGACATGCAGTATAGTTCGGCCCCATTGATTCTTGACTAGAGCACAAAATTCCAAAAATCTAGTGACTTCGCCACTAATAAATAAATCCAAACAGCTCGGGAATAATCATCAACTATTGTAAAAAAATGCACCACTAGAAGATGGTGTTCTATAAGAACCCAAAACATCACAATGTACTAATTCAAATAATGCAGTAGCATTTGTAGAACTTAATGGAAAACTATGTCTAGTCTGTTTTGCTCTATAACATACAGAGTAAGGTATAGTAGTATGATCTGTGCTAAAATCAAGAGTATGAACAGAAGACAACACAGTAGATGATGGATGACAAAACGTTGATGTCATAAATCAGATGAAGAAACCGAAGCAACTGTCGGAATAGACTGAACGATGTGAAGACGAAGGCGAGTATCCAACAGACGAAGCCAATAAACCCCCCCCCCTTGTTGTTCACCCATGCCAATCACAGTCCTCGTACTGATTTTCTATAAAATGCAATAATTTTCAGCAAACAAGGCTAGACATTTCAAGGCGGATAACAATCTAGAGCGTGATAATAAATTGCATCGAAAAAGTAGGTATGTAGAGCACATGAGTAAGGGTGACATCACCAAAAAAATAGAACCATATTGTGTAACAGATGACACAGATCCATCTGGAAGTATAACATTCACAGAATTGGTAGCAGTAGTAATATCAGTAAAAGAACCCTTGTCACCAGTCATGTGATATAAGTATACTTACCTGACCCATGGTCAGATAATGAATTAAACTGATTAAATAAATGTATGATATTAATCCACTGGTCATCAGACAGAGTAGGCCCAAAATCAGATTGAGTAAGGGCTCCAGAGGAGGCGGTCATCGCAAACCCTTGCGGCGACGTCACTATGCAGGCAAAAATAGCCATACCACAATTTTTATTTTTTTAAAAAACAAATAAAATAAATTGCGTCCAAGTAGAAACAATAATTATGTAGATATAGCAACCCAGATGCAGAAACGAATATGCAGAAACAGCAAAAGAGCGCGCGTCCATGTACTGTCGTGTGGAAACACGCGCTGCTGGAGGGGAGGGCGCGTGTGGCTCAACCGCGGATGAGTTCACGCGCCTTTGATGGTCGCGCACGTGAATCTCACGCGCGCCTTCCTTCCTGAGCAAAACAGCAAACTTCTCCGAACGTGGTTGATGGCGAGCTCTAGACCAAGTTGCTGGGGCGAAACGGCACACGGCTTGGCGCCAATCGTCGGATGGCAGTTGGTGGTGAGCCATTAGTTGGCAGATATCTGCAGTTGACGGCGGTTGATGGCTAGCTCGGCGGTTGGCAAAGATCGGCGGTGGGCTGCGTTAGTTCGGCGACATCAGCTCTAAGACGGAGACGGAAGCAGGCAGAGAGGCTTCGCCGGAGACAGAGGCAGAGAGGCTTCTCTGGAGACAAAAAGAAGAACGAAGGCTTCTCCGGTGGTGTCAAGAACGAAGACACGTTTTAAATATATATATATATATATATATATATATATATTTAGAGAAAAGCAACTCGGATCGACTGCGCATTACGCACGGACGATGGCGGCAGTGTTTACGGAAAATTTAAGGTGGAAAATTTAGGTTCGTAGGCTCAGGATTTTAGGCTCTGATACCATGTGGAAAAGTAAGTATAATAATTGTGTGTCTATTTATTCATGACCTCATGGTGCATTATATAGTATTACAAAATACCTATACAACCTAGAAAAAAGAAATAGAATCTAGTTACAATTACAAGTAATATTTATATTCCTTAACAGACTAAATGAATAGTTAAATTGCATATTGAATTGGGATGGAGGGAATAAAAGTTTGTTGAACATGAATTCGAATTTTCTGTTTGTGCGTGAATTGTGTATTCTATATCTTTCTGTTTGTTGAACATGAATTCGAATTTTTTGTTTGTGAGTGAATTGTGTACCCTATATTTTTCCGTTTGCTAAACATGAATCCAAGAAAATGAGAGCATGGAAAAATGAAAAAAAATGTTTCCTGATTAATTGTTCTGATTTGGAAATGGAAATTTTATATTCTGATTTGGGAATGAAAATTGTGTCATTTGAAAAATGAGAGATAGAAGAATAGAAAAATGAGTGAAGCCCACAATAAGGGCTAAAAAGTCCCAAAAAGTATAAGTTAAATGAGAGTCATTTTAGTCATTTCATTATTAGTCAACAATAGATTATTCTAGATCAACTTCGATCTCTGGTGTCAAAGTTGTGAGCTTTTAAGTCAATGTCAGACAAGGGTCATAATAGCACTTTTAAAAAATCGAGGGTTATATTTGCATTTATCAAAGTATTGAGGGTTGTCAAAGAATTTTGCCCTATTTATTTTATTCATTATACTGAATACTAAACTCCCTTTTTTACCTTAAAAAACTTTTCATTTGCCAGATTAATTAATTACGTCTCCATAACTTTCCCCTTTTGTTGGCCTTCTTCATCCCTTTCTCTACCTTAAGTTGCTTCTCCATCGGAGTATCAGGGACAAAATTTTGGTCAGGGCAAGGGTAGAAGTGGATTACAAAAAGAGTTTTGTGAGTTTCTAACGAGAATTTGGAGTTGTGAAGGTGAGGGGGTGCAGTTTGCATGAAGAAATAAAGAAGAAAAAAAGTTGCTCGTTAATTTCAAGGCTGGTTTGTGCCTTGTGGCACAAACTCAGTTGGTTAGTTTGGGTAGCTAACGCTAATCTAAAACGGACTGTGTAACGATCCGTGCTGGTTCATGTGGCACGTCTGTTCCATGTTCTGCTTATGTAGCACTGTACAGTTCGTGACCTTTGTGAAGAAGTCTCCACATTTGCCTTGGCTTGTACTTAACCTTTGGGGCTAAGTATGTTCACTTCTCACAAGTGTTGGTGTTTTAGGGTGTTTTTTGGATAGAGGGTGAGGAGAAGGAGGTTTTAATTCCCTCTCTCGTTCCTCAATCCGCTGCAAGTAAGTGTCCAGAAGTAATGCACAACATTCATTGTTAGGCAAAGACACACTAACAACATGCTCAACATCCCTACCAACATCATCAACATGTTCAATCATATCAAGGGCATTACAAGACTCAACTTGCTCATTAAGCTCATTCAAATCACATGTGAAGCTCAATTCATTCATATCATATGCTAGACTCATACCATTGCAAGAAATAGAAGAAACAGAAGCATATTTAGGCTTGTAAATCTCGAATCCAACCTTTCCATCATCATTCCCTAGAGTTAAGGTTCTATTATGGACGTCTATCTTTGTTCTCGTCATTTTGAGAAACGGTCTCCCTAACAAGATTTGTGATGCATCTCCCTCGGGCGACATATCGAGCACATAGAAATTTGTCCAGAACACAATATTTCTACCCTAAGCAAAACATCATTTGCTACCCCCTTAGAACTAGTTTGTATATGATAGAACCATTGTAAAGTTACTCTAGTTTTTTGTAGTCCCCCTAAATTTAGGCTCATAAAAAGGGAAAATGGGATAACATTTATCGATGCTCCCAAATCAGCATGGCTTATTTAACTAAGGCACCACCTAGGTTAATAGGGATAGAAAGTATTTCGGGGTCACCACATTTTTTAAGTAGTCTTTTATGGCACAAAGTTGATATGTGACCTCTTATTTTCAATTTTCCTACTTTCCTAAGTGTCTTAGTTATTTTATTGGTATAGTTTTCCTTTAAGAATTTTTTATATCTAAGAATTTGAGCAATATCATCGAGCAAAGGGATATTTACCGTGGATGGCATCGGTGGTGCTTGAACCTCATGCGTGGGCAGAGGTGAGCTTGACGATGCGTGCGGCAACGGACTGGACTGTGGAGCTGCAGTCGGAGGACAGACACAAGAATGATTAGGCATAGCTTGAGCTCTTGTAGACACTATAAATCATAATCATTTAAAAATATGGGGAAATTGGTTGATGTAGGCAGCTTAAACAACTCCGGAGGCACAAATGAAGGTTTCAATAAGGCAGAGACATTAAGCGATGGTAGAGCAGTAGCAGAACCAGTATGGGTTGCTGTGAAAAGTAGCTCATCAAACCGAGCAGGACGTGTGATATGCTCATTTTTTGTGACAAGATCAAAGCAACGATAACCCTTGTACTGTGAACGGTAACCCAAAAAGATGCATGCCATACTTTTAGGTGCTAGCTTAGGCACATATAGGGATGTAAATATGGAAAAACCCGACAACCAATGGATGAAAATTAGAGTAATCAGGAGTCGTACCAAAAATAACAGAGAGCGGAGACTGACCAGGTAAAGCTGGTGTTAGCAGCCTATTGATGATATAAAAACCATAGAGAAATCAGCATACAAAAAATAATGATGAAGGCGGGAATGAAAAAGCATCGACAATCATGTCATAGTGATATGACAGTGCTTCCACTCTGCACGACCATTTTGCTCTTGAGTGTAGTGACACGAGAAAGCTGGTGATGAATGCCCTTGGACGCAAAGTTTGATTGCATGTGATGATTTAGAAACTCAGTGCCACTATCACTCTGAAAAACTTTAATGGAGATTGAAAACCAATTCTCAACTAGAGCTTCTAAATACATATAAGCCTCTATAAAATCAGACTTACACCACAGATGATATAACCAAGTGAACCGAGAAAAATCATCAATAAAAATTACATAATAATAGTCCATAATGATCACAATGAACTAAAACAAGTATGCATGATGCACATTTTAAATTATTATTTAAAGAAAGACATTTTTCTTTAGCCATCTCACAAGACAAACACAAATGAGGCTTAGACAAAAAACTAGTAACAAATAAACAACTAGTCCTACTTAAGGATGAAATAACAGAAAAGGGGAACATGTCATAACCAACTATGACAGTACTCAAATAAGGCTTTGGTTTTATTTGCACTAACAAAAGAAACTAAAGCAACACCACAATCTAAAATGTAGAGACTCATCTTGCTGTGTCGTTTGCCCACGAGCTCTTTGGTTACGTTCATCTAGATAGTAAAAGAATTATCATCAAAACAAATATCAATATTCAAATCCCGGGTTAACTTGCTGATAGATAATAAATTCTTGGTAATATTAGGAACCACCAAGACATCAAATAAAGTAAGAGAATCAGAATTCCGAGAATTGCTAGTATGATATATATTTAATGAAGAACCATTGCCTAAATGAACACGACGATTACCATTAAAAGGAGCAACACTACCCAAGTAGTCATGTGATTTGCAATTCCTGAGTCCATGTACCAATCAGTAGCATCATTATATTGTTGAGGTTGGTGAGGCTGGGATGTATTTGCGGAATCGGCAATGTCATCGTGAGATACATGAGAAACCTTCCGATAAAATTGAGCAAGATGACCAGAACAATGACATCATTGGCACAAGTAGGTGTCATCGTCGTGGCCACCAGGTGCAGCTGAGCCACCACCACTGGTAGTTGGTGAATTGCCTTCGGCTTCACGTCCACAGCCGCGACCACGACCTCCTCTACCACACCAGTTTCCGCGACCTCCTCTGTCATGAGCTGGATGTCCGGATGATTGCTGAGAGGCAGTAAAAACAATAGGTACTGGTCCGGATATTGGAGTCAAATGAGCCTTATGAGAAAACTGAAGAGCCTCAACCTTTGCAACAACAACAAACAACTTGGGTGGGGGATTAGTGATCATCTGAGCGGATGCAAACTCAGAGAAAGATGAATTCATGCCACGATAAAATAAAAGCATGATATTATAATTGGAAACAATGTCATCAAATTGAGCAATTCATCATTATGATGCTTAAGAAGAGTATAATAGTCCTCAACAGGTTGGTCATCTTAATGAATGCTCATCTGGCAATCACAAAGGTGAAGATGACGGACACGAGAACTATTACGATATTGAGTAGTTAAAGCCTCCCATATATGAGCGGAAGTCATCATACCGTTGACAACTGACATGGAGAAAGGAGAGAGGGACGAGAAAAACAAAACCCGAACTTGCTTATTTGTGCGAACCCAATTAGAATATGCATCCAAAGTCATTGATTTGACAGAAGATTCAGCTTCAGCTGGACTTTTGTCTGCGGATCCCTTGTCAGCAAATCAATTGGTGGGTCTGGACACTTTAGATCCATCAATAAAACCAAGCAAATCAAACAAACGTAAAACATAAGTAACCTAAGTGCGCCAGTTTGCATAGTTTGAACCATCAAGCTTGATGGTAATGCAGTTGATCAATGTAGCAAGCACGAACGACGTCATGGAAACAAACTGAAAAATGGTCCAATCACAAAAGAAAAATCAGATTGCACCAACCACACAACGAGCTTGTAATTGGGAGTGGGCAATTGACTTAAAGTCCGTGCGTGGAGATGACAATAACATCAATTGATGAGAATCAATGGTGGCGCGTGGATCGGCGTGTGAGGTGGCGATCAGCGACACATGATAAGTGACGGACAATGCGTGGAGGCGGTGGGTGCTCGAAAAAGCTAGTGACAATCGGTGGCTTCTAAGGATGGCGATCAGCATCGGAAAACAGGGGGTGGGCAGCTGGCGATTTGCAAGAATAGGGAGAATATTCGGGAAAAGCCAAGAATATTTTAGAGGGACCTAACTGATACCATGATAGAAAGTAAACCCACAAAAATTGTGGCTTTGTGTATTCATATATATAATGAGTACAAAGGGATACAAAGTACAAAACAAATAGGGCAAAATACTGATATGACCCTATGTTTTGGAGGTTTGTGCTAATATAACCCTGTGAAGTTGAAAAGTGTTATTGTAGCTCTATGTTTTGCATCAAAAGTGCCGATATAACCCTGTGGCACTATTCCGACATTGACTTAATAATTTCCGGCATTGACCAAACCTAAAATGACTAAAATATCCCTAGTCTTAAACCTAATAATATAATGACTAAAATACCCCTACAATCTTCTTCTTCATCATCTCCAAGATCACAACCATGGCTGTTCCGCCACCACCTCCGCCGCACCACCACCTCCACCGCCGCTTCACCACCTCCGCCGCCTACCACCGCTGGAATCTGGATTTCCGTCGCCACCACCGCTCCGCCACCTCCGCCACTGGACTTCACCGGAATCTGGAAAAATTCCTTGGGCGAACCCACTCCAATCCTCCTCCACTAGTTTGAAATTAACCCACTCCTAACTCTACTGATTAGAATTCTGATTCCTGAAGAAAAAAAATGTTGAAATCCAGCAACAAATCTAGAAGCTCAATCTGTAACACAATAACAAAATCCAACAACAAAATTCTGCAACAAAATTCAGATTCCATCTGTAACACAGTAAATAAAAAGCTCAATCCCTACTCCACTTCTTCCCAGCACCTTCATTTCACATGAATTACTGCGAACCTACCTCGATGCCGCCTGATGCCTCGATGCCGCCCGATGCGTCGACGCCGCCGATGCGACGCCCGATGCGACGCTGCCGATGCAACGCCTCGATGCCTCAATGCGGTGCCTCAACGATGCGACGCCGCCCGATGCGATGCCTCAATTTTGGGCCCAATGCGACCCGTCGATGCTATGCTCGATGCGACGCCTCGATGCCTTGATGCGGTGCCTCGACGATGCAATGCCGCCCGATGCGACGCCTCAATTTTGGG
Source organism: Rubia yunnanensis (assembly GCA_037428765.1). NCBI lineage: Eukaryota > Viridiplantae > Streptophyta > Magnoliopsida > Gentianales > Rubiaceae > Rubia > Rubia yunnanensis. The sequence continues at coordinate 69,411,762 of CM075066.1, read as the reverse complement.
CCCGATGCGACGCCTCGATGCGGTGCCTCGACGATGCAACACCGGCCGATACGATGCCTTGATTTTTGCGATGCCGCCCGGACGAGTCCGACCCAAGCTAATGGCGAATTTTGGGTCGGAACAGAGAAGAAAAGAGGAATAGACAAGAAGAAGAAAAGAGAAGAGGAAGAAGAAACGAACAGAGAAGAAGGAACGAACAGAGAAGAAGAAAAGAGAAGAAATGAACAGAGAAGAAGAAAAGAGGAAGAAGAAAGAGGAAGAAGAAAGAGAAAACGAAAAGAGCAGAAGATAAGAGAACCGTGGTTTAATTGTCTTTTAACAATTTTTTATTTTTGTAAAAACAGGGGTATAATAGTCATTTCATGTATTTCCAGCCAAATTCAGGCCTCCGGGGTTATCTTAGCACATTTTAGCAAAACACAGGGTTATAATAGCACTTTTCAACTTCACGGGGTCATATTAGCACAAACCCCCAAAACATAGGGTCATATGAGCACTTTACTCAAACAAATATGAAATATGATATTCACAAAACTAAGCAGAAATGGTATTCATTTTTTATCATGATTTTAAATTAATTATATTTCTATTAAAATCATAAAATATCAACTTCAACTAACAAAATACTAACATAATCGTCAAATTAAAAGGCTTACATCATCAAATTAAACAACAGAATCATCAAAGTGAGCATACAATTTCAACTAAAAATCATAAAATATCAACATCAAAGGTTAAATTGTTAAATTAAATATCAAATTCAAAGCATAAAGATCAATAAACTACATGTAAACGTCAATTGAAAGTAGTATAAACATCAACTACAATAGCATAAGCATCAACAAAAATGATATAAATGTATAAACATCACTGGAAGTTTATTGAACATCGTCAATTAAACAATAACCCAAACAAACATATGAAACATCAATTGAAATAAACCTCAACAAAAACCACGAAACATCAATTGAAATAAACCTCAACAAAAACTGCGAAACGTCAATTCAAAGTAGTATAAACACTAACATAATTAAATTAACTACTCCGTCTATCCCAGTCATTTCTGCAATTTAATTATTCATTTAGTCAAAATTGCTTAACTGTGACCTCAAATTTGAATCGATAAATAAATTAGGATATTGTCATAATTGATCTTGTTAGATTCGTAATGACATTAATTTTTACAATATCAACTTTTTATAACATGTATTTACACACAATTATAAATATCAATGATCAAACTTTATTAATTTAACTGACAAAAGTTAACTTGTACGGAATAGTCTCGACGGAGTAAGTAAATAGAATAAACAGAAACTACAATAGCATAAGCATCAATAAAATGGATAATGGATAGTAACGTATAAACATCATCAACTAAGCACCTTGAACCACCACCCACCACCCACCACCGCCTTCTACCACCTTGAACCAACACACCACCATGCTGCCAAGCACCGACCCAAACTGCCGGCCTTGGTAAAATCACTAGCCGCGGAGCCTCATCAACAAGTTTCCGCCGAATCCGACTTCATAGTTGTGCTTGCCGCTCTAATATGTGCTATACTTTGCGTCGTCGGTCTGGTCACAGTCGCGCGCAGCGCGTGGCTCCAGCGGCGAGCTACCGGCAACGCCCGCCCTGTGGGGCAGAGGAACAAAGGCCTACAGAAGAAGGCGCTACAGTTGCTTCCGACGTACACCTACGACGCTAGATATTAGAGCGGAGGAGGAAGATCATGACGAAGACGGCAAGCGTGACCGCCGACGGTGGCGAAGGGACGACAGTTCTCAGTAGGAGGAGGCGGAGCTGTGGCGGTTGGGAAGACAGATAAGGGTTTTAGGAAATTTGGTATATATATGATGTAAAATTTTTGATATTTGCATGATAGATCCCCAGATTTATTTGCAACTATTAATTAAAAAGAACTGCATTTTATCAAAATGTTTGATAATTTCATAATGATCCTTACCTAAATACTAAGTTGCCTAAAATAAAACTTTATCTGCATAAATTAGAATAAATTAAAAATAGAATGTTAAATTTATTACATGAGTGTTAATTTATCTGAACTGTTAGTATTTCAGTCAATTTAAAGGGGCTTTCCGTTAATTTTAAACAAAATGGGGAAAAAAATGCAATTTCTTTAAACTTAAAATGACCAAAATCACCAGACCTAAATGGATTCATAAACATATTCCACCTGATTGTTACTCCCATCGCACCGTGTGTTCTGATGGAGGTCCCTAATGGCGGAGCTGAGGCGGACCAGCTAGAGCAGGGGTTGTTAGCGGGACATTCTCGGAACGAGTGCGCCGGTCCCGACGAGGAAGATGATCCGGTGCTCTACGCGGCGTCGTTTGAGGAAGGCGAAGAGAACTTTGTGAAGTACCAAACTGCCGAATGGGTGATGTACTCGCTGCTGTTTGTGTTGGTATGGGGCATCGGCTTCTTAATGCTTCTTTATTTGCCGATTCGGAGACGCATTTCGCTCCAAGATTTCCGCTCCAGAAAGCTCTATGTCACTGCAAATGCTATTGTTTACAAAGTGGGAATTTTTTTTCTCAATTTTTTTCTTTTTTCTAAACTTTTCCCAGGAATTTGAGTAAATTAGGTATAGCTGGAAAACTGTGATTTAATGGTACTATGTGTGCGCGCGCTTGTGTTTTGGCTTAGGTGACAAAGCCAGTGGCATTTCCTTGTTTCGGTGTTTTGAGGAAAGAGAAGCATGTTGTATTGCCTTCTGTTGCTGACATTGCTATTGAACAAGGTATGAGCACCTGAATTATTTGCTGTCTTATGATCACGATACGCTGGTTTCATTTATTTTGGATTACTTTTTCTCTTGAGGAATCTATTTGTGGATCTAGTTATATTTTCATTGATCCATGTGCATATATTAGATATCTATGTTAACTAACTCAGTATTAACTGATCGGTGCACAAACCCTTCAGGCGTGATTATACAACCGGCCCAAACAAAATTTAGCTAATGCTGCCTGATAAAGGCTATCCTGACCATTTCTTTATTATCTTAGAAGGTAAGAATCTTGTTTTTAAGATGCGAAATGAGGTATAAAAATATGCCACATAGCATGAAATGTTGGACACATAATCTTCTTCAACCAGAAGTTGGCTTTGATTGTGTGAACTCTAGTAAGAGCATTAGATTTTTCCTTTTCAGTTGCTATATAATGGATCGTGTCTAATTTGGCCATGTATCACAGTAAACTATTCCTCCCTTTTTTAGTTTGTTTTTCTTCGACATGTTTGCTTACAATAATTCACTTTTCTTTTGGTCATATTGAGTTATCTAGATGTTTAAAGCACCACATAGCGTTGCTTTAGAGGCTGGCTACTCTTTGGCATTTGGCCTTTGTATTCTTGACGGCACTGGCCTATTGTGTTCCATTTCTTTTTATAGGTGGTTTAGATCATTTAGGCTTATAGGTTGAAGGGGCAATTTAGCAATGGGGTTTCTTTTACATGATTGGCTTTTCGGATCATTTAGACTTGATATCTTTTGAGAAGCAAAAAATGTGATATGATACATTTGTTATGCTAATCTAGATGAGATCTATATAAAGAGTAGATTTGTGTATGCTCTAGTCCACATGGAACTTCAGTTGTATAGCTTTTTTTTTTTTTTTTTTCCCTTCTTAGGAGGAAAATGCTCATTCTACATAAGCTTGGACTCGGTTATCCTTAACAGTAACCTTATGAAATTTTCAGGGTATCTGCAGTCTAAGTTTGACATCTGCTCCATAAGAATTGAAAATGTTGGTGTGAGAAAGCCAGCAAGTGATGATGTCAAAATCCAGGGAATTACAAACCCTCTGGCTTTTAGGAAGGTTTTTATCTGTTTTAGCTTACACATATCTCCTTTAGCTTTTCTCAGAGACAATTTCGTTGATTTATTTTCTCGGTTTTCCTTTTTTTTCAGGCTGTTCTGACACATCTTGCAAACATGAGAAGTCAGGCCCAGCCATCTTCTGGACTTGAAGATTCATCAAACCAAGCTATGCCACGAACCCCTGCTGCTTTAGTATGCCAGTTCTTGAAGCTCTTATGTTTGCTTCTGAACTCTTCACTTTTTGATAATCTGTAACGTGAATTGCAACCTTTCCTTTTTCAGGTGACCCCGAGAAAGCTATTCAATCAAGGTACTTCTAATATCCCAGAGTCGGTAATTTTGCAAAAGCTGGAGGAGGTTGGGAGTTCCGTGAAGGTATTGCGATATATATTTTTTCCAAGAATATTCCCAAATGTTTCCGCATTAGCTGTTCTTACTCTCGATGAATTGCTTATCTTTTTCTTTTGCAGAGAGTTCAATCTTGGATCGATGGCCAGTATTCATGGGCATCAGAGCCTAAAGATTAAAGGAGGTGATGCAAATGCAGGATTTAGATAGATTTTTACTGCTTTCACCTGCCGTCCTTTTTACTTGGCTTACTACCACAATTTAAAGGGTCAAAGGGCCACAGCTATTTTAGAGTTCATCCAACTTGAAGACTGGATTACCATTATATTCATAACTTTAAGTACCATTTTGGTCCCGTGTTTTTTGGTGTCAAATTCCAACTACCAGATGCATTATGCAGCGTAGCCATAACTATGGGAGGTAACAGGACATAATGCCCAGACGTTAGATCTGTCCATTGATGTTTACAATCTAGGATAGCATTTACACCAAGCCCAGAGATATTTCTGTCCGGGTCAAATATACCTATGTTGCGAAGAAACTTGCCTCCAGGCTCCAGCAGGTACTATGGGTTAGGAGACGTGTCATGTGCATTCTTGAGACCATCCAGTAATCTTCAACTATCATACGTCTTTGTTTAATATCCGGCCTTTAAGGGTATTTGGAGGGTTACAAACTCCTTTATTTACAAGGAAATATACAAATATAACCTCATATACTTGAGAAAGTGTATATATAACTCTGTGATAAATTTTAGTGTAAAAATAATCCTAACAACTTTACATAAATGTAAATATAATCCTAAACATTATATTCCAGCATTGACCGACTATTTTTGGTAATTGACTGGCCCCACCCCCGCTGTTCCACCACACCGCCACTGCTCCACCACCTCCGTTGTCGTCGCTACATTTCCACTACCAGGCCACCACCACTACTACCTCGCCTCCACCTAGACACCACCACCACCACCACCTCCAGCTCCAGCCAGCCCCCCGCAACCACTACCACCCCATCCCTCCTTCACAGCCACTTTTCGTCACCACTTTCCGCCGCCAGATACCACCGCCACCACCATAGTCACTTTCTGCCACTACATCACCACTTTTCGCCTGCAGATACCACCACCACCACCACAGTAACGCCATAATTATTTCGGCCTCCCAGCCACCAACCCACCACCAGATTTTCCCCGTTGCGGCCTCGATTTTCTCCGCCGCTCCACCTCCCAGAGTCGCAGCCCCAAGAGTTGCTCCGCCGCTTAGGGTTCGACATATCCACCGCCTAGGGTTTAGCATCTTCACCGCTGAAAAAGAATCGTCTTTGGCCCACAAGTTGCTCCACCTCTTAGGGTTCGACATCTCCACCACCAAGGGTCGACATATCCGCTGCCTACCAGATCGATTAAAAAGAAACGACGATGAAGGGCGGTGGGGGAGAACGGCAGGGGGAGATCGATCAATTGAGAAACCTGGAGAACGGTGGCAGAGCAAATTAAGGTCGACGATGGAGGATAAAGGCGATGGAGGCGAGCGTCACGTCGGATTTCAAAACACTGCCGCTCCGGTGGCGGTATCCCTAGCGCCGCTGGAGGTCTACAGAACGTGGTGTTCCCTCTGACCGGATCTGAACGAAAACAAGGTGAACCAGCTTTTCTTATTTTATTTTTTCAAAGGGAAAAATCATCTTCCGACCTTAAACTTCCAGTTATATTTGAACATAAACTAACTATCTAGGGTCATATTTTCACTTTCAATTATCACAGGGTATTATATGTGTGCACTTTCATGGGTTATGTAGAGTTATATATGCACCTCACTCTTATTTATAAGTAAGGACGGGAATGTGTCTAGCATCCGATCCAGATTTATAAGTTCCTTGCCTTCAATAGGTATAATGGGAATTTGAGACCAGTTACAATGGGCATTATTGACCACTTTGAGATTCGGTACTTTCAATTCTCAGACATATAAATAATTCACCAAAACTTCTCTCTCTTAAAAAAAATAGAACCAAAACCCCCACATTATAAACCTTTACTAGGGAGGCCACCGTCGCCACCACTAGTCAGGCGGTCTCCCCAAATTTTCCCTTTCCTGCAATTTTTTTTCATGTCTGAAGAGTTAGGTAGAACCATCGTGCTCGCATAGCCCTCAATGCCACCTCTGGTGGGCGCCTAACGCAATGATAAGCGTCGGTCGATGGGATGGAGAAGCTAAGTGAAGAAGGCTGACCAATAGCGTTGCGCTTAGAAGCCAGTCAACTGCACATCTGAGCCACTGAGAAGAAGGAACCAGCTGGTGATCGCACGCTGAAGTCTGATAAACGAGTTGCTGAAGAAGAAGGAAGAAGAAAGGTTGACCAATGGAAACGAGGAGCATCATCTAGCAGTACTGGAGATAGAGAGCCACGCCGACGAAGAAGAAGGAGAATGGCCAAACAGAAGAGACGATTGCGCACAGAGATAAAAAGGTACACACCGTTTTCAGTGGCGCTGATAAGACGTCAAATACATGTATTTTCCAAAGCATTTAAAATCTATTTTGTAATCTTTTTGTTGGAAAATTGCTAGATTTAGGTAGTTTTACATCAGATGGGGTTTAGATGATCGTTTTCGATTTTCATATCTAAATCCTTCATTTTATAACCTATTTATAGTCTAATGAATTTTTAGTCCTTACGAGCGTCTAGATTTCTTTTTGTAAGTTTAATTTGTAGATTGCTCGTAAGCACTTCAGATTGGTTTAGTGAAGGTCATTCCAAAGGATGGTAGAAGATTGAAGGGCACAAGTCAAAATGTGGTGGAAGATAGAAGGGTAGAAGAAGGAAGACAAAGAAGCAGATGAATTGTAACCTAGAAGTTTGGACCAAGTTATTAAAATGATCCGAGAAGAATCAGCCTACAAGGGTGGTACCATTGGATTCGTCTTCTCGAACACTATAATATTGACTACAAGAACTCCCAAAACGGATCAGCGGTTCACCTGTAGTGATGAAAATAAGAAGAGAGCAGCAGCACCATTGTGGGCTGCAGCCCCACATTGCGGCCCGCAACCAAAATGCTAATTTTTCACATACGGAGCAGTGTCTCTCTTGCGGACTGCAGCCCCTTCCTTGAGGCCCGCATCGAACACTTTTGACCCAACTTTAAAAGCTGAAATCAGCTTTTAATTCCTCTCTTCCTTCACTTCTTCTCCAAACTCAAAAACACTCTTCCATAACCCTAGCGAGCATTTTTTCTTCATATTTTACTCCATGTTTATCATTGATTCTTGCTATTTTGCTGTGGGTTTTCATAATCTTGACTAAATACATTCTTGGGAGTAATTGGTAAACATTTCTAGTATGAATTTGTGAGATTTGGTGTATCCTATTTTGTGCTTTGATTATCAAATATGTTTGGTGCTTTCTTCTGTGATTAACGAATGATTTCTGCTAGGATGATCAACTAGTTGATGATTATAGGTTGATTCTTTGCTAGGTTTTTGGTCAAACCCGGAAGACTTTGACTTTTTGTCAATGTGATTGTTGTTGGTCAATGCAAAGTTATAATTAGGAGTGGCAACTAATTATAATTGTTAATTGATGGAATTTCTTAGACTTAGGATAAATTTGAATGGGTTCAACTAATTATCAATGTAGCCCACTAATAACGATTAGCATGAAGGCTGATCCTCATAGTCGTTATCAGTAAATATACATGTGTTATCTATGTGTTTCTCACTCGTAGGACATTGTAGTAATTGTGTTGGGTCTCCGTGTGCATTCCTATCCTCGGAGAAGTCGATGACGCCTATCGTCTAGAGTGACCCGAGGGTAAGGGTTATTGGTTAGCGCCGATTGCTCACTCTAACTATAACCGAGGAGAGGTGAGAAATATCAACACTCGAAAGGTGTGGATAAGTTCTCCACAATATGTAATTAATGCATAAAAATAGGATAATTAATCTATGATCAAAGGGTGACTAGAAATTTAAACCAATTACGCCCAAGACTCATTATAATCTTAGTTACGTTATTTGTGCTATTTATGATCGTATGTACATCACTCTTTTTAATAGGTTGTTAATCTAGTTGCATAAATTAGTCGTGGTGTTTTCCAAAACCAAAGCCCCCCTTTGTTATCACACACTTATAGTGACTTCTTCCTGTGTTTTTAACTACGCTTAACCCTCGATAAAACCCCTTTTTCCTCGTGGATGAACCCGTCTTACCACTAGCTACTATTTAGTAGTTAGCCATAATTTGGGCTTAAAGAGAAATATATCTCATTGTATTGTATTGTAGTGTGCATATGATCTACTTTGATATGTTTTGTTTGAAAAAAAAATGAAAATGAAAATGAAAAAAATATTTCCCGCTAAGTTGAAAACCCGAGAGGGCAACTTAGGCAAAAGTGGGAGGGTCGGATAGGTTGAAAACCCGAAAGGGAAACTTATGAAAAAATGTGAGGCCAAATAGTGTAGAAAAAGGTAAGGGTGAGCATTGAAAATAAAATGTGTCAAGTTAGGATGAAAACCCGAGAGGGCTCCTAGGAAAAATGAGAGAAATTGAAAATTTTTAAATTTCTCTTGATTTGTCTATTTGGTGGCTTCTTAGGTAGAGTAAGCTAGTTTTGCACCTGTATTGTATACTTCACCTTTGATTGGTATGATGGTTGTTTAGATTATCTTAAACTTTAGGATGTGAGAGTGTGAGAGATTCTTATGTCTTGGGGGTTAGTGCAGTCTAGAAATACGATGTTGGATATTTTGGGAAAAATTTATCATGATAGTTTGTGCTTAGATATTTGGTTGTTTTTGTTTACTCGAGGACGAGTAAAAGTTTAGGTGCAGGGAGATTTGATAAGACGTCAAATGCATGTATTTTCCAAAGTATTTAACATCTCTTTTGTCATTTTTTTGTTGGAAGATTGCTAGATTTAGGTAGGTTTACATCATAAGGGGTTTAGATGACCGTTTTCGATTTTCATATCTAAATCCTTCATTTTGTAACCTATTTATAGTCTAATGGATTTTTGGTCCTTACGAGCGTCTAGATTCCTTTTTGTAAGCTTAATTTGTAGATTGCTCGTAAGCTCTTCAGATTGGTTTAGTGAAGGCCATTTGCAAGGATGGAAGAATATTGAAGGGCACGAGTCAAAACGTGGTAGAAGATAGAAGGGTCGAAAAAGGAAGACAAAGAAGAAGATGAATTGTACCCATAGGTTTGGACCAAGCTATTAAAATTATTCGAGAAGAATCAGCCTACAAGGGTGGTACCATTGGATTCTTCTTCTCGTGCACTATAAAATCAATTACAAGAACTCCCAAAATGGATCAGCAATTCACCCGTAGCGATGAAAATAAGAAAAGGGCAGCACACTATTGCAGGCCGCAGCCCCACAATGCGGCCCGTAATCAAAATGCTCTTTTTTAAAAAAAATTTAAAACCATCCATGGATGGGGGGATATATATTAGGCTCCCCAAACCATAATAGATTGCCAACAAAGGCATGAGAAGAGAATAAGTTTTACAAGAAAGTCTTCTATAAGATGATCTAAGAGCCTGAAGAGCTCTTGTAGCAATATGGAACTTGCTACCAAAAGCTAAAAGTACACCTGAAATGTTCTAATATTGCTATCCATATCCTATCATTCCTTTAGACAGAGATAACACGAACTGATCGGGGAATCGAAAGGCGAGACCCCAGTTTGTCAATGTAAAACTGTCAGCTAAGGAAGTGAAGAAGGCAAACAAACCAGCCTTAATTGTTGTATCATCGGCACGTCTCAATCGAGAGACCTTATTATGCTGCACCAAACCTCGAGCCTGCAAATGAGAGAAAGCACAGCAGCAGTATCTTTTCGAGTGGATAGGATTCCAGAGATGAAGACCAAAGCAGCATTCAAAATCAGAGTGTGTGGGAGAATAAACAGTTTTGATCAGAAATTCTCTAATCAGACAACAACCACTTTTGGGAGAATAATCAGACATAGTCAAGAGATTTGGGAACCAATTCTGATTCCAGGTAAGCTTATATTATCAAGGAAAAGGAGACCTCTAAGAAAAGCAGGAGCATTATCCATAATTAGGTCTCCCTGTAGGTTATTTTCCAAAGCATGTTTAGCCAAAAAATCAGCTGCAGTGTTTGCTTGCCTAGGAGTGTGTTGGATCGGGTGATTTAAATGCTTAGAGTGGAGAAAGCTACAAATTGAGTAGACTCTCCACTGACACTTCAGCGGGTTCTGAATCCCAATTACTGCTAGTAAACAATCAGACTCAATAACACATAGATTCAGATCCAATTCAGAGCATAAATCATATCCACACTGAATGGAGTGCAGTTCTGCATGTAATGAAGAAGGAGATTGAAAAATGTGCATTCTCATTTTAATTACTGCCCCTTTCCAATCCCTAACAATGACAGCAGAAGACGAAAGGCCACTAGGTTGCCATATAGCATCTGTGTTGATCTTGTACCCAATTTGTGGTCTACTCCAACTTACCATTGTAACTTGTTTTTTCTGTTTTGGGTGGATTTTGGGTATGATTCTCTGTTGGACCAAATGTCTATGTTTATCTATATTACCTTTCAATTTATGAGCTGAAAATGTGAGGAAAATCAGTTGTTTAACCTCCTTTAAGCAATGATCCTCTGAGAAAGTTATGTTTTCGAAAAGGATTTTGTTTCTAATTTTCCAGAGAGTCCATGTAGTGATTAAGAGTGCAGCAGTAATCAAGTCAGAACAAATCTTAGAGTCAGGCTGAAAGGATAGGTAGAAATCTACTCTACTTTTCAGATTGCCAAAACTAGTATGTGGAAAATGTATGAGATTATTTACTCTGAACCATATGGATAAAGCTGAAGGACAAGAGTTGAAAAAATGGTCCAGAGTGTCAGAATGTTTTTTACAAAGAGGACATATAGATGCTATTGAAATACCAAATCTGCACAGCACATTATCGAAAGGCAGGATGTTATTTAAAGCTCTCCACATTAAAACTGACCACTTTTTTTGAACGAAAGGAGACCAAACCTTGGAAATGTGTCTGATGGTATCCCTTTTTTGTCTGAAACTTTGGTATGCCGAGCTGATGGAGAAATTTCCAGTGGATGAAGGACTCCAAATTAGCCTATCAGCATGGTGATGTCTAATTTGAACTTCCTGCAAAATGGTAAGTGTGTTGGTAGCCAAGTGAGGCTCCAAGGTTGGAAGGAAATATGTTTTATTAGTTATAAAGTAGCTGAGGGATATGTCTTCAAAAGGTATTTCCAACTCCTCAGGCCATTCATAACATAATGCACCATCTCCTTTCCAGTTAGCACTCCAAAAAGAGCATTCACCAAGGCCAAATGTGACTCTAGAAAGTTTGTTTGCCTTAGGTGTAATTTTACAAATTCTATGCCAGATATGGGATTTTTTATAAGTGACAGGGAGGGACCATGATGTGTCCATTTTAGGCGCATTATTTAGTAGTATTTAGGATCACTTTTGTGCTCTTTTATTATCGAGAGCTTGTGTTTTACCTTGAAATTCACTTAGGAGAGGTAAAAGCAACTTTGTACTCTTTTACCTCTTTTAAGTGGATTTTGTGTGACAAGGGAAGAACACGGAACCAACGAAGACCGGAAGACATTGAAGACTATACTTTCGAAGACTTTTGGATACTCACTTCGAAGACATGAAGACCGGAGGCCGTTGAAGACCATTTTGGAGCTGTTGAAGACTTGAAGAGTGAGAGGGATGGCTATGAAGAAGACAAAGAAACAATGCAAAACTGTGGTTGCCATCGCGACCCCGTCGCGACACCATCGCGATCCCGTCGCGACACCGTCGCGAGTCGCGACGAACCCCGTCGCGAGTCGCGACGAACCCCGTCGCGAGTCGCGACCAACGGGCGGCCAGAAATCATTCTTATTTTCTTTGCACTATAAATACCATCTCTTTCCCTCTTCTTCCCCAGCTTTCCCAGCCCGCCTTTCTCTGGTTTTTGGGCTCAAACCTAGGTTTTTCTTCTTCTTTTCTTTTCTTAGCTTTCTCTTAGTTTAATTATGTCTTTTGTTGTTGTTCTAGAGTAGTTCTTGTTCTTGGGAGCAAAGGATTGAAGCTTCCACTATCTATGTAGCAAGAACTCATTTATATCTATCTATTTGATGTTTTTGCTATTGTGCATTTATTGTGCTTTGAATGTTAATTGTTGATTGCATTGATGTTGTTGAGAGCTTGATGATATGAAATGCTTGGATTAATTGCTAGCTAGGGTTTGGGGGATTTGGGTTAATTTCCCCCCTGTTCTTGTTAGTAATGTATGAGTGTGAATTAGAGCTTTTGATTGTGTTAGTGTGTTGACAATGTGCTAGGCGAATGTGATTGATGTCGAACTCTTCATCATGTTCGTTTGTGTAGCAAACGAGAGAGTCATATGCTCGCGGATGAATGTGCGTTGCACGTTCATCCAATCTCGTGTAATTGCATGAATTGGTTCAATGCCTAGTCACGGTGTAGTGGTCATAGGCATTGCCAACCTTGTTGGTCCTTCGTGCTAAATGCCACCAATGACACCTTGAGTCGTGGTCGCGACTCGGGAGCCATTGGTGAGGTTTGACGAGAGATGTCGAACTCACTCTCGCAAACTACGAACTAAGAAGGATATGAGTTCAGTCTCCACGACAAGTAGTTGAAGTATTGAATAGAATTTTTTAAACTCATTCTTGAAGCATTTGTTATTTGGCGTTTATGTATTCTTGACGGTGTGTTTCACTGCATGTGTGCCATGAGTGGTTTGAGCATAGGGAGTGCTTGTGTGGTTGAATTGCTTAGGTGTAGGAACGTGACGAATTCCGTAGCACCTTTGCATGAAGATCTACGAGCATGAACTTAGAACTCCTTGTGGTGTGTGTGTTGTGGTACTTGCTAGATGGGTGTGTGAGCGTTGGGTCATGAATGCTATATGATGGAATGTGTGAATGATTCGATGAACTACAGTAGATGTGGAAGTGGATATCCGTTGCCCCCAAGGCATTTTATCTTTGTAGTTTAAAACCCCTTTTCTTTAGTTTCGTTTGATGATTAGCATAGTCACTTGACGTTGCTAGTTATCCTGTCTTTTTACTTTCGTAACTTAGGAACCAACCAACCAACCCACCCCCCCTTTTACATTGCTTTTAAGTGTGTGTAAATATAGTTACTCCTAGCCTAGTATATCAACCATTTGTGTGCTTAGACGCTTAGGAAGATCCCTCTTCTCATTGGACGACCCCGATTTGCCACTATCTACCTAGCTGTAGAAAGTAAGCATTGAGGGCTTATAAATTATCTTTTGGCGCGCGGGCGCGACGACCGCCCGCGCCTGTCAAAATGGCGCCGTTGCCGGGGAAGAGGTGTTTATTCTTAAGTATTTAGGTTTATTTGGTTGTGTATGAGCTAGTTGTTTTTATTTTCCACTACTTGGTGGTTGTTTTTGTTCGGAGTAGGTATTGCTTGAGTTCTTGGTAATTTATTTTATCGAGAATCCTTGCACTATGATTCTGAACTTTTGAAAAAAAATAAAAAAAAATAAAAAATTTTTCTTAATGGAGCGTCTCACCTTGAGGGAACTCACGATGAGAAGAGAGGCTCAACAAGCAAGGTTTTGTAGGATGTGTCATTCCGATCATCCTACCGAATCTTGCCCTTTGTTGTGGGAAGAGCACGATGACCGAGAAAGAACCCTTGGTTTCCAAAACCATGGGTACTATGAAGAGTGCTATCCAGAGGTAGGAGATATTGGTTTTCAAGGGCAAGAAGCTCAGGAATGCTATCCATACCACAACTCTTACAATCCAGAATGGAGTGGTAGTCCGGATTTGTGGTATGAGAATGAGCCAGAAAACCAATATTACGAGCAACCTAGTTGGCCATCACCACCCTATACCATACCCCAAAACCAAGCCCAACAAGGAAGTTCAAGTTTGACACGTGAGGATGTCTTAAATACCATAGCAAACTTGAACTCCTTCACTAGTGAAGAGCTGGATACCCAGCTCTCCTCTAGCGTTGAGGCCATTGAGGGGCACGTGAGGAACATATTAGAGGTATTGGCCCAAATGGAAGCTCGTGATTCCGAAAACACACCATCCCAACTTGAACTCGATGATTCGGTGAGTGAAGTCACCAATAAAAATGATTTTGAGCTTGAAAGAGATGAGGAGTTGGTTGTAGAGGATAGAAAAATGGAGGAAGAGGTGATAGTGCTACATTATCCATTAGCATTATCACCCCTTCTCCCACCTAGTGAACCAACTCTAATATTTTCGGAAGTTTTGAGGGAAACGAGAGAGGAGCCAAAAGACTATCCTAAGCTCCCTAACCACTTAATTCCCTTTGAGCCATCTCCACCTCCACAAGACTTTCCTCTTGGAAGTTTTGTGCCCCACCTCTCTTATTTTGGATGCTCATGGTGAAGAGCTTCAAGCCTTCACCATACGGATAACATTAGGGTCGTGCCGACGACCTTAAAAATACGGAGCTTCGTCGTGCCGACGACGTTAAATAAATTCGGCATTTCTTTTAGTTTTTGTTTCTTAGTTTGTGTTTCTTAGTTTGTTTTTGTTGTTGTTTTGTTTTGTTCTTTTTATGGCATGTTTTTCTATGATTTTGTAGCAACATGAAGTGCATTGCAATGAAGGAGATGAAGAAACGAGATCAATGAACGAGGGAAGCAAGCTTGGACAGTTGGTAAGAAAATGAAAAAAATTTTAAGTCTGGGATACCCTGCCGTCGCGAGTCGCGATGGGCTCCGTCGCGAGTCGCGACGAACAGGGGAGCAAAATCCACTCCCAGCACCAACTTTCCGCGAGTCGCGATGACTTCGCGAGGCTCGTCGCGAGTCGCGACACCCTTCGTCGCGAGTCGCGACGAGCTCAGAACATTTTGAGCTCCCGGGCTCCACTTTCCGCGAGTCGCAACGACGTCGCGAGGCTCGTCGCGAGTCGTGACACCCTTCGTCGCGAGTCGCGATGAGCTCAGACAATTTTGAGCTTCCGGACTCCACTTTCCGCGAGTCGCGACACCCTTCGTCGCGACTCGCGACGAGCTCAGAACATTTTGAGCTCCCGGGCTCTACTTTCCGCGCATCGCGATGACGTCGCGAGGCTGGTCGCGAGTCGCGACGAACCGCATCGCGAGTCGCGACGTGCTCAGTAACTTTCGAAAATTTTTTGAGCCCGAATTTCAAGTTTCCAAGCTTCCAAGTTTCCAAATGATTTTAAACATTGCATGATCCTTCCTTCTTCTCCACCCAACACTCCCAAGAACATCACATACCTCTCATTTCTTCCACCATCCTACATATATTGGCATATGAACATTCTTGCATCTTTATAGTACATTTATTGATTGTAGTATGCCGACTACATCATTGTGACTGTAAGTTCTTATCCTATAATGATGCTTGTATACATGTCAATATATTTTGGATATTTTTCATGCATAATCTTATAGTGGTGATTGAGGGTTGATTAGTTGTTCTTTGAAAATACTATGGTTATTAACTCTTGATGCTAAACCTAGTATTACATATCCTTATGTACTTGTGAGTTTAATGTGTTCTTCGTGGTGTAGTCTTGATCAAACGGCGCCATGGAGACAATGCTTTTCTCGAGGGGTGAGTTCTTCTACGGCATTTTTGCTCACCCTTCCGGTTCCGAAACCTATCTCGGGACCATCCAAGTACTTGGATATCGCCATATCACCGGCGAATTGCGGAGACACGGGTGTCACTCTAACTCCCTTACCTTGGTTTTTATTATTCTTGCCTTACGTGTTTACATTTCGGGCAATGTAATGTTTTAAGTGTGGGGAGGGGTTAGAGGATTCACATGCATGCTACATTGTTTTGGAATGCTTTTTGCTACTTTTCATTGGAAAAACATGAAAAAAAAATAAAAAATAAAAAAAATGAAATGAAAAAAAAAAGAAAAAGAAAAAGAAAACCCGCTAAGTTGAAAACCCGAGAGGGCAACTTAGGCAACATTGGGGGCCCGGATAGGTCGAAAACCCTTAAAGGGCGGCCTAGGCAAAAATGAGAGGCTAAAATGTGCGGAAAAAGGTGAGATGTGAGCTAAAGAAACATGATGTGTGGCTAGGATGAAAACTCGAAAGAGCTCCTAGGAAAAATGAGAGAAATTGAGGGAAATTGAAAAATGCTATGATTTTACTCATTTGCCGGCGTTGGAGTCATAAGGTTGCGGTTGTCACACGGATGGATCGGGTAGCTCAATATCTTTAGACCTCTTGGGATTGGGTAGCTTAGTGGGTTAGGAAACGGAGTATGGTTATGAAATTCTTGATCTCTTTCTACTTCGTTTTTGGTTGATATATTGGCATTAGGTGAAGCATGTGTTTAAAACTTCCTCTATGGTTTTAGCTTCATTTTGTGTCATTGGATTCTGGGAATATCAATTCTGGGCTGTGAAATATTTTTATGGGTAGTGAATTGATCAGTGGTAGGTTTGGTTAGATTTAGGATTGGGGATGTGTGTGTGCAAAATTCTCATGTGAGCTTTTATTTTGGGATTTTTGAGATTGAGAGTTTTGGTGAGGCTTTGATAGGGGGATTAGTTTAGGTTTTGGGATATATCATTTACTCCGCATGCTTGAATCTTTTCTTACTCGAGGGCGAGTAAGGTTTAAGTGTGGGGAGGTTTGATATGTCCATTTTGTGTGGTTATTTTGGGGGTTTTAGGATGTGGATATGCCATTTCCTCCGTATGCTTAAATCTTTTCTTACTCGAGGGCGAGTAAGGTTTAAGTGTGGGGAGGTTTGATGTGTCCATTTTAGGCGCATTATTTAGTAGTATTTAGGATCACTTTTGTGCTCTTTTATTATCGAGAGCTTGTGTTTTACCTTGAAATTCACTTAGGAGAGGTAAAAGCAACTTTGTACTCTTTTACCTCTTTTAAGTGGATTTTGTGTGACAAGGGAAGAACACGGAACCAACGAAGACCGGAAGACATTGAAGACTATACTTTCGAAGACTTTTGGATACTCACTTCGAAGACATGAAGACCGGAGGCCGTTGAAGACCATTTTGGAGCTGTTGAAGACTTGAAGAGTGAGAGGGATGGCTATGAAGAAGACAAAGAAACAATGCAAAACTGTGGTTGCCATCGCGACCCCGTCGCGACACCATCGCGATCCCGTCGCGACACCGTCGCGAGTCGCGACGAACCCCGTCGCGAGTCGCGACGAACCCCGTCGCGAGTCGCGACCAACGGGCGGCCAGAAATCATTCTTATTTTCTTTGCACTATAAATACCATCTCTTTCCCTCTTCTTCCCCAGCTTTCCCAGCCCGCCTTTCTCTGGTTTTTGGGCTCAAACCTAGGTTTTTCTTCTTCTTTTATTTTCTTAGCTTTCTCTTAGTTTAATTATGTCTTTTGTTGTTGTTCTAGAGTAGTTCTTGTTCTTGGGAGCAAAGGATTGAAGCTTCCACTATCTATGTAGCAAGAACTCATTTATATCTATCTATTTGATGTTTTTGCTATTGTGCATTTATTGTGCTTTGAATGTTAATTGTTGATTGCATTGATGTTGTTGAGAGCTTGATGATATGAAATGCTTGGATTAATTGCTAGCTAGGGTTTGGGGGATTTGGGTTAATTTCCCCCCTGTTCTTGTTAGTAATGTATGAGTGTGAATTAGAGCTTTTGATTGTGTTAGTGTGTTGACAATGTGCTAGGCGAATGTGATTGATGTCGAACTCTTCGTCATGTTCGTTTGTGTAGCAAACGAGAGAGTCATATGCTCGCGGATGAATGTGCGTTACACGTTCATCCAATCTCGTGTAATTGCATGAATTGGTTCAATGCCTAGTCACGGTGTAGTGGTCATAGGCATTGCCAACCTTGTTAGTCCTTCGTGCTAAATGCCACCAATGACACCTTGAGTCGTGGTCGCGACTCGGGAGCCATTGGTGAGGTTTGACGAGAGATGTCGAACTCACTCTCGCAAACTACGAACTAAGAAGGATAGGAGTTCAGTCTCCACGACAAGTAGTTGAAGTATTGAATAGATGATTTAAACTCATTCTTGAAGCATTTGTTATTTGGCGTTTATGTATTCTTGACGGTGTGTTTCACTGCATGTGTGCCATGAGTGGTTTGAGCATAGGGAGTGCTTGTGTGGTTGAATTGCTTAGGTGTAGGAACGTGACGAATTCCGTAGCACCTTTGCATGAAGATCTACGAGCATGAACTTAGAACTCCTTGTGGTGTGTGTGTTGTGGTACTTGCTAGATGGGTGTGTGAGCGTTGGGTCATGAATGCTATATGATGGAATGTGTGAATGATTCGATGAACTACAGTAGATGTGGAAGTGGATATCCGTTGCCCCCAAGGCATTTTATCTTTGTAGTTTAAAACCCCTTTTCTTTAGTTTCGTTTGATGATTAGCATAGTCACTTGACGTTGCTAGTTATCCTGTCTTTTTACTTTCGTAACTTAGGAACCAACCAACCAACCAACCCCCCCCCCCTTTTACATTGCTTTTAAGTGTGTGTAAATATAGTTACTCCTAGCCTAGTATATCAACCATTTGTGTGCTTAGACGCTTAGGAAGATCCCTCTTCTCATTGGACGACCCCGATTTGCCACTATCTACCTAGCTGTAGAAAGTAAGCATTGAGGGCTTATAAATTATCTTTTGGCGCGCGGGCGCGACGACCGCCCGCGCCTGTCAGACCATAAATGAGCTGACCATTGGGTGTTATTTATTTGCAATTTCCACCATAATTTGCAGGAAAAAGAATCAACTACAGCATTAAGATCTTTAACACCAATTCCATTTTCCTCTACTGGTAGGCTCATATTTTTCCATGATTTCCATCTTTTTCTAACCATATTGTCACCACTCCCCCAGAAAAGTCCTGAAGCAAGTTTTTCCATTTTCCTTAGAATTATCTTAGGTGGACTTAAAACTGCAAAAATGTGAGTGGGAATTGAAAGAAGACTGTGATTAATCAAGATGATTTTGCCTGCATTACTTAGCCATCTATTCTTCCAATTGTTTATGCATTTTTCCATTCTTTCCAACATAGGGAAATAATGAATCTGTAAATTCCGACCTGGGAAGATAGGAACACCTAAGTATTTGAAAGGAAAAGAGCCTTTGACCATTCCTAAAACTCTTCCAACAGATTTTGCAGTTTCAGCAGTAGTGTTAGATGCAACATAAAATTCTGATTTAGCAAAATTAATTTTCTGACCTGATGTTTGCTCGTAGGCATTCAGAAAAAGTTTAAATCTTTTCAAGTTGGAAGGGTTAGTGTTCAGAAAAACAGCTGTGTCATCTGCATACATCAGGTGTGACACAGCTGGGCAGGTTTTAGGTAATGAGAAATGTTGCAGATATCCAACTGTAAAGAGTTTTTTAAGGCCTCTTGAAAAAGCTTCAGAAAGTATATTATACAGAAAAGGGGAGAGTGGATCTCCCTGTTTAATTCCTCTGGATGAAGCAAAGAAACCAGATGTTATGCCATTTATTAACACAGAAAAGTGGGCTGCAGCAATGTTATGCATGATACGTTGCACAAATTTACCATGAAAACCAAACTGAAGTAAGATGGAATTCATAAAAGGCCAAGAAACCCTGTCAAAAGCTTTTTGCATGTCTAATTTAATTATTAGATTTGAGATCTGAGACTTCCTAGACAGAATTTTGGTCATTTCATGCATTTGTATGACATTGTCAGATATATCTCTTCCTTTTATGAAGGCACTCTGTTCAGGTGAAATGAGTAATGTCATTAGAGGTCTAATCCTTTCCATTATCATTTTTGAGAAAACCTTATTGACAAAGTTGGAGAGACTGATTGGCCTGAAATCAGAAAAAGAGATTGGTATCTATCTTTTTGGTATTAAAGTCAGCCAAGTACTAGAGATAGCCTTGGGGATATTACCATTTGTTAGGAAGTCATTAGCTGCCTCTAAAAGATCGATTTTAATTGTATCCCAGAAATAGGTATAAAAAGCACCAGGGAATCCATCAGGGCCTGGTGCACTGGATTTATTAAGATCAAATACAGAGAAGTGAAGTTCCTGGATACTAAAAGGAGACAGTAAATTGAGATTATGCTGATCAGTGATGAATTTAGGGATTTCTTTTAAGAAATGCTGTATGTAAGTTCCCTGTTTATTAGGAGTGTCTTCATTTAGTAATTCTCTGTAAAATCTCACTCCCTCTTCCTTTATTAGGTGTGGTTCAGTTATCCAGTTACCACTGCCATCCTTGATTTTGTTAATTCTTGCTTTTACTCTCTTTTCCCTAATGGAGTGATGAAAATAGCTAGTATTAGCATCTCCATGTTTTAACCAATTAAGTCTAGCTTTTTGATGCAAGAAAATGTTTCTCTCCTTTTGTGCTCTCTGGAGTAAATCCTTAGCTTTAAGTAAATCTGCTAATACATTTTCATCTTGTGTTTGCTGGAAAGATATTTCCAATTCACTTACAGATTTTTCAGATAGCATCAAATTGTCATTGATATTAACAAATGTAGATCTGTTCCACTGCTTAATTTCCATTTTTAGCCTCTTCAGTTTAAAAACCAAATTATGCATTCCATATGAATTAGAGTCTAAATTCCAGTTAGAGGTTACTAGAGCCTTAAATTCTTCTCTGTTTATCCACATTTCTTGATACCTAAAAGGCCTAGGGACTTGTTCTTCAGCTGATTGAACTGATAAAAGCAGGGGGAAGTGATCCGAAGTCAGTCTATTTAAGACTTGAATAGAACTATTAGGAAAGAGTTCCAGCCATTCTAAGTTGGTAATTCCCCTATCTAGTCTTTGAAAAGTTAAGTCCTTACATTTTTCTCTGTATCTGTTATTGCACCAGGTGAAAGAATTGCCAACAGTAGGTATTTCATGAAGGTTCATATTATTAATAAACCCATTAAACTGTTTCATGCTTTTTTTAGGAGTGGATTTCCTGCCCTTATACTCAGCAACTGATGAAACAGTGTCGAAATCACCTATATAAATAGAGGGAATATTTTGTGGGGTTTGTAAATTAATCCATAAAGCCTCTCTGGTTTTTCTATTTACACTTGCATATATGAAAAAGCAGTTCCAGAATACAGAGGAGGCAATATCAGAGATTTGAACTTGTAAAAACTGATCAGATTCCTTTATATTAGTGATGCTAAAGACTTGATTCCATAAAATCCAAATCTTAGCATTCTGAGCAGGGAGTGAATATTTAAAACCTAATTCAAGTATTAAAGCATCTAATTTTTTATTGTCATGCCAAGGCTCTATTAAGCATAATAATTCAATGTTGTGCTTGGATTTTAAAACCTTTAGCCTGTCTAATGAAGTACCATAACCTCTAACGTTCCAGACAAGTATATTTCCTATTATGGTGTGTTTAATCATTTTAAAAAAGTAGTGGTTGCTTTTTGGGATGATCTGAGGTTTCTGGTTGTTAAAGCCCGGTTCTTGCTTTTGTTCCCTGATTTTCCAATAGATTTTTCCTCATTTTCCAATTTATCCAGTGTGGATATCTCATCTGAGTTTGTAACCCTATCCAAAAAAGTATGTTCAGCATTTAATAACAGGTCTGATGTTACATGGTCACTAACCTGTTCAGATGCCTGTTCATTATTACCTGCTGGAGGTTGAATGGCTGGAGTTCTTTCCAAGTCGGGGGAAGCAGGTTGGGGTTGCTCTGTAGGAGACTCCCTGGCTGTGGTGGAGATTAAGATTCCCTCAGAAATGGTGTGCAGATTTGCTTCCTGAGATTCTAGTGATTCATGGAAGATATCAGCAGGTTCATCTGCCTGATCATCCTGTAAGTCACCCAAAGATTTGAAAGCATTCGATATGGAGATCATATTATTTCCTGTTAAGTCTTCCATTATGGGGGTCAGGTTAGGTTGTTGGCTCTTTTTTCTCCAAAAACTTGTGGTTATTGGTTTGGATATGTCATCTAGAGAATAAAAAGGTGAAGTTCTCTTCCTGTGACTAAAAGTAAAATTATTCAAGGTAATTCCTTGTGTAGTTCCTAGATTCAGTTTTTGACCTTGTACTTCCCTTTCCTTTTGAGTGACAGTTAGTGATGAAGATCCCTCTACATGAATTGTGTCTTTTGGTGGAGGATCGATGTTCTTTTGATCACCTATTACAGGTTTGTTTAGATTTTTCTTTTTTAGCTCTGGGTGTAGAAAGTTACACTTTGTGTGACTGTGACCAATGATCTTACAATGTGTGCAGTAGGATGGTAAGTCATCATATTCGATTGGATATTCTGCAACCTTGTTTCCTATTCCTACCACTATAGAGGATGGTAGCTGGGATAGTAGATCAATCTCCACACAAACCTTAATGGCTGAGGGACGAGTTAAGGCACTAGTGGCAGCATCCATCTTAAGGTATCTACCAATTTGGCTGCTAATTCCAATGATTGCAGAAGTATTATAGAAATGAATTGGCAATTTGTGTACCGTAACCCAAGCTGGAACAATGGACGATTCCGCCACTGGTGAGAAATCAGGGGACCACTTTTGGACCTTTATGGCAGCACCGTGAATCATCCACTGCCCTTTCATCCAGCAGCGTTGGTAGTCCTCGCTTTCCTGAAAACGAATAAGTACATGTCTATAGTCAATCGAGCCAAGTTGAAATTTGGATTTGAATCCAATTGATTTAAAAGCTGATAGCAGGGATTCCATTGGGGGTTTTCCACGGTTAAATTTCCCCACGAGCGCATTCTGATAGTGAGATGCAAGAATTTCCCCTTCCTCCGGGGGAAGGATGAAGGCAATTTTGCCCTTAAATTCAGTAATTGGGTGGAGATTTGGTGTGTCTGGGAGGGAGGAGAGAAGTGGAGAGGGCTTGGAGTTGAGAGCTTGCAGAAAGCTTCTGTCGTTGATGAACTCAGGGGATGGGTTTGACATCGGAGCCGCCATGGACGGCGGCCGGAGGGGCGGAGAAGACCGTTATCAGAGCACTGAGGTGAAGACCGTTATCAGTGTGTGAATCGCACATAAAATCGCACATAAAATCGCACATATGAACAGTAAACGAGAGCAATAACGAGAGCAACAAGTCAGGGAAGGTCTTAAAAAAACCTATAATCAAAATGCTCATTTTTCACATACGAAGCAGCATTTCTCTTGCGGGTTGCAGACCCTTCTTTGCTGCTTACAGCGAACACTTTTTGGCCCAACTTTAAATGCTGAAATCAGCCTTTAATTCCTCTCTTCATTCACTTCTTCCCCAAACTCGAAAATACTCATCCAAAACCCTAGGGAGCATTTATTCTTCATATTTTACTCTATGTTTACCATTGATTCTTGCTATTTTATTGTGGGTTTTCATAATATTGACTAAATACACTCTTGAAGCAATTGGTAATCATTTCTAGTATGAATTTGTCAGATTTCGTTTATCTTATTTTTTGCTTTGATTATCAAGTATTTTTGGTGCTTTCTTGTGTGATTAACGCATGATTTATTCTAGGACGATCAACTAGTTCATCATTATGGGTTGATTCTTTGCTAGATTTTTGGTCGAAGTCAGAAGACTTTGATTTTTTGCCAATGTGATTGTTGTTGGTCAATGTTAAGTTATAATTAGAAGCGATAACTAATTATGATTGTTGATTGATGGAATTGCTTAGACTTAGGATGAATTTGAATGTGTTCGACTAATTATCAATGTAGCCCACTAATAACGATTAGAATAAAGATCGATCTTTGTAGTCGTTATTAATATATATACTTGTGCTATCTATATGTTTCTCGCTTGTAGGATATTGTGGTAGTCATGTTGGGTCTCCGTGTGTATTGCTATCCTCGGAGAAGTCTATGACGCCGATCGTCTAGAGTGACCCAAGGGTAAGGGCTATTGTGTGGCGCTGATTGCTCACTCTAACTATAACCGAAGAGAGGTGAGAAATATCAACACTCGAAAGGAATGGATAAGTTCTCTACAATATATGATTAATGCATAAAAATAGGATAATTAATCTATGATTAAAGGATGACTAGAAATGTAAACCAATTGTGCCCAAGACTCGTTATAATCTTAGTTACGTTATTTCTGCTATTTGTGATCGTATACACATCGCTCTTTTTAATAGTTTGTTAATCTAGTTGCTTAGAGTAGTCGTGTTTTTCAAAACCAACCCCTCTTGTTACCACACACTTAGAGGGACTTCTTCGTGTGTTGTTAACTACGTTTAACACTCGATAAAATCCCCTTTTCCTCGTGGACGACCCCATCTTACCAATAGTTACTATTTAGTAGTTAGCCATAATTTGGGCTTAAAGAGAAATATATCTCATTGTATTGTATTGTAGTGTGAATATGCTCTACTTTGATATGTTTTGTTTGAAAAAATGAAAATGAAAAAAAGAATTTCCGCTAAGTTGAAAACCTGAGAGAGCTACTTAGGCAAAAGTGGGAGACCTACATAGGTTAAAAACTCGAAAGGGAAACCTATGAAAAAATGAGAGGCCAAATGGTGTCGAAAAAGGTGAGGGTGAGCATTGAAAAAAATTTATGAAGCTATATTGAAAACCTGAGAGGGCTCCCAGGAAAAATGAGAGAAAATGAAAGTTTTTACGCTTCTCTTGATTTGTCTATTTGGTGGCTTCTTTGGTAGAGTAAGCTAGTTTTGCACCTGTATTTTATACCTCACCTTTGATTGGTATGATGGTGGTTTAGATTATCTTAAACTTTGGGATGTGAGAGTGTGAGAGATTCTCATGTCTTGGGGGTTAGGGTAGTTTAGGAATATGATGTTGGATGTTTTGAAAAAACTTTTGCATGCTAGTTTGTGCTTAGATCTTTGTTTGTTCTTGTTTACTCGAGGACGAGTAAATGTTTAAGTGTGGGGAGATTTTCATAAGACGTCAAATGCATGTATATTCCAAAGCATATAACATCTCTTTTGTCATCTTTTTGTTGGAAGATTTCTAGATTTAGGTAGGTTTACATCATAAGGGTTTAGATGACCGTTTTCGGTTTTCATATCTAAATCCTTCATTTTGTAACCTATTTATAGTCTAATGGATTTTTGGTCCTTATGTGCGTTTAGATTCCTTTTTGTAAGCTCAATTTGTAGATTGCTCGTAAGCACTTCAGATTGGTTTAGTGAAGGCCATTTACAAGGATGGTAGAAAATTGAAGGCCATGAGTTAAAACGTGGTATAAGATATAAGGGTTGAAAAAGGAAGACAAAGAAGCATATGAATTGTAACCAGGAAGTTTGGACCAAGTTCTTAAAACGATCTGAGAAGAATCAACCTACAAGGGTGGTGCCATTAGATTCTTCTTCTCGAGCACTATAAAATTGACTACAAGAACTCCCAAAATGGATCAGTGGTTCATCCATAGCAATACAAATAAGAAGAGGACTACAACACCATTGCGGGCCGCAACCCCACATTGCGGCCCGCAACCAAAATGCTCATTTTTCACATACGGAGCAACCTTTCTCTTGCGGGCTGCAGCCCCTTCCTTGCGGCCCATAGCGAACACTTTTTGTCCCAACTTTAAAAGCTGAAATCAGCTTTTAATTCCTCTCTATACTCACTTCTTCCCGAAACTCGAAAATACTCTTCCAATACCCTAGGGAGCATTTATTCTTCATATTTTACTCTATGTTTACCATTGATTCTTGCTATTTTGTTGTGGGCTTTCATAATCTAGACTAAATACACTCTTAGGAGCAATTGGTAAGCATTTCTGATATGAATTTGTGAGATTTGGTTTATCCTATTTTGTGCTTTGATTATCAAGTTTGTTTGGTGCTTTTTGGTGTGATTAACGCATGATTTATGCTAGGATGATCAACTAGTTGATAATTATGGGTCGATTCTTTGCTAGGTTTTTGGTCAAACCTGGAAGACTTTGACTTTTTTTTCAATATGATTGTTGTTGGTCAATGCTAAGTTATAATTAGGAGTGACAACTAATTATGATTGTTGATTGATGAAATTGCTTAGACTTAGGTTGAAATTTAATGGGTTCAACTAATTATCAATGTAACCCACTAATAACGATTAGTATGAAGACTGATCCTCGTAGTCGTTATTAGTAGATATATTTGTACTATCTATGTGTTTCTTGCTTGTAGGATATTGTGGTAGTTGTGTTGGGTCTCTGTGTGTATTTCTATCCTTGGAGAAGTCTATGATGCCGATCGTCTAGAGTGACCCAAGGGTAAGGGATATTGTGTGATGCCGATCACTCACTCTAACTATAACCGATGAGAGGTGAGAAATATCAACACTCAAAAGGTGTGGATAAGTTCTCCACAATATGTGATTAATGCATAAAAATAGGATTATTAATCTATGATCAAAGGATGACTAGAAATGTAAACCAATTGCGCCCAAAAGTCGTTATAATCTTAGTTACGTTATTTGTGTTATTTGTGATTGTATGTACATCGCTCTTTTTAATAGTTTGTTAATATAGTTGCTTAAAGTAGTGGTGTTTTCCAAAACCATCCCCCCTTTTGTTACCACACACTTAGAGGGACTTCTTCGTGTGTTTTTAACTACGCTTAACACTCGATAAAACCCCATTTTCCTTGTGGTCGACCCCGTCTTACCAATAGCTACTATTTAGTAGTTAGCTATAATTTGGGCTTATAAATACTATCTTTGAGATGTATGGCGATGACTTCCCATGCACACGACGACGAATGTAGGTTCACAGTGATGCACGACTAATTCCCTAACCTCACCCCTCTTTGAAATCGAACTTGCACATCTAATGCCCAAATATTTCTTTCAATTAGCACTAGAACCCATCCCCACTCTAATCACAGATATGTTGTGGCTAGCTGTAGCCACATCAACCTTGTGGCTGCCCCAATGGGGGTCGCTCAAATTGTTTAAATCTATAAGGATTTTACTTGCGGTAGCTGCATACTAGGACTATGAAATCTTGCAAATGGATGTTATGACAACGTTTCTTAATGGATATATACCAGAAGAGGTGTATATGATACAACCTGAGGGTTTGAGTTCTAATGACTCAAACCAAGCGTTCAAGTTACAAAAGTATATTTATGGACTTAAGCAAACTTCTAGAAGCTGGAATCTTCGCTTTGAGGAGATAATCAAAAAGTTTAGTTTTATAAAAAATGAAGATGAGCCTTGTGCATACAAAAAGATAAATGACAGTATTGTAGTATTTCTCCTTTTGCATGTGGATGACATACTGCTAATGGGAAATGACACACATACCCTTAAATCAGTTAAGGAATAGCTAAACTAAAACTTATGCAACTTACATTTTGGGAATAAATATTTAGCGAGATAGAGATAGTAAGTTGTTTTTCCTTTCATAATCAACACGCATAGATAAAGTTCTAAATAAGTTCAGAATGGATCAATGTAAAAAGGGTTGTGTTCCCATGTGTCATGGAATCAATCTCTCTAAAAAGATGAGTCTTGAAACAAATGTTAAGAGACTCAAAATGAAAGATGTACCATATACTTCCTCTATAGGATCCATAATGTATGTCAGGTTATGCACGAGTCCCAACACCTCCTATGCTCTAACTGTTATTAGTAGATACCAGTCTAATCCTGGTGAGAGTCACTGGACAACTGCTAAAAATATTCTTAAGTACCTGAGAAGAACTAAAGATGCATTTTTTATTTATGGAGAAGTTGGGTTAGTATTATATGGATATATTGATGCTATTTCTAATTGTATAGGTTATTTCTTATTTCAATCTGGATTTGTTTTTACCTTTAACAATGAAGTTGTTAGCTGGAAAAGTTTCAAACAAAGTACTATTGCTGATTCTTCAACAGAAGCAGAATACATTGTTGCTTCGAAAACTGCCAAGGAAACTGTTTGGATGAAGAAGTTCATTTCTGAACTTGAAGTGGTTTCCTCTACTACTGATCCCATAACCTTATATTGTGACAATAATGGGGCAATTAAACAAGTAAGGGAACCTAGGTCACACCAAAGATCCAATCATGCTCCGAGAGGCTATCATTTAATTAGATAAATCATTGGTAGAGATGAAATTAAGATAGAAAAGACTCCTAGTGAGGATAACAGTTGATCCCTTGACTAAGTAATTATCTCATAAAGTACACGAGAGTCATGCTAGTTCATATGGTTTAAGATACACGAGCGATTGAGTTTATATTTGATGTAATGAACTATATGTTTATGCATTTACCAATACGGAAGTTTCATTAATTTAATTGTAAAATTTTCTTCTACTATAATAGTAAAGTCCTGAGAATAATTCTTTTTATTCTTAAAGTTCCTAAGTCATAGTATTAACAATAGTAAGGGCATTTTTAATACGGATAAACTAGCTTGTATCGTTATACATGAGTGAATTATTGGAGAATAGTTTATTGGAATGAGCCGTCTAGAGATTTCTATAGGTTTAGACTTTGTAGTGCCAATAGAAAAACACTATATGACAGTAGTGTCAATTAATCATTAGACTTGATATTATAAAGAGTATATTTTGTGTGGCAAGTTGTGCTCTAACCCTAACTCCTCGCACGGTTGGTGTTGGGTACTACGAGGAGCATATATTGATATTTTATAATTAAAATTGGATTCGCCACTTTCTGTGGAGAGTATATCCTGGATATGACCACTTGTTGGAATATCAACTCATAATGTTTGCAAACGATCTTATAAAGTTAGAAAGGTTCTAATTTTAATAAGAGCGAGTTGAATTCAGGAATAAGAAATTATTAGTACGTTAAAGAGTTGGCACAATAACTTTACTCATGTACTAATCTAGTATATAGTGTGGTGAAATAATATTTATTACATGGAATTTGGTTCATCGATAGGCGAAGTCAATCATTTGACATATTTCTAAACCTTAGGTGATCATGAGGCCTTGCTAGAGGTCTCTTGATCTATGAATATATAATGATAAATTAAGTTGTTAGTTTAATCAGTTTTAGAAATACCACTGTTAGAGGTAATGATTAGATTAGATTAGATTTATGTTTATCTTAATGACTAGGCTAGAGTTATTTTAGTCATAGTATATCTCTTGTACTCTATTTATTCCATTTAGTAATATCATAATCATTACGGGAAAACATTCTATAATGGTATTAGAGCAAGTATGATCCTAGACCTAATTTTTTACCCCTCTTTTTTTTTCTTTTCTTTTTTTTTCTTTCTTCTGCCCATCACTCCGGCCCGCTCTAGTCAACTTTTGGCATAATTCTGGTTAACTTTCCGGCATTATTCCGGTCAACTTCAGTCATTATCCCGACCATTATTTTTCCTAGTGTTCTTCGCCAATCTCCGATCTGCCCTCAAGTCAGTGGCGAGCTTTCCAATTTGCTTCCATCGGCATCCTTAGCGACGGCTCTCCAGTCTATTCCATCAGCCTTTCCCCGGTAGTGCTTCCATTGGCCAGACACAGCGATGGATGGGGATCTCCGGTAGTCTCTCAACAGGTCTTTGGCTGCTCTTTCTAGCCGTTGACCATAATTCTCCGGCGTTTGGTTCTCCAGACAGTTCAAAAAGAAAATTGGCGTGTTCTATCCCTTCCAATCTCAAGTTCCAGCGGCAAGAAGATCTCTGGAAATTTAGATCAGTGTGTCAGATTTACGCCCGACCATTCTCCAACGACAGTCTTTCAGCGCATCTATTTCGCGCGCTCATCTCCACTCGCGCTCAGCTCCACTCGCGCGTAGCATCACGTGCCCTTCAGCCTTCACGAGATCTTTGCTTCTTTTTCAACTTCACCGAGTGTCCATTATGTCTTTGTTGCAAATTGGTTTTCATACTTTGCACTATGACCCTTTTTGTTGGAATAAGCATCGTGGATCCAAGTGGATTGTAGATTCTGGAGCCACAAAACACATGGCATCTTCTCCTGCTGTTGTTGATCATGTGACACCTTATGATGGTTCTTCTCGCGTCTATGTTGGTAATGGTTCCCAATTTCATATTACTCATATTGGTGATTCTCAGATTCTAAATCTTTGTCTCTTTATGATGTGCTTATTGTGCTGGATATCACTAAAAATTTGCTTTTGATTAGCAAATTAACACAGGATTTAAATGTTGTTGTCTTCTTTGAGGATCGCTCATTTATTATTTGAAATAAAATAACTAGTGAAACTTTGGGTCATGGTCATAGTGAAAATGGACTCTATGTTTTAAACTATGGTGCATCTGCTTTGTTTTCTACCGTGGAATAAAAAAGTTGCTTGCGTCTTTTGAAATCTGGCATGCTAGACTTGGTCATATTCTGCATTTTGTTATTTTGGGTTTGCAATCTTCTAGATGTTTATCAGTCTCATCGGTTTTGACTAAAACTACTCTTTGTGAGGCTTGTGAAAAGGCTAAAGGGAAGCATTTATCTTTTTATACGAATGATAAATGGGATGCTAGGGTACTTGATCTAGTTCATTGTGACTTATTGGGGCCCTCTCACATTTTATCTGTTGATGGTTTCTCCTATTATGCTATTTTCCTTGATGAATATTCCATAATCTCGTGGTTTTACCCACTGTGCCGCAAATCTGATTTTTGGGATGTTATCACCAGTTTTAGGCTTTTGTGGAGAACCATTTCTTTTCTACCATTAAGGTGTTTCAGAGTGATGGAGAGACTGAGTTTGTAAATGGTCGCTTATGCTCTCATTTTAAGACAAAGAGCATTCATCATCAGATTTCTTACCCATATACTCCTGAGCAGAACGGTCAGGCTGAGCACAAGCAGCACCACATTGGTGAGATGGGCTTGTCTATGTTATACCACCCTCATGTCCCTCTCTCCCACTGGCCTAATGCCTTTGTTGCAAGCACTTATACCATAAATCGATTGCCCACACCCATTCTTGGAGGACGATTACCATATGAAGTTATTAATGGCTAGATTCCCGGATACAATAATTTTCATGCTTTTGATTGTCCGGTCTTCCCCTTTGTTTTCCCTTTTGCCGATCACAAGATGTCTCCCTGCAGTATTCCTTGTGTGTTTACTGGTTACAGTTTGCAGTTAAAGGTTTTCGGTGCCTAGTTTGTACTACTAGCAGAATTTATGTCACTCGACATGCCTGTTTTGACAAAATGTACTTTCCATTCGCCCCATCCATTCTTTCGGCGATCAGTTCTCCACCCTTAGTGTTAGATATTTTTGTCTTTCTTGATTCTGATTCTGATTCTGATTCGGCACCTCATATGCCTAAAGTTTCTCCAGTGCCGACTATATCTCCTTCGGCCCCTTACTCCATTTGTGCCACTGATCTGCCACCAGTACCCCGGTAGGTGCCTGCTGACTCTCCACCGATTAGTCCACCGACTCAGTCTCCGCCCAACTCAACTGCTTCTTCACCAGTCTCCTCAGTCGGTTCCAATCCTCTGGCTTCTCCCCTTCAGGCTCGTACTCATTGCATGGCCACTCAATCGATAACTGGAGTTATTCAGCGCAAGGATTATTCGAATATTGTCGCTCAAAGACTTATGGCTGCCCTGGTTGCTTAGTCTAAGCCCATTGATTATCGTACTGCTCTTCAGGATCCGGCTTGTGTTTATGCCATGCATAACGAGATGGCTGCTCTTCGTGGTCAGCGCACTTGGGATTTGGTACCTCGCTCTTTGGACGCTAACATTGTTGTCTCCAAATGGGTTTATCAACTGAAGTATTGGCCATATTCCACTATTAAGTGTCATAAAGCTACACTTGTGGCGCAAGGTTTCTCACAGATTTCGGGTTCTAACTTCGACTACACTTTCAGTCCTGTGGTCAAAGCCTCCATTGTTCGGACAATTCTTGTCATCGCAACGATGCGTTCTTGGCTGCTTCATTAGCTGGATGTCAAGAACCTTTTTCTTAATGGCATCCTCGATGCTCTAGTCTATATGAAGCAACCTGTTGGATACAATGACCCTGTTCACCCAGATTGTGTTTGTCGCTTGCGGAAGGCCATTTATGGACTTAAGCAAGATCCTTGGGCATGGTTTCAGCGCTTCAACACTTATTTGACTCATCTTGATTTTTAGTTCAGCTCAGCCGATACCTCTTTGTTAGTTCTCGCGAGGATCATTGTTACTGTATCTCCTGGTATATGTCGATGGCATCATTCTTATAGGGAAAGATTCATCTTTTCTTTGGCAGTTCATTGATCGGACACATTGGGAGTTTACGATTAGGGACCTAAGCTCTTTTCACTACTCTCT
Source organism: Rubia yunnanensis (assembly GCA_037428765.1). Taxonomy (NCBI): domain Eukaryota; kingdom Viridiplantae; phylum Streptophyta; class Magnoliopsida; order Gentianales; family Rubiaceae; genus Rubia; species Rubia yunnanensis. The sequence goes on along the minus strand of CM075066.1, from coordinate 69,379,390 downwards.
TGGCCTGGAAGTTTAACCTACTTCATCAGGTTTACTTCTTGGTCAAGCAAAGTATGCTTGGGATATTCTCACTCGTGCAGGGATGTCTGATGCTGCACCAGTCTCTACACCATTTGTGCTAGGTTCTCAATTGCATAGTTCAACCTGTTCACTATTTTGGAATCTGAATTTGTATCGTTCTCTATTTGGGCTCTTCAGTACCTAACCATCACTCGTCTTGATTTGGCCTGCTCGGTCAACAGTGTCAGCCAGTATCTTCATGATCTTAGAGACGATTATTTTGCTGCTGTTACTCAGATTCTGCAGTATAATTGGGGCACTCTGCATTTAGGTCATACTTTTTGGTTTGCCAATTCTCCAGAGGTGTTGGGGGTACTCTGATGCTGATTGGGCTCGCTATTTAGAGACTCATCGATCCACTTATGGATATGCTATTTTTCTTGGTGGGAACCTTGTTTCATGGAGTACAAAGAGACAACCCATAGTTTCTCTTTCCAACACTGAGTTTGAGTGTCATGCTCTTGCCAACACTGCTTCAGAGGTTGTTTGGCTTACTCATTTGCTCCGAGATCTCCAATTTCCACTGTCTGGTTCTCCGGTGCTATTATGTGACAATAGTAGTGCCATCTTCTTGGCTCAGAATTCAGTTGCTCACAAATGGGCAAAGCACATCGACATCAACTATCACTTTCTACAAGAGTTGGTTGCTTCTAACAAGCTGCGAATTGCTCATATTCCTACTTCTCTTCAGATTGGGGACATATTCACTAAAGGTCTCTCTCGTCTGTTGTTTGAGTTCTTCAGATCCAAGCTTTACGTCGGCGAGCATCCTACGCTTCGCTTGGGGGGGATGGGGTGTTAGAATAAGTCAATGTGATGATAGATTAGATTAGATTTATGTTTATCTTGATGACTAGGCTAGAATTATTTTAGTCATAGTCTATCTCTTGTACTCTATTTATTCCATTCAGTAATATCATAATCATTACGGGAAAACATTTTATCAACCACAACTAAATATTGTCTTTAGTTGGATTTTGGACTAATGCCAATATAATTTCTAATTAAATTATTTAATACTAAGTATTTAGGAACCTAAAGGGTCACGCACAATAGAACTAATTATTGGGGGTAATTAAGGCTAATTGGTAATTATTTATTTATGGACTATTTGATAGTGAAAATTAAAATGGATGGAATTTTATATATGGTAAGAGTTACCATTCCTTACAATCAGTAGTAATAATGTTGATTACAATATTACATCAATAAGAATTAATGCACGATTAATTTCGTAATAATGTTATATCAATACTAATTGAAATAAATTCAAATTTAGAGTTAATACTAGCATACAGTACGACATGAATATGGTATTAACTCTCTTTCCACTGCCTCTATAAATTGGCATCGGTTAGGTTCACACAATACAACATCAGAAAGATAGAAATAATTTCTTATGCATGTGTTAAATAGTGAGTTTGTGTGGATACCATCAGAGGCCGCACTTTTTGTGCGACTTATGATCGAATCAATTTGTCAAAACATCACTACCGTTTCAACAGGAGAAATGAAGAAGCAACAACCGAATCTCATCTTTTTGTGCGGGTTTATTTTTCCCTCGGTGCCTCACATGAATGATATGTAAGTGGATTGAAAAAGTTGAAACGAGAATATGTGCAAAATCTCGTTTCAATTCATATGGGTAAACTTACGGTCAGCCCGCAATCTCAACTCGTCCGACCCATATTTTTCAAATGCCCTTTGACCCATTACCCATTTAACTGACCACCCATTTTACTTATACTCACCCGGGTTTGAAAATAAAAGACCCACTTGAACCACGGGTTATAGGTCTATTTTGCCACCCCTATTCTCTGGGATAATGATTTTTGCATTTCAAGATAGATAGTCAAAATAAAATTTTCTGTTATATCATCATGATAGAATGCATGAAAACTGTTCGAAAAGACTTTATTTTACTCCCTATGGTGATATAAACTCTTTTAATTCTTCCGCATTTTGGCTGTCTTTTTTCCTGTTTTTCTAATGGTTGTGAGATAAAATAGAAACTGAGGTTTCTCCGGAATCAAGAGGGTTGTAAATGGGAGGAGACTCAGGTTTGAATGCAGATGGGCTGTTAGTAATAATTACGGAAATCCGTTTCTCAGGAGTGCTATTGAATCTCACTACCCTAGCAATTTATCAATATCTCTTTTGCTCACCAATTCTTCCTTTACTGTAGAAAATTTGGACACTTAAGCTTTGAGGAGTTTCCATTGGCCGAGAACCTTGAATATGATTCTGAACTACTCCCTCTGTTTCTTTAATAATGGCACATCACTTTTGGTGTTAGAATTTAGGAGATGCTAAATGAGTGGATGAAATTGAAAAGAAAAAGTAAAATAAGTGAATGTAATAACCTTAAAATTTTCATAAATAGAAAGTGTTAATATAAAAGAAACACCCCAAATTAGAAAGTGTGCCACTATTAAAGAAATGGAGGGAGTATAAATTTGGTAAAGGAGAATATTTGTATAACTGGGAATTAAAGAAGTATATTCATATTTTGTCAAGACAAATGCATTATTATTACTAGACAAACTTAATTACATCCTTTTTAGCTTTTTGAAATTCACCTAATCTCTTCAACCACATTCTCTATGCTGATTTTAGGTTTTAACTCACCATTAATGTTCTTCACTGCATTAGCAGAATCCAACCATATGCAAACTTGCGTCTCCTGCTTGATTAGAAGGTACTCCAGGCAGTGTAGTATGGCCAATAGCTCTCTTGGTAATGGAGAATATGCCACGACGATTTTATAAGACGAGTCTGTTGTAGCATCGTTGTTGGCACGAAAACAAGATCCTACCGAGATTTTATTTTCTTCCTTGAAAGCTGCAATTGTGGTATGGAAGATCATCTGGGATTCACCCTCATGTGCAGTTTCTGCTTGCTGGTTCAAGTGTGTTGAATTATTCATCCATTTAGAAGCCATGTCTGAAATACCATCAGAGATTTGGGAGTTTGTTTTTGTAGAAATTGAACAAATTCTTGGCTTTTTCCCAGAAAATTATCAGGTCTCTGAAATTCCGTTTCACCTGAATTCTAAACCTTTATACCAAATTGTTTAACAGTTTGGTGTTGGAACACCAAGATCAGTTTGGTGTTAAAAACAAAACGAAATACGCAGTGCACACACAACTTGGTTACGCAGTTCGGTGCAAATACACCTACGTCTACGGGGCCTTGCCCAGATCAGAAACCATTCACTAGAAAGCAGTCTTTAGTACAAGAAGCCTAACTTAAATACTAATCCATTGCTAACCTACAGAGTGAATGTTGTGAGCTCCCCTCACTGTCGATCCTACGTCGTTGAACCCTCACGATCAACACGTCTCCCTGGATCTCCTCCTCCCGGGGAATTAAGACTTCATTGTTTCTGATCTTCAGAACTTGGTCGGTTGTTTACGAACCTCCAAAACACCACGGCAGATCGCTCCAAAGCTCTCACGTAGAGATTGAATCTTGGTCGCGTCAATGATTGCGTTGTCTTCGTCTTCTTTTTATCCCATCGCAATCCTGCCTTTCATCAAACTCTTTCCTTGTCTAACTCTACCATAAATAGACTTCTAAACTAAGGAAAGATCTAATGCTAATCTGGTGTTTAAATGAACAATCCTGTTATCAATAGGACTTGTTCCATAAATAAACTACTTAACCAATTCCTAACTATTACAGGAATATTCGTTTACCAGAATTAGATGACCACAAAATCAATCATTTATCTTCACAATATTCTGATCAGATCGCACAATTATATCCCATAATACACTCCATAATTCGTGGACATCAACCATAATGCTGCTGGAATACTGCTGGATAGCAGTGGTGTTAAAACACCATATCACCAGAATTCACTCAGTGGTGTTAAAACACCAGATCACCAGTATTCACAATATGCCATACATAAGTCCAACTCCGGAGGACTTTACAATCTCCCCCTTGGCATATTGGTGAATTCATAGAACATCAGCACAAACACCATAGAACACCAGAAAACCAACTAGCATAAACAATATAGAACACCAGAATACCAGCTAGCACAAATATCCAATTATCCAGACCAAACATACATCATTCAAATCATTCAAAACACAAAATCTCTAATATCTCCCCCTGAATTCAGTAATATGACAAGAAAGCCAAGAAAACCAAGAAAAACCAAGAAAACCAATTAGGCCAAACTGTCATCTGATTCCTCTGAAGTACCAGCCTCAGACCCATCCTGAGTTGCTGCCAACAATGATTCTCTCTCAGCCTCCAAAGCTGCCAACTCCCCCTGAATCTTTGCAATAGTAGCCTGATGACGTCCAAGTAGTTCTTGACACACAGCTGCCCTCGCCTCAATTGCTCTCAGCCGAGCTGCTCCTTCATCCGAGCCAGTCGTCGCTGGAGGCGTCCAAGGTAGGTCCTTCACTATACAACCACTCAATGTTCTGAGGGTCGGCCGTAAAGCTTGGGTAGATATAACTTCATCGGACTCCCGTGCAACTGCTCCCCCTTTCCGCAGTACCATCGATATGACACAAGGATGGACTAAAGCTTCCTTCCTAGTCTTGCGGGCACAGTCCATAATGTCATTGAATACCAGCTTACCCAGATTGACTCGATGCCTTGCTCCCAGACTGTAAAGAAGAATCGCCATTTCTTTGGTAACAATCGTGTTGTTTACCGAAGGAATCCAGTTATGAACAGCCACCATATACAGACAGTAATACCTGGAGGTCAGGTTTGATGCTGGTATTTGTTGTCTCCCAGTCAGTGGCCAAGTACTATCCACTCCTCCTGTCAACTCAACTGCCACAGCATCGAAATTTTCTGGCATTTGGTGTTGAAACACCGACTGAGCATTCTTGAGATTGCCACGCTGCAAACATCTATTCACAGCCTCAGGGGAGAACTCAACCACAGCTCCACGTACATATACCCTATGAAACCAAGGGGAGTCTTCACTTTCACAGTCATCCTTCAGATTAGCGTAAAACTCCAACACCATCTGTTTATTGTACTCATCAAAGCACGTGGCAGCTTTCAGCACCTTAAGGTATTGTAAAAAGGCAGTGAATCCACATTCTCCGTATTTCTCGGCATCAGCCAGCCTCTCTGCCAGGATCCTTCTCCCACTGATGAACTCCAACTTTTCTAGGCTCGCATCATCATAAAATTCATTACAAATAGCTTTACGGACCTCTGGTGCAGGCAGAGTCTTGGTCTTCATTTGCTCAGCAGATTTCTTCAGCCGTTCTGCACGCAATTTCTTCAACTTCTCCCCAATAGGCTCATCACTATCTTCACTGTCAGCTGTACTCTTGGTTCTGAATCTCTTTGATCGTCGAACTCTCTTGGAGTCAGATGCCAATCTTTCTCTGGCAGTCTCAGACATCTGAGGTACAGATCTGTCTCCAGACTCAGGTGGTGTTTCAACACCAACCTCCTTCCTTTTCCTCTTGAGTCCCTGGACTGGACTTGTCTCGGGTGGTGTTCCAACACTGCTGTCAAGATCAGCAGGTGATTTCTCCTTCTCAATTATCTTCTCAGCTGGTGTTTGAACACCAGTATCAGCCTTATCAGCACCATTCACACTGTCCTCAGCAACAGTTCCATCAACCTCCTTCTCAGAATCTGATCCCAGAAATTCTGCCAGAGCCTCATCCAGCAAAGAGGCATCTTCTGGTTCATTCATCAGGGTTTCCTCTGTATCAACTCCTCCAACACATCCTGCTTCTTCCTCACTCTCACTAATCTCCACAACAGGAATAGGCAACCTTCTCAGTGATTCTTGAGTCTGAAACAGAGACTCATCAAAACACACTATCTCTGTGTCACCAGCCACAGTAAAATCAGTGGATTTAACCACTTTTATCCAGGGCTGCACGACTACATTATCCCCCAAATTCCTGATAATCGGCCTGTGCAGGGAGGCTATCCGTGTGTAAATTGTGAAGTACTGACCCTCTTCATCTCCTACTCTATAATATTCTCCGAAATCAACCCCAACCAATTTGGCATTATACTCACTAATCTCCCTAATCTCTCCTATTCCACCAGTTAATAACTCCTCAAGTTTAAATCCATTAACTTTGCCATGCAAACTTTTATATTTTCTAAGGTCCACATAATCTCTGTTCTGCACCATCCACTCAATAAACTCAAGAGCAGAGCAAAAGAAAATTCCATCGTAGACAAAGGAATGATCAAACCTAGCTTTCCGTCGTCTCTGATTGAGTCCATACCACGTGGCTAGCATCCGCACTCGGTCTCCACACATCTCGTCCAAATCTGCATCATCATCGAGCTCTTCAATTCTCGGATTCTCCGGTACCCGCACCTTGACGGAATCTCGGACCATCTTTTGGAACGTGGAGCTCACCATTGTCTACTAGGATTGATTTGGAATGCGCGAGTTTGTGGGATTTTGAAAAATTTCAATCTGAGAGGAGCTTGGTTCGAGAAGATGAACAGTCGAGAGTCTGTTTTTGTGTGGGAACCAATTTGTCACTTTCTCCTTTTCCCCCCTTTTTCCGAAACCCAAAAGACTTTATCTTTTTCCTTCCTTCTGAGTACAAACCTAGGCCCAATAATTTTTTGGCCCAGCTGATTTTTCTCCCTCTGAAGTCCTCGGTGTTTAAACACCACTTCACATATTTTTGATATTTTCGGTTTTTCTATTTTTTTATAGGAAAAACAAAGCAGTAAATGATACAACAGAATGGACAAATCAGGGTACCTTACATTCGACACACACCCAAGTGCTGTCTGAGTCCTTCAAACGTCTCTCCATCCAGAGGCTTTGTAAAGATATCAGCCAGTTGTTCTGCTGTTGGTACATACTGGACAGCGACTTCTCCTTTTTCAACCAGGTCTCTGATAAAATGATGTCGAATATCAATGTGCTTTGTTCTAGAGTGTTGCACAGGATTCCTGGAAATATCAATGGCGCTTTTATTATCACACAGAACTGTCAGACTCACATCATCGAAACCATAATCTCTCATCATCTGCTTTATCCATAACAGCTGCGCACAACAACTTCCGACAGCTAAATACTCTGCTTCAGCTGTGGACAAAGATATAGAATTCTGCTTTTTACTATACCAGCTGACCAGATTAGATCCAGCAAAGAAGCACCCTCCAGTGGTACTCTTACGATCATCAGCATTCCCAGCCCAGTCCGAATCACTGAAACCTACTAATTGTGAATCCTTGTTCCGAGAAAACCATACTCCATACTCCGCTGTTCCACTTATATACCGAATAATCCTTTTCACTGCTGACATATGTGATTCCTTTGGATCAGCTTGGTAGCGAGCACAAATACCAACACTTAAACAGATGTCTGGTCTGCTTGCAGTCAAGTACAACAGGCTGCCAATCATACTCCTGTATAATTTCTGATCAACACTTTGCCCCTGTTCATCCTTTATAAGCTTATCGGTGGTTACCATTGGGGTGCGTACTGCCTTTGCACTTGTAAGTCCGAATCTCTTGATCAAGTTTTCAGCATATTTCTGTTGATTGATAAACAGACCATTCTTCTCCTGAGTAACCTGCAATCCCAAAAAATATGACAATTTTCCTACCATGCTCATTTCGAACTCTTGAGTCATTAAGTCAACGAACTCCTTCACCAAGGCTGAATCGGTAGATCCAAACACAATGTCATCCGCATAGATCTGTGCAATTAGAATCTTTGACCCCTTGTGCAGCACGAACAGTGTACGGTCTACTCCCCCTCGACGATAGCCCTTTTGAATCAGAAAGGTTGTCAGTCGCTCATACCAAGCACGAGGTGCCTGCTTGAGTCCATACAACGCCTTATTCAACCTATAAACATGATCAGGAAACTGAGGGTCTTCAAACCCCTTAGGTTGCTCCACGTAAACTTCCTCTTTTACTATGCCATTCAGGAATGCACTCTTGACATCCATTTGATAAAGAGTAAAGTCTAGTATGCAGGACACGGCCAAAATTAGTCTGATGGACTCCAATCTGGCTACAGGGGCAAAAGTTTCATCGAAGTCAACCCCTTCTACTTGTGTGTACCCTTGAGCAACAAGGCGTGCTTTATTTCTGGTGACATTACCATCTGCATCAGATTTGTTTTTGAAAATCCACTTGGTACCGATCACATTTACATTAACAGGTCGTGGGGTAAGAAACCAAACATTGTTTCTCTCGAATTGCTGCAATTCTTCTTGCATCGCCGAGATCCAATATTCATCTAGCAAAGCCTCTTTGTAATTTCTTGGCTCAGTGAGTGAGATGAAACACGATAATCCTGCTAATTCTCTGTAATTGACACGGGGTTGATCCCTTAACTGCATATGTCTCGTTGGATTCTGGTCAGAATCAAGAATTCCAGATTCTGGAGTTTCAACACCGGTTGATGGTGCTGGTGTTCCAACACCAGTAGGAACGGCTGAATCAAGCGCATCACCTTCTCCAGCATTGTCGTCCTCTGAATCATCTATCACCACATTAATGGACTCCATGACTACCCCAGAACGTTGATTCAGTACTCGGTATGCTCGGCTGGTAGGAGAATAGCCCAAGAATATTCCAATGTCGCTCCTAGATTCAAATTTAGCTAAGGGTTCTCGATCCTTCAGAATGTAACACTTACTACCAAAGACATGGAAATACGACACATCTGGTTTCTTTCCTTTCCAGATCTCATATGGTGTCTTCTCGGTAAACGGACGCAGATATACTCGGTTGATGGTGTAGCATGCAGTGTGTACTGCCTCAGCCCAATATCTAGAATGAATTTTTTTCTCAGCCAACATTGCTCGTGCCATTTCCTGCAGTGTCCGATTCTTTCTTTCTACTATACCATTCTGCTGAGGGGTTATGGGGGCAGAGAACTCATGATGTATACCAAGCGTTTCACAGATGTCCCGAAATTTAGAGTTTTCGAATTCCTTTCCATGATCACTCCTGATGCGTGCAATTTGAACGGTTCCTTTTTCTACATGAAGCTTGTGCGCCAAGGTCTTGAATACATCAGCGGCCTCTAATTTTTCTTTGAGGAATGATACCCACGTATACCTCGAGAAGTCATCCACGCAAACAAACATATACTTCTTCCCTGCCACACTTGGTGTACTCACTGGCCCCATTAGGTCCATATGTAGAAGCTCCAAAAGTCTTGATGTTGAAACATCATGTACAGCATGGTGAGGAATACGAATTTGCTTTCCTTCCTTACAAGATCCACAAACAGTCTCCTTGATTTCACTGATTTCGGGAATACCTCTGACTGCATTTAGTCTGGAAATACGAGCCAAGGATTTATAATTTATGTGCCCCAATTTTCTGTGCCACAGTGTACTGACTTCCTTTTTCGAGCTCAAGCAGGTGACATCTTGATCGAGTAGATAACACTTATCCATTGATCTGGATCCAGTGAATACTCCAGACCCATGATTTACAATACACTTATCTTTGTCAAAGTACACTGTCATATCATTATCACATAAATGATTGATGCTCAATAGGTTAGCCTTCAGACCTTCCACTAGCAACACATCTTGGAACACTGGAAGCCCTTTGATTTCTAACTCCCCTTTGCCAATTATTCTGCTTCGTTTTCCATCACCGAATTTAACATGTCCACCAAATCCAGGTTTGAATTTTCGCAGAAATTCAGGAACTCCTGTCATGTGCCTTGAGCACGCACTGTCGAAGTACCACGAGGTTCCTGTATGTGCTCCAAAACATACAAAACTTGAAAGACAAATATCTTGAGACTTTCGAACCCATACCTGGCTTACTGGTCGAGTGATGCGATGTGATCTTTGAGTTGCATGTGTGTTCAAGGATCCGTTCCTGTATCCTCCAGTGTTGAATTGGTGCACGGTATTGTATCCTGGAATGGTGTTGAAATACCGATATGCTGGGTTGACAGACAGTGTCCTAAGTAATTTGAAGCACCTGTTTCTCACATGACCTTGAACTCCACAGTATCCGCATCTCCTGATTCTCTTGATGGGGCAATTCTCCTCAATTATTCTTGGAGCAGGTGCACCTTGATCTGCCTTATTTTTCAACGCATCAACTGATCTTTCATACCCAATTCCAAATTTGGTAGTTTGTCCCATTTTCAAACAATCTTCAAGCGTAGCTTTCCCTGTATTGAGACGTCTAATAGCCTGTTCTGCTGCCTCCGCTCGTTGAACTACTTCAGCAAATTCCTTTTTAAGTTTTTCAAGTTCTTCAATTGCATCTTTCTTTCCAAGTTCATTCACTCTAACTTTTTCACATAACCTCTTGTTCTCAACCTTGAGCTCTTTGTTTTCATCCGCCACTTTTAACCACATTTTATACATCTCCATACTTTCTTTGCGAATGTCATCATCTCTAATGCTTCTAGTCTCTTCATCTGAGCTATCACTTTCTTCTTCATTCAACACACCGCGATTTATCTCAAAAGACTCTTCCAATGACACGCCGAAAGCAACATGATTTGTATACTCTTCTCCATCCTTAATATCGTCTCCTCCGTCATCATCACTCCAGGTTATGGCATATGATTTCCCTTGCTTTTTAAGTGTATTGGCACACTCAGCTTGTATGTGTCCAAAGCCTTCACATTCTCTGCATTGGATTTTTCTGTTCAGATTTGGATTTACCGATTTGATCTTCGGTGTTTCAACACCAGTTGCCTGACCGAACCTGGGAGTGAAGTTGGCATTCGGATTTTTACTTCCACTTGACTTGTCCTGTGGCTTCCTGCCCATCTTCTTCATGAATCTGGAGAAGTTTCTGGTTATGTTAGCAATTTCATCGGAATCTTCATTATCTGTATTTTCATCTGCCTTCCCAGAAGTTGTGCTTGTAAAAGCCATCTCCTTCTTTCCGATTTTATTTTGCAGCATCTCCATCTCATAAGATTCCAGAGACCCCATGAGCTCATCAAGTGTCATCATCCCAATCCTTCAATTTTCATTGATTGCTGTGACCTTCATATTGAACCGTGGAGGTAATGCCCTCAACACCTTCCTTACAAGTTTTTGATCTTTGTACTTTTTACCAAACTGAAAAGCTTTGTTTGCAATATCTCGGACTCGTCCATTAAACTCGGAGATAGTCTCATCTTCCCGCATCTTCAATTCCTCAAATTTCGATGTATAGTATTGCAACTTTGAATCTCTGACTGAGCTTGTTCCCTCATGATACGTCTGTAACACATCCCATGCTTCCTTTGCAGTCTCACAATTTGAAATCATCTTAAATTGATCTTCATCTACTGCTGTGAAGATGGCATTCAATGCCTTTGAGTTGGAAATGTAAGCTCTATGCTCCTCAGTAGAATATTCAGAAAATGGTTTGATCGTTGATGAGCTCGATTCTTTAGTTTTGTCACTTGGAGGTGGAGTGTACTGATTCACTACATAGTTCCATGCTTGATCATCTAATGCTCCAATGAATACTTTCATACGTGCCTTCCAGTAGGCGTAATTGCCTTGTTCCAGCAACGGTGGTCGCGTGACAGAGGCCCCCTCCTTTGGTGCCATGGTGAAACCTGATCTCACTCTCCCTGTATAGGGGTTAGCAAGTGCCTTGCTCTGATACCAATTGAAATTCTGTTTCACCTGAATTCTAAACCTTTATACCAAGTTGTTTAACAGTTTGGTGTTGGAACACCAAGATCAGTTTGGTGTTAAAAACAAAATGAAATACGCAGTGCACACACAACTTGGTTACGCAGTTCGGTGCAAATACACCTACGTCTGCGGGGCCTTGCCCAGATCAGAAACCATTCACTAGAAAGCAGTCTTTAGTACAAGAAGCTTAACTTAAATACTAATCCATTGCTTACCTACAGAGTGAATGTTGTGAGCTCCCCTCACTGTCGATCCTACGTCGTTGAACCCTCATGATCAACACGTCTCCCTGGATCTCCTCCTCCCGAGGAATTAAGACTTCATTGTTTCTGATCTTCAGAACTTGGTCGGTTGTTTACGAACCTCCAAAACACCATGGCAGATCGCTCCAAAGCTCTCACGTAGAGATTGAATCTTGGTCGCGTCAATGATTGCGTTGTCTTCGTCTTCTTTTTATCCCATCGTAATCCTGCCTTTCATCAAACTCTTTCCTTGTCTAACTCTACCATAAATAGACTTCTAAACTAAGGAAAGATCTAATGCTAATCTGGTGTTTAAATGAACAATCCTGTTATCAATAGGACTTGTTCCATAAATAAACTACTTAACCAATTCCTAACTATTACAGGAATATTCGTTTACCAGAATTAGATGACCACAAAATCAATCATTTATCTTCACAATATTCTGATCAGATCGCACAATTATATCCCATAATACACTCCATAATTCGTGGACATCAACCATAATGCTGCTGGAATACTGCTGGATAGCAGTGGTGTTAAAACACCATATCACCAGAATTCACTCAGTGGTGTTAAAACACCAGATCACCAGTATTCACAATATGCCATACATAAGTCCAACTCCGGAGGACTTTACAGTCTCGATGGAGGTTTGGATGATGTTGCTCCCAAATTGTGGAGTTTCTGTACTTCAGATTTCCCAAGCAATGTAGAAAGATAAGTTAATGTCCTCTCTTGATAGAGCCCTGAGAATCCAATCACACAACCATTCTCTGAATGATCCCTCTACCGAGAAATCGAAACCTAATGTTCTACGGCCCCATGTTCTGGATCTTTTTTTTTTTTTAATACAAACCATCGTAAGATGGGGGGATTTTATTTGGCTCCCCGAACCTCCAAATTGGGCTTAAAACCCGTATAGTTTATCAGACAGTTAGAAACATGAGAGAATTTGAACAAAATATAGACAGATACATCGGCATAGGTATATGCCATCAAAAGAAGAAGCCTGTACAAAAAATCGAAAGGGAAGTGGAGAGTGGCTTTCCCTTCATGTATTCGAACCGGGAACAGGAGGAGCTCTTCTGTTTGTGTAAGCCTCCACACCCCAAGTGTCGACTTACACTCCAGCCTAGCCTAGCCAAACCCTGTGTTATGCCCTGATTCTTCTCCAAGAGTGGAGATTATCCATCAAAAGTTTCTCTCTCAGTTGTGGAAACTGTGTAAGATCAGTGAGTTGCCGTGATTCCCTCGTTTGCTGACCATACTTTGCTAAGAAATCAGCAGGGCCATTAATTTCTCTGTAGATGTGGGAAGCTCGGATGTTGTTCTGCTTCATCAGGTCTGCCACTTGTCTGGCCAAATGGAGACAGATCCACGGAGGCTCCAGGTTGCCATTTATGATGTTCACTGCCGGTTGACTGTCCATCTCCAGTGAGATATTGTAATAGCCATGTTCCTTTGCTAATTTGATGCCTTGAAGGGCTGCTTGGAGCTCCACCTGCAAAGGGGAACACCCGTGTGTTATATTATAAAAAGCCAACCTGAATCTGCCCCTATTATCTCTTATTAGACCCCCAACTGATGAGGAGTTTTGTATAAAGGATGCATCAACATTAAGCTTGAATCCAGCATCAGGGGGTTCCCATTTGATGGGGATAAGTCTTGTTAGGGGGGGTGGATTCAGAACAGAGATCAATCCTCGTTGGATCCATTTGCAATCAGAGGGATTGCCAGAGGCATGTGTTCTTACTATGGAGATTAGTCTACTGTTTGCCTTTACTTGATTCCAGATTTGTAAAGGGGTATTTTGAACACCCTGATAAAGTAACTGGCCCCTAGCTTTCCACAGTTCCCATAAAATTAGACATGGTAGAGAGGAGCACAGGAAAACATGAAGTTTTGGCAGATGTGATATACTCCAGTATGATGTTAATCTGTCCCACAAATTAACAAAATGAATCTGTGGTAGTTCTAGGATAGCATGCATTTGTTTCCATATTAGAGAGACATAAGGGCATGTGTTAAAAAAATGCTGCAATGTATCCTCATGCTGACAGAAAGGACATTTTGATACATTAGTAATCCCAAAATCTTTAAGCATATCATCCATGGGCATCAAATTATTAAGGATTCTCCAAATAAGGAAGGTAATCTTCACAGGTAAGTTTAGAGATTGTACCTTTGTCAGTGATGCTGATTCTCTATGCCTGTGTCTCAAGCTTTTATATGCACTTTGAATGGAAAACTTACCTTGCTGGTTTGGTGTCCATACCATGATGTCCTTGTCCTCAGTAAAATTGTGCTCCCTTTGCATCTTCTGTATCATATCTGCAGAAATGTATGGTGCCAAGAAAGCTAATATTGCTACCTTGTTAGTGTAAAATTCTCTAACTGTCAGGTTAGGATGCAAGGGTCTGGTTCCATCTATCTTATCTATCAGCATTCCATCACCCAGCCAGTTAGAATTCCAGAAACTGCATGTACCATTTCCCAAAATGATTCTAGTGTGGGATTCTGCAAATTCAGAGACTGACTTCACTCTCTTCCATACATCAGAAGTTCTGGATCTAAATTCACATTGAGCAAATAGATGGCACAATATTTCCACCTTTTCAAAACAGATTGTACATATAGGAGAATGGATTATTTCCCCGCTTCCTCTCTTTTGAAGTTGATCATTTGTTGGGGCTGCTTCCAAAATGACTCTCCAAGCCATGGATTTAAACCTTCAAGTTTTCTTGAATAGAAATACTGCTTGACTTGAAGATTGTGGATTTTTCAAAATTTCATAACTTCTTGCCTTCTATTATCCCACTGTAACTGTGTATTGTCTGGTGTTTGATATGTCTCATATGATATTGTCACTGAGTTTCTGGTTATTATGTTTGGGACTCTAATTTTTAGTATTTTGCTTTCCACATCTGGTGGGAAGATGGTGTTGACTAATTGATTTCCTCACTGACCTCAATTATCATATATGACACTCTTAAATTTTTTGAATTACCCATGAACTTGTGTGTCTTAGAGGGTTTAGTATTCTTGGAATCCATTGATCAGCAATGGGGACCTTCTCCCCTGTCTTGACTTGCCACTTTAGGTTCTCTTTCAATAACAACGCACCAAATCTTACTGATCTCCAACCCAATGAGATCTTAGACGCTGACTTAATTACCTTCAAACATGACTGAATATCTCTCTGTCATAAACCTACTGAAAATAGAATCGGGCTTATTAATAACTCTCCATGCTTTTTTAGCCAGTCTAGACCAATTCATTGACTCCAGTGATCTCAAACCCATCCCTCCTTGTTTCTTAGGGAGAGACAATGTTTCCCAGTTCTTCCAGTGTAAACTGCGCTAGTCCAAATTTTCACTCCAAGTGAATTGTCTAACCAAAGCATCCAAGTTTGTACATACATTCTTTGTAATCCTATAAATGGACATGGCATAGTTTGCTACTGACTGAAGCACTAATTTTGCCCGAGTAATCCTTCCATTGGTGGATATACCATCATTTCTTCATCTTTCCACTTTCCTCCTAATCTTGGTTACCTGATCGTCAAATAACCGAGCCAGGCCCGTCAAATGGGTTAATTGGATAAACCCGTTATCCAAACCCAATAGATCATTATCCAATGGGTCATTATCCAATTAACCCATTTATTAAATGGGTCATAATGGGTTGGGTTATAAATGGGTTGGGTCATTAAATGGATAACCCATTGGATAACCCATGAGATATTCATATGACCCAATGTGTTAAAATATATTATCCAATAAGTCATTATCCAATAAATAATTATATAATTAACCCAATAAGTTATCATTAAACATTTTCCATCAATTTGGGTTACAAGTTGTCATTATCCAATGAGATCAGTTATTAAATGCTCATTAGTTTTTGGGATTGAGCGGGATGAAAATAATTGTATTAATGAAAAATTTTGATCTCCATGAGTCTCAGATTATGTTAATTCAATAAGAACGTAACAAATACCCAATAAATATCCAAAATTACCCAATTAAATGCATGTGTAATATTTAACATAAATATTCACTATAATTCACAAATTATACAAATTATAATTCACAAATTATTCAATCTCAATCTCGTACAATATTTGAGTTCGTACAGTATTCGATCGTACAGTATTCGAACTCAATCTCGTACAGTATTCGAGTTCGTACGAAATTCGCACTCAATCTCGTACAGTATTCGGGTTCGTACAAAATTCTCACTCAATCTCGTACAGTATTCGAGTTCGTACAATATTCGAGTTCAATCTCGTACAGTATTCGAGTTCATACAGTATTCGAGTTCAATCTCGTACAGTATTCGAGTTCATACAGTATTCGAGCTCAATCTCGTACAGTATTTGAGTTCATACAGTATTCGAGCTTAATCTCGTACAGTATTCAAGTTCATAGAGTATTTGAGTTCGTACAGTATTTGAGCTCAATCTCGTACAGTATTCGAGCTCAATCTCGTACAGTATTCAAGCTCAATCTCGTACAGTATTCGAGTTCATACAGTATTCGAGCTCAATCTCGTACAGTATTCGAGCTCAATCTCGTACAATATTCGAGTTCATACAGTATTCGAGCTCAATCTCGTACAGTATTCAAGTTCATACAGTATTCAAGCTCAATCTCGCACAGTATTCGAGTTCGTACAGTATTCGAGTTCAATCTCGTACAGTATTCGAGTTTGTACAATATTCGAGTTCAATCTCGTACAGTATTTGAGCTCAATCTCGTACAGTATTCGAGTTTGTACAATATTCGAGTTCAATCTCGTACAATATTTGAGTTCGTACAATATTCGACTTCGTACAGTATTTGAGCTCGAGCTCGATCCCAAGTAATATTGTTCGTTAGTTTCGTCGAGTTTACAAAGCCAACATATTATATATTTTTTTATTTTTATTAAATATAATATAATATAATGTACATAATATTATATTACATAATATAATATTATGAACTCGAATATGAACAAAACGCAGACCGATTGATGAACAAAACGCAGACTGATTGATGAACAAAATGCGGACTGATGAAACAAAACGCAGTCTGGAAAGTGAGAACTGAGAACTGAGAAAGAACGCGGACTTGATAGGTAATTCACGTTTCACCCAAATAAATGACATATACCCAATTGGTCATTTAGTTCGACCAAATGGATAATTAGTATAGACCCAATGGATAATTAGTATAGACCCAATGGATAATTAGTATAGACCCAATGGATAATTAGTATAGACCCAATGGATAATTCAGTATATACTCAATGGATAATTCATTATATACTCAATGGATAATTGGTGTTTTCAACCATTTAAACTTTAAATGGGTAAGCCACGTAACATTTTACTTGGAGTGAAAAATTACGATTAACCGTAATCATTCTTTGATGTAGGGTGAATCGTGTACAAAACTACAAAAAAAAGAAATATTTATTCGAGTGGCCAAATGTGGGAATTTCATTTATTATTTTCTTATGTTCAATAAAAAATATATTTTTAAAAATCTTCATATTTCGAGATTTTTCAAATTTAGTAAAAGTTTCTTAAATACTACTTCTACTTCTTTCGTCAAGATCATTTATCAAATTTTAATTGGTTCAAATTAAAATTGATTAAAACATGAACCGAAATCGATAAATATGATGAATCGAGAATTTGATCGTTTCTAAGTTGATTATATGTGTTAGGGAAAAATTAAATTATTCGTAATCAAATTTGTGAAAATTTTGTTATCTTATGATATGAAATTATCCACGGGTCACCCGTTATCCAACCCAACTCGACCCACCCAAAATTATCCAACGGATAACCAATTATCCAACCCAATTAAACCCAATAACTACAACCCAATTATATCCATTAACCCAATGGGTTATTATCCAATAAGTCTTATCCAATAAGTGAAATTAGTATATGGGTAACGGTTATCCAACGGATGACCCAACCCGTTTGATGGGCCTACCGAGCCTCCCTCTTAGGAGTTAAAATGCCTAATCCTAGATATTTATCTGGTAAGCCTTGCCCGTGAATATTCAGTGCATAGGAAATTCAGTGCTTCCACTATCATAGGGTGTTTGAACGGAAGAAGAAAGATGACTTTTCAAAACTTACTCTTTGCCCTAAATACTTTCATAAGCCCTAAATACTTTCATAAGCCCTAAATACTTTCATAAGAGTCAAGCCTTTGACCTAGTATACTGACATTATGTTGATTATTTTCAATGAATATGAGTCAGTTATCAGCATACATCAAATGTGAAATATATGGACTTACTTTCCTTGATGAGACCCCTGTTCATGAGAATTCATTAGCAGGTTTTTCAAGTGATGAGGATTGCCCATGTTGGCAAAGAATGAAAAGATATGGTGATAAAGGAAAACATTGGCTTAAAACTTTTATAGGATGGGAGAAATTTTACTGCTTTCAATTCACTGTGATCTAATGGACACAGTTGTTATGCACTGGCTTATCATATACAACCAAGAATCTGGGAAATTCATTTATTTTAAGACTACTTACACAAAGTCCCAAGAAAATCTCTCATATACCTTGTTCATGTCAAATTTAATAGTTGTTATAGAAACTTTCCCTTTCTTTCTCTTTTTAATATATTCTACAATCTCATGAGCAAGAAGGACATCTCCCCAATCAATCTTCATGGGACGAATCCAAAAGAATATTCAGAATGAACAACTCCAGCAAAGCTTATGGATATCTTTTTAATGCTTTACACTGTCATCCCTAGAATCATCCAAAACATCAATAACAACAAAACAAAAAACACAAAATCAATGCACAAGCTCACATGAATCCCTATAAAATTAATAAAAATAATGGTGACAGCCTCGCTTTCCCCTAGGTCTCCTTATCTTTACCAAATGGGAAGACATTTCCTTCATAATATTATTTTCTTTCTTCGACTTGGCTAACTCATCTAATGTCTTATCAAAAGGTGAAAGTGTATTCCGCAAGGGTATCGACTTGCCCTTGCTACACTTGAAGAATTCCATACCCCATAATTTATAGGGAACTTTTGTACAACTTGAACCCTAAGGATACTGGGGTAAAAAGTGAATCACTCTCCATTGCTCCTCACTCTGTAATTGAAAGAACCTAGTAAATATATCCACCTTCGATTACTTACCAGTCATTTTACACACTTCCATAAAGCCAGCTGTCATAGCCACACCCCAAGGATGAATTTGTGTAAGAGCAACCCTGTAAGCCTCCAACACACCCAGAACAAAATCCGGGATGGGTAAGGTTAAACCATACAACATATGGTGTTCATATACACCAAAATACCCGGCATGAGGGTTCCACATTCTATCGCTGGCACCAAGTATCTTAATATCACATTCATTAAAAATGGATAATGTTTCCTTAGAGCAACTAAATCATTCTCAAATATAACACCGTCTCCATAATCAACGACATGGCTACCACTTTTCTCACAAAAACTCTCAATATCGTAAATCTCAAAATCAAAGCTCAAATTAGAATTTTTCACACACATAACCCCAATTCCTAAATCTAACCAAACCTACCACTTATCAATTCACTACCCATAAAAATATTTCAAAGTCCCAAATTGAAAATCTCAAAGTCCAGTGACACAAAATGAAGTTAAAACCATACGAGAGGTTCAAGCACATACTTCACTTCATACCAATATATCAACCAAAATCCAATGGTACAAAATGAAGTCAACACCATATAGGATGATCAAACACACACTTCACTCTATACCAATATATCAACCCAAAAACAAAGTACACAAAGAATCAAGAATTTCTCAACTTACTTCGTTTTCCCCGCTAAATTACCCAATCCCAAGAGGTCTCACGATGTTGAGCTACCCGATCCATCCATATGACAACTGCAACCTTATGACTCCAACGCTGGCACATGAGTGAAATATTAGCATTTTCCTTTTTTCTCTCTTTCTGTCATTTTGCCTAGGAGCCCTTTCGGGTTTTCAACTTAGCGGGTTTTCTTTTTTCATTTTATTTTTTTTTCAAAATTTAATTTTTCTTCTTTTTTCTCATGTTTTTCCAATCAGAAGTAGCAAAAAGCATTCCAAATCAAGCTAGCATGCATGTGAGACCTCTAACCCCTCCCCTCCCCTCCCCAACTCAAAACATTATGTTGCCCTCAATGTAAACATGTAAGGCAAGAACAATAAAACTCAAGGTAAGAGGTAGAGTGGCTCCCATTCCTCTGCACAGTCGCTGGTGATACGGTGCAATCCCATGTATTTGTATAAAATCGGTCTCAAAATTAGTTTCAGAGCTGGAGGGGGGAGAAAAAGTTCCGTAGAAGAACTCACCCCTCGAGAAAAATGTTGTCTCCTTGGTGCTGTTTGATCAAGACTAACACCACAAAGAACAAAATCAAACTCACAAGTACATAAAGATTTGTAATACTAGGTTTAGCATCAAATGCTAATAACCATAGTATTCTCAAAGAACAACCAATCCATCATGCAATCACCACTATAAGATTGTCGAATAAAAATATCCAACATATATCGACACATATCCAAGCATCATTTAGAACATAGGAATTATAATCACAATGATGTATTCGACATACTACAATCAACAAAGGTACTATAAAGATGCAAGGACTTTCATATATCAATATATGTAAGACGGTGGAGGAATGAGTAGAGGTGTGGTGGTTCTCAGGAGTATCTGGTGGAGAAGAAGAAATGATTATGTAGCGTTTAAGCACAGTTGAAAAGCTGGTTTCTCAATTGCGACTCATGACAATACCGGTCGCAACTCGCGATGGCTGGTCTCGACACGCAACCAAACCATCGCGACTCGCGACAAGTTGGTCCTGTGAGATCAAAGTTCACATTTTAAACCTAATTTGGTTACAACTCGCGATAGGCCATCACGACTTACAATACATCCTTTGCAACTCGCGAAATATTAGCTATGTGAGCTCACTTCTTTCAAAAACTTTTCTGATCCCATCGCGACTTGGGATGCCTATGTCGCGACTCGCGATGAGCTGATGCTGAGAGTCTCATTTTTCTCCCCCCATTCGTTGGGACTCGCGACCCAAATATCGCGACTCGCGACAGACAGGGTTTCCCAGCACTTATGAAAATTTCTTACCAACTTTCCAAGCTTTCTTTCATTTGTCATGGATTTCACCCCTTCATCTCCTCCAATGCAATGCACTTTACTTTGCTACAAGATCATAGAAAAACATACCGTGAACAGAACAAGATAAAATAAAGAGAAATAATTAACAAAAACAAAATAAAAGCCAAATTTATTTATATAGTCGGCACGACATAGCTCCGTATGTTTAAGGTCATCGACACAACCCTAATGTTATCCATATGGTGAAGGCTTAAACCCCTTCACCATGAGCATCCAAAAATAGAGAGGTGGGGGTACAAAACTTTCAAGAGGAAAGTTTTGTGGATGTGGAGATGGTTTAAAGGGAGTTGGATAGTTAGGAGGCTTGGGATAGTCTTTTGGCTCCTCTTTTGTCTCCCTCAAAACTTCAAAAAATGGTTGTGTTGGTTCACAAGGTGGTGGTAGGGGTGGCGATGCTAATGAATGTAGCACAATCACCTCTTCCTCCCCTTTTTCATCCTCAACAACCAGCTCCTAATCCCCTTCGAACTCAAAATCATTTCTTATGGTGACCTCACTCACCGAATCCTCAGGTTCGACTTGGGATGGTGTATTTCCGGAATCACGAGCTTCTATTCGGGCCAACGCTTCCAATATACTCCTCGCATTCCTCTCAATAGCCTCAACACTAGAGGAGAGCCGAGTGCCCGGTTCCTCACTAGTCAAGTTGTTCAAGTTTTCTATTGTATTCATGACTTCCTCATGTGTCAAACTTGAACTTCCTTGTTGGGCTTGGTTTTGGGGTATGGTATAAGGTGGTGATGGCCAACTCTTTTGCTCGTATTATTGGCTTTCCGGCTTATTCTCATACCACCAATCCGGATTACCACTCCATTCCGGATTGTAAGAATTGTGGTATGAATACCATTATTGGGTTTGTTGCCTTGACAACCAACATCTCCTACCTCTTAGTAGCACTCTTCATAATACCCTTGATTTTGGAAACCAAAGGTTCTTTCCCCCTCATAGTGCTCCTCCCTCAACAAATAGCAAGACTCGGTAGGATGGTTGGAATGACACATCCTACAAAACCAAGCTTGTTGAGCCTCTCTTCTCATCACGAGTTTCCTCAAGGTGAGACACTCTATTTTTTTCAAATTGTTTTCTTTTTCAAAAGTCCAAAATCATATTGCAAGGAATCTTGATAAAAATTCATCAACTCAACCAATACCTACTCCGAACAAAAACAACCACAAAGAAGTGGAAAATAAAAATAACTAGCTAATATGCAACCAAATATGCCAAACACTTAAAAATAAACGCCTCTTCCCCGGCAGTGGCGCTAAAATTTGGGAGGTCGTTGCCGTACCTCTCAAAGTTAAATTTATAAGCCCTAAATGCTTACTCACTACGATTAAGTAGATAGTCGTCCAGGAAGAAGATAGATTTTCTTAAGATGTTAAACATAGAAGTGTTGATATTATGCTAGAAGTAAGTAAATAAATAAATAAATATACATATATAAGCAAGTAAATGAGGGGGGGTCTTTGGTTGATTGGTTTTCCTAAGTTATGAAATTAAAAGACAAGCTAACTAGCAAAGTCAAGTAACTGTGTTAATTATGCAACAACTAAGAAAAAAGGGGTAAAAACTACAAAAGACAAAGCCTTGTGGGCAATTGACATCCACTTCCAAACCAAATATAGATCATTGAACCATTCACTCATTCTATCACATTTGTTACCTATGGGGAATGTTATCATTTCCCATTTGAAGACCAACATTCATTCCTTCTTAATAGTAATTTGCAAAGACAAACAACGTCCATTTGCAAATGTCGTTGACTTTCACTCCAAGAAAACCACTCCATAGAGGTATTTCATCAACGACATTTCACACGAAGGACCATAGATTCAATAACAACATGCCTTCTACCAAAGACATAACCATTTAACCAAATATAACATTCATTAGGCTAAACCTTGAACAAACCACATTCAAGGTTCAACCTTTCATTGCATCTATAGGATAAATATGAGAACAATCCACATTAACATACTCATCTAGCAAGAATCACAACACATTATGCACGAGAAATTCTAAATTCATGTTCTTTGGTTTTCATGCCAAACAGCTAAGGAATTCGTCACTTTCCTAAGACCCTAACACAATAGTAAAAACGATAAATAGATAGATATGATTCTCAAAACATTAGCAAGGAAGTCTCAATCAATTGCTCCCAAGATTAAACTAACCTAGATAATTAAAAGACATGATTAACCTACAAAAACTAAGAAAAGAAAGAAAGGAAAACTAGGGTTTGAACCCAGAAAATCGCAAGAAAAAGAAGATGTCTAGCAGAGAGGATAAGGTGAGTATTTATAGTACAAAAAAGTAAGAAAGTTTCTGGCCACCCGTCCATCGCAACTCGCGACCGAGTCAAGTTTCAGTATCTTGATTTCTTTCTTCTTTTTGTTTCATGCCCTCCTCTTCACTTCGCTTATCTTCAATTCTTCAAGTCTTCAAAAGCTCAAATGCAAGTCTTCAAATCTTCAAAGGTGATCTTTAAATTCTTCAAAGTATTCAAACATTTTGCCTTGTCACACAAAATATTCTAGAAAAGTAATAAAAGAGTAAAAGTCACTCTTAACTCTCCTTAGAGAATTTCAAGGCAAAATGACACATCTAGAGCACAAAAGTGTGCAAAAGTGAATCCTAAAAGTCATAATATAACCATATACAATAGGCCCATCAGTAGGAAGACAATGACTCACTATGTATAACTACCATGTTTAAAAAAGAAAGATGGGGAAAGGTAATTTACCTTCTGCAACTAGAGCACTCACGAATAATCGACCAAATTAGGACAATCCCTTTGAAACACAAGAAGTAAGGTGAGCCCTTCTAACACTGACTACCTTTTATAGAAACGTCAAAGAATTCAAATCGATAAAGTTATTATTAATTTTTAAAAATGTACCTTTTCGAGGCAATCAACGACTTATGCCAGTTAGGAATCAGAGACGTCACTCATTAAACACACTTTGTAATAATTACTCAGCATGTCGTTTTCATTTATACCTCAATTTTCCCCTCAAATTTTTGGACACTGCTAACCATTTTCCAAAATTAAAGGAATAGTAATCGGGTAAAATGATATTACTTTTCAATTCATTTTTAATCACCATCCAAATTCTTAGATACACATCCTTCTCTACCCACAAAGTCATTCTCCGCGACTTGCCCACTATGATATTTTCTCCAAACCCAAGCAATGGATATTTTGTCTCTCACTCAATATTCCTTTCATCCCAAAATCCACATCACTCACTTTGCAAATCAACATCTCATTTAATATTTCCCTCCATTCACTTCGATCATCATGACTCTGTGGTTGAGGTGAGTTATGGTATATACATAACCTAAGTAGCCCCAGCCAGTCAAAACTAGGTAGTAGCCAAAAAAAGATCATTTTGCTAAATGGAAACATGCCAACCATACCGCTTTCCTTCAAAATTAACCATTCCCCGGAATGGAAGAAAAAAATTACTCACCACGACATCAACTGTTAGACCATGATCTAGGAGATGGGAGTGTAGTATGCGAGTCATGGTCACACGATCAAGACTCTATAAATAAATTCAAAGAATGTCAAACAAGGTAAGTGATTTCTACCCGCAAAAATACAAGATTAAAAACAACACTAACTTGTGTGTTGGAGCTTCCTTCCCGGGGACCACCCCCAGGGATTTTCGCATGTACTCGAGAGGGATGAATTAACCGTAGCCAGTGCTAGGAACAACCCCCGTATCAATCAAATACTCCCCCCCATCCCACTTCATTTAGCTTATTTACTTTTTCACGGTCTTCAATAAGCATGTTTGACCGTAAATATCTCTATTTACCTATAATAATGATGCATAACAAATGATATTTAAAAAATATTTGTTAAGACGGGTCAAATAATATCTCACATGATATTTTTATTATATATGGAATAATTTATATTTACGGTCAAAGTTTACAAAATTTGACTCCCAAAAATCAATTAAGAAAAATGAACTGGGATGGAGGGAGGATATAGAAAAAGGAACTAAACTTTGTTCAAAGGTTGCTAAGGTGGTTATCCAAAAAGTGTAGTCACTGTGAATCTGGCGTGTCCCTTCTCCATGACTATCCGACAAGTCACAGAGTAGAAATTCCAATTCTCATATTCCAATTCCAATTCTGATTAGCTCGGTGTGGATTTCGTCTTACGCATCAAATCAAATTTATGAACTGGGTCGGTAATAAAGAACCAAATGACTACCCTTGCGTAGTTTCTTTTAACTACAAAGACTATAGTTTAGAATTCAACTTTATATGCCTTTATGTTAATGGAAATCCAATCTCATCAAGTTAATATCACTCAATTGTAGGTTTATTCCAATTCAATTCTTATGAATGATTAGACTCCCTAACACCCAGACATTGACAATTTAAATTTGTAAACACATTATGAACCTTAAGTTTTGCCAAAATGTTATTTGAATCCCACATTTTCATAAGTG
Organism: Rubia yunnanensis; assembly: GCA_037428765.1. Classification (NCBI taxonomy): domain Eukaryota; kingdom Viridiplantae; phylum Streptophyta; class Magnoliopsida; order Gentianales; family Rubiaceae; genus Rubia; species Rubia yunnanensis. The sequence continues at coordinate 69,353,796 of CM075066.1, read as the reverse complement.
ACACTTGAATTTTTGTCCAATATAACAAAAGTTTGACATGAATCCTAAAGCATGAATTCTCACCTAAAATTATAAATCTTACTAAAACTAAACTGAACTGATCCCAAATTGTCCTTGTTAATTCTAAACTTGACTAAAATTAAACTAAACTGACCATCATCAAACCATGATTTGTACCAAAAGAAATCAGTAGAAAAGCTTCATATCACCATTTCTCTTTATTAAGAGGGATAAATTAGTTATTTGATCAACGCGATTAATTCATTTCTGGTGAGTCAATATTTCAATTGAAACCTTTTAAAAACCCAGGGTTTAAGTGTCATTTTCAATAAAATTAAGGTTATATTCATGCATTTGGCAATTTTAGTTTTATAAAGATATGATAGATTTATTCTTTTTTTAGTCAAATAAATTCTAGTTAAGGAATGGAAGAAAACCCATTGCACGAGTCGTACCAATAAGTTAATATATGCAACATAATAGAAGCCCGAATTTCTCAATCACATAGTGTCATTCATCAGTGGCGTAAGGTGTTAATCAATTGGTAAACTCAAGTAGTTTTTGAATGCTTATGGCGTGGTTGATGGTTACTATTCCGTAATGGAATCAATTTGAGTTGGTGAATTTAATACTACCCCCTCTCCCAAATGTAACATTACCTTAGTCAACAACAATGTACTCTATCAACTCTGAATACTGAGCAAAGCAAATAGTCAAAATTTTTGCCTTTTTCCTTCTGACACATTGTGCATTATTGATTGAGTAACCTTATTAAGAATACCCAATTGCGTAATGGAAAGTTGAGTTTAGTTTTTTTCCTTATTTAATTCAAATTGTTGTAGACGGGTTTTGATGGTGTTCTTTCCCTCTCATTAAGCACATATTTTGCCAAAAAAAGCTTACAACAAGTTGTTTGAAAGCTTACATCAAGTTCCCCCATAAAGGGAAATCATAAATGCGCTAAACATCAAATTACTTATTTTTAGCATTTATGTCTCAACTAATAGAAGGTGGTACATAATAAGATGAATGGTTAAATACTGACGACAATTCCAACTAGTTTGGCTCGATGGGAAGGGATCGAGTGGGGGCTATGTTCGTTAGTTGTTTAGACCAGCTAGGGATCGACATACATAAATTGAAGAAGTCAACATCCTCTTATATAGTTTCACTAGAAGATCAAAAATTCTTATCAGCATAATTAACCTATTGGTAATGATCGGGGATAAGGAAAAGACAAAACAGTAATGTGTGATTTCACAATTGTAGATGCTCCATCACATTTCAATGTCATAATCGCCTGACCTCGGATATCAGGCTAAAGACATTTTTTCGTGTTGTGGTGAGTTCCTTCCAAAGGATGGAGACAATCCTAGTTGGCAACTAACCAATAACACATTCATTATGCAGGAATATCTAGTATTGGATCTGAGGTAAAATTTTTTATGTTTAAATCAGTAGTGAGTATTTGTGTTTAATCTTTCTGGTTTCCAAGTGTCACTTACTTTTATTCCTTAATCCTTCATCCATTTATAAGCTTTATCACCCAACATTGTTGAGGTGTCAACTGCTGTGCATAACGTGGCCGTTGTGGTGATTGTATGACTCTTTTGAGCGCATGTGTTGTGGGTGACGTTATTTTGGTTGTAGGATGAGTGGTAGCCACTTGCGTAGCCATGTTTGGATACTTCTCCATGCGGATAACGTCCAGTGTGGGGAACAATGTTGTTGATCTCTTTTCGCTCTTTGCTTATACTAGCAGTTTGTTGAACTATGTGTGAGTTGGGCCTAGTGTTGAGGGGTAGAGCAATAGGTGCTATAAGGAATGCATTAGATGATTTTCTCACCTTTGTTGTGCATTAAATGAGGGATGATTGGAAATGTTCATCCGTTTTCCACGGATGTGATATGATATCCTAAGATCTTTGTGGGTAATTGTCTTCGCCGTGATATGGTTTGCTGATGTGGTCGTTGAAGGATAGGTAATTGGAAGGGCTTCCACATAAGCATAGTAATCATTATGGTTAGTTTCTTTTTTGAAAATTTTTCATTATTCGAAACACCACTTGTCTAGTGCCTTTTCGATTTTGGTATACAACTTGATTAATTGAAAACTGCTCCAGTTGAGTGCCTCGAGTAGTGGGATTTTGGATTGATCCTTATAAACAGGTTTTGGAGTTGAGTGCCTCTTCATTATTCCTTATGTATTTTCTCTAAATTTTGGATTGTGAATTTTTGAGTATTGGTAGGCATTCCAAAAATTTGAGCTTCCTTCTTCATGGTAGTCACCGTAGTTATCATTGATTTCCTATCCTAGTAAGTAGTTAGTATATGTGCTACTATGAACATTTTTATGATGTCTTCGAAGTTAAGCTTTTAGTGATACTTTGGGAGACGATCAAAAGGAAGATATCCAAAACCAATTATATCATCAGATTACATCTCCATTCAAGGTAGAATTATGGAATATAATATATGGTAACTACATTCTGGTAAGACAACCATTCCTACAAGAAGAGTAAATATTTGTCCTAACGTGGATGAAAGATCTCTCGGGGATGAACCCCAATAAATACTGAGGTTTCCATTATTCTATTCATTTTATTATCAATACCCATATTAAAATCTTTTGATCAGACTTATCCATCGAAGTTTCTTTCCCCGATGAGTTTGTTTGAAAGGATCGGCGTATTGAAGCAAGGTTCGGCTATCCTGATTGCAGTTTGACACGCATCAATTGGCACACCCGATGGGACCCAATTTCCAACGAGACCGAGTACCTTATTCAATGACATTCTCAAACCGAGTCATCCACAAAGAACCACCACCAACATGGCCTCGTCCTTCATAGACGGGGGATGTACCTCCATCCCTAAGCACATCACCTACAGAGATAGGAGCAGCGACATAGCTCTTACCACTAGCTACTACCCACACATATTTAAGCACTATCAAGAAGGAGTACCTTTGGTTGAGATTGTGGAGTTTGGAAACCTCCATCGAGCATGAAGCATCCATCTCCCTATGGTGGCACTAGTAGCTAATCAATGTAGGAGGAATCTCACTCGACCCTTCCAAATACCGGAGGAAAACATTGTCAACTTCCTGACGGATGCCTTCACAACAGTAGGGATCACTGCTGAAAAAACCCTGACCACCAGAACACATGATTGCTCACACTTTTCAAGTCCGACACACTAGAAGGCTTCAATACCATTTCTAAATATTGTACCTCATCCATATCCGCCTTCTAAGACGGTATGGGGTTTCATCCCAACCCCATGACACCACCAACTCCATTGGCTTTCAGCCTAGATGGAATCTACCTCTCACAACAAGCGCCTTACGGAGCATCGCCGACCAATTCTTGGATTAATCTTCAAGCATACCCCATATGGTCAGCATCTCCCCTTCATTAGCATCAGGTCCCTAATTTCTATGTCACGATGGTCCCCTAACCTATAATGTGGATCACACTACTATCTCATGTTCTTCCCATCGGTACTTAAACACTAGTAAGTGATACTCACACTTACCCCCATAAATATGTTCAGGGATGGAGTAAACAGATAAATGGTACAAATCTCTATGCCACTGACTGGGAGCTCGAGCATATAATTGAAAGCACTGGACAAGAAGCTTTCTCTCTATTCATACTCTTCGTATCATTGACACCTTGATTCCCACACATAAAATACCAAGCAACGTCCACACCAACAATGGGGAAATGAACCCCAAAAAGCTCTTGATGACATAACACCAGGTTACGAAATTGCAAAGTATTCCTCTAAATGTTAGTTGCAAGTCTCTACCGAGAGGGTAATTCATCAACTAAAACACATTTCGTCAGAGCCAACTGACTCAATTTTACAAACTGAGGAAGTTTACCAATACCAAGATAGACCTACATAATTTTTGGAATTATCATAATGAGTCCAATGTGGCCTTTTATAGGTACTACAATGGAGAAAAATTTGGAGGTCGTGGATTAGACGGATGCAATGGTCATCATAAAATACATGAATGGTATGACCGATACCAAACTGTATGAGAAAATTGTTCCCGATCCCAAACAACCATCATGTAAATCCAAGGCATCGTGGAGAGATAAGTCAAGGTGGAAAAAGCAACCAAATGCAAGAAAGTTAACAACAACAACAACCTAAGAGGTGGAACACACCTTAAGCATGTGGCAAAGTCTCATACAAGAAGATATATCTCACTGTTGGATTCAAGGGCGCATACCATGTCTTTTAATCAATACCTTCTTCAGTCTCCAATGCTAATGCCTGAACACCCAAGCAAAAAGGTTCTCGAACAACTATTGTGACTTCCATAGTGAAAAAGGGCACACCATAAACGAATATTTTCAAATCAATGAAAAGATTGAAAGATGCATCAAACACAGATTCCTCCAAGATTATATTCTTCCCTCACGAGCTTGGAAAAATTAACAGGAGGGCAGGTCTCAAGAGAAAAATATAGTCAAAGATAGTGGGGCAATAATGAGTCGAATGAGGTGTTGCGGGGTCACCCTGCTATAAATATAATCAATGGGAAGATCAGAATTCATTATATTGCAAACAAAGGCTCACGTTGGGTGAAGAACATGGTGCAACACAAGCACAAGTGTCACAAGATAGACAAAACCATCACCTTTTAGAAGACCGATATAGTACCTAGCCATGCATTGCACTCTAATTCCATGGTGATATCTGCCGACATCGGAGATGCCCTTGTGAAAAGAGTCATCATTGATAGTGAAAGCACGGTGGAGATATTATGTGTTACCTACTTTGACCATCTAGAGCTCAGCGAGAATGACTAATGAAGGTCAGCATAGCCATTATCAGGATTCACGGGCAGTGCAAAATTTCCATTTGGGGTGATATTTTTGTTAGTAACCATAAGCGAAGGGAAGAAGCACAGGACCATCGATTGAAAATTTTCCATCTTAGACGCTCCCTTGCCTTTCAACATAATCCTAGGACAAACATGGATGGTTCAAGCTAAATCCTTCATGTCACCATATCTTCTATCGATGAAACTTCTAACGGATTATAGCATTACCTCAATAAGGAGGGATTGGGCAATGGCCCAATGTAGTATGCTAGTAGCACGAAAGGAGATAAATAAGATGATGACAGTTATAATCCATAAGAAGGCTACCTAAGCTTCACCCACCGACAAGGAGAAGATGTTTGTCTGATCATAAAAAATATGTGAATTTGGTAAAGCCTTGCACATCTAGGTGAAACAACAATTACAATTTTTACTCGATGATTATTTGGATCTCTTCTCGTGGCATGTTTCTGATTTAGCAGAAGTCCCAACAAATTTGGTTGTGCACCACCTTAACGTTGATCCCACGATCAATCCCAATAAACAAAAAATAAGAATCTTCACTCCTGAGAGCATGGCAGCCATCAATGAAGATGTAACAAAATTTCTCAAAGCATACGTAATCAAATCCATGGTGTATCTAAAGTGGTTAGCTAATCAAATCATGGTTAAAAAAATATATATGACGGATGATGGAGAATGTGCATTGACTTCACCTACTTAAACAAATGTTATCTAAAGGACAGTTACCCACTCCCTCCAATCGATCAGTTTGTCAAAGCAATAATTAGGTACCATGTGTTAGCCTTTTTCGATGCCTATAAAAGTTATCATCGGATCGAAATGGAAAATCTTTGAAACCAATAATATCTTTGGATTACACCTCATTCCAGGTACAATTATGAAATATTAATATATGGTAACTCCAGTATATTAAGACAACTATCCTATAAGAAGAGTAAATATTTATCCTAATGTGATTGAAATATCTCTCTGGGATCAACCCCAATAAATATTGAGGTTTCTATCGTTCTATTCATCCTATTATTTATACTTAGATTAAACACTTTTAATCTGACTTTTCTGTCGGAGTTTCTTCCCCCAGCACCCCCGAGGAGTTTTCTTTGCAAGATTGATGTATTGAAAAAAGGTTTGGCTATCATGAGTGTGGTTCATCGTGAATCAACTGGCATACCCGATGTGACCCAATTGGTAACAGACCGAGTACCTTATATAATGACACTTGTAGATCGATTCACCCATGGCAGACCACCGCTAGTAGGGTCTCGTCCTTCACAAACAGGGTTGTACCCTCACCCCTAAACACATCACCAATGGTGGTAGGAGCAGTGACACAACTCTTACCACAAGCTACTACTCACACTTGTTTAAGCTCAATCGAGTAGGAGTACCTTCAGTTGAGATTGTAGAGTTCGACGACTTCCTTCGAGCATGAAGAATCCATCTCTCCATGGTGGAACTAGTAGCTATTCAATCTAGGAGGAATCACAGTCAACCATGCAAAATCCCGGAGGAAAAAATGTTAACTTCTTGACGCACGCCTTCACGTTAGTAGGGATCAATCTCGGCAACACCCAGACCACCAGAACACATGGTCGTCCACGCTCTAAAGGACCAGTGCACCAAAAGGCTTTAATACCATATCTAATGATGGTACCTCATCTATAACCGGCACCCCCAGGGAGTTTGTTTTGCAGGATTGGTATATTGAAGCAATGTTTGGCTTGTTCGACATGCATTAATGGTTAAGCTTATTATTTTCCTCTTTCTATATTTTGATTGTTTACTCTTGAGTTGTAATAATCAGTTACAGTGATCCGTAAGGATGAAAGGAGGAACTAGATGGAAGATCCATGTTGGCAGCTATTAGCCCATATTGATCGGCCTATGGTTTTTATAAACATTTCACCATATAATTTGGAGATCGAATCAGTCATGGAGCTTATTTAGTTGGTCTAGCTTCTCTATCTGAATCTCCTAGTGAAGTCTTTTGAAGGATTCGACTGCCTCCTTAAACTCGGCACTCAAGTTCCTCTGGCTTTCCTAAAACTCTCCGCCTTCTTTTCCTAGTAGTCAACCTTAGACCAACCCTCTAAATAGTCCAAAGCCTGGAAAAAGGTAGGTTTTCTTTGACAAAAATAGGTGGAGTTTTACAAATAAAATAAAATAATAATAATCCAAAGACTATTTCATCGAAGTTTATACCCTGTCATCAACACTCCTCCCCCCCCTCGTTATTCCTGGCACTTTAAGGTCCTCGCCTTTGTCCTTAGCATCCTCAACATTTTTTGGGTCCTCACACTCTTCATCGACTATCAGCTTATGCTTGGTTGCACCTCCATCTCTCAAAAAACCTTCTATGGAAGTCAAAGCTCCATTCAAGGTTCTCATCTGCATCGATCCCCTTCAAGATATTAGCTATCAAAGGAAAGGACAATATGTCGATATGATCTAGAATTGGGAGATGGATGCCTCCATCTTATATTGCATCTCACCAAGTATGCTCCAGGACACCCAGAGCTTAGGTAGATTTAAAAAGGAAAAAAAACCTTGTGCTCATCAGGCAGCATGATAGAAAGGCCTTCAGCCACAGAATTCTGACCCACGACCACGGACTACCGAACTATTTACTGAAATAAGATCTTGGAAGCTATAGTTTTCATGGCCTTATTGAAGAAATCCCAAAACATCCCTGCCTAAAACCCAACATAGACAAAAAACCAAAACTTTTGAATAGTATATTCTTAAGTTTCCATGGTGGTTCAAGGAGTGTCCAAATATCTCCTTGCGCACTCCCAGGATTCCTTCTTGTAAAGTCCAAATGCGTTAGTTGGCAATTTTTGTGTGAATGCAAATATGACTATGTTGTAACATTAAAAAAAGAGTTATGCTGGAAGAAGGATATCGTGAAGGATGAATCCGAGAAGAACTAGTCTCGTCAAATCATGATTAATTTACTGAATATTTCAACTCCTATATTTGTGGGATTGGATTATGATTCGTAGAGTTGGAAATAAGAAGGTTTTCGATTTTGGAAAAGATTGGAATGAGATATTCGAAATCGCTTACTTCAAGGGATTATATTTGATAAATCCTCTCTCTAACAAGATTTGATTGATACGAAAATATTGTGAAGATAGGATTGTATTCACACATGTAATTGAGATGTGCAGATGGACTATATATGGTGGAAATTACTGGCTAAGCTTCTTACGTAATTATACAGAGAAAATCTGCAGTTAGAGTTTCGATTTATCAGAGTAGCGCAGACCCTTATATTGGTGTTCCAACATGATCAAATTTGATTAATCTCAAAGTTTAGAACAAAAGCCTTAATTCCAATGGAGGAGGAGGTCTAGCAAGGTCAGAAGAAGTCTGATCAAGGCAGATTGGCAACTAGGGAAGCTAGTAGAATTCACGAGTGGAATTAATAGAAAAGATAAGTATGTTGTATGATGAATTCTGTACTGTCTTTCTAATTATTGAATTCATTCTGAACTGGGCAGGCCCAACAGATGCAGGTGACTTTCACCGAACTGCGTAACCAATTTTGTGTGTTCTTAAGGTTTTTATTGTACTTACAAATTTGGTTAATTAGGTGATGTTGGAACACGATAATCACAATTGAAGTAATTAGGTAAAATTAAATTTCAATTGGTATCAGAGCTAAATCACTTACTCTTACCTTGGTTGTGTCAAGGAAAGTGTTGATCCGATTTTACCATGGCGAACAAAAGGTGTTTCAGCCTCTTGGCCTCCATTTCTAGAAGGGTCAAACTACAACTATTAGAAGGCACGAATGTGTGTATTTATCAGCTCACTTGATGAACTTACCATGTATTTTGTCGAAACTGAATGGAACCATCTGATGGAAGATATTCAGTAAAGTACAAAGAAGAAAGAAGGAGAATCAAGGGCAAAAAAGCAAGGAGAAAAAGACAAGTCAACATGGAGTTCAAACGAGTTGAGGGCCTCGATGGAAAATTCCAAAGCACTAATAGTTATCTTTACAGCAGTATATGATTGTTAGTTTAAACTTATTTCAAGTTGCTATCAAGCAAAGAAGGCATGGGATATTCTATAAATAGTACATGAAGGAACAAGTCATGCACAGGATTCCAAGTTGCAAATGTTAGCCACAAAGTTTGAAGAAATGAAGATGGAGGAAGATGAAACTGTTGCTATATTCAACGGCAAGATAAGAGATATTACCAATATGGTATATCAACTGGGGAAAACTTACAAAGAAGAAAAATTGGTAAAGAAAACATTAAGATCTCTTCCCAAACATTTCTCTATGAAAGTGGCTACCATTGAAGAAGCACGGGATGTGGCAACAATAATGCTTGACAAATTGATGGGTCGCTGCAGACTTGTGAGATGACGTTTGTTCAACTATCAAAGAAAGCTCATAAAGAGCTAGCTTTTAAATCGTTATCCCCAAGAAATGATCACAAAGGAGATAGTCAGAGTGAAGTTGAAGAACTTGCACTTATTACCAAGCATTTCTCAAAAATGCTGAAAAAGGTAGTGAACAGAAGATCACAAGATAGATTGGGCAGAAATAGACCTCGATCCCAAGAGGTTGGAAACTCTTGAGGACCCAGCAATCTATGAGAAATATAAATAATGAATCAAATAGGCAAGAAGGATCCAATGTAGAGAATGTGAAGGGTATGGTTATATCTAAGCTGAATGTGCCAATACTAGAAAGAAACAAGGTAGGCCATGTGTTACTTTATGGAGTGAAGATGAGATAAAGGATGCAGAATAAAAACTCACTGGTAACTATGTAGCTTTTGGAGCAAAGATAAATGAATTTAACACTACATGTTCCAACATTGAAAAGATGGAGGAGTCCAGATGTTCCAACACCGAATTACTGAGTAAAAACTCCTCAGGCGATGATAATGATCAAGAAGTAAATGATGACGAAATCTACCAAGAATATGTGAAAATGTATTCAATGTGGCTTAAAGTCATTGAGGCAAATAAAATACTGAAAGCTGAAAAATATCAGCTTATGGAAAGAAAGACGGAGTTAGTTGATATGATGGAGTTGTTGGAGAAAGAGATTAAAGTACTGAATCAAATGCTTAAATATGCAATTGAAAGAGCTGAAACCGCTGAAGATGTAATCAAACGACTGAATTATGGAAAGGCAAAGTTCGATGAAATACTGGAAATGGGAAAAACACAGGAGACAACAAGGAATTGGGTACAACAAAGTTAAGACGAGATCGACTGATTTAAAGTAGAGATGCAGGTCATGAAGAAAAAAATCATGAAGACACGACCCCAACGCAAGCCTATACTACTTCACTACTGCTCATATCAAGGTGATTAAGAGGAACAATGTCCTAGGCTACTCAGAGATATTATGAATGGACGACAGTTATCAGCATGTTCTAACATGAGCGATATCCAAAGAGCCAGACTGGTAAAAAAGGTATGGATTCCTAGACGAAGTACTGTATGTCTTGTAGCTCACACGTCTCTTATTGCACATACTAGAGATTCTTTATACTTCGATAGTGGTTGTTCTAGACATATGACAGGAACTCCATAATAATTGAACAACATCAAACCCTATGATGGTGGCTTTGTTACCTTTGGTGACGGAAAGAAGAATCGTGTGGTTGGTAAAGGAGAGCTACATATAGTGGGATTTCCCAACTTTGCAAACGTTCTACTGGTCGAAGATTAAAGGCAAACCTCCTAAGTATCAGTCAACTATGTGATGAAGATACGATAGTTAAGTTCCAAAGGGACAAGTGTATTGTGAAACACAGAGAAAACAAGGTACTATCAGGAGTGCAATCGTCAGTTAATTTCTACCTCCTAGAACAAGAAGTGAAGTGTTTGAGTTCTAAGGAGAATGAAGGTACCTTGTGGCATCGAAAGCTTCGACATATAAATTACAAGACCTTGGTAAAAATTGCTAATGCCAAAGCAGTGCGAGGTATGCCTATTCTTACACATCAAAAGGGTATTGTGTATGGACCATGCCAACAAGGTAAACAGATTCGATCTCTTCACTCTTCTGTTCAATATATTACTACTTCACGAAATGTTGAATTACTGCATATGGAGTTAATGGGTCCGGTTAACACTCCTAGTATCACTAGGAAATAAAATATCTTCGTATGTGTTGATGATTATTCCAAATACACGTGGGTAGCCTTTCTCAAGGAGAAATAAGATGCAGTAGATGTCTTCAGGAGTTTGGTTATTAAATTACAAACAGAGAAGGGGGTCACATTGGAAAGATTGTGAGAGTTCGTAGGGATCATGGAAGAGAATTTTAAAAATCTCTGTTTAGTGATTTCTTTGATGAACTTGGCATGCAACATGAATTTTTCGCTCCCATTACTCCTCAGTAAAATGGGATTGTAGAAAGGAAGAACAGAACCCTGTAAGAGTTGGCTCAATTCATGTTAGCAGAAAAATGGTATTCACAAGAAATGGTGGGCAAAATCCATCAATACAACATGTTACACCATCAACAGGGTATATCTATGACCATTCACGAGCAAGACGTCATATGAAATCTAGAAAGGGAGAAAGCCAAATGTGGCATACAATTATGTGTTTGTAAGTAAGTGGTACATACTCAGGGATAGAGAGCAGCTAGGAAAATTTGAAAATCACAGTGATGAAGAAGTGTTCATGGGGTATTCAGTAAACATTCGTGCATACATAGTGTTTAATCTTCACACTAACATTCTCATGGAGTTAATCAATGTGATTTTTGATGATTCTGATGATAAGAAAGTATAATGACAAGGGGAGGATGAACCTATTTTGCCGGGTGCTTCAACACTAAAAATTTTGACCATCCATCATGTCGATGTTGGAACATCACATCCTTTTGATAGTCCAGATGCATCTAATGAAATTGATGTTGGAACATTAGCCCTAGATGCCCCATCTCATGTTTCAACACAGGCTGAACCTGAACCAAGTGCGAAACAAACACAAACTCTACCATGAGTTAATTACATGAAGATTGCGAGATTAAAATGCTTCATCTCATTGATAAAGCCGAAGAGCTGTAAGGAAGCCCTGCTTGATGAATATTGGATTGCGGAAATGCAGGAAGAACTTGAACAGTTTGCAAGAAATAATGTATGACACCTCACTCCTCTACCAAAAGGGGTGAACGTCATTGGAACTAAATGGATCTTCAAAACAAAGTCCGATATTGATGGTCAAATCACTTATAATAAGGCCATATTGGTGGTACACAGATACACACAAGTAGAAGGTGTTAATTTTGATGAAACATTTGCATCAGTTGCCATGTTAGAATCCATTCGAATCTTTCTTGATATTTCATGAACTATGAATTTCACACTGTACCAGATGGACGTGAAAAGTGCTTTTCTAAATTGAGTAGTGAATGAAGAGGTCTATGTTGAACAACCTAAAGGATTTGAGGATCTGTATCATCCACATCACGTGTATTGACTCAAAAAGGCACTGCATGGGTTGAAACGGGCACCAAGGGCATAGTATGAAAGACAAAAAAAATTTCTCATTCAGAAAGGTTATCGTCGACGGGGAGTAGATCGCACCCTATTTGTGCTTACCAGGTTAACAAATTTTTTGATTGCTCAAATTTATGTAGATGACATTGTTTTTTGCTCTACTTCACCATTTATGGTGCAGGATTTTATGAGTCTCATGCAGGATGAGTTCGAGATAAGCATGGTGGGTGAACTTTCATACTTCCTAGGACTCTAGGTCAAGCAGTAAAAGAGTGGGTTGGTCATACATCAGAGCAAATATGCCATGAATCTAGTGAAACGCTTTGGATTGGGAAATTCTTGATCAAGGAGAACTCTAATGGGTGAAACAGACAAATTGGTAAAGGACGAGAAAGGTGTTTCTGTTGATCAGAAATTGTACAGAAGTATGATCGGTAGTCTCATATACCTCACAGCTAGTCGACTAGACATATGCTTCAGTGTTGGAGTGTGTGCGAGATTTCAGGCAAATTCAAAGGAATCCCATTTGACTACAGTAAAGAGGATTATTCAACATATTAGTGGAACTTATGAGTATGGTATCTGGTATTATAAAACTCAAGACTCGGATCTATTTGGCTATAGTGTCTCAAATTGGGCTGGCAATGCAGATGATCGAAAAATCACAAATGGTGGATGATTCTTTATTGGCACAAATTTGGTTTCTTGTTATAGTAAGAAATTATCATCCATTGAAGCCGAATATTTAGCTGCCGAAAGTTGTTATGCACAGTTGTTATGGATGAAGGAAATGATGAAAGATTATTGAATTCATCAAGGGACTCTAAAGATTTTATGTGACAACAAGAATGCTATAGATATATCCAAGAATCCAATCCAGCATTCTCGGACAAAACACATTGATATAGGGCATCACTTTATTCGTGATTTTGTGGAAAGAAGGGAGGTTATTAAGGTTTATGTTCCAACACTAGAACAATTTGCGGATATTTTCACAAAACCACTGGATTCAGCCACATTTGAACTTCTCAGCAACACTTAGGTGTTTTTCATATTTGAGGTATTTTTGCCTAGTGCTTTTTTAGATGTAAATATTATTTTCATTTTTTTGTACACAGAAATTGAAAAAAAATGAAAAGAAGAGAATTGGAAATAGTTGATGCATGTTGGAATATGGCTAGTGGAATCTGAGTAAAGAGAAAGGGGACATATTGACGATTGGTAATTATGGACTTGAAATGAGAAAAAGAAGGTTGAGTTCTTGAGTAAGAAAAGTAAACATTTTAAAATTTTAACATTTCCTTCTCTGTTTTGTATTCCCTCTTTTACCAAAAACTTCCTCCTGAAATTCTTGCCACTATTTTGAGGTGTTTTTGAATTAGAACTCAATTTCAGCACGGATTCTCCAACCACCTGTCAAAAATCTTTGGACACTCGACGTGGAGCGATTGTCAGACCATCAAGATGGAGAAAAGCAAAAAATTCCAAAGGTTTTTTTTGGAGAACTAGAGAAGATGGTTGAAGTTTCAGAGAGCTATTTGATTGAAGAGTGGAATGGTGTTGAAGAACCGGGCATTGAAGTGATCCGGTCACCAGCTATGAACCCAGTCACTGTCAAATCTAAGAAAGTGAAAATCAAGGTATTCCGGGAGAAAAACTTTACTTTCAATGGTCAAACTTTTAAATCTCTAGAGGATTGCATGACTCATTACTTAGAGAAAGAGAAGAGAGTAGATTTAAGAAGATACAAGTCAATGTTTGGCTATGTAAATGGGGTAAATCTATTTTGGATAATGAAAGGAGATATTGGGGGTATTAGGAAAGTTGAAAATTGGAACCCTAAGTTGAAAGAGTTGGCATGCACAGAGTATGGGGGTAAGAAAGTAATGTGTGTCTATACCACTGCACTGTTGCCAAAACAAGTGAAGTTGATGGAAGTAAAAAACTGGACTAAAAGGTGGAGGACTCTAAACTCTGCAAGTTGCAAAGCAGTACAAGTGTATGATCCTAGTGTTAGCTAGAATCTTGAAAAACTTAGGGGTTTAGCTTCAGATAGTGAGAAGGAAACAAATGAAGAAGAAATGAATGGCAAAGGATGTGTTGATGCTGAAGATGTCCCAACATATGATGCAGGAGATGCTATAGAAGTTGAGGAAGTAATAGATGTTGATTTGGGGGGAAAATATGTCGTTCAGACTCCAGAGAGAGAAACATGAGAAGAGGAAGGAAGGACTAGCCTAGAAGTGCTCAAGAAGATGCACTGGATGAGAAGGATTTGAACCCTGAGATGGAAATAGGGGGAGAAAGGAATGAGAATACTATTGGAGATGATGTTCCAACACCAGAACAGTCTGCTGAAGTAACTGAAGAACCATGCCTTGATGATGTTCCAACATCAGGCCAGGAGAAGGATGATGTTTTAACACAAGAAGTTAGTATTGAAGACCTAACCTTCTCCAATGATGAAGTTCTAGATGAGTTTGTGCAAACTCAGTCAAGAAGGTCAAAGAGAAAGCCCCACTAGAAGAGTTTGATCGTCTGAAGAAGAAGAAGAAAAAGACTACCACGGGTCATAACTCAAAACGAGTCATCTCTGCTAAGGAAGCTCTGAGTTTCAAATTTTCTGATGAAGGATGCCTAAAGATCAGTAAGGATATACTCAAAAAGAGATTGAGAGCTGAACGTCATATTGATCTGGTAGCTTACAACGATTGTGGATTCAGTGAATTTTTGAAATATCTGGGGTTTACTTTAGCAGGCTTAGTATACAAGCAATACAACCAGACTCTGGTACATGATTTCTACTCAAATTTGATGGAAGGGAATCTGGATCCTGAATCACCCTGGTACAATACATTATATGTCAGAGGGAAGGTAGTCAGATTCTCTGAAGAAATGATCAATAAACTATTGGGACTACCTACACCTGAATTTGGATCAATGTATTCTGAAGACTTTGAAGTGTCTTTTGATCAGATCCTGGTGGATATCAAACTGAGTGGCCTTATCAGGGTAATGCAGCAGCATCAAGTCTGAGTACCAGATACTTTTGTCTATTCCATGTAGCTATTAACACTTGGTTTCCATCTTCTAACACCACAGCCCTCACCCGAGATATGACAAAGGTACTGTACTGTAGTGACACTAAATCTCCTATGAATCTTGGTCTTCTTATCCAAGCTAACATAGTGGATAATGCTAGTTCTTCAAGGACCAAAAAATCTTTGCCATATCCTTGTATTATCACTGATGTTCTAAAAGGAGAAAAGGTGAAGTCACAAAAGAGTTATGTTATTATTGCTGATGTGCCCCTGAAGCCCAATAAGAAGAATTTCAATTTGAGAAGTGTGAAAGATTTTCCTTGGAAGTCATCAAAAGATGGATGCTCAGTTCAGAAAGGGAAAGTGGCCAAGAAGATTGTTGTGAAAGCTAAAATTACAGCCTTGCATGTCTAGATTGCTACACTGAAAGAGAAACTAAAGAGGCTGGATTAAGAGGATGATGTCCAGGACGAAAATGTTGTAGAAGCTGAGGCCTGATAGTCCTATATTAGTTGGGTTGTTTTTGGGTATTTGGCATGTTTTATGGCCCGAAGGGGGAGAGTATTTTAGGTTTTTTTGGATTTCTATTTCTGGATTTCTTTTTTTTGTTAATCCCAGCTGGAAGCTAAGGGCGTGATGATATCTGATGTTTTTGGGATAATTGATAATGTTGTGTTTCTCGGATTTTCAGTACTTGCATGGTTTTGTTGGTGTTTGTCTTAAGTAACTAAGTATTGTTTATGATTTGATGTTTCAACATGGATGTTGAGGTCTCTATATTCTTTTGGTGTTGTGAGATAAAGGGAGAGCTAAATATTCTTTTTAGCTCATGTTCCAACATCCATATGTGGATTACTTGAGGTCTATATTTGCAAAATATGTGTGTTGAAAGTCTAAAAGATTGATGTGTCCATAAAATACCACAGGGGGGGATTGTAAAGTCCAAATGCGTTAGTTGGAAATTTTTATGTGAATGCAAATATGACTATGTTGTAACATTAAAGAATGAGTTATGATGGAAGAAGGATATCGTGAAGGATGAATCTGATAAGAACTAATCTCGTCCAATCATGATTGATTTACAGAATATTTCAACTCCTATATTTGTGGGATCGGATTAAGATTTTTAGAGTTGGAAATAAGAAGGATTTCGATTATGGAAAAGACTGGAACGAGATATTCTAAATCCCTTACTTCAAGGGATTATATTTGATATATCCCCTCTCCAACAAGATTTGATTGATACGAAAATATTGTGAAGATAGGATTGTATTTGCACAGGTAACAAATACGTGCGGATGAGCTATATATGGTGGACATTACTGGCTAAGCTACTTACGAAATTATACAGAGAAAATTTGCAGCCAGAGTTTTGATTTATCAGAGTAGCGCAGAGCCTTATATTGGTGTTCCAACATGATCAACTTTGATTGATCTCAAAGTTCAGAATGAAAGCCTTAATTCCTCGAGAAGAGGAGATCCAACATCGATGAAGCTCGAGGTCAGAGAGATTCTGATCAAGGAAGATTGGAAACTAGGGGAGCTAGTAGAATTCACGAGTTAAATTACAAAAGGTAAGTACATTGTATGATGCATATTGTACTATCTTTCTAATTAGTGTATTCATTCTGAACTGGGTCAGTCCCCGTGGATGTAAGTGACTTTCACCGAACTGCATAACCAATTTTGTGTGTTCTTAAGGTTTTTACTTTACTTGCAAACTTGGTTAATTATGCAATATTGCAACACGGTAATCAAAATTGAAGTAATTAGGTAAGACAAAACTTCACTTCTCAATATGAAGACCATTCTCCATATTGACAATCCAAGCTTGGCTAGCTCCAGTGGCTTGGTTGACATCAGAATGTATAGTTGAAGCCAAGCCAGCAGAGCCACGACCCCTTCAACATCTGTTGCTATAAGTGACACCTATCGAACAAGGGAAAGTTAGCGCAAAATAATAAGTAATAAGGAAATATAAATTTGAGAACTCATAGATTCCTAAGGCATGAGAGTCGAATGGAAGAATCAAGCTATGCCTAAAAAAGTCTTCATAATCGAAGAAGAGGTCAAAGCCTATGGACAGGTCCTCTTTGGGCTTGGTGGACTCTCAGCCTCGTTCTCATGATCATTGCGCTAATGGGAGGACGCTACTTGGCACTCCGAATCCTTCCCAAGGGGAGAAAAGTTGGCCAAGATGATCGCCCACTTATGGTTTACATTGATTGAAGTTGATGCAAAATACTTCTCTGGGGCTACTGCTCATTTGTTGCAGAAAGAAAGTTTTTCTCATCAGCTATGCCCACTGCAAAAATTGAGAAACCATTAGCTATATAATGCCAAAGATAAAAATACGACGATGAGAATAAAGAGATTGAGGAAACCTTTGATAGTGGATGAAGAATGACCAGCTCCGCTTGGGGCCGAAAAAGGATTTAGGGACCAATCGTACCTGACATGATCTTTTGTAGAAATCCAAAAAAGATTTCAGAAAACTTGCTCAGAGTTGAGCAGTAGAAGAAGTTGAAACTTTGAAAGAGAGTAAAAGTTTGGGAAATTTTCTGATCTGTATTGATTAAGTTACTGATTCCATATACAAGCTATCTATTTATAGGCCACAGGACATACCTTTCTAATTCTCTAGCTAACTGTCTAAAACCAACTCTAAAAGCAGCTAAAAAATCACTAGCTAACTATCTGTTACAACCGCTTCTGGAAGCATCAATCTGCACCACTTTCTACTGATCGATCTAGATGGTTCGGGAATCATCTGGAAGACTCTAGATTATAGGAAAGGTGATGAGTTGATGGAGATGAGCATCCGATGGTGATGCACCCCAATTTACCGCCGGCGCCGCTCCGCCTTGGGTGATCGAAATCTGCAAAGACAAAGCCCCAGGAGGTTTCCGGGGGGAAGAGGCTTCGACGGCCAAGTAAGCAAACAGGTTACCCAAATGTAATTAAGAATGAATAGTTGAGTTGTGTAGGTTTGCTTTTGGCCTTTATATAGGTAGGCAGATAGGGAAACTGCTTTGTTTACTTGTGGAGCAAGTACTCTCACCTTGCGCCAGCCCAAAAGGCTTTACCCAAAGGGTAAAGCTATGGACTTAAGGTCGACCACAATGCATATTTAGGCCTATATGGATTTACACATTATTAGATGGTATAGTAAAACTGAGAACCAGGCCACTATGTATACTGAGAAAATTGCTGAGCAACTAATCATGTGATGCATTATTACATCAACCCCCCCTCCCCCCCCCCCCCCGCCTCAAGATGAGGATTTTGTGAAGAAAAAAAAATACCATCTTGGACAAAAGAGGAGCAGAAATAGCTGGGGATAAAAGCTTGGTAAAGCCATATGCTAACTGATACTTAGAGTACACATGTAAAGGATATATAAAAACATCATTGCAGGCATCCCAGACATAATGGTAGTCAATTTCAATATGTTTTGTTCGCTCATAAAACATATGATTCTGTGTAATGTGCATGGCTACAATATTATCACACTTTAATGGCATGGGTAGGCTAACTAGATAATGGAAATCAATGAGCAAATATGTTATCCACTTCAGTTCTGAGATTGTCATGGACATGGCTTGATATTTTGACTCAGCAAAGGATTTGCTGACTATATATTTCTTTTTAGACTTCCAAGAAATAAGTGAACTGCCAAGGAAAATGCAGTAGCCAGTGACAGATCTTCTTGTAACCCGACAAGTGTTCCAATCTGCATCACAGTAGGCTGATAAGGAGGGTGAAGTTTGTGCTGGGAAAACAAACAATGAGAAGAGCCGTCTTTCAGATACTTAGCAATGTGTAGTGAAGCTTTCCAGTGGTGCTTAGTTAGCGTTAGGACAAACTGACTGAGTTGGTGCACTGAGAAAGTAATGCCTGGCCTTGTAAAAGACAAGTATAACAATCTCCCAATCAGTCTTCTATATGAACTAGGATCAGACAACAAAGGTGAGCTCTCATCAGTAGCTTGCCATGAAACTAGAAGATGTACTGAAGTAGCACTGCAATAAGTTAACTGAAGATCCTTTAAGATATCAACAATATACTTGTTTTGATTTAAGAAAATTCCCTCTTCAAATCTAACTATTTCTATACCCAAGAAATATTTACCTGGTCCTAGATCCTTTATAGTGAACAACTTATGAAGATAAGCCTTAAGTGCAGTGATATCATTTTTTGAGGTCCCCATGATCAGAACATCATCAACATATATCAGAAGTATCAATGATGATTGATCAGTGTGTTTGACAAATAGATAATGATCATGCTTAGACTGCCTTAATCCAAAATTTATTAGCTGCTTAGATAATTCTACATTTCACTCTCTATAGGCTTGCTTTAATCCATAGAGCGATTTCTTTAACTTGCAGACTTGATTAGGCCTGGCTGGATACCCTTGAGGTGGGATCATGTATAATTATTCACTGATATAGCCATGCAAAAATGCATTGTTGACATCTATTTGATGTAGATGCCAGTTATGTGATTTGTAATGGCAAGAAGAAGTCTCACTATAACTTGCTTGGCAACAGGAGAAAATGAATCAAAATAGTCCACCCCTTCAATCTATTAAAACCCCTTTTCAACCAGCCTTGTATCTTTCTAGGCTACCATTTGCATGACACTTCACCTTATAGACCCACTTACATCTAATAGGACTTTTTCTTGCAGGCAAAGCAACTAGATCCCAAGTATCATTGCTTTCAAGAGCATCTAGTTTAGCTTTCTTAGCTTTTACCCATTCTGGATTACTGCAAGCTCGCTTATAAGTTTGTGGCTCATGAATTTTTGACAATTTAGCAACAAATGCAATATGTGCAGCAGTGAAAATAGGCATGCATTGACCAGTCAAAGAAACATGATTAACTACAAAATCTGCATCCATTATGGTTTGCATCTGACTCTTATACTCAGTTTGATTACTAGTAGCAGAGAATGAGTTTCTGACTAAGAAGGATGAGTATCAGAAGTATTTGGAACAGGAGAGGACAAATGAGATGTATTTGAACTTTGTGAATCAGAAGATTGATCATGATTAGAGTGGTTTTCTGAATATGGTGTAAATGGAAAGAATTGATTATGATCTGATGAGTGTGGAAATGGGTTCTATGGTTAATGAGTATTAGCATTATTTTCTGGAATGGATGATTCTATACAGAATGGAAAGTCTGAGTTGGAATTTTGATCAGTTATCAAAGGGTTATGAAACTAATTGGATGACTGATAAGGAAATATTGAATCATGGACTATATCTCGAGTGATTAAGATCTTTTTATTTTCTAGATCAAATACTTTGCATCGTTTTTATAGCAGGGATATCCTATGAAAACATAAGGGTAAGATCTAGGACTGAACTTATGTTTTTGAGGACTGAAGTTACAAGATAGCAAAGAGATCCAAGAACTTTGAAAACAGTGAGATCGGGAACCTTATTGTGCAGAACCTGATATGGAGAATTCCACCCAAGAACAACTAATGGCAGTCTATTTATAGTGAATGGAGCTACTAACACTGCATCATCCCAGAAATGAAGTGGTAGTTTAGGCTGAAACATGAAGGATATGGCCATCTCAATTAGATGCCTATGATTTCTTTCTACAACTCCATTTTGTTGTGGAGTATAAGAACAAGATTTCTGATGTATGATTCCCAAAGATGAAAACAATAACTGACAGTATTGATTTACAAATTTAGTTCATTATCACTTCTAACCATTTTAACCTGCTTATGTTATTGATTTTAAATCATGTTAAACAAGGATTTAAACAGTTTATGAACTTTACATTTTTTTTCAAAAGAAAGATCAAGGTAGCTCTACTACAATCATCTACTATAGTTAGGAAGAACTGAGCACCTGAAATGGTTTTGACCTTAAGAGGTCCCCATATATCCATGTGTATAAGATCAAAGATTTCAGAACTCTTTGAATAAGAATCAAGAAATGTACATCTTGTTTGCTTTGCCAATGGACAAACTGTACAGATTTTATTCATTATAAGAAGATTCAAATGCTACATTACAACATTTTATGGATGATCTAATTCGTAGTGCAAGTTAAGAATATCTACATCAAAAGGTTTATTGACCAAAAGCAAAGCAGATTGATCAAGATTACATCTCATCTTATGCCTAGCTAGGAATCTATTTATTTTAGTGGAAAGGAAAATTTTTTGATTCTGAACATATAGCCCATTGACTTCAGAAGAAATCCCTATCGAAGACTTAGTCTTGAGGTCCTGTATTTCACAAAAATCGGGAAGGAAATTAAAACTCAGAGAAGCTTGCTAATTGATAAGAGATTAAACCTGAAGGACTTAACAAAGAGACAGTCATGCAATGTTATTAAATTGGAAAGGTTCACAATTACAACATAAAAAGTGGAATGATCAGGCAAAGTGATAGCCATTTTGTATGGAAACGGGTTTTAAAACATGGAAAAGTGACTGATTGCTTCACATATGAGATGATGCATCAGTGTCTAAAATACAATCATCACTCTTAAAGAAAACTGCAGCATTCACAAAATTAGTAAGTAAGCTACCAGACAATTCTTCAAAGTGTGCAAAGTTGATCATGTCATTGTTCTCAGATCCCGACTCCTTGGATTTCCCCTTCATGAATCTTCCAAACTCAGACTAAATCATATTAGTCTTCATATTTGAAAAGTATTGAGTCGCTGAATCAAATATTTGCTTCATTTCTACCAAATTCTTCATCAGTTGATAAAACAAAGGTCCTTGACTGACTGAAACTTTCTTTTATCTCATCCCACCATTTTTTCGTATCTTTCTGGAAACGAAATCTCCTTGCCAACTCCTTGCTGATCGTGCTTTAAATCCATGACACAGGTGTCAAATTCACCTTCATCAATTGATCAAAGACATGTGAATCAGGATCTGGTTTTGGTACTCCAGTTGTGATAAACTGTAGTTTTCCTCTAGCTGAAAATGCAATGATCATTGCTTGACTCTAGATGATACAATTCCTTTCAGTTAGCTTCTCTTCAACTACTCTCGAGCTAGTATGGTCTGTAGTTGGCAAGAACAGACGATCATTAGGCCTGATTCTAACAAATCCATCCTCATCAGCAACATACTAATTTTTTTCTGCGATTTCCTTGGCCTGTTTCTGCCATCGTTATTGATTTTACAAGTTTCAGAGAATAGATTCAAAGTGGAAAACAAACTGATCAAGAAACGGAAAGGTCCGATACCATGTAGAAATCCAGAAAAGGTTTCAGAAAACTTGCTCAGAGTTGAGCAGTAGAAGAAACTAAAACTTTGAAAAGAAAGAAAAAGAAAAAGTTTGGTAAATATTCTGACCTGTATTGATTAAGTTAGCAATTCCATATACAAGCTATCTATTTATATAACACAGAACATACCTTTTTAATGCTCTAAATAACTATCTAAAACCAACTCTAAAAATAGCTAACAAATCACTAACTATCTGTTACAACCGATTCTGGAAGCATCAATCTAGACCACTTGCTACTGATCGATCTAGATGGTTTTGGAATCGTCTGGTAGAATCCAGATGATAGGCAAGGTGATTAGTTGGTGGATCTAAGAAGCTGAGCATCCGATGGTATAGTAAAACTGAGAACCGGGCCACTAAGAATACTGGGAAAACTGCTGAACAACTGATCATGTGCTGCATTATTCCATCATCTTTCTTAAGCCTTTTAAAATTTAAAGGCTTAAACCTAGTAATAACTCCAGCTATGTCATCAGAGACATGGAAATAGTTTAAATATCTGTCCCAGAATCTTGAGTGTTCCAGGCTGGACATAGGTAGGATGCAGAATTAAAGGTTAAAAAACTCTGCATCCAATTATTTTATAGAATAAGGGAGCTTGTCAATAAGTTTCACCCCCTTCGAATTCTTGACATAAATGGTAACTATACTCTCTCCCTCCTTATTGGATGCCCAATCAGGCCAAAGAGAAAACATAGACCGTGATAATGGGCTGACCCGGAATAAGCCCAGAAAATGTTTTTGGGCCCATCTCGACCCAAAAACAAGGCAACATAAGGCCATATGTATAGTTTCTATATATCCCGGGAGATAATTATGGTAATTAGGGATAAGTGTTACTCTTATAATTCAATATAAATACCAGGTACGTATTCATTATGAGTATAAGACTTTTGATCACCTATTCGAGTATCTTACTAACTTAAGCATCAGAGAGTTTATTCCCAAGACCTCCCGGGGCTTTTTGTTTGCAGATTAAGATCAAGGGAATCGGTGGTATGGCTTGATTGGTTTCTGACACATCAATTGGCACGCTCGGTGGGACCGATTTAGTTGAATTAGAGTCCTTTGGTTTATGTCCCCTTCCACAAATACTCGAAGGAGTGAGAGATTGAAGTTGAAGGGAACGGGTGCTAGAGATGAGATATAATCCCTATATCGAGGAAGGAGAAGAAGGATGGTTAACCCCTCGACATCCCAGAATATTGAGAGTGAGAGAGAGAGAGAGAAAAGTAGTGCTAGCCCCGATAGGTGTTTTGGCAGGCGGGCAAGAGACAATGCTTGGTTCTACCAATCCTAACCCCCCTATTGTTGAGGTCACTCAAGATGTAGCTGAACCCTCAAGACCCGTTGAGGATAATCAGGAACGTGATGCAGGGGTCATGAATTCCATGCAAGACATGCCAGAATTATCATATGATGAAAGAGATAGCCACTTCACGGAAGTTTCTGGTGATTCCCATATCGAAGCTTATGGGAGCAGTTGGGTTACAATAAGATTTAGCACGAGCGAGCCAAATGCTAGCAGTTGTTAGGTATTAGGTAATTCCTCTCCCGGCATCCAGGGGCATGCCGAGGGATGTTGTTCCCTAGACGGTCACAGAGGTGCCTCTAGATAACACTTTCCAACCCACGTTGGCGTTCCCTTAGTTTGGATATGAATGGGAAGGGAATCAAGCACGTCCTTAACCATCTTTCCCCGAGTATCCACCGAGGATAATATACTTTGTTCCCCCTTTGATGCAGATAGCCAGCACGGGAGCTCTTCCTAGAACAGAAACAATTCAAGGGCTACAGAGGTACGGTAGCACATGGGTGCCAAGTTACCCCATCAGTCAGGGGTTCTATGGCCCATATGGAGTACCCCACGTAAGTTCAGTGGTTATACATCCTTGGATAAATCCTGGGTACATGGGTCAACCACCTATGTATCAAATGCCACATAGAGATACAAATAGGGGGTTGAATTTTCCCAGAGAACAACCACAGTTAATAGAAGATACTGGAGATGCATTGAAAAGGAAGTTAGATAGGTTGATTGGACCACTTGGCCAGGTGGTTGGCTCACCTTTTACCCCATTGATAATATATGAATGATTGACAATAGATACGAAACCCCCGGAGGGCCTTCCCACCTATAGTGGAGAAACTGATCCTTGAGAGTTCATTCAGACGTTCCTCAGTCTGATGAACTCGAGGTACTTCGATGAAAAGTTAACGTGTAAGTTGGTGGGTAGTTACCTTTAAAAGAAGGCTCGGGCATGATATAATAAGTTACCGAGAGGGTCTTTACATTCTTACATGGATTCAGTGCAGCATTGTTAAGCCAATATGTCCAGAAGAAGAAATTTACAAAAACTCTCTTAGAGTTGTATCAGACAAAGTAGAATCCAGGGGAAATGACATAAGCTTTCTACCACCATCGATATGTGGATGAGAGTTTGGGGGTTGTGGAAACCACAGAAAATGAAGTTATTCAAGGATACTTGTTGGGTATGCGGGATTTAGAATTGTATAAGAAGCTGAGTACCAACGTCCCCCAAACACTGTAGAAGCTTCAAGAGTTTGTTGAGCAGTATTCAAAGGTGGAAGAGGTCACAGGAAGAAAAAGAGAGATTATGACTAATAGATCGAGAAGAAGTAATGACAGAAGTAGTGACTCTTGGGGGAAGAAACTTATGGATGTGGAAAGACCTACCTTCAAGAGGTATACGCCTATAAGCAGGTCATAGGCCTAGATCTTGAGAATCTATCAAGAGATACTCAGGTGGCCCCAACCAATGATGATCAATCAAGAAGGAAGGAGGGCCACAAATTTATTTTTCAATTTTCATAAGGATTATGGTCATCATACAAATTATTGTGTTCATTTGAAAATGGACATTTTAGATGGTTATTTTAGGCTTTTTAGGATTAGGTTTTGTGCAATTTTGTGCTCTACATGTGGCATTTTGCCTTGAAATCATCTAAGGAGGGATAAAGGCGGCTTTGACGTTTTTATCACTTTTTAGATGATTTTGTGTGATAAGGTGATTTGTTTGAAGACTTTGAAGATTTGAAGACTTTGAAGATTTATCTTTGAAGATTTGAAGATTTGAAGACCTTTACATTTGAGCTTTGTGAAGATTTGAAGAAGTGAAGAGATGAAGAAAGGAGAGCAAAGCAACGGATGAATGATGATCCAGGGTTCTCAGAATTTTCCGAGAAGAATCAGCCCTCAAGGGTGGCACCATTGGATTCCTCTTCTCGAGAACTATAAAATCGACTACAAGAACTCCCGAAACGGATCAACGGTTCACCCGGAGGAAGCAAAACAAAACAGGGCTGGATTTCACTGCTGGTCGCGACTCGCGATGGAACTGGTCGCGACTCGCGATGGAACTGGTCGCGACTCGCGACGACAGCGCGAATCCAGCTTTGTAGCAGCGTTTTTCTCCCCCTTTTTCTTCCACTATAAATACCTCTTCACCCCTTCTTCTCCACAGCTTTTGGCCCCTGTTTTGGGCCAAAACCCTAGGTTTTATCTTCTTGTTTTCTTAGTTTTTATGCCTTTTGTTGTTCTAGAGTAGTTTTTGTACTTGGGAGCAAAGGATTGAAGCTTCCACATCTATGTAGCAAGAACCATTTTTATCTATCTATTTGGTGTTTTTGCTATTGTGCTCTTATTGTGCTTTGAATGTTAATTGTTGATTTCATTGATGTTGTTGGAAGCTTGAGGATATGAAATACTTGTATGAATTGCTAGCTAGGGTTTGGGGGATTTGGGTTGATTTCCCCCCTTTTCTTGTTAGGGATGTATGAGTATGATTTAGAGCTTTTGATTGTGTTGATGGATTGATAATGTGCTAGATGAATGTGATTGATGTTGAACTCTTCGTCATGTTCGTTTGTGTAGCAAACGAGAGAGTTATATGCTCTTGGATGAATGTGCGTTGCACGTTCATCCAATCTCGTGTAATCGCATGAATTGGTTAAATGCTTAGTCACGGTGTAGTGGTCATAAGCATTGCCAAGCTTGTTGGTTCTTCGTGATTAAATGCCACCAATGGGATACCTTGAGTCGTGGTCGCGACAACGGGAGTCATTGGTGAGGTTTGACGAGAGATGTCGAACTCACTCTTGCAAACTACAAACTAAGAAGGATAGGAGTTTAGTCTCCACAACCAGTAGTTGAAGTATTGAATAGATGATTTTAATTCATCCTTGAAGCATTTGTTATTTAGCATTTTTGTATTCTTGATGGTGTGTTTCACTTCATTTGTGCCATGAGTTGCTTGAGCATAGGGAGTGCTTGTATGATTGAATTGGTTAGGTGTTAGGAACGTGACTAATTCCGTAGCTCCTTTGCATGAAAATCTATGAGCGTGAACTTAGAACTTCTTGTACATAACGTGTTGTGATTCTTGCTAGATGGGTATGTTGATGTTGAGTCATGTAATGCTATATGATAGAATGAGTGAATGATTCAATGACCTACATTAGATTTGGAAGTAAATATCCCTTGCCCCAAGGCTTTTTATCTTTGTAGTTTTAAAACCCCTTTTCTTAGTTTTGTTTGATGATTAGCATAGTCACTTGACCTTGCTAGTTATCTTGTCTTTTTACTTTCGTAACTTAGGAAAACCAACCAACCAACCCCCCCCCCCCATTTTACTTGCTTTTATGTGTGTGTATATATTTTATCCTAGCATAATATTAACCATTTGTGCTTAAGCGCTTAGGAAGATCCCTCTTCTCTTTGGACGACCCCGATTTGCCGCTATCTACCTAGTTGTAGAAAGTAAGCAAAAAGGGCTTACAAATTATCTTTTGCATAGGGGTGCGACGACCGTCCACTATCAATAGGTATGAAAAGGAGGCACGACTTCAAGGTCCTGGCCCTTGACAGGGAAATTAGGGTGAGCCTCACATGCCTCGAAGTTATCGACCCCCATTCAGGAGAAATTACCAAAATAATGGAGGTCGAGGGGATAGAATGCCTCAGGGCCAGGGACATCGGGATAGAGAACAAGGAAGAAGGGACGAAGCTCCAAGAGAGCAACCTGTTAGGAATCAGGAGAACCAAAATAGAGAAAACCCTCCAATCCGTAGGGTGATAAACATGATAAGTGGGATTGTAGGTGAGAGGTCTTCAAATTCAGTCATGAAGGCTGATTCCCGAAACATCTCTGTAGAAGAGCTAGGCATAAGAGATTTCGGCATGAAGAAACAATAACTTTCTCTGAAGCGGACGTGGTTCCCAATCAGATCCCGCATGCAGATCCTATGGTTGTTTCAGCCGTGATTGGGACCTCGTTGGTGAAAGGAGTCTTTATTAATGACGGGAGTGGTGTTGAGATAATGTTTGTCAAATGTTTTTTACTAGATGGACATAGGGAGAAGTAATCTAAAAAAGTTGATGACCCCTCTCTTAGGATTCACCGGAAACCCTATATACCCCCTTGGAGAAATTACCATATCAGTCTGGGTCTCAGAAGAAGATAAAGGGGTGGCGATAGACTGCAATTTTGCTGTTGTCGATGCATATTCCCCATATAACATGATTTTGGGGAGGCCCTGGATGTGTCAGGCTCAAGCAGTATGGTCTCCATACCACTTTATGATGAAGTTTCCAACGAGCAAGGGAATAGCCTCAGTTTGGGGGGATCAAGTGGTAGCCAAAATTTGTAACCTCACAACTGTTAAGGAAGCAGGGAAAATGAAGGTCGTGGCCTTGGTGTATGGAGGAGTTAGCCTCACAGACGCTGAGCAAGTGCCTATTCGAGATAAGGGGACAGTAGTTGTGGGAAAACTCATGCCTGAAGCCGTAAAGGGGGAATTGAGAAGTATAATGGGAGAATATGAATATATATTTTTGTGGGATACTCAGACCTTATTGGGGTACCTATAGTTAAACCTATTAGGCAAAAGAGAAGGATATTTGCACCCAAAAGGGTAGAAGCAATCAAAGTCGAAGTAGATAAGATGTTGAAGGCAGAGGTGATTGAGGGAGTATTTTATCCAGAGTGGTTAGCTAATCTGGTGACGGTCCCAAAGCATGATGGAACTTGGCGAATGTGCATAAACTTCATAGATCTAAACAGGTGTTGCCTTAAGGATAGTTACCCTCTACCTCTCATTAACAAGTTCGTAAAGGCAATTGTGGGGTTCCAAGTATTATCTTTCTTTGATGCTCACAAGGGATACCACCAGATATTGATGGCAGAAGAGGATAGGGAAAAAACTTCATTCATAACATATATAGGCCCATACTACAATAGGAAAATGCCATTTGGTTTGAAGAATGCAGGGGCGACATACCAAAGACCAGTAGACAAGCTTTTCAGGGAACATATTGGCAGGAAGATGGAGATATATGTGGACGATATGGTGGCGAAGAGCAGAGGTTATGGCGAGTTCTTAGTGGATTTAAAGGAGACTTTCGAGGGACTTAGAAGTACAAACCTAAACTGAACCCAGCTAAGTGTGTGATTAGAGTAGGAGCAGGAAAGTTCCTGGGTTTTATGGTGTCCGAGAGGGGAATTGATGTCAACCCTGAGAAGGCCGAGACCCTAAGATGAAAAGCCCACAAAGTGTAAAGGATGTGCAGAAGCTTATGGGATGTTTGGCGGCTTTAAGTAGGTTTCTCTCAAAGGGGGTGAAAAAGCACCTTCCTTTTTTCAAAGTACTTCGAAAGGAAAAAATCGAGTGGACCGCTATATGTGAACAGACATTCCAACAGCTAAAGGAACACCTTCAGGGATTGCCGACTCTTATGAAACCCGATAAAGGGGAGGCTCTTTTTATATATATTTTTGCTTCACCTTTGGTCACCAGTGTCGTGTTGGTAAAGGCAAAAGATAGGCTACCCCACCCAATATACTTTGTAAGTCAAGCCCTGCAAGGACCTGAGACAAGATACAATGCACTCAAGGAATTAATCTTAGCATTGGTACATGCCGCACAAAGATTACGACCTTATTTCCAAGGACACACAATTTTCTTTCTCACTAACTATCCCCTCAGATAAATCCTTTTAAAGCTAGAAGTATCTGGAAGAATGATAAAAATAGGTGATAGAGTTGGGTGAACATGGCATATAGTTCCAACCAAGGGTTGCGATCAAAGGTCAAGCCCTAGCTGATTTTATAGTGGAAACCAATGAACCTATTGAGCTTGAAGAGGGGTCTTGAGGGAAAGGAGTTTGGAAGTTATATGTGGATGGTTCTTCTCATTGAGAAGGAAGCGGAGCGGGGGTATTGCTCACCAATCTAGAAGGAAGAGAATATCCATATGCACTACATTTTTCTTTTACTTCTCATCAACCCAGAAGGAAGAGAATATCTGTATGCACTAAATTTTTCTTTCAAATCAATGAACAACGAAGCTGAATACAAAGCTCTAATCATGGGATTGCGTTTCATTGTCGAATTAAAGGTAAACGACTTGGAGAGTTTTAGTGATTCTCAAATCGGGGTTCAGCTAGTTAATGGGGAGTATGAGGCTATGGAACATAACTTGCAAAGATATCTAGAGGTCGTAAGGCCTTTGCTTAAGAATTTTAAAAGCTATATTTTGAAGCAGGTGCCAAGAGAGGAAAACCATAAGGCTGATGCCTTAAGCAAGCTAGCCTTATCAGACTTGGGAGCTCAGCCCAAAGGGCAATTACTCATCGAAACTCTACATAGTCAGAGCTTCGAAGAACAGATGGTAATGGTTATTGGAAAGGAGAAAAGTTGGATGACACCCATCATAAGATATCTTCAAGAGGGACCCTGCCAGGAGATTTAGTGGAAGCCAGGAAGGTCAGGCTTAAAGTGCCTAAATACGTGTTATGGGATGGAATCCTATACAAAAGGGGGTATTTGTAGCCACTAATCCGATGTGTAAATACCAAAGAAGCAGATTATTTGATCCGGGAGGCTCACGAGGGTATATGCGGAAGTAATCAAGGGGCTAGATCAGTGTTAAGAAGACTTATTCGAGCAGGGTATTATTGGAAAATAATGTTCGAGGATGCAAACAAATACATAAGATCATGTCATCAATGTCAAAAGCATGCGCCACTTAAACACATCCCCCTGGAGGAAATGATGAACATTCACAGTTCGTGGCCATTTGAAAAATGGGGTATTTATTTGGTTGGGCAACTTCCTGAGGCTCCTAGGAAGTTCAAGTATCTAATTGTGGCTGTAGACTATTTCACCAAGTTGGTGGAGGCAGGGCCTCTAACTAATATGACAGGTAAATCGGTGATTTCTTTTTGTTGGAAAAATCTCATATGCAGATTCAGAGTTCCAAGAACCATTATAATCGATAATGAGAGGCAATTTCCCATGACCCGTTCAAGAAGTGGTGTGAGGAATACAAGATACAACACAAAATGATATCCATATACCACCCTCAGGCGAATGGCCAGGTAGAAGTGACTAATAGAACCATTGTCAATGGGATTAGAGCAAGACTCGAGAGAGCTGCAGGGGACTGGATATGCGAGCTACCCAGTCTCTTATGGGCTTACAGAACTGCAGAATCTTCTGCCACAGGGGAGACACCTTATAGTTTGGTTTATGGTTCAGAGGTTGTAATTCCAGTTGAAATCGGAGTGCCAAGCCCGAGGATATTGGAAATGCCTACAGAAAACATCAATAATGAGAATCGGTGTCTAGATCTTGATATTGTCGAGGGGGCTTGAGCGTTGCCCTCGATTCACGAGGCTAAGGTGAAAGAAAAGGTGAAGTGTTATCATGATCGAAGGGCCAGAAAAATGCAGTTTCTTCCCGGGGGACTTAGTAATGAGAAAAAATGAGAAGAGCTGACAGGAATAGAAGGAAAGTTGGCTCCTAACTGGGAAGGGCCTTATAAGGTCGTGGAGGAAAATCCAGGGGGCAGCTATGTCTTCGAGAGTATGGGAGGAACTCGAATCTTGAAAAGGTGGAACATTATTAACTTGCAAAAATATCATCAGCTTTAGAAGAAGTGAAAGACACCACAAGCTCTTGTATATTATATACCAGCAAGGCTGAAGACTCGGGCTAAAGGCTCGAGTATATGTATTTTTCCAGCAAGGCTGAAGACTCGGGCTAAAGCCTCGAGTATATGCACTTTTCCAGCAAAGCTGAAGACTTGGGCTAAAGCCTTGAGTATATGTATTTTTCTTGCAAAGCTATGGAGTTGAACTAAAGGCTCCTATGTACCTTTCTAGCAAAGCTGAAGACTCGGGTTAAAGCCTCGAGTGTATGTATTTTTCCAGCAAAGCTGAGGAGTTGAGCTAAAGGCTCCTATGTACCTTTCCAACAAAGCTGAGACTTTGAGCTAAAGGCTCATATGCACTTTTACAGCAAAGCTGAGAATTTGAGCTTAAAAGCTCTTATGTATTTTCCAGAATTCGAGCTTATAGACGACTCATCTAGATTTATCAAAACTTTAGACCGAGGATGCTTCGACTGAGGCCCCTAGTTTTTAGTGTGCTTCTTTGCGGATGACTTGCCATTACAACTTATTGAACCAATATCCTTGGCATTTTTCTGCCTGCTGATCTTGAAGACCTTCGATTCGTAGTTAGGCGGACATGTAACAATTTTATCGATTCAAAATTGGCGGCTGAAGCTTCTTTTTCATGGCTGGCTCCTCTTAGTTCCACTTGGATATCCACAACCCAATAGTGCTGAGCTCGAAGAAGAAATCGGAGAAGAGATTTTTCGTCAACAAGTTTTCGATGAGTAACGTCGTGGAATAGACTGTAAGCTTAGAGACTCTGATCATAAATTCGAACCTCCTCTCTTAGTTGTGAGGTAATATTTTCAAAATATTTTCCCTCATTCACCAATCAAGTGTTCTCGGCAATAACGATTCAACTAAGGAAGGATCCTTGCTAATGGTAGTTTCTTCTCCCGAGAGGTCCTTGTACAGTTGTTCAATTTTATCTAATACCGCCTTGTAAAGCCGGTCGACATTCTTCACCTAGGATCTGAGTCCATAGACTTCACCTTGACAAGCTATAAGTCGGCCCTCGAGGATATGAGCCATGTTAGCATCAATAAGACACTTTTTCAAAGATCCAAATTTGTTGAGAATCTTATGCACTGATTCTTGAAAACTATATTTGGAAGGGTCACAATTCTTAACAAACTGGAGGGGATGAATGATATTATGCTTTCTACACTCGACATCCTTCAGCAATTTTATTTGCCTAGGATGATCTCCAAATTGCCAGGACTTCAAATCTCCTTTGGTAGAGTCCAACTCCTTCCTAGAAGATTCCAAAGCTAAAGTCAAGGTGGATACCTTCTCCTCGAGATTCATTATGCATGGATGAGTCTTGTTGTGCTAAGAATCTAACTCTTCAGAGCAGTTCCTCAACTCTAACGTGGCCCTCGTTAAATTCACTCTACCGGATTCAAGTTCCTTTCACTATGCATTAAGCTACGAAAATAAACATATTGACACAAAATTAATAAAAGAAATTTTGTTCATAGCCAAAGAAATGAAAAGTTACATCAAAGGCTCTAAAAAGGCCGGAGTTACAGAACGTTTCATACATTTAAAGACTTATCCTCTATTAGGATCTCGTCATGGGGTCCGGTCTCACCATTGATCTCTTTCAACTCTTCGTCAGGGTCAGGAATGGTGCGAATCTCCTCAGCGGAGTGGTACCTACTCAAGGCCTTGAGATGGTCCACTAAGGACAAATTCAAACCTCCCTGGTAGACAACCTCAACCCACCTTTGGTTTTTCTGCCCCACACCCTTAGACTTAGAGGCCTCCTTCAGAAATTTGATATTATCTTCAGAAAGAGATGAAGACATCTGGGGCAGGATCACCTCTTCAACGAAAAGGTTACGCCTGACCCTTTCGCCATATTGAGGAGGTCGACGAAGAGATCAAAAAGTTCTTTGCTTTGGAGGACCTTGTCTTTAAATACCTCTAACATGGCCATTTGAGTCGCTGGATCTCGGGCTCGTTTGACCTCTCCAAGGGCAGCTGCCTTCTCAAGGATGAGACATTCGTTCGCAGCCTCGAGGCCAGCAACTCTTGTTTTAAAAGCTTCGTGCGCCAGCGTCAATAAGGAAATTTTCTCATCTTTTTCCCTTTGAGAAGAGGAGAGAGAAGTGTATTGAGAACCTAGATCCCAAAGGAGGGAGGAAAGAGAAGAAGAAACCAATTCAAGGCCCTTAATTAACTGGAAAAAGTACAAGGGTTAGAAGATGTTTAGGAGAAAAACAACAAAACAAAAGAGAGAAGCAATAAAAATAACTTCTCAGTAGAGAACCTACTTGGGGATTCTGGGCAAAAGGGCCAAGAGAGTCTTCCTTCACAATGGAAAGGATTGTCGAATGGGTCGCGAGGCTGGCCCGAGGATTAGAACCACGAGAGGCTTCCCCTTGGATAGCCTTGTCCTGAAAAATCTTTTGGTGGCTTTCCCTCGAGGGGGATTTGTCATTACCCTTTCATTTCAGAGGTGATTTCATGAGAGGGGTAATCTCGTGGGGGGTAGAGGTGGTGGAGGTGACCTTCACAGGATTATTGTTACTCCTTTTCTTGTTCATTGCACTACCCGAACTCCTGCCCACTAGGGAAGATCAAAAGAGAGCTTTTTTTAAAAAAAAATATTTTTTGCTGATAGCTGAAAAAGGGAAGAAGTACAAAAATAGACAAAAAAGACTCATTCAGATTCAAAACAATCAGCATATTCGTCGAGAGGGACCTCTCGGATGATTAGGTCAAGGGAATGCCTAGATCTATCTGCCAACTTTATTAATCTTCTTTGCTTATGGCCCTGTTTAGGCTTACCTTCTGGGCCATGATGCATTCTTGACAATTTCCTCTTTTTAGCTGGCTAGTAAACATACTTTTCATAAACCTCGGCTGGCTAAGCCTTCCCCCTAGTTGAGTTGTCGGGGTTGGAATAGTTAGCATAGGAAATGGGTGATGCTAGAAGTTGATCCCTGATACCCTCGAGATGAGAAAGACAAACAAATTTGTCTGGGAGTTGGGTTTAAACTTTGACATTAGGGTTCCACCGGGGACCTTATACCTAAGGCAATTAAAGGTGGCCCTTTCTTAGAATCCTTCCATTTCCCCACATTTTCGGGGATGGTAAAAAACTTGTGCCTCCTTAGCCTAGTGGAAAGAGTGATAATATTTTTAGAAGAGTTGCCGTTGGCCGATACGGTAAATAAGGAATGAAATAATGTATACTCGAGCTTGATGCCAAGCCTGTGACACTGTGTTAGGAACAACATGATGGTTATTATGGCGTTAGGGTGAACTTGAACGGGACTCGCTTGAAAATCCTTGAGTGTCCTTGAGAATATGGGAGGATAGGGAAAACATAACGTAGAGTGGATCTGCTTCAGATAGATAACCGACCTCCCCTCAGAAGGATCTTCAGGAGAAACTGTGGCTCCCAGCAGTTGTAATTCTGCGTCGGGAGGAATTCTCTTACCAGGGGGTAGTGATTATAGAATCCCCGATACTGACCAGGACCTTTCATGCGTAGGGGGATCTTGAGCTTCCTCTACAGAGAGTTATCGAACATTCCTTTCCTTAGCCTCAAGGGTATAGGGAAATGGCGCATGAGCACTTACTTCTTCCCTTATTGGAACCCTCGAGAAGCTCCCCTCATCGGGGGGGAATATCGCTAAACTCGATATCCCCCATGCGGGATGATTTTGGATACATCCTTTTCCTAGACCCTGAGGCCAAAATGGGGATATCCTTCTTTAGGCACGCCGGATATCGGAACAAAATGAGTGTGGCCGTGTTCGTCGACCTCTGCGTCGGAATCTTGGCGAGAATGTTCTAAGTCGCTAGGGGAGGCATCAAAATTTTCCAACCAATTCAGACCTCAATTCCTCTGACCTAGCCTTCCTGGAGTACCCCCTCTCTTCTAATTTCTCACGAGAGATGGCCATAATAAAGAAGAATTAACAAAAATAGAGAAGATGAAAATTGAGGGAACTTACTGGTAAAATAAGGGAAAAGATGAAAGTGGGAAGCTGTGAGTAGATGAGGAAAATGTTAATGGAATCTTCTTTGGATACCTACAAATAAAGTGAGAAGGCAAGGGAGAAGTGGAATGTTAAGAAGTCTGAAACGGTGGCCAAAGTAATGATTGTCTTAGGGAAGGCAAAAATTCGAAAAGGAGTGCAAAAGTTATCCTACCTTTTTCAAAGATAACTACTGCTCATGCGCCCTTTTGCTTAGTTGGTCAACACGTGCACCCTTTGAAATTCTATTAGAAAATAGAAAAGGAGAAAACTAAATACTGTCTCAAAGCTTAAAAAGATTATTCGAAAGAATGGAGAATCCAAAAACTCCATAACCCTCGAAGCTCTTTAAAGTACCTCAAGATTAAAGTCGAGATATATTGGGTTTCATTAGCTTTGAGGTCTCATTAAATTTTCTGGAGGCTCTTGATGATGGGCTGACCCGGAATAAGCCCAGAGGATGTTTTTGGGCCTATCTCGGCCTAAAAACAAGGCAACATAAGGCAGAATGTATAGTTGCCATATATCCTGGGAGATAATTACGGTAATTAAGGATAAACGTTACTCTTATAATTTAGTATAAATACCAGGTAC
The DNA here is from genome assembly GCA_037428765.1 of Rubia yunnanensis. Lineage (NCBI taxonomy): Eukaryota > Viridiplantae > Streptophyta > Magnoliopsida > Gentianales > Rubiaceae > Rubia > Rubia yunnanensis. The sequence continues at coordinate 69,317,559 of CM075066.1, read as the reverse complement.
GTATTCATTATAAGTTTGAAACTTTTGATCACCTATTCGAGTATCTTACTGTGTTAAGCATCAGAGAGTTTATCCTGGAGACCTCCCGAGGATTTTTATTTGCAGATCAAGATCAGGGGACTCAGCGGTGCGGCTTGATCAGTTTCCATAAGCACCCAAAAAAATTGAGGGAAGGATCAATCTCCTCTTTGGAGCAAAGCTTCAAAAAACCAAAAATTACCAATATACCATAGAGTGGAGTTGGAGGATGTTGATCCTATGGAATTCTAGGAGATGAAGGAACAAATAAAAGACCATAATTAAAATGATGCCTCTATATGCTCGATCTATCACATGGAAGATCCCGAGGAGTTTTACCTGTCATGGGAAGGAAGAGTTGAACATCCTCAGGCACTGAATACCCCTGTTACAGAGTTATGGGTATGTCTGACTTAACGGCCTCTTGCTCCAGCGTCATCACCACATCTCTATAAAACATACTTATGCCACGCTCAGATTGGGTGACATATTTTCTTTTTACCTTCCCCATATTTTTGGTGGCGGAAAAATTAGCAGGGGGATTATTGGATATAGAAGCACTACCCCAGAAAGAACAATGTCATGCTAGGATGCACGGATGTCCTCAATAGTGGATGACAAAGTGGTAGAAGAAGTCAAAACTATTTGGAAAATAGTAGAAGAAGACAAGAATACTTACTTGTTGCTAAGAAGATTTAAAAGCTTCACTACAACACCTATTACCTCGGTTTCTTGGGGATTTTTACCTCAATTTTTTATGGTGGGTGAAGTAAAAAGTACTTTTTTACCTCGGTTTTTTACCGACGTTGGCAAGTTCTGGGATCGACGTCGGTCCAAGGAAGTAGGCCAACTATAGCACACCGTAGCTACGACATCGTTTCCAACGACATCGGCATTCATAAGAAGCAAAGTCGATCACAACAAGAAGGCAGACGATGGCACTGGAAACACTGCAACATCGGCAAGATTGAATCGTAGAATAATTGAAGGGATGTCGCTCATAATTGATCCAGGGCACCCTCATTGTGTGCCTGCTGGTATGGGAGGCTAACTAATACGACGTCGTTTTGAATGGGAAACGTTGCATAAAAAAATGCTGCCAGTTTATGCGACGTTGGTTAGGTGTCGTATCTTTACTGGTTTATGCGACCTTGGTTTGGTGTCGTATCTTTACCGGCTCGTGCGTAGTCACGGTATGAATCATGGAGAAATCGATTCTTGTACAAAATTATAATATTTACTATTTTATGAACAAAAAAAGCAAAACCTTGAACATAAATTACCTATAAATGTGAGAATATATTCAAATACATAAGGTTGATGTGAAAATGAAAGATTAATTGTATTCAACATCCCTTGCTTACGTTGTACGACATTAAAACTATTAGGGGGATTAGGGAAATAATTAGTCTATGCTAAGAGTGTCCATCAATAACTCTCTTTACACATGAAACAAAATTTTTGTCAAAATTCCACAGTCCCAGAATGATGTTCACATAATATAGTCAAGTGCAGGTGACAATAATCTAAACATGGAAAAAATACCTTTAGTGATTGAAAACGATGTTGCTTGGTTGATAAATCAATGTCGCTGACATCGACGTCTGAGCAACGTCAAACATACAAGATGGTGATGTTAGTTCCTAGACAATGCGAAGTCGCTCAACATTCGCACCACATCGTCTAGGGCGATGAACAAAGTACGATGTCGCACATTCAACCCATGTTCATACAAAAAATTGATTACTGTCCTCAATCAACCATAATCTATGCTTTTTTCCTCACTCCTTACAAACAAAGCATCATTTTGGAACGACAAACATTGTACATTATATAACATGTAACATAATCATCATACTCCATGAATACATTCAATGGTTGGTCAATGAGGAAAAAAATATACAATTAAGGAGGTGCTAAAATGTACTACCTCAATTTATTTGAACTCGGAGATGCTCCATCCTAGGATATTTATTGATATTTGATAGAAGAAATTAGATTGAGCTCTTTAGTATTTGTAATGGTGTTAATGGAAAGAATGGTGTGGAGTTGTGTTAGGAGGAAATGTGTTGGAGATGAGAAATGGGTGTTGGTGCTAGTGGTGGATATTGTTGAACTGAGATGGGTTTGGGGGGAAATTTTGGTTCAAAATTTTGGCTCAAAATTTCAGCTCGCGTTGGAAATTTTTGGACGAGCGATGTCACTAGGTTTTCAGTCCCTGGTTTATTTCATGCAACTAGCTTTTGTGAAGTCATACGTGTGTGGCCAAAGTCTGGTTTTTGAAAATTGTCATAAAAGACTCCATGTCAAGTTTGAGGCCCCTTCCGACTACCCGTTCATGCCAAATAGGAACAACATTATCCTGTAAATGTGAATCAAAAAATGTTTTCTCCAATTTTGAATTTCAACGCCTCCCACTTTCTTGGAAGGAGCTAAGTGGAACGGGACCCTTGCCATCCCCCAGTCAAACCTATGATCACTGTTAGTGACAAAAAAGTTGTCATGATCCCACGGATAATTCCACAAGTTCTTCATGAATGAACCTTGTATACTTATAATTAATCATCTACAATCAACTCTAGACAATGTACTAGCACTTTTTAGAATTTGATAGACGAAATTTTATTAGCTTTTAATTTCATAAAAAACCTAATATTAAATTTAATGTGATTCTATGTGGGGGAAATAATCGTTCTCATGATGCTTATAGTAAATGTATTAATGGAATGCTAACAAAAATGACGGACAATTATCCCGGTTCGTGGACGGGACCATTGTCAATCCCCAGCCAAACTTATGATCACCATTAGTGACAAAGAAACTGGCATGATCCCGCATAGAATTCCACAAGTTATTCCTGAATGAACATGTATACTTATAAGTAATCATCTACAATTTACTCTAGACAATATACTAGCACTTTTTAAAATTTGATGGATGGAATTTTATTAACTTTTAATTTCATAAAAAACCTATAATATTAAATTTTATATGATTCTATGTTGTGGAAATAATCGTTCTCATAACGCTTATAGTAAGGGTATTACTGGAATACTAATAAAAATGACAGACAATTACCCCAGTTCGCGGACGAGACCCTTGCCATCCCCCAGTCAAACTTATGATCACCGTTAGTGACAAAGAAACTGGCATGATCCCACAGAGAATAAGTTCTTCTTAAATGAACATTGTATACTTATAGGTAATCATCTACAATTTATTCTAGAAAATGTACTAGCGCTTTTAAAAATTTGATGGACGGAATTTTATTAGATTTTATTTTGATAAAAAAACCTAGAATATTAAATTTCATGTGATTCTATGTGGTGGAAATAGTCATTCTCATAATGCTTATAGTAAAGGTATTAATGTATTACTAACAAAAATGACGGACGATTACCCGGGTTCGTGAGTGGGACCATTTCTATCCCCCAGCCAAACTGATGACAATGCGATTTCGATTATTGGGTATCTCTAATTTTCCATTCTGTCCTCCTCCACAATCTTAGAGGGACCTAAGCGTAAAAATAGAAAAGTTCACCGGCTATGTTAAAATTGATTTCGATCAAACCGGACGTTAATATACTTCATGGACAGCTATAAATTTAAATTACAAGTATCTAATATACAATTACCTATTGTGAAGGTCAATTATGTTCGTCCTGGTCAAACGCAGTTCCAGTTGACATGCTAGCGGGCTGAAATGGTGAGGCCCAATTTCATAGTCACGACGTCGGTCCTATATCGGTCACATGTTGGTAAACTAAAATTACATGTGACCTTGCTCATGCATTGGTCAAACACAGGCCCATTCTTATGCTAGTGGGCTGAATGGCGAGCCCACATTTATATTAGCCGACGTCGCACTAATGTCGGTCATATGTTGGTAACTTTGACTGACATGCGAAATCACACAGCCCTAGGATGAAGTCACAATGCTTCATAACAAATATATAAATGGAGCCCACCTCTCATACATCACTTCAAACTTTCTGTATTCCCTCGAATTCCAACACTCTTCCCTGCCCATCTTCTAAAAGGTATGGTTTCCACATGTGGTTACATTACTTTTATTTTTGTATTTATCCTTGACATTGTTATGCATACGGATTAGGGTGTGAATGAGTTAACTATTTTGAAGTTTCTATTGTTTGGGGTGAGAGAATATGATTTTAGGGTGTTAGCATATGGTTTTAGAGTGTTAGAATATGGATTGGAGTGCTACAATATGGTTTAAGGGTGAAGTTTCTGCTGGTGTTATTCGTTCTCTGCTTGAATGCGACGTCGTTGGCACGTCGATCTTCCTTCTGTTATACAGATCCTTAGGCAACGTCGCATGTCATGTTTAAAGTAGTTGGCCAAGTAAATGCGACATCGCACCCTTATCGGTTAACCAATCGGTTATACCAAAGGTAGAGCAATGTCCCCCTTTACTTGCTCAATTAAACAGATTTTATGTATTTATTAACCATTTTATGTCTATCATAACATTTAACATCTGTGACAATATGAATTGCTACAATCATGGCTAACAATGCTGGTTCCAGCTGTGAACCGATTGAGGTGAGCAATTTTTTGTATAGTTTTAAATATTCCTTCTATTTCATTACTATGATTCTAATTGAATTTTTAATAATTTCATTGACCAATATAGATCCGTATTGATTCAGATGATGAGAGTTTGTGTTGCATATTCTCAGGCAGATATCCGCATTTTGTACATACTCTCACCCAGATGAACTTTAGGTCAATTTCAATATTAGTAAGCCCTCTATGTTTCAAACAAATTGAATTTTCAAATAATGTTTTTAATAGATTACTATGATATGTACTAACAAAGGTTTTTTGTTTACAATTCAGTACGTCCCTAGCCAGATTGTTGAGCCTCTACCACCGTACAAGTTGGATGTTGTAATCAGATGCAAAGGGATAGAGTATCACATGCACTACTCGAGGAGCAAGAGGCTCAAGACCCTGACTCCGAAGGGGTTTGGCCAGTTTCTTGCTTCACAGGAACTCGAGATTGGGGACACCTTGTATTTTGAGCTCCTAAATGGTGATGGGCCCGTAGTTTTCCATATTTTCATTCTTCCCCTCGAACATTAGATGTTTAGCTTAGGCTTCGTACGACCATGTATTTAAAACTAGATGATTCATATTTGGAAGAATATTTATCGGACATATAGTTTATATCTAAAATATTTAAATTTTAAATTTGGTTGTTTATTGATATTTTAATGTTATTGAATGTTTAATATTTAACCTAACATATGATCAACAGAGTTTTAATTTAACGATTATTTAGGTAACTGTAAAAGATTGTGTGTACTGAATAATTTCTTCGAATTATTATACAACTAGCAAATATTTGTTGCTTCAAAAACTTTATAATACATTTTTTTTAATGGGGGGAATTTATTAGTCTCCCCTAACCGAATAGATTAAGCCAAATTAGGCGCTAAAAGTCTTGGAACATTACAAATTACAAATAGATCATCCAAAATAAGCTCTTGAAGCAAAACACCTGTTTCCAAAAGCAGTGTTTCCATCTGGTCAATGCTAAAAGGAAACTAGAGTTCATCGATGTACTGACAATGCTCTTGTCTAGGAAAACCAACTAAACTGATATACCGCGAACAGGTCGGCGAATCGATAATTCGAGACTCCTATTTGTCAACGGTATGCCAGCCGAGAGGTAGGATAAGATCCTGTGTGATGGGGAATTCCAGAATACTAAACTTTATTGCTAAGCCAAAAACTTTGCAGCTCACAAACCGAAATAAGCATCTTGCAATAAGTTCCTGGAATTCCAAGAGCATAGTAAGCAGCAGCAAAGGGTGAATTATGACAAGAGGCAGCTGCTTCAGTAGACATCTGAATCCTATCCATGCATACAGTCGAAAAACCTGAAAATACAAGAGGAGAGAAACTAGCAGTATTTGTACTAAGAGCAGATATCCCCACTTCAAAAATAGTGAGTAAAACAGTAAAAGATATCCATAATAGCAAATTGAAAATTCCATCTCGATTTCATACTGTTATCCAAAGGAGATCCAATTCTAATCGCTGGATAACCAATACTATCGAGTGACAGTAAACCCCTAAGGAAGAGAGGAGTAGACCTAGTGTCTAAGTCACCTTGTAAGAGATTTTCCCTAGCAAATTTTGCTAAGAAATCAGCAGCCAAATTTGCTTCTCTAGGTGTATGCTGGATTGGGTGTGAGAAGTGTTCTACATTAAGTGTACTGCAGATAGAGAAACATCTCCAAGGGCAGCATAATGGGTTTTGAATACCCTTAACAGCAATTAAGCAATCAGATTCGATGACACAATTGCCTAAAGCCAGTTCTGAACAGATGTCATATCCACATTGAATAGATTACAATTCGGCATGTAAGGGAGTTGGACTGTAAAAAATTTTAACTCTCATTTTAACCACATTTCCTTTCCAATCCCTGACAATAACTGCAGCTGAGGAGAGACCACTAGTGATCCATGATGCATCAGTATTAATTTTGTAACTAGTTAGTGGTTTTTTCCAATGCACAGCAGTGATATCCTTTTTCTTCTTTTGAAAGATTTGTGGAATGATTTTAGCCTGAATCCATTTCATATGCTTTACTCGATTACCTTTCAATTTGTGAGCTGTGAATATTTGATAGATCATTTCTTTGATTTCATGAACACAAGCATCACTTGAGAAGGGTTTATTATCAAAAATGAGTTGGTTCCTATTAGTCTAGAGAGTCCAAATTGTAACCATTAAAGCAGCAGTTATCAAGTTTGCATGAATCTTAGATTCAGCCTTGAATGATAAATAAAATTCCACCCTGCTTTTTAAATTCCTAAATCCAATATGATGTATCTGTAAAAATGAGTGAACACTTTGCCAGGCAGCACAGGAAGAGGGGCATGAATTGAAAAAATGATCCAAATTATCCAAATTGTTCAGGCATATAGGGCATTTTGAAGCCAAAGAGAAACCCATCCTACATAGAATATTATCAAAAGGTAGGATACTATTTAGAGCTCTCCAAAGAAGTACTGACATCTTTCTAGGTATGAAAGGGGACCAAACCTTTTTAAGATGTTGGATTTCAGGTCCTTTTTGTCTGAATATAGTGTAGGCCGATCTTACTGAGAAATTCCCATCATATGTTGGAGTCCAAACTAGCTTGTCCTCGTGAGAGTAATCCAACTTCACTTCCTGCAAAATATGAATGGTATTGGTAGCCAAATGAGGCTCCAGATTTGGTAAGAAAGCAGTTTTGTTGTTAATGAAAGTCTTGAGAGAGATATCCTCGAAAGGAATATCCATTTCCTCAGGCCATTTATAACACAGAGCACCATCTCCTATCCAATTTGCATTCCAAAATGAGCAATCCCCATTACCAAACATAATTCTAGATAAACTGTTTGCCTTAGCAGTTATTCTGCTGATTCTACCCCAAATGTGGGATTTTTTGTAAGAAACAGGTAGTGACCATAAAAGAGTTGACCATTGGGTCCTGTTAGTTTGGAGCTTCCACCATAATTTACGTGAAAAAGCCTCTACTATAGCATTTAGGTCCCTAAAACCTATACCATTTTCATCCACAGGGTAACTCATTTTTTTCCAAGATCTCCACCTTTTTCTTTCAGAATATTCACTTTTTCCCCAGAATAGGCTAGATGCAATTTTTTCCATTGTTTTTAGAACTATCCTTGGGGGTTTTAAAACTGCAAAAATATGTGTTGGAATTAAAAGAAAGCAATGGTTAATCAAAATGATCTTACCAGCTGAACTCAACCATCTATTCTTCCAATTATTTATTAATTTCTCCATTCTTTCAATTACAGGCAAATAATGCACCTTTAAATTTCGACCTGAAAAGATTGGGACTCCAAGGTATTTAAAAGGAAAGGAGCCCTTCTCCATCCCCAGTATTCTCCTAACAGACTGGACATGATGTAGAGGTGTGTTATGAGTTACAAAAAATTTGGATTTTGCAAAGTTTACCTTTTGACCTGATGTATTCTCATATGCAATCAAAAATTGTTTAAATCGCCTCAAATTTTTGGTCTCAGTATTCAAAAAAATAGCAGTGTCATCGGCATACATGAGATGAGTAAGGGGAGAACAGGAATTGGGGAGACTATAGTACTGTAAATATCCAATGGTAAACATTTTCTTTAGACCTCTAGAGAAAGCCTCTGATAAAATATTGTACAGAAAATGGGAGAGAGGGTTCCCTTGTTTAATACCCCTAGAGGAAGAAAAGAAACCGGATGTTACTCCATTAACTAGTACAGAAAAGTGAGTTGAAGCAATGTTATGCATAATGAGTCTAACAAATTTACCATGGAAACCAAAATGTAGGAGAATGGAATTTAGGAATGACCAAGATACCCTATCAAAAGCCTTTTGCATATCAAGTTTAACTATCAGATTTGGAACCCTAGATTTCCTAGACAGTAATCTGGTCATTTCATGCATTAGAATCACATTATCTGAAATATCCCTTCCTTTAATGAAGGCACTTTGCTCAGGGGAAATCAGTAAGTGCATCAGTGGTTTGATCCTTTCCATTAACAATTTTGAAAAAACTTTATTAACAAAGTTTGATAAGCTAATTGGTCTGAAATCTGCAAATGTAATTGGAATAGATTTTTTGGGAATTAAAGTGAGCCAGGTACTAGACATGGCTTTAGGGATGTTTCCATTATTTAAAAATTCATTTGCAGCTTCTAATAGGTCTTCCTTAATGGTTTCCCAAAAGAGGTGTAGAAATCACCTGAGAAGCCATCAGAGCCCGGAGCACTAGATTTGTTAAGGTCAAAAACTGCAAATTTCAGTTCCTCTATATTAAAAGGGTTAAGAAGAAGGAGGTTCTGTTGATCTGTTAGTACTCTAGGAATTTCTCGCAGAAAATGATTAAGATAAATTCCTTCTTTTTGTGAGACATCCTCATTAAGCAATTCCTGGAAAAATCTAACACCCTCTTCTTTGATCAGTTTTGGATCAGTTATCCAATTCCCTTTTCCATCTTTAATTTTACCAATTCTATATCTTGCTTTCTTTTCCCTAATGGTGTGATGAAAGTAGCTAGTATTTGCATCTCCATGTTTTAACCAATTTAACCTAGCCTTTTGCTTCAGAAATATATTGTGTTCCTTCTGAGCTCTCAGAAGCATGGCTTTTGACTTCATAAGTTCAATTAAAACTGATTCATCTTGAGACTGCTGGAACAGTATTTCCAATTCATTGACTTTTGATTCAGATTGTAAAAGATTATGCTTTACATTGTCAAATATGTTTTTGTTTCAGTCGTTAATTACAATCTTAAGCCTCTTTAGTTTGTGAACAAACCTATGCATCCCTGTGAGAGGGGATATTAATTTCCAGTTAGAGACCACTAAATCTTTAAAATCTTGTCTATTTGAACACATTTCTTGATATCTAAAAGGCCTTGGAACCTGTTCTTCAGCAGATTGAATAGATAGTAATAGAGGGGAATGATCAGAGGTCATTCTATTTAGTACTTGTATAGAACTGTTTGGAAAAAGTTCCAGCCAGTCTAAATTAGTCAATCCCCTGTCTAATCTTTGAAACTGAAGGTCCTTACATTTATCCCTAAATCTATTATTACTCCAGGTAAATAAGTTGCCTACAGTAGGGATATCATGCAGGTCCATGTTAGTTAAGAAATCATTAAATTGTTTCATGCTTTTTCTAGGTGTTGATTTCCTACCTTTATATTCAGAAACCGAGGCTACAGTATTGAAATCCCCTATATATATGGTTGGTTCAGATGTTGGGGATTGTAAATCAGACCATAAAACTTCCCTCGACTGTCTATGGACACTAGCATAAATGAAGAAAACATTCCAATTAACAGAAGTGGCACTGTCAGTTACTCTAGCTTGTAAGTACTGATCAGATTCATTTAAAATGGCTAAACTAAAGGCATGATTCCATAAAATCCAAATTTTAGCATTCTGGGCATGGAGGACATTATTGTAACCAAGATCATGCATCAAAGTGTTTAAATTCTGTTTATCATGCCATGGTTCAATTAAACATAGAATGTCAATCTTGTGTTTCAACTTAAGAGCCTTTAATCTATCCAGTGAAGTGCCATAACCCCTAACATTCCAGACTAATATATTCCCTATTTTTGTGTATTTTATCATTTAAAGATTGGGGGTGTTGCTTTTTGTGAAGATCTTAGTTTCCCCAGTTTAGTTACTGGGGCATTACTATTTTTACCCTTCTTGCCTTCACTTTTACCCAAATTAACTGATGTAGAAATACTTACCTCCGGTTGAGTAATAGTTTCTTCAACTCTATTGTGTTCTGCAGAGATGATTGGGTCTTTGATTGCATTACTGTGAGCTTGCTCTGTTGGATTACTCTGCTCTATGTCAGGAGTAGACAAACATATAACCATAGTGTCTACCTTTTCTGCACCTGTCTGGAGTACCACTACTTCCTGTGATTCCAATGACTCATGGAAAATGTCAAATCCTTCATCCTTATGAGCAACATGATCATCATCTTGTAATTCAGTTAAAGTGTGGAAAGCATTTGATATAGTAACCATATCCTTCTTAATTAAATCTTCCTGAATAGGAGGGAGTACTGGCTGTTGATTCTTTTTTCTCCAAAAGAAATTAGTGATAGGTTTTGAGATATCATCCAATGAATAAAAAGGAGCATTTCTTTTCATGCGACTAACTCTGAGAGTGTTGAAGTTATTTTCCACAAGAGGAACTGAGTTCATATTTTGAAATTGGAAATCAGTTTCTTTTTGGGAAACTGATAGAGTAGATGATCCTTCAACATCGATTGTCACATTAGGGGGATTTCCTAAGTTTTTCTGATTATCAGGTTGGACTGGAGCTTGTCTGAACTTGTTCTCTTTGGTTTCAGCTGTGATATTTCTATTGTTTCTCAGTTTTGGATGCAGGAAGTTACAGTTAGCCTGACTGTGTCCAATTATCCTACAGTGAGTACAATACGAAGGCAATTGATCATATTCAATAGGGTAATCTACTACTTTATTGCCAATTCCTACCACTATAGTAGAAGGGAGTTGAGTCAAGAGGTCCACTTCTACACAAACTTTAATAGCAGAGGGTCTAGTTAGAGCATTTGTAGCTGCATCCATTTTGAGAAATCTTCCAATCTGGCTGCTAATGCCTATAATAGCCGAGGTGTTGTAAAAATGTATAGGGAGTTGGTGAATGGTTACCCATGCTGGAACAACGGAGGATTCAGCTGCAGGGGAGAAGTCTGGAGACCACTTCTGAACCTTCATTTTCGATCCTTGAATCATCCATTGGCCCTTCATCCAACATCGCTGATAATCCTCGTTGTCCTGAAATCGAATAAGAACGTGACGATAGTCAATAGATCCCAATTGAAATTTAGCTTTGAAGCCAATTGATTTAAAAGCAGATATTAATTTCTCCATAGGAGGTTTCCCTCTATTGAATTTCCCGACCAAAGCGTTCTGGTAATGTGAAGCCAGAAGCTCGCCTTCCTCCGGGGGAAGGATATAAGCAATCTTTCCCTTATACTCAGTAATAGGATGCAGATTGGGCGTGTTTGGAAGGGAGGATAGGAGCGGTGAAGGTTTCATGTTCAAAGCTTGAAGGAAGCTTTTGTTAATGGAAGGGGTGGAATCAGAGTTTTGTTTAGGCGTCAGAGACGCCATGGTCTGCAACCAGTATCAGTAAAAGAGCCGTTAAAAGTTAGAGGAGGAAGAAGAACAGTGACGGTTGTGTGTTTCGCACTGTCAATCGCACGTAGTAACAGTGATTTTCATTTGGATCAGATAAAATATAATAAATTGGAATTGTTGACTAGCTGGATGGTGGGATGAAATCGTTAGGCCCATGTAAACATGTGACGTCGGTCACAGATCGGCACATTTTTGTATGAACCGACATACGTGTAACGTCGCACCATATTAGGCGACCTTCACAATCTGGCCAAAACAACGTCGTTCCAAAACAAGTATAAATACGGTAACCCTAATAGAGAGTCCAAGCTTCTCTTTACAACTTTCCCACAAATTCTAACGATCTCGAGCTTCCTCCCCTCTCTTCTATCTTGGAAAAAAGGTATGGTTTTTCTAATCTCCCAACACCTAAAATTTGTAATTCTTACTTTACAATGTCAGATCTGTGGTCTATAAATTAGTTTTTTTTTGGTTTTCTAGCTTTTGTTTCTAATTTATTCGAGTGTGAACTTTCCTTGACTTTGAACGTTGGTACAATATTTTGGTATATCTCCAAAGGGTTTTTGTTTAATTTGATGTTGACGAGGCCTCATTTTTTTTTCGGTTTGATGTGTTTCTTCTCATAGCTTCCTCTGATATCTGCGACATCGGTATTCTGTCTGACACATTTTGGTTCATGCGATAATAGTGCGACATTGCATATTTTTATTTCTAGTTGCATATTGTTCAGTTTCTAACGCCTGACATTCTCTATGCTCGAAATGATACTGATGTCACATTATGGCTTCTAAATTTACTTTGGATTTGCATCCGCAACATCGGTATGGTGTCGGTCCATTTTTTGGTTTGACCGACACAAAACCGAGGTCGCATTTACATGTCGACCTACCCACTGCTTTGGACCAACATGCATTTCAGACGGTTTTGGCGACGTTGCACCGTGCATTCAACAGGGTAGTTTCACACTTCACATTTTCACTATTGATACTGGACTAATGGCTGGCGAAGATTGTCTAATCGACCTTTTTTCAGGTATTTCACCTATTTACACACACACACACACACACATATATATACTCCAACACAACTTCACACTTCGTAACAACTAATAATTTTTGGTTTTCGTACAGTTTACCACACAATGGAGCCACCCAAAGCCTTTTTTATTTGACAATGAACATCATTCGATGGCTATTGATAGTCCACATTTCGACTGCACTTTGAAGCAGCCTAACTTTGGGAAAATACCAACTTTGGTAAAGCTCTTTAAATAAAATTTATTTGTTGACATTTGCATATGTACACACACACGTGTGTGTATATATATATATATATCTAATCAATAATTTTTACTGTGACTTAGTACATCGCATTGAGATTGTACCACTATTGCCAACTGAGAAGACCCCTGTAGCGCTGATGTACTATGAGACAGAGTGGCATGTGAACTACTCGGGGGTGGGAGGGTAAAGGCCCTTTCCCGAAAGGGTTTTGGCGAGTTCTTTAGGGAAAACAACCTACGCATTGGGGACACCTTATTCTTCGAAGTGATACAAGTTGGGGGGGGGGGGCTAATCATCTTTAAGATCATCATTATCCGAGCTGATTGAGTGTATGTAATTTATGTTATGTTTGAATTAAGACAATTTTTATTCGAAGTTAATTATGTACTATATTTGTAAGGATATATTCATGACTACTACTTTTCTAATTATTTGTCTATCTTATTTGAACATTGAAAAAAGGGGGTATCGGTCGTGTACGAATTAGGGGAGGATTTGTAGGGTATTTGTAGCACAATGATTGCCAGCAACTGTTATGCCTAATTGTCCTTAATTTTACATTCCCCCAAATTAATCATGATGACGGGACATTTGGAGGTGAGAGACGCCAAAGACAACGGAGAAAAGAACACGCCCTCCATTTTTTTATCACTGTCGAATTCTTTACTTTAACTTGTCTTTGCATATATGTGACTTCGCTAGTCATTCGCACTACCAATCGGTATAAATGACGTGTCAAGAAAAATTGGGAAAGCTTTTCAAAGAACATATGCAACATCGCACCATATTCGGTAACATTATTTACTTCATTTTTATCCTTTTACTTCGGTTTAAATACTAACCGGGGTAAAAAAAACCAATAATTTACCTTGGTTTTTTTTATAACCGAGGTAAATAATATCTTTTACTCAGAAAAAAAAAACCAAGGTTATGTTTCTTGCAGTGCATGAAGAGCTTGACAAAAAGAAGACTTAGTGCTCTAGTTAAAATTTGGGAGTTATTGCAAAAGTAAAATGGATTTTGTGATGGAAAAAATTTATGGGACTAAGAGACGTTTCAAAATTAGGGGTAATAATTATCGCCTCAAAATTGACGATAGTGTGCCACTTACGAAAAGTTCTTTCTCTCAGTACAAGGTCGTGATATGTGGAGCCTTAATTGACGCAAAACTTGTCAACGTTTCAAATGTCTTCAGTTACTCGGAAGAAAAGGAAAAGTGAAGGTCACTCACGATGCATGATTTTCGAACACCGATAATTGAGAGAACCTAAGGTTTCCTTCGAAGCGCAACCTTTGGCTCTCTTAACGATCATTGCTCGCTCTCAGCAGCCCACACCAGCCAACACCATAGCCATCATGTGAGAGGTAAGCCACGGTAGCCCAGCACCAGGACCATTGGGCCGGCCCATACTCGGTGCCCACCAGGAAGCCCAAGCATCCCTTGGCCCGAAGGCCAAGTTAACTCAAAACATTCCCACACGGAGGCGGCCGAGCTTCGAACCAGAGACTTCCGTGAGGAGGAACCCAACTCCCAACCACTGGGGTACACCCGCGGGTGTAACCTTTGGCTCTCTTGAGAACTATTGATGGTGGCTAGGTTAAAGCCCACGACCTAGACCGAAGCCCATACAGTTGTATTCTACTATTACCATTGGGACGAAACCCAATACAAAAGGAAGATCTCCAATTCCAAATCTACCTATTGAAACATACACCATCTCCAGGTATATTTACAGTACACTTAATATATATGGTAATTATGTTATCGTATGGCATCTATTCCTACATGGAATGTACATGTTCTTCCCAATGTGATTGGGAAAACTTCTAGAGATTAATTCATATAAATACTGCAACATGTCTCCATTCTATTCAATATAATTTCAATATTCATATCAACCACTTTTAGTCTGACTTTCGTATCGGAGGGTCCTCCCCCTGGCACTTCAAGAGTCTTTCGCCTGACACTCCGATAGGCTTTGTTCCGGACATGTTTGACCATAAATTTTAATTAGTGTATAGACACCAATATAATGTAAGATATTATTGGATTCCCCACATGATGTATTTTCCAAATATCAAATTTTGACGCACCATTTATATACCTAAGAAAATTGTTGATAAAGAGCTCTCAATAATAATTTCTCTCTCTAGCTCTGGGGCGAAAAAAGAAGAAAAAAGGCGAAGCCTTTCTTCCATCCTTTGGAGGCCGATCTCTTCAAATTTCATTCACTTTCCACCGATAAATTATGGTTTAATGAATTCTCCTTCTGATTCCGCACAAAATCATATGAAATTTGGGAAGAGTTTTTGATCTTATTCGGCCGTGGAGTAGGGTTTAAAGCGGAAAAGTTGAGTTCTTTGCGGATCCTGATCGTGGATTGGTTTGTTTCTTGGTTACGGACTCGGATCTGGACTCAGGAGGGAGATCACATTTGGTTTCTTGCATTGATTCCTTTTTCGAGTTGGAGATTTGGCTGAAAAATCCAATCTTTTTTGGGTTTTGGTTGGGATTTGGTTGCGGCAAGGAGTTTAAAAGGTTTTGATTAAAATTTCCAACACACTTTTTAATCAAATTCCTATCTCCTTCATCGGAATTACATCAATGGTTTGGCGATTTTGAATCGGATCTCAAGAAGAACTCAAGAAATTGTGATCGGATTTGCTTGGTGGCCACGGTTTCCAGGTTTTCTCGATCCAACTCCTTGCAGTTTGATTGTTTTTTCGATTTGGTGCATTGTTAAAGTGTTGTTGATTCCGATCTGTTGATTAGAAGATTTAGGTTTTGAATACAAGCATTATGATTTGTTTATTACTTGCTTTGTGTTCTCGAATTGGTGCTTTAATTTTCGTAAGGGTGAATTCCGATTGGTTTGTGTTAATTTCGATCGGTTTTGCTTATTTGTGTGGTCAATTCCGATCGGTTTGTGTTAATTCCGATCGGATCTTTGCTACTTTTTGCGTGTTAAGTCCGAGCGGTTTAGGTTAATTCCGATTGGGTTTTTGCAAATTGGTGTGGGTGAATTCCAATCTGTTTATCGAAATTTGTTCATTGGGTTGGACTCCTTGAACAATGGTTGTTGGTGAATCTTCCATTGGCAAAAGGAACAATAGTACTACTCAGAAACAAGGTATGGTCGAGGGTGATGGTAAGAAGAGTCAGAATCAGCAAATTCATCCAAGAGAATGGAATGATCCGAAGCTTGAGAGAAGGAGGCTATGGGATGATTCGGACATTCTCATGAATAAGTCGACTATTGAAATTGTTGAAAACAATGGAGATAGTGTTGACTTTGTTCCCACCGAAGATGAGGTACACAAAGAATTATACAAACCCTTCTACGGATTCTTGGGTGTTTTCCCGGGTTTTTTCCCTGGTGTGTATGCTATTCAAACTCTTTTGGTGGCAAAGTGGAAGGTTGCATGCACTGTTCGGAGCAAGCAAAATGGCTATGTCATGTTCACGTTTAATTGTGCTGAAGATAGAGATCTGGTGATGAGTGGTCCTGACCATTATCTCCATGGGAAGAAACTGTTCATGCCGTTAGTTGATGAATCTGGGCAGTATGATGCGAGCATCCAAGCTATTAAACATTTTTGGATAAGGATGGAGCACTTGCCAAAGACTTTTGGCATAAGAAGGCATTGGAGAAAATTGCTACTTCACTAGGAGACCCAATTCTCATGGATAATGGTACTCTTGAGCTAAGGGGCTACTATGCACGTCTTTTGGTATGGATTGACACATCGAAAGAGCTCAAGGAGGAGATGAGCTTTCGTGTTCCATCTGGTGAAGTGCTGAAGCAAAACATTATCTATGATTACTGTCGCCCTTGGTGTTTGAATTGTGGTGAAAATACTCATCTTATAGAGGTGTGTAACAATTTCTGGAAAGCCAAGGAAGAGGAGTTGGAAAATCCTACGAAATTGAAGAGTAAGAATGCTATAAAGGAGAAGGGTAAGAAAAATTGGAGATCTCGGAATAATGACCATGTTTGGGTAAAAAAGATGCATACGGGAAATATTGGAGATAGTCCAAGTGCTAACTCGGTTGGAGTTGGAGAAAATAAAATCGTGGAGGATGCATCCTCGGACAACGAGGAAGTAGAGAGGCGAAGGAAAGGCAAGGGAAAAATTGTTGAAGGCATAGTCAAAGACATTGAGAAAGCTGGAGGTATTAGCAAAGGGCCTGGTATAATCATTGGTGAAACGCAAGATGAGGTTAATCAGGCCATTGTTGCGCTTCCAGCAAAACGGCCCGCGTCGCCAGCGCCTCGAGTTGCAAGCACTGGCGCTGGAGACCTCGCCGTAGGCTCCAGGATTGCTCAAGCAGTGCGCGGCAGGAGTGTCCAAGCAGCGTGCGGCATTAGTACCCAAGCAATGCGCGGCAGGAGTACTGAGCGCGCGATATCCAGCAACGACCGTGTCATTAAACAAGCAAATCCAGCGCCTAAAGAAACCGATAGGCAGCAATAAGCCTTTGGGGATGATGATCATCTGATTGAAGGTGCTGGAAAATTGCCTAAACAAATGATCCATCCGGAAGCTCGAGGCTCAAAAATTCCAAGGGTGCATAGGAGCAAGAGTAAGAGTAGACCTCCCCCTACACCAGGGGATTTGACAAGGTCTCAGAGTAAGAGCAGGACGCGAATTAATGAGCAAGGGAAGGGCATCCAGAAACCCTTCCAACGCATGTTATCGGCCACAAGGAGAAATTCTAATAGTTCTGGTACTCACAGTATTGAAGGCGGCGGTCCGAAGCCAAAAGGGACCTTGGGTTCCCAATGAATGCCGCATCCATGAATGTCAGGGGTCTTTCAGCCCCTGTACGGAGGAGGTGGGTGAAAAATATCATCTCCACTAATAGGGTTTGAACTGTGTGGCTTGTTGGAAACGAAAATGGAGGATAAGGTTTTGCAAATTTTCTTAAAGAGTTTTAAGGGACGGAAGTTTACACACAATTTTGAGCTGTGGCAGAACTCGAGGATGCTCATTATCTGGGATCCGAAAGGCTTCTTGGTGGATGTTCTCGGGAAGTCTCCACAATGTATTCATCTCAAGGTTCGTAATCTTTCTTCTGGCATTAAGTTTTTCTGTACATTTTTGTATGGGCATATTGAGGGGTGATTGGCGCGTTTACCACTATGGGAGGAATTGAAATCGTTTGGTGTTAATCTGAATTCTCCTTGGATGGTTCTTGGTGATTTTAATGCTATTCTTAGTGTTGATGATCAATATGGAGCTACTGTCCCTAGTTTGTATCCTATGAAGGAGTTTCAGGATGTTTGTTTGAAGTGTGGATTAAGAGATGCTCCTTTCATAGGTGAGCATTTAACGTGGCATAATGCTGATTGGAAAATTTGGAGAAAACTGGATCGGGTTCTCTTAAATCACGGATGGGATGGTGATGCATTTCGTACTACATTCCTTCCAATTTCTGCACAATCGGATCACTCTCCTATGGTGGTTGATATGTCGCAAGAAATTGATGGAATATGTAGGCCTTTTCGTTTCCAAAATATGTTATTAGGTCATCCGAATTGTGGACAAATTGTGGAGGATTATTGGAGTCCTATGGTTGAGGGAACCAAACAATATTCGGTGACCAGAAAATTATTAAGGATGAAGCGCCCATTGAAGGAATTGGGTAAGCTAGATTTAAACCATATATTCGAGAAGGACAAAATTGCGGATGGTGAATACAACAAAGCTTTTGACGAATTTGATGCTAAGAATGCTTTGGAAAGTGATGTTGCGGCATTGAGGGGTTTAAAGAAAACCGCTATGATGCACTATCTTGCGGAATCGGCTTTTCTTGCTCAAAAGGGGAGGATCAATCACATAACTCTGGCGGATAAGGGATCTAAGTATTTTCATACTATGGTCTCGGCAAGGAAAGGAGGAGGTATTCCAGCGATTATTGACAGTGATAATCGGATTGTAACTTCAAATAGTCAGAAGGGAGAGCTATTTGCAAACTTTTATAAAGGATTGTTCGGAACAAACAGGGAGAGAGAACCTATTGATCCGGGTATTATTGGTGAGGGCAACAATCTTACGGATGTGGATAGGGCCTATTTAAACCAGGATGTTGCGAACATTGAAGTTAAACAAGCTTTATTTGCAATGGCGAATGATAAGTCCCCGGGTCCAGATGGTTATACAGCTGGTTTCTTTAAGAAGCAGTGGGGCATTGTGGGAGAGGAAGTGACAGCTTCGGTATTGGAGTTCTTTCAGACAGGTGACATCTTGGCTCAGCTTAATCATACTTCGGTTGCTTTGATTCCGAAGAAGCCTGATAATCTAAAAGTAAGTGACTTTAGACCAATAGAGTGTTGCAATGTGGTTTATAAAGTTATCACAAAAATTATTGCGAACAGGCTAGAAGGAATTCTGCCAGGGATCATTGACCCTTGTCAGGGGGCTTTTGTGAAGGGTAGAAGTATCTCGGATAATGTAATGCTAGCGCAGGAGTTTGTTCGGGGATATGGAAGGGCTCGGAATTCTCCAAGATGCATGATTATGGTGGATCTACAGAAAGCTTTTGACACAATCTCTTGGGATTTCTTGGAAGAAGTTTTGCTTCGACTTGGATTTCCGAAAAGACTGACAGACAGAATCATGACGTGTGTTCGCACTTCTTCATTCTCGATTGCAGTAAATGGTAAACTGTGTGATCATTTTCAGGGACAAAGAGGAATTCGTCAAGGAGATCCATTGTCGCCTCCCCTGTTTGTGATTTGTATGGAATATTTCTCGAGATTGTTGAAAAGGAGAACGGATTCTAGGCACTTCACTTTTCATCCGAGATGTGAATCGTTACGGATCACGCACTTGGCCTTTGCGGATGATCTCATGCTTTTTTCTAAGGAAAACACGAGCTCAGTACACATACTCATGGATTCCTTGAATGAGTTTGAGCGCACTTCTGGATTGGGTATCAATGCTGCGAAATTAAAATTCTTTGGAGTCGGCATAAAGGAGGATTTGAGTTTCACGGGTATTCCTTGGTCGACTTTCCCTGTTCGGTTTCTAGGCGTGCCACTGGATTCCAGTAAGTTGAAGGTGACTCAATTTGGTACTTTACTTAGGAAAGTTGATTCGGAAATTGCAAAATGGAAGGGCCATACTCTTTCTTATACTGGTAAATTGGAGCTTGTGAGATCAATTGTGGGAGGTATTGCAGGATTCTGGATTCAGAATTTTGTTATTCAATCAGCGGTCTTTGATGCTCTGGAACAAAAATGCAAACGCTTCTTGTGGGGAGGAAAGTACAAGAATAAGGTGGCGTGGAAGAAGTTGTGTACTCCTAAATCGTTTGGAGGACTTGGCTTGCGCGACTATGTTACATGGAACCGTGCTTCAATGGCCCAGAGGTTGTGGGATATACACATGAAAAAGGACAGTTTGTGGGTCAAGTGGATACATTCGTACTACCTTCGGGAGGATGAATTTTGAGTTTTAAATCCCAGGATTCAAAATGGAAGATTGGGCGAAAGATATTCAAGTTATATTGGTGATCTATGCAAACTTCGGGATGAGCTAATTGATATGTTCCATGGCGGTGTTAGGGAGGTTCAAGATCATCTTTGTTCTTGGGGTAATTCGAGAAAGTTCACAAATTTAGCCTATGACTTCATGCATCGTCACAAGTACCCGGGGTTATATGAGGAGACCGGCTGTGCATGTGAGAGGGTATACAATAACATTTGGCGTGGATTTGTACCACCAAAGTTCTCTATCATTACATGGCTGGCAGTAATTGGCAGTCTCTATACTAAGGACAAGTATTGCAACGAAGAAGAGGAAGGCTCGGATAAAATTTGTTCATTGTGTCATCTAGAGGAGGAAACAAATGAGCATTTATTTTTCAGATGCGAGTTCTCGGAAGTAGTATGGGGTCGGATTCGGAATTGGATGGGGCTTAGGAGAAGAACAAATACGATTGTAAGTTCAATGATTTGGGTGAAAAGGCAGATCAAGGGCTCCAAAGTTCGCAAGAAATTTGGTACTCTAGCACTAGTAATCACAATTTACCGTATTTGGAGAGAACGAAACAATGTTGTTATGGGTGGAGCCTTACCCAGTTCCGATCGAGTAGTGAAAGTAATTATGAAGGATTGTTACATGGTTATGAATAGAATATTTCCAGAAGAGCACTTATTTTAGTACTTCGGATGGAATGACTGATGGACGGGTGTTGGGTGCTGGTGGTTGCGCACTGGGTGCTGGTTGTTGTGCACTGGGTGCTGCTTGTTGCGGGCGATGGGACTGGGTGTCTGGCGCTATGTCCTGGGCGCCAGACGCTGCACTGGATGATGGCATGCGCAGTGATGGATCTCGGTAACTGGGAAACTGGCTTGCTGAGGTTTTGGGAGTTGGGTGCTGGTTGTTGTGCACTGGGTGCTGCAAGCTGCAGGCGATGGGACTGGGTGACTGGCGCTATGTATTGGGCGCCAGACGCTGCACTGGAAGGCATACGCAGTGATAGATCTAGGCAACTGGGCAACTAGCATGGAAAGGTTATTTCTGGGGACTGGGTGCTGGTTTTGGGCATTACGTCCAGGCGCTGCTTGGCGCTGGAAACTAAAATTTCACAAGCCGAATGGTGCAACATCCCGGTCCAACAGGGAGTTGTTGGAGCTAGATGGAGTCAAGGATTTCTAATGATTTTCTCGGTTTTCTTCTGGCAGTTGCAACTCGGAATCAAGGTAGAGGCAATAGGTTTAAGAGTACGGATTCACACTCCAATGCTCTTTCTCCTAAGCCTAGATTTTACTTATGATTTAACGGTTATTTACGCGCTTTATGCTCGCGCTACACTTTGTGTAAAATTGGCATATAGCTGTCCATTTGCTCAAAATGGAGTGGGCGATTACAAAATCGTCACGCTTGATGCACGCGGTATAAGTGCATCCATTCTCACATCTTTAGGAGGTTGATTCGAATGGGATTCACAAAGGTAGGAGGCACGGCCTCATTAAACCTTTGCCCACCAAATCACTCTCGGCGCCAACAAGAGAATGCTTGAAGGCCAATAATATTCCTCTTTCTCCACCTTAGGGATGTACATGGTAGAAGCAGATATTCATTCGTGCCTATAAGGTGCAACTCGGATCATCAGCTTCATTTTTATGTGACTTCCAAGACCCGAGACACTCTCGGCTGCATTAGGATATTCAAATCATTTGCTTTGGATTTTTGAACCTTCATCAACATTCCGGCAATGACATTAGCTCAAGACCCGAGTCTCGCAACTCTCGACTGCATTATGGAATTCAAATGAAGATGGCCCCATTTGTTAGGGGTAGAAGCAGATTTGTTTATGGGTATTGAGTTTGTCCTCACCCCATTTTTAGAGTTCTTTTATAGCCTGTGTTTTTCCAGGTTGTTTTGTGCTCCATTCGCTTGTTTATCTTGCTTAGGATGGGTAGTTATTTTACTTAGTCAAAGGGGGGGGGGGGGGGGGGGGGGGGGGTTGTGTGTGTGTAGTGCTATTCTCTGGATTTGCACATCCTCATCCTCCCCCCCCCCCCCCCTCCATACTCTCTCGGTTTTGCTCTTTAGGTTCACTACATAACCTAAGGTTGGATTCTTTTTGTATTTGGTAGGGCTCTTTTAGGGCTCTACCGTGGGTTCCACCGTCTATACTATTTACCAATTTACTCGGAAAAAAAAATTATTGACTAAAAAGTGTGCACATTCGAATGAGACGAAGGGAGTACCAAAAACTCAGCCTGGCGGACATCTTACGCTTCTATGACTCCGATCGCTTGGATGAAACTGGATTTAGGATATTCCTCCTAGTACGAACCAAAAAATAGCAGAACCAATTATTAACCCGTGTTAATGTGGTTTTAATACTCCTCTTCAACTGGAGATTGTGCAGAAAGAGAAAGTAATGTTTGAATTTTAACAACCTGAATTGTCTATTTTGCCCCTGTCTTAGTCAGACACCTTCTTCTTCCCACAGTCGAACCCATCTCCGGACGAAATCCAACAAAGGGAGTTTAAGAAAACATTCCAATTATGAATTCGAGATCTCATGCCATATCAAAATCATTCGAATCAACAACTTAAATATTTCTCAAAGGTTCATACAAGCTCTTCCAGAAATCATACAAATCATTAAAAAAATGAAGGATAACCCTTCAATGAATCTGCTGCTCCCAAGCCTTCGTCAGCGGCGTTAGAGAAGAAAAAAGAAGGGTTAGCGACCACACTTCGTGCTCTCGCTGCTCTGAAGTCTTTGCCGGCGTTGGAGAGAAGATGGGTTCGCAAATCCTCGCCGGCGTTGAAGAGAAGGAAGGCCGTGGAGAAAGGCCGGTGGAGGAAGGCCCGCTGCTCCAAAGCCTTCGACGGCGCGAATCTGAACTCCTGAAGGAAGGCCGGTGGAGGAAGGCCAGTGGCGGATGATCCGATGCTCCAAAGCCTTCGACGACGGTGGAAGGAAGGCCGTGGAGGAGGAAAACGTCAGTGGAAGAAAGCAGTGGAGGAGATGAATTGAAAATTGGTTGAAAGAAAATGAGGCGGAGATAAATTGAAAAATGGTGGTCGGCTGGACAAGTTAGGTTGTAATGAATTGAGCTACGGTAATGAAATGGGCTGGGCCCAATTATAATATTTCAAGCTTACATGGGGTACTTATGTCTTATTAAATGGTAAAATTTTCTTAAAAAGGAAAGTGTGCATCATACAAACTGTCCATTAAAAGGGAAATGAGCAAAATTGTATGGGATGAAGGGAGTATATATTTTCGCTGAGAAATGCGCAGGCAAATCTGACGAACTGTCCATTATAGTCCTAGCAATAAAAACACAAGCAGACATTTTGGGAATTACCATCTTTCCATAGGCTTATCAAGATGAGATTTAATTAGAATAACAAAAGGTAAAATATCTTATTTATAATATTAAAAATTTATTTTACAACGTGTAGTAGTTATAAAGTTTATAACTCGATTCATACAACCCAAAAATTTTATTTTCATTTATTTTAATTTACACTTTAAACTTTATTTTTCTATAACTTATGAAAATATCTAAAATCAAGATGCGCAGAAAGTATATTTAGTGGAACACATTTATAGTGTATTAAAAAATGCCATAATTGTAAGTTTAACCTCAGTATTATTTAAATAACCTAAAATTAACATAGTTTCAGCCTTTCGGGTGTTGTTTTTTTTTTTTCAAGTTAGAATGTGTGGAGAGACACAAAGTCTTATTTTAGACATACTAAACTTTAAATTATGGTTTATTGTGCAATGATAAGAAGTTTCATTTGAGATGAAGGTTTTTTTTTGAAAATATGCTTCTAAATACACAGACCTACTATGCAATCATCAAAATGCTATAAATATCCCAAAAATATCAGAATTTTCAATTTTTTTCTGATCGAAATTCCCCTCCTCCGATCGAAAATTTGCAACAGTTATAGCTCTGCCGCAAACCACCACAACTCCGCCACCACGCTTCTTCTTCCTCCGTCGGCGAGAACGACGGTGCACCACTGTTTCGCTTTTATGCGTCACCAGCAAGATTGTCGACCACTGCTAGGGCACCGGCGGTGGAAGCTCTGTACTCGTCTTCGTCAACAAGCTCTGCGACACCGCTCTGAACTCCGATGTCTTCATCCACAAGCTATGCGCCACCTTCTTCATCAATGCCACTGTAATCAATGTTAATTGAAGTTCACGAATCGAAGGAGCTTGTTGATTAGAGAGGCATCGCGGTGGTTGATTGCAGAGTCATCACGGCGGAGCTAGTATTTCGGCGCACCGGCATCGTGGCGGAGGTAGGGCACAAATGTTTCTGGCGCTGCGATCGACGATTTGGCAGAAGAATCAATGTTTTCCGGTGGCAGTTGGTGCAGAACGACAGAGAAGAAGCTCGCGTGTGAGATCCATGCGCTACATGTCAATGAAGCTAACATGTTCAAACACGCCAGATGACAGACAGTGACATTGACGATGATGGCAGTGGACAGACCGAGGTTTTGCATTCGAGAGGTGAGGTTTAATTTTATGTATTGTATTTTTCAATGAGATATGCTGAGATTTAATATTATTTTACTGAGTATATGAACAAAAAAGGTTCTCTGGTCTAGTGGTTAGTACTCTTTGTTTGAGGTTAGAGGTCCTAGGGTTTGAATCCTACCAGAACCTTTATTTTTGAGAATTTATGTTCTTAAGCTACATGTTGGGGTTTAATATTATTTGATTGAGCGTATATTCAGTCATGTGTCTCTGCTGTTGTGATTATTACTATAGACTATGAGGTTAGCAACCCGAGTTCAAATCCCACTCGAACCTTCTTTTTTGAAGAACTTTTATTCTTGAGGTACTGTAGCTTTTTGGTTGATGTTTGTAGTTTTTTTCTCGTATGTTGATGTTTTTCATTATTCGGTGAAGTTTAATGGATATGAGTTGATGTTTGTAGTTTTTTTTTGGGTGATATGGATTGATATTTGTAGTTTTATATTTATTTTTTCATGTTGATGTTTTTCATTTTTTGGCTGAGGTTTTGGTAATAAGAGTTGATGTTTGAAGTGTCTTTTTTCATATATTGATGTTTTTTATTTTTCGGATGAGGTTCAGGTGTTAGGAGTTGATGTTTGTAGCTTTTGGATGATATAGGTTGATATTTGTATTTTTTAAATGTTTATGTTTTTTAAACTTTAGATGTTTTGTAGTTTTTTTGGGGTTATAGGGCTTGATATTTTTAGGTTTTTTCTCTTATGTTGATATTTTTTATTTTCTATGTGAGTTTTAGGTGATAAGGGTTGATGTATGTAGCTTTTTTTGGTGATATGGTCAATGTTTTGTAGTGTTTGTTTCCTTATGTTGATGTTTTTCATTTTCCAGGTGAAGTTTAGATGATAGGAATTGATGTTTTTAGCATTGATGATATAGGTTGATGTTTGTAGTTTTTAAAGTTTTTTTATATTTTAAGTTTTGTTGGTGTTTTTATGATTTTCAGTTGATGTTTTGTTAGTTGTAGTCGATTTTTTTTCTTCAATTTTTTCTTGATTTTTATTTTATTTTTTTATTTTTTTGGCTGAAATTTTATTTAGTCGATGTTTTATGATTTTTTTGTTGATGTTCTGCTATTTTTTGCCGATGTTTATAATTTTCAGTTTGCTGATCATATTGATTTTTTTTTTTTGCATTTTTTCAAAATTTTAAAAATACTTTTTTGAATTTTTTTTGTAGATTAAAGATGGCTAGAAAATGATGGAAAAAATTGTACAAAAAATTCCCTGGAAAAATATTACCGATAGGTCTCTGTTAAATTATTAGAGTTAGGTCCCTGTAAATTTATTAGAGATAGGCCACTAAAGCTAGAATATTATTAGAATTGCATAAAGGCCACTGCCTAAAGTTTAGGCCGCCTCGCAGGAGACCATCTCGTGGAGAGAATTGAATTAATGGAGTAAAACGTATAATGAGTGGTGTAGAATTATTGACTTTTTGCCATATAAGGAAAAATGACAATCTTAGAAAAATAAACAAAAATGAAAAGTGTGTCAAATTTAAAAATCAGACGCAAATTTTTGGAAAAGACCATTTTATTATGCAACATGCAATAGTTATAAACTTTATGACCCAAATAATATAACACGGAAATTTTACCTTCATTTCTTCTAATTTGCAATTTAAACCTTGGTCTTTCCACGATTTATGGAAAGACCGTCTTTCAAGAGACAGACTCAAATCCAGAAGGAATATAATCTCAAGTACCATATAATAGAAATTGTTTGTTTTCTGTGGTTTGGTGTGGTGGTGCTGTCAATCGGAGATATTGAAGTCATGTTGACTAACTTAAACCCAAGTTGTCTAAAAATAACACACTAATATTATAATATGTTAATGATTTTAATTCCTTACTATATATAGTCAGTCACAACATGTTAACATACTAATATTATAATATGTTATTAATTATAATTCTTTGCTATATATAATCAATCATAACTTGTTAAACTGTATAATCTCATATTCTTAAGCACCATATAATAGAAATTGTTTGCTTTCTGTTGTTTGGTTTGGTGTGGTGGTGTTGTTGAAGTCATTTTAATTCTTTACTACATATAATCAAGCATAAGTTAACATATAAATATTATACAATATGTTACATATTTTAATTTTTGCTATATATAATCAATCTCAACTTGTTAAATATATAACTTCTAAAAATATATTTAAACCATAAATATCACATTGTACTATATATATATCACGGAAGAAAATCCAAATAAATATAGAATCTGAAATAATAAAATGTTCAGATTTTTTTATACAATGATAGAGTACTTCTGATAAAAATATGTTTGTATACTATTTATTTATTTATATATGACAAAGTCTTATATGTCAACGGCTCTGTGTGCGATTCTGTGTGCAATTCATCGTCTTTCTCTTTTATCCCCTTTTAACCCTATTTCTTCTTCCCCCATCTGATCAATCTCTGTACACTTGGTCTATGCCGGAATTCTTTAGCCGATAACGGCTAATTTAGTCGTTAACGGCTCTTAGCGATGTTGGGACCAACTTTTCTGGCCGTTCACGAAACCAACCAGGATACCCAACCTACTCCTCCCCCTATTTCCTTCGCTGCTATTCTAAAAACCAAAGCTCCACCATTATCAAAGCTATTACCGAGCAACCCTGAACTTATCCCCAAATCGCAACACCTAGGTGAGGCAGCTTGCTTATACTCGGATGATCAAACAGCGAAACTATCCTCGCACTATGCAAATGCCCTAGTTGGCAAATTCACCAAGGGTAGATGCTCAATAGAGCAACTGGAACAATTTTTCAAAAACAGTGGGCTTCACAGGTAAGTATCAACTTGGTTCCCTTGATTACAAACATGTGCTCATTAGGTTTGAATTACTAAATGATTATCAACGAGCATGGATGAAAGGAGTCTGGAATTTTAATGGGATACTTCTCAAAATGTTAAAATGGACTCCTGATTTTTCAATTCACAAAGAATCACCCATTGTCCCAGTTTGGTGTACAATTAGGGAAGTCCCGTTGTATTACTATAACTCAGCTGCAATTGAATCCATTGGCAATAGCATTGGTAGCTTTATTAAAACTGATCTAGCTACTGATATGCTAACAAGACCCTCAGCTATTAAATTATGTGTAGAAATTGATCTTCAAAAACCTATTTGTAACCACATCAGACTGGGATCTATAACTAACAACAGGAAATATCAAGTAGAATATGAGGATATTCCCCTTTACTGTGATCATTGTGCCAAATTAGGGCATTCCAAAACCCAGTGTAGAGCCTTTCCCCCCAATCTCAATGTCAAAACTGTTGATCACATTATAATTCAGGGCCAGCCTCAGTGGCAGGCTACTGGGAAGAAGTTTGATATACCTCCGTTGATCTCCCCAAATGATCAGATAGACTCAGCAGCTTCTGAGAAAGCTATAGAACTTAACCCTAGAACCATACCTACACCCCTTCTTAACCTGGATTCTAGCACTACCTTAGGGACTACTGAAACTCCTGCAATTGTTAAAGACAATCCCCCAGTCAGTCGTTCTAATCCTACAACTCAGGTTACACTAGATAACTCTATTTCCAAGCTGCTTGATGAAACAGCCTTAAAAAAATTTTACTCCAGTAGTTTATGCCACAGACGATATCCAGGTTGGGACTACCATTTCTAGTCTGAATAGAAATAAAAATGAAACTCTTTCTCTACAAGATAGAATGGGGAACAAGTTCTCTGTTTTGCAGGTGGATCCGGATGAACCTGCTCCAGATCAGGAGGCTACTTCAAATCTTCAAGCTAGTTCGAGCTCATCACCAACACTGGGGCAGAACCTTCTATCAGGTAAGGCAAAAGGTAAAAAGTCTAACTACTTTAGCCAAATCAATAGAATGATGCTTCGATCATCAACTAAAAGTCATAAGTCAAGTGAACAATGATAGGTTCTCTTTCAATAAATTTCTTGGTATGGAACATCAGGGGTATGGAAACATCAATGCTGAGACTAATAAACTTAGTTAGGCTTAAAAAGATACAATTCCTGTGCATTATTGAACCAATGCATGATAACTCTAAACTTCAATCCTATATGGATACACTTAAATTCTCCAATGGCCTGACCTTGTATAATGGTAAAATATGGCTTATGTGGTCTAATTCGTTTACAGTTACCCTTCTCTCATCTCATGAGCAGTATCTGCATGTGCATATATCTCACAGATCTATTATTTTACATATGGATGCTGTTTTCATATATGCTCTTAGGAATAGGGAAGGTAGGAAGACATTATGGAAAGACTTGTCAGCTATTAACCCGGGTGAAACTATTTTCATAGGTGATTTTAATACTATTACCTCCCTTATAGAATATAGAGGCCCTAGCTCTCCCTCTTTGGGAAGTATTAGAGACTTTAATAATTGGATAAACACCTCGGGAATTCAGGAAATTAGCACCGTTGGTAACCTATTTACCTGGTGTAACTCTAGACTTAGGAACCCGACCTCAAAAAGGCTAGATAGAGGACTAAGTACCATCTCTTGGAATTATAAATTCGGTTCTTCTTCTATCCAAATTTTGAATAGACAGACTTCGGATCACTCTCCTCTTCTCCTAAATATTTCTAACTTATCTACTCTTAACCCAAGACCATTCAGATTTCTTAATGTATGGTTTAATCGTCCGGATTTCACCACTCTAATTCAGAGGAACTGGGAAAAACAAATGGTAGAGACTGGTTTACTAGGCTTTTTCCTAAAATTGATTAGGTTAAAGAAGGAGATAAAAGTTTGGAATAGGGAATGCTTTGGGAATATTGACACTAATGTTATCAATGCTGAAGAATCCCTAAGAATTCAGGAGTTGGTTTATGATTTAAATCCTTCAGAACCTGAACTCATTAAATTTAATGAGAAAAAGGAATTATTACTAAGAGCTCAGAAAGAAAAGGAAAAATTTTGGAAACATAAGGCAAGGTTGAAATGGCATAGGTTGGGGGATAATAATGCACAATTTTTTCATAAGGTGGTACAAGAGAAAAATTGTAGGTTGCAGATTTCTAAAATAAAAAATAGAGAAGGTCAATGGCTAAGTTCTCAATCAGATATCCAGAAAGAAGTCATATCCTATTACTCGGATCTGTTATCTGATCCTAATCAAGGACCTAATAATACTTACTATTCTCATTTTCTGAGTCAAATTCCTATTATTATTACTGCTCAGGATAACATAGAATTAGCAAAGCCAGCCTCTGAATATGAGGTTGAGGCAGTAATTAAAGGGTTAAGTAAGAATAGTAGCCCGGGTCCAAATGGATTTACCAATAAATTCTACTCTAAGTGCTGGTCCATTATTAAAAATGATTTAGTTGAGGCAGTTAATGATTTTATTAGGGGCTCTACCTTACCTAAAGGCATATCCAGCACATGGATTACTTTAATACCTAAAAAATCTACTCCAAGTTCATTTGATGATTTTAGGCCAATTAGTCTATCCAATGCTCTTAATAAAATCTGCTCTAAAGTTTTAATGGAGAGATTAAGACCCTACATGGACAAATTGATCTCCCAAAATCAATCAGCTTTCATGAAAAATAGAGATATTTCAGATAATATTCTCTATCTTCAGGAAATGGTTAGATTTCTGGATAAAAAGGGTAGAGTTCCTAATTTTATTCTAAAGCTAGACTCACAAAAAGCATTTGATAGAGTAAACTGGGACTTTTTAAAAAGTGTCCTTATGAAGTTTGGTTTTGATGGTCTTTTTTTAAATGCTGTAATGTCTAATCTATCACAAGCCTATTTTTCTGTCCTAATTAATGGAAACCCAGTGGGCTTTTTCAAAGCCACAAGAGGAATTAAACAAGGTGATCCCCTCTCTCCTTTTCTCTTTAACATTTTTTCGGAGGCTTTTTCTAGGAGTTTATCATTCATTTTCCATAATAGTAAACTCTCATACTATCAGATGCCATCTTCAATTTCAGCAATCTCTCATCTTATGTATGCTGATGATACTATTATCCTTATGCAAGCCTCAAAATCTAACCTAATCAGAATTAAGGCTTTTCTTGACATATTTGAATACACTTCGGGTCAAAAGTTTAATTTCCATAAATCTGATTTCTACATTAGTAAAAGGGCATCAAATATCTAACTAAATCAGATGAGGTTGATTCTGAAAATGAAACAGGGATCTTTCCCTTTTCAATACCTAGGCTGCCCTATTTTCAAGGGCAAAACTTTGAATAGATATTATCAACCTCTGATGGAAAAGCTAGATAAAAAGTTGCAAAATTGGAAAAATAATTGGTTGAGCACAGGGGGTAAATTAATTTTGATTAAAAGTTGCTTGTACTCTTTGCCACAGCATTTATGGGCTGTAACTAATCCCCCAAAATATATAATCAAATCATTTGAGAAAAAGCTGGCCAGATTCTTTTGGGGAGAAACTGATGGAAAAAGAAATAGAACGTGGAAAAAATGGGCAGATTTAGCTAAACCAACATCTCAGAATGACTTAGGTTTTAGATCCATCAAAGGAATTGTAGATGCGTGCTCCCTTAAGCTGTGGTGGAAAAGTCAGTTAGGAATCTCCCTATGGGCTAAACTACTATGGTCTCTGCCACACTCTTATAGGAATTCTGTTACATGGAAAAGAATTTGCTCTATCAATTCCTTAGCTGAAGAAAATTCTCTTATCATCCATGGTAAAGGTAGTTGTAATGTTTGGACTGCTAATTTGTGTCCCAATGGTCCATTGATTAATAAGATCCCAAGTAATATCATGATGCATTACAGATGTACTCTGTATCAGATTTCATCCGTAATAAATCGGATGTTCTATTACAGATATCACCTTTCCTGGAAAATGATACTTTGTTGTTCTTGTAGAATGCGGAGGTAGTGGATGACAGAGATGATATGATCATATGGAAACCGGACACTTCTGGCACATTTTAATTCAAATCTGCATATCGTACTCTCACAAGCTCTCCAGGTAACTTCCTGGCCTCTAAAAATCTGTGGAATGCATTGTTGCAAAAAAAGATATCGATTTTTACATGGAAATTGCTTCATGCCTTCCTTCCTTTCGATGATGTACTTATAACCTGTGGATATAGTCTGGCTTCGAAATGTCCTGTGTGTTGTCACTCAGATTGAATAGATCACTTTTTTATAACTTGTACATTGGCTAAATTGATATGGAATAAAATGGCATCTCTGGTTCTTTTCAACATTCATGAATATCAATCCATCTCTCAGAGATTCTATTTTTTCTGGAATTGTTCGGACTTATCTAAAAGCTACCAATTGATGTGTAAAATACTCCCTTCCCTCATTTGTTGGTGTCTTTGGAAAGCTCGGACTAGGAATCTCTTTGATCAGATTCCTTTTTCTGCTGACCTTATCTGTATGGAGGTACTTAACCTCATCATTAAATTATCCTTATATCCCTGCCCTACATATATGAGCTCTACTACTGCTTTTCCACAACCACTTAGGCATTTATTACCTCTTCTTAGGCCACCTCCTAAGCCAATTTTTCGGTCTGTCTGCTGGGAAAAGCCTGGGCTATACACGATTAAAATTAATACTGATGCCTCATGGTTCACTCATACGGCAGCTGTTGGGATTATTGTGAGGGATAGCTCAGGCATCCCACTGTTCATTAATTCAACCACTATCGAGGCTGAATCTCCTCTTCATGCTGAAATATTAGCCATACAAGCTGCTTGTCAATCTCTCCAACACCGGGATATTCCCTTAATCATTGAATCAGATTCTCTTTTAGCCATTAACATGATTAAAGATCCATACTCTGCTAACTGGAATCTTTTCAACTCGGCTTACAAGGTTAAAAGCTTATTATGTGGAGCAGTGCTTAAGCATGTTTATAGGGAATGCAACTCAGTGGCTAATGCAATTGCTAAATATCATTCTTCCCATAATCACTCACTCAACCTGTACAATTTGCCAGTCCATATAAAAGGTCCCATTGCCTTAGATATGGAGCAATTTCCTCATATTAGAATTCAGAAACATGGCCATGTTAGGACTTGATACTGCTGATGGGAATTTTTTACATGCAAGTATGAGCAAAATAGGATGATTCGGTTCAGATGTGGCACTGCTGCTACCTTGGCTCTGTTTGAAGGCCTAAAATGGTGGTCCTGTATCCATTTACGCTTTGTGCTCTCCGGTTGCTATCTCTCGAATATCTACATCAGTGACGCTCAAGGAATCTCCATGGAGGATTGACTGTATACTGCTGTACTTAGCTCTCTAACTCCTAGCTAACAGCCTAATTACTTACTGGTTGTATCCTAGTAGTTGCCTGGCCAAAGTACGAATTAACACGGTGTGTGGAGATTCGTCGACTTTGGAATCGCAACTCCTTCTTCTGGATATTACCACTAACCTGTATAGATTAAACTCTTAGTTCCTTACATCGATTTTGAGGCAACGAGGTTGCCTTTTGTAAAAGCTACTGTCATTATTATATGGCTGGTCTTACTGGTTTGGGGCACCAATATATCAACCCCCACCTTAGGGTGCTTTCATTTTAAAAACAAAATATGACAAAGTCTTGTTATAGACCTACTAATTGTTAAATGGGGATATTTTATAATTAGTGAGACTAATAAGGTCATTTGATAATTTTATTGTATTCAATATTTAACGGTTTCTAACTAAATTAATTATTTCCCTTCATAACTCATATTTTTTTAGATGACTAAACCTCAAAATTTTAAATAAATTTTAATCTCAATATTTTAATTAAATATATTGTGCAATGTGCAGTGGTACTCCACCAGTATTTCTCAATGATTTTTCATATTTTAGTAATATTTGATAGCGTTCGATAATTTTATCTTCTTTTTTTCGTGGAAAATTTTTTCATTTCTTAAATAATACCCAACCAATTTACAAAACTACCTATTCTATTCAAATCAGAAACACAATCGACTATTACAAAATCAAATCAGCTTCTAAATAAGAATTCATTTCTATTCAAAGAACAAAGCTCTATAGGTTTTAGCACTTTACCACAAAAATACCTCCTATTTCTTTCAAGCTAGACATTGTAAAAAGCAGCAACCAACAATTTGAATCTCTTCACTTGATCCCTCCTATTACAACCATAGTAAAAGAATCTCTTCACTCCTTTCAGATTTTCAAAACTTGTAACCATCGGCTCAGCAAGAATCTGTTTGATGTAATACACAGTAAAACAGAGTAAATCAATTGGAATTTGGTTGCATGTGAGAGGTTCCTGCTGCTCCAAGGCTTCAGCCCGATATTCAGTTTATCAATCAATTTCAGATTATTCTCCATATTCCATTTAGTACCTGACAGAGGGAATCCAAGGTAAGTAACTGGAAAATCCCCAAACTGCATCTTCAAAACATCCAGCAAACCTTGAGCTTTCACTGCATTCATTTTAGAGAAAAAAACCTGGGACTTTCCAGTGTTAATGGATAAGCCCGAGGTTTCTTTAAGATCTTCAAAACTTCTTGAATGCCCAACATAGATTTCAGATTAGCTTTACTAAATATCATCAAATCATTAGCAAAGAGAAAACACTAGATTCTAGACTTCTTACATTTCATATGATAATCAATTAATTTACTATCAAAATAAAATGCAAGAAGCCTAGAAAAATACTCCATAGATAAAACAAATAGCAAAGGGGAGACTAGATCACCTTTCTTTATCCCTTTCTTTACTGTACATGATTTAGTGTATCCCCCATTTAGTGCTATACTAATTGAAGACTTCACCAACCATCTTTTAATCCAGACAGTAAAGGCCCCAGAGAATTTCATACTATTCATCAGATCAAACAAGAAATTCCAGTCTAGGCTATCAAAAGTTTTTTGTAGATCAATTTCAAGCATGCAACTAGAGACCCTTGTATCCTTCCAGTTATAAGTGTGCAATAATTCTTGGGTGATCAAGATATTTTGAGAAATAGATTTGCCACTAACAAATGCACCTTAGTTTTAAGAAACCAAATAAGGCAAAACAACATTCAACCTAGTTGTGATTACCAGTGCGATGATTTTGTAAACAGTTGAACAACAAGAGAGTGGCCTGAAACGTGATGTTGTATGGGGATTATCTTTCTTTGGCAACAAAGTGATGATAGTTCAATTCAAATCCTTTGGCATTTTATCATTTCTAAGAAAGCCTTGAAAAACTTCTGTAACATTCTTACCAATTAATCTCCTTGCTGTTTTGAAAAAATTGCTGGTATAGCCACCATAACCAGGGGCTATTGTTTGACTAATTAGCTTGTAGTGCTGAATATATTTGCTTCTCTGT
Organism: Rubia yunnanensis; assembly: GCA_037428765.1. NCBI lineage: Eukaryota > Viridiplantae > Streptophyta > Magnoliopsida > Gentianales > Rubiaceae > Rubia > Rubia yunnanensis. The sequence continues at coordinate 69,282,200 of CM075066.1, read as the reverse complement.
AACAGGTTTGATCAATTCCAATTGTTGAGAATTTTTTGGAGCTGATCCCTTTGCAATTACTTTTTCATCAATCTTAAGTCTCATGGGGTCTGAATTCCCAAGAATTTTCTGAAAATGTTTTAAAAGAACATCCTCCACTTGCTCTTTCCCTATAACCAGCTTACCATCATCCATTAATCAAAGTATGTGTTTTTTATACTGCTTAGCTTTCATATAACTGTAGAACATTCCTGAAGGCTTTTTTCCATCTTTAATCCAATCACATTTTGTTTTTTGCAGCAGAAATTGCACCTCAACTTCATACACCAGCATTGCTTCTATTCTCAATTTCTTTTCCTCCATCTGTAGCATTTCATCCCAAGGCTGCTCTCCCATTTTCTCCCATTGTGAACTTCATTTTTCAATGATTAAATCAAATTTCCTCCCAATGTCACTAAACTGGACTCCATATTTCTTCCACCACCTTCATGAAATCTTTTGAGACTATCCACATATTAAAAAACTTGAAAGGTTTTCTAATTTTTTGAACCTTCTTACTGAGCTGAACTAACAGTGGTTTGTGGTCGGAGATGCTTTCAGTTTGTACTAAGCATTTGGAATCTTCAAGTGCAGTAAGCCATTCTTGATTTACCATACATTTATTAATTTTGGAAATTATTATCTGAGAGCATGCCCTTGTGTTGCATCATGTAAAGTTAGCCCCAAAATTTTTAAGTTTCATTAGCTGTAAAGCATTCACAATATCCTGAAATCTTCAATCTCTCCCTCATGAACAATATACCTCCTTCTCTATCCTCCATGTTTAAAGGGGAATTAAAGTCCCCAACAAGCATCCAGGGAAATGCAGTAACCACAAATCCTTTCAATGCATTCCATAGAGGCAATCTATATTTTCCAGCATTTTCACTATAACAAAAGTAATACAGGTACTAAAATTAAGTCCTCTCAATTTACAATCCACATGCACCTATTGCTCACCTTTATAAACAATAGTCTTCTCATACATATCATTTCTCCATCCCACCAAAATTATGCCTCAATCAACACAATAATTGTTTGAAATAAATTTCAATCCACCACAAATATTCCCCCCTCCCCCCCATAAATTCTGTTCATTCTCCTTCTATACTTTAGCCCCAAGTAAACATAAAAGACTAACATTATGTACAAAACAATTTTTTGACCATTTTCTATTTTTCATTACTATTTACACCTCTGATATTCCATACTAGATTATATTCCATCAGGAGGTTTAAGAGATTACATATTACAAGTTATAGCAGCAGAGGACAAACTGCCACTCCTTTTTGAAAAATCAATAATTTCAGGGCATGCTTATGAATTCTGCTTCATTTCCTTGCTCCATTCTTAGCCCTTTGTTTAGTCAGGTTGCCATCTTGTTACTAGCCTTTTCTCTTTTTCATTGTCCTGAACTGGAACATATTTTTTCACCACATTTGCCTTAGGTTGATCAGTCCTTCTGCATTCCTCTCTGGTGTGCCCTAGCATCAATAAATTCTTACATTTAATTGGTTTCCATTCAAAATTATTCTTCTTCCTCTGGACAACTTCAAATTCATCAATATAATCCACAAATTCTTGGATAGCATCATTAATCTCCATCTCCAATTGCACTCTTGCATAATTCAATCTTTCCAAATTCACTGTAGCTCTATCCAGCATTAGTGGTTTAACTATAGGGCTTAGGATTGTGCTTCATCAACTCCACAATATATATATATATATATATATATATGGAGAGAGAGAGAGTTAATCACTAATTGATCCCAAAATCTTTCTTCCAATGGTGCAGGATAATAAATAATTAAGTATACTTGGTATTTGTAGTTTCCTTGTAACAATAATCTTCCAGCAAATGATACAACGAAAAGAATGAGGATGAAACAACGAAATTTCTCATGATTACCAGTTATTTGGGTAATTTGTTTTATCATGGGGAATGGATATAATTATAAGTTATCAATTTTAATATTTTAAAGTAAAAAAAACTGTTAGTATATGCAATATGAGATACTAAGCTAAAAATAAAAAAATGACAAATTAAGGAATAGAAATATTTTGTGAATATTTCTTCTATATAGACTAGAATTATTTTCCTTTTATGATTATGTTTAGGTCTCTTGTACCTATCAATATTGTAACCCAGATGATGAATACAAACACAACATTATTCCATTACTATCTACATAATATCAGAGCCTAAAATCTAGACACCTCTAAAATCCTAAAATCTAAAAATTTTAAAGCTTTTTTCCACGAAGCCACCGTTGTTGTCTGCACGTCACTCATGCTCCACCGTCCTTGTCGCTGCTTGACGTCCAACATCAGATTGTGACTTCCACCACTGTTCTCCGAGCCGCTGTTGTCGTCTGATGTCAGTCTTCCGCTCACGCACCACTGTTGCATGCTCCACGTGCCGCTACATCAACTGATACCACCGATCAGATCTGTCGCTGATATTGCTGATCTGATCTGTCGATCCTACTCCGATGTCCAATTCTAATTCTTACTCTGCCCGTGATGCCGCAGAAGCTACTTACATCGCCGCCTAAGCTGAGGTTAATAAGATCCGGGATCTCGCTGCCAATGATGTTTTTGAACCTTGCATAATTGACTTTGGTACATAATTTGAGCATTGATTTTCTTTTGCTATTTATTTTTCCCTCCAATAATCAATTGCCTCATAGAAAATGGTTAAAAACATGTCGAGTGTAATTATTTTAGTTAGTATTGAATGACAAAAAAATGTTTGTGCTCACTTTGATGGGATGAAGAAGTACACATGGATTAAAATTCCTTGCTCATTGCAAGGTGACACTTGTTTCTAAAAGAATAAACACTCTCAAACCATTTTTTTATCTTCAAACTTACAAGTCTTTATCATGTCGTTTCGCACTTTTTCAAAATTTTCTTCTTTTTTACAGTATTTCATGCAATGCTCAAATCATTAGTTGAAAAAGGATGATTAAAGACGGTTTTAACGTACCAAAGATGGCACATTTTCGATGGATTCTCTTACTCCACCTACAATCGTATAACGATTGTTGAAAAATTGCCTTTAATTAAGGTCCAAATTCAATTTTAATTAGGAACCTATTTCTAAGGTTCTAAATATAGGAGATTCACACTCAAGAAACACGCCCTCAGCCTTTCCAATTTGAGAAACTAACAGAGAATACAAGAAATTAAAAATCTCAAATCATCCAAAGGGAAAAAACACCAAACTTAATTGTTAAAAAACTCACCCTTAGCCTTCTCCGGTGGAGGCTACGGCGGCTGAAGGTTGGATTTGGCAGGGTGAGAGCAGTACGACGAAAGGCTAGATCTAGTAGTGGCAGAAGGCTAAACCTGGCAGGGAAACGTGATACCAGGGTGGTGACGTGGTGGTGCGATACCAGGAGGCGGCGTGGAAGTGCAAGAGAAAGGAGATGACAATGACAAGAAGGAAATGAAAGGAGGAGGCTGGCTGATGGTGGAGGCGTGAGAATGTGGAGGTTGATTGTGGAAAGGAAGTGGGGGTGGAGGGAGGCATTGAGAAAGGGAGAAAACCTAAGAGGGGCTTTGGTTTTGGGAAAAAAAACTAAGAGTGAGAAAACCCAAAAAAAGTTGATATGTATAGTAGGTTAAAAGGCCTAACAAAGGCAGCCCATTAAATGCGGTTCTATAATAGAACCGTTTTTAATCAATTGAAAACCGCCTTTTAATCGATGTAAGACCGCATTTAAAAGGAAAGGCTTTCTTGGGAGGGTAATTCCAATTTGGAACTGAATTCAAACCCTAATTAAAGGTGATTTTTCAAAAAAATCAAAGGAACCGCCTTTGACTGCTGCCTTTAATAGATGGTTTTACACTAATGAATGTTTCTTTGAAAGGGCCATCCTTTTTTTAATTCAACAAAGTAGCTAATGGCATTCTTGATATTGTGCCACATCTATAATCCATTCCTTATCTTTAGGAAAACCTGAAAAATGGAATAAAATAATGTTATTCTAAATAAGTGCATCTGTAAACAAGAGAACTAATAGTTTAAACATACAAACTAAGTAATTAAACATACACTAAAAAATGTTAATTGGAAGCAGATGTTCTTTTCTAAACTCCCTCCATCCCAACAAAATTGACACAATTTCTTTTTCATTTGTCCCAACAAAATTGGCATGATTTGAAAATTACCCAAAATGGAAAATAATATGTTGTTAATTTTCACAATGTCCTATTTAACTTTAACTTTCATATTGGCCCCACTGCTTTCCCAAAATATCCCAACTTTTTCACAATTATTACTTACCACATCAACTTGCATAAAAGAGATAGTCAAACAATTTTTCCATTTTTGTTGGGACATAGAGAGTAGTAAAAAAAAGAACTACACCCAAAAAAATGCATATAGAACACATCAACTAATGAGATAAACCCATCTAAATTACAAATAAACATAGAAACTAAATATGTCTAAATCAATTGAATTTAAACAGAATCACCTTGTCAATTGTTTTTTCCATTGCATGATCTTGGTCCGTAAATATTGTTATTGGCTCTTTACCCCCCATCGAGTTTCTGAAAATATCGAGAAGTAATTTGAAAGTTGATTCTTTCTCATTGGCAATGAAATTCCATCCAAATATCACTATGCTACCATGGTAGTCGATTTCTATTATTGGAGAACAAATCGAATTTTATTTTTTTGTTATGTATGTTGTGTCAATGACATTGAGATCTCCATAGAGTGCATAGTCACTCCTAATCATTGAGTCAATCCAAAATATATGGTTAGTCTACCATCATTATCAACCTTCACTCCAAAGAAGAAATCTTCCTCTTTTGTATTTTTTTGTGAGCCTCTCATTTACTTGTTGAGCATCACCTCCTTGGATTTCTTTCATACATAGTTCAAATGGTCTTTAATAGTATGGCCTAAACTATGTATACACCCAGGTTCGAAAGCAATATATTTGAATCCATAGCTAGGTTTCAAGCATGCTTATATCATTCCTTCTATAGCCTTTCCTTTCTTCTCCGTAATTTTATTTCACTTCTTTGCAAATGCTATCACTCAACTCTTGTGAATTCATGATTGTGAGTGGTCATGTGATGCTGCACTTCTTGGGCGCCTTTGATGAGTTTTATCTGAATTCTAGCTTTGCATAATGTTCTCGTAAGAAGATTTTTCCTTGCTTTTCTTTTGATTTTTTAAGTGGCCTCTTCATAAAAGTGTCGATGAGGAGGGTGGTGTTTCATTCTTTACTTTTTTGGTTCCTTGACATGAGAACATAAAATATTTCCCAGTGATATCCATCTTTTTTACCTCGTTGTGTTGATGATTGTACACCAAACCCTAATGCATTTGACTGTTTTTGGTAAAAATTCTGAAATTCCAATAATATTTTTTCTTTCAGACATGTGAAGCAATTTGTGACATCTACTTGAGGTAAGTCGCTCAAATTGTAGTCAAAATCACCTCCTGCAAATATTTATATACATAACTTTGTGTATTCATGAAGTGATATAGTGTTAGTAAGGGCTTAGTTCAGACATTCCAACAAAAAATTTCTAGTAATGAAACACTTAATAACAACATTCATGTAATCTATTTGTAATCTATTTTCTGAGCATAGTAAAAAAAAGAGTCTTTTATAGTCTAAGCATTAAATTATAATCTCTCTTATGTTTCAAAGTAGAAGATATCTGAGACTAAATGAAGTTTTTAAAATAACAAAAAATCCTATTTCATCCTCATATTTATACAATTATATTTAAATATTTTTTCTCATCATAAGATTGGGTGAGACCGTCTGATGATGGTTGAAACTGGTGAGCCAAAACATAAGAGCCATTTGGCATATTTCGGCCCAATGGGGTAAAACAGGAACATTATTCGGATTTGACCATATTAACCAGCATTAATGGAATTGGAAAGAAGTTGAGTTATTCACAGATACTAGTGAGGTTGTTCAGGTATAACTACAAGGTATGTATACATATTAGTATTCATTATTCTTTATACATTATTCATACTGATGGCTAACTTAAGAATCAGAGAGTTTTCTCCCAAGACTTCCCGGGGCTTTTTTCTTGCAGATCACGACCAAGGAATTGGAGGTGCAGCTTAATCGAATTCCAGATGCATCGATTGGCACACCCAGTGGGACCAATTAAAGTCAGATATGAATTCTTGGTTTATGTCCACTTCTACGGCCACTACATTGCATAGGAGTGAGAGGCTGAGAAACAAGGGAACATGTGTTGGTTATGAGATACAATCCCCATATATGAGGAGAAAGAAGAGCAAGCTGGCTAATCCCCCGGCATTGCAAAATGTTGGGTCTGATCCAGTATGGATCTCGATGGGACCTACTTCATCTACCACTATTTAAGGTTCTCGAGCCAAAGTGGCGAGGTCATCGAGATAGTTGGAGATAATTTTAGAGCTCGGTGTAGGAGTTGGTAACACGGGTCATCTACAGAACGTACTAGTTGGCTCGCGCGATGAAAGGGATGGCCATTTCACGGAAGCCTCTGGTGATTCACACATCAAGGCCTACAAATGGGTAGTTTAGGCAAATCAGAGTATGGACGAAGGATTTGCGGTAGGATCACAGCTAGATTTGGTACAAATGGCGCAAATGCTTATAGCCGCAGGATATTATATCACTCCTCTATTGATGCCTCTAGGGTCATCGAGAGGGGCGATGCCCTCGACACTCATAGAAGTACTATTGAGATCTGTTTCCCATCCTATGTTTTGAATTTCGTATCCTGCATACGTAAGGGAGGTGGTTCAACCATAGCCACAACCCTTATTTGTAAATTACACTAAAGAAATGGTCTATTCAATACCCCTTTCGATGTATGTGGTCTCGATATCTACCTTCCCTAGTATCGATGTCGGATATGTAGTAGTGTCTTCCATGGGGCTTCAAGGGTATGGTGGCTTAGATCAACACAACCCATTGACATCTAGTCAGGGACCCTATGGGTTCTACGGGCAACCTTATATGTTCATTGGTACAGTGGGCCTTTGGTTACACTCTAGCTACATGGGTTCTCAACCTATTAACAAGATCCCTTTTGGTGAGGTTCCACGATCCTTGTATCCGCACAGGGATTCACCATTGACAAGGTATGGAGGAGATACTAGAGATTCACTAAGAAGAGAACTGGATAGGCTAATTGGGCCCATAACGTAGGTAGCAGGTTCCCCCATTAGTCCATGGGTAACCTCAACATGGCTAGTGGACAGGAAGCCACCGGAAGGGCTCCCGACATAAGGCGGAGACTCGGATCCTAGAGAGTTTATTCAAACTTTCCTAAGTATGATGAACTCTCGGGATTTTGATGAAAGATTGACATGCAAGCTTGTTAGAAGTTACCTTTGAGGGAAGGCCAAATAATGGTTCAACAAATTTCTCAGGGGTTCTTTGCATTCCTATTGAGATTTCAGTGGATCTCTTTTAAGTTATTTTTTCCAAAAGAAGGAGTTCACAAAGGCCTGATTTGTATCAGACCACGCAGAAGGCTAAAGAAACTACTGAGGATGAAAGTTTGGGAGTTTTAGAAAATGTGAAGAATGAAGTGATCTAGGGATACTTGATAGGGATGTTAGATGTGGAAATATATAAGAAGCTAGCTACTAAAACGCCTTGAAATATCTAGAAACTTTAGGAAGTGGTAGAGCAACACTCGAAGGTTGAAGAAGCTGCTAGGAGGAAAAGAGAGGGGTTGGCTAAAAAGCATGGTAAACCCAATCATCATCGAGGAAATAAGCTGGTGGAGGTTGCTAGATCCGATTTCAAAAGTTATACACGCTTGGGTAGATCCTAGGCTAAAACTTTGAGCATACACGTGTTTCTGACACCCCCATTGATGAAGGAGTCACCAATGGCGGTGGAAACAAGGATAAACACAAATAAATACTTCAATCACCACAAGAATTACAGTCATGATATAGATGTCTAAAATTATCTCAAGATGGAGAAAGATAGGTGTACAAGGGAAGGTCTTCTTCGAGACTTGAGACCTCGACATAAAGTCTTTGAGGAACACTCGAACCACATGAATGAATGAAGATCTTGGAGACTATATAGGAGAAATTATTGTAATAATAGAGACAGGGCTGATAGAGGGCCTCGAGGTAAAAAATGAGAACAATGAGAGTAATGATTTCGTGATCATCCTGTCAGAAATAAGGAGAGTAGTAATGAGGACAATTCAGTGATTCACATGGTGATTAATGTTATGACTGGGATTGTGGGTGAGAGGTATTTAAACATGGTTATGAAGGCTGAATCACGCCACATTTCTTCTAGGGAGCCACGACATAAGTGACTGCGGGCAGATGAAACTACAACACTTTTGGAAGTGGATGCGGGTCCAAACCAAACTCCACATGCAAAACCCATGGTTGTTCTGACTTCGATTGGAAAATCTTTGGTGAAGAGAGTATTCATTGATGATAGGTAGTAACAATTTGAAAAAATTGGCTTCGCCATAGTAAGGTTTCACTAGTAGGACTGTGTTTCCTTTGCGGTGATTACCTTGCTGGTTCAGATAGTTTGTGGAGAGAAAGGGATGATGATAGATTGCAACTTTGCAGTCATTGATGCATACTCTCCCTATAATGTGATCCTAAGGCAACAAAGGATGTACCATGCTCAAGTTGATTGGTCCTCTTATCATGTGATGATGAAGTTTACTATAGATAAGGAAATGGCTTCCATTCGAGGAGATTAGGGGTATGATGCAATTGTGGACTGGCTAAGAGAGTATCCTTCGGTAAACGAAGCTGGTGGATTTGGAGTATACTTTGGTAAATGAAGCTGGTAGCTCTTAATTACTGGACTTCGTCTAGCTAACGAGCTTAAAGTTGTGAACTTGGAAATATTCAGTGACTTGTAGATCATGGTTCAACAAATCAGGGTACAATGCTAGTGAACACAGTTTGCATTTATTTATGGAGGTAGTTAAGCCATTGCAGAGTAACTTTCGAGCTTATAACTTGGCATAAGTACCAAGAGAGGAGAACTATAAAGCAGATATTGTGAGTAAGCTTGTTTCGTTAGATCTTGATGTTCAATCCCAAAAGCAATTACTTATGGAAACATTGAGTGGGCATAGCTTCAAAGAGCAGGAAGTGATAGTTTCTAATGAAAAAGAATCTTGGATGACACCAATTATCAACTTCAAGATGGAACCCTACCAGAAGGAGCAGTTGAATCCGTAAAAATAAGATTGAAAGCTTCAAGGTATGTGTTGTAAGGTGGTGTTTTGTATCGACGAGGTCACCTCCAACCACTTCTTCGATATGTCACCCCTTAAAAGGCTGGCTAACTAATCAGGGAGGTTCATGAGAGGTATGTGGAAGCCATCAAGGGGCTCGATCTGTGGCAAAAAGGCTCATTCGAGCTAGGTATTAGTGGCTCGTGATGTTTGATCATGCTAACAAGTACATCCAATCTTGCCGCGAATGCTAGAGACACACTCTGATTACTTATATCCCTTAGGAGTAGATGATGAATATACACAATTCGTGGTCGTTCAATAAATGAGGGGGATCAACCTTATTGGACCTTTTCAAGAGGCTCCAGAGTGGTTTGGATATCTTATCAATGCCATTGATTACTTCACAAAGTGGGTTGAGGCTTAACCATTGACGAATATGAAGGGGAAATGGTAGTTGCATTCTGCTGGAAGAAAATAACTTGTCATTTTGGTATTCCGAAGACTATCATAACTGACAGTGGGATGCAGTTCGCTCATAATCCTTTTAAAGGGTGGTGTAAGGAGTATAATATTCAGCAGAAGGTGAAAGCGGCATACTATCCCTAGGCTAATGGTCAAGTCGAGGTTACTAACTGTAATATTGTTAATGGCATCCGAGAAAGGCTCGTAGGGGCAGAAGGAAATTGGATGAGTGAGTTGCCCAATGTTTTGTGGGCCTATCGAACAACTGAGTCATCTGCTACAGGAAAAACCTCATACAATTTAGTATATGATTATGAGGTTGTAATCCCCGTAGAAATTAGAGTATCGAGTCCGAAAACAATAGCTGCTACTGAAGGGGGAGCTACTGAGAACAACATTTGTTAAGATGTCGAATTTGTGGAGGAAAAGCGATAGTTAGCATCCATCTATGAAGCTAAGGTGAAAGAGAGGGTTAAACGCTATCATGATCAAAGGGTTTGAAAAGTCCAGTTTTTTCAGGATATCTTGTTATGAGAGAAAAAAATGAAAATAGTCGGTTCTAGCTTGGTGTAATGCTAGCTGCAAATTGGGAAGGGCCCTACAGGGTCATTGAAGCTTACCCGGGAGGTAGCTATACCCTAGATGTAATGCCCCGACCCAAAATTGAATGGGACATTTATTACAATGATAAACTCTTAACAATTATTCTTGTCTGCAGTGGAAAAAGGAAAGTTTAACGATAAATGCTAATTGCATAATCAAAAAACGTGTCTTCAAACAAAATAAATGAATTAAGGGTGTATGGCCACATGTAGAGCTGCTAATCTCTGACTCAAATTTTCGACCCCAGTTAGACCGACTCGAACAAACTTAACCTGAACTCGATTCTAACCCACAAAATATTGACCCAAACCCATCTCAAACCAAACTCAATCAGAAACCCTATTCTCACCTGATAATCTGGGCCTAAACCCAAACCCGACTCGACCCTAGCTAAACCAGAAACTTGATTCTGACTTGATAATTGGGACCCATACTTGAACCCGAACCAACTCAACCCGAAACCCGAAACCCAATTTTAACCTGTAAAGCATTTCTTAATTTTTTTTAAAAAAATTAAATATTTCCCTAGCACTGGTATATTATAACCTATACCGTGGCTAGCTATTTTCTCACCACAATTTTATCCACCAAAATTACTATTCTAGGCATAGGTATTGGTATTAGCACCTGTATATGTCATTCAGCCAAAACCGGTGCTGGAAATCATTAAATTCAAACATTATTTTTCTTCAAAGGCAACAATATCTAGCACCGGTATTCAGTGAACCAGTGCTGGATTTATTCATAGGCACCAATATTTTGGTTCATTTTCCAGATTGTTGGTACCTACAAAATTCCTAGCACCAGTATTGCTCTTCTAGCACGGACAAACTGGTGTCTATATACTTGTTTTCTAGTAGTGTAACCCAACCCGACCTGACCCGAGGAATATTACAGACCCGTCAGAACCTAACTTGATATTTATCTGACCCGACTCGACAAATAGACGTTGACATTTTTCAACCCGAACACGTTTTGACCCAACCTGACCCAACCCGACTAAAAGACTTCAACCCATTTCAACTCGAACCCATTTTAATTCGACCCAATCTGAACCGATCTGAAAAATAGATTTTGATCTGTTTCAACCCAAACTCGACCCGACCTAACAAACATATTTTGAATGTTTCAACCCGACCCATTTCAACCCAGACCTATTTGACCCGAACCTGAACCCAACCCAAATAATCAAATTGATAGCTCTAGCCAGATGTGTCCTCCATTCGTTATTCATCACGCTCGTGCCTTACCTAGCACTTTAACTTAAAAATATTTTAAAAAGAGTGGGGGTGAGCTTTCGCCCGTGAGAGTTCCAAGTTTGCAACCATTTTTTGTGATACAATCAGGATGATATGCATGCATGCTGTTTTAAGAAAATAATTTTATCAATGGAAATAGTAAGCGGGAAAGCATGATCATTTGCAAGTAATATCACATACAAATGATTTTTCACGAGACAAAATCAGGCAGTATATCACTTCGCAAGATAGTAACATCACATAGAAAATGATAGAGGAAAATGATATAGTTTTTCAACATTTTCCAAGGATAGCAAGAATAAACTCAGAATAACAGGGTTTTTATGGAATCCAAATCTATGTGGCAGTCGAGCAAGAGAGACAAAAAACCTATCGTTGCAGTCATGACATTTTATGGGGTCATCGAGGATATTTGGGAGTTATATCATGTTGAGTTTAAAGTGATAGTGTTCAAGTGCAGATGGGTTGAAAATGGTATCGGGGTATGTACCGAGATGCCTATGGGTTTTACCCCAGTGGACTTGAATCGAGTGGGCTATGAGAATGGCAAGTTCATCCTAGCAGCTCAAGCTTGCCAGGTGTTTTATATCTGAGACCCAAGCAATGAGAAGTGGCATGTTGTACTCCACAGGAAGAAGTATTTTTATGATGATGAAATGGGAATTCCTGTCAAATCCAATATTGCAGAGTTTTCATCTGCATTCTTGAGTTTGGAGGACATCGGTGGACCACCCGTATTTAGACGATCACATGGGGATGGTTTATAAGTGGACGAGAATGGTAATATTGTGGGTGGTAATGTTGTCCTGAAAGGGAAAAGATAGGGTGGTAGATTTGGTGTATCGATCTCTTTTGTACCATTTTGTCTACCCATAATTTTATTTTTAGTGGTCATTAATACTTTGGTTTTATAATAGTAACTACTAACTTAATTTTTATCAATAAATCAATTCTTTACTTATTAGTAGCACCGGTTAAAACCTTGAATACTGATGCTACGAAGCAGGGTACTTGCTCTGTTTTTAAGCAGAGTACTAGAAAATAGAGTATTAGCACGGGTAACATATCGGTGCTAATAATTTCATTCAATCATGCAGCTGCTTCATTTTGCCTAGTACTTTTTAGAAGTGGTTTAGAAGGACAATCGCACCGATCAATAAACCAGTGCTTGATACTTAGACAAAAATTATGTTTGTTGCTTTTGGATCACTTTGAGAATCAGTAAAATGAATTAAAAACAGTTGCGTCAGGCTGTTCTTGAATGAAAGGCACCAGTATGTGCTGTATAACGGCACCAGTTATCTTACCGGTGCTTAATAATTAGAAAAACAAATATTGGAGTTGCTCTTTGGACCACCATAGAATAATTAAAATGATTTACAAGAAGGTGCTTCCGGCTGCCTTACTAATATTGCACTAGTATGTGTGGTTTAAATACACTGGTTTGGATACCGATGCTACACACTTAGACAAAAAAATGATGAGTTGTTCTCTAGTCCCCCATCAAATGAATTATAATTCGTTCGAAGCAGCAGTGTTAGGCTGCTTTACAAAATCAGCACCGGTATTATATATTGGTACTGGTGCTATGACTATAGTCAAGTTCAACAAAACCATCAATTCCTGCATCATTTTATCAAACCTACACAAACTCTTGTTCATATATACTAAGAGAAACCCCTAGTTACCCCAGAACGGTAATTGTGGTTCAAAAAGGTACATTCATTTCTCCCTTTAAGATTGCAATGAATTGGAACTGTTTTACATTTGTGATGAAAACTTGATTTCTATATTTAATATCAGGATACCAGAGTTTCCCATTCAATATTGATTCTAGATTGTTCTATGTGCACTTTGTTTTACAATCCCTTGCGTGGTTGATAAAAATATATATCCTTACTGTTATAGTCAACGGTACAATCATGTTATTCGATTATGTATGAACTATTGGTAAATTTTCATTGCCAACAAGGTGTTTGATAAAATGCCTCTATGTCAATCTATAAGAGGCCCCAAAAACCTCCAATAATAGGCCTAGGAAAGAAGGGTATTCATCACCATCACATGGTTCTTACTTGAGGGTGGCGAAGGGGAGATTTGTGTCTGAGGAGGCAAGGTTGTTGGCCCAAAGTTACAGAATAAGGAAGCACTATCCGAAACGTGGAATCAAAGAAAAATCACCATTTCAAGAAACTATTCAGCAATTGGGATGGAAAAAGCTTTGTGCTACACCCCGCTTTCAACTTGACCATTGTGTCAGAGTTCTATGCAAATTTGAGGTGTGGATTGGCACGGACAAGTTTTAAAGCCATGGAAAATATATTCCTCTCACTCCTCAAGCTGTCAATGAACTGTATGGATTGCCCAATGTCGAAGATGAGGAGGATGAGATGTTTGCATTGATCAATGAGGATGATGATTTGCATGACGAAGTATTGCGAAGATTTGTTCAGTACATCACAACTTAAGGTACCAATGTGGATGCTCTTGTGTTTCCTGGGTGGACAAAAATTCCAAAGAAATCACTAACACCGGATATGAACGTGTGGTGTACTTCTTGGCCTCCCGTCTCGACCGTGTCACAGTGAATACCGAAGGGCATAAGAGTCGGATAATCAAGTTATATGCTATTAAAAATAAACTTGGTTGGAATACTAGAGAGGGAATTCACTAGGCCCTAATGGAGAACAATGAGAAGTCTGGATCCTATGGTTTTTGCAGTCTGATTTCTTCACTTTGTGCATTTGCAGTGTACCTAACTATGAGAATGACACATTTGGTTATCCAATGATGCAAATTGTTGTTGAATCATTATGCAAGAATGTTCCACCTCGCTCTTCGATGTCGATTAAATCTAGGGTATCCGCACTTGAGAGTGGAATTTAGACTTTGCGGATGGATTGAAATTCCAAAAGCGATAGTGTGACCACATGGGGAAAATGATGAGCTACCAATTTCCTGAAGCTGTGAAGGCAGTCGGTCATTTCCCGTCACATGAGAGGGACAATTCAGTTGGCAACTAGGAAGAGGAACCATTCTCCCATTATTATTTTTGAATTATACTAATGCATTTTCTCGTAACTTGACTATTACTGCTATTGCACCCGTAACTTTGCAATAGCGATGTTTTTGGATAACAATTATTACTCTATAAACTGCTTGAAAATTTTCCCCTTCCATAGTAGTTCAGTACTTAGAATGTAAATCCTGATAATTAAAGCAGCCATGCACAGCTGCCTTTTCATTTTTTTAGCACTGGTACATTGGATCATAGGCTCCGAGATGGAAACTGTTGGCACCATATTACCATGAAATGCACTACAAAGCCAATTTCTAGTAACATAAAAAATAATCTAAAATTATGTGTATTAGAAACTATATGAAATAACCACGGATACCAAGATTTAAGTGCAATGTAGTTGTGGGAACACTTCAAACAAAATTTGGAGCCATAATGTAATTTTTCAAAACTACGCTGTAGAGTTCACAACTCACAAAAGATGATCTTCCTTTCATCCAGACAAGTCCAATAGACAAACATTCCATTTCCAAACATAAAATTTCATTTCTTCGTAGCCAATTTTGTATTTAAAAAATTCCAACTTTCTTGGAGGGGCTAAAATGTAAAAAGTAAAAAGTTTGCTCGTAAAATTGAAATCCGCTCGAATATTATGGTACAATTCAACTCCAAGATGTATCCTACAATCAAGAATCTATTTTAATATCACTTTTACGGTTCGAATAAGTCTTTGTAAAAGTCCTCGAAATCTCATAGTTAACACCACATAAGCATCTATTACTAACTCTAGAAGATATACTAGCGTTTTTACTCACGCGCCTATAAATGAAGAATTATTTTAATGCACCAATATTATCCAATGAAATGAAAAATTGTGGGTGTGGTGCGGGGGTAGATTAGCATAATTGAAACATTTAGTTGGAGGTTCTTTTTGCAAAAAACAAAATTGCCCTTGGGACGAAAATCATTGAAAATTTATAGTTTGTACCTGTTCCCATGCATATCGGATACCTAGTTAATACCCATGAAGTAGCAATTCATGGTCTTAAATGTTTTAAAAAATTATTGGGCGCTAATGTAATTTTCTTACATTACATAATACGCCACATATTGAATGATCAATTAACCTTTACACCGTGACATATGCGGTTTTAAACTATGAATTAAACTTTTATTAGGTCAATTTTGTTATCCAACTTATCCCAAAAAGTGTGGGGGTGAAAATCATAACAATTAAAAGTTGTGAATATTATTAGAACTGGTATTAAATTAATGATACCGATGCTACAATTTTCGCGGGAAATGAAATGAATTAAAAATTTTCAGACTCCTAAAATTGAATTATTTATGCACCAATACAACTATTTTAAGGCACTAGTAAATTGTACCGGAGCTCAACACTTAGAAAAAGTATATTATATTTCCTCTCGGCCCAACTCAATAAATTAAAAATACTGTCAAAGTAGTTGAGGGCAGCTACATTAAGAAGAAAAAGGCACCGGTATGTTATACCGATGCTCAACAAAACTATTTGATAATGGCTCTCTGCCCAACTTAATAAGTTAAAAAAACACCATCAAAGCAGCTACGCGCAACTGCATTTTGTAAAACAAAAAAGCACCGGTATGTCTTACCGGTGCAGAATACTTAGCAAACTTTTTAATACAATGCTCTCTATCCAACGCTCTAAATAAAAAAATAAATTCAAAGCAGCTGCACGCTGCAACCTTTTATGGTTATAGGCACCGGTTTGACTAAGCTACTGGTGCTATTTCGAAACATATAAAAACCCTTGTCCCCCTAAACAGACGCTTCCACTTCCACAACCACCCTGATTATCATCTCTGGTCTCACCCAATTATCATCACCGGCCATCTTCATGGATTTTCGCACATTCTCCGTCATTAGTCCATTGCCAATCACTCCCCGACTTATAAGGACACCATTTCCTTCCCGATGTACCACCCCGGCGTCAGATTCCATCTCTACCGGTCATTTTTCCAACCCACTACCCCCGCGGTGATTGACTATAAACCTCAACCAACCCCAGGAGACATCAACCTCCCCCTGACATTGACCGCCTCCGCCGTGACATTAACCACCTCCGCCTTAAACCGTTGTAACATTAACCGCCTCCGCTAGTCCTCCCCCAGATAAGCAATTCCATTATTGTGTTATTTCTCATCTAATTCAAGGTTAGTTTATGTAGTTCTAGCAATTCCATTCATCTCATTCCATTGTTGTTGACCTAGTTAATAGATTTTGATTGGGGATTATCAGTGGTGAATTTGTGATTTTTTACTGTGATTGTTAAATTTCTTTGTGAAATGGGATTGTTAGTGGTGAATTGTGATTTTGTAATGTGATTGTTAAATGTCTTTGTGAAATGTGATTGTGAGTTGTGATTTGTGAATTGTGTTTCTGATTAGTGATTCTAAATTGTAAATTCCAAGTTATGAATAAGGATTGTGAAATGTGATTGTGACTTATGATTTGTGTATTGTTATTGTCAATGGCGAAGTGTGAAATGAGAACTATGAATTGTGAAATTCCTCTGTATCGAAGGTTAGGTTTTCACCAAATGCCCCCCCAAGGATAAAAAAGTTGGTGCAAAGGGAAAGAGAAAGAGGGGTGAGACAGCACCACAATTTTTGGGCGACACTCTGACAACCACACCAGTTGTAGATGATACTCAGACAACCACAACTGTCGTTCCCCTGAGATTACAAATCGAGAAACCCGATGATAAAAATGAAGATCCTCCGGCTGATGAAGAGCCTTAACCCTCTCACATGATGAAGAGCCTCAAGCCACCGAAAAGGGTACCGTGAAGGTCGTCGGGACAAACGATGTCTCCAAGGTGGGGGGAAGTATGGAAAAGCCTTTGGCAAGTTTGAAATTAAATCTTGGTGCAAGGCTTGTGGTACAACCACATGCCAATCAGTAATGCTGGAAAATGAGAGGAAATGGGTGCCGGTACTGTTCAACCTGTATGATATGGTCTGCACGAAGAATTGGACCGCGTAGACTGCAAACTGTAACTATGCATTCCGGTGGAAAATCAAGTTCGAAACACACAAGAACTGGAATAACGTCCCCGATGACACCAAGGAGCGGGCTTGGAAGGACATCTTGGCAAGAAAATTTTATAATATATATTACTTTATTTCCATTAGTTTTATTAGCTAACATTAGTTCCCAATAATTATCGATGACTACAAGGTAACTTTGTTTTCTTTTGTTTTTTTTCCAATGCAGATGAGCTTTGAGTTTGAGCAGACATTGATCCCCCAAACAACTTTAAAAATTGAAGGAGATTGTGTACGTAGCATGATGAGGCATCAAATGCATGTATTTTTTCGAAGCATTTAACATCTCTTTTGCTCTCTTTTTGTTGTAAGATTGCTAGATTTGGGTAGGTTTACATCATAAGGGGTTTAGATCACCATTTTTTATTTTCATATCTAAATCCTTCAGTTTGTAACCTATGTTTAGTCTAATGGATTTTTGGTCCTTCCGAGCGTCTGGATCCCTTTTTGTAAGCTTAATTTGTAGATTGCTCGTGAGCACTTTGGATGGTTAGATAAAGGCCATTTGCATGAATGGTAGAAGATCGAAGGCCACAAACCAAAATGTGGTAGAAGAAAGTCTAAATTTGAAGAACGAAGGTTAGCCGACCATCACGAAGACTGGTCGGCCGACCGACCTAATGATGAAGACCGAGCGTGTGGGCAACGCCTTGAACCGCACTCTCGCACGGTGGAAATTGCTCCTTGGCACAGGTCCTTAGGCTGGGAGCACAAAGCCAGTGCCTAAGCTCTCCCGCCCGCACGCTGGGCCTCGACAGTGCTCAGAAATCGTGCTTCATGTGCGTTAATCCGCACGCGAGCACGCAAGGAAGGGAACTGCGGCGTAGGGCTTCAAATTGCTCTCACACGCCCTGCGCGCCATCCAGCACCAAGCCCTCACGCCATCGCGCCAAGCCCTCGTGCCATCAGCCCAGGCGGTCCCTCGCGTGGCCAGCACCCCTGACTCGGCCTTGACTCACTTTTGACACTATTTTTGTACTATAAATACCCAAACCTTATCATATCTTCATACACTTTCTCTTGGCCAAAAATCCTTCATTCTAAACCCTAGGTTCTTCATCTTTTATCTCTCTATTTCTCTATGAATTTGTTTATGGATGTTAGTATGATTTGTATTAGCTAAAGTAATCTCTTGGGAGCAATTGATTGAACCTTCCAAACTCATGCAGTGAGATTCTTGATTTTGCTCATTTGTTAACATTTATTGGGAAGCATTCATTATGCCATTAATGCTATGTTTTACTTCATTTATACCATTGATTGTTTGAGAATAGGAAGTGTGATTGAAGTGTTGGGGTGTTAGGAAAGTTGCAAATTTCTTAGCTCATTTGACATGAAAACCAAGAACATGGAATTAGAACCTCTCGTGTATATTTTGTTGTGGTTGTTGCTAGATAAGTATGTTAATGTGGATTTTTCTCATATTTATCCTATAGTAGCAACTGAAGGTTGAACCTTGAATGTGGTTTGTTCAAGGGTTAGCCTAATAAGTGCTTTGTTTGGTTAAATGGCTATGTCTTTGGTAGAAGGCTTGTTGTTATCAAATCTATGGTTCTTCGTGTGAAATTTCATTGATGAAACACCTTTAGACATTTTTCCAAAGTGATTGTCAACGAGGTCTGCAAAGTTTTGTTGTTTGCGTTTGCAAATTATTATTAAGAAGAAATGAATGTTAATCTTCAATATGGAAGTGATAGCATTCCCCATAGGCAATAAATGTCAATGAATGAGTGAATGAATCTAGGATCTATTAGAGGTTTGAAAGTGAGGATCAATTTCCCCATAGGCTTCATTAATTGTTGATTTAATCATCTTTATAGTTGTTGCATGATTAGCATTGTTCTCTTGCTTTACTAGTTTTTTGTCTTTCTATTTCATAACTAAGGGAAAAAACCAACCCCCCCCCCCCCCAATTTACTTGCTTTTATATGTATGTGTATATCTATATCTAGTATATTCTTCGCTTTATATGTTTAAACCCTTAAAAAGATCCCTCTTCTCACGGGCGATCCTAAATTGCCATTATCCACTTAGTTGTAGATAGGAAGCATTTAGGGCATAAAATATTAACTTTGAGAGGTACGACAATGACCCCCCAAATTTTGGCGCCGCTGCAGGGAAAGAGACGTTTATTTTTGAGTGTTTGGGCATATTATATGGAGTAAGTTCTAGTTGTGAATATTTGTTAGTGTTATTTTGTTTTAGGTTTTTAGTTTATTTTCCATTTTCTCTTGGCTTGGAGACGTATTGTTCGAGTTCTTGGTGTATGGTTTGTACGAACCCGAGTTAGAGTTGAATTTGGAAAGGGCTACAAGGCTTTCTTTGGAAAGTGTGAATAACACCCCTTCTAGTGACCATTTTGCAGATAATTCTACTTCCATGGAACAAGAAGATGAGCATCCGAGAGGAGGACCTCAACATCCTCCTCTTGGAGGGGGTATTCCTTTGAGGCAAGCTTTATTGAGGGAGATTATGTCCCCCCAACCTTGATCAATAACCAATGTGTATTAAGTATCTGTTGGTTGGATAAAACGGACACTTCAAGCTTATGGCCAGGTTGATACAATTGCTACCTTCATTTCTTAAAAGGCAAGGGGGAAATGCCAACAAACATCTCTCTGAATTCAACCTTTTGTGTGGTGGTACAATTCCCCAAGGAGTAGATTAAGACCTATACAAATTAAAGACGTTCCTATTCTCATTGAGGGATGCCGCAAGAGATTGGCTCTACTACCTATCTCCTGGAAGCATCAAAAGTTGGCGTGAGATGAAGAAAAAGTTTCTTGTCAAGTATTTCCTGGCCTCAAAGTCCGCCGCTTTGAAGAAAGACATTAGTAACATCCTCCAATGGCATGAAGTGTAATTCTATGACTATTTGGAGAGGTTCAAGAAGCTTCTCTCAATTTTCCCTCACCATGGCTATTCGGAGGGAGACTTGTTCAATTATTTTTACAATGGTCTTCTTAATGAGGAGCAAATACTTGTGAGGAGAGCTTGTCGTGGTTGCATTGGGAACAAAACTTTGGCGAAGGCTATGGAGCTCTATGAGGAGTTAGCAGAAGAGTTGAGGAACTTTAATTCGAGGGCTGATTTGAGAAGACAAAATCCCAATACCACAAGTGCTCCTTCCAACAATGGAAAGCTCGAGGACCAAGTCCAGTACTAACTTCTATGGTGAAGTCTTTAATGAACAAGTCCGGAAATGTGCCACATGTAAAGTCTTGTGAAATTTGTTCGTCGGCACATCCTATAGACACTTGCCCTACTTTGTAAGATGATTATGTCAAGGAGGTGAGTTCCATGGGATATCAAGGAGGCCAAGGATATCAAGGTGGGAAGTGCTATCAAGGAAATCAAGGGTACCAAGGCGGCCAAGGCTACCAAACCTAGCCTTACAATGTGGGTAATAGAGATCACCCAAATATCTAGTATGAAAACCCTCAAGGAGTTCAAAATGCTCAACCTTATCGCCCTGCTCAACAATAATATCAAAGGATTTAAGACAAGCCCCAAAATCAAGGGGAGAGCTTGGGCTTGTCAAATAATTAAGTGATGCAAGCCATTGGGAGGTTGAGTATATGTGTGGTTAAGGCCAAAACATTCCAAGAGAAAGCGAGTCGAGCATCAAAAACTTGGAAACCCAAGTGAGACAAATAGCACAAGCCGTGAATTAGATGGAGGCACGGGAAAAGGGCAAACTTCCTTCCCAACATGAGTTGAACCCTCGACAAAATATGAGTGCAATCTCATTGAGGAGTGGAACGGAAGTGAAGGAGGCCCAAGGAAAGATTTTTGTTAAGTGGGTGATTGAAAATGAGGAAGACTATGAGAAGGAGGCTGATGAGTTGGCCAAAGAAAAGATGAATGAGGGGAAAGAGATTGAGGTGGAGACCTTTGTGCCAAGACTTGGTTCAAATCACAATACCTCATACCCTCCTCACAAGAAGTCAAAAGGGGCAGAGACCCTATCCATGTGCTGGAACCACTATTTTCGGAGGCATTAAAGGATGTGAGGACCAAGGAGGACAACAAGGACATCTACGAAGCCTTTCGAAGATGCGAGGTAAACATTTCACTCTTGAATGCTATAAATAAAATGCCTAGGTATGATAAGTTTCTTAGGGAATTGTGTACCATTAATAGAAACAACAATTGAAGAGTAAGAAAAAGAGTGGTAAGAGTGAATATGTCTCCGCCATGTTTGATTATGAAATACCTCCTAAATGTGTTGATTCAGGAATGTTTACAATCCCTTGTGTGATAGGAGGAAAATGCGCTAACAAGGCCATGCTAGACTTAGGTGCTTCCATTAATGTGATCCCATATTCCTTGTATGAAAGTCTAGATCTAGGTACTTTGTACAAAATCGGGGCTGTTATCCAACTAGATGATTACTCTAGCACATGCCCAAAAGGTATTGTGAAGGATGTGTTGGTGAAAGTGAGCTCTTTAACATTCCCCGCCAATTTTTATGTTCTTGAAATGGAATGTGATAATAGTGCAAAACCTATTCTCTTAGGTATGCCATTTTTAAAGACTGTAAGGACAATAATTTATGTGCATAAATGAACATTAACCATGGAATTTAATTGGCGGAAGATAGAATTTGATACTAATAATTCTATTGATCATCATAGTAGATATCATTCTTGCCAAGCAATTGATGTTATTGATGATATAGAGCAAGATGTATTTGAGCCCAATAATGGTAATTCCTTGAATGTTTCCATAGATGATCCTTTGAGTGATGCTTTGATTGCAAAGGTTGTTAGTACTATCTTGAAGGAAAGCAATAATGGTGAATTCTCTCTTGGGAAAGCAACATCCAACACCTTTTGTGTGTTCACGAGAAAGGCAATAAGAGAGGGTTTCCCCCCTTCTCAGGAGAAGACTTCGGTGGTATGAGAAGACTTCGGTGGTAGAGTGAAAACCACCACTAAAAGTTCTTAAATGTTCTCGAATGCTCACTCGATTGAGATCACCTTGGAAAAAAAGGGCGAGTTATTGGGAATGTTGATGCAACATGAAGAGAGCTTGATCTATGTGCGGAAAATTTTGTTGGGAGATGATGAGGATCCCAAATGTTTTGTCCCAGATCGTGGAAAAGAGACCGATCTTTTTGGCTCATGTGGTAAGTAAACTCCAAGAAGGGGAGTAAGTTGTGTCGATGGCGTTAAATAAACTTGGTTTTGATCGTCCGAATGCCACTCGTAACACTCCGTTGATGTAACTGTATTTATGCTTTTTGTTCATGAACGTACCAACAACGTAAAATAAACTTTGTTTTGATTGTATTAAATTTCTTATTTCCTTTTGTTTTGGACTAATATTACGCTAGGTGTGCATGGTTGTTTTGTGGGAAGCACTTGGTTTTGGAGAAAGTTGCAAGGAGAAAAAGTGAGAAATGGGGGTAGGAGACAAGTCCAACCCATGGACCGTGTAGACGTGCATGGTCTGTGGAAGCTAGAATTTTCAAACAAGGAGATCAAAGCAAACCCCAATTCGTGGACCGTGTAGATGTTCACGATCCACGACACTCAAACATTCCTCCATCTCCAAACCAACCATCTCTTCCTTGCCACTCTCAAATACTACCCGAACCTACTTAACCGCAAAGACAACTCAAAACCAATGAGGTAATTCTCCCTTCATGATGATTTCAATGCTTTACTCGAGTTGTTATAAATGATAGTGATTGGACTTTCTTGATGGGAGGTTGTGGGTAGACTATGTTATAGTGGTGGTAAATTGCTCATTAGTTCTCATGATTGTGCCACCAAGGGTATATTTTATTGTTCATTGCTCGTTGTGGATATTCTATCATTTTCTCTTCTTAGCATGTGTCCTGGAATATTTACTTGCATTGAGGATAATGTAAACATTAAGTGTGGGGACATTAGGGGATTAAGATGATACTCATGAATTGTGATTTAGTTATTTGTAATAAATAGCTCTTTTGAGGGCTTTTTGAATAATAAAAAAAAGAATCCCGCTAAGTTGAAACCCTAAGAGGGAAACTTAGGCAAAAGTGGGAGGCCCAAGTAGGTTGAAAACCCTAAAGGGAAACCTATGAAAAAATGAGAGGCCAAATGGTGTGGAAAAAGATAAGGGTGAGTCTTGAAAAAAATGTGTGAAGCTAGGACGAAAACCCAAGAGAGCTCCTAGGCAAAATGAGAGAAAGAAAAAAATTGAAAAATTTTATGCCTGTCTTGATTTGTCTATTGGGTAGCTTCTTTGGTAGAGTAAGCTAGTTGTACACTTTCTTTTTGAACCTCACATTTGATTGGTATGATGGTTGTTTAGATTATCTTAGACTTTGGGATGTGAAAGTGTGAGGGATTCTTATGTCTTGCGGGTTAGGGTAGTCTAGGAATATGATGTTGGATGTTTTGGGAAAGTTTTGCATGCTAGTTTATGCTTTGATCTTTGCTTGTTCTTGTCTACTCGAGGACAAGTAAAGGTTTAGGTGTGGGGAGATTTGATGGGACATCAAATGCATGTATTTTTTGAAGCATTCAACATCTCTTTTATTATATTTTTGTTGTAAGATTTCTAGATTTAGATAGGTTTACATCTTAAGAGGTTTAGATGACCATTTTTTTATTTTTATATCTAAATCCTTCATTTTGTAACCTATGTTTAGTCTAATGGATTTTTGGTCATTACGAGCATGTAGATCTCTTTTTGTAAGCTCAATTTGTAGATTGCTCGTATGCCCTTTGGATGGTTTGATGAAGGCCATTCACACGAATTGTAGAAGATCGAAGGCCACGAGCCAAAATATGGTAGAAGAAAGTCCGGATTTGAAATTGAAGTCCAGCCGATCGTTGGCTGACCGTCTGGCTAACCGCCAAATGATGAAGACTGGGTGCGCGAGCAGCGCCCGTAACCGCATGCCCGAACAGTGGAAATTGCACCTTGGCGCAGGTCTTCAGGCTGGGAACGTGCACCATGCACCTGAGCTTGCGCGCTGGGCCTCGGCAGCCCCAAGAAACCATGCCTCCTGTGCGTCCATCCGCGTGCCAGTGCGCAAGGAAGGCAACCTCGACAGGGCTTCAGTTTGCTCATACGCGCCATCCTGCGCCATGCCCTAGCGCCACTACGCCAAGCCCTTATACCAGCGCCCTCAGGCCACATCAGCCCGCGCGCCTGACGCGCCTTGACTCACTTTTGACCCTATTTTTATATTATAAATATCCAAAACCATATCCTATCTTCATACACTTTCTCTCGGTCGAAAATCATTCATTCCAAACCATAGGTTCTTCATCATTTTTGTCCTTATTTCTCTATGAATTTTTCTATGAATGTTAGCATGATTTGTATTAGCTAAGTCAATCTCTTGGTAGCGATTGATGGAAGCTTCCAAAACAATGTAGTGAGATTCCTGATTTTGCTCATTTATGAACATTCATTGGGAAGCATTTATTGTGTCATTAATGCTATGTTTTACTTCATTTATACCATGGATTGTTTGAGAATAGGAAGTGTTTGTATGATTGAAGTGTTAGGGTGTCAGGAATATTGCAAATTTCTTAGCACATTTGACATGAAAACCAAAAACATAGAATTAGAACTTCTTGTGTATAATGTGTTTTGATTCTATCTAGATAATTATGTTAATGTGGATTGTTCTCATATTTATCCTATAGAAGCAAAAAAAGGTTGAACCTTCAATGTGGTTTGTTCTAGGGTTAGCCTAATAAGTGTTTTGTTTGGTTAAATGGCTATGTCTTTGGTAGAAGGCTTGTTGTTATCAAAACTATGGTTCTTCGTGTGAAATTCCGTTGATGAAATACCATTAGGCGTTGTTTGTCTAAAGTGATTGTCAAAGAGGTTTGCAAAATGTCGTTTGCGTTTGCGAATAACTATTAAGAAGAAATTAATGTTGATATCAATATGGAAGTGATAGCATTCCCCATAAGCAATAAATATCAACAAATCAGTGAATGAATCTAGGATCTATGAGAGGTTTGGAAGTGAGGATCAATTTCCCCAAGGCTTCGTTAATTGTTTATTGACTAAATTGTTTTTTGATCTCCAACATATGATGCAATACCATCTTTTGGTCCCCAAGTCCAATACCGCATTTGTTCACCAACTACCAAATACAAAATGATTTGTTTGGTCCCCAAGGTGGTTTTCAAGGTGGTTTTGGGTGATTTTGGGACCAAAAAATGATATAAGATCATATGTTAAGGACCATAAAACAATTTAGTCTACTGAAAACCACCTTGAAAACCACCTTGAGGACCAAAAAAATTATTTTGAATTTGTTGGGTAGTGAAAGGAAGTGGTATTGGTCTTGGGGACCAAAAGATGGTATAAGATCATATGTTAGGGACAAAAAACAATTTAATATTGTTGATTTAATAACCTTTAAAAAGATCCCTCTTCTCGTGGGTGGCCCCGAATTGCCATTATCTACTTAGTTTTAGATACGAAGCATTTATGGCTTAAAAATATTGACTTTTAGAGGTACGGCAACGACCTCCCATAGCTACCTGCAATGCCCACTGCAACTGGAAATCAAAAGTTGCAAAAAAATCTATTCATTAGGTGGCAAAAGGCACAGAAAAGTTAAAGTACCAACCATGGGACAAGTAAAAATGGATGGATGAAGCGGAGTGGTCTACAAAATGAGGACAACACCTGAATTTAAGGTAAACTGTATATTAACATTCGTGTCTTCACAACGCAGTTTAGTTTTGAGCTATTTATATCGATCACATTATACTAGCTTAAATTTGTTTGTCTTGGATAGAAAATAAGTACCACGAATAACGAGCACTCAAAGGAAAAGGTCACACATCGGACTAGACGGAGCGGTCACCGGGTCACTTGGGCTAAGATCATCAAGAAAAAGAAAGAAGAAGAGAAAGTGAAACTGGCTGCGCAGGGGTTGACGGAGGAGGAGATCGAGAATGAGCTTTATAGCATGGAGTTCAATGTGGACAGATCATTAGTATACCTCGAGTCCATTAAGCTGGCAAATAAAACCACATACACTAATCTCGTCATTGCAGAAAATAATGTGAGTATTCTCATATAAATTGGTCCTTTAAATGGTTATATTCTAATTTTAATGTTCTTATTATTTTTCAATTTTTTTATGTTTATGATTTATGCCCCATCACAGATAAGAATGAATGAGGAGGCTGCTAGGGGCACATTGGTCCTCCAACCCGGGAAGACATACTGATAAAGGCAACCGGCAAGCAAGATCACCCAGAGGCAACTGGCAAGCAGGATCACCCAGGGAGGTATAGGGGTACTCAAACCAATGTCATACCCCATCTATCCCGCAGTTGAAGCAAGTGCGGTAGCAGTTTGTCCCTCATTCTGACAATCCAAAAGAAGTAAACTACAGACCAACCAATGGTGAAGGCAGTGGTGGCATACCTTGACCAGCTAGTCAAGGGAATCACATCAACGATAGGATTCCAAATACCAGCGGGACTCGACGATCCCAAGTCATTCATTGAAAAGGTATTAGACCAAGTAACCACATCACAGACAAAATCTAATTGTGCTCCAAGCGATGAGGAGGACGATGAGGAGATAAAAAACTGGATTAAATTACATAATTTTTTTAATATCATCAATAGTTGGTCTATTACGAAATATAGTTTAAATATTTTCTAACAAAATTTTACTATGCATGACAGAATGGGGAGAAAGTGAATTTGTTTGTGAAGCAATTAGACGGGTCAAGGGCCATGGTGGTGAAGAATTTCTCCAAAGAAAGTGGCAGAACCATACTTCAGCAACTGGAATCGCTCGTGTTCGAGTATTTGAGCCACTATTCCATGATAAAGAGGGCTTGTCATCTGCCAACCACACATTTGTCGATGTAGGAGAGGCTCTTGGACATGTCATTGTCTGGACAATGACTTTGATCGACCGAGATTTTGATACCCCTGACGAACAAGCGAAAGATGTGCCTGTGAATGACTTGGTGGACAAAGAATATGAATTCCTTAACATCCCCAATGGTAAGGTATCTTAGTTAAACTATTCCTAATATTTACACATTCTAAGTGTTTGAATGTAATTTTTTTTCAAATTACATTCTCACTACTTTGTCCAAGCAGCCGTTCAATTTAACCACAAGTTACGGGCCAGGGGGCAAAAGGCCACGACACGTATCAAGCCGCTAAAATTGGTAATGATATCATAGCTCATCACTATATCCAATATTCTTTTTGGAAAATTTACATATACTGAAAACATATTTTTTTACTAACTACATGGAGATTAAAAACCACTGCAACTCATAAAACTATCCAATGATGAGGGAGTCCATCGACCTGTGCAATGACATCCAGCAACTATTGAAGTTCGGAGGTAAGCTCGGGAATTGTCGTGGCATGACATGGTTCCCTAATGCAAAGATAGATTTGAGGATGGGGTAAGTTCCAAACAATTTGATTCCTGTTTCACATTCGTTAACATATTAATGCATAAATTGACGTGTGCGCTAGCAGGTACCTGTGGAGTAAAATGGAGGGCACGAACAATGGGAGAATCCATTTTTGTGACGCAGACACAAGAAGAAATGAAAACTTATTTCAGGAGAGTGACATAAATCACCATCTAGCCCTCATCTGGGATACGATGAAAGCATCAGACGCTGACATTTTTTTGTCCCTACCTCAAGCGGCCAGACAAAATAATATAACATTTAAACTAATATCAGTTTAGTAAAATTCAAATTATAGATTAATTATTTATGTACTAACGTAGGTCACATTGGTTCCCCATCCTCATTTGTCCTTATACAAACTATGTCTTCACATTGGACACACTCACCAGTCGTATAAACCAGAACATTACATCGGAACACAAGTTCTTTCCAGGTATTACTTTCCATTCAATTAGCATACTTTCTTACCATCATAGTTTCAATGTTAATATTTCAAATAAATATATCCCAGGCTTGCATGTCAATATGAGAGGTTGAAGAGGAAGAATGAACTCTCAGCCAATTTCAGCTGGGAGGTAACAAACATCAACGTAAGTATTCAACATAAATAGTTACACATAATTTATACTTTTTCTACTCTCCGTACACTGATTATAACTTATCGATTTCTTGTATTCTATCTTAGCACCGAGAACAAGGAAGTAGCTGGAAATGCGGCTACTATGTTATGCGATTCCTGGAGGAGCTCACCCTAAAGACAACTTCCAAGAATCCACTTGACGTAAGATCAAAACTCCAAAATAAATAACATAATGTGTCTGCCTGCTATTGCTATAACTCTGTCCTACTAACTGACATTTAATCGAATTGAACCACGGATTTTTCCGGAGAACCAAGGCCAATACAATGCCTACGAACTTCAAGAGATGGCAGGAAAATGGTGTGAGGCAAGGGTTAATATGTATGTAAAAGAGGCCAAAAATGATCTTAACAATTTTGTTGATTGATATGTGTGGATGGGTGATGGGAATTTGTGGGTGGTTGATTGATATAGAATGGGTATTAACATTGAAATTTCATGATTTCTTTTCTTTTACAATGTGTTCATTCATATTTACATCAATAGCATAATTACAATTTTCCAACAGTTCTATGAGATTTATTATAATCTTTTTCCCCGTGGTTGATCTTGGATTGCACCAGAATTTAAAATTTTACCATGCAATTTTTTTAAAAAAAATTAGCACCGGATACAAACTCAATTCCTTACCGGTGCTATAAAATAAAACCTTTACTATTATACCAGTTCACAAAATTATACGTTATACCTGTGCTATTGGAATCGATAACATACAAAAACTTCCGGTGCTAAATTATCTTGTCCCGGTTCTAAAACAACCACATGGGGAAAAAATACACTATTATTTAAATACTACCAGTGCTAAAAATTGAACACCGCCATATTTTTTGCCGGTGCTAATTTCTCAATTGCTGGTTCATTTTCTGAGCATCCTTCTTCAGGTTTTAAGGCACCAGAACACATCTAAACCGGTGCTATATCGGTGCTCAATATCTGTACCTAGAGATGCTAATTTGTACACTGGTTAACATAATTTTGAGCACTGGTACATATCATACTGGTACACAGTGTCACTAAGGCACTGATATCCCAGCTAGAAAAATTCTGGTGCCATGAGGGATTTTTTACCGATGCCTATGGGGGGTCCTCTCAGTAGTGACCTCTGAACAAATAACTATAACATGAACGGAACAAGCTCCATTCACAGTCGACCAGTACTCACGAGAACAATCATAAATCATCACATGTTAATCCAAAAATCTTGAAACCAAAACTTTTGTGAACAAGACTCAAATATCTTTCATTATAAAGTTCACACATTAAATTACATACTCGATTGACCCTCAAACAATTCACTTTAAAATGCATTGGAACCAGACAGATTACTGATGACTAGTACCCACGAAAACTATCATACTTAATCATGATTTATTTAGAAAATTTTGAAATTAAACCATTAAGGACTAGAATCAATTATATTTCATTATACAGTTCACACATCGAAATCCATACGTGATTGACCCTCAAACAATTCACTTTATCACACACTGGAATTCGACATATTACTAGTTGCCCACTCCGTACTAAATCAACCATAACTTCTTACTCAGACATCCAAAAAAATCCAAATCATATATCATTAGAAACTAGATTTAATGATATTTCTTTCAGTATATCATACATAAATTTTAATAACCTAATTGCCTTTCAAATATTTAGTACAATGTAACTGCATGATTACGCAAGCACTGTAATCAGACAGATTACTGGTTGATCACTAAGTACTAAATCAACAATTACTTTCCACTCGGACATCTTAAAAATCCAAATCATATCATTAGAAACTATATTTCAAGATATTTCATTCGGTATATCAAATATATATTTTAATTACCTATTCCCATTCAAATCTCTAGTACAACAAGACTACAGAACTAAAATCCGAACTGGAAACACACATCACTCATAAATCACACGAAGTATTCTATGTTAGTAACCTAATCGTTACTTGTTAAAGAAGAAGAATCTAATTACAACTTGTCTAAGGATCCAAGAACCAATGCAGAAAGCTCCAACAATCACCTTGCCTCCTTCTAGTTCCGGTGGAAGCAACAACTCGCTCTAGAGGCTCCCTCCAATGCTCCTCATTCTTCACTTGATCACAACAGTATTGTTGTGTAGATTTTTTATGGTGCTGAGAGGTTTCTCGTGTAGAAATTGTTAGGGTTAGGTCTCTTTGATCCTTATATACTTAGGTAGAATACTAGTAGGAATATAACTCTTTCTCTCACCAAAATTCTTTATTTATGATTTCACCCTCACTATCATTGCAATTTAATCCTCAAAATATCTATAATTCTATATTCATCCAACATGAAACAAATTAATGATAAAAGTTCCTTGTTTAAAATGAAGTAAAATTCTCGAGTCTCACATTCACCCTTCAATATCATAGGAACCCCCCTCTAGCACCGGTTTTTGTGTTCTAGCACCGGTTTTTTGGGCTCTAAAAAATGGTGCCTAAGTAGGCGGTGAAACGGTTTCACCGGTTTTCAAAATACCGGCGTTGATTTAGCACAATTTTTTATGGGCACCTATTTTAAAAACCGGTGCTAATTTTGTGCCCCGTTAGCACCGATTTTATTTGGCACCAGTTTTTTTAAAAAACCAGTGTTAAATGATTAAAAAAATGCCCTTCCTTTGTAAGCAGCTGCCCGCATATGTTTTCAGAGGAAGGGAAAAAGACCCAAAATAAATAATTTAGGCCATTAATTTAATAATCAAATTAACTTCGTAAAACTGATAATATATAAATAGAACAAAAAATTTATATGATGCAAAATTGATAATCTATAGGACTAAACATAACTATCCCAAACTTAACTATCTACGGGACTAAACATAACTTTAGCTTGAACTAATCTTGAATCTATGATCATAAATAATGCTCAGATGTACCGCTCCATATGCATCTACAAGACCATACAACTACATACTTCAATTTAATTTGCAAGAATGGTAGGGGAAAAGGTAAATATAAATAATTAGTAAATCGTACCTTGGAAGGCTCATTGTATGTTCAGAAGCTAATGCCTGGAACATACTAGAGGCAAACTGGAAATCCTCTGTATATTCAAACAGACAAAAAAAATTAAACATACACACAAAGGGACAACATAGTTTAGATCTAAATCTACATGGAGAAAAAACTGGACAATCAAAACTCCTCTGTAACTGAACCAAGAAATGAATATCATTAGCCATTTTTCCTTAACAAAAGTCAAGCAAGAGTTTACCGTTGATTAGTTAAAGTCAACTTTGTTTGTAGTGTTTATATATAGAAAGTCAAATAATGGTTGACCGTTGACTCGTTAAAGTCAATATTGCTATCAACATTATAAGTGTTTGCATATACGATAATTAAGGAGTGACCTTTGATTAGTTAAAGTTGATTAGTGTTTATATATAGAAAGTCAAGCAAGAGTTTACCGTTGATTAGTTAAAATCAACTTTGTTTGTAATGTTTATATATATAGAAAGTCAAATAATGGTTGAACGTTGACTTGTTAAAGTCAATTTAGCTATCAATGTTATTAGTGTTTGCATATACTAAGATAATTAAGGGGTGATCTTTGGTTAGTCAAAGTCAACTTTGTGATTAGTGTTTTTATATAGAAAGTCAAGCAAGAGTTTACCGTTGATTAGTTAAAGTCAACTTTGTTTGTAGCGCTTATATATAAAAAGTCAAATAATGGTTAACCATTGACTCATTAAAGTCTATTGAGCTATCAATGTTATTAGTGTTTACATATACTAAGATAATTAATGGGTGACCTTTGATTAGCTAAAGCCAACTTTGTGATTAGTGTTTATATATAGAAAGTCAAGCAAGAGTTTACCGTTGATTAGTTAAATTCAACTTTGTTTGCAGTATTTATATATAGAAAGTCAAATAATGATTGACTGTTGACTCGTTAAAGTTAATTTAGCTATCAACGTTATTAGTGTTTGCATATACTAAGATAATTAAGGGGTGACCTTTGATTAGTTAAAGTCAACTTTGTGATTAGTGTTTATATATAGAAAGTCAAGCAAAAGTTTACCGTTGATTAGTTAAAGTTAACTTATTTATTAATATTTATATATGCAAAGTCAAGTAAGGGTTGACCGTTGATTAGTTAAAGGGAAACATTTATATTCTTATTTATACATAGTAAGTTAAGTAAGAGGCGGTCGTTGATTAATTAAGGCAAAATTAGTTATTAGTGTTTAGATGTAGAAAGTCAAATAAGGGTTAATTTTTTATTAGTAAAAGTCAAACATTTTTATTTGTATTTATATACTAAGTCAATTAAGGGTTGAATGTTAATTAGTTAATGTCAAACATTTTTATTCGTATTTATATATAGTAGGTCAATAAAGGTTTATCGTTGATTAATTTAAGTCAACTTAGTTATAAGTTAAAGTCAACAAAAGAATTGAATGATTTTGAAAGTTAAGAAAAAAATAATTTTAGCTTAGAGCAGTCGTACGTAGCTGCGCCCAATCCATGAAATTTCTAACAAATTTTTTAAAAATCTTTAGCAAATGTTTTGACATTTTTGGCAATTGTTTTGAAAATTTTGCGGGAAGATTGAATTTTGAAAATTTTTGTCAAATTTTTTGGCGGAAAGATTGAATTTTTAAATTTTTTAGCACTGTTTTTTGAAAATTGGTGCTATTTTTTCCAACAAGGGTTTTAGCACCAATTTTTTTTTAAAACCAGTGTTAATTTCACACTTTTTTAAAAAATTTAACATCGTTTATAAAAAAGGGTTAATTTTACCGTGTTAATTTTTTTTTAAAATGGTACTTTAGGCACCGATTTTCAAAATTGGTGCTAAAAAGCCAGTGCTAGAAGGGGGTCTCTGTGGTAGTGCCTCAAGGAAATTTCATCCCGAACTTATTCCTAATCACTTTTATCACTAATTATCAACCATTTTTAAATTATTCCTAAGCTTAAAATGTAGATCAAGGTTGTCACACTATGAATGTGTAAAAAAAATCAAAACGAAGTTAAGTTCCACTTGCTAGAGTTGTTTGACTTTAACATGTTTATTTTTAAGCACCCAAGTCTCAAGACATATGAATTTTAACCTTCAATTTATGCTTTATACTAGGTATTTTATCAGTAAATCTTACTTTGCTACGTAGTAACGGCTCCTAATTTTTACTGTTACTAGGTGCGATAATTTGACGATTACGGTGCGAAACACACACTACCTTTTCTCCTCCTCTCTTTCTCTCCTTCCCTGTCATAACGCTCTGTCGTTAACGGTCACTTCCACCGTTAATGGCATTGCTAACACCCAATCCCACCGTGGATATGGGCATCGCCAACAACAAAAGCTTCATACAAGCCCTTACTGCCAAACCACCACCGCTTCTCACTTCCCTACCCGACACCCCTAATCTACATCCCGTCACTGAGTATAAGGGTAAGATAGGGTTTATCCTTCCTCAGGAGGAAGGGGAACGACTGGCATCCCATTACCAGAACGCATTGGTCGGAAAGTTCAACAGAGGAAAACTGTCTATGGAGCTTCTTCACTCTGCTTTCAAATCTATTGGCTTTAAATTTAAATTTCAATTAGGCTCTATTGATTATCGTCATGTACTCATTAGGTTTCAGGAACACGAAGACTACCAGAGATGCTGGATGAGGGGCAATGGATGATTCAGGGAGCAGTCATGAAAGTCCAGAAATGGTCACCTGACTTCTCTCCATCTGCAGAATCTTCGATTGTTCCAGCGTGGGTAACGATCCATAAACTCCCTCTTCATTTTTACAATAACTCGACCATCATTGGAATAAGTAGTCAGATAGGTAGATTTTTAAAAATGGATGCTGCTACATCTGCTCTGACTAGACCCTCTGCAATAAAAGTCTGTGTTGAAATAGATCTTCTGTCTCCACTCCCATCATCTATTGTGATAGGAATAGGTAATAAAGTTGCAGACTACCCCATAGAATACGAGAACTTCCATCTTATTGCACTCATTGCAAGATAATAGGTCATAACCAGGATAATTGCAATTTCCTGCACCCTGAGTTAAAGAAGAAGTACAAGGAAACAAAAACAATAAATGGTAAAAAGGAAAGTAGGATCCCGGAACTAGTAGACCCACAGAAACAATTAGCTCCTGAGCCAAAAGCAACAACAAATGTTGAAGGTTCCTCTGCCTTAACTGTGTCTCAAAAGGAACTTGACTTCCAAATCCAAAGAAATCCCTCAGGCCCCCATCAGGAAAACAACATCAATCTTTTCACCATTAGTCACAAGAAAAGAACCGATTTCTACTCTCTGGATGATATATCAAAACCTATCACTGCAACCTTCTGGAGAAAAAAGAACAAACAGCCAGAAACATCACTAAGTGAAGATTTAGCAAAAACAAACACTGTATCAATATCTAATGCATTCCAAACTTTAGATGTTTTCAATGAGGATGAACAGGAGGGAGATGTTGTGGATGTTTTCCACGAATCTCTGGAATCTCATGATTTAGTGGTACCCTCAACAACAATTGACAAGTCTGCAACCACACCAGCTGGACTATATACTCCTGGAAATCAACAGGATGGCCAACACTCAGATCAAGTCTTCATTTCAGTAACCAAATCACCAACTATCCCTGAAGATGCCCAGATTGAAGAACAAATGGATGCACCAATCACTGCAGATCAGTACACAAAGGTTGACAAAAGCATGCAGACTGAGGTAAGTCCTCCTAAACCGAAATATACTTCGGATAGTATTGACAAAGGAGAGGATACTGTTGGTATTAATAGTAAAGCCTCTACTACAAAACTTAGGAAGCTTAGATCCTCACACAAAGCAATCCCAGCAGGTTTTAAATGATTACATACACAATCATAGGAAACATACTAGTTTGGAATGTTAGAGGATATGGAACTTCAATGGATAGATTAAAAGCTCTTAAGTTGACTCATAAGATTGATATTCTTTGTCTGATTAAACCTTGGCATGATCAACAACAGGTGAATACTTTAATGCATGACCTAGGTTATAAATCTGCACTCACGGCTCAAAATGCAAAAATCTGGATCCTATGGAATCAATCTTTTAATGTAATCAGTATCAATGAATCAGATCAATATTAACAAGCTAGGATCACAGAAATAGCTACATCATTCAGTTGGAACTGTTTCTTTATTTATGCTAGTTTTCATAGACAAATGAGGGAAATTCTCTGGAATGATTTGAGAACTCCACCCACTGAACCCTCCATATATATTGGTGATTTTAACACGGTAGCTTCTGTTTCTGAATATAAAGGAAGGAAATCAACCCCCAATAAAAGCATGAAACAGTTTAATGATTTCATTAATAATTTGGATTTGCATGAAATTACAACAGTGGGTAACACTTTTACTTGGTGCAATAATCGTGTCAGGGATAAATGTAAGGACCTCACTTTTCAAAGATTAGATAGGGGAATAGGTAATCTAGATTGGTTGGATTTATTCCCTAACAGTTCAATCCAGGTTTTAAATCGAATGACATCTAATCACTCTCCTTCATTATTGTTTATACAATCTGCTGAAGAAATGGTTCCTAGGCCTTTTAGATATCAGGATATGTGGTCTACTAGACAAGATTTTCAGGATATAGTGGTTAAAAACTGGAATTTACTAACCCCTCTTCGAGGAATGTTCAGGTTAGTTTTTAAACTTAAGAGGCTTAAGCTTGAAATAAAAGAATGGAACAAGAACAGCTTCGGGAATGTTAACCTAAACCTGATCCAAGCTGAGGCACGAGTTGGTGAATTGGAAATAATTTTTCAACAATCGCAACAGGAGCTGGACTTAGCTGAACTTAACAAGTCAAAATCCTTATTGATCAGAGCTCAGAAAGAAAAAAACATTTTCTTAAAGCAAAAGGCTAAGTTAAATTGGCTTAAGTATGGAGATGCTAATACTAGTTATTTTCACCACACCATTAGGGAAAGAAGAGCTAGATCAAGAATTAGTAAAATCAAAGATGGTGTAGGGAACTGGATTTCAGATCCTCAATTGATTAAAGAAGAAGGAGTTCGTTTTTATAAGGAATTATTAAAGGAGGATTCCACTCCAAAATCAGGATCTTACTTTAATTATTTTCTACTGGAAATACCTAAAGTAATTACTGAAGAGAAAAATAAACTCCTTCTCCAACAGTTCACAATCCAGGAACTAAGGCATGCAGTTTTTGATTTAAACAAATCTAGTGCCCCTGGCTCAGACGGTTTCTCTGGCGAATTCTTCACCACCTTTTGGGAAACCATTAAACATGACTTGCTAGATGCTGCGAATGATTTTCTATGCAATGGAAACATCCCAAAAGCTATTTCCAGCACCTGGCTGACCCTAATACCCAAAAAACCAATCCCTACCTCCTTCTCTGATTTTAGACCAATTAGTCTATCTAACTTTGTTAATAAGGTTTTTTCAAAAATGTTAATGGAAAGGATCAAACCATTAATGCCTAATTTAATTTCCCCTGAACAAAGTGCATTTATCAAGGGTAGAGAAATCACGGATAATGTGCTCCAAATGCAGGAAATGACCAAGATTTTGAATAGAAAAACAAAGGCTCACAATTTAATTGTCAAACTTGACATGCAAAAGGCCTTTGATAGAGTCTCTTGGTCTTTCCTCAATTCTATACTTCTTCAGTTTGGTTTTCATGGAAATTTTGTTAAAATCATCATGCATAACATAGCTGCAGCTCATTTCTCTGTTTTAATTAATGGAGTAACTTCAGGATTCTTTGCATCTTCTAGAGGCATAAAACAAGGTGATCCCCTGATACAAATATCAAATGCTTTGATGTGCTTTAAACTGATATGAATCTCCTTGCGAAGACTCACGATTTGCAGAATTAATAACTTTGATCTAGTGAAGGGATCTGCAAACCCGCACTATCTCGCACGAAATTCAGGAGTCTAGCCCTCGGGGTACGCCTAACTTCGACTTGCTCTCTAACTAGCCCTCAGGATTAGATTACAAGGTTTATTGATACTTAACTAGCCCTCGGGGTTAAGCAACAATGGAATAGCTCGCAAACAAAGAGTATGAACTCAAAAGGTTGTATATTTGATTGATGAAAGGTTGTAATTTTCGTCCATAAGGCCTCCCCTTTTATAGGGTTACAATCTTGCCTCAAACCCTAATCACAAATGGAATCTGAATCGACTTATGGCAGCTTTAAGAAGCTAAAACCATATCTAACTAAAATACCTAAAATAAATGGTAATCTAAGGTAATCAGGTTGAATTCTTCAAGAAGTAACCTTGAAGAATATTACCTTATCTAATCTTACCAAATATAATTCTAATCAGAATAAAACTGAATATACTAAACCTTAATGGACTGTATTTTCGAAATTCAGCTCTGCAAAGCCCACATGGCCGAGCTATCAGTCCAATAAACCCAAAATGCATTAATTTACAGTGATCACACTACCCCAGTGGGAAAAAAAGAGTATAGTGTTCTTCATGATGTCTTCAGTTTGTTGACAATCTTGAATAATGAATCCAAGATGTCGATGGTGACTCCTTCTTCAATTCTTCATCATAAAGGCGATCAATCAAAGCATTTAAAGCAGCATCCCTAAGCTTAGTCTTTGACCTAGTCATAGGTCCTGCCATGTCACTTAGAGGATCTCGAACATATCCTTTAAATGTTTGATCAAGTCGTGGAATGTCTTCATTTATGGTGGTAGTCGTCTTGGCATCTCCATCATTCCCTCCGTGGTCGAAAGGTTTCGCCCTCAAAACTGAATCGTCTTCAAATGTAAATGGAGATAAATCAGCAACATTGAAGGTCGCACTAACACCATAATGATCTGATAACTCAATCTTGTAAGCATTGTCGTTCACACGAGCCAACACTCTAAAAGGACCATCTCCACGTGGACTCAACTTAGATTTCCGAGCATTTGGAAACCTCTCTTTCCGAAGATGAACCCAAAGATAATCTCCCACATTGAACCTCATCAACTTGCGGCTTTGATTAGCTTTATCAGCATTCTGTGCATTTGTCCATTCAATTCTCATGCGCACCTTCTCATGGATTTTCTTCACAAAATCAGCTTTCTGTTCTCCATCAAGGTTTTTAACCTGTTTAAAATTCAAAGGAAGTAGATCAAGAGGTGTAATAGGTAGAAAACCATAAACAATTTCAAATGGAGATAAAGAAGTAGTAGAATAAATAGTGCGATTGTAAGCAAACTCTGCAATCGGAATGCATTTTTCCCAATTCTTTAAGTTCTTCTGAACTAGTGCACACAGGAGAGACCCTAGGGTTCGATTGGTCACTTCTGTTTGTCCATCAGTTTGAGGATGACTGGCAGTCGAAAACAACAACTTTGTCCCTAACTTGCGCCACAAGGTATTCCAAAAGTAGGATAAAAATTTAACATCGCGATCAGAGACAATGGATGCAGGAATTCCATGTAACCGAACTACTTCCTCCAAAAATAGATCCGCAACATGCTTTGCATCATCTGTCTTCCTACATGGAATAAAATGTGCCATTTTCGAAAATCTATCCACAACCACAAAGATAGAATCATTACCTGACTGAGATCGTTGCAAACCTAGGATAAAATCCATGGAAATATCAACCCAAGGATGTGTAGGAACAGGCAATGGAGTATAAAGACCATGAGGCTTAGTTTTAGACTTAGCCTTCAAGCAATCAAGACAATTCCTACAAACCCTATCAATAGCAAGTGCCATTTTCGGCCAGTAGAAGTGTTCTCGCAACAAATTATAAGTTTTAAAAGCACCAAAATGTTCCATTAACCCACCTGAATGAGCTTCTCTAACAAGTAATTCACGCATAGAACATTGAGGAATACATAACCTATTATTCATAAACAAGAAACCATCATGCCAAAAAAACTTCTCATAAGCACCATTTTCGCAGGCAGCATAAATAGATGAAAAATCAGAATCGTTCGCATATAAATCTCGCACGAATGAAAACCCTAGCATAATGCATTCCAAATGTGTAAGTAAAACATGTCTATGACTCAAAGCATCAGCAACAACATTTTCTTTACCCTTTTTGTAATGCAACACATAAGGAAAAGATTCAATGAAACTAGACCATTTAGCATGACGCTTATTCAACTTCATCTGACTCTTCAAGTATTTCAAGGATTCATGATCACTATGAATGACAAATTCTTTATGCAATAAATAATGTTACCAAGTTTCTAATGCACGCACAATTGCATAAAATTCTTTATCATACACAGGATAGTTTAGAGCACCGCCCTTTAACTTTTCACTGAAGTAAGCTATAGGTCGATTCTCTTGCATCAAAACAGCACCAATACCAACACCAGAAGCATCACAATGAATCTCAAAAGTACCATTAAAATCAGGTAAAGCAAGAACAGGAGCATTGCATAATCGTACTTTCAATTCATTAAATGCATTCTCTTGACTCTCAGTCCAAACAAATTTCACATCCTTTTTACCTTTTCTGTATAATCTGCTATCCGAAGCCTTTTCAAGAGGTTTAAAGAAAATATTTAGTATCGGATATCTCCAAAATTTTAGTCTGCCCCAGTCTTGCACACCTGTATCTCACTTAATGTACGCTGACGATACAACAGTTTTTCTCAATGCTAAACCTACAAACTTGAAGAGGTTTAAAAGTTATTTGATTGCCTATGAGCAGACCACTGGACAAAAGATTAAATTTTTGAAATCATAATTTTTTGTCTCTCACAGAACCCCATTACAGACCATCCTCTCTATTAAGAGGCTACTTGGAATGGAAAAAGGTTCTTTTCCTTTCAAATATTTTGGAGTCCCCATTTTTTCAGGTCGGAATTTACAGGTACACTACAAACCTTTACTCGAAAGAATGGAGAAAACAATCAACAACTGGAAGAATAGATGGCTTACCACTGCTGGTAAGATTGTACTCATTAACCATTGCTTGATTTCAATCCCAACGCATATTTTTGCTGTTCTGTGTCCACCTAAGATAGTGTTAAGAAAAATGGAGGAAATTTCTTCCAGTTTCTTTTGGGGAAATGCGGACAATACTGAGAGAAAAAAATGGAGGTCCTGGAATAACATGAGTTTACCTATAGATGAAAATGGCTTAGGTTTTAGAGATATAAAAGCTATAGTGGATGCCTTTTCATGTAAATTGTGGTGGAAATTGCAACATAATAAAAACCAGTGGACTTCATTACTATGGTCACTCCCTAATTCCTATAAAAAATCACATACTTGGACTAGAATGTGCCACATCACAGCTAAGGAAAATAAATTTACTAAGGTGCTTTATGGATTAGGTGATTGCTCCTTTTGGAATTCTAACTGGACAGGAGAGGGAGCTCTTTTCTATAAATGGCCTGATGGGAGAAATATCCCCTTTGAGGATATTTCTCTTAGGTTTTTTATACATAACAAAGCTCATCTCCTTCCACAGCTGGAGCCATATCTGGCTACCAATTTATATGACATATTGCAGGTAGCAGAGCTGGAGCACTCTCACGAGGACAAGCTTGTTTGGACCCCAAGCACTGATGGTTTGTTTACAATACGTTCGGCATATCAAATTTTCAGGCACAAGAAAGCAAAAATCAGACATTTTAGCAAGGTATGGTCAACTTTCATCCCTAAGAAAATGTCTGTTTTACTTTGGAGAGCAATGAATGGGATTCTCCCCTTTGATAATATCTTAGCTAGGTTAGGATTCCGATTAGCATCTAAATGCCCTTTATGCATGAACCATACGGATAATTTAGATCATTTTTTCAATTCGTGCCCCTCTTCTATTGCTGTTTGGGATAGAGTCTGTGACCTGCTACATTTACAGCATTCTTTTTTCAAAAACTTGAAAAGCAGAGTTGATTTCTTCCTGTCTTTTAAGTCCGAATCCAAGGTTCATTCTAACATTATCACTGCTGCCCTTCTTGTCACAATGTGGATCCTGTGGATCAAAAGGAACAAAATCATACATGAAAATGAATCTTTCTCCACAGTAGCTTGCTTAAATGAGATTAAAATCATCATTTATGATATCTTCACTGTGCATCACCTATTTGGTAAATTTGACAAGAATAAGTATTGGATTGAGTCAAAGATTATCCCTCACATTTTTCAAAAGAGGAAGAAACTTTTAACTGCTGAAACATAGAAGAAGCCTCACATAGGATACAAGATCAATACAAATGCAACATGGAAAATTGGTGGTTCTTCCACTTCGGCTGTGATAGTTAGAAATAGGACTGGAAATGTGGTTATAATGAGAACTAAAACGTTCCAATCCCCTTCCCCATTACATGCTGAATTGCTCTCTATCCAATATGGATATGAAATATGTTCAGAAATGGGTATTGCTATTTGTGAGTTGGAATCTGACTGCTTAGTTGCTGTCAAGGGTATTCAAAATCCCATGAGTTCCCCTTGGAAAAAATTTTCTATCTGCAGTTTACTTAGCTCTAAACATCTTCAATTTCCAATTCGACACATTCATAGGGAGGCTAATTGTGCTGCAGACTATCTTGCTAAATATGCACTAGAAAATAATCTCCAAGGAGATATAGATATCCTGTCTGCTCC
Source organism: Rubia yunnanensis (assembly GCA_037428765.1). Classification (NCBI taxonomy): domain Eukaryota; kingdom Viridiplantae; phylum Streptophyta; class Magnoliopsida; order Gentianales; family Rubiaceae; genus Rubia; species Rubia yunnanensis. Next base: position 69,239,884 of record CM075066.1, on the reverse strand, counting down.
CCCTTTTCTCAAAGGACTTTTATCACTGGATCGAGTTGGTCTACCTGCTATTAGAATTGGCTCCTGATTCTGTGATCACTTGACTGAGATACATACTTATATTATTAATCTTCATGCAATATTTTAGAATGGAAACTACTCTGCGCTGTTTTGATTTGCATCAAGTTGGTCACACAAGCTTCTAGTTGGTCTGCGGATCACCCACCTAATATCAATGATATGCTGCTCGACCAATAGCTCCGGTTAACAAGCGATTACTCTTAAGACTGCAATTTTGACCTACTGCTTTCATGCATGTAGCCTTCGCCGATCTGTTATTTGCATAACTTTTCCCTTCGTGTACTTGAATAAGGTGTTGCCTGGCCGGAGGGAATAATTAACACAAGGGGTGGAGATTATTCTCTCTGGAAACGCATATACCTACATCCAAGTCCTTTCTCTTGTATTAATTTTAGGTTTCAACTTTAGATACTCATTTTGGGGCAATCCTGTTGCCATTTTGTAAAACCATACCATTCAGGTTTGGGGAACCTCTATAAATATCCCTCACCTAAGGGTGTTTTAACTTAAAAAAAACCTTCAATTTATTATTGAAATTTTAGTAAGTTTTCCTACACATTAACTTTAAACTATATTTCTGAACTTATGGATTTTATAGGTATAAAAATCAGCTCGGTTTGGAACTCATGGTCCTTCAAAATTGGTTAACCAAAACATATAATATGTTTTATCAACACACATGAAAATACAAAAACATTTAGAAACTATTTGTAATTGAATTCAAAACCTAAAGTTTAAAAATATGTTTATTTTAGAACTTATGCCCCAAAATTTGAAAACCTTCATGACCACTTTTCTCATTGGTTGCTTGGCCGATTTAACTCTCTTTTGATGCTAAAATATAGTTTGAAGTTCCAAAATCCCAAGTATGTAAGTGATAAACTAATATAGAGCTGAAACTCATAAAATATAGGTTGGCTAAAAACAAGTATATGTAAATTTTGAAATCAAGCTTTGTAGAATAACAATTGCAGCGTCTTTGCAGTAATTTTTTTAAATGGTTTTCTCAACTAAATAAAAAAATTCCTTTGCTTAAAATATAGATTAAATTTCCAGGATTGCAAATATGTAAACATCAACTAAAAAGGAGTTACGGGGAGTGCGATATGATAGTTTAAAGTCATGTTTATAAAATATCATGTAGTACTCAAAACACAATGGGTTAAAATTCAATTATCACACTCATTTCTTACTTTGTTTTCAAGGTCCAGGTATGTATACTATAAATTACTTTACAAGGATATTAATGGTAATAAATTTAACTATTCAAAGTTACGGTTTATAGGATATTGATTTTCAAAGTAAGTTCAAACTGCATGCTAAAATCTGGACATGTAAAATGCAGAACTTCAAAATCCTTTTTCTCACTCGTTTCTTTACCATATTTGTCCATCATTGGTTCTAAATTTTAGTTCTAAATCTCAGGTTTTCAAATATATAGAGCTTATTCTCAATGGATTAATGGATTCGAATTTACAGTCTTTTAAAATTCAGCGTTTGTTTTAAACTAATACTCTTCAGATTCAAGGTGTTCTTAGGCCTTTCAAACAATATTTAGACATATTTCTATCACATTCTTAACAAGTAGTTTTAGGTAAGAAGTCAGATGTAACCACCTCTTCTTCTGAGGTTTAAGAAGTACTTTACCTGACAAATATGTGCTTCTTTGATGGGATAAATTTTACCTACACATGTTTAGGCAAGTAGTTTACTAGAAGGTTTCAAAACAAAACATGCAACTTATGGTCAAATACAAATGTCAGGTAAAAGAATTTTTATATTTACTAAGTTTCAGTTTCACATTCACAAGGATCCTTGACGTGTCCATTTTATGTGCATAATTTAGTACATTTTGGGATCACTTTTGTGCTCTTTTATTATCAAGAGCTTGTGTTTTACCTTGAAATTCTCTTAGGAAGGGTAAGAGCAACTTTACGCTCATTTACCTCTTCTAAGTGGATTTTGCGTAACAAAGGAAGAACAAGGAGGCTTGAAGACCGGAGGCCATTGAAGATCACCTTTCGAAGACTTTGAAGACTTGCTTCAAAGATTTGAAGACTTGAAGACCAGAGGCCATTGAAGATCATCTTTAGAAGACTTTGAAGACTTGTTTCAAAGATTTGAAGACTTGAAGAATGAGAGGAATTATTGTGAAGAATAGTGCTTCCCACAAGAAGAAGAAAAGAAGACAAGGGTAAGTTATGGCGCCGTCGCGAGTCGCGAGTCGTGACGCACAGGTGGCCAGAACCTAACCTTATCATTTTGTACTATAAATAGCATTCTCTTTCCTCTCATTCATAACTTCTTATCCACCCGATTTTGGTACTATTCTAACCCTAGTTTTCCACCATTTTCATCTTTGATTTCTCTTGTATTATGTTTGGTTTGTTAGCATTAATTAGCATGAACTCTGGTAGCTAAATCTAGTTCTTAGGAGCAGTTGATTGAAGCTTCCAACCTTATGTAGTGAGATTATCTGTTTGCTCATTCATGAACATTTATCGGAGAGCATTTATAACGCCATTAATGTTGTGTTTTGCCTCATTTATACCATGAGTTGTTTTAGTATATGAAATGTTTGTATGATTGAAGTGTTAGGGTATTAAGAAAGTTACAAATTTCATAGCTCATTTGACATGAAATTCAAAACAATTGATTTAGAACTTCTTGTGTATAATGTGTGGTGATTCTTGATAGATTAGTATGTTAATGTGGATTGTTCTCATATTTATCCCATAGATGCAAAGAAAGGTTGAATCTTGAATGTGGTTTATTCTAGGGTTAACCTAGTAAATGCTTTGTTTGGTTAAATAACTATGTCTTTGGTAGAAGGCTTGTTGTTATCAAACTTATGGTCCTTTGTGTGAAATGTCATTGATGAAATACCTCTTGGTGTTGTTTTCCTAGGGTGATCATCAATGAGGTTTGCAAATGGTCATTGTTTTTCTTTTCAAACTACTATTAAGAAGGAATGAATGTTGATCTTCGAATGAGAAGTGATAACGTTTCCCATAGACAATAAATGTAATTGAATGAGTGAATGAATCTATGATCTATAGGAAGTGTGGAAGTGGAAGTCGATTGCCACCAAGGCTCCGTTAATTGTTGGTTTAATCATTTATTTAGTTGTTGTTGCATGATTATCATAGTTCTCTTGCTTTGCTAGTTGTTGTCTTTCAATTTTATAACTTAGAACCAAAAACCAACCAACCAACCAACCCCCCTTTTTACATGCTTTTATATGTATATATGTATGCTTACATCTAGTATGTTTTCTCCCATACATGTTTAAACACTTGGAAAGATCCCTCTTCTTGTGGACGACCCTGACTTGTCATTATCTACTTAATTGTAGATATGAAGCATTAATGCTTAAAAATATAACTCTAAGAGGTATGGCGATGACCTCCCAAATTTTAGCACCGCTGCCGGGGAAGAGGTATTTATTTTAAGTGTTTGGGTATATTATGGGTGATTATGTGCTAGTTGTGAATATTTTTTAGTTTCCTTTTGTTTTGATTTCTTAGTTGACTTGCCATTTTCACATGGCTTAGAGACATATGGTTCAAGTTCTTGGTGTATGGTTCGTACGCAATCCTCTTCACAAGAACCTTTACACTACGACCCCGAGTTAGAGTTGAATTTGAGATGGGCTAAGAGGCTTTCTTTAGAAAGTGTGAATAACACTCCTCCTAGTGACCATTTTATGGATACTTCTACTTCTATGAAGCATCAACATGAGCACCAAGATGAGCATCCGAAATGAGGGCCTCAACATCCTCCTCTCCAAGGGAGAGCTCATCCTATCTAAGGAAGGGAATTCCTTTGGGGCAAGCCTTATTGAGGGACATTATGGCCCCCAACCTTTATCAACAACTGATGTGCATTGAGTATCCCTTGGTTGGACCAAATGGGCACTTCGAGCTAAAGACCGGGTTTATAAACATGCTACCTATCTTCCTTGGTAGGCAAGGGGAGAATGCCAACAAGCACCTCACCGAGCTCCAATTTCTGTGTGGTGGTATGGTCCCCCATGGAGTAGAGGAAGACTTTTATAAGTTGAAGCCATTCCCGTTCACATTGAGGGATGGTGCAAGAGATTGGCTCCACTACCTACCACCCAAGAGCATCAAAAGTTGGCTTGACATGAAGACAAAGTTTCTAGCCAAGTACTTCCCGGCCTCAAAATCCGCCACTTTGAAAGAGGACATAAGCAACATCCTCCAATGGCATGAATAATCTCTCTTTGACTATTGGGAGAGGTTCAAGAAGCTTCTCGCAAGTTGTTCTTACCACGGCTATTTGGAGGGAGATTTGGTCTATTACTTTTACAATGGTCTTCTTGATGAGGACCAAATATTAGTGAGGAGTTCTTGTAGTGGTACCCTTGGGAACAAGACTTCATCGAAGGTTATACAATTGTATGAGGAGCTAGCAGGGGAGTTAAGGAACTTTAGCTCAAGGGCTGATATGAGAAGGAGCAACCCAATGCCCGCAAGTGACCCTTCTAATGGTGGAAAGCTTGAGGACCAAGTCCCAGCCTTGCTTCTATGGTGAAATCATTAATGACTAAGCCCGAAAATGTGCCACATGTTAAATTATGTGAAATTAGTTACTTGACGCATCCTACAGACACTTTCCCTACTTTGCAAGAGGATTATGTCGAGGAGGTAAGTGCCATGGGGTATCAAGGTAACCAAGGCTACCAAGGAAACCAAAACTACCAAGGTGCACAAGGATATCAAAGAAATAAAGGGTACCAAGGTGGCCAAGGTGGCCAAGGCTACCAAAACCAGCCGTACTATTTGGGTAATCATGATAACCCGAACCTTTGGTATGGAAACCCTCAATGAAGCCAAAACCCTCAACCGTATTGGCCTCCTCAACAACAATATAGGCCACCTCAGTAACAATTTCAAAGGCTCCAAGACAAGCCCCGAGACCAAGGGAGAGCTCGCGGTAGACAAAAGATGAGGTGATGCAAGCCATTCACAGGTTGAGCATGTGCGTGGAAAAGGGCAAAAAATTCCAAGAAGAAGCCAAGTCGAGCATCAAGAACTTGGAAACTCAAGTGAGCCAAAAAGCTCAAGTGGTGAATCGGAGACCCGAGAACAACACAAACTTCCCTTCCAACCGGAGATCAATCTCCGCCAAAACGCTATCACTTTGAGAAGTGGTAAAGATGTTAGCTCTCTCCAGGTTGATGAATTTGTTGAAGGTGAACCTAGAAGACTTGAAATTTTTTAGAAAGTCCGAGAATGTGGCCAAGGAGCAAGAAAGAAGGGGAAGGAGAATGAAGAGGAGATCATCGTTGAGAAATCAATCTCCATTCCCAAACCTTCATCCTCTCCTCACAAGAAGGCATGGGTGGTGGAAATTCCCCCCTACGTGCCGGAACCACCATTCCCGGAATCTTTGAAGGACACACAAAGGAGTCCAACAAAGCCATCTACGAAGTCTTTCGTAGGTGCGAGGTAAATATCCCTCTTTTTGAATGCTATTGAACAAATTCCAAGCTATAATAATTTTTTGAAGGATTTATATATTGTAAATAGGAAACAAAGAACGAAGCAAGCTTAAAAATGGGAAAAGTGAACATGTCTCCATTTTGTGCCAAAGGGAGTTACCCCCTGAATGTAGCAATCCCGGCATGTTTACAATCCCTTGCATGATAGGGAATACACATTTTGAAAAAGCAATGCTTGACCTAGGTGCATCAACAAATGTGATTCCTTACTCATTGTATGAAAGCCTCAACCTTGGTACTTTGCACAAAACCGGGGTGGTGATCCAACTAGCCGATCATTCTAGTGCATACCCTAAGGGTATCGTTGAGGATGTGTTGGTTAGGGTGGATTCCTTAATATTCCCCATGGATTTTTATGTCCTTGACATGGAGCATGATAAACATGATGCCCCAATTTTGTTGGGAAGGACATTTTTGAAGACCTCTAGAACCATCATTGATGTGCATAATGGTACCCTCACCATGGAGTTTGATGGGGTTAAAGTTGAGTTTAACATAAATGACTCTATGAAGTATCCTCTTGAAGAATATTCTTGTCATGCTATTGGTATTGTTCACGATGTTGTGCAAGATGTTTTTGAATTAAATGGTGATGATTCCTTGTTAGTTTCTTTGGAAAATGATGTTGAAGATGTATGTCTTGTATATTCCATGAGTACTAACTTGAAGGAAAGCCTTGAGGAGTTAAGCATTCTTGAGGAAGTGGTGCCAAGTCCTACCCCTCTAGTTTTAGAGGAACCTGAAGAACTGGAATTCCTTCCGTCACTTGTGAAAGCTTCAAAATGGGGCCTTCGATACATTGAAGGAAAGGTTAGTCTCGGTCCCTATCATACAACCCCTGGATCGATCTTTGCCTTTTGTGATCATGTGTGATGCTAGCGATTATGCCGTTGGAGTGGTGCTTGGTAAAAGGGTGGGGAGAGCACCTCACGCCATTTACTATGCATCCATGTCTCTCAATGATGCCTAAAGAAACTACTCCACCGCAAAAAATAAGTTGTTAGCAGTGGTATTTTCTTTGGAAAAATTATGATCTTACTTGCTTGGTATAAAAGTTATTGTATACACTGACCATGCAATGCTTCGTCACTTGATGACAAAGAAATATGCCAAACCGAGATTGATGAGGTGGATCTTACTTCTGAGTGAATTTGAGTTGGAGGTGCGAGACAAGAAGGGAACGGAGAACCTTGTGGCTGATCATCTGAGCCGGTTGTCACCATGCCAAGATAGTGAGATAAATTTATCAATGAAGGAGAAACTATGGAAGGATTTCCCCGATGAACAACTGTTCGCAATCAGGGACCTCCAACTGTGGTACTCCGACACTGTGAACTTTCTTGTCTCCGGTAAATTTCCTCCTCATTTCTCTAAGGCCCAGAAAGATAAGCTAAAAAGTGATGCTAAATATTATGCCAATTATGATCCTTTTTTGTGGTAATATTGTGTAGACCAAGTTGTTAGGAGATGCATCCTTGATAATAAAGTGCATTCAATTCTCACTCTTTGTCATTCTTATGCATGTGATGGTCACTTTGGAGCTAAAAGGACCACTAGGAAAGTCTTAGAAAGTAGTTTTTATTGGCCTACTTTGAATAAGAATGCATACATATTTTGTAAGGCTGGTGAAAAGTGCTAGAGAGTAGGAAATATCTCACCTAGAAATGAGATGCCCCAAAAAGCCATGCTATATTGTGAAATCTTTGATGTTTTGGGTATTGACTTTATGGGACCTTTCCCTAATTCTTGTGCTTTTGTATATATTCTTCTTACTGTTGATTATGTGTCAACGTGGGTTGAAGCAAAACCCACTAGGACTGACGATTCTAAAGTGGTTGCAGAATTCCTGATAGATAACATCTTCTCTAGGTCTGGGGTACCCCGAGCCTTGATTAGTGACCGTGGCACCCACTTTTGCAACCAGACCATAGAGGCACTCTTGAAGAAATATGGCGTCACTCACAAGACATCCACCGCCTATCACCCATAAACCAATGGGAAAGCTGAAGTTTCTAATCGGGAAATCAATTCCATCCTTCAAGACACAGTTAACCCTAACCGAAAGGATTGGAGTTCTCGGTTGAATGATGCCTTGTGAGTGTATAGGATAGCTTACAAGACGCCGATCGGTATGTCACCATACCAGTTAGTGTTTTGTAAGCCCTATCACGTATTGGTGGATATTCAACATAAGGCTTACTTAGCTATCAAAGAATTCAACCTTGATATAGATGAGGCCAGCTTGTATAGGAAGCTACAATTGGATGAACTACACGAGATCTGGAGGGAGTTCTATGAAAATGCTGAAATCTAGAAGGAGAATACAAAGGTGTGGCACGACAAGATGATCATTAGGAAGGAATTTGACGTGGGTCAAAAGGTCCTCCTATTCCAATCCCGCATTTGCCTATTTCTCGGTAAGTTGAGGTCCCGATGGATCGTTCCTTTTGAGGTGGTGAAGGTATTCCTACATGGTGTGGTCGAAATCCTAGATCAAGCTAAGTCTAATACATTCAAAGCTAATGGACAATATTTGAAGCCTTACCACGAGAATTTTATGCCAGAGAAGGGAAAGAATGCTGATCTCCTCGATCCGGTTTATAAGTTTGCTAAAGAAAGAGGAGTGAATCATGCCGACGACGTTAAATATACTTGATTTTGATCATCTGGATTGTCATTCATGACTTTTCGTTGATGTTACTTCATTTTGAGTTTTTGTCGTTAGTTTCATTGTTTTGATTTGTGCTTTTCACAGTTTATTTTTCCATGATTTTGTAGCAATTAGAACCAAAGGTATTTGATGGATGAAGGGAGAAATGCTTGGAGTCAAGAAGGAAAAGCTTGGGCACTGGATGAAATAAAAAAAATCAAAGTACCAGGTGGGTTTCCCGTCGCGAATTGCGACCACTTCGTTGCGAGTCGCAATGGGCTCAGAAATTTTTTCCAAGTTTTGAACCATCAAGCTCTACTTTTCGCAAGTCACGAATCGCGACCAAATCAGAGGATTTTGTTGAAAAAATGGGCTCTCAGGCTCTACTTTTTGCGAGCCGCGATGGCCGCATCACGAGTCGTGATGGTCCATCATGAGTTGCGGCGGTTTGGTCGCGATCCCTACCAAATTAAAAGAAATTTTCTGAAAAATGAACCCTCGGGCTCCACTTTTTGTGACTCGCGACAGTCCTACTGCGAGTCACGATGGACTGTTGTGAGTCGTGACATATTGATCACGAGTCGTGATGAGGGTGTTGATCGGCGGTGTCTGTTGACCTATCCATTGCAAGTCACGATGGACACATCATGAGTTGCAGCAGACGTATAGGATATTTTTAAAAATGGGTAGAACCTATTTTTCTTCCATTCCTTCTTCTACATATTCGTCAATCCCTTCTTCTTCCCTTCATCTCCTCCATCCTGTCCACCGAATTCCATCAACCCCGACCACCACACCACCGTAAATCCATCACACATCCATAACCTATCTTCCTTAACCTCTCAATACTCCAAAAACACCCCAAAATCAACAAAATTTGTGAAAATTCCGAAACCCTAGTTTTGGGGATTTCTCAAATTTGGGCGAATTTGGCTCAACTTAGTTGTGGGCTTCATTGTTTCATCCTCATACATAGAATAGTGGTGCGATTCCTCACTTTCAAACATTTGAATTGTGAATTGTGTGTTGTTTAATTTTGGTGAAAATTGTACACGTTGTGAATGATGATATATTGTGTATGTTATGATAGTTCTTCACAATTTGGCATGGAATTGCAAATATCTTGTATAGATCATTATGTTGGATATTTTGCAATGGTAAATATGGGTGATGTGTGGTATTTTAACATTGACTGGAACTTGTGCTTATTGTGCTTATGATTTGGTTGGATGTGGGATAGCATTATGCTCTTTTTGATTGTGTTGATTGGCTTATGTTGGTGTTGTGCTTGCATTGTGTTTGTATTGTTGCTTTGGTGGAGAATTTGGTTGTGGCTTATATCAGACACTAGGCATGTTGGCTTGATTAGACATAGTTGATATTGTGATGCAATGTTATTATGCTTAGGATAGTTTGGCCATGGCACTTAAATGTTAACGCTATGAACGTACTAATGGTAGCTAAACTAGTTAGGCATGACTGTGATTATGGGATATAGCATATTGGATGTTTTACTATGTGAGAACCTAATGGACTGAGATTATGGGCATGTTGAATATGTCATGGATTGTATATGCAATTGTGGTTATGACTTGAACTAGTTGGCTTGGATTTTCTTTGGTTTGTGATGTTGGAAAAAATAATTTAAGGTTGAGTATGATTTTGTGATATTGCATGCATGTGTATTCCTGTGTATTTGACTTGTTTGTTTTGGTTGTTAAATATGGCCCCTAAAAAGAGACCTGGGGCTCCTCCACGAGGTGGGCACACCACCGCTCTACCTCCACCTCCGCCACTAGCTCCGGAGTAGAACCTTGTACCTTCTTCTCCTGATAGGTACATGGGTTTGACCCCAATCACCAGGCCCTATGCGGAGAGGTGGGAAGGCTTGGTCAATCGCCAGCTCAAGGAGACGAGTTTTGTTGACGTGCCCACATTGGACACTCTTAGTCTCACCCAGCCAGTCTGATGCCTCCTCGCCAAATGGGGGTTGGAGGTTTTCATGGGCAAGAGTGCCCCATCCTACCGGTGATACACACTAGAGTTCCTGTCCACTGTTAGGATATGCAGCATGAGGGATGATCAACCATGCGAGAGGTACATCACTTTCCACCTAGATGATATACCTCGGGAGATGACCATCTCATAGGTTCAGAAAGCCTTTGGATGGTACACTGCTGAGATCCGGGCGAGGCTGGACCCAGAGGCCCAAGACCGATCGATTGAAGATGTCATGCGCTTCTGGAGTGTCATCAACATGAGGGCGAAGAACTCCACGACAAGAGCAGTGTCATCATCCATCCCATACTCCATTATGTGCACGGACTTTTGGACAACACAATGCTTTGCTTGGAGGAGTTAACGAATGTGCCGAACAACGATATTCACTTCTTATGGCACTTGACAAGTGAGGGATTGGGTTACGGGTTATGGGCTGAGCTATGGATAAAGAGGATTGTAGAGGTGGCAGGGAAGCCAAGGGGGAAGATTATGGTTAGAGGCATGATCGGCCTCTTGATGGAGTACCTAAGATTGGTCTCACAGGGTGATTTTCCGCACTTAGGGAGGCGCACTTCCTACCTCATCACTGAAGAGAGGTTGGTGTGATTTGAGATGGTTAGCACCACACAGACCACATGGGTATTTCATTGGTTATATGGCGCCAGGAAGGTCACATTCATGGAAATTCCTCAGTCCAACAAGACAAAATTGAAGTTTGATACACCCATGAAGGACTTGGAAATTTCACCAGACTCCTCGTGCGTAGAGGAATTTCAATGCGAGCTCCATGATCTTGGTACATCCCCTATCCAACGTGATCATAGTAGCTTACCTTTCACTGAGCAACAGCCGCAGCACTCTCCACATCCTCCGCCAGAGACCGAGCCTATGCAAGAGGATTATGTGCCACCTCACTACTCCCAGCCTCCACCAGATTTCTATGAGTGTATGATGCATAGCATGTAGGATGGTTTCTGCCGCCAGGATAACATGATACTGAAGCACAATGTATTTGTATCACAGAGCTTGATCAACATGGATGAGGAGATTGACCACATATCGGCTCGCATCTATGAGATGTAGTCCCAGGAAGGTGGTATCTCAGGCCCCGATCCTGGAGCAGAGGGCGTAGAGCTATGAGGCAGAGAAGTATGGATTGGCTGGCTCGTTATCAGTAGCATTATTTTGGTGATGGCCTCTCTTCCTCACAGCGGTAATTTGTGAGCATTATATTCTTACTCTTTCCATACTTCGCTGTGTACGCATTTCCCTATTTTTCTACATTGAGAGCAATGTAGCATTCTAAGTGTGTGGAGGGGTATTTACTGATCTCACTGCTGGGTTTGGGGATATTTTTCTAGACTTGCTACTTTTGGATACTTCTATTGCTTTGTTTTGGATATTTTCCCTTTTTGTTTTGGGTATGCTTTCCTTTTGATATACTTGGATGATGTTGGCTCTGATATTTTTCTTAGCCTTAACATTTGGAAAGCACTTTGCTACTTTTGGATTAGAGAAACATGAGAAAAAAAATTGAATTGAAAATTTTGAAAACAAATTAGAAAGTGAAAAAGAAAAAGAAAAAAAATCCCCCTAAGTTGAAGGGCATCTTAGGCAACATTGGGGGTCCGGATAGGTCGAAAACCCAAAAGGGTGACCTAGGTAAAAATGAGAGGCTAAATGTGCGGAAAAAGGTGAGATGTGAGCCGAAGAAACATGATGTGTGGCTAGGATGAAAACCCAAAAGGGCTCCTAATAAAATTAGAAAAAGAGAGAAAAAAGTGTTATGTGTTCATTCATTTGCTGGCGTTGGAGTCATAAGGTTGAATAGCCATATGGATGGATTGGGTTGCTTGACATCTTGAAGAACTCTTGGGATTGGGAAATTTAGTGGGGAAAATGAAGTTAAGAAATTCTCAGTCGTTAATATACTTCATTTTTAGGATGATATATTGGTATAAAGTGGAGCATGTGTTTGAACTTTATGCATGCTTTTAGTTTCACCTTGTACCATTGGATTTGAGACTGTCAATTCGAGATTCGGAAATGTTTTAGAGATATCAATGAATTGATAGGTTGATATGGTTTAGGTAGATTTAGGAATGGGGGTTGTGGGAAACTTTTCATTTGACAATAACATTGGGATGTGTGATATTGAGAGTTTTATGGGGTATTGACTTGGGGGAATAGTAGTTAGGATGTAGATACGTCAATTCCTTAATGTGCTTGGATCTTTTCTTACTCGGGGGCGAGTAAGGTTTAAGTGTAGGGAGGTTTGATGTGTCCATTTTATGTGCATAATTTAGTACTTTTTTGGATCACTTTTGTGCTCTTTTATTATAAAGATCTTGTGTTTTACCTTGAAATTCTCTTAGGAGGGATAAGAGCGACTTAACACTATTTTACATCTTCTAAGTGGATTTTGTGTAATAAAGGAAGAACATGGAGGCTTGAATACCGGAGGCCATTGAAGATCACCTTTCGAAGACTTTGAAGACTTTCTTCAAAGATTTAAGACTTGAAGACCGGAGGCCGTTGAAGATCCTCTTTTGAAGACTTTGAAGACTTGCTTCAAAGATTTGAAGACTTGAAGAATGAGAGGAATTATTGTGAAGAAGATTGCTTCCCACAAGAAGAAGAAAAGAAGACAAGGGTAAGTTCTGGCGCCCAACGTGACCTTTGTGAGTCGCGAAGAACCCGTCGCGAGTCGCAAAGAACCCATCGCGAGTCGCGAAGAACCCATTGCAATTCGCGAAGAACCCATCGCAAGTTGCGACGCACAGGTGGCCAGAACCTAACCTTATCATTTTTGTACTATAAATAGCATTCTGTTTCCTCTCATTCATAACTTCTTCTCCACCCAATTTTGGTACTATTCTAACCCTAGTTTTCCACCATTTTCATCTTTGATTTCTCTTGTATTATGTTTGGTTTGTTAGCATTAATTAGTATGAACTCTAGTAGCTAAATCTAGTTCTTTGGAGCAATTGATTGAAGCTTCCAACCTTATGTAGTGAGATTCTCTATTTGCTCATTTATTGGAGAGCATTTATTATGTCATTAATGTTGTGTTTTGCCTCATTTATACCATGGGTTGTTTGAGTATATGAAATGTTTGTATGATTGAAGTGTTAGAATGTTAGGAAAGTTGAAATTTTTCTTAGCTCATTTGACATGAAATGCAAAAGCATTGATTTAGAACTTCTTGTGTATGATGTGTGGTGATTCTTGATGGATGAGTATGTTAATGTGGATTATTCTCATATTTATCCCATAGATGCAAAGAAAGGTTGAATCTTGAATGTGGTTTGTTCTAGGGTTGACCTAGTAAATGCTTTGTTTGGTTAAATGACTATGTCTTTGGTAGAAGGCTTGTTGTTAACAAACCTATGGTCCTTTGTGTGAAATTCCATTGATGAAATACCTCTATGGTGTTGTTTGCCTAGGGTGATCGTCAATGAGGTTTGCAAATGTTCGTTGTTTGTCTTTGCAAACTACTATTAAGAAGGAATGAATATTGATCTTCGAATTAGAAGTGATAACATTTCCCATAGACAATAAATGTAATTGAATGAGTGAATGAATCTATGATATATAGAAAGTGCGGAAGTGGAAGTCGATTGCCCCCAAGGCTCCGTTAATTGTTGTTTTAATCATCAATTTAGTTTTTGTTGCATGATTAGCATAGTTCTCTTGCTTTGCTAGTTGTTGTCTTTCAATTTTATAACTTAGAACCAAAAACCAACCAACCCCCCCCCCCTTTTACATGCTTTTATATGTATCTATATATGCTTATATCTAGTATGTTTTCTCTCGTATATGTTTAAACACTGGGAAAGATCCCTCTTCTCGTGGATGACCCCGACTTGCCACTATCTACTTAATTGTAGATATGAAGCATTAGGGCTTAAAAATATAACTTTGAGAGGTACAGCAACGACCTCCCAATCCTCGACCCTTTTATCATTGGTTTCAAAGTAATGATGTTATTAGATGGCATAATGGCATATCTATTTTCATCTACCGCTCTGAACATTCGCTGAGTGAAGTTCTTTGCATTTTCCTCCATTGTATTCGGCTTCTCATTCACTATCTCCAACTGTTTGGCCAGTCTTCAAAGTCTTTTTTTCAGCTTTAAATTTCTTGATAAGTAGTCTAACACTATCACTAGGGTCCTTGCAAATCAATATCAAAGGTAAGGAATTGTTCATCCAAGTTTCGCACCTTCTCCCTCAGGACATTGCGTTCCTGAATTATGTGTCGTCATTTTTAAATATCACAACATAATATGGTTACAGTTAGTTCAATTTCTATTCCTTCGCATGGTTATTAAGCCACCTTAGTCCTTGGAGTCAACTCTAATAGGAAACATCATGAACACGAACACGATTGTCATTGGGGTTATATTTCTTAAATAGAACCTATATAAACTGTAGTCAACTATATGAGATTTCTCCTAAGAATTTTATGGAAGTGTTTTATGTTCCCCGGGGTCTAGAATCTAAGCTATGATACCATTTGTAATGCCCCAGCCCAAAATTGTAGGGGATATTTATTACAATGATAAACTCTTAACAATTATTCTTGTCTACAGCGGAAGCGGGAAAGTTTAAACGATAAGTGCTAATTGCATAATCCAAAAACATGTCTTCAAACAAAATAAATGAACTAAGGTTGTAGGGCTGCAGGCGTCCTTCACTCGTTATTCGTCACGCTCGTACTTTATCTAGGGCTTTAACCTAAAAAGATTTTGTAAAAGAGGGGGTGAGCTTTCGTCCGTGAGGGTTGGAGAGGCAGCAGAAGGTGGCAGGGGATAAGCGGAAGATTTGGATTTCTCTCACGAAGGATGAAATCGAGGAGGACATATACTCCATGACAGGGGCTCGACCTCGGAGACCAAGAAAGCATTTGAGGAATGTTCAGAAGCTGATTGATGTATGAATCAGTCTTCCTTTCGATTATTTGTTACAATTTTACTGTGTTCTAGCTTGTTTCACTTTTACGAGTTTCTAACTTCTATATGATGCAAAATGATTTCTCGGCATTGAATTCGGTGGGTAAAACCGTTCAATCTCACCGTGTTCATGATTCTCTGGTATGCTTTGTTTATAATGTACGAGGTTTTGAATGATTATATGAATGCATGTCTTGATCCATGCAATGATGCAAGCTTACTGTTTTAACTTCTGCTATTTAGTTCTGTTCAAAAGTAGATTGATGTGATTCAACTGATGATGTTAGGTTTTGATATTCTAGGAAATGTATGGTTCAAAACGATGTGTGTGTGTTTTTTTTTGTTTGCTTACTTTTCTTTATTAGTTGATTAATCGATCACATTTGTTGACTGTTGATGATGTTTACTTTAAAAGTGTTGATGTTGTTAATGGAGGTATAATCTTCATAGTTTTGTGAGGATAAATGTGTAAATGAATGGAAAGTCTTAAGTTATCTGTAACAAGATCATCTGGAATCTTTTGTGTTTCATATTGCTCACAACTTTTATGGTGTAAATTGTTGTGATTTTGGAGCAGACAGATGTTAGGATTATGCTATAACAAGAACTAATGACCTTCAAGCAATCTGTTTCTATCAAGAAATTATTGCATCGAATGCTTTTCCCAAATTCTATGACCCTATCAATTTCTATGATTTCGGCGTGTAGTATATATGAACTGACTGTTCAAATTGTTTTGGATTTGATTAAGTCTTTGTGTTGGTTTTTAATAACTATCCCAATACCACATGCTTTTGAAATCCCATCCTAATTAGAATTAGTGGGGTATTTACTAATAAATTCTTGATTGCACAACTCCCTATCTAGCCACTGAAATGTTGGATTATACAATCCACTGTTTGACGAAGCTTAGGTATATCCTACTGTGTTAATGTGTTGTAGTGCATTATTAAGGATGGAGTTATTAATGCCCTTAATGCTAGCTCTGTTAGGATTAGACGAGCCTTTGTATTCGTTAATAGAAGCCTTTAAGTTAAAATCTCATGTGTAGATTATGTCTTGAAATGGCAGTGATTCTAAATTAGCTCGTAGCAATCTACGTTCAACTATTAGTTCTCAGAACATATATGAAGACAGTGTGCATAGAAGAATTTAATTCATTAGAGTGAATACTTACTACTAAAAACTGATTATTATCCTTTTTCAAGGAGAAATTTTAGGTTCTGATCCACATTAGCCATATATTTATGGATAAAGAGAACATGCAATTATTGAAATTTAGCATTAGCCTACATTTGTTACATTCTTCTTTTTTGTGCATTGGTTCAATTATGCAAAGTAGTTCAACTAAGTGTACCGGAATTAATTTCTTAAGCATAGACATAGATGTATTTATACCTCCGAGGTTCCAGATTAGTAAATTAATTTTAATTTTTGAGCTCCTAAAGATTTTTTAAGATTTATCTTGTTTATTTGAGTGAATAAGGATTTTTTTTATCAGTTTTATCATGTACCGTTGTTTCTGAAATTTGTAGTGGGAATTGACTTGGTCCATCCATAGCACTTTAGAATTTGTGGATTTGTGATTATGTGGAGAGTTTCCAATATTTGGAGAGTATGATCCTTTGATTGTTCCTTTGAGCTTAGTGGAAAAAACCAATTCTCTAGACTAATTGACTTCTAGCAAGATGGTAGGAAGTGTATTTTTAAATTTCAGATAGTCGGCAAAGAATCTAGGGCTCAAACCTCAGAGGTCATATGCAGCATATTTTCAATAGTTGGTTGTTTCTTGAAGACAACCTTGTCCCCATTTTAATACCTTATTAAGTTCGGGAATGATAAGAGACAGGGGCGGATCTATTAATACGCGAGGTAGGGCTCCAGCCCTACCTCGATCGCCGGCCGGAGCTAGGAGGAGGCGGGAGCGCGTCTCCGGCGCGGCCGAGCGCGTCTCCGGCAGAGCCCAGCGCCTGCTCGCCGGAGAAGAAGGCCGCGCTGCGGCCTTCTTTTTTTGCAGACGTACGCACTAAAACGACGTCGTTTCACGTTAGTGAAACGACGTCGTTTCGTTTGGCTTTAATTTTTTATAACCTAAGTAGTAAAACGACGTCGTTTCACGTTAGTGAAACGACGTCGTTTTACTAAGTACTATGAAAAAAAAAAGAGATCGGAATGGATTGGGCCAAAAACTGAGCGGCCCAATCCATCATCCTATATAAATGCTTGAGCAGTTGAGCACTTGAGCGGGAACAACCGAACAAGAACAGCCACTGAGCCACAGCTCCTCGTTGCCTGATTCCGCCGCCACTTCACTCACGCCGCCGCTTCCGCGCCACCGCCTCCGCCGCCGCGCCACCGCCGTCCACCACCGCCATCCCGCCGCCTCTGGTAAGTCTTCTCTACACTCTAGTTCTCTTCTCTTTATAGTTTATATGCTAAAGCCTAAATTGCTAATATTTATTAATTTTAGGGTTTATAATTTTTTGTCTTTTTAATTTATTTCTTCAAAACTTAAATATATGTATAATGTATTAATGTGAACATGATTTTTAGATTGGATGTTGAATTGAATTTATATGGTTGTATTATATATGATTGTTGAAGTTTAGTTGAATTGCATAAATTGATTTAGTTGAATTGGAATTTAGTTGGAATTTAGTTGAAATTTAGTTGAAATTATAATTGTTTGATTTATTTTGTTTAATTGTATGTGACAATGAAATTGTCAATTTGTCATAATCGGTTTATGGAATTATCAATTAGGGATATTTGTTAAATTGAATTTAGATGAATATGATTTTTTGAACTTTTTATTTTCATTTGTTAATTATCAATTAGGGATATTTTATTAAATTGAATTTGAATCGATGAAAAATAAATCAATTTACATAAACCGGACGCCGGACGCCTCTGCACGCCGGGCGCCGAAAATTTTTCAGCCTCCCCTGAAAAAATTTTCTGGTTCCGCCCCTGATAAGAGATACAGGAATTAGAATATGAGTTTGTTAGGCATTATGATAATGGATGGAAAACCTGGGAGAGTGTCATCATTAGTAGAAAAGTTAAGGTTTTAATTTTGTCTCAGACTATTATCTGAAATACTACCAGTATCAAATTGTGTTGTTATTAGTTTGTTAGGATTCAACAACTGTCTTGGCGGATGATTTGAGGTTATTAATATGATCACATAGGTCAAAAGTTCATAATCATGTTTGGATATTTGTTTATTAATAAAGGGATTGTTATTTCATTGTGCCATAACTATGCTAGTGGAATATATCTGATTATTTGAGGAGTTATTAATCGGTTTCCACTGGTTCTTTTCAGTGTTTTAAGATAGGTCATTGGCACAAACATGCAAACCATTCTTATTAATCAGATACTTTCCAGAATGATTCACAAGTTCGCATTTGGATAAGCTATGACCCAATTTCCCAGAGTGACTAAAATAAAATTGGAGATCCTCATATTCAATATTGAATTTCTCATTATAGAACACATAGACTAACCTGATGTAGCCCGACAGTTGGTTCTGCACAACAACCCCAATGCATAGCTTTATAGCGGATGGCCTTATGAGTGCCTCGATTGATGCATCAATTTTGATGTAGGTACCCAATCACTTCGATCAAATCCCGATAGAATTGGGTTTTAAAGGATTGTTATGATAGAATCGATGTTACACCCAAGAACAACTTTCTTGAAATGATAGGGCAAAGTTCCTAAACAAAATTTTGTTAGAGTCTAAAAATTTCTTTTTGAACATTGTTATGATATATTTCAACAATGTTTTCTTACAAAAAAAATTAACTTTGTGTATAAATAAATCAAGCAACTCTTGTACTTTACGGGTTCACTCAATGAGGTGAGGCTAAAGATGAGCCTAACTAAATTAATGCACATTGTCTGAATTTTGCATGCTAGTTGCACATATTTCAAGAGAGTCAATCTTACTTTTAAACTTTCTGGGAGGCCGTCGTCGTACCTCTCAAAGTTAATATTTATAAACCCTAAATGCTTACTATCTACAACTAAGTAGATAGCGGCAAGTCGGGGTCGTCCACGAAGAATGGGGATTTTCTTAAGCGTTAAGACACAAAAGGTGGCTATTAGGCTAGGAGTAGATATATATATACATATAAAAGCATGTAAAAGGGGAGTTTGGTTGGTTGTGGTCCTAAGTTATTAAAATAAAAGACAAACTAACTAGCAAAGTCAAGTAACTATGCTAATCATCAACAAACTAAGAAAAAGGGTTTTAAAACTACAAAAGAAAAGTCTTAGGGGCAACTGATATCAACTTCCAAACCAAATGTAGATCACTGAACCATTCACTCATCCTATCACAATTGTTACCTATGGACGAAGGACCATAGATTTGACAACAACAAGCCTTCTACCAAAGATATAGTCATTTAACCAAACATAGCACTCATTAGGCTAAACCTAGAACAAACCACATTAAAGGTTCAACCTTTCATTTCATCTATAGGATAAATATGAGAACAATCCACATTAACATACATATCTAGCAAGAATCACAACACATTATGCACAAGAAGTTCTAAGTTTATTTTCTTAGATTTTTCATGCAAAGGAGCTAAGGAATTCGTCACTTTCCTAACTCCCTAACACTTAAGCCATACAAACACTTCCTATTCTCAAACAATCCATGGCATAAATGAAGTAAAACATAGCATTAAGAACACATGAATGCTAAATAACAAAGTCTTCAAGAACGAGTGAAACAATCTATTCACTACTTCAACTACTTGTTGTGAAGATAAATCTTCCATCCTTCTTAGATAGTAGTTTGCAAGAGTGAATTCGACATCTCTTGTCAAACCTCACCAATGACTCCCTTAGCCGAAACACAACTAAAAGTATCCCATTGATGGCATTGAGCACGAAGAACCAACAAGCTTGGCTACACTTATAAACACTACATCGTGTCTAAGCATTTAACCAATTCATGCATTTACACAAGATTAGTCAAGAACAATCAACATTCATAGACTTTCCTCATTTCCTACCTAAAACAAACATGACAATGAGTTTGACATCATCACATTCATCTAGCAATTATCAACACACCAACATCATTAAGAAGCTCTAACTCATGCTCTTGGATTCCACATTAAAAGGGGGGAGAATTAGCTACTTTATCCCAACCCTAACAAGTATATCATACAAGCAATTCATATCCTCAAGCTTCCAACAACATCAATGACATTAACAATTCACATTCAAAGCTCAATAAATGCACAGTAGCAAAAGCGCTAAATAGATAGATATGGTTCTTACTACATAGATATGGAAGCTTCAATCCATTGCTCCCAGGATAAAACTAAGCTAGATAATTAAAAGACATGATTAAACTACAAAAACTAAGAAAGAAAGAAAGAAAAACTAGGGTTTGAACCCAGAAAAATTGCATGAAGAAGAGATGGATTCGTGTTCCAAATAGGAGAGGATAAGGTGAGTATTTATAGTACAAAAAGCAAGAAGAATTTCTGGCCATTCGTCCGTCGCGAGTCGCGATGGGCTCGCGATAACCTCGCGACGGACTCCATTTTCAGCAGCTTGATGTCTTTCCTCTTTTTGTTTCATATCCTCCTCTTCTCTTTACTTCTTCAATTATTCAAATCTTCAAAAGCTCAAATACAAGTCTTAAAATCTTCAAAGGTATTCTTCAAAGTCTTCAAAGTCTTCAAAGTATTCAGACAAATTACCTTATCACACAAAATCCTTTAGAAAAGTAATAAAAGCGTAAAAGTCACTTTTAACTCTCCTTAGAGAAATTTCAAGGCAAAATGCCACATTTAGAGCACAAAAGTGTACAAAAGTGAATTCTACAAGTCCTAAGATAACCGTATAAAATGGGCACATCAAACCTCCCCGCACTTAAACCTTACTCGCCCTCGAGTAAGAAAATATTTAAGCACGCGAAGGAATTCATATGTCCACATCCTAACTAATATTCCCCCAATCAACACCTCACAAAAACTCTCAATATCATAAATCCCAAAATCAAAGCTCAAATGAGAATTTTTCACACACACAACCCTAATTCCTAAATCTAACCAAACCTACCACTTATTAATTCACTACCCATAAAAATGTTTCAAAGTCCTGAATTGATAATCCCAAAGTCCAATGACACAAAATGAAGTTAAAACCATATAGGAGGTTCAAGCACATACTTCACTTCATACCAATATATCAACCAAAATCCAATGACACAAAATGAAGTCAAAACCATAGAGGAAGTTTAAACACATACTTCACCCAATGCCAATATATCAACCAAAACGAAGTATAAAATAATCAAGAATTTCATACTCATACTTCGTTTTTCAACCCACTAAGTTACCCAATCCCAAGAGGTCTAAAGATGTTGAGCTACCTAATCCATACATATGACAACCGCAACCTTATGACTCCAGCACTGGCAAATGAGTGAAATCATAGCATTTTCCTTATTTCTCCCTTTCTCTCATTTTGCGTGGGAGCCCTTTCGGGTTTTCATCCTAGCCACATATCATGCTTCTTTGGCTCACTTCTCACCTTTTTCCGCACATTTTGGCCTCTCATTTTTGCCTAGGTTGCCCTTTCGGGTTTTTAACATATCCGGGCCCCCAATGTTGCCTAAGTTGCCCTCTCGGGTTTTCAACTTAGCGGGTTTTCATTTCTTTCTATTTTTTTCATTTTCTATTTTTTTCAATTTTTTCAATTTTTCAATTTTTTTTCTTTCTTTTTCTCATGTTTTTCCAATCAAAAGTAGCAAAAGCAATGTGAGTCCTCTAACCCCTCCCCGCACTTAAAATATTACATTGCCCTCAATGTAAACATGTAAGGCAAGAATAATAAAACTCAAGGTAAGAGGAAGAGTGACACCCATTTCTCCACATAGTCGCCGGTGATATGGCGCAATCCAACGTACTTGTATAGAATCGGTCCCAAAATTGGTTTTGGATCCAGAAGGGGGAGCAAAAGTGTTGTATAAGAACTCACCCCTCGAGCAAAACATTGTCTCCTTGACGCCGTTTTATCAAGACTAACACCACAAAGAACAACATCAAACTCACAAGTACATAAGGATTTGTAATACTAAGTTTAGCTTCAAGAGTTAATAACCATAGTATTATCAAAGATCAACCAATCCATCATGCAATCACCACTATAAGATTGTCCAATAAAAATATCCAACATATATTGACACATATCCAAGCATCATTATAGAATATAGTAATTAAAGATTCAACAATGTAGTCGGCATACTACAATCAACAAAGATACTATAAAGATGCAAAATTTTTCATGTCAATATATGTGAGATGGTGGAGAAATGAGTGGATATGTTGTGGATCTTGGGTGTATTTGGAGAAGGAGGAAGGATTGTGCAGTGTTTAAGATCAGTTGAAAAGTTGGATTTCTCCTCGCAACTCGCGATAGCACTGGTCGCGACTCGCGATGCATCGTCGCGAATCGAGACAGGTAGGGAATCCTCGGGTCTGGTTAGGCTCGAGGATGAAAAGATGGCATCTCGAGGAGCGTTGGTCTCGAGGGGCTGAAAAGGCTTCACTGGTCTCGAAGGTTTCTGGTTTCGAGCACTCGAGATCTCGCGGGACCTGAGGTCCCGAGGGCTTCAACTCGAGTCGAGAGCTTTTGGCCTCGAGGACCTGAGGCCTCGAGGGCTTCAGCACGAGTCGAGGGATTCCAGCCTCGATGACCCAAGGTCTCGAGGACTTCTGCTCGAATTAAGGTCTTGTGGCCTTGAGAACCTGAGGTCTCAAGGGGCTGGTGCATCGAGGGCTTCAGTTCAACTCGAGGAATGATGGTCTCGAAGGATGATGGTTTTTCAGGTTTGGCTCGAGCCAAGGACTTTGTGGCCTCGAGGTCTCAAGGGGATGATGTCTCGAGGGCTGGTCTCAAGAACTGGCCTCGAGAGGGTGATGTACTATCAAGTTCTGCTTGAGTCGAGGGCTTGCTGCCTCGAGGTCTCAAGAAGATGATGCCTCGAGGGTTGGTCTCGAGAACTGGCCTCGAGAGAGTGATAGACTTTCAAGTTCTGCTTGAGCCAAGGGCTTACGGCCTCGAGGACCTGAGGTCTCGAGGGCTGACTGGTCTTGAGGGATGATAGTCTCAAGACTCATGGCTTTTCAAAGGGCTGGTCTTACGGCTTCGAGGACCCAAGGTCTCGAGGGCTTCAACTCAAGTCAAAGGATTGCAGTCTCGAGGACTTGAGGTCTCAAGGGAATGATGTCCCGAAGGTTTTAGTTCGATTCGAGGGCCTATGGCCTCGAGGACTAATGGCTTTTTGGGTTTGGCTCGACTCAAGGTCTCGAGGGGATGCTGTCTCGAGGATTCGTTAGTCGTGACTCGCGATGGCTCGTCGCGACTCACAAAAAGTGGTGGCTGGGAGCTAAATTTTTAGCACAAAACTTCTTATCACATTACGACTCACGATGGTCTATCCCAAGTTTATTGCGATGTCGTCGCGACTCACGATTACAAGACCTTCCAGCACTTAGAAAGAATTCAATCTTTTCTTACCAACATTCCAAGATTTCTTCCCTTTCTTATGGATCTCATTCCATCATCTCCTCCAATGCAATGCACTTCACTTTGCTACAAAATCACTAAAAAATACACCGTAAAAAGAACAAGACAAAATAACAAAAACAAAACAACAAAAACCAAAATAAAAGGCCAAGTTTATTTACGTCGCCGGCATGGCAAAGCTCCATATATTTAAGGTTGTCGCATGACCCTAATGTTATCCATATGGTGAAGGCTTGAACTCCTTCACCATGAGTGTCCAAAAGTAGAGAGGTGGGTGAACAAAACTTTCAAGGGAAAGTTTTGTTGAGGTGGAGATGGTTTAAAGGGAGTTGGGTGGTTAGGAGGTTTGGGGTAGTCTTTTGGCTCATCTCTTATCTCCCTCAAAACTTCCAAAAATGGTGGAGTTGGTTCAATAGGTAGGGGTAGGGGTGATGATGCTAATGAATGTAGCCCAATCACCTCTTCCTCCTTTTTATCATCCTCAACAATCAACTGCTCATCCCCTTCGAACTCAAGTTCATTTCCCATGGTGACCTCACTCACCGAATCCTCGAGTTCGATTTGGGATGGTGTATTTTTGGAATCACGAGCTTCCATTCGGGCCAATGCTTCTAATATATTCCTCACATGCCCCTCAATAGCCTCAACACTAGAGGAGAGCCGAGTGTCCGAATCCTCACTAGTAAAATTTTTCAAGTTTGCTATTGTATTCATGCCTTCCTCATATGTCAAACTTGAACTTCCTTGTTGGGCTTGGTTTTGGGATATGGTATAAGGTGGTGATGGCCAACTATTTTGCTCGTATTGTTGGTTTTCAGGCTCATTCTCATACCATCAATCTAGATTACCACTCCATTCCGGATCGTAAGAATTGTGGTATGGATACCATTATTGAGCTTCTTGCCCTTGAAAACCAACATCTCTTACCTCTTGGTAGCACTCTTCATAATACCCTTGGTTTCGGAAACCAAGGGTTATTTCCCCTTCATAGTGCTCTTCCCACAACAAATAGCAAGACTCGGTACGATGGTCGGAATGACACATCCTACAAAACCTTGCTTGTTGAGCCTCTCTTCTCATCATGAGTTCCCTCAAGGTGAGACGCTCCATTTTTTTATTTTTTTATTTTTTAAAATTTTCAAAAGTCCGAAATCATATTGCAAGGATTCTTGATAAAATTTTGCCAAGAACTCAAGCAATACCTACTCCAAACAAAAACAACCACCAAGGAGTGGAAAATAAAAACAACTAGCTAATATGTAATCAAATATACTCAAACACTTAAAAATAAATGTCTCTTCCCCGGCAACGGCGCCAAAATTTGGGAGGCCGTCGTCGTACCTCTCAAAGTTAATATTTATAACCCCTAAATGCTTACTATCTACAACTAAGTAGATAGCGGAAAGTCGGGGTTGGTTGCTATTAAGCGTTTAGACACAAAAGGAGCTAGGAGTAGATATATATACACATATAAAAGCATGTAAAGAGGGGGGTTTGGTTGGTTGGAGTCCTAAGTTATAAAAATAAAAGACAAACTAACTAGCAAAGTCAAGTAACTGTGTTAATCATCAAACAAACTAAGAAAAAGGGGTTTTAAAACTACAAAAGCAAAGCCTTGGGAGCAATTGATAGCCACTTCCAAACCAAATGTGGATCATTGAACCATTCACTCATCTTATCATAATTGTTACCTATGGACGAAGGACCATAGATTTGACAACAAGCCTTCTACCAAACACATAGTCATTTAACCAAACATAGCACTCATTAGGCTAAACCTATAACAAACCACATTAAAGGTTCAACCTTCCATTGCATCTATAGGATAAATATGAGAACAATCCACATTAACATACTTATGTAGCAAGAATCACAACACATTATGCACAAGAAGTTCTAAGTTCATGTTCTTAGATTTTTCATGCAAAGGAGCTAAGGAATTCGTCACTTTCCTAACTCCCTAACACTTAAGTCATACAAACATTTCCTATTCTCAAACAATCCATGGCATAAATGAAGTGAAACATAGCATTAAGAACACATGAATGCTAAATAACAAAGGCTTCAAGAACGAGTGAAACAATGTATTCACTACTTCGACTACTTGTTGTGAAGATAAATCTTCCATCCTTCTTAGATAGTAGTTTGCAAGAGTGAATTCGACATCTCTTGTCACACCTCACCAATGACTCCCTTAGCCGAAACACAACTAAAAGTATCCCATTAATGGCATTGAGCACGAAGAACCAACAAGTTTGGCTACACTTATAAACACTACACCGTGTCTAAGCATTTAACCAATTCATGCATTTACACAAGATTAGTCAAGAACGATCGACATTCATAGACTTTCCTCATTTCCTACCTAAAACAAACATGACAATGAGTTTGACATCATCACATTCATCTAGCAATTATCAACACACCAACATCATTAAGAAGCTCTAACTCATGCTCTTGGATTCCACATTAAAAGATGGGAGAATTAGCTACTTTCTCCCAACCCTAACAAGTATATCATACAAGAAATTCATATCCTCAAGCTTCCAACAACATCAATGACATTAACAATTCACATTCAAAGCTTAATAAATGCACAATAGCAAAAGCGCTAAATAGATAGATATGGTTCTTACTACATAGATATGGAAGCTTCAATCCATTGCTCCCAAGATAAAAATAAGCTAGATAATTAAAAGACATGATTAACCTACAAAAACTAAGAAAAGAAAGAAACAAAAACTAGGGTTTGAACCCAGAAAAATCGCAAGAAGAAGAGATGGATTCGTGTTCCAAAGAGGAGAGCATAAGGTGAGTATTTATAGTATAAAAAGCAAGAAGAATTTCTGGCCATTCGTCCATCGCGAGTCGCAACGGGCTCACGACGACCTCACGACGGACTCCATTTCCAGCAGCTTGATGTCTTTCCTCTTTTTGTTTCATATCCTCCTCTTCTCTTTACTTCTTCAATTCTTCAAATCATTAAAAGATCAAATACAAGTCTTCAAATCTTCAAATCTTCAAAGGTATTCTTCAAAGTCTTCAAAGTATTCAGACAAATTTTCTTGTCACACAAAATCCTCTAGAAAAGTAATAAAAGCGTAAAAGTCGCTTTTAACTCTCCTTAGAGAATTTCAAGAAAAATGCCACATTTAGAACACAAAAGTGTACAAAAGTGAATTCTACAAGTCCTAATATAACCGTATAAAATGGGCACATCACTTTCCGTTTCACAATGTTTAGCAAATTTTACATGAATTTAGTATATACAATCTTACTTTAAGTCTTACTATTTCGAGTAGGCATTATAAAAAGATACAAAATTAATGTGAATTTTGGTGCAAACAATCTTATTTTAAGTAATTAAATCCTTACCAAATTGCCGTTCAAAATACGAATTTTACGTAAATTTGATGTAACGAATCTTAGTTTTAAAAGTTGGTACAGTAAAAGTACATAATTTGCACGAGTTTGAGTATAATGGAATTTCTCTATTTATAAATAGATCAACCAATTCTTGCATTTATCCATTCATTGAATGGGTCGAGAATAAAAGTGTAGTATAAGAAATTAATTAAATGATTAGCCTAAATTTTGGTGCATGATGGACTTTTGATATACAAATATCACACTTAATCCGTCGGTCAATCGATTACACAACTACTCACCGACCTTAGATTTTGAAAATATTGTGCATTTAATATTCATTTATCTGTTTGCGCCCTACACATAGTTTTACATAATAATTAAACATTTTGGTAAACACTGACAAAAATTAGTCCTTGTAATTACCACACTCGAAAATTGGTCTATGTCCTCTCTAGAACCCTCTTCACTTCTCTTTTTAAACACCACCTCTTCCTAGATTACACACGGTAAATTATATGTTATCTATGGGGTCTCATAGCTCTCGTATCCCCATGGATGTTTTGTTTATTCCAAATAGTAAATATGTGCATTCCCTTATCTAAGATTGTGCATTATTATAACTTATTTGTAATTGTTACTCGAATTTCAAATACTTATGGAGTTTTGATATACAAATTATGTTTAGATTTATATCAGGTCCGGCGGTTACCAAACTCAGTCAGTTACAAAACTACACACCAACATTTTCTTTTGAGCATCTTTTATTATTTACATATTCATTAATCATCCCGTCTCTTGATTATTATTTACATAATTATTGTAAAATATTAAATACTTAGAGAAAATGACCATTGAGAATATTCCGCTCAAAAATTAATCTATCTTCAAAATAAATTTAAAAGATACATGTTAAACAAAAGTATAAATAGTATAAATGCAAGTGAGTAAAGGACATGTTACCAAAAATTAGCTAATTTTCATTCAACTTTTGTATACTACCCGTTTATTTAATATGATGAGAGTAAAATGTGATATATATTTTCTTTTAAAGAGTAAAACGTGATACCATAAGATTGAATGCATATTGCATAAATGTTGCAAGCTAATTTTATATGGTCATTTCGTGCAACTCATACTAATTTATTAGTGCAACTCATACACAAATGGTAAAAACAAATCAAGCACCTAATTTCATAGAGTCCAAGTATAGTTCCGATTGTCGCGTAGTATTTTGCGCATCAATCAAGTGTGCACATTTACTCCTCTGTTTCAGCATAAGGGTCTTACATTCTTTTTATATGGGGATTTATGCATGATGAAATTAGTCAAATCGCTTATAACCCAAAATTTTTCTAGAATTTAATTGCTTAATTGCACGAATTTTTTATTTTTTTGTGGTAAATTTACACTTGAATCCCTAGTTTTTCCATAACTTATGAAAATACCGTCTTTTAAGAGAGAAACTCTTTGTCAGTTCATTAAATTCATTAAATGAGTCGATTTTTTTTTTTGAAAATTTAAATGGGTCAAGATTAAAACAACATATTGAAATTAAATGTGAATTAACTCGATTATGATGCTGAATTTTGATATACACATTAAGATTTATATCATACTTAATTTGTTGGTGTGGGAGTTATCAAAATTTACCTTAATATATGTGAATTTTATTCAAAATTATCTTATTTTATGTATAAATAAATCGAGCAACTTTCTGTATTTCTAAGTTTAATCAATAACAATATTGAATACATTTTGTCCAAATTTAGCACGCTAATTTAAATATAGTCATCCCTTCTCAAATTGATCACAACTAATTTATTAGTGCGACTCATACAGAAATATATAAACACCAAAGGAGGTAAAAGAAAATCAAACACTTAGTTTCTCATAGTTGATTTTGAGTAAAAATATGAATTCTATTTAAGTTTGGCATGGATAGTCCATCTTACTTTTAAATTTGGCGTCAAACAAAAAAATGTGGATTTTACGTGAATTCGGTGCACATAGCTCATCTTACTCTTAAATTTGGTGTTACACAACGATTGCAAAATTTACGTGAGTTTTGTACATACAATCTTACTTTAAGTCTTACCATTATGGTTTGTCATTATAAAAAAAATGCAAAATTATGTGATTTTTGTGCAGATAATCTTACATTAAGTGCACGTACTTTTAACAAATTGTCATTCTAAATATGAATTTTATGTTACACAAAAATGCACGAGTTTGAGTACAATGGCATTTATATATTTATAAATGGATCAATCAACTTTTATATTCTTTGGTTCATTCAAAGGGTTGTAATTAGAAGCGTGGTATAACAAAATTATATGAGTATTACCCAAATGTAAATACTAATAGAGTTTTGATTCTGTGGACGACTAGGGAGGAATTCTCAAATGGCGCCATCCCACAAGAATTGCAGCGGCGGTGGTAATTCAAGTAATGGAAAGTTGAGAAACAAGGGTTCTACTCGGCTGAGAGGAAGGGTGGCAGCGGTGGCATGGGGTCAAAGAGCAGAGGAAGGTGGCGGAAGATAAGAGGAAGGTATGGATCTCTCTAACTAAGAAGGAAATTGAGGAAGATATATGCTCCATGATCGGGGCTTGGGGCTTGACCTCGGATGCCTAGAAAGCATCTTAGGAATGTTCAGAAGCTGCTCGGTGTATGCATTTTTTCCATCTAATTATTTGCTACACTTTTACTATGTGTTCTTGTTGCATTTTTACAATATTTTATTTGTTGCCGAATGTGTTTCATGTGCTATATCTAGTGGGGATAAGCGGTGAATCGTATCGTTTTCATGATTCTTAGATAGATCATATTCAGTACAAACAATTTAATGTAAGTATTCATACTTTCAGTCATTGGCGTTCAAAATATGGATTTAATGTGAATTTGGTATGAAGAATCTTACATTTAAAAGTTGGTGCTGTAAGAAGAAATACCAAATATACACAAGTTTAACTACCCTAACTTGACTTTTATTTATAAACGAATCATGCACACTTATATTTACTATTTATTTCAATGTGACAAGATTACAAGTACGGCATAACAAAATTCAACATGATTGCCTCAATTTCGATGCTGAGTTTTGATACAACATTATGTTTAAACTCATATCACACTTAATTTGTTGGTGCGTCGATTATCAAAATTTACCTAAATTTATGTGAGTTTAATTCAAACAGTCTTACTTTACATATAAGGAGACCGAGCAACTTTTGTGTTTTATTAGTCATTCAATATGATAAGAGTAAAATGTAGTATAACAAGATTGAATGCATATTGCCCGAGTTTCGTACTCTAATTTTAATAATTTTCAATTTTAAAAAAAGATAGTCCCATTAGAAAGAACACTAGTCTGGAAAAATCTTGGGAAAAACGGGGAGAAACAGAGTGGAAGGGGAGATAAAAAACTTGCCATGGACAGAAAGATGCAATAGATCAACCAATTCTTGTATTTATCCATTCATTCAATGGGTCAAGATAAAAAGTGTGATAAAACAAAATTAATTAATTGAGTATTGCCTACATTTTGATACTGATGGACTTCTAATCTACAAATTCTGACCTTATGTTTTGATAATATTTTGTATTTTAATATTCATTTGTCTGTTTGTGCACTACGTATATTTTACATATCTATTAAACGTGTTTGGTAAATGCTGACAAAAAGTAGTCATTGTAATTGTCACACTCAAAAATTGATCTATGTCCTCTCTAGAACTCTCTTCTTTTCACTTTGATAAAAAAAACCGTTCTTCGTAGATTACACATGGTAAATTATATGGAATCCATGGGTACCTGAGTATCGTACCCCAGAGAAATTTTGTGAATTTCAAATTGTAAAAATGTACATTCTTTTATGTGAGATTGTGCATTATTATTTCTTTGTTGTGATTATTACTCACATATAAATGTAGAGTGCACAAATAATAGTTTTAAAATGCACATTCTGACCATTTATAATATATATTCATGGTAACCCAGAGATACGACATAAAAATTGCAATACTATAGTCTGAAAAAAAAAACTTTCTAGATGAATCTACCCACTTCAGATTTTAAACGAAAATAAAAATATGATAAAATCAAGTGATATCAAGACAACTCCATTCTTTCCCTATCTTCCAATTCCACACATCTAAAATACTTTTTTACTCTCTTTATTCCCCATAAAACAATTCCCAATGTTAACTGAAAATTAAAATAAAAATGGGATATTTACAAGTGAAGTAAGGACAAATCGAACCCCCTTAATTTACTACTCTTCTCTCACTCCATTGTAACAATTCCTCACTCTCGATTATTCTCCATAACCATAACCTCCAGCACGCACACACAATCACACAGTGCATAGATTCTAAAGTAAAAAAAACCAGCTTTGTCTACACACAGTAGCACACTTTAATGTGTGCCACTTGCTTCTTGTTTGAAGAAAAACCCCGCTTCTGCTTCAATGGCGTCCAGTAGCACCAATAAAATGAAGCCCCACCAACCACTCCACAATTTCCTAGTGAACCTCTGATGGACCCGCAACACCCACCTCCCAAAACCACATTCCATCATTCTCCATTATTATAGTCACCTCCTCGCACATTACACACAGTCACTCGCTACAAGAACCCAAAGCACATAACACAATTTTCTCTACACATAGTCACACACAAATGTGTTGCTTTCTTTGCGTTCAAGAAAAACCTCTGCTTCAACGTTGGTCCATCGATTACTAAAATTTGCTATGTTTATGTGATCATGATTCAGACAATTTTACTTTACTTATAAATAGATCAAGTAACTTTTATATTTTATCCATTTATTAATACGATGATAGTAAATGTAATATAAAAATATTATGTGCATATTGCTCGAATTTCACACGCTAGTTTTTAAATATAGCTCTCCCATTTCAACTCATACTAAACTTCTTAGTGAAACTCGTACTAAAATGTATAATAATCATATGGGGTAAAAACAAACCAAACACTCACTTTCACATAGCTGATTTTATGTAATATTACAAATTTTATGTAAGTTGGGTGCAAGTTTGGTGTGAATAGTCCGTCTTACTTTTAAATTTGGCGTTACAAAAAAAATGAATTTTACATAAGTTTGATGCAAATAGCACACATCATACTTTTGGCATTATACAATGATTATTAAAAATATACGTGAGTTTAGTATATATAATCTTACTTTTAAGTCTTACTATCATGGTCAGGCATTATAAAAAATATGTAAAATTTATGTGAATTTAGTGAAAATAATCTTATTTTAAGTACTCCTACTTTTAACAAATGGGCATTTTAAATATGTGAATTGGTGTAAGGATCTTTACTTTTAAAAGTTGGCGTAATAAGAAAAAAATACGAAACTTGCACGAGCTTGAGTACAATGAGCTCTCTATGTATAAAAGATAAGGCAACTCTTGTACTTTATTTGTTCTTTTAATGGGTCAAAACTAAATGTGTGGTTTAAAAAGTATTAAACGAGTACTGCCTAAATTTTGATATATATATGGAGTTCATATAGGGTTGACAAAATAGACCTGTAACATGCGGGTCAAGCGGGTCCGAACATGAGTAAAAGGGTGGGTCAAATAGGTAACATGTTAAATGGTGATTGAATATATGGGTCGGGCAATTTGGGTGTGCAAGTTGACCGCGGGTACCCCATATGGGTCAATAAATGGGTTGAAACCCACAGGTTCACCCATATGGGTTGGTATCAATAAATGGGTTGAAACCCGCAGGTTTACCCATATGGGTCAATATATGGGTTGAAACCGCGGTTTCACCCATATGGATTGGTATATAAACCCATATGGGTCAATAAATGGGATGAAACCCACGAGTTTACCCATATGGGTTGTTATATAAACCCTTATGAATCAATGCATGGGTTGAAACACGCGGACTTACCCATATGAGTTGGTATGTAAACCCATATGGGGTCAAAAAATGGGTTGAAACTCGCGGGTTTGCCCATATTGGTTGGTATATAAACCCATACGGGTCAATGGATGGTTGAAACATGCGGGTTTACTCCTATAGGTTGGTATGTAAACCCATATAGGTCAATATACGGGTTGAAATCCGTAGGTTTACCCATTTTGACATGCGGGTTGAGCGGGTAACCTAACCCATTTTTAGCCTCTCATATAACGAGTAGAAATGGGTCATACCCATAATTTTTACTTACCCATAATTTTTACTTACCCATATTACCCGGCCCATATTTGACCTGTCCACCCATTTGTCACCCCTACGTTCAGAACTACAAATTATGTTTAGATTTATATCAGATCCGTCAGTTACCAAACTCAGTCAGTTACCAACCTTTTCTTTTTACAATAGCGTTTAAATATTCGTGTATATATCCATCTATCTCTTGATTATTTTTTTCACATAATTATTGATTTTTTTTCAAAAAACACTAATAGTAAATGGCCAATAGAAATATCCCACTAAAAATTTTATCCATCCTCTAAATAAATTTGCAAGATATACATGTTAAATAAAAATAAAAATAGGATAAATACAAGTGAATTAAGGAACACAAAAAATTTTATACGTGGGGATTTTGCATGTAGGGAGGTGAGGGCCCAATCAACTTTTTTCAAATGTCAAATTCAAGCTAAACTTGAGGGAGAAACATAAAGATGTATACAATTATAATTTTTAATTAACACTTGTCAAAAGTTGATTGGACTCTCACCTCCTTGCATACAAAAACCCCACATATAAAATTTTCTGGTAAGGAACATGCTATCAAAATTTAGCTGATTTTGATACGAACAATCTTACTTCATGTATAAATAGATCGATGAACTTTTTTATTTTATTCGTTCATTCTATACGATGAGAGTAAAAAGTGGTATGACAAGATTGAGTGTATATTGCCTAAATTTTGGAGCAAACAGAAGTTATATAATGCTATCAATGTTAGATGTTTCGGCTGTCCATTTCTTGGAAAATTTCTGCTTATTCTTGACAGTTTGTTGTGTCCATTTCTTAATGCTTGCGATGAGTTTTGAATGTGAACTCTGTTAATTAGCTTCTTCTCGAGGATGGACATTTCCATGATCCATCTTTTTCGTGTTTGGTAAGGAGAAACACCTCACGAGGATGCATTTTAAATACTAGTCTCATGAGTATTATTGTCAGTTTGGCCATTTGATCGTGATGATTCTATTAAGTAAACCATTGTTAAATAGGATTATGCTTCTTAGTTGAATTATTTAGTAGTGTTTCCGTTAGTACCCCCACCTAGCTATTCTATGGATGAGTCTTCCACTTATATGTTGCTTGATGTTGCACGGTGGTGCTGTGGCGGCTCTAGTCAACTGCATTGAGGCCCAAAACTCGTGCCATCGTCAAAAAAGCTTATTTAGATAATCGTTGAAATGGTCTTCATAGGGCGTTACATCATGTCTGAAAGGAGAAACGAAGTATTCTTGAATGAGAAATTGATTTTGTGTAGATGATTTCACATTTTAAGGGCCTAATCTGATCTCTCACGACGAGAAATGTACATAGATAGGAAATTTTCCGTTCACCTATGTGTTCATTGTGCTTGTATGTATCGTCCCAATTTTATCAGGTGGTCTGAGGAACTTTTCGTCGTGCTTGTGTTTTCCAGTGCAACTTTGTCACTACATTACGCGTAAACTATATCGTACCCTGTTCAATATTGTAATTGTGTTTACGTTTTGTTGGCAAGAAACTAAGCATAGAAAAGTCTGTGTAACAAGGAGAGAAAAGAGGAGTGTTGGACATATGGAAATGCAAGAAAGTGGGCATTCACACTAGTCGTTTAAACCACCACATTCGAATTTTGGACACAAAGGTTGCATATATACTACGTAGTTAAACGGTAACATATCCAAAATTTTCAATTTTCAAAAACATAGTCTCATTTGAAAGAACATTAGTAATCTTTGAGGAAAAAATAGTGAGAAACATATTGGAATGGGAGACCAAGAAAGGGCCATGGGCTACTAAGGAAGACGCAATCTTGAGGAACTTTGTCAATGAAAATGGCCCTAAGGACTGCAGATTCACTCAATCCAAAGGCCTTCTGCTGCGAACTAGGAAATCATGTTGCCTAAGATGGGTCAATAAGCTTCAACCAAATGTTTAAAATGGACTGCAATTTTAACTTATTTACCATGCAGGAAGGACTTATAATGATGTGAAGAATTTGTGGAGCTCTAGGCAGAAGAGGTTGGCTAGAGTTATGTGTTCTTTGTCACAACAAAACAGGGTCTTAAAGAAAGGAGGAAAGGCAACTGTCATGGATGAAGGTCATTCCTCCTCTGTCCAAGTAAGAAAGAATTATTATATACATCAACTGCACCGTGTAGGATTTGTTATACGAGATTCCTATCACAATTTGACAATTTTACACTCATTGTTAACGTAGTATGGTGAATTGTGCTTTTGACACTTCCATGTAAATGTTTCAGTACATGTTTGAAGAGTTCATCTTTTACATGTTTCCTTTTTGCTGAAAATTTTCCTTTGGTTGTAGGGTTTCAGGGAAATTTTCCTATTTTCAGGGTTTTGGGGGATTTTTCCAATGTTTTCAGGGTTTATTTATGTGTAGTAGTTGCACTGTTATACTATTCATATCACGAGGTCTGACCATTTTAGGCTATTTTTTTAATATTGTGAATCATGCTTGTTTTAAAGCCAAAACACTTCCATGTAAATGATGCATTGTACGTTTGAAGTCTACATATTTCACATGTTTTCTTATTTGTTGGAAATTTTCCTATATATTTTTTCAGGACTCCAAGTTTAACTCCAATAAGGAGAAATCAACACCTCTAAACTATGGAGTTTGCTCATGTCTTTGCTTGGAAAACCTCAATGTCGTCGATAACTTGGCGCAATTCCCACTTTCCTCCACCCTCTATCCACCCAATTTCCTTACAAATTAACCCCTTGGGATGCAAACCGACGATATATGAAGGGTTTTCACTTCTTTGTCACATCCATACGAACAAATACTGTTCACCAATGTTGAGCTGCTGAATAGATCATATTCATAGTTTCCGATGCCATTGGAGTGGACATCAACCCTAACTTCGGAGCTAAACTGTGTGGGACCAACACCACTGCTCTTTGGAATAGAAGTTGGAGGTGGAGAACAAACCTGATGGAGGGATATGGTTATGAAGAAAATTTCAAACCATCAATGGAGGAAATAGAGGTAACTGATCAACAGTATGTGATCCTAATGCATCAAGACACATTTGATACTTTTTCAGATGATATGCTTGATGATCATTTGGAAACAATTCTGAAATCTTCATCTTCGTGATCAATGTTTAGATAGTTTTGTCACCTTTATATATGTATGCAAAATGTAGTATTGTGTATTAGAAGTCAGAACTTGAGATGTTATACTTTAGGATGGAAACTTTTCTACTTTTTGCTCTTGTTCAGTGATCTTTGTAATTGTAATGCTTTCTTGTGTTTGTATTGAGGGAAAAATATTTTTACGGTTATCCAACTATCTCGATAGTTTCACTTTGGCCACTGAATTTTTTCTGGCTATTTTTTGCACTTTGGCCACTGAGTCAAAGGCCATTCCATTATGTCAATCCGTCAAATCTCATATTTGTCTCGTCACGTGCCATCTACATAACAAAATTAGGGGCGAAATTATTTCTTCATCTTTTTACCTTCATGAATTGTGGCCACTGAATTTTATTTGACCACTTTTGACCATCAAACTAGTTAGAGCATCTCCAACGGTTTGGGGGTCTCCCTATTTTTTAGGTTTCACGTGATGGATTTTTATTGGATTTCAATGTGATGTAAGCAAATAAAATTGACAATTGGTGAGTTGAAAATTTGTCATCTCCAATAGTACCGTCGCATTTATAACTTCAGTATGACGTGTCCATACATAAAATCCAAAATTTTACAATAATAAAGTTTTCATTCAATTTAACTTGTACATATATAAAGTTCAAAATTTTTATGTTTACAAAATTTGCATCATGCTCATCCATTCACGCATATTTATTAATTGTTATATAATTAGTAATAAATATAGTAATATTTAATGCTATTTTCTAAATTAGTAAATTAATGTTTATTATATCATTCATTTATAAATTAAATAAAAATTTACATTTGAGTAATCAAAAATTTAAATTCCTCCAAAAATTTAACTTCCATCCTATGATTCTATAAACAAATATATTTAAATAATTTTTTTGAATTAATATTAGCGTTATTTATAAATATTTTTGAGTGTTTATCTTCTATATTATTAAATTTAAATATTACAATTAGAATCTAAGTTTTTGTATTTTTAACTAATATGATATTATTAAATTAATTTTACTTTTAAATATTATATCCCAGTTAAACATAGTAAAATAGACACCCTCAGCCTCGGGTTTACTTCTTGGCCAAGCTAAGTATGCCGGGGATATTCTCACACGTGTCGGGATGTCAGATGCTACTTCAGTCTCCACTCCATTTGTGCCAGGATCGCAGCTTCACAACTCCACCAGTCATGCATATTGGAATCCAACACTTTATCGCTCTCTTGTTGGGGCTTTGTAGTATCTGACGATTACTCGTCCTGACTTGTCCTTTGCGGTCAAAATAGTTAGTCTGTATTTTCAGGATCCTCGTGACGATTATTTTGCGGCGGTTACTCGGATTTTTCGATATGTTCGAGGTACTCTACATTTTGGTCTTGCTTTTCGATATGCTAGTTCTCCTAAGGTTCTGAGTTACTCTGATGCTGATTGTTCTCATTGTCTGGAGACCCGACGATCCACTTATGGTTATAATATCTTTCTTGGTGGAAACTTTATTTCTTGGAGTGCCAAGAAACAGCTCATTGTTTCTCGTTTAAGTACGGAGTATCGTGCACTTTCCAACACCGCTTCTGAGGTTGTTTGGCTGACCCATCTTCTTCGTGATCTTCATGCACCACTTACTGGATCTCCGCTACTTTTATGTGACAACAGTAGTGCTATCTTCTTGGCATAGAATCTAGTCGCTCACAAATGGGCGAAGCACATCGACTATCATTTTGTTTGAGAGTTGGTTGCTTCTGGCAAGTTGTGTGTTGCTCTTCAGATTGGGTACATCTTCACCAAAGGACTCTCTCGTCCATGGTTTGATTTCTTCCGATCCAAGCTTTACATTGCTAAGCATCCGACACTTCGCTTGAGATGGGTGTTAGAATAAGTTAAGTATCTGATTAGATTTGATTTATTATGGATTGAGTTATTGACTAGACTAGATTTGTGCTAGTACTAGCCTTCCTTTTGTACTCTATTTATTCTGAGTAGTAATACATGATTCGCTATGGGAAATTGCTCTGTCAATGTCCAAAATTTTCAATTTTCAAAAACATAGTCTCATACATTAGTCATCTTTGAGGAAAAAATGGTGAGAAACATATTGGAAGGGGAGATAAAGAAATGGCCATAGACTGGTGAGGAAGACGCAATCTTGAGGAACTTTGTCAATGAAAATGGCCCAAAAGACTGGAGCTCCATCTGATCCAAAGGCCTTCTACCGCAAACTGGGAAATTGTGTCATCTCAGATGGGTCAATAAGCTTCAACCAAACCTTAAAAAATATGAATCTTTATATATTTCAAGAGTGTTTTTCTTTGTTTGGTTGCTAATCTTTTACCTTAATTTTTGGAAAATGAAGAGCATTCAGATTCTCAGCAGAGGAAGAAATGATAGTTTTGGAATTGCAGGTTGTGGTTGGAAACAAATGGGTTGCAATTTCAACTTATTTACAAGCAGTACTACAAAAGAGAGCTATCGTAACACTTTTCTTGCAACACTTATTAAAAATGTTAAAATAGCTTATAAAGTGTTACATAAATCTTAAAAAATGTTACCTAAATCTTGAAAAGAGTTGTGTTATATCTAATGCAACATCACCTAAGGTAATACTTGTAAAAGTGTTGCAATGGGTTCAACTTTGTATTATTAGCACCTATTGCAACACTTTTACAAGTATTACATTAGTTGATGTTGCATTAGATCTAACGCAACACTTTTCAAGATTTATGTAACATTTTTCAAAGGTTTAAATAACACCTTATAAGCTAAGCTATTATAACATTTGCAATAAGTGTTGCAAGAAAAGTGTTACAATAGCTTTCTTTTATAGTAATGCAGGAATAACTAATAATGATGTGAAGAATTTCTGGAGCTTCGGGCTGAAGAGGCTAGCTAGGGTTCTCCGTTCTTCATCGCAACCAAACAGGGCCTTAAATAAAGGAGGAAAGGCAATCGTCATGGATGAAGTCATTTCCTCCTCTCTCCAAGAAAAGAAAATTTATTGTATACAACAGTTGCATCGCGTAGGATCTGTTATACGTGATTTCTATCACGAGATTTGACAATTTTACGCTCATTGTTAACGTAATATGGTGAATCGTGCTTGTAACACTTCCATGTAAATGTTGCAGTATATGTTTGAAGAGTACATATTTTACATGATTCCTGTTTCTTGGAAATTTTCCTTTGTTTTTAGGGTTTCAGGGAAATTTACCTATGTTTTCAGGGTTTCAGGGAAATTTTCCAATGTTTTTCAGGGTTTATTTGTGTAGGAGTTGCACTGTTATACTATGCATATCACGAGATTTGACAATTTTAGGCTAGTTTTTTAATATGGTGAATCATGCTTGTTTTAAAGCCAAAACACTTTCATGTAAATGATGCATTATACGTTTGAAATCGATATCTTTTACATGTTTTCTTATTTGTTGGAAATTTTCCTATATATTTTTTCAGGACTCCAAGTTCAACTCCAATCAGGAGAAACCAGCACCTATAAACTGTGGGGTTTGCTCATGTCTTTTCTTAGAGAACCACAATGTTGTCGATAACTTGGCGCCATTCCCACATTCCTCCACCCTGTATCCACCTGATTTCCTTAGAAATCAACCCCTTTGGATGCAAACCGACGATATATCTAGGTTTCCACTTCTTTGTCACATCCATACAAACAAATGCCCTTCACCAATGATCACTTGCTGAATAGATCCTATTCATAGCTTCCGACGCCATTGGAGTGGACATTAACCCTAACTCCGGTGCTAAACTATGTGGGACCCACACCACCGCTCTTTGGGATGAGAGTTGGAGGTGGAGAGAAAAACCTAAAGCAGAGATATGGTTATGAAGAAAATTTCCGACCATCAATGGAGGAAATGGAGGCAGCTGATCAAAACTATGTGATCCCATTGCCTCAAGACACATTTGATGATTTCTCAGATGATATGCTTAATTATCATTTGGAGACATTTCCAAAATCTTCATCTTCTTGATCAATGTTTAGATAGTTTTGCCATCTTTCTATATGTATATATGCAAAATGTAGTATTATGTACTGGATGTCCGAACTTGGTGGTGTTGTAATTTAGGAGGGCAACTTTTCTACTTTTTGCTATTGTTCAGTGATCTTTGTAATTGTAATGCTGTCTTGTGTTTGTATTGAGGGCAAAATATTTTTATGGTTATCAAACTATCTCGATCATTGCACTTTGGCCACTGAATTTTTTTCTGGCTATTTTTGGACTTGAACTTTCAAAACAAAGAGTCAAAGGTCACTCCGTCTAGTCAATCCGTCAAATCTCATATTTGCTCTTCACGTGCAATCCACATAACAAAGTTAGGGGCAAAGTTTTTTTTCATCTTTTTACCTTCATGAATTGTTGCCATTGAATTTTGTTTGACAACTAAACTAGTTAATGAGAAAAGTCAACTATTTTCCCTTATATTGAGTCCGTTAAATCAGCTAATTTCATTCAATTGCACAGGAATATTTTAGTCTTTTCGTAATATTATAAAATTAGCTATCAAAAAATTATCATCTCGCAGCCACTCGGCCCTCGGGGACTCCATTAAGACCGACAACATCATTCCACCATTATTTCATACCAGAGGAGAAGAGGCTACGGCGCCAAAAACTCCACCTTCAAAATTCCATTGGTACCGTGAAACTCGTCATTTGATTTGGTTTTATACAAAATAAATCATTTATTTCGGCGAGAAGGTCGCCGGGAAAAATGGAGATCGCCAGAGAAAAATGGAGATCGACATGGTCCGCGGTGATGAGGTGAGTAGAAATGGTCGGCGGCGATGACGTTGCGGGAATCTGAGAAACTCATCTACAGCTCCGTCTCCTGCGGCGGTGATAAGGACGGCGGTGGAAGCCAAACGAGAAAACAGACACGAAATGAAGTCCATCAATTCTATGAAACATCTGGTTGCTGGTTGTGTTTTGTTGCTTCAATTCCAAAACATCTGTTTCATATTTTGTTATAAAACATCAATTCCGACCATATAGCTTTTACACGAAATGGCATATTTGTTGCTGGTTGTGTTTGACGGACTCATAATCTGTTTTATTTCTAAGTCAATGGAACTTGATGTCATCTTGGGACCCATGCCTGGGGAGGAATGGGGTTTCACTGCTACATTTGACAGAGTAAATGGCGGTGGTTTCCTCACTGACCATTTCCCTCATGCAACTAAAGCAATTTGGTATTTTGAAGGAATATATGCACATTATCCTCATATACCAGGTAAAAGACCATCATATACTAGCCCTTTGATCACCTCATTAGTAAAGTCAAGTGATTTTCATTGAATATTTTAATTGGCAATTTGTGAATATATTTGGAAACGAAAAAAACTTTCCATGTTGAAACATGCGAGCAAGCCACAATTACGCCTACAGAGTCAAACAGAAAAATATTAGAATAATATGGTATTCGTGATTTATGAAAATCTGAATATTCTGCAATATGTTAGGCGGTGGTAGAAGTATATTTGGTTTATGAAAAATCCCTACAAATATGGTATTGAGGTTGTCGAATATATGGGAGATATTGTGATAAAGAAAATTCATTTATTTATGGGATTTGGATATGCTTCAGAAGCAGATAAGGAATAGGGATATTATGGAGATAATAATAGAGAGTTCCGATCTGCTCATAACTTTAAAATGGGAGATCACGGCTACATTAAACTCATGAATTTAATAGGATTAAATCTGCACACAGATTTTCATCTTTCCGAAAGTCTTGCAAAGAGCCAGATCTATATGTTCCAACATACGTAACCTGCCATTGAAAGTTCATAATCGTATGCCTTAATTCCTCGGGAGGAGGAGATCCAGCGTCGACGAGTTTCGAGGTCAGAGAGAGTCTGATCAAGGCGGATCGGTAGCTAGTGGAGCTAGCAGAATTCACACGTTTGATTAGTAAAGATAAGTATTTAGTATGGTGTACTTTGTATTGTATCTTTCTGATTAGTGGATTCATTCTGAACTGGGCCAGGCCCCCGCAAATGTAGGTGAATTTCACCGAACTGCGTAACCAAGTCTTGTGTCTTTTATACTTTACTGTATTACATGCTTGGTTAAATAGATTGTGCTGGAACATACTAGTAATAATTAAGAAAATTCGGTAAAACCAAATTACATTTGGTATCAAAGCTTGGTCACTTATTTTTCCCTTGGTTGTGTCAAGGAAAGTGTGATCCAGTTTTACCATGGCAACGAAAGAAGGAGTTTCGGTGTCTCGGCCACCTCTACTGGAAGGCAACAACTACAATTATTGGAAGGCATGCATGAGAGTTTTCATTAACTCACTGGATGAACTTGCTTTGCACTATGTTGAAAATGAGTGGAACCACCCTACTGAGGATGCTGATACAAGCTCTTAGGCAAAAGAAGGAGAATCAAGTCAAAGGGAGCAGAAACTCAAAGACAAATCTACTTGGTTCCCTGATGAACTCAAGGCCTCACTGGCAAATTCAAAAGCATTAAATGTTATCTTCATGGCAGTTGATGAAAATCAGTTTAAACTCATCTCTACATGTCATCAAGCCAAGAAAGCATGGGATATTCTGCAAACTGTTCATGAAGGAACTAGTCGAGTTCAAGAATCTAAATCACAGATGTTAGCTACAAAGTTCGAGGAACTCAAGATGGAGGAAGATGACACTATAGTTGTATTCAACGAAAAACTCGGGGACATCTCCAATATGGCATATCAACTTGTAAAAGTTTAAAAAGAGGCGAAATTGGTGAAAAAGACCTTGAGATCACTTCCTTAAAGGTTTGCAATGAAGGTTGCAACAATAGAAGAAGTAAGAGATATAGCCATGATGAGCTTAGATGAATTAATGGGATCATTACAGACTTATGAGATGACAATCCAACACATTACAAAAAAAGGGTCCAAAAGGAGTTGACGTTCAAAACATCGTCATCAAAGGACAATCACGAATCTGACAGTGATGATGAATTTGAAAAACTTGCACTTATCACGAAGAATTTCTCAAGAAGGTAGTAAACAAAAAATCTCAAGAAAGGTTTGGTGGAAATATACCAAGGCCACAAGAATTTTGAAGTAAGCGTGGGACAAGATTTGAACAAGGAAATCAGCAGTTTCCCAGAAATCAAAGAGGTGAACAAAAACAACATGGACGAATTTAATGCAGTGAATGTGAAGAATATGGTCATAGTCAGACTGTGCAAATACCCAAAAAAATAGGAAAAATCATATGTCACCTCTTGGAGTGAAGATGTAGAGGGCGAGAAAGACGAAGAGGAACTTACAAGTAACTATGTGGCATTTGGAACAAAAATTCAAGATGCATCAGAAGATGGATGTTCCAACACATCAGATAGAATCGAAGTTGTATGTTCCAACATAGATTCATATGAGGTGTCTAATGATGATGATGGACTTTTTGTAAGTGATGAAGAAATCTACAGTACATATGAAAAGATG
The DNA here is from genome assembly GCA_037428765.1 of Rubia yunnanensis. Taxonomy (NCBI): domain Eukaryota; kingdom Viridiplantae; phylum Streptophyta; class Magnoliopsida; order Gentianales; family Rubiaceae; genus Rubia; species Rubia yunnanensis. Next base: position 69,195,943 of record CM075066.1, on the reverse strand, counting down.
TATGCTATGTGGCTCCAAGTAGTTGATACAAACAAAGTACTGAAGGAAGAAAAAACTCATCTGACGGAGATAGAAAAGGAGTTGTGTATGGAAGTTGCTGAACTCATAAAGGAGAATGACGAGTTGAATGTGAAGCTAATTTCAGCAACCAAGAGAGCTGACACGTCTGAAGCAGCTATTACTAAGTTGAACTCTGGAAAAGCAAAACTTGATGAGATTCTGGTAATGGGTAAGAGCTTTGGAGATCGACACGGAATCGGGTATGACAACCCACCGAAGAGTACAGTAATGCTCAAGTCCAAGATCTGAGAGATAAAGAGAAAATTTGGCAAGCTTCATCAATGGAAACCTCTCATACACAGCTACTGCTCATACCAAGGGCACACAGAGGAACAATGCCAGAAACTACTTAGAGACAGACAAGATGTCAACTCTCGGTATGTTCCAACATAGACGATTTCCAGAAATCAAAGATAGTTAGAAAGGTATGGGTTGTCAAAAGCTCTAGTACGTGCCTTATTGCACATACTTCTCTTATAGCACATTCTAGATATTTGTGGTACTTTGATAGTGGTTGTTCTTGCCACGTAACTGGCACCCAGGAATTCCTCACAAATATCACACCTTACAATGGTGGTTTTGTCAATTTCGGCGATGGAAAGAAGAGTAGAGTATTTGGAAAAGATGAACTACAAATTGAAGGATTCCCAGTATTCACCAGTGTTTTTTTCCTTGAAGACTTAAAGGCCAATCTGCAGAGCATAAGTCAACTATGTGACGACAGTATAACTGTGGAATTTTAGAAAGACAAATGTATAGTGAAACATGGAGAAGCCAAAGTCCTTTAAGGTATTCGATCATCAGATAATTGCTATCTACTAGAACAGGAAGTGAGGTGTATAATCTCTAAAGAAGATAAAGCCGTGGCACGGGAAGCTCGGTCACATCAATTACAAAACCTTGGTGAAAATTGCAAATGCAAAGGCAGTACGAGGTATGCCTACATTAACAAGCAAGGACGAAATAGTCTATGGACCATGTCAACAAGGTAAACAAATTTGATCTCCCCACTCTTCACTCCAATATATAACCACCTAAAGAAATCTGGAATTATTGCATATGGATCTGATGGGTCCAGTCAATACACCTAGCATAGGTGGCAAGAAATACATTTTTGTATGTGTTGATGATTTCTCCAAATTTACGTGGGTAGCGTTCCTAAAAGAAAAATCTGATACTATGGAAGTGTTTAGAAGTCTTGTGATAAAATTACAGACTGAAAAAGTAAGTCCAGTCGGGAAGATTGTTCGAATTCATAGTGATCATGGTAGAGAATTTGAAAATTCTCAATTCAGTGACTTCTGTGATGAGCTCGGAATTCAACATGAGTTTTTTGCACCAATCACCCCTCAGCGGAATGGTGTTGTAGAATGTAAAAACCAAACTCTGCAGGAGATAGCTCGAGTTATGTTAGTCGAGAAAGAAATACACAAAAAAAATGGTGGGCAGAAGCCATTAACACAGCTTGCTATACAATCAATCGTGTGTATCTGCGTTCGTTCACAAGCAAAATGTCTTGCGAGATTTGGAAGGGCTGAAACCAAATGTCTCATACTTTCGTGTGTTTGGAAGCAAGTGCTACATCCTCAGAGATAGAAAGCAATTGGCAAAATTCAAGAATTGCAGTGATATTGGAATCTTTCTTGGTTATTCTGTGAACAGCCGGGCATGTCATGTTTACAACCTTCTAGCAAACACTCTTATGAAACCCATAAACATTATCGTGGATGATTCTAAAGAAGGACAAGGTTCATATGTTGTAGAAGATGAACCCGATAAAGGCCATGTTCCAACACAACCGAGTCAACCTAACAAACCAGATCCATCGCATGTTGGAACATCTAAGCATACTGATTACCCTATTGAACCAGATGAAACTGAGCATGTTAGAACATCATCCCCCACTACCTTGTCCTATGTTCCAACCCAGGATCAACTTGAACCAATGAGACGGAATACTCGATCAGTTCCTCGGGCTGATTATAGAAAGTTTGTAGGATTACAATGTTCCATCTCTCTCATTGAACCCAAGAACTACAAGGAGGCATTACTGGAAAAATATTGGATTGCTGCAATGCAAGAAGAACTCGGTCAGTTTGCACGAAAATGATGTATGTTATCTCACTTCTCGCCATAAAAGTGTAAACGTTATCGGCACAAAATGGATCTTCAAGAAAAAATCTTATGCTGATGGAAAAATTACTCAAAACAAAGCCAGATTGGTAGCTCAAAGATATACACAAGTTGAAGGAGTCGACTTTGATGAGACATTCGCATTAGTTTCCAGGTTAGAGTCAATTTGGATTTTACTTGTTATTGCCTACTCTATTAACTTTACTCTGTATCAAATTGATATCAAGAGTGCATTTCTAAATGGTGTGGTAAATGAAGAGGTAATGTGGAACAACCTAAAGGATTTGAGGATCCTCATTACCCTCATCATGTGTATCGCCTCAAGAAGGCTCTATATGGCTTAAAGCAAGTACCAGTGGAATGGTATGAACGACTTACTAACTTTCTTCTTAAGAAAGGTTATATTCGAGGGGGAGTAGATCGCACTTTTTTTGTGCTTGAAAAGTCATCAAAAATTCTGATTGCTCAGATTTATGTTGATGATATAGTATTCGGCTCTACTTCACTATCTATGGTACATGATTTCGTCACTATTATGCAGACTGAATTTGAGATGAGCATGGTTGGAGAACTCACATATTTCCTAGGACTGCAAGTTAGGCAAAGAAAAATGGCATGTTCATAAATCAGAGTAAGTATGCCCTGGATTTAGTGAAGAGATTCGGCCTAAGCAATGCCCGAGTAGTTCGAACACCTATGGGGGTTTCTAACAAACTGGTAAAGGATGATAAAGGAGTCACAGTTGATCAGAAGTTATATAGAGGCATGATTGGGAGTCTATTGTATTTGACAGCAAGTAGACCAGATATATGTTTCAGCGTAGGAATATGTACAAGATTTTAGGCTGATCCAAAGGAATCTCATCTGACTGCAGTCAAAAGAGTTATTCGATATGTAAGTGGGACTTCTGATTATGGTGTCTAGTATTTTAAAAATCAAGATTCTGATCTAATTGGGTACAGTGATTCTAACTGGGCTGGTAATGCTGATGATCGTAAAAGCACTACAGGTGGATGTTTTTTCATTGGTACAAATCTAGTTTCTTGGTATAGTAAGAAACCAAATTCGATCTCTTTGTCTACTGCGAAAGCTAAATATCTTGCTGCTGGAAGTTATTGTGCACAACTATTATGGATGAAGCAAATGATGAATGACTATGGAATTTAACAAGGCCCTTTGAAGATTTTATATGACAACACAAGTGCTATTGATATTTCTAAAAATCCTGTCCAGTACTCTCCAACTAATCATATAGACATCAGGCATCATTTTATTAGAGATATTGTGGAAAGGAAGGAAGTTGTGGTAGCCTATGTTCCAACATCTGAGCAAATTGCAGATATTTTTACAAAACCATTGGACACTGCCACATTTGAAACTCTCAGACAACACTTAGGTGCTTGTCAGATTTAAGGTAATCCTTACCTTTATTTATCTGTAAATATTTTTGTTTCTGCGCTATTTTTGGAAAATTGAGAAAATTTTTAAAAAGAGGAGGAAGAAAAAGCTACCAAAATTGGAGTTATGGTATGTTGAAAAAAAACTACCAAAATTGGAGTTATGGTATGTTGGAAGTTCAAGAAGGCTTGTCTTGAGTTGACAAGAGAGAAAAGTAAAATCATTACTTTTCTTGGAAAGATAAAAAGTTTTTCGCGGCAAAAGAGGTAAAAAGTGGAGAGTTTTTGTTTGTTCAAAAATCTCCATCTCTTCATATCCCTCTCTTTTCGCCATTATCTCCCACTTTCCGTTGTGTTTCGGATTCTCGTTGCCCAAAAATTTCCAAGATCTTCTCTTCAAAACAAACCTTTGCTGGAAAGATGACTTCAAGCCCTAAATCTCCCACGGTCGAGAACGAGACTCAAGAAACCTCTCAACCTCCAGAGAATGGCAATGTTGAGCAGGGGGAAGAAAATGTGGAGGCTGGCCTGACCTGTGATGACAGACAAAGTGAAGAACTCGGGGGCAAAGGGAAAGGTCCATATCAGAAGGAAACATGTCCTGATCCTTCTACTCTCAAGGTTCTTGGAATGGAATTTAAAACTATCGATGATATTTTTGAGTGGCTTGAAGCCAATAGAAGTGTGGTAGATTTGACTAAACTTAAGAATTTAGAGGGAGAATTCCTTAATGTTAATGTCAAGGAACTGTTGTCTAGTGATATTGGTGATCTAGAGAATGTTGAAAATTATGAAGTCAAATTATTGAGGGGGAAATATGGAGTTTATAATGGGAAGGGTAGGTTTCATGTATACTCTTCTATTCCTGGCCCTAGCTATGTTAAGATTAAAGAGATAGGTGGTGAAGAGGTTGAGGGACTGGAAGTGATTAAGTCTACTGATAGGATACCGGTAGGATTCTATGATGCTAAGGCTTCCCAGAGGATAGAGGAACTGAGAAATTTGGTGATAATAGAGATTACTGACAGTGAAGAAGGAGACAGTGTTGGGTATGTTCTAACATAGAGGGAGATTCAGAAAAGGCTGAAGATATGGAGATTGATGATATGGACATGGGAGGCCAAGACCAGTTTGATGTTACTGGTAATGCTTATGACGATGTAGAGTATTCAGACGGAGGTCGGACTAGAGGATTTTATTTGAGGCAAGATGAATCAGTCAGGCAAGGATCAGTATGTTGGAACACAAGGCAGGGCAGAGACAGCAGAGCAAGAAAATGTTGGAAAATCTGAGTATGTTCCAACACAGTAACCTGGGTTGAACTACTCCAGCGATGAAGTATTGGATGAATTCTTCCAAGATGCAAAGTGAAAGAGGAAGATACCTGCTACTGAGGACTCCCCACCAACCAAGAAATCCAAGAAAACCCAAGCTGCTCCCAAGAAGAAGGTGCTACCACCTCCTCCTATAAGTGAAGCACTGCTTTTTATCTTACTATGACATAAAATGTGAGGAGATGGGAGAGGTGTTTGCTGCCGAGAGGCCAGTAGATCTAGAGACATATAGAGCTAGCATTTTTTCTAATTTTTTGGAAGAAATTGGGATGAAAAGGGCTGCTACAGTACAACTTTAGTACAACAAGCAGGTGGTTACTAAGGTATATGCTAACCTGATGGATGGAAACCTGGAGGTTGATTCCCCGGGGTTTGAGAGGGTCTATGTTAAGAGTGAGATTATTAATTTTTCTGCTGCCAGGATGAACAAAATATTGGGACTGAAAACTCTGAATTTTGAGGGAGTGTTTCTAGATAGCTTGGATGTATCTGATGACAGAATCCTGGAAGTTGTCTCAGGAGGGTACAAGATAGAATGGCCTGCAACTGGATACTCACATGCTTCCTGCCTATCCTCTAGGTTTTTTAGGTTATATCAAGTAGTTGTGAACTACTGGATGTCATCTTCCAATACTAAGCCTTGACAAGAGAAATGATGTAGTTATTGTACTTTGTTGGAACACAGTCACCAGTCAATTTGGGGTTATTTATCCAGCAGAGCCTGGTTAGACAAGCCACTGTTTCAAAGGCTAAGCATGCTCTAGTGTATCACTGTCTGATATATGCATTGGCTAATAGTGCAAAGGTGAAGGGCAATACAAAGGATGTGATCATTGACACCGAGTTTCTTCGGCCCAACAAGAAGACTTTTGCCATGCGACAAGTGCATGATCTACCATGGAACCCTGAAGCTACAACCTCTGCATATGCTGAAAAGAGGGCCAAATTAGTGGTGCTCAATGCAAGGTTGGGGCTATAGCCATCCAGATTGCAGCTCTTGAAGCAGAGAAGGCCAGACTTTAGGGGGAGAAGGCTCAGCTGGAGGCACAGGATCCTACTGCTGAACAGGATTGATGATTCTGAAGTATCTATGTTCCAACATAGATCCCATGTAATGTTCAGGGGAAGCTGGTTTTCTATTTGTTTCAAACTTTGTTTCTATGGTTTATTGCCTTTGGCATATTCATAGCCCCATGGGGAGAATATTTGGTGATTTTGAATACTAATTTTTAGATGACTGTAATCTGAATATTATGTTTCGGTATTCTAGAATTCTGGTTTTTGAATGGTATTCTTTAATGATCATATTCAATAGTTTGCATATGTTCCAACATAGGTGGATTTCTAGAAGACCTATGTGAATAATTGGAAGTTTTTTCGTTGTGTTCTTAATGTCCAAAATGGTTGGGTCCACAAAATGCCAAAGGGGGAGATTTTAAAGTCAAGTGGTTTTCATTGAATATTTTAATTGGCAATTTGTGAACATATTTGAAAATGAAAAAACCTTTCCATGTTGGAATATACGAACAAGCCACAATTACGCCTACAGAGTCGAATGGAAGAAGATCAGAATAATATGGTATTTGTGATTTATGGAAATCTGAATATTCTGCAATATGTTAGGCGGTGGTATAAGCATATTTGGTTTATCGAAAATCCCTACAAATATGGTATTGAGGTTATCGAATGTAAGAGAGATATTGTGATAAGGAAAATCCCTTTATTTATGGGATTTGGATATGCTTTAGAAGCAGATAAGGAATAGGAATGTTATGGAGATAATCATGGAGAATCTGATCTGCTCATAGCTTTAAAAGGGGACATCACGGCTGCATTAAAGTCATGAGTTTAATTGGAAAAAATCTGCACACAGATTTTCATCTTTCTGAGAGCCTTGCAAAGAGTCAGACCTATATGTTCCAATATACGTGACATGCCGTTGAAAGTTCAGAATCGTATGCCTTAATTCCTCGGGAGGAGGAGATCCAGCGTCGACAAGTTTCGATGTCAGAGAGAGTCTGATCAAGGTGGATCGGTAGCTAGTGGAGCTAGCAGGATTCACACGTTTGATTTGTAAAGATAATTATTTAGTATGGTGTACTTTATATTGTATCTTTCTGATTAGTGGATTCATTCTGAACTAGGCCAGGCCCCCCGCAGATGTAGGTGGATTTCACCGAACTGCGTAACCAAGTCTTGTGTCTTTCATATTTTACTGTATTACATACTTGGTTAAATGGATTATGTTGGAACATACTAGTAATAATTAAGAAAATTTGATAAACTAAACTACAGCATTTGATACTCAGACTGTTTTGTTGATTGATTTGGCTGTCTTTCAAGGTATTCAGGGGTATGGCTTCTAGGTTTAACCCAACCTGGTATAATTAGAACATATCCTTCAATGGAACATCTAACCATATTAAATGAAAGGGAAAGAAATCTTGAGGAAATAGGTCTTGAATAGGTTCTGCATTCGCGGCCATTGGCATACTTACCATCTACCAAAGGCTGCGTAGTAAAACACAGCAGAGGACTGCGATGAGGTTGATGGGCTTCACGCAATGCAGCGGCGAGCGTGAAACAGAGGACAGGGGTGAGTAAAATGGTCGAAAAATGCTGTAGATCTGGGATTTATTTTTAAAATGGCGGAGAAGAAGAAAACAGGAATTCTGGGGTATTTTTGTCATTAGATTTTTAGTTTAAAACTAGGGATATTTTAGTTCTTTTAGGATTGTTCAATGCCATAAAATGCAAAGTTGACATTGGAATAGTGCAAAAAAGTTATATCGGCACATTTGCTAAAAAAACTTAGGGTAAGAATCGCACTTTTAAATTTTATAGGGATAGATTGAAACTTTCAAAAAATAATATGGTCAGTTTTGTATTTTTTTTTCCTAAGTTTTAATTGTGGCAATCTTCTCACTGTTCTCTTTGTCTAAACAATAATTCGATCTCCACAATGAGTGTCTCGCATAACTTAGCAATATCGGCAAAGGTCTCTGATAACTCATTATTCTTTTCGAGAGTTATTTGATGTTGCTTCACGACATCGCCAACTTGGGCTCTAAACTTGTTTACCTCACCCCTGTAGTACTCAAGTCAAGTTTAACACACTGGGAGTTGTTTGGCATATGTTAGACATCGAGATAAGGACCCAAATCGGCGCATCATATCATGAAGGACTTGTTGATGATTCTTCTCGAGAGGATCGCAGTCCTCCTTGACAATGTCAAGAGCCACAACTTTTCTTCCTCCATTATTCCTCCCGTTCAGATCTTTTGAAATACTTTGTATCGAGGGATGACTACCGTTGTGCCCAGAATCTAAATCCGCGTTGCATTAGGATAAGTCCAACATAATCTTCATCATGTCTCCTCTAACATTATTTAATTCAGCCTTGGCTTTTGCGAGATCTTAGCATGCACTCTCTAACTCTCTCCTCAGCACATAGTTCGAGGGTTAGAAGACATGAAATTTTGTTATGGTAACTTATGTTCTGGTTGAATAAATTCAGAGATCTTGGCAAGCACTCTCTAATACTTATTTATGAATTAATTATTGAGGGATTACCTACGTCAGTTGTTTTTGTAAGCGACGTTGCACGTAGTTCGCAACCATGAAATGACCAACGTCGCTTACATGTATACCCTACCGACGTCGTTTATTATTGTGATCGACGTCGTTTATTATTGTGACCGGCGTCGTTTATTATTGTGACCGACGTCGTTTATTATTATGACCGACATCGTTTATTATTGTGACTGACATCGTTTATTATTGTGACCGGCGTCGTTTATTATTGTGACCGACGTCGTTTATTATTGTGACCGACATCATTTATTATTGTGACCGACGTCGTTTATTATTGTGACCGACGTTCGTACGTAATTGTTGCAGACATGAAATGACCAACGTCGCACGCATGTCTTGCTTGCCGGCTGTACCTTTTGCAGACACCCTTGTGATGCACGTAAAATGATTGAATATATATATATATATTAATAATATTTTTTTAACAAAACAAAAATATAATTTTTTTTATGAAACTCCATTTCATTTGTAATTTTAAAATATTTTATAATTATACCTTTAACAATAAATTTATGTTTATATTTTCAAATGAAATAAATTAAATGTAGAGTCCGAGTAACACATGATCGAAATTTCAACAATAAAATTCAAATGTTAAACAAAACTAAAATATTATTTTATAATTTTTTTATACTACTCCATTTCTTTTAAAATTTTAAAGATTTATAACTATACTTTTAACTATGACTTTATGTTTATATTTTTCAAATGAAATAAATTACACGTAGAGTTTGAGTAACATGTGATCAAAGTCGAATATCAATAAATAAATTTTATTTTTTCACCGAATAAAATTTAATATACTACTTATTCATAATTATATAAAATAAGCAGTATATAAAATAATTAGTAGGGTGGGCAAAAAATCCAAAATCAAAAAACGAACCAAAAATCGAAGTATCCGAATTCGAATAACCCAAATCGAATTTTATATACGGTTTTTGGATATCCAAATTGAATAAACCAAATTCTGAATATGGTTTTTGGATCAGTTTTGGATATTAAAACTCAAATCGAAACCCGAACCGAATATCATTTTGTAATTAATTAAATAAATTATATATATAGTAATAATTAATTTTTAAAACAACAAAATTAAATTTATAAATAATTTAAGTTGGACGACCAATCTTTGAATTTAAAAAATTATTCCCAAACTCTATACCCTAAGTAATTTTGAGGAAATAAGTAAATAACACAAGTTACCCTAAGTTTGCGTAGCGCTTGAAGGTGAATGTGAATGTGGAGTGCTTGAAGGTTTGAAAGTTGTAAAAGTTTTGAAGATGAATATTAAAACGAACTATTTTTCTTTAATATTAAATGTAATGCTAAAATTGTTATGGTTGAATGAAGATTATTGGGGTAGTACAAATGTTAATGCACGGACTGCAGATCTATCAGCTGGTTCTACCTCTTCAACTACTTATCTCCTATGATATTGATTGCTTTTGTTGAAACCCTACATTTATTCATACATATTTCTAGTCTCAGCTGGGAATTAAATGTTAGCCTAGCGGTTGAAGTCTAGTGCTACTACCATGTGGTCATATGTTTAATTCCCACCAAGGGCAGGGGAAGGGGAGGGATTTTATTGGGGGCTCATTTGAGTTATTACCCAATTTTTAAAATAAAAAAATAATTTTAGTCTCAGCTTATATTGTTGGAAATATACGGATATTCATGAATTTCCAGGTTTTTTATTATGAGATTATTTTTATATCCTTAGTTATATGCTTGTGGAAAATGGTCGAGCGGTAGATACCTTGATGCATGTGTCAGATGAAGTTTAATAGAAAAACAAGATTACATTTAATTAAGAGATCTGGACTATGTGTATATCATTCCAAAGAAGGAGCATCGATTTTCTCTCTCCACTGCGGCGATCACACTTTTACTATGTGTTTTTTCAACGGTCACTGTTGGTCTCTGATCTGGTAATCTGAGCAAGGTTAGCCATTCCATGGGTCGATCAAGGAAACAAAATTGCTAGAAAACAAAGAAGATAGTCACATCTCTGAGGCGGGATGAGATTTCTGAGATCGAAGGAGAAAGGGGGAAGAAAGAGGAGGAGAAGGAGGATGCGGGGTTGAAGGGAATTCTAGTGGAGAAAAGCAGGGAGTCTGATCCAGGGACAACAACACCAGTTACTAACGTGATTAGTAAGCTCAACGGAAAAGCTGACAGTTCCATAGTGGTGAAAATGGAGACACGGGGGAGGAAACTATCGTGGGAGGAAGAAACTGAAGAGGACGTGATTGAACTCAAGCAGCAGAAAACATGGAGTGTTGTAGTCAGTGGAGATGAATTGGAATATTATGAGCCTACAATGGTGGAAGGGTTGTCAATGGGTGAGATCTTTGTGGCTGATGTGTAGGAAAGTATCAAGCAATGGGAGGATACAATCATTTGCAAGGTGACGGGGAGTAATCATCCTTTCCAGGTGATGGAGGGTTACTTCTTCAGGATCTGGTGAAAACAAAATCACGAAGGTATGGTAGTTGAAACCTGGAATTTTTATGTTAAATGTCAAAATATTTGTGTGAATGATGATTTGATTGCGCTTGGAGTGGTGTTTTTTTTATAGTAGACTTGTAATTCTAAAAGCTTGGGATGCTAATTGTGAGCTGGATGAACCTGTAACGGTGCATGTTTGGATTCAATTGCCCAAACTACCTCTAGTTTACTAGTAACCCAAAATCATAAGTAAGATTGTAAGCTCATTAGGCAAGCCAATTTTCCTAGATAGACTAGCTAAGGAGAAGGGGAGGTTGGCATTTTCCCAAGTAAAAGTAGAGACGAAGTTCTGTGATAAGCTGCATGACAAAATACAGTATCTGAATGAGAGAAAAGTTATTGTTAGTCAGGATATAGTTTATGAATGGAGACCTATGAAGTGTGGGAAATGTGGCCAATATGGGCATCAAGAGGGGATTTGCAGAAAATAGGATATGGAGAAAACAAACGCATGTAATCATATCTTTATACATGTGAGAAAACAGCTGGCTGATAGAAATAAACAAGTTTGTGGAGAAAGACAAGGAGAGAAAGTGGCTCAGATAACAGGAGCACAGAATCAGACAGTACTGAGGGAGGGTAAAGAGAAAGCATTGGAGCAGGCACAGAAGCAAAAAGGAGGTGGGAGTTCAGAAATGCAGAAAATGGGTAACTATAGCCTGTTAACTGGCCCTTGTGATAAACATGAATGATAACATTGTGTGCTGGAACATTAGAGGGGTAAATAAGTGTGATAAACACTGGAAAATTAACAAGTTCTGTATGGAGAATAGAGTGGGGTGCCTGGGTTACTGGAAACAAAGATTAAAGAGGAAAATCAAGCAAAAATATGGAGAAGTATTGGCCTGAATGGGAGTTGCTTACTAATAGTATAATGGAAAAAAGGAGGGAGAATATGGCTATGCTGGAGGAAGGATTACATGGAGTTAAAACTATTAAACATGGGGCACAGTGGTTAGATACTGATTTGAACCTGAAAGGGAGAAACCAGACCAACACTTTATTTTATGGCTATAACACAATTGAAAATAGGAAAACGATGTGGGAATTTATTAAAAGTCTGGGGATCAGGGATGATAAACCTTGGGTCATTCTGGGAGACTTTAATGCACCTTTGGGGATGATAGATAGGATAGGGGGTACAGAATTGGATGAAAGTGAGGTGGTGGACTTCCAAGAAGTAATGGAGGTGAACTTGATGACTGAGATTAAAACAAATGGCCGGATCTACACCTGGAATAATAGGAGGGCTAAAAGTGAAAGAATACAAAGCAGAATAGACAGATGTGTAGTAAACCAGCCTTGGTTGGAAATGCTGAATAGAGTCTACTGTGAGGTTAAGGCTGAAATCTTGTCAAATCACTTTCCTCTAGTATTACACTGGCAGGAAGGAGAGAAGAAAGCTGAGAAGGGGTTTAAATACTTTAATATGTGGGAGTTGTCTCCAGGCTTTAAAAACTTGGTGAAACTTGTTTAGGACTAGAAGCCAGTGAATACAATGAAAGAACTCTCTGATAGACTGAAGATATTGGAGAAGCCATTGTTGAAACTTAACAAAAAAAGTTTTCAAACATTAGTCAAAAAGTCAAAATGGCAAGAGAAATTTGGTTCGAGTCTCAGGATGACCTGAATGATAATCCAAAGAGTGATGAAAAACATATGGCGGAAGCAGTGGCTAGAAAAGAGGTAGAGAAATTAGAGGAGGCGGAATTTTGGTTTTTGCAGCAAAAATCCAAAGTTCAGTGGCTTAAAGAGGGAGACTTTCCAACCAAATGTTTCATGCAGCAATGAAGAGCAGGCAGTATAAAAACAGTATTGTGAATATGGTTGTTAATGGGGAAATTGTCACTGATTAGGTGGTTGTTAATGGGGAAATTGTCACTGATCAGGTGGAGATTGGTAAACACTTGGTGAATTATTTCCAAAATCACTTGGGGATTCATTGCAAAACTGATATTATTGATAGTGAAGTGGTAGAAATGGGGCATACTTTGTCAGTAAAACAACAAGCATCACTGATTATCCCAGTAACAGGAGCAAAAGTTAAGAAGGTATTATGGAGCATTAATGGAAACAAGAGCCCTGGGGCTGATGGCTACTCCAGCAGGTTCTTCAAGACTACTTGGGACATCACTGGTGAAAGTTTGATCAGATCAGTGCAAAGATTCTTCAGGGGTGAACAAATTCCAGGTATTCTGAGTAGAGCAGTTGTCACACTGATTCCTAAAATTGCAAATCCTGAAACTGTTACTGAATATAGACCTATATCATGCTGCTTTGTAGTCTATAAGGTCATTATTAAGGTTATTTACAATAGGGTCAGTGAAACATTTCCTGTTCTGATTAGTAATAACCAGAGTTCATTTGTTAAGGGAAGGCATATATCTCACAATATACTGCTAACCCAAGAACTTTTGCATAAGTATAACGTGGACAGCATGAAGCCTAGCTATGTGGCAAAAGTTGATATAAGCAAGGCTTTTGATTGTGTAAACTGGGAGTTTTTGATTAAATGGTTGAGGATGTTAAAATTTCCAAATGAGATGATAGAGTGGATTAGAAGGAGTACAATGCACTCACAGTTTGTCTATCCTTGAATGATAGTTTAATTGAGAATTTTATGAGAGAAGAGGTGTTAAGCAGGGGGATCCCCGGTCACCTTTATTTTTTCATAAGCATGGAGTTCTTTTCAAAGCTAATGGCAATATAGTTTAGGAGGAAAACAATTGATTTCCATCAAAGATACAGAAGGGCAGCTATTCACACACTGTTGTTTGCTGATGACCTACTGATCTTCTGTGGGGAAAACAAGAAGTCACTGGAAGAGGTGAAATCTAGTCTGGAAGAATTCATGAGGGTTACAGGATTGTTAGTGAGCAGAAATCCAATGTTTATTTTTCAAAGATGGAAGAGGGGGAAAGCTATTCCTTGCTGATATCTTGAAAGTAAATAGGGAGGCCTTTCCTATGCAATATCTTGGGCTATCTCTGTCACATACAAAGTGGGGAAGGGGATTGTGAAAAACTGTTGGATAACATTAGGAAGAGGCTGAAATGTTGGAGTTCTGAAAGGCTGTCTTATGTTGGTCAAATACAAATGATTAACACAGTGTTACTCAGCATTCCGGGCTACTGGTCAAGCATACTTAGCATCCCTAAAAGTTTTCATGAAAGAATTTTGATCATCTGTAGGAGTTTCTTGTGGGGAAGAAAGTAAGGCAGCAAGGGGTATACTCCAGCAGCATAGATTTCTTTGTGTAAGAGCAAGAAGACAAGAGGAATGGGGATCAAAGACCCCTCAACATAGAACAAAGCTGCAATTTGCAAACAAGTATGTGATCTGCATTCAAGGAAAGATGTATTGTGGGCAAAATGGATCCATGCTTATTACTTAAAGAATAGAAAGTTTGAAGATTACAGTTATCCTATGAGCAGCAGTTGGTCTAGGAAAAATGTTTGCAGGTTGAAGGACAAATATCTGGGAGAGTTGCAGGGTTGTACTGCCAAGGATGGAAAATTAAAAATCGGGTTAGTCTATGACCTAATGAAAGGGAAAGATGGAACCTACAGCTATTATAAGGTGATATGGCACAAAAATGCTCTCAAAACATAGGCTGTTTTCGTGGATGTTGTTAAAAGGGTACCTCCCAACTGTAGACAGGTTGTAGGCTCATGGAGAGATCAAAGTGCAACAGAAATGTGTGTTGTGTGACTTGGTGGATGAAGATGCCAGACACATCTTTCCAGGCTATGAATTTGTGAAGGAAATATGAAGTAAGCTAGGCATGACAAGAATGGCTAATATCATAGCACTAAGGAAACCTTTGATGATGGTAGCATGGAGAGGAAATGAAAAGAAGCTGATGATGATCTCCACTGCTTTATACAGGGTATGGAATGAACGGTGCCACAGAATCTTTCAGAATACCAAGATGAAGCCAAAGACTATTGCGGCTCAAAATGAAGAGGAGATCAAATGGAGGATAAAGGTGGAATGGAAGGAGGATCTTGATGATGCAGCATGCATATTGGTTGAATAGAATTATAGAGTAGTGTAGTTAAAATATAATTCTTTTTTAGCTTGCTTGGTTGGGCCGCATGATTGAAAGGGTGTGTAATGGGCTAGAGTGAAGGCCCAAAACTCTTTTCTTTTGGTTGGAATATATATATATATATATATATATATATATATATATATATATATATATATATATATATATTTTCATCAAAAAAAATCTAGAATGCTATATACTGGGGTTAATGTACCTACTAATCTTGTAAGTGTGATTAACTTGATTACTTGAAGAGTCTTGTAGTAATAAATTTGTCATAATATTTTTCTTTATTTTGTAAACTTGATTTTGATGAGAGTCCATCTCTTGAAACACAATATTTCCATAAAGCATGGAAATACCAATATTTAAAGTGTAAATTAAAAGAAATGAAGATAAAATTTTTGAGTTGCATGAATCGGGTTATAAACTTTATAACTACTACATGTTGCATAATAAATTTTTAATATTGCAACTAAGACATTTTACCTTTCATTATTCAAATTAATTATGGAAAGACGATCTTTCCCAAGACTTTTCCTTTTGATGATGCAGAAATTAAATTATATTATTTTTAAAATTTTAAGTTAAGTTATATGATTTTAGTAATTATTTTTAAAAAATTACAATCAATTTCAAACTGAAACCAAATTTCGAATACGGTTCGGATAATTTGATTTTTGGGTTATTCGGGTTGGTTTCGATTTTGGGCTTTTTAGGGGCAAAACCGAATAACCTGAACCGAATAAATCGAAAATTGATTAAACTGAACCGACTCCCATCCCTAACAAGTAGTATAAATTTTGGTTGATATAGGCACAGATATGAGTTACTCAAGAACATGTACTAGCGCTTTCCAACATTTCACCAAAATATAATTATTTATATATTTATATTCAGGCAAGAATAACAAAAATCGTGTATTTTGGAGCAATGGATAATGAGGTAACACAATTTTGGGCCATAGTGTAATTTTTTAAGATTGTGAAGAAGTAATCAATATTGACTTTCGAGACCATTCCGTTCATCCATGCATGCCGGAATTGGAAAATTGCAACTTGCATTTTAGTTTTGCCAATTTCGTGGTTCGACAACTCCAACCTTCTTGGAGGGAGCTAAGTGCAAAAAGTAAAAAGTTATACTCGTAACTCCAAATTAAAATCTGCTTGAACATGATGGTACCCTCTACACTCAAGTTGTATTTTCCAAGTTTATAACATAGTATCTATCAATAAACATGCACAGGAATATATTTGTAATATTTTTCGATTTACCTTTCTTACGTCTATGTAATCAACTCTAAGTTACTCTAGAACAAGAACTATCGCTTTGCAACATTTCACAAAAAAATTTACCTATTTAATATTTCTATATTTATGTAAGAATAACAAAAATCATGTATTTTGGAGCAATGGATTATATGGCAACACAATTTTGGGTCATAGTGTAATTTTTCAAAATTATGTAGCAGTAATCAATGTTTACTTTGGAGGTCCTTTCGTTAACTCATACATGACCAAATTGGAAAACCGCAATTATATATTATTTAATTGCATTTTGGTGTCACCAATTTCGTGATTCGACAACTTCATCTTTCTTGGAGGGACCTAAGTGCAAAAGGTAAAAACTTCACTCGTAACTCCAAATTGAAATCCGCTCGAACATGATACTACAACATACACCCAAATTGATTTTTCCAAGTCCGTAACATAGTATTTATCAATAAACATTCACAAGAACATATTTGTAATCTTTTACAATTTCTCTTTCTTATTTCTATGTAACCAACTCTAAATTACTCAAGAACATGTACTAGCATTTTTCAACATTTCACCAAAAAAATCATCTATTTCATATTTCTATATTTATGCAAGAATAACAAAAATCATGTATTTTGGAACAATTTATTATAGGGTAACTGGATCATAGTGTAATTTTTTTAAAGATTGTGAAGAAGTAATCAATGTTGACTTTCGAGGCCCTTCCGTTCACCCATACATGCTAGGGGTGGGCAAAAAAACCGAAAACTGAAAACCGAACCAAAAACCGAATTATCCGAATCCGAATAACCCGAACCGAATTTAAAATACGGTTTTTGGATAACCGAATTGAATAAACCGAATTTTGAATATGGTTTTTGGTTTGGTTTTGGATATTGAAACTCAAACCGAAAACCGACCCGAATACCGAATTGTAAATAAATAAATTAAATATATATAATAATAAATAAAATTTAAAAATACAAAACTAAATTTATAAGTAAATATAAGTGGGAGGACTAATCTATAAATTTTAAAAAATTACCCCAAACATCTTAACATTAAATGGATCAAATAGACAAAAGACTGATATTCAAGTATTTTATAATCCATATTCATTATAAACAAGTTTAATAAATTAGTTCGTTTAAATTTCTTATAAATTTTAAATATAAGTATATATATTCTTATAAATTCTTTTTGGCATGAACGTAAATGGAAAGCATTAACTATAATCAATAAATATCCATATCTAAACTACAGTGCTCTTAGTAATCACAGTGATAAGGTGCACGAATAATTGATTCTTCAACAGTAAACTTTCACTACACTAAAGCATTCCTCAAACAATGGACATTTCCCTCTGCTCTAAAAAATTAACAAACTACAATGGACTCAGAAGAGATTATTTGGTGAAGAGATGAAGACGGTGAGATTACTTGGTGAAGAGATGAAGACAGTAATATATAAATATCATAGTTAATTTAGGAGAACGTCTCCTATTAGACCATCTAAATGTTAGACTAATCATGAAAAATCTCGTTTCAATAACTATTAGGGTCAAATTATAATTATTTATACATTACCATACATTTTAAAAGTTATAAGAAATTTGTTGCAATAGATAAAAACAAATATCAAATCAGCTTATTAGTTATATCAATTATAAAATAATATTGTATAATGATTTGTCAGTCTAAAACAAGACGTTGTGTTGATTTAATAGTGGAATTTTTGTATCACCCTTTAAATGTATTTAAATTACTTATATAAATAGAAGAGAAAGAAATCATAAAAATATATGAGTCTGTCTCTTGAAAAACGGTCTTTCCATAAGTTATGGAAAGACCAAGGTTTAAACTATAAATTAGAAAAAATGAAGATAAAATTTCTGGGTTGCATGAACCGGGTTATAAATTTATAACTACTATATGTTGCATACTAAAATTTTAATATTGCAACTAAGACCTTTTACCTTTTATTATTCTAATTAAATCCCGTCTTTCCATAACCTATAGAAAGACTGTCTTTCCCAAGACTTTGCCAAAATATATTATAAACACATTCTTCATGTATGAAAAAGGTAAAAACATAAGTCGAATTAATATGATAATAATAATAAAAAGGATTTGAGATCAAACGGTATTAAATAATCCTCAGTCACAAAATACTCCTCAAATTAAATAATGTAATAATAAATGGAAAAATCTTGGAAAATACCGTGTTTCCATTATTCCGTAGGCTTATGGAAAGATAGAGTTTAATTATAATAATACAAAGTAAAATGTCTTAGTTGCAATATTAAAATTTTATTATGCAACGTGTAGTAGTTATAAAGTTTATAACCCGATTCATTCAACCCATAAATTTTATCTTCATTTCTTCTAATTTACATTTTAAACCATAATATTTCCATGACTTATGGAAAGACCGTATTTCAAGAGACAGACTCATAATAAATTCAATAAAAAAAAGGAAGAAAAGGTGAAGTGAAGGTATTACTTTATTAGGCATGAAGGCGCCTGAAGCCGAAGCCAAGTACTACACAATACACATGGTTTGGAATTGGAGGCAACAAGGCAGAGGCTTGACTTAGCCTTATATATTAGTCCCACATCGAAATGTGTAGGAGACTTAGCATTAGAATTGCCTATAAATACTATCCCTCCTCCAACGTTTCTTCAAGGCAAAGGCGCAAAGCATTTGATTGCTGATGGGCTGTAATTAACAAATAACTTGGCTTCATATTATTGGGCCGTAATTTGTTAATTTAAAGTTAAAATTTGACATGTTCATGAATATTTTGATTTGGCCCATAATTGTTGTGGGTAAAAATAGTGATTGAATTGAATTCAATTTGATAAAGATTTAAATTAAATCGGTTTATTCGATTAAAATCGGTTTTAAACCGAATCCGAATTTTAAATTCGGTTCGGATAATTTCGGTTATTTAAGTTATTTGGGTCGGATTCGGTTTTTAAGTTTTTAGAAAAAAAACCGAATAACCCGAACCGAATAGACCGAAAACCGAATAACCCGAACCGATGCCCACCCCTAATACATGCCCAAGTTGGAAAATCGCAATTGTATATTATTGAATTGCATTTTGGTGTTTCCAATTTCGTGGTTCGACAACTCCAACTTTCTTGGAGGGGCCTAAGTGCAAAAGGTAAAAATGTTACTCGTAACTCCAAATTGAAATCCGCTCAAACGTGATGCTGCCCTATACACCCAAATTGTATTTTCCAAGTTCGTATATAGTATTTATCAATAAACATGCACAATAATAAATTTGTAATCTTTTACGATTACCCTTTCTTACTTCTATGTAACCAACTTTAAGTTACTCTAAAACATGTACTAGCGCTTTCCTGCATTTCACCAAAAAATTCATCTATTTCATATTTCTATATTTATGCAATAATAACAAAAATCATGTATTTTGGAACAATAGATTATAGGGTAACACAATTTCGAGTCATAGTGTAATTTTTCATCAAACGGTCACCCCTTATTTGACTTTTTATACATAAACACTAATGAAATGTTTAACATAACTAATCAATGGTCAACGCTTATCTGACTTTCTATACATATACACTAATTAAAAGGTTTGGCCTTAACAAATAAATGGTCACCCCTTAATATTTATCCAAATTATACTTGAAAAAAAGTTTTTAACAACTTTGTTTAATAAAAATATTTGTTTCAATTTAAAAAATAACCTAGGACTATTACATGTTTCGAGTACGTAACATTATCATAAATACTTTATTTGATTGATATATAATTATTTTATCTTATAAAAACTAAACATCTACTTAACATGAATATTTGACTTAGTATAACATGATTAATTTTAAATATATAGTAAAATAAATTCATTGATTAAATAAATATATAAATATAGATTAACTTCATTGAATTAAAAAAATTAATAACACAATTAAGAATTTAAGAATATTAATAGAAATGCCTAATTTAGTTTCAGCCCACCAAGCAGCCCATGAATTATGTTATAGCCCAACTAACTAGAAAAATAATGGATCTTAGATATTTACTTCCCCTCTTCGTCCTCAATCAGAAGTCTTTCTTAACTCCTAATCAGACTCCTCCCTCTTCTTCCCCAACTCCTTCTCCATTTCCGACCTATCTTCCCGACGCCAACAACGCCACCAATCTTTCCAACGCCAGCGACGCCACTACACTTCCCGACGCCACCAGTCTTCTCGACGCCACCGTTCAGCCCGACGCCACCGTTCAGCCCGACGCCAGCGACGCCACCGGTCAGCTCGACGCCAGCGACGCCATCGATCGAGAACTAAGCTCTTGTTTGCCCCGGCAATTTCCGCCACCGCGGAGCCCAACGCCGTTCGCCGATTCCAGAGCATATTCATCGGTGCCACCGCGTTCCGCTCCTGACCTCCGTGACGCTGCGGCGAAGTCTTCCCAGCGCCGACCTCAGCTTCCCCTCCGCGGCTAGGGTTTGATTTATGCAAGGTTCTATAAATGCTTGTTGTAGATTGTTATGGTTGTACGACAGATTGGGCCATTTTGTTCCTTTTTTGTGGAATTTAATTAAAAATTGACCATTTTTGGTTCTGTTGGGCTTGCCGGAAAGTAGCCGGAACCTTTTCGTATATATGCCGCGAACTGCCGAAAGCAGATCCGATGTCGGTTCTCCATTGGGTAGGTAATTTTTTTGCTCAAACCGAACGACGTCGCAAGGATGTCTGTTTACTATGTCGATCAAAATTTTGGAAAATTTACCTACCGACTAATGTCGAACACATTTCTGCTATCGGTTATAGTATTTATTTCGGTTTTTCCAAAAAACTGAGGTAAGAAATGCACTTTTTTACTTTGTCTACATTTATCTCTTTTTTAAAAAATTAAAAATCGAGGTAAAAAATGATGTTTCTTGTAATGAAGTATCATCTTCATTCTCAGTAGTGGTGGGGTTTGCATCAGCTGCAGTCTTGTCCACCTGCCCTAAGTCACATTATGTTCTTCCCCCTCAACCGTCTTCTCGGGGATCATGGCCTCGAGAGAAAGATCTCGAAGTTCTTCTGCAGTATAAAACCACTTTGAAGGCGTTAGGATGTTGAGGAGGGAAAAGTCGATACCCCCATCCTTATTTGCTTCTTTCCATTTGTCGGACAACTGTGCACTAGCAGGCAGCTCGAGGAAAGACTTCAAAAACTTGACCTTCTCCGTAGGAAGAGAGGGGGAGGGCTTTGGCAAAAGCTCATCATTGATCTGCGTTTCATATCCAATGTCCTTCGCGATTTGGACAAGGCCAAAGAAGAGGCTATAGAGCTCCTGGGTCTTCATTAATTTGTCCTTGAAGGCCTCGAGCAAAGAAGCTTGAGCCTCAGGACCAGGAGTCCTCTCTAGCTCCGCTTTTTGGAGGATAAGCTGCTTCTTCTCTTCTTCGAGGATTGTATTACTCTTATTTGCTTACTCGAGCTCTCTTCTCAAATGGATTAGATCAGAGTCCTTTTGCTAGACCACCATAAGAAGCTTGCCCTAATCGACCTCCAGCACCTTTAAAAGGGAGCAGTGGGAGGAACGGGTAGACTCGATGGAGGAGCAAGTGATTCAAAGTGTTGAGGCACCTGACAGTAATAAAATAGTTATACACATTAAAAAGAGACAATAAAATAAGTGAGAGCTCGAGGATATAAACGAACCTGAGGATTCTCGGCTAAACCCCCCAAAAGCATCTTCTCTAAGACAAGAACACAAGATGCGTTCAAGGGGGTTTGAAGCAATTGAGAGGTTGTGATGCAGGGCAAATGGTGGCAAAAATTGAAGAAGCGATGGATCGTCGCAAAGGTCCGATACGGCTCTGAGCATAACTTTTGCGTCCGAACTCGGAATTCGGAGATTCTAGATGCGCTGGAACCGTCTCGACAAGCACTACAGGTCGTCTAAGGCCTCAAAATAGAAATTTACTGTTTTTGAGTGTTTTCTAATTTTTGTTTTATTTTGTAATTTATTAACTCCAAATTTTCTTATTTTTCCATTTTTCTTTCGAATTCAGTATTTAACGAACTCTTGTATTTTTGGAGATTTCATCTTTTCATAATGATATTTTCGAGAAATGTTTTCTCTCTGGTGGATTCCAGAACCAAACCCTAGGATTCATGCTTGCGAATCTTTTTCGATTATTCCGTCTGTGTCAATTGGTATCAGAGCAAGCTTTTCCCTGACCTTTTCCATTGATTCACGATGAATGATCAAACATTAACCCAGGCAGAAGGTGTAGTGATTACCGCGGCACTTGTTGCTTTGAGTAAGCAGATGGAGGAGTTGACGTTGAGGGTGGAGATACTGAGCAATGGTGAGTGATCGGCCAATAGGAATCCAAAGGGGAAGAATACCGTCGATGATTCATTAAGTTTAGAGGAGGAAGAAATTGCCATGGAAACTTGGATGAATCAGGGTAATAAACGGAATAATCCTGATTACCTGGTTAAGGCTGATATTCCCTTATTTTATGGATCCATGGGCGTAGAAGAGTTGTTGGATTGACAGATCAAAGTGGATCAATTTTTCGATGTCATGGAAATTCCGGAGGACAAGCAAGTGAAGATGGTTGCAGTAAAGTTGAAGAGTACAGCCGTTGTGTAGTGAGACAAGCTAGCTTACTCAAGGCGTAAGCAGAACAAAAATCCGATCAGATCATGGAGAAGGATGAAGCAGATGATGTTGGATCAATTTCTGACTGCGGGTTATGAGTAAATTTTGTACAAAATGTACATTGAGTGCTCCCAAGGAAGGAGATTCGTTCAGGAATACACAGCTGGATTCATGTGTTATTATGAACGCAATGAACTTGGAAAATCTAAGAATCAGAGGGTGGCTAGGTATATTGTGGCCTGAAACCTTCAATTCAGGAGAAGTTGGGGTTACAGACTGTGTGAACTCTGACAGGGGCTCAAACTTTAGCCATGAAAGCAGAGATGATGGAGAACTCCCCTCGTGGTGGATGTGGTGGTTTTTCAGGCTTTTGAAAATTTCAGCCCCAAAGCAGCTTTGAGGCGTCTGAAAGCAAGGAGAAGGTCGTGGTAACCAAGGAATCCAACCATAGTTCTGGTGGTGGTGGTTTAGATGGCGTGCAAGATAAGAGAGTGTCCCCAGCCAGGGAACCGATGCAGAGACAACCTAACTCGTATACTAAGCCACGTGGTGACAAGTATTTATGTTGTGGTGGTGTGGGGCACATGTCGAATGTTTGCCCATCAAGGACCGTGGCTCTTCTGGAAGAGGATGGCAAGGACGATGCACCGGATGAGTATGAAGGAGCTGAGTTTGCTGAAGAGGAGGCAACTGAGAAGGTCAACATTGTGTTGCAACAAATTATTTTGTCATCCAAGGAAGAAGGGAATCGTAAGAATCTTTTCAGAACCCAGTGTTCGATTAATAATAAGTTGTGCAATTTAATTGTGGATAATGGTAATTCTGAAAACCTTGTTTCTTGGTTACCACGACCTTCTGAGCCTCATGAAAAACCTTATGCTTACTGAGTTAATAAGGTTAATCATGTTAGAGTGACGTTAACTTGTAGTGTTCCTATTTCAATTGGGAATCATCACAGGGAGAACGTGAAATATGATGTGCTAGATATAGATGTGTGCCATGTGTTGTTGGGGCAGCCTTGGCTGTTTGATAATGATGTTACACACAAGGGGCATGATAACTTCATGTTATTTGCATGGGATGGCTCCTGTTCCGCATTTCGACAGTGTCACGAGAAGAAAACTGTCAAATTTTCTGGTTATGACACGAGGTGAAGAGGAATTTGATGAGGCTATTTTTGAAGCCAGCTGTTTTTATCCCGTGGTGATGAAGGGGTTGCTGAGTGCTATAAAAACGTAGACACCGATTCCAGTGGAAGTTCAGGCAATTTTGGAGGATTTCGAGTAGTTAAGTGGTGATGAGCTTTCGAGTAAGTTACCTCCTATGCGCGATATTCATCATCAGATTGATTTGATTCCCGACTCTAGTTTGTCAAACCTCCCACACTTTCATATGAGCCCAAAGGAGAATGAGATTCTGAGGGAACAGATTGAGGACTTACTGAAGAAAGGGTTCATTCGTGAGAGTATGAGTCTTTGTACAATTCCTGTTCTTCTTGCTCCGAGTAAAGGAAATCAGTGGCAAATGTGTGTTGATAGTAGGGCTATTAATAAGATTACCATCAAGTATCAATTTTCGATTCCTCAGTTGGAAGACATGCTTGATGAGTTGGCGGGTTCGAAGGTGTTTTCGAAGATAGATCAACAGAGTGGAAATCATCACATTCATATCAGGCCTGAAGATGAATGGAAGACGACTTTCAAGAGCAAGGACGAACTGTACAAGTGGTTGGCGATGCATTTTGGGTTGTCCAATGCCCCTAGTACCTTTATGGGGAATCAGGTTTTACGCCCTTTCATTGTTTCTTTTGTGGTTGCTTACTTTGATGGCATCCTGATTTACAGTAAGACCGGATAGGAGCATTTAGAGCATTTGAGGCAGGTGTTACACGTTTTGCTTGAAAATTCGTTGTACATTAACCTGAAAAAGTGTACGTTCAGCACCAACAAGTTATTTTTTCTAGGTTTTGTTGTAGGTGAATATGTTATTCAGGTTGGCGGGGAGAACGTGTGTGTTATCTGCGAGGGGCCATCACCAACGTCTCTGACAGAGGTACGTAGTTTCCATGGTCTGACTACGTTTTATAGACGTTTCGTCCGGAATTTCAGTGATGTGACTGCTCCCATAACTGAGTGCTTAAAGAAAGGAAAATTTCATTGGGGTCCCGAGCAGAAATAGAGTTTCACCTTCATCAAAGAGAAGCTATGTACTGCGCTCGTGCTAGCTTTGCCTAATTTTGATAAGGTTTTTGAAGTGGAATGTGATGCTAGTGGCGTAGGAATTGGGGTTGTACTATCCCAGGAGAGGAGGCCAGTGGCATTTTTCAGTTAGAAATTGACGGAGGCTCGGCAGAAGTGGAGTACTGATGATTATGAGTCTATGTTGTTTTTAGAGCTCTAAGACAGTGGGAACATTACTTGATTCAGAGAGAATTCATTATGTTCATTGATCATCAGGCTTTGAAATTTCTCCATAGCTAGAAGATAATTAATAAGATGCATGCTTGATGGGTCAGTTTTCTGCAAAAGTTTCTTTTCGTTATTCAGCATAAGTCAGGAAAGTCAAATAAGGTGGCAAATGCTTTGAGTAGGAGGGCTTCTTTGTTGATTACTTTGGTACAGGAGTTGGGTTTGAATGTCTGAAGGAGTTGTACGAAGAAAATGCTGAATTTTAAGGAGATTTGGGTAAAGTGCAACGAGGGTAATATTAATGGAGCAAATTTCCATGTTTGTAATGACTGTCTTTTGAAAGAAGATCAATTGTTCATCCCTAACTCATCGTTGAGTGAGAAACTGATTCGGGATTTGAATGGTGGCGGTCTTAGTGGCCATTTGGGAAGAGATAAGACCATTTCTAGTTTGGAGGAGAGGTATTATTGGCTGCATTTGAAGAAGGACGTGAGCACTATTGTCAAGAAGTGTTATGTTTGCCAGGTTTCTAAAGGTCAATCTCAAAATACTGGTATTTACATGCCATTACCTGTTTATGAAGATATTTGGCTAGACTTGTCTATGGATTTTGTGCTAGGGTTTCCACCCCAACGTGGTGTAGATTCTGTGTCCGTGGTGGTGGACAGGTTTTCCAAGATGTCGCACTTTATTGCATGCAGGAAGACTGATGATGCGTCCAATATTGTGAGGTTGTTCTTTCGGGAAGTTGTTAGTCTTCCTAGAGTTCCCACGTCCATTACTTCAGACAGGAATACATAATTTCTAAGTTATTTTTGGATTACTTTATGGCAGATGTTTGGGACTGCTTTGAATAAGAGCTCTACGACCCATTCTCACACTGACGGACAAACTTGGGTGATGAATAGGACATTGGGAACTATGATTCGTAGTGTTTGTGGTGAGAAGCCGAAGTAGTGGGATTTGGCTTTGCCTTAGGTCGAATTTTCTTATAATAGTGTTGTGCATTTAGCTACGGGAAATATCCATTTTCTCTTGTTTATACTACTATTTCAAAGCATGTGGTGGATTTGGTCGAATTGACAAAGGTTCCAGGAGTTAGCAAGTTGACAGAAAATATGGCTAAAGAGATCGTGGAGACCAAAGCGATAAATTCCATTACAAAGTCACCTTCAAAGGTTTTCGAGGTGTCAGAACTTTGAAAATTAATCTTGAGGGGGGAACCTCGAACGAGCTTCTTAGACATTGTTGTGAGGGGGTCATTCCTCTCGATAGCCCTTTTCCGCTTCCCACTCTCCTTAGAGTTACCTTTTGAGGTGGCACGCTGCAATCTCTTATGCTCTAGCTTCTGATAGAAAAATTCATTGTAGATTTTATTTGACCACATAAATCCGCCAACTGAAGTCTTGTTGCAAAAAAAAAATTGTAGCTAATAGACTTGGCCACAAAGCGGTTTTTGTCATCCTTGAGATCCTCAGGGAAACTAAACTCCTTTGAAGACTCGACCTCTACATCAGGATTCCATGAGGGGACTCGATACCTCCGACTACAATAAATGTGAACTCTTTGTCGTGCCACCAATATGAGTTGGAAGGAGTGATAAAGGCTTTCTTTTTAACCCATCTAACTGCAAGAGTGATAATGGCTTCTTTCTTGATCAAAAGGTGATACCCTCGCCCTCAAGGTCCCGTCCGTCCGACACCATAGGCATTGACGAGGAGGTAAATCACAGTGTTCCAAGGGCAAGCACCTGATCCACGATTTTACTTGGTGTCACTATATGTTACGTTGTACAATGAGCAAAGCAACCTATATTTTGGCTTGATTCCGAGTTCATTGTACCTCGTCATAAACATCACAATGATCACCATCACATTAGAATGAACATGTGCTAGATTAGCCTAGAACTATTTAAGCATCTTTGAGAGTAGGGATGGAAAAAAGAAATAGAGCCCTGACCAAATCTACTTAGGATAAATATTTGATCTCCCTGACGGCAAGCTTGTGGGAGACTCTCCTCCTTCTAAAGGAAGCAAGTGAATGTCGGGGGGAATGAGTTGGCAAGAGGGAATGGTAGCTAAAAGCATCGAGATTATATTCGGCTTCTCAGGTACCTCTTTGTGGTCTCGAACCCTCGAAGATACAATCTCCTCATTAACGAGCTCATCCTCATTGACATGGGACATCCTCCTTTTCTAAAAGAGGCTCGTCTTTTTCACTGATGGAAGTTTCGTCTTCCTTATCCAAGAGGGTAAATTTTCCCTGGAGGTGTCACTTTTGGAACCCAGTTTTCCTCCTCGTAGAACCCTCATAGAGGCCTCACATTCATCTCCAAGAGGTTCGAGTTCAGGACCCCCTCTAATGGGTGAAATCCTCAAGTGGCCCTTTCCCTTACCAGCCGCCCAAACAAGGGGAATTTTTCCATGAGGCATATCAGTACCTATCAACCCGTCCCGATTATGGGCTATGTGACCAATTTCATCGAATTTTGCACCGAGAACCTCATCAGAATTCCCTACTTCTTCAAAATTGGGGTTTAATCCCTTGATTTATGCTAGTTCGACCGTATCTGGCGATGGAATCCTTCTTTCTTCTTGCTGAAGCTCTTTGATTGGCCCCATCTATCCAAGGATTTCACCAGAAGTAGGAGATGTAGTAGCCACTGGTAAAAATGTGAGAAAATAAGAATGAAAAGGAAGAAGAAGAAACTTACTCGCTGGGAGAAAGAAGAGAAGCTGCGAAAGTGATTGAGATAAAGGATTTGCAGATGCTGAGAATTTCCACCTCAAATAACATGCAAGTAAAATGAGGAATTTAAAGTGGAACAAAATTCCAGTCATGACGGCTGAAAAGATAGCTACGTAATGATTATCTGGAAACATAAAAGGTGGAAAAGCGTGAGAACCTTTTGATATTTTCCACAAAAGAAACTATCATCCACGAGGCCGATACCGCCTTCTTTCACAACTGACTAAGGCCATGGGCAGTGGTAGAGATCACTACCGGTCTCTTACCAATTAAATATATTATTTTTCTCCCTCTTTTTTTCACCTCAGCTTAAAAGACCACTTAAGAGACCACCCATTTTTTTTCTCCACAATGGTTAAGAGACCACTGTGCACTATTCATGGAACCCACTTGATTTTCTCTATCCTACTCATTAATTTGACCACCAAAAATAAGTTTAAATATTTAAATTTAAATTCGTTTTTAAATTTAAATTCATTTCTAAATTTAAATTCATTTTTAAATTTAAATTTATAGTCGTTCTTAAATTTAAATTCGTTTTAATTTTAAACTTAAATTCGATTTTAAATTAAAATGCGTTTTTAAAATTAAACTTAAAGTCGTTCTTAAATTTAAATTCGTTTTTAATTTTAAACTTAAATTCGTTTTTAAACTTAAATTCGTTTTTAAATATAAATTTAATATAATATTTAAATATTTAAATTTAAATTCGTTTTTTAAATCTTCACCAATAAAATAATTATGGAAAACATAAAAAATGCGCGAAACCAATTGTAACAACTATGAAAATAACTTCCGATACTAAATAAAATATTGATCATCTCCATCCTAATATTACAATTTAGAAATCAAAATATTGGTCTAATCCAACCAATTATTAAAAATAGGTAACACATAAATATTGATCTAGCCTGACCAAAAAAACACGGATAAAAAATCAATTATGAAAACTATAAAAATAACTTTAAATACTGAATACAATGTCGATCATCTCCATCCCAATATAAAAATCAAAATATTGGCCTAATCCGACCAATTATTAATAATAGGAAAGAAATAAATATTGATCTAGTCTGACCGAAAAATAAATATTATAATTAATTTCCACCGTAGACTACCCCAATTAATTTATCTCGTAGTTCTTCCTCTGCTGCGGACAACTCTCCCTTTCGAATCAAACTATCAAGGAGTTTAGTGTTAGCTATCAGGTGCTCCCGATCTGATTGTTTTTCAACGAACTCCCGCTGTGCTATGTTGTACTCCATTCTAGCTCTTTCACTCTCCGCAAGTATTTCAGCCTTTTTCGTAGCTGCTTCAATTGCGGCCGCACACTGCATTCTAGCGGATTCTTTTTCATCATTTGTTGCTGTTGCCCTGGCCTTTCCTTTCCCCCTTGCCTTGCATTTAGCGGCTTTAACACCAATAGGCCTGGATGGATATTGCATAGCTTCAGGATCGTCGCCACCACGGGGTGTCGATGGCACCCCCCGTAGTGAATATTCTTCTCCATCGGTATCCTTTGGGCCATATTGTGCTATGAATTTGGGGTTCCTCCTGCAATCGTCATAGCAATGGAAGAATAAAAATTGTTGTCCGTCGTTTTCATCTGCAAACAAGTTCAGGGTCCATGACTTCATGTCTCCTTGGCTTGACCCACTCCCGGCCCGACTAAAGTGACGTGCGGCTTTGCTTTCACACCCCACATATTTGCCAATATCGTGAGCCATTTTTGACCACCGACACTTGCACGACTTCATTGACCGGTTGGAATTTGCATAAAGGTTCACATCGTGCATAATTTTAGTCCAAAACACGCCCGCATTTTGACCCGTACCCAACACGCAGTCGGTGGAATGCTCGAACCATGCGCCACATAGGATTTTATCATCCTCTACACTCCATTTGTCCCGGCTACTTCTCGTCTTCGTAACCTTACTCCCAGACACTATTGCAACTTCATCATTTCCTTCACCTACATCATTTCCTAGAAGAATAAATCATTTTTTCAAAGCAAAACAAATCTCAAATATATATTATTTTTCAAATTATGTTCATGACATGTTAAAATAAACGAACATATTAGATGACGTACTAGATTGCATATTAAAATGCATATACTATATGCATATAGATTTATAAATTACAATCTTCATAATTGAAATAAAACACATTAAAATAGGGCTTACCGTCCGTAACATCGTGACCTCCATATTGTCGCCCATCTTCACCCCCAAAATTTTGGCCCGGGGAACCGCGACCTACTCAGGGTGAAAATGCACCCGATTCGTTTACAGCATCAAGATGTGGAGCTTGAAAGCCTTGGCCATATAAATTATGGTACGAATTTTGCGATTGGGTGTTCGCATTTCGGGAGTGGTTCAGGTAAGGAGGGTTCATGTATGCGTTTCGGGAAGAGTGGCATTGATTTTGAAAATTCATGTATGAATGTTGAGAATTGAAATAAAAGTGGGGAGGCATGTTCGGAGAATTTTCACTAAATTCCGAATATGGAAATGGACGATAATTCGGAATTTGCGAAAAATTCTCCGTATCGGAAGAATTTGGGATTACCCGATCTTTGCCTTTCGACGTTCTTCGTGGATCCATCACGAAAAATGAATAACAATATAGAAGATGAATTTGTGGGATAAGAGAATTTGATTTGGAAGTGGTGTGGTGAAATGAGTTGAAATGGTCCATATTTATAGGCAAAAAAAGTGGGAGAATGAAATTTAAAAATTGTAACAGAAATTAAAAAAAAAATTCATGCAAAAATTCGTCTGGGACACGTGTTGCCACCAGAATGGGACACGTGTCCCATTAAAAAATATACCCGTTATACAGCCGTTGGGGGGGACACGTGTCGCCTCCGTATTGGACCACGTGTCCCCCAGAATTCCCAGCAGATATCCATTCAAAAAATTACCGTTGTTGACACGTGGCCCAACCCGTGGGTGCCACGTGTCAGCAACAGAAATTTTTTTAAAAAAAACCAGAGGCTGAGTGGGACACGTGGCCCACTCAGGTGGCGACACGTGTCCCACCCGTTGAAAAATAAAAAATTGCGGCTTGGACATGTGCGTTGTCAGAGGCAAGAGGCAAGAGGCCGGGCTCTTAGTAAGAGCTCGGTCCGCGGTCTTAAGCGGTCTTTTAATTTTAAGAGACCACCACTGCCCATGCCCTAAGAGCCCGGCCTCTTTCCTCTTGCCTCTGACAACGCACATGTCCAAGCCACAATTTTTGATTTTTCAACGGGTGGGACACGTGTCGCCACCTGAGTGGGCCACGTGTCCCACTCAACCTCTGGTTTTTTTAAAAAAAATTTCTGTTGCTGACACGTGGCACCCACGGGTTGGGCCACGTGTCAACAACGGTAATTTTTTGAATGGATATCAGCTGGGAATTCTGGGGGACACGTGGTCCAATACGGAGGCGACACGTGTCCCCCCCAACGGCTGTATAACGGGTATATTTTTTAATGGGACACGTGTCCCATTCTGGTGGCGACACGTGTCCCAGACGAATTTTTGCATGAATTTTTTTTTTTAATTTCTGTTACAATTTTTAAATTTCATTCTCCCACTTTTTTTGCCTATAAATATGGACCATTTCAACTCATTTCACCACACCACTTCCAAATCAAATTCTCTTATCCCACAAATTCATCTTCTATATTGTTATTCATTTTTCGTGATGGATCCACGAAGAACGTCGAAAGGCAAAGATCGGGTAATCCCAAATTCTTCCGATACGGAGAATTTTTCGCAAATTCCGAATTATCGTCCATTTCCATATTCGGAATTTAGTGAAAATTCTCCGAACATGCCTCCCCACTTTTATTTCAATTCTCAACATTCATACATGAATTTTCAAAATCAATGCCACTCTTCCCGAAACGCATACATGAACCCTCCTTACCTGAACCACTCCCGAAATGCAAACACCCAATCGCAAAATTCGTACCATAATTTATATGGCCAAGGCTTTCAAGCTCCACATCTTGATGATGTAAACGAATCGGGTGCATTTTCACCCCGAGTAGGTCGCGGTTCCCCGGGCCAAAATTTTGGGGGTGAAGATGGGCGACAATATGGAGGTCACGATGTTACGGACGGTAAGCCCTATTTTAATGTGTTTTATTTCAATTATGAAGATTGTAATTTATAAATCTATATGCATATAGTATATGCATTTTAATATGCAATCTAGTACATCATCTAATATGTTCGTTTATTTTAACATGTCATGAACATAATTTGAAAAATAATATATATTTGAGATTTGTTTTGCTTTGAAAAAATGATTTATTCTTCTAGGAAATGATGTAGGTGAAGGAAATGATGAAGTTGCAATAGTGTCTGGGAGTAAGGTTACGAAGACGAGAAGTAGCCGGGACAAATGGAGTGTAGAGGATGATAAAATCCTATGTGGCGCATGGTTCGAGCATTCCACCGACTGCGTGTTGGGTACGGGTCAAAATGCGGGCGTGTTTTGGACTAAAATTATGCACGATGTGAACCTTTATGCAAATTCCAACCGGTCAATGAAGTCGTGCAAGTGTCGGTGGTCAAAAATGGCTCACGATATTGGCAAATATGTGGGGTGTGAAAGCAAAGCTGCACGTCACTTTAGTCGGGCCGGGAGTGGGTCAAGCCAAGGAGACATGAAGTCATGGACCCTGAACTTGTTTGCAGATGAAAACGACGGACAACAATTTTTATTCTTCCATTGCTATGACGATTGCAGGAGGAACCCCAAATTCATAGCACAATATGGCCCAAAGGATACCGATGGAGAAGAATATTCACTACGGGGGGTGCCATCGACACCCCGTGGTGGCGACGATCCTGAAGCTATGCAATATCCATCCAGGCCTATTGGTGTTAAAGCCGCTAAATGCAAGGCAAGGGGGAAAGGAAAGGCCAGGGCAACAGCAACAAATGATGAAAAAGAATCCGCTAGAATGCAGTGTGCGGCCGCAATTGAAGCAGCTACGAAAAAGGCTGAAATACTTGCGGAGAGTGAAAGAGCTAGAATGGAGTACAACATAGCACAGCGGGAGTTCGTTGAAAAACAATCAGATCGGGAGCACCTGATAGCTAACACTAAACTCCTTGATAGTTTGATTCGAAAGGGAGAGTTGTCCGCAGCAGAGGAAGAACTACGAGATAAATTAATTGGGGTAGTCTACGGTGGAAATTAATTGTAATATTTATTTTTCGGTCAGACTAGATCAATATTTATTTCTTTCCTATTATTAATAATTGGTCGGATTAGGCCAATATTTTGATTTTTATATTGGGATGGAGATGATCGACATTGTATTCAGTATTTAAAGTTATTTTTATAGTTTTCATAATTGATTTTTTTATCCGTGTTTTTTTGGTCAGGCTAGATCAATATTTATGTGTTACCTATTTTTAATAATTGGTTGGATTAGACCAATATTTTGATTTCTAAATTGTAATATTAGGATGGAGATGATCAATATTTTATTTAGTATCGGAAGTTATTTTCATAGCTGTTACAATTGGTTTCGCGCACTTTTTATGTTTTCCATAATTATTTTATTGGTGAAGATTTAAAAAACGAATTTAAATTTAAATATTTAAATATTATATTAAATTTATATTTAAAAACGAATTTAAGTTTAAAAACGAATTTAAGTTTAAAATTAAAAACGAATTTAAATTTAAGAACGACTTTAAGTTTAATTTTAAAAACGCATTTTAATTTAAAATCGAATTTAAGTTTAAAATTAAAACGAATTTAAATTTAAGAACGACTATAAATTTAATTTAAAAATGAATTTAAATTTAGAAATGAATTTAAATTTAAAAACGAATTTAAATTTAAATATTTAAACTTATTTTTGGTGGTCAAATTAATGAGTAGGATAGAGAAAATCAAGTGGGTTCCATGAATAGTACACAGTGGTCTCTTAACCATTGTGGAGAAAAAAAGGGGTGGTCTCTTAAGTGGTCTCTTAAGCTGAGGTGGAAGAGAGAGAGGGAGAAAAATAATATATTTAATTGGTAAGAGACCGGTAGTGGTCTCTACCACTGCCCATGGCCTTAGTAAGAGCTCGGTCCGCGGTTTTCGGTCTCTTAAGCGGTCTTTTAATTTTAAGAGACCACCACTGCCCATGCCCTAAGAGCACATGCAATGGTAGAAACTGCTACCGGTTTCTTACCAATTAAATATATTATTTTTCTAATTCTCTCTCTTCCACCTCACTTTAAAAAATCACTTAAGAAACCACACATTTTCTCCTCCACAATGGTAAGAAACCACTTTTTACTATTTATGTACCCCACTTGATTTTCTCTATCCTACTCATTAATTTTATGTTTTACATTTAATTTAAATAAATTTGTCTACCCAAAATGAGTTGAATGTAAAATTTAATAATACATTATAATTTTTAAAATTTCATTTCATTTTTTTCAATAATTATTCCAGATTTTTTCAATATTTTTTCTTCAATAATTTTCTCAAAATATTATTCCAAATCATTCCAAATTTTAATACAAAATCATTAAATATTTTTAATTTAAAAACATTTTAAAATTTAATTTTAAAAATAAAAAAATTCAATTTTTTAAAAAAAAATTAAAAACAAAGATAGGGACACGTGGCCCAACCAGAGGCTGCCACGTGTCCCTCTAATTACCAAAAAACAATATTCAGCATTTGAGTGGGACACGTGGCCCAATGTATGGGCGACACGTGTCCCACTAACCCAAAAAAATTTTGGCCGCAGAAGGCCATGTGCACGCCCTGACAAAGCTGGGCACATCCGGTTTTTTAACCGGTTCCCTAGTTGGAAACTATGGGCCGGTTTCTTAACAAGAAACCGGCCTAAAAACCACTACTGTGGATGTTTTCGGTTTTTAGAGCGGTTTTTAAATTTTTAAGAAACCCATTGCACTTGCCCTAACACACGCGCCCTTTTAAATTCTAAAAAATTTCATATGAGAAAACCAAACGTCACCTCGAGGTCCGAAGACTAAAACCCCGTAACCAAGTGATCATGAGGTATCATATCAAGACACAATTGTTCGATCATCTCGAATCTTCCCTGGCCTCAAAGAGATCTTTAGGGGTCGTTTGGTTCATGTGGGAATTTAATTCTGCGGTAATTTGTATTTTATGGGAAGTTGTTTCCGTGATCAAATTTCTAGGATATACACAAATCGTGTTTGGTTGCACATGCGGATTCTATATTTCCTATGAATTAATTTTCTGCATGTTGTTTGGTTGACTTCATTTGGGTATGCGTGAAGACGATGAAGTAGAAAGAAATGAAAAATTGCCGCGTGAAGGAGGGAAACCATAACGTTTTACGCGCCATAGTTAGGATAAAAGTGTAATATCACACAAAAGCATCGCAGAATTGCATTCGACCGAGGAGGTACTCGGTAACATATTTCCCACGTTAAGTGGGAAATTTAATTTCCTCCGAATTACAACTTCCCATGTATTTACTACTTTCCGTCAACCAAACAGTTCTACCAATCCTAAAATGCGCAGAATTTATAATCACCGTGTATGGTACGCATACCAAACGACCTCTTAGTTTTCTCGGAGTTTTTGATGATAGTCGAAACAGATGAGACCAAACAAAAGAGGCATTGGGCATATTTTAGCCCAGCATGGGAAAACAAAAACGTTATTAAGAATTGACTGCATTAACGGGCATTAATGGAATTGGAAAGATGTTGAGTTATACACAAATACTACTAGTGTTGTTAAGGTACAAGTTCAAGGTATGTATACATTAGTATTCATTATTCTCTATACAGTATTCATACTGGTGGCTAACTTAAGTATCAGAGAGTTTTTCCTTGAGACTTTCTGGGACTTGTCAGTACTACAAACTAAGGCTAACGTAACACTTTTCTTGTAACAATTATTAAAAATGTTACAATGGCTTATAAAGTGTTACTTAAACTTTTGAAAAGTTACATAAATATTAAAAATGGTTACGTAAATTATAAAAAGTGTTACATTAGATCTAATGTAACATCACCTAATGTAATACTTGTAAAAGTGCTCCAATAGGTTCAAAGTGTTACAATAGCACCTAAAGTAATACTTTTACAAGTATTACCTTAGGTGATGTTACATTAGACCAAACGTAACACTTTTAAAATTTTAGGTAATACTTTTTAATAATTTTTGTAACATTTTTAAAATTTCAAGTAACATTTTATAAGCTATTGTAAAATTTATGATAACTATGGCAAAGAAAATGTTACGATGGCTCTAATTTGTAGTAGTGTGTTTCTTGCCGATCACGACCAAAAATTTGAGGTGCAGTTTGATCAAATACCAGACGCATCATCGTGTCATCTAATTTGTTGTATTTAAGAAATCTATTACTATACTAAAAGCGTACTATTTTTTTTCAAGCATAGGTTTAGGTACAGTGGCCGGACTTGCGCCTTCAAATTGGGTATCCTCCCTACTTCCTCTCAGCGTTCCTTCAATCCTGTACCCAGTTGCCAATATCTCCTAGACGGTAGCCGAGTAGTCGGTCAAAATTGGCTTGAAGACGTGGGCCTTCTCCCTGCTTACTCCAGTCTCACCTTGAAAAACACCCACCTTCTGCGCCGGTAGACTGTAGGTGGTCAATTTTATGGTCATCCTTTACGCATCCACCTTTCTTTCTCTATTAACTTTGTTAAAGCATACTAGAGGTTTGGATTTCAAG
Source organism: Rubia yunnanensis (assembly GCA_037428765.1). Taxonomy (NCBI): domain Eukaryota; kingdom Viridiplantae; phylum Streptophyta; class Magnoliopsida; order Gentianales; family Rubiaceae; genus Rubia; species Rubia yunnanensis. The sequence goes on along the minus strand of CM075066.1, from coordinate 69,159,084 downwards.
CTCTTTCCTTTTGTTTGGTTTTACTTGTTTCAGATTTCATATGTTGAATGTATGCCTCGGATTTGGTTTTTATGAGAAGGGTTTTACAAGAAATCATATGTTCCATCTGGGTAATTCATAAATTTACAATTCTGATGCTGAATTGCCATGAAGTTTGATGCAATTCTAGAAAAATGTTTGGTTTTTGATATTAGTGATGCTGGAATAGTACCATCTTTTATTATTAGTGTTGAATTTACTTTTTTTAAAATAGTTACATTCTACAATTTTGCCTTTTTCTCCTTTTGTGATTCCTGTATAAGTGAGATTTGTTTATCCTATGCAGTTTGCCTGTTGTTTGTAATTATTGTCTATTTGATTTGATCTCTTTTTTATTGGTTTACTGTTCATTGCAATTTTTCTATTGGATTTGGTCATATTAAGGTTTGATATTATGTATAGATTATCATACAGATTATGATTGTGTTTTCATCTGTCCGCGCTTTCAGAATTGGGGACTATATCTGGATTAGGCTTTGTTGAATTTTGAGAGACAATGGATTGCGGATGATGCAATTTACTTTGATCATATGGATAGATAGTTTTTTTTGTTTCTCTGAGTGGTTATTGCTCTGTGTATCGAACCGAGTTCGTACAGTATTTTTAGTTGAGATGGATGTCGGGAGGAGGGACGCAGAGTAGCTTGAGGAATCTAGGTACTCTCAAACACACCACCACTGTCAGTTTGGCTAAAATAAATAGTGACTATAAGGTATGAACCGTTATTCGATGTTTTACCCCAACATTTTGTTGTGTTCGAAAACGTGTTTAATTTCGATAGGAACTGGACATTGCCCATTGTCAGGGCCATGAATCACGTGGAGCGCCCTGCAAAGGAAAAACACATGAGAGGTTGGTATTTCTGCAATGTTGCTTTGGATCTGTTGAGAGTCTACTAGATTGCATCGCTTGTCATTTTTGGTAGGCTCTATAATAACACCTAACACACAAATTTCTCTCTTTGTAATTTCAGCTATCTTTTCTTCGATATCGGCTACCGGCCCAAGAGCTGATGCTGCCTACTGCATTCATGCTCCCGCTACACAGTTAGCAAAGATGCATAACTGGGCGGTCTGTGTTCAACAGCTTTTTTTATGGTCATGATAAGTATGCCTTTTTTATGTACCTTGTGCTGCTTTATCATTGCTATGGGTGCATAGGTTTCCTTGAAGACTTTGATTGTTATTCATCGTGCTTTGAGGGAGGTCGACCCTGCATTCTAGGAAGAACTTATCAATTATTGAAGAATCACAAGCCACGTGCTCAAAATGTCTCACTTTAAGGATGATTCCAGCCTAAATGGTATGATAATCTGCTTCTTTCTCTACAACTTTTAAAGTTTGCAGAGGAAATAATTTTTGGCTGAAACATTTACAACCTTACTGCTCATCCTGGGATTTTTCTACAACAGTGTAGTGTGAAAGTAGGACTAAAATGCTCTGCTTATCAATGTTGCAGGTAGATTAAGTCAAATATGAACATAAATAATGCAGTGGGTGATTTAGGGTGTGTGCATTAGTCATTTCCCTCTTTTAAAAATAGGTAGAGATCCTCATCAACGTCTATCCTAAATTTTTAGACTACAATTTTTTCCTTCATGTCATCTCTCGTAGTACATTTTTATATGTTATGAGGTGCTATTCGTTTAGTCAATTAACTTATAAAACTGTCTGTGTTATCTAAGTGCATCCCTGCACATGATTCCCTCTTATTGTCTTTATTCTTACGTTACTTTTGGTACGCTTGGTCATGTTGAAAAAGAGAGGTATTTTTTGGTGATGTTATAGTAATTGCTTATCTTTGAAGTTAAGTTCAATATTTTCTAAGCTTTCATATATGCATTTATGTATCTGATTATCCTTTTTCAGTCGAAGTTGGCATTTTGGATCAATGAGATGTACTTTTGGGGGGCTTACATATAGATTTAGCTTGGTAGTTTTGGATGTTACACATACAATATGATATGGCCCTATATATTGTCATTTCAGAAAGGTAATGCAGAAAAAATCTATCGGACTTTTTCTTGAGGCTCGAAAGAAATCGTTTCTTTGTAGTGTTGACTCAATGGTCCAAACAAACATGCTATATCTTGTAAGATTATTAATGTTAATTTTGAAGAGCTAATTCAGTTGCTGAAATTTGCAGGTTTCATTTTCACATTGTAAGGCAGAGCGAATGGATATTTTCAATAAGGTGGGAAGTGATAGAGAAAGGGATTGCAAACTACTTTTAATATGCTTCTATAACACCTTCAAAATTCAGCTTTCTCAACGATGACAACTAATTTGAAGCAAATGTTGTGCTTGTTCCCTCTCTGATTGTAGGTAGCAATTGGTCCCCTCTACGTGTTCGATCTCATTTATGGGATCAACTAACACAAACTGAGAAATTAACCTAAAGGAATTGAAGGTGCTTTAGTTAAGGCTCTTTAGACCCGAACATGAGTTGTTTACTCCACATTTGCAAATGTATGGTTTCTGGACTGGTAAAAAAGTTGTCTTGGACTATTTTGCTTCATCGTGCAACACTTTTGATCCCCTCTGTCTTACAACCTAGGATTATACTCACGTTCTTAGTGAACATTTATATTTTTGGTCCTTTTATCGGCTGTTATAGTACTCTTTTCTCCATATATCAGGATTTGGATATAACATTCATAACAATGAAATTCATATTCTATATCAGGAGATTTTGCATAACAAATGAAATTCTTCATAGAGGTTGCACTGGTAGTTTGTACCTTTGTTGGTATTCTTTTTTGAAGGAAGGTTACTCATTGTGTCACTTAATGGAACATTTGAAGCCTTTTTTTGCATTTTGTCTTACCTATCTATGTGTTTCGGTTGTGTTCGTGTTGAGTGTCTTGAGGTTTAGTTGTTTTTAGAAGCGTTACAAATTTGTTTACTTGGCTCTTTTCTCTGTTCCTCATAAGGGAGTCCGGAAATACGGGAGGAGGTTTTGAGAAGCTGGGCTGCTTGACAAGGCTTCAATAGAGAGGTGTGATGAAGCGGTGTTGCTCGAGAGAGTTTTGAGGCTCAAAATGAGGTTAGATGGATGTGAATTTGGCTAAAATTTTGGAAATTGGTTTTGTTTTGTTTGTATGTATATAATGTTGAAATTTGGTTGCATTTTTCTCTTGAATAGCTACTTGACTGCAAGCATGCTATGGGATTGCTTTTGATTAAGAAGAACGAAGAGATTGCGAAGTTGGAAGAGCTTAGGGAATCTTCCGCGTGAAGTGAGAAGCGATGAGGAGCGAGCAAGCTTCACATTTTATTATGCTTACTGAAGTTGACAACTCGTGAGGAAAATCTGCACAAGGTGTTGGATTTGGAGAGGCAGTTAGTGGCTGATGTAAGCACTTCTTTTTGTTGCCATTTCTCAATGTACATCCTGGCGAAAATCTTTCTTAGTTTTTTAAGTTATGATATGCTTTGATATGTTGTTTCACAAATGCATCCTTCTGTTTGTACTTAGCATGTGCTTCTTTTCCGGGTGTATGAAGTGCATCTTTTGTACGAGAGGCTTTTCATGGCTATAAACTCCTCCTTTTCAAAGCTTTGGACTCCCAACCATGTTTATCGATAATTCGTTAAAGCATTTTTTTACCTGAACACGGTGACAAATTATGATCCATATATCCAACCCCATATGTCATCATATGTTTTAAAAGTAATTACTTACTGTTCTTTGCCACCAAAATGTTGCTTTGTTTGATGTGATGCAAGGTTACTTACTATTACAGGTCACAAGTTCTCTCAATTCGTGATATTGTTGTATACTAAAGACTTAGATATCTGTATAGACTTGGATCAGAAATCTCACTTTTGTCAAAGATCACTTGACTTAATGCATCACTTGATGAATGTGAGTCTATCATCTAAACATAAAGGCTTACTCTACTCTGGAAAGCACTTCTCTTCATTTTTCTAATCGTGACCATTATTATCATCCATCACCGACATGGCAAGCTTCCTTAGTTAGAGAAGTAGCGATCATGATCATTATGGACTACATTGGGTGGAAAGTCTGAATATTCTATGGAAAAGAAAGTCCGAGAATTCAGGGAAGATCTACATTTATTTGTCACCTCATTCAGGGGGTAAGAAGCATGATTTTGTTTTCAGATTTTCTCTTGAAAATATGCCTTCAAAATTTATTGAATTTATGTTGAATGGAGAACTTGGATCTTATGAAACATAGATGAATACCCTACTCAGCTTATTTCAAGGGAAGAATGTGTGCTCTTTGGCTGACCGAATTGTTATTCACCGCCGATAAGTATGTTATACGTTTGCGTAATTTCATATGCATTTTCTCTTCATGACACATGTAAAAGAGATATTCAACTTCTCCAAGGATAATTTAACTACAGAAGATGTGCTAATATTCGACTGCCATTCTTAAGTTTATGTCTGGGTCATTTGTTGGCTCCAACCATAAGCTCTTAGCATTGGCCCGGATATTGTTGGTCCTAAGTTAAAAGCTTATTTGATCAAAGTTTGATATTTTTTACCAAAACAAATTCTGTACGTAATAGAGTGGGACGGAAGGAATAAGTTAAAACCTGGATACTGTTCTAGAAATTTGTATGGAGTAGTAGGAAAAAGGAACAACGCAGATATGGGCTAACCTGCACAAAGTGCAATGGATGATGTCTGGTCATACGTTAAAGTGTATTATTGTTACTATTGTTGACCATATTTATTCTGAGTTGGGAGAGAAGAAAACATATAATTATAGCAATTCAAAAAGCAATAAAATATGGAGCCGTCTCTAAAAATATGTCTTCATGAAAAAATCAAGGTTTAAAGTGTAAATTAGAAGAAATGAAGATAAAAATTTTAAAGAGTCTGTCTCCTGTGAGACCGTCTCATGGTGAGACCAGGGACTAGAGGGAAAATAGGAAGATGGCAAATCAAATCTGGGGACAGAATATGGAATACTTTGGACTCAGGGTATTAAACAAAAATACGAAAAATGCGAGGGACTAAATTGCAAATGCCACAAAATAATCACAAAATGCATCTTTCTTCTTCTTGCTTCCTCCGCTGTCGGCTTCTGGCCTCTTTCCATCACCATCTCACTTCATTCCTTTCTCCGCTCTGCTCCCTCCTTTCATCGATGGTTAATCACAAACTCATTCCTCCGCTCCCTCCTTTCACCGGCGCTGAAACCTAACCCCCAAATCCGCTCTGGCTCAACTCGATCTGGCGGATCTCCACCATTGCCCATCCGTCGAATCTGATGCAGCATCGATCGTCTGCTTATCATCGCACTACCGTGCCGTTTGTCCACCGGAATATCACTTCTGGTGCTTGCGTGATCATCCTTTGGCATCCTCAGAGGGCTAGTCGTACGCGGGTGGTACGGTATCAAACGGTGAGGCAATCCGTGATGGCTCAAATGCTGTCATGGCTGGGGAGTTCAGCAGTGTGAATCGAAGGGATTAGGGAACTTGAAGACAGGGCACCAGCGCAGAGTACCTGAATTGGTGCAAATAAACTGAGGGCTTTGCTTTGATTCTGACTGATTATTTGCATTCTTGCTTGGTCATATGCATTTAGAGGAAATTGCAGAATTTCTAAAATCTGCAATATCAATGCTATATTTGAGTATAATTCAGGTGAATTGGACATACTCCATATATTTGAGCATAGTTAAGTTGTTTCCGATTCGCGGGGAATTTTGCGCATACTCCGTATATTTGAGTATCGGATGATGAAGTTGATGAAGAACATGGTGATGCAGACGGGAGATTCGAGATTGAGATGGACGACAAAATTGGGAATATGGGCAGTGGTGGAGGAATAATGCATCATGTGCACACCAATAATGGTGAAAAGGGTGATGGGGCTAGACAAAAAGAATCTGGCTTGGTCTTCATGGTTCAAAAAATGGCTCAACTTGCTAGAGCTAGAGGATGATGCACTATCTCCAATCCCTATACCTCACTCTCTTCTCCCACCAAGACTGTCATCGCTCATTTCCAACCCGCCATCTTTCAACGTCTATAAGTATTTCTGGAGGGAGAAGAATCCAGCGGTGTCGCCCGGAATCATCAAGCCCATTGATCAAGCCCACCAATCTCCTCCAGACAAAAATGCCATCCATAACCAACACCAAAATCTTGTCCTGACGAGGGGAAACAAGGCTGAATCGGTCCCTTCCTTGAGGAGATCATGCAACAAGTCTACAAGAAGATCTCTACTGCTTTGGGAGCCTCACTGCATTGCCACTTAATCACTCATCATTTTGTTCTTTTCTTTTCAAAATTCGTCTAAGATCGCTTATATACTGTCATATTGTGATGTTACACTGTAATGCTGTGATGGTTCAATTTTGTGTGTGTGATGTTACATTGTAATGCTGTGATGGTTCAATTTTTTGTGTGTGATGTTACACTATAATGTTGTGATTGTTCATATTTTTTTGTGTGATGTTACACTGTAATGCTGCGATGGTTCAATTTTGTGTGTGTGATGTTTTATAAAAGTATCGATGAAAATGTTGATTTAAGCAAGATAATTATATGTTCCACTGCACTTATACATTCCACTGTTATTGCATTTCAAATAACTTGTTAAATATCATTCATTACAACAAAGGTTCAAATGCCCTAAAACTTTGCTAACATAAAAACTGAAAAAAATTCAAGTCAAGCTATAATATCAATAACTATCAAGCACCTCAACACTTACAATCAACCATCATAACTAAAAAATCAATAACAAACAATACATCCCAAGCAAACAAATTATATCCCCCCCCCCCAAAATTATTTTCCTTCGTTGCTCGCTTGTTCACATACTTGTCTTCTCTCATGCTGGTTTTGAAGAAGATGGCTTTTCTACTCCACCAATGCCAAAATCAAAGGTCAATTCAGTCCTCTGTTCAAGGGAACATCTTCAGGAGCATGATTCCTCATAGCATGTTTTCATTATCTCATCAAATACATCGTAGAGCTCTGGCTTGAAAAGTGTTCATGTGAAAAATAAATAAAACATCACATACATTAATAAAAACTTCAATATATAAAATTAAAACATCACAATAGCACACATAACATGATTGACAACTACATTGAGAAACATCATATACAGCATTTAAAACATCAATATCAAATATTTAAAACATCAATTAGTACACACTAAAATATTAAAGAACGAAACTGAACATCAGTTGCGTACTTAAATATGAAAACACCACAAGCATCAAACACTGAAATTATAACATTACACCAACACACTTAACAATACGCAGAGGTTAAACATGAGACATCACACAGAAAACCAGAAACATCAACAACAGTATGTAAAACATCACATCTGAAAAATAACAAAAATTACAGATCCTACTTCCTTCCCGATTGCAACAACAATGGACAAGCATTCTTAGACATCTAAGAAACAATAACAACACAAAATTTTGCACAAATCGTAACAAAACCTTAAAATATCACACACAATCAAAACTGAACATCAATTGCACACTTAAGCATGAAAACACCACAAGCATCAAGCGCTAAAATTAAAACATCACACCAACATTGATAACAGTATTTAAAGCCTAAAACCTAAAACATCACACTGAAAATGAGAAACATCATTACCTGTACCTGAAACATCACTGCTGAAAATTAAGACAAATCCTTCTTCCTTCTCGATTGCAGTAGCAGTGATGTAAATCTTCTTAGACATCTAACAAACAACATCAACAACAAAAATATTAGCATAAATCGAAACAAAGCCCTAATATCACACACACAATCAAAACAGCAAAAATGAACATCAATTGCACACTTAAAACACTACAAGCATCAAATACTGAAATTAAATCATCACACTGGCACAGATAACAATACTTGAACACTAAACATGAAACATCAAACAGTATTTAAAATATCACATTTGCTAAAATAACAAAATTTACAGATTCTCTTTCCTTCTCCATTGCAGCAACAATGGCAAAAGCATTCTTAGACATCCAATGAACATCAACAACAACAAAACTAGTACAAATCGTAACAAAATCCTAAGATATCACACACAATCAAAACTGAACATCAATTGCACACTTGAGCATGCAAACACCACAAGTATCAAGCGCTGAAATTAAAACATCACAACGACGCTGATAATAGTACTTAAATCCTAAAACCTGAAACATCACACTGAAAATGAGAAACATCATCAATCGTAACTGAAACATCACAGCCGAAAATTCAGAAAACTTACAAGCGATTCTTTCTTCTCAATTGAAGTAGCAGTGATGCAAATCTCCTTACAAATCTAACAAACAACAGCAACAACAAAAATATTAGCACGAATCCGTAAGAACAACTCACAAAACACAAAAAAATAGAGAAATCCCCAAATATTAACACATTGAACAACATAAACCCTAGAAAATCACATAAAACAAAAAAAAGCAAACAAAAATTGAAAAAATAAATAAAATATGTATAAAAACTCTGAGCAAAAACATTACCTCCGAAAATAAACACAAATCGAAGCTCTATTATGTTCGTCCGCCAGAAAATTTGCTGGAACATTCGCTGAAAAAAATCCAAAAATTGCGACGAATCACTGTGCACAAGAAAGAGGAAGAAAAATGGAGATGATGAGCGGTTGAATCGAAGAAAACGGGCTTGAGTTGAAGAAGATGGAAGAGAAATGGAGATGAGGGAGAAGAAGGAGATTTGAGTTGGAGAGAATAAGAAGGAGGAGTAGAAGCGGATGAATCGAGAGGATAGGAGAGAGGAAAAGAGATGAGAGAAACAGTTTAAGAAAATATGGGAGAATAATGAGGTTAGGTAGATATTTATACATGGACTTAAATGTAAAATAGTGAAATTTCACATCCAGCCCCTAGACTTTGAAAACTTTAATTAGAAACTCCATTTGCAATTAAATCCTTGGTCTCACCATGAGACGGTCTTATACAAGACTTTGTCAATTTTAAATTGCATGAATTAGATTATAAATTTTATAATTACTACACATTGCATAATAAATTTATAATATTACAACTAAGACCATTTACCTTTTATTATTCTAATTAAACTCTATTTTTTTATAAGTATATGAAAAGACGGTATTTCCTAAGATTTTACCTAAAATATATATCTAGGAAAATTCACGAAATTAAAGGTCACTGTTGTTTTGATATTCTCGATTTGGATACAATTTCCGGGACAAATGTGTTAATTTTCGGTGTGAGAATATGGGTCAATGTGGTTGTGGTTCTGAGGACTTCACTTAATTAGATATTATGCGTGATTTGGCTTTTTATTAAATAATTATACTTTTTGATAAAACATTCACTAGTGTGTTGTGGAAGTCCAACTATAGTTGTGTTTTGATGTGGTTTGATAGAGTTGTATTTATAAGTAAAACTAGTTTATTTTAAAAGTATTAGGAGATCAGTTTTTACTTTTTTCTAAAAAAAAGTAATAATTTTACTTGTCAAATAAGTATTTTTTTTAACAGTTTACCGAATAAAAAAACTAGCTTATGACCAAAAAACTTATAAATTGTGCTAACCACACCCTATAAACGTCAATACTCACTAGTGTTGTCTCGCAAAAAAATCACTAGTGTTAATTGATCACTGTAGGAGATATTTTGTTAATATTTTCTGCAATATTAATATACCCTATATAGAATCTTTTTCCATTTCTGACTTTATATATGATGTCTTATATTGTACCCTTATACCATTAATGAAATTACACATTCATATTTTACATGGTATCAGAGACTAAATTCCTGAAAACTCTGAAAACCTTAAAACACTGAAAAAGCAGCAGCCACCACTGCCCTACTCTTGTCGTCTGCCGCCGCTGTGAACATCATCGTCGCCGCCGCCAAGAAGAACAGTGTCGCCGCCTCTTCCATTTGACACGTGCCATCACCGACTCCATGCGTCACCACATCTGTCTTCCGTCGTTCCACACGTGCCGCCGTCACCGTTGCTCACGCGCCACCGCTGCCACCAGATGGATCCTGTTGATAAGGTTTTGATCGAAAACTTTGATGAAGTTCCCATTCCGGTCGTTGCTCGTCGCTTCCCGTCCACGACGCCGTTGATTTGTTGTCACTCATGGAGAAGTCGCCGCTCGACGACACTGCCCTGCTCTGCCGTGCACTCCGCCAGCTCCTACTCGCAAGTGATGCCTCGGCCTTCTCCAATTCTCGGTGTCCTGCCGGTGATTCCGACATTCTGCCTGCATTGCATCCGTTCTATGTTTGTCTTTCATATCACATAGCTTTGCTTATTTTCTCTACGGTCTTGAAGGGTCTTGATAATTATAATGATTGGAATACTGCTATTCGTCATGCATTTAATTCTAGACATAAACTTGGTTTCTTGGATTGATCCATCACCAAGCCTTTTCCCGGTGAACCTTTTGTTAATATTTGGAGTAGCTTGAATTATGTGCTTATTGTTTGGATCGTTCAAACCCTCGATCCTTCCATTCGTTCTGTTGTCACTTATTATGACTCAGTTAAAGAGATGTGGGATGATCTCCAACAGCGTTTCTCAATTGGTAATGGCCCACGTATGTGTCAGATTTGTGCGAACATTTACAACTGTCGACAGAATGGTCAGGCTGTTAATGCCCACTTTGGCAGATCCAAGAAGTTGTGGAATGATCTGCTTCTTACATGCATCTAAGAACCTGTGTTTCATGCCCAGATGTTGTTATGGTTCAGATTGAACGAGAGGATGAGATGGTTCATCAGTTCCTCATCGGTCTAGACGACAGCTATGCTTCTCTTCGCTCTTATATCCTTGCACAGGATCCATTGCCTTCACTCGACAAGGTTTACTCTCTTGTCTCTCAGGAGAAGTTTCAAAAGATTGTCATCTCAGCCCATGAATCTGTTAACTCGACAGACACCATGGCCTTTGCAGCACGTCGTCATGCACAATCCTCTAATATAAAGTCTGCCTCCGCCACACTGAGAAGCAACCCTGCCGCCACCATTGACCATCGGTCTCTTACCTACACCAATTATAGTTGAAAAGGTCATGTTGTTACTACATGTTTTCGTGTCATTGGTTATCGGGATTGGTTTACTGAAAATTGAGCCCCTACATCACTCCTTAAAGCTGTTGCAAATCCCAAGAACTGCACTCTGTCTGCCGCACCATTCGCCAAAGCCGCCCAACCTGTGGCCACCGCCACTCCACCAGCGGGCGCAGCCGCCACCGTAGTCACCGATTTTGATCGGTCTGCCTTTGGCCCATCACTGTCCAAGAAGCAATGGAGTTAAGTTTTAAACATGCTCTCTAAGTTTAATCCTTCTGACAATATGCCATGTAAGACTGTTTTACCTTGGATTCTTGACACTGGTGGTTCCTACCATATGACCGACGATAAGGATCTTCTCTATGATGTTGAGCATGCTGATAATGTTGATGTCATACTTCCTAATGGGTCTGTTTCTACTGCTGTTGAACATATCAAGCTTTAATTTGGAGATATCATTGTAAATCATGTTTTGTTTATTCCGGCATTACGATGCAATTTATTATCGTTTGCTAAGTTAACTGCTGTTTTTAAATATCTAGTTTTTCTTACCGAAAAATTATGTGTATTACAGGATATCAGCACGAGGACAGTGATTGGATCGGGTGAACATTGAGGAGGGTTTTATTAGTTGTGCAGATTGGGAGCTACACAGTTGCCCTTGTCCGTTGCTGCATCAGTGTCTTCGTCTGTTTTATGACATCGGCATTTTGGACATCTATCATCTTCGGTGTTGTCTTCTATCCCAACTAATTCTTTACCTACTAGTGATTTTAATAAAATTGTTCCCTGCTCAGTCTGTCATCGAGCAATATAGTCTAGACTTAGATTTCCTGTTAATTCTACTCAGTTAGTCATTTATTTGAACTTATTCATTATTATGTTTGGGGGCCTTATGGTTCACCTTCTTCTAGTGGAACATTTTCATTTTTAGCTATATTTGATGATTATTCTTGATATGTTTAGGTTTATTTATTAGTTTCTAAGTCTCAAGTACCATTGAAGCTAAAGGAGTTCTTTGCATTTGTTAAAACATAGTTCCGCCGTCCCATTCAACGGGTTTGGTCTGACAACAAAACTGAATTACTGCCTCTCAGATCTTATTTTTGAGAGAAGGGAGTTCGTTTTGAGACTTCCACGGTCTATACACCTCAGAAAAATAGGCGCGTGGAACAAAAGCACATGCATATTTTAAATGTTGCCCGTGCTCTTCGTTTCCAAGCTTATTTACCCATCGACTTTTGGGGAGAATGCATTCTTACAGCTGTATACATCATCAATCGCACACCAACACCCATGTTAGATGGCCGATCGCCCCACCAGTTTCTGTACGGTCACGCACCAACTTACAGCCATCTCCGTGTGCTGGGTTGTTTATGTTTTGCTTCTCAGCTTCCATAGCCGCGTGATAAGTTTGCATCTAGAAGTTGGAAGTGTGTCTTTATTGGCTATCCAGTTGATAAGAAAGCTTGGCGTATTTATGACTCGGAGTCTCGTACTGTGTTTGATAGTCGGGATGTGATATTTTATGAAGATTTTTTTCCTTATGCGCCAGTTTCTGTAACAGCAGTACCTTTTGATCAACTGCCCTTAGAGTCACCTTTTGCTTACAATAACTCCATTCTAGATATGTCCGTTGAGATGGAACCGCCGCAACTATTTTTACTGCCACTAGCTCAGATACTGGAGCCACCGCACTTGACCGGTCAATGGCCTGCTCAGTCTGAGCCAGAGTTGTCCATCACCGGCTCAATGTCGTTGCCGCCGATAGTGCCGCTACCACCATCTTCTGATCCGCCACCTGCCTCCGAGCAACGGCCTATACCAAAGCCTCCATGTGAGCATGTTCGGCTAGTTTGTCCTCCGTGCCTAATTGGCTGCTTGGGTGAAAATTGTAGACTGGTAGCCCAGAGGGAATTAATTTTTGAACAGCATCTATTAGCTCAATGCAGAGTGGCTAGCCTTAAAGAGGACTTACTCGCTTGGAAGATGACAGCTAACGAGGAACCCCCCTCCCCTTTAGCAAGCTAACCCCCTTCGGCCCTCAAGCCCCTCGAGAGAGCCCCCCAGTTGAAGATAGCTATTTGGTGGAATCCCTTTTATCAGAAAACGCAAAACTCACTGGGGAGATCGAGGCCTGTAATGTACAAGCTACAGAAATGGAGTAGCGTTTCGCTGAGTATGAAGAAAAAATTGCCACACACGAAGTAAGCCTTCGTGCCCATATGCTTTCTCATGGAATTCCTTCCACCTACTTAATCAGCAACGATGATCTTTCAAAGTTTCTACTAAAAGCTGCCGAGTACTGGATGGAAGAGGTCAACATTCATGAGAATGGGACTCTGCGGCAGAAGAAGGCTTTTGACCTCATTTTTTATTGGCTAGTGGAACTGAAGGTAAATGGATTTACCTCCTCGAGTTTTCGCTCTGCCCCTCTGTCACAAGAGTCTGCCGTTAAAGATGTTGAACGGCACCTTGTCCCATTAAGCAAAACTAACCAAGGGCCTTCCTCAAAATGCCGCAAAAGCGCTGGGTCACCCTCAAAGGCCCCATTCAAACCTTCCACGAAGAAGTGGTGTAGGACCGTCACCGTCACTCCCTCATAATATCCTGTAGAGGAGCAAATGAAGGATATCCAAAGGGAGGTTGGTATAAAGCTTGAAGAACTCAAAGAAATAGAGGCAAATGTGAAGAAGCTAGGAAAGCCTAAGTCCACTGAAGAATTGTTTCAAACGGGATTTCCTCCCAGTGAATGAATATACGTAGATGGATTAACTTGGATAATTGTTAGTGTAAATATTGTATCCTTAGTATTTGTTGAAGTTTGAATGAATAATTAATATTCTTTCCATCTCTGACATTTTACCCCTCGAACAAAGGTCCCATGTGCATGTTGTTAAATAGAAATTAAGCAATTTGGAGACAAGCATTTTACCCAAGTTCGGTGTTTCCACCTACATCCTACCAACTTCGCCTACTAGTTTACCATTTCAAGAATACAATATTACTTTTGAGTGCCGCTTTAGATCCAACCACTCGAACATCATCTAGCGTGCCGCTTTAGATTCAACCACTTAAACATCAACCAGAGTGCCGCTTTAGAGCCAACCACTCGAACATATCAAGAGCACCGCTTTAAAGCAACCCGCTCGAATACCAACTAGAGTGCCGCTTTAGAGCAAACCACTCGAACATATCTAAAGCACCGCTTTAAAGCCACCCGCTCGAATACAAACTAGAGTGTCGCTTTAGAGCAAACCACTCAAACATATCTAGAGTGCCGCTTTAAACCAACCCGCTCAAATACCAACTAGAGTGCCGCTTTAGAGAAAACCACTTGAACATTAGCTGTAGCTGAAAACATCATCAAAAGCGTCGTTTTAAAGCAACCCGCTCAAATACCCTCTAGAGTGCCGCTTTAGAGCAAACCACTCGAACATCAGCCGTAGCTAGAAGCATCATCTAGAGTGCCGCTTTAAAGCAACATGCTCGAATACCCACTAGAGTGTCGCGTTAGAGTAAACCACTCGATCATCATAACTGGTAGTATTTTCTCAAGTTGCTAATGTTCCACCTTCTTGGTACTCGAATCACGTTCATCTGTTCAAGAACATAACTTCCTCTCGGATGCAATTCGATTAGTGTATAAGGTCCTTCCCAATTCCTAGCTAACATCCCCTCCGGCTCCTTTCTACTTTTCTCATTTTTCCTCATTACCATGTCTCCCGGGCTGAAGAACACCTTCTTTACCCTTTTGTCATGATATCTTCTGACCTGTTCCTTGACCTTAGCCTCGTGTAGAGAAGCTAGCTCACTCTTTTCCTCCACCATATCCAGATCCAGACATCTATTTTACTGATTCATCGTCTCATCTGCAGCAGCCATTATCCTTGGGCTGATGGTAGTATTTTCTCAAGCTAGTAGTATTTTCTCAAGTTGCTAATGTTCCACCTTCTTGGTACTCGAATCCCGTTCATCTGTTCGAGAACATAACTTCCTCCCAGATGTGATTCGATCACTTTATAAGGTCTTTCCCAATTTGCAGCTAACTTCCCCTTGGGCTCCTTTCTACTTTTCTCACTTTTCCTCATTACCAAGTCTCTCAGGTTGAAGAACACCTTCTTTACCCTTCTGTCATGATATATTTTGACCTATTCCTTGACCTTAGCCTCGTGTAGAGAAGCTAGCTCTCTCATTTCCTTCACCATATCCAGATCCAGACATCTGTTTTGCTGATTCATTGTCTCGTTTGCAGCAGCCATTATCCTTGGGCTAGGAACTCCTATTTTTGCAAGAATTACTGCTATTGAACCATATACCAGACTATAAGGCGTTTCTCCAGTAGTGGAAGACTCAGCTGTCCGATATGCCCACAGCACATTTGGTAATTCCCATATCCAATTACCTTATTCCCCCTCGAGGCGCGCTCGTATTATGTTTACTATTATTATGTTGGTCACTTCCACTTGCCTGTTGGCTTGGGGTGGTAAACAGATGTCACCTTCAGCTTGATCTTATACTCCTCACACCATTTCTTGAAGGGATCCTGAGCAAACTGTGTTCCATTGTCCGTAATAATTGTCCTTGGGATTCCAAAATGGCACACAATGTTCTTCCAGCAAAAGGAGATGGCCGTTTTTCCCCTTATGTTTGTCAATGGGTCAGCCTCTACACACTTAGTGAAATAATCAATAGCCATTATTAGATATCTGAATTTTCCTGGCGCTTTCTAAAAAGGGCCCACCAAATCGATTCCCCATTTATCAAATGGCCATGAACTATAGATGCTTCTCATTTTTTCCAGTGGAATATATTTTATAGGTGCATGTCTCTGGAACAGATGGCAAGCCTGAATATACCGGTTCGCGTCCTCGAACATCGTCGGCCAGTAAAATCCTGCTTGAATGAGCCTCCTCACCACGGACCTGGCTCCCTGATGGCTACCACATACCCCTTTGTGAGCCTCCCTTACGAGGTAAACCGCCTCGAGAGAGTTAACACATCAAAGTAATGGCTGCAAATGGCCTCTTCTATATAACCCTTCCTCTTGCAACACATACATTAGAGCCTCAAACCTTATCTTTCTGGCATCCACTTCATTTTCTGGCAGGACTCCCTCTCGAAGATATGCCATGAATTGTGTCATCCAGGAGTCTGCCACTTCAACCGCCATCACCACAGGCTCTTCAAAACTTCACTTGCTCAAAGTTTCCATGAGGAATTGCTGTTGGGATTGGGTTCCCAAATCCAAAGAAGCGAGCTTACTTAGAGCGTCCACTTTATGATTGCTTTCCCTTGGAACCTGCGTCAATGTATAAAATTTGAAAATTTTAACAAGTTCTTTACTACCTTGAGGTATCTCTGCAGATTACGCACTCTGGCCTTGTATTCTTTATTCACCTATTGAACCACAATTTGAGAATCACTGAAAACCTCCAGTTCCTTCACTTGCAGCTACTTTACGAGGAGCAATCCAGTGATCAATGCCCCATATTCAACTTCAGTGTTAGTTGCTTTAAATGTAAAGTTCAATGCATAAGGATAATCTCTGCCCTCGGGGCTAGTAAGTAGGACCCCCCACTCCACTTCCTCCTGAATGTGACGAACCATCCACAAAAACTTCCATATCTTTCTTTGCCTTATGTCTTCATTCTGGATGGGCTCCAAACACACTTCAAGGGATTCTGTAGTTTCCACTATAAAATATGCTAGTGTCGGCCCCTTAATCGCAACTCGAGGATGATATTAGGTATCATGTTATCCCAACTCTACTACCCACTTCATCATTCTTTCAAAAATATCTGGCTTTAGCAGGATCTGCCGAATTGGGTGGTTCGTGAGCACAACTATCTTATGTCCCTGGAAGTAGGGTTTCAACCTTCGGGCTGCATGCACGAGAGCTACAATTAACCTTTTGAGAACCGTATACCTCATCTCCGGTCCATGCAAGACACGGCTAACGAAGTAGATAGAGTGTTGAACCTTTTCTTTTTCTTTAACCAAATTCACGCTAATTGCTATCGGTGACACAGATATATACAAGCACAACGCCTCATCCTTGTCTGATTTCATCAAAGTAGCCAATGTCCTCAAATGCTCTTTCACCTGGTCGAATGCCTCTTCACACTTACCATTTCACTCGAACTTCTTTGCCCTTCGAAGAACATCAAAGAAAGGCAAGTGCTTCTCTGCCCCCTTCGATAAGAACCTGCTTGATGCTAACAAAGATCTTGTAAGCTTCTGCACATCCTTTATCGATTGTGGGGTTTTCATTGTCCTCAGAGCTTTGACGTTTTTCGGGTTTACAACGATCCCCCTCTCTGAGACCATGAATCCTAGAAACTTTCCTGCTCATACACCAATAACACACTTAGGCGGGTTCAACTTCAAATTAGCTTCCCGAAGCTTACAGAATGTTTCTTCCAGGTCTTTTAAAAAATCTTCATAACTCTTGCTTTTGACCACCATGTCATCCACATATATCTCCATGTTTTTCCCTATATGTTCCCTGAACAGTCTATCGACCAGCCTCTGATAAGTAGCCCCAACATTCTTTAACCCAAAGGGCATCTTCTTATAGCAGCACATGCCCACATTTGTGATGAACGATGACTTTTCCCTATCTTCCTTTGCCATGAGAATTTGGTGATACCCCTTATGTGCGTTAAAAATTGCCAAAATTTGGTATCCAGTGATAGCTTCCACCAACTTTTCGATCGGTGGCAACGGGTAACTATCTTTGGGGCAGCATTTATTTAGGTCCGTAAAATCTATACACATCCTCCATGCTCCATCATTCTTTGGAACCATAACTGGGTTGGTAACCCAATCGGGATAGAATACCTCCTCGATGACATCTGCCTTGAATTTCCACATCTTCTTTAATTGCCTCAACTCGTTCGAGAGCAAACACTCTTCTCTTCTGCTTCACTGGCTTAATCGAAGGGTTGATGTTTAGCCTATGCAATGCGAGACTCGAATGGACCTTCATTAGGTCAGATGTATCCCATGAGAATACATCTCCATACCATTCTAACATGTCTTCCAAGCCATTTATCCCGAATAGCCATTTGTATTGTATCAGCTAGTTCCTCTTCTACGTGTACTGCTGCACATCTCTCTGTTTCCTCACCTCTCACACTACTGTTAGGTTACATTTTTGTGCCACAGTCTGATCCCCTCGAATGGAAGCCACCATTTTTCAGTTAGGAACTTCATCATCGGGTGGTATGGTGACCAGACCGCCTGAGCCTGGCACATCTATGACTTTCCTAAGATCACATTATAAGGGGAAGGTGCATTCATGTCAGCGAAACTACACTTGATAGTCACTCCCTTATTGACATCCGTCACTCGAACAGGCAATATTATTTCTCCCATGGGAAATATAGGGTTTCCTGTAAATCCCAATAAGGGGGAAGCGGATTTCTTCAAGTTCTCACGCCTTATGTCTAACTGGTCAAAACACTCAGCAAACATCACTTCTACCCTGATTCCATCATCAACGAATACCCTTCTGATCAATGATGTTCCAATAATGGCTGAAATTACCATAGTCTGCATGGGCGTTTGGTCCGGCATGGCATCCGCTTTTGAGAAAGTGACGGTTTCATTCGTCTGAAACCTCTTATGGCTGGGCTCTTCCGTGGGAACCCTTCGAGCTTCATCCTTTAAAATAACATTCGAGGATCTCTCTCCCACCATGCCATTGATGACATTAATTACCCTTTGGACGGGTGGGTTTTCTCCATTTTGGTTTCCCTGATTTCCCCCTGTTGTTCCCGGGGTCTATCCTACCTTCCTTCCTGCCCCCTATCTCGAACCACTTGTTCTCGAGGCCTTCTATCTCCTCTACCTCCATTGTTTTGATTGTTTCTTTTGTAAGGCTGCCATTGATTCATCCGGGGACTCAATGGGGTAGCCTAGTTCCTATTTCATTGTCCTCGAAACTGTCTTCCCGCTCACACCTATCAATCTCCATCCTTAACTGCATGCAATAGTTTGTTTCATGACCGTAATCCATGTGATGATCATAGTACCGATTCGTTTCTCTCCGGGCTGCAACCAAGTTTTGCGAACTCTACAAGGGTGGAGGTGTCCGAAAAAACCTCTATGTATGCTTAAAATATGTGCAGGGGTTCTTCCTCTGAGTGTTGGGGGCAACAGATTATACCTCTCGAATGGTGTTCTTATGGGTTCGACCAGTCTCTTCCCTCTATGGTCTACATTTTTTCTTGCTTTCTCTGCAAGGCTATCTCTTTTCCTTCTAGTTGCCCCATCTACTCTGGAATATTACTCCACGACCTCCTGAAGTTTTTGCAGTGTCTTAGGAGTATTAGTACTCAACTTCTTGTATAGTTCCAGGTCTTGCATCCCCAACAAGTACCACTAGGTTACCTCATTCTCCATCATTTCTATCACCCCAAAACTCTCATCCACATATCGGTGATAGAAGGTTTCTGTGCTTTCCCTAGGCTTTTGTTTTGTCTAGTAGAGTTTTAACAAAGTTTTGGTAAACTTCTTCTTCTTCTATGCGTACTGGCTCAACAACACTTCGCTGAAGTCCCGATACAATTGAAGCGATCCCCTTGGCAACTTATTAAAACACTCGTGTGCCTTTCCCCACAAATAGCTGCCTACCAGGTTGCATGTCAATTTCTCATCAAAGTCCCTCGAACTCATCAAGCCCAGGAATGTCTATATGAACTCTCGAGGGTCAGTTCACCATCGTATGTGGGAAGTCCCTCCGAGGAGTTTCACTTCTATCGGCCATTGAACCCCTATGATCACTGAACTGAAAGGAGACCCCGCTGGCTGGCCCAAGGGGTCAATCAACCTATCAAATTCCTTTCTTAATGATTCACTTGCGTCTGAGAGGGGTTTGTGCTGGTCCACTGGCAGGTTCAACCCCCTATCATGACCACCCAATCGTGGCATATAGAGAGGTTGGGTTCCTCCGTATTCTGGGTTCATTTAGTGCGGCCCGAGGTTCGGGTATGCTTGTGGTGGTAGCGGTTGAACATAAGAATTGTACAGCCCCTGGTCGATTCCCATACTCCCATATCCTTGCATGCTAGAAGAAGTCATCATTCCATATGCCGCTCCTGGACCGACCAGGTCGAGGGTAGAAGCAGGTGGGGCTAGCGGATGTAGCGCATATACACGACCTTGGGAATAACCAGGAATGGAAGGCTAGTGCCTAGCGTGTAGCGGATCTCCAACATATCCCTAATAAGGATAGGCTATTAAGGGT
The DNA here is from genome assembly GCA_037428765.1 of Rubia yunnanensis. Taxonomy (NCBI): domain Eukaryota; kingdom Viridiplantae; phylum Streptophyta; class Magnoliopsida; order Gentianales; family Rubiaceae; genus Rubia; species Rubia yunnanensis. The sequence goes on along the minus strand of CM075066.1, from coordinate 69,138,754 downwards.
TGGGGTTGCGAGGCCCAACCTGTAGTTATTCCAAAAGGTAAGAGCGGTACTGCCCCCCATTGTGACTCTATCATCCCTCGGAGGAGAGGTGATCCGGTAACCGGCCGCAACCAGGACCTGAGCTGCTCATTCCACCTCTTGACGTGGGATTTCCCTCTCTGTATTCTGATTTCCTTGCCCATGTTGGCCATAGGCTTCATATACGAGTCTCCCAAAACCTTTGTAAACCTTCCATCCCTCGAATCCACCACCCTCTCAAGCAGGGGATTGGTATTTCCCTGTCTTTGCTCTCACATTACTTCCAGAGTCCTCGAAGGCCCTGACACATCATGATGTATTAGTACCAGGGTGTTTGCACCAATTGCCACTGAGGTTTGTCCCCCCTCGTGGCCTACGCCTATACTAAGTTCTACTCGCGTTGTTTGAGTATTAGCCATATCGATGTCCTCGATGAGGGCATCATTTCCTCCTTCTGGATTCTCCGATGTTAAACTTGGGGAGATCCAGCCCACGTACCTATCAACCTCAATCTTTCACTCCTTCGAACTACCGTGGACATAAACTCTCTAAACCCTTGATCTGGCTTAGTCGTCCCCACAGATGGCACCATTTGATGCGTCTTTGACCACCAACCGGTTCGTGGGCTTGGGTTCTTTTCGAATGGACCTGCAGTCAAACTATCCCTGGGGTTCCAGGGGTCAGCACTCTGATGCTTAAGTTAGTCCAAGTGTTTAATATGATTAAGACAAAACGAATGATAAGTAAATGTGTACCTTATATTTATACTTTGTGTCCTAAATAGCGCACTCCTTAATTATTGCCCTTAATTACCCACGAATGCAGTAATTAAGTTAGAGTATTAAATATTCCCCTAACCGGGCTGCCATACCTGCGGCCCAATGGCCTTCTTGGGCCTAACCTTTATCACTCGTATATTACAATTACCTTTAAAATGGATTCAAAATAAAAACAAAAAAGGAGGAAAGCTTAGATTAGGTTATCTAAATTATTATTATTATTATTATTATTATTATTATTATGGGACGTGGGATTAGTTTTTAGAACAAGATTCTTAAAAGAGTCTGTCTCTTGAAAGACTGTATTTCCATAAGTCATGGAAAGACCAAATTTTAAAGTGCAAATTAAAAGAAATGAAGATAAAAATTTTGGATGGTACGAATTGGGTTATAAACTTTATAACTACTACACGTTGTATAATAATTTTTTAATATTGCAATTAAGACATTTCACAATTCTATTATTCCAATAAAACTCCATCTTTTCATAAACCTATGGGGAAACAATTTTTTCCAAGAATTTACCTTCTTAAAATCTTGAAACTCTGATCCCTTCATTTTATTTTATTTTATTTTTGGATCCACTGCAATATTATTTCGTTACGATGCTCCCCAACAAACTAAACGACCCTGGAATTTGTGTCTTATTGTCAGTTAGCTTAAATGTTAATTTCCAATTGTTGTTGGAAGTATTCACCCACTCCAAATAAAGTAAAATGAGTAGTTCAAGTATACGGAAAAGTTCGAGTTCACTATTTTCACCGTAGGATATAAATGGTTTGAATGGTGTCGATTGATTGAAGTTATTTGACTAATCTAAATTAAAATTGCCCAAAAATCATACACTAATATTATAATATATTATTATTTTAATTTTATATTATACATGATCAATCATAACTTGTTAAAATATATAATTTCTTCAAATATAATTAAAATCACAAATATATCAACATATATCACAGAAGAAAATTCAAAGGAACATATAATTAGAAATAACAAAATGTTTGAATTTTTTAATACATTGATAGAGTACTTTAAAAAAAAACTCACCTAAGTGAGTGTCTATATATTAGGCTCCCCGGACCCAAAAAAAAAATGAGTGTACAAATATGAGTAGTAAATTGCACTACAAAAAAAGATTCTTTAAATACATTGATAGAGTACTTTAATAAAAAAAAAAAAATCAGCTAAGTGAGGGGAAGGGACCCAAAAAAAGAAGATATGAGTGTACAAATATGAGTTGTAAATTGCACTACAAAAAAATATTCTAGTAGTGACACATATTTTGTGACAGGTAAGGAAATGTTACAATATATGCTTCACCTTCAGGTGTCACTAAATATTTGTGAGATGTGCACATGTCACTAAATTGAATCCATGTCACAAAATTTAGTGACACTTCTAAATTGAACTGCAACTCAAAGCGTCACAAAAAACTATAATGATACTTCAATGTGTCGCTAAAATATTGTGACCCATTGAAGTGTCATTTTTTTTGTGACGCTTTAAGGAGCAGTTCAATTTAGAAGTGCCATTAAAATTTGTGACATAGATTCAGTTTAGTGACATATGCACATCTCGTGATATTTAGTGACACCTGAAAGTGGAGTAAATATTGTGACATTTCCTTACCTGTCACAAAATATGCGTCACTACTGAATTTTTTCCCCCATAGTGTTAACTATGTGCAACTGACAATAGACGTGGAATAGCTAGACACAAAAAGATGATTCCATAACTTATATCTCCAAACCCCTTGTTAAGGTTATGGCCTTAATCCCCTTTCAAGACTTAATATGGCATTCCACTTTTTTACCTCCACACCCAAGTGTTGTCAAAAAGAGGTAGTCTTCCATAATAGTCCCTAGCAAATCTCTTCCCCGAAAAGATTTACTAATAAACAGTAACAATCAAGCATTTGTTGAATCCTTCGACATCAACATCTCTGGGAAACTTTCACCTAGATCAGACTGGGCTTCATTTGGCTTTTTTTAGCAGGTTTGAGGATGGTAGCAAAGCTGTTCTAGGTTTGAGATCTATCCAACTTCATTGAGCAACTTCATTGAGCACCAGTGCAGCTCACTCCAAGCTCGGGTACCTGAAATTTTAAAAGATGAAGAGCAGTAAACTGTCCCAACAAAACTAATCAAACTCAAAGAGGTTTCAATCATGATATCCTAATATATGGGAAGCATATAGCATTCAGATGAATCAATCCTCTGATCTTTCTTGGCAAACTATTGAGATTGAAAGAGGAGTTCACCTTATTTAATCTTTCAGCTTTGGCAAGACTATCAGCCACACTGTTTCCCTCTCTGTAAATGTGGGAAATTGATCCATTGATTTGAGTCATCTTTCTCCAAATTCCCCTTATCAATGCTATGTGCTTCCATGGGACCTTAAATTCTCTCCTAACCATCTTAACTAACAAGAGAGAATAATACGCAATGTCAATGTGGAAACAGTCATGTTGGATAGCTACTTCCAACCACAGGTTTAAAGCTTCCATTTCTGCCTGCAAACATGAGAATTGATCCAGTGTTTTAGAGGTAGCTATGAGCATTTTACCCTGAGAATATCTTATTATAGCACCAGCCCCTGAATCTCCATTTCCCAACACTGAACCATCAGTGTTGAGTTTAAATAAAGTGGGAAAATTCCACTGAATGATTCTCTGTGTGTATTGAAAATTACATTGATAGAGTACTTTTGATAGAAATATGTATACATATAATTTATTTATATATATATGGGAAAATATTATTTTAGACCGACTAACTATTAAATGAGGATATTTTATAATCAGTGAGATTAATAAGGTCAGTAATTATTTTTATTTATTGCAGTGAGATACATATAATTGTAATAGAGTTTTAAAATGAATCTCACCATATAAATAATTACTTTTTAAATAATTTGAATGAAATATTTAAAAAATAATCAATTTTATTGCATTCAATATTTAACGATTTCTAACCATCTCATATAGTTTTCATTATATGATTAAAATTTAAAACTTTAAATAAAATTCTTTGTTTTCAATTGAAATATAAGACACAACATGTACATAAAACTTAATCCTAATATGTCAATTAATATTATTGCACAACGCACTCCGCTAGTTTAATTGAATGGAAGATGAAACAATTACTCTCCTTCTTTCTAAGTTCTAGCCATTGGCGGAACTACTTGAAGGTGGGGGCAGGCGCGCGCCTGCCCCGAGATCCGTCGGCCAGGCGGAAGTTACTGTTCCCGACCGACGGATCGAGGGTTTCCGCCTACGGCGGCGTAGGTGCGCCGCCCGTTCGCCGGAGGAACTGAGGAAGAAGCCTCTCCCGCCCCTGGCTCTCTTCTTCATCTTCAGCCTCTCCCGTCCGTCCCCTGACTCCCTCTCGCTCTCGGCTCCTCTGTTACACCGCCGCGGCGCCGCCGGTTGTCCGCCACCCGCCACCGCCAATCCGCCACGGTGCAATTTCAGCCTACCCTCACATTTTTTCCTGGTTCCGCCACTGGTTCTAGCCCTTCCACCTTATTACTTTGATTAACTTTTATATTAGTTGAAAACTGAAATATGAAGAGATGAAAAAGATTAATGAGTAGATGAGAGCTATTCACACTCTATTATAATATTATATAAATACGGATAATATTTAGAATTATCTTGACATTTAAAAAGTTATGTGAGAAAAACATTTATGTGCATACAGTATTATTTATTCTATAAAATTTATTTACATATCACACAATCACACAATCATACATTACATATTAATACGTTTAAATTACTTATGTATCAACAATAGTTTTGAAAAGAAAATTTACAATAAAATTTTAAACATTCCTAAGAGTACATAATTCTTTTAAATACAATTAGTAAATAAGATACCAATAAAAAAATTTAAGCAAAATTATGAAAAATAAATTTATAAAATTGTGCATCAAATTCAAATATTCAATTTACTTCTATATTTTTATTAATGTATCTTAATGTAAAACTAGTTTAATCTCAATCTTAAACACCATATAACAGATATTGTTTGCTTTAGTGTTGTAAACTGTGGATATTGAAGTCATTTTGACTAACTAACCTATGAAGTTGTCTAAAAATAACATACTAATATTATAATATGTTATTGATTTTATTATTTACTACTATATAATCAATCATAATTGTTAACATACTACGATTGTAATTTTTGAAAAATATTGTCAAATACTCCCTATGAAGATTCCAGGCCCTTTCATTGACCCGTTGATGCCCAAATCGGAACAACATGGTCATGACAATGTAAATTACATAAGGGTATCTCCAATTTTGCATTCCGACTTGTCCCATTTCTTGGAGGGACCTAAGTGCAAAAAGTAAAAAGTTCACCGGTTGCTCCGAAATTGACTCCAATCGAATTGGATGTTAATAAATTTCATGAACATTTTTAAATTTCAATTTGCTTTTTTTAATATACAATTAACTATTATGAAAGTCAATTACATTCATTTTGGTCAAACGCAGGCTCATTTGTCATGCTGGTGGACTGAAATTGTTAGACCCATATTCAGGTAAGCTGACGCTGGTCGTAGTTCAGTAAGTAGTCGGCTTAGCCGATGGGCGAGCGATGTCACACGTGTCGAGGCGGAATTCACAAGGGTTCAAAATGACATCTTTCCAAAAACGTCTATATATATGAAGTCTTCCTCGGAATCATTTCAAATATTTACTTAGTTTTCCTCAAATTCAAACAGTCTTCCATCTTCTCATCTCTTCTCTTCTCAAAGGTATGGTTTTTCAATTCTTCCAACTCCTTCATTTTTGTTTTTTTTCCCTTGAAATTTCTCTATCTATCAATGAGTTGGTCGGTATGTTTTTGGTTTTCTAGTTCTTATGGATTAGTTATAGTGTGAACTTTCCTTATATATCAACCTAGGTACTGTGTTTTGGTATATTTTTGGACGATTGTGTCATTTTCTATTTTCCAAGCATGGTTTTTTCTGGGTTTCAGCAATTTGGCCGTAGCTGCCATGGTTAAATGCAGCGTTGGTGGCCTATCGGTGCACCTTCATTTTATCCAATTGTTTTGTGACATCGCTCATTCATAATTATGCTGGTATTTTTTTTGAATGGGACATCGCACCAGTGTTGGTTTGCCTCTCAGTTTAGCCGATAGGTAACCGACCTCGCTAACATGCGCTTAAGCTTGCTTTAAAATTTTAAATGCAAACTCGTTTGTCTGTCGGTCACCATGTTCGGTCTAAATGACAGATGAGTAACATCGCGCATAGATATCGTCCATGCCACTTTTTGGACCGACATATACGTGCGACGCATGACCGATGCCGTACTCTTCAACTTTTAAGGCTTTTATGCCCTCATCATTTTCTTATATTATTCAGGAGTAATGGATGGCGAAAGATCCTCTAATTGGCCTTTTTTCCAGGTCAGCGACTTATTTTACATATGTTTACATCTATATATATATGCATGACATTTAATAATTCATTATTTTTCTACAGTTATCCACACAACATAGCACCCCAGAGCCTCTTGCGTTTGAGGTTGACCACTATGCAATGTTTGAACATAATGGCCACTTCAGCTGCACCTTGAAGCAACCAAACTTTGGGACTAACCCCACTTTGGTAAGGTGCTCTGGCATGCTAAATGCATGTAATTGTTTGATTTTGAAATCATATTATTTGTTGTTTATTAATTGCATATGTATTTATAATAACTGTCTTTTTTTTATTTGTGATTCAGTACATCCCAAAGGACATTGTACCACTCCTACCCACTTTGAAGACCCCAGTTATGTTGAGGTGCTACGGGAGAAAGTGACGCATGAATTATTCGGGAAACAGGAAGAATAAGGCCCCGGCCCCAAAGAGTTTTTCTGAGTTCCTTGTCGGCAACCGCTACGCATTGGAGACACCTTGTTCTTGGAGCTCATAGAAGGTGGAGGGCTCATTGTCTTCAAGGTCATCATAATCCGAGCTGATTGATTTTGTTGCAATTTATGTTTTGTTGTAACAAAAACATTTCAATTTGAATTTATGTACCAATTGTAACGATATTCTTGTGATTACTGTTTTTTGAATAATTAAATTACCTAAATATTTGAACAATAATTGACTGTATATGTGATTTGATCTATGTATAATTTTAAAAACAATTTTCAACTGTACCATTCAACATCATTTTCTACACACATTTTAAATATCATTGAAAAATACTTTTGTATACCAAAGTCAATCATTTTCAAACAAGTTCAAACTCTAAAAGTTTTAGAGTGTAACACAACACCGACATCGGTCGTCCGTCGCATTACATGTCTGTGAAAACGACATATAATGCGAAGTCGGCTATTCCAAAAAATATGCAACATCGCACGCCATTTGGTAAGAACATTTACTTCATTTTAAAACTGTTTGCTTCGATTAAAAAATAATCAAGGTAACAAATCTATCAATTACCTCGATTATTTTTTATCCGAAGTAACAAAATACTTTTCACTTCAAAAAAAAATCGAGGTAAAAGGCAAAGTAAAAGATCCAATATCTTGAAGTGTTACTATAATTATGATGAGATAAAAGATTAAGTAGAGTTTTAGAAATCACATAAAATATTCATATATCGTCTTTCATGTTTAATCAGTTGTTTTTAAACCTTCCGTTACCCTGACATTTGCAAATAAACATTGTTGCGACTTTGACGAGAGGCAGAGTCTCATTTACTTCGTCCACGAGCAATGTACATGGTAGCATGGAAAACAACAACAGGAATGGTCCCAGCAATCAGCAAATGCATGGGTAACTCACTTCAGCAATTAAATTTTGGCCACACATAACAACATCCACTTTTGCACCTTGGCCTGGGGATAATACCATGACGCACGAGTAGAGAGCACCTTCGGTCTCCCATTTAATTTTTTTGGTTTTAGGGATATATATCAATATAATTCTATTTATTTGAATAAATACTAGTATAACACTTAAATAATTTTTAGTGTAAAAAAAAAATATCTACTTAATATAAGTGCTAATATAACATTCAAATAATTTTTAGTGCAAAAAAAATGCTATCTACTTAATATAAGTGCTAATATAAACCTACAGAGTATATTCTGACATTAACTTGCCTTTTCCGGTAATTGACCTATAGAAAATGACCACCATGCCCTTTGGGCCAAATTCAAAATCTTAAAAGACTATTCTACCCACCAAGAACACACAGCTCTTCCGCCGCACCATTCATTCCGACGTCATCCCGCCACTCCGCTTGGTCACAAAAGGAAAGACACTTCATTCTTGCCATCCATCAAATTCATTTTCTTTGATTATGCAACAATGGCAGCTTTTGCTTTGAATGAACAACTCCAAAGCACCATATTCGTATGATTGAATGATGAATATGGTGAAGGTTGATTTTCTTCATTATAATACACACCTATTTATACACAGCTAATGGCTATTCTAATTAATACATATGTGATAAGTACAAATCATGTCCATAATTAGATAATGAATCTGGACATGAAATGAACATGAAATGGATAGGATCAAACTACTTCCAAAGATAGATGATTCTTTTACATCAATACCCTCCCGCAAGCTCAAGATCGGGTGCGAACGAGAAGCTTGGTCCTCAGTGATTGAAACTGAGACGTACCAACAGCTTTGGTGAAGATGTCTGCAATTTGATCAACCGACCGGACATGTCGAACAATGAGCTCGCCGTTTTGAACTTGTTCTCTAACAAAGTGAAAGTCAATCTTGATGTGCTTGGACCGCTGATGAAAGACAGGATTGGCCGTGAGATACGTGGCACTAAGATTGTCACAAAGAAGAATGGGAGGACCGCATGAAGGAGCTGTCATTTCCTTCAGAAGTTGTTGTATCCAGATGAGCTCAGTAGTGGCAAATGCAATGGCTCTATATTCAGCTTCGGTACTAGAACGAGCAACAACGTTCTGTTTGCGAGATGACCAACTGACCAGATTACCACCAAGGTAGATGGCAAACCCATGCTGAGAGCGACAGTCTTCAGGATCAGAAGCCCAACCAGCATCAGTGAAGCAGACGAGACGGGAGTCACGAGTGTGGCGAAAGAAGAGACCAGTGTCAAGTGAACCTTTGAGATATCTGAGAATCCTCTTCACGGCTGCCCAATGATGATCAGATGGCTGATGCATGAACTGACAAACCCTGTTCACCGAGTAGGAGATCTCAGGACGAGTGATGGTGGCATACTGAAGAGCACCAACAATGCTGCGGTAAAGATGAACGTCAGAAAATGGATCACCACCAGAGACAAGACGCGACCCAGGAACTGCCGGAGAGGCAATAGGTTTGGCCCCCATCATCTTGCTTCGATCAAGAAGGTCCAGAATGTACTTCCGTTGAGAGAGCAGAAGTCCTGCAGAATTGCGGTGAACCTCAATGCCAAGGAAGTAGTTAAGATCACCCAAGTCTTTTAGTGAGAAGACTGAGTGAAGATATCGAATAAAGTCCTCAATGAAGATAGAGTTTGAGCCAGTGATGATGAGATCGTCAACATAGACCAGAACATACACAACATCAGTGCCATGACGCTTAATGAAGAGCGAAGTGTCAGAGATGCACTGTGTGAAGTCGTGTTGAAGAAGAGCCTGGTGTAGTTTTTGGAACCATGCACGGGGTGCTTGTTTGAGGCCATAGATAGCCTTTTTGAGTCTACAAACATGAGTTGGATATGCAGCCGAAACAAAACCAGGAGCCTGATTCATAAAGACAGTCTCAGCAAGATCACCATTGAGGAAGGCATTGTTGATATCAACTTGGCGAAGTGGCCATCCACGAGTGACTGCAAGACTCAGGACAACTCGGATGGTGGTTGGTTTGATAACCGGGCTGAAAGTGTCAAAGTAGTCGACCCCTTCCTCTTGATTGAAGCCTTTTGCCACTAGTCGAGCCTTGTACCTGTCAACAGACCCGTCTGGCTTCTTTTTGATCCTGTAAACCCACTTACAACCAACAACATTAGAAGTGGGGGGCCTAGGAACAAGGTCCCATGTCCCATTAGCAATCAAAGCATCAAATTCTAATTGCATAGCATGCTGCCAATTAGGGTTCTTTGTGGCCTGGAGAAAGGTTTTTGGCTCGAAGGTAGAGGAGTCACAAGTGATAGAGTGTTTGGTGGCAATGTGGATTTTGGGCTGGAGAGAATTAGTGGAAGCTCGAGTGACCATGCTATGCACAGATGAATCAGATGGCCGGAAATAAGATGGAGCCTGAGGATAAGGTATAATGGTTGTAGAAGGAGGCGAGGAAGAAGGAGATGGAGGTGTGACAGGATCAGATGTGGTATCTGGAGAGAGAATGACCGTGGGAGAGGAGGAAGTGGGGGATGGAGGTATGATCGGATCGGATGATGGATCAGGAGTAGGAGTAGGAGTAGGAGGTATGACAGGATCCGATGGAGTTAGAGAGAGAGATGCCTGAAGTGGCTGAAGAGAGAGATCCACGGTAGACAAGTCAGGTGAGCTGGACTGAGCCTGATCAGGATAAGGAAAAGATGACTCATCAAAGACAACATGACGAGAAATATAGGTTTTGGAGGTGGGAACATGATAACAGAGGTATCCTTTGTGTTTTGCACTGTAGCCGAGGAAGATACAGGCAGCAGAACGGAATTCTAATTTGCTGCTGTTGTAAGGACGAAGATATGGATAACAGAGACAGCCAAATGATTTAAGAAAGGCATAATCTGGTTGGCGATGGTAAAGACAAGAGTAAGGAGATTTGTGGTGGAGAGTGGGTGTGATGGTACGATTATTGAGGTAAACAGCAGTGTGAAAGGCATGTTCCCAAAAATTCATAGGAAGATGGGAATGAGCTAGAAGGGAGAGGCCTTTTTCGACAACAACTCGATTCCGACGTTCTGCAGCTCCATTTTGTTCAGGGGTATGCGGACAGGAAACACGATGAAGGATACCATTAGTTTCAAGAAGAGTGGAGACATTTCGAAACTCACCCCCCCCCAATCAGACTGAAAAGCTTTGATTTTAGTGGAAAACTGTGTTTCAACCATGGTTTTAAAAGATTGAAAAACAGACAAAACCTGAGACTTTGCAGTAAGGAAGTAAATCCAGATATACTATACTTTGTGCAATCATCAATAAAAAACACAAAATAACGATTCCCATTAAGAGATGGAACAGAGGCAGGACCCCAAACATCTGAATAAACAAGGTCAAAGGGTTTATTTGAAACAGTATGACAAGAGGGAAGGTGATGTCTATGGCTCTTGCCTAACTGACACGCACGACACACAGAAAGTGACTTATTCAAAACAGGTAAATCAAATTCAGAAAGTTGACGTCGCAGCACAGACTCGTGAGGGTGCGCAAAGCGATGATGCCAACATGCAACAGAGGCTCGTTCTCCTATAAAAGCACGAGGACTAGGAGAACGAGTTGGAATCTGATACAGACCATCTTCAACGATCCCCTTTAGGACCACTGTTCCCTGTAAGGTCTTAACATAGCAATGATCAGCATGCAGTTCTACGAATACATTATTATCTCTGCACAACTGACGGACACTAAGGAGCTTTTTAGACACTTTAGGAACAACAAGGATATCATTAAGATGAACAGGATTAGCATCATGCTTCGAAATTAGATTAAGATTGCCTGTATGCGTAATAGGAAGAGACTGACCATTTGCAACGGTGAGATTGTCTATGCCAACATAGGGAGCCGAGAGATTGAGGCTGGAGATGTCCGTCGTGACATGATTGGTGGCGCCGGAGTCTACAATACACGGATCAGTGAGAGCTGACGGACTGGCCTGATAAGCGACAAAGGCAGCTGGCGGCGGGCGAGACACCACGGACTGGCGGAGACGATCAGCAGCCCGGCGGTTGGTCGGCGGGAACAGGGCCATGTTGAGGCGCTGATGACAGTTGCGTGCATCATGGCCAGCTTTCTCACATAACTGGCAGATGACGCGAGGACGATCAGCAGGCCCTATAAAGGTCCCCGACGCTGGGCGAGTGGACTGGCGGCGCTGGGCAGCGTAAGCAGTCGGAGCTCCGGTGACAGCGGCATAGTCGTTGAGGCGCTGTTCTTCCTGAAGCAGGAGGCCGAGGAGATCCGCTGACGAGACTGGCGTGATCCTCATGCTGATGGCGGTGCGGAAAGCTCCAAATTCTGGTCCGAGCCCAAATAAGATGTTGTCGACGAGCTCGAAATCGGAGACAATTACCATACACTCGGCGAGTCCGTCGGAGATAGCCCTCTTTTTCTCGACATATTCCAGCACAGTCATCCCGCCCTTCGACAACGATTGTAGCTGCTGCCGGAGATGCTGTTGACGAGCCCTGGACTGCGACTGGAAAGTAGAGGCGAGTGTCGACCAGCATTCAGCTGTGGACGATGCCCGAGAGACGAGGGATAGCATCGGCACAGAGAGAGTGGAGCGGATCCACAAGAGGATCAGTCGATCCTTGCGCCGCCACGATGCAAACGCCGGGTTCGGATTACCAGTGGTTGCACCTTCAGCAGGTGACAGCAGGGGAGCGGGAGCGCCGCCGGCGATGAGGAAGCCATCAAGATCATAAGCCTCCAATGCAGAACGGACCGTGCTGCTCCACAGAGTGTAGTTGCCGTGATCAAGCCGGATAGCCAACGCCGGAAAGGTGAGCGACGGGTTGACAGAGTCGCCGACGGCGGAGGGCAGAAGTTGGGATGCGGAAGCCATGAAAACCAAGCTTTTGGAATTTGCTGGGAAAGGGAAAATTCAGCAAAGGAAAACTGATACCATATGATTGAATAATGAATATGGTGAAGGTTGATTTTCTTCATTATAATACACACCTATTTATACACAGCTAATGGCTATTCTAATTAATACATATGTGATAAGTACAAATCATGTCCATAATTAGATAATGAATCTGGACATGAAATGAACATGAAATGGATAGGATCAAACTACTTCCAAAGATAGATGATTCTTTTACATCAATAATTCGTCACACTCATCCATCTCTTCCATTGCTTTACCCCCACATCACCATATAGAACCCAAGATCAATCACCGTTGCTCCAAGAATGCTGACCCCAAATACAAGAGCAACAAAAATCAACAACAAATGGATAAACAAAAACTTCTCTTAAATTACATGTTCTTGGTGTGGTGAGAGTTGCTTCGAATAGAACAGAAATTGCTTCGAATCGTCACTCCACCCAGCTTCGACACTCCGCCACCATTGCGATGCCCCGACTCCACTTCACTCCACCACCATCGCGACGGTAGACACCACCCAGCCCCAGCCCCAGTGCCACCGCAAAACCCTAACCCACCTCGCTTCGACGCCACCCCATCCGATGCCTCCCCACCCGACGCCACCCCGACCGATGCCATCCCGCAAATCGAAGAAGAAGCAAATAAGAGGAAAAGAAAGCAAATCGATGACGAAGACAAGGCAGGAGCCCAAATCGATCGAAGAAGAAGCAAAGGAGGGGTATAATTGAAATTTTAAATTACTTTTAGTTTTTTATCATTTTTCATATGGGCAAAAGTTACTTTCTAGCTAAACATTACCGAATTGCGTATATTTACACTTACCTCTACTATCTAGGCTCATATTTACAATTTCAATTATCAAAAGGTTATATTGACACTTATGTAAATTAGGTAGGGATATAAAAAAACTTTTCTCTTTATTTTATTTGTTTTTGGTTCTTTCTTGTTGGGATTAATGCTTCTACAATGGGCATTCGTTGTTGGTGGAGGTGGGAGGATTACTCACATTCTGTCCACCAAACTCTACATTAGTTTGTGTTTTTGTTCTTCCTATGTTTTTTAACTGAAAAGCTCCGGTTATGAGCCCTATGTGAATCCTATTGAAATAACTCAGATCTGGTTATTTTCGCTCGATTTGAATTAAAAATTAAATTTAGCACACTTTTTATTTTAATTAGTTATTCTAACATTATCATACTTTTATATAAAAATTAATAAAGTATTTTTATTCACTCATTAGTTTTATTCCATTTCACATTTAATTCTCACTATTTAAAATTACAATGTCAAACTTAAAACAATGAAGAGTAGAATTCCTAGGAAGTAATTGATCACGAAAAACTAGGTCTCATTTTCTTTCATTTGTTTGAATTCGTCAAAATTTCTCGTAAAACTAATCTCTCATTTACTTTCATTTGTTTGAATACACCAAAATTTCTCTTAAAATTAGTCTTTCATTTACTTTCTTTGTTTGAACTCACCAAAGTTTCTTGTTACGTCCAATGCAAATTCTTGGAAAATATCGAAAATACCGTCTTTTCATAAGCTCATGGAAAGATGTAATTTAATTAAAATAATAAAAGGTAAAAAATCTTAGTTATAATATTAAAAATTTATTATGCAACGTGTAGTAGTTATAAAGTTTATAACTCAATTTATACAATCCAAAAATTTTATCTTAATTTCTTTTAATTTACATTTTAAACCTAAATATTTTCATAATTTATAAAAAATATTGTATTTACATAGACGGACTCTATGTACAATTAGTAATATTATATTAGAGTTTCACTGTCTGGTCGAAAAGTAATAAATGACGAAAGACTAACACTTTGTGAAAGTCTCTCATCCACTGTTATTTATTCGCACTATGAATTTTTTCAAAAAACTGCGTGTCATATACCAGTAAGAGCATATGCAATGGTAGAAATCGCTACCGGTATCTTACTAATTAAATATATTATTTTTTTCATTTTCTCTTTCACCTTACTTTAAGAAACCACTTAAAAAATTACACATTTTCTTCTCCACAATGGTAAGAAACTAATTTTTATTATTCATGTACCCCACTTGATTTTCTCTATCATATTCATTAATTTTATTATTAACATTTAATTTAAATAAATTTGTCTACCCAAAATAAGTTGAACGTGAAATTTATTGATACATTATAAATTTTAAAATTGAATTTCATTTTTTTCAATAATTATTCCAGATTTTTTCAATAATTTTTCTTCAAAAATTTTCTCAAAAATTATTCCAAATTTTATTCCAAATCATTCCAAATTTTAATAAAAATTATTCAATATTTTTAATTTAAAAACATTTTTAAAATTAAATTTTACAAATAAAAAAATTCATCTTTTTTAAAAAAAAATTAAAAACAAAGATAGAGACTCGTGACACAACCAGAGAGTGCCACGTGTTCCTCTATTTACAAAACAAAATATGCAGTATTTGAGTGGGACACGTGGCCCAATGTATGGGTGACATGTGTCCACTCATCCAAAAAAAATTGGGCCGCATCAGGTGGCCTGTGCCATGTGCACATGCGCTGACAGAACCGATTTCTTAACCGGTTCCCTAGTTGGCAACTATGGGTCGGTTTCTTAACAAGAAATCGACCTAGAAATCACCACTGTGGGTGTTTTCGGGTTTTAGAGTGGTTTTTTAAATTTAACAAACCCCCATTGCACATGCTCTAAGATCTGAATGGTTGAGAACACTGATGAGAAGTAAGAATAAGTACAATTTTTTTATCATAAGATTTTTTTTTAATTTTGGAATTTTTACATTAAGTTACTCTCTCCGTTCCAGGGAAATTTGCACAGAATCTTTTTCACAAACTTCAAGAGATATGTTTGACTATAAATATATATAATTACAGACGTTCACGACTCATGAAAATTTGATATTTAGAAACTACGTGTAACGACAAATCCAATATTATCTCATACAATAATATCATTACTCATATACCTATTTAAATATTTGGTCAAAATTTAACTACCAAATAGTAAGTGTGCAAATTCGACTGGAACAGAGAGAATGTTAGATTTTCTATCTCACAAATATTTATAGAGAAAGACTATTTGTTTTTCTATATTTGTAGAGAGAATAATAAAATTGGGAATGGAAATTTTAATATTTGTGATTGAATGTGTTAAATTAAAACACAATATTCATCTTTTAGTAAACAAAAAACTTAAGTCTCTCAATGGCTAGTGCAATCGTGGCCGACAAAAATACCTTTAATTTCCAACAAAAAAAAGGCAATAGATGATCTAATCAGAGTCCAATGCTCATGCAAAAATTAAACTATTCATCTTGCTTGTCTGTCTAGTTAATGTACTCTCTCCAGGAAAATTTGCAGAGGGAGAAAATCTTCATTTTAATTTTTAAGGTGTGAAAAAGTTCGATATACCCATGTTTGTATCATTCAAATTTGTGCCTCTCCCTTTACCCTCCTCTCCGCCTCTATCTGCGCCCTCCACCCTCCGCCCTCCGCCCTCTGCCCTCTACCTCTCTGCCCTCCACCTCTCTGCTCCCCTTCCCCCTCCTCCTTCTGTGCCATCTGCCTCTCTGCTTCCGTCCGCCCTTCCGCCTCTTCCTCTCTCTGTGGCCCTCCGCTTCTTCCTCTCTCTGTGGCCCTCCGCTTCTTCCTCTCTCTGCGCCCTACGCCTCTCCACTTCCCTTTGCCCCTCTGCCTCTTCCTCTCTCCCTCTCTCCTCGGCGAGACTCCACTTGAGTGGGTGGATTTGAGTTTTCTAGTTGTGATGTAAATCAGATCTTGGGCGGCCCACAACCGGATCAGAGAAAGACGCCACCACGGAGCCAGTTTGATTAAAAAACAATTCCAATGAATAATATGGTGGCGACGGTGAGGGAGCCGGTGACAGTAGGTGGGGAGAGTTAGGGCTGAGTGAAGTGTACAGATTTTTTAGTGAATTTTCCTATCTCAAATTATGTAATTTTTAAAAATTTTTAGGGGTAATAGTGTCTTATGATATGTTGAATATTTCCTTGAACGGGAAGTGTGCAGATTTTCCTATGACAGATAAAAAAAGTGTGTAGATTTGAATGAGACAGACGAAATATTTTAACTTGCCTTATATCGTGCTAGAGAAATGGTGTTTGTTGTGTATTTTGTTCATTAGTTTCATTGTTTTTATTTATATAGCAGAGTTGTAGAAAATAAGGGTAATCATGTGTGTTTGTATTCATGTTCTCAGAGTACATTATATAGTGGTACAGAATACCTATACAAGATAGGAAAAGGTAATAGAATATAATTACAATTACAGGTAATATTTTAATTCCTTAATACTCCTCCTCAAGTTGGAGCATGTGGATCAGAAATGCCCAACTTGCCAAGCAGGGAATGAAACCGGTTACGTCTGAGAGCTTTAGTGAAGAAGTCTGCAGGTTGATATGTCGTGCGGATATGCTGAGTAACAATAGTGCTAGATTGAACAAGATCCTGAACAAAATGAAAATCAACTTCAATGTGCTTTGTACGTTCATGGAACACTGAATTTTCCGCAATATGAAGAGCAGATTGACTGTCACAAAACAGTCGCATATGAGAGGTGTGCACAACCCCTATGTCTTTCAGTAAAGACTTAAGTCATAACAACTCACAACAGGTAACAATAATAGCACGATACTCTGCTTCAGCGGAAGACCGAGAAACCGTAGGTTGCTTCTTGGTCTTCCAAGAAACTGGAGAATCACCAATCATCACAAAAAACCCGGAATGAGAACACCGGTTGATTGGGCATGCAGCCCAATCTGAATTACAGTAAGCAATCAACTGTAACACACTATTGGAAGAGAGAAATAAACCTTGACCATGATGACTCTTCAGGTAGTGCAACACATGAACTGCAGCTTGCCAGTGAGGAACACAATGAGACTTCATAAATTGAACAAGTGTATGAACCGAATAACTAAGCTCAGGACGTGTGACAGTCAGGTATATCAGGCGCCCAACCAGATGCATGTACTGCTCGAGATCATGGTAAGGCGGACCTTCAACTCACGTCAGATCGTGTTGTTGCTCCATCGAAAAGTTAGTCGGTTTAGAAGCAGATAAACTTGTATCAGATAAAATGTCCAAGGCATATTTCCTTCACGAAAGAAATATCCCCTCCACTCTTCTAGCAATCTCTATGTCCAAGAAATACTCAAGTAAACCAAGATCTTTCATATGGAAACAAGAACTCAAGTATTTCTTGAACTCAGATATGAGCACAGAAGAGCTACCAACAATGACCAAATCATCTACATAAACCAGAACATGCAAAGAAATTGATCCACGGGAAAAGACAAACAAAGAATAATCAGCCTTACTCTTAACAAAACCAAATGCTCGTAAAGACGGAGTTAATTTGGCAAACCAATTTCTAGGAGCCTGGTGAAGACCATAAAGATATTTTTGAAAGCGACATACCTGACCATGGGGCGCGGCATAGCCAGGTGGGGGTAAAATAAAAATCTCTTCATGCAAATAACCATGCAAGAAAACATTATGGACATCCCTCTGATGCAGTTCCCAATCACGAATGACCGCAACATATAAGAATAGCGAACAGAACTCATCTTCGCAACCAGAGCAAATGTCTCAGTATAATCAATCCCTTCAACCTGGCGATTCCCGAGAACCACTAGGTGCGCCATATGATGTTTAATAGTACCATCTGACTTAAACATCGTCCGGTAAACCCATTTGCAACCAATTACCTTCTTATCCACAGGTATAGGGGCCAAAGTCCAAGTCTGATTGTGCTCAAGCGCAGTAAGCTCTTCAATCATAGTATCTCGCCAATGAGCATGATGTGAGGCCTCAGAATAAGTGATGAGATCTGCACTAGATGTTACTGTACCCAAAAATCTAGAATGCATACTAAAAAACTTATCAAAATTTACATATTCAGTAAGAGGATAGAGAACACCGGAGGATTGTGACGGCGCATGAGTGAACGTAGCAGTATGGGGGGTCTTCAGTAGTAAGAGCAGAGGCATAATCAGCACAATCATAATCTTTCATTTAAGGAAGAGGTCGGTGAGAATGAAGACTGTATCTGATAGGTGGAAACTCGATGGTGGAACTATCCGGAGCTGGAGATTTCACGGAAGGGGGATGGACAGGCGGCGAGTGAGACTCCATCACCGGTGGTGCATGAGGTGGCGGCGTCCTTGGCGATACAATGTCTGGTCAGGCCAAAAATAGAGTCTGACAGTCTTGGTCAGGATTCAATGACAGAACCACGTCCATCGGGGATGGGCCGGTGAGCACCGGTGGGTCGATGGCGGTGCTGGCCGGCATAGATAAGCCGACAATGACTAGCGGTAGGGGACCAGCGACAACCGATGATGAAGGACCCGTGACAATCAACGTCGGGGAACTGGCAGCGTCTGGTAGTGGCCGGAGGTATGGGGCCATGCGACTCCGCTAACGAAAATAAGGAGGTCGACAGTGAGATGGTGACGCTAGCAGGGTCATCTGACGAGGCCGATGTCAGAGTTGTGGAATACGAGAACTGGTTTTCAAAAAAATCTGCATCCCGACTGGTAAAGATTATGTAGGATTCCAGGTTAAAAAGGCAATAACCTTTCTTTCCTGCAGGGTAACCAAGAAACAAATAACGCCGACTTCTTGGTGCAAACTTATCACGATGTCTGGGAACATGAGCATCAAAACACAAGCATCCAAAAACCCTTAAGAATGAGTAATTTAGAGCTTGTCCATAGAGCAACTCAAAGGGAGTACAACCATTGCGATGCTTCGTTGGTGTCCGGCTAATCAGATAAGCAGCAGTAAGAACATACACTCCCCAAAAATCAATTGGAAGACTGGCTTAAAACCGTATGGCACATGCCACATTGAGTAAATGGCGATGCTTTCTTTCAACTCAACCACACTGCTGTGGTATATCAACCATAGATGTCTCAAAAATGATCCCAGATGCAACAAAATGAGATCTCAAAGGCAAAAATTCAGTCTTGTTATCATTCCGAACACGCAGTATGGTCCTTTGGTTCTTTACCAAGGCACACAATTCTAAAAATCTATAAGCTACTTTTGACTTAGCCACTAATAAATAAACACAAACAGCTCAGGAATAATCATCAACTATAGTTAAAAAATAAAATGCATCACTGGAAGATGGTGTTCTATAAGGACCCCAAACATTACAATGTATTAATTGAAATAGTGCAGTAGCATTTGTAGAACTCAATGGAAAAATATGTCTAGTTTGCTTTGCTCTATAACATATAGAGCAAGGAACAAAAGTCTTATTAGTGCTAAAACCAATAGAAGAAACAGAAGACAACACCGTAGAGAAAATATGCCCTAGACACTGATGCCATAAATCAGAAGAAGACACAGAAGCAAATGTCGAAAAAAACTGCGGGATAGAAGGATGATCACGAGTATCCAGCAGAGGAAGCCAAAACACCCCCCTTTCTATTCACTCACGCCAATCACTTTCCTCGTACCGATTTTCTGTAAAATGCAATAATTTTTAGTAAACAAAGCTAGACATTTTAAGGCAGATAATAATCTAAAGCATGATAATAAGTTGCACCGCAAAGTAGGTATGTGTAGCACATGAGTAAAAGTGACAACACCAGAGCAAATAAAACCATATTGGGTAGTAGATGACACAGAGCCATCAGGCATAATAACATTTACATTGTCAATAACAGTAGTAATATCAGTAAGAGATTGTCACCGGTTATGTGATATGAGACTCCCGAATCAAGTATCCAAGGCAAAGCAGACTTACCTGGTCCATTGTTAGTAAGAGAATTAAACTGATTTAATAAATGCATGGTCGTGCTTCATTGTTCATCAGATAGAGTAGGGCCAAAAAATCTGACTGGGTAGGGACGCGGCCAGAGGAAGCCACCGCCGCTAGGCCAGACGGCGACATGGCGGCATAAGGGAACGGCGGCGGGAGTGGAAGAGCCATGGTGGATCATCCGTTCACGGTTGTGGCGGTCGACCGAGAGGTTGGCGACATCCTCCTGGCGGCGCTTGCTTTCTCTTCAACTCCTTGAACCATTCTGGTACACCAATGATCTGGAAACAGGAATCTTCGTCGTGACCCTTGCGATGACAATGTGTACAAACAAGATTCTTGCGGTCATATGCAGAAAGAACAATTGGCGAAGAACTTGTAAGTGGTGGGTGTCGTGCAGCATTCGCCATATAGTTAAAAGAAGGCTCGCAAGCTCGGATAACAGCTTGATGATTATCCTCTTGGGCAACAAAGGCATACACTTTCATGACAAGTGGCATCAGATCAATGCTCATGATATGTGATCATAAGGTGTGAAAGCCTTCGTTGAGACCAGAGATGAATTGATAGATCAAATCTTTCTCTCTATCTCTTGGAAGACTCTCACGGAAATATTGCAATGGCATAGTGTCTTGCTATCTTCACAGTCACAAACTAGAGGCCACATGCAGTGGTAGTCTGCAAACACCTTCTTCAATTTGCCAAAGTAAATGTCGATGGGTTGATCATTCTGTGCAACTCCGAATAGCCTCTTGCATTTGCAAAACCTTCATACCATCACTAAGAATAAATCGTGTCTTCAGGTCATCCCACAGTTCCTTAACTATGGCAAACGAGCTTGTAGAAGATCTTAGCACCGGATCCAGGGTTTGCAAGATTTAGCAGGCAAGAGTAGCATTAACCCCAGCCCAATCAGCAACATCAGGAACCATCCTGGGGTTTGGTAATGGATCCATCAATGAACCCAATCTTGTTCTTAGCAAGGAATGCGCGGAACATTGCGTCAGACCATTCAATGTAAGTTTCTTGACCTTTCAGTATGGTTGGTATAATTTACAAACCAGGACCATCGTCAGAACCAATAAAGTGAAGATCAGTCGACATACGACCAATAGGTACAATAGTATGAGGGCCAGATTCCAACTGCTACTGCTTTAGTAAAGTCGCAATCACATCATAACCACTCATATCCTGAAGCTTCGGAACCTCAGGTGCAGCATCGATACGAGCATGTTCTTCAGAGGCAGCCATTGTGCAAAATCAGGTATGGATCAGCAGCAGGTGCAACAACCGGGGGCAGATTGCATCGGCGGCGGCGCGTGACGGGAACGCAGCGGCGATTGAGCTTTAGGATTGGCGCGTGTGGCTCAAGGCACAGACCGATCAGATCAAGACCGACGGCACACGGATTACCACAGCCAGACGGTGGCTGTGGTGATCGGCGAGCGGTGGAACGGAGTAGATGGCGGCGGCGGTGGCTCAAAAAGGCAGCGGGTATTTTCTTAGGGTTTCAGGATTTTGGGCTCTGATACCATGTAGAAAATAAGGATAATATTGTGTGTTTGTATTCATGATCTTAGGGTACAATATATAGTGATATAGAATACCTATAAAAGATAGAAAAATGTAATAGAATATCATTACAATTACCAGTAATATTTTAATTTTTTAATAAGAGTACTTGTATTATCTTTTTCTGACTGATTTATTATTTATTTGCCTCAGAAAGTTGCTTTTTATTTTAGAGCTGGTAAGGAAGTATTGTATTTTCGTTTGAGTTCGTTTTTTCATTTCTCTTGTTTGTTTGACAGTTTCTAATATATTAGTGAACCCAAACTCAACAAAAATCAGAGAAACATTTATGATCTTTCTACTTGGTTGATAAGAAGTATTTCAGAAGAATTATGATTTATTTATATGTCACGATGATTTGTGATATTGGTTTTCCAGTACCACAAACTTGATTGAGTCAATTCTCAAATACTAATTTTTAATTCAAGAATTAGGATGATATTAAGTTTAAATAATATGAAGAAAAAAGTGCTATTATAATCATACCTAGTTGACATAAGTGCTAATATAACCTTTCAATATTCGAAAGTGCCAATATAACCTTTCAATATTCGAAAGTGCCAATATAACCCTATATAGTTAGTGAAAGTGCCAATATAACAATATAAGTTTTAAGGATGTGCTGATATAACCCTACAAACATTAGGAATGTGCTGATATAGCCCAATACATTGCATAATGTGTTGATATAACCCTACATGTTACGGCGGTGGTCCGACGACGAACTATGAGGGTAAAATTGTCCACCTAATTTCAGAGTTAGCCCAAAGGATATTTTGGTCAATTTACTTAGAGTCAACGCCAAAAAATTGAGGTCAATGCCGGAAATGGGATCTGAGGGTTATATTGACACTTTCATTAACTAGTTAGGGTTATATTTGCACTAAAATTATCATATGATTATATTGACACTTACTACGTAGATATGATTATATTCTTATTCCTAATATGAATGATTAATAGTGTTAATGAATGTCAGATTATGTAAAACTTAGAATCGTTTGAGTTGAAGTAACAAAATAAGAACATTATTGACTTTCATTCCTCACTAATAAAATTTATTTGAATAGCTGTTGGACTTACTCTAACTGAAGAATTACAATTGCAGTTTGCAAGAATTTCTCGTTCGCTACCATTTGTTAGAGCAAAACACTCTTATATTGCAAGACGTATAAACATAAATCTCATTCATTTATCGATAATATCAACATAAAATAACAAAGACAGAAAATAATACTTCACAAAAACATATTATTTATCATCTCGTATTGTTGAAATCTTATTTTATTATTGTTATTATTTATTAGACTTTACCATTCATAAACTAAAATGTCATGATAATGTCTCGGCCATGTGCAATCAGAGTTCAAATCCACCATTATAATGGATTCTTTGTTCCTAATTCCTATACACCACATTGGTGTGGATGCAGTGGGATGCTCATTTAAGTTTGGTGTGTGAGCTAAAGTGGTAATCTCACCTCTATTTGAGACAAAAATGAATGAAAGAAGATGGGAAAAAAAAATGCATTCATCTCAAACAAATAAAAAAAAGAGAATGTGAAATGAAATGCAGTATCTATGAGTTTATGGATAATTCATTGTACTTATTTCCTTGAATATTGTAATTTTTTAAATAAAATTTAAATATTATATTTTGAAAGTTAAAACAAGTAATAATGTATTTTTGAATGTTAAAATATAAAAATATATCATCTAAAAATATTTTTAAAATTCAGTACTCTCTCGCCCCAACCGAATCTGCACACTTTTTTGTCAACTTTCTCATTACACATTTGACCATATATTTGAGTTAGTATATGTGCACCAATATCATCATGTGTGATATTGTTAGATTCTCTGCATCACGTAGTTTTCAAATATCAAATTTTGATACACTAATAATATACACATTTAAAGTTATTGATGGTCAAACATGACTTGAGAAAGTTGAT
Source organism: Rubia yunnanensis (assembly GCA_037428765.1). Lineage (NCBI taxonomy): Eukaryota > Viridiplantae > Streptophyta > Magnoliopsida > Gentianales > Rubiaceae > Rubia > Rubia yunnanensis. The sequence goes on along the minus strand of CM075066.1, from coordinate 69,114,839 downwards.
TAAAAAGTGTGCACATTCGTGTGAGACGAAGGAAGTATGTAATTTAACAAATGAATTATACATGAAAAGAAAAAAATAAACTGACAAAAAAATTTATGGGCATGCCGCATGCTAGGAGATTAAAAAAAAACTAAGTCTCATTAAATTGCACGAAGAAAATGTAAAAGACAAAAGAAAATAGATGGAGTTGTCCCATAGATTTGTTTTTAGAAAAAAAAAAAGAATAGGACATTGAAGCAGTAGAGTAGAAAATAATAAATGGTGGAAGAGACCTGAAATAAGCTCACTTCACCACCGTATGTGACTGATTCACTATAGCTTACTTGGCGTCTCCGAATCCCAACACACACTCACACAGTGGAACGACAAAAAACACACTCACCCCTCCTCCCAGATTCAGAATTCACCCTCCCAGTTTACAAAAACAATGCTCCTCTCCGCAGCATAGCCCCCCAATCCGCGATTCACTGGTTCATGCACTTGTGTTTCTTCCCCCACACCAATTCTTCCAACGGATATGGCTTCCTCCGTTGTGTGCTCGTGGTTAATGGCGGCATGCATGTCAGTTGCTTGTGAAGACACCCTTCCCACCTCCATTTCCATGTCCACCCGATTCTCCAAATGGGCCGCCCGCAAGAGGAGGAGGGCTTCTCACTGCTCTGCAATTCGTAATCTCTTTGAGCCCTGCCATAACTTCCGCTCTTCCTTTTCCTCCTCACCCTTTTTCTCAGGGGACAATGGAGCTCTCGCCCCCGTTCGCCGGACCCACAGGCCCAAGACTCACGCGCTTTCCGGTAATATTGGGGGTTCTGTTCTGGCCGTGTTTTGATCTGGGCTTCTGTTTGAAATCTAAGGGGTTTCGCGATTTGGGTTTATTGGGGTTTTGCCTTTCTGACAACTGATGGGTTTTATGAGAAACTTTTGGGATGGCTTCAAGTTTTGATTTTGGGATCATATTTTTCCACTATTTGTAAGAATTTGATCATGCCGAAGTTGTGGAGTAGGACCACCTTTCACAAATTTCAGCACCCTAGATGCACTAATGTTGTTGTTTGAGTAGGTTGTAGCACATGCTGTTTTTGTTCGTGCATCAACATATAAATTGGTTAATTGTTTTGTAACTGCATAGTGCCCCTCATTTACTTTTTACTCTTGCTGCTCTTTGGTACTTGCATAAGGTTCATTCCTAGCGGAGAAGAGTGACGGATTTATAGGAATACAAAGATTTGTATGTGTATTACGTTGGACTTATGGGAAATAAAAAGATTTGTGTGTATTTTTGTTTTCCGTTGTATTTAGAATCCTTTTTCGTATTTCACAAGTTTATAATTCGGCTAACAAACACGGATAATGTTGATATAAGATATACCCCAAAATGCATTCCACATGTTTTCTGTTATTAGGAAATAGATGCCGTGAGAAGTGGTCGGGAAAGTTTGGTTCAGTTTGGTTTGTTAGTCTTTTGTTGCTGCCTGTACCAATAGACTATCTAGCTTGGGTCTTGTTGATGTTTACGAAGACGTTGCCTAAGGTTGTGAGGCTTGTGCCGCTACTTCAAGAGAGATGGTAACTTCATGCGATTCAAGCTTCTAAAGAGAGTCAATGACGCCGTGGCTCCCTAGGGGCAGTAATTCTTTAAGGATTTATGATTGTGTGCACCTGGCATGAGTGAAATGGTTTTGATTAAACCTTTCTCTACTCCGATTCTCTGTGCTGGATGTTACTGAATTGATATTCTATATCCACATCTCATTCTTCTCACGTTGTGTCTTTCAGGTAATGTCATGGCAATAGCAGTAGAACCTGTTATGGAAGTCACTACAAAGAAGAAACTCCCCACCAAGCAAAGGAGAGTAGTTGTGACAGGGATGGGTGTAGAAACTTCTCTCGGTCATGATCCAGATACATTTTACAATAATTTGCTTGAAGGTGTTAGTGGAATTAGTGAGATTGAAGCTTTTGACTGTTCCCAATTCCCCACGGTAGGTCACATTCATAGTTGTCTGTTTTTCTTGTTGGCCTATGGTTTCTAGTTAATTATTAATGGTTTAAGCACCAGAGAATTGCTGGAGAGATTAAGACTTTCAGAACAGATGGTTGGGTTGCACCTAAACTGGCTAAGAGAATGGACAAGTTCATGCTCTACATGCTGACAGCTGGGAAGAAGGCTCTGGCTGATGCTGGAATTACAGACGAGGTCATGGATCAATTGGACAAAACTAGATGTGGAGTTTTGATTGGTTCAGCTATGGGAGGGATGAAGGTATTCCTCTGTCATATATTTTGTGCTTACCAGTTGTCCAAACGTCACATATAATCTGTATGTCCGCAAATTTGAAGTTTCTATGAAATCATCGGCGACCATGTTGTAAGGAAGCCGTGAGTCACAATTTTAAGATCATATTCAAGTGTCCACTACTCCTTTGAATTGGACTAGATTACCTTTTCCCTTTAGTTTTTGAAAGTCAAACCTCTTCTATTAAATCAGTAAAATCTCCTTGCTTGGTGAGGCGTAAAAGGGGAAACACTTTACAGTACCAATATTTCATTTTCAGCATCATCAAACCTTGACATCTCAATGCTATGTGCATGTTCTTGTGAATGGTAAACAGATTGGCGATGGTTCGTTAGTGTTGAGTATGTAGTCTCTGCAACTTGGCTCCATGCTTGTTGGAAAGTTTTTTTATTTCTATGATTCCTTGTAAATGGAGCAGGTTTTCAATGATGCTATTGAAGCTTTAAGGATCTCATACAAAAAAATGAATCCCTTCTGTGTACCTTTTGCTACTACCAACATGGGATCTGCCATGCTGGCCATGGATTTGGTAAGTATTAGTTTTATAGTTGAATAAGTCTCTCTGCCGATGAACTGAACCAGTTAATTTATTTTTTTGAGTAAAGTGCATTCATGCCCCCCAGGTCCTTGTTTAGTGCATATATACCCCTCAGTTTTTCGAAAGTGCACATATACCCCCATTCCTTGTTTAGTGCACATATATCCCTTAGTTTTTCAAACGCCGCTCTCCGACTATAGGGGCATATGTGCACTTTCGAATAACAGGGAGGGGTATATGTGCACTTTTGAAAAAACTAGAGGGGGTATATCTGCACTTTTAAAAAACTGGGGGTATATGTGCACCAAACAAAGAACTCGGGGGTATAAATGCATTTTATCCTTTTTTTTTTCTAATGTGCATGTTTAATTGTAATGCAGGGTTGGATGGGTCCAAACTATTCGATATCTACAGCATGTGCTACAAGCAACTTCTGCATATTGAATGCAGCTAACCACATTATTAGAGGAGAAGCTGTAGGTGCCTTCTGGTTACAACTTGGGTTTTTATATAATTGAAATGTAGCCAGTGTTTCCAATTTCTTGAAAACTGAAAACTGTTGCTTCTTGTTACAATTTCTAATATTGGTGGAGAATATGCAGGATATGATGCTTTGTGGTGGTTCTGATGCTGTAATCATACCCATAGGTCTCTTTTATTCTTTTGTTGAGTTACATTCTTTTCAAACCTTCAGAATTATGAATTTCATTTTTTAAACTCTGCTGCAGGACTGGGTGGTTTTGTTGCTTGCAGAGCCCTTTCTCAAAGAAACAGTGACCCGCGTAAAGCCTCACGCCCTTGGGACAGTGTAATCTCTTTGATGCCCATGTTGTTTTTAATCATGCGTTGTTCTTAAGTTTGTTGGCTGTCAGAGATGGAATTATGAATTGTTCTCTTATAAATTGACCGAAAACTGGGGGACAGTTAGATCATTTACTCCAGATCCAGTGTCCTCTCCAGGTTTTAGACATGTCTCTTATACTTGTTCCTTAAGAATTATTGGCAGCATCCTTTATGAATCAAATGATGATGTGGGAAGTCCTGTTGCATTTTCTTCTTATATTAGAGATCTCCTCTCAGCATGATTTCACAAACCTCTAGGGAGATATGTCAAAATATTTTTGGCTTATTCATTATTGTGAAACTAGGCACGTTGAAAATTGTTGACTTTTTTTCATATAAAAATTTCAACAGAATCGCGATGGTTTTGTTATGGGAGAAGGATCTGGAGTTCTACTTCTGGAAGAGCTTGAACATGCCAAGGTAACTCAACAAAGGCTGTTTCAAGATTGCATCCTCTACCCAAACATTCTGGATGTTTCATTATTTTATATTTTCCTTCCTGTATTAGTGTTCTCCTTTTTTATTGGAATATCTTTTTCTGACCTAATTGGACAGAAAAGGGGAGCAACCATTTATGCAGAGTTCCTGGGTGGAAGTTTCACTTCTGACGCTTATCACATGACTGAGCCTCACCCACAAGGTACCGAATTGGGGCATATTTGGTCTAGGCTGATACCTAATTAGGTTGAGACTTGTAAATATTTGTACGCGTCTTTGATTTTCTTTTTTGTTCATCTACATAAAAACCTAAAAAGAACATGTTGAGTGTCTGAAAATATTCTTGGTGAAAGTCTTGCCATTTGCCAGCTATAGATTGTGTTTGGTACTGTTTATAGGCCACTTTACTTATAAGGTGTGGAGGTTTAGGTGATTGGTAAGCTATAACAAAATAGCTCATGAGAAAAATAAAGGCCTTTAATTAGGAAAAAGAGAAGTTGGTCTCCCCATCCTTTTAATATAAGTCAACTTTTCTGATAAGCCTACTCTGCCAAACCCACCCATATATTGCTCTTAGCTACTAATCACAAGAAAATATACTGAAAGTTCATCTTAATTTTGGATTATTTCATCCCTTCAACATTTGAATGCTCAATCAATCTTAGTTGTAATTCCTGGAAAGGATGCCGAATACATGATATACAAGAAAGACGTACCAATGAGCAACTTGAGGGTTTCTAATTGTAGAAAGATCCCAAACAAATATTTCGGTTTACTGATTTTTTTTAATGGCATGATTAAGTCATATTCAAACATTTCGGCTAACTGATTTTTGTTGGAGGAACACTGGCTTAAATTAGTTTATCAAGATTTGATTCTTGATATTATCTTTGAAATCCAGGATCACTATGTCCAGTTCATACTATCCCACCTCTGTAACTTTGTAAACCAGCAGAACATGATGTTAGCCTGTACCAAGTATTGGTGAAACTTGTGCCCATGCAAGTTGTTTTGTTTGTGAGATTAAAGCCTTTTCTTCTCATTTGCCACATTTGGCATCTAGAAAGTATATTTAAGCAACACATTCATGGTTGAGCACATATTCTGCATATTCTGAAGAATTGACGTAATATTGTGAACTTTCAGAGTAGATTCATTATTAAATTCCATATGAATTTAGTTTAACTTTCAGATATTGCTTACATAAGCAGGAACCGGCGTCATCCTATGTATAGAAAAGGCTCTTGCTCAGTCTGGTGTGTCTAAAGAAGATGTGAACTATATAAATGCACATGCTACATCCACGCCAGCAGGAGATCTTAAGGAGTATCAGGCCCTTCTTCATTGCTTTGGCCAGAACAAAGAGGTTGCTTTAATCTTCATCATACCACTTTTTTCCCCACTGATGATCTTAACAGATCTCTTACGTGGACTTCTTTTTTTTCCTGCAGTTACGAGTGAACTCTACAAAATCCATGATTGGTCATCTGCTGGGAGCAGCTGGAGCTGTTGAAGCTGTAGCAACTGTTCAGGTATTTTCCATAGTTGCATTCATTTTCTGGGATAACCTGAGTTATATGATTTGGATTATCTTTGAATGTGAAGATACCATGAGATACTTGATAGAAATGGAGGTTTTTGCCTAACTCACTTTTAATCGGAGGATCTCACTGGCTATTAAACTCCCATCTAGCTGTAGAGTTTAGTGATTGCTGCTATGACTGAGATGCATATATTATATCGATCATTGATGGGAAGAAGTAGCTCAATTTAGCTTCTTGTGCAGCTTTGAGCTGTTGCCTTTTGTTTATCAAACCAGTTCCATGAACATTATTTCTAAAAGAGAAGAAAGATGCAGGGCTGAAGAGGAAACAGGTTTTAGTTTTGCAATAGATAAAGCATATAACTCTAGATGGGAAGCTAGACAACTTATTTTTAGACATGAGAATATCTTTTAATGCTTTTCAAATATCTGGAAATGTTTTATTGAAGGACTTATTTAGGAAGTGTTTAAAGTCAAATCACTTTCACCATTTTTACTTTGTAGTAGGAAAGTTGGAAGGGTGAATGTTTATGTTGCTGCAGTGAATAATTATTATCTTTCAAGCAGGCTATACGGACGGGTTGGGTCCATCCAAATATCAATCTTGAAAGCCCAGATGATGGCGTGGTATGATTTCTGCACTGCATATATCATACATTTTTCCATTGTGAAGGACTAATGAGCATCACCTTTTGCATCAAAATAATCTACCCAACACAAAAAATACTCATGTGTAATGCTGTCTACTGCAGTCTGTTATTTTTGCTTCATATGACAGTACTGGGAACTTTAGGTGTAGTCAAGATCATGTAATGCTGTCTGATGCTCTTCCACCCCCGCTGCACCCTACCCCAATTTTGAAAACCAGATATCTGCATTCCATAGTAATTTGCCAGAGAAGATAACAGTATTTATCCCTTTAAGCTCTCATATTCTAGCTGTAGTCATTTTTCTCTATAATATAAAATACCAAGAAGAGACTATTTTATAAACACGGTCCAATTTTTTGAGATCCGATTTGTCACACTTTGATGATGCTTTTACCTTCAATCAGGATGCTAGTGTATTGGTTGGCCCAAAAAAGGAACGAATAGACATCAAGGTAGCCTTGTCTAATTCTTTTGGATTTGGTGGACACAACTCTTCAATATTATTTGCTCCATACAAGTAGATTTCTCTCGGGAGCTCAATCTGACCAGAGATGGTGGAAAGATAATGTATGTGATTTGACGATTTCTGCTACTTCTCTTGGTCCTTTCTCATTTTTCATGGCTCAATAACTTGTATTCAACTCCTTGCAGGAAGGTAAAGGAGGATTTCGTGTTAATATGAAATAGATCCTCGAGATTGATGCTCAGTGGTATCAAAGGAGGTGCATATTTTTGAGTAATGGTGATTGGATTAAAGACACGGGGCTTTCTCACCTTCTGGTCACTTGAAACTGTTTAAATTTTCTGGCTTCACCCTTTCAAAAATCTCCTTGCATATAATATTTTAGGTGTTTTAATATGAACTAGTGGAGTTGTCACATTACAGGTGCATGTAACCATTTAGCTATCGCCATGCACAAGTGATCTTCCTGAATCCTGACCTGTATCATTAAATTTTGGTCTTAAAAACATGCCTATTCTGGTACTTCGACTTAAAGAAGGAATTGGGCAGTTTTCTCTTTGCAAATTGCCAGTGAAAGATGACCGTCTTTCTGTGGGGATTGCAAAGCAGGTGGAGATTGAAATTTCAACGGCTGGAATTTGCGGAATCTCAAATTTCTGACCATAATTATACTAGATTTGAAATGCAGATAATCCTTAAAAACTATGTAAACGGTTTCTGAGTGGCCACAAAAAGCATATAACACAAGTACAAGAACACAAATGGTTGAACGAATTTCCGGGAAATCTCTTGCGACCCTGCAGAAATCGTAGCAAAGTTTAGAAAATAAGCATACAAAGGGTAGATGAATCGATGAAATTTGATCCACTTGCTCGAGGGAGTAACAAGTCTATCGACTATATTGCAGGTCTTTGATGATCATATATTCCAAGTTAATGGAGTAGGTTACTAATTTCTCTTTAAAACATCTATTTTTTTTGTTTCAACTATATTTGCATTTTTGCCATTTTGGGATGTTCCACCTAAATTTTCGCTCTTCTCATTTTAAGAAATACCCATCAAGCAAAGGACTTTGTTCCGGAAATTTCAACCCCCTTCTGCAACCTATCTTCTCCACCTCATTTTCACAGCACACAGATCCCTAATTCCCCTGTCTTTCCCTCTGTTGTTTCATCCACATCCATTGTTTTTAGTGCTTCTTTCATATTCGTCGTTCCCTCCACCATTTCTTACATGTATGTCGAATCTCCATATCCCTACTTTTAATCGTCATTCCCTGCGTTACCGCCGTCATTTTGATTCTCTACAAATTCTTACTTTGATCGATATTTTCTCCGTTCCCTCCACTGCCACCGTGCTCTCCGCCATTGCGACTCCAATTCACTATATCACACATTCACCGCCGCTCTTTGAGTAATGAAGAAAGAGCCCACCTCCATATTTTCCAACGAAATGGTTCCGAACGTCGTTAGGATTTTCCACAATTTGCACTCGAAGGTTTGATGTGTCCATTTTAGATGGTTATTTTAGGCTTTTTAGGATTAGGTTTTGTGCAATTTTGTGCTCTACATGTGGCATTTTGCCTTGAAATCATCTAAGGAGGGATAAAGGCGGCTTTGACGTTTTTATCACTTTTTAGATGATTTTGTGTGACAAGGTGATTTGTTTGAAGACTTTGAAGATTTGAAGACTTTGAAGATTTATCTTTGAAGATTTGAAGACCTTTACATTTGAGCTTTGTGAAGATTTGAAGAAGTGAAGAGATGAAGAAAGGAGAACAAAGCAACAGATGAATGATGATCCAGGGTTCTCAGAATTTTCCGAGAAGAATCAGCCCTCAAGAGTGGCACCATTGGATTCCTCTTCTCGAGCACTATAAAATCGACTACAAGAACTCCTGAAACGGATCAACGGTTCACCCGGAGGAAGCAAAACAAAACAGGGCTGGATTTCACTACTGGTCGCGACTCGCGATGGAACTGGTCGCGAGTCGCGACGACAGCGTGAATCCAGCTCTGCAGCAGCGTTTTTTCTCCCTTTTTTCTTCCACTATAAATACCTCTTCACCCCTTCTTCTCCACAGCTTTTGGCCCCTGTTTTGGGCCAAAACCCTAGGTTTTATCTTCTTGTTTTCTTAGTTTTTATGCCTTTTGTTGTTCTAGAGTAGTTTTTGTACTTGGGAGCAAGGATTGAAGCTTCCATTTCTATGTAGCAAGGAGCATTTATATCTATCTATTTAGTGTTTTTGCTATTGTGCTTTTATTGTGCTTTGAATGTTAATTGTTGATGCCATTGATATTGTTGAAAGCTTGAATGAAATACTTGTATGAATTGCTAGCCAGGGTTTGGGGGATTTGGGTTAATTTCCCCCCTTTTCTTGTTAGGAATGTATGAGTATGATTTAGAGCTTTTGATTGTGTTGATGGATTGATAATGTGCTAGATGAATGTGATTGATGTTGAACTCTTCGTCATGTTCGTTTGTGTAGCAAACGAGAGAGTTATATGCTCTTGGATGAATGTGCGTTGCACGTTCATCCAATCTCGTGTAATTGCATGAATTGGTTAAATGCTTAGTCACGGTGTAGTGGTCATAAGCATTGCCAAGCTTGTTGGTTCTTCGTGATTAAATGCCACCAATGATACCTTGAGTCGTGGTCGCGACAACGGGAGTCATTGGTGAGGTTTGACGAGAGATGTCGAACTCACTCTTGCAAACTACGAACTAAGAAGGATAGGAGTTTAGTCTCCACAACAAGTAGTTGAAGTATTGAATAGATGATTTTAACTCATCCTTGAAGCATTTGTTATTTAGCATTTGTGTATTCTTGATGGTGTGTTTCACTTCACTTGTGCCATGAGTTGTTTGAGCATAGGGAGTGCTTGTATGATTGAATTGGTTAGGTGTTAGGAACGTGACGAATTCCGTAGCTCCTTTGCATGAAAATCTATGAGCATGAACTTAGAACTTCTTGTGATTTATGTGTTGTGATTCTTGCTAGATGGGTATGTTGCTGTTGAGTCATGTAATGCTATATGATAGAATGAGTGAATGATTCAATGACCTACATTAGATTTGGAAGTGGATATCCATTGCCCCCAAGGCTTTATCTTTGTAGTTTAAAACCCCTTTTCTTTAGTTTTGTTTGATGATTAGCATAGTCACTTGACCTTGCTAGTTATCTTGTCTTTTTACTTCGTAACTTAGGAACAACCAACCAACCCCCCCCATTTACATGCTTTTATGTGTGTGTATATATATCTACTCCTAGCCTAATATCAACCATTGTGTGCTTAGACGCTTAGGAAGATCCCTCTTCTCCTTGGACGGCCCCGATTTACCGCTATCTACCTAGTTGTAGAAAGTAAGCAAAAAGGGCTTATAAATTATCTTTTGCATAGGGGACGCAACGACCGCCCGCTATCAAAATGGCGCCGTTGCCGGGGAAGAGGCATTTATTTTTAAGCATTTAGGTGTATTTGGTTGTGTATTGGCTAGTTGTTTTTATTTTCCACTACTTGGTGGTTGTTTTTGTTCGGAGTAGGTATTGCTTGAGTTCTTGGTAATTTATTTTATCAAGAATCCTTGCACTATGATTCCGAACTTTTGAAAAAAAAATAAAAATTTAATGGAGCGTCTCACCTTGAGGGAACTCATGATGAGAAGAGAGGCTCAACAAGCAAGGTTTTGTAGGATGTGTCGTTCCGACCATCCTACCGAATCTTGCCCTTTGTTGTGGGAAAAGCACGATGACCGAGAAAGAACCCTTGGTTTTCAAAACCATGGGTACTATGAAGAGTGCTATCAAGAGGTTGGAGATGTTGGTTTTCAAGGGCAAAATGTTCAAGAGTGTTTTCCATACCACAACTCTAACAATCCGGAATGGAGTGGTAGTCTGGATTGGTGGTATGAGAATGAGCCGGAAAACCAACACTACGAGCAACCTAGTTGGCCATCACCACCCTATACCATACCCCAAAACCAAGCCCAACAAGGAAGTTCAAGTTTGACACGTGAGGATGTCTTAAATACCATAGCAAACTTGAACTCCTTTACTAGTGAGGAGCCGGATACCCAGCTCTCCTCTAGTGTTGAGGCCATTGAGGGGCATGCGAGGAACATATTAGAGGTATTGGCCCGCATGGAAGCTCGTGATTCCGAAAATACACCATCCCAACTTGAACTCGATGACTCGGTGAGTGAGGTCACCAATAAAAATGATTTTGAGTTTGAAAGGGATGAGGAGTTGGTTGTAGAGGATAGAAAAATGGAGGAAGAGGTGATAGTGCTACATCCATTAGCATCGTCACCCCTTCTCCCACCTAGTGAACCAACTCCACCATTTTTGGAAGTTTTGAGGGAAACGAGAGAGGAGCCGAAAGATTATCCCAAGATTCCTAACCACTCAATTCCCTTTGAACCATCTCCACCTCCACAAAACTTTCCTCTTGAAAGTTTTGTACCCCCACCTCTCGACTTTTGGAAGCTCATGGTGAAGGGGTTCAAGCCTTCACCATACGCATAACATTAGGGTCGTGCCGATGACCTTAAAAATACGGAGCTTCGTCGTGCCGACGACGTTAAATAAATTCGGCATTTCTTTTAGTTTTTGTTTCTTAGTTTTTGTTTCTTAGTTTGTGTTTCTTAGTTTGTTTTTGTTGTTTTTTTGTTTTGTTCTTTTTATGGCATGTTTTTCTGTGATTTTGTAGCAACATGAAGTGCATTGCAATGAAGGAGATGAAGGAACCAGATCAATGAACGAGGGAAGAAAGCTTGGACAGTTGGTAAGAAAACGAAAAAATTTTAAGCCGGGATACCCTGCCGTCGCGAGTCGCGATGAGCTTCGTCGCGAGTCGCGACGAACAGGGGAGAAAAATCCACTCCCAGCACCAACTTTCCGCGAGTCGCGATGACCTCGCGATGCTCGTCGCGAGTCGCGATGAGCTTCATCGCGAGTCGCGACGAGCTCAGAATTTTTGGGCTCTCGGAACCAACTTTCCGTGAGTCGAGACAGACTCGCGATGGGCCATCGCGAGTCGCGACGAAGAGGTCGCGAGTCGCGACGAAGAGGTCGCGAGTCGCGACGAACCCGTCGCGAGTTGCGACCACTTCAGTCGCGAGTCGAGATGAAAATTCCAAGTTTTCAATTGATCTTAAAGATTGCATGATTCTTCCTTCTTCTCCACCCAACACTCCCAAGAACCACCACATCTCCACTCATTCTCAACCATCCTACATATATTGGCATATGAACATTCTTGCATCTTTATAGTACATTTGTTGATTGTAGTATGCCGACTACATCATTGTGATCGTAAGTGCATATCCTATAATGATGCTTGTATACATGTCAATATATGTTGGATATTTTTCATGATTATTCTTATAGTGTTGGTTGAGTGTGATTTGGTTGTTCTTTGAAAATACTATGGTTATTAACTCTTGATGCTAAACCTAGTATTACATATCCTTATGTACTTGTGAGTTTAATGTGTTCTTCGTGGTGTTAGTCTTGATCAAACGGCGCCATGGAGACAATGCTTTTCTCGAGGGGTGAGTTCTTCTACGGCATCTTTGCTCACCCGTCCGGTTCCGACACCTATTTCGGGACCATACAAGTGCTTGGATTGCGCCATATCACCGGCGAATTGCGGAGACACGGGTGTCATTCTACCCCCTGACCTTGATTTTTATTATTCTTGCCTTACATGTTTACATTGAGGGCAATGTAATGTTTTAAGTGTGGGGAGGGGTTAGAGGAATCATATGCATGCTAGCTTGTTTTGGAATGCTTTTTGCTAATTTTCATTGGAAAAACATGAGAAAAAAAATAGAAAAAATATATATAAAAAAAATATAGAAAAAGAAAAAAAAAGAAAAAGAAAACCCGCTAAGTTGAAAACCCGAGAGGGCAACTTAGGCAACATTGGGGGCCCGGATAGGTCGAAAACCTGAAAGGGCGGCCTAGGCAAAAATGAGAGGCTAAAATGTGCGGAAAAAGGTGAGATGTGAGCTAAAGAAACATGATGTGTGGCTAGGATGAAAACTCGAAAGAGCTCCTAGGCAAAATGAGAGAAAAAGAGAGAAAAAGAAAAATTCAAAGATTTCACTCATTTGCCGGCGTTGGAGTCACAAGGTTGCGGTTGTCACATGGATGGATCGGGTAGCTCAATATCTATAGACCTCTTGGGATTGGGTAGCTTAGTGGGTTAGGAAACGAAGTGTGGTTATGAAATTCCTTATCTCTTTCTACTTCGTTTTTGGTTGATATATTGGCATTAGGTGAAGCATGTGTTTGAACCTCTTATATGGCTTTAGCTTCATTTTATGTCATTGGATTTTGGTGGATATATTGGCATTAGGTGAAGTATGTGCTTAAACCTCTTAAATGGTTTTAACTTCATCTTGTGTCATTGGACTTTGGGAATATCAATTCTGGGCTTTGAAATATTTTTATGGGTAGTGAATTGATAAGTGGTAGGTTTGGTTAGATTTAAGATTGGGGATGTGTGTGTGAAAAATTCTCATGTGAGCTTTTATTTTGGGATTTATGATATTGAGAGTTTTTGTGAGGCTTTGTTTGGGGGATTAGTTTAGGATATGGCCATATGAATTCCTCCGTGTGCTTGGATCTTTTCTTACTCGAGGGCGAGTAAGGTTTAAGTGTGGGGAGGTTTGATGAGGCCATTTTATGTCGTTATTTTAGGGTTTTTAGGGTGCGGATATGTCATTTCCTCCGTGTGCTTGAATCTTTTCTTACTCGAGGGCGAGTAAGGTTTAAGTGTGGGGAGGTTTGATGTGTCCATTTTAGATGGTTATTTTAGGCTTTTTAGGATTAGGTTTTGTGCAATTTTGTGCTCTACATGTGGCATTTTGCCTTGAAATCATCTAAGGAGGAATAAAGGCGGCTTTGACGTTTTTATCACTTTTTAGATGATTTTGTGTGACAAGGTGATTTTTTTGAAGACTTTGAAGATTTGAAGACTTTGAAGATTTATCTTTGAAGATTTGAAGACCTTTACATTTGAGCTTTGTGAAGATTTGAAGAAGTGAAGAGATGAAGAAAGGAGAGCAAAGCAACGGATGAATGATGATCCAGGGTTCTCAGAATTTTCCGAGAAGAATCAGCCCTCAAGAGTGGCACCATTGGATTCCTCTTCTCGAGCACTATAAAATCGACTACAAGAACTCCCGAAACGGATCAACGGTTCACCCGGAGGAAGCAAAACAAAACAGGGCTGGATTTCACTGCTGGTCGCGACTCGCGATGGAACTGGTCGCGAGTCGCGACGACAGCGCGAATCCAGCTCTGCAGCAGCGTTTTTTCTCCCTTTTTTCTTCCACTATAAATACCTCTTCACCCCTTCTTCTCCACAGCTTTTGGCCCCTGTTTTGGGCCAAAACCCTAGGTTTTATCTTCTTGTTTTCTTAGTTTTTATGCCTTTTGTTGTTCTAGAGTAGTTTTTGTACTTGGGAGCAAGGATTGAAGCTTCCATTTCTATGTAGCAAGGAGCATTTATATCTATCTATTTAGTGTTTTTGCTATTTTGCTTTTATTGTGCTTTGAATGTTAATTGTTGATGCCATTGATATTGTTGAAAGCTTGAATGAAATACTTGTATGAATTGCTAGCCAGGGTTTGGGGGATTTGGGTTAATTTCCCCCCTTTTCTTGTTAGGAATGTATGAGTATGATTTAGAGCTTTTGATTGTGTTGATGGATTGATAATGTGCTAGATGAATGTGATTGATGTTGAACTCTTCGTCATGTTCGTTTGTGTAGCAAACGAGAGAGTTATATGCTCTTGGATGAATGTGCGTTGCTCGTTCATCCAATCTCGTGTAATTGTATGAATTGGTTAAATGCTTAGTCACGGTGTAGTGGTCATAAGCATTGCCAAGCTTGTTGGTTCTTCGTGATTAAATGCCACCAATGATACCTTGAGTCGTGGTCGCGACAACGGGATTCATTGGTGAGGTTTGACGAGAGATGTCGAACTCACTCTTGCAAACTACGAACTAAGAAGGATAGGAGTTTAGTCTCCACAACAAGTAGTTGAAGTATTGAATAGATGATTTTAACTCATCCTTGAAGCATTTGTTATTTAGCATTTGTGTATTCTTGATGGTGTGTTTCACTTCACTTGTGCCATGAGTTGTTTGAGCATAGGGAGTGCTTGTATGATTGAATTGGTTAGGTGTTAGGAACGTGACGAATTCCGTAGCTCCTTTGCATGAAAATCTATGAGCATGAACTTAGAACTTCTTGTGATTTATGTGTTGTGATTCTTGCTAGATGGGTATGTTGATGTTGAGTCATGTAATGCTATATGATAGAATGAGTGAATGATTCAATGACCTACATTAGATTTGGAAGTGGATATCCATTGCCCCCAAGGCTTTATCTTTGTAGTTTAAAACCCCTTTTCTTTAGTTTTGTTTGATGATTAGCATAGTCACTTGACCTTGCTAGTTATCTTGTCTTTTTACTTCGTAACTTAGGAACAACCAACCAACCCCCCCCATTTACATGCTTTTATGTGTGTGTATATATATCTACTCCTAGCCTAATATCAACCATTGTGTGCTTAGACGCTTAGGAAGATCCCTCTTCTCCTTGGACGGCCCCGATTTACCGCTATCTACCTAGTTGTAGAAAGTAAGCAAAAAGGGCTTATAAATTATCTTTTGCATAGGGGACGCGATGACCGCCCGCTATCAAAATGGCGCCGTTGCCGGGGAAGAGGCATTTATTTTTAAGCATTTAGGTGTATTTGGTTGTGTATTTGCTAGTTGTTTTTATTTTCCACTACTTGGTGGTTGTTTTTGTTCGGAGTAGGTATTGCTTGAGTTCTTGGTAATTTATTTTATCAAGAATCCTTGCACTATGATTCCGAACTTTTGAAAAAAAAATAAAAATTTAATGGAGCGTCTCACCTTGAGGGAACTCATGATGAGAAGAGAGGCTCAACAAGCAAGGTTTTGTAGGATGTGTCGTTCCGACCATCCTACCGAATCTTGCCCTTTGTTGTGGGAAAAGCACGATGACCGAGAAAGAACCCTTGGTTTTCAAAACCATGGGTACTATGAAGAGTGCTATCAAGAGGTTGGAGATGTTGGTTTTCAAGGGCAAAATGTTCAAGAGTGTTTTCCATACCACAACTCTAACAATCCGGAATGGAGTGGTAGTCTGGATTGGTGGTATGAGAATGAGCCGGAAAACCAACACTACGAGCAACCTAGTTGGCCATCACCACCCTATACCATACCCCAAAACCAAGCCCAACAAGGAAGTTCAAGTTTGACACGTGAGGATGTCTTAAATACCATAGCAAACTTGAACTCCTTTACTAGTGAGGAGCCGGATACCCAGCTCTCCTCTAGTGTTGAGGCCATTGAGGGGCATGCGAGGAACATATTAGAGGTATTGGCCCGCATGGAAGCTCGTGATTCCGAAAATACACCATCCCAACTTGAACTCGATGACTCGGTGAGTGAGGTCACCAATAAAAATGATTTTGAGTTTGAAAGGGATGAGGAGTTGGTTGTAGAGGATAGAAAAATGGAGGAAGAGGTGATAGTGCTACATCCATTAGCATCGTCACCCCTTCTCCCACCTAGTGAACCAACTCCACCATTTTTGGAAGTTTTGAGGGAAACGAGAGAGGAGCCGAAAGATTATCCCAAGATTCCTAACCACTCAATTCCCTTTGAACCATCTCCACCTCCACAAAACTTTCCTCTTGAAAGTTTTGTACCCCCACCTCTCGACTTTTGGAAGCTCATGGTGAAGGGGTTCAAGCCTTCACCATACGCATAACATTAGGGTCGTGCCGACGACCTTAAAAATACGGAGCTTCGTCGTGCCGACGACGTTAAATAAATTCGGCATTTCTTTTAGTTTTTGTTTCTTAGTTTGTGTTTCTTAGTTTGTTTTTGTTGTTTTTTTGTTTTGTTCTTTTTATGGCATGTTTTTCTGTGATTTTGTAGCAACATGAAGTGCATTGCAATGAAGGAGATGAAGGAACGAGATCAATGAACGAGGGAAGAAAGCTTGGACAGTTGGTAAGAAAACGAAAAAATTTTAAGCCTGGGATACCCTGCCGTCGCGAGTCGCGATGAGCTTCGTCGCGAGTCGCGACGAACAGGGGAGAAAAATCCACTCCCAGCACCAACTTTCTGCGAGTCGCGATGACCTCGCGATGCTCGTCGCGAGTCGCGATGAGCTTCATCGCGAGTCGCGACTAGCTCAGAATTTTTGGGCTCTCGGAACCAACTTTCCGCGAGTCGAGACAGACTCGCGATGGGCCATCGCGAGTCGCGACGAAGAGGTCGCGAGTCGCGACGAACCCGTCGCGAGTTGCGACCACTTCAGTCGCGAGTCGAGATGAAAATTCCAAGTTTTCAATTGATCTTAAAGATTCATGATTCTTCCTTCTTCTCCACCCAACACTCCCAAGAACCACCACATCTCCACTCATTCTCAACCATCCTACATATATTGGCATATGAACATTCTTGCATCTTTATAGTACATTTGTTGATTGTAGTATGCCGACTACATCATTGTGATCGTAAGTGCATATCCTATAATGATGCTTGCATACATGTCAATATATGTTGGATATTTTTCATGATTATTCTTATAGTGTTGGTTGAGTGTGATTTGGTTGTTCTTTGAAAATACTATGGTTATTAACTCTTGATGCTAAACCTAGTATTACATATCCTTATGTACTTGTGAGTTTAATGTGTTCTTCGTGGTGTTAGTCTTGATCAAACGGCGCCATGGAGACAATGCTTTTCTCGAGGGGTGAGTTCTTCTACGGCATCTTTGCTCACCCGTCCGGTTCCGACACCTATTTCGGGACCATACAAGTGCTTGGATTGCGCCATATCACCGGCGAATTGCGGAGACACGGGTGTCATTCTACCCCCTTACCTTGATTTTTATTATTCTTGCCTTACATGTTTACATTGAGGGCAATGTAATGTTTTAAGTGTGGGGAGGGGTTAGAGGAATCATATGCATGCTAGCTTGTTTTGGAATGCTTTTTGCTAATTTTCATTGGAAAAACATGAGAAAAAAAATATATAAAAAAAAATATAGAAAAAGAAAAAAAAAGAAAAAGAAAACCCGCTAAGTTGAAAACCCGAGAGGGCAACTTAGGCAACATTGGGGGCCCGGATAGGTCGAAAACCCGAAAGGGCGGCCTAGGCAAAAATGAGAGGCTAAAATGTGCGGAAAAAGGTGAGATGTGAGCTAAAGAAACATGATGTGTGGCAAGGATGAAAACTCGAAAGAGCTCCTAGGCAAAATGAGAGAAAAAGAAAAATTCAAAGATTTCACTCATTTGCCGGCGTTGGAGTCACAAGGTTGCGGTTGTCACATGGATGGATCGGGTAGCTCAATATCTATAGACCTCTTGGGATTGGGTAGCTTAGTGGGTTAGGAAACGAAGTGTGGTTATGAAATTCCTTATCTCTTTCTACTTCGTTTTTGGTTGATATATTGGCATTAGGTGAAGCATGTGTTTGAACCTCTTATATGGCTTTAGCTTCATTTTATGTCATTGGATTTTGGTGGATATATTGGCATTAGGTGAAGTATGTGCTTAAACCTCTTAAATGGTTTTAACTTCATCTTGTGTCATTGGACTTCGGGAATATCAATTCTGGGCTTTGAAATATTTTTATGGGTAGTGAATTGATAAGTGGTAGGTTTGGTTAGATTTAAGATTGGGGATGTGTGTGTGAAAAATTCTCATGTGAGCTTTTATTTTGGGATTTATGATATTGAGAGTTTTTGTGAGGCTTTGTTTGGGGGATTAGTTTAGGATATGGCCATATGAATTCCTCCGTGTGCTTGGATCTTTTCTTACTCGAGGGCGAGTAAGGTTTAAGTGTGGGGAGGTTTGATGAGGCCATTTTATGTGGTTATTTTAGGGTTTTTAGGATGTGGATATGTCATTTCCTCCGTGTGCTTGAATCTTTTCTTACTCGAGGGCGAGTAAGGTTTAAGTGTGGGGAGGTTTGATGTGTCCATTTTAGATGGTTATTTTAGGCTTTTTAGGATTAGGTTTTGTGCAATTTTTTGCTCTACATGTGGCATTTTGCCTTGAAATCATCTAAGGAGGGATAAAGGCGGCTTTGACGTTTTTATCACTTTTTAGATGATTTTGTGTGACAAGGTGATTTGTTTGAAGACTTTGAAGATTTGAAGACTTTGAAGATTTATCTTTGAAGATTTGAAGACCTTTACATTTGAGCTTTGTGAAGATTTGAAGAAGTGAAGAGATGAAGAAAGGAGAGCAAAACAACGGATGAATGATGATCCAGGGTTCTCAGAATTTTCCGAGAAGAATCAGCCCTCAAGAGTGGCACCATTGGATTCCTCTTCTCGAGCACTATAAAATCGACTACAAGAACTCCCGAAACGGATCAACGGTTCACCCGGAGGAAGCAAAACAAAACAGGGCTTGATTTCACTGCTGGTCGCGACTCGCGATGGAACTGGTCGCGAGTCGCGACGACAGCGCGAATCCAGCTCTGCAGCAGCATTTTTTCTCCCTTTTTTCTTCCACTATAAATACCTCTTCACCCCTTCTTCTCCACAGCTTTTGGCCCCTGTTTTGGGCCAAAACCCTAGGTTTTATCTTCTTGTTTTCTTAGTTTTTATGCCTTTTGTTGTTCTAGAGTAGTTTTTGTACTTGGGAGCAAGGATTGAAGCTTCCATTTCTATGTAGCAAGGAGCATTTATATCTATCTACTTAGTGTTTTTGCTATTGTGCTTTTATTGTGCTTTGAATGTTAATTGTTGATGCCATTGATATTGTTGAAAGCTTGAATGAAATACTTGTATGAATTGCTAGCTAGGGTTTGGGGGATTTGGGTTAATTTCCCCCCTTTTCTTGTTAGGAATGTATGAGTATGATTTAGAGCTTTTGATTGTGTTGATGGATTGATAATGTGCTAGATGAATGTGATTGATGTTGAACTCTTCGTCATGTTCGTTTGTGTAGCAAACGAGAGAGTTATATGCTCTTGGATGAATGTGCGTTGCACGTTCATCCAATCTCGTGTAATTGCATGAATTGGTTAAATGCTTAGTCACGGTGTAGTGGTCATAAGCATTGCCAAGCTTGTTGGTTCTTCGTGATTAAATGCCACCAATGATACCTTGAATCGTGGTCGCGACAACGAGAGTCATTGGTGAGGTTTGACGAGAGATGTCGAACTCACTCTTGCAAACTACGAACTAAGAAGGATAGGAGTTTAGTCTCCACAACAAGTAGTTGAAGTATTGAATAGATTATTTTAACTCATCCTTGAAGCATTTGTTATTTAGCATTTGTGTATTCTTTATGGTGTGTTTCACTTCACTTGTGCCATGAGTTGTTTGAGCATAGGGAGTGCTTGTATGATTGAATTGGTTAGGTGTTAGGAACGTGACGAATTCCGTAGCTCCTTTGCATGAAAATCTATGAGCATGAACTTAGAACTTCTTGTGATTTATGTGTTGTGATTCTTGCTAGATGGGTATGTTGCTGTTGAGTCATGTAATGCTATATGATAGAATGAGTGAATGATTCAATGACCTACATTAGATTTGGAAGTGGATATCCATTGCCCCCAAGGCTTTATCTTTGTAGTTTAAAACCCCTTTTCTTTAGTTTTGTTTGATGATTAGCATAGTCACTTGACCTTGCTAGTTATCTTGTCTTTTTACTTCGTAACTTAGGAACAACCAACCAACCCCCCCCCATTTACATGCTTTTATGTGTGTGTATATATATCTACTCCTAGCCTAATATCAACCATTGTGTGCTTAGACGCTTAGGAAGATCCCTCTTCTCCTTGGACGACCCCGATTTGCCGCTATCTACCTAGTTGTAGAAAGTAAGCAAAAAGGGCTTATAAATTATCTTTTGCATAGGGGGCGCGACGACCGCCCGCTATCAAAGAAGATAGAAGAATTTGCTAAGTTTCTTGAATTCGAAATAGATAGAGTAAGAAAATTTGTGAATTAGGAAATGGAGGGTGCATGTGGTGGTGGTGGGTGGAGGGTTTAGGTGGCGGTGGAGGGTGCAAGTGGTTGTTGATAGAGATAAGCGGAAGAGCAGAAGAGTGCACAGGTGATGGGTGGATGGAGTTAAACAGAAGGCCATATCGTCATTTACACGAACAAAAATTTAGATTGAATTTTTCTTCTAGCTAATACAAGTGGAACAAAAGGGGTACAACATTTGGCATATGTGGACATCACCTTGTCAAAAGCATTTTATATGTTAACAGCTTACTATAGACAAACTATGTTATGGTATAGAAGATAATTTTTGGGTTTGAGAAGTACATGGGGTGTTTATGAACCGGCCCGAACCAGTAAAATGGATCGAATCAGATCGGAATGTAAGGACCATAATAAGATATATGGATTTTTAGTCAGGTCCTCGGTCCAGTTCATTCCAAAATCAAAATTATCCTGTACGAATTTGATTTATCGATATTTTACTCTTGTGATAGGGTTTAGGGTTTAGTTTTTTTCGACATCAAAATTTTAAAATATAATAATAAATATATTATAATCCGGTCCAGCCGGTCTGAACCGAAGTACAAGATAGAACTCATTCTTGAGTTTGGGATGCAAGTTTTTAAATCTTATTTTGGGAATAACATATGCTACTGGTATGTGAACCCGTGGTCGTGCGATATAAAGAAAAATTGCATTTTTCTAATAGAAGTTATATTGATGTTTCTTTTTTTATTTAATAATAGATTTTGAGCGAAGTGCATATAACCCTACATAATTTACGAAAGTGCACATACTGTGATAATTGAAAGTGCAAATATAACCCTAGATAGTTAGTTTATGTGCAAATATAACCATTTTTTGCCGTTTGAGACCGGATTATGATGAAAAGAACAATTTACCCCGTTGTAGAAAAAAATAAGAAATTTAAAAATCAATGAAATTACCTTCATACCCCTGAAGCCCTAACCTCCTTCATCTTCATTATTCTCTTCCACTCGCAGCTTATTGTCGCCACTGTTTTGGTCACCTTGATTCTCTTGTTTTGGTCGCCGCTGCTCCATCTCTGCTACCCTGCCTCCATCTCTCCTTCATTAATCTCATCTTCCACTCGCCGGAGAGCAAATTGCCACCCCGCTACTCCATCTCTTTTTCCACACAGAAATTTATGGTTTAGAGCATCTTCATGGGGCTTCTGTTTCTCCTAGTTGCTCAAATTTCTTCTCCTTCTTATCTTTCTCATCGTTTTTCGATTGTTAGGGCTGATGGGAATCAGGTCAAAGTGGAGCAGCGAATCAGTGTGGCTGATGGGTGGCAGAGACGGGGCGAAGCTGGCAGGTGGCGGGTCATAGTGGCGTGGGGATGCAGAACCCTAGCGGGGGGAGGGTCTGATATGATGTGGTGTTGGGTCTGATGAGTGGTGGGAGGTGGTGACGTGATGAGGCTGATGGGTGGCAGGTTGGGGCGGTGTAGAGAGTGAGACTAGGATAGACGGAGCCCTATTCGCGGAGGAGGTGGTAGCCGAGATGGAGCAGCGATGACGGCGGACGTGGCGTAGCGATGTGGCAGTGACGTGGTGGTGCTGGGAGTGGGGGTGGTGTCCAAGTGGTGATGAACTTGTGGCTGGCGGTGGGAGGTGGGTAGCGGGTGGCGGGATGTGGTGGTTTTGGTCACCGGGGGTGGTGGTCGTGGTGGTTGGGTGTAGCGTGATGGATGAGGTGGGGGTGGAAGGTGGTGGGGCTAGCTAGAAGGTGGTGAGGGTGGTGGTGGTCGGGCTGGAAGGTGGTGGTGGACCAGTGGTGGTGGAGCAGCGGAGGGGTGGTCTGGTGGTGGTGTTCAACGGTTGGGGGTGGTAGGCTGGGGGCATTTTTGTCTTTCAAATTTTTGCTTTAGGTTGAAAGACCATTTTGGTAATATTCAGTCGATCAATGGCCGGAAATGACCATTCAATGCCGGAATATAGACTTTAGGGTTATATTTGCACTTATGTAAAGTAGTTATTTTGGCTCTAAAAATTATCTCAGTGTTATATCTGTATTTTCTCAAGTATATAGGGTTATATTTGTATATTTCCTATAGATTTTTATTTAATGTATGTCTTGATTGTTTCATTATCTTATGTGTATTATAATTTTTATTCTAGATTAATGAATGGCATTAGCGAACACAGAGTCAGTATGAAGGATGATGAAGAACCTCCATCTCATGGGCTTGTACGTATGGGAGCTGAGGAGAACTAGCGCATGGGAAATTCCAGATGCGCGGTGGCTGAGCTCTAAGTGAAAGATGTGCCACACAGCTGAAGGGCTTGTTAAGCAAGACTGGACTGGATAGCTAGTTCAACTGTGGATAAGATGAGGCAGGTATGCTAGGGACGCGGTTATTCACCTGGTTTGTATACCCACTTACTAGGAGGATGGCGATGAGACGTCAAATGCATGTATTTTTAGAAGCATTTAACATCTCTTTTGTCAATTAATTGTTGGAATATTTCTAGATTTAGGTAGTTTTACATCATAAGGGGTTTAGATGATCATTTTTTTGTTTTCATATCTAAATCCTTCATTTTGTAACCTATTTATAGTCTAATGGACTTTTGGTCCTTACCAGCATCTAGAATTGTTTTTGTGAGCTTAAGTTGTAGATTGCTCGTAAGCACTTTGGAGTGGTTTAGTGAAGGCCATTAACAAGGATGGCAGAAGATTAAAGGCCACGAGTCAAAACGTGGTAGAAGATAGAAGGGTCGAAGAAGGAAGACAAAGAAGCAGATTGGACCAAGTTCTTAGAATGATCCAAGAAGAACCAACCTTCAAGAGTGGTACCATTGGATTCATCATCTCGAGCACTATAAATTCGACTATAAGAACTCTCAAATCGGATCAGCGGTGCACCCGTAGCAACACAAAGAAATTAAAGAAAAAAGAGACTGACGGGCGTGCGGCCAATACACTTAGCCTCACGGACACCACACTTAGCCGCGTTCCCATGCCCCTAAAATAAGGGGAAAAAGAAGCCCTCATATGCAAAACATATGGCCTGTGCGCCCTGGTGCATGACCGCACACCTTTGCTACTTTTTAAACTTTTTCTTGACCAATTTAGACTACTTGGGAGCCCGACTTGGGGCTCCAAAACCCTATTTTTTCATCTTTTCCTTCAATTTCTTCTTCTTTTTTTGTAGATTTTTGTTCTATGCTATGAGTTTTGATTATCTAGGTTTGTTTTCTACTTGGGAGCAATTGATTGAAGCTTCCAAACCTATGTAGTAAGAACCTCTATTTCACTCTTTCTTGAAGCATTTGTTATTTATCATTCATGTGCTCTTAATATGTATGTTTACTTCATTTATCCTATGGGTTGTTTGAGTATATGAAGTGTTTGTATGATTGAATTGTTAGGGTGTTAGGAAAGTGTATAATTTGTTAGCTCATTGACATAAAAATCCAAGAACATGGAATTAGAACTTCTTATTGTATAATGTGAGGTTAATGTTAGATGAGTATTTTACTGTGGTTTGTTATCATATTTATCATGATGTAGCAATTAAAGGTTGAATCTTGAATGTTGATTGTTCTAGGTTTAACCTAAGGAATGCTTTGTTTGGTTAAATGGCTATGCATTTGGTCGTATGCTTGTTGTTATCAAATCTATGGTCTTTCGTGTAGAATGCCATTGATGAAATATATTTATGGTCATTGAACATCTAAAGTGATTAACAATGAGGTTTGCAAATAGTCGTTGAACGTCTTTGTGAATTACTATTAAGAAGAAAATGATGTCTATCTATTTAAATGGAAGTGATAGCATTCTCCATAGGTAATGAATGCGATAGAATGAGTGAATAGTTCTATGATTTACATGAGGATTGGAAGTGGAAGCCAATTGACCCCAAGGCTTTGTTATTTGTAGTTTTATCCTTTTTTCTTAGTTTGTTGCACGATTAGCATAGTTACTTGACTTTTCTAGTTGGCTTGCCTTTTATATTCATAACTTAGGAAAACCCAATCAAAACCTCCCTCTTTACTTGCTTTAACACACACACACACACACACACACATATATATTGATGCGTCTTCGACCACCGACCGATTTGTGGGCTTGTGTTCTTCTCGAATTAACCTGCAATCAAACTATCCCTGGGGTTCCAGGGGTCAGCACTCCAATGTTTAAGTTAGTCCAAGCGTTTAATATGATTAAGACAGAATGAATGATAAGTAAATTTGTACTTTGTATTTATACTCCGTGTCCTAAATAACGTACTTCTTAATTATCGCTCTTAATTACCCACAAATGTGGTAATTAAGTTAGAGTATTAAATATTCTCCTAACCTGGAAACCATACCTGCGGCCCAATGGCCTTCTTGGGCCTAACCTCTATCATATATATATATATATATATATATGTATATATATGTATATGTATATATATGTATATGTATATGTATATATATATGTATATGTATATATAGTCTAGTAGTATCCACCTTATATGTTTAAACCCTTAGGAAAATCCCGCTTCTTCGTGGACGACCCCGATTTGTTACTATCTACTTAATTGTATTTAGTAAGCATTTAGGGATTATAAATATTAAATTTAAGAGGTACGACGACGACATACCAAATTTTGGCACTGCTGCCGAGTAGAGGCATTTATTTTTAAGTGTTTGGGCATATTTGGTTTCGTATTAGCTAGTTATTTTTATTTGACATATCTTTGTGGTTGTTTTTGTTTGGAGTAGGTATTGCTTGAGTTTTTGGTGAAATTTTTATCGAGAATCCTTGAAATATGATTCCGAACTTTTGAAAAAAAAATTAATATTAAAAAATGGAACATCTCACCTTGAAGGAACTCATGATGAGAAGAGAGGCTCAACAAGCAATGTTTTGTAGGATGTGTCATTCCAACCATCCTACCGAGTTTTGATATATGTTGAGAGAGGAGCACTATGAGGAGGAAAGAACCATTGGTTTCTAAAACCAAGAGTGCTACCTAGAGGATGGAGTTGTTGGTTTTCAAGGGCAAGAAGCTCAAGAGTGGTATCCATACCACGACTCTTACAATCTGGAGTGGAGTGGTAATCCATGTTTGTGGTATGAGAATGAGCTGGAACACCAATAATACGAGCAAAATGGTTGGCCTTCACCGCCTTATACCATACCCCAAAACCAAGTCCAATAAGAAGGTTCAAGTTTGACACGTGAGGAGATCATGAATGCAATTGCAAACTTGAGCAACTTGGCCAATACTAATGAGGAATCAAAAACCCGAATCTCCTCTAGTCTTGAGGCTTTGGAGGGGCATGTGAGTAATATGACGGTAGTGGTGATCTGAATGGAAGCTTGTTATTCCAAAGATACACCATCCCAAGTCAAACTCAAAGATACTCACCTTAAGAAATGAGTTTGAGTTCGAAGGGGATGAGGAGTCGGTTGTGGAAGACAAAGAAGTGGAGGAAGAGGTGATTGTGCTATATTCATTATTCTTACTATCATCAGCCCTACCCCCACCAAATGAACCAACTCCCCCACTTTTAGAATTCTTGAAAGAGAAAATAGAGGAGGTATCCTAACCACCCTACTCCTTTAAGACCAACTCCACCTCCACAAAACTTTCCTCTTGAAAATTTTGTACCCCCACCTCTCTATTTTTGGATGTTCATGGTGGAGGGGTTCAAACCTTCACCATATGGATAACATTAGGGTCGTGTCGACGACCTTAAATATACGGAGCTTCTCGGAAGGCAACCAGGGCTTTTAAGTTAGGCTAGTGCTTATATTTTATTGAAAAAAATATAGAAAATTTTCCTCAACCATGTCCTCAAACTCTTATAAAAAACCATAAAAGATGCCACCACAATCCACCACCAAAAAACCACCATCAAAACCACAATCTAGGAGTACTATTAGTTGTTTCTTTTTGTGGGTGTTGATCGGGACTTGCATAGTTTTGAACTTGTAGTGGATGGGTAAAAAATTCCATATTGGATAGAGTTTGAGAACATGGATGATAGAACATTCATTGAGAAGTGAGCATTGCCATCACCAGAAAGGATCTTCAAGGTCCTATTTGTGAGTATTTTTTCTCTATCCCTTATTTCTTTATCTCGTCCCTTGGTTCACATTATGGATAATGTCTGGTTTAAGTGTGGGGAGATTAAGAGAAATATATCTCATTGTATAGTATTGTAGTGTGCAAATGCTCTACTTTGATTTGTTTTGTTTGAAAAAATAATACATTTCCGGCTAAGTTGAAAACCCGAGAGGACAACTTAGGCAAAATTGGGAGGCCAGGATAGGTTGAAAACCCGAAAGGACAACCTATGTAAAAATGAGAGACCAAATGGTGTGGAAAAGGGTGAGGGTGAGCATTAAAAAAGGAAAATGTGTGAAGCTAGGATGAAAACCTGAGAGGGATTCTAGGCAAAATGAGAGAAAATGAGAGAAATTGAAAAAAAATATATGCTTCTCTTGATTTGTCTATTGAGTGGCCTTTTTTTGGGTATAGTAAGTTAGCTTGGCATTATATGTGTACCTCACTTTTGTTATGGTTTGTTAGTTGTTGAGATTATCTTAGGCTTTGGGATGTGAGAGTGTGAGAAATTCTTATATCTTTGGGCCTTGGGTAGTCTAGGAATACGATGTTGGATGTTTTGGGAAGACCTTTGCATGTTAGTTTACGCTTAGGCCTTTGCTTGTTCTTGTTTACTCAAAGACGAGTAAAGGTTTAAGTGTCGGGAGATTTGATGAGACGTCAAATACATGCATTTTTCGGAGCATTTAACATCTCTTTTGTCATCTTTTTGTTGGAAGATTGCCAGATTTATGTAGGTTTTGATTATAAGGGGTTTAGATGACCATTTTCGGTTTTCATACCTAAATCCTTCATTTTGTAACCTATTTATAGTCTAACGGATTTTTGGTCCATAGGAGCATCTAGATTCCTTTTTGTGAGCTTAATTTTTAGATTTCTTATAAGCTTCAGAGTGGTTTAGTGAAAGTAATTCACAAGGATGGTAGAAGATTGAAGGCCACGAGTCAAAACGTGGTAGAAGATAAAAGGGTAGAAGAAGGAAGACAAAGAAGCTGATGAATGGTGACCCAAAAATTTGGACCAAGTTCTTAAAATGATCTGAGAAGAACCAGCCTTCAAGGGTGGTACCATTGTATTTGTCTTCTTGAGCTACAAGAAGAAGTTGAACTCCCAAATCGGATCAGCAGAGCACCCGTAGCAACACAAAGAAGTTGAAGAAAAAAGAGACCGACGGGCTCATGGCCAGCGCACTTAGCCGAGCACCTGCACCTCTAAAACAAGGGGCCAAAGCAGCTCTCATATGCAAAATGTAAGGCCGCACACCTCTACTACTTTTTTGACTTTTTCTTAACCAAATTAGACTATAAATAGCCCCCTTCTTCCCCCACTTCTCTAAGCCTAACTTGGGGGCTCCAAAACTCTATTTTTTCATCTTTTCCTTCAATTTCTTCTTCTTTCTTTGTAGATTTTTGTTCCATGTTATGGGTTTTGATTATCTAGGTTAGTTTTCTACTTGGGAGCAATTGATTGAAGCTTCCAAACCTGTGTAGTAAGAACCTTTATTTCACTCTTTCTTGAAGCATTTGTTATTTAGCATTCATGTGTTCTTAATGTGTATGTTTACTTCATTTATGCTATTTATTGTTTGAGTATATGAAGTGTTTGTATGATTGAATTGTTAGGGTGTTAGAAAAGTGTACAATTTCTTAGCCCATTGACATGAAAATCCAAGAACATGGAATTGGAACTTTTTATTGTATAATGTGAGGTTAATGTTTCTAGATGAGTATTTTAATATTGTTTGTTATCATATTTATCATGAAGTAGCAATTAAAGATTAAATCCTGAATGTTGATTGTTCTAGGTTTAACCTAATGAATGTTTTCTTTTGTTAAATGGCTATGCATTCAGTCGTATGCTTGTTGTTATCAAATCTATGGTCTTTTGTGTAGAATGTCATTGATGAAATATCTTATTAGTCTTTAAACGTCTGAAGTGGTTATCAATGAGGTTTGCAAATGGTTGTTAAATGTCTTTGTGAATTACTATTAAGAACAAAAATGTGTTTATCTATTTAAATGGAAGTGATAGCATTCTCCATAGGTAATGAATGTAATATAATGAGTTAATGGTTCTATGATCTACATGAGGTTTGGAAGTGAGAGTCAATTGCCCACAAGACTTTGTTATTTGTAGTTTTATCCCTTTTCTTAGTTTGTTGCATGATTAGCATAGTTACTTGACTTTCCTAGTTGTTTTGTCTTTTAAATTCATAACTTAGGAAAAACCAACCCCCCCCCCTTACTTGCTTTTATATTCTAGTCTAGTATCCATCTTATATGTTACCCTTAGGAAAATTTCTCTTTTTCGTGGATGATCCCGATTTTCTACTATCTACTTAATTGTATTTAGTAAGCATTTAAGGCTTATAAATATTAACTTTGAGGGGTACGAAGATGACCTCCCAGATGGTGCCTCTTCATTGGGGAGGGGGGGGCATTTCGGGAAATGGAGGAGGTGCAGTGGGAGAATGAATTATAATTCTTTAGCAACTCTCCTTAGGGCCTTATTGACCTCACTAGCTTGATCAGATGTAATCTTTCTTAGAGAAGTTTCGTATATTAGGAAGTCAATTTTTGTTGTAACTTAGTGTTTGTGTGGATTTAAGATTTATAAATTTCTTATTGGTCACGCGACATAATTTTTTTATTATATTGGTTCATGTTGCAAACATAGCTTTGATTACTAATGTCTTTAATTTTCCTTTGCTTATTATATTTAGGGATGGCAATGGGGTGGGTTTTGGTGGAGGTCTGCCCTGTATCCGCCCCAATCAGGCTGGTATGAAGGTAGTTTTGATGGGGGTGGGACTGGTATGAGTATTCAAATAATACTCGCCATAGATGGTGGGTCAAGCGTGGATGTTAGTTCACATCCTCCCTATCCCTGTCGTGCTCCACTTAATCCGCTATATACCCACTAATTTTTTGTATAATAAAGGGTGAACGACTTCATGGGTCCTCCAACTCTTCCCATCGTTCACCTTTAGCCCTTTTTTAATACTTTTACCCCTTGAACTAACAAAAGTGTTGAATCG
This sequence comes from Rubia yunnanensis, assembly GCA_037428765.1. Taxonomy (NCBI): domain Eukaryota; kingdom Viridiplantae; phylum Streptophyta; class Magnoliopsida; order Gentianales; family Rubiaceae; genus Rubia; species Rubia yunnanensis. Next base: position 69,084,913 of record CM075066.1, on the reverse strand, counting down.
TAACCCTTCCACCCGGTCAAAGGGTCAAGTAATAGTCAAACGTCAATTTTAAGGGTAAAAGAGTATTTTCTCATTTCCCTTTTTTATTTTCCCTTTTCTTTCCTGTTTACTTTCTCCTTTCCTCCTTTTTTTTCTTCTTTTCTCCTTTTTTCCCTTTCTCCTTCTCGAGCAGAGCCGACATCTCTATTTTTCTTCGCTACCTGCTTATTTTCTCCAGCGCTGATCCCATCCACATCAATCTCAAGCCACCGGTGAAGGCTATGAAACCCCATCCCTCCCGTCCAATTCCTTCTCCTCGTCTCTGAAACCCTTGACATCACCATTGGGAGGCTGATCTCATCGTTCGAACTCTAAAACCTCGTTCACCTGAATAGGTGGTGGACTGACGCGGGTGGAGATGACATCATGTTGAGATTCCTACAACGATAATCTGCTTCCGCAGAGGATGAAGCATATTTTCTAGAATCAGTGGCCGAACCTCCCTCTCCGTCGCCGTACATGGTGAACCACAAGTGGAAAAGCGGCGAGAGCGACAGAGGATTTGGCAATCGGGGGAGTGTTGGTGGTTATACGAATGGGTTTGAGGGTTCTGCCGCGGAGGATTTGGCAACCAGAGGAGTGATGGTGGTTATAAGGATGAGTTTGGGGGTTTTGTGATGGATGGGGTTTCTTGTGGTGGCGAGAATGAACCATCAATTCATAAGGAGAAGGAAGATGAGGAAGAGGTGGATGAGTTTATGGTTTCAAAGATTGATTCTGGAAGTAATCAAAATGACAGTACACCGCAGTTTGATTGTTGGAGTTTTTTGTCGTCTAACCACAAGAATTCTTTGATGCAATTGAAGGTAGAACATTTTTGTTGTATTTAGTTTTTTGTTAGGGATTGATAGTGGTGGACTGGCTGGCAAGGTGGCGAAGAATTGATGGCGGTGGTAGGGAGGAGAATAGGTGGTGGTGGTGGGGAGGAGAATAGGTGGTGGTGGTGGGGAGGAGAATAGGTGGTGGTGGTGGGGAGGAGAATAGGTGGTGGTGGCAAGGTGGCGGAAATAGGGTTGCCATATGTGATGAAGTGGCGGCTGGCGGGGGAGGATGCCGGAGGGGAGGAAGAAGGCGGCGGCGGGATGAGCTAAAAATGTTTTAGGAAAATGATAAGAAGAAGATGAAAAGAAAAAGAAGAAAGAAAAAGAAGGAAATAAGGAGAATAGAAAAATAGAAAAAGGATAAAGGATAAAGGAAAATGAAAAAGGGAAAGAAATATGAGAAATTAGTAATTTGCCCTTAAAATTGACATTTTTTACCGGAGTTAATGCTTTGACCAGACGGAAGGGTTACGATTCAACACTTTTGATAGTTCAGGGGATAAAAATATTTTTTAAAAATGGGGGGCTAAAGGTGAACGATGGGAAGAGTTGGAGGGCTCCTGAAGTCGTTCGCACAATGAGTTATTATTTATCCATAATGCACATTTCTTACCTATAATATTTTCATGTAAATAATTTTATTTTTTTAATATTAAAATTATTATAATAAAGTGGATAGTACAATATGTTTGAAGTGGGTAGGGATACCCACTATGGGTGATGGAGCGGGGTGGATTTTATATAATACCCGATAGGGCGGGTGTGGATTTTAATGTTGTACTCGCCATGCATGATGAGGCAGGTATGACTATGAAAGTTTTAGGTGGGCATGGGTATGAAAGTACCATAATCCGCACCCTGCCCCATTGCCATCCCTAATAGTATGTAGTGTAGGGTTGTTTTGGCCACGAAGGGTAGGATGAGGGGGGTATTGGGCTTCGAGCCGTGTTTAGGATCTTTGCGGGACTATTTCTTCTTGTGGGGATCCAATCGTCTTGTACTGTTTCAGCGGTTCACATTTTACTTAATTTACTTAGCTGGCACGAGCACGATCTTGCCAGGTTTCCCTAGGTCGATATCTAACGTACCTAGTTCCATGGCAAAGAGATTCTTTTGACTACGTCCTCTAGGTGCGGGGTTCATAATTCTTTGGATTATGCACCATTTTTTTCATACGCGAGTTAGTTTTCATGTGGAAGTGTACATTTGTCACAACTTTGTGGCCAATGTATAAGCGTGTATCTGTACCGTTATCGGGACCTTTCTTGGTCTATTGCACTATTTTGCTGCTTATTAGCCTCGTAGGGTGGGCTAGCCCTTGCATGATTTTTGATCCGACAGTAACTCCGGCATGGGCCCTGGCCTTTCCCAGAGACTATGAAGACTCAGAATTAAAAAAATTATCCTCATAGTCGACATCACAAATGTGGAGGTTCCTTCCAAGTAAGCATAGTTTTTGAAATTGACATAGATTACCCAACCTCTTCGAATGCCTTCAAGAAAGTCCTCTGGGAGTGTGCCCGAGGAGAAAGCTATGATGCCTAAGTTAGGGTTGTATTTTTATTAGCATGTCTTTGGTCAGAAGTTACTTACTTGGTTTGTCATATTCTTTGTCCTTATTTATAGAATCCAAATTGTGTGATTGAGGCCCACATATTTTGCACATCCCTCCTAGATCATGGTCTAACAGAACGTATTTGTGGTGAGTGATGCTTTTCCACTATTCCTAGGATCGATTATCTTCGAGTGAGGCTTCATGTGGTGACCAAGCTCATACTATTGCTTTTCATGCCTAGATTCAACAAACCCCTCCCTCCGGTAGTCCGGGCATCGCCGTCGTTCATCGACGCCCTACTCAAATTCTTCAAGGGCCTGATGGTTATGCTCTGAGAGGAGTACTTGAAGCTGGGGGCATCTTCTCCTTGAAGATGCTCAACAAGAACATAATGGCGAGATGGTGAGGTGGTGGCGTGAGACGGCAAGGTGGTGGGATGGTGAGGTAGTGGGGCAACGGAGTCGGGAGCAAGAAACAAAAATGGGAAGGGGAAAGGGGGAAGGGAAATGAAAAAAAAAAGAAAAAAGGAAAAAGTATAAGAAATAGTAAAGCATAAAAAGGAGAATGGGAAATGGAAAATGGGAATGGCAATTTTTCCCTTAAAATTAATGCTTTTGACTGAACTTGACGCTTTGATGTGACGGAAGGGCCACGACTCAACAGTTGAGGGGTCAAAAGTGTTCTCCCCCCCCAAAAAATAAAGGATAAAAAATGAATGATGACAAGAGTTTAGGGGGCCACAAAAGTTGTTTGCCTTTCTCTAAATTAAAAAATATCAATTCTTAATTAGATATATATTTTCAATTAACATATTATGTTATTTAATTAAGTTATCAGATCATCTGATTAATTTTAGATACATATTAATTTCAATTATGGAAAAGTTTTGGATAAGACATTTTTCTATAATCTTATGGAAAGACGATGTTTAATTATAAGATAAAAAGGTAAAATATTTTAGTTGCAATATTAAAATTTTATTATGATACGTGTAGTAGTTATAAATTTTATAACATGATTAATGTAACTCGGAAATTTTATCTTCATTTATTCTAATTTGCAGTTTAAACCTTGGTCTTTCCAAAACTTATGGAAATGCCGTCTTTCAAGAGATTGACTCTTAAGTTATCCAATTAATTTGATTGTAATTAGACATAAATTGATTTTCAATTAGTTATAAATTGATTTACATGTGTGATTTGGCCACTAAATAATTTTTAATTTTTTTATTTTTATTCTAGTACGTCAAGTATTAGAAAATAGTTTTTTCAGTGATTGTAAAATTCTAATTATTTTGTACTCAGTTTGTACATTTTTTATTTAATATAAAAAATTAAGTGGTCGAAATTTTATTTTTTGGCATTGCAACTCAGCACCCCCCCCCCCTCAAATAATGGTCTGGTTCCATCAATTTCTAGTGGTACCAGCTGGCTAGTAGTATACGCGGCATGTGCAATAATGGTTAGAGACTTTGCTACAATTTTTTCAATGTTGAATGCAGGTCCAAAAAGAATACCATTGGAGATGTTCTAAGCCTCTAAGCAGTGGCGGAGCCAGGAGTAAATTTTAGAGGGGGGGGGGGGGGGCGAAAATGAGATTAAAATTTTTTTTTGCAACGCTACATAAAATAATTTTTAACAAACAACGCTTACATAATAATATGAATACATAATAATTAGATTTTTACAACAAAGAACTACCACTGCATAAAAAACTACGTTCCAATACTTGGGTTGCTAGAACTAGAAACACTAACCGCAGGAGACAACTGTGTCCTGCAATGTTGCATACGCTGATAACGTTGCAAAATTGGTTCATTATCAATCCCAACAAAAATCGCCTTCTCAATATGCACTGTCATAACATCATTCATCCATTCATCTCCCATTCTGTTGCGTAAATCAGTCTTGATTCTCTTCATGGCTGAAAAAACTCGTTCAACAGAAGCAGTTGCAACTGGTAGAACTAAGGTTAACTCAATAAGATGATATACCAGTGGAAAACATGTATGCCTAGTTGTTTGAACCATCTTTTGAGCAAGACTTCCGAAGTCCTCAATGGCCAAAAGCTCATGATCAAATTGCACATTATGAATGAAAGTACTAAGTTGTTGATAAAGGCGGGAACAATCTTCTATAGAGAAGTCACTTGGATATAGTTCAGCAAGACGAATTAACCTACCAATATCAAACTTAGAAAATGAATCTCTTGGATCAAGGCAAGCCATACAAGTGAGTAACTCCGTATTTGCTTCCGGAAATCGATTGTTCATTTCATGAATCATCCTATCAACAACCTAGTATTCAGAAAATAAAAGGTTAGCATGTAGCAGTGAAAAAAAAATGCAAGTCAAATCAAATAAGGTATGTAAATTATAAAAGTAATACCTGAAGAAAAGTATCAACACGAAAGAAATCACCATGGGTTTGCATTTGCGTAAGTCGTTTCCTACGACCACGAATTGTTCGTTCATCTTCCATATTAACTACCGAGATGTCATGATTAACACAAAATGTGTTGACTTCATTTAACAACTCATCCCAACCATTCTCTCTGTATTGTTGCAACTCAAACTTCATTGTATTCATCAAACTCACAGCCAACACAATATTTTGATTCTTTTGTTGCAAAGCATGGGACAAAGCATCTACAACTCCCAACAAACGCTTCATCATAAGCATCACAAAAACAAATGCATAACTCTCCATTTGCTCAAGCAAACCGCTCGCTGAAGATTTACTCAGATTTGCATCACCATCATCGTGGACGTTTTCAATCAATTGCAAAATAGATTCCCACATAGTAATGAAACGAATAATAGTAGTGTAATGTGACCCCCAACGAGTATCCCCCGGCCTTCTCAAACTAGTCTCTTGATTTTGGCCTCTTCCACTCACAATATCTCCACTCTCCAATCCCTCTACAATTCTAGCATGTTCTAAATCAAGAAGCATGTCTTTTCTTCTATATGAAGCTCCAGCTAAATTCACAATCATACCAAGATAAACGAAAAACTGACACACAGTTCGATTATCATTGGCGACAGCAAGAACCACCAATTGAAACTGGTGGGAAAAACAATGGACATACCTTGCAGATGAGTTTTCTTTCAATATCAAAGCTTTCAGTCCATTATACTCTCCTCGCATATTTGAGGCTCCATCATATCCCTGACCTCTCAACTTTGACATTGATAATTTATGCTTTGCAAACAATTCATCAATAGCACTCTTCAAACTAATAGCAGAAGTATTACGCACATGCACAACACTAAGAAAACGTTCAAGAACGCATCCTTGTTTGTTGACATATCTTAAAACAACCCCCATTTGCTCTTTTATTGATGCATCTCTAGCCTCATCAACCAATAGAGAAAAATAACTATCTCCAATATCATTAACAATAAGATTTGTTACCTCACTTGCACAAGTACTTGATAGTTCCTTCTGTACTTTGGGAGATGTGAGCTTGCAATTTCCAGGGCCATTTTCATTCATGGTCTTAGCAACAACATCATTTCGCTTGCAATACCAGTCAATCATTTCGAGATAATTGCCCTTATTCAGAGAATCCAGCCCTTCATCATGGCCACGAAAAGCCATACCTTTATTTAGCAAGAACCGTGTCACATCCAAAGCGGCTGTCAGACGCGTGCGATATGCAATCTCCGATTCCTGCCCATGTGCCTGATAAGAATGAAGGATACTCTGTCTTTGACGCTTAAATGCATACAATTGTTCAGCTGCATCATTATGAGAACTATCCGTTACGCCAACATGTTTCTTATATATATCAAGCGCTTTCTTCCAATTGTTAACCCCAGTCACAGTAAATGCATCCTCTCCATCTCGACATCCCTTATGTGAATTCCTAAAGAGATAGCAACAAAAGCAAAATGTTGCATCTTTTGACACGCTATACTCCAACCAATCAAAATTTTCAAACCACGAAGGTTGAAAACATCTATAGTCATTTCCCTGCTTTGTCTTTGGAAAAGAATGACCCTTAGGTTGGCAAGGACCTCTTAACACATATTCTCTCATCACTTGATCTCTAATAGAAACATCAAAATCCTTAATAGGTTTACGTTTCCCGGGATCATTTATAACATCATCCGATTTGAACTCAACACGAGAATGTTTTTGACTACTACCCTCTTCATTAATCCTTTCTTCATTTGATTCACTCGGTCTCTTAAAAATAGATGATCCACTACTTCGAATTAAGAATTTATCCATATCCTATTTGACATAAAATAAGAAAAATATGTCAAATTAAATATGTATATGCTATTCAATATTCACAATTTCTCAAAAATATGTCAAATTAAATATGTCAAATTAAATATGTCTAATTAAATATGTCTAATTAAATTTGTCTAATTAAATATGTCTAATTAAATATGTCTCAAAAATATGTCTAATTAAATATGTCTAATTAAATATGTCTAATTAAATATGTCAAAAATATGTCAAACTATTCAAATCTATATTTAGCCCAATTTTACAATTTCAACACAATCACTAAATTATTCATATCTATATTCAATATTCATAATTTCATACAAATTCAAGTTATTCAACATTACATAACAAAAATATATTAGTCCATTGATACCTTGCCTTTGGTTGCTGATAGTGGTTGTAGAGAGGACGGCTGCAGGCGGCGGCGGCGGAAGGTGGCTGGCGGCCGAGCCAGTGGTGGCGGATCTCTGCTTGGAGTTGGAGTCTTGGAGAGTTGGAGAGGCTTTGCCAATTTTGCCAATTTGCCAATTTTGGCGGATCTCTAGTTAGGTTTTGCCAATTTTGTTTGGGCCAATTGGGCTGAGCCCAATTGGCCTTCTTTTTTTTGCCCCCAGCTAAGCAAAACGACGTCGTTTCACTTAGCCAAAACGACGTCCTTTTGTTTAGTTATACCAAAAAAAAAGAAATCATCATCTTCTTCCCGTCTCCCTCCTCTGCGCCGCGCCTCCGCTTCTCAGCCACTTCCTCCGTTCCTCGCTCCCGACGCTCCGGCAACGACGACAACCCAAGGGGGGGCGGAATCCGGCAGCTTCCGGTGGCTCTAGGCCTAAATTCCGGGCCGCCGGATCTTAGGGGAGGCGCTAGCAGCCCCTCGTCCCCCCTAGTTCCGCCTCTGCCTCTAAGTATAACTAAGTAGACCATGTCCAGTTGGGCTTATTTAGTGTTGAATTTAGTTTATTGGTGATGAATTAGTTTATTAATGTTGAATTTAGTACATTGGTTCTGAGTTGAGTTTAGTGGTAGCTTTTTTTTTTTCAAAATATGAAAAATAGTTGGGAGAGACATGAAACTCTACAGATTCATTAAATTAAACAAGGTAGAATTTATTTGAACCACACACAACTAAATGAAAGATGTTTGACCAAACTAAACGAGACTAAATCAAACTAAATGAAACTGGACTAAAAAAGTCAAATAAAAAGAGCTAACTCATTATTCGAGTGGAAACAATGATGTTTTTTTTTTAAAATGAATCCAATGTATGGTAAATAAAATGTTGGATAGAATCAAAAGAAGGAAAGACAGTTAAAATAGATACACATAAATGAATATGACCAACGGTTCAACTTAGAACATCTCCAATGCAACCTTCAATACTCCAGTTCAAGTGTCAAGCAATGGAGTGTGTAGTGACATGGATGGAAATTAGAGCGACACTGTCAGATGCCTATGAATATTCGCCATATCCAGAACTTAGATGTTGCAAGGGTAATAAATGATGGAATGTCCTAGCTTGTTATTTGTTTGACAAAATCTTCACGTCGGATGGGAAGGAAGTGCCCGTGACATTATTGCGTGGAGGGATTCATTAACAAATCTAAAATATGTTTTTCCTCATCCGCATGAAGGTAAACATTAAAATTTATCCTATTCGAATTCACTAATAACAATGTCTAACAATGTTCCTACTGATGAACATTTTCAGGAATATATTTTATGGTAGATAATGGATAACCAAATACCCTTGAATATTTGGTTCCGATGAGCGACATACACATTAGAAGGCACATACCGGATTTTAGAAATGCACCACATGCAAGTATCGTGGAAAATTTCAATTATCCACATTCATCATTGAGAGTGAAAGTTGAAAGTGCATTTGGTTAATTGAAAAGTACTTGTAAGGTGCTGAAATCCAAGCTGCAGATGTCACCCAAAGATTAAATGACAAAAGTTATTGCTTCCTTCACACTTCATAATTTCATTATAATGCACGAGTTTAGTTTTACAAATTTGGAGCTCTACAGGAGGATGATGAAGTGCAAAGTGACGATGAGTAAATGTAACTATAAATGAGAGTGATTAAAAGAAATGACTACTCCCTCCATCCCAAATTAAATGGTACGAGAGAGAATTTTGGCTGCAAATTTGTACAGTAAAATTTGTTCAGCTTTTCAGTACAAAAGGCTAAATTTTGTACTTTGATGTGAGATATGGTTTACTGTTCAAAACTTGTTAAATTCTTACTGATCCCTAACGGGAACAGTAACCATTCCCTCCTTTTTCTAATTTTTGGCTCCAAAATTTCAATTCTGGAGCCAAATGAAGGCACTGTTCACAAGGTTGAAAAATTCACCCTAACATCTATAAGTAGGGGCATTTATTACAGCTCCCAATCCAATCCAAAAAAAAAACCAGCTCTCAGAAATATTTTGGCCAGTTCTTGAAGACCTGACCAGATACAAAAAACAAATCTCCCCCCTTCAGTTTGAATTCATCATCGAGCACAGCTGTGATGGTTGGGACAAACCTGACAGATGAGCAAAGGCAGGAAATAGCCTATTATCTGCTTCAAAACTTTAAAAATGGGCATATTCAGTGGCAACAGAGACTGGAGGCAGCAGAGATATGGTCATGTTCAGTTCGGACCATCTCTACTATATGGGCGTGTGTGAAGCAACAACTTCAAAATGGAGAAGCTGTGAATGCCCATTCAAAAAGGCATGGGCGGTGTGGCAAAACCAAGAAACCAATCGATGTGGAGGCCTTAATGGCAGTGCCACTTAGGTACCGGCGAACCTGTCGGAGCAGAGCAGCACAGTTGCAGGTTGGAAAAAGCACAATACATAGAGCTATAGCAAGCAAGGAGATCAGAAGCCACACTTATGCAGTGCATCCACAACTAAGTTTAGCATGCAAAGAATCAAGGCTAGAATGGTGACTAAGTAAACTGGAGTGTAACATGCAGTTCTAGCCCATGGAAAATGTGATACACATCAATGAAAAGTTGTTCTACTTGACAGAGGCAACAACAAGGTATATTCTAGGTCCCAATGAACCTGAACTATACAGAATCACTCAAAGCAAGCATTACATTCCAAAACTCATGTTTTTATGTGTTGTGTGTAGATCTTTACTTGACTAGAGGGTAATGTAATGTTTGATGGGAAAATAAGGGTGTTTTCATACTTGGATTATGTACCAGCCAAGTACACCACTGTAAATAAACCTAGAGGAACCATGATTCTCACACCCATATCATCCATAACTAGAGACATCATAAGACACAAGCTGATTCATGAGCTGATACCAGCAATCAAGCACAAATGGCCAGTTTGGGCAAGCAAAAACATTTTCATACAACAAGATAATGCCCCTTGTCACATATTTGCAAATAACCCTAAATTTCTAGCTGCAGCCACCTCAGATGGTTTCAATATACAGTTAGTGTGCCAACCATCAAAATCACCCGACCTAAACATTCTGGATTTGGGGGTTTTTTTGCCTCAATTCAAAGTTTACAGCAGCAAAATCCTAGTCAAAACCTAGATGAGTTACTACAGGCTGTGTATGATGCATTTCAGAGATATGATCTCATAATTATTGACAAGATTTTCCTGAGTCTACAATGTGTCATGATGGAAATCATGAAATGCAGAGGTGGGAATGAGTTTAAACTGCCACATATGGGAAAAGACAGGCTAAGAAGGATTGGGATGCTGCCCCACAATTTAATTGTTGACCCAAAGCTAGTAAGGGGTTGTTTGGAACACATGGTGACTATTGGAAGAACAAGGTACATTCAAGACCTGCTGATCAGTATGGATATGGTTTAGATGTGCATGGGATCTGTACTTTTATAGGGTTGTGCTTCTAGATTCATGTCTAGGATAAACTTACCAGTTAGTTTTGGTAAAGGTAAGTTTATAGGGCAACCTTGTAAAAGCTGGGAGGGCTAAACTCCATTCAGTATGCATGCAATTTGAAAAACATGTGTTTTGTAAATTTATGTTTTAGAACTGAGGCAAACAAACATTAACCAGAATGTAATGGATGACTAGACACACACAACCATTTCGTGGTAAAAAAACACTACAAGGCTGCCATCCATGTGTTTTTAACAAACACAGTTGCTGCCTAAGTGTGAACAAACAATATCATCATAGGTGGCTATCAACTAATACAGGGTGGATTGGGAAAATAATTTCCGAGCTGGGTTTAATCATATCATGCCCCGCCAAGATCAAATCAGTTTCGAGGCTGATAGGCACAGCTGCACGTTTTAATCATTCATCACAGCTACATCATTAATCAAGGGTTCAGCCAACACATAAACATGCTATCACAAACAATTCAAGAAGCTATGATATCTCATATAAAATGCAGTTACCATATGCCCAGCCAAGGTCAGTGAGTTTTGGAAACATCACTGCATAGCTGCATATGAGAACCACAAACATATACACATGCATAACTTTCATTGCTCCATTATTGCCCCTGATATGAAGCATACCCTGCCTGACTCAGGTTCTGCATCGGATTAAGATGAAAAATGGGTAACAGCCACTCGAGTTTCAACTGAATCCGAGTCAAAATTTGAGTGGTTGCACATTTGATCATTAACAACACACAGACTCAAGTACCCAGCATAAAAAGTTGAGCACAGGCTATCACAGACAAGTAGCACACAAGATATCACAGACAAACACAACACCAAGTAGTTGCACTACCAAGCAAACCTGGATTTAAAGGTAACATGTTAGTACATTCTCAATAATATTACATTCCAAAGCAAGTGCAGAAATGAAAGCATACGTTTTTTACAAACCTGTGAGTAATAAATCTATTTTCCAGCATCAGAATCACTATGACAAACATATCTAGTCCAGTTACCAGGATATAGATAGGCCCAGTTTCCCAGAAACCAGGCTCACCATACTTAGGGAATTCATTACCCTTGAAGTACACTGATGGATGTAGATCACATCGGGAGTCAGAATCAGATTTATCAGAATCAGGGGGCTGTGTTTCATCAGAATCAGGGGGCAGTATTTCATCAGAATCAGGGGGCAGTGTTTCATCAGAATCAGGGGAGTGTGATGCATGTGGATGAAGGGGATGTGTTTGATCCGAATCAGGATATGAATCTGAGTGATACAGGATTGCCTCAGGTACAAGACTAAAATGTGTTGCCATATGGGTATCCCAAGATTCGAACGAATCAGTATCTAGAAGAGGATATTGGGGTGGGGTGACTTCACTTCCCTTCGTTTGTGACTCAATGTCATCAAGGCCAGTAAATAAAGTAGGATCACTACTCGCCTGAAACTGAGAGTCATACTTGGAATCACTCAAGGATTGGCAAGGGGCAGAGTCACCCTGCCGAGCCATGACCCTGTCACCGTGATCCATCTGGTAAGGGTAGACACAATGGGTGGGGAATGGGTTTCAGAAGCAAAAAATGACATGCAAAAAAAGTAGTTGCCTATGACTAGGGATGGGACTAACGGTTTCAAATGCAAACTAACACCAGGAAGGAACAATACAGTATCAGTAAGGTTAAAGTTGTACACGGCTGAACTCTCATAAAACAATACATTATTAGTAAGGTTAAATTGAATGGGAGTGATGGCCAAGGACATAATTAAGATTGAAAATTATCAGAAAAACACATATACATCACATGCAAGCACTTTCAATATCACATGTTTTTAAAGACCATAGAAAAAAAAATTTCACACCCTACTGAAGTCAGATCTATGACATTAAGAATCCATAGAGGAAGAATAGTAAGAACAGGGGCACTTCAGTCACAGATCTGGCAACGAAGTTCAACAAAGCCGCCAATAATCACAAATTAAGCATGCATTTCTTGACAGAGAACACAAAATGTAACAAATCTAGGATGAAAATAACCCGGATCAGGAACAACACCACAAACTAGGGCATATATGTGTCAAATCTGCCAAAGGGCTTCAACATATCCAACAAAAAGCACAAGAAATTTAGGTTTCTCAAGTCAAACAATTCAAAACCACATAAATTCTTCACATGCAGCCAGTTTTATACTTCAAAACTGTAGATCCGTGTACATTTCAACGGTTTTAACAAACAACCCACTAAGAAACTAGAACCCACAAGTTAAGAACTAATCAAATCAGTTCAAAACCCACTAAATGAAAAGCTCAAACACATACCAGAACAAGAAAATGATGTGAAAGAAAATGATGTGATAGAAACCACCGAAGCAGAAATCATGTTCATTTTTGAAATCGCCAACAAAATTTTGAGAAAACCCTAGATTGGAAACCCAAAAGGCTGTGATAAAAAACAAAAACCGAGCATCGATTAACAAAGGAGGATCAACAGAAACACAATTTCTTCAACAGATATCGGATATGGAGGGGCTAGGGTTTTCAGGCTTTGAGGGAGTAGAGAGCATCGCTGTGATTTTGTAGACAGAAAAGAAGGAAATGAGCTGTGAATGGAGCATTCGGCAGTAATGAAGAAGAGAGAAAAAAAGCGTTGGGAGAGCAATAATGGAGATTGGGAAGAGCAAAAGTTACGCATGTGATAAGTCTTACCCATTTTCAAATGGAGATTGGGAAGAGCAAAACAACACACTTCTCTAGGATGCAACACGCGCCTTGGAGAATGCTTAACACAGGGATTAAACAGATTTACTCCCTGTAATTTTGCAAGGGTCCAGGGGCATTTTTGTCTTTTCACCTATGGTCAAATAGGATGAATTGGGTAAGTTCTGACAGTTGCAATTTAATTGGGGACAACCAAAAATGAAAAGTATACAGTTTAATTTGGGACGGAGGGAGTATTAATATTTCTATTTCATTTTCAAAATAATGTTGTAATCATAACATATGATTTTATTTTAGATTTATTAATTGTAACATAAGATATTGTAACCAATGACTGCCGTTAACTTAAATAAATATTTATTCTTTTTGTTGTTGAATTTATTGGTATTGAGTTTAGTTTATCGGTGTTGAGTTTAGTTTATTGATGATCAGTTTAATTTATTATTGTTGAAATGAAATATAACTGAACAGGGTATACTCCCTATGTCCCTCTATATTTGTCCTACTTCACTATTTATCAATAAAGTTGATGCTGTTTGGATTGCAAAACTTTACAGATATTTAAATGAAAAAATTATTGTGTGAGATACTGTTCCATTCACTGTAATACATATTTTTAAAATATCTAACCTTTATATTATTATACATAATTGAAGATATTAAAATTATAAAATTATCATTGATAGAAAAAAATATTAATTAAGACACATTTAGAGGGACAAAAGGAATGTTAGTTATTGGAGACGGATTCCCAACAGCAGTTCCGTTGGGAATATTGTTGGCTGCTTCAGCTAAGCTCAGTTGCTCTGAACGGTTCTTCAACTGCCTCAGTTGGTTGTTGGAACGTTTGGGAGCTGAGCTGAGTAATGCTCATGGAAAAGACTTCTTCAACCTTGGGTTCATGACAGCAGCCCAGAGCATCAAACTTGAAACGAACCTCAAGGGGAAAAATGTAATTTGCCATTGAAATTAAACCTCGAGAGTATTAGTTATGTTGACGTTCAGGAATCAGTCAAAACCCCGCCTGCCTTCTTTCTAAAACCCTAGCGCGCCAGAGATCCTTTATCCTCCACCGCCTTCTTCTCCGGCCATTCGCTCTGCAATCATGGAGGGCATGGATATGGAAGACCCAGAATTCAACCCATCATCGGAGGAATTCGACGTCTGTGCTCGAATCCTACACAAATACGACGGCGCCGCCAGCGAGCACAACCTCCACGTCTGCACTGCCATCGGAGCCATGTCTCAGGAGATGAAAGACCAAAATGTCCCCTTAAAGCCCGTCGCCTACTTCGGGGCCACGTGCTCCTCCCTCCACCGCCTCTCATCGGCCCCGGAGACCGAAGCCCCCGGCCACCTCGTCGATGCCCTCATCACCGTCTTGTCCGAGGTTATCGAGGAGCTCCACAGGGCCTTTCTCAGGAAGAAATTTGATTACTTGGCGGACCTTCTGAGGAGGATTTTTCGGTTAAATTCGGTTAGTCCTGACGGAATCATTTCGGGACTAAAGTGTGTATCGGATGTTCTTATTGAGAACTTGAGCTGGGCGGATGTGTCCCCTCTCTTCGATATACTAGTTCGTTATGTGGCCGATGATAGACCCAAGGTCAGTTTTTGGCTTTCAAACAAATAATTAGAAACACTTCTCTTTAGAACGCAACATAGAACTATTACTTTTTTTATTTTGCGGAATGATGAAAAGTTGATATTTTGAAATGTCGGTACTTATAGTGCATATAATGTACTTATGTGATTATAAAATTTTATGGTTGAATGTTGTTAATTTTGATGAATTGAATAGGGCAAGTGTAGCTTATGCTGCGAAATAGTATATATATATATGACATGGTTCAAATTATGTTCTAAATGGAAATATATAGATAAGGAAGCAGGCTCATTCGCGCCTCTTTCATGTCCTCCTATCATACGAGAAGTCACCTATGCATACTCCGTTGATTGCGCCGGCGAGTGAGGCCATGACGAAATTATTTGAACGGTCTCTTTTACTGGAGGGTGGAACAAGTTTGAATGGCACTGAAGGGCCTAAAGGTGCACAAGAAGTGCTGTATATTCTTGATGCTCTGAAAGTATGTTTGCCTCACATGTCTGCTAAGTCATCAACCAAGATTTTGAAGTACTTCAAACGTCTTCTGGACTTGAGACAGCCTGTTGTAACCCGGAGAATAACAGATTGCCTCAATGCATTCTGTCTGACCTCATCAAAGGATGTTTCTCCCGAAGCTATTCTTGATCTATTGTGCTCCCTCGCTACATCAGTTGCAAATGAATCATCTGCAGATAATATGACGTTTACTGCTCGTTTGTTAGATGGGGGCATAAGAAGAGTTTATGGACTTAACAGGCAGATATGTCTTGTCAAGCTGCCCATCATATTCAATGCTCTCAGTGGTTGGTTCTTACCGTCTTTTTTCTCTTCATGATGTCACTTTCATTCTTACAGTATTTTTATGAAATTTATTAAAGCCATGATAATTTTTTGGAGTTTTGTACTAGTAGATGATGATATATCAAGTGGAATGGCTACGGTTGTTAAAAAAAAACAACTACTTAAGTGATGGAGAACATAAAGTGTTACTGTCAAGCTGTATTTTTATTGCTGTAGTATTTTCTCTGCATAAGTTCTCACAGGATTTCCCTCTTTGAGGTTTTATTATTAATGAATGACATTGAGTTTTTGATATTATGCTGATACTGTATGTATACATGGGCTCTGCAGATATTTTGGCATCTGATCATGAAGAGGCCGTGCTAGCAGCAGTGCAGACATATATAAGCCTTATAGATGGATGTATTGATGAAGATTTGATCAGACAGGGTGTTGATCAAATTACATCAAATGCCAGTGTAGATACTAGGAAATCGATGCCAACAGTTATTGAGAAAGTGTGTGCAACTGTTGGAAGCCTAGTCGACTATAGTTTCTCTACTGTTTGGGATATGACCTTCCAAGTTATTTCAGCATTGTTTGATAAATTAGGCAAGTACCCCTCACTCATCTTCCGAATTTTGACACTATGAGATAGATTGCAGGAACTTAAGCATTTCACTTCCTAAGGTTTGTTGGTGAATCCCAAAGGGATCCAATTTATCAAAGCTTCAGTGCCCTCAAAATAAGAACTAATCTATGGTCAATGTGATGCATGTCTTACATGTTTGCAATGGTTTATATCAACATATTTGCTGCATTTTTAATCACTGTTCTAGTATAAGGGGGATGTTAAGGCACTTATATCTTCCAACTTCACATCATTCAGGCCAGTATTCTTCACATTTCTTGAGAGAGACACTTCAAAGTTTGGCAGACATGCAAAAATTGCCAGACGAGGACTTCCAGTTCAGGCGACAGGTAACTTTTGTTTGTTCGAACATCTTTTCCATGGCTTGAAGAAATTTTTTTGGTGGATATTCATTTTCGATCTGAGAAATGGCTGTTTTATTTGTTGATTAAGCTGCATGATTGTGTTGGATCTGCTCTTGGCGCAATGGGACCTGAAACTTTTCTGAGCATTTTACCCCTACATTTGAATTCTGAAGACCTGTCAGAGGCAAATATTTGGCTGTTTCCTATTCTAAAGCAATATACTGTTGGTGCACGATTGAGATTCTTTACTGTGTCAATTTTAGCCATGATTAAAGATATGAAGCAAAAGGCAACTTTGGTAAGCATATTTGTAAAAAAGGTCTCCCCTCATTTTCTAAATTTAATGGTATTATTGACTATTGCTGTTGCTTTTGGCCAGCTCGACCAAGAGGGCAAAGTTCATTCAGCTAGAACCGTTGATGGAATTGTATACGCCTTATGGTCTTTGCTGCCATCTTTTTGCAATCACCCACGCGATACAGCTGAAAGTTTTAAGGACCTAGGAAAAGCACTTTGTTCTGCTATTCAGTCAGAAGATAATGTGCGAGGGATCATATGCTCTAGTGTGCAAACCCTTGTTCAGCAGAACAGAAGAATTCTTGAAGACAAAGAAAATATATCTGATGAACATGACTGTAGCATTGCTGAAAAGCGAGCCATTGCCTATTACAGTTTACAAGTTGCAGCTGACAATTTGAGTGCCATAAGGTCGTTCGCCCGTGAATTATTGTCTGTTCTACTGGGAGTCTTTCCCAATTCTTCGAAAGATACTGTTGGATCTGTTCAGGTTAGCATTATCCACTATGTTTTATTTGCTTGATATGATTTGAGTTGGCTATCCCTGAAAGAGTGCAGGTTTGCAAGTTCTTTTCTTTCTTAAATGGTAATTGATTTGGGACTGTGGCTTAAGTAAAAATTTAGATGGTTTTTGTGGTAAGCTATTGTTTTCAGCATTTGATGAACTTGGATTTTGGAGGATGAACTGATTATTGGCTACATCTGATGATATAATCTCTAATATTTGGAATGCTTTGCACAAGGTGAATCTTGTTTGATATATAGCATTGTGATTAAACCATGTCTTGAGGGATCCGTACATTAAAGACTATACGTTGCCTCGTATTTGTCATTGCTATGATGGTTAGAAGAATAATAACAGCATTGCTGATTGTAGTAATTATACTGTCTCTTACATCTCATCAGGCCTCTTTTTGCAAAACTTTTGAGGAGGCATTCTGTTGTTCTTTGTTTTGTGCAGTACATCAGTCTCATGTTAAACTGTTATTACTTCAAAATTATTTACCCGTTAAATTGGTAAATAGTTATGAGATTTCTAATGAATCTTTTTGGTCATTGGTACTGATAAATATGTACCGTAGTGGTGTTTGTTTGCCTTAAGCAATGTTATGTGCTTGATAGTGAAAGTAGTTCCTCAATGATATCTTTGAACTTATGCAGCAAAAAAGCTGCTTGATTGTATGCGTATTCTCCATCAAAGCTCTTTCAGAGTCTGATGAAGTATGTCATGGATTGCAGGGTACAATTGCAGAGCTAGCTTTTGTTGCAGAAAAGGAAGTTGTTTCTCGTTTCTTTCGGAATATAATGCAGAAGCTCTTAAAGGCAACTCAACAGCCTGACGATGCAGCCAAGTCTAGAAGCTCAAACTCAATGCAGCTTGACAGCTTACCCGGTCAAAGTTCACGGACATCGGCTAGGTTTGATCTTTGCGCAATATTCTTCCGTGGTTATGTTGCGGATGTAATATATTTACTACTCTAGCTGTGTACATGGTTTATTTTCTGAGTATTTGTTTTTTTTTTTTCATTTACAGGGCCCAGTTAATTGATCTGTCAGTTTCCCTTTTACCTGGCTTAGATACCAAAGAGATTGATCTTCTATTTGTTGCTATCAAGCCTGGATTAAAGGTTAATCTTTTCTCTATATCTGCTCCTCTCTCTCTATAGTACTTAATTTTTGGGAGAGAAATTCCATTAATTCAGCTGTGATGTTTGAGGTCTTATTTTATTGCAGGACAATGAGGGCTCAATCCAGAAGAAGGCGTACAAAGTTCTGTCAGTGATTCTCAGGGTTAGTTAAACTTATACTAGTATTTTTGCACATCTATAGCAAATCTGATTATGTTTGAATATCAGAACTTTAATATCGCTTTGTATCTCTTTTTCATGGGCGGGGCAAGGCTGCTTACTTCCTGGTCAATATATGAAGAATTTCCTTTTCTTAATCTAACACCATCCTGTTCCTCTAATGAATAGTTAATACGGCTAATAGGTTCTGGTAGACAGGTTGCAGCTTGATTATTGTCGGTTTCTAGTATGTTCGATAGAAAAAGACCAAGTATTATACTCCATGGAGATGCAGATTAATTCAGTAATCAAGACATTTGGAAATTGCACTGATAGTTTTCCTGTTTTTCACCCAGGATTCTGAAGAATTTATTTTGAGAAAGCTTGAAGAGCTGCTTGATCTGATGATTGAAGTACTACCCTCTTGTCATTTTTCTGCCAAACGTCACAGACTTGACTGTTTGTATTTCTTGATCATTCATTTATCAAAGGTTATTAACTAGATATTGACATTCTATTTGTCAATTGTATGCTATCTTGTAAGAGTTGAGAAAATTACTTACATTTGTAACATGAGTGTGGATTATCTGAAGAAAGGAAAAAGCTTTGTTGCAGGGCATATCTGAAAAGAATGGACGTGGTATTCTCATGTCATTTCTGACTGAAATTGTACTTGCACTGAAGGAGGTAAGTACCTCACATTATTGTCATGTCAGTTTTTTTCAAAAGAATAGGTCAATGAGCTTGTATAAAAATTGTATACTTGTTCATCTGTGCATTTATCTCTGAGATGTTTGACATGAACAAGGCCAATTTCCAATTATTAAGCCATTTTCTGCTTATTATTAGGAATTACTGGGTATATTTGGTGCTATTATCTGTTGTGTTGATACTCCCTTCGTCCCACTTAACATTGACCCCTGTTACTATTTATGGTCAAAGTTGGATAATATGAATCGTACTATTTCATAAATATAAGAATATTATCGTGTAGGATCTTGTTACATTCGTTGTGATGTATATTTTCGAAATATCTATGTTTAAAAGTGTAGTTCCAAGTATTAATGTTTAAAATTGCTCTTGAAAACCTTAAAAATGGACACAAGAGAATCTTCATGGGACGGAGGGAGTGTTATTTTCCTATGACTAATTTTCATGACAAACTGTCTGTTTTATGTGTACTAAGAATTGGTAGTCTCATTTCCAAATCAATCGAAATGGTTTGATTGAAATTCCAAATTTGAACAACTGAGGCACAGTTTAGGTCCGTATTGCCATTAATTAAACTTGCACGTTGGTGTTTTCTGATATCATAACCCCCTGGGATATCATTCTTCTGATAACACACTCTAGATTTTTAGTGTCTCCAGTTTTTTTTTATGTTCGTACCTCTTTGTCCATGTATTTCTTTTCTAAAATTTGGATATGTCTGAGCAAGTATTTTGCTATATGAGAAAGCTCTACAGTGGTTGTTTATGAAGCTTTTCAGAAGAAGAAAAAGATTATTGAATTTATTCTTTTTCTTAGGCTAATAAGAAAACAAGAAATAGAGCATATGATATTCTTGTTCAAATTGGGCACATCTCTGGAGATGAAGAAAACGGGGGCCAAAAAGAAGACCTTCTCAATCTTTTTAACATGGTAAAGATTCACAAATTATATTTAAATATTGATGTTGTAAACAGTACCGTACTTGCTTATATCGCCAGTTTTCTTTTCATAGGTTGCTGGAGGATTGGCTGGGGAGACCCCTCAAATGATTAGTGCATCAATCAAGGGTTTAGCACGCTTGGCTTATGAATTTTCTGATCTTATTTCCTTGACTTATTCTCTTCTTCCGTCAACATTTCTCCTCCTCCAGAGAAAGAACAGGGAAATAATTAAAGTATGCTCCATCATATGCAAATAATCATGTTATCAGAATTTTTATAACGTCTGATATGTAATCCTACATATATGCTTGTAATGTAGGCTAGTTTAGGATTACTGAAGGTGTTGGTGGCCAAGTCCAAAGCTGAAAGTTTGCAAATACACTTGAGAGATTTAGTTGAGGGCCTGCTGAGCTGGCAAGATAGCAGCAAAAATCATTTTAAAGCCAAGGTTTTTCTTCTTATATCTTCCTTCCAGCTTTTAAGTGACTAAATTTATTAAGATTCAAAGTTTTTTTTTAATAAGATCCTTTACGATTCTTCCTTGCGGGGCAAGAGTAGACTCCCAGGCGTTCATACAATTTGAACTTTTTTTTTCTCTTGATTCATCTTTCTTTTCCCTTTGTATTTAAACTTAAGTGACATTCTTTGTTGGTTCAATTAGTGAGATCCATTTCTCTGTGCAGGTCAAGCTATTATTTGAAATGCTCGTCAAAAAATGTGGCATGGAGGCTGTTAAGGAAGTAATGCCTGAGGAGCACACAAAACTTCTTACAAACATAAGAAAGGTTGGTGTGGGTTTACTTGAAGAGGAATGTTTGGAAAGACCTTTGAACAGTTATAGATATTTATTTAATCTTGTGATGGTGCAGATAAAGGAACGAAAGGAGAGAAAGCTTGGCTCAGACTCAGAGGAAACTCGGTCTCATCTGTCAAAAGCAACTACATCAAGGTTGTGTTTCCGGTCAATATATTCATGTGCTTTTTTGGTGAACTTGAAGTGTGTGCTGCAACTTATAAATTGTTGAATGAATTAAGCAGTTTTTACTACACATATTTGTTTGGGAAATTATCCTCGTTTAGTTTTAAATTTGTACGCAATTTCACAGTTAAGTTCCCCCTTATTAAACTTGGAATTCATTGTCAACAATCATATGACTCTGTTTATGAAGCAGGGATCTGTTAGTGATATTGATTTCATTGCAGTCTCTACCTTTTTAATTTTGGTATAAGTTGTACTGCCTTTTGTGGCCTGGAAACAGTGTTCTCAGAATGTAGTACGTACCAATTTTGGACTGGCATCACTGCATGCAATCAGTATGATGACGTTGGTCATGTAATGACTTGATTTTGTCCCTGGGGACTAATTTTCTGATCCTTTTTACAGGCATAGTAAATGGAATCACTCAAAGATATTTTCTGATTTTGGCGATGAAGAAACTGAAAATAGTGATGCTGATTATATGGATGTGAAGACTTTAACTGGTGGTAGAATGAAGACTACATCAATGTCAAAATCCAGAGCATCTTCAAAAAGGTCAGTGTTTGGACCTTGAAAATATGTTCTACATTTTATGGCAGTGGCCTTGTCAAATATAAAAGGATGATTGAAATGAAAATGTGTTTCCATAGAAAATATATTCCGAGTACAACTTAGAAGCCGTAGTAATTTGATGTCTTAAACTAACAGTATATTTTTTGTACTTTGCCACTAAATTGCACACGCAGGGAGAGAAAGAGCTTGCAAGGTGACTTTGACCAAGGAGATGATGAACCTCTTGATCTGCTTGACCGGCAGAAGACAAGGTCTGCTCTTCGATCATCCAGGAATCTTAAAAGAAAACCTGAATCAGATGATGAACTCGAGATAGATTCTGAAGGACGACTGGTCATCCAGGAAAGTGAGAAGAAAGCAAAGAACGAGTTCTCTGATCCTGATTTTGATGTAAAGAGTCGTGCTGAAAGTCGCTTATCAAGGAATTCCCAGAATACCAAGAAGCGTGTGAAAACTTCAGAGTCGGGGTGGGCCTATACTGGTAAAGAATATGCAAGTAAGAAGGCTGGTGGAGATTTGAAGAAGAAGGATAAATTGGAGCCATATGCTTATTGGCCCCTTGACCGGAAGATGTTGAGCCGAAGGCCAGAACAGAAGGCATCTGCAAGAAGAGGCATGGCTAGTGTGGTAAAGCTGACAAAGAACCTCGAGGGCAAGAGTGTTGCTCACGCACTTTCCGCCAAAGAGGCGAAATTGAAGAGGAAAAAGAAAGCTCACCAAAAGAGGAGATAAAGCTAATAAGGTTTCTCATTCTCATCAGTGGAGAGATCGTTTTACAAGGCGAGAGTTTTTTGTCTCTGAAGTTTTGCTGTTAGAAGAGATTATAGTTACCATGGATTTGCTGCTTTAATATGAGCATCGACTGCAGATTTTACAATGAGAAGGCATCTTCAATTTAGTTTTTTTCAGAGCTTTTGTTTGGTTTTTCCTTACGTTGCTGTAAATATGTATATTTGCAAGTGCAGACTATTGTGTTATTTGTAGTGTGTACTTTCAATTGAATTATTCGTTCGGCGGGATGAAATGTATTATTCTTATAAGATTGAAGAAACCATTATCCAACTAATCTTTCGTTCAGCGTTCTGGTTAGTGTGGGAGATTGTTATATCACAATCTGGGTACCATACACGTGCATCATAAAATATAGAACATGCTTTCATTATTATTTGTGCATTTAATATTTATATAGTAATCATGCACCACCTCATATAAAATCATGCAAATTTTGTAATATAAAGTGCATAAAATATCTCTGGGGATACGATGCTCATGGTACCCTAGGGATAATTTGCAGTGTGGGAGTTCGACGGTGGTGTTATGCTTTGGTTGAAATATTGCGCCTTCGTTTAGGAGTGAGCCTCTTGATAAGCGGTCTGTTCATAAGCTTATGGACCGTTCACTGTATTTTTTTATACACTCCATTTGTTAAAGTACATACTCCCACCGTCCCAGCCTATTCTGCACGTAATCTTTTTTTGGTCAAAATGCCAAACTTTGATCACATATTTGAATAGGTACATGAACAATTATTTTATCGTATGCGACATGGTTAGATTTGTCGTAATTCTAAATATCAAATTTTTGTGTTATTATTGTTCGTAGCTACACCTATTTACAGTCAAACATATTTATTGGAGACCGTGAAAAGATTCTGTGCAGAATAGGCTGTGACAGATGGAGTATTAAATTTAGAAATATATTTTTATATTATATATTTTTATATTTTCACATTCAAATACACATTATTACTTGTGTTAATTTTTAAAATACGATATTTAAATTTTATAAAAAATTACTTTATTTAAGGTAAAAAGTACAACAGACTGTTCATAAGCATATGGACAAGCCGTCTTTCTTGAGACATTTTTTTTTCTTCTAGTATGTTTTTTGGGTAATATACAAATTTTTGGAGAAAGTGCAGATATAACTCTGAGTTATTTTTAGTGCAAATATAACACTAAGTATTATACATAAGTGCAAATATAACCATAAATCCATTATTCCGGCATTGACAGGCAAGTTCCAGCCATTGACTGACTGAAAATAGCCAAAATGCCCTTTGGGCCAATGCAAAAATTCATTTCCCATTTTGTCCTTATTCTTCTTCTTCTTCTTCATACCCACCACCACCAAGCCACCACCTTCAACCACCACTAACCATCACCTCACAGCTCAAAACCACCACCACCTAGCACCAATGCCGCCTCATCCAACGCTACATACACCCAACTCCACCACCTAGCGCCTAGTGCCACTACCACTTCTACTCATCACCACCTGGTCCACCTCCTTATTCTTGTCTGCATAATCTACAGCTATGATGCTCAGTTTACAGGGCTCTGCATTTTCTAGCATTTTTCATCGATGGAAATTACTAGAAAATTAAGCAGCAAAAAAGTCGCTATTCCACCTCCACCGCGCCGGTGCCACCTCATAAATCCGCTCCCCACCTCCACCATCTTCAACACCACCCTAATCCACATACGACCAGGGACACCACTCCACCCCCAGCCCCGCATTCCAACAGTGTCGATTTCAACGGCAATTTTAGATACGGGTGAACGGAGAAAGGAAACGGAGAAAGGAATCAGCTTAGGGGGAATGGAGAAGCAAAGTAATAGTAGTGGTGGTGGTAGAAGTGGTGGTGCCGCCCTAGGTGGTGGCGTTTGCAGTGGTAGATCTCAGCAAAAGATGAAGTAGAAGAAAGTGCCCCAAAATTTAGTTTCACTTTAAATTAATACATCAATAAATCTGGCTTGCTACAACAGGTGGCTAGGAAAAGAAAGAGAATGGGCTTGGAAAAGAAAGAGAACGGCTAGAGGAGAAATGAAGCAATTAGGGTTAGAAACTTTTGGGTTCAAAATAGTAAATTCACTTTTTTCTTCTTTTCTTTTTTTAGAAGGGTAAAATTGACATTTCACCTAATTCTGACCTCAAACTGTCGAAAAAGGTTATTTTTGCACATAACCTAAATATCTAGGGTTATATTTGCACTTTCAATTATCGCAGGGTTATATCTATAATTTTATCAATTATATAGGGTTATATATGTACTTTGCTCATGTTTTTTTCTTTGAAATTGAGGACCTATTTTATTTAATAGGACGAACGACTTAGGATTTGGTACCAAATTCACTGTGATTGGGGACCTACAAATCATCCCACTTGCAAATGCTACCAACTCAGACGATTTGGGTACCAAATTGCACTTTCAATCTTGGATTTATTGTTCAAGACTGTCGAGAAATTGAACACCATACTCTATTTTCCCACTAGGTTTTTAATGAGGTAGTGTGATGGCTGTAAAATACTGTCAAACTATTTTATTTTAGGTTTATTAGACTGATAGCTCGGCCATGTGGGCTTTGAAGAGTTGACTTTCAAAAATACAGTCCATTAGGGTTTAGTATATTCAGTTTTATTTTGATTAGAATTATATTTGGTAAGGTAATATTCTTCAAGGTTACTTCTTGAAGAATTCGACCAGATTACCATAGATTACCATTTATTTTAGGTATTTTAGTTAGATATGGTTTTAGCTTTTTAAAGCTGCCATAAGTCTATTCAGTTTCCAGTTGTGATTAGGGTTTGGGGCGAGATTGTAACCCTATAAATAGGGAGGACTTTTGGACGAATTTTTAACACTTTTACCAATCAAATATACAACCTTTTGAGTTCATACTCTTTACTTACGAGCTATTCCATTGTTGCTTAACCCCGAGGGCTAGTTAAGTATCAATAAACCTTGTAATCTGATCCTGAGGTCTAGTTAGAGAGCAAGTCGAGATTAGCCGTACCCCGAGGGCTAGACACCTGAATTTCGTGCGAGATAGTGAGGGTTTGCAGATCCCTTCACTAGATCAAAGATATTAATTCCAAAATCGTGAGTTTTCTCAAGGATATTCATATCTGTTGATATCAGAGCGAAGCGAAAGATCTACTGAGGCCGGAAAAAAAGAAAAAAAGAGATTTTGAGTTTTGTTGAATTTATTTTCAATTTTTTAAATTTATAAACTATTTTGTGTCGTATTTTAACCGTGTTTGTTTGATCTTTCTTATCAGGATGATTGAATCTAGAGTTGAAGGACGTCGAAGGGTCCGAGAGTTAGAATACTTCGGTATTACTATCCGCCTTCGCCTTCAACAATTGAGTCAGGAGGACATCTAAGGGTCTGAGTGTTAACAAGTATTATCCGCCTTCACTTCCCAGTGAATTTCATAGTTTTTAGATAGCTTATACAGTTTATGTGCTTGTGATATTTTTCGCCAACTCTTCTGAAAACTATTGCATGCTCATAATCCTATTTGTTTTCTTTATCGTTCTTTGATTCCGTGATCTTGAATTGTTCTTTGATCATTTGATTACACCTTAACCAAAAAAATAGAGTCTTGTGTCATTTTTCATATATACAGTGTCATATTCTTGATCATTACGATCTTGAATACCTCGAAGTTCCTTTGAATCAAGAGGAAGTTGTCGCAGTTTCTTATTCCAAGTTTTGTATAGGTGATTTTTGCTCCAAAACTTTTCAAAAATAAAAAATAAAAGGTGGCAGATTTTTGTGTTTCATAATCGAAATTTAGGATTTGAAATAGGAAATTTGGGGCAAATTTGCAATTTCCAAAAAATTTGGGAATTGTGGTAAAAAAATTTCTTGGGGAATAATATTATGGTTGTAAGTGTTTTATAGTACAAAAAAAACAAATTGTGGCTGAAAAAGAAGGAAAGAAAAAAAGGAAATCTGATTTGAAAAAGGAAAAGAAAAGTCAAAATCCTAATCGGAAGAGGAAGATGAAAAGGAAATAAAAGTCAATTGAGAGAGGGGTTTTGATTTGAATTTTTGACTCAGGGAACAAGTAAGTCATTAAAATCCTTACCATAATGGATTTTGATTTAAGTTCCTATTCCAATTTGTTTTCGGAAAAGTTTCTTGAATTTTCGGAACCTATTTGTCGCCTATATAAAGCCTTCTTATTTTGATCATAACTTCTTCAATATTGCTCCAATTCGTTCCATTCAAATTGAATTTTGTTCCTTATTATTTGTAGAATTTGGAATTTCAAATCGTAGAGCCCAATTTTGAGTTTATATATTCTTCAATTTTGAAATAAGTTCTGCAGTACTCATCTCCATATTTTGCTTTGAAACTGCGGTGAATTAATCGAATGCACTTGTTCTAGCCTTGGCCTTGTGAGTTGTGAGTGTTATACAATTTGTGAGTGACCTTACTAAATAAAGGGGAAGGGGGGGTGCGTTTACTAGTGATGAGTTGTTTTTTCTTAGCAAGGATGACGGACGATCCATTTGTCTCGCCTTTTGTTGGCAGCCCCAACAATAAACCTATAATGTATGGCATGGATGTCATGAATTCCTTAATGAGCGATGTTTAGAGAATTCGTAGGAAGGTAGATGAGTTGGAAAATCCTATGCTACCTCGTTCTGCAAGACAAGTTGAATATGCTCATGACATCAAAGGTTTGAAGTATGATATTCCTAGATTTAATGGTCGACACAATCCTGTGAAATACTTGGATTAGGAGAGGCAGATCGAGAACCTATTTGATCTTAACAACTACCGTGAGAAAGAGAAGATTAAGGTCACAGAGTATTCGTTCACCCATTATGCCATATAATGGTGGAAAAATTTGAATGAATCAAGATATCTTACCGGAAAGAAACCTGTCTCTAACTGGGAGAGATTGAGAATCAAGCTTCGATTACATCATGTTCCACAAACATATTTGATGGAGAAACATTCGTATCTCAGTAATATGAAGAAAGGAAGCCGCATTGTAAATGAATACTGGCAAGATCTTGATTAGCCATGAGAAGAGTTGGCATGAGATAAAATGATGCCTTTATAAAGAATCGATTTATTGAAGGTTCAAGAGAAAATTTGCAAGTTTTAGTTAAAATCCAGCATTATGTTTCCAGTAAGATTTATTGTTCAAGGCCAGGTTGATTGAGTTGACATTAAGACCCAGAGGAAAATCTAATTCGACCAAAACCTACCCAAATCCACCATTTGAACCCACCGATCGAAGAATGATCGCAACCAATCAGTCTGTTTGCCAAGATACAGGTAAATAAATTTCTACTTTGTCAGATACAATTTCTTCTAACACTCCTACATGTTTTCATTTCAATGAACGTGGACATGTTCACAATAATTGTCCATATAAACAAATTATAACAACATTGGAGGAGGAAGAAGATGATATGTCTGCACGGTATGACATTGAAGAAGAACAAATAAATGATGAAATCATCATTGTTTATAGAAGTGAGCAAGGTCCTACAACGCAATAAGATTTTGAGGTGTATTCCACAGAAGTTGCCGAAATTACTCCCCCACAAGGAGCAAGTAATTTCGACCAAAATAGTGTAAATTCTGCCAGACAAACGCAAGTTTCAGGTTGATCCTAAGGCGTGCATAATAGGTAAGTTGCAAAAATGATTATGATAAGTCGCATAAAGTCTTGTCTTCACATCTTAGTCCTTTACCTTCTCTTTATATGATAAGGCATGAACTGTCTATTGACTCTGGTAAATCATTTTATGCTTCAATAAGATATGTGAATCGAACTTTGAATAATCATTCTTTTGTTCTTATAACGTTCTTTAAAGAAAGTTACTATGCCAAAGAAGATATTCCTGTAGATATGCTTTCACGGTCTGTTAAGTTGTTACAGGAATTCAAGGATGTCTTTATAGGTTATACGCTTCCTATTTTGAGGATTCAACTTTTCAATCCGAGAAGGAATGATACGAATATCAAACGCTATGATGGTGCTTTAAATTATTTGATTGATCAACTTTATGATGAAGAATTGAAGAAGGAGTCATCATCGACATCTTGGATTTATTGTTCAAGACTGTTGAAGAACTGAAGACATCATGAAGAACCTTTACTCTTTTTACCATTGTGTTTTTAATGAGGTAGTGTGATCATTGTAAAATATTGTCAAATTATATAATTTTGGTTTTGTTAGACTGATAGCTCGGCCATGTGGGCTTTGAAGAGATGAATTTTGAAAATACAGTCCATTAGGGTTTAGTATATTCAGTTTTATTTTGATTAGAATTAGAATTGGTAAGGTAATATTCTTCAAGGTTACTTCTTGAAGAATTCAACCAAATTACCATGGATTACCATTTATCTTAGGTATTTTGGTTAAATATGGTTTTAGCTTCTTAAAGCTGCCATAAGTCTATTCAGTTTCCAGTTGTGATTAGGGTTTGGGGTGAGATTGTAACCCAATAAATAGGGAGGCCTTTTGGACGAATTTCTAACACTTTTACCAATCAAATATACAACCTTTTGAGTTCATACTCTTTGCTTGCGAGCTATTCCATTGTTGCTTAACCTCGAGGGCTAGTTAAGTATCAATAAACTTTGTAATCTGATCCTGAGGGCTAGTTAGAGAGCAAGTCAAGATTAGGCGTACCCCGATGGCTAGACACCTGAATTTTGTGCGAGATAGTGAGGGTTTGCAGATCCCTTCACTAGATCAAAGATATTAATTCTGCAATCGTGAGTCTTCGTAAGGAGATTCATACCAAGAAGTCGTCAAGGTGTGAGAAACAGAAGAAACTGGTTAAGGGTACAAACCCTAAACCAAAAACTCCCATTCCTCGCAACCCCGAACTTGTGGCCGATGAGTTTTTAGGATTAACCAACATCACCGGGACTGCAGCCCAGAGATTGAGGAATTTGAGGGAACCAAAGAGGAGCATTTTGTAGACTAATTTTGCTTGCAAGAGCGCCTTGATGACTCTTTGTTTACTTGAACCTGTGTCCTTTCTTTTTGGTCGGGTAGGCCTAGAATGTTTTCTCGATATGCACTCAAAAACCTATATAATGTGGACCTTAGATTTTCTAGTTATCATTTGGAAGGTCACAAATGAGGAGGGTCGCAAGGTGATTCTGTTCAACTTGGATGACAAGGAGTACCAAATAACCTATAGAGAGGTGGCACTAGCTTTTGGGTGAAAGATCGACCGGGAAATTCCATGGACTCATCGCCAAGGAATACCATTCTCTCTTGGGCTTTTGGGAGCAACTAACCGGTACTGGTATGAAGAATATGAGCAAGAGCACGACTATAGTCCACCCGTTGATCCATTATGTTCATCGACTCCTTTCTATATGCGTTCTAGGCCACAGTGAATTGACGCATTGCCCGAGCTCTAATGTACACCTTCTTTGGGCGATGACACCGGGGGTGGGGGGGTGGGGAACATCTACCCTGACTTGGTTAGTATCTTTGTCAAGAATGCACAGCGATGGGAGAGCAGAAGAGTGGGAAAATCTTCATGGGAGGCATGGTTGGTCTTTTGGCGAATTATCTAGGTCACCCGATCACACAAAGGGCTCTAGCTAACTTAGGAAGATCAGGCACAAGGTATAATACATAGAAGTTAGCTAAGGCATCTATGGTGAGACCGACGACATTGGAGGGTAGATATGTATGGCTCTATGGTGGCACGAGCACATATAGCTTCATGATTCTTCCACAACTGGAGCGCACTGCCATTGACCATAACACATGTTTGGATGACCTACTTATTTTTCCGATCTGGAAGTTTGAGAGAGAAGCCTCCAACATTATGGCCAACCAAGAGTTAGACCTAGAAGAGGCCGAATGGGAGACATCTTTGGGAGAACTTGTGAGCCGATCTCATCTTTCCACGGCCGTTATGGATCAACTACACCTACTTGGAGAGCAACTCTCAAGTTCTTCCAGAGTTCTTCAAGGGATATTTCAAGCGATTGGAGGAGTGAAGGCACAAGTGGATGAGCTCAACACAAGGGTGGATTGCCTTGAAGCCACAATCCAAGCGACATGGTTCATAGAGACGTGTTTCACTAGCAACGAAAAGGCCAGTCCTTCGGGGCCGGAAGCGTAGGTATCACTAATTTCCCTTCCTCACTTATGTTTTGACATTCTTTTTATGCATTGGAGACTTTGCATTCCCAAAGTGTGGGGGAGAGAGAAGTAAGCACTTAGGAATTTTGATTCTTGGATTTCTTCGTGCATACATGTTTTGTTTGTTTGTTCTTGATTGTTGGTAGTTTCAGTTCTTGTTTGTTGGGGATGATTTTGGATGATCATTTTGTGGAATGACATGCTATGTTTGGTTTCCTAGTTTGCATGGGGTAGGATGTTTTAGCTATCGGTGGAGTATTTTTGTGTGTTTGACTATCTTTGTAGTGTTAAGCCCACTTTTGGGGCACTTTTTAAAAATTTGAAAAAAATGAAAAAAGATCAAAACCTTGACAAGTCAAAAACCCAAAAGGGTGACTTGGGTAACATTAGGAAAAAACCCAATAGGTTAAAAGGCCTATGTAAAAATGAGAGGCTTGGCCCGGCTAGACTTACGAGTCTAGGCAAAAATGAGAGACCGTGTGGAAAAAGGTGAGAGGGTGAGCACGTTTTGTGGGATAAAGCTAGGTGAAAACCCGAAAGGGTGCCTAGGAAAAATGAGAGAAATTGAGAGAAAAAAGAAAAAAGAAACAAGAAACTAGGTTGACGATACATTGGACTCCTTGTTTGTAACTAGGTCGAGAATCTAAATAAGTCAATGACTTTTGGATTTCCTTGGTGGATTGTTTTTACTTCAGGACTGCTCTTTGATTGCTTTTGAGACTTCTTTGGGGAAAGTAAACTTGGCTTTATTCTGATCTTTTGTCACTTATCTTTTTCCATACACATTTTACTTGCTTTGGGTGGTTTGGTTGCCTTAGGTACTTTGAGGAGTGTGAGAGTTGTGAGATTTTCATCTTCTTGAGATAACTAGGGTAGCTTGGGAATATGTTGGATTCATTGGCTATTGTCCCATGCTTCATGTTGCTTGAACCGTTTACTTTAATTTTATTTACTTCTAGGATGAGTAAAGGTTTAAGAGTGAGGAGTCTGATCAGCACCATTGTGCATGATTTAACCAATGCATTTGACGTATTTTTTATTTACTTTTAGTTGGCGGTTTGACAACATTAGTTGAGTTTACATGACAAAGGGTTTAGACAACCATATTTTTTTCTATTCTAAATCTCACGTTTTATACACTTAATTAGGAAATATTGACATATCGTGTTCATGGGCTCCTTGGTCCTCATTATAAGTACCTTTAGTAGGTCCCTCGTGAATGTTATTTATTACATTACATTATTTCAAAGGACGTTTGCTTTTAACGGTAGAAGATTTGAAGGCCATTCTCATTGAATAGTAGTAGATGAAGGCCACGAGTATCTATGTGTGGTAGAAGGATATTGAAGCCAAGGATAGGCAGTTTTGAAGTTCAAGATGGCAAAAGGTGGAAATGGTGAATTGTGGTCCAAGGAGTGTTTCCTTAGTCCTAGAACGATCCAGAAATAATTAGCCTTCAAGGCTGGTTCCATTGGATTTGTCTGCTCGAGTAATATAAAATCGACTACTAGAACTCCCAATTCGGACTAACAGTTCACCTGTGGCAAGAAAATGAAGTTCAGCCAACAAAGAACCAGTGACCCATGACAGCCCGCACTACATGAAGCATCAGTGGCCCATGAAGATGCCCACGATCCACCCTACATGAAGCAACAATGCCAGTCCGTGATAATGGAGTTGGACAGTGAAGCATAGAAGGGAAGAGTTGAAGAAATTTGGCTAAGTATGAAGCCAGTCTGTGAAAACCTTCACGGATCATGACAAGAGTTATGAGCAAACACCCATGCTGCTCGCGGTCAGTGAAAAGAAGGACGGACTGTGAAAACTACTGAGTGGAAACTGTAGTGCTGCTTGCGGTCCGTGAAAACCTTCACGGACCGTGGCATGAGCCTAGCTTCACGGACCGTGGCTTCCTGCGGCTATGAATATTCACGGACCGCACCAGATTTGGCGGTCCATGCTTGAAGGCTTCACAGACCGTGGCATCTGAGCTGGTCCGTGAAAACTAGGCGGCTGACCTAGGGTTTTGGCACTTTTGGCCTATTTTTGGCCTATTTTTAAGCCTAGTCTCCTACTACTATATATACATGACCCTAGTGTACTCATTTTCATATACATTAGGAGAGAGAATTCATGTTTTGTAATTTGGAGAGAATTTGGGAGAAGGAAGGAGTTCCTTACTAGGTTTTGTACCTTTTCCTTTTCTTTTCTTCTTGTTTCATCCCAAAGATGTGGAATTCAAATCTATATTTTAATTTCATGTCTAGGGAGTAATTAGATTAAGCTTGGGACATATCTGGCACATGTGTAGCTTTTGATGCTTTATGAGGTTCCTTAAATTCCATCTATCTTTGTGTTTGTGATATTATTGTGATTGTTCTTGAATGTGACAAGTGAATGAACACTACACCACATATGAGCATACACTTTGGGCTATGTTCATGTATGGTGCACTTATTGATGCCTCATTGGAAAGATAAATCTGGGTAATGATTCTGTGTGAGTGTCTGCAGGGGAGATTTGAGGCAACCCTCATCTGCATACCATCGCACCAATTTAGTTGATTACTTAACCATTTTCTGATAGGTTTAAGGGTTGAGATAGTTGATAGTAGCAAGCTAGGTGTTGTGTTGAAACCCTAGTATCACAGATAAGGTGCCTATGAACCTAAGGCCTCGCGTATAGAGGACCACTGGGAATTAGTGCATTTGTGGTGGAAGTCCAGGATGTAATAACACGGGGGAGAAATAGAACCACAATAACGGTCAGACCTTGTGTGCTCCTCTAATTACGATGGCGGTGTCGATGGAGGGTTGTAAGCGCACCCACCGTGACAGGGATGGGAAAGTGTATGCCATCGACCACACCATGTGTTGTGAACACACTAATAGGTATTTTGTATGTCTATATGTGAATGAATCAAGGATTAAAGCATTAGAACTACCATGTTTCTAAATTAGTCCCAAGTGCCTAGTATAAATAGTTTATTTGTTTGTTTATTTCATGCTTGTAGTTGTTAGTTGAAAATACCAACCCCCCAAGTTTGCATGTTTACATTAGTAGCTATTATATTCCTTTAACTTGTACGGATTGATGACCCACACGAGGCTGTGTTTTAACTTTTACTTGAACCCTAGCCTCTCTGTGGACAAACCCAGGGCTTGCCGCTTACTACCCTTTGATAGCCTAGCAGCGAGAAACAGTTGCAGAATATAAATCTTATCTTTAACCATCCCACGGGGCTAGTGCCTTAGCCCGGGTTAATCAAATTGTGCTTGCTATGACTGTATTAACGACCCTGGGTCGGGGCGGGTTATGGGTATTTTTGCATTTTTCCTTATTATCTAGGGTTATATTTGCATTTTCAATTATCTGAAGGTTATATTTGCACTTATGTGAATTATATAGGGTTATTGATGTGGTTGCTCCATCAAGTAGAAACACCATTTTTCACCTTGTAAACTCTTTTTCTTTCAAAATAGATCCCAGAAGTGTTCCGGAGAAAAGACTCTAAGGATCAAGTTAGTCTTCTTTCTAGAGAATCAGAATTCCTCAGTTTAGTGGCACTTACCTAGATTGGTATTCTTCTTCACTTTTTTTATAGTGTGCTACGAACGTGGCTCTATTTCATCTGGATTCGCCATCGTGGTTTTGATTGTAGTTCCGATAAAGGTGGTTCACATCTGAAAGCTCGATTGTGGCTCCCGTCTTTCTCGGTTCGTGGTCTAATTCCCTTTAACTTGCTTCCAACTTTTCTTGTTCAGTTTGTGGCCTATTGTTGAGCCTATTTATGATTTGGGCCAGCAACCCAGTGCTATGGAGCTTATGGGCTGGGTAGACACCATAAGCCCCCCCTAGCATGAAGACTAAAAGGTATGAAGCAATGACATTACTTGTAAAATAAATGCAAACTGATGTTGTACGCTAACAACCTGTTCATCATTTAGTATTACTCTTGTTGTCATTTCAAAGTGACATTAACTTTTTTGGCTATTCCTTTGCCCCAGCTAACTCTTCTGATTTCAAATTTTGGATTTTGAATCTCCTGTGTCCATGTCATCTTTGTGATAAGGAAAACTGTTTAGATTTTGTTTTAAAGGACCGGGATTTGTTCCTCCTTCTTTGCTGCATTGTTCCAATTTTTTTGTGCCTTTTGTTATCGCTCCATCTCTTAAATAAGGAATTATAAATAATTAATTTAATTCCATCGTCATTCGGTGTGCTATCCACTCACCTTCTGCCATCGTTTCGATATTTATAAAAGGTAACCTATTTTTGTATCAGACAATCATTATGCTTTTGAACTGATTGATCTCCTCGTTTTTTTCGTTTCTCCATTCTTATTTAACTATCAAAATTTATTTTTATTTCAGTTCATCTCTCCTATCACCGAAATATTTATCTTCTCTGACTATCTCTTGTTCTTCTGTGAATCACCATCCTTCATCCTATATAAGAGTAAGTTTGTTTCTAGCTCTATCTCCGATTTCTTTGTTGCATGTGCTAAATTTAATAGGGTATCTCCTCTTCAATTCCAGGTAATTTTACCACTTGTGGTTTTACCTTAAAATTTCCGGTCATCTTCTCCGATGAACCTTTTGTTGATTTACTTGACTTCTGCTCTGAAACGTTTACATCCAAGGTTTGCAACCTTGATTAAAGTTTTTTATTTCTAACTCTAGGGTCACTGTCTATCCGAATGTCTTCCTCTAACCACATTGAGTCTCCCGTAGAAGATGTTCACTCCGACGGGGATTCCAGTCACGTCATCGGACCCTCTGCTATAGGCAATATATTGACCGTTCCATACTTAGAAGATTTAAAGAACTATTTTTCTTTTTTTCTCTTTGTTTGAGCTTCGTGCTCCTTCGAGCTTTGAATGTATTCGCAATCCTCCCCCTGGCTATATATCATGCTATTTAACTTATTTGAATTTTGGTCTCTATTTTCCTCTTCCTCAACATGTTCTTGACCTTCCGCGTTCGTACAAAATCGCATTATCCTAGTTTCATCCCAAGGACATCACTATCATAATGGGATTTCTCCAGGTGTGTGAAAAAGCGAACATTCCTTTCACCCTTGATTTGTTTTGTAATTTTTACCACCTTCAAAAATTTAAAAATACCATAGATGAATTCACCTTTTATCCTGTGATAGCTGGGGTTGAACTTGTGAGTGGTTTTCCTAGCAACATCCTTGGCGTACAAAATATTTTTTGTAAAACTGAACCAAAATCCCGAAGTAGCCATTCCATCTTGGAACTACAAGGTTCCCAAATTTAAGCTTCATGGTTTGAGTGTTCGTTTTACTGCTGAAACTGAGATCGTGGTACCACTTCGCTCACATACACAACATCTCCGCCATATTGATTCTTATGCTGAAGGTGTCATGAACTGTTATTGTTTTTCTATGTTTGATCTATATTTTGTATTATTTTTTACAAACCTTTACTTCCTTTGTGCGTTTGTTTGATCTGTGATGTTTAATTTTTTGCAGACATGGATTTAGCTGGAGGTGCTATCGAAAGATTACTTTTTTATGGCGATGATGAGAAGGTGGTTAAGACTCTTGTCCAGCCTGACAATGCTGCTGCAAGTGACACTCTCTGACAGGGTATTAAGAAAACGAGCACTAGTATTGGACTTGCCAAGGGAAAGTTCACTGAAGGTGGAGAGATGGGCGGCAATCATCCCACTGGTGAGTCGAAGGAGAAGAAGAAGAAGAGAGATATGACTGATGGATCATTTGGTCATTTGCTACCTCCAGTGAAGAATGGGCGTGGTAACCAGTCTCGCTCTCAGGCTCTGGCATGAACCAATAATCTGCTAGTGGAGGGAACAATGCCTGATACTCTCCCCAAACTTTCTCTTCCCGATACTTTGGCTATTGAAAGTTCACTGGTTAATTTGAGTGACCTTTGCTACACTTTGATACCTTGCATTTAGAATATTGGCTATCCATTTCATATGTATTTTTCTCTGTAAGATCAGTGAGAGTCTTCAGCTTGTGACTGAAAAGCTTTCAAAGTTCTCCCCTGCAGATAAGTCGCTCATTGGTGTGGTAGTCCGTTCAGGCAAATCACTTGTTGTTCACTCCTTGAACCTCTTCACCTGCAAAACCAATCCCGAAATTGATTCTGGGAGAAAAGCTCCAATGATAAAGTTAGTTTTCTCTTCTAAGAGTTGGAATTTCTCAAGATAGTTACTTTTACCTTAGTTCCACATGAGCTTGTTGTATTTATAGGCTGACATAGTTATGGTTCCTTGTTTTTAGGAATAGAGATCGTTGGTCACACCACGATCACCATGTTCCACGTTCACCATGTTCTACGTTCATGGCTTTCATGTTCATCTTTCGTTCCTTATTTCTCGGCCCACATTCTCTGTAATGACTGGAAGTCCCACACGTAGCTAATTGGCGCTTTGGGCTAAAAAGGCTTCGCCTCGTTACATGATGAAATTGGGCTGGGCCTAGCAGCCATCAGTGTCTTGATCGCTGGGCTACACATACACCATAAGCTCCTCCAACCATGAAGTCCATACTACACAAAGCTACAACCATGTTCATGAGCTACTTTTTCAAACTTATTATTTTGCCCCAAAGCTATGCGTAATAGTACGTTTGCTTTTGCTACGATGTGAACTGATTTTGCAAAGTGTTGTATACTTCTTGGCAGTGTATTCTAATTTCATTAAATCACGTATTCATTTGAATTTCAAACTTTTGAATTATTTTGTATCACATGGGTAGTTAGCTGTTACAATTTTGCAGCCGAGATTTGCTCCTTTGTATTCACTGTTCACCCTGCAATTTGCTCTTTTGTATTTGTTGTTCACTCCACAATTCTCTCATCAACCATTTTGGTTTCCTTTTCTTTTAATTACCTTGATCTTGTGTTTTGAAAGCTATCACTATTCAATGTACTACTGCCGTTGCCTTCTTGAGTTCCTAAAAAGGTAACTTACTTTTTGTAAGGCCATCATGATTGCGTATTATTCCTCTTTTTATCTCTTAGCTCTTCATTTTCATTAATTAAAACCTCACATAGATTCAGACTCTTTCATCTTCTACCATCTTCTTTATTGCTCCAAATTTCTCTCGTCTTCCGCACTAAACCAGTAAGTTTTCATGTGTCTTTCTTTGTTTACTCTTAGCCGATTTTTCTAAGTCTCCACCTGTAGAGCTTTATTTTTGTAGTGTAATTTTTTTCCTTGTAATTGAGGTGATCTATTGTTTTTTTCTCTGGCGCTCTGTTTATGCTCTGGATTCTGGCCAGAATCGTCCATTTTGGCCTTTGTTGTTTTAATTGATGCCACCTTTGTCTGGATTTTAGGGATTTTAAACTCTTCAATGTCTGCCTCTAAAAATGTTGGAGTATCTGTGCCAAACGTCTGTGAAATCAATGTTGATTCTGGGGAGGATTTCGATCACCTTGCCGGTTCTTCAATTATCAGTAGCTTCTTCACTGATTCTTATATTGAGGATTTGAAAAAAAGCTTCCCTTTTTTACGTTCGTACGATCTCAAGGCACCTACAGCCTCTGAGAGTGTTTTCACTCCTCCGTCTAGCTACATTTCCTCTTATCTAAATTACCTTAAGTTTGAGATTTCCTTTCCCTTCTTGCCCCAACATGTGTTGGATCTACTTTCTCACTATAAAGTTGCTTTTATGTCAGCTGCAACCTAAAGCTGTTTCAATTTTTGTTTTCTTCTACCATATATACGAAGCTTGGTAATGATAGTGGGCCAACTTTCTTGATTTGGAACAATGGCGT
This sequence comes from Rubia yunnanensis, assembly GCA_037428765.1. NCBI lineage: Eukaryota > Viridiplantae > Streptophyta > Magnoliopsida > Gentianales > Rubiaceae > Rubia > Rubia yunnanensis. The sequence goes on along the minus strand of CM075066.1, from coordinate 69,046,283 downwards.
TCCTAAATTGAAACTTCCTAAAGCTGGGGTACGTCTGAATGCTGAGTTTGAGGTTGTAGCATTGCTTAGCCATCATTCCATCTCTCTTTGCCCTGCTAGTTCTTTAAGCAAAGGTATTTTACTTGTCGCTTATTTGGTTGTTTCCGCCATGCCCAGCTTGGTTTTGTTTGTCTTTGCTCCTATTTCTTCTATATTTGCCTAGCTCTCTTTATGTGTTAAGTTGTAGATATGAATCTAACTCGACGCTCCACTGAGAGGAACTTCCTTCTGAAGATGAGAACGATGACATGGAGACCCCGACTACTGAGGTTAATAACAATTCTGAGATTGTAATCCCTTAAGAGGTGGTTACTTAAGCTGGCAAGTAAAAAGGACATTTTGATCAGATGGATTTGACCTTATCTTTTTTATGGGATTACATGAGGTATTAATCACACTTACTTAAGTAACCACTTCTTTAGTAAGTAACCACAAGTAAAAAAGATGAATTTTTGCAATAGAATTCTAACATTTCGTTATTTTGATTGAATCTCCTTGTTCAGATGCTCTTAACTGAAGGATCCGAAGAACAGATTGCTGATGCTGTTAATATACTTTTTGAAGGTATGAGCTCTAACAAATTCATCTTCCTTTTGATCCACTATTAGATTCATTAAAATTTGAACGTTTTACACTGAAAGTGAAAGCTTTTAAATCATACGTACTACCTTTTCGTTGATCAAATGTGAAGTTTTTTTGTTCATGGAATATGAAATCTCAATACATGTTAAGATTTAAATTTCATTTTTATATGACTTATTGTATATGTTTCAACATAAAGTTGTAGTGTTTATACTGATCATATTTAAAAGTTACGGATCAGAGAAGAAAAAATAAAAATAAAAATTAATTGAAATCACGAATAAGTAACATATAACCTATATGATTTACTTTTTTTTTAAACTCAAAACACTCATCAATGATGAGTTGGGGACTTTTATATAAAAGGCTCCCCGAACCCTTTGGAACCCATAAATTTTTATATAAAATGCCACACAATTGGTTGTGGGGCATAGACTGGATGTCCGGTTCTTCACCATCTGGAGGCACGGGCCGTGCAAAAGCACACATCCTGCACCGGGACTTAGTCGCATTAGTCAATGACCCGACACAGATTGTGTAAATTTACATGGGCTATGCCAATCTTCACTTCCTTTCGGACATAGACTATTTTTCTTCGGCGCATCCCATCTACTACCACGTTTAAGCATGTGGCCTTTGATCTACTACCATTCTTGCGAATGACCTTCAACTATCTTCTACCAGTCTTGCGAAAGACCTTCACTAAACTACTCTGAAGTGCTTACGTTCGATTTACAAATAAACTCACAAAAACAGAAAATAGATGCTCGTAAGGACATAGAATCCATTGGATCTAAATAAGCTACAAAACGAGGGATTTAGATAAGAAGGCCACAAACGATCATCTAAACCTTCGCAATGCAACTCAACTAAACCAAGCAATCTACCATACAAAAAATAACCAAAAGATATGTTAAATTTGCATGAGTTTGTGCAAGGAACATCTGTTCTAAAATAACCCAGGCATCAGATACAGTGATAACATGAATAACATGAGGAAGAAGTGGCATAGAAATCGTTGACTGGATCCACCGAAGAACCATACGATCCTTCTTCTTCCAAGATGCGAGCTCTGGGTTAGGGCGGGGGCCCGAGGGCTATGGCTTGGTCGGATCCAAAGAAGGCGGAAGAAGCTCAACATGGGCCGATCCCAGAACTAAAAGGAGGCCAAATCATAAGCCACAAGAGTGGACTTGATGGACTGGCGCCAGAGAGGGTAATTTTGGCAATCAAGACAAAATTGGAGAGCAGGTAATTTGATGGATGGAACGCCGTCGGTGGTGGCAAGTGTGAATGGATCGGCAGTGTTTTGCTGATTGGCGTAGGTGGAGGTGGTGGGAGAGAGCCGGAAGCAGTCATGGAGGAGGGCGGCGGTCGGTAAAGGGTTATGGTTTAGGGCTTGTGCAAAAATTTTAAGGTAAGGGAGAGATAGGATCAGTTAGGCTGATATCAAATAAAATTGTATAATAAATTTTGGAAAACTGGATTGATTTCATTGAACATATGAACATGTATTTATACAAGAGGTTGCTTACTGAATAAGCAAAACCAGGTTAATTAATGTAAAACAATAACTATTTACCAAAATACAATCACAATACAATCTATATTCTTATAGAAACACATGCATTTTACATTTCATAACGTAGTGATAAGCTTGATTTTGCTCATTTTTGCCAAACAGTTTTTAGGGAAAGCGAGTTAATATCACATAGTTGATATTACAACTTTTATTGGATTTCTAATTTGAAATAGTAGAGACGATTAGTCTGATTGACATGTAATTTAATATTCTTGGAATATGTTAGTTATTACTAAAGATTAGTTAGGTTGAATATTAATTCCACTTAATGCAATTGTCCTTGAGTCATTTTTCCAGCATTTATGAATAATTAATTTCAAAAGAAAAGAAAAAGTCAAGAGGATAAACTGCTAAGTTTTCGCATGCGTTTAGTTTGGTGCTTAGAGCATCTCCAATGCAGGTTTCGTTAGAGTAAACTTTAATTGCCACGTAAGATTTACTAACACCTATCACTAAATTTAATCTCCAATCCAGGAGTTGGAGGTGAACGTCAATATTACGTGGCTAAAAATATAAGTGACCCCGTCGAAATGGACTTCTATTCTCTGGGATGATATCGAAGGGCGCGCTTTGCCAAATCAGCCACACACAAAAAACAAAAATGCCTTATTTAATTTTTTTTATTGGGGTAGATACTTTGGTGTTTTGATGTAGTTTTGTTTGAAAAACTTCCCAAATGCACGTTTACCATAATTTTGTACACCACTAAAAATAAACCAAATTACATTGGAAAATGAAATAAAAAAATTAAATCACACAGCTAACATGATTGTGAATTAAATGATCTTATATTTGAATTCTTATATCATTACTCCCTCCGTCCCAGAGTACGTGGGTACATTGCTTTTTACTGCAAGGATGAGTTTTCAATAGACTCAGATGATTTTACAATAGACACTAGATCCCACTAAACCCTCTCTGGTTGCAAGTCCTCCCTCACCGTAATCCTTCTTTTTCAATTTTTTCCTCATCTTTATATTAGGTGAGGTGAGGAATAATAATTTGTTTTAATTCATATTTTTGTTATTGAATGATTGTGAAATTTGTCTCCAAAGATTTATTTTATTCTTCGACCCAATCAATTAGATCTTTGTGTTCACGATTTATTCTTCGACCCAATCAATTAGATCTTTGTGTTCACGATGATAACGTGATTTAGTTGTTCACATTGAAACATTGTTCTCGATCTGCTTGTACAGATCTTGTGTTCACAATTTCGTTTGTGGTTTTATTTTTGGGTTTCCATTAATTTGTGTTTGTCAGATCTGTGTTTTTCAAGGTTGGTATAGTTTGGACAACATAAATCGTGGTTGGATCAAATTGTGTTACAGTTGTAGAAGATCCCTGTTTCGCGCACAGTGATATTGGTGCGTAATACGCTCCTTTGGCAACAAGTAGTCATGATTTTTGTGGAAAGCGATTTAATATCCCCCAAAGGTGATGTTACAATTTGTTTTTATTGGATCTCTTATCTATAATAGTACAGAAGATCAGTCTAGTTGAAATATAATTTTGATATCTTTGCAATATGATAGTTATCACCAGAGATTAGTTAGATTGGATGTTAATTCCACTCATTGTAATTGTCACAGGCATTTTTCCAACATTTTTGAAATATTAATTTTTAAAAAAAGACATTAAATCCCAGAACTTTCCTGTCGATAAAGAATTCAAAAATTATGAAATGAAAGTTGAAATTAAATAACATGTCTCTTTAAGATAAGGGGTATCTAAGAGTAATAAATTGAACTCTATGCAAAATTTGGCCATAAAATAAATAAATAAACACAAAATTTTCCCAAAACGAGGATGCACTTGATTTTCTTTAGGGATACGTGCATTCGCAAATGGTTTCAGTTTGTGAGCCATTCCATCATCATGATTTTTCCGCTCTACCAAGTGCTTTCTTTGTACTCGTATGGGTTATTGAATTCAACCCGAATGTAAACAGGTCGTATGCATATTGGGGAGTGAATGAATTCTCTATTTTAAAATTTTTTTTTAACGTGAATGAAGATGTTTCATTCAGAGAACGCATCCCTACTTCTTTTTTTTAATGTCCTATGTATTGATTGTTACATTCCGTATAATTTTGGTTATCAATGTTAACTAGTTAAATTAAACTTGTAAATGGGGTGACAATTAACAGTTGAGAAAAGTGCATATATAACCCTATATAATTAATGAAAGTGCAGATATAACCCTGCAATAATGAAAGTGCATATATAACCCTGCGATAATTGAAAGTGCAAATATAACCCTGGTCAGTCAATGCCGGAAATAATGACTTTAGGGTTATATTTGCACATATGTATAATAGTTAGGGTTATATTTGCACATATGTATAATAGTTAGGGTTATATTTGCACTAAAAAACAACTCAGGGTTATATTTGCACTTTCTCCAATATATAGGGTTATATTTGCATATTACCCTTATTAGTTTTATGATATTGGACAATATATATTATTAAAATAATGTTTAACTATTTTATTATTAAAATAATATTAGATAGAATTCGAGTAATTAAGAGATCTAATCCATTTTTACTATATATATAGTTTATAATCATATAATATATTTTTTAACAAATAATATGTAGAATAATATATTACTATGCAATTCGAGTTTATGTTTAAAATCATAATTTACTTTATTTAACTTTATCTTCAATATTTCTATTTACAAAATTTTAAATATCCAAAAAAAATTGACTAACACATAATATAATATATTTATTTTACATGGCCTCCATCAATCTATCAATTTCTTAAACTAAGTAATATTTGCTAAATAATTTTGTGGCTATATATTTTTTAATTTATAGATGAGAAATTTACCTTTTCGGTTATTTGTATGTAAAGAAAGGTTTGAAAAAATTAATGGGTTTTATCATTTGTAGATATTGTTTTATATGATGTGTTTAAAATTAATAGTGGTGATAAGATTTTTCGTTGTTGTGGGTAGATTTATTTACCATTTATTCTTATGTGTACCATTTTTAAACTTTTTTTTTCTTTTCCAAGGTATAATTGACTGTTGCGATGAATGATGTTGGAAGAAGTTTAGGGTAGTTGAATTCTGAAAAAACAATTATGAGGACTCATTACTCCATATTTTCAAAATAAAAAAAACAAAAATAATGAGGACACTTTTAGTGAGGACGCAGCTAAATGCGTCATCTATTTTTTCAAAATAAAAAATAATGAAGAGGACGCATACAACGAATACGTCCTCCCTAATTGTATCTCCATGGAGTTACTACAGCCCTAAATATATAATTTTCTCCCTACCAATTTGTCTATCCAATTAAGATGTTGTGAGATATGAAAATGTTAAATGCTAATCGTTATAAATGATAACATATATTCCCTTCGTTCCCAGAACATTGATTTCACTACTGCAAGGTCATTAGGGGAGATTAAAAGTTGCAGGATTTTTTGCCGAAAAAAGGGAGAAGACTGATGATTGGTTTTCTATTAAATTTTGTTTACAAGCCTATTATTTGAATGACGTTGTTTCGGTTAAATATATACTCCCTCCGTTTCTTTAATAGTGATACACTTTCTAATTTGAGGTGTTTCCTTTATATTGACACTTTATATTTATGACAAGTTTAAGGTTATTACATCCACTCATTTTATTTTTTTTTTCTTTCAATTCAATTTCATCCACTCATTTAGCATCTCCTAAATTCTAACACCAAAAATTATATGCCATTATTAGAGAAACAGAGGGAGTACAAAAATAGCGCGAATTTGGAGCAGTCAAATTTTGCTGCAATAATGGTGATCAGGGGCGAAGCCAGGATTTCAAAATCGGGGTGCACTTTCAAATATTAAAAAAAAAATTACAATCAAAATAAATAATTAGATCTTAATCAAGTTATTTTACAATCAAAATCATAATACTCAATGTCTAAAAAGTTCAATACAACACACTAAATAGTCACTCGTCGAGGTTTCATACTTTGAAACCGACTTACAATCGTACTTGGACTAACATCCAAGGCCAAATCTTTCTCCAAATAAGTAACCAAACTATCATTCAACAATTGTTCTCCCATGCTATTACGCAGTTTATTCTTGATGAAAGTCATTCCTGAAAAAACTCTTTCCACACTTGCTGTTGCCACTGGTAGAATCAGAACCAACTTTAAAAGCAAATATACTCTAGAATGAGTCTCATGCTTTCTTGTCTCAACAAGTTTGACAGAAAGCTCATTTAGAGTCTTCAATGCCCAAAATCTTTCATCATGTCGCATATCATCAACGAAAGTATCAAGTGAATGTTTTAAAACCATCAAATCAACACTTGAAAACTCATTAGGATAAAACCCAGCAAGTTGGACAAGTTTCGATGTATCAAATGATGAGAACCGATTAGTAGGATTAAAACATGACATACAGATAAGTAAATCCTTACTTTGCTTGGTAAATCGGTCTTCAAGTTCTGATAATTGTCGATCAAGCACACTGTTAAAAACATCGACTTGAAAATGATGAAGATTTGTAATTCTTGGCCCTTTACCACGAAACATCCTTCTCCCCGGAATGACATACATATCCTCCATGTTTAGCATCTCAATGCCATGCTTAGCCACAAATAAAGTGACTTGGTCGAAGTGATCATTCCATCCATCATCTCTCATTCTTTGCAAACTTCTCTTAGTTACATCAACCAAACTCATTGCATTCACAATATCTTGATCCCTCTTTTGCAAGGCCAAATTCAACTCATTTGTAATCCCAAAGATAGATCTCATCAAGTGTGCCACAAAAACAAAATCAAATGTCATCAACATGTGAGTGATTCCACATGCTTTATGCTTCTCACTTTTTTCCTTAGCTTCATCTGCTATAGCATCAAGAGACTCGAGAAGTGGGCGAAACAAATCAAGAACATTCAAAATAATTTTATAGTGAGAACCCCAACGAGTATCACCAGCCCTAGCCAAGCTCTTCTCCTGATTTAAACCGCTACCTGATTCAATGTCACCAATAGATAAAGCATCAACAACTCTCTCTTTCTGCTTCTCCCGAAGAAATGCTTTTCTCTTTGGTGAACCACCCACAAAACTAATCAAAAGGGGAAGCACCTCACAAAATAACCAACTAGCATCATCATTATCTTTAGCAACGCTGACAAGTGTTAATTGAAGCTGATGAGCAAAACAATGAACATAATATGCAGACGGGGACTCATTTCTAATCAATCTTTGAAGACCATTCAATGACCCTTGCATATTACTAGCTCCATCATAACCTTGACCTCGAACTTTAGAAAGAGGTAAAGAATGATCCATAAGCAAAGATTTAATTGCTTCCATTAGGGTCAAAGAAGTAGTATTCACAACATGTATAACACCAAGAAAACGTTCTGTAACTTCACCATCTTTACAAATGTATCTCAAACAAAGAGCCATTTGTTCTTTATCAACTATATCAGCAGACTCATCAGCAAGAATGGCAAAGAAATCATCTCCAATTTCATCAATAATCAATTGAGTAGTCTCTATAGCATGTGCTTGTAAGACATCCTTTTGAATATCAGAAGATGTCAATTGACAATTACCAGGAGCATTTTCTAGGACTACTGAGGCAACTTCAGGTCTACCCTTTGAATGAAATTTTAGAAGTTGTATGAAATTACCTCTATTCAATGAATCTAAACTTTCATCATGTCCACGAGCGGGCAACCCTTGAACAGAAAGCCATTTCATGCATTCAATGGAAGCTTCCAACCTCATTCTGTACTGCCTTTTAGTTTCATCGGAATGATTAGCCAAAGTAGAAGGGAGAGAACCTTTTTGATTTTTAAAAGCTTCAAGTTCTGTCATAGCAACATTGTGATGACTGTTAAGTGCACCAACATGTCTCTCAAGAGAATCCGGTTTGCCCCAACTCCTGAAACCACCACTAACAAAAACATCAGATCCATCGTCATCATTCTTGAACAAATAACAAGCAAAGCAAAAAGCAGCATCTTTTTCAACACTATACTCAAGCCAAGCTTTGTGAGTTACAAACCATCTCGGGTTGAATCTGCGGTTTTTCTTTCCACTTTGTGTAAGAGGAAATTTATGACCTACAGGTTGACAAAGAGGTCTATTCACATAAGCCCTCCTAACTAGTTTTTTTATCATCGGGATGGAATGTACTCATCAATTTTCTCTTTCCCGGATCTTGAGGGAGATTCAACAAATCAATATCAGTTACTCTTCCCTCCTCTCTCAACCTTGATGTACCCTCCCCTTCTTGATTTTGAGGAATGTCCGAAACCCTTGTTTCTTCGGGTGGAGAATCATTCAATTGAGGAGAAGAATGCAATACTTCTTGAGATGATGGAGTTTGTTGAAGATTTGGGCTAGAACTACCTTCGCCCCCTTCTTTAGGAACTTTTGAGAAAAAACTTAAAATACCACCACTTTGTTTCCTTTTCATCCTGGATAAAATAATTAAGTTAAGCAAAATAACAATTTAAAACCCAAAATTAAAAGATTCAAAACTCCAACAAGATTAAACTCAATGGAAACACAAGCACATAAACCCCAAAATTTTGTTCTAGTGAGATGTGTTCATCTTCAATACAAAACTACAAATCCATCGGAGTCCGATTCTCACAATTCTAGGAACAAAATATACCCCATGTTCCTTAATTAAATGTCCTTCATATTGAGAAGTGAGAACCATTGAATCAAATATTATATTTACCACAACACACATACACACAAAAATGTCAAAAATACAATCAAAATCTTACAATTAATTGATCAAGACGTTGGGAACTTTCAATTAGATACCTTTCAAATTGGAAATCATTGAATCAAATACCACAATAACCACACATAAAATTTTCAAAAATACAAACAAACCTCACAATCAAAAACGTTGGGAACTTGCAATTTGGGAAAGTAGGGAAAAAATAGAGAAAGGAACCTTGATAGGCTTGATTAATAACGCCGAGCAGAAGAGGGATGAGCCGATGAGCAGCCGAGGCCGAGCAGGGAGCAGTGGCGGCAGGGGCGAACAGAAAAGGGAGGAGATGGGCATGGGCGGCCGAGCAGGGAGCCGGAGATGCCGAGCAGAATAGCAGGGAGATGGGCCGTGGCCGAGCAGATTGAGCAGCCGAGGCAGAAGATGGAGGTCTGGCCCTGGCCGTCCGTCTGGGAGGAGAATCAGGAAATGGGTGCGCTGAATAAATTTCTCAGAGTCAGGGGTGCACAATTAAAATTAAATCATTTTTGCCCCATTAAAAAAAAATTTAAAAATAAAATAAAATTCTGGGGTGCACGTGCACCCCAGGTTCCAGTGTGGCTTCGCCAGTGATGGTGATCACGTTTGGATCTGTACAACTGTACTAAACTGGTCATTCATTGGTAAGTACAAAGTATTTTAACCTCGGGGTGGTCTAACCTCCTCCCCCCATGTGTCGCCTCCTCGTCACTCCTTCGCTCAAGTGTATTTCAGCAAGTGTAGGATACGTGACTCAGTTCCCGATAACTTTTTGCCAACCTCACTCCCTCCTTTCTGCCAACTACTTTCCCCGAGAATCATTTCATCAAACTTCCCTCGTCTTAATTGCCTCCTCCCCGGCGCCGGTGTGGAAGGGAGTCATCATCGTCGCCGGTGCTTCACCATCTCCTTTGACGTTGACGTCGCCGCCGGTGCTCCTCCTCAGTCGTCACCGGTGCTCCACCGTAGACGTCACCATTGCTGGTGCTCCACCCTTATCATCGCCGTCGCCGGTGCTCCATAGACCTCGCCTACGGAGGTGTTCCACCATAGACCTTGCCGTCACTGTTGCCATTGCTACAACTATTCACCGAAGTTGATATCACGCTGTTGAGGTATAGTATACTCCCGTCCCACTTTAAATTGCTTATTTACTTTTTCACGATCTTTAATAAGTGTGTTTGATCGTAAATATATCTAATTACATATAAAAATGACGCATAAAATTAATATTTAGAAAATAGATGTTAAGAAAAATTTAACATCTCACATGATATATTTATTATTTATATATTAATATATATTTTTTGAGTCAAAATTTTCAAAATTTGACTTTCAAAAATTAAATAAGCAATTTAGAGTGGGACGAAGAGAGTATATTTTAAGAACGTATTTTTCTTTAGTAGCAACAATTCGGGCTTAGTGCAATAATAAAATGGGTACTGTTTTGGATATTGACCTAAATGTGAATATTGAACTAAATGTGGAATCGGTGGAAGATGTGGTGAGTGTGGAATCCCCCTTTATCCCGGTAATTGATGTGGAATCTCCCTTTATTCCGGTAGTTGATGTGGATTTGAATTATGTTAGTCGTGAATGTATTGATTTAAATGTTAGTGTCCAAGAAATCGATGAACATGTAGATGAAGCGTTAGTCAATGGTGAAAATCCACCGGAGGGAATCTGTGGTGGTTCCTTAGTGCCGGTAGGTAGTGGTAAATGTGAAGGCTATGAGAGGGTTGAGCAGGACAATGTGTGGGTAGGTGTGCCAAATATAAGGTTGAACCGAGATGGGTTTGAAATTGAAGATGTAATGTCGAAAGACGATGAGGAGAAATTTGTTGCAGAGGTAGAAGATGACGAGGATCTGGTGTACCGACTTGTTGGACAACGAAATGTTGGGGGTGATTTCTCCTTCTGGTGACATGGCTCTACCAAATGGTGGGAATTTTGTAGTGACTGAACCACAAAGGCGATGCAATTCAGTACTGGGAAAGATTTTTTTGCCCACATTCACCAATATGCACATTCGAAGGGATTTCAAGCTTGTGTTAGGAGTTGCAATCGGGTGGATGATTACAAGATTTTAGGAACCCACTGTTGTGCTTATAGTAGTAGGGTTATGGAGAGTGCGTATGTCAACTACACTGAAATCTGTATGACTTGCCAAAAGCAAGGTAAATTTAAGTCTAGATTAGCGGATCCCTGCAAGTCTACCAAAAGTTGCAAGAGTGATTACGAGTACAAAGTGAATGCAAGGCAAAATAGAGATGATGAGACTTGGAAGATAACACACGTTAAATCCATCCACAACCACAATTTAGAACCTATTAATTCCAATCAGTTGCCTAGGTATGTGTGATTAACTTGTTTGACCAAAGGCTCATTTTGGAGCTCAACAGTTCAGGTGTATCTGTTCCACACATATTTAACATATTTGTTAATAGATACAAGGGGTATCAGGAGGTTTCGTTTACTGAGATAGATAAGCACAACTTCATATATTTCCAATCAAGGGAGATTATGAAACATGGTGATTTTGCTGCTACATAAATTCATTTTCTTTTACGAGTATGACGTAGGTGGGGAGAGGAAGTTGAAGAACGTATTCTTGGCAGATTCTAGGTGCATGGAGGCATATAAAGAGTCCGGTGATGTAGTTTCATTTGACACAACGTTTGTATTCAATTGGTACATGATGTTATTTGCTCCTTTCATTGGTGTCAACTATCACAGGCAATCAATGTTGTTTGGGTGCGCATTCATAAGTAAGGAGGAAACTGAAAGTTTTTTTTGGTTATTCAATATATGGAAAACGTGTATGGGCAGGACCCGTTATGCATCTTGACTGACCAAGACAGAGCCATTGATAATGAATTCTTGTTCGTTAATGTCCTTGAAGATTCATTATAGTTGTAGATTGTGCTTGGATTTAACCAAGTGTAAAATATGCTTATATTTTATTGTTGTTTGTTTTCCTCTTGTGCTCTTAGGGAAGGCGATTGAAATAGATATTTCCAGTATCTAAGCATAGGTGGTGCCTGTGGCATGTAATGCGTAATGCCGCTAAGAATTTGGGCAGTATGATAGAATGGAAATCTTTGAAGCGGGAGCTGTTAGATTCCTTGCACAATTCCTGGACCGTGGAAGGAAATCGTGGACTGTGGAAGAGTTCTAGGAGAAGTGGAAGGAAATCGTGGAGAAGTTCAACATTTAATCAAACTCATGGATTGTGGAAATGTTTGCAAGGAGGGAGAAATGAGTGCCCGTCTATTTTAGGAGTGAGTTTTGGGCGGGTATGTCATCGACACAACAAAGTGAGGGGATGGACAATTTCTTCAAGCGGTTTATGAATACAAACACTAGCCTCACAAAGTTTGTTGAGAGGTATGGGCATGCAATGGGCAAGAGGATTAGGGATGAGAAAGATGCAACTTTCAAGGGTGTGAACATGACATCTCGTGAGATCAGTAGCCATCCTTTTGAAGTTGTGTTCGAGAAATTGTTTACATGCGCAAAATTTGTGGAGTTCCATGTGGAGCTAATGGAGATGACCCATAATAGCGTGGTGAAAATGAGGGACAAAACAGGTGTGGTAGAGTACAATATTGTTGCGAAGGAATTTTGTCCTGGGTGGACAAAGAAGCAGAACTTTACCGTGATGCTCGGTAGGAACTCATTGGACGTGAAGTGTGTGTTGAAGACCTTCGAGTTTCGTGGAATATTATGCGCGCATACTCTTTGTGTCTTTTGAGAGGAGGAAGTGAAGGATGTTGCTGAGAAGTTTATATTTTGTAGGTGGAACAAAGATATCCCAAGGAAGTACCTAACAGAGAAATGCCCGATGTCGACCTTGTTTAGAAAAACCCCCGTTGGTTTCGAAAGGTACCAGGCGATGCACAACATATGTGACTCAATATGTGTAATGTTGATGAATGATTGGGTCCTCTATAAGGAAGGAATGGTGCAACTCTGAAAACTGAAGCGCGATTTAGAGGAGAAGGTGGACACGATTGATTGCCTAAGAAATGAATTACTTGTAGGGATTGGGAGAGTGTATGGAAGGAAATCGGTCACCGTTGAGAAAAATGAAAAAGCTGGAAGACAAATATGGGATTAGTCATATCTTGAGGTGGTTAAGGATCCAACAGACATTAGGGGTTGCGGTCGGGGGAAATTGAAAAGGAAGATTTCCATGTCTGATCGTAATATGGTGGTCGTCGTGGCGGTGGTCAGGGAGGCAGGGGTGAGGGACGATATACTCTTAATGCGAGTCTCGATTGCAGCAATGTGAATCAATGTAATCGTGCCAATATAATAGTGCAAGTATGATGTCAATTACGGTAATTTTCATCTTTTGCAGTCATATATGTCTCCATATATGCCCTTTAATTTCATGGCATGTAAATGTCTTCTTATTTCATGTTTTTCAGTCATTTTTTGGGAGCTATCCCGGCGGTGGTGGAAGTAATGGAAGAGTTGTTGCTAGACAGTATTCACCCAACATTCCACTATTTAGATCCCTTTAGCAGCTCTGTCATTGAATTTGTAATCCGACTGTGGTGCATTAGGTTTGGAAATGTTGCCCTTTGGTGTATCTTATGGTAGGACTATCTTAGTTGTAGAGACGGTTTAGCCTTCAATTTTTGGATGGATTGTCATTAGTTAAGCCTTGGATTGGTGCGATGAATGTGAGTCAGTTTATTTCTATTGTTTGAAATGTATAACAGGGCCATGTAGATTTTTAGTTTTTCGTTGATATGTTTCATCCTAAATGTCATTAGATGGTAACTGATCATGTCATTAGGGTCGACATCATCATGACAAAACCAAGTTTAAGCATGTAGAACATTGAACTCCAATGATACCGTGATTAGGAAGGACAATTTTGTTTTTTAGGTGGAGTATTGGTCAAACCGAAATAGAAAAAGGAAGATGCATATAACAAGAGGTTTATTTTATTTTAAGAGTTTTATTTTTAAACGGCTTGCACCTATATATTTACGGCACGTTAAAATAGTCATAATTTTACAGAATACATCTTCATTTTTTAATGAGTTAAAAGTTTGAGCATCAGACATAAAAGTCGATACTGTTACTCGTACAATTTCCCATATTAATCAAGATTAAATTTAAAGGTCTCATTAGTTTCTTAAGGGTGACCAAAAAAATTTAGAAACTAGTAAAGATTTTGGCGTATGCAGAGGGCCCCAAAGAACGAATCGCAAGATAAATTTGGAACTCCCATGATTAGTATGCAACACCTATGATTACTTAAGCTCTACCAAGACTAATTTACAACACCCATGATTAAGCTGACCTTCACAAATTTAAGAATTAGATGGCACACCCTCGATTAAGCTTATTGATGTGCATTATTATGCATGCGTAAACCAATGCATTTGGCATAATAATTAGCTTTTTTTACTTGTTGGATTGCTGGTATTAGTTAGGTTTACACGAGAAAGGGTATAGACGGCCATGTTTGATTTTCTTGTCTAAATCCCGCATTTTGTATATTTAATTGATACTAATGGATACCTTGTATCCACGGACACCTAGATCTTCCTGTTTGATCATCATTAATAGGTGGCTTGTGCGTACTTTTTCATCATCTTTGTATAGAAGGCCGTTTGCAAGGACGGTAGACATGTCAAAGGCCATTCGCAAGAATGGTAGTAGACGAAGGCCACATACTCTAAAGCATGGTAGTAGAATGATTGAGCTAAAGATATGTGGATTTGAAGTTCAAAAAGGCCAAGGAAGAAACAGAGGATTGTTGTCTGGGAGTTGCACACATTTTTGGGGAAGATCTGATAAGAATCAGTCCATTAGGGTGGAACCATTGGATTGGTCTTCTCGAGCGCTAAGAAATTGACTACAAGAACTCTTAAATTGAACCAACAGTTCATCCGTAGCGGAGCAAAGAAGTCAGCCGGACGAACCGGCCACAGGTAGCACATGCCGTTCATGGCTAGCTCGAGGCTAACCCATTCACGGCTCAAGCCACGAGACATGGCCCATGTCAGGGGCCTTTTGCAAGAGCCGTGCCAAGCAACACAGGCCATGCCAAGACCCAGCACAAGCCATGCCAAGCTAAGCTGGTCGTGTCCTCAAGTCCTATTTTCACTCAAATTTTGGCTAACTATGGGCGCGGGTCGTTCCTTTTTGTGAAGAATGATGCGGCCCGTGCCAAGAAACCGAGAAAAATGAAGATTCAGTTGATAGCTCGCGCCAAATGACACGGGGTGCAGATCAAAAGTGCAAAAATAGAGCTCAAGACGACGGCTCGTGCCGGTTGACACAAACCGCGCTAGCACGGACATGGCAAGACCAGCACTCTGTGCCAACACAGGCCACCCGGCTCGTGCTAACGTCGACGAGCCATGCCGGCACGACACCACGTTGGCAGCACGGGCCGTGCCAATCCCCATGCCTCGTGTTAGTGGCGGCTGCTAGGGTTTTGGGCCTATTTTTAGGCCCAATCCCATACTACTATATATATAGCCTTTAGTCTACTAGGGTTTATGTTCTAGATCATATTTTGGATTTCAAGAGTAGCTTAGCGAGAGAAAACACTCTCCCTTCTCTCTAGGTTCTTTCTTTTTATTTTCTTTATTTTGCTTTTGCTCAAAAATGTGGAATTCAATGAAATACTTGAATTCCATGTTTAGGGAGTAGTTCTATAGCTTGGGGATAAAATTTGTATTCATGTGTTGATTTATGTTTTGTGAGATTCATTAGATATTCCTAATTCTATGTGCTTGTGATATTATGTTGGCTTGTTCTTGAATTGTTATAATTTCATGAATGATACACTCCATTAGAAAACACTATAGTCTACATTCATGTTGGTGCACATATTGATACCCCCCCGGGGAAGAGAAACCTAGATGTTATATGGATAGTGGGGTCAGGGTCCACGTGGGTGTGTGCACGTAGGTCTGTTTTGAGTTTTACCATACGATGACAGCACACCGGTCTTAGCTGGCGAGTTGGTTCGAAGGGTAACTGATAGAGATAGCCTTTACTAGCAAAACTAGGGTTTAGCAACCCTAGTGCCATCAATAAGGTACCTATTTCCCTTTGCCTCTTTAGGCCTAGGGGTAGAACATTCATGGTGTAGTGCCCATGACGTAATTGTACAAGGGAGAAACATATCTGCGCAACAACAGGACTGTTGTTGCACTCCCCTAATCACGGAGGCGGTGTTGATGGAAGATTGCAAGAGCACTCAACGTGAAAGGTATGGGGAAGTGCTGACCATTGACCACACCATGTGTTATGAGCACTAAACTAGGTTGTTATGTCTTAATTGTGATGGAATCGAGGATCAGAACATTTAATCAACTATGTTACACAAATATTCCCCAAGTGTATGTCTATATAGTTTTCTCATGTTTTAGTTTTATGTTTGTAGTTGTTAATTGAAAAACCCCAAAACCCCCTATTTTACTATAGTAGCTAATTCTAGCACACATACAGATTGACAACCCCTACGTGGTTATTTTTAATTGGTTATTAGACTCTAGCATCTCTGTGGACAAACCCGGTCTTGCCACTAACTACCCCATAGGTAGCTTAGTAGTGAGTTTGGTGCAAAATTATAAATTAAAATTTGACATCCCTTTCATTCATTCTCGTTTGACTGAGAAACGACTTCTCTCAGGTTAATTTAGCTACAACTTAACGACCCCGAATTGAGGTGGGTCACTTACCTAGAACAGTCGAAGTATTAGTTTGGGATATTTGTATGGTATGCCCATTGGGCCGCGATAGCAGAAATGAAAATTTAGTAACTGCTTTAGGCAAGTTCAATGTTTCCTTGCTTATTTTACTACTAGTCTCTGTGATATTGTTATTGCTTTGGTAACCTTCCAAATCTTATTAGTAGTTGCTATGATAATTTTATTACATTAGCAAGTTTCCAGTCGAAACCAATAATGTGAATCTGGTGCTGGATTGGTTGCTACAAATGTCCAATGGGTTGAAACAATTTACCGTTCAAACTTTTTAGACAAACAATAAATATATAACGTAGCGGAATGCAATGCAAAAGTAGGAAAAAACCAAGAAATCAAACAATCATACGGAAGAAGCTAATAGAGGACACCTAAGATTTTACCCAGTTTTGGTGCTTCCACCTACGCAGTGGTGGATCTAGAATAGTTTTTTAGAGGAGGCACTTTTTTTTAAAAAAAATTTGGGGGATATTTATTAGATTCCCCAAACCTATTTAGAACCAAAAGATGTACAATGTTGTTTTGGAAATATTACATTGATAAGGCAACCTCGTTGCCCTCAAAAGAAAGGTCTAATACTAGTGGACTAATGGTTACGGAAGAGAGGAAGTAGTACTTGGTGGCTCGAGGTCTCGAGGGCTCGAGACTCAATGGTTCGAGGTTCGAGTGCCTGAGTGCTCCTTGGTTCGAGTGCCTGATGGCTTGAAGGCGGCAGGGCTCGAGAGTTTGAGTGTTTGAGGGATCAAGGGCTCGATGCCTCCTATGCTCGAGGGCTCGAGATCATGAGTGTTCGAGGTATCCCGTGATCGAGGGCTCTACATCTCGATGGTATAAGGGCTCGAGGGCTTGGGTGCTCGAGGGCTCGAGTGAGAAACTCTAGTGCTCGAGTGCTCCAGTGGTCAAGGGTTCCAGTGCTCGAAGGCTCCAGTGCTCGAGGGTTCCAGTAATTGAGGGCTCCAGTGGTCAAGGGCTCTGGTGCTCGAGGGCTCCAGTGCTCGAGGGCTCCAGAGCTTTGGAGCTCCAGTGGTCGAGGGTTCCAGTGCTCGAGGCCTCCAGTGCTCGAGGGCTCCAGTGTTCGATGGCTCCAGTGTTAGAGGGGGCACTTATGTCTTAAAAAGTTTTTCCTATATTATATTTTTCAACTTAAATATTATATTTTACATTAACACATTCAAACATGTTTTATTACATGATTAATATACGATGTACTAATATAATTTAAATTAGAAATAAAATGTTTAAACTAAAATGTACTGTAGCTGTTCCATAGTCTTAGAAAAACCACCTTGATTAATTTCTCATGCTTTTTTTTTTATAACAAGTTATAGTTGAATTTAAAATATTTCAATAAAATATGGTGCTACACATATTTATCTAATTCAAAATAGAAATGATTATATATCTTAAAAAAGTTTTTCAAAAAAAGATTTAAAAATATCAACTAAATTTTTTTCTAGAATTCAAGCTTTAGTGTAATTAAAAATATAATACGAAGTATATAATTGAGTATAAAAATCAAAGTACTCAAACCAAATCAAATTTGTTAAGACAGTGAGTGAAGATCCTGAATATAATTATGCTTACATCGAATCTTGAATAGGAATAAAAATTATGTATCCAAAGCTCCAAATTTATCAGTTTTTACGGAAGTTACTGAATAAATATCAAAAACCTTAGGATAACTCCTCCTCATTTACGCTAAAGAGACCACCCAAATTTTGGGTGGAATGGTTCCACTAGAATCAATCATATTACAAGCTCTCAATCCTTTATCCATTCTCTCAATAATTTCTCATGGATATAATGTACAACCACCCTTTACTTTCAGTATAATAATTTCCTCAAAACAGGGTGAAATACGCTTTCCATATTGCAACCAACCCAGCCATTTACTGAAGAAGATGAACGATCAAAGGTCAGGAAAATTTGGTTCCTAGTCATCTCCACTCATTCATGAAATTCGTCCATTGGATTTTATATGTATCAATATCCAGACTAAGCTCCAAACAATCTATCTTGGTTGAAAACTAAACTCAGCACACTCCAGGGATGCACTTATGCACATGGCTAAAAGTGCTCCAATTTTTCTACAATCTCCTTTTCACTTGTAAATATTATAAACCTACATTTGCACAACTGTTAATCCTTGTTTTGTAGCATCTCAAACACACATTGACAACCATATTTTCCCCACGAAATCATTACCGTAAAAGGAACACGTCGTCCACAACTTTATCATCTGTATGCTCCCTTGAAGTTTCAACAATCGCTAGATTCATTAAACCATTTCATTTGTCAAAACAGTTGTTCATTATCTTTCCAATAACCAATTGCCTTCAATTTCCTCGACTATGTAAGTTATAACATGGAAATTATATTTAGAAAAAACACCCGTTTCGGACCTTTCCATTGGCTTATGCCTTTCATATTTTGAACAATTATAGCTAACTCAAAATCATGAAATCGCAAAGAAATGAATGTTCACATCTGAGTGACAATTAATTGGTCAAAATTGCAGTTAACCTTCTTATAATATGTGCTTTTATGGCGATGAGAAGCATTTGCCGTTCGTGGAAAGAAGCTAATAGTAGGAGGTTTTTCAAGGGACGCAACCTTCCACTACTAATGACTTCACAGGAAGTTGATGGCGAAGATATGGATTTTTTTTGCCTGATCAAGAGAGAGGTATGAATGATGCTTCATCTGCTAGAGCCGAGGGGGAAAAAGTGCATATGGGTTGGTTACTGGTTTTTGATTTGTCGGGTGATGTATTTTTGTTCATCACTTTTTCTACTACAAAAATTCAGCTTCCAACTTTTGAACGACCTTTTTAATGAGAGTGGTTATACCATGAAAGCTGTTTTATCAGTTAATCCAACACCGTCTCCAAATTTTCATCTAGTGGTTGTTTACACATCTGGTAGATTGGGTCTTCGGAGATCCGGGGAAGACATTTGGATTCATATTAAACCATTTTTGAATTTTTGCGATGTCAGTTATCATAATGGTAGATTTTATGCAGTCTCTCATACTCAAGAAAGTGGTGAGATTTGGTATTGTGATCCATTTGGTACAAATTTTAATGTGGTTTAGGTCTTGATCAGTGAGATTTTGCCCGTGTACTATAATGTTACCATTTCGGGGAGTCATTTGGTAGAAACATTAGACTCGGGGTTTCTTTTAGTTATGGGCATTTGTGATATAATATCAGCCAAATTTGAAATATCTGAAATAGATGTGGTAAACAGGCAGTGCATGAGAGTTGGGAGTTTGGGGGGAAAGACAAACTATTTTTAGGTAACAGCACGTCATTCATGATTGCGTCGTCTTTAGCTCCGGATGGTATACTGAAGCCCAATTGTGTCTACCTTACTGGTGCATCTATGAGGAGTGATTTCTTATGCACAGAAGACATTTCTCATGCGCTGACTTTTGAGATTGAAGGGGTCTAGGATAGAACCTTTAGATGATAGTAACCCTGCGATGTGTGTTATATTGTGTTCATATTTGGTGAGATTATTGTGATTTTATTGAGATATAATTTGCATTTTTAGGTGTTTTTGGTGCATGAATTCATGGATTGTGATGAATTGAGAGGGTACATTGTAATCTTTTTCCCTTAACCAATGGTTTTTCCCACTGGGTTTTCCAGGTTAAGGTTTTTAATGAGGCGACGTGCTCCAATGGAAAATGTTCTTATTTTATAAGACATTTTTCTAGAGATGAAGGAAGAGGGGCAAAAGAATAATTGCTAAAGTTATGAGGTGAAAAGTGAATTATTGAAGAGATGTGGATTTGAAGAGAATAAATATATTCACTTCCCACATTGATAATGATTGTATTATCTCATTCCATTTGAAATTCCTTAATTTTAGGAATTAGTTAATTAGAATTAGAATAGATTAGATTATATTTTATTGCGGAAGATGAGTCCGAATTGGTTTGGTATTTGGAATATGCGTGTATATATACACATATACACGCATAGGGTTTGGAATATACACAGAACGCTTGGGAGAGTAGTTCAGTTTTATAATATAGTCTTCTTGCTTTTCGGCGACCGAATTGATCAGGTGATATATTGCCTTGTGATTAATTGATTTCGTCAGCAATTTGGTGTGCAGTAATTCTTAATTCACGCATGCAAACAATTTGAATCCTATTTTGTATTATCTTATTAATTTAGTTTCTTGATTTGTTATATTGATTATGTTTTGTTTTAATAATATTTATTTGTTTTTTTCTTCATTATGAGTAGCTAATTTATATATCGGCATGGAATAGCAAGTATTAGTTTATGAATCGTGAGGCCTAATTGTTTTATAATTAATTCTTATGTGTTCTTGATTGTTCTTGGTTTATTATATTCTTGATATATTTAAGCCTGATCAACTTGAATATTATTGGGATAATGCTATCTAATTCCACCAATACGTAATCGTTGGAAAGGGTTAGTAAGTAGCGAGTTTTTGTGAAAAACAGCTAACTAGCTAAGACTGTAATAGCAAGATGGGGAACAATTAAGTGTGCATTACTGTTTGTTTTTACTTTGGTAATTTCTATATTGGGTTCTTTTCATTCTTAATGCTATCGAGGTGTGTATCTGGTTCAACGAATACTTTCCGGGGGCATCTTGGTAAGAGAAACAATTAGTTAATTATAATTGGTTAGTTGTCGATAAAGTACGAAAGAATTGGGGAGGTTAAGCATACCTACTTTCCTATAACTGATAGATGCATATGAATTGATTTATCTTTGCGCCTATGATCGATGTTTAACTAATGTGAGTTATTCTGAGCCGATTACCTTATTCATATATTTTTATAGATTTTTATATTTTTTTAGTTTGCATTATTATTTCATATTTTATATTAGTTAGTTGCATTATTAGTTGTTAGATAAATCTAAAAATTAAGGCGTGGTGGCTACACCAAAAGTGTTCTATATTAGTAGGTATTTATTTATAGTTTTTGATCTGTTCCTTGTGGGATCGACTCTGCTTACTACTGTGCTAATCTCATCTCTAGAGTTTGCAGATTATTTTGGTGAGTGAAACGACGTTCACCACCCCGACCCTTAATAGATGGGTTTGAATAGTTGTGGATTGTTCTGTCTTATGATTAGTTGTTTTAAAATTTTGAAATGTAAATTCCGTGCCTCAATGATTCAGGGTTTTCAATTTCTTATGTTGAGGTTTATGTAATTTGCATTGAATTGTAGTTGGTACGAACTGATGTTCTTAATTTTGTAGAATTGAAGTCCCATAAAGGAGCATATGACAAATCCATGCACGGTTGAAATAAAATATCAGTGTAATAGACACACGACAACTACATTATCTTCAAACACATATTAATATTGATAATAAATCCATGCAAGGTCGAAATAAAATCCCATATTCTGCAACTCTCTAGTTCATTGAAGATGTTTTAGCACCCTCATCGTCAGTTCAACTTTCGTTTCTACTGATTTATAAATGTTTTATTTTGTGCCTAGAATAACCGAGCAAAAATATTGTCGGTCTTACCAGATCTGTTATTATCGGATGATGTGTCGGTTGTTATCGATTAGCATATTTATCATTCACTTCGAATTAAAAATGTGAATCCATGTTAAAATTGATTAGAGGTGCAAAACTTAGAATAAAAGATAGTAAGAAATTTACAAAGTAGATAATTGTGCTACATTGGAGTTGAATAATCTTTTGAACTAATATTTAAATGGCACCCTAATCCCTAAAATATTAGCTACATCAACTTTATTTTGCATAATCACTTTCTTGGGGCATATTTATTGTTTAAAGATATATGGCGAAATAATATACAGTGTAAGGAATAAGTTAATTTAGGCTAGGAACTTGAAAGTTTCTAATATTTGTAATCAAGGCTCAAAGTTTAATGAATTCATTATTGAGGTGAACATTTATTAATTAATATATGTGATATAAAATCTCTTACTGATTGTCTGATTACTAAATAATAAAGCTGATAACAAAACCAAATGACCAGCTGACCAGTTACGCTAATTAACTTCCGTTTGGTTTTGAACCGATTATCGTTTTCCCTTTTTTATATTTGCTAACTCATCGCTGGCACACTAATTTGCTGATAAGAACCTGCAAATAAGCTAGGGCTGTTCTTCTTTTGGGCCCTTGCTAAATTAAATCAGCCCACACGGAGCCTCATTCCGAAATTCAATCCTAAATTAATACTCAGGCCTACTTCTACAAGACCTTCAACACTATATCACCACAAGTGATGGGTTTTGAAAACATGTTACTACGAGCGATGTAACAAAAGCAACAAACCAAGCAACAAACCAATTAGAATCTGGAACAAAACATTTGTATGTGTTGTAGCAAAAGAAGATCAACTTCAGTACAGAAGCCGTTCATAATGAAGATCAACTTTAGTACTGAAGCTATAGTTTTAAAGTATTCATTGGCATTATTCAAGGGCAATTACTCGGCAGAAACACTATAAAACTCATCCAAAAATTATCAATTAAACACCTAACGACTCGAAATGGTTATATTATTGTTCATACTAAGGTAACTAAGTAGCGAACAAAGCCCCTCTCTACACACTTCAATGAATATGGCCCCTCGATACGCACTGCAACAATCAGTCTAAACTCTTGGACAGACTAATGCAAATGTTCGAGCTAACATGCATGCATGTAATTTCTATGTCTCATGAAAATATACTAAATCGGGTTCGGATTACTTAAACCAAATTCAAAGAAGACTCTTGAATATGGAAATTACAGAAAAAATAACACATATCTAAACAAATGGGAATAACCTATAATGCATCCAAGAGGCTATTGTATTAATCAAGATTGATTAGTAGGAATCAGTTCATTTTCCTAATTCTATCCTCTATTTCTTCTCAGTATATCTCTTCTCCGTTTTATTGATTCTAGTCTAGCAGAGGACACAAACAACACCTATAGGTAACCAAAACTGTCTCCAAACATCTAACAATTATGCTAGCTAGAGCTGCACAAGCAATCAACTAACATCTAGTACTGACAAACTTACTTTCGACACTCATTTTCTCATTTATAACAACATGATCAAGCAATTTTTAATTACTGATATCAATCCATTAAAAGGGGGTTTTGTAAATCTAAAAATTAGATAAACTGCTTAATAAGATAGCATAACATGAATGAGATAACAAACGATATTCGGGATGGAAAAATCAGTAGCAGTAGTAACAATTCAGGGAACATGCATGGATTCAAAAGCTACCACAATAAAAATTTCTTCAATATAGTAAACAGAGGCCTAGTTTTGCCCCATTCCCTTACCAGGTTTGTAGTAGTAGTAACAAATCCTCTAATTCTTCTTTGGCACCCAACTCTGCCCCATTTCCTCAATGAAATACTTCTCCTATTCTCTAAGTTCCCCGTCCACCTCTTCATGTTTGTACTTCCACGCTGCTTTTATGAGATCCTGCTTGACTTCCATTGCCGCTTTCCTTTCCTTTTTAATGAGTAACTGCACGTTGCCACACATGGCTCTCTCATAGGTCCACTTTGAGGTAACAGATGCTCTCTCCATCATCATTGGCATCGGCTCTTTTGGCTGACAGAAGACACTGCACAAGCCCCATTAGTGCAATCACTTCGCAAAGATGCATCCGAATTCTGGGTACCCGCTCTTTTCTATAGCGCAAGAAGACTTGGTCTAAATAACAAGGGTTGTGTTGTGAAGAACAATGGATGTGAAATAGAGATTTATCTAGAGAGGCTTTCATAAGGATTGCATCATATTGATATTTGCGAATATCCATGATTGCCTAAAGCCGTCGATTCAGTTATTAAGGCATGGAAATTTCTCTATCCTCTCCATTTCTTACTCCCAAAATTTGGATGAAACAAATCGTTCGAAAAGTCCCAATTTTTTTTTAAAAATGGAAAAATTAATGGACGCCATGGACGGTGGATGGCAGACTAGGGGTCGTCGATTCATTATTGCTGCGAGATTACTGTAATTTGAAAAAATATTTTAAATAAATAATTTAAATAAATAATTTTAATTTAATCTTATAGGTAATAGAAACAATATTTTTCATAAGAAATAGTTTCAGGAAAGGCGGTCTTTCCACAGTGACTTTTACATTAAATGTTGTAATTTTTTTATTAAATTTAAATATTGTATTTTAAAGGTTAAAACAAGTAGTAATATATATACTTGAATGTGAAAATATAAAATATAAAAAATTATTTTCAAATTTCTAAATTTATTATGTAATTTAACAAATGCAATGTATAAGGTAAAAAATAAGTGGTATGTCCATAAACTTATGGACATGCCGCCTGCCAGGAGACCTACTCTTTACATAATTGGTCTACTTGTTAGACATTATAACAAGATACGCTCTCTTATACCTTATAAGTGTTAAAATTCTAAAGTAAATATACTAAGATATATTATGTTTTAATATAAATACAATTTTAAATTATTAAAAAAAATTAACTCTTCAAAATTTTTGCCACTAAGCCCCCCTAACATTAAGGTCTAGTTTTGCCACTGGTTATTAGCACTGGTATTTTCCCGCAACTGCATCGACTATTTAGCTCCCCAAAATATCGGTGCGTACGTATATCGGTGTACGTGGTAGTTACATTGGCACCGATACATGATATCGGTGTAGGATCTCTTACGCACTGGTTCCGTGTGCTGGTGCGAATAATAATATACCGATGTATATTTAAGGCACTAGATTTTTTACAGGTGTTGAATTTAAATACTGGTGTACGTATGTACCATACTGTTGGGGGAAACATAACTACAATTGCACCGGTATAGTTATGCATATAGATGTACATGATTATTTAATCGGTTTATTGAGACCGATGTTCTTTACACTGGTTGTTTACACCCGTGTATGTCAATTACACCGGTAGTTCTAATTTGTGAACCCTTGCCTTATTATTACCGGTGTCAATTACACCAGTATTTTTATTACCGGTGTTTGTTGCTGTTACACTAGTAGAACAAGTTACCAGTGTAAGCAATGCCTACACTGGTATGTATTCAGTATTGCCGGTGTAAGTTTAGTTTTATTTTTGTAATGCCCAATATGATTTCTGGTGGGCCCTCCCCGATCATTTTCGAGGAAGTTACAGATGAAAATATTTGAATCGAAACTATCAGAAATTTAAAGTAAGAAAATGTAAGAAAGTATGAAGGTATGAAAATATATATCAGCAAAGTAACAAATTTATTGAACCGAAAAAGAGAAAATGTATCATCACAAATGAAATTAAATAAAAAACCACACAAATTCAATATCACCAAGCACCTATGAAGAGCCCAATAATCAACCTACTATGTCGTTCTTATCATCAAGGAGGTGCAACAAAGTATTTGCTTGTTATTGGTACTCATCTATCCTAGCCCCGCACCATCCCTCGGTGACACCCTGAATTTCATAAGCATGGCATGTCCCTTGGCCCCCCGGGAGGACCTGCAATTTTGACACTTACAATATTAGTGAAGATATTGTTTGCAATAGAAATTATGAATATTTATTTGTGAAATGTGTTTTTTACCTCCAGGATATTGTTTGACTTTGCATGAAGCACCAATTTTTCCATGAAGAGCATGAGAGAGTATCCGCATTGCCAAGAACCATTTCGAGATCGGTACTGCACATAAATTGCATTATTCGTACCCATTTACTAAGTTAATAAATGATGTTGTTGAAATGAATCTTTAGGATTTAAAGACTTACTTTTATGTTCTTGATTTTTCATGTGTAGTCAGGTTCCGCTTCCGTCTTTCTCTTCTCCCTTTGGTACGTGCAAGTAAGCCTTTGAATAAAGTAAATTAAAATGTTACGTTCTCCGAGTACATAACATTACAGTATTTTAATTTGATTGATAGTAATTCCTGGATATCACCCTTTGTTCAATCAATTTGGTTGGTTTGATACCCCCCGACAACATGTCCAGCGTAAAAAAAACCTCTTCCGTGCTAGAAAAAATAATGATGAGGTACCAATGATCGCTGCGGGAAAATGATACTACTTAATTAATGAAATAGAAGCGGATAAAAATGTAATTGTGAAACCGGGAATTGTGGCTTACATTCTAATGCAGGGCACAAGGTAGAACTCAACTCATGTCTACTTCATTGTGTTCCAGATATCGCCAAAAGGATTTTTGACTTCCATATCGATGTCTGTCAAGTTTCCCATGTTTGAAGGACATAATTGGATGCGGCCTGCATTAGTTTCATACACTTTCTCCCAAAGGTGCCTGTTTTTTGATGGGTAAGTCTCAGGAAAGGCGGCTTGGCCATAACCTTATGGACAGGCCGGGGACTATTTTGTAAATTAGAGAAATTTAAAGTAATTAGAGAACTATTTTGCAAATTATAGAACTTTATGTACCGACCGCTATCTCCGTATTAGAGAACTTCCTGCCGTCTCAGTAATCTTCTTCGTATGCGGTCCATTTTTTCCTCCAACCACCGCATCAACCGCCATATCCGTTGTCAAATTCCGTTGCAGCGTTCAAACGATTCTTGCAAAGCTTGTGATTCTTGGAATCGGATAGCTCGAAAACCAGAAGCTGCAATTTTTGAGTGCCAGGAGTTGCAATTGAGATATTTTCCGACATGAGAAGGTCGAATCCAGCCTCCTCTACAAGCGTTGACATCGCAGTTTTGGAGCGGGCCAGGAGAAGGTCGAATTGGATGTTCTCCGGCAAGGTATCATCGTCGCTGGAGCTGAGGAATCTCCATTGCAACATGTACATGTTAGAAAATTTCACTGTCGTGGTCGACATGGCATTAGCGATCCTTGGAAAAGTCTATGCTTTAGTCCACTGCTATTCTTATGAAGGTAACTGCTGTGATTATATGTGCTTATCAAGGTCTTATTTAAAACATCTCAAATTATCCTCCTTATCCTAATTTTGTATTATAATTGATAGAAAGCAGTGAGGGAAGTAATAGATATTTGTATCAGCTTTTAGCCTTTTACATTATTTGGATTCATCTTTATTTGGTACAATTGATAATCATATAGATGGAGTAGTTTTTTTCATTGGCTGTTTCTTCTTGTTTGTATGTTCCTTGAATTTACATTTAGTTTGATGACAAGCATTTTAAACTAGGATGACTTGTACTGATATGAAAATGTGTGATGTTGAAACATGGAAGATGGAAAATGCGTTGAATTTGAGTGAAACATTTTGAACCTAGATCCTGAAGTGGCGAAACATTTTGAACCACCGTTCGTAAATTAGCAGAGCTACCAAACTGATAGGCTTTTATCTTTTGAAGGACACCGTTGAGGTAATTGGCGTTAATTCTATGTGTTTTGATTTTTTTGAGCTGATTTTTATTGCTGTATAACTGTATAAGTTGTTTCATTATACTCTAGGGATTGTTTAAAGCTTTAGGATTGAATTCTGTTTGAAAATTGAACGATTTGATGGATTTTTTCGCTTCATGTGATTCTAGGTTTTGCAATTTGACTAGTGACGGGAACTGTCACCAGAGGCCCTCCTGATAAAGGTGATATGAGTATAGTCAAGATCATGGCCAGTATCTATTTCAAGTTCTAAATTGAATAATCTCCTTAGCAGATTCAAATGGAGGAAAGTTGTCCAAATCTGGATTAAACCTAATATGATTTGACAGTGGCAAAGAGATTGAAGATATATTTAGGTAGTTGAATATGGATAGAGAAATTGCTTAATGGCTGTTAAGGATATTTCCAAATTACATTTAGCGTTAAAGCTATTTGCAAGAATTTCAAATTTTGTTGTGCTTTTAAAAAGAATCCTCTTATTCGACAAACCCTTCTATGCCACAAGATTGAATCTTATTCTTTTGGAGATAGATGCATACAACATATTTCCTGAACGCATTAGTGTGAAATTGGAATGCTATTTCTTGAAGGCAATAAGTAGTTGCATTATGCATAACTATGTTCAACCCTCTCTAGTCATTATCATTGGCATGCCTGACATCACATATAATATCGTTGCTGTGACTAAGACTTATGGCGGTGCGCTGCATTTTAATTTGTTGATTTTGAGCTGATATATAGTGTTGTATAATTGATTTCGTTATGCTGCATGGAGTTGTTTAAAGTGTTGTTTGGATGGAATTCAATTTGAAAAATAGTGTTAATGTTAGAGGTTTCGCAAGCTAAATACTTTAACTAATTAAATAAATGTGAGAGGGAGTCTGGCACTTGAGAAAAGGGGATGATCATCTGGAATGAAGTCGTAGTTCTTACACATTTGTGTTTGTATTATGTTTGTGTGGTGTAGTTTCAATAAAACCGAGGTGTTTTGGATGCCACTAAGTTCCTAACTGGGTGTTCAGGAGCAGGACATGTTTCGTATAGCTTGCTTGGACTGATCATCAATTAAACTAAGTATTCACTTTATAATTTCCTTGCAGGAACTGGACCTAGATGGAAAATTTAAAGAAACTTTAAAAAGTACCAGACGCTAGTTTGTTGGTATATCGCTATACTAGCAGAGTATGATCTGAGCGAGTTTATGGCCCCATATATTGGGATGAAGAAAGATATAGATCAACAGGTTTCTACCTCACAGTCAGCTAATGTGAATGGTGTTGTAAATGAGAGGTGGAACAAACAAGCAAATAGCTGAGGTTAATCTGCCACGAGTTGAATTAGAAAAGATAAGTTATGTGTACGATGCATCTTGTACTACATTTCTAATTAGTGGATTCATTCTGAGCTGGGTCAGACCCACAGATGTAGGTGACTTTCACCGAACTGCGTAACCAATTTTGTGTGTTCTTAAAGTTCTTTACTTTACTTACAAACTTGGTTAATTAGGTGATGTTGGAACACGGTAATCACAATTGAAGTAATTAGGTAAAACCACATTTCAGATGATTTCACTTTCAAAATGCTAACTACCTAAGACTGAAATTCTTACAAATGTCTGCCTTTCATTTTTTTTCCAGGTTGTGGATGATGAGCTGAAACTAGTGATGTCTTTTGAGTTTGTTTAAGAGAACCAAAAATCATTGCAACAAATTATGGGTTTGTTTCTTCTGTACTTGGCTTGGCAAGGGAATGTGTAGATGCTGGTGTGTGCTATGAATCTTTGATTAATGTTTGTGCTTAGTTAGATTTTGTAGTGGATGTAGCTACTTTGGTTGACAGTAATTTTTTATAGTAATGTAGATTGATAAGAGTTAGTTTTAACTACCTCATTTTAATAGTAGTGTTGAGTGTTCATTGAATTCAATTCACATTTTTTCCTATATTTTAGTGCATTTTTTGTGTTTTGATAAATATTTTGATTTTTTTAAAATTAAACATAAGCACCAGTATCAGTGCTTATTTTTAAATTTATTTATCACCTATTTACACTAGTTGAGGAGGCCCTATTAAAGACACCAATGGAAGGCGGTTCCACCTGAATCTTGTAAACCTGCCTTCCTTGGGATCTTCCGAGGTCAGAACTTTCTTCAGATGGCCCCCCTACAATTTTAAAGGTGGTTTCATGTCGTTCAAAGGCGGTTTGATTAGAACCGCCTTTGAATGATTAAGATGGAAGGTGGTTGTGTCGTGCTGACTTTGAATGCTCCTGTTATGAACTTGGAACGCAGATCCAAATAAAGTTCTGCAATCAGAAAATGGATCTGATTTACGTTCCTGACTCAGAACTTGTATGCATGTTGTGTAATGAAACAACGATTTATGATCCGAGCTCGTAACAACAATCGTTAAGTTGTTCCGAATACGGAACATCGCCTGATCTTAAATGCTCTATAATTTGTCTGGTACGATTTGAGTTCTGAACTCGGAACACCTTAAAGATAGCAATAAATGCGGACTGCCAAGTTCATATGCATTTGGAGAAATAAGCTAAAAATTTTAGTGCACTATTTAGATGCAAAAGGCTAAGGAAATTGTACAGATTCAAATATTCTTACCTCATCGAACTAATTATATTATTGTTGAAGTATGTTTCGTAATGCTTTGGAAAATAGGTTTTTGATTTGATATGTTGCTCATTTTATTTTCGTTGCCGATATGATTGAATCTATCTTAATGTTATTTTCATGTAGTTAATGGATAGAATCGCGGTAATCGGGAGCGACAATAAGACATCACCCAATTATATTCGTTTAGTAGATTCATTTATTGGGGTGGCTTTAGAACATGCGGCTAAAAATGGGATGGTGCGTGCACGTTGCCCCCTGCAAGGATTGCAAGAAAGATGCATATTTAGGGCGGAAGAAATTGCGCGAACACCTTATTTTTTGAGGTTTCCAACCAAGTTACGCTTGTTGGATATGGCACAGAGAGGTACTGGCGGATAGTGGTGGAACGAAGGAAGGGGTTGAATTAGATTGCGATGATCGATTTGATGAGATAGTGGAGGATGTTGCCAGAACATTCCATGGTAAACCGTAGGTCTTAGAGTCGTTGCTTAATGACAAGAATTGTCCATTGTACGTGGGGTCAAAACATTCCATTTTGAGCTCGACGTTGATAATCATGAATTTGAAGGCCAAATTTGGTTGGACTCAAAAAGGGATGACATAAAATCTAGAATTGGTTCGAGAATTGCTTCCTGGAGGAAATTGAATGCCTGAGAAATCCTATGCTGCGAAAAGAGTTCTTTGTCCCATGGATTTAGAATTAGAAAAAAATACATGCATGTCCAAATGATCGCATGTTGCTTAGGGGAAAGGAGGATGAGAAACTTAAAACATGCCTGGTATGTGGTGAATCTTGGTGCAAGTTAAAGTGTGGTGAAACAGGAGTGTGTGCAGAGGTGGGAACCATTTCAAAGAAGAGGACACACGCTAAGGTCTTATGTTATCTTCCAATAATTCCATGCCTTCAAAAGTTGTTGGCTTTTTACAAGATGAAAAATTACTACGATGGCATGCGAAAAGAGATCTTCTGGAAGATGATGTGAAAAGGCATACGTCCGATGGTGAGCAATGGAAAAAGCTTAAAGGCAAATACCTGGAGTTTGGATTGGATTCCCGACATTTAAGGTTAGGATTGTCAACCGATGGAATGAATCCATTTGGTACCAAGAGTAGCACATATAATTCTTGGCCCGTAATGTTGGTGATATACAATTTACCATCATGGCTGATAATGAAAAGAAAATACGTTCTCTTGTCCATGATGATTTCCGGCCCTAAGCAATCGGGTATGACATTAATGTATTTCTCACACCGCCAGTGGAAGATTTGTTGACGGTGGATGATATTTTCACAATGAAGGCCCTCCTGTTTTGCACCATAAGTGATTTTTTGGCTAATGGAAATTTTTCGGGCTATTCTGTGAAAGGATACTATGCATGTCCGATTTGTGAGAAAGAAACCTCCGTCTGTCAACTTAAGCATAGTTCTAAAATTGTTTACCATGGACATCAATGATTTCTCCTCGAGGGGAATCCATGGTGTTTCCCATAGAAATGGTTCAATGGCAAGATAGAGTTGCGAGGTGCGCCTGTACCACTCACAGGCGAAGAGGTATTTGAAAAAGTTAAAGGATTGCCTAACAATTTTGGTAAGGGAAGGCGGAAGTTGGCAATTGAAGGTAGTAGGAAGAAATGTTCAATCTTCTTTCAACTCCCTTTATTGGCGTTGTATGGATGCCAGGCATTGTCTCGATGTAATGCACATAGAGAAAAATGTTTACAATGCTTTAATTGGCGCACTTTTAAATACTCCCTGTAAAACCAAAGATGGATTAAAGTCTCGACTTGATTTGGTTGAGATAGGTCTTAGGGAAAATCTTGGACCTGTTACCGATAGATATACTTTTTATCTTCCTCCCGCTTGTTATTCAATGTCTTCGAAGGAGAAGAAGTCATATTGTGAGACGCTAAGTAGTGTGAAAGTGCTTGGAGCTTATTCTTCGAATATCAGTGCTTGTGTATCGGTAATAGGGTTGAAGTTGGGTGGATTGAAATCCCATGACTGTCACAATCTGATGCAAGAGTTGAATGCCATTGCGATTCGGGCGTCGTTTCCATCCCATGTACGATGTTGTATTACTAAGTTATGTTTGTTCTTCAAATCTATACGTTCAAAAACCATTAGTGCTGCAAATTATGATCGGTTGCAAGCCATGATTGTAGAAGTATTGTGCCAAATAGAGATGTACTTCCCACCTTCGTTCTTCGACATCATAATTCATTTGATAACTCACTTGGTTAGGTAGATTAAACTTTGTGGTCCTGTATTTCTTAGATGGATGTATCCATTCGAGCAGCATATGAAAATATTCAAGCATTTTGTGAAGAATAGGTATAGGCCTAATGTCAATAGTGTATTGTGATGAGGAAGCTATTGAATTTTGTATCAAATATATTCGTGAGGTTGAATCTTTGGTGGTTTCCAGATCCAGGCATGAAGGCCGTTTGGATGGTGTAGGGGTTCGTCAGAGTAATTTATTTAGCCCTAGTGCTGAGGACTTGTGCACTGCTCATTTTTATGTTCTTCAGAATTATGAAGATGTTGTCCCATACTTTGAGATTAACATGGATGAAATTTGACTGTTGAATCCCACTTGGAACGAAGCACGAGTTCTTCAACAACACACTACAACTTTTTCTTCTTGGCTACGATCTAACATCGTGACTGGTCCGCATCCAGAAATAGTCAAATGGTTTTCGTGCAGACCGTTGGGTTCCGTTCTATCGTTCGGTGGTTATGATGTCAACGGTTTTACATTTGGTACAAAATAAATGGATGATAAAGGAGTCTCTCATAATAGTGGAGTTTCACTTGTTTCTGAAGCTTTGCATGTTGGTATCATGGCCGACAACAATCTGTGTATGCCCATACTTGCTACTTTGGTACAATTACATAAATTTGGGAGCTCGATTATGTTACAATGAGAGTGCCAGTTTTCAAATGTGAGTGGGTTGATTTTAACAATGGTCAAGGAATCAAAGATCTGGGTTTCACACTTGTTGATCGTAGCCAGACTGGTTGGAGAGAAGATCCATTCATATTGGCTGGACAAGCTCATCACGTTTTCTACGTAATAGATCCTATTGATTCCCGGTGGGAGATTGTGGTTGAGGGAAAAAGAGATTTTGTGGATGATTTTGAAAAAGAGGATTTAATCGGGTTTGGTACAAATACTGGGGTTGGGTTAGATGATGAAGATTTTATACTTCAAGAGAATGACGCTAGTTTGCCCGAGTTTGTCGCTTGCACTGACTACAATGAAGTCGTATGGGTCGACAACCACGGAAAGATGACCAAGTGGCGGATGTCACCAAAAGGGAAGTTGAAAAAAAAGAAGAAGACTCGTAAGGTTACTATTTAGCACTATTTCATTATGTATTTTGGAGTTGACCATTCGCAAAGATCCATTTCCGAGCTCGGAACTTGATCTGTGGATATAGTCATTTTTAATTTTAACCCTCATTCATACGCATCTTCCCTATTTCAATAAATAGGCATTCTAACTACAAGTTTAAATTTAGACATACATATCAAAACCAAGTCCATACATAGTTAAAATTAATCAAAACAAGTCAGAATGTAAAATTATTTGGGATTCAACAAATTAGAGTAAACAGATTCAACATTCCAGTCAAGAAGTTAGATAATTATGATATTCAACAACAAAATATTCATGGCCCTAGAGTAAATGAAATTGATGCGGATATTACAAGGAATATGTCCGCTTAAGTTTGGGTTTCTTCAATTCTTTGAGGGCTCTCTCATAGCTCTCTGATTCCGCTCTAGTTCTACACACGCTCCATCAATTGGGACATCTCATCATGTACCCATCTTTAAACCCTCTTTATGGGCATCATAAATTGATGACCGGAATCATCTACAAAATATTGATCGATAAAGTGTTAATATATCATAACAATTGAATGATGCAGTTTGCTATGTTTATGAATATGATGCAATTAATTTACCTTTTTCTATTTTGCGCCTCTTGATCGGTTCAGCAGCTGCCGGTGTCTTGTGATACCACTTTTTATCCACTAACACCCAATTTTACTTCAAAAATATTGTTTTTCGTAGAACTTGCAGGTCTTTTCTTCCCCCACTGAACTCCAACCCCTCCACTTCCTTCATAATATAGGTAATCCAGTTCCCGTACGGAAGAATCTTGATTACCTTCTTCAATGTACCACCCGCCATCATATGTGACAGAATAGCTAACACAGGGTTAATTCTACGACCCTCCATTATGTAGTAGAATGCCACAAGTGTGGCATATGTAGGTTTAGTGAGGTGGCTAGATTTGGGAATTATTGACCTAGCTAAAAAGTCCCAAACAATTTGATCGTCGGGTACTATGTGTTCCAAACTAAAAGACTCCATTTGTCCAAGATCATGCGTATTACAGCAAAAATACCTCACGCTACATTCTACGGGGTCTATTCCAGGATACTCATCATTCAAAGGCCACCCACCCCTATGGTAAACATCAAGTAATAGACTATTCTCTCGTTGTGGATAAAAGTCCGTGGGACCCTTATGTGGACAATAAATTAGCTTGTTTATAATCCACGAGTTAAGTTCCACATTGACACCATTAACCTTGGTCCAATACGCAACACCCCCCTCAATCTCATGCAAATTACTATAAAATTGGAAAACTTCATCAAAATAAGATGGCTCATTCATCGTCAATAATTTTAGAATGTGTAGCCCAAGAGTCACTTTTTGTAAGGGGTTGGCTAACCATATGGTATGGTGAAGGTTAAGGTCTATCACTTAAGAATCTATCAATTTGCCACTACTTCTTAAGGCATTGTATCCATTTTCCGATTGAAGAGATACGAACCTTCTCGAATCGTAGTCACGATTTTGACCTCCTTCCATGATTGGAGCACCGGCGTTTGATGTTGACATTGCAAACCGCCAAATTTTGGATTTGAAAATCTTCTTCTTCTGGTTCCGCCTCCGAAAATGTGTTAGGGTTTATTGTTTGGTATTTTGATGATTTTTGTTCGTGTTTTTTTATATAGGTGACAGTGTTCCAGACTTGGAACACTGTCTTTCCTTTAATTAAATTCTAGTAGACGTCAATCAGAAAAACTCTTAGATTTTGGAACACCAATTACGAGCTCGTAACATCATCTGTCAATTAAAATAAAAAGAGGTTAACCAAGAGTCAATTTAACAGATTGGGATCAGATAATAGTAAATATTTTGAAACACATGTTCCAAGTCTGAAACCCTGTCTGGAAGAGGTCGCATCTCCAGTTTCGAGCTCGGAAAGACTTCTGTGAAAAATTAAGTACAATTAGGAATCAATAGGTCCAAATAACAGTTTCGGATTAGACAACTGAAATGATATCAGAAACCTTAGTTTCGAACTCGGAACTTAATCTGTTATAAAAAAAAGGAAAAATGCAAACAAGAGTAAAAAATTACAGTGCTGGATCAGAAATAACAAAAGATTACGGAAATCCAGTTCCCAACTCGGAATAGAGTCTGTGAGTTTAAAAAATCAAATCAGGTTCCAAATATAGAACTCCAGCGTAGGATCAGAATGGAGAACAGATTTTGGAACGTCGGTTCTGAGTCTGGAACTAGCTCATTAAAAAAGTATACCAAACTTTCCGACATAGTTCTGAGATTTTAACTATGTCTTTGTACTTAAACCCAAGGGCAAGTCCTGGGCTCGGAACTTTGTCAGACAGTTCGGTAAAATAAGTTAGGTTACAATTACATATTGTTTCCATCCAAACAAGCAAAGAAATCCACCAAGGTCTTTGCGAAATATCATAATCAAGATCACTTTAAACAATTTGACAAATTAGAAACATAGTACAAAAAAGTTAAGTTTAACAATGTTACAAATTTAACAGCAACAACAGAACATGATATTCAAGTACATGTCCAAACAAATTCTTCCATCACATTACATTTCAATCTACTCATCGTCTTCTTCATCCTCGTAGTCCATCCCACCAATTGGCGTGTGTGAATGCCCATCAACAGTTCCACCGTCCTCAAAGCCCTCATAATCCTCCTCACTATCACTGCTAGAGTATTCCGGTTTAAAATTTGGCATGGACTCATTGCCGCTGAGTTCGATGATGAGACCTATGGAATTAAAAAACTCTGAGTGACGTGCTTCCGCTGTTGCAATTTCTTTTTTTGCCGAGCTAACATCCTCTTTTATGCAGGCCAAATAATTTTTGAATGTTGCCATCCAACCCCTATTGTCACCTGCATAATTAAATATATGAGTGCAAATTAAATACTTTTATAAATAACTAATGAAAAGAATTATAAATGTTAAGGATTTTTTTCAATGTTCTTACGTGATGTAGATGCCTCTGCCTTATCCCTTAAAGCCTCCCTTGCTCGTTTTACGTATTTGGCGGCTTTTCCAAGAAGATTGCAAAATTGCCACTTCTTCTCCTCCTCATCAAACTCAAGATGCTTGTGATCAAACCATGCCACATCGTAGTATGTCAAACAGAGTGGCTTGTCAACAGGGATCACTTTCCACTTCTTAATCAAAGCGGTCCAAACCGTCATACGGTAGATCCTTCTTCTTCCCCACATCTGCCTTTAGCATGTACATCAAAATTGTATGCCCGGATTCAACATCAAGTTCCCTATGGTCGGCTCACAAGCATGACCACCCGACGGGAGGATATTCTGGCATATCCACTCATATACTAACCGATGCTCCACACTCAGGACCCCCACATCATACTCATCAGTTCAGCCTGTAACTTTTCCCATGCAACCAAAATATTTCTGACCCATTTGAACTGGGCATAGGAGGGTGAGTTCACTAATGACATGCCAGCTCTGTTGGTAAAATATCTCTATTGGACCCTTACTCCCATCTTCTGGAACAAGTTTACTAGGGTCAGTGTACTCGCAACCTATGGCATCATTAGTGCTGAATTTCATAACAGGAATTGTTACGCCATTAATCATAGTAAGATCTCTTTTGTTCCTACTCTTCCCTAAATTAGCGTAAAATTGCAAATAGCATATCCCTAGGTCTTAAATGTATGCACTAGAAACAACCCTAGGATTGCTACATTTCCTAATTTGGAATTGAACATACCTAGACTCTGCATTAGTGTTGAAGAATAGACATGATTGCCCCAACTCTTCCGTTGGATTGTGACTCCGTGTATTAGCGTCCCCATATCCACCTTAGGATCGTCCACCTTTGTACCTAGACATGGTTGTATTTGGATTTTTGGTTGATTTGAGTTCTAAGGTTTTTTAATTGGGGAATTTTGTTGAAAGGACTCGATTGAAATTATTTACCCGTAGGATTTTTTTATATAGTCAGACCAAGTTCCGAGAGCGGAAATTTATCTTTCCCTGTTACTGAAGAAAAGATAACTTCTGAGTGTGTAACTTTGTTCCGAGTTTGGAACTGATTGTCGGGCACAACTTCTAAATTTCATTAAAGGCGGTTTTCAAATGGGCATTTATTACCCATTTAGAAAATTGCAAATTCCCACAAAATTTCCCTATAAAACCCTGTTCCCTCATTCCATCTTTAATAACTTCAAAATTCTCCCACCAATCTTCATCTTTGCTCCTAACTACATGAAACCCTAGTAAATGTAAGCTAATCACATCCAATGTCCATGGGTTATGGATTTACAAAAGGAAAAGGAAATCCAAGGGTTTGGGTTTCCAAGTTCATGAGTGTTCATGGCTATAATTTTACACCCAACTTTTATTTGTTTGGATTTAAATGTAAACATTTCGCCATTTCCTTTCTTCTACTATATGAATCCTAGCTAGGTTATTATACCTTGAAATGTCTATCAATTTTTTTCGTAAGTTTTGTTATATGTTTTAAAGCCTCAAAGTTAGTTTTCGTTTTGTTCTGAAAGAAACCCTAGTTTTTTTATTTTGATGTATGTTGTTTGGTAGTTTAATGTCATGGAAGAGGCTTTGTGATGAAGATGTGTGTCCAAGAGGTGGACATTCACAAAACCTAGGCAGTGATGACGATGGGGAGGAGGGGTCGGTTGTAGGGTGTTATGCTAGAAGACATTGTATAACATTAGAAAGGAGAATGGCTAGAAAAGAATTAACTTTGTTGATTTTCAACAAATCGGGAGTGTGTATATCTGAAGAACGAGCTAAATGGTCTAGTTGGGTAGGGAAGGTTGTTAGAACTAGGGTAGACATCAAGTACGATAGTTGGCTCGAGGTTCCAAAAGAATATAAAGATGTCCTATGGACGGAGTGCAAAGTAACTATAGTATTTGAAATTATTCAAATACAAGCATAACTAAATAATGTCCTACATTAAACTTTAATTATTAATTTTGATTTCAATCTACGTAGAGACCATTTGAGTTTGATCCCCCGGATATGGATGGTTTAAAAAAGAGGGCAACGGCCATGATGGCTAAGAGTTGGAGAGAGCACAACTATACCTTATCGCGAGATTACATTTTCTCTACTAGGAAAGGAGATCGTCCATGGTTGATTTATACATATATTATACCTGAAAGTTGGGAGATCCACAAGAGGCGAGCTTTGGAGAATGATGAAAACATCAGTTTCACAACCTTTACTTCTTTCTTTTTTTTGATAAAATATGTTTCATTTTTAAAATTTTAAAAAGTATTACCTACATATGTAAGGTACAAGGAGTGCAAAACGACAGTTTGCAAAGGAAAAAAACACCTCATCGTAAGAGTCGTGGTGGATATGGTTTGGTGGCCCTGCATTTAATTAAGGAACGTTTCGAAAGGGATGTGATGCATCTCGAACGACCGACCAGTTCTTGGCCTTGAGTTCCTCTCAAACTCACCTGTAATAAAACTATCCCTGGGGTTCCAGGGGTCAGCTCTCTGATGCCTAAGTCAGACCAAGAGTCCAATATGATTAAGACAGAATTAATTATAAATAAATGCGTACCTTGTATATATATATACTATGTGTCCTAAATAACGTCATCCTTAATTATCACCCTTAATTACCCACGAATACGGTAATTACCTTAAAGTGTTAAATAATACCCTAATTGGACTGTCACATATACAGCCCAATGCCCTTCTTGGGCTCAACCTCTATCAGGATGTCCAAATAGAAATTGGCAGGGAAAGACCGAGAAGGAGGCAAGATCATCGGTGACGCCCTTGGGTGATGAAGAGATAGACCTGTGTGATCTCTGATCAGCCATAAAAATAGTAAAGGTGAATTCGAATATAGTCCCAAGGGTGAAATTGCCGAAAGAGTGGTGAGCAACGTTAATCTTTGGTTCACACAATAATAGATGTTAAACCACGTTACGACTAAGATGATTTAATTTAAAATTTTGTTCATTCTAAATTAAAGATCGAACAATTGGAAGGGTGTTTCACGGCCATGGGTAAGCACGACATCCTCCACGAGGCTACAGAAAAACCAGATCACCCGAGTCGTGCAAGAGGTGTTGGATCATACATATCACAAAGAGATGCGTTTGGAATTCTCTCTTAGTACAAGAAGACCAAACCATCCCGGGTTCACATCTTGCAAGAGGAAGTGCTTGCACGAGACAAAAAAGATTGAGCAATAAGATATATTGATCTGCAAGTTAATTGAACACAATTGTCTCCCCGTGCCCAAAATTTTATCCAATTTAACACCGGGTTAGACTCCACCGTCAAGACAATCGCTCCACTCACCGGGAGATGGAGATGTTGAGGTTAACCACGAACCTATTCTACCTATGCAATGAGATGAAGTGAATAAAGTTGACCTCGCCATCATTTCCGCCAAAAAGAAGGTCAAAACTTTTATGTTTATAATAATATTTATTTTCAAGTACCTTCATATGTTTGACTTACTTTTTTTTTTGTTTCAGACATCGCATTTGTGTGAGTTGTACACTGATCAAGTAGAAAATGGTAGGACAATCCATGTTGCAGATGGTATTTTGCACGAGTTAATGCGACATCATCACTCCATACCAATCCGGGATGGAATATGCAGAGTCTCACTGGACAAGTGATGTGTCCATTTTAGACGCATTATTTAGTAGTATTTAGGATCACTTTTGTGCTCTTTTATTATCGAGAGCTTGTGTTTTACCTTGAAATTCACTTAGGAGAGGCAAAAGCAACTTTGTACTCTTTTACCTCTTCTAAGTGGATTTTGTGTGACAAGGGAAGAACACGGAAGCAACGAAGACCGGAAGACATTGAAGACTATACTTTCGAAGACTTTTGGATACTCACTTCGAAGACATGAAGACCGGAGGCCGTTGAAGACCATTTTTGGAGCCGTTGAAGACTTGAAGATTGAGAGGGATGGCTATGAAGAAGACAAAGAAACAATGCAAAACTCTGGCTCCCGTCGCGACCCCGTCGCGACACCATCGCGAGTCGCGACCAACACCGTCGCGAGTTGCGACGAACTCGTTGCGAGTCGCGACCAACGGGCGGCCAGAAATCAATTTTATTTTCTTTGCACTATAAATACCCTCTCTTTCCTCCTCTTCTCCAGTTTTTTTCCAGCCCGTTTCTCTCTGCATTTTAGGGCTCCAATTCTAGGTTTTTCTCTTCTTTCTTTTCTTTGTTTTTCTTAGTTTAATTATGTCTTTTGTTGTTCTAGAGTAGTTCTTGTACTTGGGAGCTATGGATTGAAGCTTCCACTTCTATGTATTGAGAACCATTTTATCTATCTATTTGGTGTTTTTGCTATTGTGCATTTATTGTGCTTTGAATGTTAATTGTTGATTCTATTAATGTTGTTGAGAGCTTGATGATATGAATGCTTGTATGAATTGCTAGCTAGGGTTTGGGGGATTTGGGTTAATTTCCCCCCTGTTCTTGTTAGGAATGTATGAGTGTGAATTAGAGCTTTTGATTGTGTTAGTGTGTTGACAATGTGCTAGACGAATGTGATTGATGTCGAACTCTTCGTCATGTTCGTTTGTGTAGCAAACGAGAAGAGTTATATGCTCGTGGTCTATGAGTGGTCGCTCTTGACTAATCTCGTGTAATTGCATGAATTGGTTAAATGCTTAGTCACGGTGTAGTGGTCATAAGCATTGCCAAGCTTGTTGGTCCTTCGTGCTAAATGCCACCAATGACACCTTGAGTCGTGGTCGCGACTCGGGAGTCATTGGTGAGGTTTGACGAGAGATGTGGAACTCACTCTCGCAAACTACGAACTAAGAAGGATAGGAGTTTAGTCTCCACGACAAGTAGTTGAAGTATTGAATAGATGATTTAAATTCATTCTTGAAGCATTTGGCATTTGGCGTTTATGTATTCTTGACGGTGTGTTTCACTGCATGTGTGCCATGAGTTGTTTGAGCATAGGTAGTGCTTGTGTGGTTGAATTGCTTAGGTGTAGGAATGTGACGAATTCCGTAGCGCCTTCGCATGAAGATCTATGAGCATGAACTTAGAACTCCTTGTGATGTGTGTGTTGTGGTACTTGCTAGATGGGTATGTGAGTGTTGGGTCCTGAATGCTATATGATGGAATGCGTGAATGATTCGATGAAATACATTAGATGTGGAAGTGGATATCCGTTGCCCCCAAGGCATTTTATCTTTGTAGTTTAAAACCCCTTTTCTTTAGTTTCGTTTGATGATTAGCATAGTCACTTGACCTTGCTAGTTATCTTGTCTTTTTATCTTTGTTAGCTTAGGAAACCAACCGACCAACCCCCCCCCCCTTTTACTTGCTTTTAAGTGTGTGTAAATATAGTTACTCCTAACCTAATATCAACCGTTGTGTGCTTAGACGCTTAGGAAGATCCCTCTTCTTTTTGGACGACCCCGATTTGCCACTATCTACCTAGTTGTAGAAAGTAAGCATTTAGGGCTTATAAATTATCTTTTGCACGGCGGGCGCGACGACCGCCCGCCCGTCAACAAGCCACTAGTCCTCAATGCCATGTTACCAATTCCAGATGGCTAATTCAAGCAGGTGGGAACTGCCGAGGGACTGTTTCTTCTATGGCCTCGTTGACTAATCTATGTTTACTCTACAAAGGATACTCATTTGAAGGCCAAGCCTAAAACGGCACCCGGAATATTTCACAAAACAGCAAAGAATGGCACAAGTTATGAAGGATTCGCCGCACTTTGTTAGAGTGTTATATGATTTGATTGGTGAACACCAAGTCAACTCAGCCTACACATTTTCAGGTAATGAATACGTATTTGGTCAAAAGAGGGAAATAATTGCAACATGGAGTGACTTTGAAGACTTGTGGAGGTGTGACCAAGTCAATCAAACCATAATGTCCTTATACGTACTGTAAGTACTATATACTTTCATATTTCAACTAAATAATTTATTAACTTTACAATTTTTACAAATATTGTTTTCTCTGTATATGTCAAAGGTACATGTATTATTTTGCTAATCAAAAGGAGAAAGGGTGGATAGGGTATTTGTGCCCTGTGATGACACAAGAAATCGAAAACACGATCAAAGAGAGGTTCAACTACATCCGCTAAAGCTTTGGATGAACGAATAAAAAAATATTCATCTCCTCATACATTGAGAAGTGATGGTCAAATATCAAATCTATGCCAAACAGACTTTTATTTTGGAGTATTACATTCTTGTAGGGACCAATGGAGATTAATATTTATTGTCCCGGAGAACAACTGCCTCTATTGGATGGATCATCTACATCATCAACCTTCCAGGTCATTTGTTAAGATTTTGGATACGTCAGTCAATTCCCTCACCGAATCCAGTACAAAGAATTTGGAGATAGTCGAGATCAAGGTGAAACTATTTTTCCCATGCTTACAATTCAATTAGATCTAGGATTCCCAAAGTTTTAATATAATGATGTTATTGTTTATTTTTAAACAGTACAAGAAACAAGCAAACAATTGGGAGTGCGGGTATACATAATGCTATATGCGGCGGAGTGTCTTCTGGAAATATGTATGGATTTTCTTAAAATCAATGACGTAAGATTAGAATTAGATCTATAGGTTTTTCATTGCTTTAGGTTTTTCATTGCTATAGGTTTTTTACATATATTAATAACATTCCCAAATTCCCAGGTTTTTTAAGGCGATAACAAGCCGTATTCGCAAACCGATATCAACATGGCAAGAAATTGCTTGGCAAGGTATATTGTCAACGCCCATTCCCACTCCATTGGAAATCCCAACGTAGGAGGGGTTTAAGTAGCTAGTATACATGGTGGCATTGTCATTGGAATAGATTTTCTTATATTTCTATTCCTATCTATAGATTGTTGCTGCCCTAGTATAGTCCATAGATTTTTTTTATAGATAGTGTGGAAATGACTTGTTATTTTAGTGTATCTTGACCTGGTATGGGAGGCTTCCATTTAGCCGGATGTTATTGAAATTGTAATTTTTTTACCATACTTTCAGATTGGTGTTCCGAACTCGAAACATATGTCGTTCTTTTATTGACAAATTATAATAGAACAGATCCAGAATTCCAAACTCGGAACCTATAATCCAAAATATGTTCTGAGTCCGGAACTTAATATCCAGCATTCAATGCTCAAAACCCTAAAACAAACAGATTGGGATTAGAAAATATATCTGATCTCGGAATGCACTCTAGTTCCGAGATCGTAGCAAGTGCATAGATCAGATAAACTGGCACTTGTCCCGAGTTCGGAACAAAACATTAGATCCGAAAAATTTGGCTTTGTTCCGAGTGTGTAAGTATCCAAAGATTTGACTGTGTGAGTTTTGTTTTGAGATCATAACCAGGTGCTTTGTCCGAGGGACACCAAGATGTTACGAGCTCGGAACCATTAGAAGGCGGTTCCACCCCAACGGTGGAAGGCAGTTTTAAACCGCCTTCTAACGTCATCAATGAGAGACATGACCAGGGAAGTCACCCCAAAAGTGACTT
This sequence comes from Rubia yunnanensis, assembly GCA_037428765.1. NCBI lineage: Eukaryota > Viridiplantae > Streptophyta > Magnoliopsida > Gentianales > Rubiaceae > Rubia > Rubia yunnanensis. The sequence continues at coordinate 69,001,773 of CM075066.1, read as the reverse complement.
CCAATGGGCAATGGAACCACCTTTAACAGGGCCTCCTCCACTAGTTTTACTAGCACTGGTATTTTGACCCATGAATATTGGTGCCTAAGTATAGCGGTGCAGGAACGTAGATTTTCGACAGCGGTAATCCATACCGATGCTGAGAAATAATTAGTACCGGTACACATTTATTTGCACCGGTGCCACATACTAGTGCTAAGTATTTCTAAGCACAGGTATGGTGTACCAGTGCCTATAATTCCCCATGGTACACCGCTATGCTTACGTACCGGTGTTCCAAAAGGCCAAAACACCGGTGATATTGTGGGAAATTACCGGTGCTAATGACCTGTCCTACAGTAGTGTACTCCCTTCATCCCAATCTAAATTACTTATTTACTTTTTGGAAGTCAAATTTTGAAAACTTTGACTCTAAATATAATTAATATATAAATAATAAGTATATCATGTTAGGTGTTGTTAGATTTGTCTTAACATCTATTTTCTAAATATCAATTTTTATGTGTCATTATTATATGTAACTAGAGATATTTACGGTCAAACATGCTCATTGAAGACCGTGAAAAATTAAACAGGAAATTTAGAGTGAGACAGATAGAGTATCTTGTTATTATCGAATTTTCCTAAAGGATTTGAAGCCCTACTCCCAAAATGATATCAATAATGCAAGAAATTTTTTAGCTAGACATCTAATTGTCAATCGGTCAGCAACAATAGAGAATCCCAATATTACTAGAGTTACACAAATTAGATAAATTTGAAGTTTAAAATTGTCAGAACAGATTTCTTGTTATTTCTATTTCTATTTATAGAATTTTGTCAAGGTGTAAGATATTATTATGTATTGTCTTACATTTATAGCTGTGAATCGAGGACTCGGACGATGGACCGTGCAATTTGACAACCACGGATAATGAACGGATGTTTAAAACTTGAAGGTGGTATAATATGGTAAGTGATTTGAAACTATCATTAAACATTTCATAATCACATCTTCCAGACCCAAATGTAATTATACATTAGGAGGAATGGCCATTGATAACAAAAGTGCATACTTTATTGTGAAGTCACGAGATTAGAGTTGTCAATACCTGACTCGAAGCGAGAACTCAATCTGCACCAACACGATTGAATTAATTTGAAAATTGATTTGATCCGAGAAAAATTGATTCACATTCGACCTGATATGACCACACTCAACCCAAAACCCAATTTTAATCCGAGAAATATTGATCTATACCCAAACCTGACATGACCGAATTCAACACAAAACTCGAATATGATCCAATAATTTAAACCCGAACCCAACCTGAATATTATGAACCCGGGATCAACCCGAACCCGATACAACCCGAACCCAATTTAACACAAACCAAATTCAACCCGATGAATCAACTATATAACGCTACGTGTAATCAACCCAAAACAGATATAGTTATAAAAAGTCAATTAACATTTAATATGGAACCAAGTCAACTTAGTTATGCGTCAAACTAATACCAAATGGGGTTTTAGACACACGATTACTAGTACGTAAAGTCAACTTATTACAAATATGAATACACAAGGTTAGGTTAAAAATGCACACGACTAAATTTATAAATCTAGTGAATAATAGTCAAATAATAGTCAAATAAAGATAGATGTCTCATTAAAACTATGATTATGAATTAGTAAATATAGAGAGTCGATCAAACATTAATTTAAAAAATTAGTTGAAAAGTATTGTAAAAATAATATTTAATAAATTATCACAAATTCTTGTTATAGACCGAGTAACTGTTTAATAAGAGTAATTTATAATTAGTGGGACTAATAAGAATATTTGATATTTAATTTTATCCAGTGAGATATATAAGTATGATAACCTTTAAAATGAGCTCAACATATAAATAATTATTTTTTAAAATAATTTGAATGAAATATTATAAAAATAATCATTTTTATTGTATTTAATATGTAACAATTTCTAACTAGACTAATTATTTCACTTCATTACTCATATAGTTTTCCTCAGATAACTAAACTTCAAAATTGTTAATTAAATTTTTTATTTTTAATTTAAATGGAAGACACAAAAATACATAAAAGTAATCATAATTTTTTAATTAATAATACCGTGTGACGCGCTATGGGACTCACAAATTTTTTATTTAAAAAATTAGAATTTAAATATTTATTACACAAAATTGCACTAAAGTATTTAAAAAAGTGAATTGAATTCAATGAATACTCAACACTGCTATTCAACTAAGATAGTAGGCACAAAAGCGCCTCTAACATATTTATGAAAAATTATGCTATGACCCAAAAGAATGATACGACATTATCCTTCTCTCCAAATTACACAATTTTTTTATTCTTCATAACTATAGAAATAGAAAAAAACATTTTTTTGGGTGAAATGTTGGAATGCGCTAGTACATATTCTAAAGTAATTTAAAGTTGAATAATTAGAAGTAAGAAAGAGGAATTGAAAAGGATTACGGATATGTTCTTGTTCCCAATTGTTGATAAATATTCCAAGACGGACTTGAAAAATACAATGGGGTGTATAGGGTATCATCACGTTTGATTAGATTTCAATTTGGAGAAATGAGTAAAGTTTTTGCCTTTTGCGCTTAGGTCCCTCCAAGAAAGTTGAAATTGTCGAATCACGAAATTGGTGACACCAAAAAGCAATTCAATAATGTACTATTGCGATTTTGCGATTTGGACATGTATGGATGAACATAAACGCCTTGAAAGTTAACATTAAATACTTCTACACAGTCTTGAAAAATTACACTGTGGCCCAAAATTGTGTTACCTCATAATCCGTTGCTCCAAAATACATTATTGTTGTTATTCTTGCCTAAATATAAAAATATTAAATTAATTAATTTTTTGGTGAAATGTTGGAAAGCACTAATACATGTTCTAGAGTAATTTAAAGTTGATTACTTAGAAGGAAGAAAGGGAACTCAAAAATGATTACGGATATATTTTATGCTCGATTGTTGATAAATATTTTGTTACGTACTTAAAAAATACAATGGGGGTGCATAGGATAGGATCACTTTCGAGTGGATTTCAATTTAGAGTTACGAGTCAAGTTTTTACATTTTGCAAGTTACAACAAAAACAATAAAAACAATAACTGATAATAGTGCAGTTGTAACAATAATTGATAATAGTGCAGTTGCAACAATAATATTATTGAAATATAATCTAAACCAACCAAAATTTAATCGGGTAGCATACTAATGCGATCTAAAATGAACCAACCCAAAATATATCTGAATTCAATATGAAACATTATAAAAAAAATAACTAACATGATCAGAGCCAAACAAAACTTCAGTACAAAAAATGACACAGCAATAACCTGATCTGATCCAACCCGACAATATTTTGACCCGACCCAACCTAATTCGAGTATTAAAATTTCATGACAGTAATCCTATATTAACTCAACCCGACACGACCCAACCCGAGGAAAAAAACTAATACGTTTTAAATCTGACACGATAGTAACCCAATCTCATAAATTAAATCAACATGTTTCAACCCAACTTATTTTAACACGATATGTTTCTAATCCAATACAAATGTGACACGATACCCCAAATGAAAACTTTACATGAGATAGTGATACGAAAATCCGGACTGACTCCTCTATGCATTTATTTTGTATGAGCTCACAAAGGAAACACTCTACTCTCTCAACCCCAATAATTGAAAAGAAAGATGGAAAGCGATTAGTCTGTCTCAATTATGGACTATGGAACGGGCGCTTCACTTTAAAGGCCGACTTCATTTGGTTACCTAACCAATGTAAATGGCCTTTGTCCGTTTTTTTCATACGCCACACTTTGCCAGTCACTATGGCAAATGAATCTTAAATTATAGCGATGGAAACTCGTTGGATGCTCCAATAAATATTCAATCGTTAAATATTATATTTTTGAAAGTTATTTCATCATAATTTGCTAAATTTTTTTAATTGAAATTCTAATCAAAAGCATATTATAAATTAATTTGAAGAAGAAATTAAATTTGAAATGTGATTTAAAATTTTTAGATGAAATATTGGATACCCAATAAGGTTGGGTAGTTGGATATCTATTACATATCCGTGCAATAGAATTGAATGTGAATTCATTCTCAATCTCATAATTATCATATTCCAATTTATTTCAATCCAACCATGCTCAAATGAGTAAATGACGGAAAATTTCGTATACTAATCTTACTTTCATTAATTAGGCACTCAATAATAAGTTACGGCCTCCAATGCCATATATGGTAATTATGACGGTTTAGATTGTGTCCGAATTGAATAAGACTGATTAAAGAACGCAGTACTTGTCTTTTTTGCACACATAGGTTGATGGATCTAAATTATAATCATTACTTTATATTTTGTATTTTCTATCGTCTTGGAAATGGTCTTTCAGCGTTACTCAATGCATTCAAGACCCACCAAACAGGCACCGATAATTTGCATGTGAGAAGAAAGAGGTAGTCCCATAATGCAGCAGAACAGGCAGGAGCAGAGCCACCATACAGCGTATGAGACACCCACAGGTGTACTCCACTGGTTGGAAGATGGGTGGTAGACCAATGATCACAGGTTCGATACTCGGCAGTGGCAGTGTGGAGCTTTTACTTTGCAAGGCTCCCTTGTGCGCACCGAATACATACTAAGCCCATTGGTCCTGGTGCTAGGCTACCGTGATATACCTCTCATACATTGGCCGGGGTGTCGGTTGATATAGGCCGCTGAGGGCGAGCGGATCTTCACCATACAGCGTATGAGGGTAATTGTGGTAAATACAAAAGTAATTAATATCATTTACAGTAAGTTATCTTAAAAAAATTATTTTTTTGGCAAAGTCTTGGGAAAGACGGTCTTTCCATACCCTTATGGAAAGATGGAGTATAATTAAAATTATAAAAGGTAAAAGGTTTTACTTGTAATATTAAAATTTTAGTATGCAACATGTTGTAGTTATAAAATTTATAACCTGGTTCATGGAACCCAAAAATTTTATCTTTATTTCTTCTAATTTACACTTTAAACCTTGGTCTTTCCATAACTTATGAAAAGACCGTCTTTCAAGAGACGGACTCTACTTTTTTTTTTTAGTAATTTTCAAATAATAACAATTAGGCAAAGTCTTGGGAAAGACGGTCTTTCCATAGGCTTATGGAAAGACGGGGTTTAATTCGAATAATAAAAGGGAAAAGGTCTTAGTTGCAACATTAAAAATTTAGTATGCAACATGTAGTAGTTATAAAATTTATAACCCGGTTCATGCAACCCGAAAATTTTATCTTCATTTCTTCTAATTTACACTTTAAACCTTGGTCTTTTCATAACTTATGAAAAGACCGTCTTTCAAGAGACGCACTCTAACAATTATATCTTTAAAATAGTGATTATCTTCATATATTCCTCCGTTCCGTATATAGTAATGATCATAAAACTTTTTTACACGAAGATGTATGCATATTGATTTATCATGGAAAATGGTCAATTAGAATGAATTAGTCAAATTTCATCTACGAATTTTGGACAAAATAATAAATAGAAACCTTTAACTGAACTAAACGAAAATGGCGAGAAGGAACTTTACTCAAGGAGAAAGTCTCAGAAAATCGAGGGAATTAAATTTTTCTTGGATCTCCCCGAGACCAAACATAACATATCACACACAGTAGCAATATTAATGTACTAGACTACTAGTATACATAATTCATTCACTAATTATACATAGTGTAGGAGAAAAGGTTGAAACTGAAAGCAAAAAATTTATATTCAACAAAAAGTTGGAAAACATATAACCAGCTAAACGTGCGTAGAGTTTCATAGGAACTTTCAGGCACGAGAGTCGTCGAGGCGGTTAATGAGGTAGAGTGCATTACTGGTGACTTTAGCAGCGTTGGTGATGGCGCGGTGGACGTCGGACCTGACCTTGCCGTCGATGTCCTTGAAGCCATCGAGGCAGGTGTCGTCGTCGGTCAAGGCGGCGCTCACCCACGTCTCCGCATTGCTCATGTGCCACTTGAAGTCGTTGCCCCGCCGCAGATTCTGGAGCTCCGTCAGTGTCTTCCCGAGCTCGTAAACCGACTCGCTCATTTGCTGGACGCAGTCGTCCAGCGCCCCAGCCTCTCTCTTGCCGCTTCCCTTGAGCTGGGAGACGAAGGCCGATGCCTTGTGCGACCGGGTGATGCTGACCCTCACCGCCGCTTGGGCCAGGCCACGGAGGCTCGTGGTCGGGCCCGAGTAGGAGGAGAGGGTTCGCAGGCAGATGTTTGGGTAACTAGCGTGAGCGCATGATGTTTCAACCAAATCTTTTGATGATTTTAAGGCTGCTGAGCCCGCCGTGGCTGATGAGGGGGATGAGAGGAGGATGATAAAGAGGGAGAAGAAGAGGAAGGTAGGAGGCAAGGCAAATGGCTTAGCCATAGTGTGGGATAGGGTTAGCAATGCAATAAATTATGAGCTTGGTTTGGTGATGAGATGTGTATTTATATATTATGGCTAAGGGTAGGGGGAAATTTAGTGTGTGGACTAGGAAATGAGAATGGGGGTTGGATTTGTTTTAGAAGAGTAGGGTGGTGAGTACGGGGAGGAATTGTTTTATAGGATCGGGGGATGGGTTAGGTTGTATACTAAAGTTTCTTCTTTTGTTTATTACATGATTTTCAGGCCTTTCTTTGTACTACGTATAGTTAATTAAGATCATTGTAGCATTCACATGTAATGATTGATACCACTTTCGATTAAAGTTTTGACTTGCTTCTCTCTTGGTTGAGTCTTTAATGTGAGGATAGAGTTCATACTGTGATGCTTTAAATTGTTTGATAAATTTATTTAAAAAATACTTTTTCCATCCCAAAATAAACTTTCTATTTTTCTTTTTGGGATGTGTAAATTCCTAATTCTAAACTTTCTACATTCAGTCATAAATATGTGGTCATAACTCTTCCTTTTATTTGATTTATATGGGCACACTCTCACCACCCATTAAAAAGATGTCACATAGAATTGTATTAAAATTTGTGTGAAAAGCAATTCGAAACTTTAAAATGGGAAGTAGATGTTAAGAGTTTGATAAAATACTAAAAATAAATTATTTTTAAATGAAACGTATTTTTATAGGAAAAGATAGAAGTTAATTAGTCTTCTTTCTAAATAAGTCAGATAATGACAAATTCATCAAATATTGATAAAGTAAAAGGTACATATTAATTTACTCTTTTTGTAAAAAAAAGTTAGTTAAGAATCGATCCATCAAACACAGATAAAGTATTATAGAATAAATTATTTAATATTACAAGGATATAAGAGACAGACTCTTGTTAAAGCAATCATAAAAAATAAACCTTGTTTCGATAACAATTTAGGTTAAATTATAACTATTTATATATTAAATATAATTTTTTAAAGTTTCAAAATACAAGAAGTTCATTGCATTTAATAAAAGTAAATATTGAATCATATCATTAATTATATTAATTATAAAATAATCTCGTTTCATAATTATGTGGTCTATAACAAGACTTTGTGAGGATATAATATGTTTATTTTGTGTAGCATAAAAATATTAAATTGCATAGTTTAAGTTTGGAACACTATTGTTGTGTTTAATAAACTGTTAAAAAGTATTTATTTTAAAAATAGGAAAAAAATTTGATATTCTCTTCGTTTCATGTTAAATTGCACACGAATCATTATCTTGCTATTCAAAAAATATTTTTGACCATTAATATGTTCTCCCAGGTATAATACCGGTAAATAAAAAAGTAGATATTTAGAAACTACTTGTTACGATGAATTCAACAATATCAAATATGATAATATTATTGTTCATATATTAACTCAAATATGCGATCAAATTTTAATTAAAAAAATAGTGTTAAAACGTAAGTGAACAATATAATGTGGAAGAGAGGAAGTATCTTCGTACTTTTAAAATAAATTAATTTATTCATCAGTACGAACACCAAATAGACCTCCTTATTCAATCTCCTTTGATCACTTTAACACTTTTCATCTTAGTAAATATTTTGAAAAAATAAATATTTTGAAAAATTAGAAAATAACATGAGTATCCAAATGTGAGGTTGGGGTGGGGATGGGTGAGATATTTTGTTTTTGTTCACTCGAATACATTAATAGGGCAATGAAGGGGTGTTTTTCTCATCACTAATGGCAATTAAGGATCAAAGTCCACATCTTTAAGCAATCTCCAAAAAGGTTTCCTATCATTGGGAAGGAGAGGTTGTTGAAGTCATAATAGAAAATACAGAAACACAGTTCGTAGGATATGTCATCAATTTTCTGTTCAAAAAATTCCATCACATAAATTTATACTATAAAATAAGCTACTAAGAAGAAATTATTCTTAAAAGGAAAGAGTCAGGCTCCTGTGAGACTATCTCATGGTGAGATCAAGGACTAGAAGAAAAATAGGAAAAGAGCAAACTAAATTCAGGGGCAAAACACTAATAAAACGGGATGCAGGGTAAATCATGTAAAGCGCTAAAAAGCTGAGGGATCAATGAGCAATAAACAAAACATCTAACCCATTACCCATTCCCAACCCAAAAGCGTGAAAAAAATAAAGTCCATAACACGAAATAAACAAATGCGTGAAAGAAAAACGGATCAAACAAAGAAATCAGAGTTAAAATCAATCATTCCTCTCACACCTCCCAACGATGTTCTTCATCAAAATTCAACCAGTCCAATTTTGAATAAAATTTCAATCCACATCAGGAATTCATCCAGCAAGCAAGGTACACCTAGGTTAGGTTTAAATTCAACATCAATAACAACAAATCTGCTCTAAACATAATTTTGATTTTTTGCATATTCAAAATCGGATCAATATGGATGAAGATGATATACAGATCGAAAATCAATTAGAAATCATACAATCAATGCACACAGAATCCTACACAAGAAAGCAAAACAGATATCAATGATGAACAAATCGTACCTATTTCCCAAGGTAAGAAGCTGAACTTTCTGTACTTGAGTATGATGTTCAGTTTCTTGATTTGCATAGCAGCTGACTCAGTATGTGAACAATTCCATTACGTTTAGCTCCGGTCAAATAAACGGTAAAAAAAACTAATTAGTAGCAAAATTCTGATATGGATGAACAAATCATGTTGCTCTGTTCTAGAACAATGTATATTAGTTGTGAATGTGCTACAAATTTCATTTAAAATCTCAGAGCTTTCAAATTGTAAAGGTCACGGTATAAGAACTTATTTTTAATAGATATGTTCACATTTTGCAAATTGACAAATAACTGGACACTGTACTGATTTATAGCAGCAATGTTCATGAAATATGACTTGATGTTTTAAATATATGACATGATGTTACATACTACCTGTACATAATCAGAATAACAATTTACAGAAACATAGTGTGATGTTACTCTTGTACTGCTTGATGTTCAAAAATATAACATGATGTTCTAACTCTGCAAAATTATGTACAGCTTCTTTTTATAATTTATTGGGAGTTTTCAATTACATGATGAGTTATTCTATTAGTTTTTGTCCATGTTATTGTGTCCTGTGATGAATTAGAGCTTCACCAACTTTGCTATTTTGTGTCATTAATCAATAATTCAGATCTTGAACTTAGTTGTACTTTCTTATTCTATTATGCATTTAAAAATTGTGTTTGATTGATGTATGTTGAGCCAAGATGCTTTCATGTAGGAATAACGCCATCTTGCTGAGAATTCTATGTGATCTTTTTTAATGTTCATGACAATCAAAAGATTTTAGTAGCTCGAACATGTTCACGTATTATCATAGAATCTTATGAACTTTTCCTTAGTTCATACAATCTGGTAGGATGTTTTAAATATATAGGGTAATATGCAAACATAACCCTATATGATGGAGAAAGTGCAACTATAACCCTGAGTTATTTTTTAGTGCAAATATAACCCTAACTATTATACATATGTGCAAATATAACCCTAAATCCATTATTCTGGCATTGACTGACCAGGGTTATATTTGCACTTTCAATTATCGCAGGGTTATATCTGCACTTTCATTATCACAGGGTTATATATGCACTTTCATCAATTATATAGGGTTATATATGCACTTTTCTCAAATATATAACATGGTGTTACATGCTAACTGAGCATAATCAGAATAACAATTTTCAGAAAACGTGATGTGATGCTTGATGTTTCAAATATATAATATGACGTTCTAAGTCCGCAAAATTGTGTGTACCATCATTTTATTATTATTAATTGGGAGTTTTCAATGACAAGTCTACCAAACTTGTTGGAAATAGATCAAACAGAATCCCTTCAAGGAGTGCAAGAAACTACATGGGAAGAGCTTGAAACGTTATACCGTGCACATGCAACTATACTTGGATTTTCTGTACGGAAGTCAACACAGAGACAAACAAGTGAAGGGAAGGTGAAGGAAATATATTACACATGCTCGCGTCAGGGGAAATCAGTTTCAAACAATCTTGACACCCCGACCCAACAACCACAAAATAAGAGAAGAAAGATAAAATAATTTCCCATTACAAGAACATGATGTAGGGTTGCAATCAGGATCAAGGTTGTTGATGAAAACATCTATGAAATCAAGCACCACATCACTAAGCACAACCATGAATTTACAAAGAAGGAGTGGTCATGCTTGCAGCGTGGTGAGAGGAAGATCGGGGATGAAAAGACAAGAGTAATTGAGGTAATGGAATTAGCGGGTTTAAAACCAGCAACAAGTTTCAAGTACTTGGCATGCGACGCAAATAGACAAGAAAATGTAAGGCACACGATAAGGGACCACATTAATTATGTCAACGGGTTAAGGATGAAAGCAATTGAAGGAGGCGATGCTCAGAATGTGATAAATGAGCTCTACAAAATAGATGGAAGAGACGAGTATTTCTTCTTCAAAGTCAAGTTGGATGAGGAGGGTAAACTATCTGTGCTTTTTTGGAGAGATGCAATGATAAAAGAGGATTACATGCTCTATGGTCATGTGATGATATTTGACACTACATACAGGACAAACAAGTACAACCTTATTTGTGCACCGATTGTTGGAATCAGCAACCATTAGAATAATGCGATGTTTGGTTGTGCGTTTATTCACGATGAAAAGAAAGGGACTTTCATTTGGCTGCTGGAAACATTCAAAAAGTCAATGGAAGGAAAATAACTAGTGACAATATTTACTGATCAGGATTCAACTATGGCATATGCAATCCAAAAGGAACTTAACGCAACCTGCTCAGTTACTGTGTTGATGTTTCAAAATCTGTATGTGATGTTTCAGAATCTGTATGTTTCAGAACCTGCTCAGTTACTGTGATGTTGAGTTGATGTTTTAACTCAACATATATGATTATACAAACACCATAACTTCATTTATGAAAATCATATATGATGCTCCTGTACTATGAAATGAATTTTCATGATAAATTGCTTGATGCTTACTAAAATCAATTTAAACATAAATACCATATGTGTGATATTTCAAGCAGATGGTAACCTTTTATAAATAAAGTCTGTTGTTTCATACTGAAACAAAATTTTGTACCAGGTGTTCAGTAACACAAAACATAGGTTGTATCTATGGCATTTGAAATAGAATGCAATCAGTCACTTCGGTAAAGTGAAAAGCGGTGAAGAATTTGGCATGACCTTCGACCATTATTTGAAGAAATGCGCAAATGAAGAAGAATTCGAGAGATGCTGGAACTCTATGATGGATAAGTACCAGCTTCAGGACAACCAGTGGTTCAAGCGCCTGTACGAACTACGAGAGAAATGGTGTACCGCATTGAGCAAAGACTTCTTCTCAGCTTGGGACATTATCATCATAGAGAAGCGAAAGCACAAACAAAGCAATCAGCTTCAGTGCAAACAAAACAACAAACTTGACACAGTTTTTCTCAATCTTTGAAAAAAATTGTACAGAGCTAGAGAAGCACAAAAACCAGCAAAGAATACAGCGGATCAATAGGAAAACCAAGGTCGGCCGAACAAGGACCTGGACTTCTGAAACATGCAGCTGAAATTTACACACATAATTTGTACAAGGACTTCGAGGCAGAATGGAAGCTAGCCATGGAAAATAAGGCAGTAAAAACATTCAACCTTGGATTTGAAGATGTTTATGAAGTACAACTAGAAAAAAAATGACAAAATAATGGAGAAGGTTACTTTTAAGAAACGGGATCAAAAGGTGGAAACCAAATGCTCTTGCAAGTACTTTGAAAAGGTAGGTTTATTATGTTTCCATGCACTTCGTATCTTACATTTGTAAAATATCACATCAATCCCTGAAAGTTACATCATCAAAAGATGGAAAAATATGGCAAAGCAAGAAATATGGAGCAAGGTGCTTGGAGGAACAAGACCACAAAACAAAGAGATCAAAGGTAAGGTACCATGGCGTCATGATATGCTACGAAAGTACTACAATCTTGTCTTGAAGTGTGAAGAGGGCATAGAAACTAGAAGAATCCTTAAAGAAGGGCCGAATAGAGACTCAGGTACAATCAATTAAATGAAATCAATGGATGCACAAGAGTATTCAACAACTAATAGTGCAAGAGGTTCAACAACAAAGGTTGCTCCCGAAGTGTTCGATCCACCAAAAATAAAAATAAAAGGAAGAAGTGCAAGAGTGAAAGGTAAGCTTGAAAAAAGGAAGAAGTCAGTCAAGAAGAAATTCAGATCCAAGACACCAAAAGCTCAATTGATATAAAACCAACTTGTTGGTATATGTTTACTGCAATACTGTGCTGTTACACACTTATGGAATGGTGTTACATTGTTACAGTTTGATGTTTAGAAATAAGTTCTGATCAGGATTTTAATTTTTTTTTACCATGATATTTAAAACCTACAATTGTTCTTATACATTCTAACGTTATTGGATTCAATTTTTGGGTGTTACACTTCCATACACTGGTGTTATTATTTTCTTAGATGATGATTTACAAATAACAGTTGCCTCATAAGTCTTAATTATCTTACAAATGACCAAGTATTTTTCGGGAAACAAATATGCAAAAACATAAAACTTCAAACACTGGTTGATCGAAAGTATAAAACATCACACACTGATTATGAAACATCACATAAAAATGATCACATTACATTAAACATATAACTTCAAACTCTGATTGCTCAAACGTATAAAACATCACACATTGATGATGAAACATCACATCAAAATATAAAATGATTATTTCCAACAAAGCCTAGGAAATTAGAAACAGTTTTATATTATTCCATAAACTGTCAAACCATAACAATGTCACAATTCATTAAATAAAGGGTTCAACCGCCTCTATCAAATCCCTAACTTAAAACTGAATTATTCAAACCAACAAATATTCATAAAAACAATCCCAAATACTAGTTCATCACACTCAAATCCCGTTTCTTATTGATTCCCTTCGCAGTTGGACCTTTGACAGATGATGCCCCTCTAAGTTCTTCAATGCCAAGATCAAATGATGGCGTCACTCCTATATTACTAGCAGCAGCAACTGAAGCAGCAACATGAGTGCGATTCCTAAAAGCATTCATTACAATCTCATCAACAACATCAAAAAACTCAGAATTATTGAAATCGTCAGAGTCAAAAGGAGAATAATCAGGCTAGGCATTAACAGGAGCTACTACATCCTTAGAACTTCCACCCAACTCAAAAACCAAGGCCCTAGTGACAACCTCAATATTCCTCTTGAATCTACGGACAACTTGATCAGCAACCTAGGAACAAAATCAAAAAAAATTACAAAAAATAGAAGTTTGAAATTTAAAACATCTCATACAACATAAGAAGATCAACTACTGATATTAAAACATCAAAGATGGTAACACCAAAAGTTTAAACTTAAAGCATCACATACAAATTCTATAACACCAACTACCGATTGTAAAAACATCAAATCTGTTAACACCTAAACCACAATCTTAAAACATCCCATAGAAAATCTAAAACATCAGCGACTGCTATAAAACATCAAAAGTGAAAAGATATGAATACTTACAGAACCCCCCATCATTCAAAATTGCAGCATTGGTAGGCAAATCTTCTGGAAGCACCAAGCTTAAAACTTACGATCTTAAATCAGCTGCTTCTTCTTTTGTATGACTTCCTTCCTTAAATGTCGCAATTTCTTTGGATGTCGCAGCATGCTTGGAAGTTGCAGCAAGATCACTGCCCACATACTTCCCCATAAAAGTCAAAGGAAATTCATCCTTCCACATGTGGCATGAATCAAAACCTGCCTCGGCAATATTCCTACAACCTTTCACCAACAAAGTAGTGTCCCAGTGACGAATGAGAGGAACTATGGGAGGGCATGGTTTTCCTTGAAAAGGAAACCTATACATGTAGCATATCAATGGAACAACTGCACACACATTAATTGCCGAGTATTTAGAAGTCTTATACCTATGCATAGCATCACCTAACTTCCTAAGCACATACCCACACCAGTCATAACTCCAAATCTCCGCTATATTCCCAACAACACAAACCAGCTTAAAATCCACAAAGGATCTATCAGTAGGACTCAAGAAGCTGCAAACTACATACATTACAAACAATTTTTTTAATTCACCCCCACCTTCACGTAATCCCATCATATTGTCAAACAGCATCTCACAATAAATGTTACCCAATTGATCATACCCATACTCTTTCCTCCATCTCTGCCTAAGTTCTATGTCCTTCCTTTCGCCCTTCCCGGCATTACTAACCTCAAAAACTTCCTTATCACTAATAGAGAGTGCTAAAACATCATACACATCATCACGGGTTATAAAATACCTATTAGAACCAATGGTTTGAACATAGCTAATTGGATTAAAATTCTGAATCAGGTAGGGAAGGATGTCTTTAGGAAGGGAACACAAATTAATTTTAAGGAGACCATCAAAACAGATCTCTTCCACATATTTTATCTATTTTGAAGTTAGCAAAAAAGACACTTTTTTCAATTCTCCAAGGGCAATACTTCGTAGTGAAGCCCTTCTCAGCACTGAAAAAGAAACGTAAAAATTCATGAAACATCACATAGAAAACTTTAAAACATCAATAACTTAAAGTAAAACATCAAGTCGCATTAAAAACATCAACATGACATAATTCATCAAACATCATATGCAGAACATAAAACATCAGTCACTAGAAAAACAACAACAAGAAAACTGCCGAGAAAATACAATGCTAGAAAAATAAAAACACCAACTGGATTACAGACATAACTGACACATAAAGTACTCCATATTTATCAACAAGATGCATCAACACAACTCCAAAATGAAAGAAAAACATCAAGTCTCACAAAAAAAAAACATCAACAACACATAAACTAATAAACACCAAACACATTAATTAAAATATCTAATAACCTTTCATCATCATCAGACACAACATGTTTCCCTTTCACTTTCATCTGGTCAAACTGTCTGGAAGGCTTCTTCACAACCACCACCTCAGGTTCTAATTTAGAATCAGAACCACTTGCAGCATTCACAGCTTTACCACTCTCCTCCACGCTTTCAGATTCTAATTCGACAAAATGAGAGCTACCATCATCATAATCTTCATCTTTTAATGATTCACTTCTAGACTTCTCTTCAACATCATCAACAATATCAGCTCTAGCATCTACATCAACATTAACTTGAACATTTTGGATTTCAGGAACAGTGCAGAACACCTCTCCATCTACAAAAATTGAAACATCATATCAAAATGGGAAATTATCAAAAACTAATATCTAAAAAGCAGAGCTATTAAAAAATATTTTTTTAAAAATCCTACTAGTAAAAATGATATAATCCTCATCAGCATTCCCAGAAGCTTGTTTCTCACTAGCACCAGATTTATTTTTTTGTTTCTCAGCAACTTTCTCCTTCACATCATCAACTAAGACAAAAAAAATCAAACCAGGTAATCATATCTTGGCATCATGGAAACAAATGATAGAAATCTGAAATGACCAACTACAAAATATGAAACATCATACCATAATGTTAAAACATCACGTTATCAATTAAAACCAATACCTTTGCCACCCTCAGAAGCAACTTTAGGTTTCTTCACAGCCGGAGTATACCGCACAACCACGGTCTTCCGCAAAGTACTCCTCTTGGCACTTTCACCTCCAACAACATCATCCTTTTTCAATTGATTCTTCAAACCAGCATCACTCTTCAAAACAGGCTTTTTACTCTTACCAACACCAACTACAAAAAATACATCACATCAAATTCCATAAGAAAAGAGGATAAAACATTAAAAGGTTGAAAAATTGAAAACAACTGATTTAATTTCAACACCTTTACCACTGACACCCTCAGCAGTAAACTTGGATTTCTTGGATTTCTTCACAGCCACAAACTTACGCAACATCCTCCTATCATATTGAATCTCAGGATCAACAACTTTCTTAGCAGGATCAGAACCCGATTCAGGCACCACATTCTGCAAATTGAGGCCACCAGATCCTCCTGAAATTTCATCTTCATCATACAAATTAACATTCCTCTTCACTTTTTGCTTCTGTCTCCTCTTTGCAGGGAGGACTCCTGAAACAGAACAACATCATCAATACAAATGTATGAAGCATTAATATACATAATTCAGAAGAGTAAATAAAAAAGTGAAAGACAAACTCTCAGGTTTAACAGCCCCATCACCAATCACACGATCCGAAGGCATAGCAAATTCATCAGCAACAACACCAACCAGTCTAGATTTTTTAGCCTTATCAACAACATCCAAACCAACTTTATCAGCTTTTTCAGCAGCATCCAGACCAGATTTGTCAGCCTTATCAGCACCATCCAAACCAGAACCTGATTCAGTTAGCACCGTCTCCAAATTGCGTGCACCATCCGGTCCATCTTTATCAACTTCATCATTTTAATCTTCATCATCCAAATTAATATTTCTATTGGCTTTCTCCTTCTGTCTCCTCTTCATAGAGGACAGTCCTGAAACAGAAAAATAGCATAAAATTTTAAATATAAAAAATTAACATACATCTTTCACAAAAAGTAAATATGAACAAATAAACCTGATACCAAATCAACATTAGGATCACCTCTCAGTCGATGTGATTATCTCACAGCACAGCTAACATTTGCATCTGAAACATAAAATTGAATATATAAACATCAAGAAAATATAATGCAGCCCAAACACACTCAAGGGGAAAGAATATATAAAGCATCATTTAAAAACTCATCCCACATCACAAACTACATCACACGCCTAAGTTGAAAAATACAACTAGACAGATACAACATACACAAAATACCATCCAACGTACAAGCTCATCCACTGAAGTTATCACATGATTCAGTAAATTTAAAACATCATAGCCTGAACTTGAAAAGGATATAAAACATACAACATACATCATAATCTAAATTTAAAATATCTTTCAGTAAACTTAAAACACCGTAGCATGAACGTAAACAGAAAATCAAGCTGAAAAGCATACACCATAACCTGAATTTAAAACATCATTCACTAAACTTAAAACATCATAGCCTAAACTTGAAAGCATATGAAACTAAAAAGCAAACATCATGAACTGAACTTAGAACATCATACAATCAACTTACAAAATCAACATATCAGCACAAATAGAAAATGACAAAACATCATTAAGCAAACTTAGAAACATTATAGCCCGAACTTGAAAACATAGCAAACTAAAAAAAATACCGTAGCCTGAACTTGAAAAAAAACCAAGCAGAAAAACATACACCATAACCTGAATTTAAAACATCATTCAGTAAACATTAACACCATAGACTGAACTTGAAAGCATATCAAACTAAAAATTATACATCATGACCTGAACTTAGAACATCATACAATAAACTTAAAAAATTAATATATCAGCTCAAACAGAAAATGAGAAATCAAATACTTGAAAACATAGATAACTAAAATTGAGCACAACACATGAAAGACACAATAGATGAAAAATCGCACTAGAAAGACACAAATAGATGACTGATGAACATGAAAAGAGAAAAAGTGAAACATCAATAGAAGTATATGAAACATCATGTCATAAAATTACAACATCACAAGTTACTGAACAACAACAAAATACATTAAAAAATTCCCACCAAAACAGAGACAAAGAGAAAATACCTTCAGAAGGGCCTCGTTTCTTTATTTTTTATAACCGGAGGATGACTAACTTCATTAGAGTCTTCATAGTTCTTTGCAATGTCCGCAAGAACATCTTAATCCAGATCACCTGCAACTTTGTCCTTCGACATCTACAAAACAACAACAAAAACACATATATTAAAACACAAACTAAATGAACCCTAAAATATCAAACACATTTAACACAGAAACCAAATGATGAAAAATCCGAAGAAATACAGTAATATAACATCACATGCAAGCAATAGAACACTAAAGCAGTAAGGCCTACACAACAAATACAAAAAACAGAGCAATCCCCAAAATATAAATACAGTCAACAGCAGAAACCCTAGAAACTTCAAATCGAACGCATTAAAGCAACATTAGACTACACAATCAAAAGAGAAACACAAAATAAGCAAAAGAAACACTCAGAAAACCTACACAAAGCATAAAACATAACTTGCATCCAAAAATTGGAAAAAAAACAAAAAAAAAGAACAAAAAACCCTAGCGACTACATTACCTTTGCAGATGAAGCACAATCTGAACTCGTCAAGTCGTAGATCGTCAAAAATCAAACGAAAATCAACAAAAAAAATGCTAGAACAACACAGCAGCTTCAATCCAATTAATGAGCACTTGAAATTGAAACAAAACCATAGTAATAATCGATTATATAGAAGAAATCTGAGCGGTTGAATATTGTGAGTGAAAACGGTTGAAAATTGATAGCAAAACAATTCAAATTCCTAAAATTGGGAATGAAAATGTGGCCAAATTTGGAAAATAACCTGTCCGATATAATATATATATATATATATATATATATATATATATATATGTAATAAGACTAAATTGTAAAATATCACAATTACACATTAAATTCCTAAAATTTTAAAACATCAATACAAAACTTATCTTAAAATCTTTATGATTTAATCACTGATTTCACCTTGAGAAAGTGTTATACAAGAATTTATCAAAAAGAAATTGATAAATAATTACTCACAAGAAGGTGTTTCACCATGGACTTCCAACTCATTTCTCTGCAAATAATTACTCGGCGACTGATAAAGAGATCACTCAAGTTTTTTTTTACTCCGACTGAGACTACTCAGAAACCTATCTCTACGTTCTAAGATCTTCAGATTAATCTTTGTAATTTTGGATTGAAATTACCTGGCCAAAGGGAAGAATTAACATAAGGGGTGGAGATTCTTCCTTTTGGAATTGCAACTTCAATAACTATCCTCTACCGGTTTGGATAGTTGTTACTCATCCTATTTCGTAGATAGATAGTGCTTTTGGAGGCAACTATGTTGCCTCAATTATCCTTTATGTCCAAACTAAACTTTATGTACATTTTATTGACCTTTAACTAAGGTTTGGGGAACCTTAATATAATACCCCACCATCAAGTGTTTTTATTAAAAAAAATTATCAAAAAGAAATTGTACTGAAGGTGAAGATGCAGCGTAGAGAATGCTCCAGTTATGTGATGCCACCTGCCCCACATTAATTCCTCCACCAATAAATATACCCTAACAGTATCCTTGTCTTCAATTAATGCACCGTAAGTATAGTTGCGGCCTGGCACTGTGCTGTAATATTGATTACTAGGTAACACATGTGCAAATGCACTGATTTACGAATAAAAATTAATTTTAAATTTTTGTAAGAAATAATATTTTATTATATTAAAATAAAAATACACACAATTTAGTATTTAAAATAGATTAATATTATTATTATTATTTATTAAAAATAACTTGATCGTCACGTCGTTGATATATATAAATTAATCATTTTATATTTAAAGAAAAATAAGAGATGGTATGTAATTTATATAAAAATATTATTTGTTATATAAAAATACTATAATAATATGACATACCTGTTAAATAATAAATCAATAATTTTTTAAAGTTATTATAAAATTGTGTCTTTTAAAAGGAAATATCAAAAGTATTCTTAGTTATAAAACACCCGATGTACAATTCATAATAGATTTTGTGTCTTGAAAGATGATCTATCCATATATTATAGACTAAAATTTAAACTGCAAATTAGAATAAATGAAGATAAAATTTCTGGATTGTATTAATTGGGTTATAAACTTATAATTATTACACGTTGCATAATAAACTTTTAATATTGCAAATAAAATATTTTAGCTTTCTATTAATATAATTAAATATGTAAAGACGATCACTTTGCCTTTATAATAACTGATTATAATTTTTTATATTACTATACTTTATTAATAAAAGTGAAATATAATATGATTTATTATTTATTTGTGGATAATAAAATATTTTTATATCTATATAGTTTATAAGATAAAAGATATATTCTGTACATAATTACTACTCAATATTGACATATATATGAAATGTATTTTCATAATAATCAGATTCCATTAACAATAAGTTTGGTGGTTTTCCAATGAGATACACAAACTTTATGCCTCTTATGATAGTCGCTGAGATCCGTCATGGAACCTTTTTTTTTAACCATAGAACAACTTTTTGCCAATTCTCAATCTCCATCAACAAAATTAACATCCAAAAAAACACCTAAACATGAGATTCAGGAAAATGTTTTGCAATCATTAAGACTTGAAACTATTCACTGTGTGCGATTGTATGTGCGATTGTGTGTGAGATTTCACTTTGTGTTCATTTTCACTTTCCCCTCTCTCATCTCCTTCGTTTCAGACCGTTACTCTGCCAACGGTCTCACAACCGGCCACCTCTGGCTGCTTTGCCTCCGGGCGGGGCTTCCTCGCCGGCTGATATGGCAGCCTCCACCTCCAATCATCCTCCACCGCCCAAAACCTTCGCTGCGGCTCTTCAAACTAAATCCCCACCACTCTCATCTCAACTCCCAAACAACCCTGAATTGGTCCCCAAATCTACCCATCTTGGTGACCCGGCCTGTCTGTATTCAGATGAAAAATTGCCACCTTATCGGCTCACTGCTCCAATGCCTTGGTCGGTAAGTTTACAAAGGGCAGATGTACCATGGATCAGATGGAAGTGGCTCTCAAAACCATTGGTTTCGAAGGTAAGTACCAGTTAGGATCTCTTGATTTCAAACACATTCTAATTCGATTCGAGCAGGTCAACGATTACCAACGGTGTTGGATGAAAGGTATATGGAATTTCAACGGAGTTTTGCTAAAGATGCTCAAATGGACTCCGGAATTCTCCACTCAAAAAGAATCTCCAATCGTCCCAATTTGGTGTACGATCAGGGAGGTACCTCTCTATTACTATAATTCTGCATCTATTGAATCTATTGGGAACAGTATAGGCAACTTCATAAAAAATGATTTTGCAACTGAGATGCTTACCAGACCCTCTGCCATTAAATTCTGCGTCGAAATTGATCTTATGAAACCTCTGGCTCACTTTATTAGACTTGGTTCAATATCTAACAATAGGAAGTATCCAATTGAGTTTGAAGATATCCCCCTCTATTGTAATCATTGTGCTAAATTAGGTCATTCACTAGGTCAATGCAGAGCTATTACCTAAAATATGAATGACAGGATAGATGATAATAACAGAACTCAGGTTCAACCTAATCCTCAGTGGCAGGCAACCGGGAAAAAATTTGATCTACCACCCCTGATATCTGACTCTGCTAAGAATCCCCTCAACCACAATTCTGTAATGGATGATAGAAGCCTTGAACCATACTCTCAGCCTAATATAATATTACAATCTCCTATTACTCCTGCTAATGCTAGAACTCAGGTCACAGCACCTATTCTGAGTCCTGACAATTCTACAACTAGGTTACTAAGGGCTACTGCATACTCAAAACCAGTTCTAAAATCTTATGCTAAAGATGATCTTCAAATTGGTTCACTTAGATTTTCTATGAAGGATTCAGTTCCTAACCCTACACTTTCCCAATATGGAAAGATGTCAAACAGATTTTATGTTTTGCAGGATGAAGGTCCTCAATCCCAGGATCAGGATGGAGTAAATGAAGACCTGGGTACTAACATTGATCTTGATCATGATGAGCACCAAATTCCAGATTCTTCTCCTAATCAAGAATACTCAGGTAAGGTAGATTCCCAAGGTAAGTCCAAAAATAAAAAAACCCACATATCTTAGCCAACTGAATAAGATGCTATTAAGATCAGCTACAAGAGGTAATAAATCTGGTGAAATATGATAGATACAGTTAACACCAGTTTTTTGATATGGAATCTCCAAGGTATGGAAACTTCTATGCTAAGATTAACAAATCTGATAAAAACTAAGAAGATTCAGCTGCTATGCCTAATTGAGCCTTTTCATGACAACTAAAAAATTAACTACTACATGACTGCTCTTCAATTTTCTAACAGCATGGCCCTTCCTAATGGGAAAATATGGTTAATGTGGTCTCAGATCCTTACAGTTAAACTGAAAAATTTTCATGAACAATTCATGCATGTTGACATATCTCATCACTCTTTCAATCTTTGTATGGAAGCTGTTTTCATTTATGCCTTGAGAAACAGAGATGGTAGGAAAGAACTATGGAAAGATTTAGAACCAATTTCTAAAGGAGAAACAATTTTCATAGGGGATTTTAATACCATAACCAATGTGGATGAATATAGAGGTCCGTCTAATCCGGCTCTTGGTAGTATTAGAGACTTCAACACATGGATAAACTCCAATGGTATTCAGGAAATAAACACGGTTGGGAACCTGTTTACTTGGAGCAACTCTAGGCTTAGAAATCCAACCTCAAAAAGATTAGATAGAGGACTTTGTACCCTAGCATGGAGTTCCAAATTTCCCTCATCTTCCATACAGATTCTTAATAGGAATACCTCAGACCACTCACCCCTCCTTCTCCAGCTATCAAACCCAATCCCCTCATTTCCTAAACCTTTCAGATTTATTAATGCTTGGTTCCAAAGGACAGAGTTTATTGGCTTAATTCAGGATAATTGGGAAAAACCTGCCCAGGATTATGGTATGATGAGATTCTATCTAAAATTGATCAGACTTAAAAAGTTGATTAAAATATGGAACAGAGAGTCATTTGGTAATATTGACTCCAATGTCACTCTAGCTGAGGAGGCTTTAAGAATTCAGGAATCTACATTTGATTTAAACCCTAGCCTCCCTGAACTGGTTAAACTAAATAAAAAAAAGCTGTTTTACTTAGGGCTCTTAAGGAGAAAGAAAAGTTTTGGAAACAGAAAGCAAGACTTAAATGGCATAAACTAGGGGATAATAATACTCAATTCTTCCATAAGGTGGTCCAGGAGAAGAACTGTAAGATGCAAATAAATAAAATCAAAAATGCTGCTGGTCAATGGTTAATTACACAAAATGATATCCAAAAGGAAGCAATTGCCTTTTATTCTGATCTTCTAACTGAACCTGACCAAAACATTGATGATACCTTCTCCTCCCACTTTCTAAGTCAAATTCCCAAACTGTTAAATGACTCAGATAACCAAACTTTATCTGCTCCAGTATTGGAATCTGAACTGGAACTTGTAATTAAAAATTTAAACAGCAACAGCTGCCCAGGGCCAGATGGTTTCACCACTAAGTTTTATAAAAAATGCTGGTCCTTTATTAAATATGACCTTATTGAGGCAGTCAATGAATTTATCTTAGGGTCTACCATTCCGAAAGGGATATCTAGTACATGGATTACACTCATTCCCAAGAAGGCAACACCTAGTACTTTCGGTGATTTTAGACCAATCTCCCTATCTAATGTACTTAATAAAATATGTTCTAAAGTTCTGATGGAAAGGCTAAAACCTTTTATGGACAAGCTGATATCTCCTAACCAGTCATCCTTTTTAAAAAGGAGGGACATTTCTGACAACATATTATATCCACAGGAAATGGTCAGATTTCTAGATAAGAAGAACAGGATTCCTAACTGTATCTTAAAATTGGACTTAATGAAGGCCTTCGATAGAGTAAACTGGCAGTTTCTTAGGATGATTTTGATTAAATTTGGCTTTAATGGGAACTTTTTAAAGGCAGTTATGAGTAATTTATCACAGGCACATTTTTCAGTTCTTGTTAATGGGACTCCAGTTGGTTTCTTTAAAGCTTCTAGAGGGATTAAACAAGGTGATCCACTCTCTTCTTTTCTGTTTAATATTTTTACTGAAGCTTTCTCAAGGAGTTTAGCATACATTTTTTCTACCAGTAGACTATCATGTTTCAGTTTACCTGCCTCAATACCTGCTGTGTCACATTTAATGTATGCAGATGACACCATCATCTTTATGCAAGCATCTAAATCTAATCTCATAAGAATAAAAGCCTTTTTAGATGTATTTGAGGTGACCTCAGGACAGAAATTTAACTTTGATAAATCAGAATTCTATCTTAGTAAAAGGGCATCAAGTTTTAAGAACACTCAGGTTAAATCTATTCTGAAAATGAAAACAGGTTCATTCCCATTCAAGTACCTGGGATGCCCCATATTTCGGGGAAGAACCCTTAAAAGGTATTTTCAACCTTTAATGGCTAACTTAGACTCTAAGTTCCAAAGCTGGAAGAATAAGTGGCTAAGTGCTAGGGGAAAGTTGGTTCTAATTAAACATTGCCTTTACTCCCTGCCACAGCATTTATGGGCTGTAACCTATCCTCCTAAAATAGTAATCAGCACAATTGAGAAAAGATTAACAAGATTCTTTTGGGGGGAATCAGATGGAAAAAATAATAAAATCTGGACAAAATGGTCTGTCATTGCTGTTCCAACTGATCTAAATGGGCTTGGTTTCAGGTCTGTCAAGGCCATAATTGATACTTGTTCAGCTAAACTTTGGTGGAAAAGCCAATTAGGGTCTACTCTTTGGTCAAAGCTGATCTGGGCCCTTCCAGTTTCACACAGAAAATCAGTAACATGGAAGAGGATTCTCTACATTAACTATTTTGCAGAGCAAAACTCAGTAATCATCCATGGGAAGGGTTATTGCAATTTTTGGCTAGCTAATTGGTGTCCTCAGGGTCCTCTGTGTAATATCATCCCAGACCATATTGTTGAAGGAAATCCATTTCTGACAGTAGCAGATTTCATACATAACAAGTCAACTGTATTGCCTCATATTTGCTTCTTGTTAGAAAATGATACTTTATCTTTTTTGCAGGGAGCTGAGCTGGTTCCAGAAAGAGATGACAGATTAGTCTGGAAGCTGGAAACATCAGGGAACTTCACATCGAAATCAACCTACAAGGAACTCACTTATGAATCAGGTAACTTCCCTGTTTCTAAATTCATTTGGAATAAAGCCTTGCAAAAAAAGATCTCAATATTTACATGGAAATTGTTGCAATCCTTCCTTCCATTTGATGAAGTGCTTATCACTTTAGGGTTTAAGTTAGCCTCCAAGTGCCCGGCCTGCTCTAATACGACTCAATTCAACACTTCTTCATTTCATGTAATACTGCTAAGGCTATCTGGGAAAACATTGCTTCAATAGTCCATGTCCACCTAAACCCTAGGCATTCCCTAATAGAAAGATTCTTCATTTTCTGGAATACTAATGATTTGATGAGTTGGAAACATTTTATCTGTAAAATAATACCATCACTGACCTGCTGGTCTCTCTGGAAGGCTAGGAATAATTTCCTATATGACAACAAGCCTTTCTCCACTGAACTAATTTCTAAGGAAGTTCATAATTTGATCAAACTGGCACTACTAACTACACCAAAGACTTACTTTGCACAGTCTGTTATGGTTTCTTCTTTAAGTCATTGGGCTCCTTTTACTAGACCTCCACCGAAGCCTAACATAACTACTGTTCTGTGGGAAACACCCCCTCTCGGGTCAATCAAAATTAACATTGATGCCTCTTGGTATCCTGATAAGGCAGCAGTAGGAATGGTAGTCAGAGATAGCTTAGGTGATTTGATTGATTTAGCTTTGGCCCCTATTACTGCGGCCTCCTCAATTGAGGCAGAAATGAAGGCCGTCCTGTTTGCTGTAGAAAAATATAAGGGTACAGGACACATTTACTATTATGAAATGATTGCATGATGGCTGTGAACATGATTAATGACCCTTACTCTGCCAATTGGTCCCTCTTTGATTTGGCCTATAAAGTAAATGCTATATTAGGTGATTCTCCAATTCATCATGTTTTTAGGGAAAGTAACTCTGTTGCAAATGCCATTGCTAAGCATCATAACTGCCACCTTCAATGCTTGCATCTCAGCTCCATTCCACAGCATATTCAAGCCTCATTGCTTTTGACAAAAGGAATTTTCCTCATGTCAGAGCACACTAGCATAACTTTACTTTGGATTGATACTGCTAATCGAGTTGCTCTCATGCAGGTGGCAGCTCTTGGCATCCAACTAAACTCGATGAAGGAACACATGTGGTGCTGAACAATCTCCACTCTCCTACTGCTGGATTACTAATTTTAAACCTTATGTAGTTTCATGATATTGAAGTTACCTGGCCAAAGGTGAGAATTCACACAGGGGGTGGAGATTCTCCCTTTGGATCGTAACTTCACTACAGCTTCTACTGTATAGCTGTCTATATTCATAGATTAGGACTTTTGGAGGCAACAATGTTGTCTCATTAACTCGGCACCTAGATACTCATCATGTAACAATGGTTAATCTTTTTAGGGCTTGGGGACCCCAATATATGACTCCCCCACCTAAGGGTGATTTCATTAAAAAAAAAGAGATTCGGGAAAATGATCAGTTAGGCCTCCTGTTGCCGCCAAAAGCACCAGGTGCAACTCTTCCATAACTACCGGGGGCAGCTTCCTCTTCATTTTGCCTGATCACAACTCGAGGAAGGTCGAGCATACCAATGGACGCAAGCATCTCCATGGTCTCCTTGTCAACTCCAATGGAGTCAGTCTACTCTTGATAGCAGATTCACCAGGTACAAAGACCATAGGCCTCTCGCTCTCTTCCTCCTGCAGCTTAAGTGAGATGCCTCGGACAGGGCCCTTCTGGATTCTCTTCATGCGATGGGTGGTGTACCCAACAATTTGTTGGGATTTGCCAAGCCCACCACAATCAACATTAGTATGATATTGTCTGCTTTGGGCAAAAATCGCACGATTTTATTGGGTGCAATCCCAAAATACCTCATACTAATGTGGGGAGACTTTACCTTATATAGTGAATAATCAATCTTTCAACTTCCAATGCGGGACTTAGGTTGAACACACCCAACAATCTTCCCCTCAATCAACAGTATCCTTCATCCTTGCGGGACCAACTTATACCACCACCTGACAACCATCTTGGTCAGGTGGACTTTCGACACAAGGCACCACCTCCAAGGGCACACCTGAGGGCCTCCACATTGGGCACATACGCAGTCCCTGTCTCGAGCACAACTATGGCTCTGATACCACTTTTTTGGGACTGCCAAGCCCACCATAACCAACATTAGTATGATATTATCCGCTTTGGGACAAACTCGTACGATTTTATTGAGTGCAACCCCAAAATGTCTCATACTAATGTGGTGGGACTTTAGCTTATATGGTAAATAATCACTTTTCCAACTTTCAATGGGGGAATTGGATTGAACACACCCAACACAACCTTGTTGCACAACCGTTTGGTTGGAATGATAGAAACTTCTTCCAACACCTTCTTGTTAGTGTGGAAAATCCAGTCATCTTGGAGTAGTACCTCTCAATCACCTGCCTGGAGGACTTCTTCAATGTCCTGGTATGGACGCGACCCATCTTTCCAACAAGAACTCTTCAAAAACACCTAGGTGGAAGCATGGAGACTTCGGCAGAGTGAGAGTTCTTTCTTTGTTTGGGGTGGAAAAAGTTGACCCGGATGCAAATAAGGTGAAAATTAAATCCGGTAACATTTAGGGAGGACGCATTCCTTATGTATTTTTCTTTTTTTATTATATATAAATGAATAAAGATGACGCATTCGCTGTTGTCTATATATTGTACCCTTGTACTATCAATTAAAATACAAATTCATATTTTACATGGTATCAGACCCTAAATCCCGAGTCCCTAAATTTTCTTTACCCATAAAAGACCATTGCCGTCGCCCCCCTCCCTTCTCCGTCCGCCGCCACAGTGCTAGTCGCCGCCGCCGAGAAGCCAGCGCTGCTGTTGCATTTTGTCTCCATCCTGGACCAACGCTCTCCGTTTCATCCCACCAGGCTTCGGACCACCGCTCCACGCTCCGCTCAGGACCGCCGCTGCGCTCCATCGCACTTCATCACGCTCCGCTCCGGACTGCTGCTCCACGCTCTGCTTCAGGCATCCTCGGACTGCTCCGCTCCAGACACCACCGTTCCATTGGGCTTCCAGCGCACGCTACCGATCCACGCCTCCAAGCATTTTCGGTACATGTGTCCAAATGGATCCGATCAATCAAGTCGTGATTGAAAATCTTGATGCCGAGACTGAGGCTCCTGTCGTTCCCATCATTCCTGCCACCGATGAACCGCTCCAGCCGGATGTTCTGCCGCAGCCAGACGATGCCGACCTGTTTCACCGAGCCCTCCACCTCCGCCTGCTCCTGCTTGGCGCCGATGGTTCAGACTCTTCCTATTCCACCTCCTTGCCTCCCTCGTATTCGTACAACATTCATCCCTCTGATCATATATGTTTTCTTATTTCCTCTACGATCTTGAAGGGTACTTGTAATTATAATGATTGGAGTGCTGCCATTCGTCATGGTTTTAATTCTAGACATAAGCTTGGTTTCTTGGATGGTTCCATCACCAAGCCTTTGCCTGGTGAACCTTTTGCTAATATTTGGAGTAGTTTAAATTCCATGCTTATTGGTTGGATCGTTCAGACACTCGATCCATATGTTCGTTCTGCTGTTACTTATTATGACCCAGTTGAAGAACTTTGGGACGATCTGCATCTCCGTTACTCGGTTGGGAATGACCCACGTATGTGTCAGATTCGTATAGGCATTTACAATTGTCGTCAGAATGGTCAGGCTATTAATGCCTACTTTAGTTGTTACAAAAAGTTGGGGAATGATCTGCTAGCTTACATGCCTCCCCGTACTTGTATGTCTTGCCCTTATGCCGCCATTGCTCAGAGTGATTGTGAAAAGGAGATGGTTCATCAATTTCTCATCGGTCTGGATGATGGTTATATTACTCTTCGCTCATACATTCTTGCACAAGAACTATTGCCTTTGCTCGACAAGGTTTACTTCCTTGTCTCTCAGGAGAAGCGTCGGAAGACTTTCATCTCAGCTCGTAATTCTTTCACTTCGGCAGACATCATGGCCTTTGCTGCTCGTCGTCAGGCGCAATCCTCCACTGCGAAGTCTACTGCCGCTGCTTTGGGATTCACTCCAGCCGTCATCGTTAATCGTCGGAGTCTTACTTGCACTCATAGTGGCCAAAAGGGTCATGATATCACTACTTTCTTCTGCATTATTTGTTATTAAGAATGGTTCACTGAGAATCATCCCCCTACATCAGGCCCGAAGGCTGTTGCAAAACCCAGGACACACGCCCCACCCGGTGCACCATTTGTCAGAGCTGCTCAGCCAGTTGCCGCCGCCACTCCTCCTCCTGCGGGCACTGCCGCTGCCATAGTCTCAGACTCCGATCGATCCGCCTTCGGCCCGACACTATCTAAGGAGAAATGGAGTACAGTTTTAAACATGATCTCTAAGTTAAAATCTTGTGACAATCAGTGAGGTAAGGCTACTTTGGCTTGGATTCTTGATACCATTGCATCGTATCATTTGACCGGCGACAGGGATCGTCTTCATGATATTGAGCATACTGAAAATGTTGATGTTATCCTCCCTGATGGTTCTATTTCAACTGCTGTTGAACATGGAAATATTTGTTTTAGAAATATTGTTGTCAATCATGTTCTTTTTATTTCGGCATTACGATGCAATTTTTTATCGTTTCCAAGTTAACTGTTGCTTTAAAATGTCTAGTGTTGCTTACCGGAAAATTATGTGTACTACATGATATCAACACGAGGACAGTGATTGGCGCGGGTGAACAACGAGGAGGGGTTTATTGGTTGCGCAAATTGGGAGTTTCTAGGTCTACACAGCCGTCCTTGTCCATTGCTGCTCAGTGTCTTCGTCTGCTTTATGGCATCAACATTTTGGGCATCTGTCCTCATCGGTGTTTTCTTCTATCCCAGTCATTTCTTTACATGATAGTGATTTTAATAAATCTGTTCCCTGCTCGGTATGGCATCGTGCAAAACAGTATAGAAATAGTTTCCATGTTAGTTATGCTAAGGCTAGTCATTTGTTTGAATTTATTCATTGTGATGTTTGGGAGCCTTATGGTTTACCATTTTCTAGTGGATCATTTCATTTTTTTACCATAGTTGAAGGCTATTCCCGAGCTGTTTGGGTTTATTTATTAGTTTCTAAGTCCCAAGTACCATTGGAGATGGAGGAGTTCTTTGCGTTTATTCAGACATAGTTCCGTCGTCCCATTCAACAAGTTTGGGCAAACAACGGAACTGAATTCTTGCCTCTCAGATCATTTTTCTGGAGAAATGTGTTTATTTTTAGACCTCTACGGTCTACACACCTCAGTAAAATGGGTGTGTGAAGCAGAAACACATATATATCCTTAATGTTGCTTGTGCTCTTCGTTTTCAAGCTCATTTACCTATCGACTTCTGGGGAGAATGCATTCTTATGATGACTTACCTCATTAATGGCACTCCAACACTTGTGTTAGATGGCCGAACATCTCATCACTTCCTATACGATCACGCACCAGATTACAACCATCTATGTGTGTTCAGTTCATTGTGCTTTGCCTTTCAGATTCCACAGCCGCGTGAAAAGTTTGCATCTAGAAGTCGGAAGTGCATCTTTCTTGGCTACCCTGTTGACAAGAAAGCTTGGCATGTTTACGACTTGAGTTTTGAATTATGTTTGACAGCCGAGATGTATTTTTTATGAAGAATGTTTCCCATTTGCGCCTGCTTCTGCGAATTTGCCATCAGCTGATCCCTTGTTATCTCCGTCACCTGCCAACTTTATGACTTTAAGCCTGAGCCATTCAACCCAGAGGAGTTGCCCAGTCCCGGTGCAACGCAACCTACAAAGCCAAGGCCGATCGAGGCCATTCACCACAAACTGGGTCGATTGAGGCTGATCACCATGGACCTGGGCCGACCGAGGCCATCCTTCTCCCGCAGCCATCCATGGACGCTAGCCCTGAACAGCAGCCACCTCTCCAACCACTGCCATCCGTGGCCACTCGCCAAGGACCAGGCCGACCAAGGCCAACTTTCTCCCGAAGCTGTCTTTGGCCGCTTGCCCAGAGCCGCGACCAACTCTCAAGTCGTGGCCGTCCGTGATCGCTCGCCTAGAATCGTAGCCAGCTCTCCATCCGCAGCCAGCTCTCCATCCGCAGCCAGCTCTCCAGCCGCAGCCATTCGTGGTTGCTCGCTTAGACCCACGACCAGTTCTTCTCGAGCTCTAGTCGCGGCCGTCCATAGCCGCTCCTAACGAGACGATATATGCTTTACCTCCAGCTGCTCCATCTGTTATATGTCCTCCCAGCACTCATCTTCGTCAGCCTCTAGCTAATTTTAAAGACTATATCTGCACTGTTACTCGCTCCATAAAACCCCCCTCTACTGATCTCACGTCCTCAGGTACGCATTACCCTATTGCTAATTATGTTTCTTGTAGTAATGTTTTGGTTTCGCATTCTAGACTTTTGGTTGTAGTGACAGATGTTGCTAATCCGGTTACTTTTTCTGATGCTTATCGCTATGCACATTGACGTGCGGCTATGTCCGACGAGATCAGTGCCCTAGAGCGTAATAATACATGGGTTCTTGCTCCTCTTCCTCCTAGCAAGAAGGCTATTGGTTGTAACTGGGTTTATTGGACTAAGTTTAAGTCTGATGGTTCTATTGAGCATTACAAGGCTCGTTTGGTTGTTTGGGTAATTGTCAGATTGAGGGGATTGATTTTACCAACACATTTGCTCTTGTTGGAAAGATGAGTTATGTTCATCTTTTCTTGGCTGTTGCTGCTATTC
Source organism: Rubia yunnanensis (assembly GCA_037428765.1). Lineage (NCBI taxonomy): Eukaryota > Viridiplantae > Streptophyta > Magnoliopsida > Gentianales > Rubiaceae > Rubia > Rubia yunnanensis. The sequence goes on along the minus strand of CM075066.1, from coordinate 68,969,550 downwards.
ATGGTTGAGATCTTCATCAGATGGACGTTCACAATGCATTTTTTCATGGTGATCTTGAGAAGGAGGTGTACATGCGTCCACTTCGTAGTTCTACATGCCCGTCACCTGGGCTAGTTTGCAAGCTTCGCAAATCTCTTTACGGTTTATGCCAGGCTCCGAAAAATTGGTTTGCTAAACTTGAAACGGCTCTCCATCTGTTTGGGTTTGTTCAGAGTAAGGCGGATTACTCCTTGTTTTCTTACTTGAAGGATGGAGTTTCTCTTCATGTATTGGTTTATATTGATGATCTTATCATTGCTGGTTACTCTCCTGAGATGATGACCAAGTTCAAAATGTATTTGTGCTCTTGTTTTCATATGAAGGATCTTAGTGCTCTGAAGTATTTCTTAGGCATTGGGATAGCTCATTGGCATGTGAGATGTTTCTGTCTCAGTGGAAATATGCCTTGAATATTTTGTTTTATACTGGCTCATTGGCAGCTAAGCCCATTGATTTTTCCATGGAACAACAACAAAATTTGGCAAAAGATAATGGTCCTTTGTTTGATGGTTCTGTGCGGTATTGTAGACTCGTTGGGAAGCTCATCTACCTTACCATCACTCATCCTGAGCTTAGCTATTCAGTCTATACCTTAGCCCAGTTCATGGAGAAACCATGTTTGGTGCATTGGCATGCAGCTTTGCGTGTTCTGCATTTAGTCATCCTGGTGAAGGTTTGTTTCTATCTGCTAAGAGTTCTCTTCAACTTACAACATTTTGTGATTCCGGTTGGGCCGCTTGCCCAATCACTAAGAGATCTTTGACTGGATATTTTGCAAAGATTGGTGAATCTTCGATTTCTTGGAAGACGAAGAAGCAACCCATTTTTTCTCGATCTTTGACTGAAGCAGAATACCGGGATATGACAGTCGCATGTTGTGAATTGTTCAAGTCCTTTCTTCGTTCGTTGGGAGTGGCGCATCCTACTCTGATGCGTTTGTACTGGGATAGGCAGGCTGCACTTATATTGCCGTCAATCCAATTTTTCATGAAAGGGCGAAGCATATGAGATTGATTGTCACTTTTTTCGTGATTTGATATAGTTTGGTGCTGTGGTTACTTATCATATTCGGACTGCTAGCCAACCAACAGATTTGTTTACAAAGGCACTTAGACGACAGACATTTCCGACTTTGCTTGGCAAGTTGGGCTTTTGAGATCCACATGCTCCAACTTGAGGAGGAGTGTATGAGATAATTTGTGAATATCTTCTGCAATATTAGTATACCTTATACCTTAGATAGAATCATTTTCCTTACTTGACTATGTAAATGTAAATGCTATCTATATATTGTACCCTTGTACCATCAATGAAAACACACGTTTATTTTTTTTACAAAATACCAAGGTTTAAAGTGCAAATTAGAAGAATTGAAGATAATTTTTTTGGGTTGCATGAATCGGGTTATAAACTTTATAACTACTACATGTTGCGTAATAAATTTTTAATATTGCAACTAAGACCTTTTACTTTTTATTATTATAATTAAACTACGTCCTGCCATAAGCATATGGAAAGACCGTCTTTACCAACACTTTACCGACCGTCTTTACCAAAACTTTGCCTTAAGTATTATGGGATACGGTAAAGAATTAGAATGTATGTCTAGGAATAGGAATTGGTTTGTATAACACATATTTCTAAAACAATTCCCTAAATTATCTCTTTAAATAGTGGATGATTGATAACTATTGAATTGTTTAACTGGTTGATTTGTGGGGACAATCAGTATATACTATCCCGAGATACAGTAAATATAGTCAGTAATTCATAGCAGTACACGTATTTAATATTAGTAAATTTCACTATCCATAGGATCAATCCATTACCCATGTTTTTAGGAAATACAATTATTCTACACCCACGGGTGTACCCCAGCGGTTGGGACATGGGTGGGATTGCCAGTGTTCCCAGGTTCGATCCTCGGCAGCGGCAGTATGGGGAGTGCTTGCTTTGCAAGTGCTCCCTTGTGCGCACCGAGGCAATGGTCCTGGGATCGGGCCGCTGAGGGCGAGCGGTGATCGCCTTTTGCCAGGAAATACAATTATTCTATGGGATCGGGTGCAGAAGCTATCCAGGGTAGGATATAATTTCCGTAGTGGGGATATGGTAAGTATCATATCCTTGATACCAAATCTGAATTGCTTCTATTAATATATTAGTGAAGTACCATCGCGTATTGCACGATATCATTAATTAAAATATTGAGATTAAATTTTATTTAAAATTTTAAACTTTAGTCATCTAAGAAAAATTATACTCTGTATGAGTTATGAAGTGAAATAATTAAATATTGAATGCAATAAAAATTGATTATTTTTATAATATTTCATTCAAATTATTTAAAAAGTAATTATTTATATGTAGATATTCATATTAAAAAGTTATCATAATTATATGTATCTCATTGTAATAAATAAAAGTAAACATCAAATAACCTTATTAGTCTCACTAATTATAAAATGTCTCCATTTAACAATTAGTCGATCTAAAACAAGACTTTGTCATACACTAATTATTTAAATAATATGTACAAATTTCAATCAAAAGTACTGTATCATTGTATAAAAAATCCTAACATTTTGTTATTTCAGATTATGTGTTTCTTTGTATTTTTTTCGGTGTATATATGGTATAATAAGATTTTTGTAGTTTTAAATATATCTTTAGAAGTGATATATTTTATATAGTAAAAAGTTAAAATCAGTAATAAATTATAATATTAGTATGTTAACAAGTTATGATTGTTATATATAGTAAAAAAAAATTAAAACCAGTAACGTATTATAATATTAGTATGTTATTTTTAGAGAAATGGTTGAGTCAAAATGACTTCAATATCTCCGGCTGACTGTACAACACCATCCAAAAGCAAACAAAGAATTAAAATCAGTAAGAAATTATTTCAAAATGACTTCAATATCCCCGGCTGACAATACCTTCCAAAAGCAAACAATTTCTATTATTCGGTGCTTGTGATAAATAAAAATAACCATAATATTGTAATTTTTTATGACAAATATAAGTTTAATTCAATTACAAAATAATCTATAGTATAATAATATTCATATTTAAAACAATATAATTATTATTTATCATAAAAAAATAATAAATTAAATAATTTATATAACAAAAAAAATATTTTTATTAGAATATTGTTACTATTATTTATAGTATAAATTTTGAAATAATATAATATTACTAAAAAATGGGTTCATATGAAAATTATACTTTTATTTAAATTCAACTTATATACAACTCAAGAAATAATATTATAATATTTTTTATACAAATCATAATCATAATATTATAATTTTTTTTGAAAATTAATATAAAGTATAATTCAATTTCAATAAGTAAAATATTTATATTTATATAAATTAATATAGTAATTTTTATTTATAATATAAAAATAATAAATTAATAATTTTTATAAGAAAATAATATATAGTTATATTAAAATATTTCAACTATTTTCTTGAATAAATTATGAAATAATATTACTTAAAATTAATTTTTCGGTATAAGAAAACTATAGTTTCATTAATATTTGATTTATAAACAATTAGAAAAAAATATAATACTCCCTCCATTTCACTAAGAGTGACACACTAGGTTTAGGCTCTTGGATTAATGTGAAGAAAATGAGAGATTGAAATTGAGTGTAGAAAGTAAAAAAAGTAGAATGAGTCGATAAGATTGTAAAAATCTTGCAAAAAATGGAAAGTATGCCATTTAAAAAAAGATCCCAATAAGGCAAGTGTGCCACTCTTTGTGAAACGGAGGGAGTACAATTTTTATCACAAATGTTATTAATGTTTTTGTCTATAATATATTTAAGTTAAAGTAAAGCAATACTATTTAATTAATTCTCTGAATGCATCCTCAAATTTTTTTTAAATTTTTTTGAAACGTTAAAAAATGACGCAAATAGAGAACGCACCCTCTACTTTATTTTATCTTTTAAAAAGATTCATAATACTAATGAGTTATTTAAAAAAAGCATAGTACTAACTAGTTCATAATATTTTAAATAATAAAACATAGAGGACACATTCTTCGGGCAAATTATATCCTGGGGTACAACATGGTATCCCCGGTATACTATTTTAACTCAAACACATTGATTATTGAGTTTGTCTCTTGAAAGACGGTCTTTCCATAAGTCATGGAAAGACCAAGGTTTAAAGTGTGAATTAGAAGAAATGAAGATAAAATTTTTGGGTTGCATGAACCGAGTTGTAAATTTTATAACTATTACATATTGCATACTAAATTTTTAATATTGCAACTAAGACCTTTAAAATTTTATTATTCTAATTAAACTCCGTCTTTCCATAAGCATATGGAAAGACCGTCTTTTCTAAGACTTTGCCTTGATTATAAATATCCCTAAATTATCTCCTAAAATAATGGATAGTAAATAACTATTTTATTACCATTATTTTAACGGGGATACGGTAAATATGGTATCCGTGGCCCCATATAAATTATGCGACTCTAATTCTATTTCCAAATTTTCATCCTAGTAAAAAGAAATTATAATTCCCTCACAAAATTGAAACAATATTAAAAATGAGGACACATTTGTTCCTCTATTTTCCCTTAAAAAAAAAATAATAATAATAACAAGATGACGCATTAGACAAATGCATCCTTTATTTTTCCTTTTAAAAAAATACTCCCTCCGTTTTTTTTTCATTGGCACACTTACTAAAAGTGGTGTTTTTTTTTAATTGGCACTTGCTATTTTGGGCAAGTTTAAGGTTTTTACATCCACTCATTTTACTTTCTCTTCTTTCAATTCAATTGCATCCACTCATTTAGCATCTCCTCAATTCTAACACCAAAAGAGAGGTGCCAATGAAAAAAAACGGAGGGAGTAATAACGAGTGAACGCATTCTCCAAATGCATCATCTATTTTTCCTTTTAAAAAAAATAATAATGAAAGGACGCATTTGTCAAATGTATCCTCCTATTTGCATCCAAGACCCATTACTGTAGCGTCAGATCAAGAAAATTCTCGGCAGAATGATCCTTCATGCAATCATGAACTTGGAAAAATGGCCTCTGGGAACTCAACTATCCATTTCTTGCAAGTGAAGAAGAATCCCTACCATTTGACACCAAAATAGATTACGTTAGTGAAGAAAGTTGAGTATCAAAACTCCCTAGTAGCAGCAGCATGGCCACTGGGAAAGTTGAGTATCGAAACTCAAGAGATGCCTGCATCCAGTTAGAAATCCGCTTCATGTACTTGACACAGTGATTTCACCAAGCCACCTTTCATATCTTAGGTGAAATTTTTATTGCACATCGTCTTCATTCAATACACATATTTTTGTAAATTGATGAAGCCACAGTCATCATTTAAGTATTGATCTGATCAATTTTGTTGCAGCTAGCTTTTTTAATAAATAGCCATACCGTGTACCAGACCTTTCTGATAAAAAAAGAGAGCTTATTACAACTTCTTGATTCTTCCTCCCTCACCTATCAATATTTTCTTTCATTGCAGGGTCAAACCCATCATCAACAGCAAAGCTGTTTTCGTTATCCTGCAACTTCAATGTTCCAAAATTATCGAGAATGTCATCACAGGACCCATAGGACGCCTGCTACATTTTGAATGTGTTGGGCTCAATCACTCAATCTCTCTCGTTCATTTCAAGTAAAAGAGCATGACTACCCATGTTCTCCACTAACAAAGAACATGTAAGAAATTTTGAGAAAAGTGGATGCTGTACCAACCTCAACTTTTGTTAAGGAATTAGAATTAGAATTGTATTCTTACCTTAATTGCAGATGTAATTGTATTCCATTACCTTTTCCTATCTTGTATAGGTATCCTGTACTACTATATAATGTATCCTGAATTCATGAATACAAACACACATTATTACCCTTATTTTCTACATGGTATCAGAGCCTAAAATTCTGAAACCTGAAACAGAAAATTTTTCGCTGCCCTAAATTTTTTTGAGCTGCCGTCGTCGATCCCACGCGCCGCCGCCATCCGCTGGTTCCGCCGCCGCACGAAGACGCCGTCCGCTGCTCGAGTTTGCTCCGCCGTCCACCACACGGCCGTCAACCTCCACGCGCCGCTGCTTGTTTTGCGCCGGTGTGTCCTGTTGATCCGATCTGTCGCTGGTTATTGTACCTGCTCCTGATCTGTACCTAATTTTAACGGTCGTATTTCCTTTGAGTTGCTTTATGGGCAAGCTCTTAATTATTCATCCTTAAAGGTTTTTGGATGCTTGTGTTTTGCTGCTCATGTTCCCAGATATCGTGACAAGTTTGCACCACGAAGTTGGCAGTGTCTGTTCCTTGGTTACCCTGCCGGAAAGAAAGGCTATCGCCTTTTTGATTTGGAGTCCCGAGTGATCTTTAGCAGTCGGGATGCTGATTTCTTTGAAGACCAGTTCCCGTACTCTGCAACTCCGGTATCTGCTTTATCTGATGAACCTGGCGGCGCCACCACACCACTGCCGGATTCCTCCTCCTTCTCACCAGAGCTGTACGGAGTTTTGGTTCCGCCTTTCGTTGCCGATCAACCGCCGGTGGCCAGCCGCTGCCGTCTGCTGTCTCGCCGGTCACCACCGGCCGATCACCGCCGGTTATCGCCGGCCAGTCAACATCGGTCAACGTTGGCAATCGCCGGTGGGTCAATGTCGGTCAATGCCGGCGAGTCATCTGCCACTTGACGCCGGTACACCCATGCCGGCAGCCGCCGGCCTACCTTCGCCGTCAGCTGCCGGTACTTCTCCGCCAGTTTCCGGCGATGCTATATCCTTGGTCTCTACTTTACCAGCTTCTCTGGTACCAGATGGTTCCGCTACTGAGTTGCCACCTGCAAGACAGAGTGTTCGATCTCGTCGTCCTCCATTGTACTTGGCAGATTACGACTGTAATGATCATGCTTGTGCCCTTACTACTGAAGACCCCCCTTCGACTACGTTCCCTCATGCGTTGTCACTCTCCTCAGATGTTCTCTATCATCTTACTGATTATGTAAATTGTGATAATTTTTCTAGTATACATTCTAGATTTTTGGGTGCTGTAACATCTAGTGCAGATCCCACTACTTATTCCGAGGCTTCTCGTCATTCTCATTGGCGGGATGCTATGGCTGAAGAAATTATTGCGCTTGAGCTAAATCAGACATGAACTTTGTCTCCTCTGCCTGCGCATAAGAAGGCAATTGGGTGCAAATGGGTATACCGGACAAAGTTTCGTTCAGATGGTACTATTGAACGTCATAAGGCGCACCTCGTGGTTCTTAGTGATCGCCAGGTTGAAGGAATTGATTACACTGAGACTTTTGCTCCGGCTGCAAAGATGAGTTCTGTTTGATTGTTTCTGTCCGTTGCAGTTATCCGTGGTTGGGAACTGCATCAGATGGATGTTCATAATGCCTTCCTGCATGGTGATTTGCATGAAGAAGTGTTCATGCGTCCTCCGCCTGGCTACGCTGTTCCACCTGGTCAGGTTTGTCGCCTTCAGAAATCTCTTTATAGTTTTCGCCAGGCTCCTAGAAATTGGTTTGCTAAACTGTCTCAGGCTTTACGGGCATTTGGTTTTGTTCAGAGTAAGGTCGATTACTCTTTGTTTGTCTATTCCCGTGGAACAGTTTCCTTACATGTTCTGGTTTTATGTGAATGATTTGGTTATTGCTGGTAGTTCTTCTTTGATCATCTCTGAGTTCAAGAAATACTTGGGTTCTTATTTTCACATGAAGGACCTTGGTTTGCTTAAGTATTTTTTGGGCATAGAGATTGCTAAAAGACCGGAGGGGATATTTCTCTCGCAAAGGAAATATACTTTGGACATCTTATCTGATACAAGCTTATCTGCTTCTAAACCAATTGATTTTCTGATGGAGCAACAACAGGATTTGACACGTGTTGAAGGTCCAGCCTACTATGACCTGGAGCAGTATCGCCGCTTGGTTGGGCATCTGATATACTTGACTATCACTCGTCCTGAACTTAGTTATTCGGTACATACTCTTGCGCAATTCATGAAGTTTCCTTGTGTTCCTCACTGGCAAGCTGCGGTCCGTGTGTTGCATTACCTGAAGAGTCATCCTGGTCAAGGTTTATTTCTCTCTTCACGTAGTACTTTACAGTTGACTGCTCATTGTGATTCGGATTGGGCTGCCTGTCCGATTACTAGGCGTTCTCTATCTGGTTACTTTGTTATGGTCGGTGATTCTCCGATTTCCTGGAAGACCAAAAAGCAACCTACTGTTTCTCGGTCTTCTGCTGAAGCAGAGTATCGTGCTATGACAGTTACCTGTTGTAAGTTGTTATGGCTTAAGTATTTACTGAAGGAATTGGGGGTGTCGCACTCCTCTCCTATGCGATTGTTTTGTGACAGTCAATCCGCTCTTCACATAGTGGCCAATCCGCTCTTCACATAGCGGCCAATCCGGTTTTTCATGAACGCACCAAGCACATTGAAGTTGATTGTTACTTTGTCCAGGATCTTGTTCAATCTGGTGCACTAATTACTCAACATATCCATACTACAGACCAACCTGCGGATTTGTTTACTAAAGCTCTCGGACATAACCAATTTCATTATTTACTTGGCAAGTTGGGCATTTCCGATCCCCATGCTCCAACTTGATGAGGTGTGTTAAGGAATTAGAATTAGAATTGTATTCTTACCTTAACTGTAGATGTAATTGTATTCCATTACCTTTTCCTAATTTGTATAGGTATCCTGTACTACTATATAATGTATCATAAATTCATGAATACAAACACACATTATTACCTTTATATTCTACAACTTTCAAATCATTGCTTGAATTGTTAAAAAGTAATAAAATTTCGATCTAAAAAGCAAAATCTCAGATAATGAGGGATCATCAGTTTCTAAAAGTCATTTAAAACCAAATTTAATTCTCACTCATGAGTTAACCGTGCTCTGTACTTAAATGGAAGAAGCTGAAAAAGCTTGTATCATTCTTTTGCCCAATAATACTTTGAAACCCCGATATGCGCACTGCACAAGACCAACTTCAGCACATGCAATCAAATAAGTTTATGGTGAAGGTAAAAAATAAATTTGGGGAAAATACAGATACGACTCCATGTTTTAGTTAAAAGTGTCAATATATTCTTGTAAAGTTCGAAAGTGTGATTATAACCCAATCTTTTGAATTAGATGTGCTGATATAACCTTTTGGCACTATTTCGGCGTTGACCAGGTATTTTCCGACATTGACCAAATACAAAAAGACTAAACTACCCCTAGTATAATAACTAAAACATTAATGATATAACTACCCCAGAGTTCTTCTTCTTCATCTTCTAACCCCATCCATCACCAGACTCATTACAACATTTTTAAGCCCGAGAACAAAATGCATAAATTTACTCAGAAGAAAAGTTGCACATAACTGAGCATCGAGAGACATGCATGTCAATTCTAGAGCCAGCTCCAAAGCCCTGAACTCAAAAGGTAGATTATCTGAATCAAACCACTAAGCACTGTGAGTAAACTACTTGCCAAAGTAGAACCTAATGAAGTAGAGATATGAACAGAGAAATAGAGAACAGTCAAATGGATTCCAAAGCATGCGTAAAACAATAGTCAACCAGAAGATACTCACCAGATTGATCTTGATTTTCTTAGATGTGTTTGCACAATTCTGATTTTGATAATGTACAACTGATGCATCCAAGGAGTTCATAAGTAAAACCTCATCAGCAGAGATTGTATACTGAATCTGTTCAAAGCTAAGTACAATAGTCTTTTCTCGACCAAAAATACTGGACTGATAATGAACATTGGATCCAAAAGGCAAAGATCTCTTGCTGGTAAGGAACAATGCCTCATCACAGTGTTTTTCTCCAGCTTAGGAATCATTGAATCCCCATTCTGATCGATCTTTATCCAAGATCGATGACTAAGGCCTCTCATCTCAAAGCTCTTACGAACAAAACGATTACGATATCTAATTTAAGTTGTTGAACGTATATTGATAAAACATGTGGAAATTAAATAATAAAATTACACGAGCAATTTAACATGAGTAAGAATAATGAAATTGTATTAATTATTCATGCGTACAATTGGAAAGCTTAAAATACAATTAATAAGCATGTTTCAAGCAATCACATATATCACATATTGATGGAGTCACGAGTACACTCATTGTCCTTAAAACGAATGAGTCCCGTCGTGGACATCGTTCCCTAGGATAAAAACAACGAAGGTAATTTTAACAAGAAAAAATTACCTCGAAGTCACACAAATCCCGAAGGACTATCACCGACAAAGATAGAGAAAGAAGATAAGACTCAAGTTTAGAAGTATGGAGAAACTTGAGAATGGCATGAGGTTTCTCTCTGACATAGAAACTCTATTTATAGATGTCTAAGAAACCCTATGGAAAGATACGCGAAAGATCTGATTCCCATAATCAGAGAAAATATTCCCTAATCACCAACTATTTTACAAATATTTGAATAGATTCTGGAAAGATAAGAATATCATATTCATTACCCGCGTATCAAATCTCATATGTTCCACACGTGATTCTAAGAATATTTGTTAAGCGGTTTGGGCTTTCTAGAGACTTCCACACAATCCAAACGTATTTTAGACAGTAAAAAATTAGAGAAAATTTATTACGTGCGAATGAATTTCCGCCTAAGTTTCCATTCTAAGAGTGACTCTTTGAACATCCATATCCCATTCACCCTTTATCCGTTTTGAGAGTTTAAACAGTCGATTTTATAGTACTCGCAGAGGAGAATCCAAAATTAACGCCTACTGACCCTAATTCAGTTTGAGCCCAACTCAAAACAAAACCCAAAAGTTGATAAAATTCAACTTGTTTTACAATCATTTTCCAACAATCCCCCACATGAATAGATATTGATGTGGAATCAGAACAATCACGCCAGACACGGAGTTTGACTTGGTGATAGATTCATTTCGAAAGCATAGATGTTGCATAGGATAAGTAGGTGTCACCCTTTGAACTTTATATTGAGAGAGTACACTTAGCCCATTGGTTAGGAAGTAGATGCGATGTCCTTGAACTTCCCCTACCGCTTGTGTGAACAACAATGCACTTCCCACAGACATTTTTCCTAGCCTTTGTGCTTTCCTCGGTTGAGTCCATTAATCAGGCCATGACACACCCCCTAGTTCTGTAAGGTTTCTAAGGAATTGCGTCCCAACAATTCCCTTTCGATGCGGCTACACTTCTCGCTTACATAGGTGATTCTTAGCGTAAGAGCATTTCCGTAAACTATGTGCTCTTTAAAGTATCATACACTCGATGCCATGAATCATTAAAAGCAATTTAATGCTTAACCTCCATTCACTTCACTATTTCTTCATCATAGGAAATAAGACAGGAGGTATGAACCCCCAACAATGATCACGATGGGTCTTTGCAGCTTAGTTGTCCCTTTGAACCTAGATCTTGGGATCTCCAGTCATATGGGTTGGGTGTCCACATATGTAACCCATCATTTAATGGACTTTAGTCCCATTCCTCTTGATGATGTTTTTACTATCTCTTGATTCAACCCTTTTGTCAAGGGATCATCTATGTTGTCCTTCGACCTTACATAGTCAATTGTGATCACTCCAGTTGAGAGAAGTTGTCTAATGGAACTATGTCTTCATCGAATATGATGAGACTTCCCATTGTACAACATATTATTTGCTTTGCCAATAGCCTACGCACTATCGCAATGTATACATATGGCTGGCACAGGCTTTGGCCATCTAGGAATGTCCTCTACAAATTGAAGGAGCCATTCGGCCTCCTCACCCGCATTGTCTAAGGCATCAAACTCGGATTCCATCATGAACCGAGTAATAACAGTTTGTTTAGAGGATTTCCATGAGACTGCTCCTCCACCTAGTGTAAATACATACCCATTAGTGGATTTTAGATCCTTTACATTGTGTATCCAGTTTGCATCACTGTATCCTTCAACTACAACTGGATAACTCGCATAATGTAGACCATAATCACGAGTAAAACGTAGATGTCTCAATACTCTAGTTATAGCCTTCCAGTGAGTCATACTGGGGTTACTCGTGTATCTACTCAACCTACTTACAGTGTAAGCAATGTCTGGTCTGGTACAACTCACTAGGTACATCAGACTTCCAATGACTCTCGAGTACTCCACCTGATTAATAGCCTCTAGTTTATTCTTTCATATATGCAAATTGAGATCTATTGGAGTCATCGCCACCTCTGAGTCATTCTTGTTGAATTTCTCAAGGATTTTGTCTACATAATGAGACTGGGTTAAGGTGATACCATCAGAGCTTTGGATGATGTTTATCCCTAAGATCATATCCGACAGTCCCATATCCTTCATGTCAAAATGAGAGTTCAACATGTCCTTGGAAGATTTGATCATTTTTTCATTACTGCCCACACTGAGTAAGTCATCTACATATAGACATAGGATTACATATCCATTTTCCGTGTCTTTCATGTAGATGCACTTATCATACTCATTGATTTTGAAACCATTAGCTAGAACAACATGGTCAAACTTATAATGCTATTGCTTTGGAGCTTGTTTGAGACCATACAATGATTTCACCAACTTACAGACATTTCCTCCTTGACCTGGAGTGCTAAAACCCTCATGTTGCTCCATGTAGATTCTTCCTCTAAATCTCCATTCAAGAAGGCAGTCTTCACATCCATTTAATGAACCTCAAGCTTACGTAATGCGACGATAGCAAGTATCATTCTAATGGAGCTTATTTTTGTGACAGGAGAATATGTATCGAAGTAGTCAAGACCTTCCTTTTATCTATAACCTTTGATTACAAGTCTTGCTTTGTACTTGTCAATCGAACCGTCAACTCTCATCTTCTTTTTGAAGATCCACTTATAGCCTAGTGGTTTACACCTAGGTGGTAAGTCCACTAGCTCCCAAGTATGATTTTGTAGAATCGAGTCGATTTAACTCTTAATCGCTTCTTTCCACATAGGACCCTAATTCACAGCTTCTTTATAGCTTTGTGGCTCACTTTCAAGCATAAACGTTAGATAATCAGGACCATATGAATTCTCAGTCCTAATTCGTTTGCTTCGTCTAGGTTCATCCCCTTCCTCTTGATCCTAGAGATCGTTAAGAATTCCTACATCTTCGTCTATAGACTCAATGGTCCTTTTCCACGATCCAGCCCTTTCTTTCGCAGGGAACACATCTTCAAAGAAATTTGCATTTCTTGATTCCATGATTGTGTTCTTGTGAATCTTGGGATGATGAGATTCATGACTTTAATGTGCATACCCTATAAAGATACAATCAACCGTTTTAGGTCCTATCTTTAGCTTCGTAGGGGTTGGTATTAACACCTTTGCAAGGCATCCCACATTCGCAAGTACGTAAAGGACGGCTTCGTGCCTTTCCACAACTCATGGGGAGTCACATTCTCATCCTTACATAGTATCTTATTTAAAAGATAGTTGGCCATCAAAATGCCCCCCCCCACATGCTTTGTGGCAACCCAAAACTTATCGACATTGCATTCATCATCTCCTTAAGAGTACGATTTTTTCGTTCAGCCACACCATTCGATTGTGGCGAGTAGGGGGCAGTGACCTCGCGAATGATGCCATGTTCAGAACAATAGTCCTTAAATGTCTCTACATTTTCACCTCCACGGTCACTCCTAATAACCGTCATCTTCTTATCAAGTTGATTTTCAACTTCCATTTTGTAGAGTACGAATTTCTCAATTGCCTCGTCTTTGCTTTTCAGCAAGTACACGTAGCAGTATTTTGTGCAATCATCCACGAAGGCGATGAAATACTTGTTACCTCCTCTTGTTTGGATGAACTTGAGATAAAAATATCGCTATGTATCAACTCAAGAGGTTTCGTGTTTCGTTTAACTTGTTTGAAAGATGTTCGAGTTATCTTGGCTTCAACACAAGTTTCACACTTATGATTTGCATCAATTCATGTTAGGTATGTCCTCCATGTTAATTAATATTCTTATCGAATCATAATTAACGTGTCCTAGTCTACCATGCCACAAATTGGAAGACTCAATCATGTAGGCAGAAGAAGAAGCATTCATTTCATCTTTCTTAGGAGGTACAACCATGATGTTCAACTTTACCTACAAACATACCTTTCTTAGACAAGATGTTAGATACAGAACATTCTTTAAAGTCAATTCCTTCCCAGACGTCATCTTCAACACCACAGTGCCACGACCTTTCACCTTGGAAGTTCAAGAGTTGCCCATGTAGATGGTTTCGCCATCTTCAATTGCCTTGAAGTTTAAGAACACTTCCTTGACTGAGCAGATGTGCTTGGTAGCACTAGTGTCAATCCATCATTCTTTTGGAATGGAGTCCATCATGCTGACTTCAGAAATCACAGCACAAAAATTGATGTCCTCCACGTCACGTGCAAGATCGTCAACCATATTGGCCTCGTTCTTGGCATTCCTTGGCTTTCTACAGTCGGAGGACTTATGGCCAATGGTGTTGCAGTTGTAGCACTTGCCAGTGAACTTCGGCTTCTTTGCAACTCCACCCTTAGCTCCCAACTTGGATCATTTCTTTGCCTTGAACTTCTTCGACTTGGAGCTTCCACCCACCTCTACAAGATTGGCTCTTGCCACAGGCATAGACCCATTGATACTTCTTTCAGAGTTGCGGTTATCCTCCTCAACATGAAGCTTTTGGATTAGATACCTCATGGTCATCGCCTTTTGCTTGTGTTTTAGGTAACTCTTGATGTCCTTCCAGCTTGGAGACAACTTCTCAATGATGTTGTAGACTTGGAAAGTCTCTCCTATCATCATCTTCTCGGCTATCAGATTATTGATCATCATTTGCAGTTCTTGAGCTTGACTGACTACAGATTTGACAACAATCATCTTGTAGTCGAGGAACTTACCAAGGACCCACTTCTTGGATCCAACCTCCTCACCCCTGTACTCTTGGTCAAGAGTTTCCCACGGCACCTTAGAAGGCTCCTTTACTTGATACACACTCCAAATGGCGTCGAGAAGGCTATTCAAAATGAGGTTGCGATAGATATACTCCTTAGAGTTCCATTCCACCGTAGCATTTTGGACTTCCACATCGCTCTTCTCGTTCACAATTGGACGATCTTCGCGAACATAGCGTTCCAAACCCATGGTGGACAAGCAGAAGAGCATCTTCTGTTGCCACATCTTGAAGTTCATACCATTATTGAACTTCTATGGTTTCTTCGCATGAGGAACAACCATAAGAGGCGTCGCCCCTGGGGTAGTCTTAGCATGAACAGTCATAAGAGGCATTGCCCTAGGGGTAGTCTGAGCCTAAACAGTCACCAGAGGCGTCGCCCCATGGGTAGTCTCATTGCTCGACATGGTTCTGTTGTAAACAACCAAAACTAATCAATTTTTTAAATCACAAATTATTTTAAAAGAATCTCCGCAGGAAAGTAAAGCATAATTTTCAACATACTGTAGCATACAAATTTTGAATTCATCAACCAATTTCAACCATTGAATATAGCATGCATGATATTAAGCTATACTGCATCAACAAAAAAAATTGCAGCACATATAGCATGCAAATTATAAGATACTGGCGGGAGTCCCACCGCGCATTGCACGTGCGTTGTGAGGTGTTCTGGATTAAATATATTTAATTTAATTAATATATAATATTTACATGTCACATTTGAATTGGAATAAATAAATAAATTATATGTGTATTCATCTAAGAATAACTATCTAAATTGTAAAATAAATAATAAATTTTGTTGGAACTTATTAAATAATCAATAAGATAAAAAATATTATTTTTATAACCTTTCAAGAAATAATATATTGCAATTACATGAAATAAGTACAATATACAAAAGAAACGTTGAACTTGTGGTAAAACAAGGAACTGGTGGTAAAACAAGGAACTGTGTGTATATGTAAACTAAACAACGAATTGGGTGGCATAAATGCACACAAGTTTTTGTCACAATCATTGTCTATATGTTTATTTTGGAGAATTGTTGTCTATATATCAATATAATCTTATATACTTGCAAAAGTGCCGATATAACCTTCAATCGTTTGAAAGTTAGAAAACAAAACAACCTAATTAATGAAAGTGTCAATATATAATCCTCTGGTAGACTTTCCGGCGTTGACCGTGCTTTTCCAACAGTTGACCCACCTTAAAATGACAATAATGCCATCAGACCAAAAGCTAAATTTGGGTGGACAATTATAACCTTACCCACAACCATCGAACCATCGTCGCCACTGCCATAACAGGTAGGGTTATATTAGAACATTATGAATTTGATAGGGTTTGGGTGGCACTGGGTTTGAGTGGAGAGGTTCGAGTGGTACTAGGTTCGAGTGGAGAGGGTTCGAGTAGTACTGGGTTCGAGTGGAGAGGGTTCGAGTAGTACTGGGTTCGAGTGGAGAGGGTTTGAGTAGTACTGGGTTCGAGTGGAGAGGGTTCGAGTGGTACTGGGTTCGAGTGGAGAGAGTTTTGGTGGTAAGGGTTCGAGTGGAGAGAGTACGGTGGTGAGGGTTTGAGTGGAGAGAGTTCGGGTGATGAGGGTTTGAGTGGAGAGAGTTTGAGTCGAGATTCGAGTGGAGTGGTTCGAGTGGTACTGGGTTTGAGTGGAGAGTTTCGAGTGGACAGGGTTTGAGTGGTAATGGATTCGATCGAAGAGGTTCGAGTGGTACTGAGTTCGAGTGGAGAGGTTTGAGTCGAGGCAGATGGTTGATGTTTGAGGGGTGGCGAGGTGGATGGTTGATGGATCCAGGGGTGATGCCTCGAGGAGGATGGTTGATGGTTCCAGGACCTCGAGGGTTAATGTATCGATGGAGAGGTCCGAGTGGTACTGGGTTCGAGTGGACATGGTTTGAATGGAGACGGTTTGAGTCTAGTTGTTCGAGTAATAGGAGCTCGAGTGGTAGTGGGTTTGAGCAGAGAGGGTTCGAATAGAGGGTTTGAGTGGAGAGGGTTCGAGTGATACTGTGTTTGAGTGGAGAGGGTTTAAATGATAATGGATTCGAGTGGTGAGGTTTGAGTGATGAGGAATCGAGAGGAAAGGGTTCGAGTAGAGAGGTTCGAGTGATACTATGTTCGAGTGGTACTGGGTTCATGTAAAGGAGGTTCAAGTAAAGAAGTGGAAAGGTCTGAGTGGAGAAGTTCGAATGGTGAGGGTACCATCCACCACTGGAGAGAGTACTATCCACCCCTCGAGAGGGGTATACCATCCACCACTGGAGAAAGTATTATCCACCCCTCAAGAAGTTTGTCAACCACCCTTCGAGGGTACACCATCTACCTCTTGAGAGGGTAAACCATCCACCACTGGAGAGAGTACACCTTCCACCCCTCGAGGGTACGCCATCAACGTCTCGAGAGAGGTGTACCAGCCCTCGAGGGTACACCACCCCTCGAGAGGTCACACATCCACCCCTTTAGAGTACACCAGCCCTTGAGGGTACACCACCCCTCGAGAGAGTATACCACTGAGAGCATCAAACTATTCACATTAGCTCTCGAGAGGTACTGGGTTCAAGTGGTAATGGGTTAGCTCTCGAGGGGTACTGGGTTCGAGGGGTACTGGGTTCGAGGGGTACTGGGTTCAAGTGGTAATAGGTTCGAGTTGTAATGGGTTTGAGTAAAGAAGTTTGAGTGGTACTGGATTCAAGTGGTGAGGGGTCGAGTGTTGAGCATTTGAGTGGTGAGGGGTCTAGTGGAGAGGGTTCGAATATAGGATTCGAATGGAAAGGGTTCGAGTGGTACTTGTTCGAGTGGTAAGGGTTCGAGTAGAGGTTAGAGTGAAGAGGTTTGAGTCAAGGGGTAATGCCTCGAGGGGATGGTTGATGGTTCCAGGGCCTCGAGGGTTAATGAATCTAGTGTAGATGCCTTGAATCAACACCCCTCAAGGCAGATAGTTGATGTTCAAAGGGTGGATGGTTCGAGTGGTAGGGATGCCTCAAGGCGAATGGTTGATGTTCGAGAGGTGGATGGTTCGAGTAGTGGCGTGGTGGATGTTCTGGTTCAAGGGGTGATGGTTCCAGGAATGGATGGTTGGTGTTCGAGGGATAGGTGGTTCGATGGTGGTGTCGTGGATTGTTCAAGGGTTATATTCCTCGAGTCGGCCATTTTTCGAAAGCTAATGTGGATGGTTTGACGCTCTCAGTGGTATACTCTCTCGAGGGGTGGTGTACCCTCGAGGGGTGGCGTACTCTAAAGGGGTGGATGTGTGACCTCTCGAGGGGTGGTGTACCCTCGAGGGGTGGTACACCTCTCTCGAGACGTTGATGGCATACCCTCGAGGGGTGGGAGGTGTACTCTCTCCAGTGATAGATGGTTTACCCTCTCGAGAGGTAGATGGTGTACCCTCGAAGGGTGTTTGATAAACTTCTTGAGGGGTTGATAATACTCTCTCCAGTGGTGGATGGTATACCTCTCTCGAGGGGTAAATAGTACTCTCTCCAGTGGTGGATGGTACCCTCACCACTCGAACTTCTCCACTCAGGCCTTTCCACTCGAACCCTCGAACCTCCTCTACTTGAACTCTTTCCACACGAACTCAGTACCACTCAAACATAGTATCACTCGAACCTCTCCACTCGATTCCTCATCACTCAAACCTCACTACTGAAACCTCTTCGCTCGAACCTCTCCACTCGAACTTCTCCACTCGAACCTCTCCACTCGAACTTCTCCACTCGAACCTCTCCACTCGAACTTCTCCACTCGAACCTCTCCACTCAAACCCAGTATCACTCGAACGCTTTCCACCCGAACCTAGTATCACTCAAACCCTCTCCACTCGAACCCAGTATCACTCGAACCCTCTCAGGAACTTGGACATTTTTATGAAAACTATGTGATTTCGTAAATAAACCATGCATGAGAACTCTTAATGTATGGTTTTTTCTACCACCCCGATTACTTGAATTTTCTGTTTATTCTATATGCCTTGATTTGAAACCCCAACATCTGGAAAGAAGTACTAAATTCCTACAGTCTACAAACACAAGTCACTAACCAAAAGATAGAGTGTGACAAGAAATGAGGCATACTGATGTCGGAGAGACAACATTCAACTATAAAACAAACAAACAGAAGTCCTTCAAGGACACATACTCTGATTATACAGAAGACACTATTTAAATGTAATTCCTCCAGCTCAAAAAAACCATCACAAAGTCTCATCACACAGTGATAAATACACACAAATTAGGGTATTAATTTTCTTCATCACCTGACACGAATCTATTGCAAGTAAGAGTATTATTACAAGAAAACACAACAGTCACAACATATAGAATAAACAGAAAATTCAAGTAATCGGGGTGGTAGAAACAACCATACATTAAGAGTTCTCGTGCATGGTTTGTGTACGAAATCAAATAGGAGGTATGCAACACATGTATAATACCAAAAGGTTAATAATTAGACCTCCACAAAAGCAGTTGATTTACAAGTATTAAGCTGCAACTCTTGAGAGTCAGAAATAGAAGTGAAAAATAGGAAATAAAAGGCAAGGACAAGTCAAGTGGCACACAAATATGCAGAACAGGCACAAAGAGTCAAAAATAGACAAAAACACATAACAATACACAGACCAAAACCCATAATTTCATCTTATGGAAGCTCGTACAAGTAAGAAAGACAAAAGGGCTTTCAGGAGTAAAGGAAAACAAGAAATAAAAGTTAACGTTAAGTAAGTAGCTCTAGAAAAATGTAAAAAATGTAAGCTGACGTTAAGTGGCTGTTAATGTTGTTCACTTCATGTCTGAATCATTTGAGTTGAGGGGGTCGGCATATATACCAGTTGAGGGGGTCGATAAATCTTCATGATTATAAGAGATGAAGTACATGTTCAGTGGGGAATCGAGAAAGTGTCTTATGGATTAAGTTAGGTTAACACAAGTTCTCACAAGAACATACCTAGGCACCATCTACAACGGCTGGCTCGTGAGTCATATTGAGGATAGTTTCTCCTGATCTGGGAGTTCTGAATTTGTCATTATCTTTCTGATGACACAAGAGGGAAGGATTTCTGAAAGAGCATTAAATTTTTTAGTTTCTCAAAGGATAAAAATTAAGGAAATGTAGCCATTGCAATGTTTATTAGATAGACGAAGCTTACTATGCTTACCATCTTCCTAGGAATCACCTAAGGCTTCAGAGCATCCTTAACATACTCTTCCATGGAAGCTAGGAATGATTCGGGAGGCTGCAATTCAAGGTTCAAAAAAATAAGAAACACTAAACTAAACTAAATCGAGAGTATGTTAGAATGAATGGAGTCTAAAAGATGGTACTTGATCAATTTTAGCGTAGCTTTGTCCTCGTCTGAATTTAAGGCTCCTACAGATCTCAAAGAACTCGAATAGCTATTATGCCTTCACACATTACTATTCTAGTTTAAAGTTGAGAATGTTCAAACAAAGTTAGTATCCGTGGATGAAATCAGGAGCCATGATTAAACCTGTTTTCCCAACTTCTTGTAAATTTTGAGCACTCTAACTGCATCATAGCGCTGCATCTCGAAGAACTGCCAAAGAATTACACCAGAAATAGGCTCTGTAGTGCGTAAAATGTACATACAAAGAAAATGATGTAATAACATATAATGTCTATACCTTGTTAACCATAATTACAACTCCATCTGTAATCACCACATATAACCTCACACTCTCATCAGCAACCTTGATCACTATGACCGTTATAAAAGAGAGTAAATTTGGACCAAATCAAGTACATTTCTTGGTTTTCTATAGTATATATCGAATAAAGAACTTAACAATCACTTATTTTTGAAAAAAGCATGTTGAATCAAGAAATTGTTTTGTACTTCGGGAATTAGCTCTAAACTGGCAGCGAACACTTCTCTTGAGGTAGAAATGATATCTGATTGAAATATAAATGAGGCCTAACCTGACAATCTAGAAAACGAGAAAGAAGCTGTTGCAATCTATGTAACTGTTCAAGCAAATCTGAAGTGTCGAGACCACACCAGCACAAGAAGTGTCACCAGAAAACTATATAACACCAAACTCGTTATGTACCTTCAATCTTATGCTCCAGTCATAATGTATACTAAACATGGAGTTTAAACATGGGGTTCATATACTCCTTAATAGACATACAACAACAGCTAAACACGAGGTTTATATACCCCTTAATAGACATACAACAACAGCTAAACATGGGGTTCATATACTCCTTAATAGACACATGTAGTACAAAAAAAAGTTACAGCTCCCCCTATTTGCATCTTCTACCAGCAGAACCTTAGCTGAAGTCCTGACCACCACATGCTTCTATGTCTAGAGCTGCGTCGGAATTTCTATTTTCGACACACCTACAAAATGATTAAAAAGATGGTTGCGACAATAAAATAGGCTACGGAAGAAGACAAGAGCAAAATGGAGTATAAGGTAAACGTGTTGTGAAGCAAATCACCACACCAAATTATTGAGGCACAGTAGTTCACCGCCTCCGTCGAGTTTTATCTGAGCAGATCACCGTAGTACAACCCAAAGTTTCAATAGGCTAAGAAAATTGATCTCCCATCTTGATGCCGTCGTGGACTGTGACGCTGCCGTATATGACCAAACTCGATGCCATGTGACCAAAATCGACGCCACCGTCTTGATCCATCTCGACGCCGCCGCTTTGACCAAACTTGCCACCACCGTCTTCGACCAAACTCGCCGCCACCATCTTTGACCCATCTCGACGCTACCGTCTGTGACCCATCTCGATACTGCCACTTAGACGGAGCCCCGTCGCCTCCACTGCAATGATCAATTGGGAACAAAGCAACCAAGAAGACCTGTATGCGCAAATATATCACGGGAGCGGCGTTGTTTCACTTTCACAGGGTATTCAAAATGACTCAAATACCCTCGGTTGACAGACAGAAAACAAACAATATCTATTATAGGGTGCTTGGGATAAGGTATACACAATTTCGAACAACCATTCAATCGGCATGCATATTTTCATTTTGACATGCATAAATTTCGAACAACTATTTAGTCGAGTATTATGACATGCAAATTCTAATTATTTACGAAGTATATTACATATATACGATTGATCCAAACTAGGCATATAATTCGCATACGACATGTATGGCATATTGCAGTATATAAGACATGCATTTCATATTGTCATAGCATTAATTTATATTGCAGCATATAACACATGCATGGCATATTGTGGCATGCGTTTTCATCGACATAGGCATTAATTTCAGTGGGTAATTTTTTGACTAAATTTAATCAATATAACTCAACAAAAAATCATTTGTTTCAAGACGGCTGAACGTATATTGATAAAACATGTGGAAATTAAATACTAAAATTACACGAGCAATTTAACATAAGTAAGAATAATGAAATTGTATTAATTATTTATGCGTATAATTGGAAAACTTAAAATACAATTAATAAGCATGTTTCAAGCAATCACATATATCACATATTGATGGAGTCACGAGTACACTCGCGGTCTTTGAAACGAATGAGTCTCGTCGTGGACATCGTTCCCTAGGATAAAACCATCGAAGGTAATTTTAACAAGTAAAAATTACCTTAGAGTCACACAAAGCCCGAATCACAGACAAAGACAGAGAAAGAAGATAAAGACTCAAGTTTAGAAGTAGAAAGGAACTTAAGAATGTTGCGAGGTTTCTGTCTGACATAAAGACTATATTTATAGATGTCTAAGAAGCCCCATGGAAACATACGTGGAAAATTTGATTCCCATAATCATTTGAATAGATTCTGGAAAGATAAGAATATCATATATCTTATCATGATTAACCGCGTATCAAATCTCATATATTCCACACATGATTCTAAGAATATTTACGCGGTTTGGGTTTTCTAGAGACTTCCACACAATCCAAACGTATTTTAGACAGTAAAAAATTAGAGAAAACTTATTACATGCGAATGAATTTCCGCTTAAGTTTCCATTCTAGGAGTGACCCTTTGAGCATCCATATCTCATTCACCCTTTATCCGTTTTGAGAGTTTAAACAGTTGATTTTATAGTACTCACAGGGGAGAATCCAAAATTAACGTCCACTGACCCTGATTTAGTTCAAGCCCAACTCAAAACGAATCCCAAAAGTTGTTAAAATTCAACTTGTTTTACGATCATTTTCTAACAGAAGGAAGTGTTGATTCGTTAGGAATAGGGACATATTCAGGACCATCAGTGAGGCGGAATTTGTGATCATACCATTTCTTGAAGCTATGTATATTGGCCATCAAAAGAGCCCGACTCATAAATGTCGACAAAGCCAAGATAAGCACATTTGAACAAAAAAGACAAAATAGAGTAAAACATGTTCATTGAAAACACGTTCAAAAACAATTAAGCACATTTGGTTCAGTTAAAACATGTTAAAAAACAGACAGCAAGATTGCAAAATGAGTTCAAACAAATGTGAGTAAAAAATATGAGTGAGCATCAAAGCATGAACTGGAAGATAAATACCTTGAGTAACTTTTCTAACACCAGCATCAACATCATTAAAGATGCTATGATTAAATCTGTTCATTCCAGAAAAGCCCTACAAAAGGTAAAATATTTTCTCAAAGAACATATTCATCAGTTTTTTAATCATGAGCAATGAGGCTCGACATACCTGACAAGGTGCCCCCCATTATTAAAATCCACTTGTCCTCGAAGAGGCAAACTGTCTAAATCTTTCTCACTCAGTGAAGCAGCTGAAGTGGATATGCATTCATCTACATCCCCAGATTTATGCATTATAGCCTTGCAAACAAATGGAAGAGAAACAACCTGCCATCTGAAAACTGAGACAAATCCAAGTATTCATAAAAAATTCAAAGTAACCAAAGAATAAGGCACTACAATTTACTCTCCTACTTTCTGAAGAAAACAATCTGGCACAAAACCACCACCAGTTTAGTACATATAGCACACAAAAAGAACAGCTCTGCAGAAACACGGTTTTGGGGCAATCAAGAGAATCATTATACTGTTCGAATTTCATGAAAATCACAGAATAATGAGAAGCTCAAAATGATCAACACTGAAAACTTATATTCAATTAGTAAACCATTCAATCACATGATAAAATGAGCAAAGTGGTCACCTTTTCCTTACAGAAAAAGTAGGATCCCTGAACCAGATTCGACCCGAAAAAGCTAGAAGCTTTAGCAGTGGCTTGCTTATCATTGCCTCAGGCAATTCGTCGAACATCCTGCCACCACCAGCAAACACAGAGAAAATCCGTCATCTCAGGTTTGTATTAACAGAGAAAAACATAAACAAAACCTTAAAAAACCCTTAAAGAGCAGAACTTCGAAATAGATACAAAAGGTGGATCAAAACTTTTACTTTAGTGTCCATCATCTGCTTAAGCCGTATCCTCAAGGCTTCATTTTTCCCCAACTGAAGCTCCCGCTGAAAGCTTTGCGCCTCTCTCCCGGACGCCATTATCCTAGCGCCTCCTAACCTATGCTTTCTTCAAAGACATCAAACAATGTCGAGAAGAGCTTAACAATGAGAGGAAGAAAGACGAAGGAGAAGGAAGCGACAGACTCTTCGATTAAAGTGTGGAATATTTTGGAAACCAAACATTTTATTGCAGCAATTAAACACAATAAGTAAATTTAGAAATCAACTTTTTTTAGAAATATTTATTGTACAAGTTGACGTGGCAAGATATGGGAGTGACACCTTGACTAAAAACTTCTTGTTTTAGTAGTATTTATATATTTCAGCTTCTTCGTTTGGAATCAAATCTACTTTCTTTTTTTTGGATGCATGGTACTTCACCTGCTCAATGCAATGCAATCTTACAATGCAAGCAACATATAATCCATAATTAAATTTTGTTTGGTTGGTTCTTATTAAACTTATTTCTCTTTCCTTATCCGAGAAGTATTTGGATTAAGAGTGGGGAATAAGATTCATAAAAATAGTGTTTATAAAGGATCGATGATACCTAATGCGAAACTCATATATAGTTTGAAACTTTGATGTCATGATAGACCAAATTTCATTGATAAAAGTCTCCAATAGTCGAAGCATGTAATCATGGAATTATGACACAATATCGACAGTATTAGAGGAAGATGGCAAGTACTGCAAGGTATATATGTACATCTGATTCCTAGATGTTTTCATAGTTTACATAGGTTCGTTCACCTACAAATATTGTAGTATGTCTGAGATCTATCATTCTATTCTCATAATTCTTATACATAAACTCTTGTACTAAATTAAACAACAAAATCTTTCCCCTGGCACACTAAGTGCTTTGTCTTGTAGGATCTCCAGTCATTAAATCAGAGGTCAAAGGCTGATTATAGTCACAATACATCAACTGGCACTCTCGGTGAGATGAATTTTTAAGTCTGATGCCTTGTTCAATGGTTAAAGCTCGACGGTTTTTTTCGCACTTGAACCCTGTTTGAAAAGTGGGGGAAATCAAGCTGCAGCGGATGAGTGAATTAAACAAAACAACCGCTACGGATCGGAGTTCGATGGCAGCAATTGTGCCTTTGAGCCACAAACAACAGATGTACCAACCATAACAACAAAAACAACGGCACTAAGTACAACAACACAACAAAAATAAGTCATCAACACAATGTGGCGGCCGCAACACCACAATCACATCATCCGTTATTAAATAAGAACAACTTTGACGACTATGAAGCTTAAGATACTTCCGTAGGAGAAGCAGATTAAGTAGCATGCATGCACTAGTGTGGGAAGGGGGTTTAACACGGTTTTACCGTACCAAAGAAGTCACTTTGTAGGTAACTTCTCAGGTCTCTCCTTTTATCCTCCACTATCAAAGGTAGTTCCGTGAACTTCCTTTAAAAAATACCACCAATGGCAGTTTATTTCCGCCTTTGATCAGAGATCTAGAACCGCCTTTAATAGGTTCCGAGTTCAGAACCTCACATCTCGACTCAGCTCAAGTGGAAAGTTCTGATGCCGGAACTTATGTCCGATTCCAACATCAGTACCAGCCTCGTAGGGGTTGTTCAGGTTTTGAGTCGGGATTCCTAAATTAGCCTCAAATCATGGATCCAGTTTCCATTAAATTACAACATGATTGTTCAGGCTTACAAAAATCTATAGATACCGCTAAAGAAGCAACTATCTATAGATAGAAATAGAAATTATGTAAATTTTATTTAACACAATAGATGACACGATTAAAGTTTCTTTAACATTACACAACATGATTCTAATTAAGTTTAACAAAAATCTATAAATAATTCTAAACAAGCAGTTGTCTATAGCAATGAATAGAAATTACGCGAATTATATTCTGCACAATAAAAGTCGCAAATGTGGAGATTTGTGTCACACTACGACATGATTAAGATTTCCAAGAGTCGCGAAGTGGACATGAACTAGATGTCTAGCCAAGAAATTTTATGCCATCTTGATATCATCTTGTGAATGTGGCTTTTATTCCTTTGAAAAAAATCTGTGGACATTATAAATAATACATTAGTGCGGGTAGTTGAGCAGTTAAGCGTTGAGGAAAAATTGAAATATTAATCAACTTAATACTTACTTTATCAATTAATTCCAGGAAATCCAACCATTCATTTTTAACGCACTCTGCCACATATAACATAATGTAATAGCCACACTTCCATGCTTTCGCTTGTTTCTAGTACTAATTTATGAATACTAAATTGTAAAAATTCTAATAAACATGATGAAATATTATAGAATATGGTTTGTAGAGACCCACACCTTGATTTGGATTACGTCTAAACTATTTGTATTTGTACGGTTAAGATCATTGATTGTAACCTCCAAAATTCTGCAAATGATTGTGATGGTTGGAAGTGTAGTGGATCCATCCAGTATACGCGCTTATTGTCGGGAACAATGAAAATCAAGCCCCAATGGTCCCTATAAAGTAAAGTAGATATTTTATAAATATTGTGATGAATATGTGTATGTATGAATATGTATAATACTTTGAACAACGTAACCATCACCTCTCAATGTAGGGCACAATGAAAATTTTTTTATCCCTCCACCCTATACTTTTTCATGCGTAATCAATCATCTCTTGCTTTGAACACCAACTCCTTGAGTCATTACCGAATGCAAATGTCATACACTACAAGAAAGTTGACCTTTAGCGACATATATACATGCGACCAATGTGTAAATGTTGTATATTTACTACGCTTATGGAAATATGTCGTTCATATGCGACATTTTTACGTCATTTCATTGCTATGTCACATTGTTTGTGACACGAACGCGACATACTATTTAGTGCCGTAATATTACAACATATTGTTTCTGACACTTTACGAAAATGACATAATTAGACGACACAATAATGATTTTGTTGTTAATTTATGGCACAATTGTATCATATCTTTCATGTGTCGTGTAATTTGTGACATGTAGTTGACATTTTCTATAGTGTCTCAAGTTTACGATATATTATATACGACACGTTAGTAAAATGACTTGATTATAAGACACAATTACAAGTTTGTTGCTAATTTGTGGCACAATTGTGTCATTTTGTTTTTATAATTGCATATGTATAATTATTTTTGTTTAGGGGGATCCTTTTGATGTATTTGCACAGTCGTAGAACCCCACGGCACCATACTTAGTACACCAGCCTTTCGTTCCTGATCTTTTTGCCCATCCATGTGGAAAAGCGCGCTACGGTATTTCCATTTTAGTCCTACCCATTTCCATTCCGATTGACGATCCAGAATAGTCAGCATGGACCCCACTCACCATATCCCAGGCAATTCTGCTCTACCCACGTATCATTTCAGTCGCTATCAGGCGTGAGGTTTCCTACTGTTCCGTCGGTGAATAAGTCGGTGAGTTTTCACTTTGATCGCAGCACTAGTACTCTATTTTCGAGAAGTAGCCTCGGTTCGCGTAAATTCTCTGCTTCTTAATACTGTACCTTTCTGGTGTGCTAATGCTGATGATTTGATGGCGTTCTTATATGCCTTACTCTTCTTGTTTCTGTTTTCATTTCGTGGTTGAGTGAAATGCTACCGCGAGAATTGATGCTTCTTCGTTTTATTTTTTTCATTAAATTTATCATCGCGCTGCCTCTTACCTGAAAGAGATCGAAACTTCAAAAGTTAGGGAAAATGGTTTGTTTCGAGTGATTGAAGTGATTGAGAAGTGTAATATTTGCCTGATTGATTAACAGTATTAGCTCATAGGCTTCTCCAATTTTCTATCTGAATTTCTCGAAAAATTAGGGCTAAGCTCACTAGGCCTGAATAAATAGGGGATTCTTAAACATAGGCTTCTCCAATTACGGCAAGCATCATGCATAACTGTGTTTGGTGATTTCTATATACGTGGTTACGAGTACTCTTTTCTGCTCTTCTGTGAATCAATGGGTGGTTGGGGATGCATACATTTCCTTTGCCCTTGTGATTTTGATTATGTGGATTCTTTGTAGGGAAGATAATTGCTGCAAGGTCAGCATATGATTCGGAATTCCCATCCTCCATAGTCTCAGCATCCGGAAAAACTCTAGTTCCTGGCAGCAGCATTGACGAGGAATTGGATGCGGTTCAAACTGATGTAGAAGATCCTCAACTTCCAGCTAGCACTATTGATGACACTTCATCTATGGTTTATCAGGCTGCTCCAGAGGATCCTCAAGTATGTCATTATTATAGCAGTCCGTGTTGATAGATTTCCCAACTTGTAGCTGATCCTCAAGTATGT
The DNA here is from genome assembly GCA_037428765.1 of Rubia yunnanensis. Taxonomy (NCBI): domain Eukaryota; kingdom Viridiplantae; phylum Streptophyta; class Magnoliopsida; order Gentianales; family Rubiaceae; genus Rubia; species Rubia yunnanensis. Next base: position 68,940,755 of record CM075066.1, on the reverse strand, counting down.
CATTCTAGCAATAGGAACATAGCATCATTTGCTAATTCAAATGCAAAACTAAGATGACCTAAATTGAAGCCTCTCCAACTTTTATATCGGCTGATAATATTTATATTTATTTTGATCTTCGCTTCCTGTTTCCTTGCACTATCTTCCCCATCTTCCCTATGAAGCTTTCTCTGGGAAGTGAATATCAATCATACCAGCTCTTTATGTTGAGTGATCTGTAGCCACAAGCTTGATAGTCAATGCTCTCAATCTGTAAATTGGTTTGATTGACATTTGATGTCTTTAATTTAAACTTCTGTCTAGCACTTTACTCAACTGCTCTTGTACGTTGTAACCATTTGATCTGGTCTCAGGTATCTGGTGAATTAGACAGTTCAAAGATGGAATATGGAACCAAAATTGAAAGTGATGAGGATTACAGTGATACCACTGGTGGCTATGCTGAAGAGACTGACACTACTAATTCACAATCATATGCTAAAGAAAATGTTGCTGCCATAGGTAATGAATCTGCAAAACTGAGGACGAGCACCGTTCCTCCACCTGGAACTGGGCAGAAGATCTACGAAATGGATCCACCTCTAAGAGATTTCAGTGGCCACCTTAACTATAGGTATTCTCCTTCTCTCATCTTCTCATGCCATTGAACACATTGGAATTCAAGGACGCTCATATCTTATCTGGATGGTTATACGTTCAATAATAAAGCCACTAATACTGAGCAAATACTAAGCAAAAGAAATTGCTTGGTGAGTCGCTGAAATACTGAGCAAATACATCAAAAGGAACCCCCTAAACAGAAATCAAATCTAATTATACATAGGCAATTGTAAAAACAAAATGTCACAAGTGACACCATATTGAAATTAACTATATAGAGAAGCACACAAGATCAACATAAGCATGCAGACACAAGTTGATCAACAGTTAATATGGTAAATAGAAACTCACCATGTTTACTAATCGCTTTCATTCTCACTTGAGGAAGTAATATTATCAAAAAAATTGTCTTGATCACTGGAGTTGTCGGAATCCTCATTACTGAAATAATCTACTTCATCCTCAAAGTTTGCATCATCATTATCTGAACTAGATGGATTTTCAACTACGACTTCATTGTTGTTTGCTTGAAACCATAAATCATGTTGATTACCAATTCTCGTTTCTTCTTCTCCTTGCAAGTTGAAAAACTCCTCATCCTCATTGTTCTCAAATTCATTAACTTCTGGGCCAACATTAAATAAAACTCGAGGAGTCATCTTCAAAGCTACATGCCAATCAGGATCAACTGGATCTTGAACATACCAAGCTTGTTTTGCTTGAGATGCTAGAATAAATGGCTCATCAATTTTTCTATTTTTTTGATAGAGCAAGTGCTTAAAGTTGACTAGAGTGAAATTAAACTCATCACGCTTCAGACCGGTGTTGTAGTCGACCCAATCGCACTTGAACAAGATAAATTTTAAATCATTGGTATATCTCAGTTCTATTATATCTTGCAAGACACCATAAAATGACACGTCACCAGAAGTGGGATTATTGTCCTTACTACTTGAGAAACTATTCGTAGCAGCACTTACAAAAATTCCACTATTTTGTGTTTTCCTCCTATTCTCTCGCTTCTTAGTATGAAAACGTAAGCCATTTATAACGTATCCCGTGTAATGCCGGACCCATTTACTTGGTCCAGCAGCCAAGTTTCGTATATGTTCTTCTATAATATTACCACTGCTTGCATTCACCATTTGACTTACCTATAAAATTTAACGAACATTGTACTATATCTATAAACAACAACGTATATAGTGTAAATTATTTATTCATTAATTCATAAAATAACTTACGTGACTTTTAAACCAATCGTGAAAGGTTTCACAATGAAGCTTTTGCCTCTCATAACTTTTTAGGCGGCGATTTGTATGCTTCAATTCCCTCAAATGCTTCCTGCAATTTTTCAACATAACATTGTAAAATAGAAATATAACTTTAACAAATGAATTCTTTGTATGTATACTAACCCTTTAAACGTGTCAATAATTGACATGTTATTAATTACATATCTAAGTGCTTGGATCCATTCAATATCGTCCAGTATGATAATTTCTGCTTTCCCAAGGGGACGACCTTCTTGTGTTGCGGAATTCTCATCACCTTTACAGTTTCTAATTGGTCTATTCAATTTTGACTCAACATCACTTAAATACATTGAACAAAAGTTCATGCATTCTTCAGCAAGATATCCCTCAGCTATAGATCCTTCTGGGTGACTTCGAGTGCGCACATAGTTTTTTAATGTGCACAAATATCTATATCAAGAAACCATGATCAGAATGTTTTTGAATGCATAAATAAATTTGATTAGAAAAAAGCTGGTTACCTTTCAATAGGATACATTGAGCGAAATTGAACAGGTCCAGAAAGTTTTGCCTCTTCCAGCAGATGAACGGGTAAATGCTCCATAACATCAAGAAATGAAGGAGGAAATATTTTCTCTAATTGACAAATCACTATGGCAACCCGGTCTTCTAAAGCTTCAAAATCACTTATAGAATGGACTTTTGAATACAATTGCTTGAAAATGTCACATAAGCCAATAATGGCTTTGCAGACATGTTTAGGAACCGACCTTCTTAAAGCAATGGGCATCAATTGTTGCATCAGAATGTGGCAATCATGACTTTTAAGGCCATATATATTTCTAGCCTCCAAATTAACACATTTGGATATGTTTGATGAGTAGCCATCTGGAACCTTTACATTCTTTAACACCTTCAACAAAATATCTTTCTGCTCTCTACTAAGTGTTATATCTGATGGGGGAAGAGGACCTCCATCTGCTCGAGGATGAAGTGACTTTCTGATGCTTGATTCTTGAAGGTCCAATATTGATTGATAATTATCTTTCGTTTTACTAGTAACACCAAGCAGCGTAAACAAGATATTCTCCATGACATTTTTCTCTATATGCATGATATCTAAATTATGACGAACCAAATTTTCTTTCCAATATGGTAATTTGAAGAAAATACTAACCTTTTTCCAGTTGTATCTGCATATCGAATCAGCACGGTTGTCGTCATCCTTCTGTTTTCTTTTTCTTCCCACTTTTGGAGGTACATACTTTCTGAATTGGTACTCCATACCATCCAATTGCTCCAGTATCTCTGAGCCTGAAAACCTTTTGGGTTTTGAATTTTCACTTGGAAGAAACCGACGATGCCCCATATAACAATGCTTTTTACCATAAGTTAGCCAACGTGACTTGCAATTTTTATTGCAACACGGACATGCATATTTACCCTTTGTACTCCAACCTGACAGCATTGCATAAGCTGGAAAATCATTTATAGTCCAAAGCAGTGCAGCATGTAGATCAAACATACACTGATTTACTGCATCATAAGTAGAAACCCCTGGATTCCATAATTCTTGAAGTTCATCGATAAGAGGTTGCAAATATATATCAATGTCATTTCCTGGACCTCGAGGACCGTCAATCAAGGTTGACAAAATTATCGATGTTTGCTTCATACATCTACCAGGAGGTAAATTATAGGGAATGATAATGATAGGCCATGTGCTATGAGCATTACTCATTAATTTAAAAGGATTAAATCCATCAGCAGCTAATCCAAGTCTAACATTACGACTATCACTTGTAAACTTCGGAAATTTTTCATCAAACGATTTCCATGCTATAGAATCAGCGGGATGCCTAAGTTTTCCATCATTAATGCGCCCTTCTGCATGCCATCTCATCAAAGGAGCAGTTTTCAAAGACATAAACAACCTTTGTAGCCTCGGTTTCAGAGGAAAATAGCGAACAACTTTTGCAGGAATCTTAGCTTCTTTTTTAGATGTCCTGTTGTCTTCATCTTCAAATGTTTTATACCTCGAAGTCTTGCAGTATTTACATCATCTTTTTCAGCCTTTTTCCAATAAAGCATGCAGTCATTAGGACACGCGTGTATCTTTTGATAATCAAGTCCCAAATCCTTGATCACTTTCCAAGCTTCTCTATAAGAGTTTGGGAATATTTCAATGTGTTGAAATGCTTCCTTTAAAAGTTCCAACAACATTGTGAATGGATTGTTGCTCCACCTACAAAGGGACTTTTCATGCAACAATCGCACAATAAATGATAGGAAGGTAAAACTTTTGCACCCGGGAAATAACTCAACCTCAGTATGCTTCAATATATTAAAGAACTTCTCTGTGTTTTTATCAAAGTGCTTATCAGGAATATGTGTTTCACTGGGAATATTTGCATTCGTATCCTCAAAATCGGGGAATGAGGAAACGAATACATCATGAATCAACCCTTCCATGTCATCATTATCATTTACTTCCTCACTTGTATCAAATGAACGTTGTCGAATAGGCTCACCTTGAAACACCCAATTTGTATAACCTTGAAGAAAACCATTAATGATAACGTCTTCGTATACCTGAGCTCTAGTGTTTGTTCTTGAATTTCTACAATTAGTGCAGGGACATTTTATCTTTGAGTCAATTGGCCTATTTCTGTAGGAAAAATCCAAGAAACTTTCTAAACCACGACTAAAAGCATCAGAAGTTCGATCATGTAGTAGAATCCAAGATTTGTCCATCGATAACCTGGGTCACCGATAGGTAGTAAGTAAACTGGAAGTGAAGAACACAAAACATTGATAAAGCTAACCTGTGATTTCTCCAATAAGTGGATGCGACTTTGTGAAGGATTAGTATTCCAATGGTTGTTTGTTGGGTGATAAATGTGGAATTCTGGTGTTTCAGAGGTTGGGGTCCTTGGGGAGGAGAGTAGGTGAGCCAACATCCATTTTTCTTTTCTTTTTTGTATAATGAAGAAGATGGATGGCTTTACGTGTAGGTATAGATCTATATATATTACTATTTTCACCACAAGCTCTCATTTATGGAATTAATGTATATATCATCCATATTATTTGGTATGATATCAAGCTCTCGTATATCATCCAAAGGAACTTTTATGGTATTTAATGTATATCATCCACATTATTTCGTATGATATTTAATTGGATAATGCTCCATATATATCACACATAAGTTAAAACAAGTTAATAATATGTACTTGAGTTTAAAAACATATAAGATAAAAGAGTATTTTAAAAAATTCAAAAATTTGTATGTAATTTAATAAATACTGTGTTTGCGGTTTATCTTAAACGACCTGTCAATAAATTTTTTGACATGCCACCTGTCAAGATACCCACCCTTTAAATACGGTGAACCCTTATGAAATCCAACATTAAATTTAACTATTTTAGTATGCATGTCATATGTGTGACCATGTTAAAACCAATCTTGCAAAAAGAAAAATATTTTTATTTGCTTTTTATTTAAAGAAACTCATCATTCAACTCAATTAAACTAACCTTTTATTTTTTAATACAAAGTTTTTTTCTTAACTTCAATGTTTGGCAAAGTCTTGGGAAAGCAGTCTTTCCATAAGCTTATGGAAAGATGAGGTTTAAACAGAATAATAAAAGGTAAAAGGTAGAAGAGGGATGAGAACCCTACAAACTCTCGTTTTGTTGACGATTTAATTAAAAAGAAAAGATACAATACAAAGAGTCTGTCTCTTGAAGGACGGTTTTTCCATAAAGCGTGGAAAGACCAAGGTTTAAAGTGTAAATTAAAAGAAATGAAAATAAAAATTTTGGGTTGCATGAATTGGGTTGTAACTTTATAACTACTACATGTTTCATAATAAATTTTTAATATTGTGGCTAAGATCTTTTACCTTTCATTAATCTAATACAAATATCTAAATTCCCAAGACAGTCTTTATAACTTTATGGAAAGACAGTCTTTCCCAAGATTTTGCCCAATACAAATATCTGAATTCCTAAATCAAATTGAACTCCACAATATGAAAAGTCATGATATATGATATATAGAATTCCGTATTCACTTGATATATAAGTATATGATAAATGTATACATGCCGTATTCACTTTGAAACACGGTGAAGATATTTAAAGGAATAGTAGTTCTCCTGATATTTAAAGGAATAGTAGTTCTCCTGATATTTAAAGGAATAGTAGTTCTCCTGATATTTAAAGGAATAGTAGTTCTCCTGATATTTAAAGGAATAGTAGTTCTCCAACGTAGGTTGGAAACGGTTTGGGTTCAAACAGATTAGGTTAAAATGCGGTGATTTCCATTTGTTGGGTCGTGTCAGGTCGACTTGGGTTACTGTCGTGTCTGGTTGAAACGTGTCAGTTTTTCCCCTCATTACGCGTTGGGTTGTTGCATGTCATGTTACTCTCGTGTAATTTTTTATACTGGGGTTAGGTTAGACCGAGTCAAAATATTTCTAGATTGGATCGGGTCAGGTTACTGTTGTGTCATTTTTTGTATTGGTGTTTTGTTCAAGTGGGATCATGTCAGTTGGTTTTTAGTATGTTTCATATTAGATTTGGGTGTATTTGGGTTGGTTCATTTTTTATTGGGTTACTATGCCATTGGATTAAATTCGGGTTGTCTAGGTTATTTTTCAATGATATAATTGTTACAATTGCATTATTATCAGGTTTTGTTTCCTTGTAACTTGTAACTTGTAACTTGTAGCTTTTAGTTATAATTTATTTTAAAAACTATTATTCATTAGATTTATAATGTTAACCGTGCTTGGGCATTTTTAACTTAACCTTGTGTATTTAGATTTGTTATGAGTTGACTTTACATAAGCATATTTGTAGACTTTTAGTAAATAAAATTCCTACTTTATTCTCATATAGAATTCCGTATTCCCACAATCTTTAAAATAAGTATATGATAAATGTATACATGCCGTATTCACTTTGAAACACGGTGAAGGTATTTAAAGGAATAGTAGTTCTCCTGATAGGCGGCCTATTCATAAGCTTATGGACAGACCACTTATGTTTTACCTTATACATTGCATTTGTTAAATTACATACAAAATTTAAATTTTTTAAAATATTTTTTATATCATATATTTTTATATTTTCACCTACATATACATATTATTACTTGTTTTAACTTATAAAATGTAATATTTAAATTTTATAAAAAATTACAACATTTAAGATAAAAGCCCCTGAGGACGGTCCATACGCTTAAGGAAATACCGCATTTTTTAAGACTTTCTCTTAAAGAAATATATGTTAGAAATATCTAAATTCCTAAATTAAATTTACTTACGGAGCAATGTTTAAAGAAAAGGAAAAGAAATTACAAACCAATTTGATTACGTGAGAATTAAAGAGTATATGTGCTAGCTGTCATCCATCATACAAAACTTAAACAAGGAAAATTTTAAAAAACAAAATTTAAGAAACAGAATAATGTAATAGTGTACTACTTCAAACAGAATAATTACGCCTGTTTACACGCCTGTTTACATAGAAGAATAATGTACCCTCCCTGTTTACACGCCTCTATCCCTTCTCTTCTTATGGATCTGGATAGAGTAAATCCAACAACATGCATCAATTACGGAAGGAGATTGATGGATTAATATTCTTGAGCTTAATATAGAATTTTGCATCTTCTATGTTAAATTTGCCGCTCAATTTTTCCAAATCTTTGCCTGGCGCTGAAATTTCCCTCCCAAATCTTTGCCTCCTGATTCTACGGATAGGGTTATCCCAATCCAGTATAACAACCATCCCAATATCGACTTCTCTCATTTGCCATCATCCACAAGATTTGATTTATTTATTTTTCGGCTGAAGGTGTGAGCGTAAGTAATCAATCGCAATTCATTATTTTGTCTGTATTGCCTTTTCCATCATCATCACCAAAGAGGGGATCACGATTTATATATTTTCTATTTTTCAAATTTTATTTTCATATGTATATTTGGTTTGGTTAATTACTGCATATTATTCTAGAATTGATGTAGACATGGAATCAGTTATTGTAAGAATAATTTTGGGTGTTTATCATGGAGATGGATGATTGGAAACGTTTGTGTAGCCTTTAAGTGTGGGATTCTTTTTTATATTTTAAAACTAGGGACTGAGTGTACTGTAAATATTTTTTGTTTGAGTGGTGGTTAAATGATGTATATGGGTGTTTTTGGGAGAGCAAAACAACAATGCTTTTGATGCACTAGAACAGGGGTAAGTGGTTCTGGTCGAAAATCAGTTCTGTTGGAAAAGGGGTAAGTGGTTCTAGTCGAAAATCAGTTTTGTTGGAAACCAGAGAACTTTTTCATAGCCGTGTTTCCGGGCACCAGTGTGAATGAGCTCTTTCTGTAGCCTTAACTGGGATATGATTAACCTTTATATTAAAATTATTGGTACTGTTGTAGTGTATTTGTGAATATTGTACTTTTCCCCTACAGAAGGTATCGGTGAAAATGAGAGTTTATACTCTACAGTTTGGCAGCATTCATTAATCTCTGATCTCTACATTTTGGTTTTAATTTTTTTTAAAAAGGTGTTTTTGAGAGTGTTGTATTTACTGGGGGAATTAGAAAGAACCTTGAAGGTAATCAAGGTATATGACTGATGTATTTTCTATTTTCCATACTTTACAGTTTTGTGGATTTGATTTGGTTTATTACTAATTAGTTGTTGAATTGATATAGACATGGAATTAGCTATTGTGATAATCTGAATAGTTTGAGACGTCTGTGTACTCTTCAGGTGTGAGATTAATGTATTTTTTTAGCTCTCTTTCTTGATGGCATTTTGTTTGCAATTCAGTTCTCCTAAATCTGATCTACTTAGTTTTGGGCATTTTATACACTTATCTAATCCATCAAGATGTTTGGGTTGCTAGCCATTTTTAGTTTGAATTATGAACTCGTTCTGAATCAATAACATTTTAGTTTTTACCGTAAAATTATAAATATTTTTGCTGCGGGTTTAGAATGAATATGGAGTTGAATTCCTTTTGTTGTGTATTTGGAATTGAATTTTTCTCCCTATCCCTTTGTAGTTGATCATGGCACCTCTTAGTAAAAAATGTCGGATTGGGTCAATGTTGGATGCCGAAGTTGACGATACTACTAGGGAAAATGGTAGTGTTAATATGGAATCAACAAGATCATCATCAGATAGCGATTCTGACATTTCAGACAGCGAATCATCGGATGATGGAGAACCTGATCAGACACAAGACAATGATGGTTGTGTAAGCAAACAAGGTAATTTCATTGGTAGTTTGGTGATTGATTCAATTCTTTGTTTCTGTTTTTGATTCATAACGTAAATTTTATTGATGATGCATGAGATTTTTTTTTCAAAATATGTTCTTTCACTACAGCTTTTATTGAGTTTTTCAAAAATACAAATCATGATTACTTTAAGTACTAATTATTCACATAAATAGTTACACGAGGACAAGTACTAATTATTCACATAAATAGTTACACGAGGACAAACGAAATTGGGATTTGAGTGGGGAACGGGAAAGGTTTTGTTGCTTCAACTAGATGATAAAAATCACGTAATTGGAAGCAATGCCGCTGGATTTTCATCCCAGTTAGGGGTATTGGGAAAAGATGGAAACAAATTGCCCCTTACCTATACAGATTGGAGGGCAGTGCCTCGTACTCAAAAAGATATTGCCTGGGATGAAATTCAGGTACTATGTTCAGTTTAAGTTTTAACGTATGATGTTCTATTTTAATATGTACATTTCCACCACTTAATATGAAATTCATATTTTTATATGTGCATTTCTATGTTTTGCTTGTAGGAGAATACAAATCTTGCTGACAATTGCAAAAGAAATTGTTTGAAAAAACTTGGAAGGATCTGGAAAGATTGGAAGAATAGAGTTAAAGCAAAACATTTTACTCCATATAAGTGCGATAAATATGCTTTACTTTCTAGATGCCTAGATAGAGTGGAAGCTGATCAATGTCCTATATTGGTGAATTATTGGCTTTCTAAGAAAGCAAAGGTTAGCAATAAAATTTTACATAATCAAATGTAATTTCTTATTCAATTACATCTCTTTACTAAAATTATCAAACTAAAATTTTCCTCTGGTCATTTCACATCACAGACAATTAGCAAGAAAAATAAAAATAGTCGAAAGCAAATCAAACTACCCCCTAGACTTGGAAGAAAGAGCATGGCCATTGTAAGAGAAGAGGTATTGCACACAACAACTTTGTAGTAGTATTTTTTACCAAATTGATTTTAATATCTATCCATGACATTTGCATGAAATATTTTCCATTTCGAACAGTTATGACAAGAATCTGGTAAAGATCCGTCCATGTTGGATTTGTTCTTACATTCAAGAAAGGGAAAGTCTGGAAAACCGGTAGATCAAAGTACCGGAGAAAAAATAGTATGCAATCTTACTGTGATTTTTGTTTTCTGAATATTATTATCATGTTGTTATTGAATTGTGTTGCTCGCTAAAATAAGTTATTTTTCTCTGACGGGTGAATCTCTTATTTTTGGTTGGCTTTATGAAATTGATTCGTAAATATATGTATATCTAGGTGTGTTTTTTTCTTCATAATATGGTGCAGCTACGCATATTTCTGTGCAAGTTTGAGCATGTATGGTTGTAGATCATGTATTGCTTACTTTGTGCATATAGGTTTAGGCCTGGACCTCTATGTAGGTGGGTTCATATGTACAGGATGTAATTGTAATTGCTTTGTGTGGGTGCTGATATATTTTTCGAGTGCATGATATTTTGATAGTTTGTAGTAGTACAAATGCTTTAATTATGTTTGGTTCGAATGTGATGTGTTTGGGGTCATATTTGTATGCCTATTTTGACTCTGTGTGGGTGTATGTATATTTTGTTTATATATTGCAGGGGTGTGGTTCAAGTTGTTTTTATATATATGTTATCATTTTTCAGGGACGTTTGCTAGAACTAAAACAACAACTACATGAGCATTTGAGAGATGATGTTGCTGCTAATAATGAGATTTATGAAAATGTTGTTGGGAAAGAAGCACCTGGGTGTTTACGTAGTAGCACTGATACTTCAAAGTGCAAGAATTTGATCTTCACATCGAGGGAAGAATTCGATAAAGCAGTCCAACAGAAATCTACTGAAGAAGTAGCAAGTGTTCGAAAGAATTTTGGAAATATGTTGTCTAAGTTTCAAAATGATTATTGTTCAAAAATGGAGATGCTTCAAACTCGGCTAGATACAATTGAGAATCAAAATGCACATGTAAGTTCTCATTAACTGTTACATTCAAATATTTTAATGTAGTAATAACTATATGCTTTAATATGTGTTAGGTACCCGGGTCTTCAAATTCAAGATGCATATTAGCAGTTAATAATGAATCATCATCTCAAGAGTTCAATAATTTGAAGACTTCTCAACCAAGCAACAAGTTTGAGGTATTAAAAATTACGTAAACTCATTCTCTTTATTTTATTGAATTAAGCATATATATATTTTTTAATATTTTTCTTATCAGGTGAGTAAAGAGAAAAATATTTCAGAGAAGAACAACATAAATGTTGCTTTAGATGGCATAATTATCAAAACCACAGGTATATATTATCTAGAATTAATATCAATATATTAAGTGTGTTCGCAAAATATAATCTTGGTATTTTTTATTTGCTGCTTAGGTAAAAAATGCAGCACCAAGAAAGAGCAAGAGGAAGGCAACATAGCTTTGGGTGGAACAATTGATATATTTTTATCCTCATCTTACAGCATTTTAGAGATAATATAAGTTCCAATCACGTTTATTAGTTTGGTATCATGATAACTATTTTCAACATTCAGACTTTTATTTTTTTAATATTGAAAATTTTAGAGATTATTTCTTATTGGGTATTTCATTGATTTTAGTACATTAATTAAATATGTTATTTATATTTAAATTATTTTATTATTTAATTATAGTGTAATATAATTAATTTACTTCTAATATATTATTATATACTTCTAATATAATATACTTAAGTGATGTTAAATATGTTGTATTATTTGTGACTAATTAACATTATTTGTGATAAATATAGTTTATGTCGTAATAATATAAGACACTTATGCGGTTATTACATGTGTTGTAAAAGACCACTTCACACTATTTTCCGTGTCACAAATATGGATGCAAATTACATGGCAGTAATTTAATTAATGTCGTATAGTATGTCGCAAAGATACATGTGTCAATGTATGTAAATGTTGCATAATGTGTTGTGAATGTCAATGCTTCACCAAATGTAAATGTTGCATAATGTGTCATAAAAACACGTGCAACACTAAGTGCAAATGATGCATAATGTGTCACAAAAACACGTGCAACACTAATAGCAAATGATGCATAATGTGTCACAAATACACGTGCAACACTAAGTGCAAATGATGCATAATGTGTCATAAGAACACATGCAACACTAAGTACAAATGATGCATAATGTGTTGCAAACATCGATGCAACATTAAAATTAAGTGTAGCAAAAAATTCGCAAATTATATGACATTTATACTAGCGATACAAAAAGTGTCATCTAATTTGCGTCACAATAAAAATATTGTGTAGTGAAAATACTACATGGGCAATCACAACACATTAAAAAGTGATACAAAAAGTGTCGCAAATGTCCTTTTGCGACACTATATTAGTGACAATGACACATTTTATATGTCGCAAAAGGGGGTGTTTGTTGTAGTGATATCCAACCATTTTTATTTTGATTAGCAAAGTAATACATGTAACTTACACATAACATTGTAAATATTAGGCATAAATATGTTAAGCAATTTAGGTGATATTATGATTTTTGGTTAAACACTAAAATAAGAAGGCAATTGTTGTACTTACAATAGAAGAGGGACATTATTGTTTGATTGACTTGGTCAAACCTCCATAAATCTTCAAAGTCACTCCACAACGCGATGATGTCTCGATTTCGACCAAAAACACACTCATTGCTAGAAAATAAGTATGTTACATTACGTTAACTTCATGCAATCCAATTTTACAACACACGAACAAAAGGCAGTGACTCCTTCAGAACTTTTGCTCTTGTCACGGGATGTCTAGGTTCTTTGGTGCCGGTACAACTTTTTTTGGTGTCATTTGCCGGGTAGCTTTCAAATGACCATCCTTTATAGGATCGGCATATATTAGACGTCTTGGCCAAAGAAAGAACATTCTTTGGGCGGGTCCAAATCTCTTGTATTCGCCATCCGGAATCAGAAAATTGGCATTGTGCATCAATGGTTTCTCCAACAATATCCTAGAAATTCCATTTGCGATTAGAATCGAATGATTGTGTCGCAACAATTTGTATAAAATACCATCGCCTATGTGGAGTAGTCTAGCCTTTTCACCATATTCAGTGAAAAGCTCACACAAATGTGAAGTCTACATAAAACAAACAAATGTGTGGTTAACACTAGTTTGAAATACAAAGCACTAACAATAAACAAATCCATATTTTTTTATCGGTGGATTGGAAGGTAGTATTTCATCATGGTCCACCTCAATCTTTCCAAGGGAGTGGTGAGGTCCTCTTGATGGCGGCTCCCAATCGCTAGTTAGATTTTCTAGATTCTCGGGTAGAGGAAGACCAATGTGTTTGACTAACTTGAGAATCAAAATGTCTCATTGTTTCATCTGTTTGTCCTGAAGTAGGACTTTTGTTGAAAGGAGTGGATATTTGATTGATTTTCCATATCATAAGAAAGAACAATTCAAAAAACCTCTCTTTGTGACAAGAACGTGTTCACTCCTCTTGCGCGTCCATGGTGGTAGAATTTTTTTGGGCGCCTTGCAAAGAATGTAGTTCTTACCCGTTTGAATGAATTTTCCTTCAATTTGATCTTGTTTAACTTATCCTTTTTGGGGTATGGAAAAATATATATAAATAGTCATGTTTCAACGACTATCAAGATTTGCATTGAATAAAAAATGAAGTTACTAAGGGGTCATCACTCTTTCTGCTAGTTGAATCACAAACTCCTTGACATATTGACTTTCCTTGTTTTGTTGATTCGTGACGAATAGATCACACTATTCTGTTTCATCGAAATTGATCAGAATGACCAGAACCTAGCCTCATCCTTAGTCATTCCCCCATATGTCGCACATACAACATCCATTTTATAATTGTTCATGTACCAACTCAAGCGCCACAGTTCATAACCCCCACAAATCTTCCAATGTGGAGTTATGTTCAAAGATGCAATGCATTGTTTTTCTTCCCTCGAAACCTACGGGAGGAGAGGGAAGCCATGTGACATTAAGACATGGAAATCTATATGTACTCTATTCTATTATAGTTGACAACCATTTTCCTTATTCTCCAAGGCTATTCTCTTATATATATCCCAACTCTTCGATTACATGTTTATATAAGTTAGCCACAGACGATCACCTTTCCTATCTGAAAAGATTCAATCTTTTGATAATATGTACTTCTGCTCCCTCCAACTTTTTAATAACATATTCATTTTCTTTTTTATTAAATTATCTATGTCTAGAGCATCGATTTCAAAGGGTCTCTATTATGACATAATGTCCAATGTTAAAAAAGTTCTATTAGTTTAGAAAGAAGGGGATTATATTGAATATGTCAAATTTCCAATAAATGTACCCTGCACTCCATCCATAGGTTGTCCTTTGTATTCTTTTGGCACTTTGTGCCAATTAATATCGTAATGGATATCTACCCTAGTCGTACCTACCTTCCCTAGCCAACTAGACCATTTAGCACATTTTTTCCGAAAAAACCTTGGCCCGTCTTGTTGAAAACCAACAAGGTTAATTCCTTTCTAATCATTCCCCTTTCTAGTATTCTACATCGTTTCTTAGCAATTCTAACCTCTTCCGACCCCTCAATGTCATCACCATCATCGGTCATTGATTCGACATTTCCATTGTGCAAAGGTAAGAGATCTCCAAGAGTCAGATTCCTTGACACTGCCTATCAACAACATCATATTCAACGGAAATATATTTTAGTATGCCCAACACATATCAATTTAAACATACCCTTCAGAAAGAATATACATCCTTGCACATAGTGATTCATCACTATGAATTGGAATAATGCTAAACCCTTAAATATTTATAATTTTCCTTGACAAAGAGACACTACACTTAGAACATTAATATCATCATAAAATGGGTAAAGAGTTAAAATATGATCCCTTCAACAATACCAATCATTCAACACCACACACAATGATTTAAAGGAGGAAAATTTATCGATTCATCCAAAGAAAGAGATTTGATGTTGAAATGATATTTACCCTACCACACTCTTCAAAGTTGAGCCCTTGCCCAAAATATTCCTTTTCCTTGATTATCCTTGGATGATTAGAAACCTAGAGTATTACAGATAGGTTTTGGATTAATTTGAAACTTCCATTTTGATTAGTTGAAATACTTCAGGTGGAATGAGTGAAAGAAGTGTTTAAGAGAGTTTTTGGAGAAGATAAATGGGGGACTCTTACCCAAACCTAGGAATTAATTACCCCCCTTGAACCACCTTTAATGTTTTCCTTTGTATCCCCGTAGGATAGAGGTTCCAGACTTATAACTAGACTAGGAGGGACTTTCGATCTTTGTTATGAACCTGTGACTAGATTCTGAATTCAGAACCTAGGCGGGGTATATTAAAAATACCCAAATAGAATTTCTACAAAAACCCTGATCTATAATAATTCTACAAATCAATTCCACTCGAAGAAACCCTACAATCCCTAACTCCAAAATGCTGAGAAGTCAAGATGGAGTGAAGAGCAATCCCAAGGACGCATCTTCTTAGAGTTATTGGCCATTCGTAGAGCAGGGTGAGACTCCACGGTACTTTTGCAAAGATGGCGAAGAAAGGTACATAAATCTCATGTGCATGTATGAATCCTAAGGTAGTACGTAGTGCGGAATTGGAGAATTTGTGTCTAGGTGACATCCTTCATTATTTTTAGATATAACATATGCAGAAATTGTTGAAATTAGATAATAGGGTACATTTTGATAAGATGGTCCAATTTTATGCGAACTTGGGTTAGAGTAGAAATAAAAATGATGTCACATTGGTAAATGGCGTAACAGTACCCGTCACCAAATTCACAATTGACACTGTTTTAGAGCAGCCTTCCTTCTGTCTTTATTCAGTGCGGAAAATTTTTATGATATTGGAACATATAATAGATGGCATTTCTGAGCCGTTTTACAAAACACGCCGCCCATCGGAGCTGTTAATGGCTCTTTCTACACTAGTGACTCTAAAAGAAAAAAGACATCCCCACAGTCATTACCACTGGTGTGGATTCCGCCGGAGTGATGATAGTGCCTAGACTCAGTTTATAGTGAGCCTCTTTAGATACTTGCAAAAGTCCCCGGGTTGGTCCTGAGGAGGAAGATTTAATGATCAAGTCAGTATTGTTTGTATGTATGTGTATTTTGAGGGTCAAATACCACTTAGATTTTCTAGTGTTTTCTATCTTTATTTATAGGGTTTCAATCATATGATCGTGGCTCGATTACTGCACTTCCTTATCTTGGATTATGGTCCAATAGAGGGTGTCGTGGCAAGTGGTTATTTCCGCTATTTCCGTGGTTGGCCAGCTCATCACGATGTGGTATTCTCGATTTTTGTGGATTCAACAAACTACCCTGATTCAACGAAGATATCACTTCGTGTGCTCCACTTTAACTACTAGGATTGGGTAGTTTATATATATATATATAACATAACCTATATGTAAGATGGTGTTTATAAATAACAGATTTGTTATTAGCAATATTACCTATACTATGCGGCATGGAAGGCAAAGATAAACATGCGTTCAAAGGGATATAAACTCTAACCTATTTGTAGCAGACTTAAGTGCAAAAGAGACCACCCATATTTCAGTTTTTTTTCTTCTTCATCACGAGTCTGAAATCCTGAACCGATCCCCCACAAGATGCAGATTGGGGAAATTGAATAACTCTAGATTGTCTATTCTATACACTTATAACTAATCGTCTTCTAAGTATTTGATTCATAAAGGGTAATCTTTAAGTACTACCGCAGACAAAGATTTTTTCCTAGAAGTTCCTTCATTCTCAGAACAATCACACCTAAGGACAATTAAAGTATTCTTCCTCGAATTGAAGACTTGGAGTACGAGAGTAACCTTTGGAATTGGACATTTTGAGTGATAGAAGAGAATCAAGGAACTTACTTGTGATGAATTAAAGTGCCGAGTTTAAAGAATATTTTGGAAGAAAAGTTGCATAGAGAATTCAAGAAGGTTGAGAAGTCTTGAAAACTTGAAACCTGCAAGAGTGAGGAAGAAATAGGAAGCAGAGGGAAGACAATGATAGAAGAGAGCAGTTAAGGGCAATTATGACCTTGAAACTTGGTGATAGCGTCCGAGTATTATGAATATTTTTATCTCTCCTCCCTTAATTAATTACATGAATTCATTGATAGATGCAGTAGAGAAACCAAATGTCAAAGATTCCTTGACCATTAAATCACTCGGGAGCCATTGATGATAGCTGAACCAAAACCCATAGTTCCAAGCCTTGATGCCATGATGGACCAAAAATCATCGCCAAAAGGATCTAAAAGTCGAAGGTTGTATACCAATTGTATTTGGAAAAGATGACTTGTCAGACAAGGTATGTAAATCTAAAACCTAAATATTTTCAGAGTTTACAAAGCTTTATTCACCTATAAATATCCTGGTGTGTTTATGATTTATTCATTCTATTACTTCTAAAAGATTTTTCAAAATCAAAATTTATTTTAGTTTAATTTTTGTTGCAATCCATTTCAAAATCCATCCCAATTATGATTCCTAGAGTTCAACCAAACGCCCCTAAATTTGTAACATTTTGTCCTACACCTTTAATCGATACTAGCATTTGATAGCGAGTTGCAATAGAAAAGAGGATATGATTTTACTCACGATTAAGAAAACGCTATCTAGTAAAATAAGAATAGTTTTGCACGCTTACAACTTTCTTGCACCTAAGGTGTATCTCCAAATTATAATTCTAAATTCATAACTTGTAACATCCTAATTCTAGATAAGTAATGACCCATTCACTCAAGTTTTTTAGAGCATCTACAATGCCTCATTCCATGCAACCCTATAGCTATAATGAACTTTTTTTCACTAGGAAACACTCTCCCCTCTCTCCTAAACCACCCACTAAGAAACCCTATCTTGGGGAGGCTGCCGCCACCACTGGCGGGATGGCAGCCTCTCGCACCCTTCCTCTGTGTTTATTTTTTCAGTATTTCATTTGTTTAGTTTGTAGACTGAGGGGAACGAATATGAACAACCTACTTCGTGGCTGGCATTCCTGGAACCTTCCGCCGACGCCTTCGTGAGCATAGTGAAGAATCAGCTAGAAAACTTGGATCCAACAAGCACCTATAAATGTAGTAAATGGCTGGAAAATGGGCTAACCAGCAGTGAAACACAACATTTAATCCAAAGGCAGCAGCCGATCACGATGAAGGATATGCTTGGTCCAGATCCAGTGGACTACGGTCAACCCCAGCGATAGAGACTCATGTCCAGATCTAGTTTCTCCGCTAGATCAAGATCAACCCTAATAATGGAAACTAAGTTCGAGCGTCTTTGACGGAACCAAGCACCATCCGGCTGAAAACTGTAAAACCCCTGTCTTCGGCTGACTCCGACAATGGATAGGCAGTTGACCATATCCGGTCGACTTCAGAAAAACCAGAATGCACAACTGGACAGTGAAATCTAAAGCATTTCGAGAGCGACCAAACGCATCCGCGAGGAAAAAATAACAGTTAATGGCGGTTTGGCCGGTAAACGGCTGTAATGCAATATGTTCGCACCTCAACCCTTCCAGAATCCAGGCTTAAAGGACATCTCTAAAATCTATCCCGCTTCATGCAATGTATCATCGTCTTATAATATCCGTCACAATCGGCTGTAGCCACGACAACCTCGTGGTGACTATTGAAGAGAGACGACATGAATCATCAATCAAATCTGTCATCAATGGTGATATATTGCGGGTAACAGTCAAAATATGTCATCATGGAGCAGGTCCATGGTCTAACCCAATGAAAATTATGAATATAGTTCTTTCTACCATAACTTGTATTTGTAGAATGGAGGTTTTAGCATACAATAGAGCTCCCACCAACCTGTAGCACAACATCTACGGCGGGTTTGAATGGCAATGCTCCCTAGACGATACCTTCTTTTGGGTTGTATAAGTGTTATGATGTAGCATGACTTTCCTGGATGAAAGAAGGGTTTTGTTTAGTCTTAATTTTAGTTGTCTTTGTTGTTTTTATTTTCAAGGTGTGTTGCTGGTGCTCTCGCAACTCCAGTGATGTTTAGGTTCTTCCTCGCTACTTCTTAGAGAAATTCACCGACAACTTCCAAAAAGGTTTTCAATACTAGAACGATAAAGTTATGGAAACGTGGTGGGGATTAACCTCTCCTACAATGAACAAATATGGAGGCACGTAGTACCGTACATCTTCAAAATAAAAAAGACTTGCCCTCGAAACTCCTCCAACATACACTTTCCACCGCAGATTATAGAAATCCAGCAATAACCTCTCTAAAACTATAGAGGTGATGCAACTCGGTGAAGATGAATATTGGATTCACGGATTGAGTAGAAAACAACGAATATGGCATGTGGACTTCAATTTGGAAATTGGATTGATATGTTCATGTGAGGGGTCACCCTACAGTGTGTGAGCCTAATGATGTGTTCAAGCACATGAATATTAGATATATTAGTTATAGTTGTTAGTTAGGGGTTCTACGGCCTTAACCTGATACAAAAATGTAACAATCTTAAATTATTGAGAATGAACACTGTTTTAAAAAAACATCACTCTATCTCACTCCACTTTCTTTTCCTCAATTTTTAATTAATATAACCACTCTCTCAATTCAACTTAGTTCCACCTTCCATTTCTATTTCATTCTACCTTTATAATCATAAAACCAACTTCACTTTATTACCCCACGTACTAGTGGTCTCTACCTTATCTTACATTTCTTTCACACAATTTTAAAAAATGTAAATTAAAATAGTTAATGTTGTGTCACAATATTATATATATGTGGATATTTATTTATAGAAAATTATAGCTATGCAAAGTAAAAAATGTAATTAGAAAAAATATTGGAAGTCAAAAATTAAATTTATAAACAAATTATATTAATATAAAATGACACATAGAATAACTTTAGAAAACATATACTTGGAAACTACAAAATAAATAAATGAATGATAATTTTTTTATAATATTAAAATTAAATCAACATGTAACAATATGATTGATTTGAAGGGTTAAAGCATAGTCATGATCAAGCTTTGCCAAAAATAAATTACAATTCTTTTTTGGAAGAGTGACAAAGTGAAAAATGAAATTTGAAAGAGGTGTGAGAAATGCAACAATATTGGGGTCTATTTATAGGTTTTTTTTTATATAAAAAAGAATATTTGTACCTTTTAAATTATTATTTTTGAAAACAAATATTGAATTTCATCCATTTTTACCCGTATAAATTCGTTGGGCTAAAAGTTCAAATAAAGAAGAACATGTCATTTCATCATTGGTTACAATTGGATAAAAAGAAAATCTCATTTCCTTTTGATATCATCACTCATATGGGTCAAATCTAAAATGAATGAAAGAAAAATGGTATACTCGACACTCTATAACTGAGTGTACCTTTACATTCCTACCCCAACCCTAGACCTGGCAAACAAGTCTGTTCGGTCGGATACGGGTGAGACCCAATCGGGTCGGGTATGATTCGGTGGATTTTTTTGTTTTCGGGTATCGGGTCTTGATCGGGTGTGTTCAGGTTCGGATGTCTTTCGGTAGTTTTGAAAAAATATTTGAACGGATCGGGTTTGGTTCTAGTTGTTTCAATTTCAATACAATTCGGGTATCATTTTTTTGAATCGGGTTCAGATCAAATTTGGTTCAGGTTGTTTCGGTTACAGGTACAATTCGGTTTTACATTTTTTTAATCAGGTTCGGATCGGGTTTGGCTTGAGTCAGTATGGTTTTGGTACTTTTCGGATACATTATCTTTCGGGTCGAGTTTGGTTGGATTCCAATATATTCAATCCGGGTCTTGTTCAAATAAATATAGCAAATTATCATTATAATGAACATAAAATTTTAATATATTAATTTTGTAAAAATACTTTCGCTGAACTAATCTATTATGAGTCCGTCTCTTGAAAGACGGTCTTTCCATAAGTTATGAAAAGACCAAGGTTTAAAGTGTAAATTAGAAGAAATTAAGATAAAATTTTTGGGTTGCATGACGGGTTATAAATTTTATAACTATTACATGTTTCATACTAAAACTTTAATATTGCAACTAAGACATTTTACCTTTTATTATTCTAATCAAACCTCGTCTTTCCATAAACCTATGGAAAGACCGTCTTTCCTAAGACTTTGCCATCTATTATATATATATATATATATATATATATATATAATTTTATTAGTCACTTTTTTAATGTATACTTTCGAAGTGGAATTTTAATAAATATTAATTCTCTTTTATTTTTATAATTGTGTCTTACTATTTTACTTAGTTATATTCCACCGTAACTAATTTGATTAACATACATATTTGAGTTCTATAAGCACTTATTAATAGTTATTATATTTTATGTGCACTTGTGAGTTGTGACTAAACTGAGTTAATTCCATATGATATATTGACATATTGTACACCCAAAAATTGAAATTGTTTAACTACAGACTTTATTAATATTTATAATGAAGAGTAGTGCTCTTGTCATCTTGTGTAACTTGTATGAATATCTTTATTTTCTAGTTCTAGTTAACTGCTTATATGATATATCCTCTTATAATCGAGTTTACTTTGAATATCCATGATGTTTTATTTTATTTGAACGTTAATTACCTTCTAAGTTCATAATCTCAAGCACCATATAATAGAAATTGTTTGGATTGTGCTGTCAACAGGATATTTAAGTCATTTTGACTAACCTAAACTCAAGTTGTCTAAAAATAACATAGTAATATTATAATATGTTACTGATTTTAATTATTTACTACACATTGATATAATCAATCATAACTTGTTAAAATATATAACTTTTTAAGATAATTAAAACAATAAACATCTCATTGTAATATATATATATATATCATATTACTGAAAAAAATCCAAAATCTGAAATAACAAAATGTTCGAATTGTTTTATACATTGTCATTTGTCACATTGATAGAGTACATTTGATAGAAATACGTATACATATTATTATTTTATTTATGACAATCTTATTTTAGATCGACTAACTGTTAAATAAGGACATTTTTATAATTAGTGAGTCTAATAAGGTCATTTGATATTTACTTTTATGTATTGCAGTGAGATACATATAAATATAATATAAGTATGATAGAATTTTAAAATAAACCTCAACAAATAGATAATTAATTTTTAAATAATTTGAATGAAATATTATAAAAACAATCAAATTTTAATGTATTCAATGTTTAACTATTTCTAATGATCTCATATAGTTTTCCTTAGATGACTAAACTTTAAAATTTTAAATAAAATTCTTTCTTTTCAATTTAAATGCAGGGAAAGAAAGACCGTCTTTCCATAGGCCTACGGAAAGATGTGTTTAATTAAAATAATGAAAATGTGACATCTTTTTATTGCAATATTAAAAATTTATTCTACAAAATACTGTAGTTATAAAGTTTATGACCCAGTTAATGCAACCCAAAATTTTTTCTTCATTTTTTCTAATTTGCAGTTTAAACTCTTCAATTTACTAGTATATATTTATGAAATAAATAAAAAAGTAAAACCAAAATATATCTAAGAACTAAAATAGAAACCAATCAAGTGAATCATTAATCAACCAACGATTCAAATTATCTTTATAATTAAAGAGCTAATTAAGACTAATAAAGTAATAAGTAATAACTGATTAACTGATAAGTGATAACTAATAACTAATTAGTAATTAGCTAATTATCTAATAACTTAGTAGGTAATTAACTAAGTTCATAAATTCATAATCTACGGCAAGTTAACTAATAAATAAATTCCTACATTACGGGAAATATAAAAACTTAAAAAGGGTTCAAACGTGGCAAACGATGAAACGAAACAAGACTTCTCTGTTCCTCATTTATTTTAATAAAAATTACCTACTAATAGACAAGGCTTCTCTGTTCAATAAACACAAGGCTTCATTTAGTAGGTAATGTTTATTAACTACTAATAAACACAAGGCTTCACAAATTCTTCTTCTTCAGAGTCCAGAGTCCAGAGACGTCTTCCAGAGTCTCCACTCCAGTCTGGCAGTCTCCACTCTCCAGACTTCCTATT
This sequence comes from Rubia yunnanensis, assembly GCA_037428765.1. Taxonomy (NCBI): domain Eukaryota; kingdom Viridiplantae; phylum Streptophyta; class Magnoliopsida; order Gentianales; family Rubiaceae; genus Rubia; species Rubia yunnanensis. The sequence goes on along the minus strand of CM075066.1, from coordinate 68,917,444 downwards.
CTTTCTATCAGCACAGCAACGGCCACGAGTCCACGACGCACCAAGGATTCCCAAATACATGGAGAAGTTATCGATTTCAATCCACTTCCACTATTTTCGCACAGAAAGAAATCGCACAACAACAGCAAGCACGACTCTTGGCGCCCGAAGGTTCGTTCCTGCTTTATTTTACATTGAAGAATAAGATTTTGGTGCTCAAAGTCATGGTCTCCGAATCCGACGGAATTTAGCCCCATATGATATGACCATATCTGCAAATTAATTTTATGTTTTCAGTTCCTAAATTCAAACTTCCTAAATTTCTAAAATCAGAAACACACCAGTTGCGTTGCTCCTCCGCCCCTGGTGCCCAGTCCTTAGCCGCTGCAAACCCACCAATCTGCGAATGCCACTGCACCATGTAAGTGTCAACCAAAGTCCCAGTCGTGCTTCTCATTCTCAAAGACTCAAAGTTGATTTCTTTCGTCACATAGTTTGTAATGTTGTGGTGTTGTTTCTGCATTTTTTTTGTTTTCTGGAAAAAAAGTTTAATTGTTAGTTTGTGAAGTAATTTTGTTGGTTTTTGTAGTGTTAAATATGATTGCCAAATAGAGTACGGTGGAATTTAAGTGATGAGGATGACTGTGTTGATATTTTTTGGGAAACTTCCATTGGAATTCTGAGTTATATGGAATTTGGTTGGGATAATTTCAGTGCTTGACTGGGATTGTGGATGATGGATTGCCATTTACTGAAGTGAATGTGTAGTTAATGAGGATGGAAAGTTTAAAGGTATTTGTCCGTATGCCATAGTCGAAACTTAAACCTCTTTCCCACTCTCTCTTTTTGTCATTGGATTCTTCATGAATGTTGTTTGATGTTTTTTTAAGCGTTCTGCAATTAGATTAAGCTTATTAGTGTTCTGTCATTAGTTGCATCTACCTCGGCAAAGATATTCGGGTATTTCTAAATATGAAAAAGAGGAAAAATATTCATACTTTCAGCTCAGGAATGAGAAATGTCGAAGCAGATGCAACGTTATATATGCATCGTATCTCTCCTTTTGTGTGTATAGTTGTCATGATCTTGATCAGAGTTGTGTGTTTCTTATTGTTTAACTGAAAGACGTTCCAACATTATGTTACTCTTATACTTCCAGTGTTCTGAATGGTTTTCGTCCTGAGTATTATGTGCAATATGATCAATCTGTTTGGGTTTTGCAATTAGATTATTTAAACTGGATGGAAAAGGTTAGAGTAAAATCACAAAATGTACTGAATCAATGGTGGTTTTCATGAAAAAGTTTGACACATTTGGGAAAAAAACTCTCTTGGTTCATTTAATGAAATATTTTTCTTGTTAATTGCTTGAGAAAGTGAGCTTTCTATTAGCTGCAAGCTTCTGTAATTACGAGTTAGTTAAGAAAGTAGTGATGTTTGGGATTTGCATAGTATCTTTACTTGTTTGTATTGCTGAATCCAGTAGAGGGATATTCTTAATAGTTGACTGTGACTTTTTCTTTCTACAGAATTATGAGCTCACTAAATGATAAAAATCATGAAGTAATGGATGCAGTCACAGGACTCGGAGCTGATGGAAATGAGGTTCCATCTTTTGAGGTGGGATCTAAGGGAGCATGGGCTGGTCGTAGGAGTAAAGTTTGGAAGGAGTTTATTCAAATCAGTAGAGCCGATAGTCATGATGGATATTTGAGAAGTCAATGCAAGCATTGTAAGGTGGGATCAATTATTGCTGAATCCAGTAGAGGGACTACTAATCATACGAATCACCTTGAAAAGTGTGCAGCGTATCAAGCTCATCTTCAGACTTTGAAGAAAGAAGTTGATCAGGTTAGATTTTTTGATCAAAAGATTTACCGAGACTTAGTAGCAAAAGCAATTATCAAACATGGTTATTCTTATTCCTGGGTTGAACATGAAGGAAATAGAGAGATTCACGAGTACTTGAATGATAAGGTTAAATGTATTAGTCGAAATACTGCAAAAGCAGATTGCATGAAGATTTATAACACTCGGAAAAATCTCCTTAAAGCCATTCTGAAGCGTGCACCAGGTCGTATAAGTCTAACTAGTGATTTATGGACTTCTTGCCTTAGTGAAGGATATTTGTGTTTGACTGCTCATTTTGTTGATGAGAATTGGAAATTGAATAGCAAAGTTTTGAGCTTCTTTCATATCCCACCACCACATTCTGGACTAGAAATTTACAAGGTTATAATAAATTTAGTTAAGGATTGGGGTATTGATGATAAGCTTTTTTCTTTGACATTGGATAATGCCTCTAGTAATGATAGAATGCAAAGTCACATGAGGGTGAGGCTTAATGATTGGGGATTCCTGTTGAATAATGGTAATTACTTTCATGTTAGATGTGTAGCCCATGTGCTAAATCTTATCGTTAAGGATGGACTTAAGGTGATTGAGAATGTTGTGGTAAAAATTAGGGAGAGTGTGAAACATGTTAAGGGCTCCGAAGCAAGAAAATTTTCTTTTCGGAAAGTTGTGGACTTGTGTAGAATACGAGAGACTAAGTCATTGTGGTTGGATGTTGCTACTAGATGGAACTCTACGTACATGATGCTCGATAGGGCTCTTTTGTATAGAGATGCTTTTGATAATTTGCACACTGAAGATGTTACATATAAACAATGTCCAGAACCTTATGAGTGGGACATGGTTGCGAAAATTCGAGATGCTTTGGAACCATTTAATGTTATTACTGAGTTATTTTCTGGTAGTGACTATCCTACGACAAATTTGTACTTTGAGAATGTCTGGAATATTGCTATGTTGTTAAAGGACTTGGTTCAAAGTGAAGATGAGGTTTTGAAAGGAATGGCAGTAGAGATGCAAAGTAAATTTGATAAATATTGGGCTGAAAATGAAGAAAACAATTATTGCACCTTGTTTGCTTTTGCAATAATTCTTGACCCCTGGTGTAAACTTGATTTTCTCAAGTATTGTTATAAGAAGTTGTTTGACGGTGATGAGTTGAAAGCGGCAAGAAAAGTGAGTGACATATCTCTGAAATTGGCGATGCTATTTAATGAGTATTCTTTAAGGCCACCAAGTAGAATGTCTTCTCCATCAAACACTCAAACCAGATCCAACTCTAATGGGACCGATACACGCAAGCGCAAGTGTGACTATTCCGCGGTAAGTTTGTTGTCTTTAAAATAAATTATGATTAGTTAACTTATATTTTATTGCTTTGTTGTATTTTTAAGTACTTTAAATAGTTTATAATATGTAACTTATTTTTTCCGTAGGATTTTGACGTGGATGAGATGGATACTTTTAATGAAAAGTCAACGTTGCAAGTTTATTTAGATGAATCTAGAGTTCCCAGGAGTAGCAAACTGGATGTTTTAGATTTTGGAGAGAACATGAAAAGAGATATGGTGTGCTTTCTGATATGGCTAGAGATATATTGGCCGTCCCTCTCACAACTGTTGCTTCAGAATCAACATTTAGCATAGGAGGTAGAATTTTGAACAAGTGGAGGAGTTCTTTCATTCCCGAAAATGTGGAAGCTTTGATAACTACACGTAGTTGGTTGCACGGCTATGAATGTAAGTGCTTTTTATTGGTTAATTTTCATGTTCTGTTTCATCTCTTCTTTTTACTTGAATAACTTTTTTTTGTTATCCATGAATCGAAGGCTTTGGAGACGAGGAATTTATTGGATGTCACGTGGAATGGATATGATGGAATCTTGGTAATTAGTAAGTAATTAGTTGGTTCTTAATAATTTAATTTTGTTAAAATGATAGTTAGGCTATGAGGGAACTGAACCTTTCTGACACCGGCATTGATTATGTTTCTGAAGGCTTGGAAGATTTGTTCCAGCTCGAACGCCTTTTCATGCTTTGTTCAAGGTTGAAGCACAAGATCATGCCCAAAGGAACCAACTGACTCTGCTGCTGTGACTTTTAGCATTTGTTTACTTTCGTTTTTCTTCTTACTTGTTTGTGATGGTCACAGCTGTACTGAGATTGAGTGGTTTATAAATTATACATGATTGAGACTTCTATTTTTTGTCGATGCTTTATAATCAGCTGATATATATGATATATATGTTTCACATTCGATGATCACTGATCATTGTGATCACCTTTGTAGTTTCGGGAAAGGTCACAGTATCTTTGTTGAGATCGTATTTCTCATTGTATCTGTATTGCACAGTGCACAGCAAATGCTCGAAGAAGTGTCTGTTTAGAATCTTTTCAAGAATTCGCCGGCATAATTTCTATCTGGGTTCGGAGGAAAAGAGATGGAGACTAGCGGGAGAGAAGAGACTCAGATGTTTCTGGACCGCACTTCCCGTGCCACCAGAGGCAAACGGTATGCTCTTTTCGATTTAAAAATCCAATCTTTGATGACCCCTTTTGTTCTTTCTAATTGATTTCGTGTTTGTGATGTTAGGATGACTAGGCTACTGGATGACGAGGTTGAGGAGGATGAAGCATTCTGGAATCAGGAGGCTCTTAAAGAGGTGCTTCTTCTTTGTTTTGGGGGGATTTCTTGAGTGAAGTATTACTGCATTGCAGTTAGAAAAAAGCCATGAACTAGTTGCTGTTATTGATTTAGATGGTATTTGTGTTTTATTTATTTGACCTTTGTTATTGGGATGGATGCGTTTTTCAGGAGGAGCATGATGTGGAGTATGAAGAAGAAGGTGAAGTTGCTGATGTTTTCGACAGTGACTTTGATGAAGATGTGAGTTATCAGTTTGTGTTTTTCGGGCTCATTAAAGGCTCCTTTGCTCTTGCCTGTCCATGATATCATACTGTTGTGTGTTTGCGAAATGTATGATTTCTTCTGCTTATGTAGCTTACTTTTCCTGATGACTTCAGGAATCTGAACCTAATGAAGTTGAGAAGGAACCAGAAGAGAGGTTTGGCTTTGCTAAATGAGCACATCATATACTTTGGAAAGTACTGCTTTGTTAATTTTGTCTAGTATTCAGTAATGCCTTTTGGGTGGCAGGAGTCGACCAAAAAAGCGGTTATTTTTTCCGGGAAAGACCTTAGCAAAGAGCAACAAGAAAAAGAAGGTCGTGCAGCATACCGAAGAGGTAAAAACTCCAGAGGAGTCCACCCCTTCTGACCAGCATGATGGTCATGATGATCATGAAGATGTTGAAGAGGAAAGAACCATAAGGAAATCTACTAGAACTGCAGTTGTTGTTAAGCAAGCTGAGAGGGATGCAATGCGAGCTGTGCTTCAAGCAACAGCGAGGCCAATAAAGAGGAAAAAAGAAGGAGAAGAGAAGCGGATGACACTAGAAGAGATGCTCCTGGAAGTAGCTCAAACTGAGATTGTGAACCTTAGGAACTTGGACGAGTCTTGGCTAGGGAAGAAGAAGTTAAGAAACGAGCAGTTGTTGAAAAAGCTGTTTATACTGGACCTCAGATAAGATACATTTCAAGAGACGGCTTCTCCTTTTTAGAGTATATGAATGGAGCATCATTCAAATCAGAGATCTCAACAAAGTCGACTGCCTGTAAGTGCTGCCTTGCTGGTTTTTGTTGCTAAATGTGAACTACTTCATTGACTTATCCGTATTTTCCGCTGTAGTAGAATGGATTCTATAGCAGTTAGCTACCCCCCTAATTGCTGATATCCAATATAATTCATTAATTTGTGCAATATGCTTCCTTGATGTTTCAAAACTCGAATGAGTTACTGATGAACCTTTGTGGTGTATAATATCATTGTGTTTTTCTCAAAAAAAAAAAGGAAAAAAAGTCCCACCTTTGTAAGTCCTAAAAAGGAGTAAACAAACACAAATGTTGGAATTTGGATGGAATAAACATAATTGAGTAATATTTTTGTTTATAACCACAGTTGATCAAAAAGAATTATTAAGAGAGCAAAGTGCATATATAATTCTATATAATTAATGAGAATGCAGATATAATCCTGCGATAATTGAAAGTGCATATATAAGTATATAACCCTATATAATTAATGAGAGTGCAGATATAATCCTGCTATAATTAAAAGTGTAAATGTAACCCTAAATATTTAGGTTATATGCAAATATAACCTTAATAGGTAGTTTAAGATCGAATATTTTAAAAGTGCAAATGTAACCCTAAATATTTAGGTTATATGCAAATATAACCTTATTCGTTTGTTTTTTAGGATTTAACTGCAACTAATCACACAGGAGTACTAACTTGAGGGTGTAACATCTGATCAAGACATTAGGGTTCTGAATCGAGAATGAGATTTTTCTTCTGTTTTATTTGATGATCTTAAAGAGAGAAGAAAGATCTGATTGTGTTTTAACCTGACACAACGAATATAACATTGTGTGGACATGAAATCAAGAAAAAATAACATTACTAAATACATAACTAGGTAAATAAGAGTAGACAATGTATTTATTGGGTAAAATATGAGTAGACACTCATTATTGGGGGATGTATATGTGTAAAACACTAAACACGTTGCTGTACATCTGATGTAAGGGGCGGCTCTTCATATCAAATGTCAAATCTTCATAGTTTGGTCGAACAAAAACTGCTTGATGGAATAATACGGCAATTCTAAGGAAGCACATCTCCCTCTTTGCAGTCCCGGAAAAAGGAGGAAAACTCTATTTCATTCAGGGCTCTATGACTAACGAAATGTCTCATACCCTCTCGTATCAATGACTTCAACGAGAGATTTATCTCCGGTCTCCACAATTCTACCATTCACCTATAATCAGCTCAAAGATTTTAAAATGATCAAATGAGGACTCGTTTCAGAAACTAATGCTTTGGTTGGTATAAGATAGGATAATTTTTTGAAAAAATGCAAAAGATTGCTTACCATCACATGGACAAAGTTTGGCGCAGTGAATTCTACAAGTCGCTTATAATGAGTAATCATCCAAACTGCATTACTGGGAGTCAGGAGCCCATTGACTACTTCGGTCACATCACGGAGAGCATCTACGTCTAGACCAGAGTCAATCTCATCTAGTATAGCCAATTCTGCACCAAGATTAGTGCCTTCCAAATTGGTACAATCAAGTTTAACTAAACAGACACAAAAGAGGAAAACGGAGAAAAGCTTCTTATCTACCATGCAAGAAAAGGAAGTTGGGAAGACGAGCTGGTGCCCATTCACTCACATATCAAATACAGGAATCAAGCACTCGAAAAATGCGGATTTTAGCAGTTTACTAGAAACTAATAAGTAATAACTAAATGACTTCTACTTTTAACTTAAGCGGATCTTATCTTAGCAGTGTATCAGAAGCTTTAAAATGGTTTATACTTTTAAAATAATTAGTTTTTAAGATGTTTATCATACACATAAAACTTGATTCTGCTTAGAGCACAAGCAGATCTTGACATTTTTACCAGACACTTAGAATTACAACTTCTTAATTTATAAGCCACACATGCTAAGTACGATAAGTACATGGCAAGAAGTAACTGTGTCTCGAGAAGGTGTTGTTGTGGGCATGTGGCATGGATCACAGAAGACGGAGCCTTGAACTGTGATGACTGATGCGTGATGTCGGGATTCTAGGCCCTTCTTCATGGGATCGAGCCGGGAGGAAGAATTATTATAAAATAATTTTAAATTAATAATTTACAATGTTTTTTTATTTAATACATAAATTTTAAATATACTCTTAAAATAATTTCATCTAACTATGCTATTAATACACATTTTAAATTTATAAATTTAATTTATTATGTGATATTTTAATATTAAATAACATATCAACACTATTTATAATTGTGATGTTATTTTCAACTAAATATGATCAAGTTAAAATTTTAGACAATAACAATTGTAACACACTATTCAGTTATATAACTTATATGACTCATATCTGGGTCTTGTTCGGATTGAGTTAACATTAATCTGGATATCTTCAAATTCGGGTTAACATCAATTCGGTTCATTTCGAATCGAGTAGTAGTCGGGTATGATCAGGTTTCTTTCAGGTACGGTTCCTTTTCGGGTTCGGATTCAGGTTCGGTCCAAGTGCGGGTCCTTTTCGGGTTTCGGTTCAGGTTCGATTCGGGTTCAGGTGTTGTTCGAGTTTGGGTCTCATCAGGTCTGGCAATTTAAGTTCGGGTGCGGTTCAATCGGGTGATTTCGGTTTCCGGTTATTGATTGGGTCTCACTATTTGGGTGCCGGTTCGATTCGGTTCGATTATTTAATACCGGGTTTTCGGGTTCGGTTATATTTTGCCAGGTCTACCCAACCCTATGTAAGATTCCAATTTTAACAGATGCAAGTCCCCAAAAGAACCCTACCCCCAATTTATTTTTAGCATAAATGAATTTTATATTATCTATCACCAACGTTATTACTCCTAACATTATTACAACTTGAGTTGATGCATTTCCAGCTATTTGCTACATTATGCTGATTTTGTAAATACTCTCCAGGGACCTTAGCAAACGTCATTCCCGTAAACAAAAGACAAACATCTCTAGCTTCTTCAATTACAGCTACCGCCTCTAGTGGTGGTGCTAGTTGCGGTTACTTCAACATGTTGATGAGCTCTACGCAATCTAACCAAACTTGCAATATTGCAATCCTTTGCTCCTTTTCTCTTTTCAATCCCTTCCGCAGCCAAACCCGATGTTGCTGGGAAGAGTACTGCTTATGTGATTTTATGTTGTTGTAGGCTGTGTATCGTTGTCCCTGCTGGTGAACCATGACCTATATTGCTTCAGTAAGCACCATCAAGTTTTAGTGTTGGGATAATTTGGGGTTCCACATTGCCCCATCCCTACGTTCCTTGATCAGGTTGCTGATCGTCCACTGTGATATCCACATCTTCGATGTCCCTGTGGGAACTTCTTTCAGGCTCTGCTAGGAAATTTGCATATGAAATTTCAACCCATATATGGGCAGCATTCTCTTGGTTATCAATGATATTTTGATTTCGCTGTAGCCATATTTGTCACATAATGTGCATACACAATCAGATAGCCTCCACATCTGGTGCTTCCTCCATCTAAGACCCAAACCACTATGCAAACGATATTGGTGATGATGCAGTGAAGTCAAAACCCAATATTGACGTTCTCCAAATACGTTGTGTCGTTGGGCATTGCATGAACAGATGGTGCACATCCTCAGCTTCTCCCGTGTTACATAGCATGTCTTGAATTTTTCGATTTTGAGCTGTAGGTAAAGCATTTTGTAGTGTCTTCCGTATGAATAATGCTATTTTCCTAGCGAACTGTATTTTCCAATATTTCCCCAGTTAATATGTGCTACGTCAATAGCATGGTGATGCATGTTATCTCGGTCTTGAGTTCTGTAACTCAACTTCACTGTATACACCCTATTTCTCGTGAGTGTCCAAACATGTTTATCTTCTCTCTGTCCTACCTACGAGATGTGAATTTCTAGGATTTTTTGGACTACTTGGTCTGGGTATATAACCCTGGGTAGTGGGATATGTCACTGCTTGTTTCTATCTGGCGTTGTGTTGCGAATGTTGAGCTGCCATGCTACCCTCCTGAGTTCATGGCATCCAGTTTTCCTCCAATTTTGTTTTTTCTCCCTTCCTGACCTCCCACCTGAGGTGTTGTTTGAGAAGAACACGGCCCCATAAGATTGATTTCTAAGCCAAACTATCCCTTAACTTTTGTGGGAAGTGTATGAAATCTGTTTGTTGGCAGTATTTTCCTTTAAACACCGTCGTGCACAGAGAATCCTTCTCATGTAGTAAACTCCATGCATGTTTTGCAAATAGAGCCTAATTCATTTTGACACCTGGTCTTAACCCAAGCCCACCTTTCTTTGTTGACTCACACATTTGTTCCCAAGATACCCAATATACACTACAAGAGACATCACCTACTACCTCGGGTTTTCAGCCCCAAAAAAACTGAGGTAAATGTGTATACTTTTTGCCTCGGTTAAAAATCGAGGCAAATAGTACCTTTTACCTTGGTTTAGAACTGACGTCGCATCATGGTAGAAGGCCGACGGTATGATACCCCGTCTGCAACATTGTTTGTCACGACATCGACATCATGAAGCATGCGACATTGATGAAAGGAATATAGCACTCGATGGGAGAGGAAGTGCATTGACGTCGCAAAAGATGATTTTGTTCATTATATGAGAGATGTCGGAGGCGCTGATAAGTGATATCGCACATAGTGAGGGACCCACGTCGTGTGCCTGTTGACGTGGAACACTGAAAAAATGGCATCGTTTTGTTTGTCCGACATCGAAAAAAAAGTGACGCCGATTTATGCGACGTCGCTAATATGTCATTTTGGAGCTAGTTAATATGACGTCGCAATTTCGTGGTCAGCTCTCATTTCTCGTAAAATATTATAATATTATATATTTGATGATGCAAGTAATTGGTCTTCGATAGGCGTTACATGTTATAAATAATGTGATAAATCGAGTAATGGTTGAACATTAAACCAACAAAATTATGACATGTATTACAAATAAATGTAACAATATATTCAAATACATGAGGTTGATATAAATTAAACAATAATTTTATTTAACCACCATTGTTTACATTGTACGGCGTCTATATTTTTATGGCGACCAGTGAGAAGACAACTATGTCCATCTGTTAGCCTAGAATCCACTGATAATTCCCTTTGATCCTATTACAACCAATACATAGGAAACAAAAATTATGCTATTATTGGCCAGTACCCAAAAACACACGTAATATATTCATACATAGACGACATTATTCGAAATATGGAAATAGTAACTGATCAGTATCAAAGCGACATTTCACTCATAAAAACTGACATCGCAGAGACCGATGTTAAACCGACTTCGGATATTCATGGATATTAATGCTAAACTCAACAATTCTTTCACCTCCGCCACGTCAATTCTTACTCGGTATCATATCATACCGAGCGTTAACTTTGACCGATTCACATTGTGTTCATCCGAATCTAAGCCATTTTTCTCACTCTTTACAAACATGTCATCTTATTGGTAACAAAAATAACATACAGTATATAACATGTGACTCAATGATTCACCCTTCATGAAATTCTTTGATCTTTCATGAATGAAGAAAAAAACATATAGAAGGTATATATGGTAACAAAATTGCTAAAGGATCATGTAAAAGATGGAAAAGTACCTCAATAAATTTGAACCTAGAAATGCTCCATCCTTGGATACCTGTTGATGGTTGAAGGAATCAATTTGAATGAGCCCTTTCATTTTTGTAATAGTGTGAATGGATAGGGTGGGTTTGTGGGATATGTATAGCAGAAGGAAATGAGTGTTAGTGCTAGTAGTTATTGACTTGAAAATAGGTTTTGGGGGGGGGGGGATTTATTTCAAATTTTCGTCTGAAATTTTTGGTTCCCGCTAGAAATTCCATAATGATCGATGTCACTAGCTATTTGGTAGATCTATCGTTACATGCAACATGTGTGCGACACCGGATATGTGGCCATAGTCTAATAATCAAAATTTTTCGTAAACATCTCAATTTAAAGGTTCTGAGCCCTTCTGTCGACTCGTTTATGCCCAAATCGGAACAACATTATCGTCAAAATTTGAATAAAATAATGTTATATCCAATTTTGCATTTTGACATCTCCTACTTTCTTGGAGGGACCTAAGTGCAAAAATAAAAAAGAAAATGTGTTGTCCCAAACTCGATTCCGATTGTCCCGAAAAGAAGCTTTGTCCTTCATATATAGTCAAAATTATAATAACCGAGAGTAATAAAAAAATTAGTTTTATATTTCCCCATAGACTTCCACAAGATCATACGACTGACACTCATATACTTTTAAGTAATCATCTACAATTTACTCTAGACCACGTACTGGCGCTTTGTAAAATTTGAAGGATATAATTTATTACTTTTATATTTCATAAAAAACCTAGAATGTGAAATTTCATGTGATTCTATGTGGCAGAAATTTTGTTCCCATAACGCTTATCATTGTAGTATTAATGGAATACAATGGAAAAAACCCAGAAGATTACCCAGATTCGCATGCTTGTAAGACAATACGCATAATTTCCATATGAAACATTTGTTGTTTTGTTCGGGTGATTGTCTATTACCCATAGTGACAAGCAAGGAAGTTTGGGCCATAGTGTAATTTCCCCAGAGTTTTGTAATGTACTGTCTGTGAATAATTTGTGCCCGTTCCGGTGATGCGTTCATGGCCAAATTCAAACATGGTGGTCGTGACAATGTGAATTACATAAGCGTATATCAAATTTTGCATTTTGACATCTCCCACTTTGGAGGGACCTAAGTGAAAAAATAAAAAGGAGAATGTGTTGTCCCAAACTTGATTCCGATCATTCCTAAAAGAAGTTTTGTCATCCATGTATAGTTGAACTTATAATAACCAAGAGTAATAAAGAACCAGGTCTTATATTTCCCAATATACTTCCATAAGATCATACGACCGACACTCGTATACTTTTAAGTAATCATCTACAATTTACTCTGGACCACGTACTGGCGCTCTGTAAAATTTGAAGGACGGAATTTTATAACTTTTATATTTTAAAAAACCTAGAATATGAAATTTTATGTGATTCTATGTGGCGGAAATTATTGTTTCCATAACGCTTAACATTATAATATTAATGGAATATTATGAAAAAAACCCAAAAGATTACCCAAGTTCACGTTCCTCTAAGACAATACGCATAATTTCCATATGAAACATTTGTCATTTTGTTTGGGTGAATGTCTCTTAACACACATTGACAAGCACAGAAGTTTGGGTCGTAGTGTAGTTTCCCGTGAGTTTTGTAATGCACTATCCGTGAATAATTTTGGCATGTTCCGATGATGCGTTCATGGCCAAATTTGAGTAAAATGGTCAACATTTGATGGGTGTAATTTTATTACTTTTATATTTCATGAGAAACATATACTATGAAATTTGGGCTATTCATCCCGCAATTCAGTAATGCGACATTGCTCTTGCGTCGGTCCAAACTCAGTGACAAAGACATTGAAGCTACATCGGGATTTTGTGGTTTTATCCCACCACTGATCAGGGCCGTAGTTATTTTTGGATTGTGCTGCTCCTCAAATACGGCCTAGTGTTTATTATGTACGATGTCGGGAATGCATCGGTTTATATCGTATAGATCGATTATTCTCGCGATATCTCTGTATATCGATTCAATTACCTATAGTCCATGCCAAAGTTTACAATGTTTGGCCCTTATCATGGGCCTAAACCTACGACTAGCGATGTTGCACTACATTCTCTGTCTTATTCTTCCTCTGTGACACAGCCTGCAAAGTCGCACCAAACGGAAGTATTTCACTCCAGGTATATAAATACCCGACCACCCTCTCTCTTTGCATTCCCAACCGACGACATCACACCAAAACCTCCCACCCAAATAAAACAATCGAAAAATATTCAAATCCCAACGGAAAACATTGGTCTCATACCATCACAGCACCAAAACCCACATTCAATTGCTTTGGACGTAGTACATTGGCAGATTTCTTCAAAGGGGAAGAGCAACAAACCCTAACATGGTAAGGATTTTCGGATGAAGTTTGATGTTGGTTTTTCGATTTTCATATACTTTTTTTTGCCCATTGCCTGGTTATTCAATTGTGGCATGTTAGTTGTTTACTTTGTGATGTTGTTAGTTGAGATAATAGGTGTTTTAGGATCATTCGTGTTCTATTCGCATAATATTTTAGCTTAGTCAATTGGCCTGCAACGTCGCACATTCAAACACATAAATCTGTGACTTCGCATAGGTCACGTTGGTCTAGACGAAGTGTTTCCGACATGAATACGAACTCGGCTAAAACACATTGACATCATTGAGTACTTGAATATTGCATTTACTGTTCCACGTCCCTTTGATTCTTAGATGGATCGAATGAAACAAACATCCAGGAGGAAAAGGGAAGATACCACGGGAATAGGTCTATCGCACCCGAAGAAGGCAAAGACAATGTTCACCCCTTCATTGCCAACATGGGATAAAATACGCTTTGTCAAGGAGAAGATAGAGAAACATTTTTTAAAAGATCTAGGACCAAAGGATAAAAGAGGTCAGAGTGATGAAGCCCGAGGATGTGGAACGACCACACCTTGATGTTTTCCTCGATCCCTTCAAACTTTCAGGAATGGATGGGTTGATATGCTTGGATAAACTGACGTATGATAAGGAGGTCAAGGAGTTCTATGCCAAATTTTCTAGGGAATCGAATACCATGTACAAGACAAGAGTCTACAGGGTAGACGTGGAGATGGCAATAAAGTTTATTAACCAAGTGATTGGGTGCACAACCGGTAGGGAGGATCAACCAAAGGTTGGGCCTCTACGGTTGTACTACCGCGACAATTGGCCTCCATAGGTCGACAAGAATGACCCATCCAGGATGCTTGACCCCAATCAAATGGTGGAGAAGTACTTCAAAATTAAAGTGGGGAACAAACTCATTCCAAAAAAGCAGATCAAGCTTGGTATTCTCAACCTTCAGGAGAGAATGATGTTCAGTATAATTGTAAAAGTACTTATCCCGGTCAGACATCCTACGGAGTGCATGATCAACGGGACCGTCATGTACTACCACCTTCCAGAGAAGAAGGTAGTCGACCCCGGGTAAACCATCTGTTGGAAAATAATGGTTAAAAGGTTGAAATTCATCAACTTTTGGGCACCATTTTGAGTGGGATCCAAACGGATTTTGGGTCGGTGGATGTCAATTTTGGGTTCTCCTCCTTGAGTACTATAAAATCAACAATTTAAACTCTCAAAACGGATCAAGGGTGAATGAGATATGAATGTTTGAAATGTCATTCTTGAAGGAGAAAAATTAGGCGGAAATTGGCCCAGATTAATTTTTCTCTGGACTGTCCAATATGCGTATGGATCGCATGGAAGTCTCTGGAAGGCCCAACCGCATAGTGTATATGGAATTTCCTGTGTGTAATTCTTAAGAGATAAGAACAAAATACTTCCATATTTTGTGAGATATCTTGTCTTAAATAAATATGCGGTTTACCATGTTTAATACATTGAAGAATATTTGTGCAAATATTTCTTCCTTTTCCAGCAAACTGGATTCGAGTATTCGTGGAATGTCTTATAATTGGTGAGTTGGTGATTGGAGAATATTCTTCTCTAATTACAGAAAATCAAAATATTATGTTTCCATGATTAGGGTCTCTTAGAGCAGTATAAATAGAGCCTCTAAGTCAGCCAGAAAATTTTGCACCATTTTTTTGAAGTCTCTCCATATTCTAAACTTGAGTCTTCTTTCTGTCTTTCTCAAAGTTTTCATCCATTGCTCTGTCGAGGTGATAGTCCTTCGGGCCTTGTGTGAATCCGAGGTAACTCTTACGTGTTAATTGTTACCTTCGATAGTTTTACCCTAGGGAACGATGTTCACGACGGGACTTATTTGTTTCAAGGGCAGCGAGTGTACTCGTGACTCCATCAATTTTTTATTGATTGAAACGTGATTTATTTCTCCCATGTATTGCTTTAATTATTCGTAATTTAAGCTTTCTGATTGTATGTCTGAATAATTAATAAAAGTATATTATCCGCATATGTAAATTGCTTGTTCAATTTTCATTTTTTAATTTTCCCATGATAAAATCAATATATGCCCAACAATCTTGAAATGAATGATTTATTTTGTTGAATTATATTGATTCGATCGGAAATCGCATATTGAACGAAATATGCAATCTGCATGAATAAATTGGGCATCAATGATTCGGTCTTGCATGGAAAAATATATTCCAAATTTTATGCCTTAATTAAGGTTGTTCGAAAATTACATTATGGAAATAGCATGTTGTATTTGTCTAACGAACTTTAGGTTTCAAGTTTTTGAGTTATAAACTTGAACTTGCATGAATTGCATCATAATTCATTCCATACATGCTATACTAATTGTTGAAAATCCGAGGCTTTAATTTTCCAGAATTACATGTGGTATAATCATTCGGATTTGCATGCTTCTGTGAGAAAATTTTATTCCGGAATTTGATGCAATTTAAACTGGAAATTGCATGATTGAAAAATGTGTTTGAAAATTATGCTTTAATTTTCTGCAACAATTTATTTCGAATTCGGTTAAAAGTTTCAAAATTCAATGGTTTAGAATATTTTGTGAAATATATATTTGCGACATGAGATTTGTACACATATTTAACGATGGAAATCTTTTGTATGTACGCATTGGTGAATCTGAGTATACACGGCTATATATCTCTTATGGAAGAGAAACTAGGCATGAAGGTACGACAAGATTTATTGCTTAGTGGCATGAAAGAGTTAAAAGAGTTGACTTTTGGTCAAGAGTCGTAACCACGATTTACGTATACACGTTAATTAAAGTGAATCATGGCATATGCTATATATACATATATTGCTTGGATTATATTTGATAACCATTTGCGTGAATCTGGATGTGAACATGACTTTGTTACAAAGAAAGTTATGTGAATAATATTTGCACATATATGTCCAGTACACTAAGGCTATCGAATACGATAATGAATAGATTTGGTTATATTAATCCCTTAATTATGTGGAAAAATGAGTTGAGCATGTATGTTAAATTACATGGCGTAATTATGGAAATATGTTAATTCCGTAATATTCATGCTTATGAGATTAAATGTTGATATGGTAAGAAATCAAATTTGATTCTTTGCATGAAAGATTGGATTAAATTTAGGGAAATATGCCACGAGTTTAGAATATGGGATCAGACATTATTATTCAATTACTTGAAAGCAGTGCATATGGTTGGAAATTATGTGACATGCTTAATTTCCAAAGCCCTTGAAATGTTATAGTATTTGTTTAAATATTTGATCAAATGTTGAAATATCTATTTTGCATGGTATAATAATTTGGTTGTGTGGGCTACTCGTGTTGGTTAAAAAAAATTTAAACCACATTTTGTGTGAGAATGTGCTACTAGTGATTCATGACTTTTATATGCTTGGTCTGAGAATCACATGCGAAAAAATGGTAAACTTCATTTTCACTTAAACATGACATCTCTTGGCAAGAGTGTAATAAATTCGTGCATGAATGAAGGATGTGACATTGGGTTATTTGATCCATGATGTATTCTCGTTCATTTAGGGACTTGATTTAGTTACATAAACAAAAAATTTAGATGTATGATGTGTCTAAAATTGTGTTATGCTTATGCTATGATTATATTAATTGCTTGGGAATGTACCATTTTGATGCAATGAAATGTTTGACAAGGCTTGTCCCGATAATTGGCTATCTTGATTGATCATTTACGAGCATATGGCTCACGAGTGACAATTGTTAGATTACACAGATAGAGCATATGGGCTCGAAGTTCGACATATTCTGGTTATTTTGTATGACCAGATAAATGTAAACATGAAGACATTAATTAACTAGTATGTCTAGGGTATTGGTTCTAGTGAACCATGGTATAAACCCTAAAGCATGAGTTATCATGACTATGCTAAAAACTCTGATTATTTGTAATCAAAGAATGGAGGGAAAAATCTCAAGAATTTGTTTGAGAAAACTAAGAATCTCGAGACTTTTGGTCAAATCTCATGATTTATAGTTGAAAAATCTAAGAATCATGAGATAGGGAATCCCAAGACATTTGGTCAATTCTCTAGATTTTTGGTTGAAAAGCCTTAGAATTCTGAGATGAGGAATCCTAAGACATTTAGTCTAGAAACCCCAAGACACAAGGTTTTGAGAAACTTAACACATGTGGGGATGTTTAATAAAACCAGCCCAATGTGAGGGGTAGACAAAAACCTAAAAATTCAACGACCATTTGAATTTTGATAGGTACTTGGATGAAAAGTCATCACGAGAGACTTGAATCAAGTTGTTCAAGTCGGGAGGAATTTAACTCGAACCAAAAGGGTAAACCCAAAATTGAGTCGAGCAGTGCACTCAAACTTGAGTTGATCAATGGACTTGAATGTGTTTCGACCATAAAGGCACTCAAGTTTGATTTGAGTAGTTTGAAAGTAAAGTGCATTTGTAATGAAACTTGCCTTTAAAATGGGCATGAAATTGTGTTGAGTTGGTAAACTCACACTGCGCTCCAGTGAGAGTTAATCGAATCCTCGATTGATTGATACTACATTGGTAGTGGTATTGGTCATGCGAGGAAGAACGATTAATTGATATCAGGAAGTTTAGTTATCTCTAATTCCAAGGGATTTGAAGGAATAAGAGAGACTTCTGTGATAAAAGATCAATACATGAAGGTGTTTTGATTGTTAAAATGATCTAGACCTAAAAGAAATTTTATGGGTAAGAACCTAGTGTTTGATTCGTTATTGAACACACAAGACTTTCAGTAAGTGAGGTTTGTAAATTAACGAAACCACTTATGTGATACATAGAAGACATATGTGGTTATATGTGACCATGATGTGAAGACACATAATCCTTTGGTGAATGTGATTCACAATGTTGAAACATTTGGTGGTTGAACGAAATCGCTAGAAATGATCAAAGCGATGTGGAAGAGCCTTTACATTGGTTGGCGATCTTTTAAATAAGATGACCAAAGGAGGAAAATAAAACTCCTAATAGAGCCATCCTACAAGTTCTTTTCAATGTGGGGTAGGCATATTGCGAAGGTAGTAAAAGTAATACTTAAACAGTATCTTTACTAGATATGCACAATGTTGAAGTGCTATCAATATCTTGAAATTCACAAGAAATAATACATGGAAACTAGAAATACATCTTAATGGAAAGTGTATTTTGTGGAAGTTTCTGTAAAAGATCCTGATTTATCTTAAATGGACTTAAGAGTCAATAGATGAAATCATTAAGGATCAGGGATAAACCAACAAAGGAAACGAGATTCCATGAAATATTTTTTGTGGAAAGTGGTGATCAATAGAGAGATTGATCTACCAAGATTGCAAATCAATAGAGTACTAGTAGATTTGAAAAATTAGTAAGTATATTTGTGTACTTGATAGGTGTTCTCTAGACGTGAGAATGAGTCCAAGGGTGATGGTGCTTGCTATCAAGGCTTTGTGAAAGCTAGAAGTACATCTAATGAACCTAAATGGTTATTTGGAGATTTAGATATTAAAATCTGAATAGAGCAAAATGAAAAACTCAATGCTCCTAAATGACCTATCATGTGACCAAACTAATTGTTGTTTAGCTAGTGATGTTGAATCAATGAGTTTGATGAAGGTGGATATGCTAATGGACACAAAAAATGACCATGTCATTTATGTCTTTGAATTGATGATTTTCTCATTGATAGTAAAATTGATACGATGATTGAGTCTCTTGAAGATATGTCATATTCAATGGAATGACTCTAAACATTGTGAGTTGCCTTTTGTAAAGGTGAGGTGTCTCTTAAGAAGATAACTCAAAAGTTGTTGGTAGTCTAAAGTACTTATTAAAGTGCACATTAGACAATTCTTACAATGGATAGTAAGATGATACACGAGTAATCCAGAAATGATCACTGGAAACAAGCTGTGTGTGAGACTCGTGGATATGGCTTGAGTTGTGTAGAGAAATGGTTCTCTCTTGCTAGATTCATAGAGGAATCTAAGTCCATTGTGTTGGACAAAAATTGGGAAAGATATACCCTAGGATGACCAAAGCACTTGTATGCTTATTGGTGTAGCGTAAAGCCATACCGATGATGGTGTGTCTCGACAAAGACAATTTACCATTAGATGACTACTCTCTACAAGAATTGTCGATGTTGACTACGTAAGGTCAATATGATAAGAGTTGTGATTCTTTGACGAAAGGATTGAATCGAGAGTTAGTTGAGAACTCATAAAAAGGAATATGACTAAGTCTAATAAATGGTGGGTTACGTACGTGGACACCCAACCTATGTGACTGGAGATCCCAAGATCTAGGTTCAAAGGGACAACTAAACTGCAAAGACCCATCACGATCACTTTGGGTGTTTCATACCTCCCGTCTTATTCATGTGATGAAGAAACAATGATGTGAATGGAGGTTAAGCATTAAATTACTTTTAATGATTCAAAGCATCGAGTGTGTAGTACTGGAAAGAGTGCAATGGATTAAGCAACTGCTCTTATGCCAAGAATCACCTATGTAAGCGAGAAGTGTGGCCGCTTCGAAAGGGAATTGTTGGGATGCAATTCTTTAGAAACCTTACAGAACTAGGTGTGTGACATGGCCTGATTAATGGACACAACCGAGGAAAGCACAAGGGCTAGGAAATATGTCTGTGGGAAGTGCATTGTCGTTCACACAATTGGTAGGGGAAGTTCAAGGACATCGCGTCTACTTCCTAACCAGTTGGCTAAGTGTAATCTCTGAGGCATACGCTGTAGGAAGTTAGTTGCTTGAGGACATGATGGGAATTCATGTTCCTAGAAAATGTAACATTGCCAATTTCCAAATAGGGGTGGGGGCGTCGGGTCGGTTTTATCAATTTTTGGCTTATTCGCCTCGGATTAACCAGTATTGTCTCTAAAAACCAAAAACCAAAGCCAACCAGAATAACCCGATAAACCGAATTATCCAAACCAAATTTGGAATTTGGCCTCAATTTCAAACCAAATAACCGAATTCATGATAAAAAATTTAAACAATTACTAAAAATATATAATTTTATTTAAAACTCTACTACCTCTAATTCATTGGACGTGACACTTTTTTTTGGTTGTTTTTATGATTTGGCACACTTTTATTTTATGGAAAGATTCCTTCAAATTCATCCACTTATTATACTTTGTCCTTTCTAAATTCAATTTCATCAACTCATTTCATTCACCTAAATCCAAGCACCTAAGGCCATAGTGCCACATCCAAAGAAACGGAGGTAGTATAAAAATATGTAATTTAATTTCTAGATCATTAAAATCAAGTTTTCAAAATAAAAATCCAACAAGTACAATACAAATTCAACCATAACAATTTTAGCACTACAGTTAACACTAAAGATCAAAAGTTTGTTTTAATATTTGATGTGGTAGGTTGCTAACGTGCGCTGGTCGTCCTCTCCAAGAGTTCCTTTGCCTTCAAGACTTGGCCCGAAAGTGATTCCGGAGAAAAGACTCCGACAATCAAGTCAGTACTTCTTCTTTAGGATCAAAATTTCTAGGAATAGCTACGCTTACCTCAGCTCCTTGCAAGCTTGTTGTATTTATAGAATGGCATAGTCGTGGCTCCCTATTTTTAGGAATGAAGATCGTGGGTCACATCACGATCCCCGCGCTCTTAGATCATGGATAATGTGGTCTTTGTTCGATCCACATTCTCTGGCCCACGTTCCCTGTATTGGGTGGAAATCTCCTTCCTAGATAATTAGCGCCTTGGACCAAAACAACTTCCTTTCGCTACTTAATGCAAACCGACTGGGCCTAGCAGGCATCAGCCCCTTGATCATTGGGCCACATATATACCATAAGCCCCCCTAGCCATGAAAATTGCAAGAAACGAAGCGATGGCGTGGCTGTGAAGCTTTCTTTCGAACTGATATTGCTCTTATGCAAAATGTTCGTCGCGTAACGCTATTGCGAAGTGATGTATTCTTTTTGTCAATATTTCTATCTTCTCTCAATCCACTACTTTTTAATATTTGAATTAAGAGCTCCTCGTAGTGAGGCTATTTTTATGATGATATAGTTCGTAAAGCTAGTGATTCGCTTCTCAACGTTTGATATTATATTTCGTAATTTTTTGACATTTTTTTCCGCTTCATCTCATGAAAGAGGAATTTGAAACAGAAAATTGCATGTGACTTTTAATTAGTGAGCTGTCTCTTCACATACCGTCGATGTCTCATTATAAGCAAAAGGTACTTTGCTTTTTGTATCGGATTACCATCATTGCATCTGTCATATTGCTT
Source organism: Rubia yunnanensis (assembly GCA_037428765.1). Taxonomy (NCBI): domain Eukaryota; kingdom Viridiplantae; phylum Streptophyta; class Magnoliopsida; order Gentianales; family Rubiaceae; genus Rubia; species Rubia yunnanensis. The sequence goes on along the minus strand of CM075066.1, from coordinate 68,895,597 downwards.
TTTGTTAACTATTTTTATTCCTTAAGTGTGGCTCTTATTTCCTAATTTTAAGTATCCCTTATCACTTTATCATTTCAGTCCTTCTCCTCCTTTGCCAAAGGTTTCTTCTCTCCTGAGCAACTCTAGGTTTTCCGTGCATCATTCTCCTCCATCTCCTTCCAGAGTAAGTTTTATCCTTAAATACTCTGTCTGTCACTTTTGCTGTATTTTCTGGGATTGAAATTTTGGGGTAGTTCTTTTGATTATAGTATTTTTGGTGATTTTCCTGATTGTCTTTCGGTCATCTTCTCCGGCCTACTGTTTGTAACCTTTGTTCTACTTAACTTGCATTTGTGGGTTCTGGCCCTTACTAAGATATTTACTTCCACCTTTAGGGTCTCTATGGCTTCCTCTAACCGTGGTAAGTCCCCCATGGAAGAAGCTCCCCCCAGCGAGGATTCCGACCATGTTGTCGGATCTGCCACCATTCACAGTATCCTGACCAGATCTTATATGAATGAGTTAAAGGGGTTTTCCCCTTTTCTGTCCTCTTGTAAACTTCATTCGCTTTCTAAATCTGAATGCATTTGCACTCCTCTTGTTGCCTACATGTCTTGTTACCTAGCCTACCTGAACTTTAGTCTTTACTTCCCTATTCCCGGGCAAGTGATTGAACTTCTTTGCTCGTATAGGGTTTCTTTGTCCCAATTTCACCCTAAGGGTGTCGCAATAATAATGGGTTTTCTTTGAGTGTGTGAGAACGTGAACATGCCTTTCACAATTGACCTATTTCGTAACTTCTATCACCTCCGAAAGGTTAAGAAAACTATAGACGAATTTCCTTTTTATCCCGTGACTCCTGGGGTACAACTTGTGAGTGGTTTCCCTAGTAATGTTGGTGATTGGCATAAAAAATAATTTTCCATTAAAGCAAAACAAGTCCTGAATCTGATGTACCTTCCTGGAACTACAAAGTTCCTAGATCTAAGCTTCCTAATCTGAGTGTTCGTTATAGTGAAAAGATGGGGATCGTGGCCACGCTTCGTGTGCATACCCAACATCTCCGTCACACTTACTTTGAAGCAGGAGGTGTTTTGTTTGCTTTTGCGCTGATGCGTTCAATCTGTACTGCTTTTTATTTGACAAACTGTTTTATTGTTACGAGTGTTCGTTTTGATCCATGGTATTAAACCTGTAACATATATGGTCCTTTCCAAAGGTAAGATTGACATATTTCTCATCGAAGGCAATGATGAAGAAATGGATGTGGCTACTATCCATGCCAAAACTTTTACTGGTGGTGACACCGTGGCAAAGAATGCAAACACTACATGCCCTAATGACAAGGGAAAATAGGCTAAGGGGGGGGGGGGGGGTTCAGAGATCATCTCCCCCTTGTTGTGCAGAAGAAGTAGAAGAACAAGAGGGATGGGGCTAGTGGGTCTTCGGGACACACTATTTCTCCCTTTAAAAAAGGGCATGGTTATCAAGCTAGTTTGCAAATAATGGTGTGAACTGAAATTCCGTTGGTGGAGGGGATGATTTCTGATATCTTCTCTAACCTTTCTTTACCTGACACACTAGTTGTGGTAAGTTTGGAAGTGAAATTTGGTATTGTTCCTTATATCTTAATCTGTTATTCATATGACGCTAAATGACTTTATTCCATGTTTTTGTCTTGTAAGGTTGGTGAAAGTCTTAAGATAGAAAGAAAAATATTTTCCAAACATTCTTCTCCTAATGATTCATCATCTGAGAAGTTCAAAACCATGGAGGCCAAATGCGCAACTCTAGGGTGATTATCAATGAGGTTTGCAAATGGTCGTTGTTTGTCTTTGCAAACTACTCTTAAGAAGGAATGGATGTTGATCTTCCATTGGCTTTCCCCATAGATAACAATGGTGATATGATGAGTAAATGATTCAATGATCTACATTAGGTTTGGAAGTGGATATCGATTGCCCCCAAGACTTTATCTTTTGTAGTTTTAAAACCCTTTTTCTTAGTTTTGTTTGATGACTTAGCATAGTTGCTTAACTTTGCTAGTTGTCTTGTTTTTTAACTTCCATAACTTAGGACCACCAAAAAACTAACCCCCCCTTTACATGCTTTTATATGTTTATATATATCTACCCCTAGCCTAATATCAACCATTTGTGCTTAAACGCTTGAGAAAACCCCCCTTCTTCGTGGACGACCCTGGCTTGCCGCTATCTACTTAGTTGTCAATAGTAAGCATCTAGGGCTGACAAATATTAACTTTGAGAGGTACGACGGTGGCCTCCCATATTTTGGTGCCCCAGCCATGGAAGAAGCGTTTAATTTTAAGTGTTTAGGTGTATTCGATTGCATATTAGCTAGTTTTTTAATTTTCCACTCGTAGGTAGTTGTTTTTGCTCGGAGTAGGTATTGCTTAAGTTTTTTGTAAATTTTTATCGAGAATCCTTGCAATATGGTTTTAGAATTTTGAAAATTTAAAAAAATAAAAAATAAAATAATGGAGCGTCTTACCTTGAGGGAACTCAGATGAAAAAAGAGGCTCAACAAACAAGGTTTTGTAGGATGTGTCATTCCGACCATCCTACCAAGTCTTGCTATTTGTTGTGGGAGGAGCACTATAAGGGGGAAAGAACCCCCGGTTTCTAAAACCATGGGTATTATGAAGAGTGCTACCAAGAGGTAGGAGACGTTGGTTTTCAAAGGCAAGAAGCTCAACAATGGTATCCATACCACAATCCTTACAATCCGGAATGGAGTGGTAATCCGGATTGGAGGTATGAGAATGAGCCAGAAAACTAACAATACGAGCAAAATAGTTGGTCATCACCACCTTATACCATACCCCATAACATAGCCCAACAAGGAAGTTCAAGTTTGATACGTAAGGAAGTCATGAATACAATAGCAAACTTGAACAACTTTACTAGTGAAGAACCGGACACCCGAATTTCCTCTAGTGTTGAGGCTATTGAGAGGCATGCAAGGAGTATATTAGAAGCATTGGCCCGAATGAAAGCTCGTGATTATGAAAATACATCATCCCTATTTGAACTCAAGGATTCAGTGAGTGAGGTCACCATGGGAAATGATCTTGAGTTCGAAGGGGATGAGGAGTTGGTTGTTGAGGATGATAAAAAGGAGGAAGAGGTGATTGTGCTACATTCATTAGCATCGTCACACCTACCCCTACCTATCGAACCAATTCCACCATTTTCAGAAGTTTTGAGGAAAATAAGAGAGGAGCCAAAAGACTACCCCAAGACTCCTAACCACCCAACTCCCATTAAACCATCTCCGCCTCAGGAAGACTTTCCTCTTGAAAGTTTTGTACCCCCACCTCTCTACTTTTGGAAACTCATAGTGAAGGGGTTCAAGCCTTCACCATATGGATAAAACCTTAAAAATATGGAGCTTTGTCGTGCTGACGATGTAAATAAACTTGGCCTTTTATTTTGGTTCTTGTTGTTTAGTTTTTGTTATTTTGTCTTGTTCTTTTTACACTGTGTTTTTCTGCTATTTTGTAGCAAAGTGAAGTGCATTGCTTTGGAGGATATGAAGAAATAAAATCTGTGAGAAAAGAAAGAAATCTTGGAATGTTGGTGAGAAAAGATCAAATTTTTTCTAAGTGCTAGGAGGGCTTGTGATCGCGAGTCTCGACTACCTCGCGATGGACCATCGTGAGTCGCGATATGATCAGAAGTTTCATGCTAAAAATTAGCTCCCAGCCACGACTTGTCGCGAGTCGCGACGTGGAATTGCGAGTCACAACCAATAGGTCCTCGAGACAGCATCCACTCGAGAACTCGAGTCGAGTCGAATGCAAAAAGCCATCACATATCGAGGCCGCAGGTCCTTAACTAGAGCTGAAGTCCTCAAGGGCTCGGGTCCTCGAGGCCACAAGCCCTCGAGACTAGTGAGGACCTTGAGACCTCGGGTCCTCGAGGCCACAAGCCCTTAAGGCTAGTGAAGTCCTCGAGACCTTGGGTCCTTGAGGCCATAAGCCCTTGAGGCCAGTGAAGTCCTCGAGACCCAGGTCCTCGAGGCCACAAGCCCTTGAGTCAAGCTAAGCTCAACTGTGCAATCCCTCCAAGAACTTGGGTACTCGAGGCCAAAAGCCTTCAACTCGTGTAGAAGCCCTCGAGACCAGTGACGTCCTCGAGGCCACAATCCCTCGAGTCAAGCTAAGATCAACCGTGCAAGCCCTCAAAGAACTCGGGTCCTTGTGGCCAAAAGCCTTCGACTCGAGTAGAAGCCCTCAAGGCCAGTGAAGTCCTCGAGACCTCGGGCCCTCAAGGCTACAAGCCCTCAAGCCGAGCTAAGGCCAACAGTGCAAGACCTCGAGACCTCGGGTCCTTGAGGCCACAAGCTCTCGAGTCGAGCTGAGGCCCTCGAGACCTTAGATCCTCGACTTAAACTGAAGCTCTCGGGACCACATCCCCTCGAGATGTCGGATCCTTGATGCTGAGGCCCTCGAGACCTAGAGTCCTCGAGGCCACAATCCCTCTAAAGCCCTCGAGATAGAAGCTCTCGACTCGAGCATAACTTAAAAGTCCATCAGCCCTGGAGATCTCAGGTCCTCGAGACCAGCCCTTGAGACATCATCCCCTCGAGACCTCGAGGCATCATGCCTCGACTCGAGTTGAATTTGAATGTCCATCACCTTCTTGAGGCCAGTTCTCGAGACCAGCCCTCAAGATATCACCCACTCAAGACCTCGAGGCTACAAAGTTCTTAGCTCGAGCTGAACCTGAAAGACTATCATTCCTCGAGACCATAATTCCTTGAGTCAAACAGAAGCCCTCGAGACCTCAGGTTCTCGAGGTCATAAGCACTTGATTCAAGCAGAAGTCTTTGAGATCTCGGGTCATTGAGGCTGCAATCCGACTCGTGCCAAATCCCTTGGGACCTCGGGTTCTTGAGGCTGCATTCCCTCGACTCGAGCTGAAGTTCTCGAGACCTCAGCTCCTCGAGGCCACAAGCACTCGATTTGAGCAGAACCAAAAAGTGCATCATAATCTCAAATCCTCAGGTCCTCGAGGCCAAAAGCTATCAATACGAGATGATGCATCGCAAGTTGCGACGAGTACTGTTGCGAGTTGCGATCACAAATCCAATTTTCCAACTGAGCTTAAAAACTCCATAATCCTTCCTTCTTCTCCAAATACTCCCAAAAACCACCACATATCCACTCATTCCTCCACCATCTCACATATATTGACATATGAAAATTCTTGCATCTTTATAGTATCTTTGTTAATCGTAGTATGCCGACTACACCATTGAGTCTTTTATTGCTATGTTCTATAATGATGCTTGGATATGTGTCGATATATGTTGGACATTTTTATTGGACAATCCTATAGTGGTGATTGCATGATGGATTGGTTGTTCTTTAATAATAATATGGTTATTAACTCTTGATGCTAAACCTAGTATTACAAGTCCTTGTGTACTTGTGAGTTTGATGTTGTTCTTTGTGGTGTTAGTCTTCATCAAACGGCGCCAAGGAGGCAACGTTTTGCTCGAGGGGTGAGTTATTCTACGGCACTTTTACTCCCCCTTCTGGCTCCGAAGCCAATTTTGGAATCGAGTCTATACAAGTACATTGGATTGCACCATATCACCAGTGACTATGCGGAGAAATGTGTGTCACTCTACCTCTTACCTTGAGTTTTATTATTCTTGCCTTACATGTTTACATTGAGGGCAATGTAATGTTTTAAGTGCAGGGAGGGGTTAGAGGACTCACATGCATGCTAGTTTCATTTTGGAATGCTTTTTGCTACTTCTGATTGAAAAAATATGAGAAAAAAAAGAATAAATAAATAAGCAAAAAATTGAAAATTTCTAAAACAAAAAATATAAAATGAAAAAGAAAAAATTAGAAAATAAAAGAAAACCCGCTAAGTTGAAAACCCGAGAGGGCAACTTAGGCAACATTGGGGGCTCGGATAGGTCAAAAACCTGAAAGGGCGGCCTAGGATAAAATGAGAGGTCAAAATGTGCGGAAAAATGTGAGATGTGAGCCAAGGAAACATGATGCGTGGTTAGGATGAAAACCCGAATGGGCTCCTAGGCAAAATGAAAGAAAAAGAGTGAAAATAAAAATGCTATGATTTCACTCATTTTCCGGCATTGGAGCCATAAGGTTGCGGTTGTTATACAGATGGATCAGGTAGCTCAACATCTAGAGGTCTCTTGGGATTGGGTAACTTAATGGGTTGAAAAATGAAGTAGGGTTTTAAAATTCTTGATTCTTCTATACTTCGTTTTGGTTGATATATTGGCATTGGGTGAAGTATGTGTTTAAACTTCCTCTATGGTTTTAACTTCATTTTGTGTCATTGGATTTTGGTTGATATATTGGTATGAAGTGAAGAATGTGCTTGAACTTTTCTTATTGTTTTAACTTCATTTTATATCATTGGACTTTGGGATTATCAATTCGGGACTTTGAAACATTTTTATGGGTAGTGAATTGATAAGTGGTAGGTTTGGTTAGATTTAGGAATTGGGGTAGTGTGTGAAAAAAATTCACAATTGAGATTTGGTTTTGAGATTTATGATATTGAGAGTTTTTGTGAGGTGTTGGTTAGGGGAATATTAGTTAGGATGTGGACATATGAATTCTTTCGTGTGCTTAAATTTTTTCTTACTCGAGGGCGAGTAAGGTTTAAGTGAGGGGAGGTTTGATGTGCCCATTTTATACGGTTATATTAGGACTTTTAGGATTCACTTTTGTATACTTTTGTGCTCTAAATGGGACATTTTGCCTTGAAGTTCTCTAAGGAGGATAAAAAGTGACTTTTACGCTTTTATTACTTTTCTAGATGATTTTGTGTGACAAGGCAATTTGTTTGAAGACTTTGAAGAATACGTTTGAAGATTTGAAGAATTGAAGATTTGAAGACTTGTAATTGAGCTTATGAAGATTTAAAGAATTGAAGAGAAGAAGAGAAGAAGAGGATATGAAACAAAAAGGAGAAAGAAGAAATGGTGCTGGACTTGGAGTCCGTCGCGAGCACATCGCGACTTGCGACGGACGAGGGGTCAGAAACCCTTCTTTCTTTTTGCACTATAAATACTCACCTTATCCTCTCCCCTTCAGCAGCTTTTGACACTCACTTCTTCCTGCACTTTTGTGGGTTCAAACCCTAGTTTTTCTTCCTTTCTTTTCTTTTCTTAGTTTTTGTAGTTTAATCATGTCTTTTAATTGTCTAGCTTAGTTTTACCTTGGGAGCAATGGACTGAATCTTCCATTTCTATGTAGTAAGAACCATATATATACATATATATATATATATACATATATATATACATATATATATATACACATATATATATATATATATATATCTATTTGGCGCTTTTGCTATTGTGCAATTATTGAGTTTTGAATGTGAAATGTTAATGGCATTGATGTTGTTGGAAGCTTGAGTATATGAAATTCTTGTATGATTACTTGTTAGGGTTGGGAGAAACTAGCTAATTCTCCTCTCTTTTAATGTGGAATCCAAGAGCACGCGTTAGACCTTCTTAATTTTGTTGATTTGTTAATTATTGCTAAATGAATGTGATGATGTTGAATTCGTTGTCATGTTTGTTTTAGGTAGTAAATGAGAGGAGTCAATGAATGTCGATTGTTCTTGGCTCATCTTGTGCAAATGCATGATTAGTGGAAGTAGTGGATAGATTTCGTCATTCGTTCTTGAAGCCTTTGTTATATAGCATTCATGTGTTCTTAATGCTATGTTTCACTTAATTTATGCCATATGTTGTTTGAGAATAGGAAGTGTTTGTATGATTGAAGTGTTAGAGTGTTAGGAAGGTGACGAATTCCTTAGCTCCTTTGCATGAAAATCTAGGGACGTGAACTTAGAACTTCTTGTGCATAATGTGTTGTGATTCTTGCTAGATAAGTATGTTAATGTGGATTGTTCTCATATTTATCCTATAGTTGCAATGAAAGGTTGAACCTTGAATGTTTTATATTCTAGGTTTAGCCTAATGAATGGTATGTTGGGTTAAATGGTTATGTCTTTGGTAGAAGGCTTGTCGTTGTCAAATCTATGGTCTTTTGTGTATAATGCCATTGATGAAATACCCCTATGGTCGTTGTTTGTCTAGGGTGATTATCAATGAGGTTTGCAAATGGTCGTTGTTTGTCTTTGCAAACTATTCTTAAGAAGGAATGAATGTCGATCTTCCATTGTCTTTCCCCATTGATAACAATGGTTTTAGGATGAGTGAATGTTTCAATGATCTACATTAGGTTTGGAAGTGGATATCAATTGTCCCCAAGGCTTTATCTTTTGTAGTTTTAAAACCTTTTTTTAGTTTTGTTTGATGACTTAGCATAGTTTCTTAACTTTGCTAGTTGTCTTGTCTTTTAAATTTCATAATTTAGGACCACAAAACAACCAATCCCCCCCCCCATTTTACATGCTTTTATATGTATATATATCTACCTCTAGCCTAATATCAACCATTTGTGATTAAATACTTAAGAAAATCCCCCTTCTTCGTGGACTACCCCGACTTGCCGCTATCTACTTAGTTGTAGATAGTAAGCATTTACGGCTTATAAATATTAACTTTGAGAGGTACGACGACGACCTCCTAAATTTTGGCGCCGCTGCTAGGGAAGGGGCATTTATTTTTAAGTGTTTAGGTGTATTCGGTTGCATATTAGCTAGTTGTCTTATTCTCTACTCGTTGGTGATTATTTTTGCTCGGAGTAGGTATTGCTTGAGTCTTTGGTAATTGTTTATCGAGAATCCTTGCAATATGATTTCGGACTTGTGAAAATTTTTAAAAAATAAAATAAAATAATGGAGCGTCTCACCTTGAGGAAACTCATGATTAGAAGAGAGACTCAACAAGCAAGGTTTTGTTGGATGTGTCATTCCGACCATCATACCGAGTCTTGCTATTTGTTACGGGAGGAGTACTATGGGGGGGAAAGAACCCTCGGTTTCCAAAACCAATGGTATTATGAAGAGTGCTACCAAGAGTTAGGAGATGTTGGTTTTCAAGGGCAAGAAACTCAAGAATGGTAGCCATACCACAATCCTTACAATCCGGAATGGAGTGGTAATCCAGATTGGTGGTATGAGAATGAGCCGGAAAACCAACAATATGAGCAAAATAGTTGGCCATAACCACCTTATACCATACCCAAAAACCAAGCCCAGCAAGGAAATTCAAGTTTGACACGTGAGAAGTCATGAATACAATTGCAAACATAACAATTTTATTAGTGAAGAACCGGACACCCGGCTTTCCTCTAGTGTTAAGGCTATTGATGGGCATGCAAGGAGTATATTATAAGCATTGGTCCAAATGGAATCTCGTGATTCTAAAAAATACATCATCCCAAATCAAACTCGTGGATTCGATGAGTGAGGTCTCCATGGGAAATGATCTTGAGTTCGAAGGGTATGAGAAGTTAGTTGTCGAGGATGATAAAAAGGAGGAAGAGGTGATTGTGCTACATTCATTAGCATCGTCACACCTACCCCTACCTATCGAACCAACTCCACCATTTTCAGAATTTTTGAGGGAAATAAGAGAGGAGCTAAAAGACTACCCCAAGACTCCTAACCACCCAACTCCCTTTTAACCATCTCTACCTCAGCAATACTTTCCTCTTGAAAGTTTTGTACCCCTACCTCTCTATTTTTGGAAACTCATGGTGAAGGGGTTCAAGCCTTTACCATTTGGATAACATTAGGGTCGTGCCGACGACCTTAAAAATATGGAGTTTTGTCGTGCCGACGACGTAAATAAACTCGGCCTTTTATTTTGGTTCTTGTTGTTTAGTTTTTGTTATTTTGTCTTGTTCTTTTTACTCTGTGTTTTTCTGCAATTTTGTAGCAAAGTGAAGTACGTTGCATTGGAGGATATGAAGGAATAAAATATGTGAGAAAGGGAAGAAATCTTGGAATGTTGGTGAGAAAAGATCAAATTTTTTCTAAGTGCTGGGAGGGCTTGTGATCGCGAGTCGCGACTACCTCGCGATGACCACACGATGGACCTTCACGAGTCGCGATGTGATTAGAAGTTTTGTGCTAAAAATCAGCTCCCAGTTACCACTTTCCGCGAGTCGCAACGTGGTGTCGTGAGTCACAACCAACAGGTCCTCAAGACAGCATCCACTTGAGACCTCGAGTCGAGCCGAACACAAAAAGCCATCAGTTCTCGAAGTCGTAGGTCCTCGACTAGAGGTGAAGTTCTCAAGGGCTCGGGTCCTCGAGGCCACAAGCCCTTGAGGCCGGTGAGATCCTCGAGACCTCGTGTCCTCGATGCCACAACCCCTCGGGGCCAGGGAAGTCCTCGAAACCTCGGGTCCTCAAGGCCAGTGAAGTCCTCGAGACCTCGGGTCCTTGAGGCCACAAGCTCTCGAGTCGAGCTAAGCTCAACCGTGCAAGCCCTCGAAGACCTGGGATCCTCGAGGCCAAAATCCTTTGACTCGAGTATATTCCCTCGAGGCCAGTTAAGTCCTCGAGACATCAGGTCCTCGAGGCTAAAAGCCTTTGACTCGAATAGAAGCTCTCAAGGCCAGTGAAGTTCTCAAGACCTTGGGTTCTCGAGGCCACAAGCCCTCGAGTCGAGCTGAGGCCAACTATGCAAGCCCCTGAGACCTCGGGTTTTTGAGGCCACAAGCCCTCGAGTCGAGCTAAGGCCCTCAAGACCTTGGGTCCTCGAGGCCGCAAGCCTCGACTCGAACTGAAGCTCTTGGGACCTCATCCCCTATAGATGTTGGATCCTTGATGCGGAGGCCCTCAAGACCTAGAGTCCTCGAGGCCACAATCCCTCTAAAGCCCTCGAGATAGAAGCTCTCAACTCAAGCAGAACTTAATGGTCCATCAGCCCTTGAGACCTTAGGTCCTCGAGACCAGCCCTCGAGACATTATCCCCTCGAGACCTCGAGGCAGCATGCCTCGACTCGAGATGAAATTGAATGTCCATCACCTTATTGAGGTCAGTTCTCGAGACCAGCCCTCGAGATATCACCCCCTCGAGACATCACCCCCTCGAGACCTCGAGGCCGCAAAGTTCTTGGCTTGAGCCAAACACGAAAGACCATCATTTCTCGGGACCATCATTCCTCGGGACCATCATTCCTCGAGTCAAACAGAAGCCCTCGAGACCTCAGGTTCTCGAGGCCACAAGCACTCGATTCGAGCAGAAGTCTTCGAGACCTTGGGTCATCGAGGCTGCAATCCAACTCGTGCCTAATCCCTTGGGACCTCGGGTTCTCGAGGCTGCATTCCCTCGACTCGAGCTGAAGTCCTCGAGGCCACAAGCACTCGATTCGAGCAGAACCCAAAAGTGCATCATACCCTAGAATCCTCAGGTCCTCGAGGCCAAAAGCTATCAACACGAGATGATGCATCTCAAGTCGCAACCAGTACTGTCGTGAGTCGCGATGATAAGTCCAATTTTCCAACTGAGCTTAAAAACTGCATAATCCTTCCTTCTTCTCCAAATACTGCCAAGAACCACCACATATCCACTCATTCCTCCACCATCTCACATATATTGACATATGAAAATTCATGCATCTTTATAGTATCTTTGTTGATCGTAGTATGCCGACTACATCATTGAGTCTTTTATTGCTATGTTCTATAATGATACTTGGATATGTGTCGATATATGTTGGACATTTTTATTGGACAATCCTATACTGGTGATTGCATGATGGATTGGTTGTTCTTTAATAATAATATGGTTATTAACTTTTGATGCTAAACCTAGTATTACAAGTCCTTGTGTACTTGTGAGTTTGATGTTGTTCTTTGTGGTGTTAGTCTTCATCAAACGGCGCCAAGGAGGCAACGTTTTGCTCGAGGGGTGAGTTATTCTACGGCACTTTTACTCCCCCTTTCGGCTCCAAAGCCAATTTTGGGACCGAGTCTATACAAGTTCATTGGATTGCGCCATATCACCGACGAATATGCGGAGAAACGGGTGTCACTCTACCTCTTACCTTGAATTTTATTATTCTTGCCTTACATGTTTACTTTGAGGGCAATGTAATATTTTAAGTGTGGGGAGGGGTTTGAGGACTCACATGCATGCTAGCTTCATCTGGAATGCTTTTTGCTACTTTTGATAGGAAAAACATGAGAAAAAGAAAGAAAAAAATTGAAAAATTGAAAATTTTTAAAAAGAAAAGAAAATGAGAAAAGAAAAAAAAATAGAAAGAAAAGAAAACCCGCTAAGTTGAAAATCCAAGAGGGCAACTTAGACAACATTGGGGGTGCGGATAGGTGGAAAACCCAAAAGGGCGGCCTAAGAAAAAATGAGAGGCCAAAATGTGCAGAAAAAGGTGAGATGCGAGCCAAGAAAATATGATGTGTGGCTAGGATTAAAACCCGAATGGCTCATAGGAAAAATGAGAGGAAAAGAGAGAAAATTAAAATGCTATGATTTCACTCATTTGCCAGCATTGAAGTCATAAGGTTGCGGTTGTCATACGGATGGATCGGGTAGCTCAACATCTAGAGGCCTCTTGGGTTTGGGTATCTTAGTGGGTTGAAAAACAAAGTAGGGTTATAAAATTCTTGATTTTTCTATACTTCGTTTTGGTTGATATAATTGCATTGGGTGAAGTATGTGTTTAAACTTTCTCTATGATTTTAACTTGATTTTGTGTCATTGGATTTTGGTTGATATATTGGTATGAAGTGAAGAAATGTGCTTGAACCATTCTTATGGTTTTAAATTCATTTTATATCATTGGACTTTGGGATTATCAATTCGGGAATTTGAAACATTTTTATGGGTAGTGAATTGATAAGTGGTCGGTTTTGTTAGATTTAGGAATGGGGTTTGTGTGTGTGAAAAAATTCTCAATTGAGATTTGATTTTGGGATTTATGATATAGAGAGTTTTTGTGAGGTGTTGTTTAGGGGAATATTAGTTAGGATGTGGACATATGAATTCCTTCGTGTGCTTAAATCTTTTCTTACTCGAGGGCAAGTTAGGTTTAAGTGCGGGGAGGTTTGATGTGCCCATTTTATACGGTTATATTAGGACTTTTAGGATTCACTTTTGTATACTTTTGTGCTCTAAATGAGACATTTTACCTTCAAGTTCACTAAGAAGGATTAAAAGTGACTTTTACGCTTTTATTACTTTTCTAGAGGATTTTGTGTGACAAGGCAAATTGTTTGAACACTTTGAAGAATACCTTTGAAGATTTGAAGATTTGAAGATTTGAAGATTTGAAGACTTGTAATTGAGCTTTTTAAGATTTAAAGAATTGAAGAATTGAAGAGAAGAAGAGTATATGAAACAAAAATGAGAAAGAAGAAATGGTGCTGGACTTGGTGTCCATTGCGAGGTCGTCGCGAGCACCTCGCGACTCGCGATGGACGAGGGGTCAGAAAACCATCTTGTTTTTTGCACTATAAATACTCACCTTATCCTCTCCTCTTCAGCAGCTTTTGACACTCACTTCTTCTTGCGTTTTTGTGGGTTCAAACCCTAGTTTTTCTTCCTTTCTTTTCTTTTCTTAGTTTTTGTGGTTTAATCATGTCCTTTAATTGTCTAGCTTAGTTTTATCTTGGAAGCAATGGATTGAAACTTCCATTTCTATGTAGTAAGAACTATATATATATATATATGTATATATATCTATTTGGTGCTTTTGCTATTGTGCAATTATTGAGTTTTGAATGTGAATTGTTAATGGCATTGATGTTGTTGGAAGCTTGAGTATATGAAATACTTGTATGATTACTTGTTAGGGTTGGGAGAATATAGCTAAGCCTCCCCACTTTTAATGTGGAATCCAAGAGCATGCATTAGAGCTTCTTAATGATGTTGGTGTGTTGATTATTGCTAAATGAATGTGATGATGTTGAATTCATTGTCATGTTTGTTTTAGGTAGTAAATGAGAGAAGTCAATGAATGTCGATTGTTCTTGGCCAATCTTGTGTAAATGCATGATTAGTGGAAGTAGTGAATAGATTTCGTCATTCGTTCTTGATGCCTTTGTTATTTAGCATTCATGTGTTCTTAATGCTATGTTTCACTTCATTTATGCCATATGTCGTTTGAGAATAGGAAGTGTTTGTATGATTGAAGTGTTAGGGTGTTAGGAAAGGGACGAATTACTTAGCTCCTTTGCATGAAAATCTTGGAACATGAATATAGTACTTCTTGTGCATAATGTGTTGTGATTCTTGCTAGATAAGTATGTTAATGTGGATTGTTCTCATATTTATCCTATAGATGCAATGAAAGGTTGAACCTTGAATGTGGTTTTTTCTAGGTTCAGCCTAATGAATGCTATGCTTGGTTAAACGGTTATGTCTTTGGTAGAAGGCTTGTCGTTGTCAAATCTATAATCCTTCGTGTATAATGTCATTGATGAAATACGCCTATGGTCGTTGTTTGTCTAGGGTGATTATCAATGAGGTTTGCAAATGGTCATTGTTTGTCTTTGCAAACTACTCTTAAGAAGGAATAAATGTCGATCTTCCATTGGCTTTCCCAACAGATAACAATGGTGATAGGATGAGTGAATGTTTCAATGATCTACATTAGGTTTTAAAGTGGATATTGATTTCCCCCAAGGCTTTATCTTTCGTAGTTTTAAAACCCTTTTTCTTAGTTTTGTTTGATAACTTAGCATAGTTGCTTAACTTTGCTAGTTGTCTTGTCTTTTAACTTTCATAACTTAGGACCACCAAACAACCAACCCCCCCCCCCCTTTACATGCATTTATATGTTTATATATATCTACCCCTAGCCTAATATCAACCATTTGTGCTTAAACGCTTGAGAAAATCCCCCTTCTTTGTAGACGACCCCAACTTGCTGCTATCTACTTAGTTGTAGATTGTAAGCATTTAGGGCTTATAAAAAAATAACTTTGAGAGGTACGGCGATGACCTCCCAAATTTTGGTGCCGCTACCAGGGAAGAGGCATTTATTTTTAAGTGTTTAGGTGTATTCGGTTGCATATTAGCTAGTTATTTTATTTTCCACTCGTTGTTGGTTGCTTTTGTTCGGAGTAGGTATTGCTCGAGTTCTTGGTAAATTTTTATCGAGAATCCTTCCAATATGATTTCAGACTTGTGAAAATTTTAAAAAAATAAAATAAAATAATGGAGCATCTCACCTTGAGGGAACTCAGATGCAAAGAGAGACTCAACAAGCAAGGTTTTGTAGGATGTGTCATTCCGACCATCCTACCGAGTCTTGCTATTTGTTGTGGGAGGAGCACTATAAGGGGGAAAGAACCCCTGGTTTCCAAAACCAAGGGTATTATGAAGAGTGCTACCAAGAGGTAGGTGATGATGGTTTTCAAGGTCAAGAAACTCAAGAATGGTATCCATACCACAATCCTTACAATCTGGAATGGAGTGGTAATCAGGATTGGTGGTATGAGAATTAGCCGGAAAACCAACAATACGAGCAAAATAGTTAGCCATCACCACCTTTACCATACCCCAAAACCAAGACCGACAAGGAAGTTCAAGTTTGACACGTGAGGAAGTAATGAATACAATAGCAAACTTGAACAACTTTACTAGTGAAGAACTGGACACCTGAATTTTCTCTAGTGTTGAGGCTATTGAGGGGCATGCAAGGAGTATATTAGAAGCATTGGCCCGAATGAAAGCTCTCGATTTCAAAAATACATCATCCCAAATCGAATTCGAGGATTCAGTGGGTGAGGTCACCATGGGAAATGATCTTGAGTTCGAAGGGGATGAGAAGTTGGTTGTTGAGGATGATAAAAAGGAGGAAGAGGTAATTGTGCTACATTCATAGCATCGTCACACCTACCCCTACCTATTGAACCAACTCCACTATTTTTAGAAGTTTTGAGGGAAATAAGAGAGGAGCCAAAAGACTACCACAAGACTCCTAACTACCTAACTCCCTTTAAACCATCTCTGCCTCAGCAAGACTTTCCTCTTGAAAGTTTTGTACCCCCACCTCTCTACTTTTGGACACTCATGGTGAAGGGGTTCAATCCTTCACCATATGGATAACATTAGGGTCGTGCCAACGACCTTAAAAATATGGAGCTTTGTCATGCCGACGACGTAAATAAACTCGGCCTTTTATTTTGGTTCTTGTTGTTTAGTTTTTGTTATATTGTCTTGTTCTTTTCACGGTGTGTTTTTCCTGCGATTTTGTAGCAAAGTGAAGTGCATTGCATTGGAGGATATGAAGGAATAAAATCTGTGAAGAAATCTTGGAATGTTGGTGAGAAAAGTTCGAATTTTTTCTAAGTGCTGGGAGGGCTTGTGATCGCGAGTTGCAACTACCTCGTGATGACCTCACAATCGACTATCGCGAGTCGCAATGTGATCAGAAGTTTCGTGCTAAAAATTAGCTCCCAGCTACCACTTTCTGCGAGTTGCGACGTAGTATCGTGAGTCGCAACCAACAGGTCCTCGAGATAGCATCCACTCGAGATCTCGAGTCGAGTTGAACTTAAAAAGCTATCAGACCTCGAGGCCGCAGGCCCTCTACTAGAGCGAAGTGATTGAGGGCTTGGGTCCTCGAGGCCACAAGCCCTCGGAGCAGTGAGGTCTTCGAGACCTCAGGACCTCGATGCCACAAGCCCTCGAAGCCAGTGAAGTCCTCGAGGCCACAGGTCCTCAAGGCCACAAGCCCTCGAGCCCAGTAAAGTCCTCGAGACATCGGGTCCTCGAGGCCACAAGATCTCGAGTTGAGCTAAGATCAACCGTGCAAGCCCTCGAAGACCTCGGGTCCTCAAGGTTAAAAGCCTTTGACTCGAGTAGAAGCCCTCGAGGCTAGTGAAGTCCTCGAGACCTCGAGTCCTCGAGGCCACAAGCCCTCAAGTCGAGCTAAGCCCAACCGTGCAAGCTCTCGAAAACCTCGGGTCCTCAAAGCCAAAAGCCTTCGACTCGATTAGAAGCCCTCAAGGCCAGTGAAGTCCTCGAGACCTCAGGTCCTCGAGGCCACAAGCCCTCGAGTCGAGCTCAGGCCCTCAAGACCTCGGGTCCTTGAGGCCACAAGCCTCGACTTGAACTGAAGCTCTCGGGACCTCATTCCCTCGAGATGTCAGATCCTTGATGCTGAGGCCCTCAAGACCTAGAGTCCCCGATGCCACAATCCCTCGAGATGGAAGCTCTCAAATCGAGCATAACTTAAAAGTCCATCAGCCCTCCAGAACTCAGGTCCTCGAGACCAGCCCTCAAGACATCATCCCCTTGGGACCTCGAGGCAGCATGCCTTGACTCGAGATGAACTTGAATGTCCATCACCTTCTCGAGGCCAGTTCTCGAGACATCACCCCCTTGAGACATCACCCCCTCGAGACCTCGAGGCCGTATTATCCTTGGCTCGAGCCGAACCTGAAAGACCATCATTCCTCGAGACCATTATTCCTCGAGTCAAATAGAAGCCCTCGAGACCTCAGGTTCTTGAGGCCACAAGCACTCGATTTGAGCAGAAGTCCTCGAGACCTCGGGTCCTCAAGGCTGCAATCCGACTCGTGCCGAAGCCCTTGAGACCTCAGGTTCTCGAGGCTGCATTCCATCGACTCAAGCTGAAGTCCTCGAGATCTCAGGTCCTCGAGGCCACAAGCACTGGATTCGAGCAGAACCCAAAAGTGCATCATACCCTCGAATCCTCAGGTCCTCGAGGCCAAAAGCCATCAACTCGAGATGATGCATCACGAGTCACGATGAGAAATCCAATTTTCCAACTGAACTTATAAACTGCATAATCCTTCCTTCTTCTCCAAATATTCCCAAGAACCACCACATATCCACTCATTCCTCCACCATCTCACAAATATTGACATATGAAAATTCTTGCATCTTTATAGTATCTTTGTTGATCGTAGTATGCCGACTACATCATTGAGTCTTCTATTGCTATATTTTATAATGATGCTTGGATATGTGTCGATATATGTTGGATATTTTTATTGGACAATCTTATAGTGGTGATTTCATGATGGATTAATTGTTCTTTAATAATATTATGGTTATTTACTCTTGAAGCTAAACATAGTATTAAAAATCCTTGTGTACTTGTGAGTTTGATGTTGTTCTTTGTGGTGTTAGTCTTGATCAAACAGTGCCAAAGAGGCAACGTTTTGCTCTAGGGGTGAGTTCTTCTACGGCACTTTTACTCCCCCTTTCCGGCTCCAAAGATAATTTTGGGACTGAGTCTATACAAGTACATTGGATTGCACCATATCACCGGCGACTATGCGGTGAAACGGGTGTCACTCTACCTCTTACCTTGAGTTTTATTATTCTTGCCTTACATGTTTACATTGAGGGCAATGTAATGTTTTAAGTGCGAGGAGGGGTTAGAGGACTCACATGCATGCTAGCTTCATTTCGAATGTTTTTTGCTACTTTTGATTGGAAAAACATGGGAAAAAGAAAGAAAAAAATTGAAAATTTTGTAAAAAAAATAGAAAATGATAAAAGAAAAAAATAGAAAGAAAAGAAAACCCGCTAGGTTGAAAATCCGAGAGGGTAACTTGGGCAACATTGGGGGCCTGGATAGGTTGAAAACCCAAAATGGCGGCCTAGAAAAAAATGAGAGACCAAAATGTGCGGAAAAAGGTGAGATGTGAGCCAAGGAAACATAAGGTATGGCTAGGATGAAAACTCGAAAGGGCTCCTAGGAAAAATGAGAGAAAAAGAGAGAAAATAAAAATGCTATGATTTCACTCATTTGATAGCGTTGGAGTCATAAGGTTGCGGTTGTCATACCAATGGATCGGATAGCTCAACATCTAGAGGCCTCTTGGCATTGGGTAACTTAGTGGGTTGAAAAACGAAGTAGGGTTTTAAAATTCTTGATTCTTCTATACTTCATTTTGGTTGATATATTGGCATTGGGTGAATTATTTGTTTAAACTTCCTCTATGGTTTTAATTTCATTTTGTGTCATTGGATTTTGGTTGATATATTGGTATGAAGTGAAGAATGAGCTTGAACCTTTCTTATGGTTTTAACTTCATTTTATATCATTGGACTTTGGGATTATCAATTCGGGACTTTGAAACGTTTTTATGGGTAATGAATTGATAAGTGGTGGGTTTGGTTAGATTTGAGAATTGGGGTTGTGTGTGTGAAAAAATTCTCAATTGAGATTTAATTTTGGAATTTATGATATTGAGAGTTTTTGTGAGGTGTTGATTAGGGGAATATTAGTTAGGATGTGGACATATGAATTCCTTCGTGTACTTAAATCTTTTCTTACTCGAGGGCGAGTAAGGTTTAAGTGCGGGGAGGTTTGATGTGCCCATTTTATACGGTTATATTAGGACTTTTAGGATTCACTTTTGTATACTTTTGTGCTCAAAATGAGACATTTTGCCTTGAAGTTCTCCAAGAAGGATTAAAAGCGACTTTTACGCTTTTATTACTTTTCTAGAGGATTTTGTGTGACAAGGCAATTTGTTTGAAGACATTGAAGAATATCTTTAAAGATTTGAATACTTGTAATTGAGCTTTTGAAGATTTAAAGAATTGAAGAAGAGAAGAGAAGAAGAGGATATGAAACAAAAAGGAGAAAGAAGAAACGGTGCTGGTTTGGAGTCCGTCGCGAGGTCGTCGAGAGTACGTTGCGACTCGCGATGGACGAGGGGTCAGAAATCCTTCTTGCTTTTTGCAATATAAATACTCACCTTATCCTCTCCTCTTCAGTAGCTTTTGACACTCTCTTCTTCCTGCATTTTTGTGGGTTCAAACCCTAGTTTTTCTTCCTTTCTTTTCTTAGTTTTGTAGTTTAATCATGTCTTTTAATTGTCTAGTTTAGTTTTATCTTGGGAGAAATGGGCTGAAACTTTCATTTCTATGTAGTAAGAACCATATATATATATATATATATTTGGTACTTTTGCTATTATGCAATTATTGAGTTTTGAATGTGAATTGTTAATGGCATTGATGTTGTTGGAAGCTTGAGTATATGAAATACTTGTATGATTACTTGTTAGGGTTGGGAGAAAGTAGCTAATTCTCCCCTCTTTTAATGTGGAATCCAAGAGCATGCGTTAGAGCTTCTTAATGATGTTGATGTGTTGATTATTGCTAAATGAATGTGATGATGTTGAATTCGTTGTCAGGTTTGTTTTAGGTAGTAAATGAGAGAAGTCAATGAATGTCGATTGTTCTTGGCTAATATTGTGTAAATGCATGATTAGTGGAAGTAGTGAATAGATTTCGTCATTCGTTCTTGAAGCATTTGTTATTTAGCATTCATGTGTTCTTAATGCTATGTTTCACTTCATTTATGTCATATGTTGTTTGAGAATAGGAAGTGTTTGTATGATTGAAGTGTTAAGGTGTTAAGAAAGTGACGAATTCCTTAGCTCCTTTGCATGAAAATCTAGGAACATGAACTTAGAATTTCTTGTGCATAATGTGTTGTGATTCTTGCTAGATAAGTATGTTAATGTAGATTGTTCTCATATTTATTCTATAGATGCAATGAAAGGTTGAACCTTGAATGTGGTTTTTTTCTAGGTTTAGCCTAATGAATGCTATGTTTGGTTAAACGGCTATGTCTTTGGTAGAAGGCTTGTCATTATCAAAAGTATGGTCCTTCGTGTATAATGCCATTGATGAAATACCCCTATGGTCGTTGTTTGTCTAGGGTGATAATCAATGAGGTTTGCAAATGGTCGTTGTTTGTCTTTGCAAACTATTCTTAAGAAGAAATGAATGTTGATCTTCCATTAGCATTCCCCATAGATAACAATGGTGATAGGATGAGTGAATGTTTCAATGATCGGCATTAGGTTTGGAAGTGGATATCGATTGCCCCCAATGCTTTATCTTTTATAGTTTTAAAACATTTTTTCTTAGTTTTGTTTGATGACTTAGCATAGTTGCTTAACTTTGCTTGTCTTATCTTTTAACTTTCATAACTTTGGACCACCAAACAACCAACCTTCCCCCTTACATGCTTTTATATGTGTGTGTATATATATTTATGTATATATATATGTATATATATATATGTATATATATATATCTACCCCTAGCCTAATATCAAACATTTGTGCTTAAACGCTTGAGAAAATCCTCCTTCTTCGTGGACGACCCCAACATGCCGCTATCTACTTAGTTGTAGATAGTAAGCATTTTGGGCTTATAAATATTAATTTTAAGAGGTACGGCGACAGCCTCCCATACACTTTTCACAAGTTTTAATTATGTTTAATTTAAAATAGTAGTGATCGAACATTTTTCAAGTGTAATAAGTTAAAGTACTTACCTAAACCGTAATTTTCTCTTTTTGTTGAGTTTGATTCATAAATTGTCCTTTTCTGATAGAAGTGAGTGATTGGTGCCATTTTTCTTTTACTCCCTCCGTCCCAGCCTAATCTGCACAATTTTTTGTCAACTTTCTCAAGACATGTTTGACCATAAATTTCAACTAGTATATAGATACTAATATCTCTGCATGCTGTATTTTCTGAATATCAAATTTTAACACACCGTTAATATACGTAACTAAAGTTATCGTTGGTCAAACATGACCTAAGAAAGTTGACCAAAAAGTGTGCACATTCGGCTGGGACGGAGTAATACAACTTTTATTTAAAATGAGAAACCAAAGCATGCATAATTTCCAACCTAACTATTCATAAAAGCTCGAACAACTCATGTTTCCCATCTGCTGATCAAATTTATTCAACTCAACAGCTCGTCATCAATGGCGGTGAGAGCAGAGAAGAGTAACTTGAGAGTATATACAAAATTTTCTCATGATAATTAACGACAAGAGGAGAACCGCAGCCTCTTTCGGCCGGTCCCCGCCATCTACTACTACAACAATTGACAAAACTAAACTAGTACCTAGTTTACGACGACCAATCATATTCATACCCACCGCCACCAACCACCGCATTCATCGCGTCGCTCGGTCGCCGGCAACCGTCCCACAATCTAACCACGTTTCCGTCCAACACGCTCAGATCCTGATAACGGTGGAAACCCATATCACCCCACATCCTCATTTTCATTGACACTTCCCAATCATTTCTCACCGGCTCCTCGTCCATGTCGCCCCCGCCGTCAGCATTATTCTCTGCTGCTTCATCGGCGCTCTCCTCCCGGACATAGTAGAGAGTGAACTTCCCGCTAGTTCTCCCCTCGCTGTTGAACGCTCGCGGCGGCGGCGCCTGAGGAGACTCAACGGCTTTCGCCGGAGGCTCAGCCGCCGGCGTTGTCAAGGGAGCTGATTCAGAAGGGAAATGGTTGTTGCCGGATGGCGGAGAGCTTCTGATTCTCCATAGGCTGAGGGCGGCGGCTGTGATGACGGCGACCCATGTCCAGATGTTGTTGACGATGGTGAGGAGGGAGTCTGCAGCTAGGAAAACCTCGAGCGGAGAATCCAAGGCGTTCATGGTGGATTTGGTTTTTCTGTGTTCGGTTGATGGGTGGTGATATTTATGGTTGGGAGAGAGAGACTAATGTGAGCCGTCAGATGAGATGGCGGGAAGGCATCTGAGATTAGATGCTGAGAATCGCAAGTTTAGATGCTACTGCCATGGGAGATCCAAAATTTTATGCTGGGATTTATTTTGGATGGTGGACACGTGTAGAGTTTTGAGCGGCTCTCGGCTTTACAGTGGGCCACAGAGTTGTTCAGTTGAGGCTCAGGGCTGCTGGATTCATTGTCTAATTGATACCTCTCGAATCCATGGTTTTATGTAGGCGGCCTTTTCTTGACTCTTATTATTAGTTGTAGAATCCATGAATTATCTGGTCCTTCCATCCCGAATTCCCAGTCGAACTTGTAAACTTTCTATTTAAATCCTTTTCAATTAAAGTTACACGGAGTACATTTTATAAATTGTTTAGATTAATTAACAAATTTTGATATATGAATATCCCATTCTACACATAATGTGCCAATGTTCCGATGATTTTCCCACAATCTTCATTCAACCAAGTTGTTGTCGCTACTCGAATTGCAAGTGTCCGACACATTTAGTCATTATAAGTTCTCTCTCGAGACATGGGCGGATGTTGTGATCTCCGTCTAGAGGCATGATGCCACCACTATTGGAAATCACCCCCATAGATACCGGTTCAAAGGGGAATAGGCATCAGTTATTCTGGTCCCTAAAAAATTGGTGCCGATTTGGGGCGGTGCTGGAAGACAATTTTGTGCACTGGTTCTCAGACCGATGCTGGAATAACTACCACCAGTTGGGTTCATTGGTGCAAATAAAATTGAGCTGGTGCACTGTCGAGGAATTGGTGGTGCTGGTGGCCACAGTCGACCCCAGAGGGTGAATCCGGTTAACCTTGGCCCCATCGTCACTAAGAAGATCATTCAGCCACCGTCAATAGTTCTGCATGAGTGTGTCGACACTATTTTTAACCTAGTGGAGACATTGGATAAGAAAGCAATGGTTTGGGGTAACAAAACAGATGTTGAAGGCAGGGGAAAAACTACCATGGTGCGTGGTAGGGTTCCAGCCCTACTTGAGATTCCAGCACCATGGTAGTAGTGGTTAGTAGCGCTTCCCGACGTTCAGAGGTTATGTGCTGCGCTTTTCTGGCTCAAGCTATGTTTTTCTGGCCATATTGAGTCGGATAAGAAGGCCTCCGACTGCCTTTTTTTTGCCCATATTTTATCAAAACGACGTTATTTTACTTCAAGTCGAACGACATCGTTTTGATTAGTACTGAAGAAAAAAAATAAAAAATGAAATTCAAAATTTCTCTCCCAAAAAACAAACATTTCTCTCCCAAAAATACAGAAGTAGAAGTGCGCTTCCACCGGACCACTGGCCATTGCCTGCTCCAGCTCCGGGCGCCGTTGCCACCGTTGTCCTGCCACTATCTGGAGACTTCGGACGAAGTCCCACCACCGTCCCTCCTCCAGCCCCCTGAAAAAAAATTTATGGTTCTGCCACTAGTTAAAGGGATCCATATTTACTCCACAGAGCTCCTCCGGGGAGCCATCGCTAGTGGTTTGAATGGCTGAGGCGGAAACCGACTCGGATTACACCTCTAAGGGCACGTATGCTATGTTGTACATTTTAATGTTTTCCCTTAGGAAACTTTGAAGATCGAAGAAGCAGGTGAAGAAATTAACTTACACGACAACGTTGTTCTTGCTAAAAAATAAGTATTGTTTTTTTCTTGTTGATGGTTCTTGTGCCTGGTTCTGAATCTCTGCGCATGTGCGTTGTTTTTATCTCGTTTATGATGTAACTTATGGTTCAGTAATGAAACCAGAATTTCAATGAGACCTTTTAATTGTCCCTAGTCAATTTTAGCAAATATGCTTCTATTTAAGCATTGTGGTTGGATGGATCTAAATGTATAAAATTTTAAAGAAAATGGAATCATCTTCCTTTCTGCTTCTAAAACTAGTCTGTGGATCTTTAAAATGAAATGCTTTGTTCATGATTTACAATATTCTTGAATTTCTGATGTTGATTTCTCTCATTTTTCAGAAATGTTTTTGTGAAGCTCTCAACTTACGAAGAAGGTGAATGGAAGCTCTCAACTTACAGAGATTCTTTAAATAAAAAAAACAGGCTCAAAAGTATCAAAGGAAAACAAACTAAGACCTTTAAAGCAGTAAATGGAAGCTATGAGAATACTGCATGTTCCTATAGATTGTTCGAATGTGGAAATTTAAATGTTACAAAATGGGTGATATCTATTACTTGTATATGCTTCGTGATAATGACATATACTTTGTTTACCATATTTGCATATTCTCTAAAAAGGCATTATGAACGACAGCTAGTAGCTCTGAAACGTTTGATGTTGCATGTTCTTGTTGTAAAGCATGAACATAAAAAAAATTTTGAAAAACCAAGGTCTAAAATGTTTAAACTAGAGGAATATAATTGTTGGTTGAATTATTAGATTTGTAAAATCCATCAGAATCTGATACAATATGGAGTTGTGGGTCAATAATCTTGATGTGTGGCTACGCATTATCCTGTTATATGAAAATATTCTTGCTCATATTTTGCCTTAATATCTGGGATAACTTCTTGAATGATCTTGTCTCTTGTTACTTGTCTTGTTATCTTGGGAACCAATACTGTTTCTATGACGCGCTGCTATGTTTTTGTTGTCGTTGATTGCTACTCGTTCTTGCGCCAAAGGGAAAACCCTTATCTTCCCATCAAAAACTACTCCATCTTACCCAAAAACAGTTATGGCACATATAAACATTAACTTGGGTATGTGAGATTTGTACTTGCATGCGCAGTAAGGTTTCTGTTCATTGAGTGTAAGTAAATACCTTAATGTTGGTTGGCTTAAGTAGAACCATTTCTCATTAATCCAAATGACATGGTTCATTTCCCTGAGTCTAAATTGCCCATCTAATTTTGATAAACAAAATAGCAAGCACAAAATATTGTTTTGTGCTGTAATGTTGTTCTATCTTCGATGCTAGAGCTCGATGCACACAACTCTTCCCAATTTGTAATCCTGTTGCTATACCTCTTATTGTCCTCCTTGAATTTGCAGGAAAGTAGCATAAAGGCTCCAAATCAATGTTTTTTTGTTGTGAAGAGGATATCCCACCATCCGATGATGTAGGTCCAAAAGCACCCCATGCTCAAGCTAGTGTCTAGCCCTCGACCAGATGGAACAATTGAACATTGTGGTTCTCTCAACCCTTTTTCGTGTGGTGAATCTTCTCATTTTTATTGTGCTCCAACAAAAATCCCCCAAGTGTTGCCTTTCTTCATTTGACAAGTTCTTAACCCGTATTGACCCGGTGACAAAAAAACGATGATGAATGGAAAAATAAGGAACTAATAGAGAACCCCGCGCCTCTAGGAGTTAGGAAGGGTTCGAAGATGGGCATATTCAAATTTGAAAGTTCCCCATCAAACCAAAAAACAATGGTTGGGATTTTCTAATAGTAAATTTAAGGAATAAGAAATTTGGAAGAATTCTCCAATGTATTTATAGGGATGACCGTAACTGAATATTAAGTTGTAATCACTATTTTTAATATTGCGGATTTTAAAAAAAACAACAAAGTTAACCCTTTTTGGGTGAATAGTGACCAAGACATTGTACATACGCCTTTCCTAGCAAACTTACTGCACAAAAAGGCCCACCATTTCACAAAAACAATGTAGGGAATCATTACCTTCTAGCTCCTCCGCTTAACTTTTTTAACCTTTTACTTTAACCCACTCCACAGGATGGCTTTTTTTTTTTACTAAATTTTGTGGGGTATATATTAGGCCACCCTTGCCTTAAATTTTGTGAGAGAAGTTTTACATGAAAATTTTCCTCTCCATAGAGGTATTCAATTTTTTAAAGTCGAATCAGCTTCCAAAAGAGAATTTATGTGTTTTCTCCTGAATTCTCTCCACCCCCAGGGTGTTAAAGAAACGAAGGTTAGACATAGATTCATCTTGCTCATACTGTCAAAATAGGGTTCGTACCTAGTGATTTACAAATCTCAGTGTTGGCCAAAAAAGATTGGATGATAAAATCTTCCTGAGTTCTTGGGCAGCACTTTCTTCTATGTATTCCTTTGGCTCTTCCAGTGTAATGTCATTCCTTGCTAAGTAGTTCTCAATTGTGTTTGTTTCTCTGTTGACGTGTACAATCTTTATGTTTTGTGATCTCATCAGCTCCTGAATGTTTCTAAGCTCCTTCATCATTTTCTACGGTTTTTGTGACCTTCCACTGATCAAATTGAAGGCTAGCATTTAGTCAATCTATAAAGTGATGTTTTGAAGCTCCTTTTGGATCCCTTTTTCCAGACCTGCGAGAATGCTAAAAATTTCACCCTAGATTGGAATTACAACTATGCATAAGTGCATGGCCGACAAGTGTCAGTTCTCCATTATGATTCTTAATAACGAAACCAACCCCAAAAATAGTTCCAGAATGCCATGATGCATCACAGTTAATTTTAAAACCTAGGCCAGGAGGCTTCCATTTAATAGCTATGGTATTTTTGTTCTTCTTCCTAACCAGCTTTGGGATTATTCCCATGGCAATAAAATGCATATCAGATGGTGCAAAGATGGGTACTAGATGCACAGAGTATAAAAGCAAAGTAGATTGTACAATGTTTTTCCAAATCTGATTTTCATCAAACCTAGCTGGTTAAAAATGAAATT
Source organism: Rubia yunnanensis (assembly GCA_037428765.1). Lineage (NCBI taxonomy): Eukaryota > Viridiplantae > Streptophyta > Magnoliopsida > Gentianales > Rubiaceae > Rubia > Rubia yunnanensis. Next base: position 68,868,508 of record CM075066.1, on the reverse strand, counting down.
TGTTTTTTCCCTTCCAAATTTCTCAACAAATCAGAGAGGACATGGATGTAAACAATGATGATATGATTTTTTATGGTGTATACAATGACTAATAAAAGTGAATTCTATTAAATATATTACTAATCGTCAAGGGGCTATATCCACAGGTGCATGAAATCTATCCTAGATGCTCACTGACAGGTTGCAAGAATTTAAAAATGAGACATATTATCTACATGGCAGCATCCATGACATTTAGAACCAAGTGAGAATCATGATTTGCGAATGACTTTATCAAAGGGATGTGCTTAATTTAATAATCTCCACATAAAAGATAAGTTTTTTAAGGGGATTACCTTGTTCCATATCTTATTTAAAGATTGATATACCCGTGAGTTACCTGTGAGGGACTCATATGCAGACCCGATTGTAAATTCACCTATTTGTGTAGGCTTTCACACAATTTGATCCCCTTCTTGGAAGATCTGAACCTTAGTAGTGATGACCTGCATGATATTCTGAGCCAAAAATGGTGACAGTGGGGGGAAGAGTTCATCTCTTACACTATGCATGTCTTTTATTTGTAGCAAAGTCATATGTGGCTCTTCACCTTCCCAAAAATTTATCAATGGTCCCATCCATGTCCAATTAGCAACCCAAAAGCTGCACAAACCTTTGCCTATCATTAATTGTGAATTATTCTCAGCATGGATATTTATTTTCCTATATCTCTGTCATGTATCTGAAGTCCTGTGGTTTTCTGGATGTGACCACATGAAATTTGATCATGACTCACCTTGTTGCATTTTCCACCAGATTTTCAATGAAAAGCTATCCACTGTATCCTGTAATGATCTGATTCCAAGTTCACTTTGGTTCACTGTCCAGCAAAGTTTCTTCCACCTAATCTAGTGTTTTTCAGCTTTCCTTCTTCCTTGCCCGATAAAAAGTTTGGGAAAAGTGATTCCATTTTAGAGATTATATGGTTGGTTGGAGAATTTACTTCCCAGTTACGAATGGGGGTGGATGAGAACACATGTTTAATTAAAATAATCCTACCACCTGATGATAACCAAGAATTTTTCCAGTTATTTATCTTGGACTCGATTTTATCTATGAGAGGGTTAAAGAAGCTATTTTTCTTTCTGCTCTTGTATATAATCACACCAAGGTACTGGAATGGGAATTTCCCTTGAGTGATGCAAGTTATAAGCTTGATCTCTTTTTTTTCCCTGAGAGCTAAGGTTATTTCCAGGAAAATAAGAGCTTTTAGAGAAGTTAATTCTCTATCCAGTAGCATCATGGTGGATCTGGAAGAAAGCCATTATTTTTCTCAGAGATTTCTTTGTTCCTATGAGGAAAACGGTAGTTTCATCTGCAAATAAGAGCTGAGTAATCTGATTTGTGCCTTGAGTTATGAAAAAATTCCAAGATTCTATTTGAGAAGAGAAATTTCATATTCCTCGTAAGTAGCTCTGTAATCAAGTTAAAGAGAAAAGGAGATAATGGGTCCCCTTGTTTTAAGTCTCTAGAAGGCTTAAAGTATCCCATTGTTAATCCATTGATTAAAACAGAGAACCACAGATCATTTAGGTTATTCATCAAAATTCTAACTATATGCCTGTGGAATCCAAGTTTTAAAAGTAGAGACTTGAGGGTTGACCATGATACTCTATCAAAAGCCTTCATCATAACTAGTTTTAATATGAGGTTTAGGGATACTGGTGGTTTATCTAATAACAGCTTCTTTCATGAGTAAGGAATTATCAGCTATATCCCTATTTGATAGGAAAGCTAATTGCTCCTCAGAAATGATTGAATTCATAAGAGGCTTTAATCTTTCAACCACTATCTCATACATCATTTTATTTGGGAAATTTGACAGACTGCCTAAATTCTGAGAATTGGGTCGGGCTTTGTGTTTTCGGTATTAATGTTATGAATAAGCTACCTATACCCCTGGGGATTGGTACTCCATTATGAAATTCTTGCATTGCATTGAGCAGGTCTTTTCGTATGATGTCCATAGCCCTTCTAAAGAAGATGCTCGTGAATCCATTAGGTCCGGGAGCACTTGAAGCTTCTAGGCCAAAGATAACATCTTTTACTTCTTGTAGCATTACATGTTTCAATAGCTCAATGTTTAGCCTATAAGTTATTACAGTTGGGATTGTCTGTAATAAGTATGCCAAATTTTGGACTGATTAAATATATTATTTATACCCCTCTCTCTCTTCCACCCCATCATAAGAGACTACTTAAGAGAAAACCCCTTTTTCTTCTTCACAATGGCAAGAGACAACTCTTTACTATTCATGGACCTTACTTGATTTTCTCTATCATACTTATTAGTTTTACCATTACCATTTAATTTAAGTAAATTTGTCCACTCAAATAAGTTGAATGTAAAAATTAATAATATGTTTTAATATTTAAAATATAACTTCATTTTTTTTCAAAATATGTTAAATAATTTATGTTTCTCGTTCTTGTAAATATCGTTCTTTGTTGTAAAAATATATAATTAATTTCATTTTTAAAAGAAATTATTAAAAAAATTTAAACAAAAATAAATAATAAGAGAATTTCATTCTTTTACAAATATATAAAAAATATTAAAGCTGCAAAAACCAGTTATGACGACTAGAAAAATTACATAAAATACTGAAATAATAAAATATTGATCTAGTCCGACTAATTATTACAATTTTAAAATTGAAATATTGATCTAATCTGACCAATTATTACAATTTGAAAAGCGAAATATTGATCTAGTCCGACTAATTATTACTAACAGAAAATAAGTTAAAAATTAAAAATGAGAAAACATGGATGGCGAAACCATATCAATATCTTAATTTTGACCACCCAAATATTGGTAAAGATGTTCCATAAAGTTGTTTTTAATTGGATATGTTTAGCTCTGTTGCGTACTTTCCTCCAATTTTGCCTAAAAGTCGATAGATCAGCATGCCGCTCTGCGTTATAATGCCAAGGAGAGTCGTCATTTGGTCATCATCACCTGGTTAAACCTGCAACCCATAGGTATATATTCATCTTTGACTATCATGTTGTGTAGTATGATACAAGCTATCATTATATTGCCCAACATTTCGACATTCCAGTATCGAGCTGGGTTGCGGATCACGGAAACCTGGTTTGTAAAATACCAAAAGCATGTTCGATGTCTTTCCGTTAACTTTCTTGATGCTTTGTGAAGAGCTGTTTCTTGGGGTCATTTGGAGTGTTTCATGATGGCATAAAGGTTGCCCACTTAGGATAAATTCCATCAGTAAGATAGTACCCTTGATCATAGCTGCGACCATGGACTTCATAATGAAAACATGGAGCTCTTCCTTCACATACGTCATCAAACAAAGGTGACTTGTCTAGAACGTCGATATCATTGTTTGACCCCCGCCATACCAAAAAAAATGCATGCCAAATCCATGTATCGCATGAGGCCACTACTTCCAAATTAATTGAGGCACGTCTACTCCTACCCTGAAATTGACATTTCCATCCCACATAACAGTTTTTCCATTCCCAATGCATACAATCCATACTTCTAAGCATACCTGAAAATCAACGTCCATGAGCTACATGCCTCGGGCGACTAATATTCTCTTGATTTGTTGGTCGAAGGTATGTTGGATGGTATACGACAATAATTGCTTTCACAAAATGAGACACTGTTTCTCTGACCGTCATTTTTCCCATTTGTAAGCATTTATCCAGTTGGTCATATCCACTACCATATGCTAAATGGCACAGTGTCATCGTGCACTTGTGGAGTTGCAAAAATCCTTGATAACCAATTGTATCAAGTATTTGTCTGAAATAGGGATCATAGTTGGTGACATCTTCAAGTATATGTTCGAATACATTTTGGCGCATACAAAACCTTTGACAAAAATGTTGACCGTCGTACATTCTTTCAGGAAGTTGAGCAAAATATTGCTTCCGGAGTACTTCCAGTGCTCGAACACAGTCTCTTTTGATATGATTTCTAGTATTCTTCGGTAAGGTTGGAGAAGTTTAAGCACTCTCACCCTCAATGGCTGCGTACCATTATTTAGCTATTTCTGGAAAATTCAAGACAAAGTTAATCATCTCAGGATCGGTATCGGGTAGAAAATCGGGAATATCATAGGTTGATGGGTTAGATGATTCTCTAAAGTGAAGCTCATCGTTGTTAGGGGAATTAGAAGAAGACATGGTTGTGTAGAAAAAGGAAAATTTCTTTGATAGGAATTTGGGGTTGGAATGAAAGGTAAACAAATGACCCTATATATAGACAACCATCAAATGTGAAAACCCCATTAATTTTGTCTAACAGAATCTTTGAAATGATGAATTGAACCCATGTGAACAGATGGGACGTGTCCATGACAACCTCAATAATTTTGTCTAGCAGAATCTTTGAAATGATGAATTGAACCCATGTGAATAGATGGGATGTTCCATGACAACCCCAATAATTTTTTCTAGCGGAATCTTTGAAATGATGAATTGAACCCCTATGAATAGATGAGACGTGTCCATGGCAACCCCATTAATTTTTTTCTAATAGGTTGTTGCAATAACTTTTCCCTTTGGGTTTCCATGACTGTTTACGCCATTTTCATAATGAATGTCATGTGTCAGTGTAGTGTCAATAGAATAACTTATTATTTACACTATCGTCATTCAAATTAGTTAAACGGTTTAAACATAACTTTATTAACAACTAAAAAATTAAAAGAAAACATAGACAACTTAAATATCGATCTAATCTGACCAATTAAATGAAAACCAATGACAAATGTATGGTCTAGTCTGACCAATTATTACAAATAAACTATTACAATAAATTATAACTGTGGACTATCCTCATTAATTTATCTCGTAGTGCTTCCTTTGCTGCGGACAACTCTCCATTTTGAATCAAAGTATAAAGGATTTTAGTGTTAGCTATCACCTGATCGCGCTCCAATTGTATTCGGACGAACTCCCGTTGCGCTATGTTGTACTCCATTTTAGCTCTTTCATTCTGCGCAACCTTTTCGGCCTTTTGAGCAGCTGCTTCGATTGCACCCGCACACTGCATTCTTTGTGGTTTTTTTGATTGTTCATCATCTGTTGTTCTTCCCCTTGTTTCCTTTTCCCCTTGCCTTGCATTTAGCGGCTTTTACACCAATAGGCCTTGATGGATATTGCGTAGCTTGAGCATCACTGCTACTATGGGGCGTTGATGGCACCCGCGGTGAATATTCCTCTCCATCAGTTTCCTTTGGGCCATATTGTGCCATAAATTTAGGGTTCTTCCTGCAATTATCATAGCAATGAAAGAATAAAAATTGTTGACCATCATTTTCATATGCGAACAAGTTCATGGCCCATGACTTCATATCTCCTTGGCTAGAGCCACTCCCTCCTCGACTGAAGTGGTGTGCGACTTTACTTTCATGTCCCACATATTTGCCGATATCGTGAGCCATATTTGACCATCGACACTTGCACGACTTCATTGACTGGTTTCATTTTGCATAATAATTCACATCGCGCATAATTTTAGACCAAAACACACCAGCATTCTGACTCATACCCACCACACAGTCAGTGGATTGTTCAAACCATGTGCCACATAGGTAGCTAGGACAAATGGAGTGTATCTTAAATGATTTATTCATTTAAGATACGCTCCATTTGTCCTAGCTACCTTTCTTCTTCGTATCCTTGCTCCTGGGCACTATTGCAATTTCATCGTTTTCTTCACCTACATCATTTCCTAAATGAATAAATCATTTCCTAAATGAATAAATCATTTCCTAAATGAATAAATCATTTTTTAAATGCAAAACAAATGTCAAACATATACTCATTTTAGAAGCATGTTTTTGAATTTTAAAAATACATGAACATATTAAATGCACTAATTTTTGGCTTTGTAGATGCAAATAATATACATGATTCTTCAAATAATATACTAGATTGCATATTAAAATGCATATACTGGCTACGTATATTTTGCATGTTCAAATATACTAATTTTAAAATATAAAAATGGGAAATAAATGCAATGTAAATTAATTATAAAATAGAATCTTCATAATTAAAATAAAACACATTAAAGTAGGGTTTACCATCCGGAACATCGTGACTTCCATATTGTCTCCCATCTTTACCACAAAAATTTTGACCCGGTGAACCTCGACCTCCTTGGCTTAAAAAGGCTCCCGATTCGTTTATAGCCACAAGGTGTGGAGGATGAAAGTTTTGACAATGAAAATTTGGGTACGAATTTTGCCATTGGGAGTTCGGATATTGGGAAGAGTGGTTCGGGTAAGGAGGGTTCGTGTATGCATTTTGGGAAGATTTGTATTGATTTTTAAAATCCATGTATAAATGTTGAGAATTCATATAGAAGTGGGGAGGGATGTTTGAAGAATTTTCATTAAGTTTTGAATTTGAAAAAAAATTGACGATAATTCAAATTTTGCTAAGAATTTTCCAAATTGAATGAATTCATTATTACTTATCTTTTCCCTTCGACGTTCTTCGTGGATCCATAAAAAAATATGGAAACGAAAGTAAAATATGGATTACAATGTAGAAGATGAATTAGTGAGGTAGAAGTATTGGAATTGGAAGTGGTGTGATGAAATAAGTTGAAATCATCTCTATTTAGAGGTAAAAAAATGGGGGAAGATTGAATAAAAATTAAAATTCTGAAATTTTTTAAAAAAATCTGGGATTTTTCCAAAAAATAGCCATTGGGACACGTGTCGACACAAGAATAGGACACATGTACCATAAAAAATGCAGCCACTAACTAGCCATTGAAGGGGACACGTGTTGCCTTATGATTGGGTCAAGTGTCCCCTAATGTTAATTTAAACATGCCCTTCTGAAAGTAGCCGTTACGGACACGTGGCACAATCAAGGGGTGACACGTGTCTGTATAAGAAAAATAAAAAAAAGGCTAAGTTTAGTGGGACACGTAGCCCACTCACAGGGCGCCACGTATCCCATGCGAGGACAAAAAAGGGGCTGCATGTGAGCAGCCCCATGGCTTGCAAATGGTGAGAATTTTTGGGCCACATGCGGCCTCCATTGTGGTCTCTTAGCAAGAGCCCAATGTCACTCTAGAGACCACCACTGTGGTGGTTTTTGGTCTCTAGAGAGGTATCTAAATTTTAAGAGACAACCATTGCTCATGCTCTAAAGAAGCACACAACCTCAGTGCCAATGTTTTCCTCACCCTCTGTCCATACACCCTCTAAATTTTTAAGTTTTTTGATGGAAAGCTTAGAAGATTTTTCTATTACATATTGATGAAAATATTCAGTGTTAATATCTCGATTAGTTAGCCAATTGGCTCTACATATTTGTTTACAGAACGTATCCTCCTCTATGAGGGATTGGATCAATTTTGCTTTAGCCTAATTCATGTATGACATATCTAGGGGGAACAAGATTTATCATAAATCTTTTCCAATGCCTGCACCTCTTGTTCATCTCTCTAAACATTGTCTGTTATATTTCCAAACACTATTTTATTCCATACCTTACATGTAGTCTTTAGTATTTTAAGTTTAATTATTAGACCTAACTGAACTTGTTCTTCTATTGGTACAGACCAATTTTCTCTGAAAAAGGGAAAGAAATATTTTCTATTTAGCCACATCTCTTGGAATTTGAAAGGTTTGGGGGATGTTTTGTTTGTGTATTTTAACTGCAACAGCATTGGTGAATGATGGTTTGAAGTTGTTCTGTTTAAAATTTGATAGAACAAAAGTTGTGTAGGTCATTAAAACTCTCATTAATTAGGATCTTGTCCAATATTTTAGAGGTGAGTTTTCTTTTCCTATAGTTACACCAGGTTAATATATTACCCACTGTATTGACTTCCAGAAATTTAATTTAATTTATTTTTATTTATGAAATTATAAAATTCTCTGATTGTTTCTAGGTTGGGGTTAGCTGTTCGAGAATATTATTGCAACCCCCCCCCCCCCCGAAAATGACAGGTTCCTGATGGTCTTTTAATGCTATCTGCTGGAACATTTTTCTCATTTTTTAATTAGAGTAGGGATCATCATACACTATGTAGATTTCTAGTTTCCGATCCTCAGTTAGGTGAATGAATTGATCATGTTCCTCCAAATGTGTGGTTTTTATTTCATCTGAGAAGAAAATCCATATTTTTGGATGGTGGGATTGTAAAATGCATCATTCTTTTAAAAGATTCTCTGGTTTAATTTGAAATAGGACTTGAATATAAATCCTTTCTATTTTAGATTTATTGTTAGGTAATTCTAATTCTCTTTAGGGCCAGGATTAGGATAGTCCTATTCCATTATTGTTTAGGATTCTGTAGTTTGGGAGATCTATATAAACTCTCATCTGGGTCTATTTGGAATGAGCATGAGATTTGAAGACATTTGTTCCAGTCTGAGAAATCTCTTCCAAGTCTGTTAATAAAATTTTTTTCCATTCTTTGGACATAGCTAGTGAACCACGTAAAATTATTTTTGTTCTTCTTTGATTCTTTGTTCGTTAGTTGCACATGTCCTAACAAACTGGTATCAGAGCTGGTGATCGGTCGAGATAGCAAAAAATAATTTGTTGCTAGTCTGTGGTTGAAGTTAGAAAGTCTATATATGACAAAATATTTAACCAACAACTGCTCTTGAAGCAACATCATGTAGATCAACTGAATACTATTCTATTAGACCTGCGTAATATTGAAGTTAAAATAGATGTTGAGGATGCTTCCTTGATTATGTTGGTATCTTTACCTCTATCAATTGAGAATGTTGTTTATTATTATTTTTGTTGGAAAAGATAGGCTATCTCTAGAAGAGGTTAGGTTTGCTCTTCACAGCAGAGAGGTTCGCCATAAGGCATCTGGCTCTAGTATGGGAAATCAAGTGCCGGGGTTGGTTGTTACATGGAATAAGGATTAGGGAAAATATGAGAAAAATAATTTTAACCTTAAAAATTTAAATTCTAGAGGTCCTAATAGTAATGATGTCTGTAACTACTGTATGGATGAAGGGCATTGGAAATACGAATGTCCTAAGAAAAAGAGGCAGCAAAAAAAGAAGCAAGAAATTGCTCCTTTGGCATAAGGTAATTTCAAAGAATATTTACTCCTAGTTGCACAATATGGCTCACATTATAGGGATGTCTGAATTCTTAACCCTGGGCATTGCACCAAATTAGTCTATACAGGGAGAGGTTTTCAACTTATGAGCAGATAAATAGAGGCAACGTTTCTATGGCCAACAATTTGTCTACAAGGTGGTTGGAATAGGCTCAATCAGGATAAAAACTCGCAATGGTACATTCTACATCTTGAACAAAGTGAGGCATGTTCCACTGATGACAAAGAACCTGATATCGTTGAGTCTTCGAGACAGTAAAGGTTTCAGTTTCCAAGGTGAAAGTGGAATTGTAAATGTCTACAAGGATTCAAAGGTGGCTCTGAAATGTGTAAAACATGGTACCATGTATGCTCTAGAAGGTTCTACTCTTCCAAGTTCTGATTCAGATGCATCATTTAAAGATCAGAAGATGATAAAGGTGATGAAAACCAGTAGTGCTGATAATCCTACTGATTGTCTGGACTTGGTAATGTTCTAAGATATTAGTCTGGGCCCTGAGGGGCATTCTGGGGCAGGAAGAGTTAGGATACATCTTGCAATTTTTGTTGCATCTGTCAACCGTCTAGTATCTACCATCGGTTATCGGTTATCGGTTTCGTGGGAGAGGATTCAAGTCAAGGTGGAGATTGTTAGAATATGACTTGAGTCTGAATCCTTTTCTATTTTGGATTTATTATTAGGTAATTCCAATTTTGTTTAGGACTAGGATCAGGATAGTCTCATTCCATTATTTTTTAGGATTATGTAGTTTGGGAGATCTATATAAACTTTCATTTGGGTCTGTTTGTGATTTGTGTGAGATTTGAAGACATTTGTTCTGGTCTGAGAAATCTATTCTGTGTATGTTAGTAAAATTTTTTTTTGTTTTGTGGACGTAGCTAATACATTGTTAGTGAACCACGTAAAATTGTATGTATTCTTCTTTAATTCTTTGTTCGTTAATTGCACCTGTCATAACATAAAGTTTTGGTTCAATTAATGCAATCAGATAAATCTTATGCTTTATGATCAGTTTCTTAAGCCTTACAGATGATGTACCAAGTCCTCTAACATTCCATATAAGGCAATTCATTATAAATTTTAGATTTGGAAGCTAACTTAGTCTTTACGCTTTTTGGAGAATTAAAGTAGGTCTTTTTATTCTCCAACTTCTCTTTTATCATGGAAGTCCTGATCTACAGATGATAGAGAATCATATTGCTGCAGTTCTCTCATTGGTGCTTCTGCGTTCCTTTGTTCCTGCATAATATTGATGTTAGTTTCCATGAGTAATGAGTTAGTGGATAATTGAAAGGGTTGAGAAATTGTTGGTTTGTCCCGTGAGATGAAATTGTCATCCTTGATGAGCCATGGTTCAGTATCTCTTTGTCGAGAGGAGGGGCAGTGTTGAACCATGTAAAGTTAAGTGGTGTTCATTGAATATTTTAATTGGCATTTAGTGAACTTATTTGGAAAATAAAAAGTTTCCATGTTGGAAGATGCAAATAAGCCACGTTTAGGCCAACAAGTTTTACGGAATAAGAAGATCAGAATATTATGATATTTATGATTTTATGAAAATATGAATATTCTTAAATATGTTAGGCGGTGGTAGAAGCATAATTGGTTTATGGAAAATTCCTACAAATATGGTATTGATGTTATCGAATATATGAGAGATATTGTGATAAGGAAAACCTCTTTATTTATGTGATTTGGACATGCTTCAGAAGCAGATAAGGAATAGGAATATTATGGAGATTATCATGGAGAGTTATGATCTGCTCATGGCTTTAAAAGGGGACATCACAGCTGAATTAAACTCACGGTTTTAACTGAGAAAATCTGCACACAGGTTTTTATCATTTTGAGAGTCTTGCAAAGATCCAGATCTATATGTTCCAACATACGTGACCTGCAGTTCAAAGTTCAAAATTGTATGCCTTAATTCCTCAGGAGGAGGAGATCCAGCATCGACGAGTTTCGAGATCAGAGGGAGTTTGATCAAGGTAGATCGGTAGCTAAGAGAGCTAGCAGAATTCACACGTTTGATTAGAAAAGATAAGTATTTTGTATGGTGTACTTTGTACTGTATTTTTCTAATTAATGGATTCATTCTGAACTGGGCCAGGCCCCGCAGATGTAGGTGATTTCACCGAACTACGTAACCAAATCTTGTATCTTTTATGCTTTACTTTATTGCGTACTTGGTTAGATAGGTTATGTTGGAACATACTAGTAATAATTGAGAAAATCCGGTAAAACCAAATTACAAGTTATATCAAAGCTTGGTCACTTATTTTTCCCTTGGTTGTGTCAAGGAAAGTGTGATCCAGTTTTACCATGGTGACCAAAGAAGGAGCTTTGGTGCCTTGGCCACCTCTACTAGAAGGCAATAATTACAATTATTGGAAGGCACACATAAGAGTTTTCATCAACTCACTGGATGAACTTGCTCTACACTATGTTGAAAACCAGTGGAACGATCCTACTGATGATGCTGATATAAGCTCTAAGGAAAAAGAAATGAGAGTCAAGTCAAAAGGAGCAGAAACTCAAAGACAAATCTACTTGGTCTCCTGATGAACTCAAGGCCTCACTAGAAAATTCAAAAGCATTAAATGCTATCTTCAAGGTAGTTGTTGAAAATCAGTTCAAACTCATCTCTACATGTCATCAAGCCAAGAAAGCATGGGATATTTTGCAAACAGTTCATGAAGGAACTAGTCAAGTTCGAGAATCTAAATTACAGATGTTTGCTACAAAGTTCGAGGAACTCAAGATGAAGAAAGATGACACTATTTCTATATTCAACAGAAAACTCAGGGACATCTCCAATGTGGCGTATCAACTTGGAAAAGTCTACAAAGAGGCAAAATTGGTGAAAAAGACATTGAGATCACTTCCTAAAAGGTTTGCAATGAAGGTCGCAGCAATAGAAGAAGCAAGAGATATAGCCACTATGAGCTTAGATGAATTGATGGGATTATTGCAAACGTATGGGATGACATTCCAACAGGATACAAAAAGATTTCAAAAGGAGTTGGCATTCAAAACATCGCCATCAAAGGATAATCACGAATCTATCAGTGATGATGAGTTTGAAAAACTTGCACTTATCACGAAAAACTTTTCAAGAATGCTGAAGAAAGTAGTAAACAAGAAATCTTAGGAAAGGTATGGTGGAAATAGACCAAAGCCGCAAGAATTCGGAATTAATCATGGGATGAGATCTGAACAAGGAAATCAGTAGTTCTCTAGAAATCAAAGTGGTTAATCAAAATAGCCTGGACAAATTCAATAAAGAGAATGTGAAGGATATGGTCATATTCATGCTGAGTGTGCAAATACCCGGAAGAAACAGGGAAAATCCTATGTCACCTCTTGAAGTGAAGATGAAGAGGACAAGAAAGATGAAGAGGAACTTACAAGTAACTATATTTAGAGCAAAAATTATTGATGCATCGGAAGATAGATGTTCCAACACATCAGATAGAGTCGAAGTTGTATGTTCCAACATAGATTCATATGAGGAGTCTAGTGATGATGATAGACTTGCTGTAAGTGATGAAGAAATCTATAGTACATACAAAAAGATGTAATATGTGGCTCCTAGTAGTTGATACAAACAAAGTACTGAAGGAAGAAAAAACTCATCTGGCGGAGATAGAAAAGGATTTGTGTATGTAAGTTGAACTCAGAAAAGAGAATGACGAGTTGAATGTGAAGCTAATTTCAGCTACCAAGAGAGCTGAGACGTCTGAAGTAGCTATTACGAAATTGAACTCTGGAAAAGCAAAACACGATGATATTTAGGTAATCGGAAAGAGCTTTGGAGATCAACACGGAATTGGGTATGCCAACCCACCAAAGAACACAGTCACGCTCAATTCTAAGACTCGAGAGATACCTAAGAGCACAATAATGCTCAAGTCAATGATCCGAGAGATAAAGAGAAAGTTCGGCAAGCCTCATTAATGGAAACCTCTCATAAGCAGCTACTGCTCATACCAAGGGCACACAGAGAAACAATGCCAAAAACTACTTAGAGACATCATGGCAGAACGTCAACTCTCGGTATGTTCCAACATAGACGATGCCCAAAAATCAAAGATGGCCAGAAAGGTATGGTAGTCAAAAGCTTTAATACGTGTCTTGTTGCACATACTTATCTTATAGCACATTCTAGATATTCGTGGTACTTTGATAGTGGCTGTTCTCGCCACATAACTGGCACCAATGAATTCCTCACAAATATCACACCTTACGATGGTGGTTTTTTCACATTCGAAAATGGAAAGAAGAGTAGAGTAGTTGGAAAAGGTGAACTACAAATTGAAGGATTCCCAGTATCCACCAGCATAAGTCAACTGTGTGACGACAATATGACTGTGGAATTTTAGAAAGACAAATGTATAGTGAAACATGGAGAAGCCAAAGTCCTTTAAGGCATTCGATCATTAGATAATTGCTATCTGCTGGAACAGGAAGTGAGGTGTATGATCTCTAAACAAGATGAATCTGTGGCACAAGAAGCTCGGTCACATCAATTACAAAACCTTGGTGAAAATTGCAAATGCAAAAGCAGTATGAGGTATGCCTAGATTAACAAGAAAGGATGGAATTTTCTATGGACCATGTCAACAAGGGAAACAAATTCGATCTTCCCACTCTTCAGTCCAATATATAACCACCTCAAGAAATCTGGAATTATTGCATATGGATCTGATGGTTCCAGTCAATATACCTAGCATAGGTGACAAGAAATATATCTTTGTATGTGTTGATAATTTCTCCAGATTTACGTGGATAACATTTCTAGAAGAAAAATCAGATATTGTGGAAGTGTTTAGAAGTCTTGTGATAAAATTACAGACTGAAAAAGGAAGTCCAATCAGGAAGATTGTTTGAACTCGTAGTGATCATGGTAGAGAATTTGAAAATTCTCAATTCAGTGACTTTTGTGATGATCTCGGAATTCAACATGAGTTTTCTACACCAATCACCTCTCAGCAGAATAGTGTTTTAGAACTGAAAAATAGAACTCTACAAGAGATGGCTCGAGTTATGTTAGCCGAGAAAGAAATTCACAAAAAATGGTGGGCAAAAACCATTTACACAGTTTTCTATATAATCAATCGAGTGTATTTCTGTCCATTCACGAGCAAAACGTCTTACGAGATTCGGAAGGGTAGGAAACCAAATGTCTCACACTTTCATGTGCTTGGACGCAAGTGGTACATCCTCAAAGATAGAGAACAATTGGAAAAATTTGATAATCGCTGTGATATTTGAATCTTTCTTGGGTATTCCGTGAACAGCCGGGCATATCGTGTTTACAACCTTCGGACAAACACTCTCATGGAATCTATAAAATTTATTGTGGATGATTCTGAAGAAGGACAAGGTTCAGATGCTGTAGAAGATGAACCCGATAAAAACCATGTTCCAACACAACCGAGTCAACCTGACAAGCCAGACCTATTGAATGATGGAACATCTGAGCAGATTGATTACCCTGCTGAAATAGATGAAACGAAATATGTTGGAACATCATCTCCCACTGCCTTATCCTATGTTCCAACACAGGATCAACCTAAACCAATGACAAGGAGTACTCGATCAGTTCCTTGGGTTGATTACAGAAATTTGGCAGGATTACAATGCTTCATCCCTCTCATTGAACCAAAAAGCTACAAGGAGGCATTACTGGATAAATACTGGATTGCTGCGATGCAAGAAGAACTCGGTCAGTTTGCACGAAATGACGTATGATATCTCACTCCTCACCTTAAAAGTATAAATGTTATTGGCACCAAATGGATCTTCAAGAACAAATATGATGCTGATGGACTAATTACTCGAAACAAAGCCAGACTGGTAGCTCAAGGACATACACAAGTTGAATGAGTCGACTTTGATGAGAGATTCTCACTAGTTGCCAGGTTAGAGTGAATTCGAAGTTTACTTGCTATTGCCTGCTCTATGAACTTTACTCTGTATCAAATGGATGTCAAGAGTGTGTTTCTAAATGGAGTGGTAAATGGAGAAGTATATGTGGAACAACCTAAAGGATTTGAAGATCCTCATTACCCTTACCATATGTATTGCCTCAAGAAGGCTTTATATGGATTAAAGAAAGCACCAAGGGCATGGTATGAATGACTTACTAAATTTATTCTTAAGAAAGGTAATCATCGAGGGGGAGTAGATCACACTTTATTTGTGCTTGAAAAATCATCAAAAATTCTGATTTCTCATATTTATATTAATGATATAGTATTTGGCTCTACTTCACCATCTATGGTACATGATTTTGTCACTATTATGCAGGCTAAATTTGAGATGAGCATGGTTGGAGAGCTCACATATTTTCTAGGACTGCAAGTTAAGCAAGGAAAAATGGCATGTTCATAAATCAGAGTAAGTATGCCCTGAATTTGGTAAAAAAAGATTCGGTTTAACCAATGCCAGAGCAGTTCGAACACCTATGGGGGTTTTTGACAAACTGGTAAATAATGAGAAAGGAGTCGCATTTGATCAGAATTTATACAGGGGCATGATTGGGAGTCTATTGTATTTGACAGCAAGTAGATATATGTTTCAGCGTAAGAATATGCGAAAGATTTCAGGCTGATCCAAAGGAATCTCATCTCACTGCGGTCAAAAGAGTTATTCGATATGTAAGTGGGACTTTTGAGTATGGTGTCTGTATTCTAAGAATCAAGATTCTAATCTAATTGGGTACATCGATTCTGATTGGGCTAGTAATGCTGATGATCGAAAGAGCACTACAGGTGAATGTTTCTTTATTGGTACAAACCTAGTTTCTTGGTACTATAAGAAACAAAATTTGATCTCTTTGTCTACTGCGGAAGCTAAATATCTTGCTGCTAGAAGTTGTTGTGCACGATTATTATGGATGAAGCAAATGATGAACGACTATGGTATTCATCAAGGCCCTTTGAAGATTTTATGTGACAACACGAGTGCTATTGATATTTTTAAAAATCGAGTCCAACACTCTCGAACTAAGCTTATGGACATCAGGCATCATTTTATTAGAGATATTGTGGAAAGGAAGGAAGTTATGGTATTCTATGTTCCAACATCTGAGCAGTTTGCACATATCTTCACAAAACCATTAGATACCGCCACATTTGAAATTCTTAGACAACGCTTAGGTGTTTGTCAGATTTGAGGTAATTTTTGTTAGCTATAAATATTTTTTCCGCTTTATTTTTGTTCAGAAAATCAGGAAAACAAAAAAATAGAAAGAAGGAAAATGCTACAAAAATAGAAGCTGCACAGTTATGGTATGTTGGAAGAAAAAGAAAACTACCAAAATCAGAATTATGGTATGTTGGAAGAAGGTGTGCCATGTGTTGACAAGTGAGAAAAGTAGAATCATTACTTTTCTTGGAAAGGTAAAAAGTTTTGGTTTTCATGGCAAAAGAGGTAGATAAGTGAAGAGTTTGTGTTTGTTTCAAAATTGTCTTCATCTCTCCATACCCCACTCTTTTAGGCCTACACTCCCACTATTGTTGGTGTTTTTTGGATTCTTGTTGTCAAAAATTTGCCAAAGATCTTCTCCTTCGCAACAAACCACTGACAAACAATGTCTTCAAGCCCTAATTCTCCCAAGGTCAAAAATGAAACTCAAGAAACCTCTCAAACTCCAGAGAATGAGATGTTGAGCTGAGAAAAGAAAATTTGGAGGCAGACCTGACAGGTGATGATGGACAAAATAAAGAACTTAGAGGCAAAGGGAAAGGTCCCCATCAAAAGGTAACATGCCCTGATCCTCCTACTCTCAAGGTTCTTGGAATGAAATTTAAAACTATTGATGATATTTTTGAGTGGCTTGAAGCCAATAGAAGTGCGGTAGATCTGACAAAATTTACGAATTTAGAGGGAGAATACCCAAATGTTAATGTCAAGGAACTGTTGTCTGGTGATATTGGTGATCTGGAGGATGTTGAAAATTATGAAGTCAAATTATTGAGGGAAAATATGGAGTTTATAATGGAAGGATAGGTTTCATGTATACTCTTCTATTCATGGACCTAGCTATGTTAAGATTAAAGAGATAGGTGATGAAGAGGCTAAGGGACTGGAAGTTATTAAGTCCATTGATAGAATACTGGTAGGGTTTTATGATGCTAAGGCTGCCCAGAGGATTGAAGAGCTTAGAAAATATGTGACATGGGAGATCAAGATCAGTGTGATGTCACTGGTGATGCATATGATGAATAGAATTATTCAGACGGAGGACAGGCTGGAAGATCTAATTTGAGGCAAGATGAATCAGTCAAGGATCATCATGTTGGAACACAGGGCAGGGCAGGGCAGAGACTGCTGAGGACTAAGAAGATGCTAGAAATTCTTAGTATGCTCCAACACAGGAACATGAGTTGAACTACTCCAATGATGAATTATTGGATGAATTCTTTCAAGCTGCAAAGGGTAAGAGGAAGATGCTTGCACTGAGGACTCCCCACCAACCAAGAAATCCAAAAAACCCCAAGCTGCTCCCAAGAAGAAAGTGCTACCACCTTCTTCTGTTAGTGAAGCATTGTCTTTTTCTTACTATGATATAAACTGTGAGGAGATGGAGAGGTGTTTGCTGAGAGGAAGATAATCACCGAGAGACTAGTAGATCTAGAGGCATATAACACTAGTGGTTTTTCTGATATTTTTGGATGAAATTGGGATGAAAAGGGCTGCTACAGTATAACTTCAGTACAACAAGCAGGTGGTCACTGAAGTATATTCCAACCTGATGGCCGGGAACTTGGAGGTTGATTCTCCATGGTTTGACAGGGTCTATGTTAGGGGGAAGATTATTGATTTTTCTGCTACTAGGATGAACAGAATTTTGGGGCTGAAAACTCTAGACTTTGAGAGAGTTTTTCCAGATAATTTAGAAGTGTCCAATGACAAGATTATGGAGGTAGTATCTGGAGGGTACAAGACAGAATGGCCTGAGACTGGATACTCACATGCTTCTTACCAGTCTTCTAGATTTTTTGGTCTATATCAGATAGTTGTGAACTACTGGATGCCATATTCCAATGCTACAACTTTGACAAGAGAAATGGCGAAGTTGTTGTACTGTGTTAGAACACGAAAACCTGTTAACCTGGGGTTATTTATCCAGCAGAGTCTAGTCAGGCAAGCCACTGCTCCAAAAGTGAAGCATGCTCTAATGTATCCCTGTTTGATATCTGCATTGGCTAAGAGTACCAAGGTGAAGGGAAAAGCAAATGATGTGATCATCGATACAGAGTTTCTCCGGCCTTACAAGAAGACTTTTGGCATGCGGCAAGTTCATGATCTGCCATAGAACCCTAAAGCTAATACCTTTGCAGATGTTGAAAAGAAGGCCAAGATAGTGGTGCTCAATGCAAGGTTGGGGGCTATAGTCATCCAAATTGTAGCACTTGAAGCGGAGAAGGATAGACTTTAGGGGGAGAAAGCTCAGCTGGAGGCACATGATGCTGCTCTTGAATAGGATTGATTTTCTTGCGGTATCTATGTTCCAACATAGATCTCGTGTTATGTTCAGGGTGAGCTAGTTTTCAAACATTATGGTTTATTGCCTTTGGAATATTCATGGCCCCAGGTGGAATATATTTGATTTTTGGATATTATTATTTTGGATGACTGTAATCTGAATATTTGTTTTTGGAATTCTGGAATTCTGGTTTTCGGATGGTATTTTTATGATCAGATTCAGTAGTATGCATATGTTCCAACATAGGTGGATTTCTGGAAGCCTTATGTGTTTGATTGTAAGTTTTTTCTGTTGTGTATTTAATGTCCAAAAATGTTTGGGTCCACAAAATTTCAAAGGGGGAGATTGTAAAGTCAAGTGGTGTTCATTAAATATTTTAATTGGCAATTTGTGAACATATTTGGAAATGAAAAACTTTCTATGTTGGAACATGTGAACAAGCCACGTTTACGCCAACAAGTTTTACGGAAGAAGAAGATCAGAATATTATGGTATTTGTGATTTATAGAAATCTGAATATTCTAAAATATGTTAGACGGTGGTAGAAGCATAATTGGTTTATGGAAAATCCCTACAAATATGGTATTGATGTTATTGAATATATGGGAGATATTGTGATAAGGAAAATCTCTTTATTTATGGGATTTGGATATGCTTCAGAAGCAGATAATAATATTATGGAGATAATCATGGAGAATTCTGATATGCTCATAGCTTTAAAAGGACATCACAGCTGCATTATTCTCACGATTTTAACTTAGAAAATATGCACACAGATTTTCATCATTCCAAGGGTCTTGCGAAGAGTCAGATCTATATGTTCCAACATACGTGACGTGCCATTCAAAGTTCAAAATTGTATGCCTTAATTCCTCGGGAGGAGGAGATCCAGCTTCGATGAGTTTCGATGTCAGAAGGAGTCTGATCAAGGTGGATCGGTAGCTAGGGGAGCTAGCTGAATTCACATGGTTGATTAGAATAGATAAGTATTTTGTAGGGTGTACTTTGTACTGTATCTTCTGATTAGTGTATTCATTCTGAATTGGGTCATGCCCCGCAGATGTAGGTGGATTTCACTGAACTGCGTAACCAAGTCTTGTGTCTTTTATGCTTTACTTTATTGCATACTTGGTTAAATAGGTTATGTTGGAACATACTATTAATAATTGCAAAAATCCGGTAGAACCAAATTACAAACCCTTCAATACGTTGTTTCATGTTCCAAGTTAAGAGTCTCAGTCTTCTTTAAGATGTTTTGCTGTTATATCCTCTATGGCCTCTTCCTTGGATGATATTTGTTGACAATCATTGGCCTACTCTGTATTGTGTTCGTCTTCAGCCTGAAGGATTTTGAACTTGTTTGATAGTTTAGGTGTGTTTATTTCACTTCCATCGTTTGACTCAGACTCCTAAACCATCTTTGGATTTGTGTTCTTTTTCTAGGGTTATTTGCTTTGTGGGCTCAGAGGGAGAAATCTGTTGTATGGTAGAGTCAAATTTTGATGCTCGTTGTAGGCTTGGATCAAGATTGGAGGTTAGCTGAGGTATATGAGATGTAATATTTCTATATATCAGTTGAGTATTGTCCTATCTCAGTTGAGTTAGGTTATAAATCAGACTTTTGTGCTTCTATAACTGGCTTGGACTTTTGAATCTTTATCCATTCATATTTCTCCTGACTTCTAGCCCTGACTATGACTACTTTCTCCTTTCCTAAATTCCTGGATGGCATTTTTATACGAGTATTAATGTTCATCTCATTTCTCTTACATTTGATTCAGAGTGGCCAATTTTAGAGCATCCTTTGCAATAAGAGGGTAGGTCTTCATAGGTAATGGAGTTTGACCCCCTTTTTAGAGAGATATCCCAACCTAATCTTTGTGGTCAATTCCTAACATACATCAAGCTCAATACATACGCTTATTGTGGAGGGTCTGGTTAGGTTTCTAGTCGGGGGTCAGAATATAACAATTCTCCTAGAGATCGACCTTAATCTTCCACGGCTTAAGGATGAAAGAAATAGATTGGGAAAAATTCTATAGTTACCATACTGGAGCATAAGATGATTCTTATTGATAATCAAAATATTTAGTCCACTATAAGAATTCTCATTACATTACCTCCAAGGGACCAAAACCTTTTCAGCCAGCAACTGTGCATATCTTCCTCAAGATCGAAAGTTATGCGAATGTGTATGTCATCTATTGCAGCAAGGTGGAATGGGTCTTTGAATCCTATTGTTTGTATCTCTTTTCTCTGTAACTGCATCTTCGGCCTTCCTCTTCCAATTTTTTTGAGAGCTCTTGAGTACGATGCAGTTAGGATGTCGATTTCCTCCTCTGTATATAAGACTGCTAGTTCCCCTTTGTAGATGAATGTTAGGTAAAGTTTTGGGATTGTAGAGGGGGCTGATGTAGTTATGGGATTCGATTTGAGTTTATCAGTGAAAGATTGTAGTTGCTCCAGCCATGGTGGAGCCGCCATAGTGGTGGCAAAAATGTTATTAGATCTGGGGTTTTTGGTAGAGAGCATTTTTTGTTCAACAATTAATCTTGGTCCACTAGTTGACTTGGCAGTGACACTGGCCCTTTAACTGCAGAAATGCTTTAGACATAACTAGTTAGGTAACACCGCGCGTTGCGTGATAAGCTTGATAACAAATTATAGAAATACTATAGGAATGTTGCTACAATATAGGAATGTTAAAAGAGATGTAATTGAAGCTACAAATGTACCAAGTTTACATGTAATTCAAGCTCATAATTAGCTCGAGCTATAAACTAAAGCAACGAACCATTCTCATGTAGGAATAGGTAAAAATTTCACATTAGAAGGTACTGATGACATTTTAATAAGAATTGTTTACATATCTTATTACATAATTAGAATATTCCAAATTATAAATGCATGCATGCTACCTACATATTTTTAGCAATCCAAGTTTGCAAAAGAGACGTTACAGGGAAATGGAGCCAAAATGAATTGTCCAATATACCCTGAACGACCATTGTGTCAACCAAGGGGTTTGGAGGATTTCTTTATATAAATATATTATTATTATTATATTTTACCAGGTAATAATATATATAATAATAATATATAATAATATAAGATAAGAAGAAAGAGTAGAAGAAACTGTGCAAAAAGATATGAAAGGAAAAAAGGAACCCAATAGAGTAAGGATAACTTTAGAGTGAACAGTACCATTTCCAGATTTTTTGGAAAGGGTTTGGATGGAACCCTGTCTACTCGAACCCTGTCCACTCGAACCTCTCCACTCAAACCCTCTCCACTCGAACCATCTCCACTCGAACCATCTCCACTTGAACCATCTCCACTCGAACGTCTCTACTTGAACCCTCTCCACTCAAACCTCTGTACTTGAACCTCTCCACCCGAACCTCTCCACTCGAACCTCTCCACTGAGGTGAGTGTTTACCTCGCCTTAACACGAATCGAATTAAAATGATTATATATATATGATACCACAAAAGAGTACCTCTCGAACCCTCATCTTAAACCTCACCTCTCAAACAAGTACCTCTCGAAACAGTACCTCTCGAACCCTCCACTGGAACCTTCACCTCTCGAACCCTCCACTAGGACCTTAACCTCTCGAATCAAAGAGTACCTCTCAAACCTCACCTATCCAACCAGTACCTCTCAAACCCTCCAGTCGAACTCTCACCTTTTGAACCCTCCATTGGAACCTTCTCCTCTCGAACTCTCCACTGGAACCTTCACCTCTCGACAACCAGTACCTCTCGAACCAGTACCACTCGAACCCTCCACTTGAACTCTCACCTTTCGAACCCTCCACTGGAACCTTCACCTCTGGAACCCTCCTCTCGAACCCCTCAACTGGAACCTTCACCTGTCGAACCAAAGAGTACCTCTCGAACCCTCCTCTCGAACATCACCTCTCCAACCCCTCCACTGGAACATTCACCTCTCGAACCAAAAAGTACCTCTCGAACCCTCCTCTCGAACCTCATATCTCCAACCAGTACCTCTCAAACCAGTACCACTCGAACCCTCCACTCGAACTCTAACTTTTTGAACCCTACTGGAACCTTCACTTATCGAATCCTCCTCTGGAACCTTCACCTCTTGAATCCCCCTTTTGAACTGGAGACTACCTCTCAAACCCTCCTCTCGAACCTCACCTCTCGAACCCACCTTTCCAACCAATACCACTCGAACCTCCACTCAAACTCTCAAACTCTCACCTCTCGAACCATCTAATGGAACCTTCGCCTCTTGAACCCACGAATGGAACCTTCACCTCTCGAACCAGTACCTCTCGAACCAGTACCACTTGAACCTCCACTCTAACCCTCCACTGGAACCTTCACCTCTCGAACCCTTCACTGGAACCATTACTTCTCGAAACCTCCTCTTGAACCTCAGCATTCGAATCCTCCTCTTAAACCTCACCACTCAAACCAGAGAGTACATCTCGAACCTCACCTCTCCAACCCCTCCACTGGAACCTTTACCTCGCCAACCAGAGAGTACCTCTCGAACTCTCCTCTCGAACCTCACCTCTCCAACCAGTACCTCTTGAACCAATACCACTGGAACCCTACACTCGAACTCTTACCTTTTGAACCCTCCACCGAAACCTTCACCTCTCGAACTCTCCAATGGAACCTTCACCTCTCGAATCCTCCTCTTGAACCTCACCACTCGAACTAGAGAGTACCTCTCAAACCCTCCACTTGAACCTCTCCTCTCCAAATAGTACCTCTCGAACCAGTACCACTAGAACCCTCCACTCGAACTCTCACCTTTTGAACCCTCTACTCGAACCTTCACCTCTTGACCCTCCAATGGAACCTTCACCTCTCGACCCTCCAATGGAACCTTTACCTCTCGACCCTCCAATGGAACCTTCACCTCTCGAATCCTCCTCTTGAACTTCACCACTCGAACCAGAGAGTACCTCTCGAACCCTCTTCTCGAACCTCACCTCTCCAATAAGCACCTCTCGAACCAGTACCACTGGAACCCTCCACTCGAACTCTCACCTCTCGAACCCTCCACTGGAACCTTCATCTCCCGAACCCTCAACTGGAACCTTCACCACTCAAACAAGAGAGTACCTCTCCAACCAATACCTCTCCAACCAGTACAACTCAAACCCTCCACTCAAGCTCTCACATTTTGAACCCTCCACTAGAACCTTCACCTCTCGAATCCTCCACTAGAACCTTCACCCCTCGAATCCTCCTCTTAAACCTCACCACTCGATCCAGAGACTACCTCTTGAACCTCACCTATGGAACCCTCCTGTCCAACCAGCACCCCTCAAACCTATTGAATCGAACTATCACCTCTTGAACAATCTAATAGAACCTTAACCTCTCGAACCCTCCAATGGAACCAGTACCTCTCAAACAAGTACAACCTAAAACTTCACTCTAACCCTCCACTGGAACCTTCACCTTTCGAACTCTCCATTGGAACCTTCACCTCTCGAATCCTCCTCTTGAACCTCACCACTCAAATCCTCTTCTTGAAACTCACCACTCGAACAAGAGAGTACCTCTCGAACCCTCCTCTAGAACATCACCTCTCCAACCCTTCCACTGGAATCTTCACCTCTTGAACTAGAGAGTACCTCTCAAACCCTCATCTCAAACCTCACATCTCCAACCCCTCCACTAGAACCTTCACCTCTTGAACCAGAGAGTACCTCTCGAACCCTCCTCTTGAACCTCACATATCTAACTAGTACCTCTCGAACCAGTAACACTAGAACCCTCCACTTGAACTCTCACCTTTCGAACCCTCCACTAGAACCTTCACCTCTCGAACCCTCTAATGGAACCTTCGCCTCTCAAACCCGTACCTCTTGAGCCAGGCTGGAACAGGATGGTGAGCCACTGAAAACGACGTTGTTTTAGGCAGCCACCTGTCTGTACCTGTAGAAGCACTTGGAAGTTAGGACTTTGGAGCATATGTAAAAGTACAAAAATGCCCCTGACAACCATTTGTGTCAACATTCTTGTAGACACATACTCAAACCTCACCTCTCCAACCCCTTCCATTGGAACCTTCACCTTTCGAACCAGAGAGTATCTCTCGTACCCTCCTGTCGAACCTCACCTCTCCCACCAGTACCTCTTGAACCAGTACCACTGGAACCCTTCACTCAAACTTTCACCTTTCGAACCCTCCACTGGAACCTTCACCCCTCGAACCCTCCAATGGAACCTTCACCTCTTGAACCCGTACCTCTTGAGACATACTGGAACAGGATGGTGAGCCACCCAAAACAACGTCATTTTGGGCACCTGTCTGCACCTGTAGAAGCACATGGAAGTTGGGACTATTTGTGTCAACATTCCTGTGCGTGCACATAGTTAGGCAGCCATGTGCGACTACAGGTGTTTGTGAAATTACCCTTCTACCCATGACGACCATTTGTGTCAACCATGGGGTTGGAAGGCTCCACTGGAACCTTCACCTCTCGAACCCTCCTCTCGAACCCCTCCACTGGAACCTTCACCTCTCGAACCAGAGAGTACATCTCGAACCCTCACCTCAAACCTCACCTCTCAAACCAGTACTTCTCGAACCAGTACCACTGGAACCTTCCACTCAAACTCTCACCTTTCAAACCCTCCACTCAAACATTCACCTCTCGAATCCTCCAATGGAACCTTCACCTCTCGAACCCGTACCTCTCGAGCTAGGCTAGAACAGGATGGTGATCCACTCAAAATGACGTCATGTTGGGCAGCCACATGTCTACACCTGTAGAAGAACATTGAAGTTGGGACTTTGGAGCATACATAAAAGTACAAAAATGCCCCTGATAACCATTTGTGTCAACATTCATGTAGACGCACACTCGAACCTCACCTCTCCAACCCCTTCACTGAAACCTTCACTTTTTAAACCAGAGAGTATCTCTCGAACCCTCCTGTCGAACCTCACCTCTCCAAACTGTACCTCTCGAATTAGTACCACTGGAACCCTACACTCGAACTTTCACCTTCCGAACCCTCCACTGGAACCTTCACCTCTCGAACCCATCAATGGAACCTTCACCTCTCGAACCCATCAATGGAACCTTCACCTCTCGAACCCATACCTCTCGAGCCAGACTGGAATAGGATGGTGAGCCACCCAAAACGACGTTAATTTGGGCAGCCACCTGTTTCACCTGTAAAAGCACATGGAAGTTGGGACTATTTGTGACAACATTCCTATGCGTGCACATGGTTAGGCAGCTATGTGCTTCTACATGTGTTTGCAAAATTACCATTCTACCCCTAACGACCATTTGTGTCAACCATGGGGTTGGGAGAATTTCTATTATAGAGTACACTGAGATGAGTAACTAAATTGTGGTGTAACTAGACATAAAATGTATAAAAGGGAGCTTAATGTGGAAGTGACAAAAACATAATCGGTCATGCTTAGTTGTGAAGCCGAAATTTTAAAATTTCATATAGAATATTTAATTTCATGATTAAGTGAATGAATTAGAAAACAACATTTATGAAGTATTAGGTGGTCTTTTACTATTTCAAATTCATCACTATAGAAAGAAATAAATATTACACGTGTTTAAGTATATACAGGCCTTCCATTCTCACCATTTTTATGTCTTCATTTGAATTTTTATAATAAAAAATAGTCGGGAGGGACATGAAACTGTACAAAACTCAATAAATTGAATGAGACAGAATTTACTTGTACTAGACGCAACTAGAATGAAGAATGTTTGACCAAACAGAACGAGACTAAATTAAACTAAATAAAACTGGACTAAAAGAAGTTGAATAAAAAAATCTCACTCATTATGCAAGTGGAAACAATGGATTTTCAAAATTAATTTTGAAACCATTATAAAGTAATCCAAATGTTGGATACAATTAAAGGAATGAACTATAAAGTTAAAATAGATGAACATTAATGAATATGACTAACGGTTCAACTTAGAACATCCCCAATTCAACCTTCAATACTCCGGTCCAAGGGTCAAACAACGGAGTCGTAGTGACGTGGATGAAAATCAAAACGACAATATCAAAGTGAGTTTATGATTTTAGAGGGTCAAATTGAGGTCTATAGTGACATGAATGAAAATTAGAGTGACACTTTCAATGCGAGATTCTGTTTTCAGAGAATCAAACTGAGACTCATTGCCAAATCAGTAGACGATTCAAATTTTTATTCTTGATGCTAAAACCTTTGAATTAAGAAATTTATCATACATTGAATCATAATATAAGGTAAATGAATTTACACCCGCCAATCAAAAACCTCATCACCACTATTGATTTTTTTCCAGTGCGGGACTTATTAGTTTTGAGTTAGTTTATTGGTTTTGTATTTAGTTTATTGATGTTGAGTTGAGTTTATTGGTGCAAAGTTTAGTATATTAATGTTGAATTTAGTTTATTGGTGATGAAATGGTATGAAATTAAACCCAAATATAGGACCTAACTGATTAATATAAAGTAAAATTTAAAATAAATCCATTATATACACTCTTTACCCACAAAGTCATACTCAACTTCACCCCCACTCTAACATTTTTTTACGACCTCAAACTACTTATATTTTGTCTCCCACACAGGCAAAAAAAACATTCCTTAGCTCGTCAAAAAACTAACCCTAGCTGCACTTCATATTATATAACTTCGTGCTTAGGGGTGGAGGCTTATGGTGTATGTATATATATATATGACCTACAAAGCCTTAATAAAGGAATCTCTTCCTAAAAATAGTCTGCCAACCACTTATAGACAAACGCACGAAGCTTTGCCGATAGGCAACAACTCTCGAAAAAGGCAGGGAAGCACCATTCACCACAATACCCTCTTCTAGGCCACGATCTAGCAGAGGTGAACACGTCAGGCGATCCATGATCACGCAATCAAAGGCCCTCTAAATAGAGATAGAAAACACCAGATGAAGGTAAGTAACTCTTCCCAATCAGTACACGAAGAGACAATCATACTAATTAGAGCATCAAAGCTTCCTTCCCAGGGACCAACCCCCGAGGACTCTCTTTGTAGATGCTCAGAGAGACTAGACTCACCAGAACGATCCTGAGAGCTATCACTATTTTGAATGAGTCCCCTGCATCATTATGTATCCTTTTTATTTAACTAAATATAATCTTTGAGTTTTATGACTTAGGACTATATATACACTATGGATGATAACAACAATATGTAAACTATTTCATCATAGGTCTTTAATGTAGAATGTAATATAGGAAACATGAAACGCTAGGGTTTGCAACATAAATGTTGATTTTACTAATAATAATCAAAATAAGCATGAAAATTACACAAGAATGCCTCCTATATTTATAGGATACTAAATCTCCTACTGAGAAAGGGAAAAGGAAAATAAATCCCTTAAGGGAAAAGGAAAAAGGAAACTAAATCACCTAAGAGAAGGGGAAAGGAAATTAAATATCCCAATGAAAAGGAAAATTCCATAAATAAAGAAAGTGAACTATATGACCAAATTAAGGGAATAATATATTCTAATTAAATAAATAAAATAAAATATCATCACACTGATCCCACTTGTCCATAAATACCAACACTTATGCCACATCATTCTTCTGGGGGTCAGCAAAAATCGTCCCTAAATTTTCCAATGCATCATCGTCCGAATTGTCACCCGTGCAAAGGTGACGAAGGGGACTCGTCTGGTCTCTGGGATAGCCTTGAAGTCAAGCACTTCTCCCACCAAGGTCTATTTAGAAACAGTAACATCAGTGTCAGCTTCAAGCCATGCAAGTTTGTAGGGTTTTAGGTGTTTTTCCATTTCGAGGCCGAGTTTGTTGATGACGTCTGCGGTGATGAATTTCTCACAACTTATGGGGTTGATGACAAAGAGGAAACCTGTATCACCAATGGTGCATGAAGATTGGAAGATGTTGTGGTGAAGCCTACTATCGTCGCGGCTTGAAAGGGTAAGAAACGTTTGCTGGACTACGAGTGCATGACCTGCGTTTCCCGCAACTTCCTCAGCCTCCATGTCATCATCATAAATTGGCTCACCAAAGAAATATTGCTCTAATTCCTCAATCTCCTCCTTGGCTTCCATGTCATTATCATAAATTGGTTCACCAAGGAAGTCTTGCTCGACTCCCTCAATCTTCTCCTCGTCATACGTTGTCTCGTCGTACTCTAGGATAACCACCGGGAACGCCGACTCCTCGTGCCATTTCCCAGAGCTTCATCGTGCAAATGCATCGCGTAGACGTGTCTACCAAAATTATGGGCAAAAAGGTTGTCAAGGTCATTTTCGGTGTCAAATTTTTCAAGATGGGCCGGTCGTGCTTTGGGTCGCTTTTGAAGAGGTGCTTTGATGGAGCGTATTAGGGCCACCACTTGTAGATGCAATCCTGCTATTTTCTCATGTCTATAAACGTATTCTACATCAGTATCACGATTGGGATGCCTCCAAAGGGTCAACGATGCGCCATGGCGGGGATCAGAATGGCTCTGATACCAACTGATGTAGAGCGTAATATAGGAAAGATGAAATGCTAGGGTTTGCAACATAAATATCGACTTTTATTAATAATAATCAAAACAAGTATGAAAATTACCCAAGAATGCCTCCTATATATATATATAGGATACTAAATCTCCTACTAAGAAAGGGAAAAGGAAAATAAATCCCCTAAGGGAAAAGGGAAATCCCCTAAGGGAAATCCCCTACTGGAACAGGATGGTGAGCCACCTGTCTGCACCTGTAGAAGCACATGGAAGTTGGGACTATTTGTGTCAACATTCCTGTGCGTGCACATAGTTAGGCAGCCATGTGCGACTACAGGTGTCTGTGAAATTACCCTTCTACCCATGACGACCATTTGCGACTACAGGTGTCTGTGAAACTACAGGATTTCCCCTAAGGGAAAATAAATCCCCTAAGGGAAAAATGAGAAGACTCCAACACGTTGATGTCATTGTTTGTCCCCGGAAGGCCAAAATATGCATGCCAGATCCAAAGATCATAATCAGCAACTGCTTCAAGAATAAATGTTGGAGATCGACGACGATCAAAAAATTGTCCAGACCAAGCTTTTGGACAATTTTCCACTTCTAGTGGATGCAATCCAAACTTCCTAAATTCATGGAAACCTCGCTTCTCACCAATATGGAGTAGTTTAGAAACATCATTGGCATTTAGTGGTCGTAGATATACTTCTGAATAAATTTCAACGATAGCCCAACAAAATCTCTTGAAAGACTCAACAGTAGTAGACTCTCCAATTTTGAGATAATCATCTTGTGAATCAGCTGAGGTCCATATACTGATGTTATCTTCTGCAATGTTGATAACTATTCCATGTTTGCTGCATCCCTTTGTTGTTCAAAATAGTTGTTATGCATTCACACCGCATCAATAATACACTTGAATAAACTAGATCTCATTCGATAACGACGTCGAAAAGTTGGCTCCTTAAAGGGGGGGTATATGAGAAATAATCATTGACCAAAACTTTAGTTGCTGTTGCATGACCACGGTTGACCATTTTGTGACCCGTGATTGAACCACGATACCTTGATCAATTTTCTTGTTGGAGGAGATTCTCTGTCAAATCATTGGTGTTGCTATCGAGCATATCATGTAACATTGCTTCCTCAAAATCATAATCATCAGAATTGGAAAGAGATTCCATCATGTTATCAAAGGGTGAATTTAAGAAAGACATTTGGTTTGAAGAACCTCCAAAGTTGAAGTTCATATTGTTAAAATATTAGATATGGGGGAAGATAATGAGGTAATATGAGTTTTTCAGAATATGAATAGAGAGGTGAAATCATATGTAATCACAACTATTTTATTTATAGGAAATTTTGTGTTATTGTTTTTTGAAATTAATCACTCAACGTGGTAAACTTTTTTGAAATTATTAGGGTTCAAACATCGCATGTAATGGTGGTGTACTTGAATAATGCAATTTTTCCCACTTTTACTTGATTTGACAACTCACCTAACTTTTCAGAAATTATAGGGGTTGGAGCATCCCATGTAATTGTGTTGTACACGAATAATGCAATTCTGGCCCATTTTTACTTGATTTGACCTTTCAATGTGATACACTTTTCTGAAATTATTGGTGCTCCGACATCGCATGTGATGGTGGTGTACACGAATAATGCAATTTTGTCCCACTTTTACTTGATTTGACAGCTCATATACATCAACTTTTTAAAAAATATTGGGGTTAGAGCATCCCATGCAATGGTGTTGTACGCGACTAATGCAATTCTCACCCATTTTTAAATGATTTAACCACTTAATGTGGTACACTTTTCTAAAATACCGGTGCTCCGACATCAATTATGTACATAAGCATTTGGATTTGACAAGTCACCTTTTAAGAGCATCTCATGTGAGCCTTTAATATTCACATGCATTTGGATGTTTCCCAAATAATACATTTGGAGCATCCCATCAGCTTTTCAAGAACTATTTTTTTTGTTTCCCAATAATTCCTTTTTAATAGCATACTCCATAGTAAGGGATTTTTACTACGGCCTATTCTCTCAATTTTGAGTCTGATACAATAAATTTTTCTCCCAATTTCAACATGTCTTCCAAACTCACTCCATCTTCCCAAGGCACAAATTACAACTTTGAAGAAGATAGGTTGTTGACTTATTCATGGTTACAGGTATCACAAGATCCTATCATAGGAAATAACCAATATATTGATACCTTTTGGTTACGTGTGGAACGAATTTAAATTCGGAACTGTCTGCCTAACGGAACTACGTGCAAAAAAGTGCGAAAACACACACTAACAGTACTTTCTCCACTATTCCTCTTCCTTCTTCCCCTTTCTGCCTAACGGTTTTTTATCGTAACACTACCTTTTTCTCTGAGTTTTTCCCCCACCTCATCCATGGCGGCTCCTCCGCCTGGCCGTGGAGGACAAGCGCCGGCCAAATCTTTTTTACAAGCTTTAAACAACCGATCACCTCCACTATCAGTCTCACTCCCATCAAATCCTGAGATAATTCCTAAAACCAACTACAAAGGTGAAATCTCATGCTTGGTCACTCGGAAGGAGGCAGAGACTCTAGCCTCTCACTACCACAATGCTCTGGTGGGAAAATTCGCGCGGGGGAAGCCTTCCATGGTTGCTCTCAACGATGCTTTCAATTCGGTCGGTTTTAAAGGTAAATTCCAACTGGGTTCCATAGACTATCGACACATTCTGATACGCTTCCAGGACAAGGAAGATTACCAGCGTCTTTGGATCAAAGGTCAGTGGAATTTCAATAATGCCCAAATGAAAGTTCTAAAATGGACAACTGATTTCTCACCTGAAATTGAGTCGTCCATAGTTCCGGTTTGGGTTACAATACATCATGTTCCAGTTTTTTTCTATAACCTTGCTATGCTAGAATCCATGGGTAATCAGATTGGGAATTTTATTAAGTTGGATTCTGCTACTGCTGGCTTAACTAGGCCATCCGCAGTGAAGATGTGTGTCGAAATAGATCTGAAAAAAAGACAACCAACTTATATTAGAGTGGGCATTGAGGAAGATGGCTTTGAATATAATGTATCTAAATTGCAGCTTCAGTTTGATGATCTTCCTTTATACTGTCATCACTGTAAGGTTATTGGTCATGATGATAATCTATGCATCTACTTACATCCGGAACTGAAAAAACCAAGGATGAATAAAATGGATAACATTAATACCCTTGGAAAGGAGCACAAAAAGCCAATAGATGTTCAGGATCAGGAGACTGTTAATCAGTTTCATGATAAAATTAACAAGGCTGGAGGGTCTGGTCTCTCGGTAACTGATAAGATTAATACTGTGTCAAAACAAAACCTTAGATATGTACCTAAACAGAAGGTTGGAAAGGATAACATCGATAATCAAAACCAGTCTGATGGTTTTACTCATGTTACTGAGCAAGCAGACCCTGTCATTCCTAGTTATGATACTGGGAAAGATATTCCTGGGAATTCTGAGAAGGTTAGTGTCCCTGAGAAAGCCCCTGGAACTGAATGTACTTTGCAGAATCCGGATCTAATTTCAAATATCTCAGATGTAGTACATGTTCATTCTGTTTCCATGGATAACCCTATTACTTCTCATGTACTTCCTGATCCTGTACTTCAATCTCCTATTCCTCTGCACAAACTATCTCTATCTGCTCCTCCTCAACTCCACAAGAAGGTAGGCTTTGCAAAAG
Source organism: Rubia yunnanensis (assembly GCA_037428765.1). Lineage (NCBI taxonomy): Eukaryota > Viridiplantae > Streptophyta > Magnoliopsida > Gentianales > Rubiaceae > Rubia > Rubia yunnanensis. The sequence goes on along the minus strand of CM075066.1, from coordinate 68,835,668 downwards.
ATGACATCTCAGGTATAAGAAGTAAGTCTTCCTCTCCTTTTAATCCAATTGCAGCAGCAAAAAATTTCATTTTTCCTCAGCACAAGCATAGGCAAAACAGATTTCAAGCACTGGAGTGTGAGGAAATGCCAACCCAAGTGGCTTCCCCTGTGGTCACCACACACTCAGCTTCTGCTGAATATGGAGATGGTTCTGGGGAATCTTTGGACAGTCAGGTTATTTCTTCAAACTCTCCATCTGGTTCTTCCAATCTGAAAAAGGATAAACAGAAAAAGCTAGATTCAAAACATAGGAATGAGACCTATTTAACACAGTTAAATACTATCATGACTAGATCAAAAAGCTCTAATAATGTTTCCCTATGAGTAATACAACAATTCAGATAAAGTTCTTGGTGTGGAACATTAGGGGAATGGATACTTCTATGTTAAGACTCCAAAATCTGATTAATAGGCACAAATTTGATCTAATCTGCTTGATTGAACCAAAACATGATAACTCTCAATGTGAAGGTTACAGGCATGCTTTACATTTTGATAATTGTATGTATGCTAGTAGTGGTCAAATTTGGCTCTTTTGGAATTCCAACATTTCTTTGTCATTAAAGTGTGATAACCTGCAGTTTCTTGCTATCAATGTGATAAGTTTAACTCTCAATAAGAGCATGGATGCTTTTTTTGTTTATGGCCTACGGACCAGAAATGGTAGAAAGTCTCTGTGGTCAGATTTAAAATCATTGACTCTGTCTGACTCCATTTTAATTGGAGATTTTAATGCCATAACATCAATAAATGAATATAAAGGTCCTGCTACTCCTAAACTAGGTAGTATGAAGGATTTTAATGAGTTTATTAGTGTTATGGCATTAGAAGAAATCAATTCTGTTGGGAATTTGTTTACATGGAGTAATAACAGGCTTAGGACCCCTACTATTCAAAGACTGGATAGGGGATTATGTAATTCCTCATGGTCTTCTAAATTTCCTTCCTCATCAGTACACATTCTGAATAGAATCTCATCTGATCATAGTCCCATGTTACTTACTATTGGTAGTGATGTCCCCTCTTCTCCTAGACCATTCAGGTTCATTAACACATGGTATAAAAGGAAAGAATTCACTCAGGTTATCAAAGATAATTGGGAAAGGCCTATGAATAACTCTGGTATGTTGGGATTTTTTCTTAAGCTGATCAGATTAAAAAAGGAGCTCAAGATATGGAACAGAGAAAAATTTGGTAACATCACTGATAATGTTACGAAGGCAGAAAATGATCTCCTAGCTCATGAACAGAACTATGATCAGGTTAATTCTGATCTGAACTTACTGAAACTGAAAGAAGCCAGAGCTAAATTAGTTAGATCACTTGTAGAGCAGAAAAGTTTTTGGAAACATAAGGCAAAGGTCAAGTGGCTTAAAGAGGGGGATAATAACACAAGTTTTTTCCATAAATCTGTTAGTGAAAGAAACTGTAGACTAAAGATTACAAAAATCAAAAATAGTAATGGCCTATGGGTTGATACTGCTCAGGAAATTGAAAATGAGGCCATTAACTATTATAATAATCTTTTAACCGAGGACAGTTCTTCAGATTTTAATCTCTACACATCACACTTCCTCAGCCAAATTCCTAAACTTATTACTCAAGAGGATAATGATGATTTAGTGAAACCAGCCTCTCTTAAGGAACTCAGAGACATTGTGCTTAATTTAAACAAGCTTAGTAGTCCGGGACCTGATGGTTTTACCGCCAAATTTTATATGCATTCTTGGGATATTATTGCAGTTGATTTATTGGCTGCAGTAAATGATTTTCTAACTGCTTCAACTATTCCCAAAGGTATAAGCAGCACCTGGATCAGTATTATCCCCAAAAAATTAATTCCTACATCATTTGATGATTATAGACCAATTAGCCTTTCAAATGTTATAAATAAAATCTTTTCAAAGGTAATGATGGGAAGGCTTAAGTCTATAATGCCAAAAATTATTTCACCACATCAAACTGCCTTTCTTAAAGGAAGAGACATCTCTGATAATGTCATCTACCTACAAGAAATGGTAAGATTTTTAAACAAAAAGAAAAGAGATCCCAATTGCATTGTTAAACTTGATCTTCAGAAAGCTTTTGATAGGGTTAAATGGTCTTTCCTATACTCAATTCTTGCTAGATTTGGTTTTTCTGCTCGATTCATTTTTATCATTATGAAGAACTTATCTCAGGCATGGTTCTCAATACTCATAAATGGTAAGCCGGTTGGTTTCTTTCAAGCTTCTAGGGGAATTAAACAGGGTGACCCCCTTTCCCCCTTTCTCTTTAATATTTTTTCTGAATCCTTCACAAGGAGTTTAGCTCACATTTTTCTAAATGGTAAGCTATCATATTATCATCTTCCAGGTAACACCTTACCAGTTTCTCATTTATCTTATGCTGATGATACTGTTATTTTTCTAACTGCAAATAACCAATCATTGATCAGATTTAAAGCCTTTCTTACCAAGTTTGAGGAGGTCAGTGGACAAAGGATAAATTACTCTAAGAGTGACATTTTTTTAGGAAAGCATGTTTCAGTAAACAGGATCAGTAACATAAAAAGGGTGTTGGGTATGAAAATGGGCAGATTCCCCTTTACATACTTAGGGGTTCCAATTTTTACAGGGGCACCCAAAAAAATCTTTTTCCAACCTATTATTGAACAGATTGAAAACAAAATAGGGGGTTGGAAGAATAGGTGGCTTTCTATGGGGGGTAGGATCATCTTAATCCAGTCATGTATATACTCCATTCCACAACATATTTGGTCAGTTTTAAAACCTACAAATGAGGTTATCCTCACCATTGAGAAAAAACTTAATAGGTTTTTCTGGGGTACAACTGATCAAGGATCAAAAAGAATATGGAGAAAGTGGGATTTTCTGTGTTATCCCATTGATCAAAATGGACTTGGTTTTAGATCGATTCATACAATCCTACAGACATGTTCTGCTAGGTTGTGGTGGAAATTCCAAAAGGGAGAAGTACTTTGGTCCTCCCTTCTGGCATCTCTACCTTCATCCTACAGGACCTCTCAAAATTGGAGGAGAATTTGTGATATTAATAGTTGGGCAGAAGCTAACTCTAGGGTTATAGTAGGAAACGGAGCTTGTAATTTCTGGACTTCAAATTGGTTAGGTATAGGACCGGTTGAGGACTGGTGTAACTCTATTACTGTAAATATTCCTCAATCAAGCACTGTTTCTGACTTCATCACACATAAAGCTTCTTGGTTTCAAGAAATTGCTCCTTTTCTCCCTTCTCATGCTGCCACTTCATTGCAGGAAGCAACCCTATCTCCGCATAGAAAGGATAGACTCATATGGAAACCAGGTACAACCGGGGATTTCTCCTTTAAAGCTACTTATACATTGCTAAGACATCAAAGAGGTAATATCCAATCTGCTCAGTACCTGTGGAATACTAGAATTGAGAAAAAAGTTTCTATCTTTATGTGGAAGTTGATGAATTCCTTGCTCCCTTTTGATAATGTGCTACGCAAACTGAGATTCTCTTTGGTTTCAAGATGTTGTATGTGTAATAATCATGAGGACTCTTTAGACCATTTTTTCAACTCCTGCACATTTTCAATACAAATTTGGGGAACTGTTCATTCATTCATGGGGATTACTGCTGCTGCATACTCCACTATTTGGGAGAGACTCTCTTGCTATTTAACTATCTCGGGTACAAGTGCCCTTCATAATGATATCATAAAATCTGCAGCTATTATAACTTGTTGGCAATTGTGGAAAATGAGAAATAGAATCATTTTTGATTCAGCTTTGCCTAGGACAGGTGTGGTGATAGCAAACATTAAAGAACAAATTTTCTACATGTTCACTGCTAAACCTGCTTTCATTAGATCAAAATTTGACACAGACATTGCAAAGCACTCTTTTCTGCCACTGATCAAGTCCCCTCCTAAACCGAAAATCTTTAAAATTGCTTGGTCTCGGCCAAACTGGGGATATAAATTAAATGTTGATGCTGCTTGGAATTCCCATCTGAATTTGACTGGAGTTAGCATGATCCTAAGAGATAGTAGGGGTAATTTTATTATAGCACATACTCAAATTTCAAATGCTAAATCTCCTCAAGAGGCTGAAATGAAGGCAATACAGTTTGCCATATCAAAAATTGATGGTTTCATGGTAAATGTTTGCATAGAATCAGATTGTAAGAATGCTGTGATATCAATATCAGATCTGTTGCTTGCCCCTTGGCAATTGTTCCAACTTGCGGATGACATTAAACAATCTTTGAGTCCTTTCAAACTTACTCATGTTTTGAGGCAAGAGAATCTTGTAGCTGATGCACTAGCTAAGAAATGCCTTAAAGATGGTACAAGTGAATCTTTTCTCTCCTTTAATATGTTACCTAATCATATTCAGGGCCTCATTAGGCTAGATCAGTTAGGGACTCCCTCCTTAAGAATTTCATATGGTATGGATGCTACTGATTAAATGTTTTTCACAGCTTGTAGGTACACGGAGGCAGTTTGTTTTTACTACAACCACAACGATGCTCAATATGGAAAATTTTCCAGGAAGATTCAGTTCTCCTCGCTGCTGGTTTGATTCATGGACAACCTTGCTGATTTGCATAACTTCCACACCTTTACTGTCTTGCTTGCTGCACGGATCTGTTTTGGTGAATTCAGAAATGTGAAATTATTTTGCTGGAAACATTGCTGCTGCTGGTTCTTCTTCAGTGCCAATTTGTGATTATTTTGTTTCTTAGTTCTAGTTTGAAGCCTCTACTAGAAGCTTCATGACTACTCTAGGCTACAGGGGATAAGATTCTTAGTTTTGGATGGGGTGATTTTGACTGACCAGTGTTTCGTCACTACGATCCACTAATAAGTTCGATGACCTCCATTCTCAACTAAGAGTTTTAATTATCCTCTCACAATTAGATATATCCTCTTCATCATTTTGGAAGCAACAAATGTTGCCTCAATGAGCCTATGGAGCTTAAATGTACATATAGACTAAGCCAATGGCTTCTCCCTGTATTTTAACTTTCAGTTTTCTGCTATTTTAAGGCTTGGGAAGGCCAATATAATTTCCCCCATCTATGGATGGTTTTAATTAAAAAAAAAGTGTGGAACGAATTTACAATGACTATATAACTTGGATCGGTGAATATCGTACTGACAGAACCTTGAGTTTGTATTTTCCGATCATGGAGAAGGCAGGACGAAAGCTAATTGGATGTGTTCATCAAGTTAACAGTATGAATCCAACCGGTGCCCCCGAAAATGACATTGTAAGTTCAAATTATAAATACTACTATGTTATTTTTTTTACTTTCGGTTATATGTTAGTACTTACTAAAGTTGACTATTTATTAGATGGATCGAGCAAAAGAGATGTTGAAACTAGATGAAATATTTTTAAAAGGATATAAGTTTGAACATGTATGGGATATTCTTAAAGATGTTTTGAAATTTCAAGATGATGCACTATTGTCACGACCGTCACGACGATTCACGAACCCAAAAAATTCAATAACTTCCCTTCCTAGTCAGATGAGAATCCTTTTTCAAGTTCTCCAATGTCATCTCATCATGGGTTAGACTCTCTCTCTATGGATACGGATACAGATACAGATGGTATTTCTAATGGTTCAGTATCAACATGCCCCATGGGAGGAAAGAAAGTAAAATCTGCAAGAAAACAGAGCGAACAAAATTCATCCTATTTCAACAACCCAAGAGAAAGAGAGCACATTTTAACTCTTATGGAGTCAAGTCAATCACAAAAATGTGAACAGTTAAGCATGTATAACTGACACAAAACTCACTTAGATTTGGTTCGTGATGATAAAATGATGGAAAGAGATTTTAGCACCATTAGTGATCCTAGAATGTACACATCTGTCCAATAGGAGCAGGAAAAAATCATGGCAAAAAAATCTATACCAACTCCTAGAATGAGAAACCTATTTTCTTATATTGGTCGAACCGTAACAGGTCTCTCAGATCATTATTGAGAAGCATAAATATTTTATGTAATATTTAATCTAGTATGTATCATTTTTTTAATCTTATTTATTGTAGTTCTTTTATTTTATTGCAGGTGTTTTTTATTGTACACGAAATATGATTATCTAAACTTAAAAAAAATTAATTATAGACATAAAATAAATGTAGTGAAACATCATATTACTACACTAAAATAAATATTTGATATGAAATATTTAAGATTAAAATAAACACATTAAGAGATTCACATCAAATAAAACTAATTAAACATCAAATTTTATAGTTAAACATCAAAAAAATTTATAGAATCCAAATAAAATTAATATAGTTCACAATCAAATAATAAATATATAATTAAATAGATAAACATCAAATAAAAACACACGTGAATTTTAAAACATTAAATGTACACAAAATGTGATAAAATATCAGTATTAAAATTTTAAATAACTAATTCGCACCGATGAAACATTAAAGGATGCTTTAAATAAAAATATACTATTTGGTAGGAAAAAATAAACATCAATATTAGTATTAAAAAGTCATGCTCAAAACACTAGTAAAAAGTCTTTTACTAAAGGCAGCAATGAAAGGCGGTTTTCAAAAATTTGCCTAAAACCGCCTTCTGTTGAAGTTTCTAAACTCAGAATCTTGGATTTGTAATCACCCTCCTATTTAAAGGCGGTTAAATTGCAATGGAAGACTGTTTTTGAAAAACCACCTTTAATGACAATCGATTAAAGGTGGTTTCGCCTTTAGAACTGCCTTTAATTGAGGTCTGGATGAATTTCCAAACTCAGAAATTGAGGTCTGGATGAATTTCCAAGTTCGAAAATGCTTTCTTAGGTCACCTTTTTCATTTCAAAGGCAGTTCTAAAGGTAGAACCACCTTTGATGGGCTTGACCCATTTACATAGTTATTTTTGGCCCAAACTTATTTCTTTCTCCCTAACCAATTTACATACGTTCTTCTGCCTTGATTTTCTTCTGCCTCCTTTCCTCACCCTTTACCACGCCACACCTCTGCCGCCCCACTGCCTCTCTGCCACCTCACCCTCCTTCAGGTGCTCAGCCTTGCTTCACGCCACGCCACCCTCCGCCGCTCAGCCCTGCCTCACGCCACCCTCCGCCGCTCAACCCTGCCTCACGCCACCCTCTGCTTCCCTCAACCCTCCGCCCGCGTAAGCGCCACTAGCCCACGCCATCTATCTATCACCGCTAGACTCCAGGCTCACCGCTAGCCCCACCTCCAGGCTCCGGTGCTCCACTAGGGTCTCTCTGACGCCGTGAAACTCACCGGCCTCCGCCTATAGTGTTCTCTCTGACGCATGTGCCTCAACCTGCTGCTTCCAGCATCTCCTCCCCCCCCCCCCCCCCGCCTCAATCCGTCGGGCTGTCATGGCTCTCCAGATCTAGTTAGCAAAAAATGTTAATTTTTATTTCTTTTTTTCATTTTTTCTCCAGATCTGTATGTTTGATGTTAGTTTTAGATTTCTTGTTTTCATATATGTGTAAATTCATTGTTATTGCTTATTTCGTCATTGTTGTTCTGAATTTTCAATCTAAGATCGATCTGGATGCTAGCAGCCTTTTTTTGGAAGCTAAGAATTAGTTTCCGAACATGGAAACTATTTAAAGGTGGTTTTCTCGCCTTTTTAAAGGCTGTTTTTAACCGCCTTCTTTGGTTTATTTAAAGGTGGTTCTTGGAACCGCCTTCTATTAGTGGATAATGGATAGCATGGCTAGAGAAAGAACAATGAAAGTGCCTTTAATGGTCCGATATAACCACCTTTAGTAGAGGGTTTTCTACTAGTGAAAACTACACTTCAATAAAAAAAGAAAGTATAAATTATGAATTATTAGGATAATAAATATATCACTAACTAATGTCAATTTATAAAATCATCCAAAATTTAACATGTGGGAGGTCATCGCCGTACCTCTCAAAGTTAAATTTATAAGCCCTAATTCTTCCTATCTACAATAAAGTAGATAATGGCAAGTCGGGGTCGTCCACGAAGAACAGTGATCTTTCTAAGGGTTTAAACATATAAGGTTGATATTAGGCTAGAAGTAAAACATCACATTAAAACACATGAATGCTAAATAACAAATGCTTCAAGATAGAGTGAAATAGAGGTTCTTACTACATAGGCATGGAAGCTTCAATCAATTGCTCCCAAGTACAAACTAACCTAGATAATGAAAATGCATGATTAATCCTACAAAAACTAAGGAAAGAAAGAAGAAAAACTAGGGTTTTGAAACCCAGAAAATTGCAGGAAGAAGAAGAGATGAAGAGACAGAGAGGATAAGGTGAGTATTTATATTAAGAAAAAGTAAGAAAGGTTCTAGCCATCCGTCCGTCGCGACTTGCGACCAATCCATCGCGAGTCGCAACCGAGCCAAGTTTCGGCATCTTGATTTCTTTCTTCTTTTTTGTTTCAAGTCCTCCTCTTCTCTTCACTTATCTTCAATTCTTCAAGTCTTCAAAAGCTCAAATGCAATTCTTCAAATCTTCAAATCTTCAAAGGTATTCTTCAAAGTATTAAAACAAATTGCCTTGTCACACAAAATCCTCCAGAAAAATAATAAAAGCGTAAAGGTCGCTTTTAACTCTTCTTAGAGAATTTCAAGGCAAAACGCCACATCTAGAGCACAGACGTGTACAAAAGTTAATTCTAAAAGTCCCAAAATAACCATATAAAATGGGCACATCAAACCTCCCCGCACTTAAACCTTATTTATCCTCGAGTAAGAAACTATTCAAGCGCACAAAGGAATTCATATGGCCACATCTTAAACTAATATTCTCCCAATCAATGCCTCACAAAAACTCTCAATATCATAAATTCCAAAATCAAAGCTTAAATGAGAATTTTTCACACACACAACCCCAATTTCTAAATCTAACCAAACCTATCACTTATCAATTCACTACCCATAAAAACGTTTCAAAGTCCCGAATTTATAATCCTAAAGTCCAGTGGCAAAAAATGAAGTTAAAACTATATGCGAGGTTCCAGCCCAAACTTCACTTCATACCAATATATCAACCAAAATCTGATGGCACAAAATGAAATCAAAACCATATAGGAGGTTCAAACACATATTTCACTCTATACCAACATATCAACCCAAAAACGAAGTATACAAAGAATCAAGAGTTTCATAACCATACTTCATTTTCAACCTGCTAATTTACCCAAACCCAAGAAGTCTTACGATGTTAGGCTACCCGATCCATCCATATGTCAACCGCAATCTAATGACTCCAACACCGACAAATGAGTAGAAAAGTAACAACTTTTTCTGTTTTCTTTTATTTTCTCTCATTTTGCCTAGGAGCCCTTCTGGGTTTTCATCCTAGCCACACATCATATTTATTTTTGCTCACATCTCGCCCACATTTAGCCTCTCATTTTTGCCTAGACCGCCCTTTCGGGGTTTCGACCTATTCGGGCCCTAATATTGCCTAAGTTGCCCTCTCGGGTTTTCAACTTAGTGGGTTTTCTTTTTAAATTTTGTTTCTTTTTCATTTTTTTCTTTTTTCAACTTTTCAATTTTTTATTCATTTTTCTCGTGTTTTTCCAATCAAAAGTAGCAAAAAACATTCCAAATCAAGTTTGCATGCATGTGACTGCTCTAACCCCTCCCTGCACTTAAAACATTACATTGCCCACAATGTAAACATGTAAGGCAAGAACAATAAAACTCAAGGTAAGAGGTAGAGTGACTCTCGTTTCTCTGCATAGTCGCCGATGATACGGCACAATCTCATGTATTTGTGTAGAATTGGTTCCGAAATTGATTTCGAAGCCAGAAGGGGGGGAGCAAAAGTGCCGTAGAAGAACACACCCCTCGAGCAAAACATTGTCTCCTTGGCGCTATTTGATCAAGACTAACACCACATAGAACAACATCAAACTCACAAGTACATAAGGATTTGTAATACTCGGTTTAGCATCAAAAGTTAATAACCATAGTATTCTCAAAGAATAACCAATCCATAATGCAATCACCACTATGAAGTTATCCAATAAAAATATCTAACATATATCGACAAATATTCAAGTATCATTATAGAATATAGCAATCAAAAGCACAATGATGTAGTCGGCATACTATGATTAACGAAGGCATTATAAAGATGCAAGAATATTCATGTCTATATATGTAATATAGTGGAGGAATGAGTGGAGGTGTGGTGGTCCATGGGATTATTTGGTGGAGAAGAAGAAAGGATTATGTAGTGTTTAAGCATAGTTGAAAACACGGTCTCTCCATCGCGACTCGCGACAATCCCCTTCGCGACTCATGACGAAGCCATCACAACTCACGACATCTTGAGTCTACGAGCTCACTTCTTTCAAAAAAAATTCTGATTCCATCGGGGCTCGTGATGCCCATGTCGCGAGTCATGACAAGCTGGTGCTGAGAGTTCATTTTTTCTCCCTTGTTTTTCGCGACTCGCGAAAGACAGGGTTTCCCAGCACTTAGAAACATTTTCCTTACCAACTTTCCAAGCTTTATTCCCTTTCTCATGTATCTCATTCCTTCATCTCCTCTATGCAATGCACTTTACTTTGCTACAAAATCATAGAAAAACAAACCATGAAAAGAACAAGATAAAATAACAAAAAAATGAACAACAAAAACTAAATTAAAAGCCAAATTTATTTACGTTGTCAGCACGACATAGCTCTGTATGTTTAAGGTTGTTGGCACGACCCTAATGTTATCCATATGGTGAAAGCTTGAACCCATTCACCATGACCATCCAAAAGTAGAGAGGTGGGGGTACAAAACTTTTAAGAGGAAAGTTTTGTGGTGGTGGAATTAGTTTTAAAGAAGTAGGTGGTTAGCAGGCTTGGGATAGTCTTTTAACTCCTCTCTTATCTCCTTTAAAAATTCCAAAAATGGTGGAGTTGGTTCATTTGGTGGGGGTAGAGATGATGATGGTAAGACCAATAAATATAACATAATCACCTCTTCCTCCACTTCGTTGTCTTCCACAACCAACTCCTCATCCCTTTCGAACTTGAACTCATTCATCATGCTAACCTCACTCACCGAATCTTCGAGTTCAACTTGGGATGGTGTATTTTTGGAATCACGAGCTTCCATTCGGGCCACCACTTCTAATATATTCCTTATTTGACCCTCAATAAGCTCAACACTAGAGGAGATTCGAGTGTCTGGTTCCTCACTAGTCTTGGCCAAGTTTTTCAAGTTTGCTATTGCATTCATGACTTCCTTATGTGTCAACCTTGAACTTTCTTGGTGAGCTAGGTTTTAGGGCAAGGTATAAGATGGTGAAGGCCAACTATTTTGCTCTTATTGTTTGTTTTCTGGTTCATTTTATACCACCAATCCGGATTACTACTTCACTCCTGATTGTAAGAATTGTGGTATGGATACCATTCTTGGGCTTCTTGCCCTTGAAAACCAACACTTCCTACCTCTTGGTAGCACTCCTCATAATACCCTTGGTTTTAGAAACCAAGGGTTCTTTCCCCCTCATAGTGCTCCTCTCTCAACACATAGCAAGTCTCGGTAGAATGGTCGGAGTGACACATCCTACAAAACCTTGCTTGTTGAGCCTCTTTTCTCATCGTGAGTTCCCTCAAGGTGAGACACTCCATTTTTTTTTCAAAGGTCTTGAATCATATTGCAGGGACTCTTGATAAAAATTCACCAAGAACTCAAGAAATACCTACTCCAAACAAAAACAACCACCAAGAAAGTGGAAAATAAAAACAACCAGCTAATATGCAAACAAATATTCCAAAACACTTAAAAATAAATGCCTCTTCCCCGACAACGACGCCAAAGTTTGGGAGGTCGCCGTTGTACCTCTCAAGTTAAATTTATAAGCACTAATGCTTCCTATCTATAATTTGGTAGATAATGGCAAGTCGGGCTCATCCACGAAGAAGGGGGATCTTTCTAAGGGTTTAAACATGTAAGGTTGATATTAGGCTAGAAGTATATATATATATATATATATATATATATAAGCAAGTAATGGGGGGGTTGGTTGGTTTTGTCTTAAGTTATGAAATAAAAGACAAGCTAACTAGAAAAGTCAAGTAACTATGCTAATCATGCAACAAACTAAGAAAAAGAGATAAAAACTAGAAAAGACAGCCTTGGAGGCAATTGATATCCACTTCCAAACTTCATGTAGATCATTGAACCATTCACTCATTCTATCACATTGTTACCTATAGGGAATGCCAAAACTTCCCAATTGAAGATCAACATTCATTTCTTCTTAATAGTAATTCACAAAGACAAACAACGACCATTTGCAAACCTCATTGATAATCACTTTAGGCAAACCACACCATAAAGGTATTTCATCAATGGCATTATGCACGAAGAGCCATAGATTTGATAACAACAAGCCTTCTACCAAAGACATAGCCATTTAACCAAACCTAGCATTCATTAGGCTAAACCTAGAACAAACCACATTCAAGACTCAACCTTGCATTGCATCTATGAGATAAACATGAGAACTATCTACATTAACATATTTATCTAGCAAGAAGCACAACGCATTATGCACAAGAAGTTCGAAATCCATGTTCTTGGATTTTCATGTCAAAGAGCTAAGAAATTGGCCACTTTCGTAACACCCTAACAATAAATCATACAAACACTTCATATGCTCAAACAACCCATAACATAAATGAAGTAAAACATCACATTAAAACACATGAATGCTAAATAACAAATGCTTCAAGATAGAGTGAAATAGAGGTTCTTGCTACATAGGCATGGAAGTTTCAATCAATTGCTCACAAGTACAAACTAACCTAGATAATGAAAATACATGATTAATCCGACAAAAATTAAGAAAAGAAAGAAGAAAAACTAGGGTTTTGAAACCCAAAAAATCACAGGAAGAAAAAGAAAAACTAGGGTTTTGAAACCCAAAAAATCACAGGAAGAAGAAGAGATGAAGAGAGAGAGAGAGAGGATAAGGTGAGTATTTATAGTACAAAAAGTAAGAAAGGTTCTTGTCAACCGTCCATCGTGGCTCGTGACCAATTTATCGCGAGTCGTGACCGAGCCAAGTTTCAGCAGCTTGATATCTTTCTTCTTTTTTGTTTCAAGTCCTCATCTTCAATTCACTTATCTTTAATTCTTCAAGTCTTCAAAAGCACAAATGCAAGTCTTCAAGTCTTCAAATCTTCAAATCTTCAAAGTTATTCTTCAAAGTATTCAAACAAATTGCATGGTCACACAAAATTCTCTAGATTAGTAATAAAAGCGTAAAAGTCGCTTTTAACTCTCCTTAGATAATTTCAAGGAAAAATGCCACATCTAGAGCACAAAAGTGTACAAAAGTGAATCCTAAAAGTCCCAAAATAACCATATAAAATGGGCACATCAACATGTAAACACGAGAGTTATCTTAAAATATCAATATATAACTTTCAGACGCATAATTTTAGTGAAAATAAATATTTCTAATAAAACATCACAATGTTTGGTTGACACATCAAGTACTGGAATGAAAAATCAACTGTGGTACTAAAAATGCACACATTAGGCGGAAATGGGGAAAAATTGACTCGCGAGTTTTTGCAAACCGGATTCTTAACCTGCGAGATTTTTATGTTCCGTAATTTCTCAATTATTTATGTCCAACACCCCAAAAAATGGTATTCAAATCCTTCCTTATTCTCCCAATCCTTCTAAAATTTACAATTAAAACTCCATCTCTAATTAAAATTTACCATACTGCACATTAATCTTTGGTCTCGCTATTAAACGGTCTTATGCAAGACTTTGTCAATGTTTGAAATTGGTTCAGGTTGATTTACAAAAATTCAACTATGTCATTTTTTCTAGGGAGGAGGTAGTATTTAATTTATTCAACTATGTGTGTGTGTGTATATTATGTAATATAGTATTGGATTCATTCTCGCATATAGTTTTAAATTATAAATTTTCATAAATTTTCTTTTCACATAAATAAAGATACAACCCCCCCCCCCCCGTTCTGTAACATTGATTCTCTTACATTTGATATTTGGATTTAGGATTTTTTTTAATTAAAAAGAATCATTCATAGGTGCTATAAAATGCCCAACAACGATTACATTAAGTGAAATTGACATCCAACACAACAAACCTCTAGCAATAACTAATCCATTGTACGGATATCAAAATTATATGTCAACCAGACTCTTTTTTTGTACTGTTGCAGATTAGAGATCAATAAAATTGTAATATCGCCATAGGGATATCAACTCGCTTCCCGCGAAAATCATGGCCATTTGGCAGAGAGAAGCATATCACACATCAATCACTTTGTCAAACAATGATATTCAAGGACTATACTACCACTTGATCCGAGCCACGATTTATGTTATCCAAGTTGTAAACACCTTAATAAACACAAATCTGATGCTTCCAAATTAATGGAAACTCGTATACAAAACCACAAACTAATTACGAAAATATAATCTGCACAACCAGACCGAGAACAGAACATCGATACGAACAACTAAATCGAGTGATCATCATGAACACAACAATTTAATCTATCGGGTTGAAAAATAATATGAATATATGGAGATAAATCCATGCTTATCCAATAATAAAAACACTCAAAAATATCAATCAAAAGTTAAAAAGTAGAATTTTTTTGATGCGGATTTGATTTTGAAGTTTTAAATGGTTGAGTATTATAATAATGGAAAACCTTCTTTAAAGCATAAAAAGTTTCATGGTTATTCCTTTTTGCTTGCAAATGATCACTTTAAGAACTTTTATTGCTTGATAAATGAACAAAATCACAGATACATTTCGGGAATTAACGTTTTTTGTCCCTTCTAAAATTGGAAATTATGTAAGAGAGTCAATATTACATAATCATACCAATTTAGAAAGTGAGCTAATGTAGGTGAATCGGAGGGAGTATTAATAATTAAACATTGATGTTGATTTCAAAAAGTCAATTAAACAATTTTGGATGAGACAGAGATAGTATATGATTTTAAATATTTCTATTGTACTCTTTGAGTGTCATATTTGTTAGAAAAATTCCTAAAGTATTTTAAAAGCAAGGAACCCATGCTAACACGGCTTTTAATAGATGTTTTTCCACTAGTGTACCACTCCATCTTCTGCTTCGATGCTACCAATCACTGCAACAGACATCACATATTACCTCAGTTTTTCAAGGTTTTTTACCTCGGCTTTTGGCATTAAAAATTGAGGTAAATGTGGGTGAAGTAAAAAGTATAATTTTTACCTCGGTTCAAAACCGAGTTAAAAAGTACTTTTTACCTCGATTTTGGACCAACGTCGGCATGTTCTGCGACCGACATCAGTCCAAGGAAGTAGGTCGATCATAATACACTATAGTTGTGACATCATTTCCATCGATTTTGGCGTTCATAAGAAGCGACGCAGGTCATAGCAAGAAGGCAGTCGATGGCACTGGAAACTCTGCGACATCAACAAGATCGAGTCGCTGAATAATTGAAGCAACGTCGCTCATGATTGTAAGCGAGATCACATGATCCAGGGCACCCTCATCATGTGCATGATGACGTGGGAGGCTAACTAATACGACATCATTATGAATGGGCGACGTTGCAAAAAAATGTTGTCAGTATATGCGATGTCGGTAAGGTGTCGTATCTTTACCGGTATATGCTGCGTCAGTTAGGTGTTGTATCTTTACTGGTTCGTGTGTAGTTTTGGCATAAATCATGGAGAAATCGGTTGTCGTACAATAATATATATAATATTTATTATTTCATGAAACAAAAAAAACCTTAAACATAAATTACCAATAAATTACATATTGTTGATGTGAAATGAAATATTAATTGTATTGAACATCCCTTGCCTACATCGTACGACATTAAAACTATTTGGGGGATTAGGGAAATAAGTAGTCATGCTGAGAGTGCATGGATAACTCTCTTTGTCCTATTAAAACTAATAAAAGTGAAACAAAATTTATGTCAGAATTATGCAGTCCCCGAATGATGTACGTATAATATAGTCAAGTGCAGGTGACAATAATCTAAAGATGGAAAAAGTACATGTACTGAGTGAAAGCGATGTCGCTTGGTTGATAAATCAGTGTCACTGATACCGATGGCTGAGCGACGTCGGGCATACAAGATGGTGATGTCAGTTCCTAGACAATGTGAACTCGCTCAACATTCGGCTACATATCATATAGGGTGATGAACAGAGTGCAACATCGCACATTTAACCGGTGTTCATACAAAAATTTGATTATTGTCCACAATTAGCCATATTTTATGCTTTTTTCCACACTCCTTACAAACAAGGAATTATTTTTGGAAAGACATACATTGTACATTATATATAATGTAACATAAGCATGATACTCCATGAATATATTCAATGTTTGGTCAATGAGGAAAAAAATATATACAATTAAGGAGATGATAAAATGAACTACCTCAATTCATTTGAACCCGAAGATGCTCTATCCTAGAATAATTGTTGATATTCGATAGAAGAAATTAGATTGGTATATTTAGTGTTTGTAATGGTGTTAATGGAAAGGAAGGCGTGGAGTTGTGTTGGGAGCAAATGTGTTGGAGATGAGAAATGGGTCTTATTGCTGGATATTATCGTAATGAGATGGGTTTGGGGGAAATTTTGGTTCAAAATTTTGACTCAAAATTTTAGTTCTTACTTGAAATTTCAAGACGAGAAAAGTCTCTCAGTTGTTGATCTCAAATTCGTTTCATGCAAGCAGCCTTTGCGAAGTCGGAAATGTGGGGTAAAAGTATAATTTTTTTAAATTGTCATAAAAGACTCCATGTCAAGATTGCGGGCCCTTTTGACAACATGTTCATGCCAAATAGGAACAACATTATCCAGTAAATGTGAATAATAAAATGTTATCTCCAATTTTGCATTTCAACGCCTCCCACTTTCTTGGATGCACCAAAGAAATGCACGATTACCCCAGTTCGCGGACGGGGCCCTTGCCATCCCCTAGTCAAACTCATGATCACCGTTAGTGACAAAGAAACTGGCATGATTTCACAGAGAATTCCAAAAGTTCTTCCCAAATTAACCCTGTATACTTATAAGTAAACATCTACAGTTTACTCTACACAATGTACAAGCGCTTTTTAAAATTTGATGGACGGAATTTAATTAGATTTTAATTTCATAAGAAACCTAGAATATTAAATTTCATGTGATTCTATGTGGTGGAAATAATCATTCTCATAACACTTATAGTAAGGGTATAAATGGAGTACTCCAAAAATGACGGATGATTACTCCGGTTTGCGGACCGGACCCTTGTCATCCCTCATTCAAACTCATGATCACCTCTAGTGACAAAGAAACTGGCATGATCCCACAGAGAATTCCACAAGTTTTTCCTGAATAAACCCTATATTCTAATAAGTAATCATCTACAATTTACTCTACACAATGTACTAACGCTTTTTAAAATTGATGGACAAAATTTTACTAGTCTTTAATTTCATAAAAAATGTAGAATATTAAATTTCATGTGATTCTATGTGGTGGAAATAATTGTTCTCATATGCTTATAGTAAGGGAATTTATGGAGTGCTCCAAAAATGACGGACGATTATCCGGGTTCACGGACGGGACCCTTGCCACCCCCCAGTCAAACTCATTATCACCGTTAGTGACAAAGAAACTGGCGTGATCCCACAGATAATTCCACAAGTTCTTCCTGAATGAACCTCGTTTACATATAAGTAATCATCTACAATTTACACTACACAATGTACTAGAACTTTTTAAAATTTGATTGACGGAATTTTATTAGCTTTTAATTTCATTAAAAAAACTAGAATATTAAATTTTATGTGATTCTATGTGGTGGAAATAATCGTTCTCATAACGCTTTTAGTAAAGGTATTAATATAATACTCCAAAAATGACGGATGATTACCCAGGTTTGTGGACAGGACCCTTGCCATCCCCCTGTCAAACTCATGATCACCATTAGTGACAAAGAAACTGGCATGATCCCACAGAGAATTCCACAAGTTCTTCCGGAATGAACCATGTATATGTACATATAAGTAATCATCTACAATTTAATATACACAATGTACTACTGCTTTTTAAATTTTGATGGATGGAATTTTGCCTTTAATTTCATAAAAAACCTAGGATATTAAATTTCATGTGATTCTATGTGATGGAAATAATCATTCTCGTAATGCTTATAGTAAGGGTATTAATGGAATACTCCAAAAATGACAGACAATTGCCCTGGTTCGCAGACAGGACCCTTGCCATCCCCCAGTCAAACTCATGATCACCGTTATTGACAAAGAAACTGGCATGATTCCACGGAGAATTCCACAAGTTCTTCCTGAATGAACCTTGTATACTTATAAGTAATCATCTACAATTTACTCTACACAATGTACTAGCACATTTTAAAGTTTGATGGATGGAATTTTACAAGCTTTTAATTTCATAAAAAAACCTATAATATTAAATTCTATGTGATTCTTTGTGGTGGAAATAATCGTTCTCATAACGCTTATAGTAAGTGTACTAATGGAATACTCCAAAATTGACGGACGATTACCCCGGTGTACAGACGAGACCCTTGCCATCCTCCAGTCAAAATCATGAAAATGCAATTTAGATTATTGGGTAGCTCCAATTTTTCTTTTCGTCATCCCTCATTATCTTGGAGGGACCTAAGTGTAAAGACAAAAAAGTTCACCGTCTATGTTAAAATTGATTTTGATCGAACCGGACATCAATATGGTTCATGGACGGTTATAAAATTTAAACTAGAAGTATCTAATATACAATTAGACATTTTGAATGCCAATTATGTACATCTTGGTCAAACGGGGGCCTAGTTGACATGGTAGAGGGCTAAAATGGTGAGGCCCAATTTCATAGTTGCCGACGTCGGTCCCATGTCGCTAAAATAAAATTACATGTGACCTTGCACAAGCATTGGCCACACACATGCTCATTCCTATGCTAGTGGGATGAAATGGTGAGACCCACATTTATATTAGCCAACGTTGCACTACTATCCGTCATTGGTCGGTAAGTTCGACCGACATGCCACGTTGCACAACTCTAGGCGGAAGCCACAATGCTTCATAATGAATATATAAATGGAGCCCACCTCTCATACATCACTTCAAACTTTCTATATTCTCTTGAATTTCAACACTCCTCCATGCCCAACGTCTAAAAGGTATTGTTTCCACATGTGGTTACATTACTTTTGTTTTTGTATTTTTCCTTGAAATTGTTATACATATGGATTAGGGTGTGAATGTGTTAATTTTTTTAAGTTATGAACTTTCTATGGTTTAGGGTGCTAGAATATGGTTTTAGGGTGTTAGAATATGGTTTGAGGGCGTTAGAATATGGATTGGGGGTGCTACAATATGATTTATGGGTGAAGTTTATGTTGTTGTTATTTGTTCTCTGCTTGAATGTGACGACGTTGGCACGTCAATCATTCTTCTGTTGTACCAATCCTTAGGCGACGTTGCATATCATGTTTTCTGTTGCTAGCCAAGTACATGCGACATCGCACCATTATTGCTTAACCAATATGTTATACCGATGGTAGAGTAAAGTCGCCTTGATTTGGTCAACAAAAAATTTGTATATATTTATAACCCATTTTCTGACTATCATAACATTTAACATCTGTGACAATATGAATTACAACAATCATGGCTAACACTGCTAGTTCTAGGTGTGAACCGATTGAGGTAGGCGATTTTTTGTTGTGTTTTAAATATTCCTTCTATATAAATACTAAGATTCTAATCAAATTTTTAATAATTTCAATGACCAATATAGATCCGTACTAATTCGAATGATGACAGTCTGCGACACATACTTTCAGGCAGGTATCTGCATTTTGTACATGCTCTGACCCATACGAACTTCAGGTTAATTCCAATTATGGTAAGTCCTCCCTGTTTCAAAAAATTTGAATTTTCAAATAACCTTTTTATAGATTACTTTCTTAGGTACTAACAAAGTTTTTTTTTATAATTTAGTACGTCCTTAACCAAATTGTTGAGCTCCTTCCATCGTACAAGTTGGATGTTATGACAAGTGCAAAGGGAGAGAGTACTACATGCACTACTTAGGGAACAGGAGGCTCAAGACCCTGAATCCCAAATGGGTTTGGCCAGGTTCTTGACATGAAGGAACTGGAGATTGGGGACACACTGTACTTCGAGCTCATAAATGGTGTTGGGCCCATAGTTTTCCATGTTGTCATTCTTTCTCGCGAAGATTAGATGTTTAGCTTAGACTTCGTATGACCATGTATTTAAAACTAATTGATTCGCATTTGGAAGAATATTTATTCTGACGTATTTTATATCTGAAATCTTTAAATTTTAAATTTGGTCGTTTGTTGTTATTTTAATGTTATTCAATGTTTAATATTTAACCTAACATATGATCAAAAAAGTTTTATTTAACGATTATTTTGGAAACTGTAAAAGACTTGTGTGTACTGTATATTTCTTTCAATTATTTTGTAACTAGCAAATATTTGTTTTCATATGAACCGACATACGTGCGACGTTGCACCATATTAGGTGGACTTCACAATCTGATTAAAACGACATCGTTTTGAATCATGTATAAATATGGTAACCCTAATAGAGAATTCAAGCTCCTCATCACAAATTTCCCGCAAATTCCAACGGTCTCCAACTTCCTCCCTTCTCTTCTATCTTGGAAAAAAAAGTATGGTTTTTCTAATCTCCTAACACCTAAGTTTTGTAATTTTTACTTCACAATGTCAGATATGTGGTCTGTGAATTTGTTTTGTTTTCTTGGTTTTCTAGCTTTTATTTCTAATTTTTAAGAGTGTGAACTTTCCTTGATTTAGAACATTGGTACAATGCTTTGGTATGTCTCCAAAAGGTTTTTGTTTAATTTGGTGTTAATGAAACCCCATTTTTTCTGGTTTGATGTGTTTCTTCCCGTAGCTACCTCTGATATCTGTAACGTCGGGCGTCTGTCTAACACAGTTCAATTTATGCGATAAAAGTACGACATCGCATATTTTTATTTCTAGCTGCATATTCTTCAGTTTCTGACGTCACATGTATCTCAGTTTGACCTTCTGTATGCCCGAAATGATACCGACATCACATTATGGCTTCTGAGTTTACTTTGGATTTGCATCCGTGACAAAGTTATTGTGCCGGTCCATTGTCGGTTTAGCCGACACAAAATCGAGGTCGCATTTACATGTCAACCAACCCACTGCTTTGGACCGACATGCACTTTCGACGGTTTTGGCGACGTCGCACCTTGCATTCCACTGGGTACTTTCACACTTCACATTTTTCATTGTTGATGCAGGACTAATGGCTAGCGAAAGATCGTCTAATCAGCCCCTTTTTCATGTATTCTACCTATTTACACACACACACACACATATATATATTTCCAAACACTTCACACTTCGTAACAACTAATACTTTTTGGTTTTCGTACAGTTCACCGCACAACGGAGCCACCCAGAGCCTTTTTTCTTCGACATTGAAAATCATTCGATGGCTATTGATAGCTCACGTTTTGACTGCAATTTGAATTAGCTGAACTTTGGGAAAATACCAACTTTGGTAAAACTTTTTAAATAAATTTTTTTTGTTGACAATTGCATATGTATATGTATATATTAGTTCTAATCAATATTTTTTACGGTGACTTAGTACATCCCGTGGGAGATTGTACCACTACTGCCGACTAAGAAAATCCCCGTAGTGCTGAGGTGCGACAGGACCGAGTGGCATATGAACTACTCGGGGGTGAGGGGGGTTAAATCCCTGGATTTTGTCAGTTCCATAGGGGAAACAACCTACGCATCAGGGACACACCTTGTTCTTCGAGGTGATACAAGCTGGGGGACCAATTATCTTCAAGGTCATCATGATCTGAGTTGATTGAGTGTATTGTAATTTCTGTTATGTTGGAACTAAGACAATTCTTATTCGAATTTAATTATGTACTATATTTGTAAGGATATTTTCCTGTCTACTGTTTTCTAATAATTTGTCTATCTGATTTGAACATTGAACAAAGGGGTACTGGTCGTGTGCGAATTAGAGGATGATTTCTAGGGTGTTTGTACCACAATGATTGCTAGCAACTGTTGTGCCTAACTAACCTTAATTTTAAATTCCCCCAAATTAATTGTGATGACGGAATATTAGGAGGAGAGAGACGCCAGAGACAACGGGGAAAAGCGCACGACCTCCATTTTATTTTTTTTATTTTTTTCTATCACAGTCAAATTCCTTAATTTAACTTGTCTTTTACATATATGAGACTTCGCTAGTCGTTCGCAATACCTATCGATATCAACAACGTGTCCAGCGAAATCGGCAAGCTTTTCAACGAACATATGCGACATCGCACCATATTCGGCAACATTATTTACTTCGTCTTTTAACTTTTTACTTCAGTTCAAATAATAACCGATGTAAAAAAATCAATTATTTACCTCGATTTTTTTTATAACCGAGGTAAATAATATCTTTTACTTTGGAAAATAACCGAAGTAAAAGAACCCCCTCGATTATTTGGTGTTAACAAAAAAATGAGGTAAAAGGGGCCAAGTAATGGGTTCTGTTTCTTGTAGTGAATGCGATTAGTTCTCATTCTCTGTATAAATAGATTAGAGAATAATATTCAGTGGTTATCTGATATTTAGGATCAAAAACGGATTTGTAATCTTCTCATCTCAACATAATTTGCAATTCTTTCTCGCCTAATTATGAAATCTCACCTTTTGTGCTGCAAATTACTTTTCGATTCAGTTATTTTCCTTGGTTCATGACCTTTGCTTGGTGATATTATGGTTGGGTCATTTTTAGAATTTTATTGGACCTTCAAATAACTAATTGTAGTTTGATGTCATATACTAAGAGCTTAACAGGGGGTTTTATTGATTGAAGGATAGGAAAACAGTACAAAAATGGTGGAAAGTAACTTCCAGGCAAGAAGAAAGGTTCTGTAACCAGTAAGTTTTCAATTCAAGAAATGTCATGCCTTTCTACCCTCCTAACTGAATCTTATAGATGTTTTCCCCCAGCTAACTCTAACTCAACTGATAAACTGTTGAATATCAACTCGTGTAGCTGAACTTGAGCTTCCTGAACCAGCAATTGCTATTGCTGTTGTCTTGCTGCTTCCCGTTTTAATCCCAGAATGGCAAAAGACCAATTTACCCTTATTTCCCTTGGACTTCAGGACAAAATCTCCCCCTCAAAACTCAGCTTGTCCTCAAGCTGTGATACCTTTAATGAGGAAAATCCGGAAACTGATTAATGATGAAGTCACTGTCCTCCCAAGAAGATTCACCAACAGGAAGTTGATGCCATTGAATTAACCACTGTGTTTTCTCCCGAGAACCAGTAGTAATTACTCTCCTCTGCAATATCTTCTCAGGTTTAAGGATCAAAATATCAGTTTGATCAGAAATAGGAATGGAAGTGATCACAGATGGTGGAGGGCCATGGTGTGGTTTTAACAAAGAGGCATGGAAAATTGGATGAATTCTGGCAGTAAGGGGTAACTGTAATCTATAAGCCCTTGATCCTATTCTTTGAACTACAGGAAATGGACCAAAAAAACTTTGGAGGCAATTTCATGTGAGGCCTTTGAGCAACTGAGCTTTGCTTGTATTTCTGTAGCCTAAGATAAACCAAATCTCCAACCTGAAACTCTGTTTCAGTTCTCTTATTATCGGCATGGAACTTTGTACAGGTCATGAGCTTTCTTCAAATGAGTCTGCAATAATAATTGAACAGCTTCCCTCTGTCTTATCAATTCCTGAGTGGCAGGTATTATCACATTAGAGAAATCTCCCAATGGAAAATGCTGTGGTTCAAAACCATATAATGCCTCAAATAGAGTCATTCTTATACTGGACTGATAAGAAGAATTATACCACCACTCAGCCATTCCAAGCCAACTTTTCCAAGTGTCTGATTTCTCACCACAGAAGCATCTCAGATATGACTCTAAAATCTGATTAGTACGTTCAAATTGACCCGCTGTTTCAGGATGATAGGCACTGCTAAACTGTAGTTGAACCCCTAATCGGTTGAATAGCTCCTTCCAAAACTAGCTTGTAAATATCTTATCCCTATCACTGATAATTGCCTCTGGCAGACCATGTAACTTGTAAATTTCAGTTAGGAAAATAGTGGCTACCTGGTGTGCTGTGAAAGGGTGGGATAAGGATATAAAATGAGAGTATTTGGTGAGCCTATCTATCACAACCATGACTGTATCATCCCCTTGTGGCTTAGGTAAATTTTAAATAAAGTCTATAGAAATGTGAGTCCAAGGTTTTGTTGGAATAGGTAGGGGCCGCAATAAGCCAGCAGGATGTGTGTTCTCATGCTTATTCTTCTGACAGATGGCACAAACTCTAACAAACTGAATAATATCATCCCTCATGTTGGGCCAAAAGAAAAGAGTTTCTACCCTTTTTATTGATGCAGATTGTCCTAAATGCCCTCCCAAAGCAGATGAATGAAGAGATTGCAATATAACCTGTCTGATCTCAGCTGAAGAACCAACATAGATCCTATTTCCTTTCTTCAAAATACCTCTGATGTATTGAAATTATGAATTTCCATTATCCTGTCCCTGCAAGGTAACTTGTAAAATGTGATTCTTAGCCACTTCGTCATTACTATAACTTTCTTCAATCTGGCTTTACCATTTAGGTTGGGCTGAAGTGACCACTCTTACATTAATCTTCTGAATTTGTGACAACTCACTTCCCTGGGTTCTCAACTGATCAATTCCCACTTGTTTTTGTAGTGTCCTATCAGAATTTTTGCATTCTGAATAAATGTTGAATCCTGAAGGAAAAGGTTCACTGAATCATCTTGCACAATCTCTTTTCTAATAGAATCTTCACTGATTTCCTCCATAATTGAATGAGGCTGGCCTCTCATATGATCAGTGTCATCATCAGAACACTGTAAGTCTTTCCACTGGTCTCTCCTTACCCTTTTTATATTGTATTTCAATGCTTAGACAAAAAGGTTTGGTTGCCCATTTGTGCTGTAATGCTGTATGCAGCTTCTGACTTAGTAAGAATCTCAGAGATTGGTGATCAGTTCTTATCACAAAGTGTTGTCCAACTAACTAGTGTCTCCATTTGTCAATTGCCAAAACTATGACTAATAACTCCTTCTCATATGTAGATAGACCCCTATTTTTTGGACAAAAAGACT
The DNA here is from genome assembly GCA_037428765.1 of Rubia yunnanensis. Lineage (NCBI taxonomy): Eukaryota > Viridiplantae > Streptophyta > Magnoliopsida > Gentianales > Rubiaceae > Rubia > Rubia yunnanensis. Next base: position 68,810,364 of record CM075066.1, on the reverse strand, counting down.
TTCTTAAGAATGAGATTGGATGTTGATCTTGCATTAACACAGCTCCCATACCTATATCACTAGCATCAGTTTCAATCACAAATTCCTTATCAAATTCAGGTAAATTCGATACTGATGCTGTGGTGATAATAGTCTTCAGTTTCTGAAAAGCATCAGTTGCTTCTTTAGACCATTTTAAAGCATCTTTCTTAAGCAAATCATGCAGTGGTCTGCACACTAAACCATATTATCTAATGAATCTTCTATAGTAGCCTATGAGACCAAGGAATCTTCTCGGTTCCTTCAAATTTTTTGGAATTGGCCTTTCTAAGATACAACTAATCTTTTTAGGATCCATCTGCACTCCTGTAGCTGTTATAATATGTCCAAGGTACTGTCACATATGCTGGCCAAAAACACATTTAGATTCTTTAGCAGACAACTGATGTTGTCTCAGAATGGTTAACACTTGTTCCATATGTTGCAAATGGTCCTCCAAAGACTTATTATAAACCAAAATATCATCAAAAAAAGACTAATACAAACTTTCTGAGATGTTCTTTAAAAATCTGATTCATTAGGGATTGGAATGTAGCTGGTGCATTAGTTAGACCAAAGGGCATCACCAAAAATTCAAAGTGGCCACTATGGGTTTGAAAAGCTGTCTTCTGAATGTCTTCTCTTCTCACTCTTATCTGATGATATCCTAATTTTGAAAATATAGTAGAGCCATGCAACTCATCCAACAGCTCATCAATGATAGGAATAGGAAACTTGTCTTTAATAGTGAACTCATTCAATCTTCTATAGTCTATACAAAGTCTCCAAGAATTATCTTTCTTTATAACTAGCAGTACAGGTGAAGAATATGGACTATTACTAGGCTGTATAATCTGTTCCTTGATCATATCTTCAACTTGTCTCTCAATTTCAGCTTTGTGTGCATGTGGCTGCCTGTAAGGTCTTATCTGAAAGGGTTGTGATCCAGATTTAAGTACAATCTTATGATCTACATCACGTAAAGGGGGAAGACCTTTAGGAACTTCAAAAATATCAGCATACCTGGAAAGGAGTTGCTGAATTTCTGAGTTTATTGTAGCCTTATTCTGCTGCATGTAATTCTGATCAGAAGTTGTTGCTGATATGTGTTTCATCACCTGCTGCTTCTCATCACCCTCACAATCACTCATATCAATCTGATCCTCATCTTTCATTGTCCCATGGAGATACTTCCTTCTTTTGTTCTCAGCTAACTGTCTAGCTTCACAACCCCTGATCATTCTCACTTTGACTTCCTTATCTGTACCAAATAATGTCCAATTGAGCCCCTTGTTCCAAAATGAAATGCTCCTATCATGGAAATCAAATGTAATGGGACTATAGCTTCTCATCCAATCCACTCCCAACAGCATATCCAATTCACCTAGTGGTAGGATTTACAAATCATATGTGAAATTATGCTGATGAATATTCCATGAAATCTGAGGACAGTATGCAAAACCTTTCACCTTACTGTCATCTGCCACTTCAACTGTAAAAGGCTTATTAGTTGATTCTTGCTTCAATCTCAATTGCTTGACCAGTCCAGGACTCACAAAACTATCATTGCTACCTGTATCAAGGAGGATACTGATGGTGTACCCAAGCAACTTACCATATATGGTAATGCAATTATGATTAAAATTGTCATTTCCCACAGCCTTACATACAATCTGTTCTGCTTCAGTTTCTGAAATTTCCTCATTCATCAGCTTATTTTGCTCTTTTCCCACAACAACTACCTCCTCAGCTTCATCACAGTCTCTGTTAGTGATAAGATTCACTTGTTTAAACCTGCAAACATGTCCCATTCCAAACTTTTCTCCACACTTAAGCAGAGATGATTTTCACTTCTACACTGTATTTCTTGGGGTGAAATCTTCCTATAATTTCCAGTGTTTGGTTTCCTGTCACTCTTATCCTCCACAGTACCCTGATCATGAATCTTAACAGCTGTCTTGTCCACATTATTCTTCCAGTTAGGCAGTGAACCAGTTACTGAATTCATAGGATTCTAGTTTCTATTTTTCTTAGATAGTGATAGAATGATTTACCGTAATAAATTGTATTATTGATATCTGAATATATAGAGAGTACAATAGAGGTATAATAAGGAAATAACTATAATCAGAATAAATCATAATATAATCAGGAGTCTGATTTAGTCTAACACACCCCCTCAAGCGAAGCGTCGGATGCTCGCTGACGCACAGCTTGGACCTGAAGAACTTGAATAGCGGACGAGACGGCCCCTTGGTGAAAATGTCTACAATCTGAAGAGAAGTCGGAACATGAGCAACGCGCAGTTTTCCGGATGTCACCAACTCACGAACAAAATGGTAGTCGATGTGCTTCGCCCGCTTGTGCGCCACTGGATTCTGAGCCAAGAAGATAGCACTACTATTGTCACATAATTACAGTGGAGAACCAGAAAGTGGAACCTGAAGATCACGAAGCAAATGAGTGAGCCAAACCACTTCTGAGGCAGTGTTGGCGAGAGCACGGTATTCAGACTTAGTGCTAGAACGAGAAACAATGGGTTGTTTCTTAGCACTCCAAGAAACCAGATTCCCACCAAGAAAAACCGCATAACCATAAGTGGACCGACGAGTCTCCAGACAGCGAGTCCAATCAGCATCAGAGTATCCTAACACATCAAGAGTACTAGCAGAACAAAACCGGAGACCAAAATGAAGAGTGCCACGAACATACTGCAAAATCCGAGTCACAGCAGCAAAATGGTCATCTCCGGGATCCTGAAGATACTGACTCACCGTGTTGACCGAGAATGCCAAATCCGGGCGAGAGATGGTGAGATACTGGAGAGCACCAACAAGAGAACGATAAAGTGTAGGATCCCAAAATGGAGGACTGGTAGAGCTGTGAAGCTGAGAACCAGCAACAAATGGAGTAGAAATAGGTGCCGCGTCAGACATACCAGCCCGATTCAAATTATCCTGAGCATACTTTGCTTGGCCAAGCAGTAATCCTGAGGAGGTAGGCGAAACTTCAAGACCAAGAAAGTAATGAAGAGCACCGAGATCCTTGATCGCAAACTCTCTGTGTGTCCGATCAATGAACTGGCGAAGAAGACTAGAGTCATTGCCTGTAAGAATGATATCGTCCACATACACAAGTAGGTACAGTAACGACGACCCTCTCGAAAGGACAAACAAAGAAGTATTAGCTGAGCTGCACCGGAAACCAAGATGTGTTAGATAACCGCTGAAATGCTGGAACCAAGCCCGGGGAGTCTGCTTAAGACCATAAATGGCCTTTCGCAAACGACAAACATAGTCTGGATGGACAGAATCCTGATAACCAACGGGCTACTTCATGTAGACTGGAACATCAAGAACACCATTAAGGAAAGCGTTCTTGACATCCAATTGATGAAGTGGCCAGGAACGCATGGTGGCTACGGCGAGAACCGTCCTAACAGTGGAGGCTTTGACCACAAGACTGAAAATGTGGTCAAAATCAAAACCCGAATCTGCGAGAAACCCTACGCCACAAGTCTAGCTTTGTGACGCTCAAGAGTGTCATCTGGTAGATACTTGAGCCTATAGACCCATTTGGAGCCAACAATGTTGACATTCGAAGGTCGAGGCACCAAATCCCAAGTGTGCTGACCACGAAGAGCGGCCATCTCATCATCCATGGCTGAAACCCAGGCTGGATCCTGAAGGACAGAGCGATAATTAGTGGGCTCTGTCTGAGAGAGGAGTGCGGAAGTGAGACCATGAGCAATAATATCTGAATAATCCCAGTGCTGAATGGCACCAGTAGAAGACCGAGTGGCCATCCGATGAGTACGAAGCGGGGGCGGCGAAGATGGATGAGTCGAACCAGCTGAAAGCCCAGAAGTCTGGTTGAGACACTGGAAGCCCTTGTGACGAGGGCTATCGCCAATAAAAACACAGGGAATGGATCGGGGTGCAAACTTATTAGTAGCAGTGGCACACAGACATGGAAATGTACGGCAACCAAACGGGTGAAAAAGGGTATAGTTAGGCACATGACCAAAAACAACCTCAAAAGGTGATTTTCCACTCAGAACTGAACTAGGCAGATGGTTAATAATGTAAACCGCAGAGGAGAAAGCTTCCACCCAATAACAGTGCGGCACAGAAGAGTGAAAAAACATAGCAAGACCAGTCTCTGTGATGTGACGATGCTTCCGCTCAGCCCGGCCATTCTGAGCAGGTGTATAGGGCGAGGACATTTGATGATGAATGTCACATGATATGAGATGAGCCTGAAGTCGGTGATTAGTAAACTCGGTGCCACCATCGGTCTGAAAATTTTTAACCCTAGCAGAAAACTTATTCTCAACGAGTTTCTGAAACTGGATAAAAGTGTCATAGAAATCTGACTTATCCCGCATCGGAAGAAACCATGTGAATCGCAAAAAATCATCAATGAAAAAGGCATAATAAGAGAAACCACCAATTGATAAAACAGGAGCTGGTCCCCACAAATCACAATGTACTTTATCCAGTAAACCAGTAGCGCGCTTGGCACTAGTGGAAAAGGGCAAACGGCTACTCTTGGCCATCTGACAAGGAGAGCAACTGACAGATGCAGGCATAGCAGAAGTGATAGAAATAAGGCCCCGTCGATTCAATAACTGAACAGTATCATGAGACACATGACCGAGGCGAGAGTGCCACTGCTCAAAAGAAGCATGAAGCTTTGTAGAGCGTAGTTCGCCTAAAAAGCTGGAATCACCAGTCTCAAGAAAATAAAGACCTGAACTATGACAGCCTTTACCAATTATCCTCCATGTATGCTTATGCTCAATGGAAAATGCATCGGCATCAAATATAATACGGACAGGTAAATCACGAGTAAGCTTACTGATGGATAATAAACTTCTGGTAATCTTAGGGACCACAAGGACATCATTTACAGAGAAACCAGATAAATGACATTGGCCGATGTGAGAAATAGATAATGATTCACCATTTCCAACAAGAATAGAATCAGAACCACGATAACGTTGTACCTGATCAAGATGGCTGGTGTGAGCAGTGATATGAGATGTAGCACCTGAATCAACAATCCACTGATTTGACGAAGAATGACAGTTGAGACCATTCAAACTGGCCTGAAACAACACCTTGTCCGCAATCCAATTGGTGGAGCAATCTTCCCGAGATATAGGGCCCAAATGAACCATAGCAGAAGACCAAAAAATTGCACAACATGCCGAATTGCACAGAAATTGACTGGATGCTAACGAAAATTTGAAAAACTCGTGAGAATGTGAGCAATTCGCGAGAAACAGTTTCAACTCGCGATAATTTGATCAACTCGCGATAATTTGATTCAACCCACGATAAATTGGAGGCACGAGAAACTCCCTTGCTGGCGAGTCAACTCGCGTGTGGCTTCACGCGCGAAATATTCCTTCTTGCTGGCGAGTCGACTCGTGCGTGGCTTCACACGCGGAGTATTCCTTCTTGCTGGCAAGTCGTCTTGCACATGGCTTCACGCGTGGAATATTCTTCTCCATGTTGCGCTCGGGCTTTTCTTCTCCGTATGGCTTCGCTTGGTTTTCTCCGTGTGGCCGCTGGAGGCCGCCGGAGGGGGAGGCCGCCGCTGGAGGACGCCGGAGGTGGAGGACGCCGAAGGAGGAGGTCGCTGCTGGAGAACGCCGGAGGAGGAGGCCACCGTTGGAGGACACCGGAGGAGGAGGCCGCCGATGGAGGAAGATGCCGCTGGAAAAAGATGGAAACTTTGCCGGAAAATCGAGACTTGAGATGATGTCGGAGAATGGAGGAGGACGCCGGAATTTGGCCGGAACTTCGCCGGAATTTGGCCGAAACTTTGGGCCGGAAAAAAGAGAAGGAGGGAGGCACTGAACAATAAATTAAAATTTAGGGCTTAGGATCAGAACCTTGCTCTGATACCATGATAGAATGATTTGCAGTAATAAATTGTATTATTGATATCTGAATATATAGAGAGTACAATAGAGGTATAATAAGGAAAGAACTCTAATCAAAATAAATCATAATCTAATCAGGAGTCTGATTTAGTCAAACAGATAGCATATTCAGGTTCTGCTCTTGGAGTAAAGCTATCTCTACTGTTTCTTATAAAATATTGGGTTTAAACAGCTTGACCATTGGCTTCAATTCATCCTTCAATCCACCACTGAAACTAGATATGAAGTAGGATTCAGATAATAGAGGATTCTTACAAAGCAGTAGAGATCTCAGTTCTTCAAAGCTTTCTTGATAGTTTTTCACACTATCTTTCTGCTGCAACTTGTTAAACTCTTCTACAACATCTTTTCCCCAAATCTCCCCAAATATTTTCATTACTGCATCTTAAAACTCTTCCCAGCTCCATTCATTTTTTGTGAATATTTCTCCCATGAGCCATATCTCTCAGCCTTGTTTTCCAAATAAATCCTAATGCTTCTACCTTCTGTGATTCAGGAATCTTGAAGAAATTGAAAAAAATTTCACACTTTCTGATCCATTCTCTAAATCTCTCTCCATTAAAAACAGAAAGTTCAATTCTCGGTTGTTGATTTCCTGAAATTCTCCTTAATTTCTCTTTCCAATTGAAAACAAAGTCCTCATTTCTGATATTATCCTCCCTATTCTGCCTACGGTTTTTATCAGCATGATAACTACCTTTGAATTGAGTTTCTTGAGAATTACCCGTAGAGGAAGGAGATTCAGAGGGGTGACTTGCTTCAGCTTCGTCACCAGGCCTCTTTCCCATGCCTTTCTGCATCAACATGATCATCCGTTCTTCAAATTGTTGAAATCGGCGGTTCAGCATCTGATCCACACGCTCTTCCAATTCTTTGTTCAATGCTCCGCATCTTTCTCCAATTGCCTCATAAACTTGAACATTCTGCATCTCCAGTTGTGATTTCAGATTAGCTGCCAAATCTGAAATTCTCTGATCTTGATCTTTCAAATGGTTTTCAAAGGTTTTCAGTCTAGTGCTCTCCGCCATTTCCAAGGATCTGCAGCTCTGATACCAATTGTCAGATAGTAAGAGCTAAACAGCTCCAAAAAGGGGATTTTATTGATTGAAGGACAGGAAAACAGTACAAAAATGGTGGAAAGTAACTTCCAGAAGAAGAACTTGCAAGAAGAAAGGTTCTGTAACCAGTAAGTTTTCAATTCAAGAAATGTCATGCCTTTCTACTCTCCTAACTGAATCTTATAGATGTTTTCCCCCAACTAACTCAACTGATAAACAGTTGAATATCAACTCTTGAAGCTGAACTTGAGTTTCCTGAACCAGCAATTGCTATTGCTGTTGTCTTGCTGCTTCCCGCTTTAATCCCAGAGTAGCAAAAGACCAATTTGCCCTTAGTTCCCTTGGGCTTCATGACATTCGAAGACATTCATTTTCTATTGACCTATTGACTCTGGGCTCATTAGCCCTTAACTCGTTGCAGTGACCTGAGGAAGTGTAGAGTCCTAAATGTAGCCCATACAATGTTATGTCACGATCCAAAGGACAGAGGAAGGCCCTCAGCATCATGATGCATGACAGGTTATTTTTTAAAAAACAATTCTTAAACGAATCAACCACTTCTATAAATATATAAATATACAACCCAACAAGAAATTAGATTTTAATCAGCATTCCATCCAATACATATGAACTCTTCTATATATAAAACTTATGAGTAGGTATCCTGACAGGCGGTCCGTCCATAACCTTATGGACAGATCACTTATTTCTTATCTTATATAATGCATTTGTTAAATTATATATAAAATTTAAAATTTTTAAAAATATTTTTTTATATCATATATTTTTATATTTTCACATTCAAATACATATTATTACTTTTTAAAAATCATAAAATGAAATATTTAAATTTTATAAAAACATTTGCAGCATTTAAGGTAAATGCCCCCATAGACTGTGCATAGCCTTATGGAAATACTACCTTTTCTGGGACTTTCCCAAAACTTATATGACAATTTCATTCTACTATTAGCATATTTTTATATTGATTATATTTATACCATTGGACTACCATCGCACGTTGTGCAATATCATTAATTAAAATATTATTTAAAATTTTTAAGTTTAGTCATCTAAGGAAAATTATATGAGTTATGAAGTGAATTAATTTATTTAGTTAGAAATCGTTAAATATTGAATACAATAAAAACTAATTATTTTTATAATATTTCATTCAAATATTTTTTTAAGTAATAATTTATATGTTGAAATTCATTAAAAGGTTATCATAGTTTAATGTATATTATTGCAATAAATAAAGTAAATATCAAATGACATTATTAGTCTCATTAATTATAAAATGTCTTCATTTAACACTTGGCTGGTCTAAAACAAGACTTATTCATACATTAATAAATAAATAATATGTATACATATTTCTATCAAAAGTACTCTATCATTGTATTAAAAAAATTGAACATTTTGTTATTTTAGATTATGTATTTCTTTGAATTTTCTTCAGTGATATATATATATATATATACACACACGGTAATGTCGTCACCCATATTAAAGGGACTAATATTCAGTAATAATTCATTCGAGTCATGAAGATTTCAACATAATATATTCTATCACTGATCCACCTAAAAGAAAAAGTAACATGTTATTTACAGGAGTAAGTAACATCTTATTTACTGAAAAATCACATGCTTCTGGTGTTCATTCATTCATCAGTGAGTTCAAGGTTGAGGACACGATGAAGAGTCTTAGTTGTAGAGTCAACTCCATCATTAAAGAAATCAACTGGGGCTGTTTTGCTCTTCCTCTTTTCTAGCAGAAAATAATCAACAAAATATAATAAGCCTTGCAAAATACCAAAAAAAACTCCTCGACTATAAAGTTCAATTTCCAACTATAGCTCAGTACCATTTATGTAATTAAGTTACTTAATTCTCTACAATTAAGTCCTATCAATTTATTAAATTGGAGACAAAAAAACTACAACTGGAATTAGGCAAGGTAAGAAGTAAGAACTCTAACCTTGGTGTAAACTTATAATGGATTAACACCAACTCGCACCATAAGATATACGAGGAACAACAATGTTGTGAAGTTCTACAGAGAAAGAGTAAGGAAATTATCTCCAACATCACTGAATCTAATTCCATAGCACGAAGACATGAAGTAAAATACATTACCCTAAAGTGTTTTCATTGATTCCTAAATAAGCACAACCACCACCCCTGCTTTTCTTATCAATTCCTCCACGAATTCTACCTGAAATGAGTAACACAATTAATGTATAACTAATTATAATTTGATCTTAACAGTTACTACAGTGGGGTTTTTCAAAGGACAAAGTATTTGTAAATAGTCATATAATAGCAAATGACACTGATTCAACAACAGGAAGGTCAATCATAAAATTTTCAAGAAATTACAAGAAACTAAACTTGAAAACTACCAAACAGAAAATAAGCTACTTACTTGGCTATATCATTAGCATCATCACCATCTTGTTTCTTGTCCATCTCATTCTTACTTTATTGAGTAAAGCATAATCCAAACCCTTAACAAGATGAGTATGTTCAACATCACTTGAAGCACATAATAAGAACCCAAAAATAAAGATGGTGGAAAGAACGCTAAAAACCCGATGGAATAAACATATGACCACATAAGAATCAAAGGTTGCCTCCTCCAGGTCCAAGTCAGAAATAAAGTAAAAATATCTCTCTATAAAGGTGTGAACTAAAGACACTGTATGCTAACAGAACAAGGGGAAACATAAATCTCATACAGAACTGTATACTAACCTCCAGGTACTTGCTCTTCTCAATCGATAGCTTATGTTCGTCAGCTGAGCTGCAAAATGAAATATCACAGTCAATGAACATATACTACTACATCTTTGGCTTTTTTAAAACAGAGCTAGACTTTCAGTTAGCAAATATTGCGTGAAAACAATTAAAAGTGGTTTACTGTAGTTGCACAGCACCATGAGGAGCAACAACATGGAAATGGCTCAATTCAGAGGGGTCATAATACGGATTTGATCCTCTCTCCTCTCTTTCGCCATGTCTTAATACTTTGGCAGTTCTGCTTCCTCAGCCTTTTCCTCTTTGCACACACACACCTTTCATAAATACACCAAAAATTGGAACGCGCAAATAAAAAAAAGGGCAATATGCAGATATAATCCTATATAATTGAGAAAATGCAGATATAACCCTGAGATAATTTTTAATGCAAATATAACCCTAACTATTATACATAAGTGCAAATATAACCATAAAACCATTGTTCTGTCATTAACTGGCCAATTCCGACCATGGACCGACCATAAATAGCCAAAATATCCTTTGGACCAAACCTAAAAATTCATTTCCCCTCTCACCCCAACCATAGGTCACCACCACCAAACCACCACCGATCGCCACCTTCGGCCACAATAACCACCAACTCCGATTACCACAACCTACAGCCACGGCCACCTTCGACCTCTACAACCACCATCTCCCGCCACCATAACCCACGACCACCACCTCCCCCACCACAAACCACCACCTCCTCCGCCATTAATGCCCACCCCTGCACAGCCCTGCTCTGTAGGCCAAACTGAAGGTTCCCAAATTTGATTGAGATGTTGACACCTTTGTTTTCTCACCCAAATTTCATTCTTGGTGGACACTCGATAGCTATAAGCAATAGGTAATCCAACCTGTAATAATAGTTGAATCCAATGCATTTTACAAATCATTCTCACAAAATAAAAATTAGGGACACTTAACCCAAAAGAAAGGAGAAAAAGGGGATAGTCAAAATCCCAGATGTTCTGCTACGATCTTTGATTTTTTTTTAAAGTATGTGATGCTTTTTTTCCTAACGCCAAATCTGCTCAGACCCAGTAGCAGAGCAGAGCAACGTCTCTGCCTCAAAATCATCCCCAATTTTAACACCCTGCACCCATCATATTCATCCATGGTAGCTTTTGTGGCGCAGGTACTGAACCACCTCACCTGCCACAAACCACGATTTTGGTAAACTCAACGGCTGTGTTGATTATGATTCATTGATGTCTGATTTGTAATTTCCAGAGATTCAAGTGCCAGTTAATTCGGCATCGATTAATTTTTTGGCGACTGTGGTAGGGTCGAAACTGGGTTTGGGATTCCTGTAGGTTGCAAATCAATCAGATTTAGGATTTTGGCGGACTTTGGGTTTTCGGCGATTCTGATATCATTGCAGTATTGTAATTGTAGCTCTATTCTGGGCTAAATTTATCTGAATAATATTTTCATTTTGAAGATGGAACTGTTATGTCTTATGTGGAAGACTAGTTATCAACTTGTTGATCAACTTGCTCGCTCCAGGTTTCCCTCTTGTTGAAACCAGATACGACGCCGCACCCATCTCCTCCATTTGTTCTTCGGCGGAGACAACGCCGTTGTGAATTACTGGGATGTGGCGATGGAAACCTCAGTAGCGGCATCAATTGAAGAAGAAGCATCACTGTTAAGGGGTCAAAATAGTAAATGAATTTTTGTTTTTTTTCAGAGAGGTAAAATCAACTTTCCACTCAATTTCGGCCTAAAGTTTCCAAAAAAAGGTTATATTTGCACATAACCTGAATATCTAGGGTTGTATTTGCAGTTTCAATTATCGCAGGGTTATATCTGCACTTTCGCCAATTTTGTAGGGTTATATATATGTACTTTGCTTTAAAAAAACCATACTCCTTCTATCTCACACTAAGCTGCACAATTACTTAACAACGTTAAACTTTGACCATAAATTTGAATAGATATATAAATAATAATATTATTGTATGTATGTTGTAAGATTCTCCAAGTATCAACTTTTTATTTATATTTACCATTATTACACGTAGTAATCAAACGTGTTTCTTGTTCTTGTTTCTTGAATACCGTGAAAAATATTCTATGCAACTTGGAATGTGTATGAAGGAGTACAAACTGTAAAACATCAACAATCAAATCTACAGCCTATCACCCTGTAAACAAAACAAGGGATCATCATTATCCTTTCAATACATAATTACAGATAATGACTCATTTATTCTCAGAGAAAATTACTTGTTCAACCCTCCAAAGAATCCTAAATTAAAAATAAAGTTTGCAGCAACTTTAAGTTCTTTAATACATCAATCAAGAAGATTTTTCTTTGATGTACTATAACACTATATGATTAAAAAAAATAACAAATTCTTACCTCGGGATTAGCTTTCAAGAAATGAACAAGCCTCGACCGGAAAACCTTCCTCATCTCAACATGCTTGCTTTCTGATTTCCCTTTTTGGCTATCTTGAACTGCTTATGCATCCAAGGTGATATGAAGATTGGGTTTCGTACAACTGGTGCGTTCATCATGAACCAATATCTTCTTTATCTCTAATGCCTCGGGAAAAATATACTTGCTTTGAGCTAAATGGGTCAAAAACAAAATCCCAAAGAAAAAAATTAGATCAAACACAATCACCATACAAAAAACAGTACTAATCAATCTGTAAAATGGATCACATCTTCTCACCTTTCTGAAAAACACTCCATTTTCAGGCTAATGTTGCTAAACGTAGTCTTTGAGCCCTTTATTTGCAGAAGCCGAATCAAACTGTGCAAACTACCAAAGAATTGCATTCAATAAAGATATAACTATATAGTCCTAATGAGTAAGATCTACTACTAGGCTGGCCAAACATCCCATATCCTTTCCATGTAACATTGAAGGGTGAATAAAGTAATCTGAGTTTGGATTGATGGGCATATAGACCTGAGCACACAAAACACGGAATCAGACTTCCAAAACAAAAATCACAACGCATAATAGAAGTTGCTCCGTTTACCTCAGTCGCATCCATATAAAGAGCTCCATTTAGAGCCATTTTTGTCCTTTTTTCACATTACACTGCTGTAGAAAAATCCCAGCCTGAGCAATAAGGTTGTAAAAGTTTCAGAATGATTTCCTTTGTAAACTTTAAAAGTTGTAGAGAAAGAAGCAGATTATCATACCATTTGGACTGGAATCATCCTTAAAGTGAGACATATTCAACACGTGGCTTGTGCCTCTTCCATAATTAATAGGTTCTTCCTGGAATGTAGGGTTGACCTCCCTCAAAGCACGATGCATAACAATCAAAGTCTTTAAGGCAACCTACACACTCATAGCAAGCAGCACAAGGTACTTTGAAAAGGCATATTTATCGTGACTATCAAAAAAGCTATTGAACATATACCACCCAGTTATGCATCTTTGCTAGCCGTCTAGCGAGAGCGTGAATGCAGTAGGCAACATCAGCTCTTGTACTGGTAGGCGATATCGCGGAAAAGATAGCTGAAATTACAAAGAGTGAATTTGTCTGTTAGCCTCTATTATAGAGCCTACAAAAAATGACAAGGGATGGAATCAAGTAGACTCTAACAAAACTAACCCCTCGCATGTCTTTCTTTTGCAGGACGTTCCACGTTATTCATAGGCTTCACAATGGTAATTTCCAATTCCTATCAAAAATCAATAACCCTCATTTTAAACACATCTTCGAACAACAAAAATTGGGGGTAAAACATTGAATAATTGTTCATACCTTATAGTCACTATTTTTTTAGCCAAACTAATAGCGGTGGTGCTTTGGGAGCACCTAGAATTGTTCGCAAGCTACTCTGTGTCCCTCCTCCCGACATCCTTCTCAACTAAAAACATCGCATGAGCTTGGTCTGATACGCAGAGCAACAACCACTCAGAGAAACAAAAAAAGAAGAAAAACTATCTATCCATATAATCAAAGTAAATTGCATCATCCGCAATCCATTGTCTCTCAAAATCCAACTAAGCTTAATCCAGATACAGTCTCCAATTCAAAAGGCAGAGACAGGTGAAAACACAATTATCAACTGTACGATAATCTGTACATAATATCAAACCACAATTTGACAAAATCCAGTACAAAAATGGCAAAGAACAGTAAAAAAAATCAAACACATATTAAATCAAACAGATAGTAATTACAAACAACAGGCAAACTGCATAGGATAAAAAAAATCTCACCTATACAGGATTCAAAAAAAAGGAGAAAAGGTGAAATTGTAGAATGATACTATAAAAAAAAGAGAAATTCAGCACTATTACTGAAAGATGGTAGTATTCTAGTATCACTATTACCAAAAACTAAACATTTTTCCAGAATTGCATCAAACTTCATGGCATTTTAGCATCAAAATTGCAAATTTATTAATTACACAGACGGAACACAGAATTTCTTGTAAAACCGTTGTCATAAAAACCAAATCTGATGTAAAACCATTGTCATAAAAACCAAATATGATGCATACATTCAATATATGAAATATGAAACATGCAAAACTAAGAAAAAGGAAAGAGCTTGGAATCCAAACCTCCAGTATGCTTTGACAAAGTTAATGGATAAACCAAGGTAGAGCCGTAAAGGATGACCATAAAATTAACCGCCTACTAACTATCAGCGCAGAAGGTGGGTGGCTTTGAAGGTGGGACCGGAGTAAGCAGGGAGGAGACCCTTGTCTTCTAAGCCAATATTGACCGGCTACTTGGCTACCACCTACGAGCTACCGATAACTGAGTACATGATCGAAGGAAACACCAAGAGGAAGCAGGGACGAGACCCGAGTTGAAGGCGCAAGCAACCGACCACATTACCTAAACCTATGCTTCGAAAAATTTAGTATGCTTTTAGTAAAGTATAGTTAGTAAATATTTTAGTAAAGTATATTTAGGGTTATAATATTTTTATGTTAACAAGTTATGATTGACTATATATAGTAAAAAGTTAAAATCAATAACACATATTATAATATTAGTATGTTACTTTTAGACAATTTGAGTTTAGATTAGTCAAAATGACTTTAATATCCCCGATTGACAGCACCATCCAAACAATTTCTATTATATGGTGCTTGGGATTGGATTAAACTAAAAGGATGGAAGTTATTTTATATATGAAAAAATAAAACTTAACCCTACTAATGATCAAGTAATACCTCAAGTTATTATAATTAAATAGATGAACAATATAAACAAAGGAGGGTACGTGACTTATTGACAGAATAATTAAACAAAAAGTGTGTCCTGACAGGTGGTCTGTCCATAAGCTTATGGACATGCCACTTAATTTTTACCTCATACACTGCATTTGTTAAAATACATAAGAAATTTAGAATTTTTAAAAATATTTTTTTATAGGATAAGTCTCAGGAAAGGCGGCATGTCCATAACCTTATAGACAGGCCAGTGACCCGCTTGCCATTAATAAAAAAGAAGAAAAACATGGGCCAAGCCCAATAGTTAAATCCATAGCTGTCTGTACACAATTTTCCCTTCAAACACAGAACCAATAGCTTCCATAGCTTCTGGCGATCAGCTCGAGAAGACACGTCACAAACTGACCCGGTAACTCGAAACCCACCCGCATTATCCGCCCAATCTTTGAGGCATCTCTGGAGCTCCATCTCGTCACGGGTGCAAATATGTACGACAGCGTCGAGCCCACCCAATTCCTCCATAATGGCATGCCTAGCCCATTTGAAATAAAAATGTTTTCAAACAAAAAAAAGCATTCGGAATTTTGGACAAATATGTGATTTAAGGATTGTGTCTTACTCTATGCCTCTTGTGCCGTCAGTGACTAGGGAGGTCTTGCCGTGAAGGGACCATTTAGAGCTGTTTGAACGCGGAGGAGCTAATGATTGGAGTTGTAGAGACAGGTTGTTGGTGATCGAGAGCTTCACAGGTTGAATGCACGGACGAAATGAGGATTCTGACAGTCCCGAAAGAGATGCGGTGGTGGTCCGCAGTGGTGGTGTTTGGTGTGGCTATCGGAGCTGAGTTGAATACATTTTTTTGGAGCAGAATCAGCAAAAGAGCAGCTTCCAGCTCCCTTGCCTCTGATTCGTTCTGTTTTCTTGTGTAGGATTTTGTTTTCTTGCCGCATTTTGAAGTTATCTGTGCAATTTTGATCCTCATTTTTCATGAATTCTAGATTTATCAGCTACATTTTGAAGTTTTGTTTATGATTTTGATGTTTTGTTGGTGATTTGAGTATAGGTTTTGTTTGATTCATAGATGTTAACCATGTTTTATTCCCTTTTTTCTTCCTCAATCCTAATCATAGTTTCTACATTCCGTGCTTTGATGTATGGATGAATTCATTGTAATATTTGGTCCTGATTCTTCTTGATTGATGGCTATGAAGTGTACAATTTATGAAATTACGAGGTGCATTCGTTTATTTATATGTTGTAGTTGTTATTATCCAAGAAGTATTTGTTAGTTGTACTATGAATGACCTTTTTTTTTCTTCTCTCTTTTGCTATTCGTTCGTTTTGCATTACGAGTTGCATCTGTTTACTTATATGTTGCATATGTTTTTATTCAATATGTACTTGTTAGTTGTACTATCTATAGACCTTTTGTGAATGACTTTTTTTTCTTCTCTTTTTTGCTGATTGTTCGTTTTGAATTACAAACTGCGTCTATTTACTTATATGTTGCACATGTTAGTATTCAATGTGTACTTGTTAGTTGTGCTGTCTATGACCTTTTGTTTTTCATTTGATGTTAATTGTATGTTTTAAATAACGAGTTGCATATGTTTACTTATATGTTGCATTTGTTAGTATCTCATGTGTACTTGTTTGTTGTGTTGTGTATGATTATTTTTTTACAAAAAGTTGTTGATTGTTCATTTCGAATTAAGAAATGCATCTGTTTGCTTATATGTTGCAGATGCTATTATCCAATGTGTATTTGTTAGCTGTACTGTGAATGACCTCTTTTTTCATTTGTTGTTGATTGTTCGTTTTGAATTACGAGGTGTTTGTTTACTTACATGTTGTACTTGTTAGTATTCAATGTGTATTTGTTAGTTATACTGTCTATGACCTTTTGTTTTCACTTGTTAGTTGTACGTTTTGATGACGAGTTGAATCTGTTTACTTATATGTTACATCATTTAGTATCTTGTATGTACTTGTTAGTTGTGTTGTGTATGACTATTTTTTTTTATAAAAAAGTTGTTGTTGGTTGTTCATTCGAATTAAGAACTTCATATGTTTACTTATATATTGCATCTGTTATAATTCAGTATGTACTTGTTAGTTTTATTGTGTTTGACTTTTCTTTTATTGTTGGTTATTGTCGTTTTGAATTAGAAATTGTACAAATTTGCTTATATGCTGCAATTGTTAATATCCAGTATGTATGACTTTTTTTAGAAGTTGGATCTATACATTATTTTGGTTTTAACTTTTAAGGAATCAGACAACATTGAACATTGAACTACATAAGAAGTTCCGACACGAGTAGGATTCAGACAAAGATGACACTGAACTTTTAAGGAATCATATGCGTGTTTTAATTTAAACAATACATGTTGTAAATTAATTAATGCAGAGTTAATATGGCAATGTTAAATTGTCAAATTTTAGTCTCCTCTTTCTATGTAAACTATAACATATACTAGTTTTAGACTAACATATGCATGTTTTAACAAAACAGAAATGATTCATAACTTAACTTATACACGATCTCCTGAAAAAGTTTCATAATTCATATTTAGAGCTCTTAAAACAAGTGCATGTTTTAATAGAAACAATATGTATTGTAAAGTAACAATTTCATAGTATATATAGAAACTATCAACAGCATTTAGTTTAATTTTAGGATATTTACCACATATTTTTTACATGTTCATAGCAACAGAATTCATATTCTGATGAATCTCCAGCATCAAATAATCTGAATAATCATGTCAATATCCTATTATGAGGGTCAGAAACTCTCTATTGTTACAAGAACAAAAATAGAGCAGATTTGGCTGTGAACCAGGCCTTCGAATTGGAATCAACTGAATATCCTTCTGAGTCGAGTACTCAAACACGCGCAAGAAGCGGTCTGTAACATAGAGCAGATTGTCTCTGCTACTTCGTTATTTTATGCATGCTAAAACCCTATATACTACTATATTCCTACGTACAAGAAACCTATAAGATGGAGATGCAATGCTAGAAGAAGATACTTGACTACATAGTATGTGTAATCTTTGCTTCCTCTGCAAGTACAACCTGAGAAACATGGAAATGACTTTTGGAAAGATACAAAATCATCCTTGAAGGTAGCTCAAAGGTCCGGTCCTCGTCCTGATCCTGTAGTTATGTGAAACTATGTATCAAAAATAATTACTTTCATGTGTTTTTAAGGGAGGATGGAATGCCTGATGAATTACCTCCAAAATTCGACCAATGCTCGCAAGGTCATGAAGATGGATAATACAATCCAGATTCCCACAAAGCCATGACTTGCTGATAGCAAAACCATGGAAATGATGCTCAGGGTTGCCACAAAAGTCTGCAGGACAAAAGTCAAGTGAGAGTCGTCTGACTCTCACTTGAATAGAACAACTCAGAGTAACATTATTTCTTACAACTCAGAATAGAACAAGGCATTGTATTGGATAAATTGGACTATAACTTTCCATGGAGTAGCTGGAATAAGCAAAATCAGATGCTCCATAGTTAATTCCATCGGAAACAAAAGCAAGAGAGGTGATCGGCTGGGTCGCTACTACAAACTATACTCAGCTAGTAGTATCATTCAAGTAAGAGACAGAAACAGGAACGTTTGTAGTTCCATGTAAGCATCCCTGTAACATAGAAATTGCAGGGCGTTCCCTAATCAGAAACTACCATATGTGCTTCAACAGCAACAGTACAGAACTAGAGAGAGGCAGTTAGCTATATGCTTCTTCTTCTGGAGTGCATGATTTTTCCATTGTGGAAAATGGAAAATTGGTCCACATTGTGGCAGATTTGGTGAGTGGAAGTGAAGGTTGAGGACGCATTATGATAATGCGTCCTCTCCTTTTTCCTTTTTTTTTAAAAAAATTTCTGGTCAATTTTTTTTAAAAATTCTGGTCAAATTTAAATATTTATATTTAAATTTAAATTTATAATTATATTTGAATTGATATATATGTATATATTTATATTTATTTTATATTTATAATTATATTTGTATTTATATATATGTATATATTTATATTTATATTTATTTTATATTTATAATTATTTTTATATTTATATATATATATGTATATATTTATATATATATATTCATATTTATATATATATATATATATATATATCTTTATTTTTATTTTTATTTTTATATATATTTATGTTTCTATTTATATTTATATTTATATTTATATTTATATTTATATTCATATTTATATTTATATTTATCTTTATATTTATATTTATATTTATTTATATTTATTTATATTTATATTTATATTTATTTATATTTATATTTATATTTATATTTATATTTATATTTATATTTATATTTATATTTATATTTATATTTATATTTATATTTATATTTATATTTATATTTATATTTATATTTATATTTATATTTATATTTATATTTATATTTATATTTATATTTATATTTATATTTATATTTATATTTATATTTATATTTATATTTATATTTATATTTATATCAAAAGAAGCTACCACTAACAATCTCAGCTCATAATTTCATCTACAATCAGTAGTGCAACTATATAAGTCCAGTGAGTAATACACATACACAGCCTTAACAGGAACCAAAAAGCTCAACAAAAACTGAAACTAGAAGCACCTGAGATGTAAGAACTTCTGATATGAATCTCCTTGCGAAGACTCACGATTTGCGGAATTATATCTTTGATCTAGTGAAGGGATCTGCAAACCCGCACTATCTCGCACGAAATTCAGGAGTCTAGCCCTCGGGGTACGCCTAACTTCGACTTGCTCTCTAACTAGCCCTCAGGATTAGATTACAAGGTTTATTGATACTTAACTAGCCCTCGGGGTTAAGCAACAATGGAATAGCTCGCAAGCAAAGAGTATGAACTCAAAAGGTTGTATATTTGATTGATGAAAGGTTGTCAGGTAAAAATAATGTTGAATACCACCCCTATTTATAGTACATAGGTATGGTCTTCAAAAAATACAAATAAGAAACTGAAAAGGATTATGGCAGCTTTAAGAAGCTAAAACCATATTTAACTAAACTATCTAAAATAAATGCCTATATTCTTCAAGATAAATCTTGAATGAATATTGCCTTATCTAATCTTACTAAATCTAATTCTAATCAAATCAGAACTGAATATTCTAAATACTAAAATAAATGCATGACCGAAACATTAATTCTTCTAAGGCCAACATGGCAGAATTAATGGGTCTTATTCTAAAATAAAATGAATGATCACACTACCTCATTAAAAAACCCAGTGGGAAAAAAGAGTATAGTGTTATCTTATAAAAATCCTAATAAATAAATATAAATAAATAAACCTAATTCGTATCAACTTCAGTCTTGAACTTGGAAAAGTTAGCCTGCTCCATTTGACTCCTACATGGCGATCAGGGCCGGTTGTGGGCAAGCCCAAACAGCCCTACAGAACCGGGCCCCAAAATTTTTGGGGCCCCAAAATAATATGCATGTGTATTATATATATTAGGAAAAAAATAAATTCAGAATGTAGAATCAGTTTTCCTTCCTGCGCAAAAGCCAAAAAGGCAGAAACCTCTCGCCTGATTCCCAATTTATCGCCTTCAACTCTTCCACTCCCCAAAATTTTCTCCTTTCAATTTCTTTTATTTTCTTTCAGTTTCCAAAACCCATTAAAATTCTTATCTCCCCCTAAAATTACTCTAGGATTCAGTTTTCCAATGAAGAACGTTGTCAACCGTTCGACTAACCTCGTCGGAATAGGAGCCACAGAAACTTGGGGTTTTGTTCAACGGTCAAATTTTCCCCTATTTATAGCAAGGTTCAGTTTCTTGAAGTATCAATTGATTAATTCAATCGCTCAGTTACAATTTACTTTGCTGATTTGTTCTTCTCTTTCAATTGTGTTATTGCTCAATCATCAAACGCGGTCGTGCTAGTTGACAAAATTTGGCTGCTCTTGTGCGGTTGATCTTGTGCTCGAGGAGGCGGTGACGGGAACTCAAGAAGCTCTGTTGTTTAGCCCTTTTTCTACTATTTTTTGCTTATTCAAGTAACCAGGTTATATCTATCTTCTTGATTACTTTAATTTCTAGTTGGTAACTTGGTAATTGATATAATCACTATTTGTTGTTTGGATAATTGGATAATTTGATCTTTGGTGGCATATTTTAATTGTTATTTACAATTGAATTTTAGCTTAATTTCATATTGAATTATGTTTAGAAAGCATGAATCTGGCTCTGATAAGCGTAAAAAGAGACAAAGAATTGAACAATTAATTCAATCTCAAAAAGGAGCTCTTGATAAATTTCTTTCAAAGAAACCAGATTTATCATTAGAGAATGAAAATAACAATGTTGATGATAACAATGGTGATGAAAATATTGTTAATGTTGATCTTATTGATGTGCCATTAGATGGGAATACTGTGCATGTACATGTGCCTTTAGATGATAACCTTGGTAATGATATTTTAAATGAAAATAGTGTTACTGTTGATGTTAATGATGTGTCTTTAGACAATAGTGATGATGAGCAGGGCCATGATGATAGGAAGAGTAATGAAGATGATGATAATATGAGAGAATTAAATAAATCTGAACCGTCTTACACTGTTGATATTTTTGATCCTCGGAATTGGGATGCTCTTGATTCTAAAATGATTGATATTTTAGCCGTTAAAGGTCCTAAACGTGATTTATCTTTTGTTAAAGGTCCGAAAGATAGGCATTCTAAACGTTTTTCGGAAACTTTATATAGTAGAATTTTACCAAATGGAGAAAAGTGTGATAGAGATTGGCTTGTTTATTCTAAAGAGCTTGATAAAGCTTTTTGTTTTTGCTGTAAATTGTTTAAAAAGAGTTTTTTAAAAGGTCAATTAGCCAATGAGGGTTTTGGAGATTGGTCACATTTTAGTCGACGACTAAAAGAACATGAAATTAGTATGGAACATTTTAACAACATGGAAATTTGGTATAATTGGCGTTTAAGGTTGCAAAAGAATGAGACCATTGATAAAGTTGCACAAAAAGAATTTGAAAAAGAAAAAGATCATTGGAAGAAAGTTTTACTTAGAATTTTATCCATTGTGAAATTTCTTGGAAAACATAGTTTAGCATTCCGTGGTACACATGAGCGATTATATGAAAGTGGTAATGGAAATTTCTTAGGTTTAATTGAAATGTGTGCCGAGTTTGATCCTGTTATCCAAGAGCATATTCGACGTATTACTAATGATGCTATTCATGTTCATTATCTTGGTCACAACATTCAAAATGAGTTAATATTGATGCTTGGAAATGCAATCAAATCTGAAATTCTCATGAAAATAAAACGAGCTAAGTATTTTTCAGTTATACTTGATTGTACTCCTGATGTTAGCCATCAAGAGCAAATGACTTTGATAGTGAGGTATGTTGATTTTTCTTCAAAACCTGTGATTGTTGAGGAGTCTTTTTTAGGATTTTTAAATGTGAATGATACAACTGGTCAAGGGCTTTTTGATGTTTTACAAAAAGAGTTGAATGATCTTGATCTTGACATTGATAATGTTCGAGGACAAGGTTATGATAATGGAGCAAATATGAAAGGAAAACATCAAGGAGTACAAAAGAGACTTTTAGATCTAAATCCTAGAGCTTTTTATACTCCTTGTGGTTGTCATAGTCTTAATTTGTTGTTATGTGACATGGCTAATACGTGTGGTAAAGCTAGGGATTTTTTTGGAGTCATCCAGAGAATTTATACTATATTTTCACACTCTACTAAAAGGTGGAAAATTTTGATGGATAATGTTAAAGGATTGACTCTTAAATCATTATCATCTACTTGTTGGGAAAGTCGTGTTGAAAGTGTTAAAGCCATACGATTTCAAATGGTTGATGTACGTGAGGCTTTACTTCAAGTAGGAGAAACTGATCTTGATTCTAAAATAAGAAGTGAAGCTAATTCCTTAGCAAACAATGAACTTGGTGATTTTGAATTTTTGGTGGCTATAGTTATT
This sequence comes from Rubia yunnanensis, assembly GCA_037428765.1. NCBI lineage: Eukaryota > Viridiplantae > Streptophyta > Magnoliopsida > Gentianales > Rubiaceae > Rubia > Rubia yunnanensis. The sequence continues at coordinate 68,787,332 of CM075066.1, read as the reverse complement.
TGGTTTGAAGTACTTTTTGCTGTTAACTCGGTTAGTAAGAATTTGCAATCGAATGATGTGCTAATTGATGAAGCTATCAAAAAAATAAAGGATTTAACTACTTTTTTTGAGAAATTTAGAGCTACTGGTTTTCAAAATGCTTTAGAAACAGCAAAAGAAATTGCTTTAGAGATGAACATTGACCCCATTTTTCCTCAAAGACGTGAAATTCGAAGAAAGCGTTTTTTTGATGAGGATTCAAATAGGGCAGCAGTTCAACAATCTGGAGAGGAATCTTTTAGAGTTAATTATTTTTTATACATTGTTGATCAAGCTGTTAGTTCCCTTAAGAGTCGATTTGAGCAATTCAAAGAATATGAAAAAATATTTGGCTTTTTATTTACTTCTTATAAGTTAAAATCACTTGATGATGCAAGCTTGAAACATTCTTGTACTCAATTTGAAGTTGCACTTCAGAATAAGGGACAATCTGATATTGATGGAAATGAATTTTTTATTGAGTTAAAACTACTTAGAGAATCTTTGCCTCCCGGAAACTTGGGACCATTAGATATTTTAAAGTTTTTAAAGAGTCATGATTATTTGCCTAACACTGTTGTTGCATATAGAATTTTGTTGACTATTCCTGTGACAGTTGCATCTGCTGAGAGAAGTTTTTCCAAACTGAAATTGTTGAAGTCGTATTTGCGATCCACAATGGCACAAGAAAGACTTAACGGTTTGGCATTGATGGCAATTGAGAATGATGTTTTGGAAACAATTGATTATGAAGATATAATTGATGATTTTGCATCTAAGAATGTTAGGAGGATTATTCGATTTAAGTAAGATTATGTAGAAAAATATTTTAGATAACAGGTAGAAAAAATAAAACACTTTTTAACTCCGCCTGTGTTATGTACACTGCCGGTCCCCAGCCCGGAAAAGGAGGAGGAAAAAGTATAGTTTTTGATGTAATGAAGGGCCTCATTTTTCATTTAGAACAGGGCCTCCAAATTGTCAGAGACGGCCCTGATGGCGATAATCACTCGGAACCTGGAGATCTCGCAAGCCTCAGATCCTTTCCATTTCTTCATCGCCGAAAAACTCAAATTGAAGGCCAAAACAGGGCACAAAAACAAGCTCCTGAGATTCCTCACCATCCCTTTCCGGGCCATCGGGAAGGCCAAGGATCTGTACGTCAGTTAGAATTGAACGTAATCTAGTTAGTATCTAGTTAAGTAAGTTTTAAGCGGATCGACGTAATCTTCAAACCCAAAGGTTGCCATGGACTACAACAGATCATCTCCATTGATAGTCTTTCTCTTCTCCCTCTGCCACTTATCACTCGTCCTGACATTTCAATCAAATTTCAAACACAATCAAACTAAAATAGCAATAAAAAGCTTAGATAGAGGATACAAATTATTCACGCTGTTCTTCTATGTTCGATCAAGTAAATCATAAGTGATAATTCAACAATCACTGTTGAATTTTGAATTCCATCTACTAGGTTGTGACAATTCAATTGAAATGTATGTACTCGCTAGTGATGAAGTTGATTCCATCTCGGAGACGCATACGAGCTATGCCACCAAGGTCGGCTACGGTACCAATTATGTCGGAACCACCCCGACCGGTTACGGCGATGGCGCTACCGTCCTGGCTAAGAGCTTCAGCGTCAACGTATCGTGCTCCGAGGAGAATGACAATCTCCGGGAGCTCATCAGGGCGGCGCCCGTGCGGGGCATGGCGGAGAAGATGGACATTAATATCTTGATCTTTGATTACCATTTGGGGATGTTTTTTTGTTTCTATGATGAAGAATCCAACAAATTTTGTTATATTTGGGTTAATTGCAAATTAGTCTCTCACCTGTCAATAAGCTTAGAGCATCTCCAATGTAACCTTCTTTTTTTAAAATTTTTATTGCCACATAGGATTTAATGACCCCATCTCTAAATTTGCTCTCATCCAAGGGTCAAATACAACGTGGACAAAATTTACATCGACCCTGTCAAAGTGACCTTCTCTTCTCTGAAGGTGAAATTGACGCTCGCTCTTTGCCAAATCAACCGCAAAAATTGGGCGGGTGACTCAAATTTCGCTCTTTGTGTATGTACACGTCAGAAAAAATTTATTCATTTGATGTTTGGATTGGAGAAGAGTTCTAAAAGAATCCTGCAGTCAAAAGTTTAAATATTACATCATACCGAAGGTGTGTACAAGTTCCAATAAAAATTTGCCATGTGTTCCCGATAAATAGGGAAGACTTTCTGTGCATTGGAGATGCTCTTATGGACAGGTTGCCTGTCATGAGACCTACTCTTCTTTATATCATATATTTTTATATTTTTACCTTTAAATACATATTATTACTTGTTTTAACTTATAAAATACAGCATATAAATTTTATAAAAAAAATTATAACATTTAAGGTAAAAGCTCATGTGGACGGTTTATAAATTTATAGAAATGACACCTTTTCCAAAACTTTCTATTAAACAAATCATTGACTCAAAAGAAAGTCTCCCGTTACGATTAGTTTTAATGGTTGGATAAATATTTTAAAATATTTTCATAAATAATGGTAACTCGTTGCAATATTTCAAAATAAATACCAAACCATTTTGTCAGTCAAAGTAATTTATAATGATCACATTTAAGCTCCGTTTGGTAGAGATGTGCTTATAAGCAAATGTGGTTTTTTTTAAAACTGGGGGGCCAGCTTCTACTTTTCCCCAAAAAATAGCTTCTACTTTCAAAATACGCAAGTTTTTTTAGCAATTTACCAAACACTTGATATGAATGTCCTTGCGAAGACTCACGATTACGGAATTATATCTTTGATCTAGTGAAGGGATCTGCAAACCCGCACTATCTCGCACGAAATTCAGGAGTCTAGCCCTCGGGGTACGCCTAACTTCGACTTGCTCTCTAACTAGCCCTCAGGATTAGATTACAAGGTTTATTGATACTTAACTAGCCCTCGGGGTTAAGCAACAATGGAATAGCTCGCAAGCAAAGAGTATGAACTCAAAAGGTTGTATATTTGATTGATGAAAGGTTGTCAGGTAAAAATAATGTTGAATACCACCCCTATTTATAGTACATAGGTATGGTCTTCAAAAAATACAAATAAGAAACTGAAAAGGATTATGGCAGCTTTAAGAAGCTAAAACCATATTTAACTAAACTATCTAAAATAAATGCCTATATTCTTCAAGATAAATCTTGAATGAATATTGCCTTATCTAATCTTACTAAATCTAATTCTAATCAAATCAGAACTGAATATTCTAAATACTAAAATAAATGCATGACCGAAACATTAATTCTTCTAAGGCCAACATGGCAGAATTAATGGGTCTTATTCTAAAATAAAATGAATGATCACACTACCTCATTAAAAAACCCAGTGGGAAAAAAGAGTATAGTGTTATCTTATAAAAATCCTAATAAATAAATATAAATAAATAAACCTAATTCGTATCAACACTAAAAAGTGTTTTGCTTATAAGCACAACTTAAAAACTCCGACAAACATAGCCTTAATGATTATTTGGTCTAAAATGAGATTTTACTTTGAGTTAAAGTAAGTAAAAGTTTTTGTTGATTGCCATTCCAAATATATCAAGATTGAGAAAACTTTACCTCTAAAGAAATAAAATTTACCACGAGCTTTTAATTGCGGTAATTAGAGTTATCAATCTTTGACCAGAACCGAGAACCCAACCCGGGCCGATATAATCAAATTCAAGACAAAACCAAATTTGACCCGAGAAAAATGATCTAAGCCCGAGCCCAAACCCGACATGAACGAACTCATTCTAAATCAAGAAGTATCGACCCAAACCCAAACTCGACAAGACAAAATTCAACAAGAACCCCAAATATGGCCCAATAATCGGGACCCGAATGCGACTTAAACACGAACACGAGATCAACCCGATAAATCAGCTATATAACCCTTGAGAGGTCATCGCCGTACCTCTCAAAGTTAATACTTTTAAGCCATAATGCTTCCTATCTACAATAAAGTAGATAATGACAAGTTGGGGCGTCCACGAGAAGAGGGATCTTTTCAAGTGTTTAAACATATATAGGAAAAGACATACTAGGCATATACATGCATAGATATATATAAAAGCATGTAAACAAGGGGGGGGGGTTGGTTGGTTTGATCCCAAGTTATCAAATTAAAATACAATAACTAACAAAGCAAGAGAACTATGCTAATTATGCAATACAACTAAAGATACGATGTAAATGATAATTAACGGAGCCTTAGGGGCAATCGATTTCCACTTCCAAACTTCATATAGCTCATTGATTCATTCACTCATTCAATTACATTTATTATCTATGTGGAATGTTATCACTTCTCATGCAAAGATCAACATTCATTCCTCCTTAATAGTAGTTTGCAAAGACAAACAACGACCATTTGCAAACCTCATTGATGATCACCCTAGACAAACAACATCATAGGGGTGTTTCATCAATGGAATTTCACCCAAAGGACCATAGGTTTGATAATAACAAGCCGTCTACCAAAGACATAGTCATTTAACCAAACAAAACATTCATTAGATTAAACTAAGAACAAACAACATTCAAGATTCAACCTTTCTTTGCATCTATAGGACAAATATGAGAACAAACCACATTAATATACGCATCTAGCAAGAATTACCCCACATTATACACAAGAAGTTTTAAATCCATGCTCTTGGATTTCCATATCAAATGAGTTAAGAAATTTGCAACTTTCCTAACACCCTAACATTTCAATCGTACAAACATTTCATATACTCAAACAATCCATGGTATAAATGAGGTAAAACACAACATTAATGGCATAATGAATGCTCTCCAATAAATATTCATAAATGGGCAAACATAGAATCTTACTACATAAGCTTGGAAGCTTCAATCAATCGCTCCCAAGAAATAGATTTAGCTACAGGAGTTCATACTAATTAATGTTAAACAACCAAACATAATACAAGAGATTTCAAAGTTGAAAATGGAAGAAAATAAGGTTCTAAACAGTAATAAAAATGCAGGTGAAGAAGATTCTGAATGAGAGGAAAGAGAGTGCTATTTATTGTACAAAAAGGATAAGGTGAAATTCTGGCCACCCATTGATCGCGACCCACGACGGGCTCGTTACGACTCGCGGTCTCGCGACGGGTGCCAGAATTTTGCCTTGTTTCCTTTTCTTCTTCTTGTGGTATACATTCATTTTCATAGCAATTCCTCTCATTTTTCAAGTTTTCAATGTCTCCAAAAATGGTCTTCAATGGCCTCCGGTCTTCATGTCTTCGAAGCAAGTCTTCAAAAGTCTTCGAAAATGTGATCTTTAATGGCCTCCGGTCTTCATGCCTCCGTGTTCTTCCCTTGACATGCAAAATCCACTTAGAAGAGGTAAAAGAGCGTAAAGTTGCTCTTACCCATCCTAAGAGAATTTCAAGATAAACACAAGCTCTTGATAATAAAAGAGCACAAAAGTGACCCAAAAGAGTATTAAATTATGCATATAAAATGGACATATCAAACCTCCCCACACTTTAACCTTACTCGCCCTCGAGTAATAAAAGATCCAAGCATACGAAGGAAATGACGTATCCACATCCTAACTACTATTCCCCCAAATCAATACCTCACAAAACTCTCAATATCACACTTCCTAATGTTAAGGTCAAATGAGAAGTTTCGAACAACCCCTATTCCTAAATCTACCCAAACCATATCAACCCATCAATTCATTGGTATCACTAAAACATCTCCAAATCCCGAATTGATAATCCCAAATCCAACGATACAAGGTGAAGCTAAAGACATGTATAAGGTTCAAAACACATGCTCCACTTTATATCAATATATCAACCTAACGATCAAGAATTTCATAACTTACTTCGTCTTCTCCCGCTAAATTTTCCACTCCCAAAAGGTCCTCAAGATGTCAAGCTACCCGATCCATCTGTATGGTCACCGCAACCTTATGACTCCAACGCTGGAAAATGAGTGAACACCTGACGTTTTTCAATTTCTCTCATTTTCTCTCATTTTTCCTAGGAGCCCTTTTGGGTTTTCATCCTAGCCACACATCATGTCTCTTTGGCTCACATCTCACCTTTTTCTGCACATTTAGCCTCTCATTTTTGCCTAGGTTGCCCTTTCAAGTTATCGACTAATCCGGGCCCCCAATGTTGCCGAAGTTGCCCTCTTGGGTTTTCAACTTAGCGGGATTATTTTTATTTTTTTCAATTTTTTTTCCATTTTTTTCCAGATTTTTTCACGTGTCTCTAATCCAAAAGTAGAAAATTTCTTTCCAAATGTTAAAGCTAAGAAAAATATCAAAGCCAACATTATCCAAGTACATCAAAAGAAAAACATCCCAACACAAAAGGGAAAAATATCCAAAACCAATCAAAAGAGTTATGCAAAAGTGTCTTCAATCCCAATCCTCTCAAAGTGGATACCCCTCCCCATATTTATAACACTAAATTGTCCTCAATGTAGACAGTAAGGAAAAAACATACAAAGAAAAGTATGGAAAAGGTAAAGATATGGTGCTTTCAAAATCACTGCTGTGATGAAGAAGGACCACCGCCAAAATACCGCTGCTAATATTGTGCTAGCCACTCCATGCTCCTCTGCCTCCTAGATCTCCACCTCTCTGCTCCCGGATCAGGGCCTGAGACACCGCCTGCCTGGGACTGCATCTTATGGATGCGAGCTGACAAGTGATCCATCTCCTCGTCCATGTCAATCAAGGCCTGAGAGACAAATACATTATACTCCAATATCATGCTGTCCTGTCGGTGGAATCCATCCTGTATAGTCTGCATCATCCACTCGTAGAATTCCAGTGGAGGCTGGGAATAGTGAGGTGGCACATCGTCCTCATGCATCAGCTCTGTCTTTGGTGGAGGCTACGTGGAGTGCTGCTGGGAGTGCTGCTGTTGCTGTCGCTCAGAGGGAGGTAGAGTGCTATCATCACGCTAGACAGGAGCTGGGCCAAGGTCGCAGAGCTCGCGCTGGAAATCATCTCTACATGATGAGTCCGGTGAAATCTCCAAGTTTCCTAGAGGTGTGTCAAATTCCAACTTCGTCTTGTTGGGCTGAGGAAGTGCCATGAATATGACCTTCCTAGCACCATACAACCAATAGAAGAGCCCCGCGGTTCGTGTGGCACTAAGAATCTCAATTCTAACTAACCTCTCAGCAGTGATAAGATAGGACATGCGTCTCCCTAAGTGTGGAAAGTCAGCTGGAGGAACTAATCCCAAGTACTCTACTAAAAGGCCTATCATGTTTCTAACCATGATCTTCCCCTTGGGTTTTCCTGCCACCTCCAAGATTCTCTTCATCCACAATTCTGCCCACAGCCCATATCCTGGCCCCTCACTCGTTAAGTGCCATAGAAAGTGAATGTCATTGTCTGGCACATTCGTCGGCTCTGCGGAGCAAAGTATTGTGCTAGCCAACAAATGGTGCATATAACGGAGTGCAGGGTGGATAATGGCGCTACTCTTATCATGTGAATTCTTCAGCCTCATGTTGATGACATTCCAAAAGTGCATGTCATCCTCAATCGATCGCTCCTGGGCATATTGGTCCAGCCTGACCCCGTATCTCCGCAGTGTCAAATCCAAAGGCCTCCTCAATCTGCGATACAGTCATTTGCCTAGACATATCATCTAAGTGAAAAGCAATGTACCTCTCGCATAGTTGATCGCCTCTCATGCTACTTCTATGGACCGTGGACAAGAATTCCAGCGTCTACCTCCGGTAAGAGGGCGCGCTCCTACTCATAAACCCTTCCATTCCCCCTTTTGCGAGGAGGCATCTGACAGGCTGAGTGAGGCCAAAAGCATTTAATGTGGGCACATCGACAAAGCTTGTCTCCTTGAGTTGGCGCTTCTCTAGGGCCTCCCACCTTTCCGCACAGGACTCGGTGATCCGGGTAAATCCCATGTACCTATCCGGAGGGGAAGGTACATGTCTCGATTCCGGAGCCGGTGGAGGAGGCGGAGGTGCGCCCACCTCGGGGGTGAGCCCTAGTTTTCTTCGTGGGGGCCATATCTAACAATCACAGCAAACAAGTCAAACACATAGGAATATGTGTATATGCAATATTGCAAATTCATGCTCAACCTTAAACTAGTTCATCATCACAAGACTAATCAAAATCAAGTCAACTAGTTCAAGTCCTAATCACAATTGCATATATAATCCATACTATGTCCAACAAGCCCATATTCTCAAATCCATGAAGTTCACATAGTTGAAATCAATGTGCTATATCTCAAAACCACAGTTGTGCTCAACTAGTTTAGCCACCATTAGTACATTCACAATGTCAACATTCACGTCCCATGGCTAAACTACCCTAAGCAAAATAACATCGCAAAGCACAATAACATTTTATCCAAATAACAACTATGTTGAATCAAGAGCCAACATGCCTCCTATCTAGCATAAGTCACAATCTATTCTCAGCCACGGTAACACAAATGCACACAATCCTAACTCAAACAAGCACAATACAATCCAAACCACAACCACAAAATATGCACACAATACCCATCAAATTAAATTGCAGGTGCAATTTATTCACCAAAATCAACAAAGATCCAACAATTCAATTTCTTAAGGCATCACATATAATCTACACAATATCCATAAAAATAAATAGAGTAGACATTCATACTCACAATTTAACCTCAATAAAGTGAAGAAATGTACCACCAAGATGCGCAGGAAGAAAAAAAGAGGAAGCCCACAATCAATTCGAAATCAAATTGCTAAAAGTGACAAAACCCCCCAAATTCTAGGGTATGTGTTCTTTAAAGAATTTTTTTCCAATTTGTGGGTGGTGGTTGGGAAGAAAGGATGGGGTATAGAGTGGTGGTTGTGAGTGGTGGAGGGCGGCTGTTAGCGGCGGTGAGCGGCGGCGAGCGGCGCCGCTTGGTGAAGGGAAGGCTGAGGGTCGTGAAGAGGAGTGGGAGAAGACAAAGAACAGTGGCAGATTGTGAATATGTGTGTGGAAAAATGGGTTTAGCCCATCATTTAAAGCAGATTTGTACGACCATCGTAACTCGCGGCGTGTTCATCGTGACTCGTGATGGGTGGTCTCGAGGGGCATTTGGTCTGGCTAGGCTCGAGGATGAAAGATGACACCTCGAGGGCTCACAGCTTTGAGGTCTTGAGTGGTTTGGCTTGCGACCCCGAGGTCTCGAGAGGAGGTTTGGCTCTGGCTAGGCTCGAGGATGAAAGATGACACCTCGAGGGCTCGTGACTTTGAGGTCTTGAAAGGCTAGGATCGAGGATGAAGATGATACCGCGAGCCCTCGCAGCTTCGTGGTCTCGAGAAGCTAGGCCTGAGGATGAAAGATGACACCTCGAGGGCTCACTACTTTGAGGTCTTGAGAGGCTAGGCTCGAGGATGAAAGATGACACCTCGAGGGCTCGCTGCTTCGAGGTCTTGAGAGGCTAGCAGCCTCGAGGATGAAAGATGACACCTCGAGGGCTCATGGCTTCGAGGTCTCGAGAAGCTAGCAGCCTCGAGAACCCGAGGTGGTGATGTCTTGAGGAGCTGGTCTCGAGACCTGGCCTCGAGAGAATGACGGACTTCAGCTTTGGCTTGAGTCGAGGGATTTCCGCCTCAAGGTCTTGAGGGGATGATATCTTGAAGGGATAGTCTCAAGAGGGTTGGATTTTATGGTTTGGATCGAGTCGAGGGCTTGCTGCCTTGATGTCTCAATGGGCTGGTCTCGAGAGGGTGATGGATTTTATGGTTCGGCTCGAGTCAAAGGTTTAGGGAATCAAGGTCTCGAAGGGGTGATATCTTGAAGGGCTGGTCTTGAGAGGGTGATGGACTTTATGGTTCTGCTTGAGTCAAAGGTTTAGGGCTTCGAGGTCTCAAGGGGATGATGTTTTGAAGGGCTAGTCTTGAGAACTGGCCTCGAGAGGATGATGGACTTTCAAGTTTGGCTTGAGTCGAAGGCTTGCTACTTCGAGGTCTCAAGGGGGTATGTCTCGAGGGGCTAATGGACTTTCAGGTTTGGCTCCAGTCGAGGGCTTGCTACCTTGAGGTCTCGAGGGAATATGTCTCGAGGGCTCGCGACGATGTCCTCGCGAGGCCATTGCGGCTCGAGAAAAGTGGAGACTGAGACCTCCATTTTAACACAATATTTCTGAGTACATCGTGACTTACAACCACTCCGTTGTGAGTCATGACGAGGCCCTCGCAAGCCCATCGCAGCTCGCGAAAAGTGGAGGCCGAGACCTCCATTTTAACACAAGATTTCTGAGTACATCGCAACTTGCGACCACTCCGTCACGAGTCGCGATGAGGCCCTCGCGGGGCTATCGCGCTCGCTGAAAGTTTTGGCTGAGACCCCCATTTTTAGCTAAAATCCATGATTTGGTCACGATTCTCGACGAGGCCCTTGCGAGGACATCGCGACTCGCGATGATGCCCTCGCGACTCGCGACCACTTCTTACCTGGTACTTGGAACTTTTTTTATTCCTTCTCTTGTCCAAGTCTTTCCTTCTCGACTCCAAGCCTTTCTCCCTTTAAAAGTCCAATGCCTTGGCTTTAGAATTGCTACAAACTCATGGAAAAAACAACCCATGAAAAGCATAAAGCAAAACAATGAAACTTAATGATAAAATCCAAAACAAACAGCATCAATGGAAAGTCACGAATGACGATGCGGATGATCAAAACCAAGTTTATTTAACGTCTTCGGCATGACTTACTCCCTTTTCTTGGGTTTTTTTCACAAATCTGATCAAGATGATCAAAGTCCTCTCCTTTTTCCGGCACAAAATTCTCGTGGTGAGGTTTCAAACGTTGTCCATTAACCTTGAAAGTATTGAACTTAGCACAATCTAGAATCTCCACTGTGCCATGCGGGAATACCTTAACCACCTCAAAAGGACCGATCCATCGGTTACCTGGGAATAGGCGAAGGCGAGATTGGAATAGGAGGACCTTTTGACCACCGTCAAAGTCCTTCCTAATGATCATCTTGTCGTGACACACCTTTGTCTTCTCTTTATCGATTTCGGCATTCTTATAGGACTCTCTCCAGATCTCATCCATTTCGTCCAATTGTAACTTCCTATTCAAGCCAACCTCCTCTAATCAAGATTGAATTCATTGACTACCCAGTAAGCCTTATGTTGAATTTCCACCGGTAGATGACAGGGCTTACCAAACACTAACCGGTATGGTGACATACCAATTGGTGTCTTGTAAGCCGTCCTATACACCTACAAGGCATTATTCAACCAAGAACTCCAATCCTTCCGGTTAGGGTTAACCATCTTTTGAAGGATGGACTTGATTTCCCTATTGGAAATTTTGACTTGCCTGTTGGTTTGCGGGTGATAGGCGGTGGATGTCTTGTGAGTGACGCCATACTTCTTCAAGAGTGCCGCTATGGTCCGATTGCAAAAATGGGTGCCAAGGTCACTAATCAAGGCTCGGGTACCCCAAGCCTAGAAAATATGTTATCTTTCAGGAATTCTGTAACCACTTTAGAATCGTCAGTCCTAGTGGGTTTTGCTTCAACCCACTTCGATGCATAATCAATGGCAAGAAGAATGTATGTAAAGCGATAAGAACTGGGGAAAGGTCCCATGAAGTCAATACCTCAAACATTTCACAATATAGCATAGCTTTTTGGGGCATCTCATTTCTAGATGAGATATTTCCTACTCTTTGACACTTGTCACAAGCCTTACAAAATATGTATGCATGCTTATTCAACTAGGCCAATAAAAACCACTTTCCAAGACTTTGCTAGCAGTCCTTTTAGCTCCAAAATGACCCCCACATGCATAAGAATGACAAAAAGTGAGAATTTAATGTACTTCATTATCGGGGATGTATCTCCTAACAACTTGGTCTACATAATTCTTCCACAAAAATGGATCATCCTACACATAATATTTAGCATCGCTCTTTCAAGAGACAATAAAGTTCACAATCATACCATGGTTGGAGGTCCCTGATAGTGAACAATTGTTCATCGGGGAACTCCTCCCGTAATTGCTCCTTCATTAATAGATTTACCTCACTATCTTGGCAGGGTGCCAACCAGCTTAGGTGATTAGCCACGAGGTTCTCCGCACCTTTCTTGTCTCGGACCTCTAACTCAAATTCACTCAGGAGCAGGATCCACCTAATCAATCTTGGTCTGGACTCTTTCTTCATCATTAAATGACGAAGCGCTGCATGGTCAGTGTACAAAATAACTTTTGTACCAAGCAAGTAAGATCAAAAATTTTCCAAAGAAAATACCACTGCTAGCAACTCCTTTTCGGTGGTGGAATAGTTTCTTTGGGATTCATTGAGAGACATGGATGCATAGTAAATGGCATGAGGCACTCTCCCCACCCTTTGACCAAGTACCACTCTAACGGCATAATCACTAGCATCGTACATAATCTCAAAAGGCAACGACCAATCTGGGGGTTGTATGATAGGGGCCGAAACTAACCTTCCTTTCAATGTATCGAAGAGGCCCCTTTACAACCCTCATCCATAAAAAAATTCACCTCTTTTTGCAACAACTTGCATAAAGGGGATGCTATCTTTGAGAAGTCCTTGATGAATCGGCGATAGAATCCTGCATGGCCAAGAAAAGAGCGCACTTCGTACACATTAGTAGGATAAGGAAAAGTTTGACTTGTGTCTATCTTTACCTTGTCAACCTCAATACCCTTAGAGGAGACAACATAGCCTAAAAAAATACCTTGCTCTACCATAAAATGACACTTCTCAGAATTTGACAAAAGATTAGTATCAATGAAACATTTAAGAACTTGTGCTAAATTTGCTAAACAGTTGTCAAAAGAATTACCATGAATGGTGAAATCATCCATGAATACCTTGAAAAACTTTTCAACAAATTTTGAGAAAATGCTTACCATACACCTTTGGGAAGTTGTGGGGGCGTTACATAACCCAAAAGGCATGCGCCGGTAAGCAAACATACCAAAAGGGCATTTGAAGGTGGTCTTTTCTTGGTCTTCCGGGGCGATAGCCACTTGAACATACCCTGAGTACCCATCCAAAAAGCAATAAAAGAGGTGGCTTGCTAACCTCTCAAGCATTTAATCTATGAATGGCAATGGGAAGTGATCCTTCCGGGTTTCCGCATTTAGCCTCCAGTAGTCAATACAAACGCGCCACCCGTTTTGAACTCGGGTGGGCACAATTTCTCCCTTCTCATTTTTGACCACCATCACCCCACTCTTCTTAGGTACCACTTTAGTTGGACTCACCCACTATCTATTCAAGATTGGATAGATCATGCCCGCTTGGAGTAACTTGAGGATTTTCGCCTTCACCACCTCCATCATCGGTGGGTTTAAACGGTGTTGGGGTTGCCGAACGGATCTTGCATCTTCTTCCAACAAGATTCTATGCATGTAAGTGGATGGACTTATGCCTTTGATGTCGGTAATAGTCCATCCAATTGCTTCCTTGTTCTCTTGCAACACCACAATCAATATTTCTTCTTGCTCCTTGGTGAGCTTGCTTGAAATGATGACCGGAAGTGTCTCCCATTTCCAAAGAAATGCGTACTTGAGGTCACTTGGTAACGGTTTAAGCTCAATCACCGGAGCCTTCACAAGTGCTGGGAGGAATTCCGGTTCTTTGGGTTCCTCTAAGACTAGAGGGTCGAGACTTTGCACCACTTCCTCAAGAATCCTTAACTCCTCAATGCTTTCCTTCAAGTTAGTACTCATGGAATATATAAGACATGCATTTCAACATCATTTTCCAAAGCAACTAACAAGGAATCATCACCACTCAATTCAAAAACATATTGCACCATATTGTCAACAAAATCAATAGCATGGAAAGAATACTCTTCAAGAGGATACTTTATAGAGTCATTTATGCTAATCTCATCAAATTTCATGGAGAGGGTATCGTTATGCACATCAATTATGGTCCTAGAGGTCTTCAAAAATGGCCTCCCCAACAAGATTTGGGCGGCATGTTTATCACGCTCCATGTCTAAGACATAAAAATCTGTGGGGAATATTAAGGAATCCACCCTAACAAACACATCCTTGACAATACCCTTAGGGTACGCACAAGAACGATCGGCTAGTTGGATCACCACCCTGGTTTTGTGCAAAGTACCAAGATTGAGGCTTTTATACAAAGAATAAGGAATCACATATATCGATGCACCTGAGTCAAGCATTTCTTTTTCAAAATGTGTATTTCCTATCATGCAAGGGATCGTGAACATGTCGGGATTGCTACATTTTGGGGGTAACTCCCTTTGGCACAAAGCAGAGACATGTTCACTTCTCCCATTTTTAAGCTTGTTCTTCGTTCTTTGTTTTCTATTTACTACACATAATTCTTTCAAAAATTTCTCATAGCTAGGAATTTGTTCAATCGCATTCAAAAGAAGGATATTTACCTCACACCTATGAAAGACTTCGTAGATGTCCTTGTTGGATTCCTTCCTCCTTTTGTCTTTTAGAGCTTCCGGGAATAGTAGCTCCAGCACATATGGAGGAATCTCCACTACTCTTGCCTTCTTGTGAGGGAGGGATGAAGGTTCAGAAATAGAGGTTGATTTCTCAACGGTGATCTTCTCTTCCTTCCCCTTTCCCTTCCTTGCTTGCTCCTTGGTTTCCTCTTTGTTCTCCTCGTTCCCTTCTTTCTCAAGCATTTCAAGATTCCTAGGCTCGTCCTCAACAACTTCACCAACCATGGGAGATTAAACCTCTTTACCACTTCTCAAAGTGATAGCACTTGCATTTTGTTGAGGGTTGATCTCCGGTTGGGAGGGTAGCTTACCCTTTTCCCGGGCTTCCATCCGATTCACCACTTGAGCTATTTGGGTCACTTGAGTTTCCAAGTTCTCGATACTCGCCTTGGTTTCATCTTGGAAATTCTCACTTTTTCCATGCATATGCCCAACCGGTGAATGGCTTGCATCACCTCATCCTTGGTTAACCCCGAGCTCTCTCCTTGGTCTCGGGGTTTGTCTTAGAGCCTTTGAAATTGTTGTTGAGGTGGCATATATTGTTGTTAAGGAGGCCGATATGGTTGACAATTTTGGATTCCTTGAGGGTTTCCATGCCGAAGGTTCTGGTTATCACGATTCCCCAAATTGTACGACCTGTTTTGGTACCCTTGGTTACCTTGGTAGCCTTAGTTACCTTGGTAGCCTTGCCTACCTTGATATCCTTGGTTTCCTTGGTAGCCTTGATAGCCCATGGCACTTACCTCTTCAACATAATCATCTTGCAAAGTGGGGCAAGTGTCTGTAGGATGCGCCAAGTAAAAATTTCACATGATTTAACATGTGGCGCATTCCGAGCTTCGTCATCAACGATTTGACCATAGATGCAAGTGCCAATACTTGATCCTCGAGATTTCCACTATTTGAAGAGTCACTTGTGGGCATTGGATTCCTCCTTCTTAAATCGGCCCTTGAGCTAAAGTTTCTCGATTCTTCCGCTAGCTCTTCATATAATTGAATGGCCTCAGAGGATTTTTTGTTCCCAAGGGTGCCACCACAATAACTTCTCACCAACCTCTGATCTTCATCAAGGAGGCCATTGTAGAAGTAATAAACCAAATCCCCCTCCGAATAACCATGATAAGGGCAACTCGCAAGAAGCTTCTTGAACCTCTCCCAATAGTCGAAGAGAGATTCTTCATGCCATTGGAGGATGTTGCTTATGTCCTTATTTAAGGCGGTGGATCTAGAGGCTGAAAAGTATTTGGCTAGAAACTTCGTTTTCATATCAAGCCAACTCTTAATGCTCTTGGGCGGTAGGTAGTGGAGCCAACCTCTTGCACCATCCCTTAGTGTGAATGAGAATGCCTTCAACTTGTAGAAATCTTCATCCACTCCATGGGGGACCGTACCACCACACAAGAAGTGGAACTCGGTGAGGTGTTTGTTGGCATTCTCCCCTTGCCTACCAAGGAAGATGGGTAGCATGTTGATGAACCCGGTCTTTAGCTCAAAGTGCCCATTTGGTTCAACCTTGGGATACTCGATACACATCGGTTGTTGATCGAGGTTGGGGGTCATGATGTCTCTTAGCAAAGCTTTCCCCAAAGGAATCTCTCTTTGGTTGAGAGGAGGAGCTCGCCCTTGGAGAGGAAGATGGTAATCTTCGTGCTCAATTTGATGCTCCATAGAGGAAGATGTATCCACAAAATGGTCACAAGGAGGGGTGTTATTCACACTTTCCAAAGAAAGCCTCCTAACCCGTCTCAAATTTAACTCTAACACGGGGTCGTAGTGTAGGGGTTCTTGTGAAGAGGATCGCGTATAAACCATACACCAAGAACTCGAACAATACGTCTCCAAGCCAAGTGAAAATGGCAAATCAACTAAAAAAAATCAAAATAAAATCAAACTAACAAATATTTACAATTAGCATATAATCACACATAATATTCCCAAACACTTAAAAATAAATGCCTCTTCCCCGGCAGCGGTGCCAAAATTTGGGAGGTCGTCATCGTACCTCTCAAAGTTAGTACTTTTAAGCCCTAATGCTTCCTATCTACAATAAAGTAGATAATGGCAAGTCGGGGTCATCCCCGAGAAGAGGGATCTTTTCAACTATTTAAACATATATAGGAGAAGACATTCTAGGCATATACATACATATATATATAAAAGCATGTAAAAGGGGGGGGGGTGGTTGGTTTGATCCTAAGTTATCAAATTGAAATACAACAACTAGAAAAGTAAGAGAACTATGCTACTCATGCAATAAAACTAAAGATACGATGTAAATGATAATTAACGGAGCCTTAGGGGCAATCGATTTCCACTTCCAAACTTCATATTGCTCATTGATTCATTCACTCACTCAATTACATTTATTGTCTATGGGGAATGTTATCACTTCTCATGCAAAGATCAACATTCATTCCTCCTTAAGAGTAGTTTGCAAAGACAAACAACGACCATTTGCAAACCTCATTGATGATCAACCTAGACAAACAACATCATAGGGGTGTTTCATCAATGGAATTTCACCCAAAGGACCATAGGTTTGATAATAAAAAGCCTTCTACCAAATACATAGCCATTTAACAAAACAAAGCATTCATTAGATTAAACTAAGAACAAACAACATTCAAGGTTCAACCTTTCTTTGCAAGTATAGGACAAATATGAGAACAAACCACATTAACATACTCATCTAGCAAGAATTACCCCACATTATACACAAGAAGTTCTAAATCCATGCTCTTGGATTTCCATATCAAATGAGTTAAGAAATTTGAAACTTTCCTAACACCCTAACATTTCAATCTTACAAACATTTCATATAGTCAAACAACCCATGGTACAAATGAGGTAAAACACAACATTAATGGGATAATGAATGCTCTCCAATAAAAGTTCATAAATGAGCAAACATAGAATCTTACTACATAAGATTAGAAGCTTCAATCAATTGCTCCAAAGAAATAGATTTAGCTACAGGAGTTCCTACTAATTAATGCTAAACAAACAAACATAATACAAGAGATTTCAAAGATGAAAATGGAAGAAAATAGGGTTCTAAACAGTAATAAAAACACAGGTGAAGAAGATTCTGAATGAGAGGAAAGAGAGTGTTATTTATAGCACAAAAAGGATAAGGTGAAATTCTGGCCACCCGTTGGTCGCGACTCGCCACGGGCTCATCGCGACTCGCGGTCTCGCGAGGGGTGCCAGAATTTTGCATTGTTTTCTTTTCTTCTTCTTGTGGTATACATTCATATTCATAGCAATTCCTCTCATTTTTCAAGTCTTCAATGTCTCCAAAAATGGTCTTCAATGGCCTCCAGTCTTCATGTCTTCGAAGCAAGTCTTAAAAAGTCTTAAAAAATGTTATCTTTAATGGCCTCCGATCTTCATGCCTCCATTTTCTTCCCTTGTCACGCAAAATCCACTTAGAAGAGGTAAAAGAGTGTAAAGTTGCTCCTACCCCCGTCTAGCCCCAGCCAAATCAGGAGCCTTAGAAGCTCCACCACCTCTTCGCCGCGATGAAGACAATACTCCGCTGCGATGAAGACCACAATGAACTAATCATCACCGACAACTCTGCACCATTGGTGGCCGAGATACCCCGTCGACTCTACACTCGAATAATATAAGCCTCATCGCCGCCATTCCTCTTCGTTATCTTCGACGAACTTCCGCTACTCTCCTCTGACTTTGTCTCCGACCGATCTCCAGTTCCGCCATCCAGCTCGCCGCACAGTTTCATATCTTCTCGTTCATTTAATTCACCGTCAGCTTCGTCTATGATCACCGTTGTCGCTCTGATTATCTTAGAACGATCTACAGATCTATTGCTACAGCCATTCACTGACGTTCGTCTTCAGTTTTGGGTTCTCCGTAACTGAGACTCCTTGTCGATTATGTAATCTTCGTTCACCGCTACAAGATCCACTCAGCTTCGGCGAAGAGAAGTCATCGCAGAGGCTTCCATCCAAGAGGAAGTTCGGCGCGTGGGATTCAGAACTGGAAATAGAAATTGGAAGAAGAATTTTGGCGCATGAGGGTTGAAGGAAAAAATATAAAAGAAATAGAAAATATAAAAGAAATATAAATTGGAAATTTTTAATTGAAAGTAATTTATTATTAGTAAAATTACATAAATACCCATGGCTATATCAGAAAACCATACCGGTTTACCTAAAAACCACCGTTGGGGACCAAACAAGTTATTTGTATTTGTTGGTTGCTGAAAAAAAGCGGTATTGGCCTTGGGGACCAAAAGATGTATTGCATTATATTTAGGGGACCAAATATTTTTTCCTTATTAGAATGCATTATGATTTATATATATATATATATATATATATATATTAAGAGTCTACATATATGATTACGTAAAATTAACTCATACCAAATCTGAATATACAGGATTAACTTAAAAATGCACAAGCACGACTAAGTTTATAAATGTAATGAATAATGGTCAAATAAAGAGAGAGATGTCTAATTAGAACTATGATTTTGAATTAGTGATTATACAGAATCAACAATGTTGTGATTTCAAAAAATAAATTTGCGAAAAAAAATATTTAATAAATCATAACTAAAAGTTACAAGTTACAAGTAAACAAAATCCAATAATAATGCAATTGTAACAAATTATTGAAACATAACCTAAACTAACCCGAAATTAATCAGGTAGCATAATAACCCAATCCAGCCAACCTGAAATATATATACCTGAATCCAATATAAAATATTATAACTAACATGATCCGACCTGAACAAAACTCCAATATAAAAAAATGACACAATAGTAACCTGATCCATAGTTAACCCAACTTGATCCAGCCCTAGTATAAAAATTACACAACAGTAACCTAACTCGACACGAGAAAAAAATTGACATGTTTCAACCCGACACGACAGTAACTAGTGGAGGAGGCCTTATTAAAGGCAGTGATAGAAGGCGGTTCCGCATATTTTTTGTGAAACCGCCTTTGATTGGGATTCGAAAGAGGTTCAAAACTCGGAACTCCCTCTTTGGTCACCCCTTCCAATTTAAAGGTGGTTTTTAATCCATTAAAGGCAGTTATGTATTTAATGCAAATCGATTAAAAGCGATTCTATGATTGAAATGCCTTTAATTGGGTGACTTTGATTGGGTTTTCTTATTTACTATATAAATGAAACTTAAATAGCTTAAAAATTTTCTATCCTTAGTCGTTTTTTCACACAGCATAGTGCCTCCCTAGGGTTTGCGCCTCCCAGCCCTCCCAGTCCTCCTTATAACATCACCTCCCCCCCCCCCCCGCGTAACACCCATCTCCAATCTCCAATGCCTCTCCTCCCCGTAAACCCTCCATCCTCCGCCCACCGGCCGACCTTCTATCCTCGCACACTGCCGCCGATCCTCCATCTCTGCCAACCCTCCATCCACCGCCCAACCCAACCCTCCATCCTCGCCCAATACCGCTGCTCATTGACGTCTTCATTTGCTGCGCCGCTGGAGATTAAGCCACTGCAGCTGCGCCGAAAGAGAGGCTTGCAGTACTGCTTGCCCGTTTGGTTGCAGATCAACGTCCGCTAGAGAGGCTTTCACAGCTCACCGCGCTGCTGCATAACAAGTCCACCGCTAGTGGCGCTGCTGGAGATACGCCTCCGCCGCCGTCTGTTGTTGCTCCTCCAAACTGGTGCTCCTCCATAGTGGCATACTTTCTTTGCTTGTTTGTGCCTCAGCCAGATCTACTCATTGTAAAGGCTATTTGTTATTGCCCATCTGCTGGAGAAGGCCATGAGATGTCGGAAACCTCAGGTTTTCTGGCAGTTTTTTTAGAAGGTCAGAAATAAGTTTCGAGTTCGAAACCTATTTTGGACCCAATAGAAGGTGGTTTTTGGAATCTCGTTTGATCGAAATTGATTAAAGGCCCTACCGGAGTGTCTTATCTTCTTCGCTATAGCCACCTTTAATAAGTCTTCCTCCACTAGTGAGCAATCCAACATGACTCGACAAGTGAAAATCAACATGTTTCAACCCAACCCATTTTAACCTTAATCGTTTCCAACTCGATCGACACGAACCCAAAACAATAAACCCAAATTGTAATGATAATGTATCTAGTTATACGTTATCCTTCTAGTTTAACCAAACATGATTATATTAGTAAAGAAATTAATTTTAACTAAGCTTTCTTTAATTAAGAATTTATATTGATTTCCTACCTATTTATCAAATGAGTTAAATCTACTATTTATTGAGTAGAAATTAATGCTCTTTATTGATAACAAAATGAAACCAAATAAAAATATAAATTATTATCATAATGTATTTTGGAAAATGTGATCTATTTAAAGAAATACATACTTACACACAATATGTTTTTATGAGATATTGATACTTCTTTCTTTGTAGTCACAGACTCGTACTCCCCCGTCACAAGAGAATTTGCACATAATCTTTTTCACGGTCTCTAAAAATATGTTTGACTATAAATATATGTAACTACGGACAAAAATAGTGGCATAAGAATTGATATTTATAAATTAGATGTTACGACGAATCTAACAATATCTCATAAGATAAATATTATTGTTCATATCTATTCAAATATGTGGTCAAAGTAAGACAACTTTGATTGCCAAATAATAAGTGTGCAGAATCGGATGGGACGAAGAGTGTATTATTTTTCCTACTAATTTATTAGTATAAAAGTTGATATTTTTAAATGAAATAGAGGAAGTAAATATAAGCTTTCAAAAATTTAATTTTTATTCACCTATATATGTATATGAATTAGAAGAGTAAAAACTCATGATTAGGGTGGCAGCATTATGTGAAATATATGTAAACCCTAAATAAGAGATAAACCCTAATGAGAGAATTAAGACCATCCCACAATGGTTGCTCCTTAAACCAACTTTTTTAAAAATAAGGAGCACTCCTTATTCAATAAGTACCATTGTGGAGTTTTAAGAACCACTACTTAATAAGGAGTTGCTCCTTACTTAAGGAGTTGATACCCTTTATTTGTGAAATGTTAATTAATTCATGAATGACACTTAACATGGCTTGTATTTTTAATTAATTATAACATAAATGAAAAAGAAGTGCATAAGAAGTACTTATTTAAGGAGGTCTGTTGTTGATAGTTGGTTCTTACCTAATTTTTATCAAAATTAATGATGCGGCGCTTAAGAAGAGTTTCTTAAGTCGACTACCATTTTGGATGCTGTAAGTAATTCTATCTACCACTTATCAGGCGAAACACTGGATAAGCTGGAATACAAAGTTTGGATTTAAAAATTTTAAATGCCAAAATACGGAGATCCTTTGTGAAAATATATGCAAGTTGAAGACATGAAAACACGTTATTTATAGAAAAATTTTATGTAGATGTTTTGTATTTGGAGAGGTGAGAGCTCGGTCAAATTTTAATGAGTGTCAAATTCAAGTGGAGAAAAATAAGGATGTATTAATTATAATTATTAATCAACACTTGTTAAAATCTAATTAGACCCTTCCCACATACAAAATCTTCACATATAAACTTTTCTCTGTTATGTACTCTAACCATGTCATTAATAAAATGATGATTATTATTAATACGATTGGAGCACTTGTGAATAATTAGATTTTGAGTCAGAAATATTGTACTGTCGTGTTAAAAAAGAATGAGCTGCAAAACATGTTAGTTTTTAAGGGATACTGGGTCTTCATCTTGTTTTTTTTTTTTAAATAAGAGAAGGGTCTTCATCTTAAAGTCATTTGATAGGAAATTGATAACCAATTGATGATAAATAGTATCTCCGTTCTTCCTAATTATTTGGTTTTCAATGAGCATGTTTGACCGTAAATATCTCTAATTACATATAATAATTACGCATATAAAATTGATATTTAGAAAATAGATATTATTTTTTTTAATAAAACCATCATGCGATGGGGGAAATTGTATTAGGCCTTCCCAAGCCATAAAATATACGGAAAAATTAAAGGGCAGATGAAAGAAGCCGTAGCTAAGTTAAGATATACAATGGTGAGCACTAGTCTCGTGAAGCAACACTAGTTGCTTCCAAAAGAATGAAGAGAAGACCGGCAAATCGTTAGAGGATTACAAAAGCTCTTAGACTATGATGGAGATGATCGAACTTATTAGTGAATCTAATTAAAGAGACACAAGGCAGTCCACATCATCTCTACATAGTTAAGAAAACATATCCTCCAATGATCATGAATGCAGTTAGAGTATCAAAAGTTATTCGCAAAGGTGATAGCCATCCTATGTAGAGATTAATGTACTAAACTATGAACAAACCAGGTGCCTTCCTTAAGCTGCAGCCAGCAGCAGTAGTGCTATCCATCCTATTGATCAGTTGGAAGAAGAACGCCTGATCATGTTAACTTGATATGAAAGAAATTGGGGCCATCCATCTTGAGAAAATGAAGTTGCAGACACTACATTGAGGAACCCATGTACCCTGCATAAAAAGATTAATATCAGTAGTATCCGAGCTAGTTTAAACTATCCTTAAGGATAGGGTACCAATTTGATCCAGCCTAATAAGCCCCTGGACCAAGTTAGAGAGCTCAGAAAATCTGTGGAAGGAAGAGTGAGTCTTAGATTGCAAACAGTTTTTTGCAAGGGTGTGAGCCACCAAGTTGGCCTGCCTGTAGATGTGAACCAGATTATATACACCCAGGGATTGATGAATCTCATCAGATAGAGTGTACAATTGCCAGTGAGATCTTAATGGATCCTTAGAAAATTTAACAGCATTAAGGCAATCAGATTCAAGATGAAGAGGAGAGGAGAAAACTGTAGCTTGTTGAATAGAAAACTTAATTGCCTTCAATTCAGCTTCAAGAGGGGAGTATGCATTTGTATATTGAGTATATGCCCCCCTGAAACCACCTCTACACTCTCTAATAATCAATCCAATACCACACATATTTGTATTGCAGCACCATGAAGCATCCATATTAAACTTAAGACCTGAGAGAGGCCTTTTCCATGCAATTTCAAAAATTTTTGGCTTAGGAGGAGATTTAATCAGAGGCAAGAAGGAGTGATCCGCAATACTGAAGTCAATAGAAGAGACTATGAAAACAGGTTTAGCACAGAAAGATTGAAAAATCTGATCTCTGATTTGCTTTAAGATTAGAACTATGGAAGGTTTAATAGAGTCAAATAGAAAATTATTCCTCATTTTCCATAGATTCCAACAAGTGATAACAGAAGCAGTTCGGACAATAGTAGAATGTAATGTACTTAGGGTAGGAAAGGTAGTGTAGCATGATAATCTTTCCCAAATAGATGGAAAATCCCTATCCCTAATTCCCATGAACTGGTGAACTAAACACCAGACCTCAACAGCAAATTCACAGGAGTTGAAAAAATGGTTTATGGAGTCTTCATGTTTATTGCACATGCAACATTTGGAAGGTAAACAGTATCTCAGTTTTCTGAGTATGTTATCAAAGGGTAAGAAAGAATTTGTCATCCTCCACATGAAGACTGACATTTTTCTATCTAATCTAGAGTTCCAGAAATGTTTTAAGGATGCAATGGTACCTGTATTGCAGCGCAGTGTAAGGTATGTTGATTTGAAAGAGAAATCACCTGATATACCCGGTTTCCAGATTAGCCTGTCCTCCCTATGAGGTGCCAGCTTAGCTTCCTGCAAAAGATAAGTAACTTCAGGTGACAGGAAGGGAGAAATTTTGGAGAGAAGAATGGGTTTATTGGATATGAAATCAGATACTGTACAGTCTCCATCAATCTCTACTAGGTTCTGATCACAAAGGTCATCAAGGCAACCTATATCTAGCCAATTAGATGTCCAGAAGTTACATTCCCCTCTACCTATGATAACCCTAGAATTTTCCTCTGCCCAGGAATTGATATGGCAAATTATTTTCCAGTTAGGTGAGGTCCTATATGAGGGAGGGAGGCCTGCCAGTAAGTGAGTCCACAGAGCCTTAGCTATTTGGAACTTCCACCACAATTTGACAGAGCAAGTTTCAATTATAGTGGTAATAGATCTGAACCCTAGCCCATTTTGATCAGTTGGAAAGCAGAGAGCTGTCCATTTTCTCCAAGCTCTTTTTGGTTTCAGCTCAGAGTCACCCCAAAAGAAGTTACTCATTCTCCTTTCTATGGTTCTGATGATCATTTTTTTGGGTTTAATAACCGACCAAATGTGTTATGGTAGAGAATAGATACAGGACTCAATTAGTATCATTTTGCCACCTTTTGAGATCCACCTATTTTTCCAATTTCCTAATCTATTATCAATCTGTTCAAGAAGAGGTTGGAAATAAACTTTCTTTGCTTTCCCAGTGAATATTGGAACACCCAGATATGTGAAAGGGAAAACCCCTAGTTTCATCCCCAATATTCTTTTAATAGAGATAATTTTTTGGGCTGAAGCATGTTTACTTATGAAGAAATCACTTTTATTGTAATTAATCTTTTGGCCAGAGACTTCCTCAAAAGTAGACAGAAAAGCTTTTAATCGAATCAGAGTTATTCTAGTTGCCTTAAAGAAAACAATTGTATCATCTGCATATGATAAATGTGAGATTTGAGGAGGATTACCTGGAAGATCAAAGTATGACAGTTTACCACTATGAAAAATGAAGGCCAAGCTCCTAGAAAAAGCCTCAGAAAAAATGTTAAACAAGAAAGGAGATAAAGGATCCCCCTGCTTAATACCACGAGTGGCTTGAAAAAAACCAACAGGCTTACCATTAATCAGAACCGAAAACCAGGCCTGTGACAGATTTTTCATGATGGAGAAAATGAATCTAGCATGGAAGCCAAATTT
The DNA here is from genome assembly GCA_037428765.1 of Rubia yunnanensis. Classification (NCBI taxonomy): domain Eukaryota; kingdom Viridiplantae; phylum Streptophyta; class Magnoliopsida; order Gentianales; family Rubiaceae; genus Rubia; species Rubia yunnanensis. The sequence continues at coordinate 68,762,003 of CM075066.1, read as the reverse complement.
GGCTAAGACATTATATAAAAAAGACCATCTAACACGATCAAAAGCCTTTTGAAGGTCCAGTTTCACAATACAGTTTGAATCTCTTCTTTTTCGGTTCAGAAACCTAATCATTTCCTGTAAATAAATTACATTATCCGAGATGTCTCTACCATGTAGGAAAGCTGTTTGGTTAGGGGAAATGATCCTAGGCATTAAGGACTTCAGTCTTTCCATGAGCACTTTAGAGCATATTTTGTTAATCACATTTGAGAGGCTTATAGGTCTATAATCATGAAAGGAAGTAGGGGTCTTTTTTTTTGGGGATTATTGTGATCCAAGTACTACCAATACCCCTAGGCATAACATTAGCAGAAAGGAAATCAAGAACAGCCAGAAGAAGATCATTAGCAATAATATCCCATGATTTTATGTAGAATTTGGATGTAAAGCCATCCGGACCTGGAGTACTCGATTTATTAAGACTAAAAACAATGTTTTTGAGCTCAGTTAATGTAACCGGTTGAAGAAGTTTATCATTATCATCCTGATTAACCAGTTTAGGAATGTGATTTAGAAAATGAGATTGAAAGAGAGAGCTATTAGTAAAGCTGTCCTCAGTTAGAAGGTTATGGTAGTACTGTATAGCTTCCCTTTCAATGTCATTTATATCATCTAGCCACTGACCATTCGCATTTTTAACCTTTGCTATCTTCAGCCTATTTGTTCTTTCCATGACAGAGTTATGGAAAAACTTTGTGTTATTATCCCCTTCTCTAAGCCATTTAATCTTAGCCTTATGTTTCCAGAAATGTTTTTGTTCAGCCAAAGCCTTGACTAACCTAGCTTTAGCAAGTTTGAGTTTAACCAGTTTAGCATGAGAATCAGTGTGATCAGAGATCCGTTCCTGTGCCTGTAGAGCCAACTCAGCATGCACTACATTTTCATGTATATTGCCAAATTTTTCTCTATTCCAAATTTTTAATTCTTTCTTCAATCTGACAAGTTTAAGGTAAAAAGATAGCATTCTAGACTTATTTAGAGGAATTTCCCAATTCTGTCTGATTATCTCAGTGAAGTCTTTCCTCTTGTACCATGTATTCAGAAATCTGAATGGCCTAGGGTTAGATGGAATAGCACTACCCACAGTTAACAGCAAAGGATTATGGTCAGAACTAGTCCTATTTAAAATCTGGATTGAGGAAGTAGGGAATGTTAGGGACCAAGAGGAAGTACATAAACCCCTATCCAATGTTTTTAAAGTTGGAGATCTTAATTTGTTATTAGTCCATGTGAACAGGTTACCAACAGTGTTAAGTTCCTCTAAGGCCATTAAGTGAATGAAATCATTAAAATCTTTGATACTTCCTAGATTGGGGGAAGAAGGACCCTTATATTCATTTATAGTAGTAATGCAATTAAAGTCACCTATGAAAAGGGATTCAGAGTGATTAAAAGAACTAAGATCAGACCACAGAGATTGTCTCCCAGTTCTAGTCCTGAGTCCATAAATAAAGAAGACATCCATGGTCTTGAGAAGATTTGTACTATTTAGATGGATTCCCAGGAACTGTAGATTATCATGTTTAACAGTTAAGAGTAAGTTAGAGTTCCAGAAAAGCCAAATCTGTCCATTATTTGCTGAGATGCAGTTATCATATTTTAGCAATTTCCTATATGAATCACATTGCAAGTTATCATGTTTAGGTTCAATTAAGCAGATAAGCTCCAAGTTATGTCTTTTGATCAAATCACAGAGTCTTAACATAGATGTGTCCATCCCCCTAATGTTCCAAACCATCATTTTAATCTTAATTGTTGTATTATTCATAAGGAAAAATTGCTAGAGTTTTTTGATCTAGTCATGATAGTGTTTTTCTGGGAGAAAAAAGACTCATTTTTCAGTTTGGATTTATTCTTTAATACCTTGTCTTTTTTCTAATTGCTAGGATTAAAAGCTGAGTTAGGAGAACTAACCTTACTTACCTGATCATCATCATCATCTGCAGATTCCTGGATAACAGAGGTGTCTTGTGCATCAGAAGGTACTGGGAGTCCTGAAAGAACATCCTTGAAGGTTTCCTCACTTGAGTCTTCTTCATCAGCGAGAGGCAGAAAACGATTACCTTTGTGTTTCTGCTGAGAGAAGATAAAGTTTTTTGCAGCAATAATAGAATGGAAAGGTGAGAAAGATCTGCCCCTTTTGCTAGGTAAGTCATCTTTAGCAAAAATTGGCCTAAGGACTGGAGGGGCAGACAGTGAGTGTCTATTTAATTGCACTGTAACATCAAGATCAGGAGAAGGTGTATGGGAGGTCAATGCAATATGATGGCTTTGTTCAGATTCAAGTAGCTGTGAATGAGGGAGGACTACATCTTCCTTATGACTAACCTTATGGGGAAGTAGGACAGTGGAAGAGGGAAGGTGATTTTTATTCTCACAGGTGATAGGATGATCATCCTTAATTGTTTCAGCCTGAGCTTGTACACCTATAGGCTCAGGGGTCAAATTATCAATTAGAAGGTCCTCATCAATTGAGATGGTCTTATTAATTTCTTGATCATTCACTGGCACAGTAGCATTCTGTTTCTTAGGAACATATTTGAATTTTTGGGCATAGAATGTTTTTTGCTTTTCCATCACAGAAACTCCTGAACTCCCAGCATTAGTATTAACAGTCTGGTTAAGATTAGCAATCACATTTTCATGATCCTGTTTTCCTATTTGTTGATCATCAGGACGGTCCACTAGATTTACAGCAACTTTATCATTTCTCTGGGACTTAGTTCTTTTGAGCTCAGGATGTAAATAGACACAGCAGTTTTCATTATGTCCTATACATTTACAATGTTGACAGTAAGGTGGGATATTTTCAAATTCTAATGGAAGTTTGACAACATTATATTCATTCCCATCTTCCTCAATACCAACTCTTATGAATGTAGGAAGTTTTTTTTTTCAGATCAACCTCAACACACATTTTGACACAAGAAGGCCTAGAGAGGGCTGCAGTTGCAGCATCTACTTTTATAAAATTGCCAATTTGATTTCCCATGATTTGGAGCATAGCAGTATTATAGAAGTATATCGGGACATATGGAATAGAAACCCATACCGGAACAATAGATGATTCTGCCATTGGGGAGAAATCTGATGTCCATTTAAGTACCTTCATCTGAGTATTGTTGAAGCTCCATTGACCCTTGAGCCAGAATCTATGATAGTCCTCTTTCTCTTCGAATCGGATCAACACATGTCGGAAATCGATTGATCCGAGCTGGAATTTTCCTTTGAAGCCCACGGAGACGAAAGAGTCGTTGAGCTGAGTCATCGATGGTTTACCCCTGGCAAACTTTCCGACGAGAGCGTTTTTGTAGTGGGAGGCAAGGGTGTCTGCATCTTTACGACTAACTAAACAAGCTATATCCCCTTTGTATTGAGTTTTGGGGATAATCTCTGGGTTCGAAGGGAGGGAATCAGATAGAGGAGGAGGACGATTGGCAAGAGCTTGAAGAAAGGATTTGCCTCCACTGTAGGTACCACGGCCGGACGGAGGAGCCGCCATGGCCGCGATGGAAACCGGTCAGTGACCGTTATCAGTTAGGTGGCTGAAAATGAAGAAGAAGGAGGAAGGAAATGGTGAAACGACAGAGAAGCAATCGTTTTGGTTATTTCGCACGCTAAATCGCTTATTTCGCACACAGAGTGATTCAGAGTTTAGTAGAACTTTTTTGAGCATGAACTTTTTCCTCCGAGAAAATAGATATTAAGATTAATCTAATAAGATCCCACATAATATTTTTTATTATGTACATATTAATTTTTATTTAGGCTCAAAGTTAACAAAGCTTGACTTCCAAAAAGCAATTATGAAGTTTAAAGTGGGACGGAGGGAGTAGAATAATCCAAGATTTTATGTATTAGCCATTTTCATTTTTTTGACAAATCAATAATTCCAAGATGATGGGGAAAATGCCAATCGGTGATTACAACAACTGGAATTGACTTCCAACCTAACTAGCCTCTAGCAATAGTCAATCTATTACAAGGATATTCAAATTAAATGTCAACCAGACTGATCGTTTGTACTATTAAAGATCAGAGATCCAATAGAAACAGTAACATAACCCTCAGAGATATTAATTCTCTTCCGCAAAAATCATGACCACTTTGCGAAGAGTAGCGTATCAGCATCAATATCACTACGCCAAACATGAATCTTATACAACTGTAACACCACTTGATCCAACCACAATATATGTTGTCCAAACTGTAAACACCTTGAAAAACACAAATTGAGAATGGAACTCCTAATGGAAAACGTAAACAAAATCACGAAACACACGATCTGTAAAATTGGATACGTCAAAATACATCAAGATGAACAATTAGTCTAAATGATTATCATGGACACATTAATCTAATCTATCACGTCAAAGAACAATAGTAATGTACGAAAACAAATCCATACTTAATCAATAACATAAAAATTAAAGTATATCAATTGAAAAAAACTTCCAGTTAACTTTTCACCAATCTCAGCAATTGGCTTCTGCTACAGTAACGAACCTTCCATCTCTTTCTCTTCCTTTCTCGCCGGTAACGGCTCTTTCCCGCCGTTAATGGCTCTTTTCGGCCGTTAACGGCTCTTTCCCGCCGTTAACGGCTACTATCCTGCCGTTAACGTTTAACGAGAGACACGGACATTGCTTCGCTGGCCGCTATGGCTGAAAGCAATGCCAACCAAGCAACACCAAAATCCTTTATGGCTGCTCTCCAGACCAAATCCCCCCCACTAATGAAATCCCTGCCTAACAACCCAGAGCTAACCCCTAAATCTGAACATTTAAGTGACCCGGTTTGTCTCTACTCCGATGATCAAATTGCCAAACTCTCAGCACACTATACTAATGCCTTGGTCGGAAAATTCACAAAAGGGAAACTGTCGATGGAGCAACTGGAGCTATCCTTCAGGATGGTAGGTTTTGTCGGTAACTATCAGTTAGGTTCGTTAGACTATAAACATGTTTTGATTAGGTTCGATCAAGTCAACGATTACCAAAGATGCTGGATCAAAGGAGTTTGGAATTTCAATGGAATCCTGCTGAAGATGCTCAAATAGTCTCCGGATTTCTCGACTCACAGAGAATCCCCAATTGTGCCCATCTGGTGTACGATCAGGGAAGTCCCTCTGTACTATTATAATTATGCATCTATTGAGGTTATTGAAAATAGCATAGGAAGTTTTATTAAGAATGATTTAGCTACTGAAATGCTCACAAGGCCTTCTGCAATTAAATTGTGCGTGGAAATTGATTTACAGAAACCTTTGTGTAATTTCATTAGATTGGGATCAGTTACTAATAACAGAAAATACCCAATTGAGTTGAAGATGTCCCACTTTACTGTGATCATTGTGCTAAGTTAGGAAATTCTTTAAATCAATGTAGAGCTATCCCACAAATCATTAATGGTAAATCATTGGAAAACCCCACATCACAAAGCCAAAATCATACACAGTGGCAGGCTACTGGGAATAAGTTTAGTAAGGCACCTCTGATCTCCTTAGGAAATCAGACTGTCTCTCCACCTCCCAATAATGACAAAGTAGTTCACCAGAAAGCTATAACAAGCCCCTCCCTAAACCCTTCCTCCTACTCGCTTCCTGGTGTCAATAGAGTGCTTGATAACGATACCTTGCAATCACCAACAATAACACCTGTTCAATCACCCAGAATCCCACCCTAAGAAAATTCTCTCTCAAAACTGTTAAATTCTACATCATTGTCCAAACCTACTTCGATTATGCAAAAGATGATTTACAAATTGGCTCACTCAGGTTAACCCTGAACCAATCCTCTCCAACTAACCCCCCACTTTCTCTACAAGGAAAGATGGAAAATAGGTTTTCTGTTCCACATGATTTAGACAATCTCCCCCCAAGCACAGGACCTTATGGAACTGGAAGTACAAGATTTAGAAGAAGAGGCTGCTAACAGTCACCTGGACCTCACAGCACCACAATCTTTGAAGCTCAAAGGTACTATTAATCAACAAGGTATGTCTAAGAATAAAAAAATAATTATTTTAGTCAACTGAATAAGATGATGCTTAGATCAACTACAAAAAGTCATAAATTATGTGAACAATGACACATACTTTAACTGTTAATTTTTTAGTATGGAATCTTATAGGTATGGAATCTTCTATGCTAAGACTAATCCAATTAGTTAAGCTGAAGAAAATTCAACTCCTTTGTATAATTGAACCAATGCATGATAACACTCAGTGTCAATCATGTATGGATAAGCTCAATTTCTCCCATAATCTGCCACTCCAAAATGGTAAAATATGGCTTATGTGGAACAACCCTGTAACAGTCTCACTCATCTCTCATCATGAACAATTTTGTATGTTAAAATAGCCCACCTTACTTTAGACATAGACATGGAAGCAGTTTTTGTTTATGGTCTTAGGAATAGAGAGGGTAGGAAAACTTTATGGAGTGACCTGAGTGTAATACCCAAAAGTGAAACTATTTTCATAGGAGATTTTAATACCATCACTTCACTTTCAGAATATAGAGGTCCTAGCTCCCCTTCTCTAGGAAGTATTAGAGATTTCAATAACTGGATTAGCTCCTCTGGAATTCAGGAAATTAATACAGTAGGGAACCAATTCACTTGGTCCAATTCAAGACTTAGGAATCCTACCTCAAAGAGATTAGATAGAGGACTTTGTACTATTAAATGGAATTCAAAATTTCCTTCTTCTTATATCCAAATTTTGAATAGGCAATCCTCAGATCACTCTCCTCTACTTCTTCAGGTGTCAACTCTGGCTATTTCTCACCCTAAACCCTTTAGATTTATAAATACTTGGTTTAATATACCAGAATTTATAGACCTAATTAGGGAAAATTGGTCAAATCCACTCCCTCAGTCTGGAATGCTTGACTTCTATCTAAAATTGATTAGACTGAAGAAAGTGATAAAAACTTGGAATAGAGACTGCGTTGGAAACATCGATGCTAATGTAATCACTGCAGAAGAGGCTCTAAGATTACAGGAACTTGTCTTTGACTCGACCCCCTCAGATTCTGAATTAATCAAATTAAATGAGAAAAATACACTTTTTCTTAGAGCCGTAAAGGAAAAGGAAAAATTTTGGAAGCAGAAAGCTAGATCAACATGGCATAAGCTAGGAGATAATAACACCCAATTTTTTCATAAGACGGTGCATGAAAAAAACTGTAAATTACAGATCACTAAAATTAAAAATAGGCAGGTCAGTGGCTTAATTCACATTTAGATATTAAAAAAGAAGTTGTTGCCTATTTTTCTGATCTGTTAACTGAACCTAACCATAGGGCTAATAATACCTATTGCTCTCATTTTTTTAGCCAAATCTCATCTATCATCACTGAACAGGATAACCAAGCTTTATCTAGACCAGTCTCAGAGGATGAACTTAAATCTATGATTAATTTCTTAAATAAAAATAGTAGTCCAGGTCCAGATGTCTTTTCTAGTAAATTCTATATTAAGTGCTGGGCTATCATTAAGGAAGATTTAACTTATGCTGTTAAGGAATTCATTTTAGGGCTAGATATGCCAAGGGGTATTTCCAGTACCTAGATAACTCTAATTCCAAAAAAAAACGCCACCATCCTCTTTTGATGACTTCAGACCAATTAGTCTCTCTAATGTTATCAACAAAATCTGCTCTAAGGTTTTAATGGAAAGATTGAAACCTCACATGGAGAACCTAATCTCTCCCAATCAAACTGCCTTTATGAAGAATAGAGACATTTCTGATAACATGCTCTATTTACAGGAAATGTTAAGATTCTTAGATAAAAAGAGTAGAGTGCCTAACTGCATTCTCAAATTGGACCTTAGGAAAGCTTTTGGCAGGGTCAGTTGGGATTTTCTTAGAAACATATTAGGTAGATTTGGTTTTAATGGGAATTTCTTAAATGTTGTTATGAATAATTTATCACAAGCTCATTTCTCAGTTCTTATCAAAGGCAATCCAATGGGCTTTTTTAAAGCCACTAGAGGTATCAAACAAGGTGATCCTCCTTTCTCCATTCCTCTTTAAAATTTTCTCAGAGGCTTTCTCTAGGAGCCTTTCTTTTATATTTTTGAATAATAGTCTCTCATACTATCAGTTACCTTCCTCAATCACACCTGCTTCTCACTTAATGTATGTTGATGATACCATTATTTTCATGCAAGCCTCTAAATCCAACCTGATTAAGATTAAAGCATTTTTAGAGATCTTTGAATCTACCTCGGGACAAAAGTTCAATTTTGAAAAATCTGATTTCTATATAAGAAAAAGGGCTACAACAGCCAAATTAAATCAGGTTAGGATGATTTTAAAAATGAAAAAATGTTCTTTTCCTTTTAAAAACCTAGGTTGCCCAATTTTTAAAGGTACAACCGTGAATAGATACTTCCAACCTTTGATGGAAAATCTGGACAAAAAACTGATGAACTGGAAAAACAAATGGCTGAGTTCAGGGGGTAAATTGACCTTAATCTAATCCTGTTTATACTCTTTACCTCAGCATCTATGGACTGTTACTAAACCCCCTAATCATATAGTTAAGACATTCGAGAAAAAAATGTCTAGATTTTTCTGGGGAGAGTCAGATGGCAAAAAGAACAAAGTTTGGAAAAGGTGGTCTGATTTAGCTGTACCAAAGTCTCAAAATGGTCTAGGTTTTAGATCAATTCAGGTCATAATTGACTCCTGCTCTCTTAAACTCTGGTGGAAGAGTCAGTTAGGAACTACCATGTGGGCTAAAATGATATGGTCCTTACCACATACACATAGAAAATCCATGACCTGGAAGAGAATCTGTTCAGTTAACTCCTTTGCTGAGAATAACACCCTAATCATTCATGGTAAAGGTAGCTGTAATTTCTGGTCTGCTAACTGGTGCCCTAATGAGCCACTGATGAACTGTATCCCCAGCTCCATCTTTTCCCCATTATTATATGGCTCTATGGCTGATTTTATCAGTTACAAAGCATCTATTCTACCTCAGATCTCCTCCTTCCTGGAACATGATACTCTCTCTTTTCTTCAGGATACAGAAATTACCCAAGATAGAGAAGATAGGTTGATCTGGAAACCAGAAGTGACAGGTGTTTTCTTCTTCAAATCTGCATACAAGGAACTCACTCTCTCCCCAGGTAATTTCCCTGCCACCAAACTTATACGGAATCCTAAACTACAAAAAAAAGTTTCTATTTTTACATGGAAAATGTTGCACTCTTTCCTACCTTTTGATGATGTGCTAATCAAATGTGGTTTTAGTCTTGCTTCAAAATGCCCAGCATGTTGTCATTCAGACTCTATTCAACATTTTTTTATATCCTGCCCCCCTGCGCAAACTATATGGAATAAGATGGCATCTTTGTTGGATTTTCATCTTAATGATCATGATTCAATTAATGAAATATTTTTCCTGTTTTGGAATAGTCATAACCTTCCTAAGTGGCACCAACTGTTATGCAAAATTCTCCCACCTTTAATCTGTTGGTGCCTCTGGAAGGCAAGGAACAGTTTCTTATTTAACAACAAACATTTTTCTTCAGAGCTTATATGCAAGGAAGTTTGTGATCATATTTATCTGTCTCTCTATGCTAAACCTTACCACCACAGTTCCCTCTTAACTATTCCATCCAGCTTTTTGCATCTGATCCCTCATCTTAGACCACCTCCGAAGCGTACTATATCTATTGTTTTCTGAGAAAGACCAAAGCCAGATTGCATAAAGATCAATTTAGATGCATCCTGGTATCCTAATAATGCAAAAGTTGGCCTGATTGCAAGGAACAGTTATGGAACCCCATTCCTTATCAAATCAACAGCTATTACTGCTGCTTCTTCACTTCAAGCAGAGATTTTAGCTATTTTATTTTCCTGCCAAACTTTTCCCGAACTAGATAACACTTTCACAATTGAATCAGATTCATTGTTGGCAGTGAAAATGATCAAAGATCCCTATACTTCTCATTGGCCTTTGTTTGATCTAACCTCCAAAGTACAGTCCATATTAAGGAATACTGATCTTAAACATGTTTTTACGGAATGTAACTCTGTGGCAGATGCTATTGCTAAACATCACTCAATCCATAATCTGAGCCTAAGTCTTTCTAATGTACCCACACACATCAAAGGCCTCATTTCTTTGGATAGGGAGCATACTCCCTATATCAGACTGTATAAGAATGGCTCTTGATAGAATTGATACTGCTAAGAATTTGCCGTTTAATTTTTTGCAGGTTCTATGGAGGGATTTCAAACATCTGAAGCTCAGCTACACTTATATGGAGACCCATCTCAATTGGTTATATTACTGTGGTTATGTGAAGGAATGCCCCGTTATCAGATTTTGACTACTCAGAAATCCAACTTCAGGTTTCGGATTTTAACATTAATCTCTGTAGTTTCTAGATTGAAGTTGCCTGGCCAAAGGAAAGAATTAACACAAGGGGTGGAGATTCTTTCCTTTGGAATCGCAACTTCAATAACTATCCTCTTTTACTATGGATAATTAAAACAATCTATTACTAGATAGGTATTTTTTTTGGAGGCAACTATGTTACCTTAGATCTCCTCATGAACAAAACAAGTCTTTGTATATTTCAGTTGCTTCAATTAAGGCCTGGGGAACCTTATATATAATCCTCCACCCTCGGGTGTTATCATTTAAAAAAAATTAAAAAAAACTACTATTTTTCCATTTCCCCATGTGGGAAAATAAAAGATTGAAGAAGCAGATACTTTTGAGAGATGAGTTTTGCACCGCAGTAGGGTTTGCAGGCATTAGCCATTTTCATTTAAACTAAGGACGCAGACCAAATTAATTTCAACACATCTCCAATGTCCTAATGTGAAAATATCTACACGACCTAGTTAACACACTCATTTGAAGAAAATGAGGGTAATGATTTATTTTATTTATGACATCATGGTCCATTATATAGTTGTACAAAATACCTATACAAGTTAGAAAAAGAAAATATAATCTAATTACAATTACAAGTAATATTTATATTCCTAAACACCCTCTCTCAAGTTGGAGCATGGGGATCAGAAATGCCCAATTTGCCAAGTAATGAATGAAACTGGTTACGTTCGAGAGCTTTGGTAAACAAGTCCGTAGCTTGATCTGTAGTGCAGATATGATGAGTAACTATAGTACCAGACTGCACAAGATCCTGGACAAAATGACAATCAACTTCAATATGCTTCTTACATTCATGGAACATAGGATTTGCTACAATATGAAGAGCAGATTGACTATCACAAAACAAACGCATATGAGCAGTATGCGCAACCCCTAAGTCTTTCATTAAAGACCTAAGACATAACAACTCACAATAGGTAATAGCCATAGGAGGATACTTCGCTTCAGCAGAAGACCGAGAAATCGTAGGTTGCTTCTTGGTCTTCCAAGAAATTATAGAATCACCAATCATCACAAAGTAACCGGAAAGAGAATGTTGGGTAATAGGGCAAGAAGCCCAATCAGAATCACAGTAAGCAATTAACTGTAACGCACTACGGAAAGAGAGAAATAAACCCTGACCAGGATGGCTCTTCAAGTAGTGCAACACACGAACTGCAACTTGCTAGTGAGGAACACAAGGGGACTTCATGAATTGAGAAAGTGTGTGAACCGAATAACTAAGCTCAGGACGTGTGATGGTAAGGTATATCAGGCGCCCAACCAGTCACCTGTACTGCTCAGGATCATGGTAAAGCGGGCCATCAATACGCGCCAGATCGTGTTGCTTCTCCATCAGAAAGTTAGTCAGTTTAGAGGCAGACAAACCTGTATCAGATAAAATGTCCAAGGCATATTTACTTTGCAAAAGAAACATCTCCTTTGGTCTTCTAGATATCTCTATGCCCAAGAAATACTTAAGTAAACCAAGATCTTTCATATGGAAACAAGAACTCAAGTATTTCTTGAACTCATAGATGAGCGCAGATTAGCTTCCAGTAATGACCAAATAATCCACATAAACTAGAACATGCAAAGTAACCGATCCACGAGAAAAAAACAAACAAAGAGTAATTTGCCTTACTCTGAACAAAACCAAATGCTCGTAAAGCCTGAGCCAATTTGGCAAACCAATTTCTAGGAGTCTGGCAAAGACCGTAAAGAGATTTCTGAAGGCGACATACCTGACCATGGGGCACGGAATAGCCTGGTAGGGGTCTCATAAAAACCTCTTCATGTAAAACACCATGCATGAAAGCATTATGTACATCCATCTGATGCAGTTCCCAACCACGAATGACCGCAACAGATAAGAATAGGCGAACATAATTCATCTTCACAACCGGATCAAATGTCTCAGTATAATCAATCCCCTCAACCTGGCGATTCCCAAGAACCACTAGGCCCGCCTTATGACATTTAATAGTACCATCTAACTTGAACTTAGTTCGGTAAACCCATTTGCAACCAATCGCCTTCTTATCTAGAAGCAGAGGGGCAAAAGTCCAAGTTTGATTGCGCTCAAGCGCAGTAAGCTCTTCAGTCATAGCATCTCATTAATGAGCATGATGTGATGCCTCAGAAAAAGTGGTGGGATTTACACTAAACGTTACTGCACCCAAAAATCTAGAATGCATACTAGAAAAATTATCACAATTTACCTAATCAGTAAGAGGATAGAGAACACATAAGGATCGTGATGGAGCAGGAGTGAATGTAGCAGTAGGTGGGGGGGTTTCAGTAAGAGCACATGCGTAATCATCACAATTATAATCTTCTAAATAAAGAGGAGGTAGCGAGCGTGAACACTCTGTCTGATAGGAGGCAACTTAGCAGGGGGAAGAGACGTTGGAACAACCGGTAAAATAGGCGGCGGAGCTGACAGAAGCAAACGACGAGTGGAATTAGTTGGGGCCGGAGTCATCGCATTGGGCAGTGGAGCAGGATGAGTCACCGGAGCAAGCGGCGCGTGAGGTGCATGATTGCCGGTCACCAGTGGCGTCCCGGGTGGTGCATCGTCAGATCGGGCTATCAAGGGTTGCCGGTGATCTTGGTCAGTCACCAGAATCGGAGAAGCGGCAGGCGGTATAGGCGCGATGGCATCCGACGGTAAGGGTACGACGATGGCCGGTGGGACAGGAGCGGCAGCGACCGGTGGCATAGGGTCGGCGGCGATCGGCGGGACCGGTGGTGCCGCGATCTGGGTATGTGACTCTGGCGGTGGTGGAAGTGATGCCGGCGGTGAGTTGATGGTGCCATCGGGATCTACGGAAGAGGATGATGTTGGAGTTGCTGCATATAGGAACTGGTCTTTAAAAGAATTGGCACCCCAACTGTTAAAGATAATGCAGGATTCTAGGTCAAAAAGGCGATAGCCTCTCTTTCCGGCAGGATAACCAAGAAACAAATATCGCCGACTTCTTGGTGGAAACTTTTCGCGGTATCTAGGAACGTGAGCAGCAAAACACAAGCATCCAAATACCTTTAAAGATGAATAATTTGGAGCTTGTCCATAGAGCATCTCAAAGGGAGTGCGACCATTGAGATGTTTCATTGGTGTCCGGTTAATCAGATAAGCAGCAGTAAGAACACATTCTCCCCAAAACTCAATTGGAAGACTGGCTTGAAATCGTAAGGCACGCTCCAGATTGAGTAAATGGCGATGCTTTCGTTCAACTCGACCATTCTGATGTGGGGTATCTACCATAGATGTCTCAAAAATAATCCCAGATGCAGCAAAATGAGATCTCAAAGGCAAAAATTCAGTCCCATTGTTAGCCCGGACACGCAGTATAGTTCGGCCCCATTGATTCTTGACCATAGCACAAAATTCCAGAAATCTAGAATCTACCTCTGACTTAGCCACTAATAAATAAAACCAAACAGCTTGAGAATAATCATCAACTATTGTAAAAAAAAATAAAATGCACCACTATAAGATGGTGTTCTATATGGACCCCAAACATCACAATGTACTAATTCAAATAAGGCAGTAGCATTTGTAGAATTTAACGGAAAACTATGTCTAGTCTATTTTGCTCTATAGCATATAGAGCAAGGTATAATAGTATTATTTGTGCTAAAATCAAGAGTAGGGATTTAGGACAACACCGTAGATGATGGATGACCAAAACATTGATGCCATAAATCAAATGAAGAAACTAAAGCAACTGTCGAAATAGACTGCAGGATATGAGGACGTATCCAACAGACGAAGCCAATAAACCCCCCTGCTGTTCACCCACGCCAATCATAGTCCTCGTACTGATTTTCTGTAAAATGCAATAATTTTCAGTCAACAAAGCTAGACATTTTAAGGCAGATAACAGTCCAGATCATGATAATAAATTGCATCGCAAAGTAGGTATGTAGAGCACATGAGTAAGGGTGACATTACCAAAGCAAATAGAACCATATTGTGTAGTAGACGACACAGATCCATCAGGCAGAATAACATTCACAGAATTGTTAGCAGTAGTAATATCAGTAAGAGAACCCTTGTCACCAGTCATGTGATATGAGGCTCCCGAATCAAGAATCCAAGTTAAAGTAGTCTTACCGAGCCCATGGTCAGATAAAGAATTAAATTGATTAAATAAATGTATGGTCCTACTCTATTGGTCGTCAGATAGAGTAGGACCGAAGTCAATTCATGTTGGGATGCCAGAGGAGGCGGCCACCATAAACCTTTGCAGCGACGTCAATACACCAGCAAGAAAAGCCATAACACAAATGGCAACCAATGGTAGATGTATAATCAAAATAGAAGAATATAAAAAAAAATATTCTTTTCAACCAATTCTTTGCAACAGAATTTGCTGCGGCGGTGGATTTCTGGTAGAGAATTTGCTGCGGCGGCGATCAACTAAGCGAGGTACGGCGGCGACGGGCAGAAGCAGTTTTTTTTTTCAGCGGAAAGGTAGTTCGGATCGGCGGCGCATGGAGATCATGCACGGGCGATGGTGAGAAATTTAGGATGGAATTTTAAGGTTTTAGGTTGAGACTCTGATACCATGAAGAAAATAAGAGTAATGATGTGTTTTATTTATGACCTCATGGTCCATTTTATAGTAATACAAAATACTTATACATGCTAGAAAAAGGAAATATAATCTAATTACAATTATAAGTAATATTTATATTCCTTAACATCATTAAATGAAAAATCATCCGCACTCGAATCTGATATCATAAAAGAATAAAAGTAAAAATCTATGTGAAATAAATATCTCGACTATGCTTAAGAGATTAACCCTTTCTGGAAATTCGAGTTAAGGCTGAATTTTGGGCATGATATATCCCAGATGGTCAATGTTCCATGGTAGAAGGATTGCAACAAAATAAAAATCAAAGTTCAAAGTTTACCATTTTTTCATTAATCTGTTATGCACGTTCAATCCAGAAGTGATAAGTCCATTGAGAATATACAGAATTGAAGAATTCAAATGCTTTTATCAGAAGAGTAGTCTCAGCTATTGAATAAATAAAAAATAATAGTATTATTTATATATAAATTATTCATTTGGTACAGCTTCAATTAATTCACCTTGAAATTTCTGGACCATTTACTTACTGAATGTCAAAGTTTTGAAGTCCCTAGCGAGTAACATGAAATTCTTTTGAACAAAGACAAACTCATATTACCTTTGAATTCGAAGTATAACATTCTTAAAAATATTCCTATTCTTATATTATAGCATATATTAGGTAGGTATTCATAATCCCAAGCAAAAATTAGCATATATTAGTGCCTTTTGTTTCTAAATTTAATTTTGGCAAAGTTTTGGGAAAAACCGTCTTTCCATTGACTTATGGAAAGACGAAGTTTAATTAAAATAATAAAAGTTAAAAGGTCTTAGTTGTAATATTAAAAATTTATTATGCAAGTGTAGAAGTTATAAAGTTTATAGCCCGATTCATGCAACCCGAAAACTTTAGTTTCATATATTATAATTTGCACTTTAAACTTTGGTTTTTTCATGACTTATGTAAAGACCATTTTTCAATAGACGGACTCAATTTTAAAATTATTTAATTAAATTCTAAGAATTTATTTTGACTTCAGCTGCTTTTTCTCCCTATCTTAGAAAAGTGGAATCGAATAAACAAAAAATATACTTATTCAACTAATAACCAAGTGCAACTTCTGCTAAAATACTAGGAATGAGCAGCGATACAAACCGAGGATGCAAAAAATATTACAATATCGTTATGACTTATCAGTTCCTTTTTGTGCACTTGTACGTAATCTTAATTAATTTAAATTAAGATTTTTACTTTTATGTATAGATTGACTTTGTAAACAGTTAAAGGATCTGCTTGGACAAATGAATGTTAGTTTCATTTTCAACCCACATGAGTCCAAGTGTTTAGATTCGTCAGAGTAAGAGTCAAGGTCAAACCCCAAGATTTTCTCTCCATCAAGGTTTGAATTTACATCTGTTCCAGCAAAGCATATACTGTAACATGGAGTCTGAATACACTGGCGGGTTGGTTGGACTTTGTCTTTATTTATTAACTGTAATATTTATTCAAATAAATCTTTGGAACTTTATATGTGTCACTGGTCTTTATTTCTTGTATTATTTTTAAAATAATGCTCTTGGAAATATGTGTTATTGGCCTGGTTTGTTGGATTATTGTTTGTATATGTTTCTTATCTAGAAAATTTGAAAATTCCAACTAACATTTCAGGAATATGAGGATCAATGTGAACGTACGAAAGTTTAAACTAATTAATAAAGATGTAAATCTCTCTTACCATGTTCTAATAGATTTACATCTCTATTACTAATGCTCAAGATTGCACTAGTGGTTCATAGATTCTTGCATATCGCGTATTCATCATAAAAGTTATGTAATAGTTAGCATTAGTTCCGCATAATAAGAATCCAATCTTTAATATGAACTTATTTGTATCGTATTTTGTAAAATATGAACGCATGGTTTCGGATGGTACAAGGGTACAATATATAGACAGTATTTACAAAGCCATAAAAGGAAAATGATTCTATCTAGGGTACAATAATACTGATATTCACAAAATATCTCCTACACTCCTCCTCAAGTTGGAGGATATTGATCTCAAATGCCCAACTTGCCAAGCAAAGTCTGAAATGTCTGTCGTCCAAGTGCCTTCATAAATAAATCTGCTGGCTGACTAGCAGTTCGAATATAATAAGTAACCACATCACCAGACTGAATCAAATAACGAATAAAATGACAGTCAATCTCAATGTGTTTCGTCAACTCATGAAACACTAGATTGACTGCAATGTGAAGAGCTGCCTGACTATCACAATACAAACGCATCGGAGTAGGATGCACCACTTCCAAGGAACGAAGAAAGGACTTGAGCCACAACAATTCACAACACGCGACTGTCATAGCCCGGTATTCCGCTTCAGCCAAAGAACGAGAAACAGTGGGTTGTTTCTTTGTCTTCCAAGAAACCGGAAATCCACCAATCATCACAAAATATCCAGTCAAAGATCTCCTAGTAATTGGGCAGACTGCCCAATCTGAATCATAAAATGTTGCAAGGTGAAGAGAACTCTTAGCAGATAGAAACAAACCTTAACCAGGATGACTCTTTAAATAATGCAGAACTCGCAAAGTTGCATACCAATGCGCCAAACACGGCCTCTCCATGAACTAGGCCAAGGTATGAACGGAATAGCTAAGCTCAGGACGGGTGATGGTGAGATAAACGAGCTTCCCAACTAGTATGCGATACTGCGCAAAATCATCAAACAAAAGACCCTTATCTCGCATCAACTTGTGCTGTTGTTCCATGGGAAAATATGTGGGTTTAGCTGCCAATAACCCAGTATC
The DNA here is from genome assembly GCA_037428765.1 of Rubia yunnanensis. NCBI lineage: Eukaryota > Viridiplantae > Streptophyta > Magnoliopsida > Gentianales > Rubiaceae > Rubia > Rubia yunnanensis. The sequence goes on along the minus strand of CM075066.1, from coordinate 68,744,164 downwards.
AGAAAAAATATCTAAGGCATAATTCCGTTGAGACAGAAACATCCCATCAGGCCGATGAGCTATCTCTATGCCTAAGAAATACTTCAGGGCACCAAGATCCTTCATATGAAAACAAGAGCACAAATACTTCTTAAACTTGGTCATCATCTCAGAAGAGGAACCCGCAACAATAAGATCATTAACATAAACCAATACATGAAGAGAAACACCATCCTTCAAGTAAGAAAACAAAGAGTAATATGCCTTACTCTGGACAAACCTAAAGAGGTGAAGAGCAACAATGAGTTTAGCGAACCAATTTCGCAGAGCCTGTCGCAGATCGTAAATAGATTTGCGAAGCTTGCAAACCAACCCAGGCGCTAGAAGTGTATAACTAGGAGACAGACACATGTACACCTCCTCCTTAAGATCTCCATGCAAAAATGCATTGTGAACATCTATCTGTTGAAGAAATAAACCACAAATAGCAGCAACAACCAAGAAAAGACGAACTGAACTCATCTTGGAAGCAGGAGCAAATGTCTCAGTAAATTCAGTCCCCTCAACCAAACGAGCCTTGTATCACTCAATAGAACAATCAGACTTAAAATTAGTCTGATAAACCCACTTATAGCCAATCGTCTTCTTGCCAGGAGGGAGAGGAGCAAGAACCCATGTATTATTCCACTCAAGTGCATCAATCTCATCAGACATAATTGCACGCTAATGATCATGGTGATAAGCATAAAAAGGTAACCGGATCAGCAACATCTATAATTGCAGCCAAAAGTCTAGAATGCAAAACCGAAAAATTACTACAAGAAACATAATTAGCAATAAGGTAATGCGTACCTAAGGACAGTGAGTCAGATAACCCAAGGTCAGTAGAGGGGGGGGTTTATTGAGCGAGTAGTAGTCCAGATATAATCTTTTAATTTAACCAGAGGCTAATAAAGATAGGTGGTGGGAGGACGGACGGTGGATGGAGGCGGTGGTGGTAAGGTAGGTGCATGCTGGCTGAGCTCGGCATGAGGCAGCCGTGGTTCGAGCATCGCTGGCGGAGTGGTCAAGGATGGCCTCGGCTGGAGCTTGGGATGAGCTGGCCGCAGAGCGGTCACAGACAACTGCACCTGGAGCTTAAGCTGAGCTGGCCACAGACCAATCACGCATGTCCGTGGGTCGGGCGATGGTAGAGCGGTCACAGACTACCACATGTCAGGCACTAGCAGAGCAGTCACAGATGGCCGCGGTTTGGGCACTAGCGGAGCGATCATGGATGGTCATAGGTCGGGCATCGCTGGCGGCGCCTGCCATGACTCAGTGGTGAGCGGCTAGAGCTCGGGATGAGCTGGCCGTGGTTGATCGAGATTGGGCGGCTCCATCGGGTAGGATGGCTAAGGAATGGAGTCATCAAATATGGAAGGTGATAGAGATGGCAGTGGATCAGCAGGTGGCGTCTTTGTAGAAACATGTGCTGTCAAACACAGTTCAAGACTCCAAGTCGTAAATATGCCAGGCTTTCTTGTTAACAAGGTAGCCAAGAAAAATGCACTTATGACATCTAGATGCAAACTTATCAGGCGGCCGTGGAAGCTGACAGACAAAGCACAATGAATCAAACACACGGAGATGGCGGTAATCTGGTGCACGGCCGTACAGGAAATGATGAGGCGTTTGGCCATCTAACACCGGTGTTATCATACGATTGATGAGGTAAGGTGCTGTAAGAATGCATTATCACAATGCTTATGTTCAAACAAATTACTAGCCTTAACAGAACTAACATGGAAACTATTTCTAGTCTGTTTTACGCAATGACATACCGAGTATGGAATAGATTTATTAAAATCACTATTATGTAAAGAAATGGATGTGATAGAAGACAACACCGATGAGGACAGATGCCCAAAAATGGTGATGCCATAAAGCAGATGAAGACATTGAAGAAGCAACATACAAGGACAACTGTGTAGACTTGGAAGCTCCTAATTTGTGCAACCAATAAACCCCTCCTCGTTGTTCACCCGCGCCAATCACTGTTCTCATGCTGATATCCTGCAGTACATATAATTTTCTGGTAAGCAAAACTAGACATTTTAAAGCAGCAGTTAACTTGGAAAACAATAGCAAATTGCATCGTAATGCCGGAATAAAAAGAACATGAGTCACAACATCTCCAAAACAAAATTTTCCATGTTCGACAGCACTCGAAATAGAACAATAAGGGAAGATAACATCAATGTTTGCAGAATGCTCAGTATCATAAAGAAGATTCTTGTTGCCGGTCATATGATACGATGCTCTGGTATTAAGAATCCAAGTTAAAGCAGTCTTACCTGACATATTTTCAGAAGTATTTAACTTAGAGAACATGTTTAAAACCGTACTCTATTGCTCCTTGGACAGGGCCAGGCCGAAGGGGGACCGATCGGAGTCCGAGACAACAGCGGCGACTGCACTTGTTGGTGGAGTGGCGGTGGCCATGTGCTAAGCAGCTCCGGCAAACCTTCGGGGCTGATGCATGTGGATGATTCTCAGTGAACCAATCCGGATAACTAATAATGCGGAAGTAAGTAGTAATATCATGACCCTTTCAGCTACAGTGAGTGCATGTAAGACTCTGATGAACAACGGCGGTGGCTGGAGTGGATCCCTGAGCGGCGGTAGTGGACTTCAGAGCGGAGGTTTGCGCCTGACGATTGGCAGCAAAGGGCATAGTGTCTACCGAGGTGATAGAATCACGGGCTAAGATGACAGTCTCATGACGCTCCTCTTGAGAAACAAGGGAGTAAATCTTTTTGAGTGAAGGCAATGGATCCTGTGCAAGGATATATGAGCAAAGAGTAGCATAACCATCATCCAGACCGATGAGAAATTGATGAACCATCTCCTTCTCACATTCAACCTGAACAATAGCTACATCGGGACATGAAATACTAGTATGTGGATTCATGTAAGTAAGCAGGGCATTTCACAGCTTCTTGGAGCGACCAAAGTAGGCATTGACAACCTGACCATTTTGACGATAGTTGTATATGTTTGCACGAATTTGACACATAGGTGGACCATTACCAACTGAGAAACACTGTTAGAGATCATCCCAGAGCTCTTTAAATGAGTCATAATAAGTGATAACAGAACAAATGAAAAGATCAAGGGTATGAACGATCAAACCAATAAGCATAGAATTCAAAGTACTCCAAATATTAGCAAAAGGTTCCACAGGAAAAGGCTTGGGGATGGACTCATCCAAGAAACCATACTTATGTCTAGAATTAAATCCATGATGAATAGAAGCACCCCAATAATTATAATTATCAAGACCATTCAAGATCGTAGAGGAACTAAGAAATAGTGTATGATATGAAAAGTGAACATAGAACGGATGCGATGCAGGCAATATGGAAGAATCACCGGCATGATGCTAAGAATCAGAGAAGGTCGAGGCATCACTGGTGAACAGGAGCTGGCGGAGCACCTGGTGGAGCAGGGAGGTGTCATCGAGCGGTGGCTTCTCCACGATTGGCGGTGGATTAGTGGCATCGTGGATAGAGAGTGGCAGAGCAATGACTGGAATGGGAACTTCATCAAGGTTTTCAATCATAACCTGGCCAACGAGATCAATCTGGTGGCGCGTGGGTGAAGATTGTGGTGGCGCGTGAATGCGGTACTGACAGGATGCGTCGGCGCATGAATGGAGCTGTGGTGCTTGCTGGACGGCAACAACGTTGGTGGCAAGCACGTCGGTGGCGGACAGAGAAGGGAGGACAGTGGCGGTGACGGTCATTTTAGGGATCTCAGGATTTAGGCTCTGATACCATGTAAAATATGAATACATGGTTTTCATTGATGGTGTAAGGGTACAATATATAGACAACATTTACAGAGTCATACAAGGAAAATGGTTCTATCTAGGGTACCATCTAACTTGAACTTAGTTCGGTAAACCCATTTGCAACCAATCGCCTTCTTATCTAGAAGCAGAGGGGCAAAAGTCCAAGTTTGATTGCGCTCAAGCGCAGTAAGCTCTTCAGTCATAGCATCTCATTAATGAGCATGATGTGATGCCTCAGAAAAAGTGGTGGGATTTACACTGAACGTTACTGCACCCAAAAATCTAGAATGCATACTAGAAAAATTATCACAATTTACCTAATCAGTAAGAGGATAGAGAACACATAAGGATCGTGATGGAGCAGGAGTGAATGTAGCAGTAGGTGGGGGGGTTTCAGTAAGAGCACATGCGTAATCATCACAATTATAATCTTCTAAATAAAGAGGAGGTAGCGAGCGTGAACACTCTGTCTGATAGGAGGCAACTTAGCAGGGGGAAGAGACGTTGGAACAACCGGTAAAATAGGCGGCGGAGCTGACAGAAGCAAACGACGAGTGGAATTAGTTGGGGCCGGAGTCATCGCATTGGGCAGTGGAGCAGGATGAGTCACCGGAGCAAGCGGCGCGTGAGGTGCATGATTGCCGGTCACCAGTGGCGTCCCGGGTGGTGCATCGTCAGATCGGGCTATCAAGGGTTGCCGGTGATCTTGGTCAGTCGCCAGAATCGGAGAAGCGGCAGGCGGTATAGGCGCGATGGCATCCGACGGTAAGGGTACGACGATGGCCGGTGGGACAGGAGCGGCAGCGACCGGTGGCATAGGGTCGGCGGCGATCGGCGGGACCGGTGGTGCCGCGATCTGGGTATGTGACTCTGGCGGTGGTGGAAGTGATGCCGGCGGTGAGTTGATGGTGCCATCGGGATCTACGGAAGAGGATGATGTTGGAGTTGCTGCATATAGGAACTGGTCTTTAAAAGAATTGGCACCCCAACTGTTAAAGATAATGCAGGATTCTAGGTCAAAAAGGCGATAGCCTCTCTTTCCGGCAGGATAACCAAGAAACAAATATCGCCGACTTCTTGGTGGAAACTTTTCGCGGTATCTAGGAACGTGAGCAGCAAAACACAAGCATCCAAATACCTTTAAAGATGAATAATTTGGAGCTTGTCCATAGAGCATCTCAAAGGGAGTGCGACCATTGAGATGTTTCATTGGTGTCCGGTTAATCAGATAAGCAGCAGTAAGAACACATTCTCCCCAAAACTCAATTGGAAGACTGGCTTGAAATCGTAAGGCACGCTCCAGATTGAGTAAATGGCGATGCTTTCGTTCAACTCGACCATTCTGATGTGGGGTATCTACCATAGATGTCTCAAAAATAATCCCAGATGCAGCAAAATGAGATCTCAAAGGCAAAAATTCAGTCCCATTGTTAGCCCGGACACGCAGTATAGTTCGGCCCCATTGATTCTTGACCATAGCACAAAATTCCAGAAATCTAGAATCTACCTCTGACTTAGCCACTAATAAATAAAACCAAACAGCTTGAGAATAATCATCAACTATTGTAAAAAAAAATAAAATGCACCACTATAAGATGGTGTTCTATATGGACCCCAAACATCACAATGTACTAATTCAAATAAGGCAGTAGCATTTGTAGAATTTAACGGAAAACTATGTCTAGTCTATTTTGCTCTATAGCATATAGAGCAAGGTATAATAGTATTATTTGTGCTAAAATCAAGAGTAGGGATTTAGGACAACACCGTAGATGATGGATGACCAAAACATTGATGCCATAAATCAAATGAAGAAACTAAAGCAACTGTCGAAATAGACTGCAGGATATGAGGACGTATCCAACAGACGAAGCCAATAAACCCCCCTGCTGTTCACCCACGCCAATCATAGTCCTCGTACTGATTTTCTGTAAAATGCAATAATTTTCAGTCAACAAAGCTAGACATTTTAAGGCAGATAACAGTCCAGATCATGATAATAAATTGCATCGCAAAGTAGGTATGTAGAGCACATGAGTAAGGGTGACATTACCAAAGCAAATAGAACCATATTGTGTAGTAGACGACACAGATCCATCAGGCAGAATAACATTCACAGAATTGTTAGCAGTAGTAATATCAGTAAGAGAACCCTTGTCACCAGTCATGTGATATGAGGCTCCCGAATCAAGAATCCAAGTTAAAGTAGTCTTACCGAGCCCATGGTCAGATAAAGAATTAAATTGATTAAATAAATGTATGGTCCTACTCTATTGGTCGTCAGATAGAGTAGGACCGAAGTCAATTCATGTTGGGATGCCAGAGGAGGCGGCCGCCATAAACCTTTGCAGCGACGTCAATACACCAGCAAGAAAAGCCATAACACAAATGGCAACCAATGGTAGATGTATAATCAAAATAGAAGAATATAAAAAAAAATATTCTTTTCAACCAATTCTTTGCAACAGAATTTGCTGCGGCGGTGGATTTCTGGTAGAGAATTTGCTGCGGCGGCGATCAACTAAGCGAGGTACGGCGGCGACGGGCAGAAGCAGTTTTTTTTTTCAGCGGAAAGGTAGTTCGGATCGGCGGCGCATGGAGATCATGCACGGGCGATGGTGAGAAATTTAGGATGGAATTTTAAGGTTTTAGGTTGAGACTCTGATACCATGAAGAAAATAAGAGTAATGATGTGTTTTATTTATGACCTCATGGTCCATTTTATAGTAATACAAAATACTTATACATGCTAGAAAAAGGAAATATAATCTAATTACAATTATAAGTAATATTTATATTCCTTAACATCATTAAATGAAAAATCATCCGCACTCGAATCTGATATCATAAAAGAATAAAAGTAAAAATCTATGTGAAATAAATATCTCGACTATGCTTAAGAGATTAACCCTTTCTGGAAATTCGAGTTAAGGCTGAATTTTGGGCATGATATATCCCAGATGGTCAATGTTCCATGGTAGAAGGATTGCAACAAAATAAAAATCAAAGTTCAAAGTTTACCATTTTTTCATTAATCTGTTATGCACGTTCAATCCAGAAGTGATAAGTCCATTGAGAATATACAGAATTGAAGAATTCAAATGCTTTTATCAGAAGAGTAGTCTCAGCTATTGAATAAATAAAAAATAATAGTATTATTTATATATAAATTATTCATTTGGTACAGCTTCAATTAATTCACCTTGAAATTTCTGGACCATTTACTTACTGAATGTCAAAGTTTTGAAGTCCCTAGCGAGTAACATGAAATTCTTTTGAACAAAGACAAACTCATATTACCTTTGAATTCGAAGTATAACATTCTTAAAAATATTCCTATTCTTATATTATAGCATATATTAGGTAGGTATTCATAATCCCAAGCAAAAATTAGCATATATTAGTGCCTTTTGTTTCTAAATTTAATTTTGGCAAAGTTTTGGGAAAAACCGTCTTTCCATTGACTTATGGAAAGACGAAGTTTAATTAAAATAATAAAAGTTAAAAGGTCTTAGTTGTAATATTAAAAATTTATTATGCAAGTGTAGAAGTTATAAAGTTTATAGCCCGATTCATGCAACCCGAAAACTTTAGTTTCATATATTATAATTTGCACTTTAAACTTTGGTTTTTTCATGACTTATGTAAAGACCATTTTTCAATAGACGGACTCAATTTTAAAATTATTTAATTAAATTCTAAGAATTTATTTTGACTTCAGCTGCTTTTTCTCCCTATCTTAGAAAAGTGGAATCGAATAAACAAAAAATATACTTATTCAACTAATAACCAAGTGCAACTTCTGCTAAAATACTAGGAATGAGCAGCGATACAAACCGAGGATGCAAAAAATATTACAATATCGTTATGACTTATCAGTTCCTTTTTGTGCACTTGTACGTAATCTTAATTAATTTAAATTAAGATTTTTACTTTTATGTATAGATTGACTTTGTAAACAGTTAAAGGATCTGCTTGGACAAATGAATGTTAGTTTCATTTTCAACCCACATGAGTCCAAGTGTTTAGATTCGTCAGAGTAAGAGTCAAGGTCAAACCCCAAGATTTTCTCTCCATCAAGGTTTGAATTTACATCTGTTCCAGCAAAGCATATACTGTAACATGGAGTCTGAATACACTGGCGGGTTGGTTGGACTTTGTCTTTATTTATTAACTGTAATATTTATTCAAATAAATCTTTGGAACTTTATATGTGTCACTGGTCTTTATTTCTTGTATTATTTTTAAAATAATGCTCTTGGAAATATGTGTTATTGGCCTGGTTTGTTGGATTATTGTTTGTATATGTTTCTTATCTAGAAAATTTGAAAATTCCAACTAACATTTCAGGAATATGAGGATCAATGTGAACGTACGAAAGTTTAAACTAATTAATAAAGATGTAAATCTCTCTTACCATGTTCTAATAGATTTACATCTCTATTACTAATGCTCAAGATTGCACTAGTGGTTCATAGATTCTTGCATATCGCGTATTCATCATAAAAGTTATGTAATAGTTAGCATTAGTTCCGCATAATAAGAATCCAATCTTTAATATGAACTTATTTGTATCGTATTTTGTAAAATATGAACGCATGGTTTCGGATGGTACAAGGGTACAATATATAGACAGTATTTACAAAGCCATAAAAGGAAAATGATTCTATCTAGGGTACAATAATACTGATATTCACAAAATATCTCCTACACTCCTCCTCAAGTTGGAGGATATTGATCTCAAATGCCCAACTTGCCAAGCAAAGTCTGAAATGTCTGTCGTCCAAGTGCCTTCATAAATAAATCTGCTGGCTGACTAGCAGTTCGAATATAATAAGTAACCACATCACCAGACTGAATCAAATAACGAATAAAATGACAGTCAATCTCAATGTGTTTCGTCAACTCATGAAACACTAGATTGACTGCAATGTGAAGAGCTGCCTGACTATCACAATACAAACGCATCGGAGTAGGATGCACCACTTCCAAGGAACGAAGAAAGGACTTGAGCCACAACAATTCACAACACGCGACTGTCATAGCCCGGTATTCCGCTTCAGCCAAAGAACGAGAAACAGTGGGTTGTTTCTTTGTCTTCCAAGAAACCGGAAATCCACCAATCATCACAAAATATCCAGTCAAAGATCTCCTAGTAATTGGGCAGACTGCCCAATCTGAATCATAAAATGTTGTAAGGTGAAGAGAACTCTTAGCAGATAGAAACAAACCTTAACCAGGATGACTCTTTAAATAATGCAGAACTCGCAAAGTTGCATACCAATGCGCCAAACACGGCCTCTCCATGAACTAGGCCAAGGTATGAACGGAATAGCTAAGCTCAGGACGGGTGATGGTGAGATAAACGAGCTTCCCAACTAGTATGCGATACTGCGCAAAATCATCAAACAAAAGACCCTTATCTCGCATCAACTTGTGCTGTTGTTCCATGGGAAAATATGTGGGTTTAGCTGCCAATAACCCAGTATCAGAAAAAATATCTAAGGCATAATTCCGTTGAGACAGAAACATCCCATCAGGCCGATGAGCTATCTCTATGCCTAAGAAATACTTCAGGGCACCAAGATCCTTCATATGAAAACAAGAGCACAAATACTTCTTAAACTTGGTCATCATCTCAGAAGAGGAACCCGCAACAATAAGATCATTAACATAAACCAATACATGAAGAGAAACACCATCCTTCAAGTAAGAAAACAAAGAGTAATATGCCTTACTCTGGACAAACCTAAAGAGGTGAAGAGCAACAATGAGTTTAGCGAACCAATTTCGCAGAGCCTGTCGCAGATCGTAAATAGATTTGCGAAGCTTGCAAACCAACCCAGGCGCTAGAAGTGTATAACTAGGAGACAGACACATGTACACCTCCTCCTTAAGATCTCCATGCAAAAATGCATTGTGAACATCTATCTGTTGAAGAAATAAACCACAAATAGCAGCAACAACCAAGAAAAGACGAACTGAACTCATCTTGGAAGCAGGAGCAAATGTCTCAGTAAATTCAGTCCCCTCAACCAAACGAGCCTTGTATCACTCAATAGAACAATCAGACTTAAAATTAGTCTGATAAACCCACTTATAGCCAATCGTCTTCTTGCCAGGAGGGAGAGGAGCAAGAACCCATGTATTATTCCACTCAAGTGCATCAATCTCATCAGACATAATTGCACGCTAATGATCATGGTGATAAGCATAAAAAGGTAACCGGATCAGCAACATCTATAATTGCAGCCAAAAGTCTAGAATGCAAAACCGAAAAATTACTACAAGAAACATAATTAGCAATAAGGTAATGCGTACCTAAGGACAGTGAGTCAGATAACCCAAGGTCAGTAGAGGGGGGGGTTTATTGAGCGAGTAGTAGTCCAGATATAATCTTTTAATTTAACCAGAGGCTAATAAAGATAGGTGGTGGGAGGACGGACGGTGGATGGAGGCGGTGGTGGTAAGGTAGGTGCATGCTGGCTGAGCTCGGCATGAGGCAGCCGTGGTTCGAGCATCGCTGGCGGAGTGGTCAAGGATGGCCTCGGCTGGAGCTTGGGATGAGCTGGCCGCAGAGCGGTCACAGACAACTGCACCTGGAGCTTAAGATGAGCTGGCCACAGACCAATCACGCATGTCCGTGGGTCGGGCGATGGTAGAGCGGTCACAGACTACCACATGTCAGGCACTAGCAGAGCAGTCACAGATGGCCGCGGTTTGGGCACTAGCGGAGCGATCATGGATGGTCATAGGTCGGGCATCGCTGGCGGCGCCTGCCATGACTCAGTGGTGAGCGGCTAGAGCTCGGGATGAGCTGGCCGTGGTTGATCGAGATTGGGCGGCTCCATCGGGTAGGATGGCTAAGGAATGGAGTCATCAAATATGGAAGGTGATAGAGATGGCAGTGGATCAGCAGGTGGCGTCTTTGTAGAAACATGTGCTGTCAAACACAGTTCAAGACTCCAAGTCGTAAATATGCCAGGCTTTCTTGTTAACAAGGTAGCCAAGAAAAATGCACTTATGACATCTAGATGCAAACTTATCAGGCGGCCGTGGAAGCTGACAGACAAAGCACAATGAATCAAACACACGGAGATGGCGGTAATCTGGTGCACGGCCGTACAGGAAATGATGAGGCGTTTGGCCATCTAACACCGGTGTTATCATACGATTGATGAGGTAAGGTGCTGTAAGAATGCATTATCACAATGCTTATGTTCAAACAAATTACTAGCCTTAACAGAACTAACATGGAAACTATTTCTAGTCTGTTTTACGCAATGACATACCGAGTATGGAATAGATTTATTAAAATCACTATTATGTAAAGAAATGGATGTGATAGAAGACAACACCGATGAGGACAGATGCCCAAAAATGGTGATGCCATAAAGCAGATGAAGACATTGAAGAAGCAACATACAAGGACAACTGTGTAGACTTGGAAGCTCCTAATTTGTGCAACCAATAAACCCCTCCTCGTTGTTCACCCGCGCCAATCACTGTTCTCATGCTGATATCCTGCAGTACATATAATTTTCTGGTAAGCAAAACTAGACATTTTAAAGCAGCAGTTAACTTGGAAAACAATAGCAAATTGCATCGTAATGCCGGAATAAAAAGAACATGAGTCACAACATCTCCAAAACAAAATTTTCCATGTTCGACAGCACTCGAAATAGAACAATAAGGGAAGATAACATCAATGTTTGCAGAATGCTCAGTATCATAAAGAAGATTCTTGTTGCCGGTCATATGATACGATGCTCTGGTATTAAGAATCCAAGTTAAAGCAGTCTTACCTGACATATTTTCAGAAGTATTTAACTTAGAGAACATGTTTAAAACCGTACTCTATTGCTCCTTGGACAGGGCCAGGCCGAAGGGGGACCGATCGGAGTCCGAGACAACAGCGGCGACTGCACTTGTTGGTGGAGTGGCGGTGGCCATGTGCTAAGCAGCTCCGGCAAACCTTCGGGGCTGATGCATGTGGATGATTCTCAGTGAACCAATCCGGATAACTAATAATGCGGAAGTAAGTAGTAATATCATGACCCTTTCAGCTACAGTGAGTGCATGTAAGACTCTGATGAACAACGGCGGTGGCTGGAGTGGATCCCTGAGCGGCGGTAGTGGACTTCAGAGCGGAGGTTTGCGCCTGACGATTGGCAGCAAAGGGCATAGTGTCTACCGAGGTGATAGAATCACGGGCTAAGATGACAGTCTCATGACGCTCCTCTTGAGAAACAAGGGAGTAAATCTTTTTGAGTGAAGGCAATGGATCCTGTGCAAGGATATATGAGCAAAGAGTAACATAACCATCATCCAGACCGATGAGAAATTGATGAACCATCTCCTTCTCACATTCAACCTGAACAATAGCTACATCGGGACATGAAATACTAGTATGTGGATTCATGTAAGTAAGCAGGGCATTTCACAGCTTCTTGGAGCGACCAAAGTAGGCATTGACAACCTGACCATTTTGACGATAGTTGTATATGTTTGCACGAATTTGACACATAGGTGGACCATTACCAACTGAGAAACACTGTTAGAGATCATCCCAGAGCTCTTTAAATGAGTCATAATAAGTGATAACAGAACAAATGAAAAGATCAAGGGTATGAACGATCAAACCAATAAGCATAGAATTCAAAGTACTCCAAATATTAGCAAAAGGTTCCACAGGAAAAGGCTTGGGGATGGACTCATCCAAGAAACCATACTTATGTCTAGAATTAAATCCATGATGAATAGAAGCACCCCAATAATTATAATTATCAAGACCATTCAAGATCGTAGAGGAACTAAGAAATAGTGTATGATATGAAAAGTGAACATAGAACGGATGCGATGCAGGCAATATGGAAGAATCACCGGCATGATGCTAAGAATCAGAGAAGGTCGAGGCATCACTGGTGAACAGGAGCTGGCGGAGCACCTGGTGGAGCAGGGAGGTGTCATCGAGCGGTGGCTTCTCCACGATTGGCGGTGGATTAGTGGCATCGTGGATAGAGAGTGGCAGAGCAATGACTGGAATGGGAACTTCATCAAGGTTTTCAATCATAACCTGGCCAACGAGATCAATCTGGTGGCGCGTGGGTGAAGATTGTGGTGGCGCGTGAATGCGGTACTGACAGGATGCGTCGGCGCATGAATGGAGCTGTGGTGCTTGCTGGACGGCAACAACGTTGGTGGCAAGCACGTCGGTGGCGGACAGAGAAGGGAGGACAGTGGCGGTGACGGTCATTTTAGGGATCTCAGGATTTAGGCTCTGATACCATGTAAAATATGAATACATGGTTTTCATTGATGGTGTAAGGGTACAATATATAGACAACATTTACAGAGTCATACAAGGAAAATGGTTCTATCTAGGGTACCATCTAACTTGAACTTAGTTCGGTAAACCCATTTGCAACCAATCGCCTTCTTATCTAGAAGCAGAGGGGCAAAAGTCCAAGTTTGATTGCGCTCAAGCGCAGTAAGCTCTTCAGTCATAGCATCTCATTAATGAGCATGATGTGATGCCTCAGAAAAAGTGGTGGGATTTACACTGAACGTTACTGCACCCAAAAATCTAGAATGCATACTAGAAAAATTATCACAATTTACCTAATCAGTAAGAGGATAGAGAACACATAAGGATCGTGATGGAGCAGGAGTGAATGTAGCAGTAGGTGGGGGGGTTTCAGTAAGAGCACATGCGTAATCATCACAATTATAATCTTCTAAATAAAGAGGAGGTAGCGAGCGTGAACACTCTGTCTGATAGGAGGCAACTTAGCAGGGGGAAGAGACGTTGGAACAACCGGTAAAATAGGCGGCGGAGCTGACAGAAGCAAACGACGAGTGGAATTAGTTGGGGCCGGAGTCATCGCATTGGGCAGTGGAGCAGGATGAGTCACCGGAGCAAGCGGCGCGTGAGGTGCATGATTGCCGGTCACCAGTGGCGTCCCGGGTGGTGCATCGTCAGATCGGGCTATCAAGGGTTGCCGGTGATCTTGGTCAGTCGCCAGAATCGGAGAAGCGGCAGGCGGTATAGGCGCGATGGCATCCGACGGTAAGGGTACGACGATGGCCGGTGGGACAGGAGCGGCAGCGACCGGTGGCATAGGGTCGGCGGCGATCGGCGGGACCGGTGGTGCCGCGATCTGGGTATGTGACTCTGGCGGTGGTGGAAGTGATGCCGGCGGTGAGTTGATGGTGCCATCGGGATCTACGGAAGAGGATGATGTTGGAGTTGCTGCATATAGGAACTGGTCTTTAAAAGAATTGGCACCCCAACTGTTAAAGATAATGCAGGATTCTAGGTCAAAAAGGCGATAGCCTCTCTTTCCGGCAGGATAACCAAGAAACAAATATCGCCGACTTCTTGGTGGAAACTTTTCGCGGTATCTAGGAACGTGAGCAGCAAAACACAAGCATCCAAATACCTTTAAAGATGAATAATTTGGAGCTTGTCCATAGAGCATCTCAAAGGGAGTGCGACCATTGAGATGTTTCATTGGTGTCCGGTTAATCAGATAAGCAGCAGTAAGAACACATTCTCCCCAAAACTCAATTGGAAGACTGGCTTGAAATCGTAAGGCACGCTCCAGATTGAGTAAATGGCGATGCTTTCGTTCAACTCGACCATTCTGATGTGGGGTATCTACCATAGATGTCTCAAAAATAATCCCAGATGCAGCAAAATGAGATCTCAAAGGCAAAAATTCAGTCCCATTGTTAGCCCGGACACGCAGTATAGTTCGGCCCCATTGATTCTTGACCATAGCACAAAATTCCAGAAATCTAGAATCTACCTCTGACTTAGCCACTAATAAATAAAACCAAACAGCTTGAGAATAATCATCAACTATTGTAAAAAAAAATAAAATGCACCACTATAAGATGGTGTTCTATATGGACCCCAAACATCACAATGTACTAATTCAAATAAGGCAGTAGCATTTGTAGAATTTAACGGAAAACTATGTCTAGTCTATTTTGCTCTATAGCATATAGAGCAAGGTATAATAGTATTATTTGTGCTAAAATCAAGAGTAGGGATTTAGGACAACACCGTAGATGATGGATGACCAAAACATTGATGCCATAAATCAAATGAAGAAACTAAAGCAACTGTCGAAATAGACTGCAGGATATGAGGACGTATCCAACAGACGAAGCCAATAAACCCCCCTGCTGTTCACCCACGCCAATCATAGTCCTCGTACTGATTTTCTGTAAAATGCAATAATTTTCAGTCAACAAAGCTAGACATTTTAAGGCAGATAACAGTCCAGATCATGATAATAAATTGCATCGCAAAGTAGGTATGTAGAGCACATGAGTAAGGGTGACATTACCAAAGCAAATAGAACCATATTGTGTAGTAGACGACACAGATCCATCAGGCAGAATAACATTCACAGAATTGTTAGCAGTAGTAATATCAGTAAGAGAACCCTTGTCACCAGTCATGTGATATGAGGCTCCCGAATCAAGAATCCAAGTTAAAGTAGTCTTACCGAGCCCATGGTCAGATAAAGAATTAAATTGATTAAATAAATGTATGGTCCTACTCTATTGGTCGTCAGATAGAGTAGGACCGAAGTCAATTCATGTTGGGATGCCAGAGGAGGCGGCCGCCATAAACCTTTGCAGCGACGTCAATACACCAGCAAGAAAAGCCATAACACAAATGGCAACCAATGGTAGATGTATAATCAAAATAGAAGAATATAAAAAAAAATATTCTTTTCAACCAATTCTTTGCAACAGAATTTGCTGCGGCGGTGGATTTCTGGTAGAGAATTTGCTGCGGCGGCGATCAACTAAGCGAGGTACGGCGGCGACGGGCAGAAGCAGTTTTTTTTTTCAGCGGAAAGGTAGTTCGGATCGGCGGCGCATGGAGATCATGCACGGGCGATGGTGAGAAATTTAGGATGGAATTTTAAGGTTTTAGGTTGAGACTCTGATACCATGAAGAAAATAAGAGTAATGATGTGTTTTATTTATGACCTCATGGTCCATTTTATAGTAATACAAAATACTTATACATGCTAGAAAAAGGAAATATAATCTAATTACAATTATAAGTAATATTTATATTCCTTAACATCATTAAATGAAAAATCATCCGCACTCGAATCTGATATCATAAAAGAATAAAAGTAAAAATCTATGTGAAATAAATATCTCGACTATGCTTAAGAGATTAACCCTTTCTGGAAATTCGAGTTAAGGCTGAATTTTGGGCATGATATATCCCAGATGGTCAATGTTCCATGGTAGAAGGATTGCAACAAAATAAAAATCAAAGTTCAAAGTTTACCATTTTTTCATTAATCTGTTATGCACGTTCAATCCAGAAGTGATAAGTCCATTGAGAATATACAGAATTGAAGAATTCAAATGCTTTTATCAGAAGAGTAGTCTCAGCTATTGAATAAATAAAAAATAATAGTATTATTTATATATAAATTATTCATTTGGTACAGCTTCAATTAATTCACCTTGAAATTTCTGGACCATTTACTTACTGAATGTCAAAGTTTTGAAGTCCCTAGCGAGTAACATGAAATTCTTTTGAACAAAGACAAACTCATATTACCTTTGAATTCGAAGTATAACATTCTTAAAAATATTCCTATTCTTATATTATAGCATATATTAGGTAGGTATTCATAATCCCAAGCAAAAATTAGCATATATTAGTGCCTTTTGTTTCTAAATTTAATTTTGGCAAAGTTTTGGGAAAAACCGTCTTTCCATTGACTTATGGAAAGACGAAGTTTAATTAAAATAATAAAAGTTAAAAGGTCTTAGTTGTAATATTAAAAATTTATTATGCAAGTGTAGAAGTTATAAAGTTTATAGCCCGATTCATGCAACCCGAAAACTTTAGTTTCATATATTATAATTTGCACTTTAAACTTTGGTTTTTTCATGACTTATGTAAAGACCATTTTTCAATAGACGGACTCAATTTTAAAATTATTTAATTAAATTCTAAGAATTTATTTTGACTTCAGCTGCTTTTTCTCCCTATCTTAGAAAAGTGGAATCGAATAAACAAAAAATATACTTATTCAACTAATAACCAAGTGCAACTTCTGCTAAAATACTAGGAATGAGCAGCGATACAAACCGAGGATGCAAAAAATATTACAATATCGTTATGACTTATCAGTTCCTTTTTGTGCACTTGTACGTAATCTTAATTAATTTAAATTAAGATTTTTACTTTTATGTATAGATTGACTTTGTAAACAGTTAAAGGATCTGCTTGGACAAATGAATGTTAGTTTCATTTTCAACCCACATGAGTCCAAGTGTTTAGATTCGTCAGAGTAAGAGTCAAGGTCAAACCCCAAGATTTTCTCTCCATCAAGGTTTGAATTTACATCTGTTCCAGCAAAGCATATACTGTAACATGGAGTCTGAATACACTGGCGGGTTGGTTGGACTTTGTCTTTATTTATTAACTGTAATATTTATTCAAATAAATCTTTGGAACTTTATATGTGTCACTGGTCTTTATTTCTTGTATTATTTTTAAAATAATGCTCTTGGAAATATGTGTTATTGGCCTGGTTTGTTGGATTATTGTTTGTATATGTTTCTTATCTAGAAAATTTGAAAATTCCAACTAACATTTCAGGAATATGAGGATCAATGTGAACGTACGAAAGTTTAAACTAATTAATAAAGATGTAAATCTCTCTTACCATGTTCTAATAGATTTACATCTCTATTACTAATGCTCAAGATTGCACTAGTGGTTCATAGATTCTTGCATATCGCGTATTCATCATAAAAGTTATGTAATAGTTAGCATTAGTTCCGCATAATAAGAATCCAATCTTTAATATGAACTTATTTGTATCGTATTTTGTAAAATATGAACGCATGGTTTCGGATGGTACAAGGGTACAATATATAGACAGTATTTACAAAGCCATAAAAGGAAAATGATTCTATCTAGGGTACAATAATACTGATATTCACAAAATATCTCCTACACTCCTCCTCAAGTTGGAGGATATTGATCTCAAATGCCCAACTTGCCAAGCAAAGTCTGAAATGTCTGTCGTCCAAGTGCCTTCATAAATAAATCTGCTGGCTGACTAGCAGTTCGAATATAATAAGTAACCACATCACCAGACTGAATCAAATAACGAATAAAATGACAGTCAATCTCAATGTGTTTCGTCAACTCATGAAACACTAGATTGACTGCAATGTGAAGAGCTGCCTGACTATCACAATACAAACGCATCGGAGTAGGATGCACCACTTCCAAGGAACGAAGAAAGGACTTGAGCCACAACAATTCACAACACGCGACTGTCATAGCCCGGTATTCCGCTTCAGCCAAAGAACGAGAAACAGTGGGTTGTTTCTTTGTCTTCCAAGAAACCGGAAATCCACCAATCATCACAAAATATCCAGTCAAAGATCTCCTAGTAATTGGGCAGACTGCCCAATCTGAATCATAAAATGTTGTAAGGTGAAGAGAACTCTTAGCAGATAGAAACAAACCTTAACCAGGATGACTCTTTAAATAATGCAGAACTCGCAAAGTTGCATACCAATGCGCCAAACACGGCCTCTCCATGAACTAGGCCAAGGTATGAACGGAATAGCTAAGCTCAGGACGGGTGATGGTGAGATAAACGAGCTTCCCAACTAGTATGCGATACTGCGCAAAATCATCAAACAAAAGACCCTTATCTCGCATCAACTTGTGCTGTTGTTCCATGGGAAAATATGTGGGTTTAGCTGCCAATAACCCAGTATCAGAAAAAATATCTAAGGCATAATTCCGTTGAGACAGAAACATCCCATCAGGCCGATGAGCTATCTCTATGCCTAAGAAATACTTCAGGGCACCAAGATCCTTCATATGAAAACAAGAGCACAAATACTTCTTAAACTTGGTCATCATCTCAGAAGAGGAACCCGCAACAATAAGATCATTAACATAAACCAATACATGAAGAGAAACACCATCCTTCAAGTAAGAAAACAAAGAGTAATATGCCTTACTCTGGACAAACCTAAAGAGGTGAAGAGCAACAATGAGTTTAGCGAACCAATTTCGCAGAGCCTGTCGCAGATCGTAAATAGATTTGCGAAGCTTGCAAACCAACCCAGGCGCTAGAAGTGTATAACTAGGAGACAGACACATGTACACCTCCTCCTTAAGATCTCCATGCAAAAATGCATTGTGAACATCTATCTGTTGAAGAAATAAACCACAAATAGCAGCAACAACCAAGAAAAGACGAACTGAACTCATCTTGGAAGCAGGAGCAAATGTCTCAGTAAATTCAGTCCCCTCAACCAAACGAGCCTTGTATCACTCAATAGAACAATCAGACTTAAAATTAGTCTGATAAACCCACTTATAGCCAATCGTCTTCTTGCCAGGAGGGAGAGGAGCAAGAACCCATGTATTATTCCACTCAAGTGCATCAATCTCATCAGACATAATTGCACGCTAATGATCATGGTGATAAGCATAAAAAGGTAACCGGATCAGCAACATCTATAATTGCAGCCAAAAGTCTAGAATGCAAAACCGAAAAATTACTACAAGAAACATAATTAGCAATAAGGTAATGCGTACCTAAGGACAGTGAGTCAGATAACCCAAGGTCAGTAGAGGGGGGGTTTATTGAGCGAGTAGTAGTCCAGATATAATCTTTTAATTTAACCAGAGGCTAATAAAGATAGGTGGTGGGAGGACGGACGGTGGATGGAGGCGGTGGTGGTAAGGTAGGTGCATGCTGGCTGAGCTCGGCATGAGGCAGCCGTGGTTCGAGCATCGCTGGCGGAGTGGTCAAGGATGGCCTCGGCTGGAGCTTGGGATGAGCTGGCCGCAGAGCGGTCACAGACAACTGCACCTGGAGCTTAAGATGAGCTGGCCACAGACCAATCACGCATGTCCGTGGGTCGGGCGATGGTAGAGCGGTCACAGACTACCACATGTCAGGCACTAGCAGAGCAGTCACAGATGGCCGCGGTTTGGGCACTAGCGGAGCGATCATGGATGGTCATAGGTCGGGCATCGCTGGCGGCGCCTGCCATGACTCAGTGGTGAGCGGCTAGAGCTCGGGATGAGCTGGCCGTGGTTGATCGAGATTGGGCGGCTCCATCGGGTAGGATGGCTAAGGAATGGAGTCATCAAATATGGAAGGTGATAGAGATGGCAGTGGATCAGCAGGTGGCGTCTTTGTAGAAACATGTGCTGTCAAACACAGTTCAAGACTCCAAGTCGTAAATATGCCAGGCTTTCTTGTTAACAAGGTAGCCAAGAAAAATGCACTTATGACATCTAGATGCAAACTTATCAGGCGGCCGTGGAAGCTGACAGACAAAGCACAATGAATCAAACACACGGAGATGGCGGTAATCTGGTGCACGGCCGTACAGGAAATGATGAGGCGTTTGGCCATCTAACACCGGTGTTATCATACGATTGATGAGGTAAGGTGCTGTAAGAATGCATTATCACAATGCTTATGTTCAAACAAATTACTAGCCTTAACAGAACTAACATGGAAACTATTTCTAGTCTGTTTTACGCAATGACATACCGAGTATGGAATAGATTTATTAAAATCACTATTATGTAAAGAAATGGATGTGATAGAAGACAACACCGATGAGGACAGATGCCCAAAAATGGTGATGCCATAAAGCAGATGAAGACACTGAAGAAGCAACATACAAGGACAACTGTGTAGACTTGGAAGCTCCTAATTTGTGCAACCAATAAACCCCTCCTCGTTGTTCACCCGCGCCAATCACTGTTCTCGTGCTGATATCCTGCAGTACATATAATTTTCTGGTAAGCAAAACTAGACATTTTAAAGCAGCAGTTAACTTGGAAAACAATAGCAAATTGCATCGTAATGCCGGAATAAAAAGAACATGAGTCACAACATCTCCAAAACAAAATTTTCCATGTTCGACAGCACTCGAAATAGAACAATAAGGGAAGATAACATCAATGTTTGCAGAATGCTCAGTATCATAAAGAAGATTCTTGTTGCCGGTCATATGATACGATGCTCTGGTATTAAGTATCCAAGTTAAAGCAGTCTTACCTGACATATTTTCAGAAGTATTTAACTTAGAGAACATGTTTAAAACCGTACTCTATTGCTCCTTGGACAGGGCCAGGCCGAAGGGGGACCGATCGGAGTCCGAGACAACAGCGGCGACTGCACTTGTTGGTGGAGTGGCGGTGGCCATGTGCTAAGCAGCTCCGGCAAACCTTCGGGGCTGATGCATGTGGATGATTCTCAGTGAACCAATCCGGATAACTAATAATGCGGAAGTAAGTAGTAATATCATGACCCTTTCAGCTACAGTGAGTGCATGTAAGACTCTGATGAACAACGGCGGTGGCTGGAGTGGATCCCTGAGCGGCGGTAGTGGACTTCAGAGCGGAGGTTTGCGCCTGACGATTGGCAGCAAAGGGCATAGTGTCTACCGAGGTGATAGAATCACGGGCTAAGATGACAGTCTCATGACGCTCCTCTTGAGAAACAAGGGAGTAAATCTTTTTGAGTGAAGGCAATGGATCCTGTACAAGGATATATGAGCAAAGAGTAGCATAACCATCATCCAGACCGATGAGAAATTGATGAACCATCTCCTTCTCACATTCAACCTGAACAATAGCTACATCGGGACATGAAATACTAGTATGTGGATTCATGTAAGTAAGCAGGGCATTTCACAGCTTCTTGGAGCGACCAAAGTAGGCATTGACAACCTGACCATTTTGACGATAGTTGTATATGTTTGCACGAATTTGACACATAGGTGGACCATTACCAACTGAGAAACACTGTTAGAGATCATCCCAGAGCTCTTTAAATGAGTCATAATAAGTGATAACAGAACAAATGAAAAGATCAAGGGTATGAACGATCAAACCAATAAGCATAGAATTCAAAGTACTCCAAATATTAGCAAAAGGTTCCACAGGAAAAGGCTTGGGGATGGACCCATCCAAGAAACCATACTTATGTCTAGAATTAAATCCATGATGAATAGAAGCACCCCAATAATTATAATTATCAAGACCATTCAAGATCGTAGAGGAACTAAGAAATAGTGTATGATATGAAAAGTGAACATAGAACGGATGCGATGCAGGCAATATGGAAGAATCACCGGCATGATGCTGAGAATCAGAGAAGGTCGAGGCATCACTGGTGAACAGGAGCTGGCGGAGCACCTGGTGGAGCAGGGAGGTGTCATCGAGCGGTGGCTTCTCCACGATTGGCGGTGGATTAGTGGCATCGTGGACAGAGAGTGGCAGAGCAATGACTGGAATGGGAACTTCATCAAGGTTTTCAATCATAACCTGGCCAACGAGATCAATCTGGTGGCGCGTGGGTGAAGATTGTGGTGGCGCGTGAATGCGGTACTGACAGGATGCGTCGGCGCATGAATGGAGCTGTGGTGCTTGCTGGACGGTAACAACGTTGGTGGCAAGCACGTCGGTGGCGGACAGAGAAGGGAGGACAGTGGCGGTGGCGGTCATTTTAGGGATCTCAGGATTTAGGCTCTGATACCATGTAAAATATGAACACATGGTTTTCATTGATGGTGTAAGGGTACAATATATAGACAACATTTACAGAGTCATACAAGGAAAATGGTTCTATCTAGGGTACCATAATATTGCAGAAGATATTCACAAAATATCCCCTGCATATTTTTCTTTTTATTGTATGCTTATTAGATATGAGTGCGTCTCTTGAAAGACGGTCTTTCCATAAGTTATGGAAAGACCAAGGTTTAAAGTGTAAATTAGAAGAAATGAAGATAAAATTTTTGGGTTGCATGAATCGGGTTATAAATTTTATAGCTACTACATGTTGCATACTAAATTTTTAATGTTGCAACTAAGACCTTTTACCTTTTATTATTCAAATTAAACCCCATCTTTCCATAAGTTTATGGAAAGACCGTCTTTCCCAAGACTTTGCCAATAGATATTACCGAACATGTATGTTATGAAAGACACTTATAAGTGGAGGAATTGGAATCAAATTTATAACAAAATAGACTGAGTGCAAAGAGTTTGAGATGAACTGAACTCTCTTCATGTTTGTCGACCAAAATTATAGAGTATTTATGCACCATTGTTAACACTGAATTTCTACATCTATGGCATGATAAACAACCGCTATATGAATGCCTATAATACTGCAGCAACTAAGATGAATCAACCACATTGTTATTTTGGATATCACCCTCGGCAAGCTTAAGGATATGGCGGAATTTAAGCTTGGATCAAAGATGAGCAAAATGATCTTAAAGGAGGGGTTTCCTAAATATATCTACAAGACGATCAACAAAGGAGACATGATTGATGAGGAGATCATCAGCTTCAACATGTTCCCGAACAAAATGAAAGTTCAATGCAATATGTTTGGAGCGAGTTCGAATGATCGGATTATGGGACATGAACCAGGAAAATATGTTATCACACTAAAGATTCGGATCGAATAGGCTAAATCGGAGCTTGGAGATCATGAAGATGTTGCTTGATCCACATTAATTCAAGAGATAGGCTAAAGCTCAATTTTCTGCTTCTGTACTTGAGTGAGCAACGATCCTTTGCTTTTGGGAAGTCCATATGATATGATTTTTTCCATGAAAAACAGCAAAACCATATTAATATCGACTGTCTTCAGCTTCCGAAATCCACCCGACATCCAAATATGCAAGCAGAAAGTGGTGATGATGATGAATGGTTCCTTTAAGATAAGGTGGGATGCATTTCACGGCTTGCCAATGTAAAGTTGTTAGTGCATGCATATATTGGCAAAATCAATTTACAGCGCAAGCAATGTCTAGACAAGTGAAGGTGTCATACTGTTGTGAACCAACAACCTGGCGGTACAGATTGGTATCAGAAAAGGAATCTCTATGCAAACACAACCACTAGAAGAAAAGACTTTATTAAAAGCAGCCATAAAAGGCGGTTTCATAATATTTTTTGAAGAACCACCTTTAAATGAGGTTCCGAGTTTGAAACTTGTCTATTTTGGATCCCATTTGTTTTAAAGGTGGTTCAAACATCAATTAAAAGTGGTTTACAAGAAACCGCCTTTAATAAACATCAACTAAATGCGATTTTATTGTAGAACCATCTTTAATGGAGTAACTTTAATGGATTTTTTGGCCCAACTGTTTGGATAAGTGTTTCACTATTGTCATTCTTTCCTTAGTTATTTTTTCCACAATATGGCCACCTTCTTCCTCTTCACATACACGCAGCCCCTTTCTCTTCTCCACTCCTTCCACCTTTCCTTCTCTTCTTCGTCGTCCGACTCCCCCTCTCCACATTAGCCATTACGTGCCTTCTCCCATTCCGCCAGATATGCCACGACCAACTTCCCCTCTCCACTGTATCCACCGTGCGCCTTCTCCATGTCCTCCGGATCTGCAACAACCAACGTTGCTCTCCATTAGATCCACCATGGCAGGGGCGGAACCAGAAAATTTTTTCAGGGGAGGCTGAAAAATTTTCGGCGCCCGGCGTGCAGAGGCGTCCGGCGTCCGGCGTCCGGCGTCCGGTTTATGTAAATTGATTTATTTTTCATCGATTCAAATTCAATTTAATAAAATATCCCTAATTGATAATTAACAAATGAAAATAAAAAGTTCAAAAAATCATATTCATCTAAATTCAATTTAACAAATATCCCTAATTGATAATTCCATAAACCGATTATGACAAATTGACAATTTCATTGTCACATACAATTATACAAAATAAATCAAACAATTATAATTTCAACTAAATTCCAACTAAATTTCAACTAAATATGCAATTCAACTAAATCAATTTATGCAATTCAACTAAACTTCAACAATCATATATAATACAACCATATAAATTCAATTCAACATCCAATCTAAAAATCATGTTTACATTAATACATTATACATATATTTAAGTTTTGAAGAAATAAATTAAAATGACAAAAAATTATAAACCCTAAAATTAATAAATATTAGCAATTTAGCATATAAACTATAAAGAGAAGAGAACTAGAGTCTAGAGAAGACTTACCAGTTACCAGAGGCGGCGGGATGGCGGTGGTGGACGGCGGTGGCGCGGCGGCGGCGGCGGTGGCGCGGAAGCGGCGCTGCGAGGAGGAGGAGCTGTGGCTCTGGCTGTTGTTCTGTTCTTGTTCAGTTGTTCCCGCTCAACTGCTCAAGGCTCAAGCATAATATATAGGATGATGGATTGGGCCGCTCAGTTTTTGGCCCAATCCATTTCCGATCTCTTTTTTTTTTCTTAGTACTTAGTAAAACGACGTCGTTTCACTAACGTGAAACGACGTCGTTTTACTACTTAGGTCATAAAAAATGAAAGCCAACCGAAACGACGTCGTTTCACTAACGTGAAACGACGTCGTTTTGATGCGTGAGTCTGCAAAAAAAAGAAGGCCGCAGCGCGGCCTTCTTCTCCGGCGAGCTGGCGCTGGGCTCTGCCGGAGACGCGCTCGGCCGCGCTCGGCCTCGCCGGAGACGCGCTCCCGCCTCCTCCTAGCTCCGGCCGGCGATCGAGGTAGGGCTGGAGCCCTACCTCGCGTATTAATAGATCCGCCCCTGCACCATGGTTGCTATATCGCTCTCCATTGCCTCACAACCAGAATCTCCCAAAACGGAGGAGCTACTCAGGTTTCTTTGATAGCCACTTCACCTCGTGTCCAGATTCAAGATGTTTTCATTTTTGAGGTTGATTGTTTTTTTTTTGCAGATTTCCATATTCAAGAGCATTTTTGTTTCTTAGGTTGATTCAAGAAGGTTTTTTTGTCAAGATTAAAAGCTTTTGTTTCTTTTGTTTTTGTTTTGGAGGCTGATTGTGTTTCCCATGAGGCTGCCGGAAATCAATTTGGTTTCTGGAAACATTTTCTTTAGTACCTCAGATTCAAGTTTTGAATTTGGGACTAAACAAATACCAATTAAAGGCGGTTTTTAAATCGCCTTTGATCGTTGGTGATCAAAGGAGGAGCAGATAAGTTACCCAAAAAGTGCTTCTTTGGTTCAATATAACCGACTTTAATAGTTATGTTCTCCATTAGTGAACCTTGTGGAAGGATCTGGTGGTGTTGAACCAGAAACAGAATAAGTATTAAGATAAAGCAATGTTATGCGAATATTCTTGTATTTAGAATAAAATCATTTTCCCTTTCTGTATATGTCTTTTGTAACACTAAATAATGTACCCTATATTATGAGTACAAGAAAAACATTACAAAATTATTTTCTACATGGTATCAGAGCCCAAAATCCTGAAACCTCCCTAAATTTTCCAGCTGCTGATCGCGACCTACCGCCGCCGTCGACGTCCGATTCCTAGATTATCAAGGTGCTGCCACTGTTGCCGTGTTACTGTTGTCGCCGATCCAAATTTTCCTTTTCCTACTCATCACGCGCCGCCAGTGTCTCTTACGCGCCGCACTCAAGCTCTACGCAGTGCCACGTCTAACCTTTGATCCACAGATCATGCTACAATGTTGACTCATACTTCTGATTCTAGACCCGATGCTAAAGAATTTTCTTGCATCGCTACCGAAGATTAGGCCAATAAGCTATGAAATCTGAATGCCACAAATGTTATTGCAGCTCTACTCAAGCAGTTGCAATTGCAATCTGGCACTGGGCAGCCTGTACCTGTTGGTCGATTGATGAACTCTCCATACTACCTTGGTCCTCCTGACATTCTTGGTTTGGTCAGATGCCTCATCGTAGTGAAGGGTGGAGAAAATTACCTTGAATAGACTACTGCGATTTGTAGTGTTTTGCTTGCTAAGAAGAAGATTGGTTTCATTGATGGAACCATTACTAAACCCCCGATTAATGATCCTGATGCTAATGAATGACATGGAGTGAATGCTACCCTTGTTTGGCGGATCTTACAGGCTGATGATCCATCTTAACGATCTAATACGACTTATTTTTCCACTTCTAAGGAGCTGTGGGATGATCTTGCTGGACATTTTTCTTGTGGTAATGGTCCAAAAATTCTACAAATGTGTTATGACATACAGAACTGTCGTTAAAATGGTAAGAATGTGGCCATTTACTCAAGAAAACTCAAGAAATTGTATGATGACTACAACTCTCTCCAGCCTCCTCGAGTTTGTTCCAGTGAAGCTTACAAACCAATGCACATGTAACTATGCTACTGCTACCTTCCATGATTGTGAGAAAGAGATAATTTATCAATTTCTCCTCGGTTTATATGAAGGCTATCACACTTTGCGATCCAATTTCATGACTCAAGATCCGCTGTCATCTGTCATGTGTGTGGATGCCCTTGAGTCTCAGAAAGAGGCCACAAAGCCATCATTTGGTCTCGTGAGTCTTCACATGATTCCATGGCATATGCTATTTTTCGCCCACCACCTTCAAGTTCTTCACCTGGAGCTTTCCCAACAGCTGAACGCAAGAATCTCATTTGTACGCATTGTCATTGCAACAGCCACAACAAAGCTACATGTTTCAAGCTCACAGGCTATCCATAATGGTTCACAAATATGAGGGAAAGAGCTAATTCCATGAAGAACATGGTTCTAGATCCGCCAGTCACCGCCACATTCAGCATTCCAGCCGCCGGTGCTACTTTCAGCCACCGTTCGCCAGTACAGTAACATCACTGCCAAGGTTTGCAGCGGCCGCCTCCTCTGACACTCCTACTCCATATGATTTTGGTCTTGCTCTGTTTGAAAAACAATGGAGTATGACCCTTAATTTACTTAATTAGTTCAATTCTATATTTGACTATAGGCTAGGTAATAATAATTATGTTCCTTGCTCTGTGTGTCATAGAGCAAAGAAAACTAGACATAGCCTCCTTTGAGCTCTTCGAATGCTACTTCTTTGTTTGAATAATACATTGTGATGGTTGGGGGGTTTGTAGCTCACAATCTTCTAGTGGTGCATTTTATTTTTTAAAACTATAGTTGAGGATTATTCCCAAGTTGTTTGGATTTATTTATTAGTGGCTAAGTCAGATGTAGCCTCTAGATTTATGGAATTTTGTTCTTCAATAAAGAACCATTTTGGGCAAACCATTCGTCTTGTTCGTGCTGATAATGGTACAGAATTTCTACCTTTGTGATCTTACTTTGCTGAATTCAGCATTATCTTTGAGACTTCCATGGTTGATACACCACAGTAGAATGACCGTGTAGAGTGCAAGCATCACCATTTGTTAAATGTTGCTTGTGTTTTGCGCTTTCAAGCTAATTTACTGATTGATTTTTGTGGAGAATGTGTTCTTACTGCTGCATTTTTAATTAACCAGACACCGACGAAGAAACTCAATGGACGCACACCATTTGAGTTACTTCATGGACGCACTCCAAAGTACAAGCTTTTGCCAGTCTTTGGTTGCTTGTTCTTTGCCTCATACATTCCCAGATTCTGTGACAAGTTTTTTCCAAGAAGTTGATGGTGCATTTTTCTTGGGTATTGCCTGGCAAGAAAGGCTATCGCCTTTATGATTTGGAATCATGCACCTTCTTCAAATTTTTATGAAGATCAACTATCGTTTCCTTTGTCATCGATACCTGTTCAGCCTGCATAGTCACAAACCGATACTTGGTTTGGAAACTCTCCGACGCCGGATCCATCGGTGACGACCAACGGCGCCGCAACTTTGATGTCAGGTGTTCTCTATCCTTTAACTGATTATGTAAATTGCAATAAATGTTCTAGTATTCATTCTTTATTTTTGGGTGCAGTAACTTCTAGTGCATATTCTTCCACTTATTCCAAGGCGTTAAGGCATGCTCATTGGCGCAATGCTATGACTGATGAGTTTAATACTCTTAAGTGCAATGATACTTGGACTATGGCTTCTCTTTCTCTGGATAAGACCGCAATTTCATGCAAATGGGTTTGTTCAAATCTGATGGTACCATTGAACGTCACAAAGCTCTTCTGGTGGTTCTGGGTAATCGTCAGATTGACAGAACTGACTATACTGAGACATTTGCTCCTTTTGCGATGATGAGTTTTGTTCGCCTATTTCTATTTGTAGCGGTCATTCATGGTTGGGAATTTCATTAGATAGACGTGCATAATGTTTTTTTACAGGGTGATCTTTACAAAGAGGTGTTTATGAGCCCTTCTCCTGGCCATCATGCGCCCCAAGGCCTTGTTTATTGGCTTTAAAAATATTTTTATGGTTTGTAACAAGCTTCTCACAACTGGTTTGCCAAGTTGGATCATGCTCTACACGCATTTGGATCTGTTCAGAGTAAGGCTGATTACTCTCTTTTCGTTTACTCTCATGGTTCAGTTTCTTTGCACATGCTTTTCTATGCGGATGACTTGCAGGTAGTTCTTCGTCTCTAATCTCTAAATTCAAGAAATACTTGAGCTCTTGTTTTTGCATGAAGGATCTTGGTGCACTTAAGTATTTCTTGGGTATAGATATTGCTAGAAGACTGGATGGTATGTTTCTTTCACAAAGGAAATATGCATTTGACATCTTATCAGATACTGGTTTATTAGCTGCGAAACCGATTGATTTTCCGATGGAGCAACAACATGATCTTTTGTGCATAGAGAGGCCACTTTATAAAGATCCTGAGCAGTATCGGTGCCTAGTTAAGCATCTCATTTATCTTGCCATTACACATCCTGAGCTCGGTTGTTTCGTTTATGCGCTTACTCAGTTTATGAAGTATCCTAGTGTTCCTCACTTGCAAGCTGCACTACGGGTTCTACACTACTTGAAGAGTCATCCATGTCAAGTTATATTCCTCTCTTCACATAGTTCTTTATAGTTGACTTCTTTCTGTGATTCTGACTGGGCTGCTTGCCCCATTACACAACATTCTTTATCTGGGTATTTTGTAATGATTGGTGATTCTCCGGTTCATGGAAGACCAAGAAGAAACCTATAGTTTCTTGTTCTTCTGCTGAAGCAGAGTATCATGCAATGACAGTCACCTGTTGTGAGTTATTATAAATGTTTTTCTTTGGGACTTGGGTGTTGTGTATGCTAACTCCATGCAATTATTTTGCGATAGTTAGCCTGCTCTTCATATTGCAGCCAATTTTGTTTTCCATGAACGTACGAAGCATATAGAGGTTGATTGTCATTTTGTCCGTGATCTTGTATAGTCTGGTACTATTGTTACTCATCATATCCGCACTTGTAATAAGCTTGTGAATTTGTTCATGAAAGCTCTTGGGTGTAATCAGTTTTAGCTACTACTTGTCAAGTTGGGCATTCTTTATCCTCATGCTCCAACTTGAGGAGGAGTATTAAGGAAAAGAAATATTATGTAAATATTATTTGTATTTAGAATAGAATAATTTTCCTTTTTTGTATAGGTTTTTGGTAACACCATATAATGTACCCCAGATCATGAATACAAACACAATATTATAGCCTTATTTTCCACAACAAGACATATTTTGCGAGCTAAAATATCTATGATGTAGCTTTGTTGAGACATGGTAATACAAATAAGGAGCGTGTAATTTGAATGCAAATAAAGTGGCAAGTTCACCAAGTTACTTAAAACTAAATCTAGTGCGCAGATCAGTAATAAAACACTGGACAAGCTTAGGATTACTTCATGTGATAATGAGATTATCAACATAAAAACGGACATAAATGATGGCATTAGAAGAGGAATGGAAAAATAGAGATGTATATTAATGACAAGCTCGAAAACCACGTGAGACAAAATGGTGTTTATGCTTGTTAAACCAGGATCGAGGGGCTTGTTTTAAATCATAAGGAGCCTTGTGAAGACAAAACACATGAAAAGGACGAGACTTATCATCAAAGCCATGAGTTTGTGCTATATAAAACTCCTCTGTCAAGTCACCAATGAGAAAGGCGTTGTTGATATCCAATTGGTGGATTGACCAATTTTAATAAAGAGCAATCACTGTCAATATACAACCAGCCGAATGGTAGTCTCCTTGATAATCAAACAAAATTTTTGAAAGAAATCAATAACTGGTGATGTGCCCCAAATTGCCACTGCTGTGTGCGCTGCTACTTTGGCCAAAACCTGCAAGACAAAGCCCTTGGAGGTTTTGAGGGGGAAGAGTCTCCAACAATCAAGTCAGAAAAGTGTCTTTTAACTGGGAATGGATAGTTGAGTGTATAGAGTTACCTCTCTTCTTTATATAGGTTGGCAGATAGGGCAACTGTTTTGTTTGCTTGTGATGCAAGTACTAGAAATCTTCCTTGGACTTGCCCAATAGTTATTACCAAAAGGATAAAATAAAGACACATGGGCCGGGTAAGCTAGGCACTTGAGCTTAGATGAATTATGTATTATCAATAAGCCCTTAGAAAGTTGAGGGTTTGGCCCTCGAATTCATCCTATGTTTCCTGGGTTTGACCTCGGGTCTCCCCCAATGAGTTTGTTGATTTGCTCTTCCATATTATTGCTCTGAACTCATTGTTGGACATAGGGTGCGATTTCCAATCCCCGTGAGGATCCAGGGGTTCATCCCCCGGTTCAATTTAGGATCCCTCAAATTGGATTTGGATCCGATCTTTGAGCGGATATATTTGTTGAGGGTTCAAACCTCAGTTTTCTAATTTTATTAAAGCTTGAGGGTCTTGAGGCTTTCTTCGAACCAATATATTTATACGGGGCCTTCAGGCCTCAACAACAAGGAATTGGAGAGGCACGATCTTTTGTTTAGGAGGGGTCTTCAGCAAGAGAAGTGAAAAGGACGCGAGGAGCGTGATGCCCACTCATGCCCTCGAGTGTGTGATGTCTGTGCTGGATTCCATGCATGCCACTTTTCCCATTAATTCCGGGAAGCTTATACCCACGGGGCCCATTAACCCATGTTCTTCTTGATTTTTGGCTGCCCGAGGCAATCATTACTCTTTCCTTCTTTGATATAAACTGTCTCAAGGGTTTTTAACTACTTTTCACCCAATTTTTCTCCAAACTTCTTCTTCTTTCTCCAGAGTTTCCCGCTGTTTTCAAAGAACACTACTTTCCAGAGAACTCTTGCCAGTCCATTCTGATCACTTCAACCAGTAAATCCCTTTTTCCCTTTGCTTATCCTTCTTCTTTTTACATTTTCCCAATGTCGCAACTTTGTGGGGGGAGGGGGAGTGGGGGGAGGCGATTCTGGCCTATTTTTTTGCCATTCCTTCTAGCGGCGGAGTTGAGAACTCTTGGCTTCAAAGTTCTGGTGCCATTTCTTCATTGGCCACCGGTTCCAGTTTATCCAAAAGGGGGGATAGAGAGAATTTGGAAAGTTGTTTGCCGCCGCCCAAGGGTTACCGCTGGAAGTGGGTCACATCGAGAGAGAGGCTTTTGAGGGAGGTAGTTATTCAGAGGGATGAAGAGGGCGGATGTTTTATTTTTAAGAATATTTTAACTCCCGTGGTTGAGAGCCCCTAGCTAATTCCCAAGGAAACTTCCCACATGTTGTCTACCCTCACGTTCGCGATTTGGGTTCCCTAGGGCTTAAGATTAGAGGTCATTCGAGATGATGAAACCCCTAAGAACCCAAGATCCGGTAAGTGCGCTGTTTATTAGTGCCATTTTAGGTTTGGGCTTTGCTTTCCCCTTCCCCTATCCTCTCTCAGCTTCTCGAGGAACACTAAATTAAATTAGCATAGCTCCATCCAAATGTCATACTTTATGTTACCCAGTGCCACAACTTAGGAATCACTCCCAGCTACGAACTATTTAGGTCCCTTTATTACATTTCCCGTAGCAAAGGCATGCTTCTTAGGGATATGGAGGTTAAGGGAATCCTTACACTTAGCAATAGATTCTTGAACCACCCGATTAAAATTTCTTTGAATTTTTGAGACAGGCACAAACCTCTTATTTACACTTTTGACAGTGAGGTCTAGTGCTATTAAGTCCCGAGGTGGAATTCAAAACCCAAGTTCGAGAACACTTCCAGTTATTCCGCTCTGGAGGGTGTGGTTACAGATAGGGACAAGTTGTTAGGTGATTCCCTAGATATTTCTAAGACAAGTCCAGTTACATATGGCCGTCAAAGGTTTACGAAAAGTGGATTTATGGCCAGTACCCAGTTCTAATTAAGCCTCCCCTCCTATCGACTCCTCCAAGGCTCCATCCATTGAGAAGAAAAAGAGCAAGAAGAAAGAGGGATAGGGTCGTAAGCCCAAAAAGGTTAAGAGAAAGGCCCCATTGGCTTATGAAGATAGGGCTAAGAAGCCAAAGAACGCAAAGTGTATCGGCTCTTCAAAACCCTTAGAGCCTATTTTAGAGGTTAACCTACCTCCACCCAGTCGTCGTTAAAACACGCACTGAGAACTTATGGATAAAGAAGATGAAATTTATAGTTCAGCATCCTGATCTCACTGTTATGATACCAAAAGAGTAGTTAGCGGTAAGCCATGGGTTTGTCCACAAGGATGCAAGGGCTCAAGTACTAATTAAAACACAACCTCGTGTGGGTTGTCAATCCACACGAGTGAAAGGAACAACTAGTAGTGTAAACATGCAATTGGGGGGGGGGGGGTATTATCAACTATCAACTACAAAGCATAAAAATGAACAAACGAGAAATTGTTTATACTAGGCATTTGGGAATCATTTAGAAAGATGGTAGTTCTAATACTTCAACTCTCAATTCATTCACATAAAGACTTAAAAAAGACCTATCCGTGTGTTTATCAACACGTGGAGTTGCCGATGGCATACACTTCCCCAACCCTATCACGGTAAGTGCGCTCATAACCCTCCATCGGCATCGCCATCGCCATCGTAACTATGGGAGTACAATGAGGTCCGGCCATCATTATAGGTCTGTTTCTCCCCCGTGATATTACATCTTGGGCTTCCACCACAAATGCAACTACTCCTCCCAGGTCCTATATACACTAGGCCCGAGGATTGTATGCACCTTATCTGTAATACTAGGGTTTCAACACAACACCTAGCTTGCTACTATTAACTATCTCTACCCGCAACCTCTCAGACTACAGTTACGAAGTCAACTAAGACTGGTGCAATGGAAAATAGGTCAGAGCATTCTTGAATTGCCAGTGCACACACCCACGCGGACGTATTCTCCTTTACCTATTTTAACATCCAGGTTTATCTTACTAAGATGGCATCAATGATGGCACCATACATGAATATAGCCCAACGTTTGTGCTTATATGTAGCTTATATGAGTAGACTAGGGTCCTATATATAGTAGTAGGATATTGGGCCTAAAAATAGGCCCAAAATAGGACAAAATTAGCAAAACTCTAGGTCATCCGCCAAGGTTTCACGGGCCGGCATGGATGCCACGGTTCAAAGAATGTATAACTGTGGGACACCAAATCTGTCAC
Source organism: Rubia yunnanensis (assembly GCA_037428765.1). NCBI lineage: Eukaryota > Viridiplantae > Streptophyta > Magnoliopsida > Gentianales > Rubiaceae > Rubia > Rubia yunnanensis. Next base: position 68,709,986 of record CM075066.1, on the reverse strand, counting down.
AGTCCGTGAATCTGGGTTCATGCCACGGTCTGTGAAGGTTTTCATTGACAGCGAGCAGTAGATGGTTTTTGCTAAGAGTTTTCCCATGGTCCGTGAAGGTTCTCACAAACCGCTAACATATTGTGACCCTCCTTTTAGGAATTTTGTCACGGCCCGTGAAGGTTGTCCTGAACCACCAACAACTTGTGGTTTTGATTTGAAGTCTTCTTATTCTCCGTGAAGGTTTTCATGGACCGACTCCATACTTAGCCAAATTCTTCAACTCTTCATCCCCTTGCTTCACGACCCGGTGATTGTGTCACGGCCTAGCTCTTTACCTCGTGAAGGTCTCGTGCAGATCTTCATGGAACCCCTGGAACTCTTGTGTAGTGTGGGCTATGTGCTTTTTCATGGGCTGCTCGTGCTTGACCATGGGCGGTTCGTGACCGGCCGCTGGTGCTTCATTGGCTGAACTTTGTTTGCTTGCTATGGGTGAACCGTTAGTCTAAATAGGGAGTTCTAATTGTCAATTTTATAGTACTAAAGAAGATAAATCCAATGGAACCAACCTTGAAGGCTAATTCTTCCTGGATCGTTCTTAGACTAATGCAACACTCTTCGGACCACAATTCACCATTTTCTCCTTTGGTCGTCTTGAACTTCGAATCCACCTATCTTTCGCTTCTATCTCCTTCTACCACACGTTGATGTTTGTGGCATTCATATACTACCATTCATATGCAAACAAACTTCAAATCTTCTACCGTTAAAAGTAAACGGCCTTTGCAAGATTGTAATGTAACAAATAGCATTCACGGGCAACCTACTGAAGGTACTCATAATGAAGACCAAGGAGCCTATGAACACAAGATGTCAAGAATCACTAATTAAGTATAAAAATGTGAGATTTAGAATAGAAAACCAAACATGGTTATCGAAACCCCTTGTCATGTAAACTCAACTAATGTCGCCAAACCACCCACCAAAAGTAACTAAAAACTATGTCAAATGCATTGGTTAAAGCCTGCAAAATGGTGTAGATCAGAATCCCCACACTTAAACCTTTACTTGTCCTCAAGTAAATAAAATTAAAGAAAAAGGTTCAAGTGGAATAAAGCATGAAAAATTGCCAATGCATTCAAATTATTCCCAAGCTACCCTGGTTCCCCCAAGAAGGTGAAAATCCTTACAACTCTTACACTCCCCAAAGTTCCTAAAGAAATGAAAACACCCAAAGCAAGTAAATGTGTATGGAAAAAGATAAGTGACAAAAGATCAGAATAAAACCAAGCTTACTTCCCCCAAAGTACTCCCAAAAGCAATCAAAGAGTAATCCTCAAGCAAAATAATCCACTAAGGAAATCCAAAAGCCATCGACTTGGTTGCAACATAGGGATAACTAAAGATTCTCCACCTAGTTCAAACCAAGGAGTCCAATGTATCATCAACCTAGTTTATTTTTTCTTTTTTTCTTTTTTCTCTCAATTTCTCTCATTTTGCGAAGAAGCCCTTTCGGGTTTTCATCCTAGCTTTATCCCACAAAACGTGCTCACCTCTCACTTTTTCCATACGGCCTCTCATTTTTTCCTAGACTCATAAGTCTAGTCGGGCCAAGCCTTTCACTTTTACCTGGGCCTTTTGACCTATCTGGGTTTTTCCTAATGTAACCCAAGTCTCCCTTTTGGATTTTTGACTTGTCTAGGTTTTAATTTTTTTTCATTTTTTTTCAAAAATTTTAAAATGCTCTTAGAAGAGCTATTAGCTACATAAAAACTACTAAAAATCATAAGTGCTATCTAATCCCTTCCCCGCACTTAAAGCTTTCATTGTCCTCAATGCATATACAAAATCAAAGAACACGTGTCAAGAGAAAGAAATAGGAAAGCACTTATAATGAAAAAGAACACTAAAATCTACCTTTGATGGCACAATCATGGAATGTAAAGAACAAATTACCACCACCCTCAATATACTACCCTAACCTCTAATCAATAAAGTTCAATCTAACCACTATCATGCATCACAAATCGAATAAGGAGTTGAATCACAATGAAGAGTTATCTCTTAGGTCTCATTCTGTGTGAGGGTAGGTGGGTTTTGGGTGGTATTTTGGTGGTGGTAGGGAAGAAATGGTGATTGGGTGGTGTAGGAAAGTATGTGAGCTTCATGGGTCATGCATATCTACACGTCTTGTGAATATGGGGTTTGGTTCTCCTCTTTGTCCACCATTTTGAGCATCACGAACCATGTACGTCTACATGGTCCATGAGTTGGACTCCCCATTTGCTCACCTTCCTCCAAAGACCATATGCTTCTTACAAAACAAACATGCACACCAAGTGTAATAGTATCCCAAAAATAAATAAGCTATAAATAGGAAAACACACCAAAAATTCTAAACTAATCTAATTATTTTTCAAGGTTCGGGTTGCCTCCTGAGAAGCTCTGTGTATTTAAGGTCATTGGAACGACCCTAATGTTATCTATAGGGTGTGGTTTTGTACCCAATCACCTTAGACAACCAAAAATGAAGAGCAGGGGGTAAGAATCCTCCAAGAGGAATATATAGTGGGGAAGGAGTCAACCTTTAAAGGGTAGCATATTAAATTGGATTCCGTATGGTTTCCTCTAAGGTTTCCAAAAATGTGGGAATTGGTTCTATGGGTGCAGGTAGGGGTGAAAATAGGTAATATGGAAAATTAAGTATAATTACCCCTTCCTCGACTTCTTCACTTTGAACAAACCATTACCCATACCCTTTAGATTCATCTATAAAAAAATCACATTCAAGTAGGAACGGTTCATTTTTGGAATATTGGGTTTCTAGTTGGCTCACCCTATTCATCAATGGTTCATTCTTGAACTTAGGCAACACTCCTTGGATCATGATTCACTATTTTTCATTTGGTCATCTTGAACTTTGAAGCCGCTTATCTTTGGCTTCAATCTCCTTCTATCACACATTGATGTCTGTAGCCTTCATCTACTACAATTCAAATGTGAATGGCCTTCAAATCTTCTACCGTTAAAAGCATACGGCATTCAAAAGAATGTAATGTAACAAATAGCATTCACGGGCGACCTACTAAAGGTACTCATAATGAAGATCAAGAAGCCCGTGAACACGAGATGTCAATAATCACTAATTAAGTATACAAAATGCAGGATTTACAATAGAAAATAAAACATGGTTTTCTGACCCCTTATCGTTTATACTCAACTAATGTCTCCAAACTGCCAACCAAAAGTAACTAAAAACTATGTCAAATGCATTGGTTAAAGAATGCAAAATGGTGCAAATCAGAGGTTGAAGAGGCTACTGATATGGAGGCCTCTTCTAAGGGTTTCCCTCTTACCACACGAAGGTTTTTGCAGCACCTTAGTTTTTGGTTTATTTTTTTCCGTTTTGTGTTTCTTTTATTGACTTTCCTTCCTTTTCTTTTGTTTTTTTCCAGTGGCTTTCACCAACTTCTTTGATCTCGAGAAAGAGGAAGAAGAGCTCATCTTTGAGGAGTGCATTGCAAGTCCCCCTCTTTCTCAACCTCAGCCTAAGGCCCAAGATCTCTCGGTCAACACAAAGAGAGACCATGAGGGTCCTTCTTCTCATAGCCCCTCCCCCGAAAGGAAGAAGACTAATGATAAAACTTTCATCAAGTCCCAAGCTGGCTCCGGGGCCGAGCTCACCTTGGGGGAGGGTAGCCCCATTCTTTTAGGCGTTGTTAATCCCACCCTCGCCTTTTTTCAAGGAGTGGCCACCGCTGTTGGCACCCTAGGCTCTGTTCTTCAAGATTTCTCGGTGAAGGAGAGCTAAGCCCAGGAGGCTTCAACCAAGATGGGAGAGCCGCAAAGTCCAATGAGGTCAATGTGAATGAGCTTCAGGAGGAGCTTAAGAAGACTTCCTCCAATCATACGGAGGATTTGAAGAAGATTGATTCCGAACATGGGGAGGAATTAAGGGAGCTTCAAGAGAAGCTATCAGCAGCGGAGAGGTTCGTTGAATTCCTGGCCAGTGAGAACACTATACTGGTCAACATTTGGTCCATTGAGCAACATGCCTCCATTCTCGAGGCCTACACCAATAAACTTGCAAAGACTCAAGGCTTTTGAGCTTTCTTCTTGTCCTTATCTGAGATCTGCATGAGGGGTACTCGAAATACCCTTGCTGCTTCAATCACCAAAAACTTGCCAGCCGAGTACACCACCATGTTGGATGTGTACACGAACAACTCTCTCCCTTCCCAGTTGGAATACCTATGGTGGAAGTCCATCCAGGAAAGGGGTGTCGAGTTCCCTTTGCTCAAGCACATGAAGACCTCCAGTCGGCTCTTCACTGTGGAGAACGAGGATAATGAGTGGAGCCAGCCAAACCCCAGACTTTACTGAAGCCCAAGCATAGGCCTGCTTCTTGGAGCACTTCTCTACTGGAGCGTAGCATAGGGGAAAACAATGATTTATGAACTATTCTTATTAGGGTTTTCAAATGTATTCCTTCCTTTGTTATCAATGAATGCTATTTTCTTTAGTTATGCAATTTTTACTTTTCTATCATCTTGTAGATTTTAGACTTGGTGCCTTACCGCCCGCCTCAATTGCAAAGAGGGACTATCTTCGACTTATTCTTTCAAGTAATGAAATAGTGGTATCATAGGAACGAAGAGTGGGTGTGGTATAGGTTTCTTAGCCTTTAGGAAGAGCTTCAACCTGCCCACAAGGAACTTTATTTGTGGCGTAATGGTCAACATGATAGGTAAAAGGAGCACCTTGGCGAACTCATCCATTTGAGGGAGGAAAGAGACCTCCTGGTTACGACTAAGGATGCATTTTCCGATGACTATCACCTTCTCTATTCTCAGCACAACGAGGCCCTTAAGGAGGTTACCACCAATGCTGGCTTTGGTTTGATTCACGAGTGCATGGCTGCTGCCCAGACCTTCAAGGCTTCCGGGGGGGCATTATCTTCTCAACCCCACAAATTCGTTGAACGCTATTATCGCAAGGCCAAGATGCATATGGATAATTAGGATCTAGCCCATGCATCCATTTGCACGGCCATAGCCAAACTTCAGGAGTGGAAAGACCAGGATCGGAAGCTTTGATCTCGTGTGTCGGGTTTGGAGCAAACTGGTAGGGAGAACAAAGCACTTCACTTGATTGCTTATTAGGATAAGGACAAGGCTGAGAGGGATTATGAAAAACTACACTGCACTTTTACAGCTTGCGTAGATAGTCTACGAGCATATGGCCTTCAACTTGGAATGACCGAGATAAACTTTGTTGAAGACTTTGAGGTGTATCTCTAAGAAACCCTTGATGTCATGCAAAGAAAGAAAATTACAATACACCCCATGTATAGTGAGGCCTACAATGAGACCAAAAGATGGCTCGGAGAGTTGTAGAAGAAGAAGAAGAAGAGTGGGGCTTCGAGCTCCCGCGCTACCCAAAAGAAGAATGAAACTTCAAGATCTCGAGCTTCCCAAAAAGAAGTAGGCTTCGAGATCTGAGGGAGGTAACCCCTCTGGAACTTCTCGCACGAGAAGTGGTTTTGTCTTCTCTCGTCTAAGCCAGCCTTCGGCCCAATCGGCTTCGAATCTATGCCCTAGTAAAAAAATCAAAGTGCCTATAACACCCTTACTTGACAGGCTGATCATGCCCGAGTAACAGCCACAAGTTCACAGCTTAAAGCTCCTAGGGCTCCCACTCTGAAGACCAACCAAGGAAGCGATCAATTAAGTGCCTCTGGTAAGGAGAGAGGCACCCGTTCCTCGATCGAGGGCCCAGCCGGCAGAAGGCAAGGGACCCTTTCCAACACCGGGTGTGGTGTCGGTCTCGATCGTATCACTGAAGTTACTAAGGAGGGTGAAGATGCTGAGGTTTCTCCTTTGCAAAGAAGATCTCAAGGTATTGGTAGTGGACCTTTAAACCCTATCCCCGTGGGACTTAGGGCCAGGGTAGCCAAATCTCGATAGGGATTTTCTAATAGCTATAGCCCCCCATCAAGTTTGAAATATTAGTAGAGAATCCTTCCATTTTCTTTGACAAGCTTCCATCACCTTGATTTTGTGTATAGATAGATGTTGTATGTTGTAATTTCATTCCTTTTATTTTTAATACATTGTGGCATTTTGTATGATTGAATAAAACTTCTTAGCCATTTACTTTTTTGAACAAGCAATTGGATAATTCTCTGGTGGCTCAACCCTTTCAGCTTAGTTTGGTATCTAATATTTCTCTTCTCTTTTCTTCTAAGGGACTTGACTCCCATGATATTTTCCAACCCATAAAGGCCTTTCATTTACTGTCAAGGATTTGATCCTAGGGCGCTCGTATTGTGAAGGGGATTTTGACCCCAAGCGCTCGATGGGCCGCGAAGGCCCTTCGACTATTTATAGGGGTTTTTATTTTTTGTCCCTTAGGTGCTCATATATGTGAAAGGGACTTTGACTCTGAGCACACGAACGGCCACAAAGGCCGTTCAATTAATTAAAAGGTTTTTATCCTTGGCGCTTAGACATGTAAAGGGGATTTTGACCTCGAGTGCTCAATAGGCCACAGAGGCCCTTCGATTAATTACAAGGTTTTTATCCTTGGCGCTTATACATGTAGAGGGAATTTCGACCTCAAGCGCTCGACAGGACACAAAGGACCTTTGATTAATTACAAGGTTTTTATCCTTGGTGCTTATACATGTAAAGGGGATTTTGACCTCGAGCGCTCAACAGGCTGTAGAGACCTTGCGAGTTTTTTATGCTCCTTGTTAAGGAGAGTGAGGGACTTACACCTTCTAGAAATATTTGTGTTTTAGTACTTAACAGAAAATTGGAATAACTTAAAGAAACACACTTCATTAGATAGTAACAAGAATTGGGAAACCCTATCAACTTATAGAAAAATTTCCACCAAATGTATTCCTTGGCCTATAGATACTTTCGGGTGAGCTATTCCATGGCCTTACCAATTTAGGAGAGTAGTACCTCCTAAGGTTCGAGACATTCCATCTACGAGGAATCGAGTCACCTTGGGGTGTTCCCAGCATGTGGCTACCTCTGGGGTGTGCTTTAACGACTCGGTAGGGTTTTGGACCCTTTGTTCATGATACCACTTGATCTTTTCCTTCACCTTGGCTTTGTGAAGGGATGCCTTTTATTGTTTTTCCTTGAGAATATCCAGATCCGGGAAGCATTGCTCATCATTAACCTCCTGGTCTTCATTGCTTTTAGCAAACCCTTAGAAGATAGACAACCTTATCTCCATGGGAATTGCGGCCTCCGAACCATAAACCAGGTCATACAAGGTTCCACCCATTGCAGAGGATTCTGTCGTTTGGTACGACTAAAGCACACTGGGTAATTTGTTGATCCAATTCTCCCCTGCCCCTTCGGGCCTCGTCCTGATGCCATTGACGATGGTTTGGTTCATGACCTCCACCTGCCCATTAGCTTGGGGATGGTAAACGCTGGTAACCTTCTAGTGGATCTTGTATTCTTTATACCAGCTTTTGAATGGGTCACAAACGAACTGGGTGCCATTGTTCATTATGATGGTTAGAGAGATCCTGAAGCGACAGATGATGTTTTTTCAATAAAATCCAACCACCGCCTTCCCTTTCATGCCAGTTAAGGCTTCAGCCTTGATCTGCTTTGTAAAGTGGTCCACGACCACAATAGGTATCGAAAATGGCATAGGTTTCTCGAAAGGGGCCCATCAGATCGATCCCCCGTTTGTCAAATGGCCAAGAGCTATTTATGTTCAATATTTCTTCATGGGGGACATTAGTGATTGGTGTATGCCTTTAGCATTGATGGTAGGCTTGGATGTGTTTGTCAACTTTATCGAACATCTTGGGCCAACAATATCCCACTAGGAGAAGCTTCTTAGCTATTGACTGATCCCCTTGGTGATTTTTGCATGCTCCCTCGTGAGTCTCACAGATCAGATAGTTAGCTTCATGGGGGCTATGCATCGAAGAAGTGGCTGGGATGACCTCGTTAATAGAGCACATCCTCGTGGATCACATACTTGGGTGCCTTCAGTATAATTTTCCTTGCTTCGATAACACCTTCCGTAAGGGTACCATCTCAAAAGTAGCTTATATGTTATCCTTGAATTTTCTTCCTCTACCATCATCAGCGTTGTTTCTTCTTCAAAGTTACGGTTGCTCAGCGTTTCCACCGAATGACCTTGGGACTGCAAGTCCAAATCAGATGAAGCCAAATTGCTCAAGTCCTCGGCCTTGTGGTTCTTTTCTCGAGGAACTTGTGTTAGGGTATAATGGTGTAAGTATTCGAGGAAGGGCTTCACCACTTCCAGATAGCAGTGCAAGCTCCTTTCCCTAGCCTTGTATTTTCCCTTGACTTGCTAGGCCACTATATAGGAATCACTGAAAACTTCCAGTCTTCGAACTCCCAAATATTTGGCTAGTAGAAGCCCTGTGATCAGTGCTTCGTATTCTGCCTCGTTTTTTGTGGCCTTTAAGTCAAAGTGTAGTGTATAGGGATAGTATTTTTTTCTTGGGGCTTGTGATCAGGATGCTAGCCCCGCTGCCCCCCGCGCGTGATGATCCATCAACGTATAACTGCCACATTTCCTTAGATTCTTTTGCATCGTCAACTGTTATTGATTCTATAGTTTCCACGATGAAATCTGTTCAGGATTGGCCCTTAATAGCTATTTTTGGTTGGAACTAGATGTCGTGCTCACCCAGTTCGATTGCTCATTTTATCATTCGTCCCAAGGCCTCAAGCTTAAGGAACACCTGTGTGATTGGATAGCTAGTAAGAAGGATGATCTTGTGGCTTTGAAAGTACGGCCAAATCCATCTTTCTGCATGAACTATGACTAATATTAACTTCTCGAGGGGTGGTATATCAATTTTTTGGACCATGCCCCTTCTTACGAAGTAGATGGGATGCTGCACTTTTTCCTTTTCCTTTACCAAAACCGCACTTATTACTAAGGGGGATATCGAGATGTATAGGTACAAATCTTCCCCCTTCTCCAATTTCATCAAGGTAGGAAAGCTTCATAAGTGTTCCTTTAAGTCTTAGAAATCATGGTCACACTTTCCGTCCATTCAAAAGCTTTTCTTTTTCAAAACACTTTTAAAAAATACTTTTAAAAAATGGCAAATGTTTCTCAGCCTCTTTAGATAGGAATCAACTGAGCGCAACAACAATCCTATTTGCCTTTGGACATCCTTAACCATTCGAGGAGGCTTCATGCTCATCAATGCTTTGACTTTCTCTAGGTTCACTTCGATCCCCCTCTCTGAGACCATGAATCCCATGAATTGTTTGGCTCTCACTCCGATCACACACTTGTCTGGGTTTAGCTTAAGGTTGGCTTCTTGGAGTCTATGGAAGGTTTCTTCAAGATCTATAAAGAATTGTTCTTAGAATTTTATTTTGAATACCATATCATCTACGTATATTACCATATTTCTTCCAATCTAATTTTTGAAGAGTTTTTCAACAAACCTTTGGTACGTTGCTCCTACGTTCTTTAAGCCGAATGTCATTTTCTTGTAACAGAATGTCCCTACATCTGTTATGAATGATGTAACAGAATGTCTCTACATCTGTTATGGAGGGAAAAGTGTAGCTATCTTTGGGATAACTTTTGTTGAGGTCCATGAAATCTATGCACATTCGAGGTAAAATACTTCTTTGATGATCTCCACTCAAAGAAGTTTATGGATTTCCTCTTTTATAGCTTTGGCCCTCTCAGGGGAAAATGACCTTCTCTTCTGCTTGAAAGGCTTTTGGGAGGGGTCGACATTCAGCCTGTGAACCATCAACTGTTTGGGACCTCCTGTGAGGTTGAATTTGCTCCACAAAAATACATCTGCGTGGTTATCTATGAGATTTTTTAGCTTTTCTTTCGTTGTGGGTGGTATCTTCTTTCCCATGACACTGTTCCATGTGCTGGAACGACCATCGGTTCAGTGTCTATGGGTTTAACTTCTCCATTTATTAAAGCTATCTGATCCCCCTTCTTCGCTTCTTTGAAGGCTATCGCCAAACAACTCCTAGTTGCCAGGTGATCTCCCCTATTGATTGCTATCCCTTTTTTGGTTGGGAACTTCATCGTTAAATGGTAAGAGTACCATATGGCTCACGTCTGGAACATCGAGGGGCTTTATAATATTACATTGTAGGGGGATACGACATCAATCACTGTGAAGCTGCAGTCGGTCGTGATTTCTTTATCTCAGTAGGCTACTTTAAGTGGGATGGTTACAACCCCCAAGGGTAGCACAATTTTCCCAGTGAAGCCTGATAGTGGCGAGGTCATTCTCTTTAAAATTTCACACCCTAGTCCCAGTTGATTGAAGAAGTTGGCGAACATCACTTCCACTCAGCTTCCATCATCTACGAACACCCTTTTGATAGAGAAGTCTCTGATTGTAGCATGAATTACCATCGGGTCCATATGGGGGTTCGGCTGGGCACTGGGTCTGCTTATGAAAATGTTATAGCTTCCTTTGGTCGAAATCGTTTTTGGAAAGGTTCTCTGGGAAGCACATACTGGGATTGTGCTTTGACGATGATGTTCAATAACTGGTCACTCACCACCCCATTAATGAAATTGATTACCCATTTGGTCCCCTCACTCTGAGTTCTACCTGCCTGAGCCTCCTGGTCGGATCCACCCTTTTTTCTTGGTTGATTTCCAACTTGATCCTCATTATTCCCTTACTGCTCTCAACCACCTCAATTGTCCCCCTAATTGTAGGGCTTCCAGTGGCATTTTCTTTTTCCCTTCAAGGAGCCTTCTCGCACATCTGTCAATTTCCCTTTTTAAGTGGGTACATTCTTTTGTATTATGACCACGCTTCTTGTGGTGGTCGCAGAACTTGGGGGACTCTTTTTTTCCAAGGAAGTCCTTACCGAGAGGGATAGATCGAAACATCCCCTTGTGGATAGAGTGTATCTCCACCTGGGTCTTGGTTAGGGGAACATAGCCTTCAAAGCCTTTGTTCAAAGCTTCTAACCTCTTTGACCTTGGATCTGAGGCCTTCAAACCTTTTTCCCCAAATGCCCCTCTCTCTTTTTTGCTTCGTAGATTCCTCGATCTTTGAATATTGCTCCACGATCTCTTGCACTTGCTGCAGGGTTTTTGGTTTCATCGAGACCAGCTCCTTGTATAAGTCAAGGTTAGACATTCCATCCATGTAACCAAGGATCACCCTATCCTTAGTGCGATTGATTACAATGAGGCTCTTATCCACATATCGATGATAGGACGCTTCCATAGATTCTCCAGCCTGCTGCTTGCTTTAATAGAGCTCGATCAGGGTTTTTGTAAATATTTTCTTTCGGAAGAATTGGCCCAACAGAGGCCTTCTGAAATCTCTGTACGAATGCAACTACCCATTTTCTAGCTTTTTAAACCATTCTTAAGCCTTCCCTCAAAGGTAACTCCCTACTAGCTTACATATCAGCTATTCATTAAAGTCCCTCAAATTCATGAGACTGAGGAAGGTCTGTATGAACTCACCAGGTTCTGTATCTCCACTTTACATAGGAAACCCTTTGGGTGGATTTACATCACTAGGCCATCAAGTCGCCATGATCAAAGAGCTGAAAAGGGAAGCTACGACTTGACCCGATGGCCTAATTAATTTATCCAACTCCTTCGCAATAGTGTCACTTGACTCGCCTAGTATTCATTCATCTCTGTATTGATTTGGCCATAATGAAGTATCAATAATGGGAATTCGTTGTATCTAGTTTGAGGCTATGCATCCAGGCCGCTGCCCTCCCATAGCAAAGTTGTGATACAGTTGTTGATGCCCTTAGTGATAAGGGTTATATGAGGGGATATCTGGTCGGGGTCATAGATACATTTGGTTCTCGTAACCTAGGTAGCGCCCCATTTTGGCCAGGTCATCGAGCAAGAAATCTCTTGGTTTGGAATGTGAGAGGCCAAAACAGGCACTGAATATGCCAACATCTTATTCATACTAGGGTATTTTGGTTGAGGCCGATTATGGGCCCCTATCTCCATATTCATTCGGTAAGATGCCCTTGGGGTGGCGTGTAACTAGAATCTTGGCTGCAACGTCAGAGGATCGAGAGTGGGGGAGCTACCTGGTGCTGGATCATTCTTTTATAGAGCATTAAGGGTTTCACCTGATATCCCGCATATCTAAGGGTTTGAGCTAGTTGCACCAGGTCTCACTACGACGAGAAAAGCGCACTATTCGTGCCTCTAGTCACTCAAGCGGCCCATGCATCCACTTCCACTTATGAATCCTTGGCAGCTTCTGTGAACCATGGCTCATCCTCCCTTTGTTGGTGCATCTGGCTTTGTGATGCAGAGGCTTCATCGCCTCATACCTAGGGTTCAACACTGACCTCCAGGAGGTTTGGTAGCTTCAATCTGAGATCCCTATAGTACCCCCATTGTCAGGATCCAGTCTGGGACTACCCCTGAGGGTCTATTCCCTGCTCTTGAATGGGCAGGCAGATCCGACTGCATTTCCTTACTCTTGTGTCCCTTCCTTCCCCGATAGGGGGACTGTACTTCCTCACCGGAACCTAAGGTCTTGCCTTTAATTCATTCACTTTTGCGCAACTTGACTTCCCCACTGGGCATGCCAACTTGATGCGCCCCAAATTGCAGCCACCGCATGCACCACTTCTTGGCTGGAACCTGGAAGACAAAGCCCCTGGAGTTTTTCGAGGGGGGGGAGTCTCTGAAAATCAAGTTAAAAAACTATCTTTTGATTAGAAATGAATAGTTGAGTGTATAGAGTTGCCTCTCTTCTTTATATAGGTTAGCAGGTAGAGCAACTGTTTTGTTTGCTTGTGATGCAAGTACTAGAAATCTTCCTTGGGCTAGCCCATTGGTTATTACCCAAAGGATAAAATAAAGACTCTTGGGTTGGCTAGGCTAGGCACTTGGGCCCAGTAGGAATTACGCATTATAACCTGGTTCTTAACTGAAACCTTGAGCCACCAATCAAGCTTTGTAACAATCAATGAATCCATATGGGTGTCGTTTGCTCGTGAAAATCCACTTACAACCGAAAAAATTAGCATTACAAGGAGGAGTAACAAGTGACCATGTGTTATTTCTAAAAAAATGCTTCATATTCAACTTTCATCGTTGTTTTCAAATAAGGAAGTTCAAGGGCTTGAGTAATGGTGCAAGGTTCGATATTAATGAGGTGTTTAAACTAATTTTTATGAAGCACGTTATTTAGAATATGATTAGCTGATAGAGCACCCCCTACCCTACATTCCATTAGGTTATCCATAACTTAAAAAGCATTGCATTCATCATATACTTTAAATTTCTATATTTCCTTTTGGCTATTCCACTAGGTTGAGGAGTGTAAGGTGCCGTGAATTCGTAAATTATACCATTCTTTTCACAAAATTCTTTAAGGAGTTTGTACTATGATGTATCCATTTTATGTGCATATTTTGGGACCTTTTGGGATTACTTTTGTATGTTTTTGTGCTCTAGATCATGAGTTTTGCCTTGAAATTCTCTTAGGAGAGTTAAGAGCGACTTTTGCGCTCTATAAATTTTCTAGGGAGTTTTGTGTGACAAGGAAAGATAGTGAAGATTGATACCAACAACAAAAGGTATTGAAGGTTGAAGACAAGAAGAATCGAAGACTTGAAGGCAAGAAGGCAAGGCGATAAAGCAAAGAGGAATCGACACAAGGAAGGGTGAAAATGAGCAGCCCGCCCGGGCGGGATCCTGCTGCACTTTTTCTTTGTCTTTCTTTTCCTCCCTCTTGTACTATAAAATGAATTTTTGGCCAACCACTTCCTATCTTCTCTTCTAGGCCGAAAATCCCCTCTTCCAAATCCCAGTTCTTCATTTCTACTTCATCTTTTCCATCTTTATTTTGTATGAATTTATCCATGGATGTTAGTATGATTTGTAGTAGCTAAACTTAGTCTTGGGAGCAATTGATTAAGGCTTACAAGCCCATGTATAGAGAACTCTATTTATCTATTTGGTACTTTTGCTATTGTGCATTTATGGAGCTTTGAATGCTAGTAGTTGATATCATTAATGGTGTTGGAAGCTTGCGTATATGAATTGCTTGTATGATTGCTTGTTAGAGTTGGGAAAAAGTAGCTAAGTTTCCTCTATTTTAAAATGAAATCTAAGAGCATGAGTTAGAGATTCTAATGATGTTGATGAATTGATAATTGCTACATGAATGTGATAATGTTGAACTCTTTTTCTTTTATGTTTAATGTAGCAAATAGGAGAGGTCTATGAACATTGAATGTTCTAGACTAATCTTGTGTAAATGCTTGAATTGGTTCAATGCTTAGACACAGTGTAGTGTTTATAAGTGTTACCAAACTTGTTGATTCTTCATGTTCAACGCCATTAATGGGATATTTTTAGCTGTTTCTCAACTAAAGGAGTCGAATTCACTATTGCAAACTACTATCTAAGAAGGATAGAAGATTTATCTTCACAACAAGTAGTGAAAGTAGTGAAGAGGTTGTAAGTTCAAGGATAGATAAGCGGCTTGGAAGTGGAAATAAATTGAGCCCAAGGTCCCACAATTTGTGTTTCATCCTCATTTTAGTTGTTGTCGCATGATTAGCATTGTTCTATTGCTTTTCTAGTTGCTTATCTTTAAATTCTTAACTTAGGAAAACTAACCAACCCCCCCCCCCCCCCCCCCCCCCGCCGCCGATTTACTTAGTTTTATATGTATGTGCATATCTATATCTTGTATGTTGTCCGCTTTATATGTTTAAACATTTGGAAAGTCCATCTTCTCGTGGATGACCTCGACTTGCCATTATCCATTTAATTGTAGATATGAAGCATTTAGGGATTAAAAATATTAACTTTGAGAGGTACAACGACGATCTCTCATACTACATTCTCCTCCCCTATCTGACCTAAGTCATTTTATTTTGTGACCTAGTTGGTTTTCTACCTCAGCTTTGTAGATTGGGAACTTTTGTTCTGCTTCATCTTTAGTTCTTATAAGGTAAATTTTAGTATACCTTGAAAAATCATTTACAAAGGTTATGCAGTACTGTTTTCCACCTTTACTTTCAAATTTCTAAAATCCACTATGTCTGCGTGAACTAGCTTAAGTCCAGTTACTCGTTGAATTACTTGTTTAAATGGGTTCTTAGCGATTTTAGCTTCTACACAGGTTTGACATTTTTCCATTTGAATTTTAGCCAAGTTAGGTAGCAAGTTCATGTGTTGCATTCGCTTAAGTGAATTTGCACTTACATGTCCTAAATGTGCATGCAAAATATCAAAAGATTCAATAATATAAGCAACACTAGATGCTTCATTGATAGTTGTGGTGTTTACAACAAAGAGCTTCCAAGACATGTATCCCTTTCACACAAATTGGTCATTTTGAGTGATAACTAGTTTGTTAGCGCCAAATACCAGTTTGAGGCCAACCTTGTTAAGCAGACCAGCAGATATTAAGTTCCTACACACAGAAGGAACATAGAGAACATTTGAAAGGGAAAAATCATTTCCGAAAGTCAGTTTAAGAAAAACCTTCCATTTGCCGAGTACCGAGGCACTGCTTTTGTTTCCTATGTAGACTTGTTCACCATTAGTGACCTTCTCAAAACTTATGAACGTGAGTGTTTGGAGGCACCAGTGTCAATGATCCAGCTTATCTTGTTTTCAACCAAGTTGACTTTGGAGACCACAAAAACAATGATCTTTACATGTTCATCTTTAATGAGATTGACTTGAGATTTTTTGTTGGCGTTCTTGCGTAGGTAGCATTGGTAGGCTCCATGATCAATTTCGCCGTAGACGTAATAGGATGCTCTGGACTTCTTATGAACTGGCTCATTCTCTTATAAGGTGCCAACCTTTTTGATCGGGTTGATTCCCTTCTTAAGGGTACCAAAGGACTTATACATGTTAACGCTTCCAGATTCTACAAGATTAGCTTTAACTAAATTGGAAAAGGAAGAGAGTCCCTTATCTTTGAGGAGGTTAGCTTCCTCATTTTTCATGTGGCTGACTAGGTCCTCCAGAGTTATACCATGTTTGTTGTGCTTGAGGTGGTTGCGATAATCATACCAAGAATCTGGTAGCTTCTCGATGAGTACGTTTGCCTGAAGAATGTTGCTCATCGTTATGCCTTCTGCCAGTACTTCGGAAGCCAGATTTTTGTACTCATAGACTTAGTTCATAATGGGTTTTTTGTCCACCATTTGGAACTTGAGCAAATTCCCAACGACATACTTTTTCTTCCCTACATCTTAAACACCATATTTCTTCTCCAGCGTCTCCCATATTGACTTAGAAGACTGTAGGCGATGAATAAGTAAAATATGGGATTCATCATGTTGTTCAGAAGATGGCCCCTGACGATTTTGTTAGCTTTCTCATACTAAAGAATTGGCTAGGTAGCTTCCTTTGAAGGAACCTCAGGGGATGTTTTTGGAGTTTGATTAGTGGTGGAGGCAGTGGAAGTGATTTTGGGAGGATCAGTAATACAACGTAATCAAGTTCCAGTTAATCAAAAAATAATCAAATCCAGTGTTTGTAGTTAACACCATCTAGATGAGGTATTTTCGAAAGTTCATTCAAAAATCTTTTTGACCACACATTATTTTCGAAAAGAAAATTACGTTTCAAAATTGTTAATAAAATTTATGCAGCAATGTACGAAACAGAACGTATGGTCACCGGTATTATAAAAAATTGTTTTGAAAAGAACAGTACTGGAAAGGATTTTAGTTTGGAAAAGAGAAATTCAAAGTATGTTTTTAGAAATCAGAAGTGTTGGCGTGATAAATCGTTGGCTTTGAAACAAAATTTGCCCCACCGTAGTACAAGGTTCAACGCGAGTGTTCGTTCCCCAAGGTACCACAGGACCTCCATTTAACTCGTGCACTCAAGCATTGGAGGTAAACTCGAAATATGCTAAGACTCAAAGCATAGGAGTTTTTGGAGAGAAGAGAAGAGAAGTTGTGAAGTGTGTTTTCAAACTGCTCCCAACTGACCTTTTTATAGGCACTCGAGCCAACCATCAGAGGCAAAAAAATCTAGAGAACGTGTTAGTAGTTGCAGCGAAGAATCAGAACCACTTAAACCAGAGATCGGAACAGTTCGCAACACCAGGGTAGAATTTACCGAGTCAAAAGGCCACGTGGATTTTTACCAAATCCAAATTCAGAGTATAAAATGTATCAATTTTAAAATACCACCGTGAGTTTTACCAAGTAAAAATGCAAGGATAAAAATAGGGATTAAGTTTAAGATCAAATTCGATCATTTGAGAGGTCTCATAAAACTGGACTGTTAAACTAAACAAGACCAAAAAGATTAGTACTGGTGTGGCAGTCGACCGCCAGCAACGATGCTCAGGAGGAGTCTTCTCTTTCTTGTTCACTCGAAGTGGTAGTGAAGCATTTTCCTCTATAACTTAGAATCACCCCCCCCCCCACCCCACACCCCTTTAAACTTCACATGTGGGACAAAGAGTAAAACACGAGTTTTTCTTTTCCTCAAAATTTATGTTGGGCTGAAAGACTCATTTGCATTACTAACAAGCTGATGTGGCAGAGAATAAGTGTGAAAAAATAGGAATATTTTGGGAAAACAATGGCCTAGTATGGAAGTTGTCGAAATTAAAGAGGACATTATGATAATTTTATACTCTATTTACAGTAATTTTCAAATTGCTTTATTTTTACTATATCAGATGAAAAAAAGAAATTGTGTTATTTTATATGGGATGCAGAAGTATAACTCTAAGATGTGAGAGTAAAGGACAGAAAAAAAATTCTACCCGGAACAAACTTTTATCAATTGATCAATAATACTCTTCTTCATTTTTTGAAAAATCATTCATACAAAAATATTGGAAAAAATGTCCAGCGGCAAATACAATAGGTGGAACTGACATCCAACCTAACTAACCTCTAGCAATAACCAATCCATTACAAAGATATTCAAATCATATGTCAACCAGACTGATCGTCTGCACTATTACAGATCAGATATTCATAAAAAAATGTAACATCACCATCGGGGATGTTAACTGACCTCCTGCAAAAATCATGACTATTTAGCAGAGAGGAGCGTATCACGCACCAAGATCACTGC
Organism: Rubia yunnanensis; assembly: GCA_037428765.1. NCBI lineage: Eukaryota > Viridiplantae > Streptophyta > Magnoliopsida > Gentianales > Rubiaceae > Rubia > Rubia yunnanensis. The sequence continues at coordinate 68,691,917 of CM075066.1, read as the reverse complement.
GCCAAACAGGGATCTTCTACAACTGTAACACCACTTGATCCAATCACAATTTATGTTGTCCAAGCTGTAAACACCTTAAAAATACAGATCTGGCGAATTCAAATTGATGAAAATCCAAAATAAAACTACAAACAAAATTGCGAACACACAATCTAAACAAGTAGATCGAGAACAACTAAATTGAGTTATCATATGAACACAACGATCTAATCGACCATGTTGAAGAACAAAACCAATCTGTGAACATACATCTCACACTTCTTAAATAACAAAAATCTAAATTAAAATAAACCGTTGTTCAACATCTCCCATAATGGAAAGATAGGAAAAAAAATTAAAGAAGGAGTGTCGCAAAACTAGAGAGAGGTTGCACAAATTTTTTGTTAAACTCTAGAGAGAGAACGGCGCTACAGCGATCAATGATACTCTTCCGAATGATTTTTTCTATGTACTCCCTCCGTTTTTTTTTCATTGGCACACTTACTAAAAGTGGTGTTTTTTTTAATTGGCACTTGCTATTTTGGGCAAGTTTAAGGTTTTTACATCCACTCATTTTACTTTCTCTTCTTTCAATTCAATTTCATCCACTCATTTAGCATCTCCTCAATTCTAACACTAAAAGAGAGGTGCCAATGAAAAAAAAACGGAGGGAGTACATAGAACAAACTTTTATCAATTGTTGAATAATACTCTTCTGATTAATCTAAACAAAGTAAACAAAACAAAAAGAGTCAAAACCATTTACTAGGTTGCTACACAGTGGTCTACGTAGCGTACAACACACGGTTGGAGTTAATTTAAAATACATACTGTACAGTATGCCTAGACTGTACCTATCATTAAAGTCAAAACAATTAATTAGTTACAATAGCTGGTTCATTTTAAAAAATTAAGTCAAATTGTAAATCGAAATGAACAGGTGTTTACCGATTCAAGAATTATAATAATGGACCACAAAAACGGAAGGGATAAAGGTGGCAGAAAATATTAAATACTGTTAATATTCAAAGAATCAATTTAAAAAAAAACAAAAGTCATTTTCCCTATCTTCCCAAGCACTCTATAATAGATATTGTTTGATTTCTATCTGTCAACTGTGGGTATTTGAGTCATCACAAGCACCCTATAATAGATTGAAATTTAGTTTTACTAATTTTTCTAGTTTTTACTAGTGTGTTTCAACATGCCTAGTTTAACTAAATGCAGAATAACATAATACGTAAAACACACACGACTTGGTTACGCAGTTCGGTGTAAACCACCTACATCTGCGGGGCCTGGCCCAGTTCAGAATGAATCCACTAATTAGAAAGATACAGTACAAAGTACAGTTTACAAAATACTTATCTTTACTAACTATATCGTGTGGACTCTGCTAGCTCCCCTAGCTACCGATCCGCCTTGATTAGACTCCCTCTGACCTCGAACTCCGTCGACGCTGGATCTCCTCCTCCCGAGGAATTAAGGTTTCTGATTCTGAACTTAGTGCGGCAGGTCAGTGTGTTGGAACACAGTGTTCTGACTCTTTGCAACTTCTCGAAAGTCTAAAAAATCTGCGTGCAGATTTTTGCTCTGTTAAATCCGTGTGTTTGCAGCCGTGTTTGTCCCCAATATATATCCACGAATCAGATCTGAATATCCATGATTATCTCCACAATATTCCTATTCCAAATCTGATTCTTGAAGCATATCCAAATCCCATAAATAAAGGGATTTACCTTATCTCATTCTACCCCATATATTCGAATAAATCTTCTCCATATAAGTAAGGATTTTCCATAAACCATTTATGCTTCACACGCCTGATATATAGCCAAATATACGATTACCATAAATTCTAAAACACTTCAATATTTCGGCTTGAATTCCGTTAAATCCTTTAGCGTAACAGCTGCTCCAGCACCATGTTCCAACATGGTCTGTATATCAGTTCAAAAATAATTCACACAAAATTGCCAATAAAATAATTCCTTGACTTTAAAATCTCCCCCTTTAGCATTTTTGTGGACCCATAATATTTTGGATGGCAAGCACAGAATCAACAACATACAGCGAGCAGAATAATTATCATAATACCAGAACTCACATAATGAAAGCCGAAATCCAGAATTCCAGAAATCCAAAATTATACAACCAATTATCCAAACTCCAAAATCACTCCCCCTGGGACCACACATAGGCCAAAGAGACTTCATCACACGAAATCATCAAAAATAAAAATCGGTTTTTAGAACTCCCCCTGAATTAATCCTACTCAGATCAACCTTCCAACCTTGACTTCTCTTCCTCCAACCGTGCTTGCTCTGCTTGTAAGGCTGCAATCTGTATTCCCAAAGCTCCTAGTCTGGCATTGACAACCAACAGTCAATCCTTCCTATCTACCGCTGCTGATGAGGAGGTTGAACCAGAAGCTTTCCACGGAAGGTCATGTACATGTCTGAGCCCGAAAGTCTTCTTGTTAGGCCGCAAAAACTCAGTGTCAACTATCACGTCTGAGGCCTTCCCCTTCACTTTAGCACTCTTGGCTAAGGCAGAGATTAGAGCTGGGTAGATAACTGCATCATTCACTTTGGGAGCTGTGGCCTGTCTGACCAGATGCTGCTGAATTAAGAGTCCAAGATTTATTTCCTTCTATGTTCCAACACAGTAAAGCAGCTTGGCCATTTCCCTGGTCAATGCGGTGGTATTGCTTGATGGCAACCAGCAGTGGACAACTATTTGATACAGCCCAAAGAATCTGGATGTCAAACATGATGCCTGTGAGTACCCCACAGCTGGCCATTCCACCTTATATCCCCTAGAAATAACCGCCAGAATCTCATTGTCAGTTAATACCAAACTTTCAGGAAACACTCCCCCTTGCTCAAGAGTTCTCAGACCTAGCAACCTATTAATCCGGGCAGCAGATACATCTATAATTTCCCCCTCACATATACTCTACCAAACCATGGGGAATTAACTTCTAAATTGCCAGGCATGAGATTAGAATATACCTCGAGTACAACCTGTCTGTTGTACTGTAGCTGAATGGTTGCAGCAGCTGTCATGCCTGTTATCTTTAAGAAGTCTGTAAACCCGCTCTCCTGATAGGCTTGTAGGTCTAATGGTCTTTCAGCTAGAAATTTCTTTTCAGAGAAAAAATCTCCCATCTCTGCACCTTTCTCATCAAAGTACACAGCAGAGAAGGCCTGGGTGACAGATGGAGGAGGCAGAACCTTCCTTGGATTGCTGTTGTGCCTTTTCTTGCTTCTTTTTGCTTTAGCTGAATGCATGGTTGGGCCAGCTTTCCTCTTTCCTTTAGCCTTCTGAAAAAATTCATTCAGTACCTCATCACTGGAGTAAGCCAAGTCAGGGACTTCCTGTGTTGGAACACACCCTGTTCCTCCAGCTTCATCTTTCTTTTCAGATTCTGTTTCATACTCCTCATCTTGATTCATGTCCTTTGGTTCGGTCATATCCTCATCAGATTCCACATCACATTCATACATATTATTCTGGTCTTGTCCTCCTAGATCAGCATCTGAATCCAAGTCCATATACTCTGGTTCATCCTTATGTGTTGGAACACTCTCATCACTATCCGAATCTATTATGACCGGTTTTCTTAATTCTTCCATCAGATTGGCCCAGTTCGAATCATAAAATCCTAACTGCATTTTATCTTCAATCCTAATCACTTTGCTTCCAGCAATTTCACTTTCATCAATCTCTTTCAAATGGGCAAACCTTGGCATCGGAATATAACAATTTACATAAAATTTGTCCTTTTCCCGGAACTCAGCATATCGTCCCATAACAAATCTCACAGCATGATTCTCCAGCCTTATTCCTCCTAGATTCCCAGTCACTAACTCCTGTCCTTTAACAGTCAAATATTTTCCTCTAACCATCTTAATATTGGTTAAATCAACTGCAACTCTGTTAGCTTCTAGCCATTCAAACACTTCATCCACACTTCTACATTCAAAACCCAAGAATTTGAACGGACGAGGGTCAGGACCAGTTACCTTAGGTTTTTTCTTTTTCTTGCCTTCAGAAGCTTCTTCTTGGGCATCAGATTTACCATCAGAATCTTCACTCTGTTTATTGACAGAAGCATTTTCCTCTTCCTTTTTATCTTCAGCTTTATCAGTCTCTGCTCCAGCTATCTCCTCATTCTCCTCATAGTTAGCGTTTCCATTGTTCTGATCTTGAGTTTGTGCCTCACCCGATTCAACATATCTTCTCGGCTCATCAAACACCACCAATTCCGAATTCACAGAGCCCTGATCTTCCTTCATAATTTCTGGCACCGAAGCTTTTTCTATCGGAGAATTTGGGCTTGACATTATTTGGTACAATGCCAAGATAGAGAGAAGTATGGAGTATGAGATTTTTCGGCAAGGATTTTGGGGAGAAAAATATTTGGCCGAGTGACGGAAGGATGTATTTGAATCCCTCTTTAACTCTTCATCTTATTTACCTCTTTTCCCGCGAAGTTCCTTTTTAGATTTCCCACACATGGTAATATTGGCCCTTTCTCTTCTTGTCACATCACTTTATCTTCCTTAATTAGCTTCCAACACACCATACTAACCAACTCCTATTTTAGTACACCTTTGCTCCTTCCATATTTTTGTTCTTTTCTTGATTTTTTGAAAAAACGAAAATAAACCAACAGAAATATTTACAAGGAAAATACTTTTGGTAAAAATTACCTCAAATTTGACAAACATATAAGTGTTGTCGAAGGCTCTCAAAAGTGGTGGCATCCAACGGTTTTGTAAATATGTCTGTAAGTTGCTCGTGTGTTGGAACATAGACTACTTCCACTTCCTTCCTTTCAACCAGATCTCTAATAAAATGATGCCTTATGTCAATATGTTTGGTTCTTGAGTGTTGAGCTGGATTCTTCGAAATATCAATAGCACTCGTGTTGTCACACAGAATTTTCAGGGGGCCTTGATGAATTCCATAATCTTTCAACATTTGATTCATCCATAATAATTGTGCACAACAACTTCCTGCTACAAGATACTCTGCTTCTGCAGTAGATAAGGAGATCAAGTTCTGTTTTTTGCTATACCATGAAACCAAATTTGTTCCAATAAAGAAATATCCACCAGTGGTACTTTTTCGATCATCAGCATTACCAGCCCAATCAGAATCACTGTATCCTATCAACTCTAAATCTTGATTCTTTGAATACCAAACACCATATTCTGACGTCCCACTCACATATCTAATAATTCTTTTGACTGCAGTAAGATGAGATTCCTTAGGATCAGCCTGAAATCTAGCACATATTCCGACACTGAAACATATATCTGGTCTACTGGCAGTGAGATATAATAAACTTCCAATTATGCCTCTATATAACTTCTGATCGACCGAAACTCCTTTTTCATCTTTCACCAGTTTATCAAAAACTCCCATGGGGGTTCGAACTGCACGAGCAGTACTGAGTCCGAATTTCTTAATCAAGTTCAAGGCATACTTACTTTGATTTATGAATAGACCATTCCATCCTTGCTTGACTTGTAATCCCAGAAAGTAAGTCAATTCACCAACCATGCTCATTTCGAATTCAGATTGCATAGTGGTGACAAAATCCTGTACCATAGATGGTGAAGTAGAGCCAAAAACAATGTCATCAACATATATTTGAGCAATCAGAAACTTTGAGGACTTGTCAAGCACAAATAAAGTACGATCTACTCCCCCTCGACGATAATCTTTTTTAAGTAGAAAGGTAGTAAGTCGTTCATACCATGCCCTGGGTGCTTGCTTGAGTCCGTACAACGCCTTTTTGAGACGATATACATGTTGTGGATAATAAGGATCTTCAAAGCCTTTTGGTTCTTCCACATATACTTCTTCATTCACCACTCCATTTAAAAAAGCACTTTTGACATCCATTTGATACAAGGTAAAATTCATAGAGCAAGCAATAGCTAGTAGAATTCAAATGGATTCTAACCTGGCAACTAGTGCAAAGGTTTCATCAAAGTCAACACCTTCCACTTGTGTATATCCTTGAGCAACAAGTCTGGCTTTGTTTCGGGTGACTAAGCCGTCTGCATCGGACTTGTTCTTGAAGATCCATTTTGTACCAATGACATTAACGTCTTTGGGACGAGGAGTAAGATACCACACATCATTCCTGGCAAATTGGCCGAGTTCTTTTTGCATTGCAGCAATCCAATATTCATCATGTAAGGCTTCTTTATAGTTCTTGGGTTCAATTAGAGACACAAAACAGTGTAGGCCAGCCAGTCATCGATAATCAACTCGAGGCACTAATCTAGTACTTCTCATGGTAGAACCAGGTTGGTCATGTGTTGGGACATGATCGTCAGTAGGAGGGGACTATGTTGGAACATGATCGTGTGTTGGAACATGGTCAGCTTCAGTAGCGTTAGGATTCTAGTGTGCATTTGGTTCAGTAGGATCAACAGATGGTTTTCCTTTGTCTGAGGTTTGAGGCTGTGTTGGAATATGAGTGTTGGCAGATTCTTCCTCTACACCTTCTGGAAGTTGTTCCTTTTCTGCATCATCCACAATAACATTGATGGATTCCATGAGAGTGTTGGTTCGGTGATTAAATACTCGATAGGCACGACTGTTGATGGAATACCCGAGAAAAATTCCTGGATCACTCCGATTATCAAATTTTGCCAACTGTTCTCTATCTCTGAGTATATAGCAAGTACTTCCAAACACATGAAAATATGAAACACTAGGTTTCCTGCCCTTCCAGATCTCATAGGATGTCTTGTCAGTGAACGGTCGAAGATACACTCTATTGATTGTATAACAAGCTGTATTGATTGCTTCTTCCCACCATTTCTTATGAACCTCCTTTTCGGCCAACATAACTCGAGCCATCTCCTGTAGAGTTCTATTCTTCCTTTCGACAATACCATTCTGTTGAGGAGTGATAGGAGCTGAGAACTCATGTTGGATTCCTAGCTCATCGTAGAAGGAACTAAATTGTTCATTTTCAAACTCCCTACCATGATCACTTCGAATTCGGATTATCTTCCCTACTGGACTTCCCTTTTCAGTTTGTAACTTTACTACAAGGCTTCTAAATACTTCTATCGTATCAGATTTCTCTTTCAAAAAAGCTACCCATGTAAATCTGGAGAAGTCATCAACACATACAAAAATATATTTCTTCCCTCCTATACTCGGTGTATTAACCGGACCCATCAAATCCATATGCAATAATTCCAGATTTCTAGATGTAGTGATAAACTGTACTGAGAGTGAGGAGAATGAATTTGTTTACCTTGTTGACATGGTCCGCACACAATTCCATCCTTTTTGGTCAAGGTAGGCATTCCTCGCACAGCTTTTATATTTGCGATTTTCACCAGTGTTTTATAGTTGATGTGGATGAGCTTCCTGTGCCAAAGAATTCCTTCATCCTGCTTTGAAAGCATGCATCGAACTTCTTGTTCCAGCAAATAGCAGTTATCTGATGATCTTACTCCAGAAAGAACCTTGTTTTCTCCATGCTTCACTACACACTTGTCCTTTTGAAATTCCACTATTATATTGTCATCACACAGCTGACTTATACTTAGCAAGCTTGCTTTTAGATCTTCAACAAATAACACACTTGTGATCACTGGAAAGCCTTCAATCTTTAATTTGCCCTTGCCAATTACTCTGCTCTTCTTTCCATCACCAAAGGTTACATATCCGCCATCATATGGAGTAATGTTTTTGAGGTATTTTGGAGTACCAGTCATGTGGCGAGAACAACCACTATCAAAGTACCATGAGTCACTGGAATAAGCTGATAGAGAAGTGTGAGCAACCAAACACGTACTGGATTTTTTAACAACCCATATCTTCCTGACCAGTTTTCTGGTATAAGTATCGCCTGTGTTGGAACACAGCAGAAGTTGTCTTCCTGTCATTTGATCTCTAATTAGTCTTCTACACTGATGTTCAGCATGTCCTTGGTACATACAGTATCTGCATATGAGTGGCTTTCTTTGATACGGCTTCCCATACTTTCGTTTTACTTCTCGAATCCTTGCTTTGAGAGTTACTGGTTTTTCGAACAATTCAGTCTCGGGTTCTTTCCTGTATCCAATCCCGTGTCTATCACCAAAGTTCTTTCCCATATCCAGAATATCATCAAGCTTTGCCTTTCCGAAATTGAATTTAGAGATAGTTGCTTCAGACATCTCGGCTCTCTTGACCGCTGCAATCAGTTTCTTATTTAGTTCTTCATTTTGTTTTCCAAGTTCTGCAACCGTGGATCGTAATTCTTTTTCACTTTCAATTAGCTTTCTTTTTTCTTCATTCAGCTCTTTGTTCTTGTCAGCTACCTGAACCCACATGGCATACATTTGTTCGTATGTGCTATAGATTTCTTCATCACTTATAGCCAGATCATCATCTTCGTCGCTTTGTGCATCGTCCAGATCTTTGTTGGAACATACAGCTTTACCTTTGTTCAGTGTGTTGGAACACTGATCCTCTGACATATCATGGACCTTTGCTCCAAAGGCTACATAATTACTGGTAAGTTCCTCTTCTTCTTTTTCATCATCTTCATCTTCACTCCAAGAGGTGACATATGATTTTCCTTGTTTCTTGCGAGTGTTAGCACATTCTGCCTGAATATGACAATATCCTTCACATTGTCTACATTGAATAAGTCCAACCTATTTTGGTTCGTTGTTCTGATTTCTCCCGAACTGTATATTCCTTTGTTCAAATCTCATTCCACGATTGTTGTTCGAATCTTGTTGTTTTTGTCCGCTTCCGCCAAACCTTTCCTGGGATTTCTTATTGACCACCTTCTTTAGCATCCTTGAGAAATTCTTTGTGATGAGTGCCAGTTTTTCAATCTCATCATCGCTGTCAGACTCGTGACTTTCCTTTGCTGGAGAAGCTTTGAACGCCAATTCCTTGGAGACTCTTTTTGTGGGTTGCTGGAATGTTATCTCATATGTCTGTAACGAACCCATTAGTTCATCTAGACTCATGGTGGCTACGTCTCTTGCCTCCTCTATTGCTGCTACTTTCTTGCAAATCTTTTGGGAAGAGATCGCAGGGTCTTTTTTACCAGCTTAGTTTCTTTGTACACCTTTCCAAGTTGATAAGCCATGTTGGAGATGTCCCTGAGCTTTCCATTGAATGTAGCAATCGTATAGTCCTCCTCCATTTTGAGTTCTTCGAATTTGGTGGCCAACATCTATAGTTTTGATTCACGTACACGACTGGTTCCTTCGTGAACAGTCTGTAGAATATCCCATGCTTTCTTTGCTTGGTGACATGTAGATATAAGCTTGAACTGATTTTCATCAACAGCAGTGAAGATTGCATTAAGTGCCTTCAAATTTGCCAGGGATTCTTTAAGGTCATCTGGAGTCCATCTAGACTTGTCTTTGGGTTTTTGACTCCTTTGGCTTGACTCTCCTTCTACCGCCTTAGAACTTGTATCAGCATCTTCTGTAGGATTAATCCATTCATTCTCAACATAAAACCATGCCAGTTCATCCAGCGAATTGATGAAGACCCTCATGCGTGCCTTCCAATAGTTGTAGTTGCTGCCTTCTAGTAGGGGTGGTCGAGAGATTGAAGCTCCTTCTCTTGTCGTCATGGTAAAACTGGATCTCACTTTCCTTGAAACAACCAAGGGAACGATAAGTGACTCAGCTCTGATACCAATTGAAATTTAGTTTTACCAATTTTTCTAGTCTTTACTAGTGTGTTCCAACATGCCTAGTTTAATCAAGTGCATAATAACATAATACGTAAAAGACACACGACTTGGTTATGCAGTTCGGTGTAAACCACCTACATCTGCAGGGCCTGGCCCAGTTCAGAATGAATCCACTAATTAGAAAGATACAGTATAAAGTATAGTTTACAAAATACTTATCTTTACTAACTATATCGTGTGGACTCTGCTAGCTCCCCTAGCTACCGATCCGCCTTGATTAGACTTCCTCTGACCTCGAACTCCGTCGACGCTGGATCTCCTCCTCCCGAGGAATTAAGGTTTCTAATTCTGAACTTAGTGCGGCAGGTCAGTGTGTTGGAACACAGTGTTCTAACTCTTTGCAACTTCTCGAAAGTCTTAAAAATCTGTGTGCAGATTTTTGCTCTGTTAAATCCGTGTGTTTGCAGCCGTGTTTGTCCCCAATATATATCCACGAATCAGATCTGAATATCCATGATTATCTCCACAATATTCCTATTCCAAATCTGATTTTTTAAGCATATCCAAATCCCATAAATAAAGGGATTTACCTTATCTCATTCTACCCCATATATTCGAATAAATCTTCTCCATATAAGTAGGGATTTTCCATAAACCATTTATGCTTCACACGCCTGATATATAGCCAAATATACGATTACCATAAATTCTAAAACACTTCAATATTTCGGCTTGAATTCCGTTAAATCCTTTGGCGTAACAGCTGCTCCAGCACCATGTTCCAACATGGTCTGTATATCAGTTCAAAAATAATTCACACAAAATTGCCAATAAAATAATTCCTTGACTTTACATAGATATTGTTTTCTTTCTGTCTGTCAATTGGGGTATTTGAGTCATTTTGACTAACCTAATATACAAAAATGACATCGTTCTCATGCAGTCTCCTCCTTCTCCTCTTCTTCTGATTTTCAATCTATATTCCTTCTTTTGTTTTCAATCCTCTCGTCTTCGTTTCTGTGACATGGATGATACAGTACTCTCTCCTACGCTTTTTATTGTTTTATATGACTGTAGATTATTGTGAATCTGATTGAATTAGTTAGGGTTTTGATCTGAATTTGTAATCTTGAAATCGATTGATTTGTAAGCCAAGTGTATGGTGTGCGATGGCGGAGGGGCGGCGAACAGAGCATCGAATCGACAAAGATGAAAACATAAGATGGCTCAGAGTATCAGCTACATCAATTCCTCCCAGCTCCTCTCTCTCAAGCATCGCCCCAATATCGCCATGGTCGATGTTAGGTAAACATCCATACATGAATAACTGCCCTATAAATCAAATTTACTGAAAATTGCCTGATTTTTCTTCAATTTCATAAGCTGAAATTGTGTCGTGAGATAGATTAATTCGGTGAAGTGCCGGAGGATCCGGTGGCCTCGAGGAAGTACACCTTATTCTTTACCTATCGACTACAATCTTTGACTCTTAATTTTATGTTTGTTTTATGATATAATCGTATATCGGTACAATCTTTGAGCCTCCAAGTTTTTTGTCGTTTGAAGCCACTGACATTATCGCCGTAAACCTATCGAAGCTAATAAAACTGAACGTTTTTTAGGGAGAAGAAAAAGATGATGAAGGGAAGGACGAAGTTACCTCTGATACTCTGGCGGAGTGTCATCGTCACGTCAGCGAGCCTGTTAGAGTTATGGGAAATAGAAAAGAGAGGAGGAAGCTCTACGAGGCCTTCGCCTATGGCGGAAACACATTCTGCATTGTGAGTTGTTTTTTTCATTTCTCCCTCCACCCAATTTTTAGCGTTCCTTTCTGTTTTTTGTTGTTGTTTTCTAATGGAAATGAACGATCGTTTTCAATAGGATTTCTTCTACTATGCCAACACAATCTTCTTGGTCATGCTTCTCTTCTACCCTAGAAATGAAAATTTTTTCATGATTTGCTTCTCATTTGCAGAGGTGGGCTATTGATGAGCAGCTATCTTGGTAGAATTTTATGATCTTGTGTTTGTTCTCTCTAATATCTTGACTTCCTCCAGTGCATATGAAGGGGCCTCTAGCTTAGGCACTGATTGTATGGAGGTGCAACTTAGTGTTCAACTATTTCGATAAAACTGTGAGCGTCTTCATACACATTTTGCTTGGTAAGTTGGATGGCCTTTTCTCCTTTCATAGTGTGGCCCATTTTCTTATTTGAAACGATGTTATTTTTTATGATGATAAATTAAATCTTGCCCAATTCTTCATTCTTTCAAAGTGGTGGTTCTATTTCTAGATTTATATTTCTTTTTGACTACTTAATGAAGATTTGTTATTGTTTTTCTATCATGAATTAGTTTTGGCAAGTGATTCTGCATCTGTTCTTATCTTCTGTCTAAACCTGTCTTGGATTAACTTATGGCAACAATTGAACACTTCTTTGAGTGTAAGATATATGTAATGGTGTAATATCACCATACATGGATATTGAAATCGAGAAAATTAACATTAAATTTGGAGCCAAGACCTACGTTGTTCCTTGCTAATATAGTAGTTGGAAGTCCAATATGTTGAAAGCAGATTTTATCGTATTTCTTCACCTGCATGTCAATAATTGTGCACTTCTACTGTATCTCTTTTTTTTATTGGAATTGATTTCTTTTTATTGTTTTTGTTAGTATTATTTAGCTAGGCTTAGTTATATCTTTTATAGTAAAGCAACAAAGTGCCAATTTTGATTGTTATGTCCTAATATCAACAGAGCTAGAGATTGATTGGAAATGTGTTTGCAGTATCTCTGACCATCACGCTACTGCATGTAACATTAAGATAATTACTGCAAACTTCATTGCATCACAGTCTGCACATATCATTTTTAATATTTGACATTGATCTTTTTCACATGTTATATTTTTAGATGAATATGCTTCTTGGTTCCCATGATTATTCTAATATAATTATTTGGATCAAGTTTGGCTTTCTTCACAATTCGATGGTGGGATCCTGTATTCTTTGAAGCTATGCATCCTGTTGGAACTCCTCGGAGACCTTCACGGCCTTATGTTGAAAGCAAATACAATCTATGGACTTATATGTTTCTTGTTCCTTTAGTTTCTTACTTCCTTTGGCAGGCTCTTTTTTTTCTCATCATAGATATCCTACGTCGCCAGAGAATCGTATAGGATCCAGAAGTCATGGTTGCTGTAACTGATAATCTAGATCATCCTCTCTTCTGCAACAATGAAATTCCAAATATTTAATATATAGTTCAAGTAAAGTTGCTAGAGAGAAGGTAAAATTGTACCAAAATATACCACCATATCTTTTTGGAGACGAGATTGAAATTGAAGAAGAAGGCAACATGTCGTACTACATATGGTTGAATTTATGACTTTGTTGTTTTTATGTTTCATATTGTTGACATTTCATGTTTTTTCACAGGGGTAAAATAGTCTTTTCATTTAATTCCGACCTAAATCTATAAGAATGAGTATACTTGCACTTATTATCTAGGGTTATATTTGCACTTTCAATTATCAAAAGGTTAAATTTTCACTTGTGTAAATTATGTATGGTTATACATGTACTTTTCTCTTAAATTTTTTATGATTCATATTATTTTCGAGTGAAGAGGTTTGGGTGGTGAGGGTTCGAGTGGAGAGAGTTCGGGTGGTGGGGGTTTGAGTGGAGAGGTTCGACTGGTACTGGGTTCGAGTAGAGAGGGTTCGAGTGGAGAGTTTTGAGTGGAGAGGGTTCAAGTGGTACTGGGTTCGAGTGGAGAGGGTTCGAGTGGTATTGGGTTCGAGTGGAGAGGGTTTAAGTGGTACTGGGTTCGAGTGGAGAGGTTTGAGTGGTACTGGGTTCGAGTGAAGAGGGTTCGAGTAGAGAGAGTTTGGCTAGTGAGGTTTGAGTGGAGAGAGCTTGAGTCGAGATTCTAGTGGAGAGGTTCGAGTGGTACTAGATTCGAGTAGAGAGGTTCGAGTGGTTCTGGGTTCGAGTGGTGCTGGGTTCAAGCAGAGGGGTTCAAGTGGTAATGGGTTTGAGTGGAGAGGTTTGAGTCGAGGGGGATGGTTGATGTTCGAGGGGTGGATAGTTTGAGTGGTGGCGAGGCGGATGGTTGATGGATCAAGGGGTGATGCCTCGAGGAGGATTGTTGAGGTTCCTGGACCTCGAGGGTTATTGAATCGATGGAGAGGTCCGAGTGGTACTGGGTTCAAGTGGTAATGGGTTTGAGTAAAAAGGTTCGAGTGTTACTGGGTTCGAGTGGAGAGGGTTGGAGTTGAGATGGTTCGAGTCGAGTGGTTTGAGTAATAGGAGTTCGAGTGATACTGGATTTGAGTGGAGAGGGTTTAAGTGGAGAGGTTTCGAATAGAGGGTTCGAGTAGAGTGGGTCCGAAAGAGGTTCGAGTGATACTGGGTTCGAGTGGAGAGGGTTCGAGTGGTACTGGGTTCAAGTGGAGAGGTTCGACCGAAGAGGTTCCAGTGGTGAGGTTCAAGTGATAAGGAATTGAGTGGAGGGGTTCGAGTGGAGAGGGTTCGAGTAGAGAGGTTCGAGTGATACTATGTTCGAGTGGTACTGGGTTCGTGTTGAAGGAGTTCGAATAAAGGAGGTTCGAGGGTTCGAGTGGAAAGGTCCAAGTGGAGAAGTTCAAGTGGCGAGGGTACCATCTACCACTAGAGAGAGTACTATCCACCCCTCGAGATGGGTATACCATCCACCACTGGAGAGAGTATTATCCACCCCTCAAGAAGTTTGTCAACCACCATTCGAGGGTACACCATCTACTTCTCGAGAGGGTAAACCATCCATCACTGAAGGGAGTACACCTTCCACCCCTCGAGGTACGCCATATACGTCTCGAGAGAAGTGTAACAACCCTCGAGGATACACCAACCCTCAAGAGGTCACACTTCCACCCCTCTAGAGTACACCAGCCCTCAAGGGTACACCACCTCTCAAGAGAGGTATACCACTGAGAGCATCGAACCATCCACATTAGCTCTCGAACCATGACCCACTCGAGGCATATACCCCTCGAACCACCTATCCCTCGAACACCAACCATCCATTCCTGGAACCATCAGTTCTTCAATATCCAACACGCCACCACTCGAACCATCCACCTCTCAAACATCAACCATTCGCATCGAGGCCTCCCTACCACTCGAACCATCCACCCTTTGAACATCAACCATCCGCCTTGAGGGGTGTTGATTCGAGACATCTCCACTCGATTCATTAACCCTCGAGGCCCTGGAACCATTAATCATCCCCCTCGAGGCATCACCCCTTGACTCCAATCTCTTCACTCTAACCTCTACTCGAACCCTCACCAATCGAACCAGTACCACTCGAACGCTTTCCATTCAAATCCTCTACTCAAACCCTCTCCACTCGAACCCAGTACCACTCGAACCTCTTTACTCGAACCCAGTACCACTCGAACCTCTTTACTCGAACCCACTACCACTCGAATCAGTACCACTTGAACCTCTTCATCGAATCATTAACCCTCGAGGTCCTGGAGCCATCAACCATCCTCCTCAAGGCATACCTATTGATCCATTAACCATCCGCTTCGCCACCACTCAAACCGTCCACCCCTTGAACATCAACCATCCACCTCGACTGAAACCTCTCCACTCAAACCCAGTACCACTCGAACCCTCACCACCCAAACTCTCTCCACTCGAACCTCACCACCCGAATCTTCACTCGAACCCAGTACCACTTGAACCTCTCCACTCAAACCTCTTCACGCGAACCCTGTACCACCCGAATCTCTTCACTCAAACCCAGTACCACTCGAATCCAGTACTACTCGAACCCTCTCCACTCGAATCCAGTACTACTCGAACCCTCTCCAATCGAATCCGGTACTACTCGAACTCTCACCACATGGACCAGTACCACTCAAACCCTCTCTACTCGAACCTTTCTACTCACGTAACAATTTCCTTACTTCACGAGCTATTGTTTTTTGTATGATTTAATAAACGTAAGTTGATTGATTAATGTTAGTTGGATCTATAAAGGTAAATTCTTAAACCAATATGCTATACAAATTTTTTTTAATGAGCTAATAGTTTGTTTCTTTATTGTTACATAGTCAAAAACTCAAGAGGAAGAAATAAAAAGGTCCAACTTAATTTGATGTCAAGCCTTGAAAGTGAAGATGAATCTGAAAGTAAAGATGAAGAGCAACCAAACTCAAAGACAAGAAGGATGACATGAGTTTCAAAATTTATCCATTATCGAGGATGATCTTTATTCCATTATATTTCTCTATTTCTCTATTCCATTTTACTTTATTATTTTGAGTTTAATTTGAATCATATTTATCTTTTTAATTTTAGTTTCCTTTTTTTAATGAATAATGATATACATTTTTTTGTACTAACAGAATGATGAGATATGTATTGATTGCATTAGTTAGAGAATAAATTTCCTTTTAATTACTATAATGTTTACCTTTTTTTTATCATTCTTTTAACTTAATCAAGTACTACTTGATTTATTTGAGAAATTCAAACACGGATTATTATAATAAAAATAAAAGACAATATTTCATATTAGACTGACCAAAAAAGTTTATATATTCTAATTTGCACTTCGAACCTTGGTCTTTCCATACCTTATGGAAAGACCGTCTTTCAAGAGATAGACTCATTATATTTAGAATTTAATTTTAGTTTATACTTAATCTCTGAAATCTAAAAACAAATTTTATTCAAATCAAATTTTTTTATCAAAAATACTGCGCAACGCGCGGTGGGACTCCACCTAGTCTTCTACTATTCAAATTACATCTTGAACAATATTTTCTTTTCTTATATTAGTAATGAGCATGCCTGCAGAGCGACAGTGAAATGTTTAGCTGCTAAATTAAATAGATAATGAATTAAAGCATCATAAAATTAAAAGATTTGCGTTCACATATGACTTTAATTGCACATTGATTTTTTTCAAAACCTGCTTTAGTTGCTATTATGACTACATATTAGTATATCGAAGGCTAAACAATATGAAGTGCAGTTTTGCTTGATTGGTACGTAATTACTTAGCATAATTTTATACTGCAATTGTCATTGTCTCAATCTGGCTGTCTATTAAAATTCTAAAATAAAATGATTTTGTTTATCTGCTAGAGCGTATTACTGTACGTGTGTTATGAAATTGGAAATATTACTTCCCACTAAATGGTAAGGCAAATTCTTGGGAAAGACGGTCTTTCCATATGCTTATATAGAAAGAAGATGTTTAATTAGAATAATAAAAGGTAAAATGTCTAAATTGCAATATTAAAAATTTATTATGCAAGTAATAAAGTTTATAACCCGATTCATGCAACCCAAAAATTTTATCTTCATTTCTTCTCATTTACACTTTAAACCTTGGTTTTTCCATGACTTATGGAAAGATCGTCTTTCAAGAGATGGACTCGAATGGTAAAGGTTGTTAAAATAAATAAGAGTAACATGCAAATATAACTCTATATATTGGAGAAAGTGCAAATATAACTCGGAGTTATTTTTTAGTGCAAATATAACCCTACATATTTTACTTAAGTGTAACTATAACCCTAAATCCATTATTCTGGCATTGACTGGCCATTTCCGGTCAATAATCGACCAAAAATGATCAAAATACCCTTTGGACCAAAGTTGAACATTCATTTCACATACTATCCTTTTCTTCTTCTCTATCATACCCCTCTCACCCCAACCAAAGGTCACCACCACCGTTCGCCACCTCTGCCACCACAACCACCATCTACCGCCACCACAACCCACAGCCACCACATCCTCTGCCACAAACGCCCACCTCTACCCCTCCCCAGCCCTGCTCCATCTTTGTGAAGCTAGAAACTCTCTCATAGAAGTTGCAATTCGGAAACAACTTAATTTTTCTTCTTACATAACCAATCTAGTAATACCAAATCCCACCAAAGAATTTAACTGTCCAGCAAACATACATCCAAACCAGCATAAAACTATCCAAATTCACCTATCTCTAAATTGCATTGTCTAACAATCAAGTTTACAAGTCAGCCAAAGGAGCTCCCCAATGCCTAAAATTCTACGAGGGAGTAGGACTGTCAAATGGGTTAATTGGATAAACTCATTATTTAAACTCAATTAACTCATTATTCAATGGATCTTTATTCAATTAACCAATTTATTAATGGGTCATAATAGGTTGGATTATAAATGGGTTGGATCATTAAATGGATAACCCATTGGGTAACTTATGAGATAACTTATATGACCTAATGAGTAAAAATATATTATCCAATAAGTCATTATCCAATAAGTCATTATGTAACTAACCCAATAAGTTATCATTCAATATTTTCTTCCGATTTGGGTTACAAGTTGTCATTATCCAATGGGATCAGGTATTAAATGCTCATTAGTTTTTGGGATTTGGCGGGACGAGAATAATTATGTTAATGGGAAATTTTGATCTCAATGGGTCCCATATTATGTTAACTCAATGGGAACCTAACAAATACCCAATAAATATCCAAAATTACCCAATTAAATTAAATATCCAAAATTACCCAATTAAATGCATGTGTAATATTTAACATAAATATTCACTATAATTCATAAATTATACAAATTATAATTCACAAATTATTCGAGTTCAATCTCGTACAATATTCGAGTTCGTACAACATTCGAGCTTGTACATTATTCGAGCTCGTTGATGTGTCCATTTTAGATGGTTATTTTAGGCTTTTTAGGATTAGGTTTTGTGCAATTTTGTGCTCTACATGTGGCATTTTGCCTTGAAATCATCTAAGGAGGGATAAGGGCGGCTTTGACGTTTTTATCACTTTTTAGATGATTTTGTGTGACAAGGTGATTTATTTGAAGACTTTGAAGATTTATCTTTGAAGATTTGAAGATTTGAAGACCTGTACATTTGAGCTTTGTGAAGATTTGAAGAAGTGAAGAGATGAAGAAAGGAGAGCAAAGCAACGGATGAATGATGATCCAGGGTTCTCAGAATTTTCCGAGAAGAATCAGCCCTCAAGAGTGGCACCATTGGATTCCTCTTCTCGAACACTATAAAATCGACTACAAGAACTCCCGAAATGGATCAACGGTTCACCCGGAGGAAGCAAAACAAAACAGGGCTGGATTTCACTGCTGGTCGCGACTCGCGATGGAACTAGTCGCGAGTCGCGACGACAGCGCGAATCCAACTCTGTAGCAGCGTTTTTCTCCCTTTTTTTCTTCCACTATAAATACCTCTTCACCCCTTCTTCTCCACAGCTTTTAGCCCCTGTTTTGGGCCAAAACCCTAGCTTTTCTCTTCTTGTTTTCTTAGTTTCTATGTCTTTTGTTGTTCTAGAGTAGTTTTTGTACTTGGGAGCAAGGATTGAAGCTTCCATTTCTATGTAGTAAGGAGCATTTATATCTATCTATTTAGTGTTTTTGCTATTGTGCTTTTATTTTGCTTGAATGTTAATTGTTGATGCCATTGATGTTGTTGAAAGCTTGAATGAAATACTTGTATGAATTGCTAGCTAGGGTTTGGGGGATTTGGGTTAATTTCCCCCCTTTTCTTGTTAGGAATGTATGAGAATGATTTAGAGCTTTTGATTGTGTTAATGGATTGATAATGTGCTAGATGAATGTGATTGATGTTGAACTCTTCGTCATGTTCGTTTGTGTAGCAAACGAGAGAGTTATATGCTCTTGGATGAATGTACGTTGCACGTTCATCCAATCTCGTGTAATTGCATGAATTGGTTAAATGCTTAGTCACGGTGTAGTGGTCATAAGCATTGCCAAGCTTGTTGGTTCTTCGTGATTAAATGCCACCAATGATACCTTGAGTCGTGGTCGCGACAACAGGAGTTATTGGTGAGGTTTGACGAGAGATGTCGAACTCACTCTTGCAAACTACGAACTAAGAAGGATAGGAGTTTAGTCTCCACAACAAGTAGTTGAAGTATTGAATAGATGATTTTAACTCATCCTTGAAGCATTTGTTATTTAGCATTTGTGTATTCTTGATGGTGTGCTTCACTTCACTTGTGCCATGAGTTGTTTGAGCATAGGGAGTGCTTGTATGATTGAATTGGTTAGGTGTTAGGAACGTGACGAATTCCGTAGCTCCTTTGCATGAAAATCTATGAGCATGAACTTAGAACTTCTTGTGATTTATGTGTTGTGATTCTTGCTAGATGGGTATGTTGATGTTGAGTCATGTAATGCTATATGATAGAATGAGTGAATGATTCAATGACCTACATTAGATTTGGAAGTGGATATCCATTGCCCCCAAGGCTTTATCTTTGTAGTTTAAAACCCCTTTTCTTTAGTTTTGTTTGATGATTAGCATAGTCACTTGACCTTGCTAGTTATCTTGTCTTTTTACTTTCGTAACTTAGGAACAACCAACCAACCCCCCCCCCCCCATTTACATGTTTTTATGTGTGTGTATATATATCTACTCCTAGCCTAATATCAACCATTGTGTGCTTAGACGCTTAGGAAGATCCCTTTTCTCCTTGGACGACCCCGATTTGCCGCTATCTACCTAGTTGTAGAAAGTAAGCAAAAAGGGCTTACAAATTATCTTTTGCATAGGGGTGTGACGACCGCCCACTATCACTCGTACAATATTCGAATTCAATCTCGTACAGTGTTCGAGTTAGTACAAAATTCGTACTCAATCTCGTACAGTATTCGAGTTCATACAATATTTGAGTTCAATTTCGTACAGTATTCGAGCTCGTACAGTGTTCGAGCTCGTACTGTATTCGAGCTCAATCTCGTACAGTATTCGAGTTCGTACAATATTCGAGTTCAATCTCGTACAGTATTCGAGCTCAATCTCGTACAGTATTCGAGTTCGTACAGTATTCGAGCTCAATCTCATACAGTATTCGAGTTCGTACAATATTCGAGCTCGTACAGTATTTAAGCTCGAGCTCGATCCCAACTAATATTGTTCGTTAATTTCATCGAGTTTACAATGCCAACATATTATATGTATTTTTTAATAAAATATTATATAATTTACATAATATTATATTACATAATATAATAAATGATTAATTATTAGGGAAAAATTAAATCAGTCGTAATCAAACTTGTGAAAATTTAGTTATCTTGTGATAATGAAATTATTCGCGTGTCACCCATTACCCAACCCATCCAAAATTATCCAATGGGTAACCCATTCTCCAACCCAACTAAACCCACTAACTACAACTCAATTATATCCATTAACCCAATGAGTCATTATCCAATAAGTGAAAATAGTATATGGATAACGGTTATCCAACGGGTGACCCAATCCGTTTGACAGGCTTATGAGGGAGTACGAAAAAAGACAGAATCTTTACGAACAAAGCACATAACAATCAACCCCTTTCACCAATTCTGCCTCACCATCGAACCACCAGCCACCCCACCATTAATCCACCATCCCCACACCTCCTCTGTTCAGCCTCTCTCTGCCACAAACACCAACACCCTCTCATCACCACTTCTGGCCTCCTCCTTCCTAGTCGCGCCACCGTGCCACATCCGGCCCCAAGGAGAAAGCTGCGGTCCTCCACAGCTTTTCCTCTTCCTCATCGCAGTCCTCTGCCTCCTCCAAACAACAGTCCTCTGTCGTCCTTTGCCGTGTGGATCTCCTCCGAACGGCGGTCCTCTGTCGTCCTCTGCCTCCTCCTAACGGTGGGCTCTACGGTCCTCTGTCATGTGGATCTCCTTGAACACAAACCGTGGAACGTGCGAAAAGAGAAGTAATTAGGGTTAGCCTATTAGGGAATATTAGGGGTCAAATTGTAAATGATTTTTTGTTTTTATCTTTTTTGGAGGGGAAAATAAACTTTTAACTCAATTCCGGTCTGAATATGCCGAAAAAGTTGAATATGCCAGAAAAGATAATATTTGCACATAACCTAAATATCTAGTGTTATATTTGCACTTTCAATTATCGCAGAGTTATATCTGCACTTTCGTCAATTATGTAGGGTTATACGTAGACTTTGCTCAATAAATAAAATGGTTTCAATGAAGGGTCAGGGCAGGGTTGCGTAAATGATCCGATTATATATTTGTTGAACTTTAATTGATAAAACATGTGGAAATTAAATAATGAAATTACACAAACAATTTAACGTAAGTTACAATAATAAAATTGTATAAATTATTCATGCGTACAATTGGAAAGCTTAAAATACAATTAATAAGCACATTTTAAACAATCACATATATCACATATTGATGGAGTCACGAGTACACTCGCTGTCCTTGAAATGAATGAATCCCGTCGTGGACATCGTTCCCTAGGATAAAACCATCGAAGGTAATTTTAACAAGTAAAAATTACCTCGGAGTCACACAAAGCCCGAAGGACTATCACCGACAAAGACAGAGAAAGAAGATGAGACTCAAGTTTAGAAGTAGGGAGGAACTTGAGAATGGTACGAGGTTTCTTTCTGACATAGAGGCTCTATTTATAAATGTCTAAGAAACCCTATAGAAAGATACGCGGAAGATCTGATTCCCGTAATCAGAGAAAATATTCTCTAACCACCAAATATTTTACAAATATTTGAATAGATTCTGGAAAGATAAGAATATCATATTCCTTATCATGATTAACCGCGTATCAAATCGCATATATTCCACACGTGATTCTAAGAATATTTGTTACGCGTTTGGGCTTTCTAGAGACTTCCACACGATCCAAACGCATTTGAGACAGTAAAAAATTACAGAAAACTTAGTACGTGCGAATGAATTTCCGCCTAAGTTTCCATTCTAAGAGTGACTCTTTGAGCATCCATATCTCATTCACCCTTTATCCATTTTGAGAGTTTAAACAGTCGATTTTATATTACTCGCAGAGGAGAATCCAAAAATGATACCCATTGACTCTAATTCAGTTTTAGCCTAACTCAAAACAAAGGACAAAAGTTGACAAAGTTCGACTTGTTTTACAATCATTTTCCAACAATCCTCCACATGAATAGATATTAATGTGGATTCAGAACAATCACGTCAGACACAGAGTTTGACTTGGTGATAGATTCATTTCGACGGAATAGATGCTGCATAGGATAAGTAGGTGTCACCCTTTGAACTTTCCCTTGAGAGAGTACACTAAGCCCACTGGTTAGGAAGTAGACGCGATGTCCTTGAACTTCCCCGGCCGCTTGTGTGAACGACAATGCACTTCCCACAGACATCTTTCCTAGCCTTTGTGCTTTCCTCGGTTGTGTCCATTAATCGGGCCATGGCACACCCCTTAGTTCTGGAAGGTTTCTAAGGAATTGCATCCCAACAATTCCCTTTCAAATCGGCCACACTTCTCGCTTACATAGGTGATTCTTAGCGTAAGAGTAGTTCCATAAACTATGCGCTCTTTCAAGTATCATACACTTGATGCCGTGAATCATTAAAAGCAATTTAATTCTTAACCTCCACTCACTTCACTGTTTCTTCATCACAGGAAATAAGACAAGAGGTATGAACCCCCCCCCCCCCCACAGTGATCGCGATGGGTCTTTGCAGTGTAGTTGTCCCTTTGAACCTAGATCTTAGGATCTCCAATCACATAGGTTGGGTGTCCACGTACCTAACCCATCATTTAATGAACTTTAGTCCCATTCCTCTTGATGATGTTTCAACTATCTCTCAATTCAACCCTTTTGTCAAGGGATCGGCTATGTTGTCCTTCGACCTTACATAGTCAATTGTGATCACTCCACTTGAGAGAAGTTGTCTAATAGAACTATGTCTTCGTCGAATATGACGAGACTTCCCAATATATAGCATATTCTTAGCCTTGCCAATAGCTGACACACTATCGCAATGTATACATATGGCTAGCACAGGCTTTGGCCATCCAGGAATGTCCTCTACAAATTAGAGAAGCCATTCGGCCTCCTCACCCGCCTTGTCTAAGGCAAAAAAATTGGATTTCATCGTGGACCGAGTAATAACAGTTTGTTTAGAGGATTTCCATGAGATTCCTCCTCCACCTAGTGTAAATACATACCCACTAGTGGATTTCAGATCCTTTATATCGTGTATCCAGTTTGCATCACTGTATCCTTCAATTACAGCTCGATAACTCGCATAATGTAGACCATAATCACGAGTAAAACGTAGATATCTCAATATTCTAGTTATATCCTTCCAGTGAGTCATAATGGGGTTACTCGTGTATCTACTTAACCTACTTACAATGTAAGCAATGTCTGGTCTAGTACAACTCAGTAGGTACATCAAACTTCCAATGACTCTCGAGTACTCCACCTGATTAATAGCCTCCAATTTATTCTTTCGTAGATGCAAATTGGGATCTGTTGGAGTCATCGCCACCTCTGAGTCATTCTTGTTGAATTTCTCAAGGATTTTGTCTACATAATGTGACTGGGTTAAGGTGATACCATTAGAGCTTCAGATGATCTTTATCCCTAAGATCACATCCGCCAGTCCCATATCCTTCATGTCAAAATAAGGATTCAACATGTCCTTGGTATATTTGATCATTTTTCCATTACTACCCACAATGAGCAAGTCATCTGCATATAGACATAGGATTACATATCCATTTTTCGTGTCTTTCACGTAGACACACTTATCACACTCATTGATTTTGAAACCATTGGCTGGAACGGCATGGTCAAACTTCTCATGCCATTGCTTTGGAGCTTGTTTAAGACCATACAATGATTTCACCAACTTACAGACCTTCCCTCATTGACCTGGAGCGCTAAAACCCTCAGGTTGCTCCATGTAGATTTCTTCCTCTAAATCTCCATTCAAGAAGGCAGTCTTTACATCCATTTGATGATCCTCAAGCTTACGTAACGCGGCGATAGCAAGTATCATTCTACTGGAGCTTATTCTTGTGACAGCAGAATAAGTATCAAAGTAGTGAAGACCTTCCTTTTGTCTATAACCTTTGATTACAAGTCTTGCTTTGTACTTGTCAATTGAGCCATCGGCTCTCATCTTCCTTTTGAAGATCCACTTGTAGCCTAGTGGTTTACACCTAGGTGGTAAGTCCACTAGCTCCCAAGTATGATTTTGTAAAATCGAGTCAATTTCACTCTTAATCGCTTCTTTCCACATAGGACCCTCAGATGAATTCACAGCTTCTTTATAGCTTTGTGGCTCACTTTCAAGCATAAAAGTTAGATAATCAGGACCAAAATGACTTCTCAGTCCTAATATGTTTGCTTCGTCTAGGTTCATCCCATTCCTCTTGATCCTCGAGATCATCAGGAATTCCTACATCTTCGTCTACAGACTAAATGGTCCTTTTCGACGATCCAACCGTTTCCTTCGCAGGGAACACATCTTCAAAGAAGTTCGCATTTCTTGATTCCATGATTGTGTTCTTGTGAATCTCGGGATGATGAGATTCATGAACAAGAAATCGATAAGCACTACTTTCATGTGCATACCTTATAAATATACAATCAACCATTTTAGGTCCCATCTTTAGCTTCTTAGGGGTTGGTATCAACACCTTTGCAAGGCACCCCCACATTTGCATGTACGTAAAGGATGACTTTGTTCCTTTCCACAACTCATGGGGAGTTTCCTTCTCATCCTTACGTGGTATCTTATTTAAAAGATAGTTGGCCGTCAAAATGGCCTCCCCCCACATGCATTGTGGTAGCCCAGAAATTATCAACATTGCATTCATCTTCTCCTTAAGAGTGCGATTTTAACGTTCAGCCACACCATTTGATTGTGGAGAGTAGGGGGCAGTGACCTCGTGAATGATGCCATGTTTATAACAATAGTCCTTAAATGGCTCTACATATTCACCTTCACGGTCACTCCTAATCACCTTGATCTTCTTATCAAGTTGATTTTCAACTTTTGTTTTGTAGAGTACGAATTTCACAATTGCCTCATCTTTGCTTTTCAGCAAGTGCACGTAGCAGTATTTCGTGCAATCATCTACGAAGGTGATGAAATACTTTTTACCTCCTCTTGTTTGGATGAACTTGAGATCACAAATATCGATATGTATCAACTCAAGAGGTTTTGTGTTTCTTTTGACTTGTTTGAAAGATATTCGAGTCATCTTGGCTTCAACACAAGTTTCACATTTATGATTTGTATCAATTTTTATGTTAGGTATGTTCTCCATGTTAATTAATCTTCTTATCGAATCATAATTAACGTGTCCTAGTCTACCATGCCACAAATTTGAAGACTCAATCACGTAGGCAGAAGAAGAAGCATTAATTTTATCTTTCTTAGGAGGTACTACCATGGTGTTCAACTTAAACATACCATCTAGCTCATAACCATTGCCTACAAACATACCTTGCTTAGACAAAACTAACTTATCAGACTCAAACACTAGCTTAAAGCCGTGCTTGATCAACACAGAACCGGACACAAGGTTCTTGCGAATGTCTGGCACATACAGAACATTATTCAAAGTCAATTCCTTCCCAGACGTCATCTTCAGCACCACAGTGCCACGACCTTTCACCTTGGAAGTTGCAGAGTTACCCATGTAGATGGTTTCGCCATGTTCAATTGCCTTGAAGTTTGAGAACACTTTCTTGACTGAGCAAATGTGCTTGGTAGGACCAGTGTCAATCCACCATTCTTTTGGATTGGAGTCCACCATGTTGACTTCAGAAATCACAGCACAAAGATCGATGTCCTCCACATCACGTGTAAGATCGTCAACCATATTGGCCTCGTTCTTGGCATTCCTTGGCTTCCTATAGTCGGGGAACTTGTGGCCAATGGTGTTGCAGTTGTAGCACTTGCCAGTGACGTTCGACTTCTTAGGAACTCCACCCTTAGCTCCCAACTTGGATCCTTTCTTTGCCTTGAACTTCTTCGACTTCGAGCTTCCACCCGCCTCCATAAGATTGGCTCTTGCCATAGGCACGGACCCATTGATCCTCTTTTCAGAGTTTCAGTTATCCTCCTCAACACGAAGCTTTTGGATTAGATCCCTCAGGGTCATCGCTTTTCGCTTATGTTTCAGGTAACTCTTGAAGTCCTTCCAGCTTGGAGGCAACTTCTCAATGATGATGTAGACTTGGAAAGTATCACCTATTATCATCTTCTCAGCTATTAGCTCATTGATCATCATTTGCAGTTCTTGAGCTTGACTGACTACAGATTTGGCATCAACCATCTTGTAGTCGAGGAACTTGCCAACGACCCACTTCTTAGATCCAATCTCCTCACCCCTGTACTCTTGGTCAAGAGTTTCCCACAGCACCTTAGAAGGCTCCTTCACTTTATAGACACTCCAAATGGCATCGTGAAGGCTATTCAAAATGAGGTTGCGACAGATATACTCCTTAGATTTCCATTCCACCGTAGCATTTTGGACTTCCATATCGCTAGTCTCATCCGCAACTAGACGATCTTCGCGAGCATAGCGTTCAAAGCTATAGTGGACAAGTAGAAGAGTATCTTCTGTTGCCACATCTTGAAGTTCATACCATTATTGAACTTTTTGGGTTTCTCAGCATGAGGAACAGCCATAAGCGGTGTCGCCCCATGGGTAGTCTCATCGCTCGACATGGTTCTATTGTAAACAACTAAAACTAATCAATTTTTCAAATCATAAATTATTCTAAAAGAATTTCTGCAGGAAATTAAAGAATAATTTTCAACATACTATAGAATAAAAATTTTGAATTCTTCATTTCGAATTCATCAACCAATTTCAACCATTGAATACAACATGCATAATATTAAGCTATACTACATCAACAACAAAAAAAAATTTTGCAGCACATATAGCATGCAAATTATAAGATATAAGGTATACATAATTTCGAACAACCATTTAATCGACATGCATATTTTCATTTTGGCAAGCATAAATTTCGAACAACTATTTAGTCGAGTATTATGACATGCAAATTATAATTATTTACGAAGTATACTGCATATATACGATTAATCCAAACTAGGCATATAATTTGCATACGACATGTATGGCATATTGCGGCATGTAAGACATGCATTTCATATTGTCATAGCATTAATTTGTATTAATGCATAAAAGACATGCATTGGACATTGTTAATAGGAATATAATTCGACTACGACATGTATGGCATATTGCATATTGTCATAGCATTAATTTATATTGCGGCATATAAGACATGCATTCCACATTGGCTACAACATGTATGGCATATTGCAGCATATAAGACATGCATTCCATATTGTTAATAGGAAGATAATTTGGGTAAGACATGTATGGCATACGATTTCATCGTGTAATTTTACGACTAAATTTAATCAATATAACTCAACAAAAAATCATTCGTTTCAAGACCATTGAACGTATATTGATAAAACATGTGGAAATTAAATAATGAAATTACACGAGCAATTTACCGTAAGTAACAATAATGAAATTGTATTAATTATTCATGCGTACAATTGAAAAGCTTAAAATACAGTTAATAAGCATGTTTCAAACAATCACATATATCACATATTGATGGAGTCATGAGTACACTCGCTGTCCTTGAAACAAATGAGTCCCGTCGTGGACATCGTTCCCTATGATAAAACCATCGAAGGTAATTTTAACAAGTAAAAATTACCTCGGAGTGACACAAAGCCAAAGGACTATCACCAAAAAAGACAGAGAAAGAAGATAAGACTCAAGTTTAGAAGTAGAGAGGAACTTGAGAATGAACGAGGTTTCTTTCTGACATAAGGGCTCTATTTATAGATGTCTAAGAAACCCCATGGAAAGATACGCGGAAGATCTGATTCCCATAATCAGAGAAAATATTCTCTAACCACCAAATATTTTACAAATATTTAAATAGATTCTGGAGAGATAAGAATATCATATTCCTTATCATGATTAACCGCGTATCAAATAGCATATATTCCACACGTGATTCTAAGAATATTTGTTACGCGGTTTGGGCTTTCTGGAGACTTCCACACAATCCAAACGCATTTGAGACAGTAAAAAATTACAGAAAACTTAGTACGTGCGAATGAATTTTCGCCTAAGTTTCCATTCTAAGAGTGACTCTTTGAGCATCCATATCTCATTCACTCTTTATCCGTTTTGAGAGTTTAAACAGACGATTTTATAGTACTCGCAAAGGAGAATCCAAAAATGATGCCCACTGACTCTAATTCTGTTCGAGCCCAACTCAAAACGAAGCCCAAAAGTTGACAAAATTCAACTTGTTTTACAATAATTTTCCAACAATATTTACTTCAGTTCTATGTTCAAACAATTCAGCTCCTATGTAGAATCGTTTTGAATAGGATTCAGATTAGCAGAACTAAAATTTTACAATCAAATTTATATATAAAAATAAAATATTCAGATCATAAGATCTTAATCATATAATCTTTTACTATTGCATCCTAAAAATATTAGTACTTTTATTAAAATTCATAGGATCTAATCGAAATTTTAATGGATAGGCTTCGAACAACATACTCTTTAATTATCAAAAAGAACTGAATTCTTCGGGAACAGTGGATTGAATTTCGATCTGGTTTGATTTAAATGCACGTCTATCATAAATATATTTGGAATATATTTAATTGCACGATTATAATTCTCATCTATAACAAAGGGAAAGTCTCTGGAAAGGTGGCATGTCCATAACCTATTTGCAATTAACACAAATTAAACAAAATTTGTGGGTATAATTGTAAATATCCAACCCATGCCATTTTTCCCAAAATTGAGCCGTGATTGATGCCGGAGATTTAGTGGGGAAAAGGCTTCATGGAGTGGAGAAGCTAGCCAAGTGCAGATTGGTGACAGGGGAGGTCGACTGGGGAACCCGCTGGTAGCACCCGAGATGACCCAGAGCTGTGAAGGTAGTGAACTCCACCGTAAAACTGGAGAAAGGGCGTGTTGCTTCTCGAAACCTTCGCAACATGCGCATGTTCAAGGGCTTGGTCGGCGACGAGACGGGGTTCATTCTCTTCACCACTCTATGAATAAATGCAGTTGCTGGAAGAAGTGTCGGACGCCATTTTGCCGAGAGTCGGCTGGGATTAGGTCGTCAGATTGGGTTAGAATTTCTTTACCAAGGTCACCCGGGGTAAGCTTCTCTGATGATTTCATGAGGTTTTATGGTTTCCGAATCGATCTGTGTTAATTGTGATGCATTAGCCTTGATTATGATATTATCGATATGAGATTGAACAATTTCATGATTTTGATAGATTGAGAGGGAAAGAAATGGCCAAAACCTTCATTTGAACATATATATCGTTACTTTTAGTCATTGACTACTATTCGTGATGTGATTCGTGTGTTTTTGGGTGTTGATTGTTGTTCTTAATCGTGTCGTGATTTTGCACCGCAGTTGGAAAACTTTTCTTCTGAGATGATTGGTGATTGAACAATGTCATAGAATAGGATAGATTGAGAGGGAAAGAAGTAGATAATACTCCATTTGATTATGCTGTTGCTTTATAGTCCAACAGATTCGTGTGTTTTTTTATGTCGATTTTTGTTCTTAGTTGTAGCTTTTTGCACGTTTGAGTTTTGTATAGTGGCTGTTTTTTGTGCCCGAATTTGTGCTGCTAACCATACCAATCTTCATAGCAACAATGTCACTTGCTCTGATTATGCTTAACTTGTGATTTACAACTAGTGTTGTTTTGTTCAGCATCACTTGATTTAGTGCTTATTGAACATCCTTAAATTCAATGTCACCAACTATACCTCATGCATATGGTACTTGCTTTGAACAAGTTGCGACTATAGCTTAGGTTGTTTGATACCCTCAACAGTTCTCTTTTTTATTTGTTTGAACATTTTTTGTGCATTATATTAGCAACCGAACAGTTCTTTTTAGTTAAACGTTAACTTAATATTCCTTTCTGCCTTGTAGAATGAGAATCTTGGGAAGCGTCTTAATCATGGATACCTATTCCTAGAAGTTGAGGTTGCATATTGTGCCTGGTGAGAATATTGTGAATCTGGTGTGGAGATCTCGACTCGCTTCCTTGATACTGATGCTGCAAATAGGGCACTACCCAGAGTGATTGAGATACTAGCTGCTGAGCACAAGTGGGACGAATCAAGGCAGAAACGAGAAGTGATTGTTAATTTTGAATTAGGAACTGCATTTGTTCACTTATATATTGCATTTGTTAGCATTTAGTGTGTACTTGTTAGTTGTACTGTGTACCGTTCATTTCAAATTAGAAATTGCATTCTTTTACTTAAATGTTGCATTTGTTAGTACTATGTATGTAGTAGTTAGTTGTATATGACTTTTTATTTTCAATTTTTCTAGATCGGTCATTTCGAATTAGGAACTGTGTTTGTTTACTTAAATGTTAAATTCGTTAATATTCAGTTGGTACTAGTTAGTTATATATGACTTTTATTTTCAGTTGCTGTGGATCGTTCATTTTGAATTAGGAATTGCATTTTTTTTACTTAAATGTTGAATTCGTCAGTATTCAGTTGGTACTAGTTAGTTGTATATAACTTTTTATTTTCAGTTGTTGTGGATCATTCATTTTGAATTAGAAACTATTTACTTATATGTTGCATTTGTTAGTATTCAATGTGTATTTATTAGTTGTACTGTCTATAGACCTTTTGTGAATGTCTTTTTTTGCTATTTTTTGCTAATAGTTCGTTTTGAATTACGAACTGCATATGTTTACTTATATGTTGCATCTGTTAGTATTTAATGCGTACTTGTTAGGTGTACTGCCTATGACTTTTTATTTTCATTTGTTGTTAGTTGTACGTTTTGAATAACGAGTTGCATTTGTTTACTTATATGTTACATCTATTAGTATCTCGTGTGTATTTGTTAGTTGTGTTGTGTATGACTCTTAAAAAAATTGTTGTTGGTTGTTCATTTTGAATTAAGAGCTGCATATGTTTACTTATATATTGCATCAGTTAGAATCCATTATTTACTTGTTAGTTTTATTGTATTTGACTTTTACTTTGATGGTTGATTATTATTCGTTTTGAATTAGAAATTGTATATGTTTGCTTATATGCTGTGTGAAACCCTGAACCCAAATAGATTAATAAATAAAATGTACCTTCGATTCAAATTATGTTATCAGAATTCAACCATTCGATACCACTCTAATTGAATATATATATATATATATATATATATATCAAACAATGATAAAGCATTGGCGTTTAGTATGGGTTTCATTTAAAAAGAGAAAGGAAATAATAGTACGAAAACGGGATATACAAATTGCACATTTTAAAAGAAGTAAAGTAATAAATGATAAATTGAGTTATTAAATAAGTGTCTAGAAACATCTCCAATAGTTTACCTTGTATCTTCCTCTAAAACGAATATTCCTCTAATTTATTGAGGAACAATAATTTCATAACTTCCTGATATATTTTTCATACTTATCACAATTTTATATAATAATAATTTTCATATGTAATTACAAATAAGAATAAAATAAATAAGTTATCACTTATAATATTGTTTAAATTTCAAAGAATATAATTGTATTATACATATATAATTGATTATAAGTGGTGTAAATTAAAAGGAAGAAAAGCCAGTAAATAAAAAATTCAAATAAAGGAACAGATAAAGATAAAATTAGACAATAAATAATTAAACAAATTAAAACACCAGAAAGGAAAACAAACAGTACGCTGGGATGTGGTGTCATAAGAAAATATTTGGGGTACAGGAGAAGACAAAGCAAGGATTAAAATAATAATAATACTAATAATAATACTAATAAATAAATAAAGAAGTAAATAAATAAATAAATAAATCAATCAATCAAAATAAATTACCAAGAAGAAGATATATATATATATATATAAAGTAATAGTAATAAATATATAAGAGAAATTATCGAGAAGAGAATATACATATTTATACATAAGTATACATTATATAATATACTAATAATGATAATAAATAAATGAGCAAAAGAATAATTAAATGCAAGAAAATTACCATGAAGAAAAGGTGGCAGCAGATATTAACGTGAAGGAAATTAATAGCAAATAAATAAAATAAATAAACAAATAATAGCAATAAATAAAAATGGACGGCAAACATAATAGCAACAAATAAAATGAATAAATACGCAAAGGAAATTAACGTGAAGAAGAAATCGACGGCGGACGTGAGAGAGAGTTCTCCAAAGTAATTTTTGGGCAAGTGGACATAAGCACTTGAGTGTTAAATGGATAAAATTCTAGGTAGGTAAGGTTGTAGAGCCTATGATTTTACCTAGTATAAATACCAGTGATATCCTCCCCAAAACTCACAGCCTTAAGAAAATTTCTTACCAAAGAATAGTGGTTAAACAGTGAAGTAGAGGCGGAGGATTGCCAGCCAAGTTTAACTAAGGTGAGTGTTACATCGCCCTAGCACGAATTTAGTAAAATTTGAGTTTATGTTTACATATATATATATATATATAATGCCATCAGAACTTGACTCTCTCGAGCTAAACTCTCCACCTCTCGAACCCCTACTACAACTCCACCTCTCGAATCCCTGCCACAACTCTACCTCTCAAACCCCTGCTGAAACTCTCTCTCTCTCGAACCCTTGACAAATAACTACCTCTCGAACCCCTGTTGAAACACTACCTCTCGAACCCTTGCCACAACTCTACCTCTCGAACCTCTGTTGAAACCCTATCTCTAGAACCCCTTAAAAATACTACGTCTCAACCCCGTACCACACCTCTACCTCTCGAACCCCTGCTGCAACTCCACCTCTCGAACCCCTGATGAAACTCTATCCCTCGAACCCCTGCCAAAATACTACCTCTCGAACCCCTGCCACACCTCTACCTCTCGAAGCCCTACCATAACTCTACCTCTCAAACCCCTGCCACAACTCTACCCCTCGAACCCCTGCCACAACTCTATCCCTCGAACCCCTGCCAAAATTCTACCCCTCGAACCCCTGCCAAAATTCACCCCTCGAACCCCTGTCAAAATTCTACCTCTCGAACCCTTGCCACAAATCTACCTCTCGAACCCCTGCTACAAGTCTACCTCTTGAACCCCTGCCAAAATTCTACCTCTCGAACCCCTGCCATAAATCTACATCTCGAACCCCTGCCACAACTCTACCTCTTGAACCCCTGCCACAACTCTACCTCTCGAACCCCTGCCAAAATCTTACCTCTCGAACTAGTACCACTGAAACATTTACCTCTCGAACATTTACCCCTCGAACTAGTACAACTGAAACCTTTACCTCTTGAATTGTACCCTTCGAACTGTACCCCTCAAACCATACCCTCGAACAAGTTCCCTAAAACCTTTACCTCTCAAACTTTACCCCTCAAACTAGTACCACTGAAACCTTTACCTCTCGAACCTTACCCCTCGAACTAGTACCACTGAAACTTTACCTCTCGAACCTTACTCCTCGAACTAGTACCACTGAAACCTTTACCTCTCGAACCTTACCCCCCGAACTAGTACAACTGAAACCTTTACCTCTCGAACTGTACCCCTCGAACCTCACCCCTCGAACTAGTATCACCGAAATCTTTACCTCTCGAACTGTATCCCTCAAACCTTACCACACGAACCAATACCACCTGATACCCATACCACTAGAACCTTATCCACTTGAGTTCTTTGCTCGAACCTCCTACCCAACTACTCGAACCTCCTACCCAACTACTCGAACTGTAAATACTCGAACCCCTGTACTCAAACCCCTACTACTCGAACCTTATAACTCGATACTCTAGCCATGAGAGAGAGATATGGAGGTTACACTCAAATGATGGTATTTACTGACTGTTGAATTAAGTGTGTATTTTACCATACTATACTAGATTATCGTGAAACTGAACTCCTGAACTGCTCTGATATTTTTTGTGAAAGACTGGCTTGTACTTTATCTTGCCGTGTCAAACTTGAATCATATATTGCTCTGATGACAGGCTTGTACTTTATCTTGCTATATCGAACTTGAATTACCTGCTACCTGATTACCTGTCTATGAATTTTAGGAGCCCTAACACGATTGTAGTTTGGTCGAAGTCGGCGGGAAACGGTACTGACCGGACATCTGATTAGACCGGCTACACGTGGAGTTTGGTATGCTAGCAAAACCACATGACTGATACGAGCTTATAACTGAACACCGACGGGAATGGGAAAGTAAATTCTGAACTGATAGCCTTCGGGCATCACTGACTGGGTTATGTCGTGTATGTTAGTGACAGTTGCAATATAGGCACTTGGCAGCAACTTGGCATTAACCACCCGTATCCTTTTAGTATGTGCTAGGACATACATGGCTAGTTGTTAATTGTTATTCTGTGATCACTAAAACTCAACTGGGTAAATACTGAAGATGGAACCTCACTAAGCAAGGAGCTTACCCTAGTTAAATAAACCTTTTTCAGGTAAAGAATGACTGTAAGAGAATATCACTTTGATGTCTTTACTTCTTTTGAGAAAGATCCTGACTACTCGAATTTTAATGTGAACTTTGATGTTGTAACGTTTAAGAGAAACTTTTATTTGAAATTTGTAATAAATACTTTTCAATGTAATAGTAAAGTAGGTTTTTACATTACTTAAAATGCTTCTGCATAAACTTTAATTGCTCGTTAATATCGGCCCTTTCGGTAGCACGCTCATACCCGGCCCGATACTTGTGTTGGGGTTTGGGGGTGTTACAGATGTGGTATCAGAGCTTCCTCAAATAGAGTAAAGGCAAATCAAAACTTAACATATTAAAAGACTTCACAGTTACTTAAAACTTAAAGATATTTGATTTGAGACGTGGTTGAACCTTGTCTACAAAACTAACGATTTATTGATGTCACTATGGGGAAATAAATAATTTATTAAATGTAAGTTGAAATACAGAAGTCTATGAGGATTGTGAAAAATAAAAGGTAATAAATGAATCCAACCATTACTGAAGAGTAACAAAATTCTTTCGGCGTAATATCTCCGGTGAGAAGACTAACATGTAGTACAATGATAATTACGGCAGCAAAGACTAACATTAGTATCGACATATTATCGGCAAATTAAGAGAAAATATGGTAAGAAGGATATGAGATAGAAGAGAAAATGTGGTTTTGAATTGTTGGATAAATTTGTATTTGTACTATAAAATATAGCCGTTTATAACTGTTATATTACCGTTGGGAATATAGCCGTTTATAGCCAGTATATTACCACTAAATATACATTGATTAATTGTAATTAAATGCTAAGAGTTTAATGTTATCAAAGAAGATGTAAAAACACATAGTATAGAAATAAGAATAGTGCCATCAATATTTGCTTCTTTTAAACTTTCAAAGACTTTCTAAATTGAAAATAAAAGTGTTCTCCTAAATAATTTTAAAGAAAAATTAAATCTCAACAGAATAGATCCCACTAAAAGGATTTTGGATCAAGGCATAAAATCTTAAATTTATAAAATAAAATAAATAATAATATTTAAAAAAATTTAAAATAGGTATCCTTTCCATTTGACCTGAGAAAACCTTTGAATCACTTGGGGATGGCCAGCCCAAAATTCGAATCAGGTTCTCATGTTAAATTGAAAGGTCCCTAAATAGTAATGATAAAATTTTAGACCTCAAAACGGATATAAAGCACTAGTCATCACATGAATCTTCATAACATATACAACAATATTAGGCTGTTAAATATAATTAAGCTAAACTCAAAAAAAAAATCAGTAATGAGAAACCTTAATTAATCTTAACTCAAACGAGTATCCTACCATAATTGGACGAGGTAGATCCTGATTGGGGAATGAGAAACCTTAAATCCCTAAAATCTTTATCATAAAGACTCAGTAATGGATATAGAACCGATGCAATTAACATAGAACTCAATCAAATAAGGAATACCAAGACACAGGAACTAGAGTTGCAGGATATAGCACGTAAAAGTTGACTCAGACTCAAGGTGGCATCCGAGTCCTGCATAGGCTGTATACGCATATGGCAGAACTTGTAAGGGGATCCTGAGAAAAGTTTGGGATCACATAGATAAAACTCTATTGATAATTGAACAAAGTATTTATGAAACTCGGGTTGACCTTAGGAATGGACCTCCCATGGTACAGAACGAGATAAAGAATGTGACTCCAGTGAATGATTTAGGGTTGGATACGAATAAAATCTAGAGGGACTAAAGTAGTAGTATATAACTTTTATAAAAATACTAGTAGTTCTTAAGAATTACACTCTTTTATGATCATTCAAGCTAGGATTGAGAACCCAATGATAGATCAGGGAGAAGTCAAAGTTCAACAGAGGATTAATTGACGAAATAATCAAAATTTTGGTGAAAACAATAATTCAAATCTTTAACCCTAGGAACAATAGGTGAGATGGGTGACTTGTCTACATTCAAATTAGAAGGGATGCAACCCAAACTTGGACCATACGACGTGGTCCAAGTATCACCTCGAGTCCCTTGTTGTATGATAGGGAAGAAAGACATAAAGAATAGGATTGCTAAGAAAATAAATGTTAGCGATGTTGAAATATGGGAATTCTTAGCACAGAATAACGAAGTCCCGATAACTTAGACAAAGCCCTCATTCCAACCACTTGGTCATGGTCATCCGTGATCAATTTGGCTCTCAAGGGTGGAGCTGGTGGAAGTGATAGGCCAAATGTGCATGCTCAACTTTACGCCATAAAGAGTGATGAGAACTATGGTTTGACCAAGGTCATTAAAGGTACCCTCTCTATTTTGGGTAAAACTACAGTAAAACTTCGGGGACGAAGTTTATTAAGGGGAGGGGAAATTGTGAAACCCCGAACCCAACAAGATTAATAAATAAAATGTACCTTCAATACAAATCATGTTATTTACATTTAACCCTTCGATACCACTCTAATTGGAAATATATATATATATATATATATATATATATATATATATCAAACAATGATAAAGTATTGGCATTTAGTATGAGTTTCACTTAAGAAAGATGAAGGAAATAATAGTACGGAAATGAGATATACAAATTGCACATTTTAAAAGGAATAAAGTAATAAATGATAAATTGAGTTAATAAATAAATGTCTAGAAACATCTCCAATAGTTTACCTTGTATCTTACTCTAAAATGAATATTCCTCTAATTTATTGAGGAACACTAATTTCATAACTTCCTAATATATTTTCATACTTATCACAATTTTATATAATAATAATTTTCATATGTAATTACAAATAAGAATAAAATAAATAAGTTATCACTTCTAATATTGTTTTGATTTCAAAGAATATAATCGTATTATATATATATATAATTGATTATAAGTATTGTAAATTAAAAAGAAGAAAAGCCAGTAAATAAAGAATTCAAAGAAAAGAACGGATAAAGATAAAACGAGACAATAAATATTAAACAAATTAAAACACCAGAAAAGAAAACAAATAGTACGCTGGGATGTGGTGTCATAAGAAATTATTTGGGGTACAGGAGAAGACAAAACAATGATTAAAATAATATTAATACTAATAATAATGCTAATAAATAAATAAAAAATTAAATATATAAATAAAAAAATTAAAAGGAATTACCAAGAAGAAAATATATATATAATAATAGTAATAAATATATAAGAGAAATTATCGAGAAGAGAATATACCTATTTATACATAAGTTAATATACTAATAATGATAATAAATAAATGAGTAAAAGAATAATTAAATGCAAGAAAATTACCATGAAGAAAAGTTGGCAGCAGATATTAACGTGAAGGAAATTAATAGAAAATAAATAAAATGAATAAACAAATAACAGTAATAAATAAAAATGGACGACGAACGTAATATTAATAAATAAAATGAATAAACAAGCAAAGGAAATTAACGTGAAGAAGAAATCGACGACGGACGTGAGAGAGAGTTCTCCAAAGTAATTTTTGGGCAAGTGGACATAAGCACTTGAGTGTTAAAGGGATAAAATTATAGGTAGGTAGGGTGGTAGAGCCTATGATTTTACCTAGTATAAATACCAGTGATATCCTCCACAAAACTCACAGCCTTAAGAAAAATTCTTAACAAAGAATAGTGTTTAAACAGTAAAGTAGAGGCGGAGGATTGCCAGCCAAGTTTAACTAAGGTGAGTGTTGCATCGCCCTAGCACGAATTTAGTAAAATTTGAGTTTATGTTTATGTATATATATACAATGCCATACAAACCTGACTCTCTCGAGCTAAACTCTCCACCTCTCGAATCCCTGCTGCAACTCCACCTCTCGAACCCCTGCCACAACTCTACCTCTCAAACCCCTGTTGAAACTCTATCTCTCAAACCCCTGCCAAAATACTACCTCTCGAACCCCTGCCAAAACACTACCTCTCAAACCCCTGCCACAACTCTA
The DNA here is from genome assembly GCA_037428765.1 of Rubia yunnanensis. Taxonomy (NCBI): domain Eukaryota; kingdom Viridiplantae; phylum Streptophyta; class Magnoliopsida; order Gentianales; family Rubiaceae; genus Rubia; species Rubia yunnanensis. The sequence continues at coordinate 68,652,883 of CM075066.1, read as the reverse complement.
CCTCTCAAACCCTCTCGAACCCTGTTGAAACTCTATCTCTCGAACCCCTGCAAAAATACTACCTCTCGAACCCCTACCACATCTCTACCTCTCGAACCCCTACTGCAACTCCACCTCTCGAACCCCTGCTGCAACTCTACCTCTCGAACACCTGCTGAAATTTCACCTCTCGAACTCATGTTGAGACTCTATCTCTCGAACCCCTACCAAAATACTACCTCTCGAACCTGCCACACCTCTACCTCTCGAACCCCTGCCACAACTCTACCTCTTGAACACCTGCCACAACTCTACCTCTCAAAAATACTACCCCTCGAACCCCTGCCGAAATTCTACCCCTCGAACCCCTGCCGATATTCTACCCCTCGAACCTCTGCCAAAATTCTGCCCCTCGAACCCCTGCCAAAATTCTACCCCTCGAACCCCTACCAAATATCTACCCCTCGAACCCCTATCAAAATTCTACCTCTCGAACCCCTGCCACAAATCTACCTCTGGAACCCCTGCCACAACTCTACCTCTGGAACCCTTGCCAAAATTCTACCTCTCGAACCCCTGCCACAAATCTACCTATCGAACCCCTGCTACAACTCTACCTCTCGAACCCCTGCCAAAATTTTACCTCTTGAACTAGTACCAATAAAATCTTTACCCCTCAAATATGTACCCCTCGAACTAGTATCACCGAAACCTTTACCTCTCGAACTGTACCCCTCGAATCTTACCCTCAAACTAGGTCCCTGAAACCTCTACCTCTCGAACCTTACCCTTCGAACTAGTACCACTGAAACCTTTACCTCTCGAGTCTTACCCCTTGAACTACTACCACTGAAACTTTTACCTCTCGAACCTTACCTCTCGAACTAGTACCACTTAAGCCTTTACCTCTCGAACCTTACCCCTCGAACTATTACAACTGAAACCTTTACCTCTCGAACTGTACCCCTTGAACCTTACCCTCAAACTAGTTCCCTGAAACCTTTACCTCTCGAACCTTACCCCTCGAACTAGTACCACTGAAACCTTTAGCTCTCGAACCTTACTCCTCGAACTATAACCACTGAAACCTTTACCTCTCGAACCTTACCTCTCGAACTAGTACCATTTAAACATATACCTCTCCAACCTTACCCCTCGAACTAGTACAACTGAAACCTTTACCTCTCGAACTGTACCCCTTGAACCTTACCCTCAAACTAGTTCCCTGAAACCTTTACCTCTTGAATCTTACCCCTCGAACTAGTACCACTGAAACCTTTACCTCTAGAACCTTACTCCTTGAACTAGAACCACTGAAACGTTTACCTCTCGAACCTTACCCCTCGAACTAGTACAACTGAAACCTTTACCTCTCGAACTGTACTCTCGAACCTTACCCCTCGAACTAGTATCACCGAAACCTTTACCTCTCAAACTGTATCCCTCGAACCTTACCACTCGAACCAGTACCACCTGATACCCATACCACTAGAACCTTCTCCACTTGAGTTCTTTGCTCGAACCTCCTACCTAACTACTCGAACAGTAAGTACTCAAACCCCTGTACTCGAACCCCTAATAATCGAACCTTTTTACTCTTTACTCTAGCCATGAGAGAGATATGAAGGTTACACTCAAATGATGGTATTTACTGACTGTTGAATTAAGTGTGTATTTTATCATACTATACTAGATCGTGAAATTGAACTCCTGAACTGCTCTGATATTTTTTGTGAAAGATTGGCTTGTACTTTATCTTGCCGTGTCAAACTTGAATTATATACTGCTCTAATGACCGGCTTGTACTTTATCTTACCATGTCGAACTTGAATTACCTGCTACCTGATTACCTGTCTGTGAATTTTGGGGGCCCCGACACGATTGTATTTTGGTCGAAGTAGGCTGGGAACGGTACTAACCAGATCGTCTGATTACACCGGCTACACGTGGAGTTTGGTTTGCTAGCATAACCACATGACTGATACAAGCTTGTAACTGAACACCTGCGTGAATGGGAAAGTGAATTCTGAACTGATAGCCTTCGGGCATCACTGACTGGGTTATGTCATGTATGTTAGTGACAGTTTTCATATAGACACTTGGCAACAACTCGACATTAACCACCCGTATCCTTTTACTATGTGCTAGGACATACATGGCTAGTTGTTAATTGTTAATTCTTATTCTGTGATCACTAAAACTCAACTGGGTAAATACTGGCGATGGAAGCTCACTAAGCAAGGAGCTTACCCTAGTTAAATAAACCTTTTTCAGGTAAGAAGGACTGTAAGAGAACAACACTTTGATGTCTTCTTTTGAGAAAGACCATGGCTACTTGAATTTTAATGTGAACTTTGATGTTGTAACGTTTAAGAGAAACTTTTATTTGAAAATTGTAATAAATACTTTTCAATGTAATAGTAAAGTAGGTTTTTACATTACTTAAAACGCTTCCGCATAAACTTTAATTGCTCATTAATATCGGCCCTTTTAGTAGCACACTCAAACTCGACCCGATACTTTCCGTTGGGGTTTGGGGGTGTTACATGTTGCGACTGTTAATTTCCACTATGTATGACTTTTTTCAGGAGTTGGATCAATAGTTTTTTTGGTCTTAAGTTTTAAGGAATCGAACAACACTGAACATTGGACTATACAAGACATTTCAACACGAGGAGGATTCTGACGAAAATAACACTGGACTTTTAAGGAATCATATGCGTGTTTATATTTAAACAATGCATGTTGTAAAGTAATTAATGCAGAGTTAATATGACAATTTAAAATTGTCAAATTTAAAATTTTAAAATTCTAAAAGCTTTGACAACATAACGAAAAACAGATTCTCCGTGGCAGAAGAAATCATGAACTGGTGCAAACTCTGTAAGATTTTAACACTTTCTCTTTGTGTATAGAACATCATGCCTTGCCCTATAACTTCATCTTTCCCTTGCGTGATTCTCGAGTAGTACCTACTGGGAAAACTTGACGGGTTTTGAGCCATCGGCTGATGTAGTGAAAATGAAAAGCATGATTGAAAACACCTGCAAACAAATGACACAAAGATATCCCTATTAGATGCAAGGAAAGTTGTTCATTTTTTTTCACAATGACTAAAATTACCTCAAATGGATCAGCTTGAAGAGTGCCTTTTGATATGTGAACAAGCATAAACTTGTAATCCTTAACAGATAGGCCTCTAAACTCCCGAACAGATTCAAGGCTCTACTAGTTGGGAAGGAAAAAAGAATGAAATCAAGGAATGCAAAGGGTAGGGGAAGATTAACTTTGGCTCTGTAACCTTACTCCATTCTAGAGACATTTCATGCAACATTATTTTCTGAAAGCAACAGTTAGTGCAGCATATTATTAATCAATGAACATATGATTTTTAGACAATGACATACAAATTCTTAAGCTCAACAAACAGATTCTAGTTGGATTAGTCCTATAAACATAACTGTTGCAAAATCTGCTAAGTTGAATCCTACAAAATCACGCAAAAATGAGTTCTATCATTCATGTTATAATCACTACTCTCTTTCAACAGCACATCTCGGGCAAGTGAGCACATACAACTTCAGAGTAAAACTGAACTATGATTCTTATCCACCATAACAAGCAAAATCGTAGTGATAGTAGGATAATTACTCAACATTTCTCATATATTGTACTTTTAACATACACAAAAAGGTCCGCAAGATGCAGATACAGTAAAGTACATACTCCCAAATAGGGGATTCTCAAGGCTTCCCTTTTACATAAACTCGTAGTCGAGCAACAATTCTTTGTCCTACCAACTATACGACTAAGGATGTATAGTTGAGAAACGGGACTCTCCACCTGAAACGAGAACGGAGACTGAAACCTTCCTTTCAACATCCTAGTACGCAGGTAATACACGCGTTTAATAATACACATTTATAGATTCTGAGTCTAAATAAGGCTTCAAAGAACAGAATCAATCAACGATTATGCTCAAACCTTAGCTGAACATGCTGTGTTAGGCCATTGAAATAAAGTGAAGGAGAACATCGAAAAAATATTTACCGTAGGAGATTTTTTCTGGTGCCGTCGAGCTTCTTCTTCTTCAATTCTGGCCGTGCCTTCAATTGTGCTCTGCCAATCGACGCCGGGAAGAATTTGAATCGACGACGGCGGCAGAGCACAGTAGGGCGAGGATGACGGTGGTGGAGCACCGTAGGGAGAGGACGACGGCGGTGGCGGAGCACCGTAGGGCGAGGACGACGGCAGCGGCATCCTCGCCCTACGGTGCTCCGCCGCCGCCGCCGTTGTCCTCGCCCCGGCGGCAGAGCACAGTAGGGAGAGGATGGCGGCAGCAGAGCACCGTAGGGAGAGGACGACGGCGGGTCGCTTTCAGATTTATGACGCGTTGAGGAGAAAAGAAGAGGCCGATGACAAGTTCTATCCGTGAATTTTATTATATTTTTAAATTGTAAATTAGTCCTTGGCATGTCCATAAGGTTATGGACAGACCGCCTGTCAGGAGATCTACTCTACAACAAAATAAAAAAACATTGACATTTGGAAAGTTTTCATTAAGATTTTTTAGAATTTATTTTTGTAATAAAACTAATAGCTTGTCTAATTGAAATGTAATTTAGTTATCCTGCAATACAATAATTAGTTTAGATGTCAATTTACTTATTCTAATATCTACCTAATCTATACTCTAGCAATTTCATGGATGGTTTGATTTTCTGGATATGAAATTAAAAATAGCATAAGCAAAAATGTCTACAATTAGACCTGATCTAATGGGTTATTGGGTCACTATAATTCTGTAGAATTCATAAATGTAGGAATCAAAGACATTCACACATCACAAATTTAATTTCCATCAATATATAGGTGCTGCTATTTAACATTATTTCTTGTGGAATAGCAAAATTGTCCCAGTTTTAAGTGTTGAGTCTTCAGTCAGAATCTAGAACGAAAATGATGGTAGTGATAAATCTGAAAATTAAGATATGGAATTAGTGTACTTTACAATGAGGAAAGAATAAAGCAGCACAACTAAATTGGAATACTCCCTCTCACTTTAAACTTTCTAATTGATTTTTGAAAGTCAAACTTTGCATCTAATTAGATTCATGTTAATATCTATTTTCTAAATATCAATTTTATATACATGATGATCATAGGTAACTAGAAATATTTATAGTAAATAAATACTCATTAAAAATCATAAAAAACAATTAGAAATTTTAAAATGAGACGAAGGGAGTAATACATAGAGAGTCGTGTAACCTTAAATTTTTCCTTTTGATCCAAAGTTCACAGAATTCTTAAATTACCCCGTTTGAATTTGGCTAGCTTCTTTTTTCTTGTTTCTAGGATGTTTCTTTTACATCCGTATTGTTGAAAAGCATTTTTGGTGAATATTATTCCCAGGATATACTCCCTCCTTTCTTGTGTAAGAATCTTCCTTTCATTTTTGTCTATTTCAATCGTCTTTTTTATTTATTTTAAGGCAAAGTCTTGAGAAACACCGTCTTTCCATAAGTCGATGGAAAGACGGGTTTAATTAGATTAATAGAAAGTAAAAGGTCTTAATTGCAATATTAAAATTTTATTATGCAACGTGTAGTAGTTGTAAAGTTTATAACTCGATTCATGCAAAACGAAAATTTTATCTTCATTTCTTCTAAATTGCACTTTAAACGTTGGTCTTTCCATAACTTGTGAAAATACCGTCTTTCAAGAGACAGACTCTTATTTTAATCAAAATTTTTTATTTTTATCTAAAATTTTTGATTGAAAATTTTTTATTTAATGTAATTCCTTATTTTCACTGCCATATAATATGTATAAATATTCATATAAAATGATGGGAGGATCTTTACGCTGAAACAGAAGAGGGAGTATGATGAGAGTGAAAGGTGCATTGCATGCAGCCACAGTGAAAGTATAGTTGATGTTGTAATCAGGGCTTTTTGAATTTTAACTAATATTGGTTTGTTTCAAGTTTGACAATTTAGGAAAGGACAACTTTGAAAGAATGAACTACTCTACGTTCATACTTGAATGTAATCGAACACAACTGAATGGTCAACACAGCAGATGCATGATTTTGAGTGTTTCTCGAGCAATGCATGTGAGCATGTCCATGGGCCATGGTAATAGATGACACCTGGTGAAAAAAGGTACTGCTGTAGAAGAGTTAAAATGTGTACAGTAAACAGATTGTATCCCGCGGCATGTGCGGAGTATTGAAACTAAACGTCCAACGAGTGTTGTTTGTTGGACCTCCCTTAAAATCTCAAATATTAATTAATGGGAAAAAGTTTTAAAATCATGAATGGGAAAGGATTGGTTTATAAATGAGAACTTTAAAAGATATGTTCATGAATGAGAGACTCTTGAATTGTGCTTGCGAATTGTTCAATAAAACTAATTTCATCAGCAAAATTAATCCTTTCTTACCACCTGAAGTTACTTCTCTTTTGCAGGAAGCAAAACTATCTCCACACAGGGAAGATAGGCTAATATGGAAACCGGGCATCAATGGTGCTTTCTCGTTTAAATCGACATACCTCATGCTCAGCAACAGTACAGATTCTTTTGCCTCCGTCCAACATTTTTGGAACCATAGAATTGAAAAAAAAATCTCAGTTTTCATGTGGAAGATGACAAACTCATTTTTACCTTTTGATAACATCCTCAGAAATCTGAGATTCTGTTTACCTTCCAAATGTTGTATGTGTAATGTACATGAAGACTCCCTAGATCACTTTTTCAATTCCTGTGATTTTGCTGTGAATGTCTGAAAAATAGTTCATCAGTTTATGGGAATTAGGGATAGAATTTTCACATCCATATGGGAGAGATTATCTTGCTACATTACTCTTCCCACCCTAAGTTCATTACAATCCACTATGGTTCGAACTGCAGCTGTAATTACATGTTGGAACATGTGGAAGATGAGGAATAAATTCCTATTTGATTCTATAAAGCCTTCCACAGTTCTAGTTCTTCATCAAATTAGGGATCAGATTTTTTACTCATTTTGTTCTAAACCGGTTTTCATTAGATCTACATTTGACTTGAGTATTGCTCAACACTCTTTCTTGCCTCTGATCAAACTGCCTCCAAAGCCTAAAATTCTTAAAATTGCATGGGAGAGGCCTTGCTCAGGTTTTAAGATTAACGTAGATGCTTCATGGTGCTGCTATACTAATATGTGTGGGATTGGAATGATAATTAGGGACAGTAGAGGTAGTTTCAAGAGGGCCTTCACTGTATATGATAGTGCTTCATCCCCTCTGGAAGCAGAACTGAAGGCAATTAAGTTTGCTATTCAGGAATCTACTGATTACTCCTCACCTGTTCTTATAGAATCTGATTGTCTCAGTGCTGTACTTTTTGTGAATGATCCTAGTAGGACTCACTGGAAATTGTTCACCTTATCTGATGAGATCCACCAATCTCTGGGTGTTTTTAAATTAGTTCACATTTACAGACAGGCAAATCTTGTTGCACACACCCTTGCAAAAAATAGTCTAAAAACTAAGTCTAACTCTTCTTTTCTCAGATTCTCTGAGCTCTCTAACTCAATCCAGGGACTTATTAGACTTGACCAAATTGGTACTCCGTCGTTAAGGATGGTGAATTAGTTCGGATGCTACTGAATTCTACTCTCTCTATGCATGTTCACATAATTAGGACGGAGGCTCCATGATGGGGTTCCTGTTCCATTGGATGCCTCAATTGCTCCTTATAGGATGGAATACATATGGATTGATTGCACGGGAGCTGTTACTGTGGCTCATGCTCATGATGGAATACACATGATGATGGCTCATGCTCAGGATGGAATCTAATTTCACACCTCATTGGTTTTGGGTACCTCCACACTGCTTGACCCTTATCAGTACGATTGAATTGGACACGAGGATTTCTCTGTTTGGATAGTTTCACATGGTTCGAGCAATTATATGTACATACAACTCACTCTTGGATGACTATCAAATTTGCAACTAGCTTGGAGTGATCACATCATTCTCGGTTAGTAGAGGATACGCTTCTAGCCTATGTAGAATGTTTCAGGCTGCCTTGTGTTTCTTAACTAGATCCACTAATAAGTTTGCACATATCTACTATAGATTAGGAGCTTGGTAATCCTCTGTCCATCTTCCAGGTTACCTTTAGGTTTTGGATGCAACAAATGTTGCTTCATGAGCCTACTGCTCGACTTTGTATATTAGAACTTAGCTTCGGCTTCTTATTACTGTTTTAACGTTTGTTTATTTCCTGGCTTGGGAAGGCCAAATAAAATTTTCCCCCCATCTACGGATGGTTTAATTTAAAAAAAATGAATTGTGCTTGAACTCTTATAAATTAGGAGGGAGGATCAGGGAGTTTAAGCAAGTTTTCTTCAGATATCTATTCTAGTATGAGAATTTTTCGCTCTGGGTTAGGTGTGAGTTAGGTAGACAATTGTTCTAGTACATTTGACACTATCACCGTGCATCTGGTACATCTGACATCATCATTGTGCATCTGGTTCATCTGTCACTACCACCGTGCATCTGGTACATCTCGAACCGTCATTGTGCATCTAGTACATCTGGAACAATCATCGTGCATCTGGTACATCTGACATCGTCATCGTGCATCCGTTACATATGGTACATATGTTACACCATCATTGTGCATCTGGTACTATCACCGTGCATCTAGTACATCTGGAACCGTCATTGTGCATCTGGTACATCTGGCACAGTCATCGTGCATCTAGTACATCTGGCATTAGTCATCATACATCTGTTACATTTGGCACAATTGTTGTGCTTCTGTATTCGTCTGTCAACATCTGGCTCTCTAACTGTATTTAGGCTTTGAATCGAGAGCAGAATTATTGGGCATCTCTTCAAATTCCAATTATTAGTTAGTGAGAATTTCAAGAGTTTTGAATTCATGAATTGGAAACTCAATGGTTGGTTCATGATTGAGAACTTTAAGAGTTGGGTTCATGAGTGAGAGACTCTTGAGCTGTACTTGAACTCTTATAAATAGAGGGAGGGTCAGGAAGTTTATGCAAGTTTTCTTCAGACATCTGTTCTGATATTAGAATTATTCACTCTGGGTTAGGTGTGAGTTTGGTAGACCATTGCTCTGGTTTCCAAATCACCCCATGTAAGTCGTGGGAACGATGTAGTCCCTTCTGAATATGTAATCTGGTCGGATGGTCCTGCATGACATCCCGACATCTGTAACCTGTCTGGCCCATTTGGGCAATTAGATTAATCTTTTATGTTTGTGGAGGTAGCCAAATATTGGTGAACCACATAAAAATCGATGTTCTATTTCTTACTTTCTTTTCTTTATCTTGAGCTGCGCAAGGGGATTAATTTTCCCAACAGTGTTAACGTTGTTATTGAATATTCTTATTAAGCGTAGTGATATTAATGTGTGATGTGTACTTCTCTGTCAAGTGATTATAATTTTTGCGAAAAGCGACTTAATATTCTGATGGTGATATTGCATTTTTTATTGGATCTCTAATCTACTCCCTCCGTCCCAGAGAAAATGGTTCATTTACTTTTTCCAAGTCAAACTTTACAAACTTTGACCCTAAGTGGGATATTGTTAACATCTATTTTCCAAGTATCAAATTTTTGTGCTAATTTGTTGTATGCAGGTAGAGATATTGTTAGTCAAACGTGATCATTGAATATTGTGAAAAAGTAAATGAGTCATTTTCTCCAGGACGGAGGGAGTATAACAATTCAAAAGATATGTCGGATTGACATATATTAATTAGATATCTTTGCAATAGACTTGTTATAACTAGCATCTTTAGAGCAAATGACTACAGTGACCATTGAACTGTCACAATCGTTCACATTTGACCCCTTCTCTTTTTTTTATCACTTCTGGCCCCTCAACTTGTAAAACTATTGAGTCGTGACCAATTTAGGCCATGTCCAGTAGAGATTATATCAGTTACTTTCATCTCATACCATCGCCTACCATATCCAACCATCCCATACCATCTCCAACCATCTCATACAATCTCCAACCATGGCATATCATCTCCAATAATCTCATACTTTCAACTCTTTTAAAAAAATAATTAATTCCAATTGTTATGAAATTTATTTTAAATATTAATATTTTAGTAAATGTTTATTTTAAATATTTATTATCAATATTAATACTCCCTTTGTCCCAACTGAATTTGCACTCTTACTTTTTTAACACTATTCTCTATCAAAGTTTGGCCACATATTTGAATAGCTATATAAACAACAATATTATCGTATATGATATTGTTCAATTTGTCGTAACAAGTAATTTCTTAATATCAACTTTTTATTTGTTGTTATTATACATATGTAAACATATTAACGGTAACATGTTTCTTGAAAAATGTGATAATGATGATGATACAAATTTAGCTGGGATGGAAGGAGTATATTAAATATTCATTATTAAAGTTTTGGTTAGTATTTTACTAAATATTTATTTCAAATATTTATGTGATATTTATTATCAATACTAGTATTTTAGTATATAATTTTTTAAAATAATCATATTTTAGTAAATATTTAATTTAAATATTTATATTAAATATTTATTCAAAATATTAATATTTTAGAAAAATTTTATTTTAAAATTTTCTATAAATATTTATTTTCATTATTTTTAAAAATATTTATTTTAAATATTAATATTTTAGTAAATGTTTATTTTAAATATTTATATAAAATATTTACTTTAAATATTAAAGTTTAAAATATTTAATTTTATTTATTTTTAAATATTAATATTTTAAAGAATCTGTTTCTTGAAAGATAGTTTTTCCATAAGTTATGGAAAGACCAGTGTTTAAACTACAAATTAGAAGAAATTAAGATAAATGTTTTGGGTTGCATTATTCGGGTCATAAATTGTATAACTACTACACATTATAAAATAAAATTTTAATATAGTAACTAAAATCTCTTACATTTTTATGGAAAGATGGTCTTTCCCAAAACTTTCCTTATTTTAAATATTTTAAAAATATTTATTTTCAATATTAAAATTTTATCAAATGTTTATTTTAAATATTTATATTAAATATTTATCTTAAATATTAATATTTTAGTATATTTATTTTAAATATTTATTTAAAAATTTAATCTAAATATTAATAATTTAAATATTTTTTTATAAAAAAATTAAAATTAAAATTTTAGTAAATGTACATTTTAAATATTCATTTTGAATGTAGTATTTTAGTATATTAATTTTTTTTTTGGGATAAATGACTTTCATTTCATCTTAAAAAATCAAAGTTTACATCTCTGCCAAAACATACTAGTCTGCTATCATGAGGGTTGCACAGTGCTTCCTAACTTTAGGATTCACCCATGCTCTGTACACCACCACATCCAAAATTGTTTTTGTCACCTCTATTACATTTATGTAATCACTACGCCGGAAACATATCTCATGTCTTACCCTCCAAACTGCATAAACAATTTCAGCAATCAATACCTTCATAAGCATGGCTCTTTATCCCTTCTCTCTACATCTACACTTAATCAAGTGCAGTTCATCATCCCACTGCTGCGGCTGCCTCCAGATTTGCGCCCACTTCAACACACCAGCCCAGATTCTCCTTGTTGGAACGCAATCAAACAGCAGATGCTGGATTGTTTCTACTTCACTACACATACCACATTTATCATCAGCCATTAGACCAAACTTCTTCAGCCACTACTTGGTTGGTAATCTACCATGACAATCCAGCCACAACATAAATTGAGCCCTCGGTCTAGCCAGGTTACCACAGAAGAGTTTACTCCACTCTACTCTCTGTTGTGCCCCCATAATTCTTTGTATACTGCCCTGGTACTGAACCTGGGCCATTCCAATTGCTGCTTCCATGCCTCTAGTCCTTGTACTTTGCTTCGACACTTAGTGATGCTCTTCAACATCCAGGATGCGGAGGCTGGGAATTCCACCTCCAGCACCCCTCTTCCTTTTATGTATATAGCATGAACCCATCGTATCCATAGCCCATCAGCTTTGCGGCATAAATTCCAAAGGTTCTTACTCTGAGTTGCAGTACTCCACTCCTGCAGATCTACAACATTCTGTCCTCCAGCCTTTTTTGAATCGTAGACCTTTTTCCAGGCCACAGGTTCTTTTTTGGTGATGGTTTCACCTCCACTCCACAAAAAGAACCTGCATAATGTTTCTACTTGCTTAATCACAGTTTTAAGAACTAGAAAGCATTGCAGCCAGTAGCTTACCACATCAAATAATACACTTTTTACCAGCTGCAATCTACCTGCATAACTTAGCAATCTAGAACTCCAATGTCTCAGTTTACCAATCATTCTATCTACCAATGGATGGCATACAATCACAGTCAGTTTCTTGCTGGTCAGAGGGACACCTAAATACATGAAAGGAAGCATACCTTCTTCAAAGCCAGTAATGGCTAGAATCTCGTGTTTTTGTTCCTCCTCCACTGAGCCAAAAAATACTTTCCATTTGGCAGGATTAAATCTCAATCCAGTTAACTTCTCAAATTGCCTATAAGCCTGCATCAGGGCTGAGACTGACTCTGGATTCCCTCTGGACAGTAAGAGCACATCGTCTGCAAAACTGAGATTAATCAATCTGATATCTACACATTGAGGGTGGAATTTGAACTCCTTCCTGCCTTCTATAGCTTGAAGACACCTGCACATATGCTTCATTACCAGCACAAACAACAGCGGGGAGATTGGATCTCCCTGCCTCAAACCTCTTGTGGCAGTAATAAAGTTGGTCAGTTTTCCATTTATGTTGTATCTATAGCTAACTGTAGAAACACATAACATGACCCACTCCACAAACTGATGGGGTAGTCCCAATTCACTCATGATTACCTGCAAAGCCTTCCAATCTATAGTATCATAGGCCTTTTGTATGTCCATTTGGATTAAGCATCTGGTAGTTCCACTTTTCCTGTTGTATCCCCTGACCAGTTCATATGCAAGCATAATGTGGTCGTGGATATTCCTTCCTGGTACAAAAGCTGCCTGATTCTCTTGAACCACCTCTGCTATTACTCTACTCAACCTACCTGTTAAGACCTTTGAGATGATTTTATACAGTGTGGAGCAGCAGGAGATAGGCCTGAGATCCTTTACCCTTCTAGCAGCAGCATGCTTTGGAATCAGAGTCACAAATGTGTTGTTTACTGCTCTGTACAGTCTTCCTTGTTTGAAAAATTCCTCCACAGCCTCCATAATATCTACCCTGACCACCTGCCAGTTTATCTTAAAGAATTTTGCTCCATACCCATCTGTGCCTGGGGCTTTTAAGTCTCCAATACTCTTTAGAGCCTCCCAAACCTCCTTCTCATGTACTTCCTGAATCAGCATTTTCCTGGCCTCCACTCCCAGCCTCTTCCCATTTCTTAAGACTTCAATATTTACTCCCTCTAAGCTTGTGACTCTCTCACCCACCAGCTTTTTATAGAACTGGAGAATGTCACCCTCCATGTCCTCTGGAGTACTGACCAGCTCCCCTGATTCTTTTTCCAGTCTCTCCAATCCTACCATCTTGTTTTTTTCCTTTGACTGTGGCATGAAAGCAGGCATTATTGTCATCTCCCAGCCTTAGCCAATCTATTTTTGCCTTCTGTCTTGCTATACCTTCATCAATATCACTCCATTTCTGGACCAGTTCAATCTCCCTGATCACAACCTCAATTTTCTCCTTGTTGAATCTATCATGTCCCAAAGCTTTTTGAGCTATTTCCAGATTTTTCCTCTCCTCTTCCAGTTTCTTTTTTGCTCCACTGACTTTCTTTGAATGCTCCTTAATGTCTCCCTGTAGCCTTTTCAGCTTTTTCCAGACCACAAACATTGGCCTTCCTCTTAATTCCTCTGACAGCTCTGTTTGATATCCTCCAGTACATCCTTCCTGTCCAATAAAAAATTCAGAAACTTGAACTGTTTGTGCACTGGTGTCAGCTCTTGTTGTAGTGTGATCCTAACCAAGGCATGGTTAGAAACCCCATGTTCTAGGTTATCCACCACCATCTCAGGATATTTAGTAAGCCACTCCAGGTTTGCTACTGCCATATCTATCCGAGAGTAGATCACTCCAGTCAAATGCCTATTAGACCACGTGTAATAGTCTCCATTACTATCACATTCAAACATACCTGCTCTCTACATCATCTGCTCCAAGTCCCAGTATTCCTGCACCACTACTTCACTTCCTCCAATTCTATTTTTTAGTGTAAGTACATTATTGAAATCTCCAACCACCAGTACTGGGCCATTCACCTGTGAGGTAGCCCCTCTATCTCCTTCCACAGTTTCTTCCTCATCTTCAATTTGTTTCCAGCATACACTGCAATCAACTAGTACATCAGATCACCATGTTTATCCTGCACCTCCACTAACATCATCTAATCAGACATTTTATGTGTCAGGATCTCCACCTTCCTGAAATCCCACAATACCCAAGTCCTTCAATTATAGTGGCTGCCATAATTATCAGCAAATTTCCATTTATCACCAAATTTCTTCCTTATCCCCCCGGCTTTATCTTGTTTCACCCTCATTTCTAGAAGCACAATAACATATAATTTTAGACCAATGAGACGGGAGCTATTCTCATTCCCTTTTGCTGCCTTGTTGAGCCCTCTAACATTCCAGGCACCTATCATGGGCTTAAGTCCTAATCCTTCTCAGGATCTTTCCAAATCCTGAGAGGATGTTCAAAGTTCTCTGCTATCATGCCTCCTTCTTCATTGTGGGAATCAATGATCCCAAGTTGCTTCAGCTTCATTACCCTCTTTCCTATGTTTTTAGACTGCACCAAAGTCCATTGAGCTGATTCCTTTACCTCTGCTGCCTTGGAATCCCCTGTCTCCATATTGCCATCCTTCACTGTCTCCTCTCTGTGTTCCAAAGTTTTCTCCTGTACTTTCACCTTCCATTGCTGAGTTACCTTTTTGCTTTCTTTCCCACATCTATGTCCCCGAATATGACATTTCTCACAGAATAGTGGCTTTCCCTCCACTTCAATTTCTGATTGAGGATACTCCCATCAACATCTCGGATTTTCACGACCTCTGGCACTGGCTTAGATATATCTATCTCCACCATCAGTCTGGCATAAGAAATCCTAAGTTTGCTACCTGTACACTCATCTGTGAATAGAGGCTTGCCAATCTCACTTCCTATCTTCCCCAAGCTTTTACCCCCCCACAGGTGTAATGGTAGCCTAGGCAGTTTCACCCATACGGGAACTGTTCTCAACATATCTTTCTCCATGGAGAAACCAGCCTTCCACAGATGTAGAAACATAGCCATTCCATAGATTGTGTAAGGGCCCTTCTTCATGACCTCCTCCCTATCCCTCTTACTGTTGAACTTAATCACAAAATAGCCTTCATCGTTATAAAGCAGCTCAGGATTCTCAACAAATGCCCAATTATTCAACATAAATCTTTTAACCACACTCATAGTCAGCTCCCCTCCTATAACATACATAATCAGGGCAGTCTCCCAGTACTTCAATTCCGACTCTACATCACCAGGTTCTATTTCCACCTCAATTTCCCCATTCACAATTTTTGGAGCAGAGAATTCCATGTTCATACCATTCATCGGTGCCCTATTTCCCCTAATCACATAAACCCATAGATTATCCTTCTCAAATCTATTCGCAGTAGTAATAGGGGCAGGGATTTCGGTTCTTACCGGTTGAGCTATTGAATCTTCCCAGTGCCTGTCTGCGATACAATCCTCCTTCAGATTGCTCTTCACCTCTCGATCCACTTCCAAGTCCAGGCTAGTAGTTTTTACGCTCTCCTCCCTCCCAGAGCCACACCACTATACCTTGGTTAGAGACACCTTCTTTCTCGGCCGTCCCCTTCCACATTTCATGGCCGGCGCGATTGCACCTTTAGTTGTGTGAAATCGCACCTACCGCTCTTATTAATCTATCAATCAGTCACATTATTTTAAATATTTGTTTTAAATTTTATATTTTAAATATTAAATACTAATATTTTGGTAACTGTTTATTTTAAATATTTTTTTAACCATTAATATTTTAGTACATGCTTATTTTTCGTATAAATATTAAATATTAATATATCAAATAATAAATATTAATATTTTAATAAAATTTTATTTTAAATATTAATATTTTAAAATTCTAATAAAATCATTTGATTAAGTTCACATAAAATTTCATAATAATGGGTTTAGGGTTTAGTAACTAGGTTTGATTTTTTGAAAAAATCAACTTAGTATACTCCTATTAATACTAACTAAATTGAATGATTTTATTTAAATGGAGTATTAAAATTTATTTGAATTTAGTATTTTAAAATGTTTAAATAATGTTCAGTTCAATTCGGTACAGTTTCAGAAAAGTTTCGTTCAAGGCCTATTAATACTAAATAAATTGAATGTAAATTTCTAAACGTGACCTTAAATGTAAAATTTTAAAAATGACCTTAGTTAAATTCAATACATATAAATAACACGAAATATATAGCTCAACCATTGAATTTTTATTTTTCTAAATTACACATGGTAGTTCAAATATTGCTAAAAAAATGAACCACATGCTTTCATTCTAAACTAATCATATTTCGTCATCGGAACTTTGAGTTTCATCACAGCGTCCACTATCGTTCCAAATTTGCAAAACTATACCATTACGTACTTCTCGCATAACCCGTTTGAGATCTTCATAAAAAAATAGGCAAATCCGTAACTTCTTGGCCAATCTCATGGTCTAATATAGGCATTTCAAGTTTGTGCATTTTAATGAAGTTATGAAGCATGAAACAAGAAACAAAAAACAATAAGTTTAGTTCAATTCAATTCAGTATATTATATTTATTTAGAATAGGTCTCCTGACAAGCGGCCTGTCCATAAACTTATGGACATGCCACTTTTTTTTTATCTTGTACACTGCATTGGTTAAATTACATAAAAATTTTAAAATTTTTGAAAATAATTTTTTTATATCATATATTTTTATATTTTCACCTTCAAATACATATTATAATTGTTTTAACTTATAAAATAAAATATTTAAATTTCACTAAAAATTACAATATTCAAGGTAAAAGCCCATGTGCACTGTCCATAAACTTATTGAAAGACCTCATTTCCTAAGACTTTCTCTTTTATTTAAATTAAGTTCAATTTTTATATTTATTCAAATTCAGTTCAGTTCAATTCAGTATATTAATTATATTTATTTATATTCAATTCATTTTAGTTTATAATATTTATTTAAATTCAGTTCACTTCGGTATATTATATTTATTTGAATTCAGTTCAATTCAGCTCATTATATTTATTTAAATTCAGCTCAGTTCAGTTTATTATATTTATTTAAATTTAGTTTAGTTCAGTTTATTATATTTATTTAAATTTAGTTCATTTCGGTTTGTTATGTTTATTTAATTTTAGTACAGTTCAATTTATTATATTTATTTAAATTCAATTCAATTCAATTTACTATATTTATTAATATAGTAAAGTGTTAAAATAACTCTGATTTTAGACTGAATGTGCCGATATAAACAAACAATATCAGGAAGTTTCAATCTAACATTTAACTCCGCTGACATTTTAGTCAACATTTAGATGACTGGATTTTGTGGAAAAGACAATTTTTCCCTTGAATTAAAAAAAAGAAAAATAAATAAAAAGATGAAAAACCATGTAATATTTCTTCCCCTTTTCTTCATTTTCTCTTGAGCTAGTTCGATTCCTCCGCTGCCGTGCTCCGACTTCTTTCCTGTTTTATTTCTTCATTTTTATTGAGCTTAGCTGATTCCTCCGCCGTGCTCCGACTTCTGACCGTGCGTCTCATCCGCTTGACCTTTAGCTGATTCCTCCACCGTGTCATGAATTTCTTGATAGAAAATTTTTGAGGGTTTTTATTTGTGTTGCGATTGAAGGTCAAAATATTTTTAGGGTTTTTATTTGTGTTGCGATTGAAGGTTGTCGATCTAAATTCATTAGGTGGAGTGGGAATTCTCAAGTTATCATGGTGGTGATGGGGGAAGAAAGACAAGGCGAGGAATCAGTGCAACACACGATGGCGGAGGAATCAGTGTGACGCATGGCGAGAAGTCGGAGCACGTCGGTGGAGGAATTAGTGAGGCCAGGGAGAAGGTGGTATTGGGCGGAGGAGATCGGGAGGGGTGGCAGTCGGAGGAGGAGATTGGGAGTGGTGGTGAAATTTTTGATGACGACGTTGATTTCTGGCGACAACGGTGGTTTCTGGCGGCGGAGTAGCCACGGTCCCCGCAGAGTAGCAACAGTGAAGAAGAAGAAGAGATAAGGGAATCTTAGGTATCAATTTTTTAACTTCTTAGTTAAGGGTATTTCTGCCATTTCATTTCTTATCATTGCCGGAATTTCATGGGTAAACGTCGAAATTAGGGAGTTTGGCTATATCGGCACAATTTTTTGGAAAGTTAGGGTTAGATTGACACATACAATGATTAGTTAGGGTTAAATTGGCACTTTCTCAGATTGCAACATTATTTGGCACATTTAGCCTAAAATTAGGGTTATAAATGTATGTATCCTTTATTAATATTGTAGTTCAGTTCACTTTATTATATTAATTTAAATTCAGTCCATTTCAGTTTATTATAT
This sequence comes from Rubia yunnanensis, assembly GCA_037428765.1. Lineage (NCBI taxonomy): Eukaryota > Viridiplantae > Streptophyta > Magnoliopsida > Gentianales > Rubiaceae > Rubia > Rubia yunnanensis. Next base: position 68,634,241 of record CM075066.1, on the reverse strand, counting down.
CTATTTAAATTCAGTTTGGTTTATTATATTTATTTAAATTCAGTTCAACTCCAAACATCCCCAATAATCTCCATAATCTCATATCACCCCCAACCATCTCATACCATTTTCTACCATCCCCAACCATCTTATACCATCTCCAACCGTTTCATACCATCTCTAACCTAATCATATCATCCCCAACCATCCCATACCATCTCATATCATCTCATACCATCTCATACAATCTCCATTTCTGCTCAACTGGACAGGGCCTTAGTGTTAAACATCAAAGTAAGGGCAAAATAGTCATTTCATATTTTTCCATTTTTTGTTTTATGTTTTCCTATTTCTTTTTCCATTTTTTATTAATTTTATTTTCCCTTCCTCTTTCCCTCTCCCGCTCCCACACCGTTGCCCCACCACCAAACACTAGCACTCACCTCCATTCTATAAGTCATTCTCACCTAATTGTTTTCAACATAATTATTCACAAGATCTTCCTAGAATTATGTTTTTAGGGAAATTAACGAAAACCAAAAACCCCAGCAATATAAGAATGGCCCTTTTAATGCATCAGAACGTGGTAGAGAGGCTGCTCTGCCAACTCGGTGCCTCCGCCACTTCCGCCCGCAAACTCTCCACGGCATCTATCATGGTGGAGCTAGCGTGTCATTCACCATCCATCGGATCGATCCACCATCATGCTCTTTCAAGACGTCGGTGGAGTAGCTGATGACTTTTTACGAGGACATGACGCTGATGCGGTGGATGGAGATCATCGCTGATTCTACAAGGTGAAACTCATCCGAGGGTTCTTATTTTTGTACGACGGCCAAGAGGAACCCTTTCTTCTCGGCATGACGAGAGAAGAAAGTCCACTAGGACATGCAGGAGATGATGAGGGATTTGAGGATAGAATGGACAACCTTTAGGGATGGGTTTCGGATAAAGCTTCGAGTCGCCACTGGAACCTTTCTCCGAGCCTATGGAATGACTCCGCCATGGAGAAACTTCATCATGCACAATAAGCCGTGTAAGGATAAATCAGATTACTGATTAGATTATAATTTATTATAATTAGAGTTCTTTCCTTATTACACCTCTATTGTACTCTCTATATATTCAGTCATCAATAGTACAATTCCTTACGACAAATCATTCTCTCATGGTATCAGAGCATCTTCTGATCCAAAACCTAAAAACTTAAATTTCTCATCGCCGCCGGTCACCAGTGGCTCCGTCACACTCTCCCCCTCCGCACTCCGCTCCCCTCTGATGTGCGGCTCCATGCAGCTCCCTTCCAAATGCACGCCGCTCGTGCACGATGCGCGCGACACCCCTCTAACGCTCCACTCCGTTGCTTTTCCTCTCCAATTATGGCTCAAGAACTACTCTCCTACAACACTCTGCTCCAGATGATGCATATCAAACTCACTCCATCAAATTATCTTCTCTAGAAGCGTCAAAAAGGTTATGTCATTTGTCCTCAAGGACTGTACGGTTTCATTGATGGCACTAGACCTCATCCTACTCTCCCACCACTACCACACACCTAGTCCTTTGTTGCCATAGTTTGAACTCCTTCGCGTGGCAGTAAAGTTGATCTCCAAGAGGCTTATTTTCAAGCAAAAGAAGAGTATGATCAATGGGTTGATGAAAATCAACGTCTCTGCAGTCTCCTGTTTTCCTCTCTCACCACTGAAGTTCTTGCGAAACTCCCATATTGTGCCACTTCCAAATATATCTGGGATAATCTTGCTCTCATCTATCAGAATAGCAGTGCCTCCACCATTCTCCGTCTTCGCGCAGGTGTGCATGGTATTCATAAGTCTAGTACTGTTCATGAACTTCATCTTAAATTTAAGGAGATTTTTGAACAACTGTCTGTCATAGGTAATCCAGTTTCAAATGTTGATCAAATTGTCTGGTTCTTGACTACTTTTAGTCCTGAGTATAAAGATTTTTCTGCTCCTTTGATTAATAATGTTCCAACTCTGCTTTTATACGGATGTTCATGCCCTTGCCAAAAACCACGAGGCATTTTTGATGAATTTACAGGGACACCCAAGACCACCGGATGACAGGTTGTGTTCTAGACCAGCGACGCACCTCCAGTTGGTCGCGCGTTGGATCACACGCCGACTCAAGGTGGCTGCATGTGGCCTTCCCGCGGTGGCCGCGGTGGTGGTAGGCATGGTGGTGGTTGGCAGTTCTTTACTGGTTCTTAGGCGGCTGGTCTGGTCTCTGGTCGGGGTTGTCCTCACTATTCCTGGTGCGGACGTCTTGGTGACTATGCTACAATGTGTTACCAGATGTTGGCACAGATTGGTCATCTGCCAAGCACTCATTTGGCAGAAAATCATCACTCTTCTCAGCAGTCCGATACTTCTTCTCGTCTGTCAGATTGGTACCTTGATTCTGGCGCTACCATTATATGGCAACTTCCACCTCAGGCCTAGACAGTTTCACTCTTTATACTGGTAAATCTCGTGTTCTTGTTGGTAATGGTGCTCCAGTTATTATATCTCATATTGGTGATTCTAAAGTTTCCGAGACTTTGCATTTGTCTGGTGTTTTTCAAAGTGATAGTGGCACTGAATTTTTGAACACCAGACTCATATCACATTTTGCGGAAAAAAATTATTCATCATCAGGTTTCTTGTCCAGTCACTCCGGAACAGAATGGGAGTGTTGAAAGCAAGCATCGCCATGCTGTTGAAATGGGTCTCACGATGCTTTTTCACTCACATCTTCCGATTTCTCGTTGGGATGGTGCGTTCACCACCGCTGTCTACATAATCAATCATTTTCCTACTCCAGCTCTGCAGGGATTGACACCTTTCGGGATCCTATCTATGGTAACTTTCATCCTTTTGGTTTCCTAGTTTTTCCTTTTGTTCATCCCTTTGTTGATCGTAAGCTATATCCCCGCAGTATTCCATGCATATTTATCGGTTACAGCTCGCAGTATAAGGGGTTTGGTTCCTTGACCCTTCCACTGGAAAGGTTTATGTTATTCACCATGCTCAGTTTGACGAGGCTTATTTTTCTCTTGCTCCGGCATTGGGAACTGGGTCTCTCTCATCAGGTTTAGATGTCTCAACCTTTACTGATCCGGATCATAAGATGGTACTAGCATCAATCTTTGCTCCATGCTCACCTCAATTTTGGTTTCCTGATGATGAGCCGTCTAACCCTGCTACCCCACAGGCTGACCCGTGTCTGTCATCCCATCTCACATTTAGCGGCGGTGGCTCCTAGCCTGCGGCCAGCCACAGTGGTCTCTTTCTCGCTCCCTGTCACGGTGGTCGCTCGCCCGCGCTCAGCAGCCTTGAGCTAAGGTGCTCCAATCGACCACGACCACGACCACGACCACGAATAGCCATGGCCTGCCATAGATGGATGGCCATGGCCATGGCCTGCCACTGATGACCTCCTCCTCCTTGCGTCAGTCACAACCATGGGTGAATCCACGGTCACGGAAGGTGTTCTTCCCTCCTCGACCACAGCCACAGACAGTTACGACTCTACCCTCTCAGCCACGTCTCAGGTTTAGCACCTTCTTGCATTGTTACGCACTCTTCCATCAGAGTTATTCAATGCTGAGATTATTCAGATATTCATGTCGTGGTCTTCTTGCGGCTCTTCTTGCTTAGAAAGAACCGATTGATTATCGTTCCAGAAAATAAGATCCTTTTGGGTTTCTGCCATGGATGAGGAAATGACCGCTCTTCGTTGTCAGCATACTTGGTATCTTGTTCCGCACCCTCCGTACATCAACATTGTTGGGTCTAAATGGGTTTATCGACTGAAGTACAGACCTGATGTGAAAACCCCAACTGTAATAAAGTCAGTGTGCATGTAATAGCTAGGTTTTAACCAAAAATTTCAATCTCTTACCTACTTCCCTCGACTATTTTCAGTTATTACTCAAAACCCTGTAAAAAAAAAGAAAAATAAATTCGAGCAAGTGGAGTGAAATTCGGGCAAGTGGACATGAACCTTATCCAAATGAAGGTAAATGGATAAAATTTTTGTGTCAGGTACCAGTACACCTATGTTTCCCATCATACAATCATCTAGTATAAATAGCAATCATTGCCTCCCTAAACTTACAGCCTTAAACCATTTTCTTACCAAAATAAGAATAGTGATTGAGCGGTGGTAACGTAGGAACAGAGATTGCGCCAAGTTCCAACCAAAAAACCACGTTTAAATGAGGTGAGTGTTTGCATCACCTTAACATGAATAGAATTAAAATTATTATATATATATATATAATGCCACCATAGAGTACCACTCGAACCTCACCTCTCGAACCACAGAGTACCACTCGAACCCTCCACTGGAACCTTCACCTCTCGAACCAGTACCACTCAAACCCTCCACTGGAACCTTAACCTCTCAAACCAGAGAGTACCTCTCGAATCTTCCACTGGAACCTTTACCACTTGAACATGTACCTCTCAAACCAGTACCACTCAAACCCTCCACTCGAACTCTCACCTCTCGAACCCTCCACTGGAACCTTCACCTCTCGAACCAGAGAGTACCTCTCGAATCATCCACTGGAACCTTCACCACTTGAACCTGTACTTTTCAAACCAGTACCACTCAAACCCTCACCCCTCGAACCAGTACCACTCAAACCCTCACCCCTCGAACCAGTACCACTCAAACCCTCACCTCTCGAATTCTCCACTGGAATCTTCACCTCTCGAACCAGTACCTCTTGAACCTCACCACTTGAACCCAGTACCACTCGAACACTCTCCACTTGAATCCTCTACACAAACCCTCTGTACTCGAACCCATCTACTCGAACCCCCTGCACTCGAACCCATATACTCGAACCCCCTATACTCGAACCTATCTACTCGAACCCTTGCACTCAAACCCATCTACTTGATCCCCCTGTACTCAAACCCTACACTCAAACCTCTCTACTTGAACCCTTTACTCGAACCGTGAGTACTCGAACTCCACTAGAGAGGGCTATGCATGTTAAACTTAAATGTGTTAGTATATATTTATATTATGCTCAATTATTGTGAAATTGATAGCATGAACTGCTCTGATATTTTATGTGGATGACCGGCTTGTACTTTTTCTTACTGTGTCAAACTTGAATTATATGCTACCTAATTGCTTGTCTGTGCTTTTTGGGGTCCTCGACGCAATTATAGTTCAGTCGAAGTCGGTGGGGAACATTATAGACTGGATCGTCTGATTACATCGATTACATGTGGAGTTTCTGGTATGCTAGCATAACCATTTGGATCTGATACGAGCTCGTAATTGAACATCTGATTGGACATAGTTGGTGAGAATGAATTCTTGATTAATAGCCTCCAGGCACTATTGAAAAGGTTATTCCTTGTATGTTAGTCAGAGTTGCCATATAGGCACTTGACAGCAACTTGGCATTAACCACCCATATCCTTTTTACTGTGTTCTAGGACTTATGTGGCTATTTGTTTTTTGTGACCACTAAAACTCAACTTGGTAAATACTGGGGATGGAACCTCACTAAGCAAGGAGCTTACCCTATTTTAAATAACCCTTTCAGGTGTAGAAAAATCGTAAGAGAGAAGTGCCCTAGTGTCTTTACTTCGTTTGAGGAAGGATCATGGGTGGACCTTTAGAATCTTTTGGTTAAAATGTAAAATGGGTGAACTGATCCTAACCGGATCCTTTAGAACTTTTGTCTGTAAATTTTACTTAAAACGCTTGTTTAACACTTGTATTGATACTTTCACTATAATAGTAAGTTAGGATTTTGAATTCGTCTAAATTTGCTTTCGCATAATCTGTATTGCTCGTTATTGCAATTCGACTCGTTCGATTTCCGATAGCACACCCCGGTCTAACCCAATACTTATGTTGAGTAGGTAGGTAGTGGATCGGGGGTGTTACACTTGATAGTTCAGTTTCGCAATATGGCACGTTTGGTGGCTCAGGGTTTCTCTCAGATTCCCGATTTGGACTTTGACCATACTTTCAACCCTGTGGTTAAAGCATCTACAGTTCGTACAGTTCTTGCTATTACTAGTATGCGTGATTGGTCTCTACATCAGTTGGACGTTAAGAATGCCTTTCTTAATGGTGTTCTTGATTCTCCAAGTTTTTATGGCTCAACCTATTGGCTATAAGGATCCCACTCTTCCAGTCTATGTTTATCGTCTACGTCAGGCCATTTATGGTCTGAAGCAGATTCCTCGAGAATGGTTTCAGCATTTCAGTGCTTATATTTTGCAGCTTGGGTTCATTGCAGTTCTTCGGATACTTCATTGTTTGTGTTGTCTCGTGGCTCATCATTGTTGTATCTTTTGGTCTATGTTGATGATATCATTTTGACTGGGAATGATTCCATTCTTATTCAAAAGTTCATTGATCGCACCCATCAGGAGTTTGCCATCAAAGATTTGGGTGCTTTACACTACTTTCTTGGCTTGGAGGTCACGCCCACTACCTCGGGACTTCTTTTGGGATAGGAGAAGTATGCTCGGGACATTCTTTCTTGAGCAGGCATGTTAGATGCAATTCCAGTTTCTACACCATTTTTGCCGAATTCTCAGCTTCACAGCAGTACGAGTTCACAGTTCAAGAATCTGACATTGTATCGCTCTTTGGTTGGTGGTCTACAGTATCTAACCATTACTCATCCAAACTTAGTAGTTAATTCTATCAGTTAGTATCTTTAGGACCCTTGGGGGACTCTACATTTTGGTCTCAACTTTCGTGCAGCTCTTCTCTGGAGGTGCTCGATTATTTTGATGCAGATTGGGCCAGGTGTATGGGCACTCATCGTTCTACTTATGGATATGCTATTTTCTTCGGTGGTAACTTGGTTTCTTGGAGTGCGAGGAAAAATCCCACTTTGTCCAGGTCCAACACCGAGTCAGAGTACGTGTTTTGGCCAACACTACTTCTGAGGTCATCTGGATGACTCATTTGCTTCATGATCTTCATGTTTCTCTTTCTGGTGCACCTCTTCTTCTTTGTGACAACAACAGTGCCATCTTCTTGGCTCATAATTTGGTGGCGCATAAGTAGGCTAAGCACATTGACATTGATTATCATTTTGTTCGCGAGTTGGTTTCTTCGGCCAAGCTTTGTGTTGCTCATGTTCCTACATCTCTACAGGTTGTAGATATCTTTACCAAGGGTCTTTCTATCCCTTGTTTGAGTTATTCAGGTGCGTCTCTGAGAATCGGACGCTTTGCTTGATGGGGGTGTTAGGATAAATCATATTAGTTATTAGATTATGATTTATTATGATTAGAGTTCTTTCCTTATTACACCTCTATTGTGCTCTTTATATATTCAGTCATCAATAATACAAATCCTTACGGAAAATCATTCTCTCAAGCCGCATACGTGTTCGAGTTATAACTGGTTTGGTGGGGCTTCTAGATTTTTCTACCACCATTACCTTGACGGAGCTAACATGGTTGCTGACGGCTACTTCAACTACGTTGCTCTGGTTGCCAAGATCATTGGAACCTTCGTTGAAGAAGGTGACTTTAAGGAAGATGATGATGTAGAGGGGGAAGGGCTGGTCTACAACTAAAAAAAAGATATAGGGACTAAGTTGTATTAAAATAAGATGCATGGACTGAGTTTGTAAATAAAAAATCCAAAAAGTCATTTTCTCCGTAATTAACAAAAGAAACATTAGAGTTAATGCATTGATCTGATAGATGGGCCATGAATCAGTAGTTTTATAAGTTGAGCGGCCAAAAATGTTTAAAGAAATGATAAGGGGCTAAAGGTTAACGATCATGATAGTTCAAGGGCCACGGAAGTATTTTTCTCTTAGATATAATGCTAGTTCCCTTTATTATAATTGTTATCGGATGTTTTCCCCAACCGAATTTTTAAAAATGAATGAATTAAAACTATTTTTTTTATCACCATTATAAGTCACTTTGATAACTATGAAAGGTGAAATGCTTGATTTAAGGAAAGTACTCCCATCGTTTTGCTATGTTTGGCATTCTAACTTTAAGTGTTGTTAATTTTGCTAGTTGAGACTCTTTTTTTTCTGCGTTCCTCATTCAATCTAACTTCTCTCTTCTCCGATGTCTCCCTTCTCTCTTCACAAAAAGGAAAAAAACCTAGTTTTTTCAGGGGGGCCGCCGACGTACCACCTTTCTTTGGTGACCCCTCACCCCAACCCCCTACACCCATACCCTTCCTTCCCCCGAAGATCTAAGCTACCAACGAAAAGAGCTGAGTTCACCAGTGTACCATGGAGGGTAACGCCAAGGCTAGTCTCCATTAAGTTTCTCCTTAGGTTTTCCTCGGTGAGACCTGTGCTCCAGGTGGCCATGGTGAGGCCTGGGCTCTAGGCGGGAGACGGCGAGGCTTGTGCTCCAAGCAGGGTTTTTGACCATATCTGCCTTCCGACGCCATTCGGGGAGGTGGGTTTGCTCCATGTTGCGGATCTACGGTGAACAGAGTTTGTAGCTACACTACGGTTTGACAATGACAACCACTCATCCTTGATTTTCCCTTCCCATTGCCAATTGTATTATTCATTAGTGCATTTGTGTATCTCTCTCTTTTAGTCATTCAGTCCTTAGATTCGAATTGTACTATCTACTTAGCGCCTCAGATGTAAGCCTTCGAGCATCGCTTAATGTAAGCTATTTTTGGCAACAATTATTCTTTAATAGAAAAGGGCCGGGAACCCTATAAACCGATTAATTATTAAAAAAACAATTTGCTAGTTGAAGTGAGTGAGGAGAATTGAGTGGAGAGAGTAAAAAGTTTAATGAGTGGTTGAAAATGATTCACTTTTTACCATGAAAGGAAATGTGCAAATCTTAATAAAACATACAAAAATGAAAAATGTGTCAGTATACGAAAATAGAGAGAGTATCACTCTCATTGGTCTACATCTATAATATTCTTTTTTTTTTATAAAAAAATAGCTCTATATATATCTGTAATTAATTTACTCGGGGGATACACTTTTATAATCCTTTTGTTAAACTACTCAAAAGAAATTGATGGAATGTTGGTCGGTAAATAATGATTTAATTAATTTTACTTGTCATCTAAATTACAATGATTTTCTTTAAAATTCATGCTTAATGTCCTACAAATATATATACAAATGAGTCTTAAAAGTTATAATGGTTTAAAATTAAATTACAACACATGTCACATATAAAAAAAATGATAATAGTAAAATAAGGATTATTTGTGGTCTGTGATCAAAACATAAAGAGTAAAAAACAAACTTTTTTTTTTAAAATTTCAAGAGCTAGAATATCAGCTTGTACAACCTTTTAGGGTTTAAATGATAGGTGTCAGTTCAAAGCTTATTGCATGATTATATCAGCTCATACCATTGTATTCACTGATTTAATTGTATAGGTATATTAAAAATGAACTGAACAGTGAATTGGACCTTGATTAATTGGTAATCGACTACCGATATAATTGAAAGGTTTGGAGTTCAAATGACACCTCTATCAAGAATTGTAAATATTAGAGCAATTTCTTAATAGAGATTACCTAGTGATAGAAAACATTTCCCGTAATGAATCTGGTTATTACTTATGAGAATATATATAGTACAAAAGGAAGGCTAGTACTAGTATGACTCTAGTCTAGTTAAAAACTCTATCTAAAACAAATCTAATCTAATTAACAACTTGACGTATTCTAAGAACACCCCCCTCTCCTCAAGTGAAGCGGCAGATGCTCAGCGACGCAAATTTTAGATCGAAAGAACTCGAACAGTGGACGAGACAGCCCCTTAGTGAGGATGTCCGCAATCTGAAGAGCAGTAGGAACATGAGCATCATACGGCTTGCCAGAAGAAACCAACTCTCAAACAAAATGATAGTCGATGTCGATGTGCTTTGCCAGCTTATGAGCAACCGAGTTTTGGCCAAGAAGATAGCACTATTGTTGTCAAATAACAGTAGCATAGATCCAGCAAATGGGACACAAAGATCACAAAGCAAATGAGTTAGCCAAGCAACCTCAGAAGCGGTGTTGGCAAGTGCACGATACTCAGACTCCGTACTCGAATGAGAAACAGTGAGCTGTTTCTTGGGACTCCAGGAAACAAGGTTTCCACCAAGAAAGAACAGTATAACCATAAGTGAATCGTCGAGTCTCCAAACAACGAGCCCAATCAGCATCAGAGTAACTCAGAGCCTCAGGAGAACTGGCTGATTGAAATGCAAGGCCAAAATGAGGAGTTCCCCAAACATATCGAAGAATCTGAGTAACTACTGCAAAGTGATCGTCATGGGGAACCTAAAGATAATGACTGACTGTGTTGACCGCAAAGGTCAAATAGAGACGAGCGATCGTTAGATACTGCAGAGCCCCAACTAGGGGTGAGCGTCAGTTCAGGTTTAATCAGTTTTTGGTTTATTCGGTTTGGGTTATTCAGTTTTGCCCCTAAAAAACCAAAAACCGAATCCGACCTGAATAACCTGAATCATCCGAACCAAATTCAAAATTTGGAATTCGGTTTCGGTTTGAAACCGAATTCAATCCGAATAAACTGAATTGATTTTATATTTTAAAAATAATTGCTAAAATCATATAAATTAAATTTAAATTAAATAAAAATGTGTAATCTAATTTCTATATCAACAAAATCAAGTTTTCAAATAAAAAATTCCACCAAATACAATGCAAATTCAACCATAAATATTTTAGCATTACATTGAAGATTAAAGAAAAATAGTTCATTTTAATATTCATCTTCAAAGCTTTCACATTCTTCAAGCCTTCAAGCAATCCACATTCACATTAACTTTCAAGCACTCTACAAACTTACTTAGGTTTTAGAGTTTGGGGATAATTTTTTAATTTAAAGATTGGTCCTCCAACTTAAATTTATTTATAAATTAAATTTTGTTGTTTTAAAATTCAATTATTATATATATATATATATTTAATTAATTACAATTCGGTATTCGGTTCGGATTTCAGTTTGAGTTTTAATATCCAAAACCGAACCAAAAACCATATTTGGAATTCGGTTTATTCAATTCAGAAATCCAAAAACCGTATATTAAATTCGGTTCGATTTATTCGAATTCAGATAATTTGATTTTCGGTTCGGATTTCAGTTTTTTTGTCCACCCCTAGCCCCAACAAGAGAGAGATAAAGTGTTGGATTCCAAAAATCAGGATTGGTGGAGTTGTGTTACTGCAATCCTGGCACAATTGGAGTAGAGACTAGTGTAGCATCTGACATACCGGCTCGAGCAAGAATATCCCTGGCAAACTTAGCTTGGCTAAGAAATAAACCCAAGGCTGAGGCTATAACTTCCAGGCCAAGAAAGTAGTGAAAAGTGCCCAGGTCCTTGATAGCAAACTTCCAATGCCTCTAATCGATGAAGTACCGGAATAGAGTTTGGTCATTGCCGATAAGGATGATGTCGTTGACGTAGATACAACAGTGACAATCCCCGAAACTAGGGGTGTTCAAATTGCCCGACCCAACCTGACCCAACCTGACCCATTTGGGTTGGGTCAGGTCAATGGCCCATATGGGTCAAAATAGGCCGGGTCAGATTTTGACCCATTTTGACCCATTTGCAATTTTACCTCTAATCGTTTTGACCCATCAGCTGGCCTGCCCCGACCCTCCCTGACCCATGAACACCCCTACCTGAGACAGAACATGTACAAAAATATCAGCAGAAATGCAGATAAACCAACCGGAACTAGATAAGTACTTAATAGTTGGAACCAGGCCAGTTGAGCTTGCTTAAGACCATAAATGGCCTTCCGGAAGCGACAAACATACTCTGGGTGAAGCGGATCCTTGTAACCAACGGGCTAAGCCATATCGCCCAGAGTATCAAGAACACCATTTAGAAATGTGCTCTTAACATCCAGCTGATGAAGAGGACAAAATGCATCGTAGCAATAGCTATAACAGTACAAACTGTGAATTCTTTGACCATTGGCCTAAAAGTGTGGTCAAAGTCAAAACCCAGAATCTGTGAGAAACCATGCGCCACAAGGCTAGTTTTATGAAACTCAATAGTGCCATATTGTTAATACTTCAGTCAATAAACCAATTTAGTACCAATAATGTTGGCCTCCGAAGGACGAGTCACCAAATCCCAAGTGCGCTAGCCACAAAGAGTTTTCATCTTGTCATCAATGGCAAAAACCCAAGCCGGATCCTGAAGATCAGTGCAATAATCTATGAGCTCAGACTGAGCAAACAGAGCAGCAGTAAGACCATAGGCAACAATGTTTGAATAATCCCAGCGCTGAATGGCCCCAGTAGCCGACCTAGTAGCCATTCGATGGGTATGAGGCCAAAGAGGAGAGGCCGCAGGAGTGAAGTCAGCCAAAGTAACTGGAGATGAAGTAACCAAGCTAGTGAAATACTGAGCAAGTGGGCTTGTCGGGGGTAAGACTAGCGCCATCGACCAAGGAGTGTGATACAGATTAGTGGCACAAACTGAGCAGGGAGCCAAAGAAGGTGCAGTTAGAACAGGCAAATAATGACCTGACTCGCCCTCAGGATCAATAAATCCCGAAACATCCATAGTTGAAAAAAGGGAGCCAGGGGCCAAAACAGTAGAGGCAGCAAATGGAAAGTGCGTCTCATCGAATCAAGCATGATGAGTGATGTAAACCTTGCATGTAAAAGAAACAAGGCACCAAAAACCTTTGTAGTGTGAGCTATAGCCGATAAAAACACAAGGAATACTACGAGGATCCAACTTGTGATTGACATAAGATCAAAAAAATGGAAAAACCTGAACCCCGAATAGATGAAAATTTGAGTGAATAGGGTTGCAACCGTAGAGAAGCCTATAAGGAGAAACCCCCTGAAGAACCGGAGTAGGTAATAAGTTGATAGTGTAGGCAGTCGTGGCAGAGGCATCATCCCAATGAGAAATAGGCATGTACGAGTGAAACAACATCGTGAGGCCTATTTCAGCACGTGTCTATGTTTGCACTCTGCTTGCCCATTTTGTTCCGGAGTATACGGACACAAAATCTGGTGGTGAATACCCTTAGTGGCAAAATGAGACTGTAAACAAGTGTTCAGAAACTCCGTACCACCGTCACTCTGAAAAACCATAATTTTGGTTGAAAATTGATTCTCGACTAGTGCATCAAATTGCAAGTAAGTGTCAACAAAATCCAAATTTCGACGAAGTGGAAAAAGCCATGTAAAACAAGAAAATCATCCATAAATAAGGCATAGTATGAAAAACCATTCGACGATAAAACTGGGGAAGGGCCCCACAAATCAAATAGAATCAAATCAAGTACGTTCGCAACATGTTTATGGTTTTCAACAAAAGCTAACCGTTAACCTTTTTCCATAACATAGGGGTTGCAGGTTTGCGGTTTAGGCAATAAGGATAAAACTGAAAGTAAACTAGACTTTTGCAAACTGGATATAAATGATATCGGTGCATGTCCCAAGCGAGCGTGCCAAAGCTCGTAGGATGCCCATCCTTTATTCTGCTGCAAATGAGAAAATATAGCTGCATTGGAAACTTTGTTCTGAATCACAAAGTTTCTATCATCAAAGGTGACAAAAAAACTCAAATCTCTGGTCAGTTTAGTAATAGATTACAGATTCTTAGTAATCTCTGGAACAACCAGAACATCAGATAAGCATAAATCATCAAAAATCTTAGAGTCACCAATATGAGAAATCTAAATAGAGGAATCATTACCAGTAGAAACATGAGAATTACCTGAATGAGAAGTCACGCTCTTCAAACCAGAAGCTTAAGATGCCATATTACTGAATGCATCAAAATCAATATACCAATATGAGGAGTGAGTGTAGGGATGACTGAAAACTCTTAGCCAGATGAGTCAAACTAGAATAACGAGCCTGAGAACCAGTTTGTGCTAGCATATAACAGGTAGCGGTAAAATGAATGGGATGACCACACCAAGTGTAGTGCGGCCATCCACGGCCATAACCAGAACCGACAACAAACTGAGTAGGCTAGGGAGCCCTGTCTCCGTGGCGACCTCCTGAACGGCCACCCCTACGCGTGGCCGGTAAGCACCGCCGCCCCTCACCGACACGTGATCCCATGCGTGGCCGGTCGAGGGGTGTTCACTTGTGGTTAAGGCAGTAGGCCCTACTGCTGGGGATGAATATCCCTGTAAGTTTCTAAAAAAGGCTTCATGGTTTTTGGCACGAAATAAAACAACAACATACAATGGAGTGGACAAAGAATTAATCAAAGGAGGGGAAAAATCTTTAAACTCAGTGCCAAGAGCAGTTAAAAACCATATTATATGATTATCATTTGTAACAAGAAAACCCATCATAGATAATTACTCAAAAATTTCCTTAAATTTAAGATGAAGTTCATGTACTGTACCAGTCTTACGTATACTGTGGGCATCGACACGATGACACAGAATAGTGGAGGCACCACTGTCATGAAAAATGGCTGAAATACTGTCCAAGATAGTTTTGGACGTGGCACAATAAAGAATTTTTGCCAATGCTTCAGGCATCAGAGAAGAAAAAAGGAGACGACAAACACGTTGATCTTCTCTACCCATTGATCATGCTCAGCCTTGGTTTTTCTGATAAGCCAACATGGGTTCAGTCTTGTCGGCGCCAGAAGGGAAGGAACTGGCCGCGGCGGCGAAGGACAAGGGAGTGGAGGAGCCGGCCGGCGGCAGAGGATGCAGTGTCGGACACGGTTTTGATCCATCGAGAAATTCAAAAAACTTTCGAGGCTTGAGAACATACCCAATTTGACGTTTTCCTAAGAGGTAATTGGATGACGAAAGCTTGATCGTCATCATATGGAGCAAGGTATTATAAGAAAGTTTTTCGTCAGACATGATGAGAGGCTTAGAGATGCCGAGAAAATTGTGTCAAAAAGAGAGGGAGGAAGAGTGTCGATTGGCCAAGAGGGATGGGGGAGAGGTTGCTGATATTGAAAAGAATAGGGTTTAGAAAGTTTGGAAATTTTTGGACCAGGTTTTCTCTGATGCCATGATAGAAAATAGTTCCCGTAATGAATAGATAGAGTACAAAAGGAAGGCTAGTACTAGTATGACTATAGTCTAGTCCACAACTCTATTTAAATACAAATCAAATCAAATCAACAACTTGAAATTCTGACACCCAACGTAAAAAAAACTGTGTTTGTGGTCATGTTGTGATTTCCCAATCTTCAGGTGGTCGAAGACAGTGAGATCATATTAGTTTCGGCTCCAATGATGATGATTCGTTGATGGTGCAACATTGAGGTGTTCCCAGGATGACGCTCCAAATTGATGAAAGTTCATGTTTCACTGAATTTCATAGACCTAATGGTGGTGTTTCTTAGTTTATCCCTAGAATAGGAATAAGATATTTATATGTAATTTGGTTGGTTGCACGAAATCTTTCAACAAAAATAATACATATTTAAGGTGCATTATGGTAAAGTATAAGAATTGTTAAGGTAATTATGAAGAAGACGTGTCTAATTATCGTATCACTTGCACTACATTTTCTGTGTAACCACTAAATAAACAATTGAATAAACAAACATCAGAATCAGTGTTGGATCATCGTGTTATTGTTCCCAATTGGAGACTTCAACTTGAAATCAAAGAAGCCGTGTAGAGACTTTCACATAATTTATGAAATCTTTGAATAGTTGATGACCCATTCTGGCAAAGGATTCGGGGTAACATGCGCACCAATCCTCCGAGTAAGATGAATTAATAATGTATCCCATATTCTTAACCACCACTTAACTACACTTACTACGTACAGTATTTTATATGCCTTCATTGCGAAAATACAAGAATTAGACATACAATGTATGTAAATGTTTGTGCATGACTTCATTGCGCGAGCCATCAAAATATAGACCAGCCTTAAATATTGGATACTCCCTACGTTTCATTCTATTCTGCACAAAATCTAATTTTAGTTAAAGATGTCGAACTTTGACCACATATTTAAATAGGTATATATGAACAATAATTTTATCATATGACATATAATTAGATTCGTCGTAACATACAATTCCTAAATATCAATTTTTTGTGTTGTTATTATCGGTAACTACACATATTTACCGTCAAACATGTTTACCAGAGACCGTTAAAAAATTCTGTTAAAAAATGACCGTAAAGGAGGGGGAGTATAAACATTCCAAGAAAAATGTAGAATTAAAAATGCTGACGCACATAAAAATGTTAGTAGTGTGCCATTTTGTAAATTTTA
Source organism: Rubia yunnanensis (assembly GCA_037428765.1). NCBI lineage: Eukaryota > Viridiplantae > Streptophyta > Magnoliopsida > Gentianales > Rubiaceae > Rubia > Rubia yunnanensis. Next base: position 68,618,040 of record CM075066.1, on the reverse strand, counting down.
TGGAACTTTCTCATTATTATGTTTAAATTAATCGGTTGGAAAATCTATGGGTTAAGAAAAACGTCAAAAGAATCACACATTGCTCGAAAATACCCTACAGTTACTGGTATTTTCTAGCATAGGTAACGGTATTTCGAGTTGTTGTAAGTGGTACCGTACAGTAATTTGTATTCCAACATCGGTAAGCATTAACAATGTTACAAATCTACGTTCCAACACTATCCTACTTAGACGTTAGTATTTTAAGGGGTCGAAATATCAATGTCTGTACTCTTTTTAGCTGGTGCTAGTAAATAGGGGATCAATAAAAAAATTTGACCAGTGAGAATAAACTCACCACCATAATATGAAACCTAAAAATTCATAAAGAATAATAGGACGAATAAAAAACAAAAAAAAAGTTTTATGTAAAAAATTCTGGAAAATTCATAACCACAACTCAAAAGTTCGTAACATATATCTGAAAATACATAACAACCTACAATTCATGAAACAAACAAAACCTAAATGATAATGTGTAAATTCGTACTGGGCTCAAGTGCCTAGTCTAGCTGGCCCATGTCTCCTATTTTATCCCTTGGGTAATATCCTTTGGGTCGGCCCAAGGGAGATGTACTTGCTCCACAAGTAAACAAAATAGTTGTCTTACTTTCCAACCTATATAAAGGCTAAATGTAACCCTACAAACTCAACTATTCATTCATAATTACAAAATTGCACTATTGTTTGCTAACTTGATTGTCGAAGCCTCTTCCTCCGGAAACCTCCGGGGCCTTTGCCTTGCAGATTCCGGCCAAGAGGCGTCGCACACGACGACAGTAAATTGGGGCGCATCAAGTTGGCATGCCCAGTGGGACCGTTAGCCAGATATGTGTATTTTTACTATTTATGTCCACCTTTACAGCAAGCACCTTGCGTAGGAGGAAACAGCTAAAAGGCAAGACCTTAGGTACCGGCGAGGAAGTACAGTCCCCCTACTGGAGAAGAAGGGGGCGCTTTAACATAGCGTTCAGACTTATGTGCCTTCCAAAACCAGGGGTCTTCGAGCCTACTGCGTATGATTAGCCAGCTTTGCAGCGGCAAAAGGATTAGACGCCCCCATGCTATGGTTCTCTGCGGTCCAAACCTGGTGGTGCATTAGGTAGTTCCTTTTCTAACCTTGATCAGCAAGGTTATGATTATTTTTATTGATTAATATATCTAACCGAAACTCCATAAATAAAGCCTTTTCTAGCGCTTCTTCACTTTCCTACTTTACTGGGCTAAAGAACGTACAATGGAATAACGCAGGCGCTAGTAACAAACTCCCAAAGGTAGGCCGAGACCTGATCCCGACAACAGGGGTAGCAGAGGGGCCTCAGATGGAAGGTATCGTACCTTTAAGATGGATGGAGGCCAGCGTTTATCCCTGGGTAGGAGGCGTTGGAGCCCCTACATCACAAAGCAAGGCATGCCGACCAAGGAAAGATGAGTTGTAGTTCATGGAAGCTATGGTAGATTTACAAACAGAAGCTACGATTAGAGCTGATCGAGTGATAAGGGGCACAAATAGCATGCACCCCCTGTCACGACAGGACCTAGTGCAACTAGGTCAAACCCTCAGATTGGCTGGCTATCAGGTGGAGCCCCCAATGCTCTATCAGAGGATGGTCCAGCAGCAGGTGGTGCCCCCACCTTCAATGCCCTTGGCATTGCAACCAAGATTCTAGTTGTAGGACACCCCAAGAACATCCTACCAAGCGGACATAGGGATAGGTGCCCAAGATTAGCCCCAATCGACGTTCCCTTACATAGGCCAAACGTTGGCATATTCTATGCCCATTTCAATACATGATGGCCGGGCATGTGGGGCGTTACCCAGGTTTCAAGAACCAGATGCATTCATAGCCCCGTCCGGAGATCCCTTTGTATGACCCCTATCATCATGGGCAGCATCAGATGTATTACATATTTGATGCGGGATGACCGCGGCCTGGATACATGGCCTCAAACCAGATCGTTACCATCGACGCTTCATTCCGGCCAAGTCAATATGGAGATCCGTGGATAGGAGGTAAGTTGGGCAATGCCCTAATGAGGGAGCTGGACAGGTGATTGGGCATTCGGGTCAAGTCGCGGCTTCCCCCTTCAATCCTGTGACCATGGCCACTTGATGGACCATCGATGTAAAATCACCTGAGGGACTCCTCACGTATAGTGGAGATTCAGACCCTCAGGATTTCATTCAGACCTTCCTCATTCTGATGAATTCGAGGGACTTTAACGAGCAGCTGGCGTGTAAGCTGGTAGGAAACTACCTTCGAGGAAAAGCTCAAGAATGGTTTAACAAGCTGGGAGGGGGGGGGTCACATTCCTACAGATACTTTGGAAGGGCTGTTTTAGGCCAATTCTTCCAAAAGAAAATATTTACAAAAACCTTGATTGAGCTCTATCATGGATACTTCGCAAGCAGAGGCCCAAAATATTAACAAAGGCGTTCTATCATGGATATGTGGACGAGAGCCTCAATGTAATCAACCACACTGAGGATGGAGTGATCCTTGGCTACATGAATGGAATGTCCAACCGCAACTTGTTTAAGAAGCTGGTCTTGAAGAAACCAGAAACCCTATAACAACTACAAGAAATTGTGGAATAATATTCGAAGATCGAGTAACCCACAAAGAGAAAATGAGAGGGGGACATGTGGGGTGAAAAGGGCTCTAAGGCCTCGGAATAGAGACCACGAAGGTCAGAAGCTTCAAAAAAAGGCTTCGGGAGCTTTGTTTCCCTAACAAAATCCCTGCAGGAAATACACTCCATCCAAAGGGGTTGTTTCGAACTCCCCCTCTAGGGAGAGACTACCTCGGAAAAAGAGATTCGCCCAAATTCAGTGACCATAATAAGGAGCATAGCCATGATAAGAACAAATGCACCCACCTGAAGAAGGAAATTTAATGATGTGCAAGAGAAGGTTTGTATCCAGACTACGTTGAAAGACAAGGAGGAGAATCCTCCTCGAAAGGACAAGGAAAATGCTGCTGGAAAGGCAACATGAAAGGAGCAAATCGATGCAGCAAAGAACATCATGGAAATGACGGGGAGCAAGCAGAAAATTAGGCAAGAGAAAATGCCAGACCTAACGCCGAACCTGGGGTGGATAGGAGCCAGAGGAATGGGGCTAACCGGGTGATAAATTTCATTAATGGGGTGGTGAGTGACCAATATTTGAATACCACCATCAAAGCACAATTCTAGTACGTGCCCCCCAGAGAACCCTGCCAAAAGTAGTTTTAAGCAGAAAAAGCCATCACCTTCTCGGAAGTAGACCCAGTGCCTCGTCGGACCCCCATACCCAATGGTAATCCATGCAACTATTGGAGAATTCTATGTCAAAAGGGTGTTCGTGGATGACGGCAACGGAGTAGAAGTGATGTTTTCCAATTGCTTCGATCAACTGGAGCTAGGGCATGAAGGTTTGAGAAGAACAATCTCCCGCTATCTAGTTTCACGGGTTGCCCTTAGGGATCGTAACCATCCCAGTTAAAGTGGCTGATGGGGATAAAGAAGTCACGATTGATTGTAGCGTCACAGTAATCGATGTTGTATCCCTCTATAATGTGATATTTTGAAGGCCCTAGATGTGCCAGGCGTGGGTCGTATGGTCTCCCTATCACTTGACAATGAAGTTCCCCAGCAGGATGGGGATAGCGGTCATAAGGGGGACTAACCTGCGGCAAGGAGTTTTTTGGCGATAACATTGAAAGAAACTAAGAAGGATAACAGGGCGGTTTCGGTCAATGGAGAAATTAAACCCACTACGCGGAGCATGTGGCCGTTCAAACGCAAGGAATAGTGCCCATGGGAAAAATGGTACCACCCGCAATGAAAGAGAAGTTGAATGACCTCTTGGACAACTATTTAGACGTGTTTTCATGGAATACCTTCGATCTCACAGGGGTATCTAAACAGCACATGGTCCATAGGATGAATGTGGACCCCTCCCAAAAGTTAATTAAACAAAAAAGGAGGTCATTCTCCCCCGAAATGGCTGAGGCCTTAAATGAGGAAGTTCAAAAACTTCTTCGAGCGAAGGTCATCGAAGAAGTATTTTACCTCGAATGTATAGCAAATATGGTGATGGTTCCCAAGAATGATGAGGGTTGGAGAATGTGCATAGACTTCATGGATCTCAACAAATGCGGCCTAAAGGATAGATATCCTTTACCCTCCATCGATGTGCTAGTCAAAGCAATAGCAGGATATAAGGTTCTATCTTTTTTCGAGGCCCTTAAAGGCTACCACCAGATACTCATGGCAGAAGAGAATAAGCAGAAGACGTCATTCACAATGGACATGGGGAATATTTGCCACAAGAAAATGCCATTCGGTCTAAAGAATACAGAAGCTACCTACCAAAGGTTGGTTGATAAGCTCTTTGAAAAACATATCGATAGAAATGTTGAAATATACGTGGACAATATTGTAGTAAAAAGTAAGGGCTATGAACAATTCACGTTGAACCTTGAAGGATCCTTCCAGAGGCTCCGGAAGCCAATCTAAAGTTGAACCCAGCTAAGTGCGTGATCGGAGTTAGAGCTGGAAAATTCCTAGGATTCATGGGATCACGCAGTCGAAGCTTTGATAAGCATGAAGCTCCCTAAAATGGTCAAAGATGTCCAAAGGCTAACAGGATCGGTGGCTATACTCTGTCGATTCCTTTCAAAAGGACCGAGAAGCACTTTCCATTCTTCGATGTACTTCAAAAAGACAAAAAATTCAAGGACAGAAGAATGTGAAAAAGCCTTCCGAGACTAAAAGGAACACTTACGAAGCTTGCCCATCCTGATGAAACCAGATAAGGTAGAAAATTTGTGCCTATACATCTCAGCATCCCCCTTAGCAACAAGTGCGGTTCTGGTAAGGAAAATGAAAAAGACCAACACTCATTCTACTTTGTAAGCAAGATATTGCATGGTCTGGAGAATCGATACACTACCCTCAAAAAGTTAATATTGGTTCTAGTCCGTGCAGCAAGGTGCCTCCGGCCGTATTTCCAAAGTCACAAGATCATCTTGTTCACCATCCATCCGATTAGGTAGGTGCTCCTCAAGCAAGAGTCCACGGGATGAATGATGAAGTGGGCAATCAAACTGAGAGAGCAGTTATCCAGTTCTGTATAAGATCTGTCATCAAAGGCTAAGCCTTAGTAGATTTCATCATCGAAACTACAGAGCCAATAGTGGTAGACGATGCAAACTTTTTTGAGGAAACATGGCAACTGTATGTTTATGGATCATCACACTCCGGAGGCACTGGAACTGGAGTCCTTCTCATAAGTCTTGAAAAGAAAGATTATCCCCATGCCCTGAATTTTGACTTCAAGGCCACAAACAATGAAGCAGTGTATAAAGTACTGATCACATGCCTTCGAATAGCCAAAGACTTGGGAGTTCAAAGGCTGGAAATATTCAGTGATTCCCAAATCGAGGTCCTACAAGGTAAGGGAGAATATAATGGTAGGGAAAGAAGCTTGCAGCATTACTTGGAAGTGGTGAAGCCCCTCCTCATACATTTCCACCACTACAACCTCACTCAAGTTCCTTGAGAGATGAACCACAAGGTTAATGCCTTGAGCAAGTTGGCTTTGTCAGACTTGGATTTACAATCACAAGGACATTTAATGGTGGAAACGCTGAGTAAATGTAGCTTCAAAGAAGAAACAACGGTGATGATAATGGAAAAATAAAATACATAGATAACGCCTTTTATTAGCTACATCTGAGATGGTAGTCTTCCAAAAAATGCCATTAGAGCAAGGAAAGTAAGGCTAAAAACACCTAAATATGTTATCCATGAGGATGTTCTCTATTAACAATGTCATCTGCAGCTGCTTCTTCGATGCATAGCCCCCTACAAACCTGACTATTTGATATGCGAGACTCATGAAGGAGCCTGTAGAAGTCTCCAAGGGGTTCGATCAATAGCTAAGAAGCTTCTCCTGGCTGGATACTATTGGCCCAAGAAGTTCGATGAGGTTAACAAGCACATCCAAGCCGGCTACAAATTCCAAAGACATGCGCCAATCACCCATGTCTCCCAAGAAGAAATGATGAACATAAATAGCTCTTGGCCATTTGACAAATGAGGGATCAATCTGGTGGGTTCTTTCCCGGAGGCCCCATGCCACTTTCTATACCTGATTATGGCTGTTAACTACTTTACAAAGTGGGTCGAGGTCAAAGCCCTTACTGGCATAAAAGGGAAAGCGGTGATTGGTTTTTGCAGGAAGAATATCATCTGCCGTTTCAAGATCCCTCGAACCAGCATAACTAACAACGGTGCTCAGTTCGTCAATGACCCATGAAAAAGCTGGTGTAAGGAATATAAGATCCATTAGAGAGTCACCACCGTTTACCACCCCAAGCTAATAGGCATGTGGAGGTCACAAAGACCATCACCAATGGCATCAAGTCGAGGCTCGAAGGGGCAGGCGGGATTTGGATAAATGAATTTCCCAACATACTTTGGTTGTACGGAACGATGGAATCTTCTGCTACGGGTGCAACCTCGTATGTGCTGGTCTACAGTTTGGAGGCTGTTAGTCTTGTGGAGATAAGGGAACTCGCCCTTCAAAGGTTTTCTATAAGCAATGAAAACCAAGAGGTCAATAATAAGAAGCACCGTTTGGATTTAGACCTTCTCGAAGATAAAAGAGAGAATGCATCCCTCCACAAAGCTAAGGTCAAAGAAATGATCAAGCAGTATTATTACCAGAGGGTCTGAAAGATCCATTTTTCCCCAGGAGACCTCGTAATTAGGAGGAATGAGAAAAGCCAAAGGAGCTAAAGGGGAAGTTATCAGCAAACTGGGAAGGACCCTATCGAGTTGTTGAAGCTGTCCCTTAAGGCAGTTACGTGCTGGAAACCCCCCAAGGTGAGTCAATTCAATGCAGATGGAACATTTCCAACCTTAGGAGGTACTATTCCCCTAAATCCCAATAGCCTTGGTGAGGCCAGAAAGTATCCTGCCCCAAAGTATCTATGGGTCGGAGGATACCCTCGACGAAATAGTGTTGTAAGTCGATAGGTTTCCTTTGTGTTAACAATCAATTGAAGTGTGTTTCTTATAGTTACTTCTTGTTCTGGTTAAGAATTAAAACACACCATGTCGCGAGGGAACAAAAATTCCCTGCTCTCCTCAAATTGGAGCATTAAACATTCGGAGGGCCACCATAGCCCATTGAACGCTTTCGGGACATAATCCTCTTAAAGCATATAAAGCGCCCAAGGTGAAAGCCTTGCAAAAATTCGAAGGGCCACCATAGCCCATTGAGCGATTTGGGGTCGAACTCCCCTTAACGCTTATAAAGCGCCCAAGGTAAAAACCTTGCAAACATTCAAAGGGGCACCACAGCCCATTGGGCGCTTTGGGGTCGAAATCCCCTTAACGCGTGTAAAGCACCCAAGGTAAAAACTTTGCAAACATTTGAAGGGCCACCGCAGCTCATCAAATGCTTTGAGGTCAAAAGCCCCTTAACACATGTAATGGTAAAGGATAGAAACCTTGGAATCAAAAGGCCCCCACAGCCTATCGAACATTTAAGGTTAAAATGTCCTCCTACACATATGTAAAAATGACTTGAAAGAAAGAAAAGCGTTGAAACATTCAACTAAATTAGAAGGGTTAACCCCCTTGTGAAAAGTTCAATTGCCCAAAAAAAGAATAGGGGGCAAAGAAATTTTATTTCAATTGTACTAAACACCATAATGGCTTACAAGTAAAGTGATGAAGTTAAAACATACAAACGCTATCTATAAATAGCTAAGGAAAACCTATCTTGAGGATTGAGAGATCTATATTCCTCTAAGTCTCTAGCTCATAGCATGTGGCCTGAGCTCGAAGGCCCGTTGGGTAAATTTCAGGACCTCCTCACTAAGGGTGCATCTTCGGCATCTTTAACATTGGAGGGGGTCACTCGACTTCTGCTACCTGCACCGCCACCCCCTCTACCAAACAAAGGCACTTCGGTGGAAGCAAGGCCGCCCCTCCCCTGAACGGAGGCACTATCCTGATTACCTGCCTGACTAACTCTCGGGACAAGAGCGCCAAGAGGTGCGGATTAAGAATTAGAGATAGCTACCGGAGTGGGATCGGTCTGAGGGACAGGGATCCTAGAAGAGTGAATTAAGCGAGTGAAGATGGAGCCTCCCCTTGCACGGGAAGTCCAGGAAGGGTTGCCCTCCAGGAGGCCTTGAACCTCACTCCTTCTTGGAGAAGAACGAGAACTAGAAGCACAACTCATATCCTACCTTTCCTTTTGTAACTCGACGAGCAACCCCTTAGCATCCTGGTAGGCTTTGCTGTACTTGGGATCCTCTGTAATGTGTTTCCTATCCACAATGTTTATGGTCTCTTGAAGAAACACTTCAAAATCATCAATTAAGATTGCCTCAACAGTCCCAAGTCGAAGCTCATACATCTTAAGAATATCAACAGTTGATGTATAAGTCTGATGTAACTTGACATAGTTCCTCTTGACCTCTTCCTCGTCGTTATAGGAAGGTATGAAAAACACATCATTTTCCTCAGCTGCACGTTCCAGGGAAGGAACTAAACATTGGAAGTCCTGGTTCTATTTTTTCCACTCCTTTAGTTTGGCGGTGCCCGTAACAAGGGCTGGACAAGCCACTTCTATATTTTCCTAATGTACCTGGGCCTTGCAATGATAACACTCGATGATCTCATTAGGTTGAGAAGACGATGCCCCCTAGAAGCCTTAAAAGATTTGGCAGTGGCGATGCACTCATGCATCTAATTAAACCCGACCTTGGTGGTGACCTCTTTGAGGACCTCATTGTGCCGAGATTCAAGGAGGCGATATAGTCCTATGAGAGCACATCCTTAGTCACAGTAAGGAGGTCTATTTCCTCGAATGGATAAGCGCATCGAGGAGTTCTTTTTGTCTCTCATGAATACTGTTGCACTACAGGCTAAGTTCCTCATAGGCAGCTCAAAACTCTTCTTCAAGCAAGACAAATTTATACCAGAACTGAGAGGCCTTGATTCAGTTCTCCCATGCCCATTATTCATTTTGGTGATACCATTCTTTCATGAATTAGAAAAATAAGTAAAAAAGGCACCCCTTTGTAACTGGGGGGGATGGGGGGTAAGGCACCAGGTCTAGAATTTACAAGTGACAAAAAGTAAAAATGCATAAGTAAAGAAATCAAAACTTGCACTGATAAGTAGAAAATGAGGGTACATTTGAAATCCTAAGAAATAGTTCATACATTCTCTCCATCCGGTACTATTCACTTGGTTAGAGCTCAAAGAGGTGGGCCTGTGTTGGGGCTTTGGCCGAGTTAAGGGATCCGACAGGTTCCACTCTTTGTCCTCATCTACCTCTAGATTGTGGATCTCCTCTGCAGAAAGTAGTTTTCCGAAGGCCTTCAAGTGCTTGAGCAAAGGGAGTTTGATATCCCTATCTTGGACGGACTTTCACCAAAGGTGGTCTAGCTGCTCTGGCTCAGAGTTATTTTTGTGGACATCCACCACTGTAGCATATTCAGCAGGTAGGTCCTAGAAAATGGAATGAGCGAGAGTATTCTGAGTGAGCCCCACCACTTCTCTAATTCTGATTCAAATGCCCCTCCTTCTTGGTGTCCAACTTCTCCAATTCCTCCTTATGTTGGGAGGCTACCCTCGTCAGTTACAACTCATGATCGGATGCCACTTTATCTAATTCCTCCTTATGCTCAGATGCAGCCTTCTTAAGCTCTCCCTCGAGCTCGTTCACTCTAGCTTCATGGGCCTTCGACTTGTCCGTAGCCTTTTGAGCTTCCTTGGCCTTTTCCAAGAGGGTATGGAAGACAGAGTACAGAGTGGCCGCGAAGGTGGCCACTCCCAGAAGAGAAGCAAGGGAGGGATTAACCGTACCCAGAAGGGAGGGGTTACCCTTCCCCAAAGTGTGCCTGGCTTGGAACTCAATGACCTCGATGCCGCTAGTTTGGGACTCAACAACCTCGTCATTCCACTGCCACGTGGGGGAAGGGTTGTGGGATGAGATTCCCTCACGATGATGCTTGTTAGTTGCCAAGGTAGCCTCTAGCTGGACCTCCAGATGGGGCTCCGGCTGGACTGGTGCCTGAGCCGGGGGCTAGAAGTGGACCCCCGGGTAAGACTCCTCGTAGATTATCTCCTCTTCCTCCTTATTCCCAAGATTGAGGAAGCTAGTGAAGCCCACTGAATAACATAAAACAAAGATAGTTCAATTGAGGAAATTTTTTTAAAATGATTAAGGCTAAAACTAAGATGTCGTAAACACCTTCATTTTTTGTCGAGGAACTCCTGGAGGGGGCCTTTGCAATGTTATCAGGCCTCAGGGGATCCGAAACAGTTTTAACCGAAGCAGTTTCGTAAGGCCTCGAAACAAGCTTTAGGGGCTTTGAAGAATCGACCTTTGTCTTCTTTGGTTTTTTTATGGCCCCATCATCGGCAACCGGGGGGATTTTTCTCTTAAACTTCTTGGGGTTGTCACCCTCATCTACCTTATTTCCCCCCTCATTTTATCCGCAGAAGGGACCTTTGAAGGATCTACCGGAGAAGGGACCTCGTAGACCTCTTTCGGCCAAACATAATCAAAATTATTATAAGATACCAAAGGGCTCACTAAACAGTCTGTCCCTATCTGCTACCACACTGTCCGGAGTGGAAAAACTAGCAGTGTTCTCAAACTTAGGCTTCGAATTCCACCCCAAAAACAGTAGTTCTCGGCCTCATTATCGAAGTTGTATATGGGTTTTTGTACCACCCTTTGTAGTTCGAGGAGATTTTTATGGGATGGTCCAAAACCTATTGATAAGGGTTAAACTCCCATCAATTTTCATATCCCCGTGCATTAAGACTCTACTAGTAGAAAGGTAGTAGAGAGACCTTAAAAGCTCGTACCTAGGGGTTATTCCTAAGCTATTACACCGGGTTATGAATGCAATGATATAGAGTATGACCTTCAAATAAAGTTGGGTTAGGTTAACCTGGTGCTCCTTAAAAATCTAAGAGAGGATAGAGGGTAAGGGAAAACAAAGCCCAAATCTGAAATGATGCTCATAAATGGTGCACTTACCAGGCCTTGTATCCCTTGGGGTTTTGTCTTCTCAAAGAACCTCTAACCTTAGGTCCTTCAGAACCCTAATTACGGAGGGAAGGGTTCATAGCAAACTGGAGATTTCCTTAGGGATTGGCTAGGGGCTTTCAATAACTGGGGTTAAAATATTCTCAAAAAAGAAGGGACGACCCTCCTCATCCTTCTGGACCCTGGCCTCTCTCGGAACCCTGGACCTCAAGGTGACCCATTTCCAACGGTATCCCTAAGGCGACACCGAACAATTGGCATAGCTCTCTCCTTCTTCCCAACTAGATGTATTGGAACCGGTGAACAATGACAAAATAGCACGAGAGTCTTGAACCCTCCCCTGGTAGAGGAAACGGCTGGGAAATAGGTCGGGATTGAGTTCTCCCTCCTAGTGGTGTTTGCGACATTTTATAAAGAAAGTGAAAGGATCAAATAACTTACTGATTCTTGGCTGGAATGTTTGGTCGGAGTTCTCTGAAAGGTTAGTAGAGGAGGAAAAGCGCTTTGATTTTCTCTGAAAGAGAGAGAGAGAGAGTTTGAAATTTAAAAATTGATTTGAGTGAAAAGTAACCCAGAGCATAGAAATACATCTTATATAGAGTGAAGAAAAGGTAATGATTACCTAGGACTGCCAAACAGTTAGTGAATATGAGGGGAAATGAACCTGCGTGGGTAAGAAATCCAAGCATTAGTGGAGAAAGTGATACGCGTAAAGTCCAATCTGGACCTCACGCACTCAAAGGAACAAGTGAGTATCACGCCCTCATGACCTTTCCACTTGTCACTCCGGAGCCCTCTTGGGAATAAAGAGATCGTGGCCCCCCTATATTTCTTACTATTGAAGCCCAAAGGCCCCGTGTAAAATAAGTTGGGCCGAAGCCAGACCCTCGGACCCTAACACAGATTAGAAGGCTGAGGGTCAAACCTCCTTTTTTATAACTAGTAAGGCTGAAGGCCCATGTAAAATAAATAGGGCTGGAGCCAGGCCCTATTGCTCTAGCACAGATTAGAAAGTTGAGGGTCAGACCTCCTAATAAATTAATCCACTCGAAGGATAAATTTGAAGCTAATCAGGAGGACCTCGAATCCATCCCAGGATCGACCCTGAAGCATTGCAGGGGCTCAAAAATTGTGCCCCTAAAGCAGTACGGGATCTCGGAAGTCGCACCCCTAATCAATGCTGAATTTGAAGCAATCTCATCAAAGGGAAAATTATCAAATTCGCAGGGGAGGACCCAAATTCGAACCCAGGCTCTTGGGATAAATTTGAAGGCCGAACCCTTAACTTTTCAGGGGCTTATTAATAATGTGTAAATTTGTACTAGGCCCAAGTGCCTAGTCTAGCCAGCCCAAGTCTCCTATTTTACCCCTTAGGTGATATCCTTTGGGCCAGCCTATGGGAGAGGTACTTTCTCCACAAGCAAACAAAATAGTTGCTCCACTTGCCAACCTATATAATGGCTAAAGGTAACCCTACACACTCAACTATTCATTCCTAATTACACAATTGCACTATTGTTTGCTGACTTAATTGTCAGAGCCCCCCCCCCCCCCGTAAACCTCCAGGAGCTTTGTCTAGCTGATTCCAGCCAAGGCGGCAGCGCACACGGTGGAGGTAAATTGGGGTGCATTACTAAACATAGATTAACAACATCAATTATCACCAAAATTAAAAATCTTTTCAACATTTCACCAAAGTGTTGAAAAGAGCTAGTACATGTTCTAGAGTAACTTATGGTTGATTACTTGGATGTTACAAAGTGAAATCGAAAATGATTATGGATATGTTCTTGTTTCTGGTTATTGATAAATATTCTCTTACGAACATGAAAAATACATCGGGGGTTATATGGTACGATTATGTTCGAGCGTATTTCAATTTGGAGTTACAAGTAAAGTTTTTACTTTTTACACTTAGGTCTCTCCAAGAAAGTTGGAGTCAGCAAATCATGAAATTGGCGGCACCAAAATGCAATTCAATGATATTCTATTGCTACTTTGCAATTTGGGCATGTACAGTGAACACAACGGCCTCGAAAGTCAACATTGATTACTTCTATAAATTCTAGGAAAATTATATTATGGTTCAAAATTGTGTTACCCCATCACCCATTGCTCCAAAATACATGATTTTTTTTAATTCTTGCCTAAATTTAGATATATAAAATAAGTAATTTTTTCGGTGAAATATGGAAAAGCGCTAGTACATGTCCTAGAGTAACTCATACCATAAATCCATTTTAAAATTGAAATGCACTTCTAGCACCAGTATATTATAACATATATCTGTGCTAGCTATTTTTCCATCATTATTTTACTCGACAAAATTACTATTCCAGTCTAGGCACCGATATTAGGACAGGTATATGTCTTTCAGTCAAAACTAGTGCTCAAAAATATTAAATTCAGAGATTTTTTCCTCAAAGGCACTGATTTTGAGTAGTACTCAGTGAACCGGTGTTGGATTCATTCATAGGCATTGGTATTTTTGTTCATTTTCCAGATACAGGTACCTATGTAATTTCTAGCACCGGTATTGCTCTCCCGGCACTAATATATCAGTGCCTATGTACCTATTTTAAGCACTAGCACCGGTATCATAGCACTGGTACATTTTTACCAATGCCTATGTAACTGTTTTCTAATAGTGATAGTTACATAAGAATAGTATACTCCCTCCGTCACAACATAAACTGTACATTTTATTTTTTAGTATGTCGCACCATAACTGCACACGTTTACATTTTGAAAATATAACAATAAATATTAAATGGTCAGAAGAACACACTACCCTTCTTTATAGGGTAAGCTTGCCAAAACTAAAAACCCTAATCTACTCTCCACCTAATGTACAACATTATTCATTAATTTCCATATCCAACTATTTGATTCTCTCAAATTGGCTCCTTCAAAATCTCCTTCAAAATCCACGATGATGGAGAATCTACAAAAGTGACGGCGTGGAGCCACAGACGATGGCGACAAAAAAGAAGACGAGGAGGCGACTGCATTGACAACAAGGACAAAGATGCGGAAACGAGACAATGACTACGAACCCCACATCAAAGAGCTAACGATGCGATGATACGATGATGGCGAGGAGGCAAGAGTGTGTTGACAGAGAGGTTGTGAATGGGGAGGAGGTGATGATGGGGAAGAAGCAATGTGACGAGGGGGGAATATGCGATGATTTTTAATGGGTAAAATTTTAGTTGATTTTTGGTCCTAGTATTTAGGGAATGGAGGAGCTATACTTTGTGATTAATTTGTTAGTGGGTTTTGATCCAATGTAAGATAAATTTTCAGTTGATTTGTTGGTGGTGGTTAGTGGTGTTGGAACGCTGCTTGATCAGTGGAATGTAAGGAGCAATGAAAGTTTTTTTATCCCTCTGCCCTATGCTCTTGCGTATGTAATTGATCCTTTCTTGCTTTGAACATCCAATTCCTTGAGTCATCACTGGACAAAAATACCCTACCCAGCCATTTTCCTTTTGATTAGGAAAGTAATACATGTATCTTACACATGATATTGTGAACATTACATGGCATTAATATGATTTGCAATTTAGGATAAATTATGAATTTTGTTTAAACACTGATAATAAAAATGAAAGTTGTACTTACAATAGAAAGAGGGACATTATTGTTTGGTTGAATTGGTCACACCTCTATAAGTCAACAAAGTCACTCCTCATTCCAAATATGTCGCGGTTTAGACCAAGACACACTTATTCCTAAAAATGTGTATGCTGAGTTATGTTGGTTTCTAGAAATAAAATTTACAACACGTTAATGAAAGACGGTGACTCTTTTGCCATTTGTGCTTCTGTCACAGTAGGTCGTCGTTGTTAGATGCCGGTACAATCATTTTTGGGGTTATTGGCCGGTTTACTTTCAAATGAACGTCTTTTATAGGATCGGCGTATATGAGACTCCTTAGCCAAAGAAGGAAGATTCCTTGGGTGTGTCTAACTCTCTTGCATTCACCATCTAGAACCGGAAAATTGGAATTTTTCACCAATGGTTTCTCCACAAAAATTAATGCAATTCCATCCCCGACTAGAATTAAGTGATGATGTAGCATCGATTTGTGTAAAATACCATCGGCTACAAGATGTGTAGCATTTTCACCAACCTCAGCGAAAAGCTCGCACATATTTGAAGTCTACATAAAATAAAAAATGCTTAGTTAATATGGTTTTAATATACAAACCAATAGAAATGAACAATTGACGGGTCATTTTTGTTGTGATATGGTGGCCTTGTCTAGGCAATCTTCGAATGTTGCCTTCCGTAGTTTTGCATTGTGGTTTACCTCAATCTCGCTTGGTGAGTGGTGAAATTCTATTGATGGCGGTTTCCATTCATTATTTAGATCGTGTAGATTGTCAAGTAAAGGAAAACCAATGTGTTTGAGTGACTTGCGAATCAAAATTTCTTATTGCTCTATATGTTTGTCTCGAAGTAAGGCTTCTTTTTGCAACATGTGAATTCTCGATGCCTTAGCCCTATCATAGGAACGAACAATTCTAAAAGTCTCTCTTAGGGACAAGAACATACCCACCCTTCTTGCTTGTTCGGGATGGTCAGATTTTTCGATTGCCTCACATTAGATATCGTGCATACCAGTTGGAATGAATTGACCTTAAATTTAATTTTTCTCTAACTTAGCCTACAAGAAGAATTCAAATAGTACACTTAGAAATTCATATTTCAGTGAGGATCAATAGTTGCATAAAAAATACAATGATGTTCATAAGTGGATTACTGCATGTTCCATAAGTTTAATTGTGGACTCTTTGTCATACCGGTCCTCCTTGTTTTGTCGTCCATTGAGGAATATATCACACCGTTCTATTTGATCGACATCGAACAAAATGAGCAAAAACCTGGCCTTATCCTCGATCATCCCTCCATCTATCGCAAATACAACATCCCGTTCAAAACGTTCTTTAACAAATTCTAGAGTCTCCGCCATTCTTTTATCTGTCCACCTGAATTTGGCCTTCTAATTTCATCTTTTGCAAAATCGCGCTCAAAACTAAATGTTTAAAATCATTGTATAATGCCGTCTTCTTGTCATTATGCAAGGATTCTAGGATCTTGGGTTTACCATGAAATTCTCTGGAAACATCCTCAACTATTTCGTCAAATGCATCATTTCATCTAAAATTTGGGATTCTTGACGGTTAAGAACTTCAACTCTAGCTTTATCAACCTCCATGGGTCATACCCAAGAAGTGTAACTAGTTTGAAACCCTCTCATGACAAGATGTTCTTGCAACTTCTTCCATCCCAAACATACACCATTCTTACAATGTTTACATAAACAAAACACTAATTCACAACACATGAACAAAAGGAATACTACACAACACATTTGTGAATTAGTTGCAATGATGAATGTAAATGTCAACACATAAACACAAACAAAACACTAATTCACCACACATTTCAAACCAAATTAACATTTCTTCTAAAGTAACTGAATTGTGGAAATATACATACTTTCTCTAATGCCAAAGGAATACTACATTAGTTCTCATGAAGCCCAAAATTAAATTTCAAACTTGTAAACATAAAACGACTTCATTTATGTCCACCAAACAAGGCTCCAATTTAGGAACCTTGTTCCAAAACCCTACCATACTGGCCGAGACAGTTACGAACTCGAAACTAAGGTCTGATTTACATTTCGGTACCGGAAGTTGATTTTGATCTATATGAATGAACTGGCATGCATTTTACAATCGATGAGCCTTCACTTCAACACAGTGGTGGTGAATTCCGATCAATGAGCCTTCACTCCAACACAGTGGTGGCTTCAACATGGGTTCACGATCACAATGTGTGGATTTTGATTGGTGTAGGCAATGGATGTAGCTGACCGGGTGAAGAAAAGTTGAGGGAAATAGTGGGGAAAAAATCGAGAGGAAGAAACGAGGAGAAATAGGGTGTAAGAAAAGAAGATGGAAGAAAAATATTTTTAAAAGAAATTGGTTTAAGGAAAAAATATTTAACAATAGTTCGAAATAAATAATCGCTTGAAAACATACTTTTTTTGTAGCGGTTTGAATTAGAGATATCATCCAACAGATTGTGCTAAATGTTGCAAAGAATTTACGATGAAAGCAAGAATATGAATAATTTCTAATTTCGTGCACTAAATGTTGCGAAGCATTTACGATAACAGCTATAAGCTGACTGATTTCTATTTTCAATAATAGGATTTTAATGATTAAATGTTATAAATGAAGGATATAACACTTTCAATTTCGTCTTAACGGTCTTAACGGTCTATTTTCAATTTCGTCTTAACGGTCTCATTACTGTTACTTTGTGCGAAAACGTGCGATTTCACACTGTCACTGTTCTTCTTCTTCACCTCCATTTCTAACTGCTAACGATCTCACCCAATTCTCACTGAAACGGTCCTATTATTCGCTTGATAGACACTTCGGCGGTTGATCATGGCGTCGCCGACGCCTCCTCCGCCCCCGGATCCTATCCTTCCTAAACCCCCGGTCGCTCGAAGCTTTGTCCAAGCTCTCAACACAAAACAACCCCCCTCCTTTCGTCCCTTCCGGATACCCCAAACCTACACCCGACAACAGAATTCAAAGGAAAGATAGCATATATACTCCCCCCCGAAGAAGGAGAAATCCTAGCTTCGCACTACCAGAACGCCCTCGTCGGAATGTTCATCCGAGGGAAACCGCAAATGGATTCTCTACAACAGTCCTTCAAATCAATAGGTTTTAAATCGAAATTTCAAATTGGCTCTATTGATTATCGTCACGTTTTGATTCGATTTCAGGAAAATGAAGACTACCAAAGGTGTTGGATGAAGGGACAGTGGTCAATACAAGGTTACACAATGAATATGCAGAAATGGACACCAGATTTCTCCCCATCAGTGAAATCTTCCATAGTACCAGTCTGGGTAACTTTTCACAAACTACCACTACATTTCTATAACACCTCTGCTATAATTGGTATAAGTAGTCAGGTAGGAAGGTTTCTTAAGATGGATGCTGCAACAATGACATTAACCAGACCTTCAACAATTAAAGTTTGTGTAGAAATAGACTTGTTAGCTCAGCTCCCTAAATCAATTATGGTAGGTATAGGAAACAAGGTTGCTGAATACCCAATAGAGTATGAGGATTTGCCAACATATTGCACTCACTGCAAAATAATTGGCCATAGTAACACAAACTGCAACTTTCTGCATCCTAATCTGAGGAAAATAACTAACAAGAAGTTAGAGAATACTGCCCATAATAACAATCTGAGAACAGGCCCTCACCCAACAGAGGAAACAAACTTGGGAGGGACATCTACTCTAACAGTTTCACAAAAGGAAAAGGATGTGCAGAATCAAACAATAAACACCGGAATCTTAACTGGCAGAAACATAAATTTCTTTAAGGTAAGTCATAAAAAACGTAATGGTCCATTTTACTCACTAGATGATATATCAAAGCCAATAACCACATCCATTTGGAGAAAAAAGAACCAATCCCCTACCCATTCCCCCACAATGGAAAAGGAAACAAATAAGAACACAGTAACAATTTCTAATGCCTTCCAATCCTTGGAAGATAGTGATGATGAACAGGTAGAGCAGGAAGGGGAAATTGCTGAGATTTTCCATGAAATAGTTGAGTCCCAGGAAGTTACATTAGCAATTGATGTTAATACTAACCAAAATACTCCCCCTGTGGTTCTAAAAGAACAAGTACAAATGGAGTTTGAAGAGCAAGCACAAAAAGGTTCAGCAGAGGATAGCTCCAGCACAGAGGAAGAATTGAAAGAACAAACATCAGAAACCTCTGAGATGGTTAGTTTGGAAAAAGAATGTGAGCAGCCACAGGCACAGGTAAGTCCCTCAGAGCAGAATCTTTCATCTGTGAATACTCATAACAATGGAAAGTCAGGAGAAAAAGGTAAAAACTCAGCTAAGACTAGTAGAAATCTCAGATCAACACAAAAAGCCAACCCCAAAATTTTTAAATGATAACACACGCCATAATTGGGAATGTATTAGTTTGGAATGTAAGGGGAGTTGGTACCTCAATTGACAGACTTAAGATCCTGAAACAAAAACACAAGTTAGACATAATGTGCCTAATTGAACCATGGCAAGAAAATCAGAAGATCATAAAGTTTAAATATGACTTGGGATATCAGAATGCTTACTTTGCTCAGAGTGCTAAAATCTGGCTATTTTGGAACCAGTCTTTTAGCATCTCAGTTTTAAGTGAGACTGATCAGTATGTACAAGTAAATATAATTGACTCTTTATCTTCTCTGAGTTGGAACTGTGTTTTTATTTATGCAAGTGTACATAGATTAATCAGAGAATCCTTATGGAAGGACCTAAAGGCAGCTAATCTTCCTCCTTCTATTTTTATTGGTGACTTCAACACTGTAGCTTTAGTATCTGAGTATAGAGGGAGGAAGTCAACCCCTAAAAAAAGCATGAAGCAATTTAATAATTTTCTAAGGGATCTGGATTTGCATGATATTCCCACTGTAGGTAACTCTTTTACATGGTGCAATAACAGATATAAGGAACGATGTAAAGAGTTAATATTCCAAAGGTTAGACAGGGGACTTTGCTCATTAGACTGGTTTGAAAATTTTCCTAACAGCTCAATACATGTTCTAAATAGACTGTCTTCGGATCATGCTCCTCTTTTATTATCAATACAATCATCTGAGGAACAAGCCCCTAGACCATTTAGATTTCAGGAGATGTGGACCAGTAGACAGGACTTTCTAAATTTAGTGGAATCTAATTGGAACCTGGAAACCCCCTACAGAGGAATGTACAGGATGGTTTATAAATTAAAAAGGCTTAAAAAGGAAATAAAGCAATGGAATACAACTCACTTTGGCAATGTTGATCAGAATCTGATTCAATATGAGAATAAGGTAAATGACTTAGAAATCTCTTTTCAACAAACTCCAACTGACTCCATATTGACAGATTTGAATAACACAAAACAGTTTTTGATGAGGGCTCAAAAGGAGAAAGTAATCTACCTTAGGCAAAAGGCAAGACTGAATTGGTTTAAATATGGTGATGCTAATACTAGTTATTTCCATCACTCAATTAGGGAAAGAAGAACTAAATCTAGAATCAGTAAGATTAGAGATGAACAAGGAATTTGGATCTCTGATCCAACAAAGATTAAAGAGGAAGCAGTGGGATTTTATAAAGCTCTATTCAATGAAGAAGAACCATAGAAGCAGGGAACTTATATGAGTCACTTTCTAGCTGAAATACCTGGAGTAATAACTGAACAAGAAAATGATCAACTGCTGTCTCCTTTCCTGATCCACGAGCTAAAGTTTGCAGTTTTTAACCTTAATAAACACAGTTCCCCTGGTCCTGATGGATATTCTGGTTTTTTCTATACCACCTTTTGGGAAAATGTAAAAACAGATTTACTTGAAGCTGCAAATGACTTTCTGAAAAGTGGAAAAATTCCTAAGGCTATTTCTAGTACCTGGCTAGCTCTAATTCCTAAAAGAACAATACCTGTCACTTTCTCAGACTTCAGACCAATAAGTCTTTCAAATTTTGTGAACAAGGTTTTTTCCAAGATGATGATGGAAAGGATTAAGCCTTTCATGTCTCAACTAATATCTCCTGAACAAAGTGCTTTCATGAAAGGGAGGGATATCACAGATAACATAATTTTGATGCAAGAAATGACCAGAATGTTAAAGAGGAAATCTAGGAAGCAGAACCTAATCATCAAACTAGATATGCAGAAAGCTTTTGATAGGGTATCATGGTCTTTTCTTAATTCAATTCTCCTTAAATTTGGTTTTCATGGTGTTTTTGTGAACCGGATACTGCAGAACATAGCCTCAGCCCATTTCTCTGTGATAATTAATGGTGTAGCATCAGGATACTTTGCATCAAATAGAGGAATAAAACAGGGAGATCCCCTCTCTCCATTTCTGTATAATATACTATCTGAGGCCTTTTCTAGAGGAATTTAAAAACTTTTCAACACAGGTTTTCTGCAAAATTTTGATTTACCTAAGACATGCCCACAGATAACTCACCTAATGTACGCAGATGATACTGCTATATTCCTCAGTGGAAATAAGGAAAATCTGAAAAGATTTAAAAGATTTCTCAGTGCATATGAGCAAACAACAGGACAGAAAGTTAATTTTTCTAAATCTAACTTCTATGTTGCTCCTACCACCCCAGTAGATAGAATTCAGACCATAAGAAGGGCATTAGGGATGACTACAGGAGAGTTTCCTTTTCAATACCTAGGTATTCCCATATTCACAGGAAGGAACACTCAGAGATACTACTACCCTATACTGGAGAGAATGGAAAAAAGCATTAATAACTGGAAAAATAAGTGGCTTAGTACAGGGGGAAAGATCATACTAATAAACCATTGCTTTCTTTCAATCCCAACTCACTTGTTTGCTATACTAAGACCTCCAAAGGTAGTTTTGAGGAAGATGGAAAGGATGGCTTCTGGTCTGTTCTGGGGTGCAACTGATAGTTCAGAGGCAAGGAAAAAATGGAGAGCTTGGAGTAAAATGAGTATGCCAATACAAGAGAATGGGATAGGGTTTAGAGACCTCCAAGCCACAGTTGACTCATTCTCCTGTAAGTTATGGTGGAAGCTTCAAAGGAACACCACTCAATGGTCTCACCACCTGTGGACACTACCTCATTCCTATAAGACATCTCAGGTATGGAAGAGAATCTGATCCATTACTGAAAAAACAAATAGTTTGACTAGAGTAATTCATGGAAAGGGGGAATGCTCCTTCTGGAACTCAAACTGGTCAGGAGAAGGTGCTTTATATTATGAATGGCCTGATGATGTGGAAATTCCCTTCCCTGATATCACCTTAAGCACCTTCATCCTGAACAAAGACTCTAATCTTCCTTCTCTGGAGCCATATTTGGCTACCAATATAGTTACAATATTGCAGGAGGTAGCCATCAAGAATTCACATGAGGACAGACTGATTTGGGAACCTTCAAGGGATGGGAATTTTTCAGTCAGCTCAGCCTACAAGATCCTGAGGCAGAGGGGAACAAGCATCAGAAGTTTACACAAGGTATGGTCAAATTTCATACCAGTTAAAATGTCTATATTAATTTGGAGAGCCTTGAATGGAATTTTGCCTTTTGAAAATGTTCTGTGTAAGCTTGGTTTTTCACTAGCCTCTAAATGCCCCATATGCTCGAACCACTCAGATTCTATCAACCATTTTTTTAACTCCTGCCACCAGGCAACTGCAGTGTGGAAAAAAGTTAACAGCCTTCTGAATTTGCATCCACCTGGTTTTAGGAGTTTTAGTCATCTAGTTGATCACTATCTCTCCATTAAGGTAGGTTCTAAGAATCTTAATCATGTATACATAGCTACACTCATTGTTACAACATGGTCTCTTTGGACGTATAGGAACAAAGTATTATATGAAAATCTTGCATTTTCAGTAGATGCATGTTTTCAGAATATTAAGGACCTGATGCTCATAATTTTCACTGCAAATCCATTGAAAGGAAATCCTGACAAACATAAGAAACTAATCCAGGCAGGAATCATTCCTAGTATAACTCTAAAAAGGAAGAAAGAAATCTCAATTTCAGCAGTAAAATGGGAAAAACCAACAAATGGTCTTAAGTTGAACACTGATGCTTCATGGGTAAATGGGGAAGACTCTTCTTGTGCTGTAATAATTAAAGACTGGAGGGGAGATGTGAAACTTATGAGAGCCAAAACCTTTAAATCTGATTCTCCTCTGCATGCAGAGCTGGAAGGTATTCTTTTTGCATATCAGATCTGCTTAGATATGGATATTAGAGGTAGTATACTTGAGTCAGATTGCAGCAAGCAATTAGAGCAATACACGATCCTTATTCTGGCTCATGGAGACTATTTTCTCTTAACTATCATCTGCATGAGCTGCACACAGAAAACCAAATCCAATATGTCCCACGGGAAGCAAACACGGTGGCTGATTTTTTGGCAAAATATGCTTGGGAGAAATCCATAAATGGAGATTTAAACACAAGCAATACCCCATCTTTCCTTAAAGGCTTGATTATGCTAGATAAAAATGGAGTTCAGGGGGTCAGAATAGGAACTGTAAGTGGTAACATAGATCACACATAATATGGTTCTCGGGCTCATGTTTTCTTGAGGTACAGAGACTGCTTCTTTCTTGTTTTTCTTCATTGCAGATTAATAGGCTTAGGAGGAAGAGACTACACATGTTGGGCTACTCAGAGTATGACCATTGGAATGTACGGTGACACATGGAAGTATGAGAAGGCAACTTGATCAAGCTCTCACACACATTGAAACTTTAGGCAGAGACTATCTTTCTAATTATATTTCATTTTGCTTGTTTTTCACGGACATACTGGGGTTTCGATTCTCGATTCGCCGATCGGTTCATGGAAAACAGCGGAAAGTTATACATATAGAAAGATACAATACTAGAATTATCTGCATTACTAGGTTAAATGTGGATAGTTCAATTTTATCTGATAGCAATTGCAATCAGGATTTTCAGATAGTTCTCGGATTATCATAAGGATGTTTCCTATATTATCATGTATGAACTCCTAGGCGTTTTAGCCATCTCTACGGTTAGGGGAGCCTATAAATGTCCCCCCATCTTCGGATGGTTTTTATTTTAAAAAAGAAGGATATAACACTTTAGTAAGATTATCATATTCTGACTTTAATCACAACATTTAGCGCAATATGTTGGATGATATCTCTAATTTTCTCACTTCACCTCAAAGAAATGCATTAAACTTAATATAATTGATTAAGAAAGTAGAGTTAAGTGCATAAATAACCCTACCTTTTGGCCGAAAGTGCCACTATAACTCTGCAATCTCAGAAAGTGTCATTCTAATCTTTGACTAGCTAACTTTTTAGTCAACGTTTTTATGGCTGGATTTTGAGAAAAAGATGATTTTTCCCTTGAATTAAAAAAAGAAAAAAACAAAAAGATGAAATGAGTTCATGGGTTTTCTTCATTTTCATTCTTCCACGATGCAAACCCTATTTCGTTCGCGGTTCTGATTTGATCAGCGGTGGTTTCTATCTGCAAAGGATTCCACAGAGGTGTATCATAAGTCCCGAGCCAGACCCATTTTTTCCAGGCCGGATCACAGATCTCCGCCGCCCCACGGCCGCTGACAAACTCCCCAAAACTTATTGCTCTGCCACTGACCCGCTTCATCCCGGGGTCATTAACACAATCGCAGCAGCGCAATTAATTAACTCGAGCTAAGGCACTAGTCCTGTGGGATGGTCAAATATAATATTTATATTCTATAGCTAATGCTACAAAAGGGTAGTAAGCGGCAATCTATGGGCTTGTCCACAGAGATGCTAGGGTTTGAGTAAAAGTAAAAACACAGCCTCGTGTGGGTCATTTATCCGCATGAGTGAAAGGAATAGCTACTAATGTAAAATTGCAATTTGGGTGGGGGTGGGGGTTGATATTTTCAACTAACAACTACAAGCATGACATAAACAAACAAGTAAACTATTTATGCTAGGCACATGAGACTAATTTAGCAATATGGTAGTTCTAATGCTTCAATCATCGATTCATTCACATATATACATACAAAAGACCTAGTAGTGTGTTCGCAACATGTTGTATGGCCGATGGCATACACTTTCCCATCCCTTTCACGGTGGGTGCATTTGCAACCCTCTATCGACAGTGCCATCGTAATTAGGGGAGCACGACTAGGTCTAACCGTTGTTGTTTTGTTTCTCCCCCATGCTATTACGTCCTGGGCTTTCATTATGAATGCACTAATTCCCAGTGGTCCTCTATACACGAGGCCTTAGGTTCATTGACACCTTATCTGTGATACTAGGGTTTCAACACAATATCTAGCTTGCTAATATCAACTATCTCTACCCGTAACCTATTGGAAAATGGTTAAGTAAACAACTAAGACTGGTGCAATGGTATGCAAATTAGACTTACCTCGAATCTCCCGTGAATACACTCATGGAGACTCGTTCCCCTCCACCCATTCAAACATCCATGTTTCTCTTCCTAAGGGGGTAATTAATAAGTGCACCATATATGAACACAGCCCAAAGTGTGCACTCATATGTGGAGTAGTGTTCATGCATTTTTCACATTCAAGAACAATCACAATAATATCATAAACACAAAGATAGGTGGAATTTAAGGAATCTCATAAAGCATCAAAAGCTACACATGTGCCGAATATGTCCCAAGCTTGGCTAACTACTCTAAAAGGTATTGATCCATAGTAAATACAGAATTAAATGGCATGGATCTAAGAAAATAAGAAGAAAAGAAAAATATAAGAGAAAGAGAAGAAGAAAGAAGGAGAAGAAGAAGAACTCTCCTATTCCTTCTTTCTAAACTAGAAAGATAAACTAATCTACATTATGACTAGATATATTGTACTTAGGGTTTAGTAGAAGACTAAGACTCCTTTATATAGTAGTAGGAGATTGGGCCTTAAGATATGCCCATAATAGGCTAAACATAGAAAAACCCCCTCTAACCGCTTAACATTTCTCATATAAGCTGCTCAAATACGTGTGTTAGATAGAGCTTGGAAAGACAAAGATTTCGATATATGGTAGAGGGAAATTGGATGAAAATTGAGAGAGTTATATAAAAAACGGTCAGTCGCCAAGGTTTCACGGACCAGCATGGATTCCAAGGTTCGTGAACATTCAAGCACAGGGGGCCAGATCTGGTGTGGTCCATGAACATTCAAGCACGGCATGCCACGGTCCGTGAAGCCGGGCTCGTGCCACGGTTCGCGAAGGTTTTCACGGACCGCGAGCAGCACCAAGGTTTTTGCTCAGAAGTTTTCATGAACTGGCATTCTCTTCATGGACCGCATGCAAAAAGAGTGTTTGTTTAGAATTCTCATCATGGTTTGTGAATGTTCATGGATCGGCTCCATACTTAGCCAAATTTCTTCAACTCTTCCGTTCTATACTTCACGGCCTAGCTACATTGTCACGGACCAACACTGGTGCTTTGTGTAGGGTGGACCGTGGGCATCTTCACGGGCCGCTGATGCTTTGTGTAGTGCGGGCTGTCATGGGCCGCTGGTCCTTCATCGGCTAAACTTTGTTTGCTTGCCAAGGTTAACCGTTAGTCTGAATTGGGAGTTCTAGCAGTCAATTTTGTAGTACTCAAGAAGACAAATCCAATGGAACCCGCCTTAAAGGCTAATTCTTCCCTGATCGTTCTCGGACTAAGGCATCACTTCTCAGACCATGATTCACCATTTTAACCTTTAGCCGTCTTAAACTTCGAAGCCGCCTATCCTTGGCTTCAGTATCCTTCTACCACACATTGATGCTCGTGACCTTCATATACTACCATTCAATGGAAATGGCCATCAAATCTTCTACCATTAAAAGTAAACAGCCTTTGCAAGAATGTAATGTAACAAATAGCATTCATGGGTGACCTACTAGAGGTACTTGTAATGAAGACCAAGAAGCCCGTGAGCACGATGTGTTAATAATCACTAATTATGTGTACAAAATGTGGGATTTAGAATAGAAAACCGAACATGATTTTCTAAACCCCTTGTCATGTAAACTCAACTAATGTTGCCAAAACACCAACGAAAATAAATAAAAACTTTATCAAGGGCATTGGTTAAAGCTTGTGTAATGGTGCAGATAAGCCGCTGGCGAGTTCACTTTCTTCCTGATGTGTTTCTGAACTCGAGTCACCTTTCTTGACATTTTTTTCGGGTCAGCCCAAAATTTATTTGCTCCATGTGCCGCTTGACTCTCAGCACGTGCCTGATTTCATCATCGTCGAAATCAGATGAATTAGTAGCATCGAAAAAGGAACCCATATTATCGGTAGGCTTGTTCGTCTTGATAACATGCTCGGGAAACTTGATGGGTATCTAAGCTTGAGCTTGTACGGCAGCAGATGGGGCCATGAGAGCTATTTTCCGATCAGTCAGCAAAACAAAATCGATGGTAGGGTGGCGGCAAGTACGGTTCATTGGTGGTAGGGGCTGGTGAATTAGTGGTGGGGTGGCAAGGTTTCTGGTGGCGGCGAACGACGTACGACGGTAGTGGAGCAGGAGGCATAAATGAAGCTTCTATAAAAGCCATTAAATTTTACAATTTTATCATAAGGGGTATTTTCACCATTTCTTGTTCTTGTCATGGCTAAATTCATTTGGTCAATGTCGGAATTTGGAAGTCTGAGTATATTGGCACGATTCGAACAAAAGTTGGGGTTGGATTGACACATTTAGTAATAAGGTAGGGTTAGATTGACACTTTCTTAGATTGTAGGGTTATACACTTTCAGTCTAAAATTAGAGTTAAAATGTATTTTACCAAAAAAAATAAAAAAAAAATTAATCACATACTTGTACCCCCCATTTGTGATATATCCACCCATTGACATCCACTGAATAATTAATTGCAAGTAAACGGAACCGCAGATCAGCGTTCCAAAACAGTTTTCGTACACTTTTTTAGTGAGAAATTCTTGAGAGGGCTTTTCCATAAACTTATGAGGAGTACACAGTGGTTTTTATCTTTAATTCTGTAAAAAATTTTTTTTATAAAATTTAAATATTGTTGTAATATATGAACGCCCTTTTTCATTGATGGTACAGGGGTACAATATATAGACAGTCTTTATAGAGTCAATAAGGGGAAAAAATCGATCTCAGGTACAAAAATATTGCAGAATATATTCACGAAATATCTCCTACACTTCTCCTAAAGTTGGAGCATGTGGATCTCAAATGCCCAACTTTCCAGGCAAAGTCTGAAATGTCTGTTGTCCTAGTGCCTTCGTAAATAAATCTACTAGCTGACTAGCAGTACGAATATGAGAAGTAACCATAGCACTTAACTGTATCAAATCACGAAAAAAATGACAATCAATCTCAATATGCTTCGTCCTCTCATGAAAAACTGTATTGGTTGCAATACGAAGAGCAGCTTAACTATAGCTACAAACACATCAGAGTAGGATGCGCCACTCCCAGCGAATGAAGAAATGACTTGAGCCACAACAATTCACAATACGCGACTGCCATAGCCCAATATTTTACTTCAGCGGAAGAACGAGAAACAATGGGTTGTTTCTTCGTATTCCAAGAAATTGAAGATTCACCAATCATCAGAAAATATCCAGTCAATGATCTCCTAGTAATTGGGCAAGCTGCCCAATCTGAATCACAAAATGTTATAAGTTGAGGAGAGCTCTTACCCGATAGAAACAAACCTTGACCAGGATGACTCTTTAAGTAATGCAGAACTGGCAAAGCTGCATGCCAATGCGCCAAACGCAGTTTCCCCATGAACTGGGCCCAGGTTTGGATTGAATAGGTAAGCTTAAGATGAGTGATGGTGAGATAAATGAGCTTCCCAATAAGTCTGCGATGCTGCGTAGAATCATCAAACAAAGGACTATCATCTCACACCAAATTGTGATGTTGTTCCATTGGAAAATATGTGGGATTTGCTGCTAATAAACCAGTACTAGAAAAAATATCCAAGGCATATTTCCGCTGAGACAGAAACATCCCATCAGGCCACTGAGCGATCTTAATGCCTAAGAAATACTTCAGATCACCATAATCCTTCATATGAAAATAAGTGCACAGATACTTCTTGAACTCTGTGATCAACACAGCAGAGGAGCCAACAATAATAAGATCATCAACGTAAACCAATACATGAAGAGAAACACCATTCTTCAAGTAAGAAAACAAAGAGTAATTTGCCTTACTCTGAACAAACCCAAACAGGCGAAGAGTAGCAGAAAGTTTAGCAAACTAATTCCACGAAGCCCGGCGTAGACCGTAAAGAGATTTGCAAATCTTGCAAATCAACCAGGTGCCGGAAGTGTATAACTAGGAGGCGGACGCCTGCACACCTCCTTCTAAAGATCACAAAGCAAAAATGCATTGTGAACATCCATCTGATGAATATCCCAACCACGAATAGCAGTAAGAGCCAAGAGAAAATGAACTAAACTCATCTTGGTAACAGGAGCAAATGTCCCAGTAAAGTCATTTCCCTCAATCTGACGATTACCAAGCACAACCAAACAAGCCTTGTATCGCTCAATAGAACCATCATATTTAAATTTAGTCAAATAAACCCACTTATAATCAATAGCCTTCTTGTCTGGAGGAAGAGGAGCAAAAACCAATGTATTCTACTTAAGTGCATCAATCTTGTTGAACATAGCTGCACGCCAATGAGCATGGCGATAAGCATCAAAGAAAGTAGCCATATCTGCAGCATCTATCACTACAGCCAAAAATCTAGAATGTGTAACCAAAATATTACTAGAAGAAACATAATCAGCTATAGGGTAATGCGTACCCGAGGACAGTGAATGAGATGATGCGAGATCAGCATAGGGGGGTTTTATGGAGCGAGTAGCAATGCATATGTAGTATTTAAATTTAGTTGGAGGTTGACGAACATTGCAGGAAGGATGGATGGTGGATGGAGCTGCTGGTGATGGGATGGGCTCGGCAGAAGGCGACCACACGGCAAGCTCTGAAGGAGGCAATCGTACATCGGGCTCAGCGGGAAGTGACTGTGCGATGGGTACGGGAGGAGGTGGCCACGCTGGAGGTGCTTCCATAGACGGCCGTAGCTGGAGTGAGAGGCTGTCACCATGCCTCTCAAAGATGATATTAATAAGCCCAACTTATGGCTTACTACTAAAGAGTAGCTAGTGGTAAGACTAGGTCGTCCACGAGGAAAATGAGGTTTTAACAAGTGTTGAAGCATAGTTGAAAAGCAAACGAAGGAGTAACTCTTCGTGTGTGGTAACAAGTTGGAGGTTTTTGAGTTGGAAAACACTATGACTACTTTAAACTACTAAATTAGAGCTAAGTAGAAAGAGCAATGCAAAAACGATCACAAATGATGTAACTAAGATTATAACGAGTTTTGGACGCAATTGGTTTACATTTTAAGTCATCCTTTAATCACAGAATAAGTATCCTATTTTTATGCATTAATCACATATTGTGGAGAACTTGTAAACACCTTTCGACTGTTGACATTTCTCACTTCTCCTCGGTTATAGTTAGAGTGGGCGATCGGCACCACACAATAACCCTTATCCTCGGGTAAACCTAGAAGATTGGCACCATAGACTTCCCTAAGGATAGCAATACACACGAGGACCCAACACGACTACAACAATGTCCTACAAGCGAGAAACACATAGATAGCACAAGTATATTTACTAATAACGGGTACAAGGATCGGTCTTCATGCTAATCGTTATTAGTGAGCTACATTGATAATTCGTCAAATCCATCTAATTTCAACCTAAGTCTAAGCAACTCCATCAATCAACAATCATAATTAGTTGTAACTCCTAGTTCTAACCTAGCGTTGACCAACAACAATCACATTGACTAAAAGTTAAAGTCCTCTGGGTTTGAAAAAAAAAACCTAGCACAAAATCAATCCACAATCATCAACTAGTTGATCATCCTAGTCTGAATCATGCATAAATCACACAAGAAAGCACCAAATATATTTGATAATCAAAGCACAAAATATGATGAATAGAATCTCACAAATTCATACTAGAAATGATTACCAATTGCTCCCAAGAGTATATTTAGCCTAGATATGAAAACACATAACAAAATAGGAAGAATCCATGGAAGAAATGAAAAAACTAAGAAAAGATGAGTGAAAACTAGGGTTTTAATGTCTAGGTTCGGCTAGGAAGGAATGAGGAAGAAGGAGATAAGATTTGGAGTATTTATAGTACAACAATGGTAAAAGAGGAGTCAAGAACAGATGCAGGTGCGTAGGTGTGTGATGGGCATGCGCGAGTGTGAGACACGAAGGCCCAACGCGAGGCTATTGAAGACGCAGGGGAGCATGCAAGGTTGCGTAGGCGTGAGGCCGTGAGGAGTTGACTGAACGCAGGGGCGGGATGGAGTGCGCTGGGCACGTGTAGTAGGATCGGGGGGTCGCATAGCGATTTTCTTCGGGCGCGAGGGTTAGAACACTAGCCGCACGCCCAGTCATCTTCACCCTGTCGGTCAGTCGGTCGGTCTTCGTATTGGTCTGCTGGCCTTCGTTCTTTGCATCTGGACTTTCTTCTACCACACATCTTTTGTGACCTTCAATCTTCTACCAATCTTGCAAATGGCCGTCATCAATTGTATCTGAAGTGCTTTTGAGTCATCTACAAGTTAAGCTTACAAAAGTAATCTAGACGCTATTGAGGATAAAAAATCCATTAAACTATAAATAGTGTACAAAATGAAGGATTTAGATATGAAAACAAAAAATGTTATCTCAACCCCTTATTATGCAAACCTATCTAAATCTATCAATCTTCGAACAAAAAGCTACAAAATAAATGATAAATTCTTTGGAAAATACATCCATTTGACGTCCTATCAAACCTCCCTGCACTTAAAATCTTACTCGTTCTCGAGTAAACAAGAACGAGCAAAGATCTAAGCTCAAGCTAGCATGCAAGACTTTTACAAAAACATCCAACATCATAATCATATTCCTAGACTACCCTATCCCCCAAGACATAAGAATCTCTTACACTCTCAGAAAAGATGAGTGAAAACTAGAGCTTTTATGTCTAGGTTTGGCTAGGAAGGAATGGGGAAGAAGGAGATAATATTTGGAGTATTTATAGTACAACAATGGTCAAAGAGGAGTCAAGGACCATGCGAGCGCAAGATACGAAGGCCTAATGCGAGGCTACTGAAAATGTACAGGATTGCGCGAGGTCGCGCCACCGTGAGGCCATGAGGAGTTGACCACGCGCAGGCACAGGATGAAATGCGATGGGCGCACGTTGGAGGACTGGGGGGTTGCATTGCGGTTTTGTTCGGGTGCGTGGGAATGGGCGCTGGTGGCGTGCCCATTCTTCTTCACCCGACCGGTCGACCAGCGAGTGTTCGCGTCGGTCAGCTGGCCTTCGTTCTTCGCATCTGAACTTTCTTTTTACCACGCATCTTTCATGGCCTTCAATCTTCTACTATTCTTGCGAATGACATTCATCAATTCAATTTAGAGTGCTTACAAGTCAATGACAAGTTAAGCTTACAAAAAGGAATCTAGATGCTAGTAATGACCAAAAATTCATTAGACTATGAATAAGTACTGCGAAATGATGGATTTAGATATAAAAACCGAAAATGGTCATCTAAAACCCTTATTATGTAAACCTATCTAAATCTAGAAATCTTCCAACAAAAAGCTACAAAATAGATGTTAAATTCTTTGGAAAATACATGCATTTGACGTCCTATCAAACCTCCCTGCACTTAAACCTTTACTCGTGCTCGAGTAAACAAGAACAAGCAAAGATCTAAGTGCAAGCTAACATGCAAGAGTTTTCCAAAAACATCCAACATCATATTCCTAGACTACCCTAACCCCCAAGAATAAGAATCTCTCATACTTTCACATCCCAAAGTTTTAAGATAATCTAAAACATTATACCAAACAAAGGCGAGGTACAAAACACGTGCCAAAACTAGCTTACTCTACCAAAGAAGCTACCCAATATACGAATCAAGAGAAGCATAAATTTTTCAATTTCTCTCATTTTCTCTCATTTTGCCTAGGAGCCCTCTCGGGTTCTCATCCTAGCTTCACACTTTTTTTTCAAAGCTCACCCTCACATTCTTCTGCACCATTTGTCATCTCATTTTTGCATAATTCATCCTTTTAGGTTTTGAACCTATCTAGGCCCTCCAATCTTGCATAAGTTTCCCTCTCGGGTTTTCAACTTAGTGGGGTGTTTTCTATTCTCATTTATTTTTTCAATTTTTTTGTTTTTTCCAATATAAATGCTCTCAAAAGAGCTAATTGCTACAACAAAACTAACTACTAATCACAAGTATCATCTTATTCCCCTCCCCGCACTTAAATGCTGCATTGTCCTCAATGCACATAAACATTCTAGAGCATATGGCAAGGGTGGAAAATGAGAGAATATTCATGATGAGTAACAAACACCAAAACACACTTGGTGGCACAACTATAAGATCTAATGGACAAACTACCACAACCACAATATACTCTCCCCATACTTCCATCCTTTTTCTTTTATCCAAAAACAAATGCTCCCTGCAAAACAATGATGCAAACCAAGCGTAATAGTGTTCCAAAAAAATTGAAAATAAAAAGATGAAAAATCAATCATGAATTCCAAATAAAACAACAAATCTCCACGATTCTCAACAAAAAGGAGATCACTATTACATCGACGAAATGTCACAAATGATTATTTGGGTGATCAAAACCCTACTAAAGAGTACCTAGTGGTAAGACGGGGCATCTACGGGGAAAAATGGGTTTAATCAAGTATTTAAGCATAGGTGAAAAGCTCACGAAGGAGTCACTCTTCGTGTGTGGTAGCAAGTTGGGGGGGATTTGAGTTAGAAAACCACCACGACTACTTTAAACTACTAAATTAGAGCTAAGTTGAAAGAGTGATGCGAAAATGATCACAAACATCACAAATGATGTAACTAAGATTATAACGAGTCTTGGGCGCAATTGGTTTACATTTCTGTTCATCCTTTGATCATAGATTAATTATCCTATTTTTATGCATTAATCACATATTGTGGAAAACTTGTCAACACCTTTCGACCGTTGACATTTTTCACCTCTCCTCGATTAGTTAGAGTGGGCGATTGGCGCCACAAATAACCCTTATCCTTGGGTCAACCTAGACGACTGGCATCATAGACTTCCTCGAGGATAGAAATACACACGGAGAGCCAACACGACTACCACAATGTCCTACAAGTGAGAAAAACATAGATAGCATCAATATATTTACTAATAACGACTAAGAGGATTGGCCTTCATGCTAATTGTTATTAGTGGGCTACATTGAAAATTAGTCGAATTCATCTCAATTCAACCTAAGTCTAAGCAACTCCATCAATCAACGATCATAATTAGTTGTAACTTCTTATTATAACCTAGCGTTGACAAAAAGTAATCACATTAACTTAAAGTCAAAGTCTTCCGGATTGGACAAAAAACCTAGCACATAATCAATCCACAATCTTCAACTAGTTGATCATCCTAGTCTGAATCATGCATCAATCACACAAGAAAGCACCAAATATACTTGATAATCAAAGCACAAAATAGAATAAATAGAATCCCACAAATTCATATTAGAAATGATTACCAATTACTCCTTAGAGTATACTTAGCCTAGATTATGAAAACCCATAACAAAATAGCTAGAATCCATGGAATAAATGAAAAAACTAAGAAAATATGAGTGAAAACTAGGGTTTTTATGTCTAGGTTCAGCTAGGAATGAATGGGCAAGAAAGAGATAAGATTTGGAGTATTTATAGTACAACAATGGTAAAAAAGGAGTCAAGGACCACTGCAAGTGCATGAACACGTGATAGACTTGCGCCAGCGTGAGACGTTAAGGCCAAACGTGAGGCTGCGTGCGAGGCCGCGCGGGCATGAGGCCGTGAGGAGTTGACCGCGGGCGGGCACGGGATAGAGTGCGTGGGGCACGTGTTGGAGGATTGAGAGGTTGCATCACGGTTTTCTTTGGGCGCACGGGTAAGGGCTTTGGCCATGAGCTCGATCTTCTTCACCCGGCCAGTTGGCCGATCGATCTTTGTGTCGGTCGGTTGGCCTTTGTTCTTTGCATCCGGACTTTCTTCTACCACACATCTTTCATGGCCTCCAATCTTCTACAAGTCTTGCGAATGACCTTCACCAATTCAATCCAAAGTGCTTATGTGTCATCTACAAGTTAAGTTTACAAAAAGGAATCTAGATGCTCGTAAGGACGAAAAATCCATTAAATTATAAATCTTTTTTCAACCCACTAAGTTACCGAATCCTAAGAGATCTCAAGATGTTGAGCTACCCGATCCATCTATATGACAACCGCAACCTTATGACTCCAACGCCGGTAAATGAGTGAAATCATAGCATTTTTCCTTTTTTTTCTCACTTTCTCTCATTTTACCTAGGAGCCCTTTTGGGTTTCTTTTGGGTTTTCATCCTAGCCACACATCATGTTTCTTTGGCTCACATCTCACCTTTTTCCGCAGATTTGGCCTCTCATTTTTTCCTATGTCGCCCTTTTGGGTTTTCGACCTATCTGAGCCCCCAATGTAGCCTACGTTGCTCTCTCGGGTTTTCAACTTTGCGGGTGTTCTACTTTGCGGGTTTTCTTTTCTTTCCCCTTTTTTTCATTTTCTATTTTTTCAAAAATTTTGATTTTTCAACTTTTTCTCATGTTTTTCCAATCAAAAGTAGCAAAAAGCATTCCAGATCAAGCTAGCATACATGTGAGTCCTCTAACCCCTCCCCGCACTTAAAACATTACATTGCCCTCAATGTAAACATGTAAGGCAAGAATAATAAAACTCAAGGTTAGAGGTAGAGTGAAATCTGTTTCTCTATATAGTCATTGGTGATACGGCGCAATCCCATGTATTTGTATAGAATCAGTCCCGAAATTGGTTTCGAAGCTGGAAGGGGAAGCAAAAGTTTCGTAGAAGAACTCACCCCTCAAGCGAAACGTTGTCTCCTTGGAGCCGTTTGATCAAGACTAACACAACAAAGAACAACATCAAACTCACAAGTATATAAGGATTTGTAATACTAGGTTTAGCCTTAAACGTTAATAACCATAGTATTCTCAAAGAACAACCAATCCATCATGCAATCACCACTATAAGATTGTCCAATAAAAATATCCAACATATATCGACACATATCCAAGCATTATTATAGAACATAGCAATTAAAGACCCAATGATGTAGTTGGCATACTACAATCAACAAAGTTACTATAAAGATTCAAGAATCTTCATATGTCAATATATGTGAGATGGTGGAGGAATGAGTGGATGTGTGGTGGTTCTTGGGAGTATTTGGTGAAGAAGAAGAATTGATTATGTAATGTTTAAACAAAGTTGAAAAGCTGGTTTTCCATCGCGACTTGCAAAAGCACTGGTCGTGACTCGGGATGCATCGTCGCGGCTCGCGACCAAGCCATCGCGACTTGTGATATCTTTGGTCCGTGAGCTTAATTATTTTAGAAATTTTCTGATTCAGTCGCAACTCGCGACTGTCACGTCGCGACTCGCGATGAAACCGTCGCGACTCGCGAAGACAGGATTTCCCAGCACTTAGAAAGAATTCAATCTTTTCTTACCAACATTCAAAGATTTCTTCCCTTTCTCATGGATCTCATTCCTTCATCTCCTCCAATGCAATGCGCCTCACTTTGCTACAAAATTACAGAAAAACACACCATAAAAACAACAAGACAAAATAACAAAAACTAAACAACAAAAACCAAAATAAAGCCGAATTTATTTACGTCGTCGGCATGACAAAGCTCCGTATATTTAAGGTCGTCGGCACGACCCTAAAGTTATCCATATGGTGAAAGCTTGAACCCCTTCACCATGAGTATTCAAAAGTGGAGAGGTGGGGGTGCAAAACTTTCAAGTGGAAAGTCTTGTCGAAGTGGAGATGGTTTAAAGGGAGTTGGGTGATTAGGAGGCTTGGGATAGTCTTTTGTCTTCTCTATTGTCCCCCTCAAAACTTCCAAAAATGGTGGAGTTGGTTCACTAGGTTGGAGAAGGGTGACGATGCTAATAAATGTAGCACAATCACCTCTTCCTCCAATTTTCCATCATCAACAACCAACTCCTCATCCCCTTCGAACTCAAGCTCATTTCCCATGGTGATCTCATTCACCGAATCCTCGAGTTCGATCTGGGATGGTGTATTTTTGGAAACATAAGCTTCTATTCGGGCCAACACTTCTAACATACTCCTCACATGCCCCTCAATAACCTCAACAATAGAGGAGAGCCGAGTGTCCGACTCCTCACTAGTGAAGTTGTTCAAGTTTGCTATTGTATTCATGACTTTCTCACGTGTCAAACTTGAACTTCCTTGTTAGGCTTGGTTTTGGGGAATCTTATAAGGTGGTGATGACCAAATATTTTGCTCGTATTGTTGGTTTTCCGGTTCAATTTCATACCACCAATCCGGATTACCACTCCATTCCGGATTGTAAGGATTGTGGTATGGATACCATTCTTGAGCTTCTTACCCTTGAAAACCAACATCTCCTACCTCTTGGTAGCACTCCTCATAATATCCTTGGTTTTGGAAACCAGGGGTTCTTTCCCCTTCATAGTGCTCTTCCCACAACAAATAGCAAGACTCGGTAGGGTGGTCGGAATGACACATCCTACAAAACCTTGCTTGTTGAGCCTCTCTTCTCATCATGAGTTCCCTCAAGATGAGACGCTCAATTTATTTTTCAAAAGTTTGGAATCATATTGTAAGGATTCTCGATAAAAATTCACCAAGAACTCAAGCAATACCTACTCCAAACAAATACAACAACCAAGGAGTGGAAAATAAAAACAACTAGCTAATATGCAACCAAATACACCTAAACACTTAAAAATAAACGCCTCTTCCCCGGCAGCGGTGCCAAAATTTGGGAGGTCGTCACCGTACCTCTCAAAGTTAATATTTATAAGTCCTAAATTTTTACTAACTACAACTAAGTAGGTAGTGGCAAATCGGGGTCGTCCACGAAGAAGAGGAACTTTCTTAAGCGTTTAAATATAAAAGGTTGATATTGTGCATGAATTAGATATATATATATATACACATATAAAAGGAATTAAATTTTCATGTGCGGGTGATGTTAGCTCGGACACGTTCATGTCGTTGTTGAGTAATGTTTAGAACCATACATCTTTGCCAACCTTCCCACCCTTGTACATTGCCAAGGTTTAGGAGAACCTTCTTTTATTGGTGAGTCGAGTCAACCTAGTGTGTATGTCCATCTCGATTGCACTCAGTCGTCCACAAGTGCTGGTATATATGGTATGCATCATGAAGAGCTAAACGTCTTAGATAATGATTATGTAGTTGAAATTGGAGAGCTTGTTATTGGTGATGATGAGCATGTTGTTAGCGATGATGAAGGTGGTAAAATATCAATACATTTTTAACTTCCAATTTTTTTCTAATTAATTTATTTTCTATATTCAGAATATTTTTTTTTAAAATTAAATACAGATGTTCAAAATTAGAGGAAATATGCCATTCAAAATTTATTCTCATAAATTTTAAATAGGACGATCAAAATTTTCCATTATCTTTATTCTAGTAAATAGGATGTTAAAATTTTATCATCAAAAATTTCAAAGAGGACTTTCAAATTCTTCTAATGCATTTATTCTAGTAAATATGTTGTCCAAAAACAAATTCTTCATTCCCTTTCATTTTAAATACTCTTCCTCCATTTTTTTTAGTAAATATCATGATGGAATGTTTTTTTAAAAAATTATTAAAGCAGTTAGAGGACACATTCTGAATGTGTCCTCTTTATGCAGTTAAAAAAATAAATTAAACAGAGGACACATTCAGAGATGCGCTAAATTAAAAAAAAGAGAAATTAAATACAGGATGACAAAATATATATTTTTAAAAAGTAAAAGCACTTAGAGGAAGTGTCTTCTTCATGCAGTTCAAAAAAAAGAGAAATTAATTAGAGGACGCATTCTCTAAATGTATCCTCCATACATGTGCCCGGGTTTGAAAATATGCATAGTTGCAGTTGTGTCTCATTCAACATGCACCATAAAAGAAAGAACTCGCGATTGGGACGTTTGTTGTAGCCCCGTTCGGCGCCCAACATAAACCACCAAACAACTTCCTATTCCTCTTGAACCATATGCAATCACACACCATAATGATCAGCTCAACCACTCCTTCATCCACTGGTTTTTATCAAATTTCGTAACCAAAACTCGCCTCTGTCTCTCCTGCCCAAGTCGACGATATTTTTCAACGCCTATAGTTCCCACGCTTTAGTCGCATAAAAAAGAGGTGACTTAATGAACCGTTATCTTCTCCACAAAATACACATGTTAAAGCAACATTCATCGTCCTCTTCCGCAAGTTTTCACACGAGGGAAGTGAGTTTTTGCAAACCCTCCATACAAGATGCTTTGCCCGTTGGGGGATTCAAAGCTTCCAAAGCTTATTCCACAGCGATCCCTCCGAATCTTCCAGCGGCTGATGATGACAGAACTTCGACCTTGCTGTCTCAACAAGGAAATGATACGAAGACTTCACCATGCATGAACTAGTGGTAGTATGGTGCTAGCACCAATGGTCTATTCCTATGGCTTGAGGCAGTTGGATACGGCAAATAAGAGCTGCATCATCTTAGTGGAAATGTTCAGCCAAAAGGTCCTCTTGCCACCAATGCGTGTCAAGATCAATAATATCAGCG
The DNA here is from genome assembly GCA_037428765.1 of Rubia yunnanensis. Classification (NCBI taxonomy): domain Eukaryota; kingdom Viridiplantae; phylum Streptophyta; class Magnoliopsida; order Gentianales; family Rubiaceae; genus Rubia; species Rubia yunnanensis. Next base: position 68,578,547 of record CM075066.1, on the reverse strand, counting down.
ATTGTTGATAACATCTCCGAAATGAGCCATACATTCTTCACAAAGAACTCCCTTGGTCTAGGTATCCATGGCTAGTGGCATATACTCGTTTGTTCACCTGATCTGACGTGTTTTTGGCATCCCATTCTAAGAACGTCAACTTCCTTTAAAATGCTTCTCCATGACAAGGATGGTCTCCGTCCCAATCCCGCTTCAAAAATTGACAAATTGGAGAAATATTTGTCCCATGACACTCTGGTGACAAGTGCATTTGGGTGCACTAAGAAATGCCATGCCTGCTTCTCAAGGAGGGCTAAATGTTCTGCTCCTAGATTCCAAAAACACAATCCTCCATTTGTTTTTGCGCGTGACATCCTCTCCCATAAGATCCAGTGAATCTTCTGCTACTTGTCATATCTCCTCCCCACCAAAAAATACTTATCCTACCTTGATTGTGCTTCAAAATGGTATATGGGATGATAAAGAAACTCATTGCATAACTAGGTATAGCATGTAGAACCGACTTTATTAGAATCTCCTTTTCTGCCCTTGACATGTTGAACTCACTCCACCCATCTATCTTCTGTCTGATTCTATCTTTCAGGTTCTGAAATATTTCTATCTTGTTCTGACCTATTCCTAAGGGAAAGCCCAAGTAAGTACCATGTGTGGGTACTTTCGGTATCTTCAGAATATCACATACTCTGGCCTTTCTCTCCATTTCCTTATTCGGGATGAATAGAATGCCTGACTTATCACCATTTATTCGTTCCATTGAATACGTTCAAACAAAGTAATCACCCATTGAATATATCTAGCCTCATGTTCAGTTGCCTCTCCAAATAACAGTGTATCATTAGCAAAGAAAATGTGTGATAATTTTGGTCCAAACCTGGAAGCCCTACCCCCTTTGATCTTACCGGAGCAGATTAAGACTGTCAGAAGTCTAGAAAAGACCTCTGAACATATAATGAAGAGGTAGGGCGATGGAGGATCACCCTGGTGTAAACCTCTCTTAGGCCGTAGGAAGCCCATTTCACCGCCATTAAGAATGACGGAGAATGACACTGTCGATAAGCATATGCGTATGAGCTATACAAATTTCTCTGGAAAATCCATTGCCTTCAGAGTGCAGCACATAAAGTCCCATTCAATGCGATCAAACGCCTTACTCATATCAAGCTTAATACTCATATGACCTAAGGCTCCTGCCCTCCTATTCTTCATGGTGTGATGAAACTCATGCGCAATAAGAATATTATCAGTGATCAATCTACCAGGTATAAAAGCCAATTGGGATTCCGATATTATCTTTGGAATTATTTGCCTTAACCTGTTCACCACCACTTTTGACGCTAGCTTGTATACTACATTACATAGATTGATGGGTTGAAACTGGGTAATCAGCTCCGCCTGCAGTGTTTTAGGGATAAAAAATATATGTTTATAGTTCACAGAACTCACGTATCCCATAATTCATGAATTTTAGATCAAAAGTAGTCACATCATCTTTGACAATATGCCAAAACTTTTGAAAGAAAACAAGGCTCATATCATCAGGTCCAGGGGATTTGAATGGGTTCATATGTTTAACCGCTTTTGACACATCTGCTCTAATATATGGGCACATAATGGACATCGCCATATCGGTTGTGATCCTTGGTTGAATTCGTCCAACAACTTGCTGCATGACCTCAGCCGATAGTTCTAAAAAGGTGAAGTGTCCTCTGAAATAGTCTGTTATGATCCACTCAATGCTTCCGTCATCAGTTTTATACTCCTGGAACGCATCCCTCAAGCCTTCAATATGATTGATCAACCTCCTTTACAAAGAAAATCTGTGAAGAAAGTTGTGTTTCTATCACCCTCCTTATACCAGTGATGTTTTGCTCTCTGTTTTCACTTAATGGCTGCAACATCTTGCAAGAAGTCTAAATCTTTCCTTAGTGCCGTAATCTCCACTTTCACCTCCTCCATGATGGTTCCACTTTCTAGAGCAAGTATTTCTTTCTTCACCTCCTCTAATCTCTTATGCAAATCCAGGAATTTCTCTTTCTCCCATCTCAGCAAACCCAACGAACAATTTGTGAGCTTCTGTAGCAGTGACAGGGGCACTGATGAGCCACTCCACGCCTCTTGTATCATTTTTTCACCGTCGCTAATTTAAACCCACTGCACTTCAAAGCGGAATCTCTTCTTCCTTCTGTGATGTCTAGCAGTCGAGTCAGGAGCTTGAAGGCGAACAAGTACACTTATATGATCTAAATACACCATAGGGATCACACTGACTGAAGACCATGGAAATAGATCATGTAGGCCTTGGTTGCATGTTCCTCGGTGTAGTCTGGCACTCTTAGTATCAGGTTGAGCCGCAAGGCTATTCCACGTGAACTTTGGTCATGTATACCCCATATCGAACAATCCACAGAGGTCTAACGATTCTCTAAATGTGATTATCTGCCATTCCGCTCTTGGTCCACTTCCTTCAAATTCTTCTTGTGCTAGAACTTCATTGAAGTCACTGAGACATATCCATGGTATAGTGAGCTCTGAGGCTAGCCATTGGAAGCTTTCCCAATCCTCTCTTCAATCAGATACAACTGATTCCCCATAGTATCCAGTTATACGAACATGACTTCCAGATATCATAGCAAAAACATCTATAAAATGACTCGACATGAACTTTAAATCTACTACTACATGCTTACTCCATAACAAAGCAAAACCACCAGAATGACCTTGTGACTCAGTAGCAACACCAAAATAATTCAAATGCAATTTCAAAGTATCAATAACACCTATGGAACATTTAGTCTCACAAAGAAAAAAACTGACGGAAATTTCAAGCGTACCATGGTACGCAGTTCCCAAACTGCCTGAACTCTTCCAAGCCCATGGCAGTTCTTGCTGGGCTGGATTGGTTCTCATTACCAATCTATGCCTGTGCAATACTCGAGCCTTCCACAACTGGAGATGCCTCCTTGAGGCTTTCTTGCTATTTCTGCTTCTTTGCTTCCATGTCAACGCTTTCATGGGATCCCATTATTAACTTTCTCTTTGTTTTGCCGGGATCATTCTTCCTTTGCGGCCCTTTCGACACTATTTTTTTAGAGCCCTCTTCTTAGGTGTTTTCCTTTTTTTCTTGCTTTTCTCCATTTGTTTCATGATTCGGCCTAAAGGTGAAGATAATTCTATCGGAACTTGGACCATTGCCGGACAAAGAGAACCAGCAAGTGAAGGAATTACTTTTTTCGACTGTGAGTTCGGTGACGTCGTAACCGTGATGTAACTATCCCTCAGCTCTATTTGATCACAAATATTTACTTTATCCTGGTGTTCCTTCATCAGACTTGGTTCATCAAGAATTTCAACTAAAGATTCCTTCGGTTGTTGGGTTGGTGAAGTTTCTTTCGGCTGTCCCTTTTTTCCATATGAGATCACTAGGTTTCCACTGAAATTTTTGGGTATCCCCTCTAAGCTTGGCCTCCAGATCGGATTCTCAAATTTTTTTGGCGATGAGGGTTTTTAAGGATAATATTTTTGCAATGATCCGAACTTTCAGCCCCTCCTTGTGATGCTCCACTAGTTAGGGTTTTCATGAATGAGGAAATCGTTCGAGCAACAGTTTTGGCATCTACTGCGAACTTTACCCCGTGCGGGATCACTTGCGGCTCATTCTAATATTCTCCACGCAGTGTTCCATCTCATGCAACATAATTTACCAACTCACCACGATTCTCTTCAGCTCTGCTTTCAACACCCCTTTGATATGCAACCCGATCGCCATCAAGGTTTCCATTCTGCCTGCCAACATTACGATTTTGCTCCTGGTTTGGGAACCTTCTCCTTCCAGCCACCGTGAATGGTGACATGTTAGGGTTTACACCAAGCAAGGGAGAGTAATGTACTGTATCATGATCGACCATCGGCGCTAGGGCTTTACTTTCACACTCTCTTTGTCTGTGATTCAGGCATCCACAAAATGTGCAAAACCTTGGTAATTTCTCGTATTGGAGGAGCAGTTCCATCTAGTTTCTAATCGGGCCATGTATCCTCTACAATGGTTTCATGATATCAATATAAGCCTGAATACGCATATAAGGTCCAACCAGAGATCCATCCACATCCTTTTCCACCGCCATAAACTTTCCGATGGCATCCCCAATCAGTTTGGCTGATGCTTCGTTCATAGCTGGAGTAGGAACCCTATGAACGTGAATCCAAAATGAACAAGTCGTAAATTGGATCTGGGATGCCACCATGCCTTGGTATGGTTCACGTAGAGCCATCACGAACTTGCCAAATAACCACGGTTCTCTCGAGCACTTGATTTTAGTGTTGTAAAAATTTAAAATTTGGCTTCCAATACCGTGCTTTCTGAAAATGGCCAACAATATAGAGGACGCATTTCAAAAATGCGTCCTCAGGGTGCTGGTTGAATTTTTTTTTTGGCCAGAATAATTAGAGGACGCATTTACAAAATGCGTCCTCATGGAAATTATTTTTTTTTTCGGTTTTCTTACAGGTTTTATTTTAGACTGATTATTTGAGGATGCATTTTGTAAATGCGTCCTCAAGATATTGTTTTTTTATTCATATATATAAATATAAAAATATACATAAATATAAATATAAATATAAATAAAGATATATATATATATACAAATATAAATAAATGTATATATAGATGTATGTATATATATTTATATATATATATATATATATATTTACTTATATATGTATATATTTATATTTATATGAATTATTTATATTTATATATGTATTTATTTATATTTATATTTTTATATATTTATGTATATATATTTATATATATATATATATATTTTATTTATATTTATGTATATATGTGTGTGTATTTATATTTATATTTATATATACATCCATACATTTATATTTGTATATACATATTTATATATATATATATATGTATATATTAATATATATATATATATATACACATATTTATATTTATATTTATATATACATATATATACATTATATATGTATATATAAATATATATATATATTATATATGTATATATGTATATATATATATAGATGTATGTATATATATATGTTTATATTTATGTATATATTTATGTAAATGCGTCCTCCATAATATGCGCTGTTTGTGGCTATTGTAGCCACAAACATAGAAATTTCTCTAAACAACATGCGTCCTCCAAGCCACATGCTGCACTCTCCTCCAAGACACATGCATGCACAGTGCGAGCTCTGCCACGGCTAACCGACAGGACGCATAAACAACATGCGTCCTCCAAGCCTCCATATAAATGTGTGGATATACATACATGTAAATGTGTGGATATACATACATGTAAATGTGTGGATATACATACATGTAAATGTGTGGATATACATACATGTAACTGTGTGGATATACATACATGTAAATGTGTGGATATACATACATTTATATGTGTGGATATAAATAAAGATATATATAAATATAAAGAAATATATATACAAATATAAATAAAGATATATATAAATATAAATAAAGATATATATAAATATAAATAAAGATATATATAAATATAAATATAAATAAAGATATATATAAATATAAATATAAATAAAGATATATATAAATATAAATATAAATAAAGATATATATAATTATATATATAAATATAAATATAAAATATAAAATATAAAATATAAATATAAATATAAAATATAAATATAAATAAAATATATAAATAAAAATATATACATATACGGATAAATATATAAAAAATATATATATACGGATATATATATATATAAATATATACATATACGGATAAATATATAAAAAATATATATATACGGATATATATATATATACATAAATATAAATAAATATAAATATATTTATATTTATATACATAAATATAAATAAATATAAATATATTTATATTTATATACATAAATATAAATAAATAAATATATATATATATATATATATATATATATATGAATATATATATATATATATAAATTTATACGTATGTATATAAATATATACATACATGTAAATGTGTGGATATACATACATGTACATGTGTGGATATACATACATGTACATGTGTGGATATACATACATGTACACGTGTGGATATACATGCATGTAAATGTGTGGATATACATGCATGTAAATGTGTGAATATACAGGCATGTAAATGTGTGGATATACATACACATCTAAATATAAATAAAGATATATATAAATATAAATAAATATATATACATATATTTATATATATATATATATATATATACATACATATTTATATTTATATATATAAATACACATATATTATATATATATATGTATATATTTATATTTTTATATATATGTATATATTTATATTTGCATATATATATTTTTTATTTATATATACATGTGTGTATTTATATATATATATATTTATTTATATATATATATTTATTTATATATATATTTTGGCAAAGTCTTGGGAAAGACGGTCTTTCCATAGACTTATGGAAAGACGGGGTTTGATTAGAATAATAAAAGGTAAAAGGTCTTAGTTGCAATATTAAAGTTTTAGTATGAAACATGTAGTAGTTATAAAATTTATAACTCGGTTCATGCAACCCAAAAATTTTATCTTAATTTCTTCTAATTTACACTTTAAACCTTGGTCTTTCCATAACTTATGGAAAGACCGTCTTTCAAGAGACGGACTCATATATTTTTATATTTATGTATATATTTATATATACATATACATATTTATATTTATATATACACATATATATTATATATATATCTATACATTTATATTTGTATATACATATGTATATATTTATATTTATATATATATATTTATTTATATTTATTTATTTATTTATATATATATATTTATTTATTTATATTTATATATATATATATATTTATTTATATTTATATATATATATACATATGTGTATTTATTTATATTTATATATATGTATATATTTATATTTATGTATATATATAAATATATTTAAAAAAATGAATTTGGACCAGGATTTTTAAAAAAAATAGAGGACGCATATAGTAAATGCGTCCTCGCCACTTGGCAGCTCCCCCTTCGCCGCCTGATTTTTTTGACCAGGATTTTTAAAAAAAAAATAAAAAAACCAGAGGACGCATTTCGTAAATGCGTCCTCTATTTAAAAAAATTCAAAAAAAAATTGCACATGGAGAGGACGCATTTTCTAAATGCGTCCTCCGTATTCACTTCCGTTTGTGGCTACTGTAGCCACAAACATAGAATTTTCTCGGTTCTCTCTAGAACCCAAGCTTTGTCCGCTGGATTTGTGAATTGAAACAACACTAAGTTTTCACCCAAGAACTTTCCGGTCATGGAGATTCTCATACCCCATGATCGCTGGAACAAATCAATGATATCTTCCTACGGAATTCGCCAAGGAGCCAAAATCTTACCCACCAATGCCAGCCGGAACTGGGATTGATCGAGTTAAGCGGTGTAACTTGCGGAAGGTTTTCTTCTTCTGTAAGAGTCAGGTTTGCATACAACGTCTCAAGAGCATCCAAATTCTCCATTATCGATTGCACTGCTTCGATCGTCGAGTTAGTTCATCATTATTAAAAATATTTTTTTAATAATAGATAATATTGCATGTATGATGGAGTATTATTTTGGACCACAACTTTAAAGTATTAATTGAAGGTTATTAAACTGATTGTCGATGGTTTACGGAATAGAAAGTTTGAACTATTTGATATTGGTGGTTTAATTATCCAAAACTAAAAGGAAAAATGTTCTTATCACCTCACCAGAATAAATGATAATAAATTAACCCCTTCACTAACAAAAGAACTGCAACTCAGGTGGCCCAGCTCAAGTATTATACTATACACCTTTCTTCCCAATACTGTTGTCCATTATAATTTTTCACATCTCTAATTACATATATCAATTATACATAAAAAATTAATAATTAAAAAATAGATGTGAAGATAAAATCAATAATATCTCACATGATATTTTTATCATATAGATATTAACTTATATTAATGGTTAAAGTTTATTAAATTTGACATTGAAAAAGTAAGGGAGCAAAACTATGAAACGGAGGATGTACTACAAACACTCGGTCACATCATGTGAGTCAACTCAATCTTTGTGAGTCAACTCGACCAGGAACACCATTTCTTTGACTGTGTGAGTCATCTCAGTCAGATCAAGTTTTTTACCGAGTCTACTCGGTTCTGAGTCGGCCAACTCAGATCCTTTGGATCAACTCGGAGACGAGATCGATGCAACTCACAAACGAGTTAAAATGGTACGACTGTGGACGAATGATCCAAATCAGGTTGACCAACAACTGATTAATACTCTGGCGGTCGTAAAGTTACTGAGGGGAATTCTTCATTTTTACTTTTACTATTTAAATGAATTCTCCATCACTAATTAAACATTTTCTAAATTCAAATGGCAAAAATAATAGAGCCAATCTTAGAGAATCAGAGGGAATTTGCATTTTTATTTGGTAGTGTGGTTCTAATTAGCCTGCAGTACTTCTACTTCCACCCAATAAAAGCAATCCAGTTTCTCATGGTTGTGTTGTTATTGGGCAAAGTTTTGGGAAAGACCGTATTTCCTTTGTTGAAATAGGTTCAAGTTAGTATTATTAGCACATAAAGTAACATTTTTACAAGTTTTACCTTAGGTGATATTGCATTAGATCTAATGTAACACTTTTCAAAAGGTTTAAGTAACATGTTATAAGCCATTGTAACATTTTTTTTAAGTGCTGCAATCATGTATTATAAAAATGTGTTAGATTAAAACCTCTTTCCCTCTCTCTCTCTCTCTCTCTCCTCCATTTTTTCTCTCATTTTCCCCTTCTTCTCCTTCTTCTTCTTCGTCTTTGAGTTCTATGTTGATTCATTCTCACAATTTTCTTCAATTTATTCACCATTGACCATAGTATTCGCTCTATTTCATGGTATTTTACCGAATGATTGTATCTTCTAGGTTTTTTTATTTGTGTTTTTCCTGTTTTGTAACCCTAATTTTTTATTTTCTCGATTATAGATATGAAACTTGTCTATTTCAAAGGAGATAATGTTTTTTTAGATTTGAATTGTTTGATTGTGATTTTGTTAGGTTTTGGTTGTTTTCGATTGGAGTTATTGATGTATGAAGTTCTTTTTGTTGTTACTGAAAATGAAATAGAATGTCTTTTTACATCTTTTTTTTTTTGCAGTTTTAATTTCAATGTATGATATTTTATCGATATGATGATGTTAGTAGTACATTTTTGTTGAAGTTTATACATATATATCAATTTCGTTGATGGTTCACTTCCAGTCACAATCAACTGATAATGATGAGGTTTCATGTTTTCATCATTAATTTGATCTTCTAACGCTAAGTCAAGTTGATTTTGTTGGGCGGGAGATGTAAGTTGAATGAAGTTCAAGGACTGAACTGTATGACAGTAGTGTTTTTAGAAAGATTTAATTTGTTGTGTTTGCTATGCTTTACATGGATTGATTATTTTTACCATTATAGTTTTGTATTAAATGATATTATTTTGATTTTAATTTTCTTGAGTTGAGAATTACATGTATACTGATGAGTTTTCAAAAATATATCTATCAGATCTGTTTGACAAATAAACAGTTTTAAATTATTTTCATTCTCAAACTAAAAGTTATGCAGGCTTCTATTTCTTGTTGATATTTTATGTGTTTCAAGTTGATGTTTATGTGGATTTCATCGAGTGTCTTTCTTTGCTTAGGGAGGAATTAGAGGGGGAAGGAAAGGGGGTGTTCATTATGTTTATAACCATTTTTGTAGAGAGGTCCGTATAATTTTGTGAAAATTTTGAAAATAACCCCATAATAAAATAATTACAAAAAGTATCCCATTTCTATTCACTGTATGCTATTTATGTTTTACCGTTAGGCGATTTAACATGAGGCTCATTACAATATCTTGTTTTAAACTGCATAACCGTTAGACGAGATCATTATTAATATAATTAATGAGATAATTTGATGTTTATTTGCATCTATCGCAATGACGCAGTTGAAATAATCGAAAAAGATTCGCAAGCACCAATCCTAGGGTTTGGTTCCGGAATCCACCAAAGAGAAAATAATTCTCGAAAAATATTATTATGAAAGCTGAAATCTCAAAATATTCAAAAGGTCCTTAAATACTATAATGAATTCAAAAAAAACTAAAAAGGAATTTTGGAATAAATTCCAAAATAAAAAGAAAATTGAAAAACACTCAAAAACTGAAAATTATCGTTTTGAAGCTTTCAACAACCACAAATTGGGAAACGGATCCAATGTTTCAACCTTTGTCAATAACATTTAGTGCTTGTCAAGATGGTTTTAATGCATCTGGAATTGCCTAATTTCGAGTTTAGACGCAAAAGTTATGCTCAAAACCGTATCGGACCTTTGTGGTGATCCATCGCTTCTTCAATCTTCGTCGGCATTCGCCCTGCATCAGTTTCCTCCAGCTTCCAAAGAACTCTACCCTGAGATCTCATCAGGATATAGAACCCCATCCTCATGGTACTCATAAGCATCAACCACATTAAATGGAAATGCTTATAGTATCTGGAAGAGCCACCACATAAGCATTATCATTAATCTTTTGCAACACTTTAAATGGACCATACTTACGTGGTTTGAGCTTACCAGGAATCGCTCCTTGTGCAAGAAAACCATCACTTCATCACCTTCCTTGAACACCTTGAGCCTCTTGCGCTTATCAACTACCTCCTTATTTTTCTTCCCAGTGGCCTCCAAACGAGCCTTGACAGATTCCTTGGTCTCGACAATCTCCTTAGCCATATTTTCTGTCAACTTTCTATCTCTAGGAACCTTTGGCAACTCGACCAAATCCACCATATGCTTTGGACCAGTAGTATAGCTGAATGCACATCACTGTTATAAGAAAATTTGACTTGAGGAAAAGCCAAATCCCACTGCTTCGGCTTCTCACCACAAATACTAAAAATCATATTTCCCGATGTCCTATTCGTCACCTCGGTTTGCCCATTAGTCTGAGGATGGGACGTAGAGCTCTTATTTAAAGCAGTCCAAACATCCGCCTTAAAGTAATCCAAAAATTACTTAGAAATTTTGTATCCCTGTCTGAAGTAATGGACTGGGGAACTCCATGAAGATGAACAACATCCTGAAAGAACAACTTTGCAATATTGGACGGATCAGCAGTCTTCTTGCACGCAATAGAGTGTGACATCTTGGAAAACTTGTCCACCACCACAAACATAGAATCTTCACCACGTTGCGTACGTGGCGACCCCAGCATGAAACCCATAGGTAAGTCTAGCCAAATATCTTCAGGAACAGGTAATGGCATGTAAATACCAGTATTTGAGACTGGCCTTTGGAAACCAGGTAGACATAACACTTCTTGACAATAGTGCTCACGTCTTTCTTCAAATGCGGCCAATAATACCTCTCATAATCTTTGGTCTTACTGTAAATCAGGATGTCATCAAAGGAACCACCACAAAAGAACCAATGAAAGGGCGTAAAACCTGATTCATCACCCTCATAAAGGTACTAGGGGCATTGGACTACCCGGAAGGCATCACCAACCAGTCATACAGTCCTTCCTTGCCCTTGAAAGCCATATTCCATTCATCCCATGCCCAATACGAATCTGATGTTATCTACTCCACAGATCTATCTTCGAAAACACCTCGAACCCGCCAACTCATCAAGCATGTCTTCGAACCGAGGAATCAAAAACTGATACTTGAGAGTAATCTTGTTAATAGCCCAGCTATCAACAAACATCCGCCACTGATTTCCTTTCTTTGGAACAAGAAGAATAGGAACAGCACAATGACTCATACTCTCACGAAGAACCCCTTCTTCAGCAAGTCCTCAATCTGTTCCCTCATAATCCCATTCTCTTTCGGGCTCATATGATAGTGTGAGAGGTTTGGAAATCTAGAGATGGGTACCAAATCAATCTGATACTGAATATCCCGCATAGGAGGTAAGTCACTCGGAAGCTCGTCACAAGTTAACTACTCGAAATCCTCCAAAATCTTTTGAACTTCAACTGGAATTGGTGCCTCTTATTTCTCACCACTCATTAACCCCTTCATCACCACAAGATAAAAACAGTTGGCTTCAGCAACAGCCTCATCAAGTTCCTCTTCAACTCGCGCCATAAGCAAAAAAATTTTACTGCTTTCTTCCTATGACACTCTCAAAACATTGAACAGGAACTATAGCAATCTTTGTGCCTTCCCCATGCAAACAACATGATGTTGTCATGACCCTTGTGTGTAACATCATTATCAAACTTCTGAGGATGCCCTAACAACACAAGGCACACATCCATATATAGTACATAACATATCACGTTCTCCCTGCGATGCTTCCTAATTGAAATAGGAACACTACAAGTTAACATCACTCTAACCTGATTACCCTTACTAACCCAACCTAAGGTATAAGGTTTCTCATAAGGCTTAGTAGGTAAGTTCAAATATTCAACAAACTTCGGAGAAACAAGGTTTTCAGAACTACCATTATCCATAATTAAATTGCACAACCTTTTATTAATAGAACAATGGGTTCTAAAAATATTCTTACGCTACCGCTCATCCTTGGATGAAAAAAGAATTCATTGCAGCACAATGATGACCTTCTCAATTACCTTCTCTACAGTGAACTCAGCTCCTTCATACTCACCCACTACATCGCTCTCACCATCCTCTTCCAGAAGAGCCACAGTCCTTGATGGGAAAAAATTCTACTTTTGTGCCCCACACAACCACAACGGAAACACTTGCTACCACGCAGCTTAGTATATAGGTTAGGCTGTCTCTGCATCGGTGCCCTTATTGGGAACACTCTCTTATCTTGCACACCACCTGAACCACCAGCACCAGCACCAATGTTGGATTCCTTGGTTACCACAACCTTTCCTTGCTTCCAGAAGACTCAAAACCGCTTTGGGGCTGAAATTTTTGAAAGCCCAAAAAACCACCACCTCTGCCACAAAGGGAGTTCTCCATCATCTCTGCTTTCATGGCCAAAGTTTGAGCCTTGCTCAGAGTCCACATGGTTTGTAACCCCATCTTCTCCTGAATTGAAGGTTTCAAGCCACTGATATACCTAACCACCCTTTGATTCTTAGACTTGCTAAATTCATTGCATTCACAATAACGCATGAATTCAGCTATGTATTCCTGAACTAATCTCCTTTCCTTGGGAGCATTCAATGTATAGTGTGTACAAAATCTGCTCGTAATCAGCGGAAAAAAAATCAATCCATCATTATTTGCTTCATCCTTCCCCATGATCTAATTGGATTTTTGTTCTGCTCATGCCTTGAGTCAGCCAGCCTATCCCACCACACAACGGTCGTACTTTTCAACTTCACTGCGCCCATCTTTACTTGCTTGTCCTCTGGAATTTCCATGACATCGAAACATCGATCCACTTTGATATGCTAATCCAACAACTTCTATATGCCCATGGAGCTATAAAAAAGGGAATATAAGCCTTAACCCGGTAATCTGGATTATTCCGTTGATTACCCTGATTCCTCCAAGTCTCCATGTTGATTTCTTCCTCCTCTGAACTTAATGATTCATCGACGATATTCTTCCCCTTTGGGTTACTACTGGCCAATCTCTCACATTGCTCAGAGTCTCCACCTGCGTCGTTAACGCCTTCATCTGCTTACTCAAAGCAGCAAGTGTCGCGGTAATCGCTGCTCCTTCTGCCCGGGTTAATGGTTGATCATTCATCGTGAATCAATGGAAAAGATCAGGGAAAATCCTGCTTTGATACCAATTGACATAGTGGAAATAATTGAAAAAGATTCGCAAGCACGAATCATAGGGTTTAGTTCTGGAATCCACCAGAGAGAAAATAATTCTCAAAAAATATTATTATGAAAGATGAAATCTTCGAAAACACAAGAGGTCCTTGAATACTATAATGAATTTGGAAAAAAAATAAAAAAAGGAAATTCAGAATAAATTCTGAAATAAAATGAAAATCGGATAACACTAAAAAATAGTAAATTATCCTTTTCAGGCCTTAAAAGACCCAAAATTGGTAAGCGGACCCATTATTTCCAGCTTTGGTCGAAAAATTTTAGTTTTCACCAAGACATTTCCAATGCATTTGGAATCGCTCGATTCCGAGTTTGGAAGCAAAAGTTACGCTCAAAATCGTATCGGACTTTTGCGGCGATCCATCGTTTCTTCAATTTTCGCCTCCATTCACCTGCATCACACAATGAGGTTCCCATACTATATATAAAAGCCTTTTAAAAATAGAGAAAAGTGCATTTTTTAACCTATGTTTTGGTTGAAAGTGCTAATATAACCTTGTAAAATCTGAAACTGCAAATCTAACCTTATGTTTTGGTAAAAAATGGCAATCTAACCCTAGCAACCAAAGCCTAGCCGGAATTCTTTAAAATAACCATCATACCCCTTTGAAAAAGAAGAAAAAGTTTTAAAATGGAAAAGTACTATATTACCCTTCTCAAAAAGTGCACAATCCCTTCCACCGGTTAATGCTAGTTAACCAGGGTTAACACCAGTCAATGTCGGCCAATGGTGGTCAATGCTATGTCTCCGTCGATTGCCACTGCCTGCTGATGATGACCGGGTTAGATTAGTACTTTGATTAGTAAGATAAGGTTATATTAGCACTTTAGTAAAAAAAATACAGGGTTAAATTAACACTTATGAAAAATTGATAAGGTCAAACCAACACTATCATAAAAAAAAAATCTTTTTGAGAAGAATCCACTCCTTATAATTTACTTTCATTACAACTTCATAATCTAATGTATCATAAATATAAATCTAGTGGTACAATGGTTATTAAAATTTTAGTTTTTCTCTTTTTAGATTATGTTAGTGTCTGAATTCCTTTAGTCAATGCCCGAATAGTGTAATTAGGGTATATCTGCACTATTGCTCAAAAGCTTAGAGTTAATTTCACACTTAATAAAATTATTTTTACACTTTTTCCTAAAAGATATCTTAAAATATAAATAATTATAATTTAACCTTAAAAAAATGTAAAAACGAGATGTATCATTATTTACGTAACCGATGGTCGAACGTAATACTTCTCTTAAATTATTAACCAACTCATTTTCTTTTTTTAAATACAGTGGTTCTTAAATCAACTGCTGTAGCTAATGTGGATTTTTCTCTTTTTTTGAGAACAAGTGTGAATTTTTGTGCGTGTAGAAAAGTGTTGAAAGTCCAATCTCGTGCTCCTTCGACAACGCACCACTCTTCCTCATCATTTCCATGCAAAAACTACCCTATAAATACCCTCTCCCTTTACTCCATTTTCACAAATCAAATCCCAGCATCAAACCATCAGTATCATCAACAAACATTCCCCATTAATCAAATCAATCAATCATCTCTCAACTAGCCATACCCACCATGGTCACCTTCTCCAAGATCGGCATCATCGGAGCCGGGATAAGTGGTGTAGCCGCCGCCAAGCAGCTCCGCCACCTAAACCCGGTCATCTTCGAAGCCACGGCTGAGTTGGGCGGGGTGTGGAAGCACTGTTCTTACAAGTCCACCAAGCTCCAAACCCCTCGCTGCGACTACGAGTTCTCCGATTTTCCGTGGTCCGAAAGGGACAATTCCAGCTTCCCTTCTTACCAGGAGATCCTCGACTACTTGCACTCTTACGCCGTCCACTTCCGCGTTCTGGAGCTCATCAAGTTCAGCTCAAAGGTGGTGGAAATCAGGTTCCTCGGAAACCAGTACGATCACCAGGGGAGCTTCGAACTCGACGGCCAGCCTATGTGGGAGGTCGCGGTCCAAACAAACCAATCCGACGACGTTGAGGTACTCCGTACTCGTCCAAAAATATTTGCATGCGTTTCATTCTGATACTATTTTTAGTACTAGAAACCCGACTCTGATTTTTATGAACGTGTTTTTTCCAGTGGTATGCGTTTGAATTTCTGGTGGTTTGCACGGGAAAATACGGTGACATTCCAATCATCCCGAAATTCCCACAGAACAAAGGCCCTGAAGTGTTCAAAGGGCAAGTCATGCATACTCGTGATTACTGCAAACTTGACCAAGACGACACTGTTGAACTCCTCAAAGACAAAAAGGTTGTAGTCGTCGGTTACAAAAAATCAGCTATCGATCTAGCCGTAGAGTGTGCCAAAGCAAACCAAGGTAATTACAATTCTTGATCATAGACATCTCCTAATTCTTGATTACAACCAAAAATTTTATATGTTAGCAAATATTGCATGCTAAGGTGTTGGACAAATCAGATTCTGCCACATATTCCAAGAATTATATATTTAGTAAAGTGTAAATTTAATTTAAGAAAAGAGTGATTTGTTTTACATGTGATCGCATCTGATTTGCCCAACACTTTAATATATAACATTTGCTAACCTATTAAATGTTTTTGATAAATAACAAACTTTCTATGTAAATAGAAAGTTTATGGTCCAAAAATACCGTATTCACTCGCACTAATTTTCTTCTTCAACAAATTTGACGGGGATATAGTATAAAAATTAAGGTAGTTATGGCCTATGGGTGACAATTGACAGAATCTGGTAGTTTAATATGTTGGAGTTGTTTCAATTTGGTATAGAAGTGGAAACTAATGTTTTAGTCAGCTTCTTTATTTTAGTTTATATCTTGACTCTTGACTCATTTTCTTATTTATATAGGCCTAAAAGGACAACCTTGTACTATGGTGGTTAGGACTTTGCACTGGACAGTTCCACATTACTCTGTTTGGGGTCTCCCATTCTCCATGTTCTACTCAACAAGGGCTTCCCAATTCCTCCATGAAAGGCCAAACCAAGGTCTCCTAAGAAATCTATTCTGCAAGTTGGTGTCTCCTGTGGTGAGTCCAATAGGAGTAATTTTAGGTTTTAAAAAAGTTAATAATACCAGCTAGAGCATTTACTGACGATTGCTTTATCATTTCTGAAGAGAAAAGCTGTATCAAAGGTCATAGAGTCTTACTTGGTATGGAAGCTTCCTCTGAAGAAGTATGGATTGAAGCCCGAACATCCATTCGAGGAGGACTACGGATCATGCCAGATGGCCATCTTGCCCGAAGAATTCTTCAAAGAAGCTGATAAGGGAATGATAGAATTCAAGAGAGCATCAAAGTGGAATTTCTGGGAGGGAGGGCTTCAGTTTGATGACAACTCCAAGTTAGATGCAGATGTTGTCATTTATGCCACTGGCTTTGATGGCAAGAAAAAGATCAAAACCATTCTCCCTGAGCCCTTCTGCAGCCTCCTAGAAACCGAAGGCATGATGCCACTATACAGGTACAAAATGAGTCATATAATCTCATTTCGTGCTTTCATTTAAAAGAGTCGTATTTCTAAAACTGTACCTGTTTCAGGGGATCGATACATCCACTGATCCCTAACATGGCCTTTCTGGGCTACATCGAGAGCGTTGCAAATCTGCACACAGCTGAGATCCGGTCGATATGGGTATCCAGATTGGTGGACGGTAAGTTTAAGCTGCCGAGCATTGAAGAAATGCTTAAGCAGACTCAGACGGAGATGGAAATCATGAGGAGGAGCACTAGGTTTTACAAAAGAAGCTGCATCTCCACTTTCAGCATCAACCATACAGACGAAATCTGTGAGGAGATGGGGTGGAAATCATGGAGGAAGAACAACTGGCTCGCCGAAGCATTCAGCCCTTACAACAGCCAGGACTATCGGGAGATCATCAAAAACTAGATGAATTTGAAGATGCATCGGCTGGGGGTTCACTATACGATATTACTATTTCATTTGATTGCTTCATTAATTAAATATATTTGTTTTGACCAACAAATAAGTGAAAGTGCTGAGGTTACCACATCAATATCTAGCTCATGATTATACCAAATTACCAATGTAATAATGAGAAATACGTACACGAATATAATGTACGTAATGGCGTACCTTATATATTTTTTATGAATAAGATGTTCTATTCTTTTTGTAAAGTCAAGTGATATTCTTGAATATTTTAATTGCCAATTTTGTGAACATATTTGGAAACGAAAATATTTTCATGTTGGAATATGTGAAACAGCATATTTACGTCAAGAAGATTTACGGAAAAAGAATACATAATATTATGGTATTTGTGAGTCATGGAAATCTGAATATTCTACTATATATCAGGCGTGTAGAAGTATAGTTGTTTTATGGAAAATTCCTACAAATATGGGGTTGATATTATCGAATATATGAGAGATATTATAATGAGGAAAATCCCTTCATTTATGGGATTTGGATATGCTTCAAGAAGCAGATATGAAATAGGAATATTATGGAGATATCATGGAGAGTTCAGATCTGCTCATTGCTATAAAAGGGGACAACCACGGCTGCATTCATTATGGTTTTAATCAGAGAAAATCGGCAAACATATTTTCAATCTTTCGAGAGAATTGCAAAGAGCCAGAATTTATGTTCCAACATACGTGACCTGCCGTTCAAAGTTCAGAATCGTATACCTTAATTCCTCGAGAGGAGGAGATCCAGTGTCGACGAGTTTCGAGGTCAGAGGAAGTCTGATCAAGGCAGATCGGTAGCAATGGGAGCTAGCAGAATTCACACGTTATAGTTAGTAAATATAAGTATTTTGTATGATGTACTTTGTACTGTATCTTTCTAATTAATGGATTCATTCTGAACTGGGCTAGGCCCCACAAATGTAGGTGGATTTCACCGAACTGCGTAACCAAGTCTTGTGTCATTAATGCTTTAATTTATTGCATACTTGGTTAGATAGGTTTTGTTGGAACATACTAATAAGAATTAGAAAATTCGGTAAAACCAACTTTCATTTGGTATCGGAGCTTGGTCACTTATTTTTCCCTTGGTTGTGTCAAGGAAATTGTGATCCAGTTTTACCATGGAAACTAAAGAAGGAACTTCGGTGTCTCGGCCACCTCTACTAGAAGTCAATAACTACAATTATTGGAAGGCACGCATGAGAGTGTTCATCAACTCATTGGATTAACTTGCATGGTTATGTGTTGAAAATGAGTGGAATCACCCTACTGCAGATGCTGATACAAGCTCTAAGGCGAAAGAAGGAGAGTCAAGTCAAAGGGTGCAGAAACTCAAGGACAAAGCTAGTTGGACTCCTGATGACCTCAAGGCATCTCTGGCGAATTCAAAGGCACTTAATGCAATCTTCACTGCGGTTGATGAAAACCAGTTCAAACTCATCTCTACATGTCATCAAGCCAAGAAAGCATGGGATATTCTGCAAACTGTTTATGAAGGAACCAGTTGAGTTTGAGAATCTAAACTACAAATATTGGTTACTATGTTTGAGGAACTCAAGATGGAGGAGGATGACACCATTGCTATATTCAATGGAAAACTCAGGGACAACTCCAATATGGCATACCAACTTGGAAAAGTCTACAAAGATGCGAAACTGGTGAAAAAGACCTTGAGATCACTTCCTAAAAGGTTTGCGATGAAGGTTGTGACAATAGAAGAAGCAAGAGATGTAGCCACCATGAGCTTAGATGAACTAATGGGATCATTACAGACATATGAGATGACGTTTCGACCAGCTACAAAAAGGGTCGAAAAGGAGTTGGCATTCAGAACATCTACATCAAAAGACAATCATGATTCTGACAGTGATGATGAATTTGAAAAACTTGCACTTATCACAAAGAATTTCTCAAGAATGCTGAAGAAAGTAATAAACAAGAAATCTCAAGAGAGATTTGGAGGAATTAGACCAAGGCTATAGGATACTGGTAACAATCGCGGAAACAGATTTGAGCAAGGATATCAGCAGTTCTTCAGAAATCAAAGTAGTGAACCAAAACAGCCTGGACGAATTCAATGCAGGGAGTGTGAAGGATATGGTCATATCCAGGCTGAATATGCAAACACTCGGAAGAAACAAGGAAAATCTTATGTCACCTCGTGGAGTGAAGATGAAGAAGAAGATAAAAATGAAGAGGAACTTGTAATCAACTACGTGGCATTTGGAGCAAAAACTTACGATTCATAATAGAAGGGATGTTCCAACACACTGGATAAAGATGAAGCTGTATATTCCAACATAGATCCATATGAAGCATCAAGTGATGAAGAAGAAGTACTTTCTATTAGTAATGAAGAAATCTACAACACTTATGAAAAGATGTATGCTATGTGGCTTCAAGTGGTTGATACAAACAAAGAACTGATGGAAAAAAAGTGCAGCTGATGGAAATAGAAAGAGAGCTACATGTAAAAGTTGTTGAACTCAGAAATGAAATTGAAGAATTAAATGAAAAGCTACTATTAGCAACCAAGAGAGCTGAGAGTTCTGAAGCAGTAATTTCTAAACTGAATTCTGGAAATGTTAAGCTTGATGATATTCTGTATATGGGAATGAATTTTGGAGATCGACACGGAATTGGGTATACACGGAATTGGGTATACACTGAATTGGGTATAACACAGGCACACGAGTTACTCCAGAATCCTGCAAATCTCAAGACAAAGCTTCGTAAGGTAAGGAGAAAGTTCGGTAAGCCCTATCAAAGGAAACCTCTCATCTGCAGCTACTGTTTATACCAAGGTCATTCTGAGGATAAATGTCATTAATTATTCAGAGATCAAATGGCAGGACGTCAACTCGTTGTATGTTCCAACATAGGTGAAGTCCAGAAAACCAGAATGGTCAGAAAGGTATGGGTTGTCAAAAGATCTGGTATATGCCTTGTTGCACATACTTCGCTTATATCATATTCTAGAGATTCATGGTACTTTGATAGTGGATGCTTTTGCCATATGACTGGAACTCAAGAATTCCTTACTAATATCGCACCTTTCGATGGTGGTTATGTTACGTTTGGTGATGGAAAGAAGAGTGGAGTGGTTGGAAAAGGTGAACTACAAATTGAAGGATTTTCAGTATTCACTAGTGTATTGTTCGTGGAAGACCTGAAGGCTACTACTAAGCATAAGTCAATTGTGTGATGATAATATGGTTGTGGAATTTCAGAAAGACAAATGCATAGTGAAACACGGAGAATCCAAGGTTCTTTCAGGCATACAATCATTAGATAATTGCAATCTGCTGGAACAAGAAGTACGATGTATGATCTCAAAGCAAGATGAAGGAATTCTGTTGGCATGGGAAGCTCGGTCACATCAATTGCAAACCTTGGTGAAAATTGCTAATACAAAAGCTGTGTGAGAAATGCCTACCCTAACAGCAAGGACGGAATTGTCTGCGGACCATGTCAACAAGGTAAACAAATTCGATCTTCCCACTCATCAATTCAATATATAATCACCTCAAGAAATCTGGAATTATTACATATGGATTTGATGGTTCCAGTCAATACACCGAGTTTAGGTGGAAAGAAATATATCTTTGTATATATTGATGATTTCTCCATATATACATAGGTAGCTTTTCTTAAAGAAAGATATGGTACGGTGGAAGTATTCAGAAGTCTAGTGATAAAGTTACAGGCTGAAAAAGGAAGTCTAGTTGGAAATATTGTTCGAATCCATAGTGATCATGGTAGAGAGTTTGAAAATTCTCAATTTAGTGACTTTTGTGATGAGCTCGGTATTCAACATGAGTTTTCTGCACCAATCAGTTTTCTGCACCAATCACTCCTCAGCAGAATGGTGTTGTAGAACGGAAAAATAGAACCTTGCAGGAGATGGCTCGAGTTATGTTAGCCGAGAATGAAATTCACAAAAAACTGGTGGGCAGAAGCCATCAACACAGCTTGCTACACAATTAATCGAGTATATCTGCGTCCATTCACCAGTAAAACTTCTTACGAGACTTGGAAGGGTAGGAAACCGAATGTCTCATACTTTCATGTGTTCGAAAGCAAGTGCTATATTCTCAGATACAGAGAGCAATTGGCAAAATTTGATAATTGTAGTGATACTGAAATTTTTCTTGGGTATTCTATCAGCAGCTGTGCTTATCGTGTTTATAACAATCAGACCAACACACTTATGGAGTCTATCAATGTTATTGTGGATGATTATGAAGAAGGACAAAACTCAGATGTCGGAGAAGAAGAACCTGGTAACACTAATGTTCCAACACAACCTCGTCAACCTGACAAGGAAGATTCATCACATGTTGGAACATCTGAGTAGACTGATGTTGAACCAGTTGACACGGAGCATGTTGAAACATCATCCCCCACTGCCGGATCCATGTTCCAACACAGGATCAGCCTGATTCAATAGCATGGAGTACTCGGCAAGTACCTCGGGTGGATTACAGGAAGTTGAATGGATTACAATGCTTTATCTCCCTCATTGAACCTAAGAATTACAAGGAGGCGGTATTGAATGTATACTGGATTACTGCAATGCAAGAAGAACTAGGTTAGTTTGAGAGAAACGATGTATAGTATCTTACTCCCCGCTCTAAGGGTGTTAATGTCATTGGCACAAAATGAATTTTCAAGAATAAATCTGATACTAACGACCATGTTACTCGAAACAAAGCTAGACTGGTTGCTCAAGGATACACACAAGTTGAAGGTGTGGACTTTGATGAGACGTTCGCACCAGTTTCCAGGTTAGAGTCAATTTGAATTTTACTTGCTAATGCATGCTCTATGAATTTTACTCTGTATCAAATTGTTGTCAAGAGTGCATTTCTAAATGGTGTGGTAAATGAAGAAGTTTATGTTGAACAACCTAATGGATTTGAGGATCCTCATTACCCTTATCATGTATATCACCTCAAGAAGGCCTTATATAGTTTAAAGCAAGCACCCAGGGCAATGTATGAACGACTTACTAACTTTCTTCTTAAGAATGGTTATCATTGAGGGGGAGTAGATCGCACTTTATTTGTGCTTGATAAGTCATCAAAAATTCTGATTGCCCATATTTATGTGGATGATATAGTATTCGGTTCTACTTCACCATATATGGTACAAGAGTTTGTCACGATTATGCAGGCTGAGTTTGAAATGAGCATGGTTGGAGAGCTCACATACTTTCTAGGACTGCAAGTTAAGAAAGGAAAACATGGCTTGTTCATAAATCAAAGCAAGTGTGCATTGAATCTCGTGAAGAGATTTGGGTTAAGCAATGCCCGATTAGTTCAGACACCTATGGGAGTTTTTGCAAAACTTGTCAAGGATGAGGAAGGAGTTGCAGTTGATCAAAAGTTATATAGGGGAATGATTGAGAGTCTATTGTATTTAACAGCAAGTAGGTCACATATATGTCTCAGTGTTGGGATATATGTAAGATTTCAGGCTGATCCAAAAGAGTCTCATCTCACGGCAGTCAAAAGATTTATTTGATATGTAAGTGGGACTTCCGAGTATGGTGTCTAGTATTCTAAGAATCAAGATTCTAAGTTGATTGGGTATAGTGATTCTGATTGGCCTGGTAATGCTGATGATCGAAAAAGCACTACAGGTGGCTGTTTCTTTATTGGCACGAATCTGGTCTCTTGGTATAGTAAGAAAAAAAATTTGATCTCTTTGTCTACAACAGAAGCTGAATATCTTACTGCTGGAAGCTATTGTGTATAATTATTATGGATGAAACGAATGATGAACCGCTATGGAATTCATCAAGGCCTCTTGAAGATTTTATGTGCAACACAAGTGCTATTGATATTTCAAAAAATCCATTCCAGCACTTGAGAACCAAGCATATTGACCTAAGGCATCATTTTATTAGAGATCTTGTCGAAAGGAATGAAGTAGATGTAGTCTGTGTTCCAACACACGAGCAATTTGCTGATATCTTTACAAAGTCGTTGGACACTGCCACTTTTGAAAGCCCCGGACAACACTTAGGTTAAGATAACTGGTGATGCACATGATGACAAGGAAGGAGCTCATAGTGAAGAACCAGTTGCAGAACCAAGTGAATCAGAAGAAGTGCAGTATGTTGGACACAGACTGCTGAAACTGAAGAAGCAGAGGATACTCAGTATGTTCCAACATAAGAACACTCTGAGATGAATTATTCAAGTGATGAAGTGCTGGATGAGTTCTTACGGTCAGTCAAGGGCAAGAGAAAGGTGGGTGCACCAGAAGATTCTTCACCAACAAAAAGAGCCAAGAAGAGTCAGGCATCTACCAAGAGGAAAGTGCTTCCTCCCCTCCTTGTAAGTGATGCACGTTATTTCTCATACTTTGATTTAAAATGTGAAGAAATGAGAGATGTTTTTGCTGAGAGGAAATTTATTCCTGAGAGACCTATAGACCTGGAGGCATACAAGAAGAGTGGTTTTTTGGATTTTTAGGATTTAATAGGAATGAAGAGGGTGGCCACTGTCCTGCTGCAGTATAATAGGCAAGTGGTTATTGAGGTGTACTCTAACTTGATGGCTGAAAATATAGAAGCTGATTCTTCCGGGTTTGGAAGGGTGTATGTACGAGGTAAGATTATAGATCTCTCAGCTGCTAGAATAAATAAGGTTTTGGGGTTGCAAACACCCGAGTTTGAGTTGGTGTTTCCTGAGGATTTAGGAGTAACAGATGATCAAATACTGGAGACAATCTCAGGAGGATACAAGGCTAAGTGGCCTGAAGCAGGGTATTCACAAGCTTCATGTTTATTCTCAAGGTTCTTTGGCCTGTATCAGATAGCAATTAACTACTGGATGCCATCCTCGAACATGATTTCCCTGACAAGAGAAATAGACAAGTTAATGTTCTATGTTGGAACAAAGAAGCCAGTCAATCTTGGACTATTTTTTTCAGCAAAACCTGGCGAGGCAAGCCACAACTCCCAAACCAAAACATGTCATTATCTATCCCGGTTTTATTTTAGCACTGGCTAAGAGTGCCAAGGTAAAGGGGAAGGCAAAAGATATGGTTGTTGATACGGAATTCCTAAGGCCGAATAAGAAGACATTTGGGTTGCGGCATTATCATGATCTACCGTGGAATCCTTCTGGGTCTACTTCTTCATCGGCTGAAAAGAAGGTTAAACTGGTGGTCCTGAATGCGAGGCTGGGGGCAATAGCCATTCAAATGGGAGCGCTTGAATCAAAAAAGGCAAAATTGGAGATGGAAAAAGGTCAGCTGGAGGCATGTTCCTGAAAATTGTATTTCTATGTTCCAACATAGAGGTCACAGTCTGGGGGAGCTTGCTTTCTGCTTATGTTTTTTTGATTTTATTTATCTTTGGCATGTTTATGGCCCCTGGGGGAGAATTTTGGATTTTTGATTGAATTTGGTTGTAATCTGAAGTATATTTTTGATGGTATTCCTGGGTTTCTGGTATTCGGTTTTTGGTATTCATATTTTCATGGAATTATGATTTTCAATTTTTGGTCAGATTCAGTGTTGTGCATATGTTCCAACATAGGTGGAGTTGGGAAGACCTATGTGTGTGATGATAAGTTTTTAGTTGTGATATTAATGGCCAAAAACGTTTTGGGTCCACAAAATGCCAAAGGGGGAGATTGTAAAGTCAAGTAATATTCTCGAATATTTTAATTGGAAATTTTGTAAATATATTTGGAAACTAAAATCTTTCTATGTTGGAACATGCGAAACATCATATTTATGCTAAGAAGATTTACGAAAAAAGAAGACAGAATATTATGATATTTTTGGGTTATAGAAATCTGAATATTCTACTATATATTAGGCGTGTAGAAGCATATTTGTTTTTATGGAAAATCCTTACAAATATGGAGTTGATATTATCGAATGTATGAGAGATATTGCAATAAGGAAAATCCTTTTATTTATGGGAATATGCTTCAAGAAGCAGACATGGAATAAGAATATTATGGAGATAATCATGGAGAGTTCCGATCTGCTCATGGCTATAAAAAGGGACAACCACGACTGCATTCATTACAGTTTTAATCAGAGAAAATCTGCACATAGATTTTCAATCTTTTGAGAGAATTGTAAAGAGCTAGAATTCTATGTTCCAACATACGTGACCTGCCATTCAAAGTTTAGAATCATATACCTTAATTCCTCGAGAGGGGGAGATCCAATGTGGATGAGTTTTGAGGTTAGAGGGAGTCTGATCAAGGCGGATAGGTAATTAGGGGAGCTAGCAAAATTCACACGTTATAGTTAGTAAAGATAAGTATTTTGTATGATGTACTTTGTACTGTATCTTTCTAATTAGTGGATTCATTGTGAACTGGGCTAGGCCCCGCATATGTAGGTAGATTTCACGGAACTGGGTAACTAAGTCTTGTGTCGTTAATTTTTTAATTTATTTCGTACTTGATTAGATATGTTATGTTGGAACATACTAATAAGAATTAGAAAAAATCGGTAAAACCAAATTTCATTTTTTTTCATTTGTTCCTGTCTTGTTTTTCACCTGTATAATGCCTTTTTTTAGTTTAACTACAGTTCAATTCAATCCAATTCAATTTCATTAATTTTGGTTTGATAAAATATATCTTAATTTAATTTTATTCAATATTGTTCATAAGTTGTTTAATTTTAATTCACTTCAGTTTCGGCAAAATGAACAATGATGCCTATTTCCATATTGATTTTTTAATATAATCAATAACTTTAGTTACATATATTAGCGGCGTATAAGAAAATAATAAATATAAAGTAGACATTGTAAAAAATATATTAAATATAAAGATTTGTATGTTGTTTCTGGCCTTACTCCTAACTACAATAAACGTAGGCAAGTCCATGGTCGTCCACATATATTAAAGCCTAAAGGTTAGCTAAACCCAATTAACTATTGGGCTTCACCCAATTGCGTGTTAGGAATAGCTATATAGTAGTAACAAAGGGGGTTTTGTGTTCGAATTACTAAAAATACAAAAATGCAAAGTAAAATGAGATAAACTCTAAACTATTAATCTCGGGGATTATTTGCATCACATGATCAACATATAGATTTGAACATAGACTCTAATTAACATAAGCAACTATCAACCTATTTTCATGCTATATCACATAGTGAGGAGATAATAACTCCCCGGAAACTCCCACTGTCTGTCGCACAGTTGGTTCTGTCCCCTCTATAACATCTCACCTCCTTCGTAACTTGCTAGGCTGCACTTATCTACTGACCACCCCCGTAGCTAATTCCCGGGTCTAACATGTCCCTGCTTAAAGGAACTATACTTTGTGTAGGTCCCAACTATTGCATGCGGGAGTAAATTTAATAACAGAATTGAGAACTCCACTGTGAGCACTGATCTTCACCATTATGCATGCTTTAACCAATGCATTTGACGTAGTTTTTATTTACTTTTGGCTTGCGGTTTGGAAACATTAGTTGAATTTACATGACAATGGGTTTAGACAGCCATGTTTGGTTTTCTATTCTAAATCCCACATTTTGTATACTTGATTAGTGATTATTGACATATCGTGTTCACGGGCTCCTTGGTCTTCATTATATGTACCTCTAGTAGGTCGCCCGTAAATGCTATTTGTTACATTACATTTGTACGAATGCCATTTTCTTTTAACGGTAGGAGATTTGAACGTCATTCACATTGGATGGAAGTATATGAAGGCCACAAGCATCAATGCATGGTAGAAGGAGATTGAAGCCAAGGATAGGAAGCTTCGAAGTTCAAGACGACAAAATGTGGAAATGGTGAATCGTGGTCTGAGGAGTGTTGCCTTAGTCCGAGAACTATCAATGAAGATTTAGTCTTCAAGATTGGTTCCATTGTATTCTTCTTCTTGAGTAATACAAAATTGACTATTAGAGCTCCCAATTCGGACTAACGGTTCACCTGTGGTAAGCAAACGAAGTTCAGCCGACAAAGGACCAGCGACCCGTGACAGCCCGCACTTCACGAAGCATCAGCAACCTGTGAAGATGCCCAAGTCCACCCTAAATGAAGCAACAGTGCCGGTCCATGACAATGGATCCGGGCCATGATGCATGGAAGGGAAGAGTTGAAGAAATTTGGCTAAGTATGGAGCTGGTCAATGAAAACCTTCACAGACCGTGACGAGAGTTTCGAGCAAACTCTCATGCTGCTCGGGGTCTGTGAAAAGGAGGCCAGGCCACGAAAACTACTGAGTGAAAACCGTGGTACTGCTATTGGTCCATGAAAACCATCACGGATCGTGGCACAAGCCCAGCTTCACAGACCATAGCTTCCCACAGCTATGAATGGTCACGGACAGCGCAAGATCTACCTGTCCATTCCTGAAGGTTTCACGGACCATAGCATCCGAGGCGGTATGTGAAAACTAGGCGTCTGACCTAGGGTTTTGGTACTTTTAGCCTATTTTGTACCCATTTTGAGGCCCAATCACCTACTACTATATATATAGGACCCTAGTCTACTCATTTTCATATATATTAAGAGAGAGAATTCATATCTTGTAACTTGGAGAGCATTTCAGAGAAGGAAGGAGTTCCTTAGTAAGTTTTGTAGTTTTTCCTTTTTTCTTCTTCTTGTTTCATCTAAAAAATGTGGAATTCAAATCTATATTTGAATTCCATGTCTAGGGAGTAGTTAGATTAAGCTTGGGACATATTTGACACATGTGTAGCTTTTGATGCTTTATGAGATTCCTTAAATTCCATCTATGTTTGTGTTTATGATATTAATGCGATTGGTCTTGAATGTGACAAATGCATGAACACTACACCACATATAAGCACACACTTATGGCTATGTTCACGTATGGTGCACTTATTGATGCCCCATTGGGAATAGAAACCAGGATGTTTGAATGTGTGGAGGGAAACAATTTTGCATGAGTGTGTGCACAGGAGATTTAAGCTAACCCTATTCCTCATACCATCACACTAGTCTACTGATTACTTAACCATTTTCCAATAGGTTATGGGTAGAAAGTTAGGTGTTGTGTTG
Source organism: Rubia yunnanensis (assembly GCA_037428765.1). Taxonomy (NCBI): domain Eukaryota; kingdom Viridiplantae; phylum Streptophyta; class Magnoliopsida; order Gentianales; family Rubiaceae; genus Rubia; species Rubia yunnanensis. The sequence continues at coordinate 68,549,687 of CM075066.1, read as the reverse complement.
AAACCTTAGTATCACAGATAAGGTGCCTATGAACCTAAGACCTAGTATAGAGGACCACTGGGAATTAGTGCATTTGTGGTGGAAGCCCGAGACGTAATATCACAGGGTAGAAACAGAACCACAAAAATGGTCAGACTCGTTGTGCTCCCCTAATTGCGATGGCAGTGTCGATGGAGGGTTACAAGCGCACCTACTATGACAGGGATGGGTAAGTGTATGCCATCGACCACACCACGTGTTGTGAACACACTGATAAGTCTTTTGTATGTCTATATGTGAATGAATCGAGGATTAAAGCATTAGAACTACCATGTTGCTAAATTAGTCCCAAGTGGCCAGTATAAATGGTTTACTTATTTGTTTATTCTATGCTTGTAGTTATTAGTTGAAAATACCAACTCCCCCCTCCAAGTTTTTATTTACATTAGCAGTTATTCCTTTCACACATGTGGATTGACAACCTGCATGAGGCTGTATTTTAACTTTTACTTGAACCCTGGCATAAAAGTGGACAAATCAGGGCTTTCCGCTTACTACCCTTTGGCAACCTACCAGGGGACTAGTTCCTCGGGCCAGGTTAATTAAATTGAGCTTCTTGCGACTGTATTAATGACCCTGGGTTGGCGTGGGTCCAATTTTAGTGCCGTTGCTGGGAATTCTTTTCAGTTCAAGTATTAGTTGAGTACAGCGTGTTAGTAGAGTAGTTAGTAGTGTCTTTTATTGTTTTATTTGTTTTGATCCTATTAGCTATTGTGTTGTTGGAAGGATAGTGCAACCCTAGTTTATGGTACATACTTGTATCACGAATCTAGGTGTTTTGTATTCCCAAACTATTTCCACAGTTAAGCGGAGGAGAAGGAGGAAGAGAGTTAGATTGGAGGTTCAATTCAGAGGTTTGAGTTTTTAGAAATTACCACAATAAATTGCGGAGAACAGCCAAACTTTGAGAGAGCTTATGGCTCCTAACTTGGGGAATCAACAACTATGTATCACATTCCTGCCTTTACCTTCAAATGTGACTTGTGAGCCAAAAATTATAATGATACATTGCCTTCCTACATTCCATGGTTTGGTCGGAGAGGATTCGAACAAACATTTTTCCGAATTCCATTAGGTATGCACGGACATGAATCCACTAGGAGTGTCAGAAGATGACTACAACTTGAGAGCCTCCCCCCATTCACTACAAGATAGAGCAAAAGATTGGTTGTATTATTTTCCACCGGGGTGCATAGGGTCATGGATAGATATGAAGTGGCAGTTTTTGGAGAAATATTTTATGGCCTCAAAGTCTGTCAGTTTGAAGAAATAGTTGTCCAATATAACTCAAGGACCGACCGAGAGCTTATATGATTATTGGGAGAGATTTAAGATGGTTCTCGCAATTTATCCCTATCATCCCTTCAAAGAAGGCGACTTGGTCTATTACTTCTTCAAGGGATTGTGTGATGAGGACATGAGGATGTTTAATGCTGCATGCAACGGTTCTATTGCCAACAAGAGCCCAAAGGACTCTATGGCACCTTTTGAAGAGATAGCCAATGGGATGAAGCAATTTGGTACAAGGTCGAGGGTTAAGGTATTGGATGAACCCGCACACACACCCAAGTTAGAGGGGAAAGTCCAAGCTCTAGCATCTATGATGAAAGAGCTTTTGCGAGGAAATGTGCACCAAGTTAAGATGTGAGGGTTTTAAACCTTCATCACCACTCCGAGAAATGCCATGAGGTCGTTGGTGATATGCAAGAGGTGAATGTCGTGGACTACAACAACCGAAAGAGACCTCAATTTGCTAGGGGTCAACAAAAAGGGTTCCGGGGGAACCAAGGTGAGGCAAGACCAGACCCCTATGAAAACTCATTCAAACCGAGGTATAGGGATCATTCCAACTTTCGAAGGAGGGATGGAAATCAACCTTAAGGGTATAGGGATGGACAAGCACCACCTCAACCCTATCCTAGAGATGAAAGGCCATCCAACAATCATACCACACTTTACAAGTTGGATAGGGAGGAGATCATGGATGCCATCGGACAATTGGGGAAGAAACATGAGATCTTTGTGGAAAGGACAAGGAGAGAAATTGAAGACCTTGGTACTAGAGCCTTCTCAAGTATCAAGAACCTTGCGATTCAATATGGACAACTCGCCACCTCGGTGACACGACTTGAAGCAAAATATTCTGGTAAGCTACCTTCCCAACCAAAGGTGAATCCGAGAAATGTTAGCGTACTCAAGTTGAGAAGTGGGAAGGAGGTTCGCGAAACCGAGGAGAAAGTGACACAAAAAGATGATGAGTTAGTGGAGGCTACCAAAGCAAAGTTCCAAGAAGAAGAGATGGTTGTCAAGGAAGCACCCTCCAAGGAGCTTCTATCACCCGGGGTTCAAATTTCTATTCCACCTCCGTTTCCAAGTGCTTTGAGAGGAAGGCTGAAGGTGGAGACAAATAAGGTCATCATTCGGAAAGTCTTCGAAAAAGTGGAGATATTTATCCCTATCTTAGAATTGATTGACAATGTGCCTCCATATGATAAATCTCTTAAGGTTGCATGTACTAAGAAAATGAGTGGACCTCCTAAGAAGTTATGGGAGTCACAATTTTGAATCATGAACATGGAAAAACTGGGCAGAAATCATTTTTCGTCAAATTTTGATTTTCCATCTCCTGACTTGTTTCTAAAATGCAATTTTCGAAAAGGAAGTATGAATTTCGAAGTTAAAAATGCATTTTTGGTTCAAGAAGTGAGATTACTTAATTCCTTAGATTTTTTAATGCAAATAGTACTTCCCATGTTAATTGATTTTACTACTTGTTCTCTAATTTAAAATTCTATCTTTATCCAAAGTGTACCTCTCTCTTTTTTTCACCTATACTGAAATTTTATTCTCATGGTACCACCCTTTACCTAATTTCATCATCTACACAATTTTTCCTCTCAATAAACACTCACTCACACACACTCTTGGGGAAACACAAAAATTGAAGCTTTTTCTTCCAAAAATTAGCAATTTTTGCTTCTTCTTGTGTGGATCTTACACTTCTAGACTTCAAATTTTAGGTAATCATTTGATCCCTTTGTCTATATGCTTTATTGAAATTGTGGGTTTGTTATGAAAAGCATGATTTATGAATGAGCACGTGTTGTTGTGATGTTGTTTGGGTTTGTGTGATCAATCTTGCGATGTTGAAATTAGAGATGTTATGAATGTGCCTTTGATATCGATTGATGTGTTCTTCATGTGTTGGGTAATTACAAGGAACATGAATCTTGTTTGCATGAATCTATTGATGGATTGGTGAAAGGCATACATGATGTTGTTGATTGATGAGGACTATTCTTGTTTTAAATGGCCTTTATGCTTATACAATCATGCTTTGAATGTGTGGTCATTTTGGGAGAATTTTATTTGTTGAATGATATCATGGGCCATGAATTGTTTATTGTGACATTACCATTCTTCTCTCTCTCAATTGGTTTACTTTGGAGAAAGAGAAGTCGTCAAGGGGTGAGAAACGGAAGAAACCAGTTAAGGGTGCAAACCCTAAACCGATGACTCCCATTCCTCGCAACCCTAAGCATGTGGCCGATGAGTTTTTAGGATTAACCTACATCATCGGGACTGCAGCCCGGAGATGGAGGAATTTGAGGGAACCAAAGTGGAGCATTTTGGAGACTAGTTTTGCTTGCAAGAGCACCTTGATGGCTCTAGGTTTAATTAAACCTATGACCTTTCTTTTGGGTTTGGTAGGCCTAGAAGGTTTTCTCTATGTGCACTCAAAAATATTTATAAGGTCGACCTTAGAGTTTCTAGATACCATTTGGAAGGACACAGATGAGGAGGGTCGCAAGGCGATTAAGTTCACTTGGATGACAAAGAGTACCAAATGACCTATAGAGAGGTGGCACTAGCTTTTGGGTGGAAGACTGACCAGGACATTCCACAGACTCATTGCCAAGGAATGCCATTGTCTCTTGGGCGCTTTTGGGTGCAACTAACCGAGACTGATAGGAAGAATCTGAGATAAAGCATGCCTATAGTCCACCCGGTGATCCGTTATGTTCATCAAGTCCTTTCTATGAGCCTTCTATGCCACTATGAATTGACGCATTTTTTGGGCTCCGATGTACACCTTCTTTGGGCGATGACACCGGAGGGGAACATCTACCAGGACTTGGGTTAGTGACTATGTTCAAGAATGCATAGCGATGGGAGAGCAGAAGAGTGGGAAAATCTCCATGGGAGGTATAGTTGGTCTTTTGGTGGATTATCTAGGTCACCCTATCACACAAAGGGCTCTAGCGAACTTAAGAAGACCGGGCACAAGGTACGATATTTAGAAGCTAGCTAAGGCAGCTATGGTGTGACCAACGACATTGGAGGGTAGATATTAATGGCTCTATGGTGGAGCGAGCATGTGTAGCTTAATGATTCTTCCACAATCGGAGTGCACTGCCATTAACTATAACACATGTTTGGATGACCTACTTATTTCACCGGACCGGAAGTTTGAGAGAGAAGCCTACAACGTTATGGCCAACCATGAGTTAGACCTAGAAGAGGCCGAAGGGGAGACATCTTCGAGAGCACTAGTGAGCCGATCTCATCTTTTCATGGCCATTATGGATCAACTACACTTACTTGGGGAGGAACTCTCGAGTTCTTCCAAAGTTCTTCAAGGGATAGTTCAAGAAATTGGAGGAGTGCAAGTATAAGAGGAGGATCTCAACACGAGGGTGGATGCCTTGAAGCCACAATCCAAGAGATAGTTCATATAGTGGTGTTTCACTAGCCATGAAGAGGCCGGCCCATCGGGGTCGGAAGCGTAGGTATCACTAGTCTCCCTCCCTTACTTATGCTTTGGTATTCTTTTTGTGCATTGGAGACTTTGCATCCGCAAAGTGTGGGGAGAGAGTAGTGAGCACTTAGGAATTCTCATTCTTGGATTTATTCGTGCATCCATGTTTTATTTGTTTTTTCTTGATTGTTGGTAGTTTTAGCACTTGTTTGTTGGGGTTTATTTTGGATGAACATTTGGTGGAATGACATGCTATGCTAGGTTTCCTATTTTGCATGGGGTAGGATGTTTTAGCTATTAGTGGAGTATTTTTTTTGTGCTTGACTATATTTGTAGCGTTGAGCCCACTTTTGGGGCACTTTTTTAAATTTTGAAAAAAAGAAAAAAGATCAAAACCCGGACAAGTCAAAAACCCGAAAGGGCAACTTCGGTAACATTAGGAAAAGCCCAGATAAGTTGAAAGGCCTAGGTAAAAGTAAGAGGCTTGGCTCGGCTACACTCATGAGTCTAGGAAAAAATAAGAGGCTGTGTGGAAAAAGGTGAGAGGTGAACACGTTTTGTGGGATAACGCTAGGTGAAAACCCGAAAGGGTACCTAGGAAAAATTATAGAAATTGAGAGAAAAAATAAACAAGAAACTAGGTTGACGATACATTGGATTCCTTGTTTGCAAGTAGGTCGAGAATCTAGATTTATCCCTATGTTGCAAGTAAGTTGACGACTTTTGGATTTCCTTGGTGTATTGTTTTTACTTGAGGATTGCTCTTTGATTGCTTTTGGGACTTCTTTGGGAAAAGTAAGCTTGGATTTATTCCAATCATTTGTCACTTATCTTTTTCCATACACACCTTACTTGCTTTGGGTTGTTTGGTTGCCTTAGGTACTTTGGGGAGTGTGAGAGTTGTGACATTTGAATCTTCTTGGGGGAACTAGGATAGCTTGGGAATAAGTTGGATGCATTGGCTATTTTAGAATGCTTCATGTTGCTTGAACCTTTTTCTTTGATTTTATTTACTCGAGGATAAGTAAAGGTTTAAGTGTGGGTAGTTTGATCTACACCATTATGCATGCTTTACCCAATGCATTTGACGTAGTTTTTATTTACTTTTAGTTGGCGGTTTAGAAACATTAGTTGAGTATACATGACAAGGGATTTAGACAACCATGTTCGATTTTCTTTCCTAAATCCCACGCTTTGTACACTTAATTAGTGATTATTGACATATCGTGTTCACAAGCTCCTTGGTCCTCATTATAAGTACTTTTAGTAGGTTTCCAGTGAATGCTATTTGTTACATTACATTCTTGCAAAAGCTGTTTGCTTTTAACAGTAGAAGATTTGAAGGCCATTCTCATTGAGTGGTAGTAGATGAAGGCCACAAGCATCAATGCATGGTAGAAGGAGATTGCAGCCAAGAATAGGTGGCTTCGAAGTTCAAGGCAGCAAAAGGTGGAAATGGTGAATCGTGATCCGAGGAGTGTTGCCTTTGTCCGATAATGATCAAGGAAGAATTAGCCTTCAAGGATGGTTTCATTGGATTCATCTTCTCAAGAACTAAAAAATCGTCTACTAGAAATCACAATTCGGACTTACAGTTTACCTGTGGCAAGCAAACAAAGTTCAGCCAATGAAGGACCAGCAACCCATGACAGCCCGCACTACACAAAGCATCTGCAGTCCATGAAGATGCCCACAGTCCGCCCTACACAAATTAACAACGTCATTCCGTGACAATTGAGCCGGGCTGCGAAGCATTGAAGGGAAGAGTTGAAGAAATTTTGCTAAGTATGGAGTCGGTCTGTGAAAACCTTCACAGACCGTGATGAGAGTTCTGAGAAAACACCCATGCTGCTCGTGGACTGTGAAAAGGAGGCCGGCCCATGAAAACTACTGAGTGGAAACCGTTGTGCTGCTCGCAGTCCGAGAAAACCTACACGAATTGTGGCACGAGCCCACCTTCATGAACCGTGGATTCCCGTTGCTATGAATGTTCACAGACCTCACCAGATCTGGTGGTATGTGCTTGAAGGCTTCACGGACCATGGCATCCGAGCCGGTCCATAAAAATAGGTGGCTGACCTAGGGTTTTGGCACTTTTGGACTATTTTTAGCCTATTTTTAGGCCCAATCTCTCACTACTATATATATAAAACCCCAGTCTACTCATTTTCATAAACATTAGGAGAGAGAATTCATATCTTGTAACTTGGAAATCATTTGAAGGAAGGAGTTCCTTAGTAGGTTTTGTACTTTTTCCTTTTCTTTTCTTCTTGTTTCATTCCAAAGATGCAGAATTAAAATCTATATTTGATTTCCTTGTCTAGGGATTAGTTAGATTAAGTTTGGGACATATTTGGCACATGTGTAGCTTTTGATGCATTATGAGATTATTTAAATTCCATCTATCTTTGTGTTTATGATATTATTGTGATTTTTCTTGAATGTGACAATGCATGAACACTACACCACATATGAGCACACACTTTGGGCTGTGTTCATGTATGGTGAACTTATTGATGCATCATTAGGAAGAGAAACTGGATGTTTGAATGGGTGGAGGGGAAGGATTTTGTGCAAGTGTGTGCACAGGAGATTTCAGGTAACCCTAATCTGCATACCATCACACCAGTATTAGCTGATTACTTAAGCATTTTCCAATAGGTTATGGTTAGAGATAGTTGATAGTAGCAAGTTAGGTGTTGTGTTGAAACCCTACTATCACAGATAAGGTGCCTATGAACCTAAGGCCTCGTATAGAGGACCACTGGGAATTAGTGCATTCGTGGTGGAAACCCGTGATGTAATAGCACGGGGGATAAACAGAACCACAACAATGGGCATAATAGCATGGGGGATAAACAGAACCATAACAATGGTCAGACCTTGCGAGCGAACCCACCGTGACAAGGATGGGGAAGTATATGCCATCAGCCACACCACGTGTTGTGAACACAATGATATGTCTTTTGTATATGTGAATGAATCAAGAATTGAATCATTAGAACTACCATGTTTCTAAATTAGTCCCAAGTGCCTAGTATAAATAGTTTACTTATTTGTTTATTTCATGCTTATAGTTCTTAGTTTAAAATACCAACCTCCCCAGTTTGCATGTTTACAATAGTAGCTATTCATTTCACTCTTGTGGATTGACGACCTGAGCGAGGTAGCGTTTTGACTTTTACTTGAACCCTAGAATCTCTGTGGACAAACCCAAGGTTTACCACTTACTATCCTTTGGTAGCCAAGCAGCGAGAAATAGGTGCATAATATAAATCTTATTTGTGACCTTCCCATGGGATTAGTGCCTCAGCCCAGGTTAATTAAATTGTGCTTACTATGACAGTATAAATGACCCCAGGTTGGGGTGGGTCTAGCACCTATCTTAGACCTCAAAAGGAAGAGGACATTAGTACCTCATGATAATTTTAGATTTTGTGCCACCATAGTAGGTGCCCAATTATCAGGGTAAGCCGGGGTTTCCCTCGTTAGAATTTTAATAACACCAACACGATAGGTCTGATGCTCCTAACATGAAATTCCTCACACCACTATCCAATTAAGATTATTGTCTATTACCACCTCGACACTCACAAGATGGGTTTATCGCACATATCCTCTAGGTAATCACAAGACTACTATAATTCCTTAAATCCAACACTCCCAAACTAGCATATAAAGCCTAGTACGATTAATGCATAAATCAAATCAAGTGAAATGGTCTCACAAACTAAGCACAATATTATGCATCTTAACATATTTCATAGCTTAAATCACAATAAGAAATTGAACTACAAATTAAGCATTATATTTATAACATAGAGAAATAGGATGAATCGAAAGAGTCTCACAAATCATGTTTACAAATAGCAGCCCCCAGAAATAAACTACTCTAAAATAACAAGGCTCATGGATTCAATATAAATAAATGGTAGAAATGAAATAGAAGTGAAAGTTACCTAAGTGAAATTCCACCTCCTACTCATGAATCTAAGCTTCTAAAATTTATCATGGATTATGAATACCCATTTTAGAACCCACGTGGAAGATGAAGAACTAAGCTAATGTAATGGAAATATAGCTAGGGTAGTCAAGCTCAATGAAGAATGAGGAAGAATGAGGCTTTTCATAGGTGGAAGAGAGAGAAAAAAGGGGGAAAATACAAAAGGGAAAGACTCGCCTGGTTCTTTGGTTCGGGGCACAGTTTGTGCCAACTAACCGTGCATTTCTATAACCAAGACACATCTCGTGTATTTTTGCACGGGCAGTCCTATCAGTCCCAAAGAACTGCCCATTTCTATAGTCTTGGGGCACAACTCATGTATTTTTGCACATGTCATCTTCAGTTTTGTCTCCAACTTGTTTGCGCATCTACGGGTGAACCGCTGATCCAATTTGGGAGTTCTAGTAATCAATTTTATAGCGGTCATGAAGACAAATCCAATGTATCCATCCATAGAGGTGGATTCTAATTGGATAGTTTGCAGAACTTGGTTCCAACTCCCAGATCACTCTTCATCCGCCACTTGTCTTCCTCGTTCAACATATCATCTACCACATTGCAAGTGGCATTCCTTCTTCTACCATCCTTGCAAATGACCTTCCTTGATCTCCTTGTGAAGTGCTTACAAGAAATCTATAAATAAGCTCACGAAACAAGATATGGATGCTCGTAAGGACAAAAATCCAACAGACTCATATTAGGCTACAAAATAACGGTTTTAGATACGAGCGCTCACCTTTAATGCTCAGTATTTAGAATAATATGATCCAGCTTCCTAAACCCTTTTTAGGTTAAAAAACATGTGGCTTAATAGAGAACCATAATTTAAAGAACTGGTTCAAACTGATGGGGATTTTTCTCGTATAGGATTTAGATGCATAAACTGAGTAAAAAATTAAGAAGAGTAAAATCCACAATTAATAAATGGAACAAAGAAACCTTTGGCAACATAACTGACATCATAAAAATTGCATAATCTAACACTAGTGGAAACCAGGCCTATTGAAGGTAGTTCCATTGGACTAGAGAAGTCACTTTGGAAGTGACTTCTTTGGCTGTGCCTTTGATCCTCTACGATCAAAGGCAGTTTTGAGAACCGCCTTTGAATGGTCCCAACTAAAGGCAATTATCAACCGCCATTGCTCACTATATTGGAACCACCTTTCATTAGTTTTGAGCTTGGAACAGGTGAACCAATAGTCGGACTTCATGAGCAGTCCCGAGTGAAGAACTCTTAATCTGAGTCTCGGACTACTTATATGGTTCCGAGTGTGGAACTATTTATTCAGTTATGATTGAAGAAATGGTGATCGTACACTATAAGCTGAATAGAAGTTACAAGATCAGAAGTACATCTGGGCTTCATTAGAAGTTCTTCCATTAGAGATAAATTATGGACGTGCACGAGTGTAATTTGCAATTGAATTCATTTTTTGGATAATCGGTAAAGAGTCTGGAACTATGTCTGGCATTTTAGTTTCGAGTGAGGAACTTGAAATTGTGACTATGAAAAAAATACTATATGGAAAGACAGTAGTTCCTAAGTCGGAATTCCGATTGGACAGGATGGTACATCCCATTTCATTATAAACTGGCTTCTCGAAAGCCTCGTAAAACCGTTACATATTGTAAAAAATAAAAGAGAAGTTGACTCTAAATTTATAAAATCTATAGACTACGCTAACAAAGCAACAATATATAGATTGGAATAAAAGTCACAACAAATCTATTCCACACAACTATGTCATCAAATACTAGTCTCTCACAATACCACATTGGGTTTCCCAATTGAAGAGGAGCGGGAGTGCACAAGATACCTAGCCAAGAAATTTCTCGCACTATTGATATCATCTTGTGAATATGGCTTGAGAACCTTTGGGAAAAATGTGAAATAAACAAAGTAACAATATACGAAATGGCACGACAAGTTACGTTGCCTTAATACATTCTTGAAAGAATCATGTTAGAACTCACTTCGTCGATTTCTAGGTAATCCTCACACACATATATGATACACTCCGTTGCGTAAAGCATTACGTAATAACCGCATTTCTATTATTTGCTTGTTTCTTGTACTAATAAATAAAAGTTAAATTAGTAATATATAATTACAATAACTGATGACTATATAGAATTTCGCAATATGAAAAGATAATCACACCTTGATTTGTAGTGGGTCCAAACCCTCATTACTATTCCCCTCCCCCCAAGCCTTCAAAAGAGTCACCCGATATCTTAACAAATGATTTGGTCGGTTGGTGGTGCAGAGGATCCATCCAGTAAATGCGCTTCTTGTCCGGGGCAGTAAATATCAATCTTCAATGGTCTCTACAACATTGGAGAAAAATATAAAAATAATAATGTATTAACTGATTAGCTTAAATAACATGAGTGTGTATTCACCACCTTTTGATATACAATGAAACAACTAATATTTTATCCGTCCGTCCTATATTTTTGCGAATGTAGTCAACCCTCTAGAGTAAACACCAGACACAAATACCCTATCAAATGCCTTTTCTATGGTTAGAAAAATAATACATGTATCTTCAAAATGAATTTGGATGTCATTAATGACTAAATGTTTAGAAAATATTAAAAATTTTCATGAACCGAAATGCTATATAACTTACAATAAGTATAGAGACATTATCGTCTGGTTCACTTGGTCACACCTCCGTAGGTCTTCAAAGTCAGTCCAAGATGAGATGATTTCTCGCTTTTAACCTAATACACACATTATCCAAAAATAAGTAAGTTGATTTCTGTTTGTGTTTGGCTATGAAATCATATAAGACCCTCACGAAATGCGGTAACTACTTAATTACCTTTGTCCGAGTGATATGGATTTGTAATCTTTGCCTCCTCAATGATGGGCTTAGATGTTGTCAGTGGTGTCTCCTTCAAATGACGATCTTTGATTAGGTCCGCGTAAATGAGGCGGCAAGGCCGTAGAAGAAACATTCCCCGTTCGGATCCCACTTTTTTGTACTCGTCTTCCAAAATTGGTAATAGTGTTTTTAGGACCTTTGGGTTCTCTATTGAAACTCTACAAATTCCATCACCAATTGTAACATAATGATGATGTCACATCGACTCGTGTAGAGTTCCATCGGCAACTTGAAGTAGCCCACCCTTTTCACCTCAATCAATATATAGCTCTCACAGCTGCAATGTCTATATTGTTAGGGAGAAAAAAAATGTAAAATACAAATGTAGCCAAATTTATTATCAATGAAATAATATAATTCAATTAACCTTGTTTTCGAGGAACACAATGGATTTTCCAATGTTATTTTCTTCATTTGTTGCCAAATCAAGAATCAGTTGGTGGTTCATCTCAACTTCTCCCGGCGAGTGTCGTGATCCTTTGGATGGTGGTGTCCAACCGGATGTCCAATTATCCAAATTCTCAGGTATTGGGAGTTGTGTTTGACCAATTTTCAAATCACCAGTTCTTGTTTCTTTATCTGATTGTCTCTAAAGAGTGCTTCCTTTTGCAACACGTGGTGTCTATACAGTTTAGCCCGGTGGCAGGATCAAACTATCCCAAATGCCTCTCTTTGGGAAAAAATAATCCCGCTCCTCTGGCACAACCCGGTTGGTCGGGTTTACTTGTAGCCTCAAGAAGGATATCGTGCTTACCTGATGGAATGAATCAACTCTCCAATTGGTCTTGCTTTAACTTTTCCTACACATGATATATAGTGCCATAAATAGGACTGAAAGGAATTGATTAGCTCGATTGAAATTAGAATTAATATATAAAGTCTCACCACTCGTTCCATGACTTCAATAATGAGAGGTTTGTTGTATCCACCCTTTTTGTTTTCCGGCTCTTCAAGAAGAGATCACTCCTATTGATCTCTTCTACATCGATTGGTGTGACCGACGACCTCGCCTCTTCCTCGCCTCTTCCTCGCTTATCCCCCCATTGATGACAATTTGAACATCCTTTTCAAAACGTTCTTTGACTAATTTGAGGGCCGCTAATTCATATCCACCCCAGCTCTTTTGATGTGGTGTTTTGTTTTTCATAGCATTCTTTATTTTTTCCTCCCTCGTGCCCTAATTTAGGATGTCACAACCATGTTAAAACTAAAAGGAATGTCATATATCGATACATAATTTTAAAAAACTTAAATCACTTACATATTCCTCATTGTTTCGACGATCTTCTCTTATGAATATCCCAACTATCTGGTTGAATATGTGTATAGGTCAACCGTGGACACACACCCTTTTCACTAGAGAATATGTAATCTCTAGACAAGGTGTACTTGTGTTCTCTCCAATTTTTTGACATCATGACCATAGCTTTCTTCTTCAAATCATCCAAATTTGGACGATCGATCTCAAAGAGCCTCTACAATAATTATATGAAATCATGATCAAATACATCAACCTCAATTTATTTGAATTCTAGATGAAAGGAAAATGGTAAAAGCATAAATAAAGTAAGAAATGCTATTGGGTACCTTGCATTCCGTCCAAAGGACCTCTTTGTATTGTTTAGGGACCTCGTGCCAATTATTGTACTTGATGTTCACCCTCGTCCTACCCACTTTCCCTACCCAACTCGACCACTTAGCATGCTCATCGGACAAACATTTTCCAAATTGGTTGAATACTAAAAAAGTTGACTCCTTCATTGCAATTCTACGTTCTAAAGTTCTACAATCTGTCCTAGCTATGAAGACCTCCTCCGACCCCTCTTCTTCATCATCTTGATCGCCTATTGTATTAGAATGTCCTTCGACTCAACCCGTTGGTTCTTCTTGAGTCATTTTCCATGACATGAAAGTACCTATGGAACTTTAATTAATAATAACCCTAACAAAAATCCAAGGAAATTTAATAAATAAAAAAACATAAACGGATCATATACAATAGCACACAAAATCTATAAATATCTTAGGAAGAACACAAAAAAAATCCTAACCAAAATCCATAACAACCTGTGCAACTTTGATAAATTAAATCCATAACCAAAATCTAAGGACATTACATAGATATTAAAAAAAACAAGATCTTAATAGCACACACCATCTACATATTTCTTAGGAAGAACATATAAAAAGAGATTGATATATTTATCACATGAGCACAACAACACCAACACTTAATATTCACCTTTTGAAAAATAGGTGGGGATTAGATGTTTAAATGATATACTTAGACCACATTCTTTGCCATGTAAAAACCCTAACCAAAATCCAAGCTCTTTGGTGTTGTTTTTAAGAGAATTAGTTATCTAGTTGGGGGAAATCTAGGGTTTTGGAAGGTTTTGCAAAGGAAGTGAGATTTTAAGAGATATTTGTGAAGAATTTTGTGGAAGAAGGTGTGGAGAGGGTTTTGAGGGAGAAAATGGGCGTGTTTGGACAAATGGGTATTAATTACCCATTCTAAAACCGACTTTAATGCTCTATTTTTTAAGGCACGTGACTAGTTCTGAGCTTGTAAGTGTTGTTGGCTTACAATGTTCTGAATTAGGAACTACATCTTATCTTCGTGGAATAGGACTGACCATGTTACAAGCTTGAAATTGGTTCTTACTATATATATAAAGAAAAGGGGGCAGGTTGTCATAAAATTGACTGAACCCTGAATCCCCAAATTTTGTTCCTCCAATTTACAATCTCGTAATCTCCATCAATATTCCCCTCACTGACAAAGAAATGGGTCCTAGGTATCGCGACACTAAAATGGTTAGTGGTGCTGGCAATGCTTCAGCCCATAATCATCATCCAATACAAGAGCTCCCTGGCGGTTCAGACCGATTCTACAATGGTGGTGCCGAACAAAGGTATGTGGCCTTTCATCATAGGAAATGCTCTAATCCTAAGGTTATTCGTGCCTCTGATGTAGTGCCACTAGGTCTAGGGAATTTGATTGAGAAATTGAAGCCTTCTAGTCTTGATAAATTACTACTTTTAGATTAACCCGTCCATTATGATGAAGTTCTTAAAATATATGCTAATTTAGGACAAGGTGGTTACAGTAAGGACCCAACTGTTGTAAATGGTGTGAGAATACCCATTACAGATTTCTCAATTAATGATGCCCTAGGTTGTGAGTACACTGACCCGAATAAGTTGAAACCTATTGATGAGGGTGGACCTATTGAAATTTTCCATCAACAGAACTGGCTTGGGGTTACGGAGGTAACCTCGTGGTGTCTGGTTGCGATGGCTTGAAAATATTTCAATAGGTTTGGATTAGGACTGGGGCAGGCAGAGAACTACAATGTGGGGTTGTTGTTTGTTAAAGATTGGTTAGTCTATGAGTGGATCTGTCAAAATGTTCTACCATCGGGGGGCCATGCATGCGAGCCTAGAATTGGGAACCGCATGGTATTTTATTACATGATGGAGGGTGAGAATTGACCCGGGCTATAACATTTTAATGTATATGTTGAATGCCGCAGAGGGTAAAAAGAAATATTTTCTATATGGTGGCTTGATCGCGACGTTGATCAATAAACGAAGGGTTATCCCCATCAACAAACCATTCTGTTTGGAGTACTATGATGAGACTTAGTTTGACCACAAGCATTTGTGCTTGAACTTTGATGGTGAACATGTCCAGTGCACAATTCCTAGGGCAAATGCTAGAGTAGTGAGAGAGACAGATAAGCTGCGATGGGAAGGGTAGAAATATCTTTATCTCGTGAGTATTGAAACATTTTTAATTTGAAGTATATTCCCTTATTTAACTTTGAGTAATATAAATTTCTTAACTATTGTTTGTATTTTGTAGGTAGCCAAAGTTCATGGATTAGTACCTTCAAAAGGTAGATGAACTGTCTTCGAAGCAAAGTTAGCGCCGCTAATGTACAACTAGCCACGACCGAAGTCAAGCACGAAAAATTCATCGAATCCAGTGGACTCGAGATTGTGCTTAGTGATGATGAGGGTATGCCAAAGTTTAATCTCGATTATTCTAAGGTTGATGAGATCGGGACTAAAAATAGTGAGAACAGAGATGTGGATCAAGAGAAGATCGACTCCGAGATTGAAGAAATGTTTGGTTGATGAGTACAATAGATTTCAAAACAGTTTTTTTGGAGTGTATTAGTAAAGGATTCAAAGAATAAGTTTATGGATATTTCTTGTTACTATGTTGAATGCCTAATATGAGTACAATGTTTTGGTTTTTTTTAGATCTTTTCTTTCAGAAAGTGTCATGTCTCCCCTAATATGTTTCTCATTTGTTATAAAAAGGAAGAACTCAATGGTAGTTTGTGGTAAATTTATCATACTTCACAATAGAGTTCTGATAATGGAACTCTGTCATTTCTATACAAATATCTTCCCAGAAAATGCATCAGAACTTGGAACCATGTGTTCTTAGTAAAACCATTGGTATGAATCTCAATAGTTACGAGTTCGGAACCTAAGTTCCAACTGCTAATGCATTTTCTAGAGCAAACCTGCTCCTCTTCAAATAAGTTTGTTTTCAAGCGTAATTATTCAATTATTGTTTACGAGCTCAGAACATGATCTAAAATTTGGTTTTACCTAATTAATTCAATAATTACTAATGTGTTCCAACATAACCTATCTAACCAAGTATGCAATAAAGTAAATCATAAAAGGCACATGACTTGGTTACGCAGTTCGGTGAAATCCACCCACATATGCGGGGTGTGACCCAGTTCAGAATGAATCCACTAATCAAAGAGGTACAGTACAAAGTACACTATACCATTAAACATATCTATCTAACTATAACGTGTAAATTCTGTTAGCTCCCCTAGCTACCGATCCACCTTGATCAGACTCTTTATGACCTCGAAACTCGTTGATGCTGGATATCCTCCTCCCTTAATCAATAGGTTACGGTATGTTGGAACATATGTATGCTGGCTTTCGCAATACTCTCGGAAAGATAGAAAATCTCTGTGTAGATTTTTTCAATTAAGTTCGTGAGTTATGTAGCTGTGATGTCTTCTATAAATAGTCTATCGAGCAGATCAGAGCTTTCCATAATTATATCCATAGTATTCCTATTCCTTATCTGCTTCTGAATCATATCCAAATTCCATAAATAAAGAAATTTTTCTTATCTCAACTATCCAATAGTATTCCATAAAACCAATTGCATAATTATTTGGATTTTTCATAAACCCAGTATACTTCTACTACATGCCTAATATAACATATTGCGGCATATTCTTTCTTCCATAAACCAATATCCACGCAATATTCAGTCATTGGTTAAATCCTTTTAGGCTTCAGATTTCTGTATGTTCCAACATGAAAAGTAATTCTTTTCCAAATTAGTTCGCAAATGCCAACTAAATAATCCATGAAATTCACATGACTTTACAATCCCCCCTTTTGGCATTTTGTGGATCCCACCATTTTGGAAATAAGAGCACAAAGAAATAATTCAAATCTCACAACATAAGTCTTCTAGAAATCCACGTACGTTGGAAAATATACTAAGTACTAAATCTAAATTTTAAAACAATGCTAAAATAAAACAAGAAAGCCATAACAAATTCAGATTACAGATCCATCAAAAATAATATCCAAAATATTCTCCCCTTGGGGCCATGAATATGCCAAAGGAAAAAAAAAGAAATATCCATAAAATAGCAATAAAATCTACTCCCCTTAAAACAAACAACTAATATGTGTTGGAGTATAGATAGTGCAGAAACTTTAGTCCAGTTCAGGAGTGGGAACCCGTGCTTCCAACTGAGCCTTCTTAGCTTTAATCATTGCCTTCTCTGCTTCCATAGCAGCAATCTTAATAGAAATCACTCCGAACCTTGCATTCATAGCCACTAACTTGGCCTTTTTCTCATCCTCAACAAAAGTAGAAGGTGAGGCCTTAGGATTCCAAGGGAGATATTTTACCTGCCGTATCCCAAATGTTTTCTTATCAGGCTTGAGGGACTCAATCTACACTATCTTATCTTCAAGGTAATCCTTTACTCTCTCACTCATGACCAAGGAAGAAATATGACCTGAATACACAGAAGCATATTTGGCCTTTGGAGATATGGCTTGCTTCATAATACTTTGATGTATGAATAACCCCAAGTTAAGGGGCTTCTGTGTTCTCACATAGTATAATAATTTATCCATTTCCTTGGTAAGAGTAGTGGTATTGGTAGAAGGCATCCATCAGTTCATTGCAATTTGGTAGAGACCAAAATACTTGAAGGATAAACACGAGCCTTGGAAATACGCAGTAGCTGGCCACTCTATTTTATAACCACTAGAAATCATAGCTAGAATTTGGTTATGTAACCCCCGGCTCCTCAGAAAAGACTTCAACAAAATCTGGGGTTCTCAGCCTTAGCAATCTATTAATTTTCCTGGCATAAAAGTTGATGATCTTTTCTCTCACAAATACACTATTAAACCAGGGATAGTCTTCTTCTCGATTCCCAACCATCAAAGTGACAACTATTTTGTATACCTTACAAACTAGATGTTTATTGTATTCACCATGCCAAGTGACAACTGTTTTGAGCCCTATCAACTTTACAAAATCCAAAAAACCCCTTGGTATGTATGCTTCCAAGTCCACTAACCTCTTAGGAAGGATCTTCTTTTGAAAAAATACCTCCCACATCTCCTCACAATCATTATCATAAAACATAGTAGAGATAGCATCACTTACTGGAGGTGCAGACACTGTAGGCTTCTTCTTAGAACATGAAGAAGATGCATCCTTATTGCTCTTCTTTGTAGGTTGAGGTGACTCAGAAGCTATTTCCTTTATCTTCTACTTTTTTACTCTAGTCTGGACAAATTCATCAAAGTCTTCATCACTAGATTAGGTTAAGTTTGGTATTTGTGTTGGAACTTCCTCGGTCTGATCAGTCTCTGCTGTAATCTCATGTGTTCCATCATGCTTAGATTCTTTAGCATCTTGTGTTGTAACATACTCATAAGTCTCTGGAACAGGATCATCTCCCCCTGTCTCTCCTACCTCAGTATACTCCATATCATCATATGTACTGCCTCTATAATCATCAACAAATTGCTTACTGAGAGTGAACTCCGTTAGTGGCTCATCATTTTCCATAGCTTCAGCAGATACCATCTCTGCTCTTTGTGTTGGAACATACCCAACACTATCATCCTCTTCACTCTCAGTCAACACAATCACCAGGGGCATCAATGCATTCAGCTTCTCATCTCACTTTGCAGCCTCAACATCATAGGGAACTAACTTCAATTGCTCAGTGGATCTTACTACTTCCAAACCCTCTATACCAGAATCATCTATCTCCTTAATGCAGAATTTGCTCGGGCCAGGAGCATATGAATAGATATGGAACATATCTTTACCATTGTGCATGCCATAAGCCCCTCTAAGCAAACTAGGGCTAAGTTCCCCTAATTCATCGATATTACCAATTTCTCCGGTGAAAAACTCCTTGGCATCCCATCTAACACTTCCCCTTTCAAGTTTTTCAACTCCGATAAGTCTAAAGATATCCTGTTTGCTCTTACCTATTCAAAAAAACTCATCTACGGACTTGAATTCCATACCATGAAAATTAAGAAGAGGGTCATTGTGACTGGTTACCTTTTGATGAGAAGACCCAATATTGATTAGACAGTTTGATTTCTTCCCCTTGCCGCTGAACAAAATCATCTCCATGGATGCACTAGCTTGATTGTTTCTTTTGGCCATGGGGGTTTTCCGGTCTTGGAGATTTTTTGCGGAAATAAAATATTATGGCAAGGGGATTTGTGTTTCAACAAGACTTGGATTTTATAAGGATTGTGATCTCAATTCCGCAAAGAAATCCCAAGTATATCGGCTTCCAAAACTTTTTAAATAGCATGGAGAAAGAAATATGGTAGCCAAAAACAGAGGGAAGTTGGAGAGATGGAATTTTTTTTGAACCAAGAGTAAATTGCCCCTTATTTACCTCATTAACTATTCCTTTTTGTTTCCTTTTCCAACAGAAGCTATGATTACTTTTTTTCCACTTGTTAACTCTTGTCACAACTCTTTGAACTTCAAACATAGCTCCACAGTTTCCTTTTTTGTTCACTTTTTCTTCTTTCTATTTTTTTTGTGTTTTCCAATTTTTGTACACAAAAATAAATAAAAAATAAATCTACAGCTAAATAAAGGCTTAAATAAATACCTCAAATATGACAAATACCTAAGTGTTGTTCGAGGAGCTCAAACGTAGCAGTGTCCAACAGTTTTGTGAAAATATTTGCAAGCTGCTCAGATGTTGGAATATAGGCAACCACCACTTCCTTCCTTTCAACAAGATCTCGAAGGGCCTTATATCAATGTGCTTTGTTCGAGAGTGATGGACTGGATTTTTGGATATATCAATTGTACGTTTGTTGTCACACAACAACTTAAGAGCTCCTCCTTGAATTCCATAATCATTCAACATTTCTTTCATCTATAACAGTTGTGCGCAACAACTTCCAGTAACAAGATATTCAGCTTCAACAGTTGATAGTGAGATCAAATATTGTTTCTTACTATACCTATCTACTAGATTCTTACCAATAAAGAAACACCCACCTGTGGTGTTTTACGATCAGCTGCATTACCAACCCAATCAGAATCACTGTACCCAATCAGATCAGAGTTTTGATTCTTAGAATACCAGATACCATACTCAGAAGTCCCACTAATATATCGAATAATCGTATTGACTGCAATCAAGCGAGATTCCACAGAATCTGCCTGAAATCTTGCACATACTCCAATGCTGAAACATATATTTGGTCTACTTGCTGTCAGATACAATAGACTCCCAATAATGCCCATTGTACAATTTCTGATCAACTCCGACACTTTTCTTTTCTTTCGCCAATTTTCCAGTAGCTCTCACAGGTGTTCGAATAGCTTGAGATTTGATTAATCCAAATCTATTCACTAAATTCAAGGCATACTTACTCTAATTTATAAAAAGGAGATTATGTTCTTTCTTGAATTGAACCCTTAGAAAATATCTGAGTACTCCAACTATAGTCATCTCAAAGTTTTCCTGCATCAAGGTCACAAAATCCTGTACCATAGTTGGTTATGTCGATCCAAATACAATGTCATCAACATAAATTTGGGCAGTCAAAATCTTTGATGATTTTTCAAGAACAAATAAAGTGCAATATACCCCCCTCAATGATAACCTTTTTGAATAAGAAAGTTAGTAAGTCGCTTATACCATGCCCTTGTTGCTTGCTTCAGACCATACAAGGCCTTATTGAGTCGATACACATGATGAGGGTAATGAGGATCCTCAAATCCTTTAGGTTGTTCAACATATACCTCTTCATTAGCCAAACCATTCAGAAAAGCACTTTTAACATTCATCTGGTATAGAGTAAAATTCATAGTGCATGCAATAGCAAGTAAAATTCGAATTGACTCTAACTTGGCAACTGGTGTGAATGTCTCATCAAAATCAACTCCTTCAACCTGAGTATGTCCTTGACCTGCCAACCTTTCTTTATTTTGAGGGATTTGGACCTTAGCATCATATTTGTTCTTAAAAATACACTTGGTGCCAATAGTATTTACACCTTTAGGATGAAGGGTAAAATCTCATACAACATTTCATTCAAACTGCCCAAATTCTTCTTGCATTGCAGCAATACAATATTCATCAAGTAAGGCTTCCTTGTAGTTCTTGGGTTGAATAAGAGGGATGAAATATTGTAATCCTTCTAGTTCTCTGTTGTTTACCCGAGTGATTGATCGAGTTATCCTTATGCTTGGTTCTGGTTGCACCTTTCTTGAGACATGCGGTGGTAAAGTGGGGGAAGATGTTCCAACATACTCGACTTCCTTAGATTCATTAGGATTGTCTGTCTGTTCCAATATTCCAACATAGTCTGCCGATCAGGTTGACTGTTCTGTGTTGGAACATTGTCTTCATCTGGTTTATCTTCTCTTTCACTTGATACTTGCTTGTCATCAAAATCATCCTTAATGAAATTATGGACTCTTTGAGAGCATTTTTTCGAACATTGTAGTCATGATAAGCATGGGTGTCCAAAGAATAACCAAAAGAAATCCCAACATACTATGGTTGTCGAATTTTACCAGTTGCTCTTTGAGAATATAACACTTACTTCTAAACACATGAAAGTATGAGACATTTGGATTCTTGCCCTTCCAAATCTTGTATAATGTTTTTTAATGGACAAAGATACACACGGTTTATTGTATAGAAACCTATATTAATGGCTTCTACCCACCATTCTTTGTGGGTCCCTTTCTCAGCTATGTAGCTTCTACCCACCATGACTCGAGCCATATCCTGAGGAGTCCTGTTCTTCCTTTCCACAATGCCTTTCTTTAAGGAATGATTGGAGCAAAG
Organism: Rubia yunnanensis; assembly: GCA_037428765.1. NCBI lineage: Eukaryota > Viridiplantae > Streptophyta > Magnoliopsida > Gentianales > Rubiaceae > Rubia > Rubia yunnanensis. The sequence continues at coordinate 68,527,559 of CM075066.1, read as the reverse complement.
AATTCATATTTAATGCCAAGCTTATCACAGAAATCACTGAATTGAGAATTTTTAAATTCCCAGCCATGTTCACTACAATATCTGACAATCTTTCCTACTGGACTTCCTTTTTATAGTCTGCAATTTTATCACCAAGCTTCTGAAAACATCCAAAGTATCATATTTTTCTTTTAGAAAAGCCACCCAAGTGTATCTAGAGAAATCCTTAATGCATACAAAAATATACTTCTTACCATTTGGCAGGTTGTCGCCGTACCTCTCAAAGTTAATATTTATAAGCCCTAATGCTTCCTATCTATAATTAAGTAGGTAATAGCAAGTCGGGGGGGGGGGGGTCATCCACGATGAAGAGATATATTTTTTTCCCAATTGTTTAAACATATAGAGCAGAAAACATACTAGGCATAGATATATAGATACATATAAAATCATGTAAGGGGGGGGGGGGGTTGTTGGTTTTTGGTCCTAAGTTATAAAATTGAAAGACAAGTAAACTAGTAAAGTAAGTTAAATATGCAAAGCATGCAAAAACAACTAAAAGGGAATTAAACCAACAATTAATGGAACCTTGGGCACAACTGACTTTCAATTCCAAGCCTCATATTCATCATTGAACAGGCAACCTATTTACTACATTCACTACTTATTGTGAAGGCTAATCTTTTATCCTTCTTAGATAGTAGTTTGCAAGAATGAATTCGATATCTGTTGTCAAACCTCACCAATGACTCCCTTAGTCGAAACATGACCTAAAGTATCCCATTAATGGCATTGAACACGAAGAATCAACAAGCTTGGCAACACTTATAAACACTACACCGTGTCTAAGCATTTAACCAATCTATGCATTTACACAGGATTAATCCAGAACGTTCAACGTTCATAGACTTTTCTCATTTGCTACAAACAACAAACATGACAAAGGGTTCAACATTTTCACATTCAATCCATCGATACAATCAAAAACTCTAAATCATACTTTTGTATTTCCTATCTAGAAAAGGAGAAATCAATCCATTTCCCCAAACTCTAACAAGCATATCACACAAGTACTTCATATACTCAAGATTTCAAGAACATTAATGATATTAACAAACATATTCAATGCTCCAAAAATGCACAATAGTAAAGACATTAAATAGGATACAATATGTTCTTAAGACATGGGCTTGGAAGCCTTGGTCAATTGCTCCCAATAACTAGTTTAGCTAATACAAATCATACTAACCTTCATGGATGAATTCATAAATAAATAAAGATGGAAAATATGAAAGAAAAAGGAGAATTGGGTTTTGGAGATGAGGATGTTCGGCCAAAAAGGAGAAGATGAGAAGTGGGTGGCCAAAAATTCTTTTTATTGTACAAGAGAGAGGAAAAGAAAAGAAAAAACCAGAAGTGTAGCAGGATCCCGCCCGGACGGTAATGGCTTTGCCCGAGCGGGAATGGGCTCGCTCGGGCGGGCTGCCTATTTTCACCCTTGTGTCGATTCCTCTTTGCTTTGTCGCCTATAGATGGTTAACTCTTTGCTTTGTCGCCTTGCCTTCGATCCCCAATTCTTCTTGTCTTCAATTTTCAAAGCTAGTCTTCAAATCTTCAAAGTCTTCAAAAGGTGATCTTCAATGGCCTCCGGTCTTCAAATCTCAATGTTCTTCCTTTGTTACAAAAAATCCACTTAGAAAAGGTAAAAGAGCGTAAAGTCACTCTTACCTCTCCTTAGAGAATTTCAAGGTAAAACACAAGTTCTGGATAACGAAATAGCACAAAAGTGATCCCAAAAAGTACTAAAATATGCACATAAAATGGACACATCAAACCTCCCCGCACTTAAACCTTACTCACTCTCAAGTAAGAAAAGATCCAAGTGCATGAAGGAATTGAAGTATCCACATCCTAATTACTATTCCCCCAAGTCAATACCTCACAAAACTCCCAATATCACACATCCCAACGTTTCGATCAAATGAGATGTTGCCCAAAATCCCCATTCCTAAATCTACCCAAACCGTATCAACCTATCAATTCATTGATATCCCTAAAACATCTCCAAATACTGAATTGACAATCCAAAATCCAATGGTACAAGGCGAAGCTAAAAGCATGCATAAAGTTCAAACACATACTCAACTTTATACCAATATATCATCCTAAAAACGAAGTATATCAACAATCAATAATTTCATAACTTACTTCGTTTTCCCTGCTATATTTCCCAATCCCAAGATGTCTAAAGATGCCAAGCTACCTGATCCATCCATATGGCCACCACAACCTTATGACTCCAACGCCGGAAAATGAGTAACATATAACATTTTTCTTTTTCTCTCTTTCTCTCATTTTGCCTAGGAGCCTTTTTAGATTTTTCATCCTAGCCACACATCATGTTTCTTTGGCTTACATCTCACCCTTTTTTGCACATTTAGCCTCTCCTTTTTACCTAGGTCGCCCTTTCAAATTTTTGACCTATACGGGCCCCAAATGCTGCCTAAGATGCCCTCTCAGGTTTTCACCTTAGCATGATTTTTTTTATTTTTGTTCTTTTTCATTTTCAAAATTTTCAAAATTTTTCTATGTTTTTCCAATCAAAAGTAGCTAATTATATAGATTTCATTAAACCCCCCTCCTCACACTTAAAATCATATAGGGCCCTCAATGTAAAACTCCTAAGGAAACAAGTTTCAAGTATGGGGGCGAATGAAAAATGACTTAAAAACACTTGATGCGACGATTCCCCCAAGCTCCAGGAACAAACTAGCTCTAAGAGTCCAACGAACAATTGACAATATAGCACATCCCCACAAAATTTCCCACACCTCAAATAAACTAAGCACAAACACCCATGATTGTGAAAAGGGGACTAGGAACAACACCTTTCCAATTGAGTCCAAGCAATTCGTTGCTCCCCAAGTGACAAATTCAACCCAAGAACAAAAATCCCAAAAGGTTAGGGTTCTTGGATAAGATTTTGGATTTGAAGATTTAATGGGTTGGAGGATGGATTTGATGAGTGGAAAGGATTGAATGTTTCCTAGGAATGGTGAAATTTGGAAGATGGAGATGGGTTCTTTGGGGGAGTTCTTGAAATTCAGAAGAGAGGAGATAGAGAAGAAATAAATGGAAAAGAGGAGAAATTAGGGAGAGTAAAAATAAAAAAAAAAAAAATTTTGAATAGTGCCCGCCCGTGTCGCGCGGGTTGGGGCTTGGCTGCCCAGGCGGGAATGCTCCCAGGATCCGTGGCCAGCCCCGCTCTTCTTCCCATTTTTTTCGTTGAAATTTTTTTTCCGATTCCCTTCTTTCTGTGGTCAGTTTTTATGCTCCAAAATTATCACCGATTCTCCAATGCTCAACCTATTTTTCTACAAAATCATGGAAAATCAAAACCATCACAGAAATAAAATAAAATAATGAAAAATAACAATAAATATCAAATTGAAACGAAATCGATGGAATATCACAAATGAGTATACGAATGATCAAAACCAAGTTTATTTAGCATTGTCGGCATGACTTACTCCCTTCCTTGGAGCTTACCGACAAAACGAGCCGAAGTGTTTGGTCTTTTTTCCCCGATCTGGGTCAAAACAATCAGGATTCACATCATTCCCCAACAAAACCTTCTTCAAATAGCTTAGGGTTTCTTCAAGTTCCCTAAAAATTTACAAAAAATTACCTTTTTGTTCCATGGTGATCTCAAGCATGTGAGTATTCGGGGGTTTCTCTCCTTCTTCAAGGGGTTAAAATTTAAGAGCTTTCAGTGGTGGTTGGCACTTTTCCACCAAAGTCTTCTTAAGAGAAGGATGGAAAACCACCCTTATTGGCTTACCCATGGACACACGAAAAGTGTTGGATGTTGCTTCCCCAAGAGTGTATTCGCCATTGTTGTTTTCCTTCAAGTTAGTACTAACAGCATATGAAAATCAAAGCATCACTCAAAACATCATCTATGACAACATTTAAGGAACTACCATCATTGAGCTCAATTACATCTTGCTCTTTATCATCAAACATGAATAACTTGGCAAGAATGGTATCTATTAGGATGATCAATAGAATATAAGTGTCAAATTCTACCTTCTGCCCATTAAATTCCATGGTCAGTGTTTCTTTATGCACGTCAATTATGGTCCTTGAAGTCCTTATAAATTGTCTTCCTCAAAGAATAGGTTTATCACTATTGTCACCTCCCATTTCAAAACTATATAAGTCCGTGGGGAATGTCAAAGACTTTCACCAACACATTCTTCACAATACCTTTTGGGTATGTGCTAAAGTGATCGGCTAGTTGGATAACAACCCCTGTTTTGTACAAAGTGCCTAGATTTAGACTTTCATTCAATGAATGTAGGATCACCTTGATTGAAGCACCTAAGGCTAACATGGCCTTGTTAACACATTTGCCTCCTATCTCACAAGGGATTGTAAACATTCCCGAATCATCACATTTAGGGGTCATTTCATCATCAAACACGATAGAGACATATTCACTCTTCACACTCTTTTTCTTACTTTTCAATTGTTGTTTCCTATTGATGATACTAAAGTCCTTAAGAAATTTAGCATACCTAGGAACTTGATTTAGAGACTTTAAGAGTGGAATATTTAGCTCGAATCTACGAAAGACTTCATAGAAATCCTTGGTGTCCTCCTTGGTCATTCTATCCTTCAATGCCTCCGAAAATGGAGGTTCTGGCGCATAGATAGGGATCTCTGCCTCTCTTGACTTTGTGTGCGGTAGGGATGAGGTTTCAGGATTTGATCCCGATCTTGGCACAAATGTCTCCAGCTCAATTTCTTCTTATTTACTGTCCTTGGACAACTCATCAGCATTCTTTTCAAGTTCTTCTTCTTTTTCAACCATCCACTCAACAACAACCTTTGCTTGAGGCTCCTTCTCTTTCATTCCACTTCTCAATGAGATTGCACTCACATTTTGTTGAGGGTTGATCTCCGGTTGGGAGGGAAGTTAGACCTTTTCCAGGGCCTCCATCTGATTCACCACTTGAGCTATTTGTCTCACTTTAGTTTCTAAGTTCTTGATGCTTGCCTTGGTTTCATCTTGGAATTTTTCACCTTTCTCCGCACACATGCTCAACTGGTGAATAGCTTGCGTCACCTCATCTTTTCTCAAACCCGAGCTTTCCCCTTGGTCTCGGGGCTTGTCTTGAAGCCTTTGACATTATTGTTGAGGTGGCTGGCATTTTTGTTATTTTTGGCCTCCTTGAGGGTTTCCATACTGAAGATTTTTGTGATCTTTATTTCCCGTATTGTAAGGCCAGTTTTTGTAGCCTGGGCCACCTTGGTACCCTTGATTTCTTCGATATCCTTGCTTGCCTTGGTAGCCATGATAGTTTTGGTTTCCTTGATAGCCTTGCCCATCTTAATACCCCATAGCACTCCCCTCCTCGACATAATCATCTTACAAAGTAGGGCAAGCGTTCGTAGGATGCGCCGAGTAACAAACTTCACAAGATTTAACACGTGGCACATTTTCGGGCTTAGTCATCAAGGATTTCACCATAGAAGTAAGGGTCAAGACTTGGTCCTCAAGGTTAGAAGAGTCACTTGTGGGCATTGGATTTCTTCTTCTCAAATCGTCCATTGAGCTAAAGTTCCTTGACTCCTCCGCTAGCGGCTCGTATAATTTCATAACCTCCATTGAAGTCTTGTTCCCAAAGGTACCACCATAAGTGCTCTTGCTAGTCTTGGGTCCTCATCAAGAAGACCATTGTACAAATAGTAGACCAAGTCTCCCTCCAAATATCCGTGGTAAGGGCAACTCGCAAGAAGCTTTTTGAACCTCTCCCAATAGTCAAAAAGAGACTTTTCATGCCATTGGAGGATGTTGCTTATGTCTTTCTTGAAAGAGGTAGACTTCGAGGTTGGGAAGTAATTGGCTAGAAATTGTTTCTTCATATCATGTCAACTTTTGATGCTCTTGGGTGGTAGGTAGTGAAGCCAATCCCTTGCACCATTCCTCAATGTGAATGGGAATACCTTCAACTTTTAGAAGTCTTCATCTACTCCGTGGGAGACCGTACCACCACACAAAAAATGGAACTCGGGGAGATGCTTGTTGGCATTTTCCCCTTGCCTACCAAGAAATATAGGTAGCATGTTTATAAACCCAGTCCTGTGTTTGAAGTGCTCATTCGGTCCCACCAAAGGATACACAATGCACATTTGTTGTTCATCAAGGTTGGGAGCCATAATGTCTCTCAACAAAGCTTGCCCCAAAGGAACCTCCCTTCCTTAGATATGAGGATGTTGAGGCCCTCTTCCTGGATGCTCATGTTCATTCGTGTTGAGGCTCCATAGAAGTAGAAGTATCCACAAAATGCTCACTAGGAGGGGTGTTATTCACACTTTCCAAATAAAGCCTCCTAACCCGTCTTAAATTCAACTCTGACTCGGGGTTGTAGTGTAGGGGTTCTTGTAAAGAGGATTGTGTACGAACCATACACCAAGAACTCGAACAATATGTATCCAAGCCAAGAAAAAATGGAAAGTAAACTAATAAATCAAAACAAACGCAAACTAACAAATATTCACAAATAGTACATAATCACACATAATATGCCCAAATATTTAAAAATAAATACCTCTTCCCGGGCAGCGGGACCAAAATTTGGGAAGTCATCACCGTACCTCTCAAAGTTAATATTTATAATCCCTAATGATTCCTATCTACAATTAAGTAGATAATGGCAAGTTGGGGTCATTCACGAAGAAGAGGGATCTTTTCAAGTGTTTAAACATATTGAGCGGAAACATACTAGGCATAGATATATATATAGATAAATATAAAAGCATGTAAAAGGGGGGGGGGTTTGGTTGGTTTTTGGTCCAAATTTATAAAATTGAAAGACAAGTTAACTAATCAAGCAAGTTAAATATGCAAAACATGCAATAACAACTAAAAGGGAATTAAACCAACAATTAACGGAACCTTGGGCACAATTGACTTCCACTTCCAAGCCTCTCATCTATCATTGAAAATGCAACCTATTTACTACTTTCACTACTTTTTGTGAAGAATAATCTTCTATCCTTCTTAGATAGTAGTTTGCAAGAGGGAATTCGACATCTCTTGTCGAACCTCACCAATGACTCCCTTAGTCGAAACACACCTAAAAGTTTCCCATTAATGACGTTGAACACAAAGAATCAACAAACTTGGCAACACTTATAAACACTATACCATGTCTACGAATTTAACCAATCTATACATTTACACAATATTAGTCAAGAACGTTCAACGTTCATAGAATTATCTCATTTCCTACAAGAACCAAACATGAGAAAGAGTTCAACATTATCATATTCATCTAGCAATTATCAATCCATCAATACAATCAAAAGCTCTAAATCATGCTCTTTGATTTCCTATAAATAAAAGGGGAAATCAACCCATTTCCCCAAACCCTAACAAGCATATCACACAAGTACTTCATATACTCGAGCTTTCAAGAACATTAATGACATTAACAAACATATTCAAAGCTCCATAAATGCACAATAGTAAATGCATTAAATATGATACAATACGTTCTTAAGACATGGATTTGGAAGCCTTGGTCAATTTCTCCTAAGAACTAGTTTAGCTAATACAAATCATACTAACCGTCATGGATGAATTCATTCATAAACAAAGAGGGAAAAGATTAAAGAAAATGGAGAACTAGGGTTTGGAGATTAGGATGTTTGTCCAAAAGGGAGAAGATGAGAAATGGGCGGCCAAAAATTCCTTTTATAGTACAAGAGAGAGGAAAAGAAAAGAAAAAAAAGTAAAAGTGTAGCAGGATCCAACCCGGGCGGGAACGGCCTCTCCCGGGCGGGCTGGACATTTTCACCCTTATGTCAATTCCTCTTTGCTTTGTTGTCTTGCCTTCAAATCCTCGATACTTCTTGTATTAAATCTTCAAAGCCAGTCTTCAAATCTTCAAATTCTTCAGAAGGTGATCTTCAATAGCCTACGGTCTTCGAGTCTCGATGTTCTTCCTTTGTCACATGAAATCCACTTAGAAAAGGTAAAAGAGTGTAAAGTCTCTCTTACCTCTCCTAAGAGAATTTCGAGGTAAAACACAAGTATTTGATAACAAAAGAGAAAAAAAGTGATCCCAAAAAGTACTAAAACATGCACATAAAATGGGCAGATTACCATTCACACTAGGCGTACTGATTAGACCCATCAAATCCATATGGAGTAATTCTAAATTCCTTGAGGTAGTGATATACTAAACTGAAGAGTGGGGAGATCGAATTTTTTTACCTTGTTTGCATGGTCTGCACATAATTTCATTTTTGCTTGTAAGTGTAGGCATACCTCGTAGCGCCTTCACATTGGCAATTTTGACTAGGGTTTTGTAGTTAATATGATCGAGCATTCGGTGACACAAGATTCCTTCATCTTGTTTTGAACTCAGACACTTCACTTATTTTTCTAGCATATAACAATTTTTTGATGATCAAATACTTACAAAAACTTTATCTTTACCATGTTTCACTATGCATTTGTCTTTCTTAAATTCTACTGTCTTATTGTCATCACACAATTGACTGATATTCAGTAGATTTGCCTTCAGGTCTTCAATGAACAAAATGCTAGTAAATACTAGTAAGCCTTCAATAGTAATGTAGTTCACCCTTTCTAACCACTCGACTCTTCTTTCCATCGCCAATAGCAACAAAACCACCATCATATGGTTTTATGTTTATAAAATATTCCCGAGTTCTAGTCATGTGACGAGAGAAACAACTATCAAAGTACCACATTTCTCTAGAATGTGCAACAAGGGATGTATGAGCAATAAGGAAAGTACTAGTGCCTTTAATAACCCATAACTTTCTGACCATCCTTGATCGCTGGACATCGTCTATGTTGGAACATACAGATAGTTGTCATCCAGTCATGATATCCCTATGAAATTTCAGGCATTTTTCCTTAGTATGACCTTGATACATGTAGTAACTACCGATGAGAAGTTTGCATTAACAAGTCTTGATAACCTTTATCTTTATCTCTTGAATCTCCGACTTGAAATCTATTGTCCTATCTTGTGCTTTGTCATACCCAATTCCTTATTGATCTCCAAAGTTCTTTCCCATGGTCAGAATATCATCAAGTTTTTCCTTACCAACGTTCCACTTGGTAATTGTTGCATCAGCCATATAAGCTCTTTTAGTTGTTGAGCTTATATTCAAATTTAATTGTTCAATCTCTCTTTTGAGTTCAACAACTTGAACTAGAAACTCCTTCTCCTTCTCAGCCAGTTGATTTTTCTCTTCCTTCTATGATTTGTTTGTATCAACAACTTTTAGCCACATGTCATACATTTTTTCATATGCAGTGTAGATATCTTCATCACTCACAACTTGTTCTTCTTCATCCCTTGAAGTGTCATCAGAACCTGTGTTGGAATATATATCTTCATTTGTCTCTGACATGTTGGAACATACATAATCATCTTATACACCATGAACTTTTGCTCTAAATGCCACATAATGACTTGTAAATTCCTCTTCGTCTTTTTCATCTTCTTCATATTCTTCATCTTCACTCTATGAGGTGACTTGATTTTCCTTGTTTCTATCAAGTATTAGCACATTCAGCCTGGATGTGACCATATCCTTTACATTCTTTGCATTGAATTCTTCCAAGCTGCATAGCTTTACCACTTTGATTAGTGTGTTCGTACTCCACCTCCTGACTATACATCGTGTTATCTATACTTTTTGAATTTTGGCCTTTATTTACCTCTTCCATAGCCTGTGATAGATATTATGTGTTCGTACAAAATAGCACTGTCCAAATTCCATCCCAAGGGTATTGATATCATAATGGGGTTTCTTTAGGTGGGCGATGCAGCGAACATACCTTTTACTCTTGAGTTGTTCCATAATTTTATCATTATCAGAAAGTTAAAAACACTATAGACAAATTTACATTTTATTCTGTAATCAATGAGATTGAGCTCGTAAAGGTTTCCCTAGTAACGTTGGTTCATGGTGTACCAAATACTTTTTCATAATGTTGAAACTAAACCCTGGGGTTATTATGCCATCCTGGAAGAACAAGGTTCCCAAAGTTAGGCTTTCTGGGTTGAATTTTCATTTTCCACGAAGACACAGACATCGTGGTTACACTTTACAGTCATGCACAACACTTCCGCCACGCTGACCATCATACAGAAGGTTTTCTATTTGCCTTTGTTTTGATGTGCTTTTTCTGTAACCTTTGTTATTTTTCCAATGCAGTGTATTTCTTTATGTGTTAGTTTAACTTATAATGACTCTTATGTTTTAGACATGGACTTGTCAAAAGGTAATATCGTTAGCCTATTCCTTAAAGGCGATGCCATCCCTCAAGGGAGTGGTAAGCAAGTTGTCCCTCCTAGTAAGGGAAAGGATAAAGTGGGGGATGTAGGTGGGAGGGTGGCAGACCTCGCCCCACCGGTGTGCAGAATCCTAAGCACAAAAGGTGAAGGGGTGAAGGGGCTTCGGGCCAATCGCTTCCTCCTCATAGAAAGGGGCGCGACAGCTAGTCTAGTTCGCAAACCATTATGCAAACAGAGGGTTTTTCCATTTAGGGGATGATTGCTGACATCTTCTCGAACCTCTCCCCGCTTGACACACTGGTCTGGTAAGTATCGAAGCGGGATTTCATTGAATTTTTGTTATCCTTTATGTTGACTTCTTATGTACGATGTGTTTATTAACTCTGCTCTATTTGTACTTTGTGTTATAAGGTTGGTGAGAGCCTTCAACTTGCGAGTGAGAGGCTTTCTAATCTGCCCCCATTGATAAGGTCCTGGAAGAGAAATGTGAAGCCCAGGAAACAAAATGTGCACAGTTGGAAACTTCGATGAAGGCCATCAAGGACAAGGCGACTGCTGCTGAAAAATGGGCCATTGATGCTAAGAAGAGGGCAACCGATGCTGATCATCACGCTAAGGCTATTGCGGGGGAGATGACTCAACTTCGTTCTTAGTTCGATGAACTACGCACAAATGGGCCTGCAAACCCCAAGTACCCTCAGTTTGTTGTAGATCGATGGTTGAAAACCAAGTCATTCTACACATTTTTCGATGATGTGTGCTGGAATGCTCCACGGTTGGCAATTGCGAGACCGTGAAGGATTAGCACAAACGGAACCCTAGTTGTATTTTGAAGAGTACTCAAGCAATGAAAACTTGCGTTGAGACTCTGACGAAGAAAAGAAAGAAGCTGAACAAGGTGTTCGCCACCAAGATTGCTGATGGGGGTCATCCATTTGATCTGCTGACCCATCTCGCTAGCCTTCCCAGGCTTTCCTCCATGAGCGAGTTACATAAATGCGATGTGTATCATCTAGGTGATCTGTCACTCAAACTTGGTGCTATTAGCTCGACTCCAAATCCTAACAGTGGTGTGGTCACCGGGGCAAATACGAACACTGAGACCCCTGCGCAATGAAGTTTGGAATGATCCCCCAAGCCAGGATGCCTCTGCAATTGCTGCTTAACCCCAACTGAACACTAGTTAGTTAAATATTTAGTATATTTGGTTTCTATGGGTCTAGATTGTAAACCTACAACAATATATTGGTGTATGTCTGTATTTTTAATGTAATTTGGCCATGAACATCTATTTACTTCCTTTTATTCGTACTTCTCATTTCCTGATCTTGTATACAGGGCTTCAATATTATGGTTGATCACAGATTCTTGAAAAGCTTTGATTTTATGGGGCATAATCCTCTTTTCTAAGCCCATTAATAAAGTTTGCATGGCTCGATTCTTTGTGGAAGATTGTGAGAAGGTTGTTTCCTCCGATCTATATTCTTGAATCACTTCCTTTATCTATTGAGTGGCAAGTTCCTATTCCAACTTCGTCTTCTTCCTCGTCTTGCAGTTGTCCTTGCAGGAAGCTTATCCCAGATAGGTACAATGTGGTTTTTCTAGGCATAGAAATTTTTTGTGGCTTAGTTAATCTTGAATCTACTGGCAAGTATTTACAAACACTTAATTGTCTTATGTGTGTTGAAGAGTGGGCTTTATGTCTAGGTAATCATTTGAATACAAGCTCCTAGGTATTAATAACCTTAATAGGAAGTGGAACGTGATTGTCAAGGACACCTATGATGCTGCAAGGAATTTGCGTAGGATTTTGAATTAGTAGAATGGTCTTATTCAGCGGTAACAGCTGAAATTGGTGAAGATACTTCACCAACAAGTCGAGGATAGAGAGTATAGCATGAGCAACGATTATTGACAAGAAATGTGCTCGCATTGATGATTTGCTAGTTAAGCTTATGAAGAAGCAAGGTAAATGTTTTTACTTATCGATTTCTGCTACTGGTTAGCAAACTAAATTCAAACAACAGTTGGCCAGAAACACGCAGGTTCGTGAGAATTATAAACTTCGTACTGGATGCAATTTCCTTTACTCATTTGTACATCAACTGGAGAAATCTTGTATGAATTACAAAGATAGGCTACAAGCTCTTCCTCGTCTTTGCACCGATCTGCCAGTCATGAGGATTTGACTCCAAGAGTTGGTGTACAGAGAATCAGGTTATTTGACGTTGTTCGCTCGCACATTTGTTTCCTAGAAGAGGATGGCGGAACTTAAATGATAGAATGGAGTAGTATGAAGAAACTGTTAATGTTTTGAACATGTTGTTAGACTGGAGGAATTCAGTCCGATAAATGATTAAAGCATATTATACTAGGTATCTTGATCTTATGGAGCAAAGGGGTATGAATCGACACTATGCTTTTCTGCAAATGAAATATAGGTATGCACATTTAATTAGTGAGGAGTGTAGAGCTGAGGAAAGACGTCGTAGGGTTGAGCACCATTCTCACGGAGTTGAACAACTCCCCCGCGAGGCAGAACATTCCTCTCGCAATGCTGACCATAGTCTCCGTCGCGGTGGTTCTTCCTCTTCTAGACCATCGTGAAGCTCCATGCATAGATAGTGTACGCTATTTTTGTTCTTTGACCGACAGTATCTTTTTCTCTGTTTGATATGAAAATCTAAATTTTTTTGATGATGTATACCCTGTCTTGTTTTAATAAGAATTGTTTTTCACATTTTTGTTGCTTTTATCTTCGAATGTGAAAGACATGTTATTGTGTACTCGCTAGATCTATAGCTAGCTTTAGTCGCCATTATTGTAGGCATATCTGCCTTAGTGCAAGTTCTATAGCTTGCTTTATTGATTAAAATGTGAAGCCGCAAGATCTATAGCTTGCTTTTGTCGCTTTGTTGTAGGCAAAGTTTCCTAATAACAAGATCTATAGCTTGCCTTTTATTTTGCTTGCGAGGTTATGAGATCTACACCTCATTTTCACTTCGTTTGTGGGCATACCTACCTTGTTCACAAGTTCAAGACTTGTTTAAACATAGGTTTCCTTTGGAGCCATGCAGTTAGTGGTATTTATGCTACAAACTCTTCGTAAATGGGATTGAGATTTGAAACAGCGAGGAGAAGTTTTGTGAAAGAATGATTTTACTTCAAGCTGCGATAATATCACCTTCATAAAGAAATTCTAGAACGAACACCAACCATTATAATTTCATGGTTTATGTACACGGGGGATAGCTTATCTTATTGGTTCAGCTTTTTTACATATAAAACATCCTTAGGTTAACTATGTGCCATGTGTTGGGAACGTTGCTACCATTCATTCTTTCCAACTCGTAGTAGTTTGACCTGTGCGCCTTCGTTATCTTATACGGCCCTTCAAACTTTGGGCATAATTTCCCATAGTCTTGCGCCAAGCTAGCTTCATTCTTTCTTAGCAAAAGATCACCAATCTGGAATTGTATTTCCATCAACTTGTAACTAGCTTATTTGATCGCTGCCCTGTCTCTCTTTTCTTAGAGCTCGTCCAGATTTAGCTTTACTTTGTCTAAGTTGGCTTCGTGGTACCACTCAAATCGAAGGCCCGTTTGTCCAATTTTGACCGGTATTTTCGTTTCATGCCCATATACTAAGTTTTACGGTGTTTCTCCAGTTGTTTCTTTAACTGTAGTTATGTACTCCCATAAAGTGTTGGGTACTTTTTCAACCCAATCTATTCGCTTTCCCTCCAGCCTTCTCTGAATGCCCCGAATAATTATTTTGTTAGTGCCTTCCACCTGGCCGTTCGCTTAAGGATGAGTTACCGAAGTGAACTTCTGTGTGATTCCTAGCCTGGAACACCATTCTATGAAAATTCCACTTGTAAACTGAGTGCCATTGTCGGTAATGATAGTTTGTGGCACCCTAAAGTGACAAACTATGTTCTTCCATACGAACTTCCTTGCCAACTACGCTTTCACTTTCCCTAGAGGTTTTTCTCCTACCCACTTTGTGAAATAATCAACCACTACGATAATAAACCTTGAGCCACCAGTGCCTTTTGGAAATGGGCCAACGAGGTCAATTCCCCATTTATCAAAAGGCCAAGGTCCATATACTCTAGTTAATACTGATTGTGGCTTGTGGGATCTTGGGGCGTTCATCTGACAAGTTTTGCTTTTGAGGACGAAGTTGTACACATCATTGAACATTGTTGGCCAATAATACCCAGCTCAAATAATCTTCTCTGTGATTATTCAAGACTCTTGGTGCAAGACGCACATTCCTTCCTGTACTTCCTTTAAAATTTTGACTGCCTACACCGGTCCTACAAACTTTTTCAATGGTACAAATATCCTTTTTTGCACAACTTCCCGTCCTCGAAGGCATAATTGTGGGACCGTATCTCTAACTTCCTTGCTTGAATTTTGTTTGATGGTAGTTTTCCTTTGTCAAAGTATTGAATAAGCAATGTTATCTAATTTTTGTTTTGCTCTTGAACTGGTGACAATGTTGTCCTTGTTGTACTTTAAATTGGAATGACCTGCACCTTAACCTCTTTGTGTTCAGCTAGTGATTCAAACCCCATTGTTGCTATTTTTCTTAGAGCATCTGCTTTTGTGTTTTCACTTCTTGGGATGTGTTGGATGTTGAAATATTCAAGACTAGTTATAAGCTGTCGCACTTTAGTTTCATCATTTGTTCCTCCCTTACTTCGGAATCACCACAGACTTGTTGCACCACTATTTGTGAGTCACTGAATGCTTTTACGCTCTTTATTTTCATACTCTTCATGAGATCTAGACCAGATATCAATGCTTTATACTCAACGTCATTATTGGTGAGTAGGAAGTCATAGCAAAGTGAATATCTATATTCTCTCCAGTTTAGGTTGACCAATAGTAGTCCTGCTCCGCAACCGTCCTTGCTTGACGGCTCATCTACGAATAGTTTCCATGCGAAAGCTTCCCAATTAGCCTTGCCTTTATTGTTGTCCAAAAATTGTTTTGAATTTTCCTGCTGCTCTCCCACACTTAACATCTCAAAAATGAAGGCTGCTAGCGCTTGCACTTTGATAGATGTTCATGGTTTAAAATGAATCTCGAACTGCCCAAATTCCACGGCTGATTTGGTAATTCTCCCAGGTGACTCCGGCTTGCTTAAGATGTTCTTAATTGGATAGTCCATATAAATAACAATGTGATAACTATGGAAATAAGTTCTAAGCCTCTTAGCTGAATATATCAATGCCAAGGTTAACCTTTCAATGGGGAGGTATGCCCTTTCCGCCTGCTGTAGTTTTTTGCTTGTGTAAAATACTGGTATCTATTTTTGTCCTTCTTTTCTTACCAATACTGAGCTTAAAATGTTAACTAAGACTACCATATATAAGTATAGTGCATCTCGTTGAATTGGTAGTTTAAGTGTCGAGAGTTCCTGAAGTTTACTTTTCAATGATTCATATGTTGTTTGGCACTCTTCGCACCAACCAAACTTCCTAGCCATTTTGAGAATTTCAAAAATGTGGAAGTGTCTTTCTACTACTTTAGAGACAAATCTACTGAGGGAAGCAAGTGATCCCATTAAGACTTGGACTTCCTTTACTGTTCACAGTTGGGGAAGGTTGATGATCGGTTGTATCTTTTCTACGTTAGCTTCGATCCCCTTTGAGGATACTTTATATCTGCGGAATTTACCTGCCCTACATTAATTGTGCACTTCTTTGTATTCAACTTCATTCTAATTGTTTTCAATGTATCAAGTGTTTCCTTCAAGTCGTCTGTGAAGTCACCTGCTCGGTTACTCTTGATAACCATATCGTCCATATATACTTCCATATTGCATCCATTCTAGCTACGAAATGCGTGATCGACTACTCTTTGGTATGTTGCACCTGCTTTTTCTGACCCAAACGACATCTTTTTATAGCAGAATATCCCAAAGCTCGTGATAAAGGCTGTTTTTTCTGCATCTACCGGGTTCAAAAATATTTGATGATAGCCTTTGTAAGCATCCAAAAATGCAAGGACATCGAACCCTGAGATCGCTTCTACCAATTGGTTAATCTTCTGTAGGGGGTAACAATCTTTTGTGTATGCTTTGTTTAGGTTGGTGAAGTTTATACACATTCTCCAACCCGAGTCTCCCTTTCTTACCATAACAAGGTTTTCCAACCTTGTCGGATATATCACCTCTCTTACTATCCCTGCTTGTAACAATGCCTTTACTTCATCCTTAATAGCTCTTTGTCTATCACTGGCAAAGCTCCTTTGCTTCTACTTGACTGGTTTGATTAACTCAGCGATGTTTAAGAAATGAGTTGCTACACTTGGGTCAAAACCTCCCATATTTTGCACGCTTCATGCGGACGTGTCTTCGTGTTCTCTCAAGATCTTTATCACTCTCTTGTTTTGTTTCTCCAGGAGATATTTTCCCATCCTGATGCACTTGGACTCATTGTCTTCATCTAGAATGACATCGTTGATTTCTTCACCAATTTCTAGTGGATGGTAGATCCGGTTTAGTGAGTCCCTATTGGTAATGGTGCTAACCATCTTTGGTTGTTCCACTATTCTACCTGCTTTCATGGTGATGGCTATGCATTTCCTGGCAGTCTGCTGGTTTCCCCTTTCTATTGCGATTCCTTGTGGGGTTGGGAATTTCATAACCAGTTGATATGGAGACCATATTGCCTTTTCTCTATTCATCCATGGTCTATCTATGATGATATTAAATAAACTTAGGGCATCCATGACCATGAAGTCACATATTATGGTGTAGTTCTTCCGATTCTCACCAATTGTGATGGGGAGCTGAGGTTGCCCAGTGGAGTTTCTCCCCTACCTATGAATCCCACGAGCGTGGATGTGGACTTTTTCAAATCAGCTCTCTTAAATCCTAGTTTTTCAAAGCAATCTACAAAGAGGATTTCCGCTGCACTTCTATCATCCACAAAAACTCTATGAATAGTTTCATTCCCAATTTTAGCAATATTGACTATAGGGTTATTGTGTGGCAAAGCATTAGGGACAACACCATCTTCACTAAATATGATCATTTCCTCTATATGCAGTCTTTTATCCAGAGGCTCATGCGGAGGCGAGTATCTGGCTGATGTGTCCATTTTATATGCATTATTTAGTAGTATTTAGGATCACTTTTGTGCTCTTTTATTAACGAGAGCTTGTGTTTTACCTTGAAATTCTCTTAGGAGAGGTAAGAGCAACTTTATGCTCTTTTACCTCTTCTAAGTGGATTTTGTGTGACGAGGGAAGAACACGGAAGCAACGAAGACCGGAGGATATTGACGACTACACTTTCGAAGACTTTTGAATACTCACTTTGAATACATGAAGACCGGAGGCCGTTGAAGACCATTTTTTGAGCCGTTGAAGACTTGATGATTGAGAGGGATGACTATGAAGAAGAAGAAGACAACATGCAAAATTCTGGCACCCGTCGCGAGTCGCGACGAAAATCGTCGCGAGTCGCGACCAACGGGTGGCCAGAAATTCACTTTATCTTCTTTGCACTATAAATACCACTCTCTTTCCTCCTCTTCTCCAGCTTTTGCCCAGCCCATTTTTCTCTGGTTTTAGGGCTTGAAAACCCTTGGTTTTCTTCTCTTTCTTTTCTTAGTTTTTGTAGTTTAATTATGTCTTGTGTTGTTCTAGCTTAGTTTTTACCTTTGGAGCAAAGGATTGAAGCTTCCATATCTATGTATTGAGAACCATTTATATCTATCTATTTGGTGTTTTTGCTATTGTGCATTTATTGTGCTTTGAATGTTAATTGTTGATTTCATTGATGTTGTTGAGAGCTTGAGCATATGAAATACTTGTATGAATTGCTAGCTAGGGTTTGGGGGATTTGGGTTGATTTCCCCCTTGTTCTTGTTAGGAATGTATGAGTATGATTTAGAGCTTTTGATTGTGTTGATGAATTGATAATGTGCTAGATGAATGTGATTGATGTTGAACTCTTCGTCATGTTTGTTTGTGTAGCAAACGAGAGAGTTATATGCTCTTGGATGAATGTGCGTTGCACGTTCATCCAATCTCGTGTAATTGCATGAATTGGTTAAATGCTTAGTCATGGTGTAGTGGTCATAAGCATTGCCAAGCTTGTTGGTTCTTCGTGCTAAATGCCATCAATGGGATACCTTGAGTCGTGGTCTCGACAATGGGAGTCATTGGTGAGGTTTGACAAGAGATGTCGAATTCACTCTTGCAAACTAAGAAGGATGGAAGATTTATCTTCACCACAAGTAGTTGAAGTATTGAATAGATTATTTTAATTCATTCTTGAAGCATTTGTTATTTAGCATTTATGTATTCTTGATGGTGTGTTTCACTTCATTTATGCCATGAGTTTTTTGAGAATAGGGAGTGTTTGTATGATTGAATTGGTTAGGTGTTTGGAACGTGACGAATTCCGTAGCTCCTTTGCATGAAAATCTATGAATGTGAACTTAGAACTTCTTGTGCATAATGTGTTATGATTCTTGCTAGAGAGGTATGTTAAGCCAAGTAACGAATGCGATAGGATGAGTGAGTGGTTCAATGATCTACATTTGGTTTGGAAGTGGATATCCATTGCCCCCAAGGCTTTATCTTTGTAGTTTTAAAACCCCTTTTCTTACTTTTGTTTGATGATTAGCATAGTCACTTGACCTTGCTAGTTATCTTGTCTTTTATTTATTCTCATAACTTAGGACAACCAACCAACCACACCCCCCCCTTTTACATGCTTTTATGTGTATGTATATATATCTACTCTAGCATAATATCAATCATTTGTGCTTAAGCGCTTAGGAAGATCCCTCTTCTCCTTGGACGACCCCGATTTGCCGCTATCTACCTAGTTGTAGAAAGTAAGCAAAAAGGGCTTATAAATTATCTTTGCATAGGGGTGCAACGACCGCCCGCTATAATTGGCCATAGCTTTCCAAGCATTATTTGATAAGGATTCCGATGCTCCGTGTATAGAGATGACCATTTTTTCAGGAGCTTCATTGGGCATGTCATCTTCGTAGTCTACGATAACTGTCATCTTCTAATTTTTGCCCTGAATGCTCGCTGTAAGTTGCACCTTAGGCATGGAGCTCTCTACCTTGCTTGCGTCATTGTATCTTTGAACACTGTATTTCTTTGTTTACTGTCAGATATATCCACTTTGTAGATTTTCATCTGTCTGTCTCCGTAAATCTCTACAATAATCAATATCGTGGCTATAGTCTTTGTGGAAAAGACAATAGTACTCTCTTGATTTTTTTTCAGGGGGCAATGCCATTGGCATCGGTTTGCGGAATAGGTCTTTATTCGCCAACCAAATCTCTTTCCTTGATTTTTTTAGCGGTGTCTCGCGAGATAGGATGCTTTGCACCCCTGATTCTCTTCTCTTGAAGGTAAAATTTCCTTTTACTTTCTTAGCGAAGCTTCTCCTAGAGTCATTTTTCACCCTTTTCTTGCCTCGTTCTCTCTCCATTTTGTGATTATTGGCTTCCTCGGTTCACACATATTGTTCTATCATTCTCTGTAGGTCTCTTGGGTTTTTTTGGCATATTTTTGGTTAACTCTTTGTAGAACTCCCCAGATCGCGTACCTCATGTGAATTCACCTAAAGAGGATTGGAAAGATAGATCTTGAACCTGCAAGCTCTCTGTAATGAACCTGCTGTGATATTCTGCCAAACTCTCATCGCTTTGCTGCGCTATATTGTTCAAATATGCAATTGTCTTTGTTAACCTCTGTTTCTAGTAGAAACGACATAAGAACGAGTCTGAGAGTTGTGCCCAAGATGTGATTCTTCTGTTTGGTAAGTCCTCGTACCATGTGATTGTCATTCCTGATAAGAATATAGGGAATGCTTTGCACACCAGCTCAACTTAGGCATTGCGGAACCTTATGCTATTACGATAGGAATGCAAAATTTATTTTGGGTTGGTTGTCCCATCATAAATTTTGACATGGAATTGTAGCTTGAAGTCTTTTGGCATCTTGAATTTGCAAAGATGTGGTGCGAGCGGCGATTTGTCCGCATCGTCTTCCGTGACTATGTCTCTCAATTCCTCCCCATATTTAAGGTCATCGTTGTTTTGAGCAGGTTTATGGCTTACCTTCGGGAGTGTAGGCTTGAGAGTTGCTGGGAATTGGTTATACAATTGCTACTTGTTCACTTCTAAAAAGAATGTGAACGCTCTTTTTTCTTTTTCCTTGTTCATATTAGTAGACTCTGCTTCTTCTTCCTCCTCCATGTTATGATTGACGTGTTGTTGCTCATTGTTTGGAGTGAACTTTTGACTCGTGTGGGGATGCGCGCTTCCATTTTTCCCCACTTGTTGCTCATGTGTGATAATTATAAATCCTTTTACTTCTAGTGAACACCATTAGCAACTCCGCTGGGAAAGATCGATTGAAACAAACTTTTGTCCCCACTGACGTTGTCAATGTTATGGTATACCCTCACCCAGCTAGCCTACTGTGATCAACAGAATGCACCTGCAAAAGGAGTCCCATAATGGGTTCCAGGGAAGACACTTTGACGCTCAATTTAATACTATACTTTTCCAATTAACTTGCTACATTCTAGCTACAGTTACCTTTTTTCATCTTCTCTTCTTCCTTTTATAATACACAACGGTTATGGCTTCGCTTTAATCGGAGTTTGTGTCATGTGTGTGCTCGTCATCCTCGCTGTGTGTGATCGTGCATCCTATAAACCTAGTTTCTGAGCCACGACTGATAAGGGTTTCCTTCATTATCGGTTCGTGGGTTGTTACTTGCCTTCTTCTGGTCTTCGTTCAGTCTATACAATTTTTCTAGTGTTCTAGGCCTTCTACTCCTTTGTGCTCAGTATGGACCAAAATGAAACTAAGGGTGTAGGGCTGCAGGCGTCCTCCACTCCGATTTGTCACGCTCGTACCTTAACTAGCGCTTTAACCTATAAAGATTTTGAAAAGAGTGGGGGTGAGCTTTCACCGGTGAGGGTTCCATGCTCACAACCATTTTTCGTGATACAATTAAGATACTATGCATGTATTCAGTTTGAATAATTTTTTTTATTCACTTGAAATGGTAAGCGGGAAAGCATACCATGCATGATTAGTCACAAGTAATATCACATACAAATGATTTCTCACAAAACATATCAGGCAGTATATCACTTAGCATAATAGTAACATCACATATAAAAGGATACCGGTCAGGTGGGAGGTATCGGGATGTTCTACTCATAGCCTTAGAACGGGATCCCCTGATAATCACTCCATGCTATGCTGAACATGCCAACGTCCATCAGGCCACCAGGTAGACCAATGTCACTGGTCACAGGAGGGTATATCTCGAGATAACCGACATAACCAAAATAAGCCTAACAAAGCGATCATGGCCTATGTCGACCTCGCAAGGTTTTGATTATTCAAGAGGATTTTGGGATCCCAGCGCAGGCAGTACGAGTACATGGAGTACAATAATATAGTTCATGCTATGTGCGATAAAGTACACCCATAATAATAGGTAAATAGTCAAGAGCTAATCAGGCTATTGGTGATAAAGCACACCCATAGTAACATGTAAACAGTTAAACACAATTCAGGCAATGGGCGATAAGGTACAACCATAGTTAACAAGTACATGATCAAGATATGCATATGCAATGCAGAAAACAAGGTCGAATTTGGTCTTAAATTAGAAAAATGATTTCAAGACATTTGATTTTGAAAAGTCGGGAATAAGTTTTAAAACGATTATAAATTGGTTGGTTTTCAAAGTGTTTTCTTGAAAAGGTATAGAAAATGTTTGGTTTAAAAATGATTTTGATAATTTTGGGAAAATGTAGAGACCCTCACCTTTCTTGCAACTTAAGGACTATGATTCTCGGTGAAACCTGCGAGTGTGATGTATTAGGAGCTCATTAAAATTTATTTAAAATTCTACAAAATACAAGGAGCTGTAAAAATGATCTGAAATTAAATGAATCACTGCTGAATAGTACTCACGAAAAAAAACCATAACTCTCTACACATCATCCCAAAAATTACGAATTTTGAATCCTAAAAAACTAGACTTCTATAGCTTCCTCTGACAGTTTACACTTTAAATTCCATTCTCTATTACCCCTTAAACAAATAGCTATAAAATGGACTGGAACCGATTAAGTTAAAAGTTATCAGTACTCACGATAACAGTCATAACTCACAAAATATTACTACAAAAATTATGAAACCAAAACCCTTAAGAACAAGACTCAGTTAGCTTTCAGTTGATAGTTTGAACATCAAACTCTATACGCGATTGATCTTCCCACTGTTCACTTTATCTCGCAATGGAATCAGATTTATTACTGTTTGACCATTCCATACTAAATTGATCATAACTCCCTACTCGGACATTTTCAAAATCCAAATAATATATCATTAGAAACTCGATTTCAAGACCTTTCATTCTGTACATCAAAAAAAAATTTAATTACCTATTTCTTGTTCAGTTCTCCAATATAACGTGACTGAAGAACTAAACTCGCACTGCAATCGGCAGATAACCAATTGACCACTCAGTACTAAATAGACCATAACTTTCCACTAAAAACTTATAAAATTACAAATAATATATTATTAGAAACTAGATTTTAAGATCTTTCATTTAGTATCTGATATATAAATTTCAATAACTTATTTCTTGTTCAAATCCCTTGTAAAATGTGACTACAGAACTAAACACATACTGAAATAGGTAAGATTACTCGTTAACCATTCAATACTAAATTGACCATATATTTCCACAAGGATATCTTTAAAATACAAATAATATATCATTAGAAACTAGATTTCAAGATATTTCATTTGGTACATCATACATAAATTTTAATTTCGTATTTCCCATTAAAATCCCTAATACAAAGTGACTGCAGAACTAATCACGTACTACAATTTGGACAGATTACTGGTTAACCACTCAGTACTAAATCAACCATAAATTTTTACTCAGATATCATAAAAATACAAATCATATATCACTAGAAGCTAGATTTCAATATATTGCATTTGGTATATCACACATAAACTTTAGATTCCTATTACCCGTTCAAATCTCCAATACAACATGACTGCAGAACTAAATCCGAACTGAAAACATTTGTACTCTTGCACACACATCACTCACAATTTCAAATGAAGTTTCCTACGTTAGTGACATAATCGTGACTTGTTAAAGAAGAAGAAGAATAACTTACAATTCGTCTATGGATCAAGGATCAATGCAAAAGCCTTCACAATCGCCTTGTCTCCTTCTCGTTCTAGGGCAACGACAACTCGTTCTAGGGTTTCCTTCCAATGCTCCTACGTTATTTACTTGATCGCAACCGTATTTTGTTTGTGTGGTTTTTTATGGTGAAGAAGATAAAAGGAACTGATGAAAAAAATGATGAAGTGGAGGCTAGGGTTCTTTACGTGTAGAGAGGTTTTTATCGTACAGAATAAATTAGGTTTAGGTCTCTTGATCCTTATATACATAGGTAAAATAATAGTAGGACCATAACTCTTTTTCTCACCAAAGTATGTATCATTTTAAATTCACCCAATAAGAAATAAATTTTTCATAAAAGATTCCTTGTTTAAAATGAAGCAAAATTCTTGGGTCTTACATTCACCCCTCCTTAAGGAAATTTCGTCCTGAAATTATTCCTTTTAAATTGCTAATCAAATATGGATATTTATCCTTAATTTCTTGTTCAACTTCTCAGGTTCCCTCTTTGACTCCCAGGTGATCTCAAATCCAATCTTAACATTCGATTCTAATCACATCATTTAACCAGTTCCACTAGGTGGTTCCCATTAGAATGGTCAACTCAATTCATTGTTATCCGGCTTATCACCCCTAAAAGAAACACAAGGTGCTAACTTAATTAGGTAAAGCAATATCTACTCAGGGTATGACTTGAAATATTTTGTGTAGGTTTATAATAAATTATTTTTTAAGGATCATTTGATCCTACAATGGTTTGAGACAGGTAACCCAGGTGAAAAACGATTATAAGTTAGTAACTATGATATTGTATTCACTAAATTCAAATATAATTTATAATTATTATACTCCTAGAATCGAATTAATCTTTTAATGTCCATTAATCAAGATGTATTTTTCTAATTGAATTCAAAACCTAAATTTTGAAGATATGTTAATATTTTTAGAACTTATGCCCTGAAATTTTTTTAAAAAACCTTATGAACACATTTCTCATTGGTTTCTTGACCGATTTAACTATCTTTTGATGCTAAAACATAGTTTGAAGTTCAAAAACCCCAAATATATAAGTGATGAAATAATATAGAGCTTACACTAATAAAATATTGGTTGTCTAAAAGACAAGTACATGTAAATTTTGAAATTAAGATTTGTAGAATAACAATTGCAACATCTTTGCAGTAATTTTTTAAAAATGGTTTTCTCAACCAAATTATAAAAAAATTCTTTGCTTAAAATATAGCTTACATTTCCAGGATTGCAAATATGTAAACATCAACTAAAAAGTAGTAATAGAGAGTGAGATATGATAGTTTAAAGTGATGTACATAAAATACCTGGTAGTACTCAAAACACAACTGGTTAGAATTCAATTATCATTTTCATTTGTTACTTTCTTTTGAGGTTTAGTGATGTATACTATAGATTACTTTACAAGGGTTTGAACGGCATAAGATTTAACACATTCAAAGTTACGGTTTATAGGATATTTATTTTCAAAGTAAGGTTCAAACTCCTGGATTCAGTAAACCGGACATGTATAATGCAGAACTTCAAAATCCTTTACTTCTCACTCGTATCTTTACTATATTGGTCCATCGTTGGCTCTAAACTGTTGTTCTAAATCTCAAGTTTTCGAATATATAGAGTTATTCTCAATGGATTAATGGATTAGAAGATGCAGTCTTTTAAAATTCAACGCTTCTTTTAAACTAAAACTTTTTAGATTCAAGGTGTTCTTAGAACTTCCACAGATGATTTAGACATATTTCTATCACATTCTCAACAAGTAGTTTTAGGTAAGAGGTCAGATATAACCACCTCTTCTTCTGAGGTTTGAAAAGTACTTTACTTGACAAATATGTGCTTTGTTGATGGGATAAATCTTACTTACAACATGTTTAGGAAAGTATTTTATTAGAAGGTTTCAAAACAAAACAAGCAACTTATGGACAAATACAAATGTCAAGTGAAATTATTTATTATATTTACTAAGTTTTAGTTATAACCTTCACAAGGATCCTCAACACTTTTATCATTGGTTTTAAAACAATAATGTTATTAGATGGCTAAACGACATATCTATGTTCATCTACCGTTCCAAATATTCGATGAGTGAAGTTCTTAATATTTTCCTCCATTGCATCCGGCTTCTCATTCACTACCTCCATTTGTTCGGACAATCTTCACAGCCTTTTCTCAGCTTTCAATTGCTCGATAAGTAGTCTAACACTATCACTAGGGTCCTTTCAAATCAATATCAAAGGTAAGGAATTTTTTCCTCTAAGTCTTGTACCTCCTCCCCCTGGGATATTGCATTCCTTAATTATGTGTATTTATTTTTAAATAAATTCAAAACATAATGAGATTGTAGTTAGCTCAATTTCTCTTCCTTGTCATGGGTATTAAGTCACCTTAGTCCCTCAGGTCAACTCAAGGAAACAACATGAACATGAAAAAAATCATTGTTGGGGCCATGTTTCTTAAATAGAATCTATGTAAACGGTTGAATGGATTTTTGGGATTTATCCAAAGTATTTTATGGAAGTGTTTTATGTTCCCTAGGGTCCAGAATCTACGCTCTGATACCATTTGTAACACCCCGACCCAAAATTGCAGATGACATTTACTACAATGATAAACTCATAACAATTATTATTGTCTACATCGGAAGCGAGAAAGTTTAAATGATAAATTCTAATTGCATAATCTAAAAATGCATCTTCAAACAAAATAAATGAAACTAAGGGTGTAGGGCCACATGCATCCTCCACTCTGATTCGTCACGCTCGTACCTTACCTAGTGCTTTAACCTAAAAGGATTTTAAAAAGGTTAGGGGTGAGTTTTTGCCCGTGAGGGTTCCAAGTTGGCAACCATTTTTCATGATACAATCAGGATGCTATGCATGCATTCAGTTTTAAGAAAATAAATGTCTTCACTTGAAATAGTAAGCGGGAAAACATTTCATGCATGATCAGTCACAAGTAATCTCATATAAAAATTGTTTCCCATTGAACAATATCATGCAGTATATCCTTAGCACGGTAGTAACATCACATAGAAAAGGATACATGTCAGGCGGGAGGTTATCGGGGTGTTCTACTCATAGCCTTAGAATGGGATCCCTTGATAATCACTCTATGCTATACCGAACATGCCAACGACCATCAGGCCAACATGCAGACCAATGGCACTGGTCAAAGGAGGGTATATCTCGAGATAACCAACGGAACCTAAAGAAGCCTAACCAAGTGATAATGCCCTATGCCGACCATGCAGGGTTTTAGTAATTTAGTAGGGTTTTGGGATCCCAGGGCAGGCAGTACAAGTATAGGTAGTACAATAATATATTTCAAGCTATGGGCGATAAAGTACACCCACAGTTACAGGTAAATAATCAAGAATAAACCAGGCTATGGGCAATAAAGTACACCCACAGTAACATGTAAACAGTTAAGCACAATTCAAGCTATGGGCGATAAGGTACACCCCTAGTTAACAAGTACATGATTAAGATCACGATATGCATATGCAATGCAGAAAACAGGCTCGAGTAATTTATTTAAAATAAAAGAAATTCTTTTATATAATTAGAAAAACGAATTTAAAACATTTGATTTTGAAACATTGGGAATAAGTTTTCAAACGATTGTAAAATGGCTTTTGGTTTTCAAAGAGTTTTCTTGAAAAGGTTTATTAAATGTTTGGTTTAAAACAATTTTGATGATTTTTGGAAAAGGTAGAAACCCTCACCTTTCTTGAAACTTAAGAACTATGATTCTCGGTGAAACCTGCAAATGTGATGTATCTCGAACTCATTAAAATCTATTTCAAATTCTACAAACACAAGGAACTGTAAAACTTATCTAAAAGTAAAGGATTCAGGCCCTGTCCAGTTGGTATTAATTTCAGCACATTTCAACACAAATAAACGAAATTCAGCACTAATAAACTATATTCAGCATCAATAAATTATATTCAGCACAAATAAATTAAATAAGCACCAATAAACTCAGCACGGAAAGAAACATTAGTAAATAAATATTTATTTGGGTTCTTGACAGACACCGGTCAAGTAATAAGTTTAAAAATAGAATAAGTTACTAGTATAACATCATTTTGGTAGTAATTCTTTTCATAATTTGAAAATATAGACTATCAAAAGAATCAACTCAGTACGAATAAACTCAATTCCACACAAATAAATTAAATTCAGCACCAATACACTAAATTCAACACCAATAAACTAAATTTAGCTCTAAAAAAATTAAATTTAGCGCCAAATAAGCTTAACTTGACAGGGCCTCACTGCTGACTAGTACTCACGAAAATGACCATAACTCTCTCCACATCATCCTGAATATTACGAATTTTGAATCCAAACGAACTACACATCTATAGCTTTCCTTTGACAATTTACACTTTAAATTGAACGACCATTACCTATTAAAAAATTGTTATAACACAGACTAAAATAGGTTAAGCTAAAACTTATCAGTACTCACGATAACAGTCATAACTCATCACAAATTATTTCAAAATTTATGAAACCATAGCCCTTAAGAACAAGACTCAGTTAGCTTTCTGTAGACAGTTCACACATTGAATTCTATACACGATTGATCATCCAACAATTCATTTTATCACGCCCTGGAATCAGACTAATTACTTGTTGACCACTCCATACTAAATCGATCATAACTTCTTACTCGAACATTTTAAAAATCCAATTCATATACCATTAGAAACTAAATTTCAATACCTTTCAGTCAATATATCATAAATAAATTTTAATTACCTATTTTCCGTTCAATTATCTAATATAACGTGACAGCAAAACTAAACACGCACTTCAATCAGCAGATTACTGATTGACCACTTTGTACTAAATCGACCATAACTTTCTACTCGAAAATCCTAAAAATCCAAATCATATATCATTACAAACTATATTTCAATATTTTTCATTCGGTATATGTTACATAAATTCTAATTACTCATTTTGGATTCAAATTCCTAGTACATGTGACTGCAGAGCTAAACATGTACTGAAATCAGACTGATTACTAGTTAACCACTCAGTACTAAATTGACCATAACTTTCTAGTCGAAATATCTTTAAAATAAAAATCATATATCATTGAAACTATATTTCAAGATCTTTCACTCGGTATATCATACATAAATTTTAATTACTTCTCATTATAATCCCTAATACAAAGTGACCTAATCGTAACTTTTTAAAGAATAATAATAACTTACAATTCTTTTATGGATCAAGGATCAATGCAAAAGCCTCCACAATCGCCTTACCTCTTTCTCGTTCTAGGGAATCAACAAGCATTCTAGGGTTTCCTTCCAATACTCCAACGTTCTTCACTTGATCACAACCCTATTTTGTTTGTGTGGTTGTTTATGGTGAAGAAGATAAAATGAACGGATAAAAAAAAGATGAAGTGGTGACTAGGGTTCTTTACGTGTAGAGAGGTTTTCTCGTACATAATAAATTGGGTTTAGGTCTCTTGATCCTTATATACCTACGTAGAATACTAGTAGGACTATAACTCTTTTTCTGACCAAAAATATTTATTTATAATTTCACCTTCACTATTATTGCAATTGAATCTTCAAAATATGTATCATTTTAAATTCACCATACAAGAAATAAATTTTTCATTAAAGGTTCCTTGTATAAAACGAAGAAAATGTTTTGGGTCTCACAATCAACCTCTTATATTTCGACTATTGTTAAGTAACATGTATGCGCATAAATTGGATTGTTATCGCCTGGCCTAGAAACATGAAGTGCCTCAAAAACTAGTGAAACTCCACTATTTTGGGAAAAACCCTTATCATCCGTTGATTTGGTGGCAAATGTAAAACCATCAATGGCATACCCTCCATGTGAAATTACTGTATCAAGAGGTCTACGTGCTAGCCACTTAACCATTTCAGGGTGTCTACCCCTGCCAACATGACTGCGAAGCCTCGATGCAAATTTCTACTGTGTTGTTTGAGAACCCAAGTTTCATTGAATTAAGGATGCACCCTATATATCTCATTCCTGTGAAGCTCAATATATGGAATAGCATCATCGTGGCTCCAAAGTACGTGTAAAAGAGCAGCACGTAAATTCTTCGCAATAGGGCTGAGCAGCTTACCCTTGTGAACACCATGGCCATCCAATCGCCCCTCATGTCTAGGAATTGGTGGCCTAACCGAATCTACCTCCTTTAAATATTCGGTAGAAAACTCTATTACCTCCTATGCCACATACTGTTGAACAATACTTACATGAGGCCTATATTTGTTCTTCACAAAATGTTTGAAGAATTTCATATATCGTTCAAAAGGATACATCCATCTCAAAAAATGGAACCACATAGCTTGATATTTCGAACCAAATGAATAATTAAATGGACCATAATGTCAAAGAATTACAGCAAAAAGTACATATCCATTCGACACAACACTTCAATAATCATCATTTGCAATGGGTCAAGTTTTGCAATAGTAATCTGTTTGAAAGAAATGGACTTGAAAAAAAAACAAATCTTTGTAATGTTGTGTCTGAAACGGGGAGGCAAAAAAGGCCTTATCGCAATGGAACTTAACTCCTGCATCAAATTGTGACAGTCATGTGGCTTAAGTCCTGCCAACTTTAATTCCCTCACCGATATACATGAACTTATGTGAGATGAATATGCCCCAGGAACCTTCATACTACTTAGGGTCTCATAAATCGATCTCTTCTCTGCATTAGACATGGAGAAACATGCAGGTGGGAGATAACACTTATCACCATCTCTAATGAGACACAGGGTCTCTATAAACCCATATCGACCATGTCAAGCTGAGACTTCAACCCATTTTTAGTTTTCCCCGGGGTATTTAACAGTGTACCAACCAATGAATAGCACACATTTTTCTCGATGTGCATTGCATCAAGATAATGCATGACATCTGAATCCTTTTAGTAAGGGAGTTTGAAAAAGAAGAGAGTATTTCTTCCAACTTCCTTCTACTGAAGATTTCTGCTTCCCTTTCCCAAAGTCATTTTGAATTTATTTAACTTTGTCAAAAAAATGATCACCCGTTAGTGGTATCGGAGGTGGACGTAACATAATCTCCCCATTGAACCACTTCTTCACAGAACACCAAGGGTGCCTTTATGGAAGAAACATTTTGTGACCCTGGTAAATAGTTATACAACCATGTTTAAGTTGGAAAAAGAGGTTTCACTTTCACACACGGGATACGCATAGTGCCCCTTCACCGAATATCCCAATAAATTTCCATAGGATGAAAAATCATTTATAGTGCAGAAGAACAAGGCCTTCAACGTGAAATACTCTTCTGCAAGACCATTATAAGTCCAAACCCCATCAGTGAATGTCACCCAATCATCAATAATTGGACTAAGATAAAAATTTATATCATTACCAGGTTGCCTTGGGCCCAAAATCATCATCGATAACAAAACAAGAGGGGAGATTGTATACTTCCAACATTACAGGCAATGAACTATGTGTGCTGATCATATTACGAAACAAATTCTTTCTATCTTTCGACAGACCAAGCCTCAAATGTCGAGGCTCCGATCCAAAATTAGGGTAGAGGGTATCAAGCTTCTTCCACTGCTCACCGTTCAACGTA
Organism: Rubia yunnanensis; assembly: GCA_037428765.1. Classification (NCBI taxonomy): domain Eukaryota; kingdom Viridiplantae; phylum Streptophyta; class Magnoliopsida; order Gentianales; family Rubiaceae; genus Rubia; species Rubia yunnanensis. The sequence continues at coordinate 68,496,336 of CM075066.1, read as the reverse complement.
TGACTAATCACACCATCGTAATGTCTAACTCTATCTTAATGCCAACACATTAACTTAGCATCCTCTTTGCAAGCAAACAACTTCTTCAAACGTGGAATAACAGGAAGATACAATAAAACTTTAGCAGGGGCCTTCTTATTCGAGATGAAACCAACTTCCGTACCCACATCCATTTCTCCCGCTTCAACTTGTATTGAGGCTCACCACATACCTGGAAACTTTCTCTAACTGTGTCCTCCTTCCCCCTATACAACATGCAATCATTGGGACAAGCATGAATTTTTTCCAATTCCAATCCCATTGGACAAAGTATCATTTTTGCGGCATACACTCAATTGAGCATAAAATTATGATCTGGAAACAATTCCCTTAGAAATTCAAATGTCTTAGTCATCCCTTTGTCGGCCCACCCATATTTTGACTTCAAATTCATTATCCTCAATGTTGCGCTCAAAACAGAATGTTTGGACCCAACATACAATGTGGTCTTCTTGTCATTGATCAGCACTTCTAGGGCCTTGAGTTTACCGTGAAATTCTCTAGCAATATCCTTCACCACTCCATCAAGTCCATCATATTAACCCAAATCAACCCCTTCATTTGTTTTAAAATCATCTACAATATCAGTGAGAATTTCCTCGTGCCATATCCAGTGAGTATAACTAGTTTGAAAACCTCGCATTATAAGATGCTCACGCAACTTCTTTCTCCCACATCATCATTCTTACAATCCATGCATGGGGAATGTGCCCAGGCAACACCATTCTTCGAGGCATTTTGGAAAGCCAACACAACAAATGATTCCACCAAGGGAATGTAATAAAGTGAGTTCCTACTATCGGCACCGATGAGTTTAAATACGTCCATAAGATACCCATGAGTACATACGTAACTACATTTGAGTGTGGTTCAAAACCATTATATCACATAACATAACCCTAATGAATCTCATTTCAATTCAAAAAGCAACTTCAACACAAATAACCCTAATTTAGCTCATTCCTAATGTAATTGAATTGAAAGAATCAAAATGAATGAATGACTTGAACATACCTGCACAATTAGTTCCACAAGTACCCCAAAGAGTGGGTTATGCCTTCTTCCCAAATTCTTCTTATCATTTATTGTCAATAACCCTTGCTGATATTTTAAAACTTCCCATTTTAATCACTTCCGCGTTCAGAAATGATCTTCTACACAAACACAAAGAACCAAAATTAGCTCCTATATAGGAGCTATGATCAGGCGCTGTTACGATCTCGTAAAATTATTCATCCTTTCAACTGCCATGATCCATAATAGTTCCTCACTTGGAACCAAATTCGTATCCCAGTTCCGAGATTGGAACCTACCACATTAGAAGTCACTTTGGCACAGCTGCCTTTAATTGTACTCAATTAATGGCGGTTATTGGGTGAACAACCTTTGAATCTTATAAATGGAAGACGGTCCTTTCATAACCGCCTTCCAACGATCTTGAACCACCTTTGATTTTTTTGGGGGTCCATATTTGGCTCCCCTTTTCAGAAGGTAGTTCCTGGGAAATTTCTCGGAAATGACTTTGAAGTCCGCCTTTAATAGGCCATTCTACACTAGTGTAAGGTGCATTGGACTGGAGTTTTGTACGAAGTTTCATAAGCTGGAACTGATCTCATTAACCTGAACAAAGATAAAGCCATTTGAACTAATTCCTTAAAAGAAAAAAAATTATCATTTGGAAACAAAAGTGAAAAGTAAAATGGTTAAAATAAGAGATCAAAATACAAAATACTTCCATCTATGCACTAAAAAAAAGAACTAAAGACTTTAATAAGTAAGATATCACACTCTTCATTTCTATGGATAACATAACCTAAAGATAACAAGTGTTATTTAACTACCAAGCTCTCTTCTCTCTCCTCCAATTTTTTAATATCGTTTTATACAGTAGTGGATGGAAACGGTCATCTTCTGCCGATAACGGCTCCTCTCTCACCTCCGCCGAGAGAGACACACTATCCGCCAGAAACTATGGCGGATAAAAACACAATCAACAACCCAAAATCCTTCATTGCAGCCCTTCAATCGAAAGCTTCACCACTCCTATCAACCCTACCAAACAACCTAGAGATTACCCCAAAATCCGAACATATAGGGGAACCTGCTTGCCTCTACTCCGACGATGACATATCCACACTCTCCGCCCATTATACAAACACCCTAGTAGGCAAATTCACCAAGGGCCGGCTCACCATGGACCAATTGGAGGGAGCTTTCAAAACTGTGGGATTCTCTGGGAAATATCAGTTGGGCTCCTTTAACTACAAGCATGTGATAATCCGATTTGAGCAATCAAATGATTATCAACGTTGCTGGATCAAAGGTCTATGGAGCTTCAACGGAATTCACATGAAGATACTCAAATGGTCACCAGACTTCTCCACCTAGAAGGAATCACCGATCATCCCAATCCGGTGCACAATCAGGGAAGCCCCACTTTATTATTACAATACTTCATCAATTGAGGCTATTGGAAATAGTATAGGGAATTTCATTAAGAAGGACTTAGCCACTGAGATGCTAACTAGGCCCTATGCTATCAAACTATGTGTTGAGATAGACCTCCAGAAACCCCTAAACCACTTCATTAGATTGGGCTCTGTTTCTAACAATAAAAAATATAACATTGAGTATGAGGACATAACCCTGCATTGTGAAAACTGTGCTAAACTAGGACACTCACTTAACCAATGTAGAGCTCTTTCCCAGAATCATGTAGCACCACAATGGCAAGCCACAGGGAATAAGTTTGATAAGATACCAAAAATGGCTACTGATCCCCAAACCTTTAACAATCCTCAGAACAAAGGCCAACTAGTTGATCACCTAGCCACAACAAACCCTACTCTAGAACCTTCCTCCTACATACCCAAACTCCTAGAAGTAAATTCTGTGAAAAAAACATCACAATCATCCCAATTCTTGACCTAACAAACTCACCCCCTGCTGATCCTGAAACACCAATCACAAGACTGATCAATGCAACATCTCTACCCAACCCAAACAAGGTTCAAATGATCTATGCAAAAGATGACATCCAGATAGGCTCCCATAAGCTTAACTTTCAATAATTCTCCTCCATCAATCCCCCACTTTCGCAGAAAAGAAAGATGGAAAATAGATTTTCTGTTTTGCAGGACACAAATTCACCTCCACAAACAATCATTCACTACACCAAATACTGCAAGATGAGGTGGAAGAAGAAGGATCTCTCTTAAATAGCACAATCCCCAAACCAGGTCTAGCATCTCTCCAAACTCAACCAATAGGTAACATGGACTCCCAAGGTAAGTCCAAACCTAAAAAGACCACCTACCTAAGCCAGCTAAATAAGATGATGCTGAGGTTAAACACTAAAAGCCATAAATCAGGTGAACAATGACATACACCACTACTATCAATTTTCTAATCTGGAACCTTAGGGGTTTAGAAACTTCAATGCTCAGATTAAAGCACCTCATCAAATAGAAAAAAAATTGATCTTCTATGTATAATTGAGCCAATGCATGATAATAACAAATGCCACTCCTATATGGAGAAGCTTAAATACTCTCACTCCCTGCCTCTTCATAATGGTAAAATCTGGCTTCTATGGAATGAATATTTAAATGTTGCCTTACTTTCACATCATGAACAATTTCTATATGTTAAAATTACTCAGTTAACCACAAATGTTGAAATGGATGCTGTTTTTATCTACGACCATAGAGCTAGGGAAGGAAGGAAGGCTTTATGGAGTGATCTTAGTCTCCTTCCAAGTTATGAGACTATGTACATAGGGGATTTTAACACAATATCCTCACTTACAGAATATAAAGGACCCTCCTCCCCTAACCTAGGTAGTATTAGGGATTTCAATAACTGGATTCATTCTAAGGGAATCCAGGAAATTAATACTGTTGGGAATCTATTTACATGGACTAATTCTAGGCTAAGAAAACTCACCTCTAAGAGATTAGATAGAGGACTATGTAACATACAATGGAATGCCAAATTCCCAACCTCCTCCATCTAAATCTTCAATAGACAATCCTCAGACCATTGCCCTCTTTTTTTACAAGTCTCATCCACAGTTTCCTCCCATCCTAAGCCTTTCTAATTTATTAATACATGGTTCAACAGACCAGAGTTTATGGACCTAATTAAAGATAATTGGTCCAAACCTATCCCCCACCAAGGAATGCTAAGATTCTACCTTAAACTCATTAGACTTAAGAAGGAAATAAAAATCTGGAACAAAGAATCCTTTGGAAACATTGACTCTAATGTACTTTTTGCAGAAGAAAACTTGAGATTACAAGAAATTAACTATGACTCCACTCATTCACAATCAGAACTAATCAAACTTAATGAGAAAAAGGCACTACTAATTAGAGCCTTAAAGGAAAGAGAAAAATTTTGGAAACAAAAATCGAGAACTAACTGGATTAAACTTGGAGATAATAACACTGAATTTTTCCACAAAACTGTACAGGAAAGTAATTGTAAGCACCACATTTCAAAAATTAAAAACGGACAGGGGCATTGGTTAGATAACCACACTGAAATCCAAGAAGAGGCCATATCTTATTTCTCTGACCTGCTCTCTGAGCCAAACCTGCCAAACTGTACCACCTATTACCCCCATTTTCTCAGCCAAATTCCAAGAATAATATCTCCTCAGGATAACCAATCTCTGTCTAAACCAGTCTCAGAGGAGGAGCTTAGGTTAGTGGTAGTAGTCCAGGTCCTGATGGTTTCACCTCAAAATTCTATACCAAATGCTGGGATTTTATTAAATAGGACCAAAAAGCTGCAGTAAATGACTTCCTTTCAGGCTCAGAAATGCCAAGAGGCATAAGTAGCACCTGGATAACCTTAATTCCAAAGAAACAAACACGTTACTCTTTTAATGATTATAGGCCTATCAGTCTTTCAAATGTAGCAAATAAAATTTGTTCTAAGGTGCTAATGGAAAGGATGAAACCCTATATGGAAAAGTTAATTTCTCCAAATCAGACAGCCTTTATGAAAAATAGAGACATATTTGATAATGTGCTTTATCTTCAGGAAATGATTGGGTCTTTAGACAAAAAAAATAGAGTTCCAAATTGCAGTTTAAAACTGGACCTTAGAAAGGCTTTTGATAGAGTTAATTGGCAATTTCTGGAAACTATTCTTTGTAAATTTGGTTTCACAGGGAATTTTTTAAATGCTGTGATGAATAACCTTTCTCAGGCTCATTTTTATGTGCTTATAAATGGTAACCCTGTTGGATTTTTCAGAGCCACAAGGGGCATCAAACAAGGTGATCCTCTATCCCCCTTTTTCTTTAATATTTTTTCTGAAGCTTTCTCCAGAAGTCTATCTTTTATTTTCATGAACGGTAGACTCAATTACTATCAGCTTCCCTCTACCATTACACCTGCTTCACATTTGAGTTATGCTGATGACACTATCATATTCATGGAAGCTTCAAAATCTAGCCTGATAAGAATCAAAGCCTTCCTAGAAACCTTTGAACTTACCTCTGGCCAAAAAATAAATTATGAAAAATCTGTTTTCTATGCTAGTAAAAGAGCTGCACCTGCAAAAATCAATCAGATTAGATAAATTCTAGGAATGAAGAAAGGGTCCTTTCCATTCAAATACTTGGGATGTCTAGTTTTCAAAGGTAGAACTCTAAATCTTTATTTTGAACCTTTGTTGGAAGCAGTTAATAGGAAGCTTTTGAACTGGAAAAACAAATGGTTAAGCATACGAGGCAAAATGGTTCTTATCCAATCCTGTTTATACTCCCTCCCCCAGTATATATGGTCTGTCCTAAAGCCCCCTAAGCAGATAATAAAATCATCGGAAAGGAAAATGACCTGATTCTTCTGGGGAGAAAAAGAGGGCAAACTGAATAAAGTATGGAGAAAATGGTCTGACCTTAGTGCACATAGATACTAGAACGGTTTAGGTTTCAGATCTATACAAGCAATAATTGACTCATGCACTCTCAAATTGTGGTGGAAAGGCCAACAGGGCACCACCATGTGGGCTAAACTGATATGGTCACTACCCCAAACCCCTAGGAAATCCCACACTTGGAAAAGGATATGTAATATTAATTCCTTTGCAGAAAACAATTCTATCATTATATATGGAAAAGGAAACTGCAACTTTTGGACTGCAAACTGGTGCCCTAATGGTCCTTTAATTAACTGTGTTCCACCCTCAGTCCTCTCCCCACTTTTCTACTACACCATAGCTGACTTCATCAGAGAAAAAAACCCGATACTACCGCATATTTCACCCTATTTAGAACATGAAACTTTGAATTTTTTGCAGGAGACAGAGATTAGCATTGAAAGAGATGACAGAATGATATGGAAAATGGAGGAAACAAGATTTTTCTCTTTCAGATCAGCCTACAAAGCGCTTACACAACAACCAGGTAATTTTCCAGCCACAAGACTTATCTGGAACCCTAGACTGCAGAGAAAAATCTCTATTTTTACATGGAAAATGCTAAACTCCCTCTTGCCTCTTGATGATGTCCTAATCAAATGTGGTTTTAGCCTAGCCTCGAAATGTCCAGCATGTAATCAATCTGATTCTATAGACCATTATTTCATCTCTTGTCATCTGGCTCAAACTTTATGGGATGATACTTCAGCTATCCTGGGTCATAACCTACATACCCTAGACAGTCTAACTGATAGATTTTTAGCTTACTGGAACAATAATGAACAGTCTAAAGTGCACAAAGATATCTGTAAGTTACTACCATCACTAATTTGTTGGTCATTATAGAAAGCCAGGAATGCTTTCTATTTTGATAACAAAAATTTCTCACCTGCTCAAATTTGTAAAGAAGTAAGAGACCTTTTCTTTTTAACTTTCTCAGCTAAGCCTGCTTACTCTAACATGTATTTAAATATGAGCTACCCCATTTCCTCACTAATCCCACCCCTAAGACCACCCCCTAAGCCTTCCATATCCATTGTTTACTGGAATAGGCCAGCACAGAACACCATAATTATAAATGTGGATGCTTCTTGGTCCTCAACCACTTCAACACTTGGTCTTATAGCTAGAGACTGGAATGGTAATCCATGCTTAATTCAATCCTTAATTACCACTGCTAAAACACCACTGGAAGCTAAAATGAAAGCTATCCAAGCTGCAGCTCAGATTCTAACTTATCTGGACTCTGGTTGTTTTTTCATAGTTGAATCAGATTCTATGATTGCAGTAAACATGATTAACAATCCCAGAAGTGCCAAATGGTCCCTATATGCACTAGCCTTTCAAACACACTCTGAACTTAATCAGGCTACCCTTAGGCATGTTTTCAGGCAATGTAATGCGGTTGCTGATGCAATTGCTAAGTATAGATCTACTCACCCTCATGAATCAAATCTAAACCTCTCTAACATTCCAACATACATCAGAGGCCTCATTAATTTGGATAGAGACCACATTCCATACATTCGAACTCACAAACTAGCTACCAAGGACAATTGATACTGCTGATGCTTGTTTTTCTTTTTTTCAGGTAACTTTGGAGAATCTGTTAATATGTGGACAAATGATATGCTGCTGATATGCTGATCTTATACTGCACTAGACTCAACATTTTGATGGCTGCATCCCAAGACAAAGACTACAGCAAGGCTCCTAAACTAATCCTTAAGACACTTATTACTACGGTGCTCCAACTGAAGTTTCGGACTTGATGAAACCTAATTCTAAGGGAAAGTGTTTGTACCACAAGCACTTCACTTGCCAGTTAGACCTTTTTAGAGTACTTGTGCATTTTGAAAGAAAGTTGCCTAGCCAAAGTAAGTGATTAACACAGGGGGTGGAGATCACCTACTTCGGAAATGCAACTATCATCTCTTCTCGCCTTTGTACATAGGCTACTAGTTTTTCCTCTAACTGAATCAATAGGCCACTAGTTTTCAGGTTATTCTTTTGGAGGCAACGAGGTTGCTTATCAATGTATCTTCCAAACTAACGCTGTAATTATCTTGTTTCTTAATAGGTCTGGGGAACCTAATATATAACCCCCCACCTTAGGGTGGATTCATTTTAAAAAAACCTAAAGACATTGCAGATGAAGGAGTTATATTCTATCAGAACCTCCTAAATCAATAACAGTCAGATAAATCAGGAACTTTCCCAAAACACTTTTCAGTGAAATCCCTACACTAATTAATCAAATTGAAAACTCAAAACTATGTGATAAGCTAATTAACTTAACTGAAATTCAATATGAAGAAGGAAAGTGCTCCAAGCCCCGATGGATTCTCATCCATCTTTGTCATATCCCGCCGTGAGATCATTTGCAGTGACCTTCTGGAAGCTGCGAATGATTTTTTATCAGGCAAACAAATTCCCACAGCTATCTCCTCTACTCGTATAACTCTAATATCTAAAAACCCTATTCCCTCATCCTCCATAAATTTCATACCTATTAGCTTGTCTAATGTGCTCAATAAAAACTTCTTACACATTATAGTGAACACGATGAAGCCAATTATGACCAAATTGATCTCAAAAAAACAAAGAATTTTCATTAAAGGAATGGATAGCTCAGATAATGTAATCCAAATGCAGTAAATGCTCATATTGTTTGGGGAAAAAATGCAGAAATGACAATCTCATATTACAACTTATTATGCACGAAGCTTTTGACATGGTATCATGGGATTTTTTAAATTCTGTTTTACTGAAATTCTAATTTTGTAGATCTTTTGTCAAAGTCTTACTTAATAATATATCCTTTCCATGATTCTCTGTCTTATTCATCGGATCTCCTTGCGGTTTTTGAAAAGCTTCTAGGGGCATTAAACAAGGAGATCCTCGTTGTCTCCATTCCTATATAATCTTCTCACCGAATTCCTTCTCAAGATATTTTTTTAAAGAAAAATACTTCCAACAGAGAATCGTAAAACATTTCCAATGTTCCCCGAAAACAACTAAATTCACCCATATAATGTACGCAGGTAATATTGTCATTTTTTAAAGCCGGGGTTTAAAAACTTTAATCTAATAAAACTGTTTCTTGATGCTTATCAATGGGCATCTGTACAAAAGATTAACTACACCAAAAGTGATTTTTACTTAAGTAAAAAAAGCAACCAATACTATTTTCAGTATCTAGGAGTCCCCATCTTCACAGGTAGAGCCAAAACTTCTTATTTTCATCCATTTTTAGATAAAATGGACAACAAACTATGAAACTGGAGACCCCAATGGCTAACTCAATCTGTAAAACCAACCCAAATAAAATTATGCATCTTTTCTCTCCCTAAGACATATTTTTTTGTTATAAAGCCCCCAAAAAAAGTATTAAAAAGATAAAAAAAAGGCCTTAGATTTGTTTTGGGAGTTTTTTTTTTCAAATTGGGACTACGAGAAAATGGAAAGCATGGTCAAGTCTCAGTTCCCACTTCAGGAAAATGGATTAGGTCTTATAAATCTTACCAGCTTTATATAAGCACTGTCCTGCAAACTTTGGTGGAAATTTCAAACAATTATACTATGTGGACCACTTTTATATGGTCTCTTCCTGAGAGGTTAAAAAAATTCCCCTTATGGGGACAAAATTTCAGGATTTACAGAGTGGGCTATCAGGAACTCTAAGATCTTACTAGGTACAACACAATTTTAAAGTGGAAATTGGATTGGATTAGGGTCTCGTTACATTATTTCCCCCCTCATATTATAATACATGTATATGAAATCATGATATCCTACTTTGTTGCAAATAAAACTTCTATTTTACCCCAATTGGAGCCATACATGGCTACCAAACTTGCTGACATTTTTCAGGATTTGACCGTATCCAATATCACAAGGATAGGATGGTGTGGAAACCTAATGCAACTGGAAACTTCTCAGCTAAATCAGCATGTAAGTCTCTCAGAATAAAAAGGAACTCTTCTCCATTTAGGAAGAAAAACTACAAGAAATGGACCTTTTACCTTGGTTCTATATGACCTTTTACCTTGGTTTTTAGTTCCAAAAAAATTGAGGTATATAATGTTGTAGAAAAAGTCCATTTTTTACCTTAGTTCCGAACCAAGGTAAAAAGTGTCAGTGACCTCAATTTCGGACCGTCGTTGGCAGTTTTAATGATCGACAACGGTCCAAGCCACAAGGATGACGATAGGCGACCATACCTACGACTTTATTTAGTTCGACGTCAACATGAATAAGGACCGACATCGGTCATAGCAATAAGGCAGGTGGTAGGAGAGGATAGCTGCAATTTCGTGCAATGTGACATCGCGGGTTAATAAAATTGACATCGCAGAAACTGGTATGTGGCATCACATGCTTTTCGGCACCCACGTCGTGTGCATACTGGCGTGGAAAGCTAATGAATACAACATCTTTTTGTATGGCCGATGGGAGGTCATCGCCGTACTTCTCAAAGTTATAATTTATAAGCCCTTTATGCTTACTAAATACAATTGAGTAGATAGTGGTAATTCGTAGTCGTCCACGAAGAAGAGGGATTTTCTTAAGCGTTTAAACATATAAGGCTAATATTAGGCTAAAAGTGGATATATATAGATATTTAAAAGCATGTAAAAAGGGGGGTTTTGGTTAGTAAAAGTGACATCGCAGAAACTGGTATGTGGCATCACATGCTCTTCGGCACCCACGTCGTGTGCATGCTGACGTGGAAAGCTAATGAATACAACATCTTTTTGTATGGCCGATGGGAGGTCGTCGTCATACCTCTCAAAGTTATAATTTATAAGCCATTTATGTATACTAAATACAATTAAGTAGATAGTGGTAATTTGGGGTCGTCCACGAAGAACCTCATTGAGTAGATAGTGGTAGTGGTAATCAACATTCATTCCTTCTTAATCGTAATTTGCAAAGATAAACAGCGACCATTTGCAAACCTCATTGATAATCACTCTAGGAAAACCACACCATAAAGGTATTTCATCAACGGCATTATACACGGAGGACCATAAATTTGATAACAACAAGCTTCTACCAAAGACATAGCAATTTAACCAAACATAGCATTCATTAGGCTAAACCTAGAACAAACCATATTCAAGATTCAACCTTGCATTGCATCTATAGGATAAACATGAAAATAATTCACATTAACATATTTATCTAGCAAGCATCATAACACACCATGTACAAGAAGTTCTAATTCCATGTTCTTGGATTCTCATGTCAAAGAGCTAAGAAATTTGCAACTTTCCTAACCCCCTAACACTTCAATCATACAAACACTTCATATAATCAAACAACCCATAGCATAAATGAAGTAAAACATCACATCTAAACAATTGAATGCTAAATAACAAATGCTTCAAGAAAGAGTGAAATAGAGGTTCTCACTACATAGGTGTGGAAGCTTCAATCAATTGCTCCCAAGTACAAAACTAAGCTTGATAATCAAAACCCATAACATAGAACAAAGATCTACAAAGAAAGAAGAAGAAATGGGAGAAAATGGTGAAAAGCTAGGGTTTTGGAGCCCCTAAGTAGGGCTTTTAGAGTTGGGGAAGAAGGGGGTGAAAAGCTATTTACAGTACAAGAAAAAAGGGAGTTACAAGCAAGTTGCAGGGAAATTATCGCAAGTTGCGACACCATCGTGGCGAGTCGTGACCAGATAATGAAATTGTGAGCTCTCAGGTCAACATTTTTCTAGTCGTGACACACTTGATGCAAATCATGACGGAAAAAAGGCTCATTTTGTTTTGCTTCCTCCAAGTGAACCGTTGATCCATTTTGGGAGTTCTTGTAGTCAATTTTATAGTAATAAATAAAAGGAATCCAATAGTACCACCCTTGGAGGCTGATTATTCTTGAAAAATTCTCAAAAATCTGCTTCAAAACATAGATCATTCTTCACCCTTTGCTTTGCTCTCCTTTCTTCACTTTATCTTCTACCACTTTGTGAGTGGCCTTCCATCTTCTACCATCCTTTTGAATGGCCTTCACTAAACCACTCCTAAGTACTCACGAACAATCCACAAATTAAGCTTACAAAAAGAAATCTAGATACTCGTAAGGACCAAAAATCCATTAGACTAAACATAGGTTACAAAATGAAGGATTTAGATATAAAAACCAAAAATAACTATCTAAACCCCTTATCATGTTAACCTACATAAATCTAGCAATCTTACAACTAAAATATGACAAAAGATATGTTAAATGGTTTGGAAAATACATGCACACCGGTTCTCGTACAATATTATAATATTTAATATTTGATGACACAAATAATCGATCGTCGATAACCGATATATGTTATTTAATATTCCATAACTGATGAAAATATTAAACATCATACAACAATCAATTGTTGTTCAATTAATATGGGAAACAATAACATGTTAAAAAGCAACATAACTTGAACATATATTACCAATGCATAGAATATATTAAAATACATAAAGTTGATATGAAATTGAAACATTAATTGTATTGAAACTCTATTGTCTACGTTGTATGGAATTAATAACTATCTTTGTCCTATTACAACCAAGACACATGAAACAAAATTTATGTTAGAATTGGGAAGTCACCAAATGATGTGCACGTAATATAATCATATGCAGGCGACAATAATGTCGACATGGGAAAAGTACCTAATATGCTTTAAAGCGATGTCGCATGCAGCGGAGACCAAATTTGCAAAGTACGAATGAAGGGCGGCGTCGGACATTCAGAGATATTTAAATCATTTCCTAGCCTATGCGACGTTGGTCAATGTTTAGTTTAATATCGTATGAAATGATTTACTATGACCGACATTGCAAATTCAACATGTGTTCATACGAAGATGAGATTATTGTCGTCAATGAGCCTCATTCTAAGCCTTTTTTCCTCACACCTTACAAACATGAAATTATCTTGGAAACACAAACAATATACAGTGTATAACATGTAACACAATTATCATACCTTATAAAAATAATGATCAATGAGAAAAAATATAGAAGATTATATATGTGTGTGTGTGTGTGTGTGGTAATAAAATTTCTAAATGAAATAGAATGGATGTGAAACTATGCTCCATCTTCGGATGCTTGTTGATGTTTGAGAATGGAAAGGATGGTGTAGAGTTGAGTTAGGAGGAAGTGTGTTGGAGATGTGAAATGGTTGATGTTGCTGAATATAATGTACGTGAAAACTGGAGGGGGAAATTCTGGTTCAAATTTTTGGCTCAATAAAATTCATTTCAACCGACGTCAGGAGGAGGTAGGTCAGGGGGGTCGTTTGATGAGACACATTTGCGATGTCGGGGCACAGTCTAATTTTTTAAAATTTTCGTAAAATACTCCCGATTAAGATTGCGGCCCCTTCCGACAACCCCTTTATCCCTAAATTGGAACAACATTGTCCTGAAAATGTGAATAACAAAATGTTATGTCCAATTTTTCATTTCGACTTCTCCTACTTTCTTGGAGGACCGAAGTGAAAAAAATTTAGAAGTTCAGAAGTTGTCCCGAACTCGATTATGATTGTCCCGAAAAGAAACTTTGTCATTAATAGTCGAACTTATACTAGCCGGGGGTAATTAAGAAACTGGTCTTATTCCACATAGACTTCCACAATTATTCCAAATGACCCTTGTATACTTATAAGTAATCATCCACAATTTACTCTAGACCATGGACTAGCGCTTTATAAATTTTATGGTTGGAATTTATTATAAAATTATTTCATAAAGAACCAAGAATATGAAATTTCATGTGATTCCATATGGTGGAAATTATTGTTTTCATAATGCTTATCGTAAGGGTATTAATAGAATACTAACAAAAATGACGGAAAATTACCCCGGTTTGCGTCCCTCTTGGATAGTACACATAATCTCCATATCAAATATTTGTATAATTCTCATTGGGATCATGGCAGTTTTTTTTAGTCATGACTAACGATGATTATTGTTTGACTAGGGGATGGAAAGGGTCATGTCCCCGAAACAGGGTTATCGTCCATCATTTTTGAAGTATTCCATTAATACCCTTACTATAAGCGTTATGAGAAAGACCATTTCCACCACATGGAATCACAAGAAATTTAATATTCTAGGATTGTAATGAAATTAAAAGCTAATAAACTCTTGTCCATTAAATTTTAAAAAGCTCTAGTACATCGTGTAGAATAAATTGTAGATGATTACTTATTAGTGTACATGGCTCATTAATGATGATCCTGTGTGATTCTTTTGTGGGATCATGTCAGTTTCTCTGTCATGATTAACGGTTAATTGGGGGATAACAAAGTTCCCATCCACAAAATATGGTTATCGTCCGTGATTTTTGGTGTATTCCTTTAATACCCTTACTATAATTATTATGAGAAAGATCACTTCCACCACATAGAATCAAATGAAATTTAATATTCTCTATTTTTTATGAAATTAAGAGAAAAAAAAGTTACGTCAATAAAATTTTAAAGAGTGCTAGTACATGGTGTAGAGTAAATAGTAAATTATTTTAAAAAATATAAGGGGAGAAAATCAACCCCCAATAAAAGCATGAAACATTTTAATGAGTTCATTAATCAGCTGGATTTGCATGAAATTACTACGGTGGGAAACACCTTTACATGGTCTAATAATCGGTTCAGAGATAAATGCAAGGAACTCACTTTCCAAAATTAGACAGGGGTTTAAGTAATCTAGATTGGCTGGAACTATTCCCTAACAGTTCAATTCAGGTTTTAAATAGAATGACATCTGATCACTCTCCTTTATTATTGTCTATTCAATCTGCTGAAGAAATGGTGCCTAGGCCTTTTAGATATCAGGATATGTGGTCTACTAGACTTTATTTTCAGGACTTAGTGGTTAATAACTGGAACTTATCTTCTACTCTACGAGGAATGTTCAGGTTAGTGTATAAACTTAAGAGACTGAAGACTAAAATTAAAGTTTGGAACAAAAACAGCTTTGGAAATGTTAATCTAAATCTGCTTCAAGCTGAGGCTAAAGTTAATGAACTGGAAATAATCTTTCAACAAGCGCAGGATGAAATAGATTTAGCTGAACTTAACAAGAAAAAAGCTTTACTTATCCGATCTCAGAAAGAAAAGAACATTTTTTTAAAGCAAAAGGCAAAGTTAAATTGGCTTAAGTATGGAGATGCAAACACCAGTTATTTTCACCACTCCATTAGGGAAAAGAGAGCTAGATCAAGAATTAGCAAAATCAAAGATGGTCTAGGTAACTGGATTTCTGATCCGCAATTGATTAAAGAAGAAGGGGTTCATTTTTATAAGGATTTACTAAATGAGGATTCCACTCCAACATTGGGATTTTACTTTAAATATTTTCTAATGGAAATACCTAAAGTAATTACTGAAGAGCAAAATCAGCTCCTTCTTCAACTTTTCACTGTCCAGGAACTAAAGTATGCAGTTTTTTATCTAAATAAAGCTAGTGCCCTTGGTTCTGATGGTTTCTCTGGTGAATTCTATACTACTTTCTGGGAAACCATTAAACATGACCTGCTAGATGCTGCAAATGACTTTTTATGCAATGGAAACATCCCAAAAGCTATTTCAAGCACTTGGCTTACCCTAATACCCAAAAAAACAGTCCCTACCTCCTTCTCTGATTTAGACCAATTAGCCTATCTAATTTTGTTAATAAGGTGTTCTCAAAAATGCTAATGGAAAGGATCAAACCATTAATGCAAATTTTAATTTCTCCTGAGCAAAGTGCTTTTATCAAGGGAAGGGACATCACGGATAATGTAATCCAAATGCAGGAGATGACCAGAATTTTGTCCAGAAAATCAAAGGCTAAAAATTTGATAGTAAAACTTGATATGCAAAAGGCTTTTGATAGAGTCTCTTGGCCTTTCCTAAATTCCATACTTCTTCATTTTGGTTTTCATGGAAATTTTGTCAAAACCATCATGCATAACATAGCTGCTGCACAATTTTCTGTTTTAATTAATGGAGTAACCTCATGCTTCTTTACATCCTCTAGAGGTATAAAACAAGGTGATCCTCTATCACCTTTTTTATATAATTTACTCTCCGAAGCTTTTTCTAGAGGTTTAAAGAAAATTTTCAGCATAGGATATCTACAATATTTTAGTCTTCCTATCTCTTGCTCACCTGTTTCACACTTAATATATGCTGATGATATGGCAGTTTTCCTTAACGCAAAACCTACAAATTTGAAGAGGTTTAAAATATTTTTGATTGCATATGAGCAGACTACAGGACAAAAGATCAATTTTGCAAAATCAGAATTTTTTGTTTCCCACAAAGCCTCATTATCGACCATTCTCTCTATAAAGAGGCTACTTGGAATGGAAAATGGGTCTTTTCCATTCAAATATTTGGGAGTGCCCATTTTTTCTGGTCGAAATCTACAGGTACATTACAAACCTCTACTGGAAATAATGGAGAAATCACTTAATAACTGGAAGAATAGATGGCTCACCACTGCTGGTAAGATTGTTCTGATTAATCACTGCTTTATTTCAATCCCTACGCATATCTTTGCTGTTTTGAGTCCACCAAAGATTGTTATAAAAAAATGGAAAAAATGGCTTCCAGCTTTTTTTGGGGGAATGTTGACAACATTGATAGGAAAAAATGGAGGTCTTGGAAAAATATGAGTCTACCTATGCATGAAAATGGCATAGGTTTTAAGGATTTAAAAGCTATTGTGGATGCCTTTTCATGTAAACTGTGGTGGAAATTGCAACAAAATAAAAACCAGTGGACTTCTTTATTATGGACACTTCCTCTTTCATATAAAAAATCACATACTTGGACTAGAATATGCTATATCACAGCTAAGGCAAACTGTTATTCTAGGGTCCTGTATGGATTAGGTGACTGCTCTTTCTGGAATTCTAATTGGACAGGAGAAGGAGCTCTTTACTATAAGTGGCCTCATGAGAGAAATATCCCATTTGAGGATATTTCTCTCCGGTTTTTTATAGATAACAAAGCTCACCTCCTTCCAAACCTGGAGCCATATCTGGCTACCAATTTATATGGAATTTTGCAGGGAGCAACGCTGGACCACTCTCACGAGGATAGGCTGGTTTGGACTCCAACCACAGACGGAATGTTCTCAATCAGGTCGGAATATAACATTTTCAGGCAGAGGAAAGCAAAAATCAGACATTTTAATAAGGTTTGGTCTACTTTCATCCCTAAGAAAATGTCTGTTCTTTTGTGGAGAGCAATGAATGGAATCCTTCCTTTTGACAATATTTTATCTAGGATAGGCTTCCTGTTAGATTCTAAATGCCCCCTTTGCAAGACTCACACTGATAATCTAGATCACTTCTTCAATTCGTGCCCCTCTTCTATTGCTATATGGGATAGTATCAATGATTGTTTACACCTACAACAATCAGTTTTTCCAAACTTGAAGAGCAGAGTTGAATTCTATCTTTCTTTTATGGCTGAATCCAAGATTCACTCTAACATCACCATTGCTGCTCTTCTTGTTACAATCTGGTTCCTTTGGATTAAAAGGAACAAAATTATATATGAAAACGAATCCTTATGTTGCTTGTCTACATGAGATTAAAAGCATGATTTTTCACATCTTTACTGTTTATCACCTTTTTGGTAAAGTAGACAGGCATAGGTACTGGATTCAGACAAATTTTATCCCGCATATTTTTCAAAAGAGGAAAAAACCTTTATTTATAGTAAAATGGAAGAAGCCACAATTAGGACTTAAGATTAATACTGATGCAACATGGAAAATTGATGGTTCTTCCTCTTCGGCTGTGATTGTTAGAAACTGGGCTGGTAATGTGGTTATAATGAGAACTAAAAGATTCCAATCTCAGTCCCCTTTACATGTAGAATTACTCTCTATTCAACATGCTTATGAAATATGCTCAGAATTGGATATCTCTAATTATGAGGTGGAATCAGACTGTTTAATAGCTGTCAAGGGTATTCAAACCCCCTGAGTTCTCCTTGGAGAACTTTCTCCATCTGCAGTTTCCTAAACTCTAAACATCTTAAATACCCAATTCGACACATTCATAGGGAGGCAAATAGTGCAGCTGACTATCTTGCTAAATATGCCCTAGAAAATAATCTCCAGGGATGTATAGACATCCAGTCAGCCCTCCCTTTCCTTAGGGGACTGTTAACACTTGACAGAAGTGGCATACCTGTGATTAGAATTGGTACTTGACTTATCTCTGCATCTTTTTTGACACTTTTCCGAGTACCCTCCTCATTAAAACAAACTGCATGCACTTATCTAGAATGGAGACTACCGTTTTTCCATTTTTTTTACCGAGGTGGTTTTCAATTGCAACTGGTGGGATTGCGGATATTTATCTTCTGTACTTCACTCTGGTTCTCTCAGATTTAAGACTCCAAGCAAGAATGTATGATCACTTTGCGGACCAAACACACACACACGACTGCATTTTGAAACCATCGCCAGAATGCTTGATCCCCCTTGTGGATCTCCTGTCCTCTTTTAACTAATCAAATTGTGTAATAGAATAAGGTGTTGCCTGGCCGAAGGGAAGAATTAACACAGGGGGTGGAGGTTCTTCTCATCGGAATCGCAACTACCTTTCCTTTCTTCCACACTTTCATCTATAGTTTTCAATTCCTTATAGGTCAAACTCTAGATTCACATCTTGGGGCAATTCTGTAGCCATCATGTACAACTTTCTTAACTGGTTTGGGGAACCTTTATAAATATCCCTCACCTAAGGGTGTTTTGATTAAAAAAAAATCTATTCAAATACCGACGACTCCATACTCAGATAAATATACTTCTCTTAATGCAAAAAAAATAAAATAAACTTCCATCCATCAAATTTTAAAAAGCACTAGTACATCATGTAGAATAAATTGTAGATGATTACTTATTAGTGTACATAGTTCATTAAGGATGATCCTGTGTAATTCTTTTGTGGGATCATGTCAGTTTCTTTGTCATGATTAACGGTAAATTGAGGGATAACAAGGTTCCCATCCACAAAGTGGGGTTATCGTCCGTCATTTTTGGTGTATTCCTTTAATACTCTTACTATAAGAATTATGAGATAGATAACTTCCACCACATAGAATCAAATGAAATTTAATATTCTCTATTTTTTATGAAATTAAAATAAAAAAAGTTATGTCAATAAAATTTTAAATAGCGCTAGTACATTGTGTAAAGTAAATGGAAAATTATTACTTATAAGTATACATGGTTCATTATGGATGATCATGTGTAATTTTTTCTAGGATCATGCCAGTATCTTTGTCATGACTAACGGGTAATTATAGTTTGACTGGGATATATGGCAAGGGTCCCGTCCCCAAAATAGGATTATCGTCCATCATTTTTGGAGTATTCCATTAATATCTTGCAATGAGTGTTATAGTAAAGATCACTTCCAAAAAAAAAAAAAGTAAAGATCACTTCCACCACATTGAATCACATGAAATTCAATATTTCATGTTTTTATGAAATTAAAAGCTAATAAAATTCCTTCCATCAAATTTTAAAAGCACTAGTATATCGTGTAGAGTAAATTGCAAATTATTACATATAAGTATACGGGGCTCATTAAGGATGATCTTGGTAATTCTTTGTGGGATCATATCAGTTTCTTTGTCATGACTAACTGTGATTATTGTTTGATTTGGGGCTGGAAAGGGTCCCATCCCCAAACCAGGGTTATCGTCCGTCATTTTTGGAGTTTTCCATTAATACCGTTACTATAAGCGTTATGAGAAATATCACTTCCACCACATAGAATCACATGAAATTTAATATTCTTGGTTTTTTATGAAATTAAAAGCTAATAAAATTCCCTCCATCAAATTTTAAAAAGCGCTAGTATATCGTGTAGGATAAATTGTAAATGATTACTTATAAGTATGCTGTGTAATTATTTGTGGGAACATACCAGCATGTTTTTCATGACTAAGGGTAATTATAGTTTGACTAGGGGATGGTAAGGGTCCCATCCCCGAAATAGGATTATCGTTCGTCATATTTGAAGTATTCCATTAATACCTTACTATAAGTGTTATGAGAAAGATCACTTCCACCAAATGGAATCTAATAAAATTTAATGTTCTAGGTTTTTTATGAAATTAAAAGGTAATAAAATTCCAGCCATGAAAGTTTAAAAAGCGCTAGAACGTCGTGTAGAGTAAATTGTAAATGATTACTTATAGGTATACGGGTTAATTAAGGATGATTCAGTGTAATTCTTTGTTGGATCATGCCAGTTTCTTTGTCATGTCTAACGCTAATTATAGTTTTACTGGAGGATGATAAGGGTCATGTCCCCGAACTAGGGTTATCGTCCGTCATTTTTGGTGTATTCCATTAATACCCTTACTATATGTGTTATGAGAAAGATCATTTTCACTACATGGAATAACATGAAATTTAATATTCTCAGTTTTTTATGAAATTGAAAACTAATAAAATTCCATCCATCAAATTTTAAAAAGTGCTAGTACATCGTGTAGAGTAAATTTTAAATGATTGCTTATAAGTATACATGGTTCATTAAGGATGAACTTGTGTAATTCAATGTGGGATCATGCCAGTTTCTTTGTCATGACTAATGGTGATTATAGTCTGACTGGGGAATAGCAAGGGTCTAGTCACTGAACCAGGGTGATCGTCCATCCTTTTTTGAGTATTCCATTAATACCCTTACTATACACGTTATGTGAAATATTCCTTCCACCACATGGAATCACATGAAATTTAATAGTCTCAATTTTTTATAAAATTAAAAGCTAAAAAAGTTCCGCCCATCAAATTTTAAAAAGCACTAGTACATCGTGTGGAGTAAATTGTAAATGATTACTTATAAGTATACAAGGTATATTCAGGATGATCCTGCGTAATTCTCCGTGGGATCATGCTTGTTTATTTGTTCAGAATAACAGGGATTATAGTTTGACTGGGGAATGGCAGGGTCATGTCCTGAATCAGGATTATTGCCCTTGATTTTAGAGTATTTCATTAATGCCCTTACTATAATCGTTATAAGATAGATCACTTTCACCACATGAAATCACATGAAATTTAATGTTCTAGGTTTTTTAGGAAATTAAAGTCTAATAAAATTCCATTCGTCAAATTTTAAAAAGCTCTAATTCATACTATAGAGTAGATATTAAATGATCACTTATAAGTATACAGGGTTCATTAAGGATGATCCCGTGTAATTCTTTGTGGGATCATGCCAGTTTATTTGTCATGACTTACAGTTCTTATAGTCTGACTGGGGAACGACAATGGTCCTGTCCCCGAACCAGGGATATCGTCCGTCATTTCTGGAGTATTCCATTAATACCCTTCCTATAAGCGTTATGAGAAAGATCACTTCAACCACATGGAATCACATGAAATTTAATATTCTAGGTTTTTCATGAAATTAAAAGCTAATAAAATTCCATCCATCAAATTTCATAAAAGAGCTAGTACATCGTGTAGACTAAATTGTAAATGATTACTTATAAGTATATGAGATTTATTAAGGATAATCTTGTGTAATTATTCGTGGGATCATGCCATTTTCATTGTCATGACTAAAGATATTAATGGTTTTGAATGTTGTGTAGAAAGGGTCTTGTCCCCAAAAGAGGGTTATTGTCCGTCATTTTTTGTGTATTCCATTAATACACTTACTATAAGTGTTATGAGAAAGATCACTTCCACTACATCACATGAAATTTAATATTCCAGGATTTTTATGAAATCAAAAGCTAATTAATATTCAACCATGAAATTTTAAAAAGCGCTAGTACATCGTATAGAGTAAATTGTAAATGTATACATGGTTCTTTTAAGGATGATCCAATGTAATTCTCTATGGGATCATGCCAGTTTCTTTGTCGTGTCTAACGGTGATTATAGTTTTACTGGGGGATGATAAGGGTCCTGTCCCCGAACCGGTGTTATCATCCGTAATTTTTGGTGTATTAATTAATACCCTTACTATAAGTGTTATGAGAAAGGTCATTTTCACCACATGGAATAACATGAAATTTAATTCTTTGTTTTTTATGAAATTGAAAGCTAATAAAATTCCATCCATAAAATTTTTAAAATGCTAGTTCATAGTGTAGAGTAAATTTTACATGATTACTTATAAGTATACATGGGTAATTAAGGATATTCCTGTGTAATTCTTTGTTCCCATCCCCGAACAAGGGTTATCGTCCATCATTTATGGAGTATTCCATTACTGTAAGCGTTATGAGAAAGATCACTTCCACCACATGGAATCACGTGAAATTTAATATTCTAAGTTTTTCATGAAATTTAAAGCCAATAAAATTCCATCCATCAAATTTCAAAAACTGCTAGTACATTGTGTAGACTAAATCGTAAATATTTTTTTATAAGTATACAGGGTTTATTAAAGATGATCTTGTGTAATTATTTGTGCGATCATGCTAGTTTCATTGTCATAACTAACGATAATTATAGTTTTGAATGGGGAATGGAAAGGGTCATGTCCCCGAAACAGGGTTAGTTAGATTTGAGATGCTCAGTGCCACACGAACCACGGGGCTATTCCATAGGTTGTATGGCTCGAGAAAGGTCACTTTCAAGGCCCTTCCTCAGCCAAACACGACGAAGATGGAATTTGATGCACCTCTAGGAGACTTGGAAATTTCACCTGACTCCTCATGTAGAGATGACTTCCATCGCGAGCTCCGTGACCTTGGCCTAGCTCCCGTCCAGCGCGATGATAGTACCCTACCTTTTTCTGAGTGATAGCAGTAGTGGTACTTCCAGTAGCACTCCCCGTAGCCTCCACCATAGACCAAGTCAATGCAGGAGGATGATGTGCCGCCTCACTATTCCCGATCTTCACCGGACTTCTACGAGTGGATGATGCAGACTATTCAGGATGGATTCCGCCGCCAGGACAACATGATATTGTAGCATAATGTATTTGTCTCCCAGACCTTGATCAACATGATTGAGCAGATTGATCATCTGTCAGCTCGCATCCATGCGATGCAGTCCCAGGCAGGCGGTGTCTCTGGCCCCGATCGGGGAGCGGAGAGTTGGAAAGCTAGGAGGCAGAGGAGCACGGAGTGGCTGTCCATTTTATGTTCATAATTTAATACTTTTTTGGGTCACTTTTGTGCTCTTTTATTATCAAGAGCTTGTGTTTTACCTTGAAATTCTCTTAGGAGGGGTAAGAGAAACTTTATGCTCTTTTTCCTATTTTAAGTGGATTTTGTGTGACAAGGGAAGAACACGGAGTCATGAAGACCGGAGGCCATTAAAGATCACATTTTCAAAGACTTTTGAAGACTTTCTTCAAAGACATGAAGACTGGAGGCCATCGAAAACCATTTTTGAGGACATTGAAGGCTTGAAAAATTAGAGGAATTGCTATGAAGATAAATGTTTACCACAAGAAGAAGAAAAGAAAACAAGATTAAATTCTGGCACTCGTCGCGAGACCGTCACGAGTCGCGACCAACGGGTGGCCAAAATTTAACCTTATCATTTTTGTACTATAAATAGCACTCTCTTTCCTCTCATTCATATCTTTTTCATCTGCATTTTTGGTACTTTTTAGAACCCTATTTCCTTCCATTTTCTTCTTTGAATTCTTTTGTATTATGTTTGGTTGTTTAGCATTAATTAGTATGAACTCTTGTAGCTAATTCTAGTTCTTGGGAGCAATTGATTGAAGCTTCCAAGCTTATGTAGTAAGATTCTATGTTTGTGCATTTATTAACATTTATTGGAGAACATTTATTATGCCATTAATGTTGTGATTTACCTCATTTATACCATGGATTGTTTGAGTATATGAAATGTTTGTAAAATTGAAATGTTAGGGTGTTAGGAAAGTTGCAAATTTCTTAACTCATTTGATATGGAAATCCAAAAGCTTGGATTTAGAACTTCTTGTGTATAATGTGTGGGAATTATTTCTAGATGAGTATGTTAATGTGGTTTGTTCTCATATATCATATAGATGCAAAGAAAGGTTGAACCTTGAATGTTGTTTGTTCTAAGTTTAACCTAATAAATGCTTTGTTTGGTTAAATGTATATGACTATGGTAGAAGGATTGTTGTTATCAATCCTATGGTACTTCGGGTGAAATACCATTGATGAAATACCCCTATGATGTTGTTTGTCTAGGATGATCATTAATGAGGTTTGTAAATGGTCATTGTTTGTCTTTTGCAAACTAATCTTAAGGAGGAATGAATGTTGATCTTTGAATGAGAAGTGATAACATTCCTCATAGAAAATAAATGTAATTAAATGAGTTAATGAATCAATGAGCTATATGAAGTTTTGAAGTGGAAATCGACTGCCCCAAAGGTTTCGTTAATTGTTGTTTTCATCGTATCTTTAGTTGTATTGCATGATTAGCATAGTTCTATTGCTTTGCTAGTTATTGTATTTCAATTTAACCCGACTTGCCATTATCTACTTAATTGTAGATAGGAAGCATTAGGGCTTAAAACTATTAACTTTGAGAGGTACGACGATGACCTCCCAAAATTTTCAGTCGATATCGGGAAAGAGGCATTTATTTTTAAGTGTTTGGGCATATTATGTGTGATTATATGCTATTTGTAAATAATTTTTAGTTTGATTTCTTAGTTGATTTTCAATTTTCACTTGGCTTGGAGACGTACTGTTAGAATTCTTGGTGTATGGTTCATACGCGATCCTCTTCACAAGAACCCCTACACTACGACCTCGAGTTAGGGTTGAATTTGAGACAGGCTAGGAGGATTTCTTTGGAAAGTGTGAATAAAACCCCTCCTAGTTACCATTTTTTGGACACATCTTCCTCTATGGAACATCAAATTGAGCACGAAGATGAGCATCCGGGAGGGGGACCTCAACATCCTCCTCTCCAAGGACGAGCTCCTCCTCTCCACCAAAGAGAGATTCCTTTGGGGCAAGCTTTGTTAAGAGACATCATGACCCCCAACCTTGATCAACAACCAATGTGCATCAAGTATCCCGTGGTTGGACCGAACAGGCACTTTGAGCTAAATACCGGGTTTATCAACATGCTACCTATTTTCCTTGGTAGGCAATGTGAGAATGGCAACAAACACCTCACCGAATTTCACTTCTTGTGTGGTGGTACGGTCCCCCATGGAGTGGATGAAGATTTCTATAAGTTGAAGGCATTCTCGTTCACACTAAGGAATGGTGCAAGAGATTGGCTCTACTACCTACTGGCCAAGAGCATTAAGAGTTAGCTTAATATGAAAACAAAGTTTCTAGCCAAATACTTTCCAGCCTCTAGATCCGCCGCCTTGAAGAAGGACATAAGAAACATCCTCCAATTGCATGAATAATCTCTTTTCGACTATTGGGAGTGGTTCAAGAAGCTTCTTGCAAGTTGCCCTTATCACGGTTATTCGGAGGGAGATTTGGTTTATTACTTCTATAATAGCCTTCTTGATGAAGATCAAAGGTTGGTAAGAAGTATTTGTGGTGGCATCCTTGGGAACAAAACATCGTTCAAGGAACTTTAGCTGAAGGGCGGATTTGAGAAGGAGAAATCCAATGCCTGCAAGTGACTCTTCAAATAGTGGAAAGCTTGAGGATCAAGTCTTGGTCCTTGCATCTATGGTCAAATCATTAATGACGAAGCCCGGGAATGTGCCACATGTTAAATCATGTGAAATTTGTTACTTGGCGCATCCTACGGACACTTGCCCTACTTTTCAAGAGGACTATGATGAGGAGGTGAGTTCTATAGGATATCTAGGGATCCAAGACTACCAAGGCTACCAAGGATATTAACGTGGGCAAGGCTACCAAGGATATTAACGTGGGCAAGGCTACCAAGGTCACTAAGGCTACTAAGGTTATCAAGGGTACCAAAACTGGCCGTACAATTTGGGAAATCGTGATAACCCAAACCTCCGGTATAGAAACCCTCAAGGAAGCAAAAACACTCAAAAAGCTCCAATGGAATGAAGAATCTCTCTTCGACTATTGGGAGAGGTTCATGAAGCTTTCTGCAAGTTGCCCTTATCACGGTTATTCGGAGGGGGATTCAGTTTATTACTTCTACAATGGCCTTCTCGATGATGATCAAAGGTTGGTAAGAAGTTCCTGTGGTGGCACTCTTGGGAACAAAACATCCTCCAAGGTTATACAATTGTATGAAGAGCTAGCAGAAGAATCGAGAAACTTTAGCTCAAGGGCCAATTTGAGAAGGAGAAATCCAATGCCCGTAAGTGACTCTTCACATAGTGGAAAGCTCAAGGATCAAGTATTGGCCCTTGCATCTATGGTCAAATCATTGATGACAAAGCCCAGGAATGCACCGCATGTTAAATCATGTGAAATTTATTACTTGGCACATCCTACGGAAACTTGCCCTACTTTGCAAGAAGACTATGTTGAAGAGGTAAGTGCCATGAGATATCAAGGGAATCAAGGCTACCACGGAAACCAAGGATATCAAGGTGAGCAAGGCTACCAAGGTCACCAAGGCTACCAAGGTTATCAGGGGTACCAAAACCGGCTGTATAATTCAGAAAATAGTGATAACTCGAACCTCCGGTATGGAAACCCTCAAGGAATCCAAAACCCCCAACCATATAGGCCACCTCAAAAATAATTTCAAAAGCTCCAAGACAAACCCCAAGACCAAGGGGAGAGCTCGGGGTTAATAGAGGATGAGGTGATGCAAGCCATTCGCCGGTTGGGCATGTGTGTGGAGAAAAGTGGATGGAAGCCCAGGAAAAGGGTAAGCTACCCTCCCAACCGGAGGTCAACCCTCGACAAAATTCAAGTGCTATCACTTTGAGAAATTTTTAAGAGGATGGATATCCCACGGTTGGTGAAGTTGTTAAGGATGACCCTAGGAAGCTTGAAATGCTTGAGAAAGAAGTGAAAGAGGAGAATGAGGAGGAGGCCACAGAGTAAGCACGGAAGGGAAAGGAGAAGGAAGAGGAGATCACCGTTGTGAAATCAAACTCCATTTTTGAACCTTTATCCCCCCTCACAAGAAGGAAAGAGTAGTGAAGATTCCTCCATATGTGTCAGAGCCACCATTCCCGGAAGCTCTAAAAGATAAAAGGAGGAAGGAATCCAACAAGGACATCTATGAAGCCTTTCGTAGGTGTGAGGTAAATATCCCTCTTTTGAATGCGATTGAACAAATTCCTAGCTATGAAAAACTTTTGAAAGAATTATGTGTAGTAAATAGGAAACAAAAAATGAAGAACAAGCTTAAAAATGGGAGAAGTGAACATGTCTCCGCTTTGTGACAAAGGGAGTTACCCCCTAAATGTAACGATCCTGGCATGTTCATGATCCCTTGCATGATAGGAAATACATATTTTGAAAAATCAATGCCTGACATAGGTGCATCAATAAATGTGATTCCTTATTCTTTGTATGAAAGCCTCAATCTTGGTACTTTCCACAAAACTGGGGCGAAGATCCAACTAGCCAATCATTCTAGTGTGTACCCTAAGGGTATCGTTGAGAATGTGTTGGTTAGGGTGGATTCCTTAATATCCCCCGTGGATTTTTTATCCTAGACATGGAGCATGATAAATATGCCGTCTCAATCTTGTTGGGGATGCCATTTTTTAAGACCTCTAGGACCATCATTGATGTGCATAACGGTACCCTCACCATGGAATTTGATGGGATTAAAGTAGATTTTAGCATAAATGACTCTATGAAGTATTCTCTTGAAGAGTATTCTTGCCATGCTATTGATTTTGTTGACAATGTGGTGCAAGATGTTTTTGAATTAAGTGGTGATGATTTCTTGTTAGTTGCTTTGGAAAATTATATTGAAAATACATGTCTTGTGTATTCCAGGAGTACTAACTTGAAGGAAAGCATTGAGAAGTTAAGCATTCTTGAGGAAGTGGTGCAAAGTTCCGACCCTCTAGTCTTAGAGGAACCTAAAGAACCGGAATTCCTCGCATCACTTATGAAGGCTCCGGTGATTGAGCTTAAGCCATTTCGAAATGACCTCAAGTACACATTTCTTGGGGAAGGGGAGACACTTCTGGTCATAATTTCAAGCAAGCTCACCAAGGAGCAAGATGAAAAGTTGATGGTGGTGTTGCAGGAGAACAAGGAAGTAATTGGATGGACTATTTCCGACATCAAAGGAATAAGTCCATTCATTTACATTCATAGAATCTTGTTGGAAGAAGATGCAAGACCTGTACAGCAACCCCAACGCCATTTAAACCCACCTATGATGGAGGTGGTGAAGGCGAAAATCCTCAAGTTACTCCAAGTGGGCATGATCTATCCTATCTTAGATAGTAAGTGGGTGAGTCCAACTCAATTGGTACCCAATAAGAGTGAAGTGACAATGGTCGAAAATGAGAAGGGTGAAATGGTGCCCACCCAAGTTCAAATGGGTGGCGCATTTTCATTGACTACCGGAGGCTAAATGCAAAAACCCGGAAGGATCACTTCCCACTGCCATTCATTGATCAAATGCTTGAGAGGTTAGCAAGCCACCCCTTCTATTGCTTTTTGGATGGGTACTCGGGGTATTTTCAAGTGGCTATCACCTCGGAAGACTAAGAAAAGACCACCTTCATGTGCCCCTTTGGTACGTTTGCTCACTGGCGTATGCCTTTCGGGTTATGTAATGCCCCCGAAACTTTCCAAAGGTGTATGGTAAGCATTTTCTCAGAATTTGTTGAAACTTTTGTCGAGGTATTCATGGATGATTTCACCATTCATGGTAATTCTTTTGATAACTGTTTAGAAAATTTGGCACAAGTTCTTAAACATTGCATTCATACTAATCTTGTGCTAAATTCTGAGAAGTGTCATTTTATGGTGGAGCAGTGCATTTTCTTAGGCCATGTTGTCTCTTCTAAGGGTATTGAGGTTGACTAGGAAAATATGGACACAATTCAAACTTTTCCTTATCCTACTAATGTCTGCAAAGTGTGCTATTTTCTTGGCTATGCAGAATTCTATTGCCAGTTCATTAAGGACTTCTTGAAGATAGCATCTCCTTTATGCAAGTTGTTGCAAAAAGAGGTGGAATTTTTTATGGATGAGGGTTGTAAAGGGGCCTTCGATACATTGAAAGGAAGGTTAGTTTCGGCCTCTATTATACAAACCCTGGAATGGTCGTTGCCTTTTGAGATTATGTTCAATGCTAGTGACTACGCTGTTGGAGAGGTCCTTGGTCAAAGGGCGGGGAGAGCGCCTCACACCATCTACTATGCATCCATGTGTTTCAATAAATCCCAAAGAAACTATTCCACCACCGAAAAGGAATTGCTTCTAGTTGTATTTTCTTTGGAAAAATTTTGATCTTACTTGTTTGGTACAAAACTTATTGTGTACACTAACCATGCAGTGTTTCATCATTTGATGACTAAGAAAGAGGCCCAAGCCAATATTGATTAGGTGGATTCTGCTCCTGAGTGAATTTGGGTTAGAGGTGCGAGACAAGAAAGGCGCGGAGAACCTAGTGCATGATCACCTAAGCCTGTTGGCACCCTGCCAAGATAGTGAGGTAAATCTATTAATGAAGGAGCAACTACAGGAGGAGTTCCCCAATGAAAAATTGTTCGCTATCCGGGACCTCCAACCATGGTATGCTAACATTGTGAACTTTCTTGTCTATGGTAAATTTCCTCCTCACTTTTCTAAAGCACAGAAAGATAAGCTAAAGAGCGATGTTAATTATTATGTGTGGGATGGTCCCTTTTTGTGGAAACATTGTGTAGACCAAGTTGTTAGGAGATGCATCCCCGATAATGAAGTGCATTCAATTCTCACTTTTTGTCATTCTCATGCATGTAGAGGTCATTTGGAGCTAAAAGGACAGCTAGGAAAGTCTTGGAAAGTGGTTTTTATTGGCCTACTTTGAATAGGCATGCATACATATTATGTAAGGCTTGTGACAAGTGTCAAAGAGTAGGAAATATCTCATCTAGAAATGAGATGCCCCAAAAACCTATGATACATTGTCAAATCTTTAATGTTTTGGGTATTGACTTCATAGGACCTTTCCCTAGTTCTTATGGCTTTACATACATTTTTCTTTCTGTTGATTATGTGTCGATGTGGGTTGAAGCCAAAACTCACTAGGACTGACAATTCTAAAGTGGTTGCAAAATTCCTGAAAGATAACATCTTCTCTAGGTTTGGGATACCCCGAGCTCTGATTAGTTACCATGGCACCCATTTTTCAATCGGACCATAGAGGCACTCTTGAAGAAGTATAGCGCCACTCACAAGATATCCACCGCCTATCACCCACAAACCAACGAGCAAGCCGAAGTTTCCAATCGGGAAATCAAGTCCATCCTTTAAAAAATGGTTAATCCTAACTGGGAGGATTAGAGTTCTCGATTGAATGATGCCTTCTAGGCGTATAGGATGGCTTACAAGACACCAATTGGTATGTCACCATACCAGTTAGTGTTTGGTAAGCCCCATCATCTACCAGTGAAAATTCAGCTTAAGGCTTACTAAGCGGTCAAAGAATTCAATATCAATATAGATAAGGCCGGTTTGCATAGGAAGTTACAATTGGGTGAACTAGATGAGATCCGGAGAGAGTTCTATGAGAACGCCAAAATCTATAAAGAGAAGACAAAGGTGTGGCATGCTAAGATGATCGTAAGGAAGGAATTTTACGTTGGTCAAAAGGTCCTCCTATTCTAATTCCGCCTTCGCCTATTCCCAGGTAAGTTGAGGTCCCAATGATCCTTTTAAGGTGGTTAAGTTATTCCTGTATGGCACGGTGGAGATTCTAGATTGAGCTAAGTCCAGTACATTCAAGGTTAACGGACAACGTTTGAAACCATACCATGAGAATTTTGTGCTAGAAAAAGGAGAGGACGTTGATCTCTTCGATCTGGTTTGTGAGTAAACCCTAAGAAAAGGGAGTAAGTCTTACTGACGACATTAAATAAACTTGGTTTTGATCGTCTGGATCGTCATTTGCAACTTTCCATTGATATTTCTTAGTTTTGGATTTTGTCATTAGTTTGATTGTTTTGCTTTATGCTTTTCACGGGTTGTTTTTCCTTGATTTTGTAACAATTTTGAAGCCAAGGAATTGGACTTTTAAAGGGAGAAATGCTTGGAGTCAAGAAGGAAAGACTTGGACAAGAGAAGGAATCAGAAAATTTTTCTAAGTAACAGGTTAGCAGGCTGTCGCGAGTCGCGACCACGGTGTCCAGAGTCGCGACGTGCTCAGTAATTTTTGGTGATATTTCATATTGCATCCTCCACTTTTCACGAGTCACGATGGTCTCATCCCAAGTCACAACGAAGTGGTCGCGAGTCGCAACCAAATTAGGGATTTTTGCTGAAAAATGAAGGTCTCAACCTCCACTTTTTGCGAGTCGTGATGGCCTCGTCGTGAGTGGCGACAGACCATTGTGAGTCATGACAGAGTGGTCACGAGTTGCGACGTAATTAGAAATTTTGTGTTAAAGTCAGATCCCGGCCTCCACTTTTCATTAGTCGCTACGAGCCCATTGTGAGTCTCAACCAATGGGTCCTCGAGACATCCATTGAGATATCATCCCCTCGAGACCTCGACTCGAGCCAAACCCAAAAAGCCATCAGCCCCTCGAGACCAGCCCTTCGAGACATCATCCCCTCAAGACCTTGACTCGAGCCGAACCCAAAAGTCTATCACCCCTCTTGATCAGTCCTCAAGGTCGCAAGCTAATGACTTGAGCAAAAGCCCTCGAGACCAGTCAAACCTGTAATCCCATCATCCCTCGAGACATCATCCCCTCGAGGCCACTAGCCCTCGACTCATGCCAAACCTAAAATTCCATCACCCCTCGAGATCTCATCTCTTGAGACCAGTCCTCGAGACCTCGGGGCCATGAACCCTCGACTCGGGTTACGAGCCAAACCTCTTGAGATCTTGGGGCTGCGAGTCGAACCTCTCAAGACCTTGGGTCCTCTAGGCCCAAAGCCCTCGAGACCAGCGAAGCCTTTTAACCCCTCCAGAACCAGTAGCCAAACCCAAGCCCCTCGAGACCAAATATTTCATCCTCGAGACCAGCCCCTCAAGACCAATGCCCCACGAGACCAAATCTTTCATCATCGATCCTAGCCAGACCCGAGTCCCTCGAGACGTTATCTTTCATCTTCGAGCCTAGCCAGACCCAAGCCCTCCCTATCCATCTCAAGTTGCAACAAACACATCGCGAGTCGCAATGGGCGTAAAGCTTTGCTTTAAAAAATGGGTAGAACCCTTTTTACCACAAACATATCCACACTTCCACCACCACTCTTCACCTTCCTCCTCCTTTCCTCCACCATGTGACTAGCGCTAACCACCACTCGCCGCCGCTAACCACCGCTCTCCACCGCTCCATACCCCCATTCCTTCTTCCCAATCTCCACCCACAAATCACCATAAAACTTTGAAGAACACAAAACCCTAGAATTTGGGGGCTTTGTGACTTTGGGAAATCTGATTTCGAATTGATTGTGGCCTTCCTTCTTTCTTCTTCCAAAGCATGTAAGTGGTACATTTCACTTTATTGAGCTTCAACTTTAATTATGAATGTATACTCTATTTATTAGATATTGTGTAGATTATTTGTGATGCCTTAGGTGATTAAACTGTTGGACCTTGGTTGATTTTGGTGAATATATTGTGCTTGAAATATAATTTGATGGGTATTTTGTGCATATTTTGTGGTTGTGATTTGGATTGTATACTTTGTGGTTGAAGTTTGGATTGTATATTTTGTGGCTACAGTTTAGATTGTATTGTGCTTGTTTGATTTTGGATTGTATGCATTTGTGTTGCTTTGACTGAGAATGGATTGTGACTTATGCTAGATATGAGGCATGTTGGCCCTTGATTAAACATATGTGTTATTTGGATAAAATGTTATTGTGCTTTGCAATGTTATTTTACTTAGGGTAGTTTAGCCATGGGACATGGATGTTGACATTATGAATGTACAAATGGTGGCTAAACTAGTTGAGCACAACTGTGGTTTTGAGATATAGCATATTGATTTCAACTAAGTGAGAACTTCATAGACTTGAGAATATGGGATTGTTGGACATAATATGGATTGTATATGAAATTGTGATTAGGACTTGAACTAGTTAACTTGATTTTGATTTGGCTTGTGATGATGAACTAGTTTAAGGTTGAGTATGAATTTGGAATATTGCATATACACATATTACTATGCGTTTGACTTGTTTGCTATGGTTGTTAGATATGGTCCCCACAAAGAGACCCACGGCTCTACCCCGAGGCGGGTGCACCGTGCTCCACCTCTACCTCTGCCTCCACCACCAGCTCCAGAATCGAGCCCTATACCTCCCTCGTCGGATAGGTATATGGGTTTGACCCGGATCATCGGGTCCTATGCTGGAAGGTGGGAAGCCCTAGTAAGTCATCAATTCAAGGAGATAACCTTTGTAGATGTACCCACACCAGATGCTCTTGGGCTCACCCAGCCTGTCAGATGCCTCCTCACTAAGGGGGGAATGGAAGGATTCAAGAGTAGGAGTGCACCTCCTTACCGAAGATACACGCTAGAGTTCTTATCCACGGTCAGGATTTGCAGCATGAGAGATAATCAACCATGTGAGAGGTACATTGCTTTTCACATGGATGATATATCTAGGCAAATGACCATCTCGCAGATTGAGAAGGCGTTTGGATTTCACACTGTGGAGATACGGGCCAGGCTGGACCCACATGCCCATGAGCGATCGATCGAGGATGACATGCAATTTTGGAATGTCATCAACATGAGGCCAAAGAACTGCCATGATAAGAGTAGTGCCATTATCCACCCTGCACTCTGTTATGTGTACCGACTGTTGGCTGGCACAGTACTTAGCTTCACGTAGCCGATGAATTTGCCAGACAAGGAAATTCACTTTCTGTGGCACTTAACGAGTTAGGGACCGGGATAGAGGTTGTAGGATGAGTTATGGATGAAGAGAATCATAGAGGCGGAAGGAAATCCAAAGGGGAAAAACATGGTCGGAGGCATGATAGGCCTTTTAGGAGAGTACTTAGGATTAGTTCCTCCAGCTGACTTTCTGTGGTTAGAGAGGCACACTTCCTATCTTATCACTGCTAAGAGGTTATTTAGATTTGATATTTTCAGTACCACATAGACCACGGGGCTATTCCATTGGTTGTATGGCATGAGGAAGGTCAAATTCATGGCACTTCCTCAGCCCAACAAGACGAAGCTGGAATTTTATACACCTCTAGGAGACTTGGCAATTTCACCTGACTCCTCATGTAGAGATGACTTCCAGTATGAGATCTGCGACCTTGGCTCAGCTTCTGTCTAGCAGGACGATAGCACCCTACCTTTTTCTGAGCAACAGCAGCAGCAGCACTCCCAGCAGCACTTCCCGTGGCCTCCACCAGAGACCAAGCCGATACGGGAGGATGATGTGCCACCTCACTATTCCCAGCCTCCACTAAACTTCTACGAGCAGATGATGCAGACTATACAGAATGGATTCCACTGCCAAGACATCATGATATTGGAGCATAACGTATTTGTCTCCCAGACCTTAATCGACATGGATGAGGAGATTGATCACGTATCAGCTCGCATCCAGAAGATGCAGTCCCAGGTAGGGGGTGTCTCAGTCCCTGATCTGGGAGTGGAGAGACGGAGAGCTAGGAGACAGAGGAGCACAAAGTGGCTGGCTCATTATCAGCAGCGCTATTTTGACAGTGGCCCTTCTTTCTCACATCAGTGGTTTGTGAGCACCATATCCATACCCTTTATATACTTTTCTTTGTAGGTTTTTGCCCTATTGTCTACATTGAGGGAAATTTAGTGTTCTAAGTATGGGGATCTACTTTGAGGTGATTGGTGTTGAAGATACTTTTGGATAACTCTTTTGTTTTGTTTTGGATATTTTAACCTTCTGATTTGGGATGTTTTTGTTTTGATGTACTTGGATAATGTTGGCTTTGATACTTTTCTTAGCCTTAACATTTGGAAAGCACTTTTCTATTTTTTGGATTGGAGAAACGTGAAAAATTTTGAAAATTTTGAAAAACATTTATATATAATGAAAAAAAACAAATTAAAATAATCCCGCTAAGTTGAAAACTCGAGAGGGCATCTTAGGCAACATTGGGGGCCCGGATAGGTTGAAAACTCGAGAGGGCGACCTAGGCAAAAATGAGAGGCTAAATGTGTGGAAAAAGGTGAGATGTAAGCCGGAAACAAAAACATGACATGTTGCTAGGATGAAAACCTAAAAGGGCTCCTAGGAAAAATGAGAGAAAATGAGAGAAAATGAGATAAATTGAAAAATGTTAAGTGTTCACTGATTTGCCGGCGTTGGAGTCATAAGGTTACGGTGACCATACGGATGGATTGGGTAGCTTGACATCTTGAGGACCTTTTGGGAGTGGAAAATTTAGCTGGATAAGACGAAGTAAGGTATGAAACTCTTGATCATTCATATGCTTCATTTTTAGGTTGATATATTGATATAAAGTGGAGCATGTGTTTTGAACCTTATACATGTCTTTAGCTTCACTTTGTATCATTGGATTTGGGATTGTCAATTTGGTATTTGGAGATATTTTAGGGATATCAATGAATTGATGGGTTGATATGGTTTGGGTTGATTTAGGAATAGGGGTTGTGGGAAACTTCTCATTTGACCTTAACATTGGGATGTGTGATATTGAGAGTTTTGTGAGGTATTGATTTGGGGGAATAGTAGTTAGGATGTGGATACATCATTTCCTTCGTATGCTTGGATCTTTTCTTACTCGAGGGCGAGTAAGGTTTAAGTGTGAGGAGGTTTGATATGTCCATTTTATGTGCATAATTTAGTACTATTTTGGGTCACTTTTGTGCTCTTTTATTATCAAGAGCTTGTGTTTTACCTTGAAATTTTATTAGGAAGGTAAGAGCAACTTTACGCTCTTTTACCTCTTCTAAGTGGATTTTGCGTGACAAGGGAAGAACATGGAGGCATAAAGACTGGAGGCCATTAAAGACCACATTTTTGAAGACTTTTAAAGACTTGCTTCAAAGATATGAAGACCGGAGGCCATCGAAGATCATTTTTTAAGACATTGAAGACTTGAGAAATGAGAGATTGCTATGAAGATAAATGTTTACCACAAGAAGAAGAAAAGAAAACCGGATTAAATTCTGGCACTCATCGCGAGTTGCAATGGCCTCGTCTCGAGACCGTCACGAGTTACGACGAGCCCATCGTGAGTCGCAACCAACGGGAGGCCAGAATTTAACCTTATCCTTTTTGTACTATAAATAGCACTCTCTTTCCTCTCATTCATATCTTCTTCTTGTACATTTTTTGTACTGTTTAGAACCCTATTTTCTTCCATTTTCATCTTTTAGTTCTCTTGTTTGAGCATACGAAATGTTTGTAAGATTGAAATGTTAGGGTGTTAGGAAAGTTGAAAATTTCTTAAATCATTTGATATGGAAATCCAAAAGTATGGATTTAGAACTTCTTGTGTATAATGTGTGGTAATTCATGCTAGATGAGTATTTTAATGTGGTTTGTTGTCATATTTGTCATATAGATGCAAAGAAAGGTTGAACCTTGAATGTTGTTGGTTCTAAGTTTAACCTAATAAATGTTTTCTTTGGTTAAATGACTATGCCTTTGGTAGAGGACTTGTTCTTATCAAACCTATGGTCCTTTGGATGAAATGCCATTGATGAAATACCCCTATGATGTTGTTTGTCTAGGGTGATCATCAATGAGGTTTGTCAATGGTCGTTGTTTGTCTTTGCAAACTACTCTTAAGGAGGAATGAATGTTGATCTTTGAATGAGAGGTGATAACATTCCCCATAGACAATAAATGTAATTGAATGAGTGAATGAATCAATGAGCTATATGAAGTTTGGAAGTGGAAATCAAATTCCCCCAAGGCTCCGTTAATTGTTGTTTTCATCGTATCTTTAGTTGTATTGCATGATTAGCATAGTTCTCTTGCTTTCCTAGTTGTTGTATTTCAATTTACTAACTTAGGATCAAAAACCAACCAAAATCCCCCCCCTGTTTACATGCTTTTATATGTATCTTTGTCATAGTATGTTTTCTCTTATATATGTGTAAACACTTGAAAATATCCCTCTTCTTGTGGACGACCCCAACTTGCTATTATTTACTTAATTGTAGATAGGAAGCATTAGGCCTTAAAAGTATTAACTTTGAGAGGTACAACGACGACCTCCTAGTATTCCATTAATACCCTTACTGTAAGTGTTATGCGAATGATCATTTCCACCACATGGAATCACATGAAATTCAATATACGAGGTTTTTTTATGAAATTAAAAGCTAATAAAATTCCATCCATCAAATTTTAAAATGTGCTAGTATATCGTGTAGAGTAAATTGTAGATTATTACTTATAAGTATGAAGGGTTCATTTAGGAAGAGCCTGTGTAATTATGTGAAGGGTCATGCCAAATTCTTCGTCATGACTAATTGTGATTATAGTTTGACTGGGGGACGACATGGGTCGCATAACTAAATGGGGTTATCGTCCATCATTTTTGGGGTATTCCATTAATACCCTTACTATAAGTGTTATGAGAAAGATCACTTTCACCCCATGGAATCACAAGAAATTTAATATTCAAGATTTTTATGAAATTAAAAGCAATAAAAGTTCCATCCAAATTGTTTTAAAAAACGCTAGCACATCGTGTTGAGTAAATTGTAAACGATTACTTAAAAGTATACAGAGTTTATTCAGGATAATCCTGTGTAATTCTCTTTGGGATCATGCAATTTTATTTTTCATAAATAACGGTGATTATAGTTTGACTTGGGAATGGCAAGGGTCCCGTCCCCAAACTAGAGTTATCGCCCATCATTTTTGGAGTATTTCATTAATATCCTACCATAAGCATTATGAGAAAGATCCCTTCCACCACATTTTTTTTGGGATTAAAAAATGATTAGGGTAAACCAATGCAACAAGCTCCTACAACTAGCTACTACACAATCTCTATTTCAAGAACACAATATTTGGCTGCAAAAATGTATAGCTAATTTTGTCAAGGCCGCAACTCACAAGTATAATTCAAATGATAACTACATTACTCTGGCATATTTGCTTTATACATAGTTTTAAACATTAAAAAGACCATTGTTGTTATTTATTATAATCATATAAATAAAATCTTGCCTCTTGGCTCCAGCTGACATAATAGCTGGACAATATGTTTGTGCTTTTACCCCTAAGTGTCGTTCTTCATCCAATCAAGCATCTGGAAATTTAAGCTCGCAACAGTAGATTCATCACGTTCTCTGCTTCAAGCTCACAATTGACAATCCTTCCAGACTCGAATCTCAACTGTCTCCAGAGCAATCAATTCCACAGCTCTCTCCGCTGATGTCCTCTTGTTTCTCAAAATGACCTTCAAGTTCCCATATTGCTCTTCAAATTCTTTGGCAGAATCCTCTGCTGATTGGCTACAGTTGTGCAAACCAATTTTCTCAAGGGCACTAAATGCATGAAAAGGGATGTTCATAAGAGACCCGCAGGACCTCAGTTCAAGGTGTTCGAGGCATGGAAAGTTATCAGCGCCATCTACTTAAGACTCTAGGTCAGTTTCATCAATGAGCAATTGTTTCAGACGATAGAAAACCACCTCATTGAGCTCCCACTCTCTCCCTGTGAAAGCGTAATCTTTCAGCTTCAGAGTCTCAAGTTTTGTTAACGAGGCAAGAAGCTCCAATTTATCCCAGGACAAACAACTTCCACATAAAGTCAACTTTTTCAGGTTGAGTGGTAAAAAAATCTCGGACTTGATTTCTTGCTGGCATTTCATAGCCTGGAGTACCTTTTCGTGCTTTGAAAAAGAAACACTTCAATATTTCAAGCTCAGTCATGGATCGCAGATTCTCAAAGCATCTTCTGAACTCTTCATTCTTGAAATCTTCTCTGGTTTCAAATATTCCTAGTTTCTTAAGTCCCAGCATCAGGGAGAACACTTCCGCAGTGCAGCTAGAAAATGTTATAATCGATAAAGTTTGGAGGTCACATGTAACGGAAGAACCATCTTGCAATGTTTGAGGAAGGGTAGAGTATCTTAAACAACAAGGTACCCTCACACTTACATTTTTCAACCAAGGCATCTTCCAACAGTCCAAGAACAAGCTAGGTATGTATCCAGATTCTCAGTCTACCATTGGTATCCATGGACCATAGACAACTAAGGTTTGAAGTTTCCATAAAAAATCTGATATGCCAGCATCAACAATGTAAGTTACATTGAGGGCAAGATATCTTAAATTCACCAAATCCAGTATTTCTGTGAGGAAAGAATCCAAAGGTAGAAAATACATGTCCAGCACTCTTAACCTTGTACACCTTGACAAGTGCAAAAGTAGCTCACCCAGTGATACATCAGAATAAGGAGTGAGCAACATGAAAGACTGGAGGTGGAAATTGATAGGCAAGTAAAAATCCGCAACTATCTTCCCCTCGGAAATGGGATGGCGGGGCTTAAAGCCTTCTTCATTAGCTTTTTGTAAACACAACTGGTGCAGGAGGTTATGCATGTAGAATGTTTTGATTGCCCCGTCAAAACCCCTTCGCCCAACGAAAATCAAGAATCTACTAATTAAATCTTCCAAGTTCTTCCCTGCCAGCTTTTCAGCAAGCTGTGACGATGTGAGGTCTAGAAAACCCTCAGCTATCCACAAATTGAATAACTTTTCTGCATCAATTTCACAACTTGCAGGGAAAGATCCCATGAGAAGAATGCAGGCTTTTAAGTGGTGAGGCAAGTAGCTATAACTTAAAGCAAGAATGTCTAGATATGACTCTGGATTAACATATACAGCTGACTCTATGTTGTTTAAGAGGCTACTCCAAGATCCGAATGACCTTGGAATGCTGATGAGAGTACCAGCAATAACAACCACTGTTAGCCGTAGTCCTCTACACTTTCTAGCTATTGCCTTTCCAATATCCACCAATTCAAGAGGGCAACTTTCTTTTCCAAACACCATTGCTTCCAAAATTTCCCAACTTTGATATCCTTTCAAGAGAATCAAACAATGAGGAGGGTTTTGGGGAACATTTGTGCGGAACTTCATGGAACGATTGGTAACTAGTATTCTACTGCCTACCTTGTCATCCGGGAAATATCTCTCAATCGCATTCCAATTAGAACCCCATAAATCATCCACCACTATTAGATACTTCTTTTTCCTCAAAATTCTCCACAAACTTTGGCCTTTGTCTTCAGTGGTCTATCCATGAGTTTCATCAGAAAAGAAGTCGCTATGCTCCTCACATAGAGAATGCAAAAGATGGGACAATGCCTGACCAATAATAGATATGCCATTGATCTATGCCGTACAGTAAAAATGATGGACAACTCTTGTATGACTATATACTTTTCGAGCAAGAGTAGTTTTACCAATGCCGCCCATCCTTGCAATTGTAACCATTGATAGCCAAGATGGTGGTCTAGTAAGTTCATCAACTATTTTGGTTATGTCATCATCAAGGACAATCAAAATTTCTTCCCTTTTAGATGCTGATGTGCTTGAACCTTCACCGGTTTCAACCCCAGAACCTCAGATTCGCAACTATTTGGTATCTGGAAAATAGCTCAACTGGGCATAATTCTCATCACACTCTGGACGGGTGCAGAACAAGTTAAGCTGTTGCTGTGGACGCTGACATTGTGATCTCTGTGAGCTCTCATAGTGTATGCTACTGGAGTCCGACTCAAACGTATTAATAGCTTCTCTCAAGTCACCAATAGTATGTCTAACCACCATAAGCACTTCTATATCAATGTTCCACCTTAGGAAATGATAGTTACTCAAAAGATCTTCAATCTTGTCTCCAACATTTCCCAAAATAACTTTGATCCCAAAATCATCATTAGCATCCTTGAGTTTAAGAAGCAATGTGGAAAGTATATCATGGAGACAAATGGCTTCCCCTGCCATGGCATTCAGTAAGCTAACAACCTCTTGGAATTCATATGTCAAGGAAATCAGGAGATCCACAAACTCCCGACAACTTTGCAGTGCTAAAATTTCTGACGCATGACAAGTAAGACTACAGACAAGTTCATGGTCATGGTATTCCAAGAAATTGTGCAACATGGAGTTAATTTCATCTAGTTGATCCATTACGTACTGCATTCTATTCAAAATGCTCTGATAATTTAATCGTACCTTGTTGACGAGAGATGCGTAATCATCTCTCTGATACACACTGAGAATTTTGGTGTTCAGATCATCAAAGTAGTCTTGTATTTTCTCCGGGAGTGAAGATGGAGTTCTAGATGCAGGTGCCTGAAGTTTGTCTAGGACTTGGCTAACTTTGGAATGAAAACCTCTGACCTTGGATTCCTCAAATTCAAGGGATCTGCAAAAGAAATGAACAAGTCCTTGCTCCACAAGTTGCCTCGGATACACGGCAGGTGCATAAGCCATGTCAATTTCCTTCTCTTTGAACCTCCAACCATCAGTCTCTGAACAGAAGCTCCCACACAAATGGAAGCCGGAGAATCAGATGTGGTGGTGGCGGTGGCGGCCGGTGGGATGAAGAGTGGGTGAGACGACATAGATGCTCCACCACGAGGGTGTGGTTGGAAGGAGCATCCGCCACCCAGTCATCCTTCATATTCATCCTTGGCATTAACCGCTCACCTTTGCCTTAGCCTTGGCACTCACAAGACTCGAGCGGCGCAAATATCATCGACGGTGGAGTACACTTAGCATTTGGCGCTCGAATTCACCTTAGACTTAGATGGTATCGATGGCGGAACCCCCCGGCATTGTAGAA
Source organism: Rubia yunnanensis (assembly GCA_037428765.1). NCBI lineage: Eukaryota > Viridiplantae > Streptophyta > Magnoliopsida > Gentianales > Rubiaceae > Rubia > Rubia yunnanensis. The sequence goes on along the minus strand of CM075066.1, from coordinate 68,454,531 downwards.
ATAATCAATAGATGAGATTTCTGGAGCCATAAATTGAGGGATTTAACAAACCGATTAGGTGAAATTAGGTCGTTTGGTTCCGGTGGCGAGTTGGTGATGGGTGTTGTGAGAGAGATTGGTGAAATGATGATAGCTGGGGAAATTAATAAGTAGCGGTAGGGACGATGGTGAGATGATGGGCAACAAGGGTAGAGGTGATGCGGTGGAAATACTGGTGAGGTGATGGGGTGGTGCGGTAGTGAGGTGAGTTGACGGTGGATGAAGATGTTGAAGCGGCAGAGCTTCTGCTAGGAGACGGCGGGTCTAACCGGGGTACTCTGCCAGATCACTTCCACCGCATGGAATCACATGAAATTTAATATTCTTGGATTTTACTGAAACTAAAAGCTAATGAAATTGTATCCGTCAAAATTTAAAAAGCGCTAGTACAGGATGTTGGGAAAATTGTAAATGATTACTTTTAAGCATACATGATTCATTAAGGATGATTGTGTGTAATTCATTTTGGGATCATGCCAGTTTCTTTGTCATGATTAATGGTGATTATAGTTTTATTGGGGGATGATAAATGTCTCATCCCCAAACTGGGGTTATCGTCTGTCATCTTTGATGTATTCAATTAATACCCTTACTATAAGAGTTATGAGAAAGACCATTTCCACCATATGGAATTACGAAAAATTTAATATACAAAATTTTAAAATAATTAAAACCTAATAAAATTTCGTCCATTAAATTTTAGAATACGCTGGTACATTGTGTAGAGTAAATTGCAAATAATTTCTTGTAAGTATAAAGGGTTCATTTAGGATGATCCTATGTAATTATCTGTAGGATCAAGGCAGTTTCTCTGTCATGACTAATGGTGATGATATTTTGACTGGGAGGTGGCAAGGGTCCTGTCCCCAAAATTGGATTATCGTCTGTCATTTTTTGGAGTATTCCATTAATACTCTTACATGAAATTAAATATTCTAGGTTTTTTATAAAATAAAAAGCTAAAATTGTTCCGTCCATAAATTTAAAAAGTGCTAGTACATCGCGTTGACTAAATTGTAAATGTTACTTTAAAGTATACATGGTATATTCAGGATGATCCTGTGCAATTCTCTATAGGATCATGCCAGTTTATTTGTAATGACTAATGGTGATTATAGTTTGACTGGGAAATGCCAAGGGTCCCGTCCCTATCTAGGGTTATCGTCCATCATTTTTGTAATATTCCATTAATACCCTTCCTATAAGCGTTATGAGAAAAATCACTTCCACCACATGGAATCACATGAAATTTAATATACTAGGTTTCTTATGAAATTAAAAGCTAACAAAGTTCCACACATCAAATTTTAAAAAGCGCTAGAACATCGTGTAGAGTAAATTGTGGATGATTACTTATAAGTACATAGGGTTAATTATGGATGATCCTGTGTAATTCTTTGTCGGATCATGCCAGTTACTTTGTAATGAGTGGCGGTGATTATAGTTTGACCAGGGGATGGCAAGGTTCCCATCCCCGAAATAGGGTTATTGTGCGTCATTTTTGGATTATTCCATTAATACCCTTACTATAAGGTTTATCAGAAAGATTACTTCCAGCACATGAAATCAAATGAAATTTAATATTCAAGGTTTTTTATGAAATTATAAGCTTAAAAAATTCCATCCATCAAATTTTAATAAGCGCTAGTACATCGTGTAGTGTAAATAGTAGATGATTACTTATAGGTATACGAGGTTCATTCAGGATGGTTGTGTAATTCTCTTTGGGTCATGCAAAATTATTTGTCATGACTAAAGGTGATTATAATTTAACTGAGGGATGATAATGGTCCCATCCCCAAACCGGGGTAATTGTCCATCATTTCTGGTGTATTCCGTTAGTGCCCTTACTATAAGCATTATGAGAAAGATCATTTCCACCACATGGAATCACATGAAATTAAAAGCTAATAAAATTCCATCCATAAAATTCTAAAATACGCAAGTAAATTATGTAGAATAAATTTTAGATGATTACTTATAAGTATACAGGGTTCATTAAGAAGGATCATGTGTAATTCTGTGTGGGTTATGACTTGGGGAAGTTAAGGGTCTCGTTCCTAAACCGGGCTTATCGTCCCTCAGTTTTTATTTATTCCATTACTATAGGCGATATGAGAAAGATTACTTCCTCCAAATTGAATCACATGAAATGTAATATTCTTGATTTTTATGAAATTAAAAGCTAAAAAATTTCCGTCCATAAAATTTTAAAAAGTGCTAGTACATGGTGTGGAGTAAATTGTAAAAGGATGATCATGTGTAATTCTCCGTGGGATCATGCCAAATTATTTGTCCTCGCTAACAGGAATTGTAGTTTGACTTGGGAATGGCAAGGGTTCCATCCCAAAACCAAGGTTATCGTCCATCATTTATGGAGTATTCCATTAATAACTTTATTATAAGCGTTATGAAAAAGATCACTTCCACCACATGGAATCACATGAAATTTACTATTCTAGGTTTTTTATGAAATTATAAGCTTATAAAATTCCATCCATCAAATTTTAAAAAGAGCTAGTACATCATGTAGAGTAAATTGTAGATGATTACTTATAAGTATACATGGTTCATTAAAGATGATCTTGTGTACTCTGTGGGATCATGCTTGTTTCTTTGTCATAACTAACGGTAAATATAGTTTGAATGGGGTATGAAAGGGTCATGTCCCCAAAACAAGGTTATCGTCCGTCATTTTTGGTGTATTCCATTAATACCCTTACTAAAACCGTTATGAGAAAGATCACTTCCACCATATGGAATCACCTTAAATTTAATATTCCAGGTGTTTTTATGAAAATAAAAGCAATAAAAGTTCCATCCACAAAATTTTAAGAAGCGCTTGTACATCATGTAGAGTAAATTGTAAGTGATTACTTATAAGTGTACAGGGTATATTCATGATAGTCATGTGTAATTCTCTGTGGGATCATGCCATTTTATTTGTCATGAAAAACGGTGATTATATTTTGATTAGGGAATGGAAAGGGTCTGGTCCCCGAACCAGGGTTATCGTCCGTCATTTTTGGAATATTCCATTAATGCCCTTACTTTTAGCGTTATGACAAAGATCCCTTCCATCACATGGAATCACATGAAATTTAATATTCTAAGTTTTTTTATTAAATTAAAAGCTAATGAAATTCTATCCATCTAATTTTTAAAAGAGCTAGTACATAGTGTAGAGTCAATCTTAAATTATTACTTATAAGTATACAAGGTTTATTAAGGGGGGTCTTGTGTAATTCTTTGTGGGATCATGCCAGTTTCCTTGTCATAACTACCGGTGATTATAGTTTGAATGGTGGATGGCAAGGGTCCTGTCCACGAAACAGGGTTATCGTCCATCATTTTCGGTGTATTCCTTTAATACCCTTACTATAAGTGTTATGACAAAGATCACCTCAACCACATGGAATCACATGAAATTTAATATTCTAGGATTTTAATAAAATTCCATCCGTCATATTTTAAAACGCTCTAGTACATCGTGTAGACTAAATTGTAAATGATTACGTATAAGTATACAGTGTTCATTAAGGATGATCTTGTGTACTTCTTAGTGGGATCATGCTTGTTTCTTTGTCTTAACTAACAGTAATTATAGTTTGAATGGGGTATGCAAAGTGTCCTATCCCCGAACTAGGGTTATCGTCCATCTTTTTAGAATATTTCATTAATATCCTTACTATAAGTGTTATAAGAAAGATCCCTTCTGCCATCTAGAATCACATGAAATTATATATTCTGGGTTTTTTATGAAATTATAATCTAATAAAATTCCTTTTAAAAAGCGCAGGTACATTGTCTAGAGTAAATTGTAAATGATTACTTATAAGTATACAGGGTTCATTCAGGATGATCCTGTGTAATTCTCTGTGGGATCATGGCAGTTTCTTTGTCACGACTAATGGTGATGATAGTTTGACTAGGGGGTGGAAAGGGTCCTGTCCCCAAAAAAGGGTTATCGTTCGTTATTTTTGGAGTATTCCATTAATACCCTTACTATAAGCGTTACGAGAAATATCTTTTCCACCACATGGAATCACATGAAATTTAATATACTTGGTTTTTTATGAAATTAAAAGATAAAAAAATTCCATCCATCAAAGTTTAAAAAACGCTAGTACATCGTGTAGAGTAAATTGTAGATGATTACTTCTAAGTATACATAGTTCATTAAGGATGATCTTGTGTAATTTTGTGTCGGATCATGCCAATTTATTTGTCATGACTAACAGTGATTATAGTTTGATTGGGGGATGGCAAGGGTCCCGTACCTAAACTGGGGTTATCGTCCCTCATTTTTGGTGTATTCCATTAATACCCTTGTTATAAGCATTATGAGAAAGATTACATTCATCACATGGAATCACATGAAATTTAATATTCTAGGTTTTTTATTAAATAAAAAACTAAAAATGTTCCGTCCATAAAATTTTGAAAAGCACTAGTACATCGGGTAGAGTAAATTGTAAATGATTCCTTTTAAGTATACAGGGTATATTAAGGATGATCCTGTGTAATTCTCTTTAGGATCATGCCAGTTTATTTTTATGACTTACGGTGGTTATAGTTTGACTAGGGAATGGCAAGTGTTCTTTTCCCTAACCAGGGTTATTGTCTGTCATTTTTAGAGTATTTCATTAATACCCTTACCATAAGCGTTGTGAGAAAGATCACTTCTACCACATGGAATCAAATGAAATTTAATATTCTATGTTTTTTATGAAATTAAAAGCTAATAAAATTCCATCCATCAAATTTTAAAAAGCGCTAGTAGATCGTGTAGACTATAAATGATTACTTGTAAGTATACAGGGTTCATTAAGGATGATCTTGTGAATTTTAAATGGTTACTTATAAGTATATAGGGTATATTCAGGATAATCATTTGTAATTCACTGTGGTATCATGCCATTTTATTTGTCATGACTAACGGTGATTATAGTTTGACTGGGAATGGCAAGGGTCACATCCCCGAACTAGGGTTATCAACCGTCATTTTTGGAAAATTTCATTAATACCCCTACTATAAGTGTTATGAGAAACATCCCTTCCAACACATGGAATCACATGAAATTTAATATTCTAGGTTTTTTATTAAATTAAAAGCTAATAAAATTTCATCCATCAAATTTTGAAGAGCGCTAGTACATAGTATAGGGTAAATTGTAAATGATTACTTATGAGTATACAGGGTTTATTAAGGATGGTTTTGTGTAACTCTCTGTAGGATCATGCTAGTTTCTTTGTCATGACTAATGGTTATTATAGTTTGAATGCGGGATGGCAAGGGTTCTGCCCCCGAAACAGGGTTATTGTCCATCATTTTTTGTGTATTCCATTAATTCCCTTACTATAAGCGTTATGAGAAATATCACTTTCACCGCATGGAATCACAAGAAATTTAATATTCTAGGTTTTTTGTGAAATAAAAAGAAATAAAAGTTCTGTCCATAAAATTTTAAGAAGTGCTTGTACATCCTGTAGAGTAAATTGGAAACGATTACTTATAAGTATACAGGTTATATTCAGGATAATCCTGTGTAATTCTTTGTTGGACCATGCCATTTTATTTTTCAGGACTAACGGTGATTGTATTTTGATTGGGGAATGGCATGGGTCCTATCTCCTACCCAAAGTTATCGTCCGTCATTTTTTAAATATTCCATAAATACCCTTACTATAAGCCTTAAGAGAAATATCCCTTCCAACTCATGGAATCACATGAAATTTAATGTTCTAGGATTTTTATTAAATTAAAAGCTAGTAAAATTCCATCCATCAAATTTTAAAAAGCGCTAGTACATAGTGTAGAGTCAATTATAAACAATTACTTATAAGTATACATGGTTTACTAAGGATGATCTTGTGTAATATTTTGTCGGATCATGCTTGTTTCTTTGTCATAACTAAAGTTAATTGTAGTTTGAATGGGGTATGGAAAGGGTCCTGTCCCCAAAATAGGGTTATCGTCAGTCATTTTTGGTGTATTCCATTAACACCCTTACTATAAGAATTATGAAAAGATCACTTCCACCAAATTGAATCACATGAAATTTAATATTCTTGGATTTAATGAAATTAAAAGCTAATAACATTCCATTAGTCAAATTTTAAAAAGCGCTAGTACGTCGTGTAGGGAAAACTGTAAATGATTACTTTTAAGTACACATGGTTCCTTAAGGATGATCCTTTTGTAATTCATTGTGGGATCATGCCATTTTCTTTGTCATGACTAATGGTGATTATAGTTTTACTGGGTGATGATAAGGGTCCCGTCCCCGAACCGGGGTTATCGTCCATCATTTTTGGTGTATTCCATTAATACCCTTACTATAAGCGTTATGAGAAAGATCATTTCCACCACATGGAATTACGTGAAATTTAATGAACAGGGATTTTTATAAAATTAAAAGATAATAAAATTTAGTCCATCAAATTTTAGAATGCACTGGTACATTGTGTAGAGTAAATTGTAAATGATTACTTATAAGTATACAGGGTTTATTCCGAATGATCCTGTGTAATTCTCTATGGGATCAAGGCAATTTTTTTGTCATGACTAATGGTGATGATAGTTTGACTGGGGGATGGCAAGGGTCTTGTCCCAAAAACAAGGTTATCGTCCGTCATTTTTGGAGTATTTCATTAATACCCTTACTATAAGCGTTATGAGAAATATCTTTTCCACCACATGGAATCACATTAAATTTAATATACTAGGTTTTTTATGAAGTTAAAAGCTAAAAACATTTTATCAATCAAATTTTAAAAATCCCTTGTACATCGTGTAGACCAAATTGTAGATGATTGCTTATAAGTACACAGGGTTCATTAAGGATGGTAATGTGTAATTTTGCTTGAGATCAAGCCAATTTCTTTTTCATGAATAATGGTGATTATAGTTTGACTGGGGGATGGCAAGGGTCCTGTACCTAAACCGGGATTGTCATCCATCATTTTTGGTGTATTCCATTAATACCCGTACTATAAGGGTTATGAGAAAGATCACTTCCATCACATGGAATTTAATATACTAGGTTTTTTATAAAATAAAAAGCTAAAAAAGTACGGTCCATAAAATTTTAAATAGCGCTAGTACATCGATGAGAGTAAATTGTAAATGATTACTTTTAAATGTACATAGTATCTTCAGGATAATCCTCTGTAATTCTCCGTGGGATAATGCTAGATTATTTGTCATGACTAATGGTGATTATAGTTTGAGTGGGAAATTGGAAGGGTCTCATCCACAAACCAGGGTTATCATCCATCATTTTTGAAATATTCCATTAATACCCTTAGTATAAACGTTATAAGAATGATCACTTCCACCACATGATATAACATGAAATTTAATATTCCAGGTTTTTTATGAAAGTAAAACCTAGTAAAATTCCATCCATCAAATTTTGAAAAGTGCTAGTACATTGTGTAGAGTAAATTGTATATTATTACTTATAAGAATACGGGGTTTATTAAGGATGATCTTGTGTAATTCTTTGTGGGATCAAGCCAGTTTCTTTGTCATGACTAACGGTGATTATAGTCTGAATGGGGGATGGCAAGGGTCCTATCCCTGAAACAGGGATATCGTCAATCATTTTTGGTGTATTCCATTAATACCCATACTATAAGCGTTATGAGAAAGATCACTTCCATCACAAGGAATCACATTAAATTTAATATTCCAGGATTTTAATGAAATTTAAAGCTAATAAAATTCCATCCGTCAAATTTTAAAAAGCGCTAGTACATCGTGTAGGGCAAATTGTAAATGATTACTTTTGAGTATACATGGTTCTTTAAGGATGATCCTTTATAATTCATTGTGGGATCATTCCACATTCTTTATCATGATTAACGATGATTATAGTTTTACCGGGGGATGATAAATGTCCCGTCCCCGAACCGGGGTTATCGTCCATCATTTTTTGTGTATTCCATTAATACCCTTACTATAAGCGTCATGAGAAAGATCATTTCCATTACATAGAATTATGTGAAATTTAATAAACAAGGATTTTTATAAAATTAAAACCTAATAAAATTTAGTCCATCAAATTTAAGAATGCGCCGGTACATTGTGTAGAGTAAATTGTAAATGATTACTTATAAGTATACAGGGTTCATTACGGATGATCCTGCGTAATTCTCTGTGGGATCATGGCCGTTTCTTTGTCACGACTAACAGTGATGATAGTTTAACTGGGGGATGGCAAGGGTCTCGTCCCAAAAACAAGTTTATCGTCCATCATTTTTGGAGTATTTCATTAATACCCTTACTATAAGAATCATGAGAATTATCTTTTCCACCCCATGGAATCACATGAAATTTAATGTACTCGGTTTTTTATGAAATTAAAAGCTAATAAAATTCTGTCAATTGAATTTTAAGAAGCGCTTGTACATCGTGTAGAGTAAATTGTAGATGATTGCGTATAAGTACATATGGTTCATTAAGGATGATCGGGTGTAATACTTTGTGAGATCAAGCCAATTTCTTTGTCATGAATAACGGTGATTATTGTTTGAATGTGGGATGGCAAGGGCCCCGTACCTAAACCGGGGTTATCATCGATTATTTTTGGTGTATTCCATTAATACCCGTACTATAAGCGTTATGAGAAAGATCACTTCCATCACATGGAATCACATGAAATTTAATATAATAGGTTTTTTATAAAATAAAAGGCTAAAAAAGTACGGTAAATAAAATAATAAAAAGCGCTAGTACATCGACTAGAGTAATTGTAAATGATTACTTTTAAGTATACATGGTATATTCAGGATGATCCTGTGTAATTCTCTATGGGATAATACTAGTTTATTTTTCATGACTAATGGTGATTATAGTTTGACTGGGGAATGGGTAGGGTCCAATCTGCTAACCATGGTTATCGTCCTTCATTTTTGGAATATTTCATTAATACCCTTACTATATGTGTTATAAAAAAGACCACTTCCACCACATGGAATCACATGAAATCTAATATTCTAGGTTTTTTATGAAATTAAAAGCTAGTAAAATTCCGTCCATCAAATTTTAAAAAGCGCTAGTATATCGTGTAGAGTAAATTGTAGATGATTACTTATAAGAGGTTTATTAACGGTGATCTTGTGTAATTCTTTGTGGGATCATGCCAGTTTCTTTGTCATGACTAACGGTGAATATAGTTTGAATGGGGGATGGCAAGGGTCCTGTCCCTGAAATAGGGCTATCGTCTATCATTTTTGGTGTATTTCATTAATACCCTTACTTTAAGCATTATGAGAGAGATCACTTCCACCACTTGGAATCACATGAAAATTAATATTTTAGGATTTTAATTAAATTAAAAGTTAATCAAATTCCATCCGTCAAATTTTTAAAAGCGCTAGTACATCGTGTTGTGCAAATTGTAAATTATTACTTTTGAGTATACATGGTTCTTTATGGATGATCCTTTGTAATTCATTGTGGGATCATGCCAATTTCTTTGTCATGACTAAAGGTGATTATAGTTTTATTGGGGGATGATAAACGTCCCATCCCCGAAACGGAGTTATCGTCCGTCATTTTTGGAATATTCCATTAGTACCCATACTATAAGCGTTATGAGAAAGATCATTTCCACCACAGGGAATAACGTGAAATTTAATAAACAAGGATTTTTATAAAATTAAAAGTTAATGAAATTTAGTCCATCAAATTTTAGAATGCGCTGGTACATTGTGTAGAGTAAATAGTAAATGATTACTTATAAGTATACAGAGTTCATTCCGGATGATCCTGTGTAATTCTCTGTGGGATCATGGTAGTTTCTTTGTCGTGACTAACGTATATGATAGTTTGACTAGGGGATGGCAAGGGTCTTCTCCCCAAACAAGGTTATCGTCCATTATTTTTGTAGTATTTCTTTAATACCCTTACTATAAGCGTTATGAGAAATATCCTTTCCACCACATGGAATCACATGAAATTTAGTATACTAGGTTTTTTGTCAAATTCAAAATTAATAAAATTCCAGCAATCAAATTTTAAAAAGCGCGTGAACATCGTGTAGAGTAAATTGTAGATGATTGCTTATAAGTACACAGGGTTCATTAAGGATGATCATGTGTAATTCTGTGTGAGATGATGCCAATTATTTTGTCATGAATAATGGTGATTATAGTTTGACTGGGGGATGGCAAGGGTCCCGTACCTAAACCAGGGTTATCATCCATCAATTTTGGTGTATTCCATTAATACCCGTACTATAAGTGTATAATAAAGATTACTTCCATCACATGGAATCATATGAAATTTAATATACTTGGTTTTTTATAAAATAAAAGGCTATAAAAGTACGGTCCATGAAAATTTAAAAAACGCAAATACATCGATTATAGTAAATTTTGAATGATTACTTTTAAGTATACATGGTATATTCAGGATGATCCTGTGTAATTCTCCGTGGGATAGTGCTAGATTATTTGTCATGACTAATGGTGATTATAGTTTCACTAGGGAATGGGAAGGGTCCCATCCGCTAACCAGGGTTTATCGTCCATAATTTTTGGAATACTCCATTAATACCCTTACAACAAGAGTTATAAGAAAGATCACTTCCACCACATGGAATCAATTGAAATGTAATATTCTAGGTTTTTTATGAAATTAAAAAATAGTAAAATTCCATCCATCAAATTTCAAAAAGCGCTAGTACATCGTGTATAGTAAATTGTAGATGATTACTTTTAAGAATACTGGGTTTATTAAGGACGACCTTGTGTAATTCTTTTTGGGATCATGCCAGTTTCTTTGTCATAACTGACGATGATTATAGCTTGAATGGGGGATGGCAAGGATCCTGTCCCGGAAACAGGGTTATCATCCACCATTCTGGTGTATTCCATTAATACCCTTACTATAAGTGTTATGAGAAAGATCACTTCCACCACATGGAGTCACATGAAATTCAATATTCTAGGTTTTTAATGAAATCAAAAGCTAATAAAATTCCATCCTTCAAAATTTAAAAAGCGCTAGTACATCGTGTAGGGAAAATTGTAAATGATTACTTTTGAGTTTACAGGGTTCATTAAGAATGATCCTTTGTAATTCATTGTGGGATCATGCCATTTTCTTTGCCATGACTAAAGGTCCCATCCCCGAACCGGGATTATTGTCCATCATTTTTGGTGTATTCCATTAATACTCTTACTATAAGCGTTATGAGAAAGATCATTTCCACCATATGGAATTACGTGAAATTTAATAAACAAGGATTTTTATAAAATTAGAAGTTAATAAAAATTTGTCCATCAAATTTTAGAATGCGCTGGTACATTGTGTAGAGTAAAATGTATATGATTACTCATAAGTATACAAGGTTCATTCCGGATGATCTTGTATAATTCTCTGTGGGATCATGGCAGTCTCTTTGTCATGACTAACGGTTATGATAGTTTGACTAGGGGATGGCAAGGGTCTTGTCCCAAAAACAGGGCTATCGTCCCTCATTTCTGGAGTATTTCATTAATACCCTTACTATAACCATTATGAGAAATATCTTTTCCACCACATGGAATCTTATGAAATTTCATATACTAGGTTTTTTATGAAATTACAAGCTAATAAAATTCGGTCAATTAAATTTTAAAAAGTACTTGTACATCGTGTAGTGTAAATTGTAGATGATTTCTTACAAGTACACAGGGTTCATTAAGGATGACCTTGTGTATTTCGTTGTGAGATCATGCCAATTTCTTTTTTATGAATAACGGTGATTATAGTTTGACTGGGGGATGGCAAGGGTCCCGTACCTACACCGGGGTTATCATCCATCATTTTTGGTGTATTCCATTAATACCTATACAATAAGCGTTATGAGAAATTCCATCAGAAGGAATGACATGAAATTTAATACACTAAGTTTTTTATGAAATAAAAGGCTAAAAATGTACGGTGCATAAAAATTTAAAAAGCGCTAGTACATGGATTAGAGTAAATTGTAAATGATTACTTTGAAGTATACAGGGTATATTCAGGATGATCCTATGTAATTCTCTGTGGTATCATGCTAGTTCATTTGTCATGACTAACGGTGATTATAGTTTGACTGGGAAATGGCAAGGGTCCCATCCACGAACTAGGGTTATTGTCCATCATTTTTGGAATATTCCATTAATACCCTTACTATAAGCGTTATGAGAATGATCACTTCCACCACATGGAATCACTTGATATTTAATATTGTGGGTTTTTTATGAAATTAAAAGCTATTAAAATTCCATCCATGGAATTTGTTAAAGGCGCTAGTACATCGAGTAGAGGAAATTGTAGATGATTACTTAGAAGTATACAGGGTTCATTAAGTATGATCTTGTGTAATTCTTTGTGGGATCATGCCAGTTTCTTTGTCATGAATAACGATGATTATGTCCCCAAAACAGGGATCATCCATCATTTTTTGTGTATTCCAATAATACCCTTTCTATAGGCATTATGAGAAAGATCACTTCCACCACATAGAATCACTTGAAATTTAATATTCTAGTAATTTAATGAAATTAAAAGCTATTAAAATTCCATCCGTACAATTTTAAAAAGCGCTAGTACAACGTGTGGGGAAAATTGTAAATGAATAATTTTGAGTATACAGTGTTCATTAAGGATGATCCTGTGTAATTCATTGTGGGATCATGCCTGTTTATTTGTCATGAATAACTAAGATTATAGTTTAATAGGGGGATGATAAAGGTTGTGTCTCAAAACTGGGGCAATCGTTCGTCATTTTTGGTCGATTCCATTAAAACCCTTACTATAAGAGTTATGAGAAAGATCATTTCCACCACATAGAATTACGTGAAATTTAATACACAAGGATTTTTATAAAATTAAAATCTAATAAAATTCCGTCCATCAAATTTTAGAATGCGCTAGTACATTGTGTAGAGTATATTGCAAATGATTACTTAAAAGTATACAAGGTGATGATCTTGTGTAATTCTTCGTGGGATCATGGCAGTTTCTTGGTCATGAATAACGGTGATGATAGTTTGACTAGGGATGGCAACGGTCCTGTCTCGAAACCAGGGTTATTGTTCGTTATTTTTTGGAGTAATCCATTAATACCCTTACAATAAGCGTTATGAGAATGAACACTTCCACTACATGGAATCACGTAAAATTTAATATTGTAGGTATTTGATAAAATAAAAGGCTAAAAAATGTCAGTGCAAAAAACATTAAAAAGTGCTAGTACATCGTATAGAGTAATTTGTAAATGATTACTTATATGTATACATGGTTCATTAAGGATGATCTTGTGTAATTATTTGTGGGATCATGCCTATTTCTTTGTCATAACTAACATAATTATTGTTTGAATGTGGTAAGGAAAAGGGTCATGTGCCCGAAACAGGGTTATCGTCTGTCATTTTTGGTGTATTCCATTAAAACACTTACTATAAGCGCTATGAGAAAGATCACTTCCATCACATGGAATCACATGAAATTTAATATTCTAGGTTATTTATAAAATAAAAAGCTGAAAATTTTCCATCAATAAAATTTTAAAAAGAGCTAGTACATCGTGTATTGTATTATAAATGATTACTTTTAAGTACACAGTGTATATTCAGGATGATCCTGTGTAGTTCTCTGTGGGATCATGCTAGTTTATTTTTCATGACTAATGGTGATTATAGCTTGATTGGGGGATGGCAAGGGTCCCATCCTCGAAACAGGGTTATCATCTGTCATTTTTGGTGTATTCCATTAAAACCCTTACTATAAGCGCTATAAGAAAGATCATTTCCATCAAGTGGAATCACATGAAATTTAATTTTCTATTTTTTTTATAAAATAAAAAGCTATAAAAGCTACGTCCGTAAAAATTTTAAAAGCGCTAGTACATCGTGTTGTGTAAATTGTAAATGATTACTTTTAAGTATACATGGTTTATTCAGGATGATCCTGTGTAATTCTCTGCGAGATCATGCTAGTTTATTTGTCATTACTAATGGTAACTATAGTTTGACAGGGCAATTGCAAGGGTCCCATCAGCAAACCAGGGTTATCGTCTGTCATTTTTGGAATATTCCATTAATACCCTTACTTAGGCATTATGGGAAAGATCACTTCCACCGCACGGAATCACATGAAATTTAATTTTCTGGGTTTTTTTTAATGAAAATAAAAGCTAATAAAATTCTATCCATCATATAAAACTCTATTTTAGATCAGATTTCGTCCTTCTTGGAACATGATACGCTTTTGTTCTTGCAGGGGGCTGAAATTACACTGGAAAGGGATGATAGACTGATTTGGAAACCTGAACTCACAGGTAATTTTTCTTTTAAGTCAGCCTACAAGGCCTTAACGTTATCATCAGGTAACTTCCCTGCGAGTAATTCTCTTTGGAACATTCCATTGCCGAAAAAGATTACTATTTTTACATGGAAATTGTTGCACTCATTTCTCCCTTTTGATGATGTGCTCAGTACTTGTGGTTTTAGTTTAGCTTTGAAATGTCCTGCTTGTCTTCATTCGGACTCGATCCAGCACTTTTTTATCTCTTGTCATATGGCTCATGTTGTTTGGTCAAACTTTGCATCCTTGCTTCTGTTCAATTTAAATGCTCTGCATTCCATCCCCAAAAGGTTCTACTTATTTTGGAATTGTAATGATCTACCCAAGTTTCAGCAAATTTACTGTAGCATTCTGCCTTCTCTGGTGTGTTGGGGTCTCTGGAAAGCTAGGAATAGCTTCTTATTTGATAATAAGCCTCTTTCTGTTAATCTTATCTGTAAAGAGGTGCATGATCTGATTAAATTGACATTACATGGGTACCCTCCTAAATTGCTACCTTCTGTATCTATCCCAGCACCCTTTAGGCATCTCTCACCCCTGCTTAGACCTCCCCCTAAGCCTAACATATCGACGATCCTGCGGGAAAGGCCTAAGACTGGTTTTATAAAAATTAATGTGGATGCATCTTGGTGTCGTAACAAAGCATATGTTGGTCTTATAGTTAGGGATTCCTCTGGCAGACCTATACGGATTAGTTCTGCTACCTCTTCAGCTGTTTCCCCGTTACATGATGAAATTGAAGCATTTTGCATGCTTGTCATACTTTCCCTCAACTTGATCATACTTTTATAATTGAATCTGATTCTAAACTTGCGGTTAAGATGATCAATGATCCCTATGCTGCACATTGGCAAATTTTTGATATGGTTTATAAAGTGAAGTCCCTTCTTGGTAGAGCTGAACTTAAACATGCTTTTAGGGAGTGTAATTCTGTAGCTGATGTTGTAGCCAAGTACCATTTTAATTTTAATCAAGGCCTCCATTTATCTAATATCCCTAGGTACATAAGAGGTCTCATTAATTTGGATAAAGAATTCACACCGCACATTCGGGTTTCCAAAAGTGCTAATGGCTTTGAATAGATACTGCTAAGATGTGGTCTCATTTTTGCAGGACTTCCGATCAATTTGCTACGCACGGATGATGGACTGGAGTTGCAGCTCATTCCACGGATGGTAATCCGGTGTTGAAGCTCATTTAAAACACATTAAGGGACTCCTATGGATGCTGCTAATAGTCTCTTTTGGGTGCAGTACAATTCCACTAATCTCACTTTTGGTTTTGGAACTTTTAAGCTTAATTATTGACTTACTGTCTTTGAAGTTGCCTGGCTAAGGGAGAGAATTAACACAAGGGGTGGAGATTCACTCTTTTGGATCGTTACTTCAATTCAGATTATGTTTCCCTTGTAAAGCTGGTCATATATCCTTAGGTATAGATTGTCTAGAACTTTTGGAGGTAACTATGTTGCCTCAACGCTTTAGGGATCTAGCTACACTCGATTTACCAACTGTTGAATTTGCTCTAAGGCCTGGGGAACCTTAATATATATTTCCTTCACCTCCGGGTGTTCTCATTAAAAAAAATGTTTAATTCTTTGTGGGATCATGCATGTTACATTGTCATAACTATCGATAATTATAGTTTGAATGGGATAAGGAAAGGTTCCTGTCCCCAAAACAGGGTTATCGTCCATCATTTTTGGTGTTTTCCATTAATACCCTTACTATAAGTGTTATGAGAAATATCACTTCAATCATTTTGGAATTACATGAAATTTAATTTTCTAGGTTTTTAATAAAATAACAAGCAAAAAAAGTTCCATCCATAAAATTTTAAAAAGCGCTAGTACATCGTGTTGTGTAAATTGTAAATGATTAATTTTAAGTATACATGGTATATTCAGGATGATCTTGTGTAATTCTCTGTGAGATCATGTAGTTTATTTGTCATTACTAATGGTAATTATAGTTTGACTGGGCAATTGCAAGGGTCCCATCAGCAAACCAGGGTTATCGTCCGTCATTTTTGAAATATTCCATTAATACCCTTACTTAAGCATTATGGGAAAGATCACTTCCACCGCACGGAATCACATGAAATTTAATATTCTGGGTTTTTTTAATGAAATCAAAAGCTAATAAAATTCTATCCATCATATTTTAAAAAGCGCTAGTACATCGTGTAGAGTAATCTGTAGATGATTACTTATATGTATACCGGGTTCGTTGAGGATGATCCTGTGTAATTCTTTGTGGGATCATGCCTCTTTCTTTTTCCTAACTAACGATAATTATAGTTTGAATGGGGTACGGAAAGGGTCTGTCCCCGAAACAGGGTTATCGTCCGTCATTTTTAGTGTTTTTCATTAATACCCTTACTATAACGTTATGAGAAAGATCACTTCCATCACATGGAATCACATGAAATTTAATTTCCAGGTTTTTTATAAAATAACAAGCTAATAAAATTCCACCCATCATTTTTTAAAAAGCGGAAGTGCATCGTGTAGAGTAATTTGTAGACGATTACTTATATGTAAACAAGGTTCAATAAGGAAGTTCTTGTGTAATTCTTTGTGGGTTAATGCTTGTTACTTTGTTATAACTAATGTGAATTATAGTTTGAATGGTGTACGAAAAGGGTCCTGTCCCCGTAACAGGGTTATCGTCCATCTTTTTTGGTGTATTCCACTAATACCCTTACTATAAGCGTTATGAGAAAGAACACTTCCATCAAGTGGAATCACATGAAATTTAATTTTCTATGTTTTTTATAAAAGGCTATAAAAGTTACATCCATAAAATTTTAAAAGAGCTAGTACATCATGTTGTGTAAATTGTAAATGATTACTTTTAAGTATACATGGTATATTCAGGATGATCTTGTGTAATTCTCTGTGAGATCATGCTAGTTTATTTGTCATTACTAATGGTAATTATAGTTTGACTGGGCAATTGCAAGGGTCCCATCAGCAAACCAGGGTTATCGTCCGTCATTTTTGGAATATTCCATTAATACCCTTACTTAAGCGTTATGGGAAAGATCACTTCCACCGCACGGAATCACATGAAATTTAATACTCTGGGTTTTTTTAATGAAATTAAAAGCTAATAAAACTCCATCCATCATATTTTAAAAAGCGCTAGTACATCGTGTAGAGTAATTTGTAGATGATTACTTATATATATATACAGGGTTCGTTAAGGATGATCTTGTCTAATTCTTTGTGGGATTATGCTTGTTACATTGTCATAACTAACGATAATTATAGTTTGAATGGGGTACTGAAAGGGTCCTATCCCTGAAACAGGGTCATCGTCTGTCATTTTTGGTGTTTTCCATTAATACCCTTACTATAAGCGTTATGAGAATGATCAATTCAATCACATGGAATCACATGAAATCTAATTGTCTAGGTTTTTTATAAAATGACAAGCTTAAAAAGTTTCGTCCATAAAATTTTAAAAAGGTCTAGTACATCATGTAGAGTAAATTGTAAATGATTACTTTTATGTATACAGGTTATATTCAGGATGATCTTGTGTAATTCTCCGTGAGATCATGCTAGGTAAACTCTCATGACTAATGGTGATTATAGTTTGACTTGGGAATGGCAAGGGTCCCATCCGCGAACCAGGGTTATCGTCTGTCATTTTTGGAATATTCCATTAATACTATTACTGTAAGTGTTATCAGAAAGATCACTTCCACATCACAGAATCACATGAAATTTAATATTCCGGGTTTTTTAAGAAATTAAAAGCTAAAAAAATTCCATCCATCATATTCTAAAAAGCGCTAGTACATAGTGGGATCATAACATTTTCTTTGTCATGACTAACGGTGATTATAGTTTTACTGGGGGATGGTAAACGTCCCGTCCTCGAACCGGAGTTATCGTCCATCATTTTCAGTGTATTCCATTAATACCCTTACTATACGCATTATGAGAAAGATCATTTCTATCACATAGAATTATGTGAAATTTAATTTTCTAGGTTTTTAATAAAATTAAAAGCTAATAAAATTCCGTCCATCAAATTTTAGAATGCGCTAGGAAATTGTGTGAAGTAAATTGTAAGTGATTACTTATATGTATACAAGGTTCATTCATGATGATACTGTGTAATTCTATGTGGGATCATGGCAGTTACTATGTCATGACTAACGGTGATGATAGGTTGACTGGGGGATGGAAAGGGTCATGTCCCCAACACAGGGTTATCGTCCATCATTTATGGATTATTCCATTAATACCCTTACCATAAGTGTTATGATAAATATCTTTTCCTCCACATGGAATCATATGAAATTTAATATACTAGGTTTTTATGAAATAAAAAGCTAATAAAATTCCATCCATCAAATTTTAAAAAGCGCTAGTACGTCGTGTAGAGTAATTTGTATGTGATTACTTATATGTATACAGGGTTCATTAAGGATGATCTTGTGTAATTCTGTGTGGGTTCATTCCAATTTCTTCGTCATTACAAACAATGATTATAGTTTGACTGGGCGATGGCAAGGGTCCCGTACCTAAACCGGGTTTATCGTCCATCATTTTTGGTGTATTCCATCAATACCCTTACTATAATCGTTTCGAGAATGATCACTTCCATCGCACGGAATCACATGAAATTTATATATTTTAGGTTTTTTATAAAATAAAAAGCTAAAAACGTTCCATCCATAAAATTTTAAAAAGCGCTAGTACATCGTGTAGAGTAAATTGTAAATGATTGCTATTAAGTATACATGGTATATTCAAGATAATCCTGTGTAATTCTTTGTGGGATCATGGCAGTTTCTTGGTCATGAATAACGGTGATAATACTTTGACTGGGGGGTGGCAAGGGTCCTGTCCCTAAGCCAGGGTTATCGTCCGTTATTTTTTGGAGCATCCATTATCACCCTTACAATAAGCGTTATGAGAATGATCATTTCCACCACATGGAATCACATGAAATTTAATATTCTATGTTTTCTATGAAATTAAAAGCTAATAAAATTCCATCCATCAAATTTTAAAAAGCGCTAGTACATCATGTAGGCTAAATTATAAATGATTACTTGTAAGTATACAGGGTTCATTAAGGATGATCTTGTGAAATTCATTGTGGATCATGCTTGTTTCTTTGTCATAACTAGCGTTAACTATAATTTGAATGGGGTATGGAAAGGGTCTTGTCCCCGAAATAGGGTTATCGGCCATCATTTTTTGTGTATTCCATTAATATCCTTACTATAAGCATTATGAGAAAGATCACTTCCACCACACAGAATCACATGAAATTTAATATTCTGGGATTTTTTTATGAAATTAAAAGTTAATAGAATTCCATCCGTCATATTTTGAAAGCCGCAAGTACATCGTGTAGAGTAATTTGTATATGATTACTTATATGTATACATGGGTTCATTATGGATGATCTTGTGTAATTCTATGTGGGATCATGCCTTTTACTTTGTAATAACTAACTGTAAATTATAGTTTGAATGGGGTACGACAAGGATCCTGTCCCCGAAACAGGGTTATCGTCCGTCATTTTTGGAGTATTCCATTAATACCCTTACTATAAGCGTTATGAAAAAGATCACTTACATCACATAGAATCACATGAAATTTAATTTTATAGGTTTCTTATTAAATAAAAAGCTAAACAATTTCCGTCCATAAAATTTTAAAAAGCGCTAGTACATCGTGTAGTGTAAATTGTAAATGAATACTTTTATGTATACATGGTATATTCAGGATGATCCTGTGTAATTCTTCGTGGGGTCATGCTAGTTTATTTTTCATGACTAATGGTAATTATTGTTTGACTGGGAAATGGCTAGGGTCTCATCCGCGAACCAGGGTTATCATCCGTCATTTTTGGAATATTCCATTAATACCCTTACTGTAAGGGTTATGAGAAAGATCACTTCCACCACACGGAATCACATGAAATTTAATATTTTGGGTATTTTAATGAAATTAAAAGCTAATAGAATTCCATCCGTCATATTTTAAAAAGTGCAAGTACATCGTTTAGAATGATTTGTATACGATTACTTATATGTATACATGGGTTCATTATGGATGATCTTGTGTAATTCTATGTGGGATCATGCCTGCTACTTTGTAATAACTAACGGTGATTACAATTTGAATGGGGTGCGGAAAGGTCGTGTCACTGAATCAAAGTTATCGTTCGTCATTTTTTGTGTATTCCATTAATACCCTTACTATAAGCGTTATGAAAAAGATCACTTCCATCACATGGAATCACATGAAATTTAATTTTATAGGTTTTTTATTGAATTAAAAGCTAAAAAAGTTCCGTCCATAAAATTTTAAAAAGCGCTAGTACATCGTGTAGTGCAAATTGTAAATGAGTACTTTTATGTATACATGGTATATTCAGGATGATCCTGTGTAATTTTGTGTGGGGCCATGCTAGTTTTTTTTTTCATGACTAATGGTGATTATAGTTTTGCTGGGGAATGGTAAGGGTCCCGTTCGCGAACCAAGGTTATCTTACGTTATGTTTGGAGTATTCCATTAATACCCTTACTATAAACGTTATGAGAAAGATCACTTCCACCGCACAGAATCACATGAAATTTAACATTCTATTTTTTTTTATGAAACTAAAAGAAAATAAAATTCCATCCATCATATTTTAAATAGCGCTAGTACATCGTGTAGAGTAATTTATAGATGATTACTTATATGTATACAGGGTTCATTAAGGATGATCTTGTGTAATTCTTTGTGGGATCATGCCTGTTACTCTGTCATAACTAACGGTAATTATAGTTTGAATGGGGTACGGAAAGGGTCTTGTCCCCGAAACAAGGTTATCGTCCATCATTTTTTGTGTTTTCCATTAATACCCTCACTATAAGTGTTATGAGAAAGATCACTTCCATCAAGTGGAATCACATGAAATTAAATTTTCTAAGCTTTTTATAAAATAAAAAGCTAAAACAATTCCATCCACAAAGTTTTAAAAAGCGCTAGAACATTGTGTTGTTTAAATTGTAAATGATTACTTTTAAGTATATAGGGTATATTTAGGATGATCCTGTGTAATTCTCTGTGAGTTCATGCTAGTTTATTTGTCATGACTAATTTTGATTATAGTTCTACTGGGGAATGTCAAGGGTCCCATCCGCGAACTAGGGTCATCGTCCGACATTTTTGGAATATTCCATTAATACCCTTACTATAAAGTTTATGAGAAAGATCACTTCCACCACATGAAATCACATGAAATTCAATATTCTGGGTTTTTTTTTATGAAAATAAAAGCTACTAAAATTCCATCCATCATATTTTAAAAGGCACTAGTGCATCGTGTAGAGTAATTTGTAGTTGACTACTAATGTGTATACATGGTTCATTAAGGAAGATCTTGTGTAATTCTTTGTGGGATCATGCCCGTTACTTTCTCATAACTAACGGTAATTATAGTTTGAATGGGGTACGGAACCCGAAATAGGGTTATCGTCCGTCATTTTTGGTTTATCCCATTAATACCCTTACTATAAGCGTTATGAGAAAGATCACTTCCATCAAGTGGAATCACATGAAATTTAATTTTCTATGTTTTTTATAAAATAAAAGCTAAAAAGATTTCATCCATGAAATTTTAAAAAGTGCTAGTACATCGTGTAGTGTAAATTGTAAATGATTATTTTTAAGTATACAGGGTATATTCAGGATGATCCTGTGTAATTCTCTGTGAGATCATGCTAGTTTATTTGTCATGACTAATGGTGATTATAGTTTGACTGGGGAATGTCAAGGGTCCCATCCGCAAACCAGGGTTATCGTCCATTATTTTTAGAATATTCCATTAATACCCTTACTATATGCATTATGAGAAAGATCACTTCCACCACACGGAATCACATAAATTTTATATTGGGGATTTTTTTATGAAATTAAAAGCTAATAAAATTCCATCCATCATATTTTAAAAAGCGCTAGTACATCGTGTAGATTAATTTGTAGATGATTACTTATATGTGTATAGGGTTCATCAAGGATAATCTTGTGTAATTCTTTGTGGAGTCATGCATGTTACTTTGTCATAAGGTAATTATAGTTTGAATGGGGTACGGAAAGGGTCCTGTCCCCGAAACATGGTTATTATCTGTCATTTTTGGTGTATTCCATTAATACCCTTACTATAAGTGTTATTGAAAGATCACTTCCATCAAGTAGAATCACATGAAATTTAATTTTCTAGGTCTTTTACAAAATAAAAAGCTAAAAATGTTCCGTCCATAAAATTTTAATAAGCGCTAGTACATCGTGTAGAGTCAATTGTAAATGATTACTTTTAAGTATACAGGGTATATTCAGTATGATCCTGTATAATTATCTGTGAGATCATGCTAGTTTATTTGTCATGACTAATGGTAATTATAGTTTGATTGGGGAATGGAAAGGGTCCCATCCGCGAACCATGGTTATCGTCTGTCATTTTTGGAATATTCTATTAACACCCTTAATATTAGCGTTATGAGAAAGATAACTTCCACCACATGGACTCACATTAAATATAATATTCTGGGTTTTTTATGAAATTAAAAGCTAATAAAATTCCATCCATCATATTTAAAAAGCGCTAGTACATCGTGTAGAGTAATTTGTAGGTTATTACTTTTATGTATACAGGGTTCATTAAATGCAATCTTGTGTAATTCTTTGTGGGATCATGCATGTTACTTTTTCATAACTAACGGCAATTATAGTTTGAATGGGGTACGGAAAGGGTCCTATCCCCGAAACAGGGTTATCGTCCGTTATTTTTGGTGTTTTCCATTAATACCCTTACTATAAACGTTATGAGAAACATCATTTCCACCACATAGAATCACATGAAATTTAATATTCTGGGTTTTTTATGAAAGTAAAAGTTAAAAAAAATTCCATCCATCATATTTTAAAAGGTGCTAATACATCTGTAGATGATTACTTATATGTATACAGGGTTCACTGAGGATGATCTTGTGTTATTTTTCGTGGGATCATGCCAGCTTCTTTGTTATGACTAATGGTGATTATAGTTTGAATGGGGGATGGCAAGGGTCCTATACCTACACAGGGGTTATTGTCCGTCATTTTTGGTGTATTCCATTAATACCCTTACTATAAGCGTTATGATAAAGATCCCTTCCCTCACAAGGAATCATATGAAATTTAATTTTATAGGTTTTTTATAAAATAAAAGGCTAAAAAAGTTACGTCCATAAAATTTTAAAAAGTGCTAGTACATCGTGTAGAGTAAATTGTAAATGATTACTTTTAAGTATACAGGGTATATTCAGGATGATCCCATGTAATTCTCTGTGAGATCATGGTAGTTTATTTGTCATGACTAATGGTGATTATAGTTTCACTGGGGAATGGCAAGGGTCCCATTCGCAAACAAGGGTATATTCAAGATGATCCTATGTTATTCTCTGTGAGATCATGGTAGTTTATTTGTCATGACTAATGAAAATTATAGTTTGACTGGGGAATGGCAAGGGTCCCATCCGCGAACCAGGGTTATCGTTCGTCATTTTTAGAATATTCCACTAATACCTTTACTATAAGGGTTATGAGAAAGATGACTTCCACCATACGGAATCACATGAAATTTAATATTCTGGGTTTTTTTTATGAAATTAAAAGCTAATAAAATTCCATCCATCATATTTTAAAAAGCGCAAGTACATCGTGTAGAGTAATTTGTAGGTGATTACTTGTATGTATACAGGGTTCATTAAGGGCGATCTTTTGTAATTCTTTGTGGGATCATGCCAGTTTCTTTGTCAGGACTAACGGTGATTATATTTTGAATTGGGGATGGCAAGGGTCCTACACCTAAACAGGGGTTATCCCCCGTCATTTTTGGTGTATTCCATTAATACCCTTACTATAAGCGTTATGAAAAAGATCACTTCCATCACATGGAATTACATAAAATTTAATATTATAGGATTTTAATGAAATTAAAAGCTAATCAAATTCCATCCGACAAATTTTAAAAAGTGCTAGTACATCATGTTGGGAAAATTGTAAATTATTACTTTTGGGTACATAGGGTTCATTAAGGATGATCCTTTGTAATTCATTGTGGGATCATAACATTTTATTTGTCATGACTAACGATGATTATAGTTTTACTGGGGGATGATAAAGGTCCCGTTCCTGAACCGGGGTTATCGTCCATCTTTTTTTGTGTATTCCATTAATACCCTTACTATAAGCGTTACGAGAAAGATCATTTCCATCACATGGAATTAAGTGAAATTTAATATACATGGATTTTTATAAAATTAAAAGCTAATAAAATTCCATCCATCAAATTTTAGAATGCGCTGGTACATTCTGTAGAGTAAATTGCAAATGATTACTTAAAAGTATACAGTGTGATGATCCTGTGTAATTTTTTGTGGGATCATGGGAGTTTCTTGGTCATGAATAACGGTGATAATAGTTTGACTTGGGGGTGGCAAGGGTCCAGTCCCCAAACCAGGGTTATCGCCTGTTATGTTTTGGAGTATTCCATTATTACCCTTACAATAAGAGTTATGAGAATGATCATTTTCACCTTTCACCTCATAGAATCACATGAAATTTAATATTTTATGTTTTTTATGAAATTAAAAGCTAATAAAATTCCATCCATCAAATTTTAAAAAGCGCTAGTACATCATGTAGGCTAAATTATAAATAATTACTTGTAAGTATACAGGGTTCTTTAAGGATGATATTGTGAAATTCTTTGTGGGATCATGCTTGTTTCTTTGTCATAACTAACATTAACTATAGTTTGAATGGGGTATGGATAGGGTCTTGTCCCCGAAACAAGGTTATCGCTCATCCTTTTTGGTGTATTTCATTAATATCCTTACTATTAGTGTTATGAAAAAGATCACCTCCACCACATGGAATCACATGAATTTTAATATTCTAGGTTTTTTATGAAATTAAAAGCAATAAAAGTCCCATCCATAAAATTTTAAGAAGTGCTTGTACATCGTGTAGAGTAAATTGTAAACGATTACTTATAAGTATACAGGGTATATTCATGATTATCATGTGTAATTCTCGTTGGGACCATGCCATTTAATTTGTCATGACTAGCGGAGATTATAGTTTGGATGGGGAATAGCAAGGGTCCCATCTCCTAACCAGGGTTATCATCCATAATTTTGGGAATATTCCACTAATGCCCTTCCTATAAGTGTTATGAGAAAGATCACTTCCACCACACGAAATCACATGAAATTTAACATTCATGGTATTTTTATGAAACTAAAAGCTAATAAAATTCCAACCACAATATTTTAAAAAGCGCTAGTACATCGTGTAGAGTAATTTGTAGATGATTACTTATATGTATACAAGGTTCATTAAGGATAATCTTGTGTAATTCTTTGTAGGATCATGCCTGTTACTTTGTCATAAATAACGGTAATTATAGTTTGAATGGGATACGGAAAAGGTGGTCTTGGCCCCGAAACAGGGTTATCGTCCGTCATTTTTGGTGTATTCCATTATTACCCTTACTATAAGCGTTATGACAAAGATCCCTTCCATGAAGTGGAATCACATGAAATTTAATTTTCTAGGTTTTTTATAAAATAAAATACAATAAAGTTCCATCCATAAAATTTTAAAAAGCGCTAGTACATCGTGTAGTGTAATTTGTAAATGATTACTTTTAAGTGTGCATGGTATATTCAGGATGATCCTGTGTAATTCTCTGTGAGGTCATGCTAGTTTATTTGTCATGACTAATGGTGATCATAGTTTGACTTGGGAATGTCAAGTATCCCATCCGCGAACCAGGGTTATCGTCCGCCATTTTTGGAATATTCCATTAGTACCCTTACTAAAAGCGTTATGAGAAAGATCACTTCCACCACACGAAATCAAATGAAATTTAATATTCAGGGTATTTTTATGAAATTAAAAGCTAATAAAATTCCATCCATCATATTTCAAAAAGCGCTTGTACATCGTGTAGAGTAATTTGTAGATGATTACTTATATGTATACAGGGTTCATTAAGGATGATCTTGTGTAATTCTTTGTGTGATCATGCCTGTTACTTTGTCCTAACTAATGGTAATTATAGTTTAAATGGGGTACGGAAAGGGTCCTGTCCCCGAAACAAGGTTATCGTCTGTCATTTTTGGTGTATTCCATTAATACCCTTACTATAAACATTATGAGAATGATCACTTCCATCACATGGAATCACATGAAATTTAATTTTCTAGGTATTTTATAAAAGAAAAGGCTAAAATGGTTCCGTCCATAAAATTTTAAAAAGCGCTAGCACATCGTGTAGTGTAAATTGTAAGTGATTACTTTTAAGTATATAGGGTATATTCAGGATGATCCTATGTAATTCTCTGTGGGATCATGCTAGTTCATTATTCATGACTAATGGTGATTATAGTTCGATTGGGGAATGACAAGGGTCCCATCTGCGAACCATGGTTATCGTCCGCCATTTTTGGAATATTCCGTTAATACCCTTACTATAAGCGTTATGAGAAAGATAACTTCCACCACACGGAATCACATTAAAGTTAATATTCAGGGTTTCTTTATGAAATTAAAATCTAATAAAATTCCATCCATCAAATTTTAAAAGGCGCTAGTACATCGTGTAGAGTAATTTGTAGATGATTAAGGATGATCTTGTGTAATTCTTTGTGGGATCATGCCAGTTTCTTTGTAATGACTAACGGTGATTATAATTTGAATGGGGGATTGCAAGGTTCCTATTCGTAAGCAGGGGTTATTGTCCAAATTTTTGGTGTATTCCAGTAATACCCTTATTATAAGCGTTATGAAAAAGATCACTTCCATCACATGGAATCACATGAAGTTTAATATTCTTGGATTTTAATGAAATTAAAAGCTAATAAAATTCATCCATCGAATTTCAGAAAGCGCTATTACATCGTGTATGGAAACTTGTAAATGATTACTTTTGAGTACATAGAGTTCATTAAGAATGATCCTTTGTAATTCATTGCGGGATCATAATATTTTATTTGTCATGCCTAAGGGTGATTATAGTTTTACTGGGGGATGATAAAGGTCCCATCCCCGAACTGGGGTTATCGTCTGTCATTTTTGGTGTATTCCATTAATTCCCTTACTATAAGCGCTATGAGAAAGATAATTTCCATCACTTGGAATTACGTGAAATTTAATATACAAGGATTATTATAAAATTAAAAGCTAATAAAATTTTGTCCATCAAATTTTAGAATGCGCTGGTACATTGTGTGGAGTAATTTGTAAATGATTACTCATATGTATACAGGGTTCATTCATGATCGTGTTGAGTGAATTTTAGATGATTACTTATAAGTATACAAGGTTCATTAAGGATAATCTTGTGTAATTCTGTGTGGGTTCATTCTAATTTATTTGTCCTGACTAACAGTGATTATAGTTTCACTAGGCGGTGGCAAGGATCCCGTACCAAACAGGGTTTATCGTCCGTCATTTTTGGTGTATTCCATTAATACCCTTACTATAAATATTATGAGAATGATCACTTCCATCACATGGAATCACATGAAATTTAATATTCCAAGTTTTTTATAAAATAAAAGGCTGAAAATTTTCCATCCACAAAATTTTTAAAAGCGCTATTACATCGCGTAGAGTAAATTGTGAATGATTACTTTTAAGTATACAGGGTATATTCAAAATGATCATGTGTAATTCTCCGTGGGATCATGCTAGTTTATTTTTCATGACTAATGGTGATTATAGTTTGACTGGGGAATGGCAAGGGTCCCATCCGTGAACCAGGGTTATCGTCCGCCATTTTTGGAATATTCCATTAATACCCTTACTATAAGCGTTATGAGAAAGATCACTTCCACCACACGGAATCACACGAAATTTAATATTCTGAGTTTTTTTTATAAAATTAAAAGCTAATAAAGTTCCATTCATCATATTTTAAAAGCGCTAGTACATCATGTAGAGTAATTTGTAGATGATTACTTATATGTATACAGGGTTTATTAAGGATGATATTGTGTAATTCTTTGTAATATCATGCTTTTTACTTTGTCATAACTAACGGTAATTATAGTTTGAATGGGGCCTGTCCCCAAAATAGAGTTACCGTCTCTCATTTTTTGTGTATTCCATTAATACCCTTACTAACAGCATTATGAGAAAGATCACTTCCATCACATGGAATCACATGAAATTTAACTTTCTAGGTTTTTTATAAAATTAAAAGCTAAAACAGTTCCATCCATAAAATTTTAAAAAGCGCTAGTACATCGTGTAGAGTAAATTGTAAATGATTACTTTTAAGTATACATGGTATATTCATGATGATCCTGTGTAGTTCTCCGTGGGATCATGCTAGTTTATTTTTCATGACTAATGGTGATTATAGTTTGACTGGGGAATGGCAAGGGTCCCATCCGCGAACCAGGGTTATCGTCCGCCATTTTTGGAATATTCCATTAATACCCTTACTATAAGCGTTATGAGAAAGATCACTTACACCACACGGAATCACACGAAATTTAATATTCTGGTTTTTTTTATGAAATTAAAAGCTAATAAAATTCCATTCATCATATTTTAAAAAGCACTAGTACATCGTGTAGATTAATTTGTAAATGATTACTTATATGTATACAGGGTTCATTAAGGATGATCTTGTGTAATTCTTTTTGGGATCATGCCTGTTACTTTGTCATAGCTAACGGTAATTATAGTTTGAATGGGGTGCTGAAAGGGTCCTTTCCCCGAAAAAGGGTTATCGTCCATCATTTTTTGTGTATTCCATTAATATCCTTACTAAAAGCATTATGAGAAAGATCACTTCCATCACATGGAATCACATGAAATTGATTTTCTAGTTTTTTAATAAAATAAAAAGCTAAAAAGGTTCCGTCCATAAAATTTTAAAAAGTGCTAGTACATCGTGTAGTGTAAATTGTAAATGATTACTTTTAAGTATATACGGTATATTTACGATGATTCTGTGTAATTCTCTGTGGGATCATGCTAGTTTATTTTTCGTGACTAATGGTGATTATAGTTTGACTGGGGGATGGAAAGGGTCAAGTCCCCAACATAGGGTTATCGTCCGTCATTTATGGAGCATTCCATTAACACCCTTACCAAAAGTTTTATGATAAATATCTTTTCCTCCACATGGAATCACATGATATTTAATATACTGGGTTTTTTATGAAATTAAAAGCTAATAAAATACCATCCATCAAATTTTACAAAGCGCTAGTACATCGTGTAGAGTAAATTGTAGATGATTACTTCTAAGTATACAAGGTTCATTAAGGATAATCTTGTGTAATTCTGTGTGGGTTCATTCTAATATCTTTTTCATGACTAATAGCAATTCTAGTTTAACTGGTCGATGGCAAGGGTCCCGTACCTAAACCGAGTTTATCGTCCGTCATTTTTGGTGTATTCCATTAGTACCCTTACAATAAACGTTATGAGAATGATCACTTCCATAACATGGAATCAAATCAAATTTAATATTCCAGGTTTTTTATAAAACAAAAAGCTAAAAAATTTCCGTCCATAAAATTTTAAAAAGCGCTAGTACATCGTGTAGAGTAAATTGTAAATGATTACTTTTAAGTATACATGGTATATTCATGATGATCCTGTGTAGTTCTCTGTGGGATCATGCTAGTTTATTTTTCATGACTAATGGTGATTATAGTTTGGCTGGAGAATGGCAAGGGTCTCATCCGTGAACCAGGGTTATCGTCCGCCATTTTTGGAATATTCCATTAATACCCTTACTATAAGTGTTATGAGAAAGATCACTTCCACCACATGGAATCACATTAAATTTAGTATTCTGGGTTTTTTTATGAAATTAAAAACTAATAAAATTCCATCCATCATATTTTAAAAAGTGCTAGTACATCGTGTAGAGTGATTTGTAGATGATTACTTATATGTATACAGGGTTCATTAAGGATGATCTTGTGTAATTCTTTGTGGGATCATGCCACTTTCTTTTTCATAACTAATGATAATGATAGTTTGAATGGGGTACAGAAAGGGTCATGTTTTCGAAACAGGGTTATCGTCCGTCATTTTTGGTGTATTCCATTAATACCCTTCCTATAAGGGTTAAGAGAAAGATACTTCCATCACATGGAATCACATGAAATTTATTTTTCTAGGTTTTTTATAAAATAAAAAGCTAAAAAAGGTCTGTCCATAAAATTTTAAAAAGTTCTAGTACATCGTGTAGTGTAAATTGTAAGTGATTACTTTTAAGTATACAGGGTATATTCAGGATGATCCTGTGTAATTCTCCGTGGGATCATGCTAGTTTTTTTTCATGACTAATGGTGATCATAGTTAACTGGGGAATGGCAAGGGTCCCATCCGCGAAACTGGGTTATCGTTCGCCATTTTTGGAATACTCCATTAATACCCTTACTATAAGCGTTTTGAGAAATATCACTTCCACCACAAGTAATCACACGAAATTTAATATTCTGGGTTTTTAAATTAAATTAAAAGCTAATAAAACTCCATCCATCATATTTTAAAAAGCACTAGTATATCGTGTAGTCTAATTTGTAGATGATTACTTAAATGTATACAGGGTTCATTAAGGCTGATAGTGTTTAATTCTTTGTGGGATCATGCCAGTTTATTTGTCATAACTAACATTAACTGTAGTTTGAATGGGGTATGGAAAGGGTCTTCTCCCTGAAATAAGGTATTTGTCCGTCATTTTTGGTGTATTCCATTAATATCTTTACTATAAGCATTACGAGAGAGATCACTTTCGCCACATGGAATCACATGAGTTTAATATTCTAGATTTTTTATGAAATTAAAATCAATAAAAATTTTGTCCATAAAACTTTAAG
Organism: Rubia yunnanensis; assembly: GCA_037428765.1. Taxonomy (NCBI): domain Eukaryota; kingdom Viridiplantae; phylum Streptophyta; class Magnoliopsida; order Gentianales; family Rubiaceae; genus Rubia; species Rubia yunnanensis. Next base: position 68,423,225 of record CM075066.1, on the reverse strand, counting down.
AATTTCATGTACATCGTGTAGAATAAATTGTAAACGATTACTTATAAGTATACAGGGTATATTCAGGATTATCATGTGTAATTCTCTTTGGCACCATGCCATTTAATTTGTCATGGCTAACGATGATTATAGTTTGGTTAGGAAATAGCAAGGGTCCCATCTCCTAACAAGGGTTATCATCCATCATTTTGGGAATATTCCATTAATACCCTTCCTATAAGCGTTATGAGAAAGATCACTTCCACCACAAGGAATCACATGAAATTTAATATTCTAGGTTTTTTATGAAATTAAAAGCTAATAAAATTCCATCCATCTAATTTTAAAAGGCGCTAGTACATCGTTTAGTCTAAATTATAAATAATTACTTCTAAGTAGATAGGGTTCATTAAGGATGATCTTGTGAAATTCTTTGTGGGGATCATGCTTGTTTCTTTGTCATAACTAATGTTGACAATAGTTTGAATGGGGTATGGAAAGGGTCCTGTCCCTGAAACAAGGTTATCGTTCGTCATTTTTGGTGTATTCCATTAATATCCTTACTATAAGTGTTATGAGAAAGATCACTTCCGCCACAAGGAATCACATGAAATTTAATATTCCATGTTTTTTATGAAATTAAAAGCAATAAAAGTTCCATCCATAAAATTTTAAGAAGTTCTTGTACATCGTGTAGATTAAATTGTAAACAATTAATTGTAAGTATACAGGGTATATTCAGGATTATCATGCGTAATTCTCTTTGGGACCATGAAATTTAATTTTTCATGACTAACGGTGATTATAGTTTGGCTGGGGAATAGCTAGGGTACTGTCTCCTAACCAGGGTTTTCGTCCATCATTTTGGGAATATTCCATTAATACCAATCCTATAAGAGTTCTAAGAAAGATCGCTTCCATCACATGGAATCACATGAAATTTAACATTCTCAGTCTTTTTATGAAACAAAAAGCTAATAAAATTCCATCCATCATATTTTAAAAAGCGCTAGTACATCTTATAGAGTAATTTTTAGATGATTACTTATATGTATACTGGGTTCATTAAAGATGATCTGGTGTAATTCTTTGTGGGATCATGCCAGTTTCTTTGTCATAACTAATGGTAATTATAGTTTGAATGGAGTACGGAAAGGGTCCTTTCCCCGAAACAGGGTTATCGTCCATCATTTTTTGTGTATTCCATTAATACCCTTACTATAAGCGTTATGAAAAAAATCACTTCCATCACATGGAATCACATGAAATTTAATATTCCAAGTTTTTTATTAAAAACAAGCTAAAAATTTTCCGTACATTGAATTTTAAAAACAGCTAGTTCATCGTGTAGAGTAAATTGTAAATGATTACTTTTAAGAATACAAGGTTCATTCAGGATGATCCTGTGTAATTCTCTGTGGGATCATGCTACTTTATTTGTCATGACTAATGGTGATTATAGTTTTACTGGGGAATAGCAAGGGTCCCATCCATAAACCAAGGTTATCGTACGTCATTTTTGGAATATTCCATTAATTCCCTTACCATAAGCGTTATGAGAAAGATCACTTCCACCACACGGAATCACATGAAATTTAATATTCTGAGTTTTTTTTAAATTAAAAGCTAATAAAATTCCATCCATCAGATTTTAAAAAGGGCTAGCACATCATGTAGAGTAATTTGTAAATGATTACTTATATGTATACAGGGTTCATTAAGGATGATCTTGTGTAATTCTTCGTGGGATCTTGTTGTTACTCTGTCATAACTAACGGTAATTAAAGTTTGAATGGGGTACAGAAATGGTCATGTCCCCGAAACAGGGTTATCATCCATCATTTTTGTTATATTCCATTAATACCCTTACTATTAGCGTTATGAGAAAGATCACTTCCATCACAAGGAAGCACATGAAATTTAATATTATAGGTTTTTAAAAAAATATAAAGCTAAAAAGGTTCCGTACATAAAATTTTAAAAAACGCTAGTACATAGTGTAGAGTAAATTGTAAATCATTACTTTTATGTATACAGGGTTTATTCAGGATGATCCTGTGTAATTCTCTGTGGGGTCATGCTTGTTTATTTTTCATGACTAATGGTTATTATAATTTGACTTGGGAATGGAAAGGGTCCTATCCGCAAACCAGGGATATCGTCCGTCATTTTTGGAATATGCCATTAATACCCTTACTATATTCGTTATGAGAAAGATCACTTCCACCAAATGGAATCACATTAAATTTAGTATTCTGGGTTTTTTTATGAAATTAAAAGCTATTAAAATTCTGTTCATCATATTTTAAAAAGTGCTAGTACATCGTGTAGAGTAATTTGTAAATGATTACTTATATGTATACATGGTTCATTAAGGATGATCTTGTCTAATTCTTTGTGGGATCATGCATGTTTCTTGATCATAACTAGTGGTAAATATAGTTTGAATAGGGAACGGAAAGGGTCCTGTCCCCAAAATTGGGTTTTCGTCTGTCAATTTTGGTGTATTCCATTAATACCCTTACTATAAGCGTTATGAGAAAGATCCCTTCCATCACATGGAATCACATGAAGTTTAATATTATAGGTTTTTTTATAAAATATAAAGCTAAAAAGGTTATGTACGTAAAATTTTAAAAAATGCTAGTACATCGTGTTGAGTAAATTTTAAATCACTACTTTTATGTATACAGGGTTCATTTAGTATGATCCTGTGTAATTCTCTGTGGGATCATGCTAGTTTCTCCGTGATTGTAGTTTGACTGAGGAATGGCAAGGGTCCCATTCGCGAACCAGGGATATCGTCCGTCATTTTTGGAATATTCCAATAATACCTTTACTGTAATCGTTATGAGAAAGATCACTTCCACCACATGGAATAACATTAAATTTAGTATTCTGGATTTTTTTATGAAATTAAAAGCTAATAAAATTTCATCCATCATATTTTAAAATGAGCTAGTACATCGTGTAGAGTAAATTGTACAAGATTAGTTATATGTATACAGGTTCATTAAAGATGATCATGTGTCATTCTTTTTGGGATCATGCCTGTTTCTCGATCATAACTAACGGTAATTATAGTTTGAATAGGGTGCAGAAAGGGTCCTGTCCCCCTAAACAGGGCTTTCATCTGTCAATTTTGGTGTATTCCATTAAAACCCTTACTATAAGGGTTATGAGAAAGATCACACCCATCACATGGAATCACATGAAATTTAATTTTATCGGTTTTTTATAAAATATAAAGCTAAAAAGGTTCCGTACGTAAAATTTTTAAAAAATGGTAGTACATCGTGTAGAGTAAATTGTAAATCAGTACTTTTATGTATACATGGTTCATTCAGTATGATCCTGTGTAACTATCTGTGGGATCATGCTAGTTTATTTGTCATGATTAATGGTGATTATAGTTTGACTGGGGAATGGCAAGGGTCCCATCTGTGAACCAGGGATGTCGTCCGTCATTTTTGGAATATTACATAAATACCATTACTATAATACTTATGAGAAAGATCACTGCCACCATATGGAATCACATTAAATTTAGTATTATGGGTTTTTTCATGAAATTAAAAGCTAATAAAATTCCATCCATCATATTTTAAAAAGCACTAGTACATCTTGTATAGTAAATTGTATATGATTACTTATATGTATACATGTTTCATTAAGGATGAACTTGTGTAATTCTTTGTGGGATCATGCTTGTTTCTTTGTCATAACTAATGGTATTTATAGTTTGAATGGGTATGGAAAGGGTCTTGTCCCCGGAACAGGGTTATCGTCCATCATTTTTTGTGTATTCCATTAATACCCTTACTGTAACAGTTATGAAAAAGATCACTTCTATCACATGAAATTTAATATTCTATATTTTTATAAAATAAAAAGCGAAGAAAGTTCCGTCCATAAAATTTTAAAAAGCGCTAGTACATCGTGTCGAGTAAATTGTAAATGATTACTTTTAAGTATACAGGGTATATTCAGGATGATCCTGTGTAATTCTCCGTGGGATCATGCTAGTTTATTTGTCATGACTAATGTTGATTATAGTTTGAGTGAGGAATGGCAAGGGTCTCATACGCGAACCAGGTTATCGTCCTTCATTTTTGGAATATTCCATTAATACTCTTACTATAAGCATTATGAGAAAGATAACTTCCACCACACAGAATCACATGCAATTTAATATTCTGGGTTTTTTTATGAAATTAAAAGATAATAATGTTCCATCCGTTATATTTTAAAAAGCGCTAGTACATAATGTAGAGTAATTTGTAGATGTTTACTTATATGTATACAGGGTTCATTAAGGATGATCTTGTGTAATTCTTTGTGGGATAATGTTGTTACTTTGTCATAACTAACGGTAATTAAAGTTTGAATGGGGTACGGAAATGGTCATGTCCCCGAAACAGGGTTACTGTCCGTCATTTTTTGTGTATTCCATTGATTCCCTTACTATTAGCGTTATGAGAAAGATCACTTTCATCACAAGTAATCACATGAAATTTAATATTATATGTTTTTTTATAAAATATAAAGCTAAAAACGTTCTGTACATAAAGTTTTAAAAAATGCTAGTACATAGTGTAGAGTAAATTGTAAATCATTACTTTCATGTATACAGGGTTCATTCAAGATGATCCTGTGTAATTCTCTGTGGGATCATGCTTGTTTATTTATCATGACTATTGGTGATTATAGTTTGACTCAGGAATGGCAAGGGTCCCATCCGAGAACCAGGGATATCGTCCGTCATTTTTGGAATATTCCATTAATACCCTTACTATAAAAGTTATGAGAAAGATCACTTCCACCACATGGAATCACATGAAATTTAATATTCTAAGTTATTTTATGAAATTAAAAGCTAATAAAATTCCATTCGTCAAATTTTAGAAAGCACTAGTACATCGTGTGGGGCAAATTGTAAATGATTACTTTTGAGTATACAGGATATATTAAGCATAATCTTATGTAATTCATTGTGGGATCATGCCAGTTTCTTTGTCATGACAAACAGTGATTATAGTTTAACTAGGGGAGGATAAAGGTCCTCTCTCCGAACCGGGGTAATCGCATGTCATTTTTGTCAATTGCATCAATACCCTTACTATAAGCGTTATAGAAAGATTATTTCCACCACATGGAATTACGTGGAATTTAATATACAAGAATATTTATTAAATTATAAGCAAATAAACTTCCATCCATCAAATTTTAGAATGCGCTGGTACATTATGTAGAGTACAATGCAAATGGTCCTGTGTAATTCTTTGAGGGATCATGATAGTGTCTTGGTCATGACTAATAGTGATAATAGTTTTATTAGGGGATGGAAAGGGTTTTGTCCCCAAACCAGGGTTATCATCCGTTATTTTTTTGAGTATTCCTATAATACCCTTACAATAAGCATTATGAGAAAGATCACTTCCACCACATGGAATCACATCAAATTTAATATTCATGATTTTTTATGAAATAAAAATCCATTAAAATTCCATCCATCATCTTTTAAAAAGCGCTAGTACATCGTGTAGAGTAATTTGTAGATGATTACTTATATGTATACATAGTTCATTAAGAATGATCTTGTGAAACTCTTTGTGGGATCATGCCTGTTACTTTGTCATAACTAACGGTAATTATAGTTTGAATGGGGTACGGAAAGGGTATGTGCCCGAAACAGGGTTATCGTTGGTCATTTTTGGAATCACTTCCACCACATGGAATCACATGAAATTTAATATTCTAGGATTTTAATGAAATTAAAAGCTAATAAAATTCCATCCGTCAAATTTTAACAAGTGCTCGTACATCGTGTAGGGCAAATTGTAAATGATTACTTTTGAGTATATAGGGTTCATTAAGGATGATCCTTTGTAATTCATTGTGAAATCATAACATTTTCTTTGTCATGACTAATGGTGTTTATAGTTTTACTGGGGGATGATAAAGGTCCCTTCCCCAAATCGGGGTTATCCTCTGTCATTTTTGGTGTATTCCATTGATACCCTTAATATAATCGTTATGAGAAAGATAATTTCCATCACATGGAATAACGAAAAATTTAATGCACAAGGATTTTAAAAGAATTAAAATCTAATAAAATTCCATCCATTAAATTTTAGAATGCGCTAGTAGATTGTGTGGAGTAAATTGTTAATGATTGCTTATAAGTATACATGGTTCATTCAGGATGATCTTGTGTAATTTAGTGTGAGATCATAACAGTTACTTTGTCATGACTAACGGTGATGATAGTTTCACTGGGGGATGGAAAGGGTCCTATCCCCAACACAGGGTTATCATCCGTCATTTATAGAGTATTCAATTAATACCCTTACTATAAATGTTATGAGAAATATCTATTCCACCACATGCAATCACATGAAATTTAAAACTAATAAAATTCCATTCATCAAATTTTAAAAAGCGCTAGTACATCGTGTAAAGTAAATTGTAGATGATTGCTTCTAAGTATACAGGGTTCATTAAAGATGATCTTATGTAATGTTGTGTGGGTTCATTCAAATTTCTTTTTGATGACTAACGGTGATTATAGTTTGACTGGGGGATGGCAAGGGTCAAGTACCTAAATTGGGGTTATCGTCCATCATTTTTTGTATATTCCATTAATATCCTTGGTTTAAGCGTTAAGAGAAAGATAACTTCCATCACATGGAATCACATGAAATTTAATCTACTAGGTTTTTTATAATTAAAAGGCTAAAAATGTACCGTCCATAAAATTTTAAAAAGCGCTACTACATCGTGTAAAGTAAATTGTAAATGGATACTTTTAAGAATACAAGGTATATTCAAGATGATCCTGTGTAATTCTATGTGGGATTATGCTAGTTTATTTGTCATTACTAATGGTGATTATAGTTTGACTGGGGAATGGGAAGGGTCCCATCCGCTAACCAGGGTTATCGTCTGTCATTTTTAGAATATTCCATTAATATCCTTACTATAAGCGTTATAAGCAAGATCACTTCCACCATATGGTATCACATGAAATTTAATATTCTAGGTTTTTTATGAAATTAAAAGCTAGTAAAATTCCATCCATCAAATTTTAAAAAGTGCTCGTACATCGTGTAAATTAAATTGTGGATTATTACTTATAAGTATATAGGGTTCATAATGGTTGATCTTGTGTAATTCTTTGTGGGATCATGCTTGTTTTTTTGTCATAAATAATGGTAATTATATTTTGAATGGGCTATGGAAAGGGTCTTGTCCCTGAAACACGGTTATTGTTCGTCATTTTTTGTGTGTTCCATTAATACCCTTACTATAAGTGTTATGAGAAAGATCACTTCCATCACATGGAATCACATGCAATTTAATATTCTAGGTTTTTATAAAATAAAAGGCTAGAAAAGTTCCGTCCATATAGTTTTAAACAGCGCTAATACATCATGTAGAGTAAATTGTATATGATTACTTTTAAGAATACAAAGTATATTCAGGATGATCCAGTGTAATTCTCTATGGGATCATGCTAGTTTATTTGTCATGACTAATAGTTTTTATAGTTTGATTGGGGAATGGCAAGGGTCCCATCCGCGAACCAGGATTATCGTCCATCATTTTTGGAATATTCCATTAATACCTATACTGTTAGCATTATGAGAAAGATCACCTCCACCACATGGAATCACATAAAATTCAATATTCTAGGTTTTTTATTAAATTAAAAGCTAAGAAAATTCCATCCAAGAAATTTTAAAAAGCGCTAGTACATTGTGTAGAGTTAATTTTACATGATTACTTATAAGTATACGGGTTTCTTTAAGGATGATCCAATGAATTTCTTTGTGGGATCATGCCAGTTTCGTTGTAATGACTGACGGTGATAATAGTTTTAATTGGGGATGACAGGGGTCTTGTCCATAAAACAATGTTACCATCCATCGTTTTTGGCATATTCCATTAATACCCTTACTCTAAGCGTTATGAAAAAAATCACATCCACTACATGGAATCACATGAAATTTAATATTCTAGGATTTTAATGAAATTAAAATCTAATTAAACTCCATCCATCAATTTGTAAAAAGCGCTAGTACATCGTGTAGGAAAAATTGTAAATGATTATTTTTGAGTATACAGGGTTCATTAAGGATGATCGTTTGTAATTCATTGTGGGATCATACCATTTTCTTTGTCATGACTAATGGTGATTATAGTTTTACAAGGGGATGATAAAGGTCCCAGCCCCGAACCAGGGTTATTGTCAGTCATTTTTGGTGTATTTCATTAATACCCTTACTATAAGCGTAATAAGAAAGATCATTTCCACCGCATGGAATTACGTGAAATTTAATATACTAGGATTTTTATAAAATTAAAAGCTAATAATATTTATTCCATCAAATTTTAGAATGCGCTGGTACATTGTGTAGAGTAAATTGTAAATGATTACTTAAAAGTATATAGGATTCATTCAGGATGATCCTGTGCAATTCTCAGTCGGATAATGGCAGTTTCTTTGTCATAACTAACGGTGATGATAGTTTGACTGGGGGATGGAAAGAATCTTGTCCCAAGAAGAGGGTAATTGTCCGTCATTTTTGGAGTATTTCATTAACACGCTTAGTATAAGCATTATGAGAAAGATCACTTCCATAACATGGAATCACATGAAATTTAATATTCCAAGTTTTTTATAAAATAAAAAGCTAAAAAGGTTCCGTCCATAATGTTTTAAGAAGCGCTAGTACATTGTGTAGAGTAAATTGTAAATGATTACTTTTAAGTATACATGGTATATTCAAGATGATCCTGTGTAATTCTCTGTGGGATCGTGCTAGTTTATTTGTCATGACTAATAGTGATTATAGTTTGACTGGGGAATGGCAAGGGTCTCATCCACGAACCAGGGTAATCGTCCGTCATTTTTGGTGTATTCCATTAATACCCCTACTATAACCGTTATGAAAAAGATCACTTCCATCACATGAAATCACATGAAATTTAACATTGTAGGTTTTTTATAAAATAAAAGGCTAAATAATTTCCGTCCATAAAGTTTTGAAAAGCACTAGCACATCATGTAGAGTAAATTGTAAATGATTACCTTTAAGTATGCACTGTATATTCAGGATGATCATGTGTAATTCTCTATGGGATCATGCTAGTTTATTTGTCATGAGTAATGGTGACTATAGTTTGACAGGGGAATGGCAAGGGTCCCATCCGCGAACCCAGGTTATCGTTCGTCATTTTTGGAATATTCCATTAATACCCATATTGTAAGCGTTATGAGAAAGATCACTTCCACCACATGGAATCACATGAAATTTAATATTATAGATTTTTTATTAAATTAAAAGGTATAAAAAATTCCATCAACAAAATTTTAAAATGCGCTAGTACATTTTGTAGAGTAAATTGTAGATGATTATATGTAAGTATACAGGTTTCATTAAGGATGATCTTGTGTAATTCTTTGTGGGATCATGCCAGTTTCTTTGTCATGACTAACGGCGATTATAGTTTAAATTGGGGATGGCAGGGGTCCTGTCCCCAAAACAGAGTCATCGTCCATCATTTTTTGTGTATTCCATTAATACCCTTACTATAAGCATTATGAGAAAAATCACTTCCACCGCATGAAATCACTTGAAATTTAATATTCTAGGTTTTTTTATTAAATTAAAAGCTAATAAAATTCCATCAACAAAATTTTAAAAAGCGCTAGTACATTGTGTAGAGTTAATTGTACATCATTACCTATAAGTATACTGGGTTCATTAAGGATGATCATGTGTAATTCTTCGTGGGATCATAACAGTTTCTTTGTAATGACTAACTGTGATTATAGTTTGAATTGGAGATGGCAAGGGTCCGGTCCCCAAAACAGAGTTATAGTCCATCATTTTTAGTGTACACCATTTATACCCTTACTATAAGCGTTATGAGAAAAATCACTTCCACCGCATATAATCACTAGAAATTTAATATTCTAGGTTTTTTATTAAATTAAAAGCTAATAAAATTCCATCCACAAAATTTTAAAAAGCGCTAGTACATTGTGTAGAGTTACTTACAGATGATTACTTATAAGTATACAGGGTTCATTAAGGATGATCTTATGTAATTGTTTGTGGGATCGTGACATATTCTTTGTCAGGACTAACGGTGATTATAGTTTGAATTGGGAATGGCAGGGGTCCTGTCCCCAAACCAGAGTTATCGTCCATCATTTTTGGTGTATTCCATTAATACCCTTACTATAAGCGTTATGGGAAAAATAACTTCCACCGCATGGAATCACTTGAAACTTAATATTCTAGGTTTTTTATTAAATTAATAGCTAATAAAATTCCATCAACAAAATTTTAAAAAGCGCTAGAACATTATGTAGAATTAATTGTACATCATTACCTATAAGTATACAGGGTTCATTAAGGATGATCTTGTGTAATTCTTTGTGGCATAATGGCAGTTTCTTTGTCCTGGCTAACAGTGATTATAGTTTGAATTGGAGATGGCAGGGGTCCGGTCCCCAGAACCGAGTTATAGTTCATCATTTTTAGTGTACTCCATTAATACCCTTACTATAAGCGTTATGAGAATAATCACTTTCTGCGCATGGAATTAATGGTGATTATAGTTTGAATATTGGGAAGGTAGGGGTCCTGTCCCCAAAATAGGGTTATCGTCCCCAAAACAGGGTTATAGTACATCATTTTTTGGGTATTCCATTAATACCCTTACTATGAGAGTTATGAGAAAGTTCACTTCCACCACATGAAATTTAATATTCTAGGATTTTGATGAAATTAACATCTAATAAAATTCAATCAGTCAAATTTTAAAAAGCGCTAGTAAATCGTGTTGGGCAAATTTTAAATGATTAGTTTTGAGTATATAGGGTTCATTAAGCATGATCATTTGTAATTCATTGTGGGATCATGTCATTTTCTTTTACATGACTAACGGTGATTATAGTTTAACCGGGGGATGATAAAGATCCTGCTTCGAACCGGGGTAATCATCCGTCATTTTTGGTCTTTTCCATTAATACCCTTACTATAAGCGTTATGAGAAATATCACTTCCACCACATGAAATTTATTATCAAGGGTTTTTTATGAAAATAGTGGCAACAAAAGTTCCGTCCATAAAATTTTATGAAGCGCTAGCATATTGGGTAGAGTAAATTGTAAATGGTTACTTTTAAGTATAAAGTGTATATTCAGGATGATCCTGTGTAATTCTCTATGGGATCATGCTAGCTTATTTTTCATGACTAATAGTGATATAGTTTGACTGGGGAATGGCAAGGGTCCCATCCGCGAACCTGGGTTATCGTTTGTCATTTTTGGAATATTCCATCAATACCCTTATTATAAGCATTATGAGAAAGATCACTTCCACCACATGGAATCACTTGAAATTTAATATTCTATGTTTTTTATTAAATAAAAGCTAGTAAAATTCCATCCACAGAATTTTAAAAAGTGCTAGTACATTTTGTAGAGTAAATTGTAGATGATTACTTATAAGTATACAGGTTTCATTAAGGATGATCTTGTGTAATTCTTTGTGGGATCATGCAAGTTTATTTGTCATGACTAATAATGATTATAGTTTGAATATTGGGAAGGTTGGGGTCCTGTCCCCAAAACAGGGCTATCGTCCCCAAACAGGGTTATCGTCAATCATTTTTTGTGTATTCCATTAATACCCTTACTATGAGAGTTATGAGAAAGATCACTTCCACCACATGGAATCACATGAAATTCAATATTCTAGGATTTTAATGAAATTAAAATCTAATAAAATTCCATCAGTCAAATTTTTAAAAGCGCTAGTAAATCGTGATGGGCAAATTATAAATGATTAGTTTTGAGTATACAGGGTCCATTAAGCATGATCTTTTGTAATTCATTGTGGTTTCATGTCATTTTCTTTGTCATGACTAACGGTGATTATAGTTTAACCGGGGGGTGATAAAGATCCCACTCAAAACCGGGGTAATCATCTGTCATTTTTGGTCTTTTCCATTAATACCTTTACTAAAAGCATTATGAGAAATATCACTTCCACCACATGGAATCTCATGAAATTTATTATCAAGGGTTTTTTATGAAAATAGTAGCAAAAAAATTCCATTCATAAAATTTTATTAAGCCCTAGCATATTGTGTGGAGTAAATTGCAAATGATTAGTTTTAAGTATAAAGGGTATATTCAGGATGATCCTGTGTAATTCTCTATGGGATCATGCTAGTTTATTTTTCATGAGTAATAGTGACTATAGTTTGACAGGGGAATGGCAAGGGTCCCATCCGCGAACCCAGGTTATCGTTCATCATTTTTGGAATATTCCATTAATACCCATACTGTAAGCGTTATGAGAAAGATCATTTCCACCACATGGAATCACATGAAATTTAATATTCTAGATTTTTTATTAAATTAAAAGGTATAAAAAATTCCATCAACAAAATTTTAAAATGCGCTAGTACATTTTGTAGAGTAAATTGTAGATGATTACATGTAAGTATACAGGTTTCATTAAGGATGATCTTGGATAAGCATGCTAGCATATTGCGATCATGCTAGCATATTGTGTGGAGTAAATTGCAAATGATTAGTTTTAAGTATAAAGGGTATATTCATGATGATCCTGTGTATCAAGATCCTCTCTTCTCTCTCCCACGATTTTGAATCCAATGGTTTTTTTCCACGCCGGTAACGGCTTCTTCCGCCGCTAATGGCTCCCTCTTGGCCGACAAGCGACAGTGCTGGCTTCGGTTTCCCTGCGGCCGGCCACCATGGCAGAGAATAGCAACACCATCCACAACCATAAATCCTTCCTCTCTGCCCCTCAATCAAAATCACCACCCCTTCGCCAATCGCTCCCAGACAACCCTGAATTGATCCCAAAATCGGAGCACCTTGGTGAACCCGCATGCTTATACTCTGAGGATGAAATCACAAAACTCTCAGCTCACTATGCTAACATTCTCATAAGCAAATTTACCAAAGGCAGACTCACAATGGAACAGCTGGAGTCATCTTTCAAAACAGTGGGGTTTACCGGCAAATATCAATTGGGATCTCTGGACTTCAAGCATGTCCTCATCAGGTTCGACCACATTAATGACTATCAGCGATGTTGGATCAAAGGTAGCTAGAGCTTCAATGGTGTCCTGATGAAAATCCTGAAATGGTCGCTAGATTTCTCAACACACAAGAAATCCCCAATCGTTCCTGTCTGGTGCACGATCAGGGAAGTTCCCCTGTACTATTATAATACTTCATCAATTGAGGCCATTGGTAATAGTATAGGTAATTTCATCAAAAATGATTTGGCTACTGAGATGTTAACCAGGCATTCTGTCATCAAATTGTGTGTTGAAATAGACTTACAGAAACCACTTCACACCTCTATTAGATTAGGATAAGAAAGTAACAACAGGAAGTATAATATTGAGTATGAAGATGTTCCCCTGTACTGTGACCACTGTGCCAAACTGGGACATTCACTTAGTCAATGTAAAGCAATCCCTCATAACAATGTTGATCCAATGCCAAAATGGTATGCTATAGGGCATAAGTTTGATAGAGCTCCTATGAGGTTTGCTAACAATCAGCCTCCCTCTAAAATGCCCAACTTTGTAACCATTCCCTATTATTTAGCTAATACTAATCCTGGCTCTGATCCCCTTTCATATGGCCCTAAGATAACAGAAGCAATCCCTAACATCAGCATATCTCAGTTACCTCACCCTTTCTCCCCACACCAAACCCCTGTAATACAAGTATTAGATAAGTCCCAATCATCTCTTAGGGAACTAATAAATCAAACTGAGGTCACTACTCCTATTAGAGCCCCTAGATTTTATGCTAAGGATGATATTGTGATTGGTTCCCATAGTTTGACACTCCTCCAACTCTCTCCTACTAACCCCTTACTTTCACACCAAGGAAAGATGGAAAATAGATTTTCTATTTTGCAGGAAATGGATGATCATTCTAGCACTGACGAATGTGTGGCTCAGGACCCCCAGGTTCCTTTTGATGTTAGTAAAGATCCTGCTGAGGACTCTCACCCACTGCCGGATCCTCAGGAAGGTTTAAGAAAACTATCAGGTAAGACTAATGGCCAAGGTATGGCTAAGATTAAAAAAAACTATTACATTAGTCAATTAAATAAGATGATGCTCAGATCTGCCACTAAAAGCCATAAATCGGGTGAACAATGATGCACAGTCTCAAGTTTAATTTCCTGATATGGAATCTGAGAGGAATTGATACCTCAATGCTAAGGCTGAAACATTTGATTGCTCATAAGAAAATACAGCTTCTCTGTATTATAGAACCTATGCATGATAATTCTCAATGCCAAACATATATGGAGAAGCTGCATTACTCACATAATCTCCCTCTTCATAATGGCAAAATTTGGCTTATGTGGAATGACTCAATGACTGTTAATCTTGTATGCCACCATGAGCAATTCTTAAATGTAAAAATCACCCATTTAGGATCTAACTCTCAAATGGAAATGGTATTTGTATATGCACTTAGGAATAGAGAAGGTAGGAAGAAACTGTGGCATGACCTAAGCCTTTTCCCACCAAATGAAACTGTTTTCATAGGGGATTTCAATACAATTATCACACATGATGAATATAGAGGCCCTAGTTTTCCTAATCTAGGCAGCATTAGGAATTTTCAAAATTGGATTAATAACCAAGGACTTCAGAAGATTAATACAGTAGGGAAATTGTATACATGGACTAATTCTAGGCTTAGAAATCCTACTTCTAAAAGGTTAGATAGAGGTTTATGTACTGTTCAATGGAGTAATAAATTCTCAGCCTCTTCTATTCAGATCCTTAATAGACAATCATCAGACCACCCCTCCTCTTACAAATTGCATCCCAGATCCCATCACACCCTAAACCATTTAGGTTTCTTAACTGCTGTTTTAATAGACCAGAATTCCTAGACTTGATCAAACATAATTGGACTATTCCTGTGCCCCAAACAGGAATGATGGGACTATACCTCAAGCTTATTAGAGTTAAGAAAGTGATTAAGATCTGGAATAAAGAAATTTTTGGTGACATTGATGCCAATGTAATTAATACTGAAGAAAACCTGAGGAGACAAGAAGTTGTCTATGATTTAACGCACTCAGAAACTGATTGTATCAACCTTAATGAAAAAAAGGCATTACTTCTTAGAGCCTTAAAAGAGAAATAAAAGTTTTGGAAACATAAATCTAGGTTGAACTGGTTTAAGTGTGGAGATAACAACACCCAATATTTTCACAAGACCGTTCAGGAGAAAAATTGTAAATTGCATATATCCAAGATCAAAAATTCTCTTGGGCAATGGCTTGATAACCCTGTAGACATCCAAAAGGAAGCTGTTTCCTACTTCTCTGACCTGCTGACCGAGCCCAGGAATTCAGTGAATTCTACCTACTACCCATATTTCATCAGTCAAATTCCTGCCACCATTACTGAACAAGATAATCTTAGACTATCCCAGCCTGTAACTAAAACTGAGCTCAAACTTGTGGTTATGAGTCTACATAAGAATAGCAGCCCAGGACCTGATGGTTTTTCAAGCAAATTTTACATTAAATGCTGGGATTTCATAAAAGATGACCTCATTATTGTAGTAAATGATTTCCTTTCTGGATCTAACATGCCAAGAGGCATTACTAGCACTTGGATAACTCTGATTCCTAAAAAACCTACTCCATCTTCTTTTGATGATTTCAGACCTATTAGTCTTTCTAATGTGGCTAACAAAATCTACTCTAAGGTCCTGATGGAAAGATTGAAACCTCATATGGAGAAACTAATTTCAAATAATCAAAAATCCTTTATGAAGAACAGAGATATCTCTGACAATATCCTATATCTGCAAGAGATGGTTAGATTCCTAGATAAAAAAAAACATAACCCCTAATTGTATGCTTAAATTGGACTTAAAAAAAGCCTTCGATAGGGTTAGCTGGGGTTTTCTACAAAACATACTGTGTAAATTTGGTTTCTCAGGTAAATTCCTCAAGGCTGTCATGAACAACCTTGCACAGGCTTATTTCTCAGTGCTTATTAATGGTAATCCTATTGGTTTTTTTAAATCAAGCAGAGGAATCAAACAAGGTGATCCACTCTCTCCCTTCCTTTTTAATATCTTCACTGAATCTTTTTCTAGGAGCCTTTCATTCATTTTTCAAAATAAAAGTTTTCCATATATCTCAATGCCCTCTAATATTACCCCAGTCACTCACTTAAGCTATGCGGATGATACCATTATTTTCATACAAGCTTCTAAACCTGGTCTGATTAGGATTAAAGCTTTTCTGTATTTTTTTGAGTTAACATCAGGCCAGAAAATTAGTTATGAAAAATCTGAGTTCTACATCAGTAAGAGGGCTACAGTTACAACGAATCATCAGATTAGAGCTATCCTAGGTATGAAAAAGGGCACTTTCCCCTTCAAATACCTGGGCTGCCCTATTTTTAAAGTAGAACTCTATCTAGATACTTCCACCCCATCCTTGAAATCATGGATAAAAGATTAAAAAATTGGAAGAACAGATGTTAAGCCCTGGAGGGAAAATGATACTGATCCAATCATGTCTATATTCTATCCCTCAACACATTTGGACTATTCTTAAACCCCCTAATTCTATTGTTCAATCCATGGAAAAAAGAATGTCTAGATTCTTTTGGGGAGAAACTGAGGATAGAAAGCACAGGGTCTGGAAAAAATGGGCTGACATTGCTATTCCTAAATCCCATTATGGTTTAGGTTTTAGATATCCATCCAGTCAATTGTTGAAGCCTGTTCACTTAAATTGTGGTGGAAAAGCCAATTAGGTAACACTATGTGGGCCAAATTACTATGGTCCCTTCCCCAATCTCACAAGAATTCAAAAACATGGAAGAGAATCTGTAATATTAACCTTACTGCTGAAAGGAATTCTCTAATTATTCATGGACAGGGTAAGTGTGATTTCTGGTCTGCTAACTGGTGTCCAAATGGTCCTCTGATTAATTGTACTCCATCTTACATCATTTCTATGTTCTACCCCTGCTCAGTTACTGAATTTATAAACAACAAAGTATCAATTCTATCTCGGATAGCTCCCTTCTTGGAAAATGATACTTCTCTTTTCTTGCAGGATGCTGGAATTGAGCATGGTAGAGAGGATAAACTGATTTGGAAACCGGAAATGACTGGTACATTCTCTTTCAAATCTGCTTACAAAATGCTAACATATAAAACAAGTAATTTCCCAGTTACTAAGCTCATATGGAATCCAAGGTTACCTAAGAAGATTTCTATCTTTACCTGGAAACTGCTTAACTCCATCTTACCATTTGATGATATCCTCATAAAATGTGGTTATAGCTTGGCCTCTAAATGTCCTCTGTGCAATCAATCTGACTCCATGGAACATTTCTTTATAAATTGTCATCTTGCTAAGTCCATTTGGATTCAGATTGCTGCTATAGTGAATTTCAATTTGCAGAATGTGCATAATATAGTGGATACTTTTTTCATTTTCTGGAACTGTAGTGACATTACTGGAGTGCAGAGAATGCTATGTCATCTGATTCCTTCTCTGATCTGTTGGGCTTTATGGAAGGCTAGGAATGCTTATTTTTTTAATAACACACCTTTTTCTATCTCCCATATTAGCAAGGAAGTTACAGATACGCTCTACCTTTCCATTACCTCCTCTCCCTGCTTCCCAACTATATTTCCTAACCTAAGTTTTCAGTTCCCTTCTTTGATGTTTCCCCCCAGACCACCACCAAAGCCAACTATTTCCACTGTATACTGGGAATCTCCAGATTATAGTTTCATCAAGGTTAACGTGGATGCATCTTGGTCTAATTCCTCTGTTTCAATTGGCTTAATTGCTCGCAATTACCAAGGTTTACCAATCCTTATTAGATCAGAGACCATAACAGCCACATCTCCACTTGAAGCTGAAGTTGAGGCAATTCTTATGGACTGTCAGATCTGTCTGGACAGATATCCCAACCTCATTACTGAATCTAACTCGCTACTGGCAATAAATATGATTAATGATCCTTCAGTTTCCAAATAGACCCTATACCCTCTTGTTTTCGGAGTTCACACTCTTTTATCCTATGCTACCCTCAAGCACACACATAGAGAATGTAACTCAGTAGTGGATGCCATTGCGAAATATCAAGCATCCTCTGTGATGGTTTCTC
This sequence comes from Rubia yunnanensis, assembly GCA_037428765.1. Classification (NCBI taxonomy): domain Eukaryota; kingdom Viridiplantae; phylum Streptophyta; class Magnoliopsida; order Gentianales; family Rubiaceae; genus Rubia; species Rubia yunnanensis. The sequence continues at coordinate 68,405,000 of CM075066.1, read as the reverse complement.
CTTTGCATGTGACCAACATTCTGGCACATATTAAAAGATTAATCTATATTGATAGTATTCATACACCTTATATTAGAATCCATAGGCAAGCCTTTAAATAAGATTGATACTGGTGATCTTTCCTCTCTTCTGTTTCAGTATCATTTGCGCTTCCACATGGCAGATTCCCAGTTTCTACTTATGGAAGCATAAGTCCAGTTTTGGCTACTGATCTTTGGAATCGTTTCAAGTTTTCCCATTTGATGCGTTGAAACCATCGAGAACTCGAGCCTAGAGCCTTCGAGCCCTGGAGTCCTTGAGCACTCAAGCCTTGGAGCCCTTGAGCACTTGGAGCCCTCGAGCACTGGATACCTCAAACACTCGAGCTCTCCCGCCCTCGAGCCTAGGAAGCCTCGAGCCCTGGATCCCTCGAGCTCTCAAGCTCTCGAGCCTTGCCGCCCTCAAGCCATCAGGCACTCGAACCATCGAGCACTCAAGCACCCGAGCCCTCGAACCTCAAGCCTTGAACACTTGATACCTTGGAGCCCTCGAGCACTTAAGCACTCGAGCCCTCGAACCATCGAGCCTCTCGAGCCCTGACACCCTCGAGCCATCAGGCACTCGAACCATCGAGCACTCAAGCACTCGAGCCTTAGAACCATCGAGCCTCGAACACTAGATACCTTGGAGCCCTCGAGCACTGGAGCCTCAAACACTGGATACCTTGGAGCCCTCGAGCACTCAAGCACTTAAACACTAGAGCCCTGGAGCACTCAAACCATCGAGCCTCGAACACTGGATACCTTGGATCCCTCGAGCATTCAAGCCCTGGAGCACTCAAACACTAGAGCCCTCGAACCATCGAGCCTTGGAGCTCTCGAGCACTGGATACCTCGAACACTCAGGCTCTCGAGCCCTCGAGCTAGGACATCGAGCACTTTAACACTTGAGCATTCGAGCATTCATAACAGCCCTACTTAGAGCCTTTTTGGAGATCTGGCCATTTAACCATGTTAACACGAGGGGTGGAGACATGGAAAATGGAATCATCACCAAAAATGCCCTAAGTAGAATGTTTTGCTCCGATATTCTGATAACCAAGTTGTAGCTTTTTGTACAAAGTCTTCAAAATTATTTTGAAGATAAACTTTTGTAAATGTTTACTATCTTTTCAGGTTTGGGGAACCTAATACATATCCCTCCCATTAATATGGGTTAATATTTTTTAAAAAATAACAATAATATATTGACTAGTTGTGAGTTCAAAAAAAATGATGATCCTGTGTAATTCTCTATAGGATCATGCTAGTTTATTTTTCATGACTAATAATGATATAGTTTGACTTGGGAATGGCAAGGGTCCCATCCGCGAACCCGGGTTATCATTTGTCATTTTTGGAATATTCCATAAATACCCTTACTATAAGCATTATGAGAAAGATCACTTCCACCACATGGAATCACTTGAAATTTAATATTCTAGGTTTTTTATTAAATAAAAGATAACAAAATTCCATCCACAAAATTTTAAAAAGTGCTAGTACATTTTGTAGAGTAAATTGTAGATGATTACTTATAAGTATACATGTTTCATTAAGGATGATCTTGTGTAATTCTTTGTGGGATCATGCAAGTTTATTTTTCATGACTAATGGTGATTATAGTTTGAATATTGGGAAGGTTGGGGTCCTGTCCCCAAAACAGGGTTATCGTCCCCAAATAGAGTTATCGTCCATCATTTTTTGTGTATTCCATTTATACCCTTACTATAAGAGTTATGAGAAAGATCACTTCCACCACATGGAATCACTTGAAATTTAATATTCTAGGATTTTAATGAAATTAAAATCTAATAAAATTCCATCAGTCAAATTTTAAAAAGCGCTAGTAAATCGTGTTGGGCAAATTTTAAATGATTAGTTTTGAGTATACAGGGTTCATTAAGCATGATCATTTGTAATTCATTGTGGGATCATGTCATTTTCTTTGTCATGACTAACGGTGATTATAGTTTAACCGGGGGGAGTATAAAGATCCCGCTCCGAACCGGGGTAATCATCCGTCATTTTTGGTCTTTTCCATTAATACCCTTACTATAAGCGTTATGAGAAATATCACTTCCACCACATGGAAGCACATTAAATTTATTATCAAGGTTTTTTTATGAAAATAGTAGCAATAAAAGTTCCGACCATAAAATTTTATGAAGCGCTAGCATATTGGGTAGAGTAAATTGTAAATGATTACTTTTAAGTATAAAGTGTATATTTAGGATGATCCTGTGTAATTCTCTATGGGATCATGATAGCTTATTTTTCATGACTAATAGTGATATAGTTTGACTGGGGAATGGCAAGGGTCCCATCTGCGAACCCGGGTTATCGTTTGTCATTTTTGGAATATTCCATCAATACCCTTACTATAAGCATTATGAGAAAGATCACTTCCACCACATGGAATCACTTGAAATTTAATGTTCTAGGTTTTTTATTAAATAAAAGCTAAAAAAATTCCATCCACAAAATTTTAAAAAGTGCTAGTGCATTTTGTGGAGTAAATTGTAGATGATTACTTATATGTATACAGGTTTCATTAAGAATGATCTTGTGTAATTCTTTGTGGGATCATGCAAGTTTATTTGTCATGACTAATGGTGATTATAGTTTGTATATCGGGAAGGTTGGGGTCATGTCCCCAAAACAGGGTTATCGTCCCAAACAGGGTTATCGTCCATCATTTTTTGTGTATTCCATTAATACCTTTACTATGACAGTTATGAGAAAGATCACTTCCACCACATGGAATCACATGAAATTTAATATTCTAGGATTTTAATGAAATTAAAATCTAATAAAATTCCATCAGTCAAATTTTAAAAAGAGCTAGTAAATCGTGATGGGCAAATTTTAAATGATTAGTTTTGAGTATACAGGGTTCATTAGGCATGATCTTTTGTAATTCATTGTGGGATCATGTCATTTTGTTTGTCATGACTAATGGTGATTATAGTTTAACCGGGGGATGATAAAGATCCCACTCCGAACCAAGGTGATCATCCGTCATTTTTGGTCTTTTCCATTAATACCCTTACTATAAGCGTTATGAGAAATATCACTTCCACCACATGGAATCACTTGAAATTTATTATCCATGGTTTTTTATGAAAATAGTAGCAACAAAAGTTCCGTCCATAAAATTTTATGAAGCGCTAGTATATATTGTGTATAGTGAATTGTAAATGATTACTTTTAAGTATACATGGTATATTCAAGATGATCTTGTGTAATTCTCTGTGGGATGATGCTAGTTTATTTGTCATGACTAATAGTGATTATTGTTTGACTAGGGAATGGCAAGGGTCCCATCTGTGAATCAGGGTTATCGACCATCATTTTTTGTTTATTCCAATAATACCCTTACTATAAGAGTTATGAGAAAGTTCACTTCTACCACATGGAATCACTTGAAATTTAATATTCAAGGTTTTTTATTAAATTAAAAGCTTATAAAATTCCATCCACAAAATTTTAAAAAGCGCTAGTGTATTGTGTAGAGTTAATTGTAGATGAGTACTTATAAGTATACAGGTTTCATTAAGGATGATCTTGTGTAATTCAATGTGGGATCATGCCAATTTCTTTGTCATGACTAATAGTGATTACAGTTTGAATATTGGGACGGTAGGGATCCTGTCCCCAAAACAGGTTTATCGTCCATCATTTTTGGTGTATTCCATTAATACCCTTACTATGAGAGTTATTAGAAAGATCACTTCCACCACATGGAATCACATGAAATTTAATATTCAAGGAATTTAATGAAATTAAAACCTAATAAAATTTCATCTGTCCAATTTTAAAAAGCGCTAGTACATCGTGTAGGGCAAAATGTAAATGATTAGTTTTGAGTATACAGGGTTCATTAAGCATGATCTTTTGTAATTCATTGTGGTATCATGTCATTTTGTTTGTCATGACTAACAGTGATTATAGTTTAACTGAGGGATGATAAAGGTCCCGCTCCGAACCTGGGTAATCATCCGTCATTTTTGGCCTATTCCATAAACACCCTTACTATAAATGTTAGGGGAAAGATCTCTTCGACCACATGGAATCTGATGAAATTTATTATCTAGGGCTTTTATGAAAATAGTAACAATAAAAGTTCTGTCCATAAAATTTTAAGAAGCGCTAATACATTGTGTAGAGTAAATTGTAGATGATTACTTTTAAGTATGCAGGGTATATATTCAAGATGATCCTGTGTAATTCTCTGTGGGATGATGCTAGTTTATTTGTCATGACTAATAGTAATTATAGTTTGACTGGGGAATGACAGGGGTCCCATCCGTGAATCTGGGTTATCTTTCGTCGTTTTTGGTTTATTCCAATAATACATTACTATAAGCATTATCAGAAAGTTCATTTCCACCACATGGAATCACTTGAAATTTAATATTCAAGGTTTTTTATTAAATTAAAAGTTTATAAAATTCCGTCCACAAAATTTTAAAAAGCGCAAGTACATTGTGTAGAGTTAATTGTAGATGATTACTTATAAGTACACAGGGTTTATTAAGGATGATCTTGTGTAATTCTTTGTGGGATCATGTCAGTTTCTTTGTCATGACTAACGGTGATTATAGTTTGAATTGGGAATGGCAGAGGTCCTGTCCCCAAAACAGGGTTATCGTTCATCCTTTTGGGGGTATTCCATTAATACCCTTACTATAAGCGTAATGAGAAAGATCCCTTCCACCACATCGAATCACTTGAAATGTAATATTCTAGGTTTTTTATTAAATTAAAATCTTATAAAATTCCATCCACAAAATTTTAAAAACTGCAAGTACATTGTGTGGAGTAAATTGTACATGATTACTTATAAGTATACATGGTTTATTACAGATGATCTTGTGTAATTCTCTATGGGATCATGTCAGTTTTTTTGTCATGACTAACGGTGATTATAGTTTAAATTTGGGAAGGCAGGGGTCCTATCCCCAAAACAGGGTTATAGTCCATCAATTTTCGTGTATTCCATTAATACCCACTATTAGCGTTATGAGAATAATCCCTTCCACCAAATGGAATCACTTGTAATTTAATATTCTTGGTTTTTTATTAAGTTAAAAGCTAATCAAATTCCATCCACAAAATTTTAAAAAGCGCTAGTACATTGTGTACAGTTAATTTTAGATGATTACTTATAAGTATACAGGGTTCATTAAAGATGATCTTGTGTAATTCTTTGTGGGATCATGCCAGTTTCTTTGTCATGACTAACGGTGATTATAGTTTGAATTGGGGATGGATGGGGCCCGGTCCCCAAAATAGGGTTATCGTGCACCATTTTTGGTGCATTCCATTAATACCCTTACTATAAGCTTTATGAGAAATATCACTTCAACCACATGGAATCACATGAAATTTAATGTTCTAGGACTTTAATGAAATTAAAAGCTATTAAATTCAATCCGGGAAATTTTAAAAAGTGCCAGTACATCGTGTAGGGAAACTTGTAAATGATTATTTTTTAGTATACAGGGTTCATTAACCATGATCCTCGGTAATTCATTTTGGGATCATGCCATTTTCTTTGTCATGACTAATGGTGATTATAGTTTAACTGGAGGATGATAAAGGTCCCATCTCCGAACCGGGGTAATCTTCCATCATTTTTGGTCTATTCCATTAATACCCTTACTATAAGCGTTATGAGAAAGATCACTTCGACCACATGGAATCACATGAAAATTATTATTCTAGGGTTTTTAAGTAGAGTTCATTGTAAATGATTACGTTTAAGTACACAGGGTACATTCAAGACGATCCTATGTAATTCTCTGTGGGATCATGCCAGTTTATTTGTCATGACTAATTGTGATTATAGTTTGACTAGGGAATGGTAAGGGGCCCATCCACGAACCAGGGTTATCATCCATCATTTTTTTTAATATTTCATTAATACCCTTACTATAAGCGTTATGAGAAAAATCACTTCCACAACATGGAATCACTTGAAATTTGATATTCTAGGTTTTTAACTAAATTTAAAGCTAATAAAATTCCATCTACAAAATTTTTAAAAACGCTAGTACATTGTGTAGAGTTAATTGTACATCATTACTTATAAGTATACGAGGTTCATTAAGGATGATCTTTTCTAATTCTTTGTGGGATCATGCCAATTTCTTTGTCATGACTAACGGTGATTATAGTTTGAATTGGGGATGGCAGGGGTCCTGTCCCCAAAACAGAGTTATGGTTCATCATTTTTGGTGTATTCCATTATTACCCTTACTATAAGCGTTATGATAAAAATCACTTCCACCGAATGGAATCCCATGAAATTTAATATTGTAGGTTTTTTATCAAATTAAAATCTAATAAAATTCCATCCAAAAGATTTTAAAAAGCGCTAGTGCATTGTGTAGAGTTAATTATAAATGATTACTTATAAGTATACATGGTTCATTAAGGATGATCTTGTCTAATTCTTTGTGGTATCATGTCAATTTCATTGTCATGACTCAGTGATTATAGTTTGAATTTAGGATGGCAGGGGTCCTCTCCCCAAAAAAGGTTATTGTCCATCATTTTTGGTATATTCCATTAATACCCTTACTATAAGCTTTATGAGAAAGATCACTTCCACCACATGGAATCACATGAAATTTAATATTCTAGGTTTTTTATGAAATTAAAAGATAATAAAATGCCATCCATCAAAATTTAAAAAGTGCTAGTATATCGTGTAGAATAAATTGTAGATGATTACTTATATGTTACAGGGTTCATTAAGGATGATCTTGTGTAATATTTTGTGGTATCATGCTTGTTTCTTTGCTATAACTAATGGTAATTATAGTTTTAATGGGGTATGGAAAGGGTCCTATACCTTAAACAGGGTTATCGTCAGTCATTTTGGGTGTATTCCATTAATACTCTTACTATAACCGTTATGAGAAACGTCACTTCCATCACATGGAATCACATGAAATTTAATATTCTAGGTTTTTATGAAATAAAATGCTAAAAATGTTCCATCCATAAAGTTTGAAAAAGTGCTAGTAAATCGTGTAGAGTAAATTGTAAATGATTACTTTTGAGTATACAGGGTATATTCAGGATGACCATATGTAATTGTGTGTGGGATCATACTAGTTTATTTGTCATGACTAATAGTGATTATAGTTTGACTAGAGAATGGCAAGGGTTTCATCCCCGAACCGGGGTTATCGTTCGTCATTTTTGGAATATTCCATTAATACTCGTACTATAAGCTTTAAGACAAAGTTCACTTCCACCACATGGAATCACTTGAAATTTAATATTCTAGGTTTTTTATTAAATTAAAAAGCTAATAAAATTCCATCCACAAAATTTTAAAAAGCGCTAGTACATTGTTTAGAGTAAAGTAGAGTAAATTGTAAATGATTATTTATAAGTATGCAGGGTTCATTAAGGATGATCTTGTGTAATTCTTTATGGGATCATGCAAGATTCTTTGTCATTACTAATGGTAATTATAGTTTGAATTGGGGATGGGTGGGGTCCGGTCCCCAAAATTTGGTTATCGTTCACCATTTTTGGTGCATTCTATTAATACCCATACTATAAGCTTTATGAGGAAGATCACTTCAACCACATTGAATCACATGAAAATTATTATTCTAGGGTTTTTAAGTAGAGTAAAATGTAAATAATTACTTTTAAGTATACAGGGTATATTCAAGATGATCCTATGTAATTCTCTGTGGGATCATGCTAGTTTATTTGTCATAACTAATAGTGATTATAGTTTGACTAGGGAATGGCAAGGATCCCATCCGTGAACCAGGGTTATCGTCCGTCATTTTTTGAATATTCAATGAATACCCTTACTATAAGCGTTATGAGAAAGTTCACTTCCACCACATGGAATAACTTGAAATTTAATATTCTAGGTTTTTGATTAAATTTAAAGCTAATAAAATTCCATCCACAAAAGTTTTAAAAAATGCTAGTACATTGTGTAGAGTTAATTGTACATCATTACTTATAAGTATACGAGGTTCATTAAGGATGATCTTGTCTAATTCATTGTGGGATCATGCCAGTTTCTTTGTCATGACTAACGGTGATTATAGTTTGAATTGGGGATGGCAGGGATCCTGTCCCAAAACAGAGTTATCGTCCATCATTTTTTGTGTATTCCATTAATACCCTTACTATAAGCGTTATGAGAAAAATCACTTCCACCGCATGGAATCCCATTAAATTTAATATTTTAGGTTTTTTATTAAATTAAAAGCTAATAAAAGTCCATCCAAAAGATTTTAAAAAGCGCTAGTACATTGTGTAGAGTTAATTATAGATGATTACTTATAAGTATACATGGTTCATTAAGGATGATCTAGTGTAATTCTTTGTGGGATCATGCCAATTTCATTGTCATGACTAACAGTGATTATAGTTTGAATTTGGGATGGCAGGGGTCCTTTCCCCAAAAATGGTTATCATCCATCATTTTTGGTGTATTCCATTAATGCCCTTACTATAAGTTTTATGAGAAAGATCACTTCCACCACATGGAATCACATGAAATTTAATATTCTAGATTTTTTATGAAATTAAAAAGATAATAAAATGCCATCCTTCAAATTTTAAAAAGTGCTAGTACGTCGTGCAAAATAAATTGTAGATGATTACTTATATGTGTACAGGGTTCATTGAGGATGATCTTGTGTAATATTTTGTGGGATCATGCTTGTTTCTTTGTTATAACTAGTGTTAATTATAGTTTTGATGGGGTATGGAAAGGATCATGTACCTGAAACAGGGTTATCGTCAGTCTTGGTGTATTCCATTAATACCCTTACTATAACCGTTATGAGAAAGGTCACTTCCATCACACTGAATCACATGAAATTATTATTCTAGGTTTTTTATGAAATAAAATGCTAAAAAAGTTCCATCCATAAAGTTTGAAAAAACGCTAGTAAATCGTGTAGAGTAAATTGTAAATGATTACCGTTAAGTATACAAGGTATATTCAGGATGACTCTGTGTAATTGCCTATGGGATCATGCTAGTTTATTTGTCATGACTAATAGTGATTATTGTTTGACTGGGGAATGGCAAGGGTTTCATCCCCGAACCTGGGTTATCGTTCGTCATTTTTGGAATATTCCATTAATACCCTTACTATAAGCTTTATGAGAAAGATCACTTACACCACAAGGAATCACATGAAATTTAATATTCTAGTTTTTTTTATGAAATTAAAAGATAATAAAATTCCATTTATCATATTTTAAAAAGCTCTAGTACATCATGTAGAGTAAATTGTAGATGATTACTTATATGTATACTGGGTTCATTAAGGATGATCTTGTGTAATTTTTTGTGGGATCATCCTTGTTTCTTTGTCATAACTAACGGTAATTATACTTTGAATGGGGTATGGAAAGGGTTCTTTCCTCGAAACAAGGTTATCGTCTGTCATTTTTGGTGTATTCTATTAATACCTTAACTATAACCGTTATGAGAAAGATCACTTCCATCAGATGGAATTACATGAAATTTAATATTCTAGGTTTTTTATAAAATGAAAATCTAAAAAATTTCCACATATAAAGTTTTACAAAGCGCTAGTACATCGTGTAGAGTAAATTGTAAATGATTACTTTTAAGTATAAAGGGTATATTCAGGATAACCCTATGTAATTGTCTGTGGGATCATGCTAGTTTATTTGTCATGACTAATAGTAATTTTAGTTTGACTGGGGAATGGCAAGGGTCCCATCCGGGAACCAGGGTTATCGTTCATCATTTTTGGAATATTCCAATAATACCCTTACTATCAGCTTTATGAGAAAGATCACTTTCACCACATAGAATCACTTGAAATTTGATATTCTAGATTTTTATTTAATTTAAAGCTAATAAAATTCCATCCACAAAATTTTAAAAAGAGCTAGTACATTGTGTAGAGTAAATTGTAAATGATTACTTATAAGTATACAGGGTTCATCAAGGATGATCTTGTGTGATTCTTTGTGGGATCATGCAAGATTCTTTGTCATGACTAATGGTAAATATAGTTTGAATATTGGGATGGCAAGGGTGTCATGTTCCCAAAACAGGGTTATCGTCCATCATTTTTGGTGTATTCCATTAATTCCCTTACCATAAGAGTTGTGAGAAAGATCACTTACACCACATGAAATCACATGAAATTTAATTTTCTTGGATTTTATTGAAAGTAAAAGTAATAAAATTCCATCTATCAAATTTTAAAAAGCGCTAGTACATTGTGTAGGGCAAATTGTAAATGATTAGTTTTGAGTATACAAGGTTCACTAAGCATGATCCTTTGTAATTAATTGTGGCATCATGCCATTTCCTTTATCACGATTAACGGTGATTATAGTTTAACTGGGAGATGATAAAGGTCCCATCTCCGAACCGGGGTAATCGTCCGTCATTTTTGGTCTATTCCTTTAATACCCTTACTATAAGAATTATGAGAAAGACCACTTCCACCACATGGAATCACATGAAATTTATTATTCTAGGGGATTTTATGAAAATAGTAGCAATAAAAGTTCCATCCATAAAATTTTAAGAAGCGCTAGTACATTGTGTAGAGTAAATTGTAAATGATTACGTTTAAGTATACAAGGTATATTCAAGAAGATCCTGTGTAATTCTCTGTGGGATCATGCTAGTTTATTTGTCATTACTAATTGTGATAAAAGTTTAACTGGGGAATGGCAAGGGTCCTATCCACGAACCAGGGTCATCGTCCATCATTTTTGGTGTATTCCATTAATACCCTTACTATAAGCGTTATGAGAAAGATCACTTCCACCACATGGAATCACTTGAAATTTAATACTCAAGGTTGATTATTAAATTAAAATTTAACAAAATTCCATCCATAAAATTTTTAAAAGCGCTAGTACATTGTGTAGAGTTAATTGTAGATGATTACTTATAAGTATACATGGTTCATTAAAGATGATTTTGTGTAATTCTTTTTAGGATCATGCCAATATCATTGTCATGACAAACAGTGATTATAGTTTGAATTGGGGATGGCAGGGGTCCTATCCCCAAAATAGGATTATCGCTATCATTTTTGGTGTATTCCATTAATACCCTTACTATAAGCTTTATGAGAAAGATCACTTCCACCACAAGGATTCACATGAAATTTAATATTCTAGGTTTTTTATGAAATTAAAAGATAATAAATTTCCATCCATTAAATTTTTAAAAGTGCTAGTACATCGTGTAGAGTAAATTGTAGATGATTACTTAAATGTATACTGGGTTCATTAAGGATGATCTTGTGTAATATTTTGTGGGATCATGCTTTTTTTTCATAACTAATGGTAATTATAGTTTGAATGGGGTATGGAAAGGGTCATGTCTTCGAAATAGGGTTATCGACAGTCATATTTGGTGTATTCCATTAATACCTTTACTATAACCGTTATGAGAAAGATCACTTCCATCACATGAAATTTAATATTATAGGTTTTTTATAAAATGAAAAGCTAAAATATTTCCATCCCTAATGTTTTAAAAGCGCTAGTTCATCGTGTAGGGTAAATTGTATGATTACTTTTAAGTACTCAGGGTATATTCAGGATGATCCTGTGTAATTCTTTGTGGGATCATGCTAGTTTATTTGTCATAACTAATAGTTATTATAGTTTGACCGGGGAATGGTAAGGGTCCCATCCGCATACCAGGGTTATCGTTCGTCATTTTTGGAATATTCCATTAACACCCTTACTATTAGCATTATGAGAAAGATCACTTCCACCACATGGAATCACATGAAATTTAATATTCTAGGTTTTTAGTAAATTAAAATATAATAAAATTCCATCCATCAAATTTTAAAATGTGCTAGTACATCGTGTAGAGTAAATTGTGGATGATTACTTAAATGTATATTGGGTTCATTAAGGATGATCTTGTGTAATATTTTGTGGATCATGCTTGTTTGTTTGTCATAACAAACGGTAATTATAGTTTGAATGGGGTATGGAAAGGGCCATGTCCCTGAAATAGGGTTATCGTCAGTCGTTTTTGGTGTATTCCATTAATACATTTACTATAACCGTTATGAGAAAGATCACTTCCATCACATGGAATCACATGAAATTTTATTTTATAGGTTTTTTATACAATTAAAAGCTAAAATATTTCCATCCATAATGTTTTAAAAGCGCTAGTTCATTGTGTAGGGTAAATTGTATGATTAGTTTTAAGTATTCAGGGTATATTCAGGATGATCCTGTGTAATTCTCTGTGGGATCATGCTAGTTTATTTGTCATGACTAATAGTGATTATAGTTTGACTGGGGAATGGCAAGGGTCTCATCCGCATACCAGGGTTATTCTTCGTCATTTTAGGAATATTCCATTAATACCCTTACTATAAGCGTTATGAGAAAGATCACTTCCACCACATGGAATCACATGAAATTTAATATTCTAGGCTTTTTTATGAAATTAAAAGATAATAAAATTCCATCAATCAAATTTTAAAAAGTGCTAATACATCATGTTATGTAAATTGTAGATGATTACTTAAATGTATACTAGGTTCATTAAGGATGATCTTGTGTAATATTTTGTGGGATCATGATTGTTTGTTTGTCATAACTAACGGTAATTATATTTTGAATAGGGTATGGAAAGGGTCCTGTCCCCGAAATAGGGTTATCGTCAGTCATTTTTTGTGTATTCCATTAATACCTTTACTATAACCGTTATGAGAAAGATCACTTCCATCACATGGAATCACGTGAAATTTAATATTATAGGTTTTTTATAAAATGAAAAGCTAAAATATTTCCATCCATAATGTTTTAAAAGCGCTAGTTCATCGTGTAGGGTAAAGTGTATGATTACTTTTAAGTATTCAGGGTATATTCAGGATGATCCTGTGTAATTCTATGTGGGATCATGCTTGTTTATTTGTCATGACTAATAGTGATTATAGTTTGACTGGGGAATGGCAAGGGTCCCATCCGCATACCAGGGTTATCGTTCGTCATTTTTGGAATATTCCATTAATACCCTTACTATAAGGTTATGAGAATGATCACTTCCACCACATGGAATCACATGAAATTTAATATTCTAGGTTTTTTTATGAAATTAAAAGATAATAAAATTACATCCATCACATTTTTAAATGTGCTAGTACATCATATAGAGTAAATTGTAGTTTATTACTTATATGTATATTGGGTTCATTAAGGATGATCTTGTGTAATATTTTGTGGGATCATGCTTGTTGTTTGTCATAACTAACGGTAATTATACTTTGAATAGGGTATGGAAAGGGTCCTATCCCTGAAACAGGGTTATCGTCAATTATTTTTGGTGTATTCCATTAATACCTTTACTATAACCGTTATGAGAAAGATCACTTCCATAAGATGGAATTACATGAAATTTAATATTCTAGGTTTTTTATAAAATGAAAAGCTAAAAAATTTCCATCCATAAAGTTTTTAAAAGCGCTAGTACATCGTGTAGAGTAAATTGTAAATGATTACTTTTAAGTATAAAGGGTATATTCTACATAACCCTATGTAATTGTCTGTGGGATCATGCTAGTTTATTTATCATGACTAATAGTGATTACAGTTTGACTGGGGAATGGCAAGGGTCCCATCCGCGAACCAGGGTTATCGTTCGTCATTTTTGGAATATTCCAATAATACCCTTACTATCAGCTTTATGAGAAAGATCACTTCCACCACATGGAATCACTTGAAATTTTTAATATTCTAGATTTTTATTTAATTTAAAGCAAAAACAATTCCATCCACAAAATTTTAAAATGCGCTAGTACATGTGTAGAGTAAATTGTAAATGATTACTTATAAGTATACATGGTTTCATTAAGGATGATCTTGTGTAATTCTTTGTGGGATCATGCAAGTTTCTTTGTCATGACTAATGGTGATAATAGTTTGAATATTGGGATGGCAGGGGTCCTGTTCCCAAAACAGGGTTATCGTCCGTCATTTTTAGTGTATTCCATTAATACTTTTACTAAAAAAGTTATGAGAAAGATCACTTCCACCACATGGAATCACATGAAGTTTAATATTCTAGGATTTTAATGAAATTAAAAGCTAATAAAATTCCATCTGTGAAATTTTAAAAAGCGCTAGTCATCCTGTAGGGTAAATTGCAAATGATTAGTTTTGAGTATACATGGTTCATTAAGCACGATCCTTTGTAATTCAGTGTGGGATCATGCCATTTTCTTTGTCATGCCTAACGGCGATTATAGTTTAACTGGGGGATGATAAAGGTCTCATCTCCGAACCGTGGTAATCCTCCGTCATTTTGGGTCTATTCCATTAATACCCTTACTATAAGCGTTATGAGAAAGATCACTTCCACCACATGGAATCACATGAAATTTATCATTCTAGGGGTTTTTTTTTAAAATAGTAGCAACAAAAGTTGTCCATAAAATTTGAAGAAGCGCTAGTACATTGTATAGAGTAAATTGTAAATAATTACTTTTAAGTATACAAGGTCTATTCAAGATGATCATGTGTAATTCTCCGTGGGATAATGCTAGTTTATTTGTCATTACCAATAGTGATTATAGTTTGACTGGGGAATGGCAAGGGTCCCATCCACGAACCACAGTTATTATCTGTCATTTTTGTTGTATTCCATTAATACCCTTACTATAAGCGCTAGAGAAAGATCACTTTTACCACATGGAATCACTTGATATTTAATATTCTAGGTTTTTTTATTAAATTAAAAGCTAATAAAGTTCCATCCACAAAATTTTAAAAAGCTCTAGTACATTGTGCAGAGTTAATTGTAGATGATTACTTATAAGTATACTGAGTTCATTAAGGATAATTTTGTGTAATTTTTTGTGGGATCATGCCAATTTCATTGTCATGTCTAACGGTGATTATAGTTTGAATTGGGGATGGCAGGGATCTTGTCCCCAAAATAGGGTTATCACCCATCATTTTTGGTGTATTCCATTAATACCCTTACTATAAGTTTTATGAGAATGATTACTTTCACCACATGGCATCACATGAAATTTAATATTCTAGGTTTTTTATGAAATTTAAAGATAATAAAATTCCATCTATAAAATTTTAAAAAGTGCTAGTACATTACTACCCTTCCTATAAGAATTATGAGAAAGATCACTTCCACCACATGGAATCACATGAAATTTAATATTCTAGGATTTTAATGAAATTAAAAGATAATAAAATTTCATCCATCAAATTTTAAAAAGCGCTAGTACATCGTATGTGGGAAATTGTAAATGATTAGTTTTAAGTATACAATGTTCATTAAGAATGATCCATTGTAGTTCCTTGTGGGATCATGTCATTTTCTTTGTCATAAATAATGGTTATTATAGTTTAACTGGGGGAAAATAAAGGTCCCGTGTCCAAACTGGGGTAATCGTTCGTCCTTTTTGGTCTATTCCATGAATACCCTTACTATAAGCATTATAAGAAATATCAGTTCCCCCAGATCGAATCACATGAAATTTATTAGCTAGGGTTTTGTATGAAAATAGTAGCAATAAAAGTTATTTCCATAAAGTTTTAAGAAACGCTTGTACATTGTGTAGAGTAAATTGTAAAAGATTACTTTTAAGTATGCAGGGTATATTCAAGATGATCCTGTGTAATTCTCTATGGGATCATGCTAATTTATTTGTCATGACTAATAGTGATTATAGTTTGACTGGGGAATGGAAAGGGTCCCATCCACGAACCAGGGTTATCGTCCGTCATTTTTGGTGTATTCTATTAATGCCCTTAATATAAGCATTATGAGAAAGATCACTTCCACCACATGGAATCATTTGAAATTTAATATTCTAGGTTTTTTATGAAATTAAAAGATAATAAAATTCCATCCATCAAATTTTAAAGTGCTAGTACATCGTGTTGAGTAAATTGTAGATGATTACGTATATGTGTAAAGGGTTCATTAAGGATGATCTTGTGAAATATTTTGTGGGATCATGCTTGTATCTTTGTCATAAATAATGGTAATTATAGTTTGAATGGGGTATGTCTTGTCCCAGAAAGAGGGTTATCGTCAATCATTTTTGGTGTATTCCATTAATACCCTTACTATAACCGTTATGAGAAAGATCACTTCCATCACATGGAATCACATGAAATTTAATATTATAAGTTTTTCATAAAATAAAAAGGTAAAAACTTTCCATCCATAGAGTTATAAAAAGCGCTAGTATATCGTGTAGAGTAAATTGTAAATGATTACTTTTAAGTATACATGGTATATTCAGGATGATTCTGTGTAATTCTCTTTAGGATTATGCTAGTTTATTTATAATGAATGATAATGATTATAGTTTGACTGGGGATTGGCAAGGGTCCCATCCACGAACTAGGGTTATTGATTGTCAGTTTTGGAATATTCCATTAATACCCTTACCATAAGCGTTATGAGAAAGATCACTTCCACCTCATGGAATCACTTGAAATTTAATATTCTAGGTTTTTTTTATTAAATTAAAAGCTAATAAAATTCCATCCACAAATCCTTAAAAAGCGATAGTACACTGTTTAGAGTAAATTGTAGATGATTACTTATAAATATATAGAAGGATGATCTTGTGTAATAGTTTGTGGGATCCTGCAAGTTTCTTTGTCAAGACTAACGGTGATTATAGTTTGAATATTGGGATGGAAGGAGTCCTGTCCCCAAAATAGGGTTATCGTCCATCATTTTTGGTGTATTCTATTAATACCCTTACTATAAGCGTTATGAGAAAGATCACTTCCACCACATGGAATCTCATGCAATTTAATATTTTAGTTTTTGAATGAAATTAAAAGATAATAAAATTCCATCTGTCAAATATCAAAAAGTGCTAGTACATCGTGTTGGGCAAATTGTAATTGATTAGTTTCGAGTATACAGGGTCCATTAACCATGATCCTTTGTAATTCATTGTGGGATTATGCCATTTTATTTGACTTGACTAACGGTGATTATAGTTTAATTGGGGATGATAAAGATCCCGTCTACGAACCGGGGTAATTGTCCATCATTTTTGGTCTATTCCATTAATACCCTTACTATAAGCGTTATAAGAAAGATCATTTCCACCACATGGAATTATGTGAAATTTCATATACAATGATTTTTGTAAAATGAAAATTTAATAAAATGTTGTCCATCAAATTTTAGAATGCGCTGGTACATTGTGTAGAGTAAATTGTAAATGATTACTTGTAAATGTTGTCCATCAATTAATAATTCATTCAATTTTCCATCCTAATTTCTCAACCGCTCGACCGCACCTTTCCTCTGCACCGATTGTACGCCGTTCCAATCCAATCCTCCGTCGGTCTGTTCCATCCTCTGCCGCTCAGCCACGATCCTCTGCGATCTACCCCAATCCTTCATTGCTCTACCTATTTCCGCTCTATTCTTCTTGTTCTCTAATCTGAAGCCCTAGGTTCGTTCATATCCTTATTTTCCCTTCTTTTTCTAGCTTTAATCATTGATTTGCGGTCTCGACGTGGTCATTCCATCATCTTCTCACTGTTTAATCGTTTTATTTGTATATTATTTGCAGTTCCTTTGTTCTTCTCTGACTCCGCCTACCTCTTCCACTCGAGCCTCCAAATTCGGCACTGCAGAGCATCTGGAGAAGTTCACGGTAATTCCACCGTTGTTGCTTAAATTACATTTTGTGATAATTTTTAGATATTGTGTTAACATTTTTTTAGTTTAATGTTTACAGGACTTTATTTATGTGTTTATATGTTTTGATTAGGCTTGTGCCTCTAAATTCGGCACCGGTGAAGCCGTGAAAAAGGTAATTTACTTCATTATTTGTCTGTTTTCAGTTTGTTTCCGAGTTCAATTTTCTCTAATATAAATGACAATATGGATGATTTATCATGAGATTTGTGTGCGGAATGAGGTAGTTATTTGTTATTGCATTAAAGTAGATTCTTTTTAATGTGTTCGATTCTTCATTTGTGTGATTGCATCAAGTTTAAGTGTATTAGTTGTTTCTGATTTAGGGGTTGAAATAGTGCCGTGTTGGTTTTGTGTTATTTTCTGATATTGTGTTTGCATATTGTTAGTTTGATATTTTAAGTAGTTTTTTTATGTGTTGATGTCCGTAGTTGTCAATGAGTTCTTTAGTTACTTTGTATGTGATTTAGTTAGTTTACTTTTTTAACGTGGTTTGTTATGCTATGTATTGATGTTGTTTAGTTTCTATAAGTTTGATGTTTCCATTACTTTATTTATGTGTCAATGTCTCTTTTTGTATTGCATTTATAATGTTTTAACTGATTTGTATTTGTTGTTTCGAATTTGTCGCGGTCAAAACCAAGTTATGTTGTTTATGTTGGGCTACCTTTAGCTCCTGAAAGACTTTACTCTGCATAGCATAGTTTCGAGAGTGGTTTAGTTACCAACTTTGTTTATGTGTATGGTTGCTTAGTTGTGGTAAATGTATTCTCCATGAGAGGAGATTTGAACTTGGATGATGGATTGGATGATGGAATTGTGAACTCATACTAGCCAGAATTGTTTAGTTAGTGTATTGGCCGAGTTTCTTTGTGTGTATTTGCTTATTCTTTGCGTATATTTGCTTAGTTTTCCATAGATGTGTCATGAGAGGTACAGATTCAGATAGGTACAGATTCAGATGATGGAATGAGGAACTCAAGTCCAAAGTTGTTTAATTCGTGTATTGGTTGACTTTCTTCATGTGTATGGTTGATTTCTTTATGCGTATGGTTGATTAGTTTGCTTATAGCGTATGGAAACCTTATTCTCAATAAGGCTAGGGTGGTTTAGTTCGTGTATTGGCGGACTTTCTTAATGTGTATGGTTGATTAGTTTGCCTGATTATTCTCATAAGGCCAGAGTTATTTAGTTCATGTATGGACTGAATTTCTTAATGTATATGGTTGATTAGTTTGCTTGGCAAGAATATTGTTTAGTTTGTGTATTGGCTGACATTCTTTATGTGTATGATTAATTTATTTATGTGTGGTTGGCTAGTTTGCGCAGAAGTATTCTTCATAAGGCCATAGTTGTTTAGTTCATGGATTGGCTGACTTTCTTAATGTGTATGGCTGATTAGTTACCATTCTCATAAGGCAAGAGTTATTTAGTTCGTGTATTGGCTGACTTTCTTAATGTGTATTTCTTAATGTGTATGGTTGATTAGTTTGCATGCAAGAACATAAGGCCAGAATTGTTTAGTTCGTGTATTGGCTGTTTTTATTTGTGTGTATAGTTCATTGATAACACGTGATAGGATATTCTCAAGTGCAGATTTGGAGATTTGGATTCAAGAGGTGGCGATAGAATCATGAATCTTGAAGTTGCTTAGTTACTCTGAGAGAGAGAGGTGCAGATTAAAGATTTAGATTTGTAGGATAGAACCACAAACTTGAGTTACAAAAAACACCATAAACCTGAAGTTGTTTAGTTCGCGTCTGTCAGTACTTTTTTTAATGGGTTAGTTGTAACAGGGAGAAATATTGGATGGGTGAATACCGTGACAGGCATCAGGCTTCAAGACAATTACTGACCTGACATAAGTTAGGTAGCCTCACATAGTGTACGAGTTGCCATAACTACAAGTTGCAAAGAGATTGTAATATTCTAGAATTATTTTTCAACCTTACTGTATCATAATCTTGTGAATCTTTTTGTGTGTAAAAACTTTAAATCAAACAAAATCGATAAAACAGTTAACAAACACTTTAAATGCTAACTATAAATTCTATCCTAACTTGTAAAAAATAGGGGAATGGAGAGGGTCCCATCCCCGAACAAGGGTTATCGTCCATCATTTTTTTAGTATTCCATTAATACCCTTACTATAAACATTATGAGAAAGATCATTTCCACCACATGGAATCACATGAAATTTAATATACTAGATTTCTTATGAAATTAAAAGCTGATAAAATTACATCCACCAAATTTTAAAAAGCGCTAGTACATCGTGTACAATAAATGATTTATGATTACTTATAAGTATACAGGGTTCATTAAGGATGATCATGTGTAATTCATTGTGGGAACATGTCAGTTTATTTGTCATGACTAATGGTGATTATTTTTTAATAGGGATGACAATTCGTCCACAAAAAAGGGTTATTGTCCATCATTTTTGGAGAATTCCAGTAATACCCTTACTATAAGTGTTATGAGAAAGATCAGTCCCACCACATGGAATCATTAACATTCTAGGGTAAAATACAAGAAAGTTCCGTTTATAAAATTTTAAAAAGCGCTACTACATTGTGTAGAGTAAATTGTAAATGATTACTTATAATCATACAACGTTTATTCAGGGTAATCATGTGTAATTCTCTATGGGATCAAGCCAGTTTCTTTGTCATGACTAACAATGATTATAGTTTGACTAGGGGAATGGTGAGGGTCCTATCCCCGAACAAGGGTTATCGTCCGTCATTTTTGGAGTATACCATTAATACCCTTACTATAAGCATTATGAGAAATATCATTTCCACCACATGGAATCCCATGAAATTTAATATACTTGGTTTTTTGTAAAATTAAAAGCTGATAAAATTCCATACATTAAACTTTAAAAAGCGCTAGTATATCGTGTACAGTAAATTGTAGATGATTACTTATAAGTATACAGGGTTCATTAAGGATGATCCTATATAATTCATTGTGGGATCATGTCAGTTTCTTTGTCATGACTAATGGTGATTATAGTTTGACTGGGGGATGGCAAGGGTCCCGTCCCCAAAACAGGGTTATCGTCCATCATTTTTGGAGTATTCCAGCAATAGCCTTACTATAAGCGTTATGAGAAATACCATTTACACCTAATGGAATCATGGGAAATTTAATATACTCTATTTTTATATAATTAAAAGCTAATAAAATTCCGTCCATCAAATGTTAAAAATTGCTAGTACATCATGTTGAGTAAACCGTAAATGATTACTTATAAGTATACAGGAGTCATTCGAGATGATCCTGTGTAATTCTCTGTGGGATCTTTCCAGTTTCTTTTCAATGACTAATGGTTATTATAGTTTGAGTAGGGGATGGCAAGGATCCTGTCCCCGAATTAGGGTAATCGTCCGTCATTATTAGAGTATTCCATTAATACCCTTACTATAATCATTATGAGAAAGATCATATCCACCACATGGAATCCCATGAAATTTAATATACTTGGTTTTTTGAAAAATTAAAAGCTTATAAAGTTCCATACATCAAATTTTTAAAAACACTAGTATATCGTGTACACTAAATTGTGGATGATTACGTAAAAGTATACAGGGTTCATTAAGGATGATCTTTTTTTTTAATTTAAAGCCATCCGAGGATGGGGGGAATTTTATTTGGCTCCCTGAACCGAAATGAGTAAGCCATATTAGGCGCTAAAAGTCTTCAAACATGACAGGCGGGGCGGTCGTCGCGCCCGCCGTGCAAAAGATAATTTATAAGCCCTAAATGCTTACTTTCTACAACTAGGTACATAGCGGCAAATCGGGGTCGTCCAATGAGAAGAGGGATCTTCCTAAGCGTCTAAGCACACAAATGGTTGATATTAGGCTAGGAGTAACTATATATACACACACATAAAAGCATGTAAATGGGGGGGGGGTTGGTTGGTTTCCTAAATTAACAAAGATAAAAAGACACGATAACTAGCAAGGTCAAGTGACTATGCTAATCATCAAACAAAACTAAAGAAAAGGGGTTTTAAAACTACAAAGATAAAGCCTTGGGGGCAATGGATATCCACTTCCAAATCTAATGTAGTTCATCGAATCATTCACACATTCCATCATATAGCATCCAGGACCCAACACTCACATACCCATCTAGCAAGTACCACAACACACACATCACAAGGAGTTCTAAGTTCATGCTCATAGATCTTCATGCAAAGGCGCTACGGAATTCGTCACATTCCTACACCTAAACAATTCAACCACACAAACACTAAGTATGCTCAAACAACTCATGGCACACATGCAGTAAAACACACCGTCAAGAATACATAAACGCCAAATAACAAATGCTTCAAGAATGAATTTAAATCATCTATTCAACATTTCAACTACTTATCGTGGAGACTAAACTCCTATCCTTCTTAGTTCGTAGTTTGCGAGAGTGAGTTCCACATCTCTCGTCAAACCTCACCAATGACTCCCGAGTCGCGACCACGACTCAAGGTATCATTGGTGGCATTTAATCACGAAGAACCAACAAGCTTGGCAATGCTTATGACCACTACACCGTGACTAAGCATTAAACCAATTCATGCACTTACACGAGATTGGATGAACGTGCAAGCACATTCATCCACGAGCATATGACTCCCTCGTTTGCTACACAAAACAAATATGACGAAGAGTTCAACATCAATCACATTCGTCTGGCACATTGTCAACACACTAACACAATCAAAAGCTCTAATTCACACTCATACATTCCTAACAAGAACAGAGGGGAAATTAACCCAAATCCCCCAAAACCCTAGCTAGCAATTCATACAAGCATTCATATCCTCAAGCTCCCAACAATATCAATGGAATCAACAATTAACATTCAAAGCACAATAAGAGCACAATAGCAAAAACACCAAATAGATAGATAGAAATGGTTCTCAATACATAGAAGTGGAAGCTTCAATCCTTGCTCCCAAGAACAAAAACTACTCTAGAATAACAAGAGACATAATTAAACTACAAAAACTAAGAAAAGAAAGAGAAGAAAACCAAGGGTTTTCAAGCCCTAAAATGCAAGAAGAAAAGGGGAAAAAAACTTGTGGAATGAAGGGGAGGAAGAGGTATTTATAGTGGAAGAAAAAGGGGAGAAAAACGCTGAAACAGAGCTGACTGGTCGCTGCCGTCGCGACTCGCGACGAGCTCACGACCAGATCAGTAACTCAGCCTTGCTGTTTTGTTTTGCTTCCTCCGGGTGAACCGTTGATCCGTTTCGGGAGTTCTTGTAGTCGATTTTATAGTGCTCGAGAAGAGGAATCCAATGGTGCCACTCTTGAAGGCTGATTCTTCTCGGAAAATTCTGAGAACCTTGGATCATCATTTATCCGTTGCTTTGCTCTCCTTTCTTCATCTCTTCACTTCTTCAAATCTTCACAAAGCTCAAATGTAAAGATCTTCAAATTTTCAAAGATAAATCTTCAAAGTCTTCAAATCTTCAAAGTCTTCAAACAAATCACCTTGTCGCACAAAATCATCTAAAAAGTGATAAAAACGTCAAAGCCGCCTTTATCCCTCCTTAGATGATTTCAAGGCAAAATGCCACATGTAGAGCACAAAATTGCACAAAACCTAATCCTAAAATAACCATCTAAAATGGACACATCAAACCTCCCCACACTTAAACCTTACTCGCCCTCGAGTAAGAAAAGATTCAAGCACACGGAGGAAATGACGTATCCACATCCTAAAAACCCTAAAATAACCACATAAAATGGCCTCATCAAACCTCCCCACACTTAAACCTTACTCGCCCTCGAGTAAGAAAAGATCCAAGCACACGGAGGAATTCATATGGCCATATCCCAAACTAATCCCCCAAACAAAGCCTCACAAAAACTCTCAATATCATAAATCCCAAAATAAAAGCTCACATGAGAATTTTTCACACACACATCCCCAATCATAAATCTAACCAAACCTACCACTTATCAATTCACTACCCATAAAAATATTTCAAAGCCCAGAATTGATATTCCCAAAGTCCAATGACACAAGATGAAGTTAAAACCATTTAAGAGTTTTAAGCACATACTTCACCTAATGCCAATATATCCACCAAAATCCAATGACATAAAATGAAGCTAAAGCCATATAAGAGGTTCAAACACATGCTTCACCTAATGCCAATATATCAACCAAAAACGAAGTAGAAAGAGATAAGGAATTTCATAACCACACTTCGTTTCCTAACCCACTAAGCTACCCAATCCCAAGAGGTCTATAGATATTGAGCTACCCGATCCATCCATGTGACAACCGCAACCTTATGACTCCAACGCCGGCAAGTGAGTGAAATCATAGCATTTTTCAATTTCTCTCAATTTCTCTCATTTTGCCTAGGAGCTCTTTCGAGTTTTCATCCTAGCCACACATCATGTTTCTTTAGCTCACATCTCACCTTTTTCCGCACATTTTAGCCTCTCATTTTTGCCTAGGCCGCCCTTTAAGGGTTTTCGACCTATCCGGGCCCCCAATGTTGCCTAAGTTGCCCTCTCGGGTTTTCAACTTAGCGGGTTTTCTTTTTTTCTTTTTTTTTCTTTTTCTTTTTCTAAATTTTTTTTCTTTTTTGTTTTTCTATTTTTTTTTCATGTTTTTCCAATGAAAAGTAGCAAAAAGCATTCCAAAACAATCTAGCATGCATATGAGTCCTCTAACCCCTCCCCACACTTAAAACATTACATTGCCCTCAATGTAAACATGTAAGGCAAGAACAATAAAAATCAAGGTAAGGGGATAGAGTGACACCCGTGTCTCCGCAATTTGCCGGTGATATGGCGCAATCCAAGCACTTGTATGGCCCCGAAATTGGTTTCAGAACCGGAAGGGGGAGCAAAGATGCCGTAGAAGAACTCACCCCTCGAGAAAAGCATTGTCTCCATGGCACCGTTTGATCAAGACTAACACCACGAAGAACATATTAAACTCACAAGTACATAAGGATACGTAATACTAGGTTTAGCATCAAGAGTTAATAACCATAGTATTTTCAAAGAACAACCAAATCACACTCAACCAACACTATAAGAATAATCATGAAAAATATCCAACATATATTGACATGTATACAAGCATCATTATAGGATATGCACTTACGATCACAATATGTAGTCGGCATACTACAATCAACAAATGTACTATAAAGATGCAAGAATGTTCATATGTCAACATATGTAGGATGGTGGAGGAATGAGTGGGTATGTGGTGGTTCTTGGGAGTGTTGGGTGGAGAAGAAGGTAGGATCATGCAATGTTTAAAATCATTTGGAAACTTGGAAGCTTGGAAATTTGAAATCCGGGCTCAAAAAATTTTCAACAGTTACTGAGCACGTCGCGACTCGCGGAAAGGTGAGTCCGAGAGCTCAAAATTTTCTGAGCTCGTCGCGACTCGCGATGAAGTGTGTCGCGACTCGCGACGAGCCTCGCGAAGTCATCGCGACTCGCGGAAAGTTGAGTCCGGAAGCTCAAAAAGTTCTGAGCACGTCGCGACTCGCGACGGTGCCTCGCGATGTCATCGCGACTCGCGGAAAGTTGGCGCTGGGAGTGATTTTTCTCCCCTGTTCGTCGCGACTCGCGACCAAGCCCATCGCGACTCGCGACGGCAGGGTATCCCAGGCTTAAAATTTTTCTTTTGCTTACCAACTGTCCAAGCTTTCTTCCCACGTTCATTGATCTCGTTCTTTCATCTCCTTCATTGCAATGCACTTCACTTTGCTACAAAATCACAGAAAAACAAGCCATAAAAAGAACAAAACAAAGCAACAACAAAAACTAAGAAACAAAGACTAAAAAAAATGAAAATTAAGAAACAAAAACTAAAAGAAATGCCGAATTTATTTAACGTCGTCGGCACGACAAAGCTCCGTATTTTTAAGGTCGTCGGCACGACCCTAATGTTATCCGTATGGTGAAGGCTTGAAGCTCTTCACCATGAGCATCCAAAATAAGAGAGGTGGGGGCACAAAACTTTCAAGAGGAAAGTCTTGTGGAGGTGGAGACGGTTCAAAGGGAATTAAGTGGTTAGGGAGCTTGGGATAGTCTTTTGGCTCCTCTCTCGTTTCCCTCAAAACTTCCGAAAATATTAGAGTTGGTTCACTAGGTGGGAGAAGGGTGACAATGCTAATGGATGTAGAACTATCACCTCTTCCTCCATTTTTCTATCCTCTACAACCAACTCCTCATCCCTTTCAAACTCAAAATCATTATTATTGGTGACCTCACTCACCGAATCATCGAGTTCAAGTTGGGATGGTGTGTTTTCGGAATCACGAGCTTCCATGCGGGCCAATACCTCTAATATGTTCCTCACATGCCCCTCAATGGCCTCAACACTAGAGGAGAGCTGGGTATCCGGCTCCTCACTAGTAAAGGAGTTCAAGTTTGCCATCCTATTTAAGACATCCTCACGTGTCAAACTTGAACTTCCTTGTTGGGCTTGGTTTTGGGGTATGGTATAGGGTGGTGATGGCCAACTAGGTTGCTCGTAATATTGGTTTTCCGGCTCATTCTCATACCACAAATTCAGACTACCACTCCATTCCGGATTGTAAGAGTTGTGGTATGGATAGCATTCATGAGTTTCTTGCCCTTGAAAACCAATATCTCCTACCTCTTGATAGCACTCTTCATAGTACCCATGGTTTTGGAAACCAAGGGTTCTTTCTCGGTCATCGTGCTGTTCCCACAACAAAGGGCAAGATTCGGTAGGATGGTCGGAATGACACATCCTACAAAACCTTGCTTGTTGAGCCTCTCTTCTCATCATGAGTTCCCTCAAGGTGAGACGCTCCATTAAAAATTTTTTTTTCTTTTTTTTTTCAAATGTGCGGAATCATAGTGCAAGGATTCTCGATAAAATAAATCACCAAGAACTCAAGCAATACCTACTCCGAACAAAAACAACCACCAAGTAGTGGAAAATAAAAACAACTAGCTAACACACAACCAAATACACCTAAATACTTAAGAATAAACGCCTCTTCCCCGGCAACGGCGCCATTTTGACAGGCGGGCGGTCGTCGCGCCCGCCGTGCAAAAGATAATTTATAAGCCCTAAATGCTTACTTTCTACAACTAGGTACATAGCGGCAAATCGGGGTCGTCCAATGAGAAGAGGGATCTTCCTAAGCGTCTAAGCACACAAATGGTTGATATTAGGCTAGGAGTAACTATATATACACACACATAAAAGCATGTAAATGGGGGGGTTGGTTGGTTTCCTAAATTAACAAAGATAAAAAGACACGATAACTAGCAAGGTCAAGTGACTATGCTAATCATCAAACAAAACTAAAGAAAAGGGGTTTTAAAACTACAAAGATAAAGCCTTGGGGGCAATGGATATCCACTTCCAAATCTAATGTAGTTCATCGAATCATTCACACATTCCATCATATAGCATCCAGGACCCAACACTCACATACCCATCTAGCAAGTACCACAACACACACATCACAAGGAGTTCTAAGTTCATGCTCATAGATCTTCATGCAAAGGCGCTACGGAATTCGTCACATTCCTACACCTAAACAATTCAACCACACAAACACTAAGTATGCTCAAACAACTCATGGCACACATGCAGTAAAACACACCGTCAAGAATACATAAACGCCAAATAACAAATGCTTCAAGAATGAATTTAAATCATCTATTCAACATTTCAACTACTTATCGTGGAGACTAAACTCCTATCCTTCTTAGTTCGTAGTTTGCGAGAGTGAGTTCCACATCTCTCGTCAAACCTCACCAATGACTCCCGAGTCGCGACCACGACTCAAGGTATCATTGGTGGCATTTAATCACGAAGAACCAACAAGCTTGGCAATGCTTATGACCACTACACCGTGACTAAGCATTAAACCAATTCATGCACTTACACGAGATTGGATGAACGTGCAAGCACATTCATCCACGAGCATATGACTCCCTCGTTTGCTACACAAAACAAATATGACGAAGAGTTCAACATCAATCACATTCGTCTAGCACATTGTCAACACACTAACACAATCAAAAGCTCTAATTCACACTCATACATTCCTAACAAGAACAGAGGGGAAATTAACCCAAATCCCCCAAAACCCTAGCTAGCAATTCATACAAGCATTCATATCCTCAAGCTCCCAACAATATCAATGGAATCAACAATTAACATTCAAAGCACAATAAGAGCACAATAGCAAAAACACCAAATAGATAGATAGAAATGGTTCTCAATACATAGAAGTGGAAGCTTCAATCCTTGCTCCCAAGAACAAAAATTACTCTAGAATAACAAGAGACATAATTAAACTACAAAAACTAAGAAAAGAAAGAGAAGAAAACCAAGGGTTTTCAAGCCCTAAAATGCAAGAAGAAAAGGGGAAAAAAACTTGTGGAATGAAGAGGAGGAAGAGGTATTTATAGTGGAAGAAAAAGG
This sequence comes from Rubia yunnanensis, assembly GCA_037428765.1. Lineage (NCBI taxonomy): Eukaryota > Viridiplantae > Streptophyta > Magnoliopsida > Gentianales > Rubiaceae > Rubia > Rubia yunnanensis. Next base: position 68,376,784 of record CM075066.1, on the reverse strand, counting down.
GGAGAAAAACGCTGAAACAGAGCTGACTGGTCGCTGCCGTCGCGACTCGCGACGAGCTCGCGACCAGATCAGTAACTCAGCCTTGCTGTTTTGTTTTGCTTCCTCCGGGTGAACCGTTGATCCGTTTCGGGAGTTCTTGTAGTCGATTTTATAGTGCTCGAGAAGAGGAATCCAATGGTGCCACTCTTGAAGGCTGATTCTTCTCGGAAAATTCTGAGAACCTTGGATCATCATTCATCCGTTGCTTTGCTCTCCTTTCTTCATCTCTTCACTTCTTCAAATCTTCACAAAGCTCAAATGTAAAGGTCGTCAAATCTTCAAATCTTCAAAGATAAATCTTCAAAGTCTTCAAACAAATCACCTTGTCGCACAAAATCATCTAAAAAGTGATAAAAACGTCAAAGCCGCCTTTATCCCTCCTTAGATGATTTCAAGGCAAAATGCCACATGTAGAGCACAAAATTGCACAAAACCTAATCCTAAAATCCTAAAATAACCATCTAAAATGGACACATCAAACCTCCCCACACTTAAACCTTACTCGCCCTCGAGTAAGAAAAGATTCAAGCACACGGAGGAAATGACGTATCCACATCCTAAAAACCCTAAAATAACCACATAAAATGGCCTCATCAAAACATCATAGTTTACAAAAAGATCATCTCTTTGATGATCCAAGAGTCACAAAAAGCGGTGTTTCCACCTTAAAGTCTAAAAAACTAGGGTTTACTGACTTACTGACTTAGTTCAGACTAAGAATTCGATCTAACTAATATACCGCGAACAGGTTGGAGAATAAAGAATTTCGAGACTCCTATTTTTCAACGATATACCAGTCGAGCGATAAGATTAGATCCCGTGTGAGATGGAATTCCCAAAAATTAAATTCCCGAATATTTGTTGGAGTCAATTCTTCTGAGAAAAACCAGGCAGCATGAGAGAGTGAGAAATGTGACCAGTGCTTAGGACCTCGCCCTAACTCCTTTGCTTGTGACCAGTAGCAGCATCTGGAGTGCTTAGGACCTCGCCCTGCCTCCTTTGCTGGTGACCAGTGGATGACTTCTGAATCTTTTCTAATCAGCTTTCCGGAAAAAACCTGAAAATAGAAAAGGAGAGAAACTAGCAGTATTTGAATAACTACAGATATCTACACCACTAAAATTTAGGATAAAAACCCCATGTTAGCTAAGTGAATAGTCTATTTCTATTTCCTACAGGTGTCCATTGGAGATCCAATGCGAATAGCTGGATAACCAATGCAATCAAGTCATAGTAATCCCCTTAGGAAAACAGGAATAGACATGTAATCTAAATCGCCATGTAAGAGGTTATCCCTTGCAAATTTTGCCAAGAAATCAGTAGCCAAATTAGCTTATCTAGGTGCATGCTGGATTGGGTTTGAGAGATGATCTACATTAAGTGCACTTCAAATGGAGAAGAATCTCCAAGGGCAGCCCCATGGGTTCTGAATACCCCTAACAGCAGTTAAGCAATCAGATTCGATAACACTATTACCTAGAGCTAGTTCTGAATAGATGTCATATGCACATTGAATAGCTAACAGTTCTGCATATAAGGGGGTTGGACTCTGAAAAATTTTAACTCTCATTTTTACCACATTTCCTTTCCAATCCCTGACTATAACGGCAGCTGAGGAAAGACCACTAGATATCCATGATGCATCAGTATTGATTTTGAATCCAGATAGAGGTTTTTCCCAATGGACTGCAGTAATAACCTTTTTCTTCTTCTGAAAGATATGTGGAATGATTTTAGCCTGAATCCATTGCTTATGCCTTTCTCTATTACCTATCAGTTTGTGAGCTGTAAATATTTGATAGATCATTTCTTTAATTTCATGAACACAAGCATCAGCTGAGAAGGATCTATTATGAAAAATGATTTTGTTTCTTGTAGTCCAAAGAGTCCAAATTGTAACCATTAGAGCAGTAGTTATCAAGTTTGCATGAATTTTAGAATCAGCTCTATGAGATAAATAAAAATCCACCATGTTTTTTAAATTCCTAAATCCTCTATGTTGTATCTGTAAAAATGAGTGCACACTTTTCCAGACAGCACAGGAGGATGGGTATGAATTGAAAAAGTGGTCCAAATTATCTAAATTGTTCATGCATAGTGGACATACAGAGGCAACAGAAAAACCCATCCTACATAAAATATTATCAAAAGGCATGATATTGTTTAGAGCTCTCCAAAGAAGCACAGACATCTTTCTAGGTATGAAAGGGGACCAAACCTTTTTAAAATGCTGGATTTCAGGTCTTTTTTGCCTGAGAATACTATAAGCCGATCTTATGGAGAAGTTCTCATCATTTGTTGGAGTCCAAACTAGCTTGTCCTCGTGGGAGAATTCCAACTTCACTTTCTGCAAAATAAGAATGGTATTGGTAGCCAAATGAGGCTCCAGATTTGTTAAGAAAGCATTTTTGTTGTTAAAGAATGACCTGAGAGAGATATCCTCGAAAGGAATATCTATTTCCTCAGGCCATTTATAACAAAGAGCACCTTTACCTATCCAATTTGCATTCCAAAATGAGCAGTCCCCATTACCAAAAACCACTCTTGATAAACTGTTTGCCTTAGCAGTTATTCCAGTGATTCTACTCCAAATGTGGGATTTTTTATAAGAGACAGGTAGTGACCATAAAATAGTTGACCATTGGGTCCTGTTAGTTTGTAGCTTCCACCATAATTTACATGAGAAAGCATCAACTATAGCATCTAGGTCCCTAAAACCTATACCATTTTCCTCCACTGGGTAGCTCATTATTTTTCCAAGATCTCCACCTTTTTCTTTCAGAATATTCACTTTTTCCCCAGAATAGGCTAGATGCCATTTTTTCCATTGTTTTAAAAACTATCCTTGGAGGTTTTAAAACTCCAAAAATATGTGTTGGAATTGAAAGAAAGAAATGATTAATCAAAATGATCTTACCAGCTGAACTCAACCATCTATTCTTCCAATTATTCATCAATTTTTCCATTCTTTCTATTACAGGTAAATAATGAAGCTTTAAATTGCGACCTGTAAAAATAGGGACACCAAGGTATTTAAAAGGAAAGAAGCCTTTCTCCATCCCCAGAATTCTCCTGACAGAGTGGACATGATGTAGAGGTGTGTGATGAGATACAAAAATTCTGATTTTGCAAAGTTTACCTTTTGACCTGAAGTTTTCTCATATGCAAACAAAAATTGTTTAAACCACCTCAAATTTCTGGTCTCAGTATTCAGAAAAACAGCAGTGTCATCGGCATACATGAGATGAGTAAGGGGAGAACAAGCATTGGGAAGACTAAAGTACTGTAAATATCCAATGGTAAAAATTTTCTTTAGACCTCTAGAGAAAGCCTCTGATAGTATATTGTACAGAAAAGGGGAGAGAGGGTCTCCTTGTTTAATACCCCTAGTGGAAGAAAAGAAACCTGATGTTACTCTGTTAATTAGTACAGAAAATTGAGCTGATGCAATGTTATGCATTATGAGTTTGACAAATTTACCATGGAAACCAAAATGTAGGAGAATAGAATTTAGGAATGACCAAGAGACCCTATCAAAAGCCTTTTGCATATCAAGTTTAACTATCAGATTAGAAACCTTAGATTTCCTAGACAGTAGTCTGGTCATTTCATGCATTAGAATAACATTGTCTGAAATATCCCTTCCTTTAATGAAAGAACTTTGCTTAGGGGAAATCATTAAGTGCATCAGTGGTTTGATCCTTTCCATTAACAATTTTGAAAACACTTTATTAACAAAGTTTGATAAGCTGATTGGTCTAAAATCAGCAAATGTGATAGGAATAGATTTCTTGGGAATTAGAGTGAGCCAGGTGCTTGACATGGCTTTAGGGATGTTGCCATTATTTAAAAATTCATTAGCAGCTTCTAATAGATCCTCCTTAATGGTTTCCCAGAAAGAGGTGTAAAAATCACCTGAGAAACCATCAGAGCCCGGGGCACTTGATTTGTTAAGATCAAAAACTGCAAATTTCAATTCCTGTACATTGAAAGGGTTAAACAGAAGGAGGTTCTGTTGATCATTTAATACTCTAGGAATTTCTTGCAGAAAATGATTAACATAAGTTCCCTTTTTTTGTGCGACATCCTCATTAAGTAATTCCTGAAAAATCGAACACCCTCTTCTTTAATCAAATTTGGATCCGTTATCCAATTCCCTTTTCCATCTTTAATTTTACCAATTCTGGATATTGCTTTCTTTTCCCTAATGGTGTGATGAAAAAAGCTAGTGTTTGCATCTCCATGTTTTAACCAATTTAACCTAGCTTTTTGCTTCAGAAATAAATTGTGTTCTTTCTGAACTCTGAGAAGCGTAGCTTTAGATTTCATAAGTTCAGTTAAAACTGATTCTTCTTGAGACTGCTGAAACAGAATTTCCAATTCATTGACTTTTGATTCAGATTGTAAAAGATTGTGATTTACATTGCCAAATATGTTTTTGTTCCAGTCTTTAATTACAATCTTAAGTCTCTTTAGTTTGTGAACAAAACTCTGCATCCCAGTAAAAGGGGATATTAATTTCCAGTTAGAGTCCACTAATTCTTTAAAATCTTGTCTGTTTGACCACATTTCCTGGTATCTAAAAGGCCTTGGAGCCTGTTCTACAGCAGATTGGATAGATAGTAATAGAGGGGAATGATCAGAGGTCAATCTATTTAGTACTTGTATAGATCTGTTTGGAAAAAGATCCAGCCAGTCTAAATTACTCAAACCCCTGTCTTATCTTTGGAACTGAAGGTCTTTACATTTATCCCTAAATCTATTATTACTACAAGTGAAAGAGTTGCCTATAGTAGGGATTTCATGCAAATCCATGTTAGTTAAGAAATCATTAAATTGTTTCATGCTTTTTATAGGTATTGATTTCCTACCTTTATATTCTAAAACCGAAGCTACAGTATTGAAATCCCCTATGTATATGGATGGATCAGGTGTTGGGGATTTTAGATCAGACCATAAAACTTCCCTCGACTGTCTATGGACACTAGCATAAATGAAGAAAACATTCCAGTTGACAGAAGTGGCTTTGTCAGTAACTTTAGCCTGTAAGTACTGATCAGATTCATTTAAAATGGCTAAAATAAAGACATGATTCCATAAAATCCAAATTTTAGCATTCTGGGCATGGAGGGCATTATTGTATCCAAGATCATACATCAAAGTGTTTAAATTCTGTTTATCATGCCATGGTTCAATTAAACATAAAATGTCAATCTTGTGTTTCAATTTAAGAGCCTTTAATCTATCCAGTGAAGTACCATAACCCCTAACATTCCAGACTAATATATTCCCTATTTTTGTGTATTTTATCATTTAAAACTAGGGGGGTTGTTTTTTGTGATGATCTTAGTTTCCTTAGTTTAGTTACTGGGGCATTGCTATTTTTGCCCTTCTTGCCTTCACTTTTACTCAGATTGTCTGATGTAGTAATACTTACCTCAGGTTGAGTACTTTGCTCTGTAGCTCTATTGTGTTCAGCAGAAGTGATAGTATCTTGGATTGTAGGGCAGAGAGCTTGTTCTGTTGGGTCACTCTGTACTTCATCAGGAGTAGACAAACAAATAACAATATTGTCTACCTTTTCTACACCTGTCTGGAGTGGCACTACTTCATGTGATTCCAATGACTCATGGAAAATGTCTACAACTTCATCCTCATGGGCAGCTAGTTCATCATCCTGTAAGTCAGATAAAGTGTGGAAAGCATTTGATATAGTAACCGTATCCTTCTTAACTAGATCTTCCTGAATAGAAGGGAGTTCAGGCTGTTGAGTCTTTTTTCTCCAAAAGAAATTTGTGATATGTTTTGAGATATCATCTAATGAATAGAAAGGAGTATTTCTTTTCATGTGACTAACTCTGAAAGAGTTTGAGTTATTTTCCACTAGAGAGTCTGAGTTCATGTTTTGAAACTGGAAATCAGATTCTTTTTGGGAAACTGATAGAGTAGATGAACCTTCCACTTCCAATGTTACTTTAGGGGCATTACCTAGGTTTTTCTGAATATCAGCTTGAGATGCAGATTGTCTAACCTTGTTCTCTTTGGTTTCAGCTATGATTTTACTATTTTTTCTCAGTTCTGGATGCAGGAAGTTACAGTATGCCTGACTGTGTCCAATTATCCTACAATGAGTACAATACGAAGGCAACTGATCATATTCAATTTGGTAATCTGCTACTTTATTGCCAATTCCTACAACTATTGTATTAGGGAGCTAAGACAAGAGGTCCACTTCTACACAAACTTTAATAGCAGAAGGTCTAGTTAGAGCATTTGTAGCTGCATCCATTTTGAGAAATCTTCCTATATGGCTGCTTATGCCTATAATAGCCGAGGTATTTTAAAAATGTAGAGGGAGTTGGTGAATGGTTACCCATGCTGGAACAACGGAGGATTCAGCTCATTGTCGATCCGTGAACCATCCATTGACCCTTCATCCAACAACGCTAATAATCCTCGCTGTCCCGAAATTGAATAAGAACGTGGCGGTAGTCAATAGATCCTAATTGACATTTACCTTTGAAGCCAGTTGATTTAAATGCAGATACTAATTTCTCCATAGGAGGTTTCCCCCTATTGAATTTTTCGACCAAAGCATTCTGGTAATGTGAAGCCAGAAGCTCGCCTTCCTCCGGGGGAAGGATATAAGCCAACTTGCCCTTATATTCAGTAATAGGGTGCAGGTTGGGCGTGTCTGGAAGGGAGGATGTGAGCGGGGAAGGTTTCATGTTCAAAGCTTGTAGAAAGCTTTTGTTGATGGAAAGATTGGAATCCGTGTTTTGGTTTGGCATCAGAGACGCCATGATTTTCAACCAGAATTAGTAAAAGAGCCGTTGACAGAGAAGAATAGATGAGGAAGAAGAACAGTAACGGAAAATTGTGAACAGTTTCTGTAGTGTGTGAATCGCACTCTAAATCGCACGTAGATACAGTAATCGCACAATGTTTTGTTTCCGCTAGTCAAGCTTTCTCCATTAAGGATGGTCATATGTAATTCACTGTGGGATCTTGTCAATTTCTTTGTCATGACTAATGGTGATTATAGTTTGACTGGGGGTGGCAAGGGTCTCGTCACCAAAACAGGGTTATCGTCCATCATTTTTGGAGTATTCCAGTAATACCCTTACTATAAGCGTTATGAGAAAGATCACTCCCACGACATGGAATCATTAATATTCTGGATTTTTTATTAAATTAAAAGATAAAAATTTTCCGTTTATAAGATTTTAAAAAGCACTACTACATTGTGTAGAGTAAATAGTAAATGATTACTTATAAGCATACAACGTTTATTCAGCATGATCCTGTGTAATTCTCCATGGGATCAAGCCAGTTTCTTTGTGATGACTAAAAGTGATTTTAGTTTGACTAGGGGAATGGAGAGGGTCCCATCCCCGAACAAGGGTTATCGTCCGTCATTTTTTGAGTATTCCATTAATACTCTTACTATAAGCAGTATGAGAAAGATCATTTCCACCACATGGAATTACAAGAAATTTAATATACCAGGTTTTTTGTAAAATTAAAAGCTGATAAAATTCCATCCTTCAAATTTTAGAAAGCGCTAGTACATAGTGTAATGTAAATTGTAGATGATTACTTATAAGTATACATGATTCATTAAGGATGATCGTGTGTAATTCATTGTAGGATCATGCAAGTTTCTTTGCCAAATCTAACGGTGATTATAGTTTGACTGGGGGATGGCAAGGGTCTCGTCCCCAAAAACGGGTTATCGTTCATTATTTTTGGAATATTCCAGTAATGCTCTTACTATAAGCATTATGAGAAAGATCACTACCACAACATGGAATCATTAATATTCTATGTTTTTTATTAAATTAAAAGATAATAAGGTTCCGTTTATGAAATTTTAAAAAGCGCTACTACATTGTGTATAGTAAATTGTGAATGATTACTTATAAGCATACAACGTTTATTCAGGATGATCCTGTGTAATTCACAGTGGGATCAAGCTAGTTTCTTTGTCACGACTAACGGTTATTATAGTTTGACTAGGAGAATAGAAAGGGTCCCAACCTCGGACAATGGTTATCGTCCGTCATTTTTGGAATATTCCATTAATACCCTTACTATAAACATTATGAGAAAGATCACTTCCACCACATGGAATCACATGAAATTTAATATACTAGGTTTCTTATGAAATTAAAATCTGATAAAATTGCATCCATCAACTTTTAAAAACACTAGTACATCGTGTACAGTAAATGATAGATGATTACTTATAAGTATACAGGGTTCATTAGGGATGATCATGTGTAATTCATTGTCGGATCATGTCAGTTTCTTTGTCATGAATAATGGTGATTATAGTTTGACTAGGAGATGGGAAGGTTCTCGTCCCCAAAACAAGGATATCGTCCATCATTTTTGGAGTATTCCTGTAATACCCTTTCTATATGCGTTATAAGAAAGATCACTCCCACCACATGGAATCATTAATATTCTGGGTTTTTTATTAAATTAAAAGATAAAAAGGTGCCGTTTATAAAATTTTAAAAAGCGCTACTACATTGTGTAGAGTAAATTGTAAATGATTACTTATAAGCATACAACATTTATTCAGGATTATTCTGTGTAATTCTCTATGGGATCAAGCCAATTTCTTTGTAATGACTAACGGTGATTATAGTTTGACTAGAGGAATGGGGAGGGTCCCATACCCGAACAAGGATTATCGTCCGTCATTTTTAAAGTATTCCATTAATACCCTTACTATAAGCATTTTGAGAAAGATCATTACCACCACATGGAATCCCATGACATTTAATATACTTGGTTTATTATAAAATTAAAAGCTGATATGAGTTTTACTGGGGGGGTGGCAAGGGTCTCATCCCCAAAATAGGGTTATCGTCCATCATTTTTGGGGTATTCCATTAATACCTTTATTATAAGCGTTATATGAAAGATCACTCCCACCACATGGAATCATTAATATTCTATGTTTTTTATGAAATTAAAATATAAAAAAAGTTCTGTTTATAAAATTTTAAAAAGCGCTACTACATCACGTAAAGTAAATTGTAAATGAGTACTTATAAGTATACAAAGTTTATTCATGATGATCATGTGTAATTCTCTATGGGATCAAGCCAGTTTCTTTGTAATAACTAACGGTGATTATAGTTTGACTAGGGGAATGGTGAGGATCCCATCCCCGGACAAGGGTTATCTTCAGTCATTTTTGGAATATTCCATTAATACCCTTATTATAAGCATTATGAGAAAGATCATTTCCACCACATGGAATCACAAGAAATTTAATATACTTGGTTTTTTGTAAAATTAAAAGCTGATAAAACTCCATCCTTCAAATTTTAGAAAGCGCTAGTACATTGTGTACAATAAATTCTAGATGATTACTTATAAGTATACATGGTTCATTAAGGTTGATCATGTGTAATTCATTGTGGGATCATGTAAGTTCGCCAAAACTAAAGGTGATTATAGTTTGACTGGGGGATGGCAAGGGTCTTGTCCCCAAAACAGGGTTATCGTCTATCATTGTGGAGTATTTCATTAATACCCTTACTATAAGCGTTAAAAAAAAGATCACTCCCACCACATGGAATCATTAATATTCTATGTTTTTTATTAAATTAAAAGACAAAAAGGTTCCGTTTATAAAATTTGAAAAGCACTACTACATTGTGTATAGTAAATTGTAAATGATTACTTATAAGCATACAACGTTTATTCAGGATGATCCTGTGTAATTCTCCGTGGAATCAAGCCAGTTTCTTTGTTATGACTAACGGTGATTATAGTTTGACTAGGGGAATGGTAAGGGTCACATCCCCGAACAATGGTCATCGTCTGTCATTTTTGGAGTATTCCATTAATACCCTTACTATAAGCATTATGAGAAAGATCATTTAAACCACATGGAATCACATGATACTAGGTTTCTTATGAAATTAAAAGCTAATAAAATTACATCCATCAAATTTTAAAAAGCGCTAGTACATCGTGTACCGTAAATGGTAGATGATTACTTATAAATATACAGGGTTCATTAAGTATGATCACGTGTAATTCATTATGGGATCATAAACATCTCTTTGTCATGACTAATGGTGATTAGTTTGACTGGGACACGGTAAGGGTCTCGTCCTCAAAAAAGTGTTATCGTCCATCATTTTTGGAATATTTCAGTAATACCCTTACTATAAGCGTTATAAAAAATATCACTCCCACGACATGGAATCATTAATATTCTGGGTTTTTTATTAAATTAAAATATAAAAAGGTTTTATTTATAAAATTATAAAAATCGCTACTACATTGTGTAGAGAATTGTAAATGATTACTTATAAGCATACAACATTTATTCAGGATGATCCTGTGTAATTCTCTATGGGATCAAACCAGTTTCTTTGTCATGACTAACGGTTATTATAGTTTGACTAGGGGAATGATGAGGGTCCCATCCCCGAACAAGGTTTATCGTCCGTCATTTTTGGAGGATTCCATTAATACCTTTACTATAAGCATTATGAGAAAGATCATTTGCACCAGGTGGAATCACATGAAATTAAATATACTAGGTTTCTTATGAAATTAAAAGCTGATAAAATTACATGCATCAAAATTTAAAAAGTGCTAGTACATCGTGTACAGTAAATGATAGATGATTACTTATAAGTATACATGGTTCATTAAGGATGATCATGTGTAATTCATTGTGGGATCATGTCAGTTTCTTTGTCATGACTAATAGTGATCATAGTATGACTGGGGGATGGTAAGGGTCTCATCCCCAAAACACGGTTATCGTCCATCATTTTTGGAGTATTCCAGTAATACCCTTACTATAAGCATTATGAGAAAGAACACTCCCACCACATGGAATCATTAATATTCTATGTTTTTTATTAAATTAAAAGATAAAAAGGTTCTGTTTATGAGATTTTAAAAAGTCCTACTACATTGTATAGAGTAAATTGTAAATGATTACTTATAAGCATACAACGTTTATTCAGGATGATCCTGTGTAATTCTCTATGGGATCAAGCCAGTTTCTCTATAATGACTAACGGTGATTATAGTTCGACCTGGGGAATTGGGAGGGTCCCATCCGTGAACAAGGGTTATCGTCCATCATTTTTGGAGTATTCCATTAATACCCTTACTATAAACATGATGAGAAAGATCATTTCCACCATATGGAATCACATGAAATTTAATATACTAGGTTTCTTATGAAATTAAAAGTTGATAAAATTACATCCACCAAATTTTAAAAAGTGCTAAAACATCGTGTACAGTAAATGGTTGATGATTACTTCTAAGTATACAGGGTTCATTAAGGATGATCATGTGTAATTCATTGTGGGATCATGTCAGTTTTGTTTTCATGACTAATGCTTATTATTGTTTTACTGGGGGATGGCAAGGGTCTCGTCACCAAAACAGGTTTATCGTCCATCATTTTTGGAGTATTCCAGTAATACCCTTACTATAGGTGTTATGAGAAAGATCACTCCCACCACATGGAATGATTAATATTCTGGGGTTTTATTAAATTAAAAGATAAAAAAGGTTCCGCTTATAAAATTTTAAAAAGCGCTACTATGTTGTGTAGAGTAAATTGTAAATGATTACTTATAAGCATACAACATTTATTCAGGATGATCCTGTGTAATTCTCTATGGGATCAAACCAGTTTCTTTGTCATGACTAACGGTTATTATAGTTTGACTAGGGGAATGATGAGGGTCCCATCCCCGAACAAGGTTTATCGTCCGTCATTTTTGGAGGATTCCATTAATACCTTTACTATAAGCATTATGAGAAAGATCATTTGCACCAGGTGGAATCACATGAAATTAAATATACTAGGTTTTTTATGAAATTAAAAGCTGATAAAATTACATGCATCAAAATTTAAAAAGTGCTAGTACATCGTGTACAGTAAATGATAGATGATTACTTATAAGTATGCATGGTTAATTAAGGATGATCATGTGTAATTCATTGTGGGATCATGTCAGTTTCTTTGTCATGACTAATAGTGATCATAGTATGACTGGGGGATGGTAAGGGTCTCATCCCCAAAACACGGTTATCGTCCATCATTTTTGGAGTATTCCAGTAATACCCTTACTATAAGCATTATGAGAAAGAACACTCCCACCACATGGAATCATTAATATTCTATGTTTTTTATTAAATTAAAAGATAAAAAGGTTCCGTTTATGAGATTTTAAAAAGTCCTACTACATTGTATAGAGTAAATTGTAAATGATTACTTATAAGCATACAACGTTTATTTAGGATGATCCTGTGTAATTCTCTATGGGATCAAGCCAGTTTCTCTATAATGACTAACGGTGATTATAGTTCGACCAGGGGAATTGGGAGGGTCCCATCCGTGAACAAGGGTTATCGTCCGTCATTTTTGGAGTATTCCATTAATACCCTTACTATAAACATGATGAGAAAGATCATTTCCACAACATAGGATCCCATGAAATTTAATATACTAGGTTTCTTATGAAATTAAAAGCTGATAAAATTACATCCATCAAATTTTAAAAAGCGCTTGAACATCGTGTACAGTAAATGATAGATAATTACTTATAAGTATACAGGGTTCATGAAGGATGATCATGTATAATTCATCGTGGGATCATGTCATTTTCTTTGTCATGACTAATGGTGATTATAGTTTGACTGGGGGATGGCAAGGGTCTCGTCCCCAAAATAGGGTTATCGTCCATCATTTTTGGAGTATTCCAGCAATAGCCTTACTATAAGCGTTATGAGAAAGATCACTCCCACCACAAGGAATCATTAATATTCTGGTTTTTTTATTAAATTAAAAGATAAAAAAAAGTTCCATTTATAGAATTTTAAAAAGCTCTACAACATTGTGTAGAGTAAATTGTAAATGATTACTTATAAGCATACAACGTTTATTCAGGATGATCCTGTGTAATTCTCGATGGGATCAAGCCAGTTTCTTTGTAATGACTAACGGTGATTATAGTTCGACCAGGGGAATTGGGAGGGTCCCATCCACTAACAAGGGTTATCGTCCGTCATTTTTGGAGTATTCAATTAATACCCTTACTATAAGCATTATGAGAAAGATCATTTCCACCATATGGAATCACATGAAATTTAATATACTAGGTTTCTTATGAAATTAAAAGTTGATAAAATTACATCCACCAAATTTTAAAAAGTGCTAAAACATCGTGTACAGTAAATGGTTGATGATTACTTCTAAGTATACAGGGTTCATTAAGGATGATCATGTGTAATTCATTGTGGGATCATGTCAGTTTAGTTTTCATGACTAATGCTTATTATTGTTTTACTGGGGGATGGCAAGGGTCTCGTCCCCAAAACAGGTTTATCGTCCATCATTTTTGGAGTATTCCAGTAATACCCTTACTATAAGTGTTATGAGAAAAATCACTCCCACCACATGGAATGATTAATATTCTGGGGTTTTTATTAAATTAAAAGATAAAAAAGGTTCCGTTTATAAAATTTTAAAAAGCGCTACTATGTTGTGTAGAGTAAATTGTAAATGATTACTTATAAGCATACAACATTTATTCAGGATGATCCTGTGTAATTCTCTATGGGATCAAGCCAGTTTATTTGTCATGTCCAGCGGTGATTATAGTTTGACAATGGGAATGGTGAGGGTCCTATCCCCGAATAATGGTTATCATCCATCATTTTTAGAGTATTCCATTAATACCCTTACCATAAGCATTATGAGAAAGATCATTTCAACCACATGGAATCATAGTAAATTTAATATAATAGGTTTCTTGTGAAATTAAAAGCTGATAAAGTTACATCCATGAAATTTTAAAAAGCGCTAGTAATTCGTGTACAGTAAATTGTAGATGATTACTTATAAGTATAAAAGGTTCATTAAAGATGATCCAGTGTAATTCATTGTGAGATCTTGTCAATTTCTTTGTCATGACTAATGGTGATTATAGTTTGACTGTGGGATGGCAAGGGTCTTGTCCCCAAAACAGGGTTACCGTCCATTATTTTTGGGGTATTCCAGTAATACCCTGACTATAAGCGTTATAAGAAAGAACATTTACAACTAATGGAATCATGGGAAACTTAATATACTAGGTTTTTATATAATTAAAAGCTAATAAAATTCTGTCCATCAAATTTTAAAAATTGCTAGTACATCGTGTTGAGTAAATAGTAAATGATTACTCAAAAGTATACGGGGGTTATTCGAGATGATCCTGTGTAATTCTCTGTGGGATCTTGCCAGTTTCTTTGTAATGACTAACGGTGATTATAGTTTGAGTAGGGGATGGCAAGGATCCTGTCCACAAATCAGGGTTATCGCCTATCCATTTTGGTGTATTCCATTAATATTCTAACTATAAGCATTATGAGAAAGATCATTTCCACCTAATGGAATCACGTGAAATTAGTTACACCGGGTTTTTATGAAATTATAAGGTAATTAAATTTCGTCCATAAAATTTTAAAAATCGCTAGTACATCTTGCAGAGTAAATTGTAAATGATTACTTATAAGTATACAGGGGTTTCAAGATGATCCTGTGAAATTCTCTGTGGGATCTTGCCAATTTCCTTGTACTGACTAACGATGATAATAGTTTGACTAGGGGATGGCAAAGATCCCATCCCCAAATAAGGGTCATCGTCCGTAATTTTTGGTGTATTCCATTAATATTCTTACATAAGCATTATGAGCAAGACCATTTACACCTAATGGAATCATATGAAATTTAATATACTAGGTTTTTATATAATTAAAAGTTAATAAAATTCTGACCATTGAATTTAAAAAATACCTAGTAAATCGTGTAGAGTAAGATGTAAATGATTACTTATAAGTATACATGGGTCATTCATGATAATCCTGTGTAATTACCTGTGGGATCTTTCCAATTTCTTTGTAATGACTAACGATGATTATAGTTTGACTATGGGATGGTAAGGATCCTATCCCCGAATAAGGGTTATCGTGCATCATTTTTGGTTTATTCCATAAATACCCTTACTATAAGCATTATGGGAAAGATCATTCCCACCTAATGTAATCACGTGAAATGAAATACACTAGGTTTTTACGAAATTAAAAGCTAATAAAATTTCGTCCATCAAATTTTAAAAATTTCTAGTACATCGTGTTGAGTAAATAGTTAATGATTACTCATAAGTATACGAGGGTTATTCGAGATGATCCTGTGTAATTCTTTGTGGGATCTTGCTAGTTTATTTGTAATGACTAGCTGTGATTATAGTTTAACAAATGGATGGCAAAGATCATGTCCCCAAATTAGGGTAATCGTCCATCACTTTATGTGTATTCCATTAATATTCTTACTATAGGCATTATGAGAAGCATCATTTCCACCTAATTGAATAACGTGAAATTTAATATACTAGATTTTTTGTGAAATTAAAAGAAAATAAAATTCCGTCCATCAAATTTTAAAAATTACTAGTACATCGTCTAGAGTAATTTTTAAATGATTACTTATAAGTATACAGGGGTCATTCAAGAAAATGTTGTGTAATTCTCTGTGGGATCTTGCCAGTTTCTTTGTAATGACTAACAGTGATTAAAGTTTGACTAGGGAATGGCAAGGATCTCGTCCCCAAATCAGGGTAATCGTCCGTCACTTTTGGTGTATTCCATTAAAATCCTTACTATAAGCATAATGAGAAACATTATTTCCACCTAATGGAATAACGTGAAATTTAATATACTATGTTTTTTTATAAAATTAAAACTAATAATATCCGTCCATCAAATTTTAAAGATTGCTAGCACACCGTGCGGAGTAGTTTGTAAATGACTACTTATAGGTATACAGGGGTCATTCAAGATTATCCTGTGTAATTCACTATGGTAACTTGCTAGTTTCTTTGTAATGACTTACGGTTATTAAAGTTCGACAGGGGGATGGCAAGAATCCTGTCCCCGAATCAGGGTAATCGTCTGTCACTTTTGGTGTATTCCATTTATATCCTTACTATAAGCATTATGAGAAACATCATTTCCACATTAATGGAATAATGTGAAATTTGATATACTATGTTTTTTATAAAATTAAAAGCTAAAATAATTCTGTCCGTCAAATTTTAAAAATTTTAAAAATTGCTAGTATATCGTGCAGAGTAGTTTGTAAATGATTACTTATACGTAAACATGGGTCGTTCAAGATGATCCTGTGTGATTCTCTGTGGTATCTTGCCAGCTTTTTTGTAATAACTAACGGTGATTATAGTTTGACGAGGGGATGGCAAGGATCATTTCCTCCTAATGGAATAACATGAAATTTAATATGCTATATTTTTATGAAATGAAAAACTAATAAAATTTTGTCCATCAAATTTTAATAATTGATGGTACGTCATGCAGAGTAATTTTTAAATTATTACTTATAAGTATACAGGGGTCATTTAAGATGATCCTATGTAATTCTCTATGGGATCTTGCTAGTTTCTTTGTAATAACTAATGGTGATTTTATGCAATTTTAGTGCGATTTTAGTGCGAAAAACACACCTAACCTCTTTCTTCTTCTTTCTTCATCATCGTCGTCTGATAACGGTCATATCTCCTGTACTGGCCGCCGATCATAGCGTTGCCAATGCCAAACCCAACTCCAGATACTCTACTCGCCAATAGCAAAAGCTTTCTCCAAGCTCTAAATACTAAACCTTCCCCACTCCTCTCATCTCTTCCCGATATGCCAAATCTACATCCCATCACTGAATACAAGGGAAAGATTGCATACATTCTCCCTCCGGAGGAAGGCGATCTTCTGGCCTTACACTATCAGAACGCCCTGGTCGGGAAGTTCAACAGAGGGAAACCGCCAATGGAGATTTTACAAACTGCTTTCAAATCAATTGGTTTTAAATCAAAATTTCAATTAGGCTCAATTGATTATCGTCATGTTTTAATCAGATTTCAGGATTGCGAGAATTATCAGAGATGCTGGATGAAGGGTCAATGGATGATCCAAGGCTCGGTCATGAAGGTCCAGAAATGGTCTCCGGATTTCTCTCCAGTTGCAGAATCCTCCATTGTTCCAGCATGGGTAACAATTCATAAACTACCTATTCACTTTTACAATACCTCGGCAATTATAGGTATTAGTAGTCAGATAGGTAGATATCTTAAAATGGATGTAGCCACAAATGCCCTGACTAGACCCTCAGCCATTAAAGTATGTGTAGAGGTTGACCTCTTGTCTCAGCTCCCATCCACAATTGTTGTAGGAATTGGAAACAAAGTAGCAGACTACCCCATTGAATATGAGGAATTGCCTTCATATTGTACACACTGCAGGATAATTGGTCATAGTCAGGCAAACTGTAATTTTTTACATCCAGAATTGAAAAAAAAATACTATCATACCCACAGTAAATGAGAACAAGGAAACTAAAATCCCTGCAACTGGTGACCCTCAGAAAGAGTTAGTTTCTCCCTTTACAATTGATGTCGAGGGATCATCAACTTTATCAGTTTCTCAAAAAGATTTTGATTTTCAAACACAGAAAAAGACTTCAGGTCTCCAGCATGAAATCAATCTTTCCTCTTTTAATGTTAGTCATACCAAAAGAAATGCCCCTTTTTACTCCTTGGATGACATTTCTAAACCTATCACTACATTTTTCTGGAGAAAAAAGAAACAACGGGTTGAACTATCCCCTATCCAGGAAGATTTAAATTTAACTAACACTATCAGAATATCAAATGCTTTTCAAACATTAGATGCTCTACAGGATGAAGAACAGGAAGGAGAAGTAGTAGAGATTTTCCATGAAACTATGGAATCATAGGAAGCTTTTGTGCATCTTTCAACAGCTGACAAGATAGCATCCTCAGACCAGGTAGTTCACTCAGAGCAGGTTTGCATTTCTACAACCAAAGCACCTACTAACCCCGAGGACTCTTTGGATGGGGAAAAGAAAGGGGATCAAAGCACAACTGAACAGATCACAAATGAAGACCCAAGCACTCATACAAATGTAAGCCCCCTCAAACTGATACCTAATCTAGATACTATTGAGAAAAGTGAGGACAAGTTTGGAAAAAATAATAAGGTCTCAGCTACTAAACTTAGGAAACTCAGATAAAATGATAAAATACACCATTATAGGGAATTTATTAGTCTGGAACGTTAGAGGTTATGGAACATCACTGGATAGATTAAAGGCCCTTAAATTGTCTCATAAGATTGATATTCTCTGCTTGATTGAACCATTGCATGACAAACAGAATTTAAACACTTTGATGCATGAACTAGGTTACAATTCTACCCTCCCTGCACAGAATGCAAAATTTTGGATATTATGGAACCATGCTTTTAGCATAGTCAGTTTAAAGGAATCAGACCAATTTCTACTGGCCAGAATCTCTGATAATGCTACATCTGTTAGCTGGAACTGTTTTTTCATCTATGCAAGTGTCAGTAGACAACTGAGGAAAGATTTATGGAATGATTTAAAAACATCTACCCTCGATCCCTCCATATACATAGGGGATTTCAATACTGTTTCTTCTGTTACTGAATATAAAGGAAGGAAATCAATACCCAAAAGAAGCATGAAACAGTTTAATGAATTTATAAATAATATGGACTTGCATGATATCTCTACGGTAGGAAACTCTTTCACTTGGAGTAATAATAGATACAGGAATAAAGGCAAGGACTTATTGTTTCAAAGATTAGATAGGGGCATTAGTAACTTAGATTGGTTGGAACTTTTTCCTAATAGCTCAATTCAAGTGCTAAATAGAATGACATCGGATCACTCCCCTCTACTTCTATCTGTTCAATCTGCTGAAGAATTGGCACCAAGGCCTTTTAGATATCAAGATATGTGGTCAAATAGACAAGATTTTCAGTCTTTAGTGGTCTCCAACTGGAATTTAATATCCCCCCTACGAGGGATGTATAGGCTAGTTGGCAAACTTAAGAGGCTAAAGCTTGAAATCAAAGAATGGAACAAAAATAACTTTGGAAATGTAGATAACAATTTGTTGGAATCTGAGATAAAAATCAATGAATTGGAAATAAAATTTCAACAATCACAGGATGAGTCGGTTCTTGCAGAACTTATTAGGTTAAAAGCCCTACTTCTGAGATCCCAGAAAGAAAAAAATATTTTTTAAAGAAAAAGGCTAGGCTAAATTGGGGATGCAAAGAGAGCAAACACTAGCTACTTTCATCACACCATTAGAGAAAAGAGAGCTAGATCAAGAATTAGTAAAATTAAAGATGGTAACGGGAACTGGATATCAGAACCTCAATTGATCAAAGATGAAGGTCTCCGTTTTTTTAAGGAATTACTTAATGAGGATGCTCCTCAAAAAATGGGAACTTATCTATATCATTTCCTAAAAGAAATTCCTAAAGTTATCACAGATCAACAAAATCACTTTTTGCTTCAGCCTTTCAATATCCAGGAACTCAAATTTGCTGTTTTTGATTTAAACAAATCTAGTGCTCCTGGTTCTGATGGATTTTCTGGTGAATTGTACACCTATTTCTGGGACACCATCAAAGATGACCTGTTAGAAGTTGCAAATGATTTTCTAAGTAATGGCAATATCCCAAAAGCCATCTCTAGTACCTGGCTCACCTTAATTCCCAAAAAACCAATCCCAATCTCTTTCTCTGATTTCAGACCTATCAGCCTATCAAATTTTGTTAATAAAGTTTTCTCTAAAATGCTAATGGAAAGGATCAAACCACTGATGAACTTACTGATTTCCCCTGAGCAAAGTGCTTTTATTAAAGGAAGGGATATTTCAGATAATGTCATCCACATGCAGGAGATGACCAAAATTCTGTCTAGAAAATCAAAGGCCTCCAATTTGATAGTTAAACTTGATATGCAAAAGGCTTTTGATAGGGTTTCGTGGTCGTTCCTGAACTTCATCCTACTCCATTTTGGTTTTCATGGTAATTTTGTTAAAATCATCATGCATAATATAGCTGCTGCCCACTTTTCAGTTTTAATCAATGGAGTAGCTTCAGGTTTTTTTGCATCCTCTAGGGGCATTAAACAAGGAGATCCACTTTCTCCTTTTCTGTACAATTTACTGTCTGAAGCATTTTCAAGAGGATTAAAAAAATTTTAGTTTGGGATACCTAAAATATTTCAGTCTACCCCTTTCCTGCTCCCCAGTTTCCCACCTAATGTATACGGATGATACAGCTATTTTTTTTAATACTAAACCTACTAATTTGAAGAGGTTCAAAATTTTCTTAAAAGCATATGAACAAACCTCAGGTCAAAAGGTCAATTTTACTAAATCTGAATTCTTTGTAGCTAACAACACACCTTTAGCAACTGTTCAAACTGTTAGAAGGATTCTGGGAATGGAGAAAGGCTCCTTCCCTTTCAAATATCTAGGAGTCCCTATTTTTGCTGGTCGAAATTTACAGGTTCATTACCAACCAATACTGGAAAGAATGGAGAAATCAATTAACAATTGGAAGGATAGATGGCTATCCACTGCTGGTAAGATCATATTGATAAATCATTGTTTTCTTTCCCACACATATTTTTGCTGTTTTAAGTCCTCCAAAGATAGTTTTAAAAAAAATGGAGAAACTTGCCTCGAGTCTATTTTGGGGGAACTGTCACAACTTAGAAAGAAAAAAATGGAGATCTTGGAAAAAAATGAGTCTACCTGTAGAAGAAAATGGAGTAGGTTTTAGGGATTTAAATGTCATAGTTGATGCCTTTTCATGTAAGCTGTGGTGGAAACTGCAAAAAAAACAATACTCAATGGTCATCTCTTCTATGGTCATTACCTATCTCTTACAAAAAAATCACACACTTGGTCCAGAATATGTAAAGTCACTGCTAAGGCCAACAGTTTTTCTAGAGTAATTCATGGTATTGGTGATTGTTCTTTCTGGAATGCTGACTGGACAGGTGATGGAGCTTTGTATTATAAATGGCCCCATGAGATGCATACCCCATTCGAGGATATCTCTCTCAAGTCTTTTATCAATAACAAAGTTGCTATCCTTCCAAATCTGGAGCCTTACTTGGCTACCAATATTTTTACTCTTTTGCAGGATGTAAAATTGGAATACTCTCATGAAGATAAGCTTGTTTGGACACCAGCCATGGATGGGAATTTCTCAATAAGGTCTGCATACAGCATTTTCAAACAAAAAAAGGTAAAAATCAGACACTTCAACAAGGTTTGGTCACCTTTCATTCCAAAAAAAATGTCTATTCTTCTGTGGAGAGCCCTCAACGGTCTGCTCCCCTTTGATAATATATTATGTAGGTTTGGTTTTTCTTTAGCTTCTAAATGTCATCTTTGTCAGAATCATGCTGATACACTTGATCATTTTTTTAATTCATGTCCCTCTTCCATAGCTGTATGGCAAAGTGTAAATAACCTTTTACAGCTACAACAACCTATTTTTGTGAATTTAAAGGGCAGAGTGGAATATTATCTGTCTTTCAAGGCTGAATCCAAGATACAGTCTAACATTATAACTGCTGCCCTATTAGTCACAACCTGGTTTCTTTGGATTAGTAGGAATAAAATTATTTTTGATAACAAATCCTTCTCCAAAGATGTATGCTTTCATGACATTAAAGATACGATCTATCAAATTTTCTCAGCTCATAATTTGATAGGTAATATAGACAAGCATAATTACTGGTTGCAGGCAAATATAATTCCTCAAATCTCTCAAAAGAAGAAAAAATCTGTAATTGCAGTGACCTGGAATAAACCACCAATTGGGTATAAAATTAATACTGATGCTACATGGTTAACTGGTGGTCTATCTTCCTCTGCTGTCATAGTTAGGAATGTGAATGGGACTGTGATTAAAATGAGAGCAAACACTTTCCAGTCTGCATCTCCTTTACATGCTGAACTTTTTTCCATTCAAAGTGGATATGATATTTGCTCAGAACTGGCTTTAAATTGTTGTGTGATTGAATCTGATTGTTTAATGGCTGTTAAGGGTATCCAAAACCCAATGATTTCCCCATGGAGAACTTATTCCATCTGCAGTGCCCTTAATTAAAAACATACCACATATCCAATCCAACATATTCCTAGGGAAGCCAATTCTGCGGCTGATTTCTTGGCAAAATTTGCTTTAGAAAATAACATACAGGGTGATTTAGACATTCATGAAGTCCCTCTCTTATTTAGGGGACTCATAGCTCTCGATAGCAAAGGTTGTCCTGGGATTAGAATAGGAGCTTCAATGGATTCCAAATGGAATTAGAACATTTGTCTACAAGATTATATGGTTACTATATCTTTACTCTCCAGTTTTGGATACAAAATTTTAGTACCATACTAAATTTATTTTCAAACTAGAACAGAGACTGCTGCTTCTCCTTTCTGTTTTCTTACATGTACATGCTTTTTTGGAAGGTGGCAATATCATAGTTCCTCCAAGCACGCTGGACTCTGGATTCCCACCAAGCCGGACTATGGACCTCCACCAACAATACTTCAACATCACTGTACTATCCACCAATCAGGTTCACAGGATGATATCCCTCCTCAACATGATGCTTTGCTCATCACTCTGTTGGAGAGGATCAAGCAGACTTCAGATTATCGGCTACTTCTCATCACATTTTGACTACGGTCAAGCTGGGATTGATGCTATTGATACACGAGGCGTCACTGAAAATTCACTGCAACTCTAGCTCGGGTTTTTGATTTTATCTTTCATATGATAGTACGTAGTTGCCTGGCCAAGGGAAAGAATTAACACATGGGGTGGAGATTCTTTCTCTTGGAATCGCAGCTACCGTACCAATTTCGACGTACAAACTACTCGAACAGTCATAATTTTTTAAGCTGCTAGGTAGTATTTTGGAGGCAACAATGTTGTCTCAATGAGCACTCTTGTACTGATTGACTATTCTAAATAGGCTTGGGGAACTTAATATAATCCCCCGCCTTTATGGTGCTTTAAAATTAAAAAAAATATAATAACTAATGGTGATTATAGTTATACAAAGGGGTTGCAAATATCCCGTCCCCAAATCAGGGTTATCGTCCATTATATGTTTTGTATTCCATTCATACCCTTACTATAGGCATTATAAGAAACATCATTTCCACCTAATGGAATAACGTGAAATTTAATATACTAGAATTTTTATGAATTAAAAGTAAATAAAATTCCGTCCATCAAATTTTAAAAATTGCAAGTGCATCGTGCAGAGTAATTTTTATCTTATTACATATAAGTATATAGGGGTCATTCAAGATGATTTTGTGTAATTCTCTATGGGATCTTGCCAGTTTCTTTGTAATGACTAACGGTGATTAATGTTTGACAAGGGGATTGCAAGGATCTCGTCCCCGAATCAGGATAATCATCCGTCACTTTTGGTGTATTCCATTAATATTCTTACTATAAGCATTACTGGAAACATCATTTCCACCTAATGTAATAACGTGAAATTTAATATACTAAGTATTTTATGAAATTAAAAGTTAATTAAATTCCATCCATCAAATTTTAAAAATTGCTAGTACATCGTGCTAAGTAATTTGTAAATAATTACTTATAAGTATATAGGGGTCATTCAAGAAGATCTTGTGTAATTCTCTATGGGATCCTTCTAGTTTCTTTGTAATGACTAACAGTTATTAAAGTTTGACTAGAAGATGGCAAGAATCCCTTCTCCGAATCAGTGTAATCGTCCGTCACTTTTGGTGTATTCCATTTATATCCTTACTATAAGCATTTTGAGAAATGTCATTTCCACCTAATGGAATAATGTGAAATTTAATATACTAGGTTTTTTATGATATTAAAATTTAAAAAAATTATGTTGGTCAAATTTTAAAAATCGCTAGTACATCATGCAGAGTAGTTTGTAAATAATTACTTATAAGTAAACAGGGGGTCATTCATGAAGATCCTGTGTAAGTCTCTGTGGGATCTTTCCAGTTTCTTTGTAATGACTAACTGTGATTATAGTTAGACAAGGGGATGGCAAGGATCCAGTCCCCAAATCAGGGTTATCGTCCATTAATTTTTGTGTATTCCATTAATATTCTTACTGTAAGCATCATGAGAAACATCATTTCCACCTAATGAAATAACGTGAAATTTAATAAACAAGATTTTTTATGAAATTAAAAGCAAATAAAATTCCATCCATCAAATTTTAAAAATTGCTAGTACATCATGCAGAGTAATTTGTAAATGATTACTTATAAGTATACAGGGGTCATTCAAGATGATCCTATGTAATTCTTTGTGGGATCTTGCTAGTTTCTTTGTAATGACTAACGGTGATTATAGTTTGACAAAGGGATGGCAAAGATCCCATCCCCAAATCAGGGTTATCGTCCGTAATTTTGGTGTATTCCATTCATACCCTTACTATAAGCATTATGAGAAACATCATTTCCACCTACTAGAGTAACTTGAAATTTAATATACTAGACTTTTTATGAAATTAAAAAGAAATAAAATTCCGTCCATCAAATTTTAAAAATTGCTAGTACATCATGTAGAGAAATTTTTAAATGATTACTTATAAGTATACAGGGGTCATTCAAGATGATCTTGTGTAATTCTCTATGGGATCTTGCCAGTTTCATTATAATGACCAACAGGGATTAAAGTTTGACTAGGGGATCGCAAGGATCTCGTCCCTGAATCATGGTAATTGTCCATCACTTTTGGTGTATTCCTTTAATATCCTTACTATAAGCATTATGAGAAACATCATTTCCACCTAATGGAATAACATGAAATTTAATATACTATATTTTTTATGAAATTCAAAGCTAATAAAATTCCATGCATCTGGTTTAAAAATTGCTAGTACATTGTGTAGAGTAATTTGTAAATGATTACTTATAAGTATACAGGTGTCATTCAAGATGATCTTATATAATTCTCTGTGGGATCTTGCTAGTTACTTTGTAATGACTAACAGTGATTATATTTTGACTAGGGGATAGCAAGGATCCCGTCCCCCAATCAGGGTTATCGACCGTAATTTTTGGTGTATTCCATTAATACCCTTACAAGAAGCATTATGAGAAACATCATTTCCACCTAATGAAATAACGTGAAATTTAATATACTAGATTTCTTATGAAATTAATAGCTAATAAAACTCCCTCCATCAAATTTTATAAATAGCTAGTGCATTGTGCAAAGTAATCTGTAAATGATTACTTATAAGTATACAGGGGTCATTCAAGATTATCCTGTGTAATTCTGTGTGGGATCTTGCTTGTTTCTTTGTAATGACTAATGGTGATTATAGTTTGACAAAAGGATGGCATATATCCCGTCCCCAAATCTGGGTTATCGTCCATCATTTTTTGTGTATTCCATTCATACCCTAACTATAAGTATTACGAGAAACATCATTTCCACCTAATGGAATTACATGAAATTTAATATAGTAGATTGTTTATCAATTAAAAGCAAATAAAATTCCATCTATCAAATTTTAAAAATTGCTAGCACATCATGCAGAGTAATTTTTAAATGATTACATATGAGTATACAGGGGTCATTCAAGATGATCTTGTGTAATTCTCCATGGGATCTTGCAAGTTTCTTTGTACAGAGTAACGGTGATTAAAGTTTGACATGGGGATTGCAAGGATCTCGTCCCCGAATCAGGGTAATCATCCGTCACTTTTGGTGTATTCCATTAATATTCTTACTATGAGCATTACTAGAAACATCAATTCCACCTAATGGAATAACGTGAAACTGAATATACTAAGTATTTTAAGAAATTAAAAGCGAATAAAATTCCGTCCATCAAATTTTAAAAATCGCTAGTACATTGTGCAAAGTAATCTGTAAATGATTACTTATAAGTATACAGGGGTCATTCAAGATTATCCTGTGTAATTCTCTGTGGGATCTTGCTTGTTTCTTTGTAATGACTAATGTTGATTATAGTCTGACAAAAGGATGGCATATATCCCATCCCCAAATCAGGGTTATCGTCCACCATTTTTTGTGTATTCCATTCATACCCTAACTATAAGCATTATGAGAAACATCATTTACACCTAATGGAATTACATGAAGTTTAACATAGTAGATTTTTTATCAATAAAAAGCAAATAAAATTCCGTCCATCAAATTTTAAAAATTGCTAGCACATCGTGCAGAGTAATTTTTAAATGATTACATATAAGTATACAGGGGTCATTCAAGATGATCTTGTGTAATTCTCCACGGGATCTTGCAGGTTTCTTTGTACAGAGTAACGGTGATTAAAGTTTGACATGGGGATTGCAAGGATCTCGTCCCTGGAACAGGGTAATCATCCATCACTTTTGGTGTATTCCATTAATATTCTTACTATGAGCATTACTAGAAACATCATTTCCACCTAATGTAATAACGTGAAATTTAATATACTAAGTATTTTAAGAAATTAAAAGCGAATAAAATTTTGTCCATCAAATTTTAAATATCGCTAGTACATTGTGCTAAGTAATTTGTAAATGATTACCTATAAGTATACATGGGACATTCAAGAAGATCTTGTGTAATTCTTTGTGGGATCTTGCTAGTTTCTTTGTAATGACTAACGGTTATTAAAGTTTGACTAGAAGATGGCAAGAATCTCGTCCCCGATTCAGGGTAATCATCCATCACTTTTGGTGTATTTCATTTATATCCTTACTATAAGCATTATGAGGAACATCATTCCCACCTAATGGAATAACGTAAAATTTAATATACTATGTTTTTTATGAAATTAAAATTTTAAAAATTTTGTCAGTCAAATTTTAAAAATCACTAGTCCATCGTCCAGAGTAGTTTGTAGATGATTACTTATAAGTAAACAGGGGTCATTCAAGATGATCCTGTGTAATTCTCTGTGGGATCTTGCTAGTTTCTTTGTAATGATTAACGATGATTGTAGTTTAACGAGGGGATGGCAAGGATCCCGTCCCCAAATCAGGGATATCGTCCTCTATTTTTGGTGGATTCCATTAATATCTTACTATAAGCATTACGAGAAACATCATTTCCACCTAATGGAATAACGTGAAATTTAATATACAGATTTTTTATGAAATTAAACGCTAATGAAATTCCGTCCATGAAATTTAAAATATTGATAGTACATCACGCAGAGTAATTTGTAAATGATTACTTATAAGTATACAGGGGTCATTGAAGATGATCCTGTGTAATTCTCTGTGGGATCTTTCTAGTTTCTTTGTAATAACTTATGGTGATTATAGTTTGACAAATGGATCCCATCCCCAAATCAGGGTTATCATCCATAATTTTTAGTGTATTCCAAATGGATCCCATCCCCAAATCAGGGTCATCATCCTTAATTTTTAGTGTATTCCATTCATACTCTTACTATAAGCATTATGGGAAACATCATTTCCACCTAATGGAGTACCGTTAAATTTAATATACTATACTTTTTATGAAATTAAAAACAAATACAATTTCGTCCATCAAATTTTAAAAATTGCTAGTACAACGTGTAGAGTAATTTTTAAATGATTACTTATAAGTATACAGGGGTCATTCAAGATGATCTTCTGTAATTCTCTATGGGATCTTTCCAGTTTCTTTGTATTGACTAACGGTGATTAAAGTTTGACTAGGGGATTGCAAGGATCTCGTCCCTTAATCAGGGTAATCGTCAGCCACTTTTGTTGTATTCCATTAAGATTCTTACTATAAGCATTATGAGAAACATCATTTCCACCTAATGGAATAATGTAAAATTTAATAAACTAGATTTTTTATGAAATTAAAAGAAAATAAAATTTCGTCCATCAAATTTTAAAAATTGCTGGTACATCATACAGAGTAATTTTTAAATAATTACTTATAAGTATACACAGGTCATTCAAGATGATCCAGTGTAATTCTCTGTCGGATCTTGCCATTTTCTTTGAAATGACTAACAGTGATTAAATTTGACTAGGGGATGGCAAGGATCTCGTCACCGAATCATGGTAATCGTCCATCTCTTTTGGTGTATTCCATTATTATCCTTACTGTAAGCATTATGAGAAACATCATTTCCACCTAATGGAAGTCGTGAAATTTAATATACTATTTTTTTATGAAATTAAAAGCTAATAAAATTCCATCCATCAAATTTTAAAAATCGCTAGTACATCGTGCAGAGTAATTTTCAAATGATTACTTATAAGTATACAGGGGTCCTTCAAGATGATCTTGTGTAATTCTCCACAGGATCTTGCAAGTTTCTTTGTACAGAGTAACGGTGATTAAAATTTGACGTGGGGATTGCAAGGATCTCGTCCCCGAAACAGGGTAATCATCCGTCACTTTTGGTGTATTCCATTAATATTCTTACTATGAGCATAACCAGAAACATCATTTCCACCTAATGTAATAACGTGAAATTTAATATACTAAGTATTTTAAGAAATTAAAAGCGAATAAAATTCCGTCCATCAAATTTTAAAAATCGCTAGTTCATTGTGCTAAGTAATTTGTAAATGATTTCTTATAAGTATACATGGGACATTCAAGAAGATCTTGCGTAATTCTTTGTGGGATCTTGCTAGTTTCTTTGTAATGACTAACGGTTATTAAAGCTTGACTAGAAGATGGCAAGAATCCTGTCCCCGATTCAGGGTAATTGTCTATCACTTTTGGTGTATTTCATTTATATCCTTACTATAAGCATTATGAGGAACATCATTCCCACCTAATGGAATAACGTGAAATTTAATATACTATGTTTTTTATGAAATTAAAATTTTAAAAAGTTTTGTCAGTCAAATTTTAAAAATCACTAGTCCATCGTCCAGAGTAGTTTGTAAATGATTACTTATAAGTAAACAGGGGTCATTCAAGATGATCCTGTGTAATTCTCTGTGGGATCTTGCTAGTTTCTTTGTAATGATTAACGATGATTGTAGTTTAACAAGGGGATGGCAAGGATCCCGTCCCCAAATCAGGGATATCATCCTTCATTTTTTGTGTATTCCATTAATATCTTACTATAAGCATTACGAGAAACATCATTTCCACCTAATGGAATAACGTGAAATTTAATATACAGAATTTTTATGAAATTAAACGCTGATAAAATTCCGTCCATGAAATTTAAAATATTGATAGTACATCACGCAGAGTAATTTGTAAATGATTACTTATAAGTATACAGGGGTCATTGAAGATGATCATGTGTAATTCTCTGTGGGATCTTTCTAGTTTCTTTGTAATAACTTATGGTGATTATAGTTTGACAAATGGATCCCATCCCCAAATCAGGGTTATCATCCATAATTTTTAGTGTATTCCAAATGGATCCCATCCCCAAATCAGGGTCAGCATCCGTAATTTTTAGTGTATTCCTTTTTTAAAAAAATTTAAAACCATTCGAAAATGGGGGGTATATATTTGGCACCCCGGACCAAAGTAAATGAGCCAAAAAGCCACCAAAAGGTGTTAGTACCTCGCGATTTACAACCAGAGCTCATCTCGTAGAGTTTGGATAAAGCTCCTGAAGCAAAATCTTACTTCCAAAAAATAGCTACAAGACTAGCTAAAAACCTTGCTAAGATAAACTGACTAGAACGTCGCGAACAGGTCGGAGAAACGAACTATCGAGACTCCTATTTGTCAACGAGTTACTAGTCGGAAAAGATGTTTGGGTCTTGATTGAGATCTGAATCTCAAATTACAGCTTCCCCATGTTCAGTCCTAAAGAATAACCCATGCTCAATCGTTTGCTTCAGTTTAAAGAAACCTCTGTTTGCTTCAGTTCTTTCAGTTGCTTCAGTTCTGAAACTCCTTAGCACCATTTCTCAGGAAGTCCTCACCTGCAAAATAGGAAAGAAAAAGAGCAGCAGCTTCCATTCGAGAAGTGAGAAGAGAAAAATTAAATATACAAGTTCTGTTGCTGAAGTGAGTCCAGGCTTGTTTTAAGAAATCTAAGAACATCCCCTAGTGGAAACTATTCTCACCCCATGGACTCCAATTTTATCCAGTAGAAAAAGACCCCTGAGAAAAGCTGGTACATTTTCTAGGTTTAACTCTCCAGTAATGTTCTTATCCTTTGCATATTTAGCCAAAAAATCTGCAGCTGAATTAGATTCCCTAGGAATGTATTTGATTGGGTTAACTTTGTGCCCTTTGTTCAAGGAGCTACAGATAGAGAAAACTCTCCATGGACTGGCCATTGGATCATGTATTCCTTGAACAGCTGATAAACAGTCTGACTCAATCTCACAACAATTAAGGTCAAGTTGTGAGCATAATTGATATGCACTCTGAATACCCACCAGTTCTGCATGTAGTGGGGAATCTGATTTGAAATTATTAATTGTAAGCCTAATCACCTCACCATTCCAATCTCTCAATATAACTGCACATGAGGATTCTCCTCCAGTTATCCAAGTAGCGTCAGTGTTTATTTTGAAGCCTGATATTGGTTTTTCCCAACTGACAGCAATGAATTTTCTTTTCTTTTTTTGCAGGATTTTAGGTATGATTCCAGCCTGGATTAAGTCCTTATGTTTTCCTATATTACCTTTCAGTGGAGAGGCTGTAAAAATTAGGTTAATCAGATCAATGATAGTCTGAAAGCATGCATCAGCTGAGAAGGATTGGTTATCAAATAGAATTTTGTTTCTGTAAATCCAGAGGGACCATATTGTGACTATTAGGGCTGCTACAAACAAATTAGAAATTATTTTAGAATCCACCCTTATGGAAAGGTAGTATTCTACTCGGTTCCTGAGACTCCCTAATTCTGGTTGATGAAAATGTATAAGATTGTTAACCTTAGACCATATTGCAAGTGCATAGGGACAGGAGTTAAAAAAGTGGTCCAGGGAATCTGAGTGGCTCTTACACAGAGGGCACTTAGAGGCTAAGGAGAAGCCAAATTTACACAGTATGTTATCAAACGGAAGAATACCATTCAGAGCTCTCCAAACTAGAACAAACATTTTGGATGGAATGTAAGGAGACCATACCTTGTGTAGATGTCTAATAATTGTGCCTTTCTGTCTGAAAATCTGGTATGCTGAGCTGGAAGAGAAGTTCCCATCCAAGGCAGGAGTCCATTCATACCCTTACTATAAGCATTATGGGAAACATCATTTCCACCTAATGGAGTACCGTTAAATTTAATATACTATACTTTTTATGAAATTAAAAACAAATACAATTTCGTCCATCAAATTTTAAAAATTGCTAGTACAACGTGTAGAGTAATTTTTAAATGATTACTTATAAGTATACAGGGGTCATTCAAGATGATCTTCTGTAATTCTCTATGGGATCTTGCCAATTTCTTTGTAATCACTAATGGTGATTAAAGTTTGACTAGGGGATTGCAAGGATCTCGTCCCCGAATCAGGGTAATCGTCAGCCACTTTTGTTGTATTCCATTAAGATTCTTACTATAAGCATTATGAGAAACATCATTTCCACCTAATGGAATAAAGTAAAATTTAATAAACTAGATTTTTTATGAAATTAAAAGCAAATAAAATTTCGTCCATCAAATTTTAAAAATTGCTGGTACATCATACAGAGTAATTTTAAAATAATTACTTATAAGTATACACGAGTCATTCAAGATGATCCAGTGTAATTCTCTGTCGGATCTTGCCAGTTTCTTTGTAATGACTAACAGTGATTAAATTTGACTAGGGGATGGCAAGGATCTCGTCCCCGAATCATGGTAATCGTCCATCTCTTTTGGTGTATTCCATTATTATCCTTACTATAAGCATTATGAGAAACATCATTTCCACCTAATGGAATAACGTGAAATTTAATATACTATTTTTTTATGAAATTAAAACCTAATAAAATTCCATCCATCAAATTTTAAAAATTGCTAGTACATCGTGCAGAGTAATTTGCAAATGATTACTTATAAGTATACGTGGGTCATTCAAGATGATCATGTGTAATTCTCTGTGGGATCTTCCTAGTTACTTTGTAATGACTAACGGTGATTATAGTTTGACTAGTGGATGGCAAGGATCCTGTCCCCGAATCAGGGTTATCGTCCGTCATTTTTTGTGTATTCCATTAATGTGAAATTTAATATACTATGTTTTTTATGAATTTAAAAGGTAATTAAATTCCATCCATCAAATTTTAAGAATCGCTAGTACATCGTCCAGAGTTATTTCTAAATGATTACTTATAAGTATACAGGGTCATTCAAGATTATCCTGTGTGATTCTCTATTGGATCTTTCTAGTTTCTTTGCTATGAATAACGGTGATTATAGTTTGACTAGGGGATCGCAAGGATCCCGTCCCCAAATCAGTGTTATCGTCGGTCATTTTTTATGTATTCCATTAATACCCTTACTAAAAGCATTATGAGAAACATCGTTTCCACCTAATTGAATAATGTGTAATTTAATATACTAGATTTTTTATGAAATTAAAAACTAATAAAATTCCGTCTATCGAATTTTAAAAATTTGCTAGTACATCGGGCAGAGTAATTTGTAAATAATTATTTATAATTATACAAGGGTCATTCAAGATGATCCTGTGTAATTCTCTGTGGGATCTTGCTAGTTTCTTTATAATTACTAATGGTGATTATAATTTGAGAAAGGGATGGCAAAGATCCCGTCCCCAAATCAGGGTTATTGTCCGTCATTTTTGGTGTATTTTATTCATACCCTTACTATAATCATTATGGGAAACATCATTTCCACCTAATGGAATAACGTGAAATTTAATATACTAGATTTTTTATGA
This sequence comes from Rubia yunnanensis, assembly GCA_037428765.1. Taxonomy (NCBI): domain Eukaryota; kingdom Viridiplantae; phylum Streptophyta; class Magnoliopsida; order Gentianales; family Rubiaceae; genus Rubia; species Rubia yunnanensis. The sequence goes on along the minus strand of CM075066.1, from coordinate 68,343,974 downwards.
AATTAAAAGCAAATAAAATTCCGTCCATTAAATTTTAAAAATTGCTAGTACATCGTGTAGAGTAATTTTTAAATGATTACTTATAAGTATACAGGGGTCATTCAAGATGATCTTGTATAATTCTCTATGGGATCTTGTCAGTTTCTTTGTAATGACTAACGGCGATTAATGTTTGACTAGGGGATTCCAAGGATCTCCTCCCCGAATCAGGGTAATCGTTTATCACTTTTGGTGTATTCCATTAAGATTCTTACTGTAAGCATTATGAGAAACATCATTTCCACCTAATGGAATAACGTGAAATTTAATTTACTATTTATTTTATGAAATTAAAAGCTAAAAAAATTCCGTTCATCAAATTTTAAAAATTGCTAGTACATCGTGCTAAGTAATTTGTAAATGATTACTTATAAGTATACAGGGGTCATTCAAGATGATCATGTGTAATTCTCTATGGGATCTTTCCAATTTCTTTGTAATAACTAACTGTGATTATAGTTTGACTAGGGGATGGAAAGGATCCCATCCCCGAATCTGGGTAATCGTCTGTTACTTTTGGCGTATTCCATTAATATCCTTACTATAAGCATTATCAGAAACCTCATTTCCACCTAATTGAATAAATTTAAATTTAATATACTATGTATTTTATGAAATTAAAATCTAATAAAATTCCTTCTATCAAGTTTTAAAAATCGCTTGTACACCGTGCAGAGTAATTTGTCAATGATTACTTATAAGTATACAGGGGTCATTCAAGATAATCCTGTGTAATTCTCTGTGGGATCTTTCTAGTTTCTTTGTAATGACCAACGGTGGTTAATGTTTTTCTAGGGGATGGCAAGAATCCAGTCCCCGAATCAGTGTAATTTGTCTGTCACTTTTGGTGTATTCCATTAATGTCCTTACCATAAGAATTATGAGAAACATCATGTCCACCTAATGGAATAACGTGAAATTTAATATACTATGTTTTTTATGAAATTAAAAGCTAATAAAATTACGTCCATCAAATTTTAAAAATCGCTAGTACACTGTGCAGAGTAATCTGTAAATGATTACTTAATGGTCTACAGGGGGTCATTCAAAATAATCCTTTGTAATTCTATCTGGGATCTTGCCAGTTTCTTTGTAATGACTAACGGTGATACCATTTTGACAAGGGGATGGCAAGGATCCCGTCCCCGAATCAGGGTGATTGTCAGTCACTTTTGGTGTATTCCATTCATATCCTTACTGTAAGCATTATGTGAAATATCATTTTGATGTGTCCATTTTATATGCATTATTTAGTAGTATTTAGGATCACTTTTGTGCTCTTTTATTATCGAGAGCTTGTGTTTTACCTTGAAATTCTCTTAGGAGATGTTAGAGCAACTTTATGCTCTTTTACCTCTTCTAAGTGGACTTTGTGTGACGAGGGAAGAACACGGAAGCAACGAAGACCGGAAGACATTGAAGACTACACTTTCGAAGACTTTTGAATACTCACTTCGAAGACATGAAGACCGGAGGTTGTTGAAGACCATTTTTGGAGCCGTTGAAGACTTGAAGATTGAGATGGATGACTATGAAGAAGAAGAAGAAAACATGCAAAATTCTGGCACCCGTCGCGAGTCGCGACGGACTCATCGCGACCAACATGTTCGTCGCGAGTCACGACGGCCACTGACCAGAAATCCACTTTATCTTCTTTTCACTATAAATACCACTCTCTTTCCTCCTCTTCTCCAGCTTTGCCCAGCCCATTTTTCTCTGGTTTTAGGGCTTGAAAACCCTTGGTTTTCTTCTCTTTCTTTCCTTAGTTTTTGTAGTTTAATTATGTCTTTTGTTGTTCTAGCTTAGTTTTTACCTTGGGAGCAAAGGATTGAAGCTTCCATATCTATATATTGAGAACCATTTATATCTATCTATTTGGTGTTTTTGCTATTGTGCATTTATTGTGCTTTGAATGTTAATTGTTGATTTCATTGATGTTGTTGAGAGCTTGAGCATATGAAATACTTGTATGAATTGCTAGCTAGGGTTTGGGGGATTTGGGTTGATTTCTCCCCTGTTCTTGTTAGGAATGTATGAGTATGATTTAGAGCTTTTGATTGTGTTGATGGATTGATAATGTGCTAGATGAATGTGATTGATGTTGAACTCTTCGTCATGTTCGTTTGTGTAGCAAACGAGAGAGTTATATGCTCTTGGATGAATGTGCGTTGCACGCTCATCCAATCTCGTGTAATTGCATGAATTGGTTAAATGCTTAGTCACAGTGTAGTGATCATAAGCATTGCCAAGCTTGTTGGTTTTTTGTGCTAAATGCCATCAATGGGATACCTTGAGTCGTGGTCTCGACAACGGGAGTCATTGGTGAGGTTTGACAAGAGATGTCGAATTCACTCTTGCAAACTACGAACTAAGAAGGATGGAAGATTTATCTTCACAACAAGTAGTTGAAGTATTGAATATATGATTTTAATTCATCCTTGAAGCATTTGTTATTTAGCATTTATGTATTCTTGATGGTGTGTTTCACTTCATTTGTGCCATGAGTTGTTTGAGAATAGGGAGTGTTTGTATGATTGAATTGGTTAGGTGTTAGGAACGTGACAAATTCCGTAGCTCCTTTGCATGAAAATCTATGAATGTGAACTTAGAACTTCTTGTGCATAATGTGTTGTGATTCTTGCTAGAGAGGTATGTTAATGTTAAGCCAAGTAACGAATGCGATAGGATGAGTGAATGGTTCAATGATCTACATTAGGTTTGGAAGTGGATATCCATTACCCCCAAGGCTTTATCTTTGTAGTTTTAAAAACCCTTTTCTTAGTTTTGTTTGATGATTAGCATAGTCACTTGACCTTGCTAGTTATCGTGTCTTTTTACTTTCATAACTTAGGACAACCAACCAACCAAACCCCCCCTTTTTACATGCTTTTATGTGTATGTATATATATCTACTCCTAGCATAATATCAACCATTTGTGCTTAAGCGCTTAGGAAGATCCCTCTTCTCCTTGGACGACCCCGATTTGCCACTATCTACCTAGTTGTAGAAAGTAAGCAAAAAGGGCTTATAAATTATCTTTGAATAGGGGAGCAACGACCGCCCGCTATCACATTTCCACCTAATGGAATAACGTGAAATTTAATGTACTGTGTTTTTTATGACATTAAAAGCTAATAAAATTCTGTCCATCAAATTTTAAAAATCGCTAGTACACCGTGTAGAGTAATTAGTAAATGTTTACCTATAAGTATATTGGGGTCATTCAAGATAATCATTTGTAATTCTCTGTGGGATCTTGCCGGTTTCTTTGTAATGACTAACGGTGATTAAAGTTTGACTTGGGGATGGCAAGAATCCCGTCCCTGAATCAGGGAAATCGTCTGTCACTTTTGGTGTATTCCATTAATATCCTTACATAAGCATTATGAGAAACATCATTTCCACCTAAAGGAATAACGTGAAACTTAATGTACTATGTTTTTTTATGAAATTAAAAGCTAATAAAATTACGTCAATCAAATTTTAAAAATCACTAGTACATTATGCAGAGTAATTTGTAAATGATTACTTATAAGTATACAGGGGTCAATCAAGATTTTTGTGGGATCCTGTGTAATTCTCTGTGGGATCTTGCCAATTTCTTTGTAATGACTAAGAGTGATTATAGTTTGACAAGGGGATGGCAATGATCCCGTCCACAAATCAGGATTATCCTCCATCATTTTTTGTGTATTCCATTAATACTCTTACTATAAGCATTATGAGAAATATCATTTCAAACTTATGGAATAATTTGAAATTTAATATACTGTGTTTTTTATGAAATTAAAAGCTAATAAAATTCCGTCCATGAAATTTTAAAAATTGCTAGTACATCGTGCAGATTAATTTGTAAATAATTACTTATAAGTATATAGTGGTCATTTAAGATGATCCTGTGTAATTCTCTGTGGGATCTTATTAGTTTCTTTGTAATGACTAACAGTGATTATAGTTTGACTAGGAGATGGCAAGGATCTCATCCCCGAATCAGGGTTATCGTCCATCAATTTTTGTGTATTCCATTAATACCCTTACTATAAGCATTATGAGAAACATCATTTCCACCTAATGGAATAATGTAAAATTTAATATACTAGATTTTTTATGAAATTAAAAGCAAATAAAATTCCGTCCATCAAATTTTAAAATTTTCTAGTACATCGTGCAGAGTAATTTGTAAATGATTATTTAATGGTATTCAGGGGTCATTCAAAATAATCCTTTGTAATACTTTGTGGGATTATTTGTAATGACTAACGGTGATTAAAGTTTGACTTGGGGATGGCAAGGATCCCATCCTCGAATCAAGCTTATCTTCTGTCATTTTTATTGTATTCCATTCATTCCCTTACTATAAGCATTATGAGAAAGATCATTTCCACCTAATGGAATCACGTGAAATTTAATATACTAGGTGTTTATGAATTAAAAGAGAATAAAATTCCGTCCATCACATTTTAAAAATCGCTAGTACATCGTGCAGTGTAATTTGTAAATGATTACTTATAAGCATACATAGGTCATTCAAGATGATCATGTGTAATTCTCTATGGGATCTCTCCACTTTCTTTGTGATGACTTATAGTGATTATAGTTTTACTAGGGGATGACAATGATCCCATCCCTGAATCAGGGTTATCGTCCGTCATTTTTGGTGTATTTCATTAATACCCTTACTATAAGCATTATGAGAGAGATCATTTCCACCTAATGGAATCACATGATTTTTAATATACTAGGTTTTTTATTAAATTAAAAGCTAATAAAATTCTGTCCATCAAATTTTTAAAATCGCTAGTACATCGTGCAGGGTAAATTGTAAATGATTACTTATAAGTATACAGGTGTCATATAGGATGATCATGTGTAATTCTCTATGGTATCTTGTCAGTTTCTTTATAATGAGTAATGGTGATTATAGTTTGAGTAGGGGATGGTAAGGATCCCGTCCCCGAATCAGGGTTATCGGTCAACATTGTTAGTGTATTCCATTAATACCCTTACTATAAGCATTATGAGAAAGGCCATTTCCACCTAATGGAATCCTGTGATATTAAATATGCTAGGTTTTTATGAAACTAAAAGAAAATAAAATTCTGTCCATCAAATTTTAAAAATTTCTAGTGCGTCGTGCAAAGTAAATTGTAAATGATTACTTATAAGTATACAGGGGACATTTAAGTTGATCCTGTGTAATTCTATGTGGGATCTTGCCAGTTTCTTTGTAATGACTAACGGTGATTATAGTTTGACTAGGGGATGGCAAGGAATGCCATCCCCGAATCAGGGTTGTCGTCCCCATTTTTTGTGTTTTCCATTCATACCCTTACTATAAGCATTATGAGAAAGATCACTTCCACCTAATGAAATCACGTAAAATTTAATATGCTAGGTTTTTTATGAAATTAAAAGCTAATAAAATTCATTCCATCAAATTTTAAAAAAGTACATCGTGCAGAGTAATTTGTAAATGATTACATATAAATATACAGGGGTCATTCAAGTTGATCTCGTGTAATTCTCTGTGGGATCTTGCTAGTTTCTGTGTAATGACTAACTGTGATTATAGTTTGAGTAGGGGATGGCAAGGATCTCATCCCCGAATCAAGGTTATCGTCCGTCATTTTTAGTTTATTCCATTAATACCCTTACTATAAGCATTTTGAGAAACATCATTTCCACATAATGGAATAACGTGAAATTTAATATACTAGATTTTTTATGAAATTAAAAAAGATTCCCTTGGGAATATAACCTTTAGAGTTGTCAAGGAGTGCAAAATTTGCATTTTCAAATCAATCTGCAGAAGAACAAAATCGTGTATCAGTAATTTTGCCTTAGCGTTCGATAATGTGAACATTTTACCATCAATTTTTTGTCATTTATTTTGCTAGTGTATAATGAAAAAATCATCTTTCAGTCTATGCTTTTCTTCTCAAGCACCTAGATGGCGTGACGGATGCACGCCTCAAAGTCGTCGGTGCATCTTTCTTGGTTACTCTGCAGGAAAGAATGTGGGACGTGTTTATGATCTGGATTCCCAAACATCATTCAATAATTGTGAAGTTGTGTTTTATGAAGACCATGGTCCCTTTGCATATGTGTCTCACTCGAAGCCCGAGCTTGAGCTCCAAAATGACATTGTATTGCTATCCACTGTCAATTATTTCCTTACACCGCCGCCGGCCCTTCTACCTGCCGTTGTCGAGTTGCTTGCCACCTTATGCAAATTTTTCGATCGCTGTCATGCTACCCGCTATCAACATGCCAGTCATTCAGCCGCTGATCATCAATCTTCTGCTCGTTGATCAGCCGTCGTCCCCTCCTCGCCTTTTGCTGGAGCCACCGCCAACAGGGAGCCAGGCCATTGAGAGTCGAGATCACTAACCTCTGCGACCATTAGTTCCTATCCACCTCTAAGGAAAAGCCACCAGCTCATACCACCATAAAAAAGATGGCTTTTGGGTTTGAGTTCGTGCCGGTACCAGGTCATCATCGACTTTTTTTTAACTAGAAAACCACCGTAGTGGGGGGGTATATAAGGCTCCCCGAACCTAAGATAAACTCCATAAAGGAGGCAATTTGTGACAGAGATCTAAGGATATGACTGACTATACTATCTCTGTGTCTAAAACTCCACGCAGGGAGGCAATATGAGAAATCTCCACGCAGGGAGGCAAAAAGCAAACCTAAAACCTGAAAAACAGGGATAAATATCCTGGTCGTAGCCAGCAGAATTCGACCGCATACTAGCTACAATACTGAAACTGACGTCCCCAACAGTATGATCACTACCTAGAAAAGTCTCATTCCTCGCTAAAAGCTAATCGTCCTCGCTCTGCCAGATTAGACACTGTGTGGCTCCCTATGACAGTAAGAGACTTTCCCAGATTGTAAACACACTATCAGAACGCCGGTGAGCTGCCCACCCGCATCAAGCAGTGGTGTCAAAAAACACCTCAACCTGTACGGACTACAAATCTAATTCAGACAGAGTCGCCAATGGGAGAGTCAATACTTCCATTGACTTGGATTTCTCCTGTCTATCTATTGAATCAGATCGAAAGCCAGCATAGTTTTTCCAATCTCGGATCGGAAAAAGTATGGTGGCGGACAACAGACGAATCCAGTACTATATCAAAAACCTAACGTTATAGCACGTACCCCATACTCTAAAAACAGAATACCTTAAACTAAAATAGAAAAACATAGCACTAATATTCTAAAAAGGCACAAAAATAATTGAAAAAGAATAGAAACCATTACAGTGGTGGCACCCCGGAGGTGTGGCTGCATCTACCCAAACCGGCGCGGCGGCGCACTGGCAGCCCAGCCAGGCGCGGTGGCGCGTGGGCCACACGCGCGGACGCGGTGGCGCGTGAGAGAGGCAGACATGGCCGGGCAGAGCCGCACGTGGTCGGCGCGTTGGGCATCTGACCGGCCGGAGGCGGAGGGGCGGCGCGTGACCAGAGCGGCTTAAGCTCCTCTCCACCTTGCGGCCAAAATCCGGCGTATCTCCTCCTAGCTGGTCCGACGAGTTGTCCAGCTCCGGCATACCATCGTTCCGGCCGAGCAGCGTCGACCGGTGGGGTGACGTCACAGATCGGCGCCGATCTGTACCCACCGGCGACAAACTCCGGACATTGATGCGGGTTGCTGGGTTTCGCCGTAGATGTGCGGATTGTAGCGGCTTCTGGCGAGGGGAAGGAGGAAGGAGGTCTAGGCTATACTACTGGTAGGGGTGGCGGGGGTGACCGACGCGGCGGAGATCGCCGGTGGCCACCCCGCCGGGAAGTGCAGGAGAAGAAGAAGGTTTTTTTTCTTGGGAGTAAAAACGAAGAAGGAGAGAGGAATTGGCTCTCCGTTGCGAAAGAAGTAATTGGTTCGACAGAGTTCGTGTGTTCGTCATCCTTATACTCATTTACAAGATTATATATGCTCGGCCATATCCTCAACGACCACCCCCCACCCCCCCCCCCCCCCCCATCACCCCCACCACACTGATTCTTCATTTCTCTAGTATTTGTCTCTAACCACGGGTATTCCTTATCATATTGCCCATTATGTTTCTTTTGATAAATTTTTTATTTTACATTTTAGATTTTTTTGGATGCAGGGACTTCTAGCTCCTGATAAGTGTATCATTCATTGTAAGTGGGTTTTCCATACTAAATACAAGTCTGATGGTTCTATCAAACATTACAAAGCTTGTCTCGTTGTTCTCGGAAATCATCAGATTGATGGGACTGACTTTATAAAAACTTTTGCTCATGTCGCTTAGATGAGTTTTGTTTGCATATTTCTTTCTTTTGTTATTAAAGGTTGGGACATCCATCGTATAGACATTTATAATGCATTTCTACATAGCAACCTTGGAGAGGAGGCTTGCGTACGCCCTTATCCAAATTATACTATTTATGATATTGGTTTTTGTTTGAAAGCCGCAAAAATCTTTTTATGGTCTTCGTTAAGCTCCTCGCAATTGGTTCACGAAACTGTCGGTTATTGTTGCTTTGTTTGAGTTTGTACAAAGTGAGGCAGATTACTCTTTATTTTCTTTCTTATACACGCAATTACCATGACTGGCATGTGCTAGTTTATGTTGATGATTTGATTATTCTAGTGCTTCTTCTGCTCTCATGATGGAATTCAAGACGTACTTGAGTTCTTGTTTTCATATGAAGTACCTTGGTTCACTTAAGTACTTTCTTGGAATTGAGATTGCTCACAGTCAGAGGGCATGTTTCTTTCTCAACGAAATATGCCCTTTACATTTTTTCTGATACTGGTTTGTTAGCAGTCAAGCCAACCATTTTTTGATGGAGTAACATCATGATTTGGCATGCGAGACAGGGCCCTGGTTTGACGATTTTGTGTGCAAACGTCGCCTTATAGGGAGATTGATTTACCTCACCATTAGTCTATTTGAGTTAAATTAATATGTTTATACGTTTCCTTGATTTATGCAGTAGCAGCGTGTTACTCATTGGCATGATGCCCTACGTGTTCTTCACTACTTGAAGAATCATCCAAGTCAGGGACTTTTTCTTTCAACTAATGGTTCGTTGCATTTAACTCCTCATTGTGATTCAGACTGGGCTTCTTGTCCAATTACTCGATGCTTATGTCTAGATATTTTATAATGCTTGGAGAGTCGTCTGTGTCTTGGAAGATTAAGAAGCAGTCTACTATTTATCGCTCCTCTACAGAAGTTGAATACCGCACTATGGTTGTGGTTAGTTGTGAGTTAGTTTTGCTTAAATCTCTTCTTGGTTTACTTGGATTTGGTCATCCATCTCCGATTGCGACTAATGCTATTTTTCACTAGCGTACGAAACATGTTGAACTTGATTATCATTTTGTTCAGGGTCTAGTGAACTTGTCACTCATAAAATAGGAACCTCAAATCAACCAACAAATATCTTCACTAAAACACTTGGTAATCGGCATTTTCATTTACTTCTTTGCAAGTTGGGTTTTTGAATATTCGCGCTCCAACTTGAGGATGAGTGTTGAGATATATTAAAATATTTTGTAAATATTTTGTTTCGTGTAGATTAAGGTATAGATTAGAACTCTTGTGGTAACATGATTATATTAGAATCATTTTCCTTTCGGCCTTTCGTCTCTTGTACAACACCCTATATACAGGGGCAAATGATGATGAATACAATCAACCTTTCATATTTTACAAGATGACTAAATTATTTTTTGGTCCCTAACATAGCATCTTATACCATCTTTTGGTCCCCGAGACCAAAACACCATCCTTTCAGTACCCTACGAATTCAAAACAATTTGTTTGGTCCCCAAGGTGGTTTCAAGGTGGTTTTCAGGTGGCTTTGGGGACCAAAAGATGGTATAAGGTCATATGTTAGGGACCAAAAAATAATTTATTCTACTTGAAAACCACCTGAAATCTGGTTTGGGGACCTAGCAAATCGTTTTAATTTTTTGGGCACATTGAAAGGGCGTGGTTTTGGTCTCAGGGACCAAAAAATGGTATAAGATGCTATGTTTGGGACCGAAAAAAAATTAGTATTACTTGATTAAATCATGAACGACTTAAATCTGTCCATCCTAGATTTTACGTTCTATGAGTACTAATTAGGTAACATCGCGCGTTGCACGGTGAGCTTGATAACAAATTATAGAAACACTATAGGAATGTTGCTACAATATAAGAATGTTAAAAGAGTTGTAATTGAAGCTACAAATGTACCAAGTTTACATGTAATTGAAGCTCATAATTAACTCCAGCTATCAACTAAAGCAATGTAAAATTCTCATGTAGGAATAGGTAAAAATTTCACAGTAGAAGGTATTGATGACATTTTAATAAGCATTGTTTACGTATCTTATTACATCATTAGAATATTCCAAACTATAAGCGCATGCATGTTACCTACATGTTTTTAGAGACCCAAATTTGTAAAAGAGATGTTACAAGGAAATGGAGCCAAAGTGAATTGTCCAATATACCCTGAACGACCATTGTGTCAACCAATGGGTTTAGAGGATTTCTTTTTATATATTTATACTATATTATTATTATAGTTTACCGGGAGATAATATATATACAATAATAATATATAATAATATAAGATAAGAAGAAAGAGTAGAAGAAACTGTGCAAAAAGAGATGAAAGGGAAAAAAAAGAACCTAATAGAGTAGGGCGAACTTTAGAGTGAACAGTACCATTTCTAGATTTTTTGGAAATAGTTTGGATGGAACCCTGTCCAGTCGAACCCTCTCCACTTGAACCTCTCCACTCAAGCCCTCTCCACTCGAACCATATCCCCTTGAACCATCTCCACTCAAACGTCTCTACTTGAACCCTCTCCACTCGAACCTCTCCACTGAGGTGAGTGTTTGCATCATCTTAACAGGAATTGAATTAAAATGATTATATATATATAATGCCACCAGAGAGTACCTCTCGAACCCTCCTATTGAACCTCACCTCTCGAACCAGTACCTCTCGAACCCTCCACTAGAACCTTCACCTCTCGAACCCTCTACTGGGACCTTCACCTCACAAACCAAAGAGTACCTCTCGAACCTAACCTCACCTCTCCAACCAGTACCTCTCGAACCCTGCACTCGAACTCTCACCTTTCGAACCCTTCACTGGAACATTCACCTCTCAAACCCTCCACTGGAACCTTCACCTCTCGACAACCAGTACCTCTCGAACCCTGCACTCGAACTCTCACCTTTCAAACCCTTCACTGGAACATTCACCTCTCAAACCCTCCACTGGAACCTTCAGCTCTCGACAACCAGTACCTCTCGAACCAGTACCACTCGAACCCTCCACTCAAACTCTCACCTTTTGAACCCTCCACTGGAACCTTCACCTCTGGAACCCTCCTCTCGAACCTCACTTCTCGAACCCCTCCACTGGAACCTTCACCTCTTGAACCAGAGAGTACCTCTCGAACCTCCTCTCGAACCCCTCCAGTGGAGCATTCACCTCTCGAACCCTCCTCTCGAACCTTACCTCCTCAACCCCTCCATTGGAACCTTCACCTCTCGAACTAGAGAGTACCTCTAAAACCTCACCTCACCAACCAGTACCTCTCGAACCAGTACCACTCGAACCCTCTACTCGAACTCTCACCTTTCGAATCCTCCACTAGAACCTTCACCTCTCGAACCTCCATTGGAACCTTCACCTTTTAATTCCTATTGAACCTCACCACTCGAACCAGAGAGTACCTCTCGAACCTCACCTCTCGAACCCCTCTAGTGGAACATTCACCTCTCGAACCCTCCTCTCGAACCTCACCTCTCGAACCCCTCCAGTGGAACATTCACCTCTAGAACCATAGAGTACCTCTCGAACCCTCCTCTCGAACCTCACCACTCCAGCCCTCCACTGGAACCGTCACCTCTCAAACCAGAGAGTACCCCTCGAACCTCCTCTCGAACCTCACCTCCCGAACCAGTACCTCTCGAACCCTCAACTCGAACTCTCACCTTTCGAACCATCCACTGGAACCTTCGCCACTCGATTCCTCCACTGGAACCTTCACCCCTCGATTCCTCCTCTTGAACCTCACAACTCGAACAAGAGACTACCTGTCGAACCCTCCTCTTGAACCTCACCTCTCGAATCCTCCTCTCCAACTAGTACCACTCGAACTCTCACCTCTCGAACCACTCGAACCACTCGAACCTCCACTCTAACCCTCCACTGGAACCTTCACCTCTCGAACCCTCCACTGGAACCTTCACCTCTCGAATCCTCCTCTTAAACCTCACCACTCAAATCCTCCTCTTAAACCTCACCACTCAAATCCTCCTCTTAAACCTCACCACTCAAATCCTCCTCTTAAACCTCACTACTCGAACCAGAGAGTACCTCTCGAACCTCACCTCTCCAACCCCTCCACTGGAACGTTTACCTCTCGAACCAGAGAGTACCTCTCGAACCCTCCTCTCGAAGCCTCCTCTTTAACCTCACATCTCCAACCAGTACCTCTCGAACCAGTACCACTAGAACCCTCCACTCGAACTCTCACCTCTCGAACCCTCCACTGGAACCGTCACCTCTCGAACCCTCCACTAGAACCTTCACTTCTCGAACCCTCCACTGAAACCTTCGTCTCTCGAACAAGAGAGTACCTCTCGAACAGTACCACTCTAACCCTCCACTCAAACTCTCACATCTCGAACCCTACACTGGAATCTTCACCTCTCGAACCAGTACAATGGAACCTTCACCTCTCGAACTTGTACCTCTCGAACCAGTACTACTCGAACCTACACTCGAACTCTCGTGCTAGGATTTGGAGGGATTCCTCACGTGCTAAGATCAAGAACGAAAAATTAAAACTGAAAAGCAGGGAAGAGGAGGAAAGGTACCGACTGGAACATGAACTCTCACCTTTCGAACCCTCCACTGTAACCTTCACCACTCGAACCCTCCACTGGAACCTTCACCCCTCGAATCCTTCTCTTGAACCTCACAACTCGAACCAGAGACTACCTCTCGAACCCTCCTCTCCAACCAGTACCACTCAAACCCTCCACTCGAACTCTCACCTCTTGAACCATCCAATAGAACCTTCACCTCTCAAACCTCAAATGGAACCAGTACCTCTCAAACCATTACCACTCTAACCTCCACTCTAACCCTCCACTGGAACCTTCACCTCTCGAATCCTCCTCTTAAACCTCACCACTCGAATCCTCCTCTTGAATCTCACCACTCGAACTAGAGAGTACCTCTCGAACCCTTCTCTCAAACCTCACATCTCCAACCCCTCAGCTGGAACCTTCACCTCTCAAACCATAGAGTACCTCCTCCTCTCGAACCTCGCCTCTCCAACCAGTACATCTCGAACCAGTACCACTGGAACCCTCACTCGAAGTCTAACCCCTCGAACCATCCAATGGAACCTTCACCTCTCGAACCCTCTAATGGAACCAGTACCACTCGAACCTCCACTCTAACCCTCCACTGAAACCTTCACCTCTCGAACCCTCCAATGGAACCTTCACCTCTCGGAGCCTCTTGAACCTCACCACTCGAACCAGAGAGTACCTCTCGAACCCCCCTCTCGAACCTCACCTCTCCAACCTCTCCACTGGAACCTTCACCTATCGAACCAGAGAGTACCTCTCGAACCCTCCTCTCAAACCTCACCTCTCCAACCAGTACCTCTCAAACCAAAACCACTGGAACCCTCCACTCGAACTCTCACCTTTCGAACCTTCCACTGAAACCTTCATCTCTCGAACTCGTACCTCTCTAGTCAGACTGGAACATAATGGTGAGCCACTCAAAACGACATCGTTTTGGACAACCACCTGTCTGCACCTCGAGAAGCACATGGAAGTTGGGACTTTGGAGCATACGTAAAAGTACAAAAATGCCCCTGGTAACCATTTGTGTCAACATTCCTGTAGACGCACATGGTTGGGAAGGCATCAACATTCCTGTAGACGCACATGGTTGGGACCCTCCACTGGAACCTTCACCTCTCGAACCCTCCACTTGAACCTTCACCTCTCGAATCCTCCTCTTGAACCTCACCACTCGAATTCTCCTGTTGATCCTCACCACTCAAATCCTCCTCTTGAACCTCACCACTCGAACCAGAAAGTACCTCTCGAACCTCACCTCTTCAATCGGTCTACTGGAACCTTCATCTCTCGAACCTCACCTCTCCAACCAGTATCTCTCGAACCTCACCTCTCCAACCAGTATCTCTCGAACTAGTACCACTCGAACCCTCCACTCGAACTCTCACCTTTCGAACCCTCCACTGAAATCTTCACCTCTCGAACCACCAATGGAACCTTCACCTCTCGAACACGTACCTCTCGATCCAGACTGGAACAGGATGGTGAGCCGCTCAAAACGACATCGTTTTAGGCAATCACCTGTATGCACCTGTAGAAGCACGTGGAAGTTGGGACTTTGGAGCATACGTAAAAGTACAAAAATGCCCCTGACGACCATTTGTGTCAACATTCCTGTAGACGCACATGGTTGGGAAGGTGTCAACATTCCTATAGACGCACATGGTAGGGAAGGTGATGAAATTTTCATATATACAAAATTACCCTTCTACCTCTGACAACCATTTGTGTAAACAATGAGATTGGGAGGATTTCTATTATAAAACTTCATGGTTCCATTTTTATTTTTTTTTGGTTTTCCTGTATAAACTTTTTTTTCATTATTAAATTTCCAAAACTGGAACAAACAGCTTCAGCATTGTCTCAAACCCATTAAAATATAATGCAATTCTTTTTCATGACCAGATCATAGCAAATCAGCTCAAGAGTAGGATCCAAAAAAAATAACCATCATAGATACGAATTTGTTTCTCTACAACCTTTACAAATTCACATGTAAACTTAGCACAAATTGCAGGACAACAACTCTACTTTAACATTTCCTCTAACTCAGGAAGATCATCATCAGAGGGAAGAGATCGAAGCCAAAATTGCTCAAGCGCTTTTGAGAAACTTGAGGGTCTCGTCGATGTGCTTCTCAGGTTGGAATTGATTATTGTAAACAAGTTGAACCACTCCATTCTTATCGAGAACATATGTTTGTCTTCCAGGCAATGTCCCAAACAGGTCAGATGGAACACCCCACTCTTTCCTGATCTTGTTTCCCTCATCGCTCAGCAGAGTAAATGGTAGCTTGTATTTCTTGGCAAAGGCCTAAATGAAAATGAAACCGATCCAAGATCAATGTTCAAGAAATCAGAACAAAACTTATATGCATAAAAATGCTTAATGAATTTGAACATGGAAACATATGATTCGACTATTAAACACAGGCCTCCAACTTAAAATCAATTGCCTAAGAGTGGCCCTAAAACTTGTATGATTGAATTTGTTCCACTTAACAACCAAAGCGGGGAAACAACACGTGAAAACATGCCAACACCAATGTTTATCAACTAAGCAGTTGAGAAAATTGAAAACATAGTATTACAAAAGTCCCACCATTCAGAACTAGTAACTGACTAGGAAAAAAAACAGTATATGAGAAGAAATCCTCGACACATTTCCTCATTGATCAAAGACCAAAATGCCTCAAGTAAAACATGGGTTGTTATTGAAACCACCCAACCGGCATAGATCGGAGGTTTGCAATTGAGGGAAAGATGTCTATCATACCTTGTGTGATGATGGATCATCTCCACTAATTCCTACAACTTCAGCTCCTGCTTTCTTGAACTTTTCATATGAGTCCCTAAAGGCACAGGCCTGCCACAAGACAAAAGTACCAGTGATTAGCACCTATCCATCCATCCAAAACAAGGTGTTAAGTTCACCATTCTACATTTACAATATGATTAAACTTGAAAAGGGAGTAAATAGCATATGAATAGTAGCATGGATATTAATTTTTAAACCTGCAATATATGGATACCATACTGTCTTACATTCTGAAATGTGACCCTTAATCGGGACAAAGGGAGCAATTTGCTAGTCTGAAGCTGGGATAAGACTTGAGTCTCTTTAACATTTTATGATTGCCTATATGTTACACATATTTTCTAAAGGCGTTAGCCACAAGGATCATAAAGAATTTAGATACAAATGGACCAGTAGCCATATCTAAAACAATGCTTGGAATAATCGTAGAACCAAGTTGAAATTTATGCGCAAAATGTAAGTTGGTACAAATGATGAAATGCATTCAATACCTGCTTAGTACAACCAGGGGTCTCATCAGCTGGGTAGAAATAAACAATAACGGGCTTTCCCTTGAACTTGGAGAGGCTCACATTCTTACCATCCTGGTCTTTCAATGTAAATGCCGGAGGCGCTGACCCTTTTGAGACCTTTCAAACACTCAAATTAATCACCAAATACATCATCAAGAAAATGGAAAGGGGCCAGGAAACCAGCAATGTACCTTAGCAAGAATGGAGCATTTCTTGAAAGAATGAGAGGGATATGCAACAGAGGCGGAATGGGAGAGCCTTGTACCGCAGAACTGAGACAGCGATGCACTGGGGAGATTACTGGGAAGCTTTTGAGCCAAAAGGGTTCTGCTGGAATGGGGGTTTAGTAAAGATGGAAGAGTGTGTTTGGCTGTGGGAATGGGGATTGAAGCCATTGATATCCTTCTCAAGATTTAATAGAAAATGGAGAAAAATTAATTGCTTAAGTGAAGTGAGTTTCTCGGTTCCGGCAGCACAAAAGAACAGGGTAGGAATGGAATGGAATGGATTGGATAAGGAAGGGTGGAAGTGAGGCTTGTGTGCAGACCGTTCTGTGTAGATTGAAAATTCGTGGAAGATTGATGACCTCAAGTCGGTACTTACTTTTTCAAAAAAAATTAAATATTAAAAAATATAGAGTTCATCTCTTGACAGATTGTCTTTCTATAAGTCTTTTCATAAATCATGAAAAAACCAAGGTTTAAAGTTCAAATTAGAAGTAATGAAGAAAAATTTCCGAGTTGCATGAATCGAGTTATAAACTTTATATCTACTACACGTTGCATAATAAAATTTTAATATTGCAACTAAGACTTTTTACCTTTTGTTATTCTTATTAAACATCATCTTTCCATAAGCTTATGGAATGACGGTCTTTCCCAAGACCTTGCATAAGCAACTATTTGAATCAATTTTTAAAATATAAATCGTCAATGACGGAGATGTTAGATAATCCAACTTTTTATATTATTAGATTCATCAAATAGCCTAAATCTGAATGATCTTTTCATCACGCTATGAGATGATCTCATTTCAATAGTGGACAATGACCTATTAAAGACATCAATCAAAGGTGGTTCCTTTGATTATATGAGGAACCACCATGGGAGAGAGGTTTCAAACTTGGAACTTCCATGAAACTGTAATTTTTTAAGGGTTTAAAACCGTCTTCGTTTTATGTAGTTTAAAGGCAATTGAACTTCTAACCGCCTTTAATTGTGTTCAATCAAAGGCGATTGCTCCAAAACGCCTTTGATCAACTGGTGATTCAGAACTTGGGATTTGGATCTGACTCTGAGACATGTTACGAGTTCATAACATGCTGGCATTTCATACCTAAAGGGCAAAATTATGTTTTGAAATTGGAAGATAATTCGGATCCTATTTTCAATTTCGGAACTACATCGACCAATATGGTAGGATATGAAATAAGGTTCCGAACTCGGAACCATGTTTAGTGGATAAATGTGGCCGCTTAATGTCATTATTATTTTAAAATATTTGACAAGAAACATACAACACATTGGGCTTCATGTAGAACTAATGTAGTACATGTTTGTAGTATTCCTTTGGCATTGGAGAAGGTATGCCTACTTCTACAACTCTAATACTTGCAATGGATGAAAGGTTAATTTGGTTTGAAATGTGTTGAATTTTGTTTTGTTTATGTATTTCATTCTAATGGCTATGTGTCGTAACATTGTCATGGGTTTCAATGTCATTTCATTGTAGGTAGTCGGTAATAGATCGAATTAAACTCATTGGTACGGATCTTAATGTATCAGCCGATTACATCCCTTTGGTGGAATCATTTATTATATTTACGTTTGAACATACTTTCAAGAATGGCGTGGTGCGTTCACATTGCCATGTAAGGATTGAAGGAATGATGTACTTTTGGGGAGGAAGAAGTTGTGTAAACATCATGCGAGAGTTTCAAACTAGTTACACTTGTTGGGTATGACACAATGAGGTAGAAGATATTGAAGGTTGTGCGCAAGCATGGTAGAAGAGATCGAAGGCCAATCACATTATAATGGTAGTAGATGAAAGCCAGGGGAATCAATTCGTGGTAGAAGAATGATGGAGCCAAAGATAGGCTGCATTGGAGTTCAAAACGGCCAAGGAAGAAATGGAGAATCAGGGTCCGAGAGTTGTGCCAGCTTCAGGGAATGATACAAGAATAATCAGCCTTCAAGGTTGGTTTCATTGGATTCTTCTTCTCGAGAACCATAAAATCGACTACAAGAACTCTCAAAACGGACTAACGGTTCATCCGTAGCAAAGGAAAGATGCTCAGTCGGCCGAAGCACAAACGGGGAGGCGCGGACTGCTCATAGGTGGCACCAACGACCCGCACCAGACGATGTGGTCTGCTCCAAATGTCTTTGGCACGGACGTACCAAGGCCTGCCGCAGACCACGTCAAACTCGACAAGCCACGCACGCAAGTTCCAAGTTTCACTAAAAAATGGCTAAGTATGGGCACAGACCATCCTGTTTTCCACTGCCCGCGCCATTCCAAGTTCAAAATGTCAAGACCAACATGCGGGATGTAAAGAATTGAGCGACACATGCCAAATTACTAAGCACAATGAGGTTTTTAATGATGGCCTGTGGCAAACGACACGGACCGCAGATCAGAAGTGCAAAAACAAGGACTCTGATGGCGGCCAGTGCCAAACGACGCAGAACGTGCAGACACAACTCATAAAGGGCGAGACAACCCATACCAAGGAGTAGGCACAGACCGTGCTAGATCATGTAGCCCCTGCCAGCGCGGATCACACGGACCGCGCCAGATCTGGCGCCCCACACTAGCATGGACCAAGTACACGGCACGGACAGCGCCATCCGTAATGGTTCACACCGAGCGCCGGCTGAACTAGGGTTTCACACTTTTTGGCCTATTTTGGAACTATTTTTAGGCCCAATCCCCTACTACTATAAATATAGCCTTAGTCTACTAGGGTAATGGACTTTGGACATTTTTTAGATTCTACTCTTGTAATTTGGAAAGCATTCTAGAGAGAGAAACATTCTCTCCTCTTTCTTTACGTAAAGTAGTCTAATGGGTAAACATTCTCTCCTCTTTCTTAGCTGATTACGTAAAGTAGTCTGATGGGTTATGGGTTACGTAAAACTACCTAGCTGATTACGTATGGTGCCTACTTCCCTTTGCCTCGTTTATAGGCCTTGAGAGTAGAGCATCTGTGGTGGAATGCCCAGGGCGTAATCTTACAGAGGAGAAACAGATCTATAACAACGATCAGACCTTGTTGTACTCCCCTAATTATGGAGGTGGTGTCGATGGAAGGTTGCATGCACACCCGACGCGATAGGTACGGGGAAGTGTATGCCATTGATCACACTACACGTTATGAGCATTATATTAGGTTTGTCTAAATCTCACTTGTGAATGAATTGAGGATCGAAGCATTAAATCAATCATGTTATGCAAGCTTTTCCCCAAGTGTTTAGCTAGTATAGTTTACGTGCTTTTTACTTTCATGCTCTGTAGTTGTTAGTTGAAAAACCAAACCCACCATATTTACCATAATATCTATTCCTAGCAACATGTACAGATTGACCATCCAGAAGTGGTTGTGTGTGATTGAATTTTAGGCCCTAGCATCTCCGTGGACGTACCCAAGGCTTACCGCTAACTACCCTATCAGTAGCATAGTAGTGAGTTGGGAGCAGAATTATAAATTTAAATTTGAACCCGTTTGACCTTGGTGCCTTTGCTCGGGATAATAGGCTATAATTAATGACCCCGAGTGGAGGCAGGTCAATGAAACAAAGCGGTCGTGATACTTCACTAGCCTTTCTATGTTTCACTGAGCAATGTTGATTAGATATGTGAAAGTTTAGTGAAATTCTGCTTCTGACAAAATCTAACCATAAACTGATCTGACAGTTGGGCCCAAGATGGATGCTTCTTCTGGGTTGTCTGTCAAACCATGTGATCACCGTTCACGTTAAGAAGATGGGGAATGCCTTACATATTGAATGGGTGCATCACAGAATCCTGCGTTGTTGCAGTAAGAGTGTTTGAACACTTTGGGATATGTTTTTCCTTCGTAAACCTTCACATGGTTAGGTAGCTTTAAAATCTCTGGCATCGGAAAGTTTTCCAACTCATCTGCCAATACAGGGTACTCCACTTCTTCTTTTGGCATGAAGTCTTGTTTCTCATTGTATCCATTCTTTTCACTACCTCGATGCATTATGTCCTTTTGCTCTTGTTGACTCTCCACCCTAGCGTTATGTTCGTTGAAGAACTATAGTTGTTCCTTATTAGCCTCTAGGAACGATGTGAAAGCTTGAGTAGTTCCCTATGACAAATCCCAAGAAATTCATATGAAAATACTAACATATTACTTGATTTCGATCATATATCACTCGAATTCTGAATTTGATTTCTTCCATTGGATGCAACACACTTTTTTTTGGTTGCTTTTGTGGATTTGACACATTTTCCTTTTATGGCGAGATTCCTTCAATTTCATCCACTCATTATACTTTTTCCTTCTGAATTCAATTTCATCAACTCATTTTATTGACCTAAATTCAAGCAACTAAAACTATGGTGCCACATCCAACAAAACACAGGTAGTACTTAAAATTACAAATTAATTTAAAAATCCAAAAATTATAATAAAGTATTAGGCAACATAAAAACTGTAATAAGTATTATTTTTATTATAAGATATACTATAAGATATAATTGTATTACAATATTATAAATAATAAAAATTCAATAAACATATAAACTAAAATAATCTTGTACAATATCTATTTTTCTATGCTTGACACACTTTCCATATTTGTTTGTTTTTATAAGTTTTACACATTTCCTTTTATGACAAAAAGTAAATTATTTTACGCCACTCATTAAACTTTTTGGGCCATATCCAGTAGAGATTATATCAGCTACTTTCATATCACACCCTATCTTCATACCATATCATCCACCATCATCTAACTCCATCTCACACCATCTACCATCATCTACCTCCATCTTATATCACCTACCATCATCTAACTAACTTCATCTCCAAACTACTTTCAAATCTTTTTAACTTTTTCAATTCTAATTACCATGAAAATTATTTTAAATATTAAAATTTTAGTTTGTTTTAAATATTATTTTCAATATTAATATATAAAATATAAAATATTTTATTTTGGTAAATATTATAGTAAATATTTATTTTAAAAACTAATAATTAGTAAATATTTATCTTAAATAATAATATATTAGTATTAATTTAATATTTTAGTAAATGTTTATTTTAAATATTTATTCTAAAAAATAATATTTGAGTAAATATTTATATTAAATATTTATTTTAAATTATAATATTTTCGTTAATTTATATTAAATATTTATTTTAAATATTATTATTTAAGTAAATATTTAATTTAAATATTTTATAAAATAATTATTTTAGTCCATTTCAATTTATTTATAATTGTTTAAATAAGCTTCATTTCAGTATATTATATTTATTGAAATTCAGTTCAGTTCGGTTCATTTTATTATATTTATTTAAAATCATTTCATTTCAGTTCAGTATATTATATTTATTTATATTCAGTTCAGTTCTGTATATTAAATTTATTTATCAGTTTTTATACTTATTTTAATAAGGTTAAGTTAAGTATATTATATTTATTTATATTTATTTCAATTTGGTTTGTTATCTTTTATTTAGTTGTATATTATATTTATTTAAATTCAGTCCATTTTTCTGTTTATGACACTATATGTTTACGTGTTTGAATTCAGGTAAAGAAAATGAGTGGATGAATTGAATGTAGAAAGTAAAAAGTAAAATGAGTGGATGAAATAGAAGGAATCTTGCCAAAAATGGTAAGGGTGTCAAATAAAAGAAAACATTCATTTATAGTAAGTGTGTCATAAATAGGGAGTATATTATATTTATTTAAATTCAGATTGGTTCAGTTTATTATATTTATTTAAATTAGTTTAGTTCCAAATATCCCCTATAATTTCCAACCATCTATGACCATATTATATCATCTGTCATCATATATATCATATCATATCATCTGCTACCATACCATATCATCTCTGTATCAGCTCAACTGGACAGAGCCTTACTCTCTTCACTCCACACATTCTAACTTGTAAAAAATAAACACCACCTAAATTATGGAGCAAACCATAGAAAATCAAAGGGATTATAAAGTTTAATTTAATTATTAATATTTTGAATCCTGACACGTTTTTATAAATTTTAATTAATTAATTTGTTTTAAAAGATTCAAGTACATTATCAGTTGTTTTATTAATTAAATATCCTCTATTAATTTTTTTTTGTAAATATGTAATTTGGATAATTTTGTAGTCGAATACAAAAAATTATAAAAAAATGCAATAAATTATTAGAACAAATATCAGCTGTGAGAAAATGACCGTAGCAAATACACTAAGTAAGAAAAAAATATAAAAAAAAGCGACGTTATGCTGTTTTGGGGGTTTTTCTGAAAAAATTATTGTGATAAGCTATAAATTTAAAAAGAGTCCGTCTCTTGAAAGACGGTCTTTCCATAAGTCATAGAAAGATCAAGGTTTTAAAGTGTAAATTAGAAGAAATGTAGATAAAAATTTTGGGCGGCATGAATCGGGTTATAATTTTTTTTAATTTAAAAAATTGGGTTATAAGTTTTATAACTACTATATGTTGCATAATAAATTTTAAATATTCCAACTACAACTTTTTACCTTTTATTATTTTTATTTAATCCCATTTTTCTATAAGATTATGAAAAGACGGTTTTTCCCAACACTTAATTATTTTGAAAAGCAGAAGAGAAATTATAAAAAAAAGAAGATGAAAAGAATCGTACATAAAAATCTTGGAAAGACTGTCTTTCCATATGCTTAGGAAAACACGAGTTTAATTAGAATAATAAAAAGGTAAAAGGTTTAAGTTGAAATATTAAAAATTTATTACCTAACATATAATAATAATAAATTTTATAACCCAGTTCATATAACCCAAAAATTTTATTTTATTTTTCTTTAAATTTACATTTTAAAGAGTGCGTCTCTTGAAAGACGATCTTTCCATAAGTCATGGAAAGACCAAGATTTAAAGTGTAAATTTTATAACTACTACATGTTGCATACTAAAATTTTAATGTTGCAACTAAAGCCTTTTACTTTTTATTATTCGAATTAAACCCCGTCTTTCCATAAGCCAGTTTGCCTCTAAACTTGGCCTTTCAATATCGTAAATACGTAGACGGACCTCCGTTCAATAGCCGGACTCCTTGTCACAACCTTAAGCTTAAACCCTGCAACTCGGAGCAAAAGAGATCCTGATGGAGGGGTTTCAGGCATCTGTTCGAAACGCCATGTCTATGTCGCAAGACCCCAACCTCAGCAGCGCCGCTACCACCATCGCCTCAACCTTCGAGAAAGCTAAAGCATCCTTCAACAATCTCTCTTCCCCCTCCTCCTCTTCTGCAGCTGCCGTCTCAACTCCGCCGCCATCTTCACTGTTGCTCACCCGCCAGCCCAGGTTTCTTGCAATTTCCTTTGAGCTTCTGATTACTATTTTTTTTTGGAATTTTATGATACTTTATGTTCTAGCTAAGCCTGATCGCTTATTTTTTGAATGCAGAAACGCAGTCTCTCTTGGGACATGCTCCAAGCTATGTGCTGCATTTTTTGTTGCCGGAGTGTTCGTGGGATTCACATTGAAGCGGCGTGTGCGGCGCTGGGCTTCCAGATTGCTTAGAAGATTGAAGGACGAATAGGTGCATATTAATAGATGGCTATCATATGTTGTAGACTTATATTGGGGCAATTTTAAAGTAATGAGAAATGGATTTTGCTGAGTTTGGTGTTTTGTAGAGATTGTACACGACATCAATCCTTTTATGGAATTCTTAATGTTCATTGATGCTATTGTTCTTTTTTGTTTATGTTGAGCATGTAGTGTAATTAGTATCTCACCTAGTTAGTAGTAGAACATGCCTAGACCAGGGTTTCTGTTTAGTTTTTAAAATTTGTAGCTGTGAAATATCATCAAGCAATATATTCTTATGTGATCACCGCCTGTGGAAACGTATTTCCAAAATCTGTTCTTGTTCATGTAGCAATTTAATTTTGCTGTCTCCATACTATTAAATAATGTGGCATTCACGTTTTGATGAGATATGTCAGTAATCACATATAATTTGTGTTAACCGAAGCAGGGAAGCTTTCCTCTTTCATTTAGAAACTCAAGATTGTTACGATTATGTTCTTTACTTCATTATGCATTTACAATTTTCTGGTGGATGTGTTTCTTATTCTGTTGATCATTCCCTATTACTGCACCGAGAGCTTTTATGAAGTCCATAATTTGTAAAGCTTTGCATCTTTTTCCTCAAGAAATCTGGTTGTTCGGCTTAATTCTCATCTTTTCTCGTTCTTTAAACTGCCTCCTTGGTTAAAACTGCAATCGCACTGGTGGGTTATGGAAAAGGAGAAGCTTTAAGGAGCCTTCACTTAGATAATACTAACCTGTCTGCGAGGAAACCGTGCCCGGCATCTGCTCTTTGCGAGGCAGTTGAGGTTAGGGCAAGTGAAGGCGCCCACTATAAATAATATATGACAGACAGTGCTGGTAATCTTTAGAATTTGTAAGTAGAGAGCTGCATCCTTAAGATAGATTATAGGAGGTTCCTGTGGGATTTTAGCATTACTGGTACTTAGAGTCATTGAATGTGTCTGGTGTTCTCTTATATTGTTTATATTGAGGTTTTTTGTGCATTCGGCATCTAAACTCACTTCTGGGATTGACTATATTCATTTGTTAATATGCTTTTACTGTTATAGTTTTATTATTGTGCTCTGTTTTTTTCTGAATCATGTATACTATGAGATTGATCATCAAACGCTGTATATAAAGGTGCAGAACAACAGAAAAATTACAAATTATTTTGGAGTCACACTCAACATGGCTAATATATAAAAATATGAGAATAGAAAATTACTATAGCATGCTATCTGCCCTGGATGGCAATCTCTTGAAGAAATTGCTTTGCACTGAAGGCATCTTGCTCCTGAACCTTGGATGACGCAGCAAGTAGAAGCCTGCTAACAGAGCTACGAGCTGGAATGGTGTGATGTATAGAATTACTGCTGTGCAAAGGCAGAAAACTATGAAGAGTGTGGTTGCTCTTGGATCTCTCCAGCTGAGCAGAGCTTGAAACCTCTCCCCTTGGGTTGCCATATCTCCAACGACTGTTTGAATTCTTCCTGCCACACTGCGAAGCCTGTCGTACCTCATTCGTGTAACATCTGCAGACTTGGATGTGGGGAAAGTGTCAAACTCTTCATCTAATTCATCTGGATGAACTGCTTCGGCCCATGAAAGCTTGGTGTCCATATGAGGAGGATGCCTCGGCCTGTATCTGTAGCTCCATATGCCAATTAGGAACATGTACAGAAACATGGTTGGGAGAATGAGTTCTGGGTAGCATATCAAAATGCAGAAGAGGATATGGACTAGGATAGAAGTCGCAGGGTTCTTCCAGTGGCAAACTTCGCCGAGCCATTTACTCATAGACACCACACCAGAGAACAGAGAAACTATTCTGAAAAAGTTTGCCTTGCTTCTTCTCATGCTCCACATGTGGGAGTCTACATCGAGCATGTATTCCACAACTTCTTTCCGTAATGGAGGTTCAGCTCGTCCTAGCCTGGATGCTACGATGTTCATAGCTTGATACCTCAAACTGTCTAATTGACTGACAGTGAAAGGATGCTGATAATGCATTTTTGGCAGGAGAGGACGGCTATAGAGGTATATCATGTGTGTAAGCGATAAACAAGTGAAGCGAAAAGCTAGTTGGAGTTCTCCCATCTTCTTCACTCCTGATGGCTGCAGAACCAAAAGTGGATAGGAATGTGTATAAATCCTGTCAGTTTCTACAGTTGATAACCTGATTCTCACCTTCCCAATTCTGGAGTCCTTTCCCAGTCCATTGCCTGCAGCTGGCTTTTCGTTGCCTCCTAAATGGCAGTTATCGAACACCCCCAAGGTAATTACTGTACAAGGGTCATAAACTTCCCATGTGTATTGTTCATTCCATTTAGGACTGAAGCTCTCAAGGATTGTTCTGGTTCTCACCCACTTCTGTCCATATTTAGCAACACAGTACGCATCTGTTGTTTTGCGTTCATCCTTGGTTTTCATTGGTTGCAGCCCTTGTGCGCTTAAGATCCCTACTTCCAGAAGTCCTATTGGCTGCTTCCACAACTGCCGAGCTGTTGGACGTTGGTCACTGATGTACATAGTTGATTCATCCAAGACATGGTATGCCCCCTCCAGACAAGCTCGAATATGGATTCTAGTTGAGAACTTGAGCTCTTTTCTCCTATCTGCCTCCAGTACTCCAAAACCGAACCTTTCAAGGTTGAGCCAGGTAGAGTGAACAGGTCGATGATCTAACCTTCTTTCAAAGGTGGTCAATGGCAAGGCTTTCCTGCCCACTATCTCATCTTTCGATGAGCTTTGTTTGTTTTCAACTGTAAGCACCAACTGTTCTTCAAAAGGCTCAGCAGCTACAAAGAGCAAGTCCTCATTCCAGAAAGGGTTAGTTGTTCTGGTAGGACAGAGTTTAGTCTTGAGTATTTGGTTGCCTACTTGAGCCTTTACAAGAACTTGAGGGAGCTGACTCTTGTCCTCAGATTCGATATCCTGAGCTTCAATTATGTTGACTCGCAAGTACCACAATTTAGGTGAAACATACACCTTTGATCTGACATTGTACACACCTTCGCCTTGAACTGTAGCAGCATCTGAGTGCCAGGATTCTGGAAATGCTTCATCAGCTTGCGTTCCCATCCAAACTGCAAGCATAATCTCCCCCCTCACCTTGATTTCTCCTCGACGTTGCTCCAGTCGATACCATTGAGGTGCCAGTGGGCTGTCTGGTGGAACCCTTGTTGGTACTTCATTCATGTCAAAGGTAACCTTCCCTATATAATCATCTCTCGCCACCATCTCCCGATCTTTGACGAAAACTTCAAGTGTTGAAGACTGAAGCTTCTCTTTGGAGAAAGCAAACACTTGGTGCCATTCAGGGTTCGTTTTCTTCTCGAAGCGTTGTGTCTTGCCTTTGTAGTTCCCAA
The DNA here is from genome assembly GCA_037428765.1 of Rubia yunnanensis. Lineage (NCBI taxonomy): Eukaryota > Viridiplantae > Streptophyta > Magnoliopsida > Gentianales > Rubiaceae > Rubia > Rubia yunnanensis. Next base: position 68,316,568 of record CM075066.1, on the reverse strand, counting down.
GTTTCACCTCGACATATGGATCACAGCTTCCAGTGAGAGGATTTGGAGGCAAGTCTTTGGCTTTCACTACTCGAACATAAAGATAATACATCTGTTCGACAAGATCATATGTGCTCGGGACTCTGTCGCTGCTTATCCATCCTCCGCCACCACGAACACCACCATGAGGCCATCGTTCTCCAAGCTGGGGTTTTGTGTCCTTGATTTTGTAATCATCTGGCTGAGAAGAAGGCGCCTTCGCAGCCATTACTATGAGTGCAGTTTTCTGATATGGTCTATGTTACTGTGAGTGTAACACTAGCTGTGAAGTCAAGGTTTGAAAGATTGGAATGCAGATTTTCTGAAACTTTGAAGGTGGAGAAGAGCACCAACTTGAAAAGCATTTGAAGAATAAGATGAGTGAAGAGTGATGCGTGGCCTTTTGAATCTGGCGGCTAGTATACAAGGTGCATGCTTTTGCGAAATTTTACTGCCACTTTCGTCTACTCTTTGACAATCAAATCACGGATTTCTTTGCGAAAAGCGCGAGTAATTAGGTAATCATGTAAAACTTTTAAGGTAAATCTGTTCTGAAACTTACTTAACTACCAGGCAGATAACTGTTGCATGATTTACTTGGAAGCTTGGTGTTCTACAGAATCTAAACACAGCTTTTGTTTGACGCATTACTTCACTTTAAAAAGCTTTTCCCTAGTCAGGGACTTGCGCTCTATGTATTATTCGTATTCTGTTTGTTAGGCTTTTCAATAAAAGATGTTTGATACCATATTGATAACTACAGTTATAGCCTTTGTGCAATTTTATTTAATTCTACCATTGTATATCTACTTTATGAGATTCTCTACCTTTTTTTCTGGCAAGCCTTTGAGTTCAGTACCTCAGTTCCTCAGGTGCTCGCATTGCTTAATTTGAAGGGTAGAGCATTTTTTTGGGTTTTGTGTCGTTTCCGATTCAGAGACGACTCCACTCATGTGTCACGATTGTTATTTTTCTCTGACTGATATCAATCATTACCATATTCTGAACATATTCATGATGCAACAAGATTTTGACACGATACTGGAATTAAACTTGGGCTTGTTTGTTAATTGAGTGAGTTTATAAGATGTTTTACGTACAAGTAAAACAATTTTATGTATTTCACAAGCTGTTAAAATCAAATTTAAGTATTATGTGAAAGAAGCCAGATCAATTTTGGATTGTTATATAAAATAATTATTGTCAAAATTACTCAACCAATAATACCAGTGGCGGAACCAGGAAAAATTTTGAGGGTAGACTGAAATTAGCCTGTACTTAAAAAAAAATTTGTACAACTCAAAAACAAATGATCGATTAACATAATATAATAAGATGAGTACAAGGATTCTACAAGAAAACACAGATCACGTGAGTACCACTACCAACCATGTATAAGATCTTGCAAAACAGAGATGTCGATTTCACTCACCATCTCGGCGATACAAATTCATATACTAAAGTATTTGTAGTTGTAAAACTATGGTAGCTCAACATCAGTCAAAACAAAAGGTTTAAATAGAAGAGCGGAGAATATTAATGCTATCCAGTTCAATTAATTCGAAAGGATGCTCTCTATTGTACCTTGCTGACGATCCTTCCCTGAGCACCCGTCTGCTTTGTAACAAGTATCTGCCCAAGCATTTGTCCTGAAAGTTACCGCCACAATGAGCACAATAACATCATAAGAAACTGTGAAGAAAAAGGTAAGCCATGATACAAACAAAACAAATTCCTCCACCATTTTTCAAAGCAGTCTGTGAAAGATGAATTTTAACAAAGTGTACGGCGAGAGAAGTAACCAACCCGATACGATATGATAAAACATCCTAACATGTGCCTTAATGAAGGATTCAAATGCCACTACCTAAAGTAATTATGACTAGTCTAAGTAGATAATTTTTTTGCCGGAATCACCATTAAGTTTCATTTCACACTACAACAGGGTCACTGACTACTGCATCTGACCATCAACATAAAAATCACAACTGTTATACATCTCATTCAGACCCTACACTCTTAGCCATCAGCTAAATCCTTCAAAAGCAATTGAATTTTTTTTAAAAAAATAAATGATAAATTATTTTTTTTGTAAAACTTCACAAAGAGCTACTAAGCCATGTCAGTCCTCTCAAAAATAACCCAACACACAACATTTTTGCCTCTTGGAGTCACACACAGGCTAACAGAAACATATGACATAAGCATCAGTATAAAGAGGAATTTGACAATAACTTATCATCGAAAGATCCATCGCCACATCACTACATTCTACGTAAGAGAATTCAATCAAATTAAATTATTAAGCGAAAAGACACACTGTCCAAACTATGGGAAAAAGGTAAGCCGCCATACAAACAAAACACGCGCCACCACCCATGTAAATCACATGACACTACGAAGACCTGATCATATGTAATTACACTAAAAGGTTAAGCAGAAAAAGAGGGGTGCAAGAAAGCAATGTTTGTCCACCAAAACCAGTATCCCCCGGTTTGAGTTCATGGAAACTAATTCAAATGAAGGAAAATGGCAGAACAAGAATTAATGCGCCGAAAAATTAACAAGAAACACAAACAATCAACAGGGCATTGATACCTCGGCAATGGAATCTTTCAGAGCCTTTCGAGTGAGCCTAAACCGAATCCCAAGCTTCTCCAACTGCCTAGACATAAACCGGAGCATGGTACTCGAGCTCTTCAAATCATGCTCCACCTTTTCAATCCTCTCCAGAAGATTCACCGGCCTAGAAAGAAACCCCACCTCGCATAGCCTCCTCCATTGCCGCCTTCTAATAACAGCCCCCAAAAATGCCCCTCCCACCAAAAACACACACTGCCACACCAAACCATTCTCTCCTAACCACGGTAAGATCAGCGTCCGACGCCGGGAATTCACAGCAGTAAGTACCGAAATGGAAACTGAAGAAGCCAAGCAAATGATCTCAACAAGTGACAAAACTGCATTGAAACTATAATCCTCCCTCTCCAAAGGGGCTGTTGCCCCGTCTAAGTCAATGGGCTTCACTTGAAGGGACCAATCACTGTAACCAGAAGATGAACAGAAAACATAGTCACAAAATACAAAAGATTAGGGCAACACCTCATCCTGCTTAGGGAAAACAGAGTCAATAGTCTTCCTGATTTCATCAATAGAACCAACCGCCACACCTTTAGGAGCATTGATTCCATATTTCCCCATCAACTCAGTATCCTAGTACCACTATAATTATATCAACATCAATATTTTTTTACGAATAAAAAATAATTGGATAATAGTAAGCATTAAAATTCGTTGCGCAAACAGCGCAGCGGCGAACGTGAACCTGATACTCATGGATGTTGAGGCGGCGGAGCTGCTGCTGCTGCCACTTGCCGGCGACGGACAGGGAGCGGTTGGAAAGCTTGCCGAGCAATCCTCTTGGTCTGCGCCTACGCCGCCGTAGGCGGAAACCCCCCTTCCGTCGGCTGGGAACAGTAATTTCCGCCTGGCCGACGGATCTCAGGGCAGGCGCGCGCCTGCCCCCGCCTAAACGTGGTTCCGCCGCTGAATAATACAATGGATTTCAAGACAAGCGAAATATAAGTTAGTACAATACCCAAAGACTAATCGCTTGTATTTTTACTCATGGAGCTCGACTCCAAACTTTGTAACTCAATCCAATTCTTAATGAAATACAACTTAAAGAAGAAAAAAAAATCAGTTGAAGCATAAAGTATTTTTGAGGGCTACTTACGAAATAAGTTTTTAATTTTATTTTATGAAGAATGAATATATTAATTGAAGAGCAAAACTACATCATCTTTAGGCTATCCCTCTAAGCCCATACACATCTAACCCAAACTAACAAAAAATGGTCCAACCGTCCCCTATTTTCAGCCCAACATATTTTACCCATTTCCCCAAAAATTAAACAAAACCTGTACACAAAGTTTAAATCAAAGCAAATTCATTAGTAATAGAAACTGCATCACTTCTTCACGCTTCTCCTTCCAATGCTCCTTCTTCCATTATCTTCAACCTGCCTTTCTAGTATTTCCTTTTCCTCCATTCACATTCGGTTGCTGTCTGAAAAACAATGATCTCTGCTTTCAGTTCTGGCTTCTTGGCAATTCTTTTATTTCTTTCCAACCACACATTGTAAAGTGCAATTGTTAGAACTCCCAACTTCTTCCCAGGTTTGCCTCTTGCTATCAAAAAACACAAAATTTTCAGCTCCCTTTCTGATTTTTATAGTTTCAGCTTCAACCCCTTCAGTACCAAACAAGTGGAATAAAGTTTCTTGCATCAAACCACAAAGACAACAGTTGGCTTGTGCTCCAATTACACCAAACCTCTGCAATCTATCACATGTTGACATGTAAGTTTTTTGTTGATTAGCATCCACATGTACAAATTTTGTTTGGGATATAGTAGCTTTGTGCTAAACAACTGCTGCTATCACTTTTGCAGCTTTGTCACCTTTCATCAGAGCATAAACCTCCTTAATCAACTTTCCCTTACTGTTCACACACTCCTCCAGTTTGTCATACATTCAGGTTCTTAGATTTAACAAAACCCTCCAAGGCCAGCTCTAAGATCCATTCATTCTGCAATCCTTCAGTGTCCTTTCCTTCAAATAATAAACATTCAACCATTTCACCCACAATATGTCTTTCTTTTTCTCAACATCCCACAAGTGTTGACATAGGGCATCCTGATTCCAAATGCTTGGATCCTTAACACCAATTCCGCCTTGTTTCTTTCCTCTACAAATTGCATCCCATGAGACTGCAGTAAAACCCCTCTGATCTTCTTCCCTGCCCCAGAGATAACTTACACAAATCTTCACTATTCTGTCATTAACCCCTTCTATAATCTTCATCACATTCCCCCAATACCCAGTTATACTCAAAAGCACTGAATAACCTGTAACTTGCCTGCATGAGACAAGTTTCTTGAGCCCCAACTTTTTACCCTCTGTCTAATATTTTCAACAAGTTTCTCATAGTCCTCTTTATCCCACCTTAAGACAAAGGAAGGCCCAAATACTTCACTAGAAACTCCCCTTTATGTACTTGTAAAACACCAGCCAAGACAACCTGCTCTCCTGCCTCTATTTTGGAAAATATCACATTTGACTTATCTCTGTTTATCTCAAGTCCAGTTACCTTCTGAAAATCCTCCAATACCCCCATTATACCTTCCATAGATTTTTTTTTAGCACCACAGAACACTAAAAGATCATCAACAAACAACAATGAATGTACACCTGATTTACTACATCTCTGATGGTAGACAACATTTTTACATCTAATTGCTCTATTCAACAATCTAGTCAAGTATTCTATGCATATAATAAACAAAAGAGGGGACATAGGGTCTCCCTGCTTCACACCCTTTTTAGCCTAAAAAACCTCAGTATATCTTCCATTAATTGACAGGCAAAAACAAGAACCTTTTATGCATCTCATGATCCCATCAACCATTCAACCAGGAAACTTTAAGGCTATCATCCAATCATGCAAAAACTTCTAGCAATACTGTCAAAAACTTTAATGATATCTAATTGCATCACACAACTTGGTTTCATTTTTCCATTGTTATATCTATGCAAAAGCTCCTGTGCTAGTAACTAATTATGCTCAATGTACCTACCCTTAATAAAAGCACTTTGGTTAGTACTTATAATTTCAGGTGGCACATCTCTCATCCTAACACATATTATCTTTGTGATCAACTTATAGATAATAGAGCAGCAAGAAATGGGTCTGAAATCAAAAACTACATGAGGTAATGTCACTTTTGGCAATAATGCAATGACAGTGCTACTAAAGCTCATTGTAATATCTTCCTCATTGAAGAACCCTGTCACTACCTTCACCACATCTCCACCTACTGTGCTCCACATTTCTTTAAAAAATAGGTTTGTATATCCATCTTTCCCCGGGCTTTTGGAGGAATGGATTCCTTTCAAAGCTTTCTGTATTTCTTCCGAGCTTACATGCATAATCAGTTTTGTCTGCTGCTCTATACTCAGCTTTTCCCCATACTCAACCACACTTGCATTCAATTTCATTGTCAGCTTTTCACTTCCCAGCTAGGCTCTGAAATGTTTTACCAGTTCTCTATCTATGCTCTCCTGATCAGTAACTTGAACACCCTCAACATTTAGTGCGACAATGTTGTTTTTATATTGCCTTTGATTTGACAACATCATACAAAACCTTTATGGGTCTGTCCCCCATCACACAACCATTGTAGGTTTGCCTTCAGTTGCAGGAATCTATATCCAACCTCCCGTAGTGTCTCCAGCTCCTTTCTAGCTTCACTTTCAACCTTTTGCTTAGGTATGGACAAAGGTTATGCATTTAGCTCCTCTTGTGCCAGCATCCAATCCTTCATCATTTCCTCCACATTTCCACCTATTTCCCCAAACTCTCTCCAGTTGAGCTTCCCCCAATGGTTTCTCCAGTGCCTTCTGAACTGTAGCTAAATATTCCAAAGTTTACACAACTCTACTCTGCCAAACCTGCTTCACAGCTCTACTCTGATCACCACAATAGGCAGGTGATCAGACATAGGTTCACTTCTTACTTCACAGAACACATCACACAAATTCCTCCACCAATTTTTTTTAACTAATCCCTTGTCAAGCCTGCTCATCACTATTTCCAGTCCCTCCCTTTTATTGTATCAAGTGTACTGACATCTAGTTGTTTTGATTTCCACCAAATCTAGTTCTTCCATGACTTCCTGAAAGTCCTTTATCTCATTTTCTTCCAATGGGGTACTTCCTATTCTGTCTTGGAGCATAAGAGGTGAGTTCAAATCACCTGCAATTATCCAAGGCACTCCTTTATCCCCACAACTTTTTAGATGCTACCATACACTTTCTCTCTTCGGGCCTTTGTTGTACCCATATACCACTGTGAAACAACAATCCATTTTTGATTTTTTGATATGGATCTTCAATTCTATTCACTGATCCCCCATTGTTTCTATGCTAACTTCTAGAAAATCTCTTCTCCACATCACCTATATCCTACCACCAGTAACCACATCAATATTTTTTTTCCATTTCCCAGCCTAAACCAATACTCCTCCACACCTCTTTTTCCTTTTCTTTTATGATTTTTGTTTCCAGTAAACATAGCAAACCCACATTGTTCTACTTGCAGAACTTTCTGATTTTACTATGCTTGTTGTTTTATTCAAGCCACATACATTCCATATGAGCCAGTTACATTTCATCAGGTGGAATGTCCTTCAATGTCACAACATCATTCCCGTTCTTCCGCTCAGTCTCCCTATTCTGATTGCTATCAATTTTACCCTTTGCTTTCATCAGTTTTCCTACCAGTTCTGTATCATTTCCCCCTTCAACTCTCCCTTTCTCCTTTCTCTAATCATCCTCTTGATTCTTGATTATTGTTTTCCCTGACTTGTCCTCCACTTCTTGTGACTGCATAACTCCTTTGTCATGATTTTCAGCACCACATTTAGTCACCTTTTCTTCCCCTTTCTGTCCCGGACTCAATGCATCATTCCTATCTGGTACATAGACTTTCCATCCATTTTTCCCAATTTCATTTTCTCCTCGTTTCTCCTTCTGCATTCCTCTAGGCTATGTCCCAACAAGCAACACCCAATACATTTAACAGGCTTTCACTCAAAGCATAGTTTCTCTTACATGATAACTCTATATTCATTCAAATACATAACCACATGAGGCACTCTGTCTCCTATTTCTACTTCTACCTTAACTCTGGAATAGGCTAGCCTATCATTCTGTTGGGTAGCTCTGTCTAAACACACTGATTTTCCAATGGGACTTATGATCTTGCTAATCATTTTCGTATGCCAGTAAGCACTAGGGAGGTTAGGCATCTGAATCCACACAGGGATTTTGCATGGTTCATAATAGTCTAAATCCACAAACCAAGCTTTAACTACAATAGGCTTACTATCAAAGAAGACTGTGCCATTCTCAACTATCTCCTCTCTATGATCAACTGAAACAAATTTCACCATAAAAACACCTTTACTCACCATCCATACCGTGTTAACTTTTTCGCTCCAAATTATGTGGAAGAATCCTTCCATCACTTTAAATGCAGGATTAAACCTGAGCGTTTTGCACACCATCATAGTACTCTATTACTTGGCACTCTCCTCAACTTCCTCCAACGTGATTTCTCCCATGGTCAGCCTTTCTATCATGGTTTGCTTGTAAAACTTGACACGTTTTTCCTCTGCTTTAAACAGTTCACTCCAATTCTTCTCCTCCTCGTTTTCCACTCTTTCACCCCACGAGAGACTTTTTCCCTCCATGTTTGACCCAGAATCTTAACCCAATTCAACTTTAATTGGCTTATTTTTCACTAGATGTAGGAGCCCGATCGATTCCAAATCATCCCTTCTCCTACCTACCCGTCATTCCTTCTACCATAATCACAGATTCCGGTGTAGCACTGTTACTACCTCCTTTTTCGCCCCAAACCCCTCTTAAACCCTCATTTCCAATGGTCGATTCCACTATGAATTTCTCACCTACATCACTGTTAGATAATCTAATCATGTTTTTCTTTGAAAATTCTCCCCCCCTGATTTACCCAAGGCGACGTTGATCCTGTCAGAACAGAAAAAATTGGTGTACATGAAACACATAGTAGAAGGTTTTTTCGCCCGCACTATCAGAGCTTTATCCTTTTTTTCCTTACGACATAGGTTAGTTTTGCTTATAAGCAAAGTTCCATTGAACATAGTCTTTAAAAATAGGGATATAAGCATAAATGTTGCTATCAGGACTCTAAAACTTGGCAAGGTTATTGGATAAAGTTCTAAACATGCTGAAGAGCAGACACTGAGGTGTTGGACCTTGAAGGAAAGTAATAAAGGAAATTTACCAGATAAAAAACCACGATCATAAAGATGCTTATAAACTTTAGGGATAAGGGCCAATATAATCCTACATACTTGATTAAGTGCCAATATAACCCTATGATACTTTTTAGTGCAAAAAAAACTCTAATTAGTTAATGAAATTGCCAATAAAACCCTCAGACCCCATTTCCAGCATTGACCTCAATTTTCTTGCATTGACTATATGTAAATTGACCAAAAACCCTTTAGGAAAAATATGAAATTAGGTGGACAATTTTACCCTCACAGTTCACCGGACCGCCGTCAGACCACCATCGACCGCCGCAGTAACAGGTAGGGTTATATCAGCACATTATGAAATCATATTGTGTTATATCAGCACATTCCTTATGTTTGTAGGGTTATATCAGCACATTCTTAAAACTTATAGGGTTATATCAGCACACATTATAAATATTAAGTGTGTGGTACTCGGTTGGCCTTAACGGGCGACCACATCATCATATACATCATTATCACATCATAACAATATCTTATACAATATAAAATTTGACATCATGGCACCATCATTCATATTAAACACCATTATCACATATCATAGGCTCATTTCAAAACTTATCAACATTAAAGACCCTAGGTCGAAGAACACAAAAAAATAACAATCACATACAATACCAAAGATCATCCATCATCAGTCCAGACTAAACACAACAAAATAAACAAAATATCATTAAAATCCCTAAATTTTATAGCATGTCCTGATATGACCCTACTTTTTTTACTAATGTGCTGATATAACCCTATAAATTTTAGGAAAGTGTTGATTTAACCCTACCATTTTTCATAATGTACTGATATAACCCTACCTATTACGGCAGCGCTGTAGCAGTTAATTGGCAGAAGTCCAGTGGCGGTCCGGCAGCGGTCCAGTGATATTGGAGTATTGATGAGTTTAAGGGTAATAACATCATTTCTTATTTTTTAGTATTTTAATTTTTTTTCAGAAGGAAAAAAAATGTAATTTTAGAAAATTTCGGCTAAAAGTTGCCGGAGAGGGTTATATTGCCACTTTCATTGACTAGATAGGGTTATATTGACACTTTCAAATATTGAAAGGTTATATTGACACTTATATCAATTAGGTAGGGTTATAAAAGTACTTTTCTCTGAACTTTATTCTTCATCTTTAGTTCTCCTTTAATCTTCTTTTCTTCTGTTCACAGTACTTTTCTGGAGTCCGACTATAAATCGAAAGATTCTTTTTCCACCATTTGCTCAACCAAAAATTTGAGGTTGTAGCATAAAAGAAACTACATAATACCCGTGCTTTGCACGGATGTAAATTTGAATATTATTATATAAATAAATATATATTTTTAATATAATTTAATTAGTTGATAAAAATATTAATAAATATCACTTTAACAAAATAACATTATTGTTATCAACATTTTCATAGAATATGAAATAAAATCAAAGTTTTGAATATTTGATTGTAATATCGTGTCATTACACGGTTTATGATAGATAATATATTTATTATTATCATTTATTTTTTTTAAAATTTAATATTTAAATTAGATGATAGTTTTTACTAATTAAACTGTGTGCAATTAATTTATAAATGTTCATTTTCTTCCATTGAAATTATGTTTACAAATAAAATATTTGAGTACTATATTTAATATTTATATTAAGCCTTTTATGCTGATTTTTGTCTCATAATCAAAATTTATTAGAAACACTTATACATATACAAATAAAAGTCACTCAATTTATTGTTCTATATGTTTAACATAGTAATTTTAGATATTTTTGTAGGCAATTAAACTACGTGGAAAAAATTGATTGAAAAATTGATTGCAGTGAGTAAAAAAAAGAATAAGTAGATGAAAATAATTCACTTATTATTATGAAATGAAGTTTGATAATATTAAAAAAATAAACCAAAATGGAAAGTTTGTCAAATTTAAAAATATACATTGTAAAAAATAAGTATTGTGAAAGAATTTCCCTAACAAATAGAGATTGAGAATACAAAAAGAATAGAGTCTAGTGCCAAAATAACCCCGACTTTAGGCTGAAAGTGTCAATATAACCCTGTAAAATCAGAAAGTGCCAAAATAACCCTAACTTTATGAAGTAAGTGCCAATATAACCCTGAAATGAGTTGATTTCGATTGTCAACGAGAATATTGACAGCAATTAAAGGAAATAACCATATTATCCCCGAATTCAAAAAAAGGAAAAAAGAAAAAATTGAAAAGACAAATCTAACCCTTCTTCACTAACCCTCCTTCTCTAACCCAACGTACCTCTGCCGCCCAGCCCGAGAAACACATTCATCTCTAACCCGACACCCTCATTCTCTAACACATTCTTGCTCCTTCTCTAACCTGGACGTTCCTGCACGAGCTGATTTGGGGCGGAGAAAATTGAGGCCACGACGTCGGATGATGCGTGAGGTCGGGACAAAGCAAATTGAGGAGTGGCAGGGTGAGGGTTTGCATTCCGAGCATCTTTTCTTTGACCCGTTGTGCCACGAAAACATATTGTTCCTCGGTGCGGCTGATCCCACCTTAAGATGTGAATTCTACATTTCCCTTCATTAGGTGTTACTAAAATATGCAGAGGAGTTGACTTTCATTGTTAATTTATATGTTCTTCAGTTTTTTAGTCATGTTGTTGTTGAGAAAGTGGAAACTACGGTGGTGTTGTTGATTATGTGAATCATGCATTTCAAGTTGAAATTAGTATAGAATTTGACATAGTAAATATGAGCAAGATCAGTGCTGAACATGGAGGAAACCTCAAAGAGGCGACCCCTCTTCAGCTTCCTTGCTGAACTGTTTGATGAGGAATATTACGATGAGCAGCTGCCAGAGAAGAAATGGGTGAGGGTTTTGTGGTGTTTGTGACTATCGGTGGGAGGTGGGTGCTGGAGGTAATAGGAGGGGAAAATGGGGAAAAAATAAGCTGAAATGTTTGAGGATAAATTTATCTTTTCTAGTCCGGTCAACGGCCAAATAGTTGAGTCAACGCTGGAATGTGGCCGGAAGGATATATTGGCACAATTCATCATAAAGTTAGGGTTAGTTAGGCACATTCTGGTTTTACAGGGTCATATTGGCACTTTCAGCCTAAAGGTAGGGTTAGAAAAGCAATTAACCCAAAAAAATATGCATCCTCATAAATTAATTTCTCATTAATTGAAAAATATTGAAGTATGGGAAGAACATTGAAATGAGGGAGAGATTTACATTGTAAATTGAGGGTTGACTTTATAAAATATTTCACTTTCAATTAATTTTTTAAAGATGATGTGGAAATTTGTGTGAGTGACACATGGTAAGAATTATGTGTGAAGGCCATGCAGCAAGAATGATCTCTTTTAATATGTAGTATAGATTTTCTCCTACTATAAGCCTTTTCCAGTTCAGCTTATTTCATCTACTTTCATCTCCAACCATCTCCAATAGTCTCATTTCATCTCCAATAATCTCATCTCATCTCCAATAATCTCATCTCATCTCCAATAATCTCATCTCACCTTTAATAATCTCAGCTCAACAACTTTTAATTCTTTTGAGCGAAGTGTATATATAACCCTATGACAATTGAAAGTGCAAATATAACCCTAGATAGTTAGTTTATGTTCAAATATAACCTTTTTTGGTGATTTGAGGTCGGAATTAGGTGAAATATCAATTTTACCCTTCCATAAAAAGAAAAAAAAGTGAATTTACTGTTTGACCCCAAAAAATATGTAACCCTAGGGTTATATTTGATAATCAAGATCATCAAATACGGATTATCAAATGATGGGCTGATTGCTTCAGACCTTTTTGCACATGATTCCGACCCAGCTTTCTTTTCCAAGCAGTCGCCTCCCGCCGTTCCATCCGGAAAGAATAAAGAAGAAAGAGACGATGAGGCGATGATAACACGGGAGTAGCAACTACAAGTATTAATCTAGCTTCATCATCATCACCGACATCCGAGGTTTTGTTCATTAAGGGTTTTGGTTGTCAGATTCAGATCGGTAATTCTATGTCCCAGCAAGATTATCATCAATAAAATGGCCTCGTTAGCTTCTCAGTTGCCTTCCATAGATATCAACTCAACCCGCACATAGCGGAGGAAATCCACTGGGATAAGCTGAGATCGGTGCAAGGCTCAACACTACCGACGGTGGATATGTGAGTTCACTAGACGCCCATGGTGCGACTGGGTGATGGGATGGCAGAGCTTCTCGTTTACCTGGCGGAGGTGTAGTTTTGTGTTGGTGGTGTTCATCTTTTGGGAGGTGGCAGGTGGTGGTGTGGTTTAGTGGTGGTGGTCGTGGTGGTGTTCAAGGGCTGGGGATGGCAGGCAGAAGAGTGATCAGGAGGTGGTGGTGGTAGAGCGGTGAGCAGGGGCATTTTTATCTTTTAAGTTTTTATTTTAGGCTGAAAGGGCATTTTGGTCCTTTCCAATAGTCAATGGTCGGCCATGGATGGTCAATGCTGTAATATAGTCTTTAGGGTTATATTTACACTTATATAAAATAATTAGGGTTATTTTTGCACTAAAAATTATCTGAGGGTTATATCCGCACTTTCTTAATTATATAGGGTTATATTTGCACAAATATTTTAAAATCCAAATAAAAACATGAACACATCAAATTACTATAGTTAAACATCAAATTAATTTTTAAAAATATTAAATATATGTCAAATAAAAATAATAAAATATACATCAGATGAAATCCAAATACACATCAAACTCTTTTATTGAATTATAAAATCACCTTGGCAGGTGGTGTAGATTTATATTTGGCTCTTCAAACCATTACCTAAAAATAGAGAGGAAATACTGGTGAGGAGTTTGATGTTTAGAGATTGTGATTTGTAAACTTTAAAACTAGAAATCACAATCCTAGTCTATCTATGGTAGATCACAATCAGAGTTTGTCCAAGTTGGACTTTTGTAGTGCAGAAGCTACAAAATATGATTGCTCAGAAATTTTTTTTTCAAAGAATCTTCAATTGCTAGAGAACCGAGCATGGTGAAGTTTGGTTGAAGTAGAGTCCGAGTGTGGAAGTCATTCATATGTCTAGATGATTTAGCTGTGACTCTTTAATTCCAAAATACCTTGTGAATGAACCCTGAGTACTGGGAGGTCAAGTTTATCGCCTTTTAAAGCCATCTTCGTTGCTTGGGATATCTGATTCCAGATCAGATTTTTGCCTTCATCCAGGGCATGACCAGGCTATGTAAGATGATGAGCAACTTGGTTTTGATTCCTATAAATGTTCTTGAAGGAGACCAAACTATTTTGTATGATCTGATGAGTCTACCAAAGTTCTCTTTCCATCTTCCATGGTATTTTTATTTCACCTTCTAACCATTGGACAACCTGCAAGGAATCAATTTCAATTGTTGGAGGAGTATAACCAGCCTACAAACTAAGGCTTAGTCCGTAGATACAAGTTGTAAGTTCAGCATGTGAACTATCAAGAACACCTATTAGATTTTTTGTTCCCCTAATCAAAGTCATCCCAAATATATTCCTAATTATGTAACCTACCTTGGTTATTCTAGTATTTGAGCAAGATGCATCAGTATTTAATTTAAAACCATGATCCGGGGGGGGGGGGAGGTCCATATATAAGCCTTAATGATTTTAATCTTTGGATATCTGATCACTAGAAATAAACCAAGTGTCTCATGTGGCTACACTCATCTTTCACAAGTTTAGGATGGATTATAAAGACTGAGGAAATAAGTTTGGACAGTTTAACTTTTAAGGATAAACTATTGGTCCTGATACCATTATATATAAACTTATTCCTACTTTTCCAAAGAATCCACACTAGTAGATTGGGCATAACATGAGAAAGATTGTTTTTTGGTTTGGAGAAATTAGAAACTGACCAAAACCATGAAAGTTAGTCAAATATGTGTGTGAAATGCTTAAAAGACATGGACAATATACTGAATAGCTCTTTTCACATAAACCTTGCATGTTGACATTCAGTAAAATAGTGATTCACTGAATCCTCAGATAAGCAAAAACAACATTTAGAGGCTAGTTTAAAATCAATGCATTTCAAGTTATCATCAAATGGAAGACATCCATTGATTAGATTCCACACAAAAATGGAATTTTAGGGGGGGGGGGGAGGATCATGGGATTCCATACCCGTGTCAAGGAGGGGGGGGTAGTAGTTGCACTACCTGCAAGTTCTTTGAAAGCTGAAGAAACAGAAAAAATACTTGTTATGGTTGGTTTCCATATAAGTTGATCGTCCCTTTCATAAAGTGTAATATTCTCATGTAGCAGTTCTAAGATGTTTCATGTAAAACTAGTCAACCTAGGTATTATGCTAGCCTTATGAATCTGAAACTAAGAGATAGTGAGTTCATGTTGCAAAATAGTTAAACTATCATCCCAAATGTCAGAGAGCAGGCATCCTCCTATCCAATCAGAGTCCTAAGAACTTGAGAAACCCCTACCACCCTGCATTCTTGTTTTAGATTTAGCAAAGGGTTTGATTTTTAGGATTCTTTTCCAGGATCTAAACACCTCTAATAATGTGGTAACATCCAGGTGAGCCTTGCCCAAAAGGGTCTTACCTTCTGTAATTTCCAAAATAACTTAAGTGTGAATGAATCAATAATCACGTTCAGGTATCTGAACTGAAGAACATTGCTATAGAAAGGCTTACAAATTTTATCCCATGCTTTTCAGTGCCTTTTCTTTTAATTTTCAGTGTCCCATTAAAAGAAGTCTCTGAAAAAAATTTCGAGCTTCTTTATGGTGTGTTTTGTAGGTGACATTACACACCAAATATGTTGGGGGGTGGCTGTGAGGACATGTTTTATGAGGATTTCTCTACCAGCCATGTTTAGCCAATGATTAGTCCATTTTTGTATCTTTGCTACTATCCTTTCATACAAAGGCTGAAAGTAAGCGCTTCTCTTTCGGCCTGTGAAGATGGGGGCATTTGAAAAGAAAATGCTGCACCATGTTAGTAATGTTTTTATAAGGTTAATCCTACATGAGCTAGCCTTTTTGAGACATAGAAGGCACTTTTGGTGAAATTAACTAGATGCCCTGTTGCATTTTAGTAATGCTCCAGGAATGAAAGGAGGTTTGATGTTGATTTCTTAGTGGATTTGATGAAAATGACTGTATCATCGACTTAAGAAAGATGCGTGACATGAATGTCATGTGTAGCTATATAAAATCTTTCTATGTATCCTAAATGGAACATGCATTTTAGTCCTTTATTAAGCAATTCCGTGATGAAGTTAAAAAGGAGAGGGGAAAGGGGGTCTCCTTGTTTGAGACCCTTCAATGCTTTAAAGAAACCATATGGGTTTCCATTGATTAGAAGGGAAAACCAGGCTGAGGTAATGTTTCTGAGGATCAAAGAGACTAGATGAAAGTGAAATTCGTATTTCAGAAGTAAGGAATTAAGCATAGGACATGAAACCCTATCAAGTGCTCTGGACATGTCTAGTTTAACTATCATGTTCAAGTTATGTGCTCTACCTTCCAATAATCTGACCAGCTCCTGCATCACTAAGATGTTGTTAGCTATTTCTTCGCCTTCAATGAAGGCTGATTGTTCTCCTGAGATGCATTTGCCTGTCACTGGTTAAAGTCTCTCTGCTATGACCTTAGAAAGGATTTTATTTGTAAAAGTGGAGAGACTTATGGGTCTATAGTCAGAAAATAGTGTTGGAGTTTTGAATTTTGGGATTAAGGTGATTATAGGGTGCTTTTTATATGTTTTGGGATTGGGACCCCACACATATATTCTCTCACAACCTGTAAAAGCTCATGTTTTATTATGTCCCGAGCAACCCTAAATAAATGTCCATTAGTGCCTTTTTTATGCAATGGGTACAAAATTAACATTTAATTCTAAGTATTGAAGGGAAAATACATTTTACAAATTAGAGAATAATGTATACAATTTTAAATTTGCATATGTAGTGTGTGTGAGAGTGCGTGAGTTTGCATGCATTTTTTTTCTTTTTCATGCACTCTAGTTAATCTAGTTTGATTCATCTTAAATTTTATTTCCCCTTGTTAATTATATTTATTACCCTTTCCCTAATTTTCTTGTTATGATGCTCACCACGCTAGGTATTTTCTCAATGCATTTATTTTACGTATAATTTTCTTGTTTGTTTGATCTGACACTTGATTTTATGTTAGAGTGAGTAGGCTTGTGTCTATGGAAGAGCAATATCCCTTTGTTTCAAGAAGTGAGCATCATGCTTATCATGACACTCATAGAGCCCTTTAATCTATCTTTAAGATTGATCTACGACGTGATCCTCTTGAGTTGGTCTAGGTTTTGTAATTCTTGACTTTTATTGAGAGACTAGACTACAAGGATTTTTTTTCTTTATATTACATGTTTTCTCTGCACCCTTAAGTGGTAAGCACGTATATTTATTAGGGAAAAACACTTTTTAAATGCATGAAGGACCTTTAGTTTATTCTTTATTGTGGCAAGGACATTCCAATGACTTAACCTTCTCCAAAGCGAGATATTTGTGCAACACCTTTACAGATCTAGTCAAAGATAATATAACGAATCATGTGGCGTATTTTCCCTGAATTTAAAGTTCCGTGCATGAGAAGTGCAATTAATGAGCAATTTTAATACAATCACCATTCAGGAAAACTAAAAGAGGATAGGACCATGTTCACACATTATAAAGTGGATTTCCTATCAATGAAGTAGAACTAAGGGCTTTGTTCTTTAAAATTTCAAGCTGGACTGCATACAAGCCTTCCACATATAGTAAGTGGACCCTCACGATCAACTGCTCTATGAATGGATTGTGTTCACCAAGCTTGCAATCATTGAAAACAATCTAAATGATACCAAAGCAAGTTTTCTATCCGAGGAAAACATATCTACAATTTTATAGGACAAATAGAGTCTTTAATTTAATCAGATGATTACCTACACATGACAGAACCTTGAAGATGAGGTAAAATATGTACGAAAACTCCCCTTTCTTCAAATAATACATGTTTTTAGGAAAAATTGGGATAATAAAATATTCAACAAATCCATTTGAAGGTCTGCACGAAGTCCAAGTATTCGATGATTTTTGAAAAAGTTACCATGATCTTGAGTGTCATTTGTTGTTTGCAAGTGAAGCTTGTAAGATAGATTTCAGAACAGTTTCTTACGTCGTGGCTTTTAATAGTTCCTAGTTACCAATAAATTGCTTGATTTGTACACTTCAAATGTGTGAAGCATTTAGTTTGTAGACATTTATATTAAGTTCATTCCTTTCTTTCCTCGGCATGCTTGGTATATCATTTATCCATTAGTTTATGTGGGTGCGGTGAGTCTTGTTCGGTAAGTTTGGCCTGCAAGAATAATAAGTTTTGTTAGACATATTAATAGTTTATGGTTAAATGAGCATTAGATTCAACACTTCAGTTTTAGTTTTTGTGTGTGGTTTTGATTAGGCGTGGTCATAGATTAATGTCCTTGGTTTTCCTTGACCTTTTTATTTATCACTTAGATATTATTGTTTACGATATCTTAATTTGTATATCAATTGTGCGCGTGCGTGCTTGTATTTGCACGTATGTGTTCTTTACCCCCTTTTTCACGTACTTCAGTTAATCTAATTTGATTCATATCTACAGTATATATTAAAGGGATCATTTTTGCCATATAATTTTCACACATAATTCTTACCACATGACATTCACACATGATTCCACCACTTTCTAAAATTAATTGAAAATTAAATACTTTGTAAAGTCAACCCCAATTTACAATGCAAATCTCTCACTCATTTCAACGTTCTTCCCGTAATTCAATGTTTTTCAATTAATGAATAATTAAGCATACCCTATTTATGAGGATGCACATTACTTTTGTATTCTCAATCCCCATTTTTTAGGAAAATTCTTTCATAATACTTATTTTTTACAATATATATTTTTTAAATTTGATACACTTTCCATTTTAGTTTATTTTTTTAATATTATCAAACTCTATTTCATGATAATAAGTAAATTATTTTCATCTACTTATTATTTTTTTGACTCACTACAATCAATTCTTTCCACGTAATTTAATTTGCCTACAAAAATATCTACAATCACTAGGTTAAGCATATAGAATAATAGATGGAGTAACTTTTATACACACATATATATGTGTGTGTGTTTCTAATAAATTTTAATTTTGAGACAAAAATCAGTATAAAATGCTTTTTATCAATATTAAATATAGTATTGACATATTTTATTTGTAAATACTTTGAATGGTTTATTTAACAATTTGTAAATTTTATTTGCAATTTTTCTTAGAATCCGTCTCTTGAAAACCGTCTTTCTATAAGTTATAGAAAGACCAAAGTTTAAATGGCAAATTAGAAGAAATCAAGATAAAATTTTTGGATTGCATAAATCAAGTCATAAACTTATAACTACAACACGTTGCATAATAAACTTTTAATATTGCAACTAAGAACTTTTACCTTTCTAAAATATTAATTCAACCCCGTCTTTCCATATGTCTATGGAAATGCGGTCTTTCCCAAGACTTTGTCTATTTATATGACTTTATTTTATTTTTGTTAACTAATATTTATAAATGGCATACTTTAGTACATATTAATATGTGATTGGTAATAGTATTAAAAAATGAGTTCGTCTCTTGAAAGTCCGTCTTTCCATAATTTCATAAGTTATGGAAAGACCTAGGTTTAAACTGTAAATTAGAAGAAATCAAGATAAAATTTTTGGATTGCATTAATCAGCTCATAAACTTATAACTACTGCACAATGCATAGTAAAATTTTAATATTGCAACTAAGACCTTTTACCATTCTAAAATTCTAGTTCAACTCCGTCTTTTCACATGCCTATGGAAAGACAGTATTTCCCAAGACTTTATCTGTTTATACAAATTTATTATATTTTTTTTAACTAATATTTAGAAATGGCATATTTTAGTACATATCAATATGTGATTGGTAATAGTATTAAAAAATTGAATTCGTCTCTTGAAAGACCGTCTTTTTAAAAAAAATTAAAACTCACCAAGGTGAGGGGGTGTGTATTAGACTCCCCAAGCCTTTAGAAATAAGTCGAAAATAGTAAAAATTTGTAAAGTGTGAGAAATACTATGTACAAAAAGCTAAACGTGGAATAGCTAATCACAAGGCGACAAAATCCATAACCTTTGTCTCCAAATCCCATATCGACAATGGTTATGGCCCTAAACCTTTTTCGAGAAATACTATGGCCTTCCACTTTTTTGCCTCCACTCTCAAGTGTGGGCAAAAAGAGGTGGCCTTCCATAGTAATCCCTCGCAAATCACTTCCCCAAAAGTGATTCACTCTTGAGTGGTCCATTGCAAAGTAGCTACGTTGTTGGATCTACTTAGCTGTGTCATGAGGGCTTTGAATTGATCCCCAGGATGACAAGGTTATTCTTGTAACCACACTAACTCCAAGCCCTATCAAACAGAAAAAAGAGAGCAATACATTGTTCCATAAAATTGGCTGAGTAGAGAGCCATGTAAGAAACTGATACAAATGGTTCAATAGGCATAAAATTAGCTAGACTATTTCCTAAGATAAGGAAAAGAAATTGAATCAAGATAAATCACCCCTTTTATTTCTTTTGGTAGCTTTGAGTGATTGAGGAAAGAAATCACCTTATCAATACTAGCCATTTTTGCTAAAGCATCCGCAACAAGTTTGCTTCTCTATGGACATGTGAAATACTCCAGTCAATGAAGTGAAGTAACTCCCATATTTTACAGATCTCAATGGTACATTGCTATGGGATGTTGTAAATCTTTCTTATAATCTAAACCAGTAGCTCTAAATTGCATTCTATTTGAATTTGCCTAATTCCACAATCTCTTGCTACCTTGATCCCATATAACAGTGCTTGAACTCTAGCTTGAAAGCTATTGGATGCTGTTATTTGTTTTGCTGCAGAGATAACCAATTTTCCATGGCAGTCCCTTATGATGAAACCAACGCATGTATTTCCATTTCTGAGAAAAGATCCATC
The DNA here is from genome assembly GCA_037428765.1 of Rubia yunnanensis. Lineage (NCBI taxonomy): Eukaryota > Viridiplantae > Streptophyta > Magnoliopsida > Gentianales > Rubiaceae > Rubia > Rubia yunnanensis. The sequence goes on along the minus strand of CM075066.1, from coordinate 68,295,617 downwards.
AGTGTTTAATTTGTACTGGACTGGAGCTTTCCATTTAATTATTATTTTTATTTTTTCCCCTTGGACCTGCACATGAACAACCTGGGCAAACCTGATGTTAGGTTCCAAAATAATTAAATCTTAATTCCAATCAAAATGTCATTCAGTTGCATTAAGATCATTCTGAAAATAGTATCTGCATTAGGTTTGATTTGGTCAAAGAAATAATTATTTCTAGAGCACTAAATGAACCAAATACAGATGCAGAGCAAGATCTTATTTAGAGTAGAAAATTCATGTATCACCACTTTCAAATTCTAATAGTAGAACAATCTATCCCACAAGTAAACAAAATAAATGGAAGGAATGTCAATTATTTCCCATATCTTTTTGGTAAATGGATAGTTATTGAATGAATGATGTATACTCTTGGAATTTTGTTTACAGAATGAGCAAATAGATGGAAGGTTAAAAGTGAAGTCCTCAAGAACATTTGGTAGAGAGACAAGCCTATTTAACAAGTTCCAATTCATAATACTAATCTTTTTTGGCAAAAGCTTACACCAAAGATGGTTGAAAGAAGTTATTCTCTGTCTTTTTGGTCTTATAACTTTATATGCAGATTTTAGTGTGAATATACCATTTGGACTTGGTTTCCAAATCATCCTATCTTCATAGTCAGAGAATAGTATATGATCACAGTTTTAGAATTTGGATGACCTCATTTGCAAAGTGATTCTAAAAATTGTTTATATAATGTGCTGGTTGAGTTAAATACTCAGCTACTGTTAGGTTTGGATAGAAAATTTCAGTATCTGGATTCCATTTAAGGGAGAGAAGACTCAAACCTGTCCAGTTTGAATCCCAAAATGATATTGAACATGCCCCTAACTAAATTTGGGTATGTTTTATGGCTAATGCATCAACTTCTTTGATCCTTTTCCATGTCTTGGTTTGCCATGGCGGCGGCATCGGTGGTACGACAGTGGTGACCTAGAAGATGAAGAAGACGATATGAGATTTTAGGAGGAGAAAAATTGTCTCAGAGACATTTTTGAAGCAGAGACATTTTTGAAGCAGAGACATTTTTGAAGCTAAAAAAGACCGTCTTTCCATAAGTTATGGAAAGACCAAAGTTTAAATGGTAAATTGTAAGAAATCAAGATTAATTTTTTGGGTTGCATTAATCGAGTCATAAACTTATAACTACTGCACATTGCATAGTGAATTTTTAATAGTACAACTAAAAGCTTTTTCCTTTCTATAATTCTATTTTAACTCTGTCTTTCCATATGTCTATGGAAATTTTATCTTTCTCAAGATTTTGTCATAAAAAATTTAATGTATCAAGGTATATTATATGAGTTTGTCTCTTAAAATACGGGCATTCCATAAGTTATGGAAAGACCAAGGTTCAAATTGTAAATTAAAAAAAATTAAGATTAAAATTTCGTATTGCGTTAATCGGGTCATGGACTTATAACTACTGCACGTTGCATAATAAAATTTTAATATTGCAATTAAAACCTTTTACGCTTCTATTATTCTAATTAAATCACGTCTTTTTGTAAATATATGGAAAGATAGTTTTTTCCAAGACATTGCCGTATTATATTTTAATTTTAATATTAAATTTAGATTATCATAAATTTTAACTTTCTTTAATGCGTGCAATTAATAATTATGAAATATTGTTAATTTAAGACTATATATTTTTATATCTAAGATGCTGACTTTATAGTTGTTTTTGATCAAAATTTAAAACTTATATTTTATATACTTCTAATTTAATCAATTAATCATGAATTGCTAATAATATCCTTAATTTAAAATTTAAGATCTATTATACATAATATTATAATTTAAAACTTACATTTTATATATGTCGTAGGACATCTAAGCTAAGAATCCATTGTAACTCTCTTTATCCTATTAAAAAAATACAAATAAAATAAAATTTATGTCAGAATTCGGTAGTCCCGGAATGATGTACTTGTCAAGTGTAGGTGACAATAATCTAAACATGGAAAAAGTACCTTTACTGACCTACATCGATGTCGCTTGGTTGCTAAAGCAATGTCGATTTAACCGATGGACGTGCGAAGTCAGATATTCAACGACGTATGTCAGTTCTGGACAATGCAACATCACACATCATTTGGCTCTATATTGTATAGGGCAATGAAAATAGTGCGACGTCACACATTCAACCCATGTTCATACGAAAATTTGATTATTTTTCACAATCAACAACAATGTATGATTTTTTTTCACAATCCTTACAAACAAGCCATTATTTTGGAAAGACAAACATTGTAACTTATATAACATGTAACAACCATGAATATATTCAATGTATGGTCAATGTGGAAAAAATACATATACAATTGAGGAGATTGATGTATGTTATACTGTGTTCATATTTTGTGGGATTATTGTGATTTTATTGAGATATAATTTGCACTTTAGGTATTTTTGGTGCAGAAATTCATGGATTGTGAAGAATTGAGATGGAGCTATGCATTGTGCTCTTTTTCCCTTAACCAACAATTTTTTCCCAATGAATTTTCTAGGTTAAGGTTTTTTTAATGAGCCAATGTGCTCTAATGGAAAATGTTCTTATATATTATAAGACATATTCCAGAGATGAAGGAAAGAAGGCAAAAGCAAAATTGTTGAAGTTATGAGAGCGAAAAGTGAAATACTGAAGAGATTTGGATTTGAAGAATTAAAAATATTCACTTTCCATATTGATAATAATTTTATTATTTCTTTCCATTAAAATTCCTTAATTTTAGGAATTAGTTAGAGTTTGAATATATTTTATTTTCCTTTCTTTTCTTTCGAAAGAAGAATCCGATTTCAATTTTGTTATGGGATTTTGTGACCGTGTATATATACACGCACAGACGCTTTGCGGAACGGAGAATATACACAGTTTCAGTTTTAGATCAATTTACGTAGTACGTTAGATAGGTTTTAGATAATTAGTTTGACATTATTTTTGGTTTGAATTTTCTGAAGCTATAGACTTGGACGCAGCGGCTTCTTGCGGTTTGATTATCGTTTTCGTTTATTATTATGTTTGTTTTTATAATATTGATTTATTTTGTGTATTTAGTATGAGAGGCTAATTTATATATCGGTATGAAATAACGAGTATTAGTTTATAAATCGTGATCCTAATCATTTTATAATTGATTCTTATGCGTTCCTGATTGTTCTTGGTTTATTTTATTCTTAATATGTTTAATCCATATCAACTTGAATATTATTGAAATATTGTTATCTAATTCCACCAATACGTAATAGTTGGAAAGGGTTAGTCAGCAGCAAAATCTTGTGGAAACTATACAGATAACTAGTTAAGACCACTAGTGGGGGCATAGGCCTTTTAAGACGGTTTTATCGAACCAGAGAAGACACTTTTAAAGTGTCTTCTTTGGTTGCACCTTTGATTGCCTCCGATTAAAGGAGGTTCCGAGAATCGCCTTAAAAATTGCCATTAAAGGCGGTTTTAAACCGCCTTAGAAAGGGAGGAAGAACTGCCTTGAATAGCTTCCAAACTCAGAACATGTGGTCCGTCTGGCCGCCCGGTGAGTACCTTTTCGAACTCGGAAGACAAATCAAGGCGGTTCTAAACTGCCATGGAAAAGTCAATAAAGCCACCTTAAATAGCTTCTGAGTTCGGAATCCACCATTCCTCCGCCAAGTATGGGAGGCATTTTCCGATTTCGTAACCTATCTAAGTTCCGAGTTCGGAAGCAATGCCAGATCCAAAACCACCTTAATTGCGAATCTTGCTTACCTAATCAGATGCAAAATTTGGACTCGCACTGTAATTTGAAAGCGTGTATTTGTTTTGGTTTTATAAAGTTTGCGAGTTCGGAAGTGAATTCGGGTCAAAACTGATTGAAGGATGCATTGGCTTCCGAGTTTGGAAGTGCCTACGACTCCAATGGTCAAAAATACAATTTACATTCATTTTCCAGGCTAAAAAATAAGCCTTGTTCAGCAGCCAATATTGCTAACACAATACATAAAATCTTTCTACAAGCTAACAAAATATATAGAAAATGCTAACTAAGCAATAATCTATAGATAAGAATAGAAATAAACACATTTCTATTCCAAACATAAGTGTCATACTAAATTAAGAAATATGCATTACTCTACCACATTAGGGTTTGCGAAGGTTTGTGAGCAGTTGAGAGTGAGATGCCTAGCCAACCAATTCCGGACGTTGTTGATGTCTTCCTTTGAATAGGGGCTCGTTGCCTTAGGAAGAAGTTGTGAGTCCAAGAAAATAGGTAAACGTTAAAGACGATTTGAAGACGCAAATAATATTTAGTTGAACTAAATGCATGAATACCTTGTCAATTTCATGGGTATCTAACATCACGGCTTCTATACACTCTATTGTGTACAACATTACGTAATAACCACATTCCCACGTTTGTGCTTGTTTCTTGTGCTAAATTGGAATAGTTTCAAATTAGTGGTGAATTGAAACACAAAACAAAAGAAGCAATTGAACTATAATTCATACCTTGATTTCGACCACATCCACTTTGATTCTACCATCATCGCTAGTGTCCTTCATGGCGGACTCCAAGATCTTGAAAAATGCTTTCGACGGTAGTAAGTGCAAGGGATCCATCCTGAAAGTGTGTAATTCACCATATTTGGTGTGTCTATCATAGATGAATAAATAGAGTACATGGAGCTAAGTACATCGAACCTAGACTGTTCTATATATGCACAGTATCAATCATAATTAAACCAAATCAATCAGGATATTCTATCATCTACTCTATCACCCCCCTCAAGCGAAGCGTAGGACTATAGGATACGCAAAGCTTGGAACGAAACAAATAAAAAGATTACATGATAGACCCTTAGTGAAAATATCAGCAACTTACAGAAAGGATGGAACATGACTAACACGAAGCCTACCAGGGGAAACAAGCTCACGAACGTAGTGGTTGTCGATGTCTATGTGTTTGGCCAGTTTCTGTGCTACCGGATTTTGAGCAAGAAAAATGGCATTGCTATTGTTGCAAAGTAGGAAAGGCGACGACGAAAGGGAAATTCGAAGCTCCTTAAGCAGATTACACACCTAGGTATGTTCAGCAGCAATGTTTGCCATAGCACGATACTCGGACTCACAATTGGATCGAGACACGGTCGGTTGCTTCTTAGCACTCCAAGAGGTAATATTGCCCCCAAGAAATATGGCATAACTATAAGTGGAACACCGAGTCTTGAGACAATGGGCCCAATCAGCATCGGATTAACCCAGAAGGGAAAGACCACTATGGGATGGTAAAAAAGATAGACCATGATGGAGCGTGCCACGTACATACCGAAGGATGTGAGTGACAGCCTGGCAGTGATCCTCTCGAGGCAACTGGAGAAACTGGCTAACAGAGTTGACCGCATAGGAGAGATCAGGGCGAGTGATGGTCAAGTACTGCCAGGCACCGACTAGTGAACGATAACGCTTGGGGTTCAAAAACTCAGACCCCGAGGTGCTGTGAAGCTGAGAGCCAGGAACAAAAGGCGTGGAAACAGGAACATCATCTGTTATACCCGCGTGCTGAAGTATCTCCATCGCATACTTAGCCCGCCCCAAGAAAAGTCCAGATGAAGATTGAGAGACCCCCAATCCCAAAAAATAGTGAAGTGCACCAAGATCCTTAATGGAAAACTCACAATTAGTTATGGTGATGAACCGACAAATGAGAATAGGATCATTTCAGGTAAGAAAGATGTCATCCACATATACTAGCAGGTATAGAATATTTCATCTCTTGGAGAACACAAACATGGAAGTGTCAGCAGAAATGCACCGGAATCCCAGATGAAATAAGTAGGAGCTGAATCGCTGAAACTAAGCCCGAGGAGCTTGTTTGAGACCATAGATAGCCTTGCGAAGACAATATACATAATCAGGATGAACGGGATCAGTGTAACCAGCCAGTTGCTCCATGTAAACTGGTGCATCAAGAAGACCGTTAAGAAATGCATTCTTGACGTCTAACTGATGATGGGGCAAAGAGAAAGTAGTGGCCAAAGATAAGATAATTCTAAATGTGGAGGCCTTGACAACCGGACCAAAAGTGGGGGTGAAGTCGAAACCTGGCAATTGAGAATATCCCTGCGCAACAAGACAAGCTTCGTACCGATCAATGGTACCATCCTGACGATGCTTGAGACGATAAACCCATTTGGAGCTAACAATGTTGACACCAGTAGGGTGGGGAATAAGATCACAAGTGTGTTGCTGCTGAAGAGCACCCATTTCTTCATCCATAGCGGCCACCCCGTGGGGATCCATAAGAGCAGATCGGTACCCTCGAGGTTTATTCTGTGTAAGTAATGCCACAAGAAACCCTGTCATCACACAGTCTGGGTACTGCCTTGCTGTACGACTACCTTTCTGAGAGTGAGTGGTCATACGATGACTCACAATTAATGGAGAAGGCAGTGGAGCATCAGTCAGAGAGGACTGCAATAGAGACACGAGTTTTAGAGAACTAGTGGACGGGGCCATCAACCCAGACGAATTCTGAGTAGGTGATAGAGGGGCAGCAGGGGATACAGACAACTCATCCAAGTCAAAATCAATAAACGTTGAGACATCCAGAGGTTCCGGGGCAGTGCGAGCAGTATCATTCATGAATGGGAAAGAAGACTTATCAAAACTAGCATGCCGAGTGAGATAGACCTTCTTGGAAACAGGATCCAGACATCGAAAACCCTTTTGGTGAGCACTATATCCTACGAATATGCATGGAATGCTGCGAGGGGCCAATTTGTTAGGAGTAAATAGCCGAATGAAGGGATACACCCGATATCCAAATGGGTGAAAGTTGGTGTAGTCTGGATAACGACCATATAGTAGAGAATATGGTGAGGCATTACAAAGAATAGGGGTGGGAAGCCTGTTGATGGTGTAGGTAGCTGTGGCAAAAGCAACATTCTAGTACGGGATCAGAAAGCTAGAGGAGAAAAGCATGGGTAATCCCATCTCAGCAACATGGTAGTGTTTACGTTCCGCTCTACCATTATGCTCCGGTGTGGATGGACAAGAAATCTTATGAATGATCTCTTTATTTGAAAAATGGGATCATAGGCATGCATTTGTGAATTCTGTACCACCGTCACTCTAAAACACCTTGATTGAAGAAGAAAATTGGTTTTCAACCAAGTTCTGAAACTGCAAGAATGTCTCAAAGAAATATGATTTTCTTGCTAATGGATAATACTAGGTAAATCGCAAGAAATCGTCAACCAAAATGGCATAATAAGAGAATCCACTATCAGATAAAACTGGAGCAGGGCCCTATAAGTCACAGTGCACTAAATTGAGGACATCTTGTGCCCGTCTAGGATTGTCCACAAAAGAAAACCTTTTTCCTTTCGCCATTTCACAAGGCGAACAAAGTATGGGTTTAGGTGGTAAAGAATCCACATCAACAAGGTTCAGTTTATTTAACAAAGAAATAACTGAAATGGAAGTATGCCCTAGTCTAGCATGCCAAACATCAAAAGAAGCTCTATGCTTATTAGTTTTAACATGGGCAACAAAAACATCACCACTCTTCTCAAGCACATAAAGGCCACGATCACATCGACCTTGGCCACGACCTCCATTGTGGACCAATTCTGAATCACAAATGAATCCTCATTAAAAGAAATTACAACATTCATATCCTTTGTCAATTTACTAATGGAAAGTAGATTTTTCGTAATATCAGGGACCACCAACACATCAAATAAAGAAAAATCACTCAAAAACCAATGATTTCCAATATGAGAAATAGGAATAGAACGACTATTAGCAATAGTGAAAGAACAATTACCTGAATAGGGGACAACACTGTCCATGCCAGAGGAAGTTGAGGCCATATGGTTCATTGCCCCATATTCCAAATACTAGTCGGAGGCTGAATCGTCAAGGGAGATAGATGAATGGTAAGCCTCGGCAAGATGAGCCGACTCAGAGTGATGAGCTGCTGATGAGAGTCTAGAACACTGCGGAGCAGTGTGACCAAAATTGTGGTAGATTTGGCATTTTGGATTCCAACGTTTCCTGCGACCAGAACCACTAGCACCCGAGGAACGAACTGACCGGCCATAAGTGGCGCCACGGCCGCGCCTGGTGGTCGACATGCCCGAGGGTAGTGCCTGGGCTTCACGCGCTGGCCAGTAGAAGGCCTGATTACCAAAAGAAGCTGTGGAGGAGACGACAAAGGCTACTGGAACTGAGTCTGAACCTGAATTTGCGTCGAGGGAATTTTGGTTGAAAATCTCATGGCTGCAAGCTCGTGCGACCATGTCGGAGTATGTTGGAAGCGGTGATTGAGCCAAATGAATGATGGTGAATTCAGCAAACCCGGTGTCGAGACCTTGCGGAAATAGTATAACTCGATCTTTGGGTGAGACCGGAGCGTCCATGGCGGGGAGTCTGTTGATAACGACCTTAAAGAGCAGTGGAAATCTATCACCAACGAGGAGCTATGCCAGATTGTATGGAGTTCATCCCTGAGTTGTAACTCACGAGAAGCGGAGACATTTTCAAAAGCTACTGCTAAGGAGTCCTAAATCTCCTTCACTGAGCTGCAACCGATCGTTTCCAGCATTGCCTCCTCGGTGAGCAACAAACGAAGCAGCACCTATAACCTTTTGTCTTACGACACCCAATAATTGAACACGACCTGGGATTTTGTGACATTATCATCGGTGGTCGGCAAAGAGGAACCAACCGAGGATAAACCTCTGACTAAGATAACGGGCTTTGGATTGGAGCCATCCAGAAAGCCAAAAAAACCCTCTGATTCAAGGATCACTTGAACTTGCGACTTCCACATCATGTAGTGGCCATAATTTAGTTTAATTAGCAACATATGAATGAGGGTAGATTAGCTTAATGGGTTTTTGGTCATTGAAGCTTCAGAAGGTTCAAGATTTGTTTTTTTGAAATAGCTTCGTCAAAAAATTGTTACCTGTCTGATACCATGAAAGTGTGTAATTCACCATATTTGGTGTGTCTATCATATATGAATAAATAGATTACATGGAGCTAAGTTCATCGAACCTAGACTATTCTATATATGCACAATATCAATCCTAATTAAACCAAATCAATCAGGATATTCTATAATCTACTCTATCACATCCAATACACTCGTTTTTTCTCTGGAACAATCATGATCAATCGCCAATGGTCTCTAAACATAAAACACAGGAAAATTGATGTTAATATCATTGTGTAAATAATGTTTGCAACTAGTAAATAATTTTGTAACTATAACCTTTCAATGTAGGGCATAATGAATAATTTCTTTTCCTTCCTCCCGATGTTTTTGCGAATGTAGTCGACTCTTTCTTGGTTTGTACAACCAATTTCTTGGGCCAACACTGGGTACATGTATCCAATCCATGCCTTCTTTAGATTTTATAAAAAATATATGTACCTTAAAATTTTAAAAAATACTAGAACATTAGTCGCAAAGAATGACAAGGAATGATATGAAAACATTAATTAAATATATTAATGTGTTGGACTCACAAGGTGTAAATAGACATTAGCATTTGATTTACTTGCTCACATTTCCAAAGGTTCTCAAAGTCACTCCATACGTCGATGACATCCCATTTAGCACCAAACATGCAATCATTTTCATGAAATCCGTAAGTTGAGTTGTGATCATATGGTTTAAGCCAATTGAATAGCACTTGCACATAGGGAGCTGAGTCTTTTGGGAGTTGTTCTGCAGTTGGTATCGGTTGACGAATCTTATTCGGTGTTGTTTGGACTGGTTTAAGTACTCTTTCGACCCATTTTGGTGTAGCTTACTCTAGTTTTCTTGTAGCTACGAGGTCCTTAGGTGGTGTTGATTGGTTAATTTTCAAATGGCGGTCTTTAACGGGATCGGCATAAATTAGTCGACGAGGTCATAATAGAAACATTCCACGAGTAGCACTAACGATCTTGTATTCTCTGTCTAGACATGGCAACGTGGCACCCTTTACCAGCGTCTTCTCTAGAGATACTCTTGTCAATTCTTCCGGAATTGGTATGGTGTGATGATGCCTTATTAACTCATGTAAAAAACATCAGCAACGTGTAGTGGTCTACCACCTATGTCTTGATTAATGTATAACTCACAAACATATGAACCCTACATCGCACCAATCACGAATGTTATGTCATATACAAAGTTCATACGAAAGAGTTGGTATACTTAACTTGTAAGTAAGGCCTTGTCGAGGTTTTCACCTTCGTCTCTAGGACTTAGGATAATTGCCTCCCGATTAACCTCAACTTCTTTAGGAGAGTGGTGTGATTCTCTTGATGGGGGAGTCCAATCCGGTGTTAAATCATCCAAATTTTTAGGAAGAGGTAAGCCTGTATGTTAGATCAACTTCCAAATTAGAATGTCTTGTTTCTGAATTTGTTTTTCTTGTTGAATGGAATGCTTTTGCACGTGTGGATACGTGATGGTTGAGCACGACCATAGTACCATGTAATTCCAAATGCCTCTCGTTGTGTCAAGGATCCACCCACTCCCCTAACACACCCCGCGTGGTCCGATTTATTGGTCGACTCTCAAAGAATATCATGCTTGAAGGTGGGTATGAATTTCCCTTCTAATTGATCATTCTTTAATTTTTCCTAATTCATAAAATTTGGGAAAAATATTAGCTCAAGTGATGTACAAATATGTGAATGAAAAAATTGAGCGTCCGAATAGATGGTATACCAATCGTTCCGCAGTTTCTCTTATTTCCTCCTCCTCGCATTCACCCTTCTTGTTTTGTCGGCCCTTGAAAAAAAGATCCCACCTATCAATGTCATCCATATCCATTGGTTGTACCTTTGCGCAAGCCTCTTCTTCGGTTATCCCACCTTCGATTGCAATCTGAACATCTTTCTCAAGGTGTTCTTCTAGTAACTTCATTGTCACTAATCCATACCCTCTGTGGCTTAAATGGTGAGGCATTTTATTCAAACAGGCAAGGCATTTTTTTTTGCCTCGTACCCTATGTTAGGTTGTTAGGAACATTTTAACACTAAAAAAATAGTTCAATTTAAATTTTTGCGTAAGTATTATGAAACTTTACTAACATTAGAATCATTCTCCAAAGCCCTTCCGTTGTGGATCTCCTAACTCTCCGGTTATATGTCTGTGTACGTCATCCAAGGGCGATCATCTTTATCTGAAGAAAATATGTACTCCCACGATAAAGTATATTTGTGTTCCCGCCAACTTTTGCACATCATGGTCATTGTCTTCTTCCTAATATATGTCATATCTGGGGCTTCTATTTCAAAGGGTCTATATGAGGATGTAGACGATGGTAAGTTTAGAATATCTTATTAGTAAAACATTTTTGAACACACTATGACCGTTAATGTTACCTTGCACTCCATCCATAGGGTCTCCTTATAGTCTTTTGGTACGTCATGCCAACTATAAAAATGAATGTAAAACCTTATTCTACCAATCTTTGCGACCCAACTAGACTATTTAGGACGGTCTTTCGACAAACACTTTCCGGACTTGTTAAAAATTAATGGAGTTAACTCCTTCCTAATCATCCTACGTTCTAAAGTTCTACAATGGGTCTTGGCTATCCCACCTCGTGGGATCCGTCATCGTCATCGATTCCAAATCTCATAGTCTTGTCATCGCTATGTTGGGAACATGATGCATCATCATGAGGTTGTTTCTTAGACATGTTTCTTCCTACAACAAAATACATGCCATATTATAAACTACACTTACTTCATAATATATATTATAGGCCGGAAATAATGCCTTATATCATAGGGATCCCCTTCATATTCAAATTCTTACAATGTCATACAAATTTTCATTTGGTTTTCGCAAAGTGGCATATAAAGTAGTCACACTTAATAGAATATCCAATAAAAATAACATTGAATACAAATAATAGCATCATAGCCCTAGAATATAAAAAAAGCATAACCAACTAAGGAGAACAAGAATTTTTAGGGTTTTGCAACACTAACCTTAAAAACAAAGTAATGGGAGGATCAACTTGATGAAATCTAGCTCTCCCTCAAGCATTCTTCCACCATGATCATCATCCCCCTAAAAAATAAGATAAATAAGTTAGATGAGAAAAATGAGAAGAATATTGAATGAGTCTTAGGCATTGACACCAAACTTGAACTAAAATGTGAAGAAATCATGGAGAATAGGGATGGAAGTGAAGAAGGAGAAGATGATTCTTGGAGGGGAGTGTGGGAGGGAAATGGCAGGTCTTTTTAGGGTATTTAATACCCTTCGAAAACTCGCCTTAATGGCTATTTTTTTCCCGTCAGATTATTCTTCCAAAATTGGAAGAAAGTCGACTCTATTAAAAAACCCTTCGACATGCTTCCGAGTTTGAAACCTCTGTAAAAAAAAATATATATATATATATATATATATATATATATATAAAGGAAATATCAACCATCCACTATCACATACGATTTTCATACACCCTAATTTCCCTCTCCACGTCAAAAACCCAAGGCTCACCTTAAAACAACCAAATCATAGTTCCTAGCACCATGTTGAAGAAAATATAGACTAAGAAGAAAACCGGTGAGGCCAACGACTGGAGTCACATCCTGTACACTGAAATTGGGGCATCTGAGTAGTTTTTCAATTCGAAAGCGGAGGAGAGGTATGTCGAATTCTCTAAAAGCAAAGTCATCAATTCTAAAGCTATTTGTGAGTCCGCAATTGAAGATTTATGCTTATTCTATTTGTTGACTCGTTTCAAAGAACATCTTTATGGTTTGATGTGTTTGGAAGAACCCGTTTATGTAGATGAGGTTTTTCAGTTTTATGCAAATTTAGGGCAATATTTTAAAAACTGGGACGTGACTTTGGTGAATGGGAAGGAAAATTTTGCTAATAAGTACACAAATTATGAAGCCCTAGGTAGCTCCTACACCATCCTTGATAAACTCGTAGTAGTCGACGATCCCCATCCTCCCTACAAAAGTTATCAGCGACAGAGTTGGCCTTCGGTTACCAAAGGTACCCCTCTAGATCCTGTATTGATGGCTAAGAAGTACTTTGATAGAAGTGGGGTGGCCTCGGGCCCGGTAGAGAATTAGGATATAAGGAAATTAATGGTTGAGTGGAGACTTATTTACGAATGGGTTTGTTTGAATGTGCTCCCGACGAGTGGCTACACGTGAGAGCCGAATATTTGTAACCTCATGCTGTTCTACTATGTAATGGAGGAAAAGAAGATAAACTAGGGGTTCACCATCCTAATGAGCATACTTAAGGCCGCTAACACAAAGAAGAAGGATCTCCTTTACAGTGGCTTGATCAAGGCTATGATCATGGCTATGATAAAAAAGGTTGGCGTCTAGCCGAATGATCAACCAATTTTGATAGAGTATTATGACAAGGGTTGGTTTTAGCATAAGTAGTTGAAAGTTGGCAAGGATAGGAAATGGGAGCAACGCGTCGTTCCGGGGCAGTTGGCCAAAAATGCAAAAAGGGCTAGGGAGTCGGAAATTGATTGGGCCGAGGCATCAGGATCTCGTTAGTATAAAAAATTTTCTTTTTTTATCATACATTTTTAACTCAGCACTTGTATTTGTTACATTGATTTTCAATTTTCGTAGGTTCACGTAGCTCGTGGAAGACCACCATTGGGAGGTACCTGAATTGCCTTCGTGGAGACGCCGATGAGACATCGCAAATGTTTACTAGAGCCGATGCCAACATGAACATTTCATGGAAGCTTAGGGAATCAATTTAGAACTAAAAAATTAGGAGGAATCACTGAATTTTGAGCCACAGTTCACCGACAACGAGGAGGAGGACGATGCAGGGTCGGATGGTGGTCAAGACGTGGTGGACATCGACGACGATAATTAGGAGATTTTCAATTTGTTTATGAGTTGTGTACTATTTGGAGTTTAAAACTTGTGGTATGGATGTTAACTTGATGTTAATCTGATTTAAATACTTATGTAAGGGATATTAAGACCTGTGTTATGTTTTGGAGTTTCTGACTTGTGGTTTTTGGAAAATGAATTTTAAGACTTGTGTTATGTTAAGCGATTAAGACTAGTGTTTTTAAAAAAATTATTTATTAGACACACCATTCAATATCCAAAGACTATGATGTTGAACATGAACCCTTGTCAAAGGCCGGAAGACCAATCATCTTTGAAAAATGTGTGTTTCATTTTGACCATTAGAGCAGACAGTATTCCGAGTTCGGAACTAGCTCGGCCATTTGTAAAAACATTGCCTTTTAAATTCCGAGTTCGTAACTAATTTGGAGAGATTGGTAGTCAGGGGCCGATTCAATTCCGAACTCAGAATATAGTGGTTCCTGAATCAGATGCATTTTCTGAACCAGCACAGGTCCTAATAAGCACATTTTCCCCTACATTTAATCAGTTCCGAATGCAGAACTTATTTGGGTCCTATTTATAAAGTGCCGAATTACACATTCCAAACTCCAAATGTGTAATTAGGAAACCAAGCTCTGACCAATTTCCAAAGTCGGAAGCTAAGTAGTATAAAAAATTACCCAATCAGAGTTCATTTCCCAATCAAACTTAAACTTTCAAAATTCAAAAAACCCTAGTTAAAGAATCTTCCTGGGCGATGGACACAACCAAGTTCATCAAAGGGAAACATTGAAGATGGCAAGAGGTGGCTCATTTTGCATCCCTCGTTCAAAATCCACCAGTAACAATCCCAAGTACAATAAAGTGAAATTTGTGTCTTTGTCCGCGCAATCTAGGTACAATGTATTGCATTATTCTGCACAATCTGGATGATGGATGCTATGTTAGTGTGGATTTTATTTGGATGTCGAATGCTATGCTATGTTAGTACCTTTTTTGGATTAGTATTTTATTTTAGTGTGGATGTTTCATTTGATGTTTGAAATTTATTTTTAGTGTATGAATCGTCTTTGGCGATAGATTGCAAATTTGCACAGTTAATTAAAAAATGAAGGACAACTAACAAATTACAAACTTAATTAACATGCCAAGAAGTATTACACAAGCTTGAACTACTTCTTCAGTTTTAGCTTCTTAGTAACGTTTTTGGATTTACGCCTTTTACAACTCACCTTCCACGGACAACCACCCGAATTCCCTCTTCATGATTGTTGCAGCCAACTGAGTAGTTCAATGCAAGATCGTCATCCTCAAGAAACAAAGCATCATCTAGACCGATACACGTTGTATTATGATCGAATCCCACAATTTCTCCGGCTTCCAATTCTTAAAAAAATGCTCGTTTTCCTTTGACAACAATCTCCCACCTTGGATCGGAAGGGTCTCTCAATAGAAAACCTAGTGATCCTGGGAGGCCAGAATGAAAGAATCATTCCGCCAACCTATCTGACTTCAATCGACAAGGGTGAAACCAAAATCCTCGGTTCGTTGCCCATTGTTGAAATCCACCCACTGACATAAAAACGTGGGAATTTCATAGTCACATAGTCAAGCTCCCATATATCTAGGATTATTCCAAAGTAAAAATGGTGAGCGTACATTGGATTATTTTCACTTCTATTACCAACGTGCAAAGCTTCAGAAACAAGAGACACTCCACTATTCTAAGACACACCCTTATCATCCATTTCTTTAGTGCCAAATGTAAAACCGTTAATGCCAAAACCTCCATATGAAAGCACTGTACCTATAGGTCTATGAGCCAACCACTTAACTTTCATTGGATAATCGACCTCTGAAACGTGATCACGCAACCATGATGCAAAAGTCCCACTATGTAATCGTAGAACCTGTGCCTCGTTGAAGTTTGGGTTGACGATTCTAATGGAATCAATGTGAACCTCTATATACGGTACAACATCTTCATGATTACGAAGAACATAGAAATGGGATTTATTTAGTTCATCCATACTAGAGCTGAACGGTTTCCCCTGCTGGAGCGAATGACCTTCCAACCGTCCATCATGTATATGTGTTGGAACCCGATCGAATCAACATGTTTCAAATAATAAGTACAAAACTCTATGACTTCCTCTGCCACATACCTTTGTACAATACTTACATCAGGCCTATACCGATTCTTCACCAAATGTTTGAATATTTTCATGTACCTCTCAAACGGGTACATCAATCTCAAAAACACAGGACCACAAAGCTTTATCTCCCTCACAAGATGAACACACAAATGGACCATAATGTCAAAGAACAAAGGGGTGAAATACATTTCCATCTGGCACAAAACTTCAAAAATTACTATCTGCAAACGGTCCAACTTTGACACACTAATGTTTTTACTGCAAATGGACCTGAAAAAACAAACAAAGCTGGGTAATGCACAATCTTACACGGGATGGTAGTGAAGATTGAATTGCAATGACAGTCAATTCCTGCATAAGATTGTGACAATAATGAAACTTCAACCCATGCATCAACTGTCACCTGGAGTTACCGGTCCTAATGACTTCTTAATTCCCATCTCAACCAAATATAACCAAGCCTTTAGCCCATTCTTTATTTTTCTTGGAGTATTCAATAGCGTACCGACCAGGGAATCACACACATTTTTATCAATGTGCATCACATCAAGGTGGTGTCTTACATCTAAATGCCCCTAATACGACAATCTGAAAAATATATAGCATTTCTTCCAAGGCCGTCCACATGGACTTTCCATTTCTTTTTCCCAAAATCATTTGCCAAATTCTTCACTGTTTCAAATATTTGACTCCCTGCTTGAGAAACCGGTGCTTCTCTTGACTTGACTTCCCCATCAAACCACTTTTTGGCCATTCTCCATGGATGGTCCTTCGGAAGAAACTGTCTATGACCTTGATAAATTGTTTTACAACCATGCTTCAATTGGTGATGATCAGTATCCTTCTCGCACATAGGACAAGCAAAGTGACCTTTCACTAAGTAACCGAACAAATTACCAGACGCAGGGAAGTCATTAACCGTGAAAACTAACTTGGCTTTCAATGTAAAGTAATCTTCAATTTACCATCATATGTCCTAACACCATCCTTATATTGGGTCAAAAAATCCTCCACAAGAGGTGCAAGATACACATTAATGTCATTACCCAGTTGCCCAGGACAGGAAATCATCGAAGATAGCAACACGTACTTACGTTTCATTGTCAACCATGAAGGAAAGTTGTAGATTACCAACATCATAGTCCAAGAACTATGTGTACTACTCATATTACCAAATGGATTCATTCTATCAGTACATAGGCCTAACCTCAAATGCCGGGGTTCTTCGCCAAACTCAGGGTAAAGAGTATCAAACTTTTTTCCCTTGCTCGCCATCCGAGGTATGTCTAATGACATCATTCACAGTGCAATCCCTCTCAGCATGCCAATGCATAAATTTTGAATCTTCCTTAGATGCATATAACTTCTGCAATCGTGGAACAATAGGAAGGTACCACATCCCCTTTGCCGGAGTTCTTTTCCTTGATTTGGTTAACACTTCAGCTCCAATCACAATTCTACCCCTCTTCAAATTGTATCAAGACTCACCACATACCCGACAAGATTATCAATTTTCATCTTCTATCATGCTATACAACATACAATCATTTGGGTAAGCATGTAATTTTTCCAATTCCAATCCCATCGGGCACAATATTTTTTTTGCGGTATACAACCCATTCGGCATAAGATCACCTTTGGGTAACAAATCCCTAACCAATTCAAGAGTTTTGGTCATGGAATTATTGGTCCACCCAAACTTGGCCCTCAAATTCATTATCCTCAAAGTCGCAATCAATATTGAATGTGTACAACCATTATACAATAGCATCTCGTTGTCGTCATGTAAAGCTTGTAGCACCTCGGGTTTACCTTTGAAATCTCTAGCAACATCCTCAACCATTTCTTCAAATTCAACATTCCCATCCAACTCATCTTCCACATTCTTCATCATTTTTTCACTCATACAAAAAGTTTGACTTACTTCCCCATGCCATACCCAAGAAAGGTACGTTGTTTGAAGCCCCCTCATTATTAGACATTGCCTCAATTTCTTCTTCATTAAAAATACCTCATTTCTACAATCTTTACATGGGCAACGGGCTCACACAAAACCTTTTTAGAGGCATCTTCAAATGCTACCGTTAAAAAGGTTTCTATCAAGGACATGTAATCGGGTGATTTCCTTATATCATTACCAATGAGCTCAATCCAATCCATTACACTACAAGTGAATTACAATGCAATCCACTAGTATTCACACAACCATAATCATAACCAATCACAAATGACCACAAGACAAGCCTTAATTCTTCTACATGTATACATTTCAAACCGTGATTTCAAGTAATAAATTCATATACAATTTACCTTCACCAATGCGAAATGATACACTCTAATGTATTAGATTTGCTTCTCCATCAATGTTTCACTAAAAATGGAAGTACACTCTTCTTCAACAATGTTGAGGGGGAATTAAAATTGACGATCCCCAATTTTTTTTATACAAATACGAACAGGATTCCGAACTTAGAACTTATTGTATTTTTTAAAATTCCGCAATTTTATACATATCCAAACTCGGAATGGTTATCGGACCCTATTTTTGAGTACAAAAGTCTTCCCCTTCATTGACTTGGGTGGAGCCTCAGAAGCTTCCGGACTCGGAACCAATGACAATTTAAGGCGGTTATATCTACCCACCTTTAAGTAATGTTATTTAAAGGCGGTTAATGAAATAACCACCTTTATTGTAAAGTTACAAACTCGAAAGGTGTTTCAGATCCATCTTTTGAGTTTGGAACATCATAACATTCATGGTGGTTGTGTCTAACTGAGGTTGATTAGTGTCAATGTAAAGCGATTTTATGCAAAACCGCCGTAAATGGATTGAAATTAAAGGCGGTTTTCAAATAACCACCTTAAATGGATTTTAAACCACCTTTGAACAAATTTGGCGGGATACGAACTCATGTTCCGAGTTCAGAACCTATATTTTAAGACAATTCTGCATTTTTCACTCTAAACCACCTTCTAATGCCTCCTTTAATGGCATGGCCTGTACTAGTGGACTATAATAGCAAGATGTGGAACAATTAAGTGTGTGTTACTACTTGCGAATACTTGGGTAGTTGTTGTATTAGGTTTTTTTATTCTTAATGCTATCGATGTGTGTATCTGGTTCAGCGAATACTTTTCGAGGGCATCTTGGTAAGAGAAATAATTGATTAATTGTTGACAAAATAAGAAAGAATTGGGAGGGTTCAACAAATACTTGCCATCCTATAACTGATAGATGCATATGAATTGATTTATCTATACGGCTATGATCGATGTTTAACTAATGTGAGTTATTCCGAGCCGATTACATTCATTATATATTTTCTAGATTTATTTAATATTTTCTAGTTTTAATTTTAATTCATATTTGCTATTTGTTAGTCTGCATTTTTAGTCTTAGAAAAATATAAAATTAAGGTGTGGTAGCTACACCAAAGAGGTTTCATATTAGTAGGTAATTTATTATATTTTTTGCTCTGTTCCTCATGGGATAGACTCCACTTACTACTGTGCTAATTTCATTATCAGAGTTTGCAGATTATTTTGGTGATTGAAATGACGTTCACCAAATTGGCACCACTGCCAGGGAACGGTAAGTCAATTTCTATAATTTCTTTCCTACTAATATGTGTGTCAATTTCTATGTTTATGAGAAAATCATCATCGCCGAATTTAATATTCGATCTAGAAGTTGAAAAATAGCCAAGCGAAACCGGAAGAGAACAAAGGCGCAAAAATCAACTTCTGCCACTACCCTTCGATTTGGCCAAACTAGCAACCACATCTGATTCGGGAACTGATACCAAGATGGATGGAGCTAGACGAAATCTTAATCCTGGGCAGAACCCAAATAATCCATAGATGTGGAAACTTATTGGTCATAGTGAAGATGATCCCTCCTTTCCCATTCAACTACCAGAGATGGAGAGTCCCATCGAAATCAAGCTAGCATTCCTGAATGTGCTTCCAAAGTTCCATAGGAGAAGCATTGAGGACCCCTACAACTTTTGGAGCGAATTTTTGAAGATTTGTGAGGTTCAAAAGCGGCCATCTACTGTGACTGAAGATCTATTTTAGAAGGTGGTGTTTCCCTTCAGTTTGACAGGAGCAGCAAATCAATGGTTCTCAAGCGTGCCACCTAACTCCATTTCGACGTGGTCTAAATTGAAGAAATTATTTTGGAATATTATTTTCCAAGCACAAGGACAGATGCCTTGAAGAAAGAGATCACTAGTATCAAGTAGGAGAATGATGAACCATTGAGTGCTTATTTTCTAAGGTTCAGAAAGTTGATAGATAGCTACCCCAATCAGCGAATGACGGAAGGTCAATTTCTCTAGTGTTTTTATCAAGGGATGACAACCATCAACAAATATTTGGTGAATTCTTCCAGTAGTGGTAAATTTTCTCACCTTCGTGTGAATGAGGCAAGAGAAGTTATTAAAAGGTTGGTGGATTCAAAGAAGGAGTATGATCAACAGAATGTCTGAATCTTGAAGAAAGAGGCCCAAACATCTACTCTCGAACATGATGAATTCAAGGAGAGGATGGAAAGAATGGACAGGATTCTATCTAAAGTCGTGGACAAGGTTGCGACTGTATAAGAATTATGACACGTGTGGAGTAGTCAACCATACGACATCGCAATGCATTCTTACCATGGGGAAGATACATTTCCAAGCAAATAATATAGGGAATTATAGCGAGAGGCAGCAAAAGGGTGATCCATATCTCTAAAATTTGAATTCAAGATATATGGATGACCCAAACTTTCATTGGAGAGATCAAAGTACCCAACTGCATCAGCATCAGCATCAGCATCACCAACAACCTTATGTTCCACCAATGCAATGAGAAGCCCCAATTTTCCCTAACCCCCGCAAGGTGGTCAAGGGAAATCTATGAATGATAAGCTAGACATACTGATAGACATGATACAAAAGCAACACCAAAGGTTTGAGAAGATCGAACCAACTTTAAAGGAGCATGCACGACAAATCGCCCATTTATCGAACACAATGAATGAACTCAGAATGAAACAAGTAGGGTTACCTTCTCAAGTTCAGTTAAATCCATGTGAGACAGTAAATCATACCACCTTGAGAAGTGGGGAAGAAGTTGGTGCATTTCCTTTTAAATACACGGTAAAAAGGACGATAGAACTCACTGACGGGGGTCTGGTTTTCCCAAACAGAACCCTGTGATAGAAATTCAGATTCAAGAGTTGGATGAAAAAGGCAACAAAACAACCATACAACCCTCAAAGGGTTCATTCATAAAGGTAATTCCAGGGTACCAATGGGGGTAAGTAAAAATCCAACCTTACATGATTTCTCAATTAAAATTCTTCCACCATTCCCTCGTAGATTGGAAAAGCAAAAAAAAAAAGATGATATGGATTTTGTCTCGATTTCTGGAAAATGGATATTAATCCTTCATTCCTGCAGGCCATAAAATTACCACCTGTAAGCAAGTTATTGAAAGATTTTATTGCAAGAAATCAAGAGATTCGAGCAAGATCACGATCGGTAAATCAGTGTCGGTTGTGATTCAAAAGAAACTGCCTCAAAAGTGCAAAGACCCAGGTATGTTTTCCTTACCTTGTTATATAGGAGATAAGAAGATTGATGCTGCCATGTGTGATTTAGGAGGTTCAATTAATGTTATGTCATTATCTGTGTATCAGACTTTAAATGGAGTTGAAATGGTTAACACTAAAGTAGTAATTCAATTGGCAGTAGATCTTGTATGTTTCCTGAAGGGTTGTTGGAAAATTTGCTCGTGAGAATTAATGAATTTATTTGTCTAGTTGAGTTTTATGTGGTAAAGATGAATCATACCAGTGATAAGGGAACACGGGAGGTGTTGTTCGGTTGTCCATTCTTGAAAATGGCAAACACCATTATTAATGTTGGGAATGGAACTATTGCTCTTGATTATATTGGTGATAAGTACACACTCACATTGATAAACCCATGAAGAAACCTATGAATACTGAGAAAGTGAATGAAATTGATCATACTGGCCCCTTTGCCCAAGAGTTTTTGAGACTAAAGTTTTTCAGGATAAGACGGGAATTCAATTTCTCACAAGTCCATACAAGGTAAATGTTCAACACTTGAGAGATAAGGAAAACTACAAATTATTGCAATCAATGTACTCTGAGGATGTGGTGTCTAGCACTGAAATAAACCACGGAGTTCTCAACCCAACTCATTCCGAAGTGGATGTTCGGAAAAATTCTAAAGTACGTACAGGGTCTGGTTTGTCTAAATGGGACCCGCCTGCCAGACTAGTCTCACCAGATGTGAAAGCTTCAAAATTGGAGTTAAATGAGTTACCACCCATTATGAACATAGTTTATCAAGGAGATGATGATACTCGTCCAGTGAGTATGGAGTCGCTCAAGTGTGAGAAAGAAATAAAGTTTCAACTCCAAGAATTGGGAGATCTAATATTCAAAGGGTTTGATCAAACTATGTGGTACAAGGAGCAGAATAAGATGTGGAATGAAAGAAATATGAAGCCTAAGAAATTCATGGTTGGGCACAAAGTTCTTATTTCTGAGTCCAACTTTCGATATATGTCATGGAAATCAAGTCTAAATGGATTAGACCATTCGAAGTGGCTTTTGTTTAGCCAGACGAGATAGTAGAGATTATTAGCATGGACACAAAAAGGGCATTCCTCGTCGATGATCATCGCCTTACGCCATACTATGATACTTCTCAGGTGGCATTAATGGAAGAAATTCGATTGTGCCTTACAAATAATCATTGAAGGCATGTGAAAGTCTAGCAAAAATTATTTAAAAAATGCGCTAATTGGGAGGCAGCCCAATTTTCTTCATTTTTTTCTTTTCATTTTTTTTAAATTTCTTTATTTTTAGGAATTTTAATTTCTCATTTGCTCTCGGTTCTTGATCTACAGAGTTTGAAGTATTTGAATTTTCACCATTGAGAATTCACACATTTGGAGAGCTGAGACTCGCAGGGTTCCGTTTGGCCAAACTGGAGGTCTGCGGCAGAACCTGATCCTGATTCAACACTCTCCTCTTGTTGGAAATTCCTCCAAATCCCACCACTTTTCCCTTTTATTTTATCATGATGTTTGACTATGTGTGAAATTTTTTCTCATTAGAGCTTTGCATTATTTGCTTGAGGACAAGCAAAGTTTAAGTGTGAGGAGATTTCTCGTGTGTTTTGTTTTGTATTTTTTGGAAAAGAAATAATTTTAAAAAAATTAGTTTTTTGAGTCAAACATGTGTTTTTGTGTTGTTTTGAGTCGATAATTTGGCATGAAGAAATTCTCGTGGCTCTTGATAAAAGTACTCTGCCGGTTGTAAACTTCATTGTAACAAACTTGGTAAATTTGACATGCCTTGAAGTTTTTGAATGAGATTTATAATGATTTGTGAAATTTTTTTGATATGATTTTTGGGATGAGGAAAAATGATGGGTTTAATTGAATATTTTAGCCTACTATAGTGAGGTTTGAGTTAGAGTAGAGCACTCTCTATATCAATCTATATTCTGAGAGATCACATTGTTATAATTGGAGTTGTTACGTGTGAAAGTGATGGAAGGCCCTAGGATGAACCACATAACTTAAATCGCTTACCAACTACATTAATCCCTAGTGAAACACTTTGAAGTTTTGACTATGTTCTTTGATGTGAGTTACAATATATTTAGCCAAAGCCTTGTTTTATTCTTTCTCTTAGCCCAATTATGCATGTTCTTGGAATTGAAATGATGAATTTGTCCGTTGTGTTCTCTTGAGTTGATAACATTATAGAGTATGTGTTCTGTTTGCCTAGACATAAGAGCTTCGAAAATTGAAGGCTGAATTTTATTAGGAACAGTGACATTGAGGTTTTGATTGGACAAACTGAAGGGGCAACCGTATAAAAAAAAGAAAAGAAGAAAAAAATCTTATTGTTTGTTATTTTGCAAATTTCCCTCAAAGGTACTGATTTTGAACTGTATTGAACAAGAGTGGTGCTAGAAAAAATAAAAAATAATAAAAGAGTACCTACATTTGATGTGATATTATTTAGCTTTCTCACAATAGCCATGAGGTTGAAGATTCTTGGTGAATGTCTACTATACATGAATGATGGTTGAAGAAAAAGACATGCATAATATTTTCATCGATATTGTTTGAGCTTATAACCCTTAGGATCTCACCAATGTGAATGGTCTCTAGCCCCGTTACAACCTTGAGAAAGACCTTCCTGATTTGCCTATTAACTTCTCTATGTTATAACTTGTGAATTATTTAAGTGACTGCCCTTCATATATTGAGAGTTATTGAGCGAAATCGGGAGAAAATATTCACTGCTTGTCTGATTTTGACTAAATTTATGATTAGATTTCATAATCTTGAACATTTTCATTTCAATTACTTTGAGAACTGATGATTTCCAGATGCATTAACGTGATCCTTTACTCCTTGGCAGGGGAAATTTATCGTTATAAGAGTAGAATTTAAAAATTTTAAATGCCGGATTTTTGTTTGTCCGGTCTTGTGACATATTTTCCATTTTCCTTTTGTTTTTATGGGGTCGTTTTAGGTAGAGTCTTACTAAGGATTGAGAACTTATGAACAATGTGGATTGTTGATAGATTTATATTCATCACTTCACACTTGAGGGCTAGCACGATTCAAGTGTGAGGATATTTGATATGTGTTATATTGTGTTCATATTTTGTGGTATTATTGTGATTTTATTGAGATATAATTTGCACTTTGATTTTTTTGGTGCAGGAATTCATGGATTGTGAAGAATTGAGACAAAGCTATACATTGTACTATTTTTCCCTTAACCAACGATTTTTTCCACTGAATTTTCCAGGTTAAGGTTTTTAATGAGACAATGTGCTATAATGGAAAATATTCTTATATTATAAGACATATTCCAGAGATGAAGGAAAGAAGGCAAAAGTGGAATTGTTGAAGTTATGGGGACGGAAAGTAAAATATTGAAGAGATTTGAATTTAAAAAATTAAAGATATTCACTTTCCATATTGATAAAGATTTTATTATTTCTTTACCACTAAAATTCCTTAATATTATGAATTAGTTAGAGTTTGAAAACATTTTATTTTCTTTTCTTTTCTTTCGAAAGAAGAATCAAAATTCAATTTTGTTATAAGTTTGTGTGACCGTGTATATATACCCGCACAAACGCTTTGCGGAACGGCGAATATACACTGTTTCAGTTTTAGATCTATTTACGTAATACTTTAGATAGGTTTTAGTTAATTAGTTTGACATTATTTTTGGTTTGAATTTTCTAAAGCTACAGACTTGGACGCAGCGGCTTCTTGCGGTTTGATTTTCGTTTTCGTTTAATTATTATATTATTTATTTATTTTGTGTAATTATTATGAGTAGCTAATTTATATATCGGCATGGAATAACGAGCATTTGTTTATGAATCGTGAGCCCTAATTATTTTATAATTGATTCTTATGTGTTCTTGATTGTTCTTGATTTTATTTATTCTTGATATGTTTTAAGTCTGAATAACATCTCTCTCTCTCCTCTTTCATCCCCTCTGGAATTGCTTTCTACTGTAGCGACCGGAAACGGTCACATCGCCGCCGTAAACGGCTCTCTCTCGCCTTGACGAGAGAGTTGCTTCGTTCATCAAAAATCATGGCTGATAAAGCAACAACCACAAATGCTAAATCCTTCATCGCAGCACTTCAATCGAAAGCCCCTCCACTCCTTTCAGTCCTACCAAACAACCCAGAGGTCACCCCAAAATCTGAACACCTCGGAGAACCCGCTTGTCTATACTTGGATGATGATATATCCACTCTCTCGGCTCACTATACGAACGCCCTTGTTGGTAAATTCACCAAAGGGAGATTATCCATGGAGCAGCTGGAAGGAGCTTTCAAGACGGTTGGTTTCTCTGGGAAATACCAATTGGGGTCGCTTGACTACAAGCACATACTCATCCGCTTTGAACTCCCAAACGACTATCAACGCTGCTGGATCAAAGGTCTGTGGAGCTTCAACGGAGTTCACATGAAGATCCTCAAATGGTCGCCGGATTTCTCCACACAGTAGGAATCGCCGATCGTCCCAATTTGGTGCACAATCAGGGAAGTTCCCCTTTACTATTACAATACTTCATCTATAGAGGCTATTGGAAATAGTATTGGCAATTTCATCAAAAAAGATTTAGCTACTGAAATGCTAACTAGACCATCTGTAATCAAGCTCTGTGTCGAGATAGACCTGCAAAAACTCCTAAATCATTTCATAAGATTAGGCTCTGTCTCAAACAATAGGAAATATAACATTGAATATGAGGACATACCCCTGTATTGTGAAAATTGTACTAAATTAGGACACTCACTGAACCAATGTAGAGGTCTAATCCAGAACAACACAGCTCCACAATGGCAACCCACAAGGAATAAGTTTGAGAAGATGCCTAAAATTGTCATTGATCCACAACCTACTAACAGCAACCATCTCAAAGACCAGCTACTGCATCAAAAAGCCACTACTAACCCTACACTGCAACCATCCTCCTACATACCCAAGCACCTGGAAACTAGCCCTGCTAAGACTATTGCACTGCAAGAAGTCATCCCGGAAAGTAACACAACACCGACACCTCATCCATCCCCAGTCCTTGACCTCACAGACTCACCCTAAGCTGATCCAGAATCACCTACTACAGATTTGATTAATGCAACAGCACTACCAAGCTATAACAAGACTCGCAAAGTCTATGCTCAGGATGATATACAGATAGGGTCCCAAAAATCTATTTTCCATAAATTCTCTCACACTAATCCTCCACTTTCTCAACATAGAAAGATGGCAAATAGATTTTCTGTTCTGCAGGACACAGTGGTACCCCCAGAAGCAGAAGAAGAATTGGACCATCCACCACACCAAACATTGCTAGGAGAAATGGAGGAAGAAGGACCTCTCCTGGATGACACAATTACAATACATGGGCTGGTGAATGTTCAATCTCAATCAACAGGTAACATAAACACTACAGGTAAGTCCAAATCTAGGAAGAACACTTACCTGAATCAGCTAAATAAGATGATGCTAAGATCCAATACTAAAAGCCACAAATCAGGTGAACAATGACATACACCACTTCCATTAATTTTCTGGTCTGGAACCTTTGGGGCTTAGAGACTTCAATGCTTAGATTAAAAACATCATTAAACAAAAAAAAATTGCCCTGCTGTGTATAATAGAGCCAATGCATGATAACAGTAAATGTCACTCCTATATGGAGAAACTCAGATATTCCCATTTCTTACCTCTTCAAAATGGGAAAATATGGCTGTTTTGGAATGGTGATCTAAATGTTGCCTTACTTTCCCAACATGAGCAATTTTTACATGTTAAAATTAACCATGTAATAACAACAGTTGAAATGGATGCTGTTTTTGTCTACGACCTTAGGAATAGGGAAGGCAGGAGGTTCCATGGCATGAACTGAATCACCTTCCAATTTCAGAAACTATTTTCATAGGCAATTTTAACACAATTTCTTCACTTACAGAATACAGGGAACCTTCCAACCCCAACCTAGGTAGTATAAGAGATTTCAATAATTGGATAACCTCTAAAGGAATTCAGGAAATCAATACGGTGGGAAATCTCTACACATTGACTAACTCTAGATTGAGAAAACCCACTTTCAAAAGACTAGACAGAGGTCTTAGTACCATGCAATGGAATGCTAAATTCCCAGCATCTTCCATTCAAGTACTAAATAGACAATCCTCAGATCACTCCCCTCTTCTTTTGCAAATCTCATCCACAGTCCCCTCCCAACCAAAGCCCTTCAGATTTCTTAATACATGGTTCAACAGACCAGAATTTACAGAATTGGTTAGGAATAACTGGGCCAAACCAATCCCTCACCAAGGAATGCTCAGACTTTATCTTAAATTAGTTAGGCTAAAAAAGGTAATTAAAGTTTGGAATAAAGAATCCTTTGGAAACATAGATTCCAATGTATTAGTTGCTGAAGAAAATTTAAGACTGCAGGAGATAAATTATGATGCCACAGGCACAGATGCAGAATTAATTAAACTTAATGAGAAAAAGGCACTGCTAATAAGAGCTTTAAAAGAAAGAGAAAAACTTTGGAAGCAGAAATCAAGAACTAATTGGACCAAACTTGGAGATAATAACACAGAATTTTTTCATAAATCAGTTCAGGAAAAGAACTGCAAGCTACACATCTCAAAAATAAAAAATAGACAAGGTCTTTGGTTAGACAATCATACTGACATACAGGATGAGGCTGTATATTTTTATTCTGACCTGCTCTCTGAACCTAATCAGCCTAACACTACCACATATTACTCCCATTTTCTCAGCCAAATTCCAACAATAATATCTCCCCAGGACAATCAGTCTTTGTCTAAACCGGTTTCAGAAGAAGAATTAAAAATAGTGGTAATGAGTCTGAATAGGAATAGTGGTCCAGGTCCTGATGGTTTCACCTCAAAATTTTATGCTAAATGCTGGGATATGATCAAACAGGACCTAATAGATGCAGTAAATGACTTCCTCCTAGGCTCAGAAATACCAAGAGGAATAAGTAGCACATGGATAGACTTAATACCCAAAAAATAGACACCCTCCTCTTTTGATGATTATAGGCCTATTAGTCTATCAAATGTTGCAAATAAAATATGTTCTAAGGTGCTAATGGAAAGAATGAAACCATACATGGAAAACTTAATCTCCCCAAATCAGACAGCCTTCATGAAAAATAGAGACATCTCTGATAATGTACTCTACCTCCAGGAAATGATTAAGTTCTTAGACAAAAAAAATAGGGTACCAAACTACATTTTAAAGTTAGACCTCAGAAAAACCTTTGATAGAGTTAATTGGCAATTTCTGGAAAAGGTTCTCAGTATATTTGGTTTCACAGGGAGTTTCTTAAATGCTTTAATGAATAACCTTTCTCAGGCTTATTTTTCTGTTCTTATAAATGGTAATCCTGTTGGTTTTTTCAGAGCTACAAGGGGCATCAAACAAGGTGATCCTGTATCTCCTTTTCTCTTTAACATTTTCTCTGAAGCTTTCTCCAGAAGCTTATCTTTTATTTTCACGAATAGAAAACTCAGTTACTATCAGCTCCCCTCTGGCATTACACCTGCATCGCATCTGAGTTATGCTGATGATACTATCATTTTCATGCAAGCCTCAAAGTCTAATCTGATCAGAATAAAAGCCTTCTTGGAAACATTTGAACTAACCTCTGGGCAGAAGATAAACTTTGATAAATCTGATTTCTATGCTAGCTCAAGAGCAACAACTGCTAAGATAAATCAGATAAATTCAATTTTAGGAATGAAAAAAGGAGTCTTTCCATTTAAATACCTGGGATGTCCAATTTTCAAAGGTAGGACTTTAAATCTATATTTTGAACCTTTGTTGGAAGCAGTAGATAGAAAGCTTATAAATTGGAAAAATAGATGGTTAAGTTTGGGAGGCAAAATGGTGCTCATTCAGTCTTGCCTATACTCCCTCCCACAACATATTTGGTCAGTCCTAAAGCCCCCTAAATAGATAATAAAGGCACTGGAAAAGAAAATGACAAGGTTTTTCTGGGGCGGAAACAGAAGGAAAATTACACAAAGTGTGGAGGAAATGGACTGACCTGAGTACACATAGATACCAGAATGGTCTAGGATTTAGATATGTAAGAACTATAATTGACTCATGCTCCGCCAAACTATGGTGGAAAAGCCAATTGGGTACAACCATGTGGTCCAAACTGCTATGGGCTCTTCCAAAGTCCCATAAGAAGTCCCACACCTGGAAAAGGATATGTAGTATTAACTCCTTTGCAGAAGAAAACTCCCTCATTATACATGGTAAAGGATTGAGCAATTGCTGGAATGCAAACTGGTGCCCAAATGGTCCTCTTTCTAAATATGTTCCACCCTCAGTCCTATCACCTTTTTACTATCACACCATTGCTGACTTCATCAGGGAAAAATGCCAGATACTGCAGCATATCTCACCTTATTTGGAACATGATACTTTGACTTTCTTGTAGGATGCACAGCCTCACACACAAAGGGATGATAGACTTATATGGAAGCTTGAAGATACAGGTATATCCTCCTTCAAATCAGCCTATACAGGCCTTACTCAGCAATCAGGTAATTTTCTAGCCACTAGATACATTTGGAACCCCAGACTACCAAAAAAAATTTCCATTTTCACATGGAAGCTTCTGAATAATCTCATTCCTTTTGATGATGTCTTAGTCCAATGTGGTTTTAGCTTAGCTTCGAAATGTCCTGCATGCAATCATCCTTTCTCAATTGAGCATTTTTTCACTCCATGCCATCTAGCTCAAGCAGTTTGGGATCAAACTTTGGATAATCTGGGGATCCAACTGCATACATTAGACAGCTTAACTCTAAGGTTTTTTGCATATTGGAATAATACTGAACTCTCTAAGGTGCATAGAGATATCTGTAGGATGTTGCCATCTCTGATATGCTGGTCATTTGGAAAGCTAGGAATGCCTTCTATTATGACAAAAAAAAAATTCACAAGCACTAATTAGTAAAGAAGTGAGAGATCTTATCTTTCTTTCTTTCTCAGCCAAACCTGCTCACTCCAATGTGTATCTTACCAGAAGCTACCCTATTTTCTCCTTAATTCCGCCTCTGAGACCACCACCTAAGCCTTCTATATCCACTATCTTTTGGAAAAAGCCACCACAAAATAGTATAACTGTGAACGTGGATGCATCCTGGTCCCCCAACATGTCCACAATTGGCCTTATAGCTAGAGACTGGACTGGTAAGCCGTGCCTAATTCAATCTTTCACTCCCAATGCTAGTACGCCTTTAGAGGCTGAAATGAAGGCCATCCAGGCAGCAACTAGATGCTTCTCTAGTTTGGACCCCGGATGTTCTTATATAGTGGAATCAGATGCCATGCTTGCGGTGAACATGATAAACAATCCCAGTAATGCCAAATGGTCTCTATATGTCTTAGCTTTCCAAACCCACTCCGAGCTTGACTAGGCTACACTAAGACATGTCTACAGGGAATGTAATGCAGTTGCTGATGCAATCTCAAAGCATAAACAGACCCACCCTTCACAACAAAACATTAGCATCTCTAACATCCCAGCATTCATCAGAGGTCTTATCGAACTGGACAAAAATGATTTCCCTTACATCCGAACACAGAAGCATACTGCTAAATAATAGATACTGCTGAGTTTTTTCTTTCCTTCTGTGCAGGGACACATCATGGATGTCAAATTCAACCGTGGACAAGGAACAACATGGAGAAACACTGAAGGCAATGAAACTGAAGATTATGATCACCTTCACCGGTACATAGAATTATTACTAGGGTTTCGGTGGTAAGTTGCCTGGCCAAAGTTAGTGATTAACACAGGGGGTGGAGGTTGCTCACTTTGGAGACGCAACTTCCGGTACCTCTAGCATTATGCACACTACTTCTTCCTTGAGCCTGGAGCATCGAGCACTCAAGCAGGGAGCCCTCGTGCCCTGGAGGCCTCGAGCACTCATGCTTTGATGGCCTCGAGTATTGGAGCCCTCGAGCTTTAGAGCACTCGAGCACTGCATACCTCGAAGGAAACAGGATTGAAGATTTTTGTGGTAAGTTACCTAGCCAGAGTTAGTGATTAACACAAGGGGTAGAGATCGCTCACTCTGGAAATGCAACTTCCGTTACCTCTAGCTCTGTACATAGACTATTTATTTTCTTGAGCCTAGAACATCGAGTACTTGAGCCTGGAGCCCTGGAGCCCTGGAGTATCGAACACTCGAGTCTGGAGCATCGAACACTTGAGCTTGGAGCCCACGAGCCCTGGAGTACCCCGAGCACTCATGTTTTTAGATCCCTTGAGACTTGGAGCCCTTGAGCCATGGAGCCATCGCGCACTGGATATCTCGAGCACTCAAGCTCTCCAGTCCTGTTACCCTCAAGACATCAGGCACTCGAGCTATCGAGTCTCGAAAAAGGACACTTTTGGAGCCCTCGAGGACTGGAGACCTGTCAATCAAATCAAAACTGGAAAACTAGAAGTCCTCGAGCACTGGATCCTCTAGCACCCGAGCCATCAAGCACTCAACCAATCGAGCCCCGAATCATCGAGTCCTGGAGCTTTGTACCCTCGAGCCTGGAGCACTGAGTACTCGAGCCTGGAGCCCTCGAGCTCGGGAGTCCTCGAGCACTAATGCTTGGGAACCCTCGAGGCCTGGAGCCTTTGACTCATGAAGGCCTCGAACAACCTTGGAGACCTCGAGCACGAGCACACGAGCCCTCGAGCACTAAGGCACTCGAGACCTAGAACCATTAAGCCTTGGAACCCTCGACTATTGGATACCTCGAACTATCAAGCCCTCGAACACTCAGGCCCTCGAGCACTGGATACACACAAGCCCTTGACCCCTTTAGCACTGAAGCCCTCGAGTACTCAAGCTGTCCTCAAGCAACCGAGCACTCGAGCCATTGAAATCATCTAGAGTCCTCGACCACTGGATACCTCAAACATTCAAGCCCTCGAGTACTAGCTAACTCGAACCCTCGAGCCCTCCAGCCTAGGTGGCCTCGCACCCGGAGCACTAGAACAATAGAGGAGTTGAGCATTCGAGCAGTCGAACCATCGAGACTTGACCCCTCCAGACCCCGACCCAGCAAATACTACTTCCTTTGCATCTCATCCACTAGTCCACTAGAATTAGATCATTCTTTTGAAGGCAACAAGGTTGCCTTATCGATGTAATATTCCAAAACATCATTGTACATCTTTTGGTTCTACGTAGGTTTGGGGAACCTAATAAATATCCCCCACCTCAGGGTGCATTTAAAAAAAAAGTCTGATCAACTAGAATATTATTGAGATATTGCTATAAAATTCTACCAATACGTAATCATTGGAAAAGGTTAGTAAGTAGCAAAATCTTGTGGAAGCTATACATATAACTAGTTAAGATTGTAACAGCAAAATATGGAACAATTAAACCTGCGTTACTACTTGCGAATACTTGGGTAATTGTTGTATCCAGTTCGTTTTATTCTTAATGCTATTGAGGTGTGTATCTGGTTCAACGAATACTTTCCGGGGGCATCTTGGTAAGAGAAATAATTGATTAATTATAAATGGTCAGTTGTCGACAAAGTAAGAAAGAATCAGCAAATACTTGCCGTCCTATAACTGAAAGATGCATATGAATTGATTTATCTTTGCGCCTATGATCGATGTTTAAGTAATGTGAGTTATTCCAAGCCGATTACATTCATCATATACTTTCTAGATTTATTTTATATTTTCTAGTTTGCATTTTAATTCTTATTTTCTATTTGTTAGTTTGCATCTTTAGTCGTAGAAAAATATGAAATTAAGACGTGGTGACTAGACCAAAAAGGTTCTATATCAGTAGGTAATTTATTATAATTATTGCTCTGTTCCTCGTGGGATCGACACTGCTTGCTACTGTGCTAATTTCATTATTAGAGTTTGCAGATTATTTTGATGTGAAATGACGTTCACCAGAGATGGCAAAATAAATTACCTCAATTTATTTGAGCCCGGAGATGCTCCAACATCCTAGAATAGTTGTTGATATTTGATAGAAGAAATTGGATTGGGTACTTTAGTGTTTGTAATGATGTTAATGGAAAGAATGGTGTGGAGTTGTGTTGAGAGAAAATTTGTTGGAGATGGGAAATGATTGTGTTGGTGCTGGATATTAATGAACTCGGATGGGTTTGGGGGAACGTTTTGGTACAAAATTTTGGCTCAAAATTTCTGTTTCCGCTGGAAATTGTCAATAGTAGCGAAATCGCATTTATGTCGGCCACATATTCGTTTCATGCGAATTGCATTTGCAAAATCGAACAAGTGGGGCCAAAGTATAATTTTTAATAAATGTCATCGAAGTAATCATCTAAAATTTTCTATACACGATGTATTGGAGCTTTTCAAAATTTGATGGACAGACTATTATTAGCTTTTAATTTCATAAAAAACCTAGAATATTAAATTTGATGTGATTGTATGTGGTCGAAATGATCTTTCTCATAACGCTTAGAGTAAGAGTATTAATGGAACACTCCAAAAATGCCGGACGATTACCCCGGTTCGAGGACATGACCCTTGTCATCCCCTAGTCAAACTCATGAGAATGCGATTTCATGACAAAGAAACTGGCATGATCCCACGGAGAAATCCATATATTCATCCTGAATGAACCATGTACACTTACAAGTAATCATCTAGAATTTAATCAACACAATTGATAGCGGGCGGTCGTCACACCCCTATGCAAAAGATAATTTATAAGCCCTTTTTGCTTACTTTCTACAACTAGGTAGATAGCGGCAAATCGGGGTCGTTCAAGGAGAAGAGAGATCTTCCTAAGCGTCTAAGCACACAATGGTTGATATTAGGCTAGGAGTAGATATATATACACACACATAAAAGCATGTAAATGGGGGGGGGGGTTGGTTAGTTGTTCCTAAGTTACGAAAGTAAAAAGACAAGATAACTAGCAAGGTCAAGTGACTATGCTAATCATCAAACAAAACTAAAGAAAAGGGGTTTTAAACTACAAAGATAAAGCCTTGGGGGCAATGGATATCCACTTCCAAATCTAATGTAGGTCATTGAATCATTCACTCATTCTATCATATAGCATTACATGACTCAACATCAACATACCCATCTAGCAAGAATCACAACACATAAATCACAAGAAGTTCTAAGTTCATGCTCATAGATTTTCATGCAAAGGAGCTACGGAATTCGTCACGTTCCTAACACCTAACCAATTCAATCATACAAGCACTCCCTATGCTCAAACAACTCATGGCACAAGTGAAGTGAAACACACCATCAAGAATACACAAATGCTAAATAACAAATGCTTCAAGGATGAGTTAAAATCATCTATTCAATACTTCAACTACTTGTTGTGGAGACTAAACTCCTATCCTTCTTAGTTCGTAGTTTGCAAGAGTGAGTTCGACATCTCTCGTCAAACCTCACCAATGACTCCCGTTGTCGCGACCACGACTCAAGGTATCCCATTGGTGGCATTTAATCACGAAGAACCAACAAGCTTGGCAATGCTTATGACCACTACACCATGACTAAGCATTTAACCAATTCATGAAATTACACGAGATTGGATGAACGTGCAACGCACATTCATCCAAGAGCATATAACTCTCTCGTTTGCTACACAAACGAACATGACGAAGAGTTCAACATCAATCACATTCATCTAGCACATTATCAATCCATTAACACAATCAAAAGCTCTAAATCATACTCATACATTCCTAACAAGAAAAGGGGGGAAATTAACCCAAATCCCCCAAACCCTAGCTAGCAATTCATACAAGTATTTCATTCAAGCTTTCAACAACATCAATGGCATCAACAATTAACATTCAAGCATAATAAAAGCACAATAGCAAAAACACTAAATAGATAGATATAAATGCTCCTTACTACATAGAAATGGAAGCTTCAATCCTTGCTCCCAAGTACAAAAACTACTCTAGAACAACAAAAGACATAGAAACTAAGAAAACAAGAAGAGAAAAGCTAGGGTTTTGGCCCAAAACAGGGGCCAAAAGCTGTGGAGAAGAAGGGGTGAAGAGATATTTATAGTGGAAGAAAAAAGGGGAGAAAAACGCTGATGCAGAGCTGGATTCGCGCTGTCGTCGCGACTTGCGACCAGTTCCATCGCGAGTCGTGACCAGCAGTGAAATCCAACCCTGTTTTGTTTTGCTTCCTCCGGGTGAACCGTTGATCCGTTTCGGGAGTTCTTGTAGTCGATTTTATAGTGCTCGAGAACAGGAATCCAATGGTGCCACTCTTGAGGGCTGATTCCTCTCGGAAAATTCTGAGAACCCTGGATCATCATTCATCCGTTGCTTTGCTCTCCTTTCTTCATCTCTTCACTTCTTCAAATCTTCACAAAGCTCAAATGTAAAGGTCTTCAAATCTTCAAATCTTCAAAGATAAATCTTCAAAGTCTTCAAATCTTCAAAGTCTTCAAAAAAATCACCTTGTCACACAAAATCATCTAAAAAGTGATAAAAACGTCAAAGCCGCCTTTATCCCTCCTTAGATGATTTCAAGGCAAAATGCCACATGTAGAGCACAAAATTGCACAAAACCTAATCCTAAAAAGCCTAAAATAACCATCTAAAATGGACACATCAACAATGTATTGGAGCTTTTCAAAATTTGATGGACGGAATATTATTAGCTTTTAATTTCATAAAAAAAACTAGAATATTAAATTTGATGTGATTCTATGTGGTGGAAATGATCTTTCTCATAACGCTTAGTAAGGGTATTAATGGAACAATCCAAAATGATGGATGATTACCCGGTTCGGGGACGGGACCCTTGTCATCCCCAGTCAAACTCATGGGAATGTGATATTCATAACAAAGAAACTGGTATGATCCCACAAAGAATTCAACAGGTTCATCCTGAATGAACCCTGTATACTTACAAGTAATCATCTATAATTTACTTTACACGATGTATTGGAGCTTTTCAAAATTTGATGGAACATAATATAATTAGCTTTTAATTTCATAAAAAACCTAGAATATTAAATTTGATGTGATTATATGTGGTGGAAATGATCTTTCTCATAACGCTTATAGTAAGGGTATTAACAGAATACTCCAAAAATGACAGACGATTACCCTAGTTTGGGGACGGGACCCTTGCCATCCCCCAGTCAAACTCATGAGAATGCGATATTTTTGACAAAGAAACTGGCATGATTCCACAAAGAATTCCACAGGTTCATCATGAATGAACCATGTATACTTACAAGTAATCATCTACAATTTACTTTACACGATGTATCCAGCTTTTCAAAATTTGATGGACGGAATTTCATTAGCTTTTAATTTCATAAAAAACCTAGAATATTAAATTTGATGTGATTATATGTGGGCGAAATGATCTTTCTCATAACGCTTATAGTAAGGGTATTAATGGAATATTTAAAAAATGATGGATGATTACCCCAGTTTGGGGGCGGGACCCTTGCGATCCCCTAATAAAACTCATGAGAATGCGATTTAGATTACTGGGTAGCTCCAATTCTGCATTTCATCCTCCTCTACCATCTTGGAGAGACCTAACTGTAAAAACTGAATAGTTCACCAATCGAACCAGATGTTATTATAGGTCACGGGCAATTATAAATTCAAATCAAAATGATCCAATGTACAATTAACCGATTTGAAGGTCAATTACAATCGTCCAGGTCAAACGCATGTCGAGTTGCCATCTTAGTGGGTTGAAATGGTGAGGCCCAAATTAATAAGCGTCGATGTCGGTCCTATGTTGGATTCACGTCGCTAAATAAAAAATGGTACGAGCTCTCACGAAGACTGATGAGTAGGCTGTAATACTGAGGCCCACATTTAGAATAACCAATGTCACTCTACAATCAGTCTAAGTTTGGTACGTGCGACTGACATGCAAAGTCGGCTTGCCCTAGGCGGAAGCCAAAATGCTTCATAACAGGTGTATAAATGGAGCCCGCCTCTCATACATCATTTGCAAACTTGCTGTATTCTCTTGAATTTCAACCCTCCTCCATGCCCATCTTCTAAAAGGTATGGTTTCCACATGTGTTTACATTGCTTTGGTTTTTTGTATTTATCCTTGAAATTTTTGTTTGGATTAGGGTGTTAATGTGTTATTTGTTTAATTTTTAAGTTTTCTATGGCTTGGGGTGCTAGAATATGGTTTTAGAGTGTTGGAATATGAATTGAGGTGCTACCATATACTGTAAGGGTGGTTCATTATCATTTGTAATATGACGTCGCTGACAAGTTGGTCTTCCTTCTATTGTACCGATCATTATGTGACTTCACAATCATGCTTTCTATATATGTTCAAATATATGCAAACTTGCACATTAATTGGTTGACCATTCGGTTGAACCGATTCTTTTGCGATATCGCCTTGAGTAGGTCCCCAAAATAGATTTCATGTCTTTATTTCCCATTGTCTGACTACCATAACATTTCACATTCATGACAATTTGAATCGCAGCAATCATGGCTAACAATGTTGGTTCAGCCGTCAACCAATTGAGGTGAGCGATTCGGATGATAACAGTTTGCATCGCACATTCTCAGGCAAATATCCCCATTTTGTACATACTTTGACCCAGACAAATTTTGGGTCAATTCCAATTATGGTTTTTTTCCCATTTCAAACAAAATGAATTTCCAATTAACCTTTTCTATATATTACTTTCATAAGTACTAACAATTTTTTTGTTTATAATTCAGTACTTCCCACA
Source organism: Rubia yunnanensis (assembly GCA_037428765.1). Classification (NCBI taxonomy): domain Eukaryota; kingdom Viridiplantae; phylum Streptophyta; class Magnoliopsida; order Gentianales; family Rubiaceae; genus Rubia; species Rubia yunnanensis. The sequence goes on along the minus strand of CM075066.1, from coordinate 68,257,199 downwards.
CAAAATTGCTGAGTGCCTACCATCGTACAAGTTGGATGTTGTGATTAGGTGCAAAGGAATGGAGTACAAAATGCACTACTCGGGGAACAAGATGCTCAAGACCTCGTCTCTGAAGGGGTTTGGCCAATTTCTTAACGAAGAGGAACTTGAGATTTGGGATACGTTGTATTTCAAGCTCATAAATGGTGTTGGACCCATAGTTTTCCATGTTGTCATTCTTTCCCTCAAACATTAGAGGGTTGTCTAAGACTTCATATGACTATGTATTCAAAACTAATTTTCTCATATTTTGATGAATTTGAATTGAGACGTATTTTATATTAGATATGTTAAAATTTTAAATTTTGTTTTCTAATGTTATTTTAATGTTATTCAATGTCTAATATTTGACATAACATGTTATTCAATGTTATTTAGAATTGTATTTATAAATTGATATTGTTGACCGGATGGGTGGGAGACCCAAATAGATGCGAGTCGGTCTCAGGTCGGTATGTTTTTGCATGTACCGACATACCTGCGACATCACACTTAACATGCGGACTTCAGAATCTAGTTAAAACAACGTCGTTTCAAATCAGGTATAAATATAGTAACCCTAACAGACAGTTCAAGCTTTTCTTCAAAACTTTCCCGTGAATTCCAACGATCTCTACCTTCCACCCATCTCTTGTGCATTGGAAAAAAAGGTATGGCTTTCCTAATCTCCTAACACATAAGTTATGTAATTCTTACTTCACAATGTCAGATCTGTGGTCTGTGAATTTGTTTTGTTTACCCAGAATTCTAGCTTTTGTTTCGAATTTATAAGAGTGTGAACTCTCCTTGATTTTGAGCACTGGTACTGTGTTTTGGTATGTCTCCCAAGGGGTTTTTAATTTTATTTCATGTTGATGAAGCTTCATTTTTCCGGTTTGATGTGTTTCTTCCCGTAGCAACCTGTGATAACTACTACGTTGGTAGCCTATCTGACATAGTTCGGTTCGTCCGATACAATTGCAACCTCGAGTATTTTTTTTCTAGTTCCTATTTCTTCAATTTCTGATGTCGGATGTATCTCAGTATGACATTCTATTTTCCCAAAATGTTACCGACTTCGCATTATTTGTTGAAACTTTTATTTTTTACGGTGACTTAGTACATCCCATAGGAGATTGTACAAGCCCTGCTGACCGAGAAGACCTCCATAGTGCTAAGGTGTTATGGGACAAAGTGGCATATGAACAACTCGGGGGTTGGGAGGGTCAAGGCCCTTTCCCCAAAGGGTTTTGGTGATTTCCTCTGGAGGAAAAACATATGCATCGAGGACACCTTATTCTTCGAGGTGATACAAGCTAGGGGGCCAATCATCTTCAAGACTATCGTTCTCTGAGCTGATTGATTGTATTGTAATTTCTGTTATGTTTGAACTAAGACCGTTCTTATTCGACTTAAATTATGTACTATATAATTGTAAGGATATTTTTATCACTACTGTTTTTCTAATTATTTGTGTATCCTAATTATTTGAACATTGAACAAATGGGATACTGGATGTGTTTAAATTAGGGCAGTATTTGTAGGGTATTTGTAACACAATAATTGCTAGCAACTGTTGTGCCTAACTAACCTTAATTTTACATTCCCCCAAATTAATCATGATGACGGGATATTAGGAGGAGAGAGATGCCAAAGACATTGGGGAAAAGGGCCCGACCTCCATTTTATGGTATTTCATTTGCTTCTGTCACTATCACATTCTTTACCTTAACTTGTCTGTTACATATATGAAACTTTGTTAATCGTTTGCAATGCTTATCGGCATCAACGACATATCTAGCAAAGTTGGGCAACCTTTTCAAAGAACAAATGTGGCGTCGCACGTTATGCGGTAACACTATTTACTTCTTTTTTCAACCTTTTACTTCGGTTCAAATAATAACCGATGTAAAAAACCAATTATTTACTTTGGTTTTTCTGTAACCGAGGTAAATAGTATCTTTTACTTCAGGAAAAAAAATCGAGGTAAAAGAACTTTTTACCTCAGTTATTTGGTGTTAACAAAAAAACTGAGGTAAAAGGGGTAACGTTATATGTCCTGTTTCTTGTAGTGGATAGAACCGTGAAGATAAGTTAAATTATGTACATAACCTCACCTTTCTTCACATAAGACACGTTTTTAGGACAAATCAGGATGATAAAATCTTCAACGCATCCATTTGAAGGTCTGTATGAAGTACAAGTGTTTTATAATTTAAAAAGTGTGAAGCATTTACAATTAGTTCAAAAGTGTGAAGCATTTACTATAAAGAAATTTATTTTAAGTTTGTTCTTTTCTTTCCTTGTCTTGTAAGGTATATCATTTATCCAGATGTACATGTGGGTGTGCATCTGGTTCAGTAAGTTTTGGCTGCAAGAATGATAAGTTTTTATAGAATATTTTATACGTTAGGGTTAAATGAGAATTCGATTTAACACACTTCACTTTCAGTTTTTGTGTGTGGTCTGCATTAGGCGTGCTAATAGATAAATGCCATTGGTTGCCCTTCACCTATTATTTATGACTTCAAGCTTATTGTTTTGATTTCTTAATTTGCATATCAATTGTGCTCGTGTGTGCGTGTATTTGCACGTATATGTTTATTTTTGTCTCCATTTCATGTAATCGAGTAAATTTAGTTTGTTTCATATTAACTTTGATTTTCCCCAGTCTATTTTATTTATGATATTTTTCATAAATTTTCAATTATAATGTTCCCCATGTTTTGCCTTTTTCTTGATGAACTTATTTTCCCTATAACTTTCTAATTTGTTAACACATATATGGTTTTGTTTAAGTAATAAGCGTGAACTTGACTTGTACCCTTTGGAGGAGCAGTATCCCCTAGTTTCAAGAAGTGAGTATCGTGCACTTCATGCCATTCATAGAGACTTTTACTCTATCCTTGAAATTGATCTACAATGTGATCCTGTTGAGTTTGTACAAGTTCTGGAATTCAGGATTATGATTGATTGACTAGACTATAGCCATTTTTTTATTACATATTTTTCTTCACCCTTCAGTGATAAACACATATGTTGATCAAGAAAACACGCAATGAATGCAAGACCTTCAGTTTATTTTTGGTTTGGGAAAAAAACATTCCAGCGACTTCTAACCTTTTCCAAAGCGAGATAACTTTGCAATTCTTGTACAAAAAATGTGCCATAGGAATCATCATTGGGTGCATATACACGTGTAAACCAAAACAACCCAATCCACTTAAAAAAAACTTATTAACATTCCATAATCAGATATCCTACTACCAATTTATTTTGTGCAAAATCAGATGCAGTGGAAAAACATTTTAAGAGACATGCCAATTTCATACAAAAAAGAATGGAACCTTCGGTACCAGAACATTGGATGGCATCAAATGAATGGTAGCATTGAGCAAAAAATCACCGTGTTTTACACTAAACACGATTGTTACATAGCCTCGCACATTTTGGTACGTTGAACTACGACGGTGCCAGGTGTAAAGTCCAGGAGCGTTGGACTCAGTTGTGGCATATTGTGTGAACTAGTGAAGTGGTGTTCTAACACCATTCAAATACAGGTGTCTGGACAGCAAGTATTTAGCCACGGTTTATGGAGCTAATTATGGAGGAAAATCATGCGATCAGAACAGAATATTGTGGAGATCAATGTGTGATTTCGTGGCAACCTATTTCTGGTAAACAAATATTACTTGTAATAGTTAGGAATTAAATAAGTAGTTTATTTATGGTACAAGTCCTGTTAATAAAGGATTGTCCATTTAAAAACCAGATTAGGATTAGATCTTTCCTAAGTCTAGAAGTCTATTCTTGGTAGAGTTAGACAAGGAAAGAGTTATGCACAAGGAAGGAGTGCGTAGGTGATAAAAAGCGAAGAGATCCAACGCAAACGGTGACGAAGCAACCAAGTCTTCATCTCTACGTGAGATACGTTGTTGGAGCTGTTCGTCTCTGGTTTTGGAGGTTCGTCAAATCAACCGACCAAGCTCGTAAAGATCAGAAACAAGGAAGTCTTAATTCCTCGGGAGGAGGAGATCCATAGAGACGTGTTGATAGTGGGGATTCAACGGCGTAGGATCGGCAGTGAGGGGATCTCACAACATCCACTCAATAGGTTAGCAATGGATTAGTATTTAAGTTAAGCTTCTTGTACTAAAGACTGCTTTCTAGTGGATGGTTTCTGATCTGGGCAAGGCCCCGCAGACGTAGGTGTATTTGCACCGAACTGCGTAACCAAGTTGTGTGTGCACGCGTATTTCGTTTTGCGTTTTAACATCAAACTGAACTTGGTGTTTCAACACCAAACTGTTAAACAACTTGGTATAAACTTTTAGAATTTAGGTGAAACTGAAATTCAATTGGTATCAGAGCACGGCACTTGCTGACCCCTAAACAGGGAGAGTGAGATCAGGTTTCACCATGGCACCAAAGGAGGGGGCTTCGGTCACGCGACCACCGTTGCTGGAACAAGGAAATTATGCCTATTGGAAGGCACGCATGAAGGTGTTCATTGGAGCATTAGATGATCAAGCTTGGAACAATGTCATAAATCAGTACACTCCACCTACAGTAGCCGAATATGTGGGATCAAGCTCATTGACGGCTAAACCATTCTCTGAATATTCTACCGAGGAGCACAAAGCACACGTGTCCAACTCAAAGGCATTAAATGCCATTTTTACGGCAGTGGATGAAGATCAGTTTAAGATGATTTCAAATTGTGAGACTGCTAAAGAGGCGTGGGATGTGTTACAAACTTATCATGAGGGGACAAGCTCCGTCAGAGAATTAAAGTTGCAGTATTACACGGCAAAATTCGAAGATCTAAAGATGCGCGAAGATGAGACTATTTCTGAGTTTAATGGACGAGTCCGAGATATTGCTAACAAAGCTTTTCAGTTTGGCAAAAAGTACAAAGATCACAAGCTTGTAAGAAAGGTTTTGAGAGCACTGCCACCACGTTTCAACATGAAGGTCACAACGATTAATGAGAATGGAAGGATAGGAACAATGACGCTTGATGAACTTATGGGTTCACTGGAATCTTATGAGATGGAAATGCTGCAAACAAAAGCAGGTAAGAAAGAGATGGCTTTCTCAAGCATAACCGCTGGAAATTCAGAAGATCATACAGATAATGAAGAGTCCGATGAAATTGCAAACATAACCAGGAACTTCTCCAGATTTATGAAGAAGATGGGCAGGAAGCCACAAGAGAAGTCAAGTGGAAGCAAGAATCCAAACGCAAAATCCACTCCAAGATTTGGCCAAGAAATTGGTGTTGAAACACCAAAGTTCAAATCAACAAATCCGAACCTGAACAGGAAAATCCAGTGTAGAGAATGTGAAGGTTTCGGGCACATACAAGCTGAGTGTGCCAATACGCTTAAAAGACAAGGAAAATCGTATACCGCAACCTGGAGTGATGATGACGGAGGAGATGATGGCAAGGATGGAGAGGAGTATACCAATCATGTTGCTTTGGGTAAAACAGTGGTGGAGTTAGAAGATTCTTTCGAGGAAGGAGTCAGTGTGCTGTATGAAAGTGAGAGTGGTTGCTCAGATGAAGAGACCAGGAGCATTAGTGATGATGGCATTCGCAAGGAAAGCATGGAAATGTACAAAATGTGGTTAAAAGTGGCGGATGAAAACAAAGAGCTCAAGTTCGAGAACAAGAAATTGAGTGAAAATGCTAAAATAAAGGAACTTGAAAAAGAAAAGGCAATCAGCGAACTTGAAAGAATCAAGAAGGAATTTTCTGGAATGGTGCAACGAGCAGAGGCAGCAGAACAAGCCATTAGACGTCTCAATACAAGGAAAGCTAAGCTCGAAGATTGTCTAAGAATGGGACAGACGACCAAGTACGGAATTGGCTATGAAGAATCTTCACCGGTGAATTCATGGAGCAACAAGGTAGATCAAGGTGCACCAGCTCCAGAAATAATCGAGAGAAATTACCCCACCAAAAGGATCAGACGATGCGGATACTGTGGAGCTCAAGGGCATGTGAGAAATAGGTGCTGTAAGCTGCTTAGGACACTGTCGTTTAACTCAGCAGATCGATGTTTCAACACCGTGCCAGGGTATGATACAGGACATTTTTTCAACACTGGAGGCTACAGAACCAGAATTCTGAACACACGTGTCAATCCAAGGTTGCATAACATCACTCGACCTCAAAGTAAGGTATGGATTCGAAAATCTCAAGATGTTTGTTTTTCAAGTTTTGTATGTTTTGGTGCACATACAGGAAATTCCTGGTATTTTGATAGTGCTTGCTCAAGGCATATGACTGGAGTCCCTGAATTTCTGCGAAAATTCAAACCTGGATTTGGTGGATATGTTAGATTTGGTGATGGAAAACGCAGTAGAATAATCGACAAGGGTGAGTTAGCCATCAAAGGGCTTCCAGTATTCCAAGATGTGTCACTGGTGGAAGGTTTGAAAGCAAACTTGTTAAGCATTAGCCATTTATGTGACAATGAAATGATGGTGTTTTTCGACAAGGAGAAATGTGTAGTAAACCATGGAACTGGAGTATTCACTGGATCTCAATCAATGGATAACTGTTATTTGCTCGATCAAGATGTCACCTGCTTTAGCTCGAAAAGGGAAGTCAGTACTCTGTGGCACAGAAAATTGGGGCACATAAATTATAAATCCTTAGCACGCATTTCCAGACTGAATGCAGTTAGAGGAATTCCTGATATCAGTGACAACAAGGAGACTATTTATGGGTCGTGTAAAGAAGGAAAGCAAATCCGGATACCACACCATGCGGTACACGATGTTTCAACATCAAGACTTTTGGAACTCCTGCATATGGACTTAATGGGGCCGGTCAACACCCCTAGTGTGGCAGGGAAGAAATATATTTTCGTATGTGTAGACAACTTCTCAAGGTATACGTGGGTATTATTTCTCAAAGAGAAGTCAGAGGCCGCTGATGTTTTCAAGACCTTGGTGCACAGGCTACATGTAGAAAAGGGAACCACCCAAGAAAGAATTGTACGGATCAGGAGTGATCATGGAAAAGAATTCGAAAATTCTAAGTTTCATGATATTTGCGAGATGCTTGGAATACACCACGAGTTCTCTGCCCCCATAACACCTCAACAAAATGATATAGTAGAGAGAAAGAACAGGACTCTGCAGGAAATGGCACGAGCAATGCTAGCAGAGAGAAAAATTCATGCTAGATATTGGGCTGAGGTGGTACACACAACATGCTATACTATCAACAGAGTATACTTGCGTCCGTTTACTGAGAAGACACCATATGAAATCTGGAAAGGGAAGAAACCAGATGTATCGTATTTTCATGTCTTTGAGAGTAAGTGCTATATTCTGAAGGACCGAGAACCTTTGGCTAAATTCGAATCTAGAAGTGATCTCGGTATATTCTTGGGTTATTCTCCTACCAGTCGAGCGTTCCGAGTTCTAAACCAACGCTCTGGAGCAGTCATGGAGTCTATTAATGTGATTGTCGATGATTCAGAGGAATATAGTATGGGTGAAAGTGATATCCTTGACACAGTGAATCCTACTAGTGTTGAAACACCAGCACAGTCAACCGGTGTTGGAACATCGAAAACAGTAACACATGAATCTGAACAAAGTACAGCTAAATACATGCAGTTACGGGATAAGCCACGGGTAAATTACAGAGAATTGGCAAGATTATCATGTTTTATCTCCCTCACTGAGCCCAAAAACTACAAAGAAGCCCTGCTTGATGAGTATTGGATTTTGGCGATGCAAGAAGAGTTGCAGCAATTTGAAAGAAACAATGTTTGGTATCTCACCCTGCGGCCTGCTAATGTTAATGTGATTGGAACGAAGTGGATCTTTAAGAACAAATCTGATGCAGATGGTAACATCACAAGAAATAAGGCGCGACTTGTTGCTCAAGGGTACACCCAAGTAGATGGAGTTGACTTCGATGAAACTTTTGCACCCGTAGCCAGATTGGAGTCGATTAGGCTCATGTTGGCAGTATCATGCATTCTGGACTTTCCTCTTCATCAGATGGATGTCAAGAGTGCATTTCTGAATGGTCTAGTAAAGGAGGAAGTTTACGTGGAGCAGCCTAAGGGGTTTGAAGACCCACATTTTCCTGACCATGTCTATCGGTTGAATAAAGCATTGTATGGACTCAAGCAGGCACCACGTGCATGGTATGAGCGGCTGACAACCTTTCTGATTCAGAAGGGATATCGTCGAAGGGGAGTGGATCGTACACTATTTGTGCTGCATAAGGGGACACATCTTCTAATCGCACAGATTTACGTTGATGATATTGTCTTTGGATCCACCTCTTCAGCATTGGTGAAGGAATTTGTTGACTTAATGACTAAGGAGTTCGAAATGAGTATGGTAGGAAAATTGTCATACTTCCTAGGGTTGCAGGTTACTCAGGAAAAGAATGGTCTTTTCATTAGCCAACAGAAATATGCTGAGAACTTGATCAAGAGATTTGGACTTGCAAGTGCAAAGGCAGTGCGCACTCCAATGGCTACCACTGATAAACTCACAAAAGATGATCAGGGTCAAAGTGTTGACCAAACATTATACAGGAGCATGATTGGCAGCATGTTATATTTAACTGCAAGTAGACCAGACATCTGTTTGAGTGTTGGTATTTGTGCCTGCTACTAGGCTAATCCAAAGGAGTCACATATATCAGCTGTGAAGAGAATTATTCGATATATAAGTGGAACTGTGGAGTATGGAGTGTGGTTTTTTAGGAAAAAGGATTCGCAATTGGTAGGTTTCAGTGACTCTGACTGGGCCGGGAATGCTGATGATCGTAAGAGTATCACTGGTGGATGCTTCTTTGCTGGTTCAAATCTGGTCAGCTGGTATAGTAAAAAACAGAACTCTATATCGTTATCTACGGCTGAGGCAGAATATTTAGCTGCAGGGAGTTGTTGTGCGCAGTTACTATGGATGAAGGAGATGATGAGAGACTATGGATTCAATGATGTGAGTTTGACAGTTTTATGTGATAATAAAAGCGCCATTGATATCTCCAAGAATCCTGTGCAACACTCTAGGACAAAGCACATCGATATCCGACATCATTTTATTAGGGATTTGGTCGAGAAAGGAGAAGTCACAATTCATCATGTTCCAACATCAGAACAACTTGCTGATATCTTTACGAAGCCTCTGGATGGCGAGACTTTTGAAGGACTCAGACAACACTTGGGAGTGTGTCGAATGTAAGGTACCCAGATCTGTCTATTCTGTTGTATTATTTACTGCTTTCCTTTAAATACAGTCAAATATATAAAATAATAGAAAAATCAGAAAATACCAAAAATTTAGGGAGGTGGTATTTAAACACCACAGGATAGAGTGATGGACAGTTGATTTAATGCAAAGGTAGAAAGGGCAGAACATGGGCCAGAAATCTGTGATGATGGGCTTGGTTGTGCACGTAATCGGACAGAGCCCAGTAGGAAAGAGGTGTGGGGTTTGGTTTGCTAAAAAGACGTGAAAGCGACAAGTGTGTAATTCCCACACAAATTCAATTTCTTCCCAACTGTTCATCTTCATAGAACAGAGCTCGCGCAACAGTGTCTCAGGCGACCTGAAATCTTCAAAATCCCACAAATTTACATAGCCCACACAAAACCCATCGACAATGGTGAACTTTACCTTCAAGAAATGGTTTGGAGGTTTCTCTAGTGTGCGGGTTCCAAAAAATTCGCGAGTTGAAGAACTTGACTCGGATGTGGATTTGAATGAGTGCTGTGGAGGTCGTGAACATAGGTTGGCAAAGTGGGACGGAGTTAATCGTCGCCGACCGAAGATCAGGTTTGATCACTCCTTTGTTGTTGATGGAGTTTATTTTTGCTCAGTTCTTGAATATCTTGAATGGAAGGTCGAGAACCAAGATTATGTTGATCTTAGGAAGTTTAAGAGCTTGCATGGAAAAGTTAATGGGTTTGATTTGAAGGAAATATTGACTGGTAGTATTGGGCAAATTGATGAGATTAGTGATTTTCATGCCACCTTAGTTGGGGTTGATTTCGGTGAACGATACAGAGTGGGGGAAGAAGAAGATAGTTATTTTACAATCTATACGAGGATAGCCTCAATACACAGGCCAGTCATTAGGAGTATTAGGGATGATGCTGTGGTGCATCCCTGGGTCAAAGTGGTTAAGTCCACTGATTTTACCAAAGAAAAAGGCATGGAGTTGGAGCGTTTTAATGGTCGTCTGTTTGTGCTTCAAGAATATCTCAGACAATTGCCCATTCCGGTGGTGGAAATCAGTGACAGTGATGAGGAGACAGTATATGCAAGGGGAGCTGTTGAAGCTGAGACTGTGTCAGAGTTGATGGAGCCAGTAGCTGAAACTGGAGAAGATGCGGATAGAGCTTTGGAAAACTCAGAGTGTGATGATGTGGCTGTTACTGGTATTCAAACACCAGATGTGATCTCCAATGTTGATGACCAGGTACCTGTGAATCAAGCACATGATGTGAACCTTGCTGATAGGGAATTAAATCTTGAGGGGTATGACCTTGAAAACTTGGCAGAGTTGACTGAGATAGCCAGTGATGAAGGAAACTTAGAGGGTACTGGTGTTGGTGCTGAAATACCACTCAAGACTAGAAAGACACGTGGGTCAAAGAGAAAGTGCAGGAAGGTGGGTGTTGAAACACCACCAGAGTCTGTGGGAACTCCTGTTACTCAGAGTTCAAAGAAGGCCAGGGGAAATGTGGCCTCCTCTTCCAAGGGTGTACGAACCTCTAAGCGATGCAGGGATAAGACTATGGAAGCAGGAGAGGACAGCGATGAACCGATCGGGAAGAAGCTGAAGAGACTACGTGCTGACAGACAGCAAAGGCAAGCTGAGACAATTTAGTCTAGTGCACAACCTGCACCTGAAGTGAGTGAAGCCATTAGCCCTGAATTCTTTGATGATGCAAGTCAAGAAAAGTGGGAGTTTGTCTGTGACAGGAAGATATTGGCGGAAAGGCCAGCTGATGCTGTCAAATATAAGGAATGTGGGTTCACGGACTATTTGCACCATCTCAAGGTGTTTAAGGCGGCTACCTGTTTCTGTAACTATAACAAGCAACTTGTGCTGGAGTTCTATTCAAATTTGAGACCTGAGTGTGAAGATGAAGAATCACCCTGCTTCCATAGGGTTTATGTACGCGGGGAGATTGTTGTGTTTTCACCAGAGGTGGTGAACAAGTGTCTGAAGCGTAGCACTTCAAGGTATGGCCAATCGGTGTTCCAACACCAGATGCCAGAAAATTATGATGATGTGGATGTAGAGCTTACTGGTGGAGTGGAGAGCTCATGGCCTGTGACTGGTCGACAGCAGATAACTGCGTCTAACCTCACGTCCAGGTATTACTGTTTGTATGTGGTTGTCGTGCATAATTGGATTCCCTTTGTCAACAACACGAGTGTCACCAAAGAGATGGCTACATTACTATACAGTTTGGGAGCGCGTCAAAAGGTAAATATGGGCAGATTGATTTTTAATGATATCATTGACTGTGCTCGCAAGACCAGGAAGGAAACTCTGTCACATCCGTGTGTAATCACTACAGTGCTGCAAAAAGGGGGAGCAGCTATAAGGGACTCTGATGAGTGGATCCCTACACAAGCCTTAAAACTGACACTTAGGACTCTGAGTGGTCGGATTATCAAGGACTTGCCTTGGACTCCTCCAGAAGAGAGTTGCTCGGATGCTGGTAAGGCGCGGTTGAAAGCTATTGAGGCTCGAGTTGGAGTGTGCCAGGAACTGATTGAACGACATCAGGCTATTTTGGCAAAGCTTCAGAGGGAGTTGAATGCTTGGGATGCTGAGCGTGGAGTCTTGTTGGCTGAAGCAACTCAGGATGGTTCAGAGGCACATGATGCTGATAATGATACTTTAGATGGTACAAGTTCTGTTAATAAAGGATTGTCCATTTAAAAATCAGATTAGGATTAGATCTTTCCTAAGTCTAGAAGTCTATTCTTGGTAGAGTTAGACAAGGAAAGAGTTACGCACAAGGAAGGAGTGCGTAGGTGATAAAAAGCGGAGAGATACAACGCAAACGGTGACGAAGCAACCAAGTCTTCATCTCTACGTGAGATACGTTGTTGGAGTTGTTCGTCTCTGGTTTTGGAGGTTCGTCAAATCAACCGACCAAGTTCGTAAAGATCAGAAACAAGGAAGTCTTAATTCCTCGGGAGGAGGAGATCCAGAGAGACGTGTTGATAGTGGGGGTTCAACGGCGTAGGATCGGCAGTGAGGGGATCTCACAACATCCACTCAATAGGTTAGCAATGGATTAGTATTTAAGTTAAGCTTCTTGTACTAAAGACTGCTTTCTAGTGGATGGTTTCTGATCTGGGCAAGGCCCCGCAGACGTAGGTGTATTTGCACCGAACTGCGTAACCAAGTTGTGTGTGCACTGCGTATTTCGTTTTGCGTTTTAACATCAAACTGAATTTGGTGTTTCAACACCAAACTGTTAAATAACTTGGTATAAACTTTTAGAATTTAGGTGAAACTGAAATTCACCAGGGATGATGGTACATATTTACAGTCCTATAGCCACTTTCACGCCAATGAAACCTTGTTTCTGCACTAGTGATAAAGTGGTTTATCTAGTATATCATAAAAATATTGAAGAATAAGTGATAAATAATTAAAGGTGATAGTAAAATCCTATTCACGTAATAACGAATAATGCTCAAAATAGTGCAATGGTATGCAGGATCCTGTGGAATAACCCTTCATTCAAGATCCTGTGGAATAACCCTTCATTCAAGATAGCAGAGGGATTCTTTTTTACAGAACGTGGGGAAGAAAAGTCACCAAAGTTGGCAAAAGGAGAAAGGTATGTTCATGGTGAAGTTCAATTCAATATCCTGTTGTGATGAAATTATAGATACTGGGAATGTATTCTTTGATGGAAAACCACTTATTATGAAACCATGGTCGGCCAATCTGGATTTTAATGAGCCTAAAACTGTAACTGTTTTGGTGAAATTGCCAAATCTATCTACAGCATACTGGCAACCTAAACTAATAAGTAAAATCGTTAGTCCCCTAAGCAAGCCAATATGTTTAGATAGGGCAACAATGGAGAAAGAGAGATTTCTTAGGCTAGGGTTAAAGTTGAAACGGAGATTGGAGAGAATGCTCCTGATAAGGTGCTATTTTTGAATGAGCATAAAATAATTATGCAACAACAGGTCAGTTATCAATGGAAGCCAGTAAGGTGTAAAAAATTATTGAATCTAGGGCATAGTGGAGGAGAATGTAGGAAGATAAACCTTGTTCAAGAAGAAAGGAAAAGGTGGAAAGTCTATGTTTCAGTAAAACCTAAGGCTATCAAAGATGATACAACAGTGAAAGATGGAGCAGTTCAGAAAAATCAGAAGAAAATGGTAGTTGTAGAATCTGGAAAGTGTAATATTAATACTGAGCAGAAGAGAAAAGGAGAAGAAGGAAATGAGAGTAGGAGGAATGTACTCGAAGAGAAACCGCCCAATGATCAGTAACTGGACCAGCTGGAATATAAGGGGTATGAATAAAGGAAATAAGCACGGAGCTGTAAGAAAATTATGTATGTTAAACAAAGTTGGATTACTTTGCTTGCTTGAAACCAAAATCAAAAAAGAAAAACATATGGATGGCATCTGGGGGGAGGATATTGATTCAATGGAGGCATGATTTATTTACTATCAATGTTTTGAGCATGGATGATCAATGGATAGATATGGAAGTATGGTTGAATGAAGAAAAAATATCCTGCTATTTCACCTCGGTTTATGGGTATAATTCTGGTCAGAAAAGGGAAAAATTATGGAATTTTCTAAAAGGGATGGAGAGCAAAGATAAACCATGGCTGATTGCTGGAGATTTCAACTCACCATTGGAAAGCAAAGACATAATTAGAGGGCAGGCAGTGGAAGGAAAGGAATGGTTAGAGTTCAGTGAAGTTGTGGAGTGTTTGGACCTGATACATATTCAAACATCATGGAATTTTTATATATGGAACTATAGAAGAATTGGAGAGGGTAATGTGCAAAGCAGAATTCATAGAGGGCTGGTGAATAAAAAGTGGGTGGAGAGAATGAATACAGTATTCTACGAGGTTAAAAATGAAGTAATTTCAGATCATTCCACCTTGCTATTCAGATTTAATGCTAAGGTAAGAGCTCGGAAAATTTTTTAAATACTTTAACATGATTTCCTTGTCTTTCTTATTCAAAGGAACAATCAAGCAATTATGTAATAGTATGAGTATAGGAAATCTGTTTGATCAAACTAAAGCTTTAAAAGCTTTGGAAAGGCCCGTAGCTAGATTAAATAAAAATGAATTTGGTGCAGTTGGAGAAAGAGTTGAAAAGGAGATGAATGTTTGGAGGAAAACTCCCGAAGATTTAAACTCTGATCCTACATATGTGATATATCAGAAAATGAACAGGATGCTAGGAGAAATGTGGAAATATTGCAGGAGGCTGAGTACAGGTTTCTTCAGCAAAAATTGAAAATGGAATGGATGAATGAAGGGGATAGGCCTACAAAGCTATTTTATTCGGAAATCAGAGCAAAACAATACAAAAGTACCATTGTGAATCTGAAATTGAGAGGAGTGGACTTTACAAGTCAGGACGAAATAGAATTGCAACTGGTGAACCATTTCATATATCATATGGGGAGAGGATCTGGGACAGGGAAGGTTGACAGAGATTGTGAAATATGGAAGGGTGATTGAAGTTCAGCACCAGATCAGTATGATTCAACCAACCAGAAATGAAGAGGTAGTAAATGCAGTGAAGAGTATACATTCCAACAAAAGTTCGGGAAAAGATGCTTATTCTAGGTCCGTCAAATGAGTTAATTGGACAAATCCATTATCTAAATTTAATGAGTCTTTATCCAATGAGTCATTATCCAATTAGCTCATTTATTAATGAGTCATAATGGGTTGGGTCATTAAATGGATAACTCATTATATAACCCATGAGATATTCATATGACCCAATGGGTTAAAATATATTATCCAATAAGTCATTATCCAATAAGTCATTATATAATTAACCCAATAAGTTATCATTCAATATTTTCTTCTGATTTGGGATACAAGTTGTCATTATCCAATGGGATCGGGCATTAAATACTCATTAGTTTTTGAGATTAGGCGGGATGAGAATAATTGTGTTAATGGGAAATTTTGATCTCCATGGGTCCATATTATATTAACTCAATGAGAACGTAACAAATACCCAATAAATATCCAAAATTACCCAATTAAATGCATGTGTAATAGTTAACATAAATATTCACTATAATTCACAAATTATACAAATTATAATTCACAAATTATTCAAGCTCAATCTCGTACAATATTCGAGTTCGTACAGTAATCGATCTCGTACATTATTCGAACTGAATCTCGTACAGTATTCGATCTCATACAGTATTCGAACTGAATCTCGTACAGTATTCGAGTTCGTACAAAATTTGCACTCAATCTCGTACAATATTCGAGTTTGTACAATATTCGAGTTCAATCTCGTACAGTATTCGAGTTCAATCTCGTATAATATTCGAGTTCGTACAGTATTCGAGTTCAATCTCGTACAGTATTTGAGTTCATACAGTATTCGAGCTCAATCTCGTACAGTATTCGAGTTCATACAGTATTCAAGCTCAATCTCGTACAGTATTCGAGTTCATACAGTATTTGAGTTCGTACAGTATTCGAGTTCAATATCGTACAGTATTCGAGTTTGTACAGTATTCGAGCTCAATCTCGTACAATATTCGAGTTCATACAATATTCGAGTTCATACAGTATATGAGCTTGAGTTCGATCCCAAGTAATATTGTTCCTTAGTTTCGTCGAGTTTACAAAGCCAACATATTATATATTATATATATATTTTATTAAATATCAAATTTAGTTTTAGCACCTTTTCTAGTCCTTACTAGTGTGTTCCAACATGACTAATTTAACCAAGTGCATAATAACGTAAAACGTAAAGAACACATGACTTGGTTACGCAGTTCGGTGTAATCCACCTACATCTGCGGGGCCTGGCCCAGTTCAGAATGAATCCACTAATTAGAAAGATACAGTATAGAGTACAGGTTACAAAATACTTATCTTTACTAACTATAATGTGTGAATTCTGCTAGCTCCCCTAGCTACCGATCCGCTTTATCAGACTCCCTCTAATCTCGAACTTCGTCGACGCAGGATCTCCTCCTCCTGAGGAATTAAGGTTTATGATTTTGAACTTTGTGCAGCAGGTCAGGTATGTTGGAACACAGTATTCTGACTATTTGGGAATCTAGAAAATCTCAAAAATCTGTATGCAGATTTTTGCTCAATTAAATCCGTGAGTTATGCAGTCGCGTTGGTCCCAATTTATATCCACGAATAGATTGGAATACTCCTTGATTATCTGCACAATATTCCTATTCCAAATCTGCTTCTTCAAGCATATCCAAATCCCATAAATAAAGGGATTTACCTTATATTAATCTATCCCATATATTCGAATATATTATCTCCATATAAGTAGGGATTTTCCATAAATCTACTATGCTTCACACGCATGATATACTTAGTCAAATATACGAATTTCATATATCACACAATACTACAATCTTCCGACTTCGATTTCCATATCTCCTTGACGTAAATATTCTGAACACAGCATGTTCCAACATGGAAAGATTTTCGGTTCAAAATAAGTTCACAAAAAATTGCCAATTAAATATTCTCTTGCAAATCTCTTGACTTTACAATCTCCCCCTTTGGCATTTTTGTGGACCCATAATATTTTGGACATGTAATTTACAACGAAAAACTTCCAGCATTATTCTCATAAGCTTTCATCAAAATAACAGAATAACAATCATAATATCAGAACATAATACCAGAATTCCAAGAACATGAATACCGAAATCCGAAAACCAGAAATCCAGGAAATCCAAAACCTAAATGTCATTATAGCCAAATTGAACAAAAACATCCAAAATCCAGAATCCCAAAATTACTCTCCCTGGGAACACACAGAGGCCAAAGATAACAAAATCAGCAAAACAGTTTGCTCCCCCTGCATCAGACATCAAAATACAAAAGCAAGAATAAAATTCAGGCTTCCAACCAGGCCTTCTCTTCTTCCAGACTAGTTTTCTTTGCCTCTAACGCAGCCATTTGAATGACCAAAGCACCAAGTCTAGCATTCAGAACAATCAGCCTAGCCTCCTTTTCTGCTGCTGTGGATATAGAAGTCGATCCAGCTGGATTCCATAGGAGATCATGCACATGCCTTAACCCGAACGTCTTATTGTTAGGCCTAAGAAATTCTGTGTCAATAATCACATCCGAAGCTTTTCCCTTCACTTTCGCACTTTTGGCTAGTGCAGAGATCAGAGCTGGATAAATAATGGCATCATTAACCTTGGGGGCAGTAGCTTGTCTGACCAAATGTTGCAGAATGAGGAGCCCAAGATTAACATCCTTATGTGTTCCAACATAGTACAGCAATTTGGCCATCTCTCTAGTCAAGGCAGTGGTATTAGTTGAGGGCAACCAACAATGTACAACAACCTGATATAAACCAAAGAATCTCGAGGTCAAGCAAGAAGCTTGTGAATACCCCGTTGCCGGCCACTCAACCTTATACCCACCTGAGATAGTAGCTAATATTTCATTATCAGAAACTCCTAAATCTCTAGGAAAAACTCCCCCTATCTCAGGTGTCTTGAGACCGAGCACTTTGTTAATTCTTGCAGCAGACACATCAATGATCTTCCCTCGTAGGTAAACCCTGCCATACCATGGAGAACTTATTTATGAATTTCCAGTCATGAGGTTAGAATACACCTCAAGTACAACCTGCCTATTGTACTGTAGTTGGACCGTTGCTGCAGTTGTCATCCCAATCATCTTCAGATAATCCGAGAAACCACTCTCCTTGTAAGCTTTTAAATCCACAGGTCTTTCAGCAATGAACTTCCTCTCAGAGAAAAAATCTCCCATCTCTTCACCTTTTGAATCAAAATATAAAAAGGAATATGCCTTGCTCACAGAGGGGGAAGGTAGGACTTTCTTCTCCTTGCATTCATGACTTTTCTTGCTTTTTTTTTGCTTGAGCAGAAGCCTTAGCTTTGGCGACCTTTCTCTTGCCTTTAGCTATCTGATAGAATTTTTCAAGCACCTCATCGCTTGAGTATGCTAAATCAGAAATTTCCTGTGTTGGAACACTCCCTGAACCTTCAGCATCATTCTTCTTCTCAGATTCTCCTCCATCCTGATTATCTTGATTCACATCCTCATCATGCATATCATTATCTGCACCCCCCAAATCAGCATCTGAATCCAAATCCATATAATCATCATGTTCACACTTCTGTGTTGGAACACTGTCATCACTGTCTGACAGTTCAATTATAACAGGTCTTCTTAATTCTTCCATCCTATTGGCAGACTTCAAGTCATAGAATCCAACCTGCAGTTTGTCTTCATACTGCACAACTTCCCTTCCAGCTACTTCTCTTTCATTTATTTCTTTCAAAGACACATAACTTGGCAAGGGAATACGACAATACACATAGAATTTGTCTTTTTCTCTGAATTCAGCATATCTTCCTAACAAAAATTTCACATAATAATTTTCAAGCCTCCTTATTCCACCTATGCTACCCGTCACTAGCTCCTTAACCTTAACATTCAGATATTCCCCTATTATGCTTTTAATCTTGGTTAAATCTATGGCAACTCTGTTTGCCTCCAGCCATTCAAAAATTTCATCAATACTCTTACTATCTATGCCAATGAATTTTAATGGAGTAGGATCAGGACCAGTTACCGTGCGGTTCTTCTTCTTGGCGCCAGAGGAATTTTCTTGAGCATTGGGTTCAACACCAGATTCCCTATTCTTTAGATCATTGCCGAGTACCTCTTCCTCTTCCCCTTGTTTTTCAACTTGATCAGATTCTTCTTCAGATGTCTTTTTGACCTCATCTGGTTCTTCTCTAGCTTGGTCAGCAGAATTTCTATTTCCATCAACCAAAACCAATTCCAAATTGGTTGAACATTGGTTTTCCTCCATAACTTCCACTGGTTGATTAACTTCTGGCACCTCTGCTTCACGCGTGGGAGAGTTTGGGGTTGACATTCTCTAGCACAATGTTGCGGTGGAGAAGAGTTGTGAAGAGAGAAAAATTTTTGGCAAAGATTTGACAAAGGAAGGAGTGACCGATTGTAGAGGAATATGAGAGGATCTTGGGCAAGTTTGAAACCAACTTTAACTCTTCATATTTTCACCTCTTTTCCCGCGAAACCCTTTTTAGATTTCTCAAGCTTGTAATGATGATACTTTCCCCTCTTGTCAAATCAAGTTGTCAATCCGGAAATAACTTCCAACATACCATAGACACCATCTCCTATTTTTGTACAACTTTGCTGCCTTCTAATTTTTTTGTTCTTTTCCAATTTTCTAAACAAAAATAACCAAAATATTTACAGAAGGAAAAAATAATTACGGTAAAGAATTACCTCAGATTTGACAACCAGAAAGTAAGTGAGCTCTCCAACCATGCTTCCTTCCTTGCTTACTTCCTTGCTTGCTTCCTTCCTTGATTTGACAACCATTTGCTTGACTTGCAATCCCAGAAAGTATGTGAGCTCTCCAACCATGCTCATTTCGAATTCAGCTTGCATAATGGTAACAAAATTCTGTACCATAGATGTTGAAATAGAACCAAATACTATATCATCCACATAAATTTGAGCAATTAAAAACGTTGAAGCCTTGTCAAGCACGAACAAAGTGCGATCTACTCCCCCTCAACGATAACCTTTCTGAAGAAGAAAGGTAGTAAGTTATTCATACCGTGCCCTGGGTGCTTGCTTTAGTCTATATAAAGCCTTCTTAAGGCGATATACATGATGTGGATAATGGGGATCTTCAAATCCTTTAGGTTGTTCCACATATACTTCTTCATTCACCACTCCATTTAGAAAAGCACTCTTTACATCCATTTGATACAACGTAAAGTTCATAGAGCAGGCAATAGCTAGTAAAATTTGGATAGATTCTAACCTGGCAACATGCGTGAATGTTTCGCCGAAGTCGACACCTTCCACTTATGTATAACCTTGAGCGACAAGTCTGGCTTTGTTTCGAGTGATTAAGCCATCAGTATCTAATTTATTCTTGAAGATCCACTTCATACCAATGACATTAATGCCTTTAGGGAGAGGAGTAAGGTACCAAACATCATTCCGTGTAAACTGACCAAGTTCATCTTGCATTGCAGCAATCCAACACTCATCAAGTAAAGCTTCTTTGTAGTTCTTGGGTTCAATGAGAGAAATAAAATAGTGCAATCCAGCTAGCCTACGATAATCCACTCGAGGAACTGATCGAGTACTTCTCATGGTGTATTCTGATTGGTCATGTGTTGGAACATGGGGGTCAGTAGCAGGGGACAGTGTTCCAACATGGTCAGCTTCGGCAGAGTTAGGTTTATTTTGCTCAGTTGTTCCAGCACGCTGGTGAAGTTCAGATTCGACTAATGGATCTGCCTTGTCAGAGTTTTGAGGCTGTGTTGGAACATGAGTGTTGATATGTTCTTCCTCTACACCTTCTGGTTGTTGTTCCTTCTCTGAATCATCCACAATAACATTTATGGATTCCATGAGAGTGTTGGTTCGATGATTAAAAACTCTATAGGCATGGCTGTTGATGGAATACCCGAGAAAAATTCCTGTATCACTCCGACTATCAAATTTTGCGAACTGTTCTCTATCTCTGAGAATATAGCATTTGCTCTCAAACACATGAAAATATGAAACATTTGGTTTCCTGCCCTTCCAAATCTCGTAGGATGTCTTGCTGGTGAATGGTCGAAGATACACTCGATTGATTGTATAACAAGCTGTATTAACTGCTTCTGCCCACCATTTCTTATGAATATCTTTTTCTGCAAACATAACTCGAGCCATCTCCTGCAAGGTTCTGTTCTTACATTCCAAAATACCATTCTGCTGAGGGGTGGTGGGAGCCAAAAATTCATGCTGGATTCCAAGCTCATCACAGAAGTCACTGGATTGTACATTCTCAAATTCTCTACCATGATCACTTCGAATTCGAATTATCTTCCCTACTGGACTCCCTTTTTCAGTTTGTAACTTCACTACAAGGCTTCTAAATACTTCTAACGTATGATATTTTTCTTTCAAAAAAGCTACCCATGTAAATCTGGAGAAATCATCAACACATACAAAGATATATTTCTTTCCAGCTATACTAGGTGTATTGACTGGACCCATCAAATCCATATGCAATAATTCCATATTTCTAGATGTAGTAATATACTGAACTGAAGAGTGAGGAGATAGAATTTGTTTACCTTGTTGACATGGTCCACATACAATTCCTTCCTTGCTGGTTAAGGTAGGCATTCCTCGTACAACTTTTACATTTGCGATTTTCACCAATGTTTTGTAATTGATATGGCCGAACTTCCTGTGCCACAGAACTCCTTCATCTTGCTTCGAAATCATGCACCGTACTCCTTGTTCCAGCAGATAACAATTGTCTGTAGATCTTATTCCTGAAAGAACCGTGTTTTTTCCATGCTTTACTATACATTTGTCCTTTTGAAATTCCACCACCATGTTATCGTCACACAGTTGGCTTATACTTAACAAGTTTGCCTTTAGATCTTCAACAAACAATACACTTGTGAATACTGGAAACCCTTCAATTCTCAATTCGCCTTTTCCAATTACTCTACTTTTCTTTCCATAACCAAAGGTTACATATCCGCCATCATATGGAGTAATGTTCGTGAGATATTCTGGAGTGCCAGTCATGTGGCGAGAATAGCCACTATTGAAGTACCACGAATCTCTGGAATAAGCTATAAGAGAAGTGTGTACAACCAGGCATGAGTTAGATCGATTAACAATCCATACCTTTTTTATCGATTTTACTGTATGAATATTGCCTATGTTGGAACATGGCAGAGGTTGTCGTCATGTCATTTGATCTCTGATCAGTCTTCTGCACTGCTTTTCAGCATGTCCTTAATACGTACAATATCTACAAATAAGTGGCTTTCTTTGATGAGGCGTCCCATACTTCCGTTTCACTTCTCGGATCTTAGCCTTGAGTTACTGATTTTTCATGCGATTCAGTCTTGGGTTCTTTCTTGTATCCAATCCCATGTCGATCACCAAAGTTTCTTCCCATATCCAGAATATCATCAAGCTTTACCTTTCTGGAATTTAATTTAAAGATAGTTGCTTCAGACATCTCGGCCCTCTTGACTGCTGCTATCAGTTTTCCATTCAGTTCTTCATTACTTTTTTCAAGTTCTGCAATCGTGAATCTTAATTCTCTTTTGCTTTCCATTAACTTCCTTTTTTCTTTGTTCATCTCTTTGTTCGGGGCGACTACTTGAACCCACATAGCATACATTGTTTCATAGGTGCTGTAGATTTCTTCATCACTTACAGACAAATCATCATCTTCATTGCTGTGTGCATCGTTCAGATCTATGTTGGAACGTACAGCTTTACCTTTGTTCAGTGTGTTGGAACATTTATCCTCTGATGTATCATGAACCTTTGCTCCAAAAGCTACGTAGTTACTGGTAAGTTCCTCTTCGTCCTTCTCATCATCTTCATCTTCACTCCAAGAGGTGACATATGATTTTCCTTGTTTCTTGCGAGTGTTAGCACATTCAGTCTGAATATGACCATATCCTTCACATTCTCTGCATTGAATTCGTCCAGCCTGTTTTGGTTCGTTGTTTTGATTTCTCCCAAACTGCGAATTCCTTTGTTCAAATCGCATTACACGATTATTACTGAGTCTTGTTGTTTTTGTCTATTTCCGCCAAACCTTTCCTGAGATTTCTTGTTGACCACCTTCTTTAGAATTCTCAAGAAATTCTTTGTGATAAGTGCAAGTTTTTCAATCTCATCATCGCTGTCAGAGTCGTGATTGTCCTTAGATGGAGACACTTTGAACGCCAATTCCTTAGAGACTCTTTTTGTAGCTTGTTGGAATGTCATCCCATATGTCTGTAATGAATCCATTAGTTCATCCAGGCTCATGGTGGCTACATCTCTTGCTTCCTCTATTGCTGCTACTTTCATTGCAAATCTTTTGGGAAGAGATCTCAAGGTCTTTTTCACCAGCTTTGTTTCTTTGTACACCTTTCCAAGTTGATACGCCATGTTGGAGATATCCCCGAGTTTTCCATTGAATGTAGCAATAGTGTCATCCTCCTCCATTTTGAGTTATTCGAACTTAGTAGCCAACATCTGTAGTTTCGATTCACGAACTCGACTGGTTCCTTCGTGAATATTCTGTAGAATATCCCATGCTTTGTTTGCTTGATGACATGTAGATATAAGCTTGAACTGATTTTCATCAACTGCAGTAAAGATTGCATTAAGTGCCTTCGAAGACGCCAGAGATTCTTTGAGGTCATCTGAAGTCCATCCAGCTTTGTTTTTGGGTTTCTGCTTCCTTTGACTTGACTCTCCTTCTACCGCCTTAGAACTTGAATCAGTATCTTCTGTAGGATGATTCCATTCATTCTCAACATAGAAGCATGCAAGTTCATCCAGTGAATTGATGAATACCCTCATGTGTGCCTTCCAATAGTTGTAGTTATTGCCTTCTAGTAGGGGTGGTCGAGAGACTGAAGCTCCTTCTCTTGTCGTTATGGTAAAACTGGATCTCACTTTCCTTGAAACAACCAAGGGAATAATAAGTGACCAAGCTCTGATACCAATTGAAATTTAGTTTTATCACTTTTTCTAGTCCTTACTAGTGTGTTCCAACATGACTAATTTAACCAAGTGCATAATAATGTAAAACGTAAAGAACACATGACTTGGTTACGTAGTTCGGTGTAATCCACCTACGTATGCGGGGCCTGGCCCTGTTCAGAATGAATCCACTAACTAGAAAGATACAGTACAGAGTACAGGTTACAAAATACTTATCTTTACTAACTATAATGTGTGAATTCTGCTAGCTCCCCTAGCCACCGATCCGTTTTGATCAGAATCCCTCGGATCTCGAACTCCGTCGATGCAAGATCTCCTCCTCCCGAGGAATTAAGGTTTATGATTCTGAACTTTGTGTAGCAGGTCAGGTATGTTAGAACACAGTATTCTAACTCTTTGCAAATCTCAGATTTTTGCTCAATTAAATCCGTGAGTTATGCAGTCGCGTTGGTCCCAATTGATATCCACGAACAGATTGGAATACTCCTTGATTATCTGCACAATATTCCTATTCCATATCTGCTTTTTCAAGCATATCCAAATCCCATAGATAAAGGGATTTACCTTATATTAATCTATCCCATATATTCGAATATATTATCTCTATATAAGTAGGGATTTTCCATAAATCTACTATGCTTCACACGCATGATATACTTAGTCAAATATACGAATTTCATTTATCACACAATACTACAATCTTCTGACTTCGATTTCCATATCTCATTGACGTAAATATTCTGAGCACAGCATGTTCCAACATGGAACGATTTTCGGTTCAAAATAAGTTCACACAAAATTGCCAATTAAATATTCTCTTGCAAATCTCTTGACTTTACAAAATATAATATAATATAAGGTACATAATATTATATTACATAATATAATATTATGAACTCGAATAGGAACAAAATGCAGACCGATTGATGAACAAAACACAGACCGATTGATGAACAAAACGCAGACCGATTGATGAACAAAATGCGGACTGATGAAACAAAACGCAGACTGGGAAGTGAGAACTGAGAAAGAACACGGACTTGATGAGTAATTCACGTTTCACCCAAATAAATGACCTATACCCAATGAGTCATTTAGTTCGACCCAATGGATAATTAGTATAGACCCAATGGATAATTAGTATATACCTAATGCATAATTCAGTATATACTTAATGGATAATTGGTGTTTTCAACCATTTAAACTTTAAATGGATAAGTCACGTAACATTTTACTTGGAGTGAAAAATTATGATGAACTCTAATCATTTTTTGACATATGCTGAATCGTGTACATAACTACAAAGAAGGAAATATTTATTCGAGTGGCTAAATGTGGGGATTTCATTTATTAATTTCTTATGTTCAATAAAAGAAAATATTTTTAAAATCTTCATATTTCATGGAGGAGATTTTTCAAATTTAGTAAAAGTTTCTAAAATACTATTTCTACTTCTTTCATCAATATCTTTTATCAATTTTTAATTGGTTCAAATTAAAATTGATTAAGACATGAACCGAAATCGATAAATATGATGAATCGAGAATTTGATCGTTTCTAAAATGATTATATGTGTTAGGGGAAAATTAAATCATTCGTAATCAAACTTGTGAAAATTTTGTTATCTTATGATATGAAATTATCCACGGGTCACCCGTTACCCAACCCAACTCGACCCACCCAAAATTATCCAATGGATAATCCATTATCCAACCCAACTAAACCCAATAACTACAACCCAATTATATCAATTAACCCAATGGGTCATTATCCAATAAGTCTTATCCAATAAGTGAAAATAGTATATGGGTAATGGTTATCCAACAGGTGACTCAACCCGTTTGACGGGCCTAATTCCAGCCAGTTCTGTAAGGACTCTTGGGATATAATTGGTGATGAAGTAGTAGGAGCAGTGAAGGGATGCTTTGAAGGAGGCAACCTCCTAGCTGTTTTCAGGGATGCTATGATAATTTTGCTCCCAAAAATAGCTCATCCCCAAGTACCATCAGATTATTGACCTATTGCTTGTTGCTCTGTAATTTACAAGATAATCACTAAGATTTTGTATGCTAGAATGAGGCTCGTGTTACCTAGTATAATTAGCACCAATCAAAGTGCTTTTATTAAGGGAAAACATAAAGCTCATAACCTGCTTCTAGCTGATGAACTTTTGCAAAGATATTAAAATGAATCTATGAAGCCTAGCTGTGTATTACAACTGGATATCAACAAAGCTTTTGATAGTGTCGGATTGGATTTCTTGTTGGACTGGATGTATGAATTAAAATTCCCAGAGCAAACGGTAGAATGGATTTGAAAATGCATAAAAAGTTCATCCTTTTGTTTAGTGGTAAATGGTAATTATATTGTATCCTTTAAGGTTGAAAAAGGAGTGAAGCAAGGGGATCCTATGTCTCCTATACTATTTGTTGTGTGTATTGAATACTTGACAAGGATGCTAAATATAGCTTTTGGTCTGAAACTAATTGAGTATCATCAGAGACGTAAAAAGGTAGGGGTGCATGCTCTCTTATTTGCAGATGATTTATAATTATTTCGTGGAGCTAACAAGAAATCTATTGAGGGAGTTAAAGAGGTTCTGTTTTGAGTTTCATAAAGTTTCAGGCCTGGGTATTAATACTAGCAAGTTCAAAATGTTCTTTTCAAAAATGAATGAGGCTGATCAACTAGTTTTGGCTGCTAGTTTACAGATTGTTAGAGGAGATTTTCCCATGAAATATTTGGGATGTCCATTATCTTCTGTTAAATGGGATAAATCAAATTGTGAATGTCTGTTGGATACACTTATGAGAAGAACTAAGAGTTGGGGAACCAGAAACTTATCTCATGCAGGGAAATTTCAATTAGTTAACTCTGAATTTTTAAATGTTACTGGCTACTGGGGAAGCATTATGAAAATTTCAGAAAGCATCAACAAAAAGATAGTGAAAATCTGTACTTGTTATTTGTGGGGAAGAGAAGAGGATGAAATAGATTTTAGTGCAGCTTCCTGGGATGCTCTGAGCAGAGGAAAAAAGTATGGTGGAATTGGTATCAGGGATCCCTCAGTATGGAATATGGCAGCATTGAGTAAGCATTTGTGGGATATTGAAAAAAAAGAAGATATGTTGTGGGTTCAATGGCTTCAAGCCTACTATATGAAAGGAATGAGAATCTAGGAATGTCGAATTAAAGACATTCAAAGTTTGGTATGGAAAGTGCTATTAAATCTCAGTTTCAATATCTACTCGGATTTGAAAAATTGCATGAACAAAGCAGGTCAGCTCAAAATATCTGAAGTATATCATAAGTTGAAAGGAGGAAGTAAAGTCAGAGCAAAAGGTGAAATTTGGTTTTACCAAAAATTTTCTAATCCTTATTAGTATGTTCCAACATGACCTATCTAATCAAGTATGCAATAAATTAAAGCATTAACGACACAGGACTTGGTTATACAGTTCGGTGAAATCCACATACATCTGCCGCCCAGTTAAGAATGAATCCACTAATTAGAAAGATACATTACAAAGTACATCATACAGAATACTTATCTTTACCAACTATAACGTGTGAATTCTGCCCTTGCTACCTATCCTCCTTGATCAGACTCCCTCTGACCCTGAAACCCGTCGACGCTGGATCTCCTCCTCCTGAGGAATTAAGGCATATGATTCTGAACTTTGAACAACAGGTTAAGTATGTTGGAACATAGAATTCTGGCTCTTTGCAATTCTCTCGAAAGTATAAAAAATCGGTGTGCAGATTTTTCTCTATTAAAACCGTGAATAATGCAGCTGTGGTTGTCCCCTTTTATATCTATGAGCAGATCGGAATACTCCCTAATTATCTCCACAATATTCCCATTCAAAATCTGCTTCTTGAAACATATCCAAATCCCATAAATAAAGGGATTTTCCTTATCACAATATATCCCATACATTCGCAAATCTCAACTGCATATACGTAGGGATTTTCCATAAAGCAACTATGCTTCCATATGCCTAATATATAGCAGAATAAATAGATTTTCATAACTCACAAATACCATAATATTCTATATTCTTTTTCCATAAACAACTTTAGCGTAAATATGTTGTTTTCGTATGTTCCAACATGGAAAGTTTTTCGTTTTCAAATATATTCACAAAAACTGCTAATTAAATATTCAATGCATATCTCTTGACTTTCCAATCTCACCCTTTGGCATTTTGTGGACCCATAACTTTTTGGCCATTAATCACGCAACGAAAAACTTGTCATCATACACATAGGTCTTTCAAACTCCACATATGTTGAAACATATGCACAATATTGAATCTGAACAAAAATTGAATACCAGAGTTCCAATAAAACATGAATACCAAAAACCGAATACCAGAAATCCAAGAATTCCATCACAAAATAAACTTCAGATTACAGAGCCATTATAAAAAATTCTCCCCCTGTGACCACACATATGCCAAAGGCAAAAAACATAAAGAAGAAATGTTGGAACATAGAGAAGAAATCCAGTTCAGGTGCATGATTCCAACTGTGCTTTCACTTCCTCCTGATTTGTTTTTTCTGCCTCTAGCGTTGCCATTTGAATGTCGATTGTTCCCAGTCTAGCATTCAGGGCTACCGGCCTTGTCTTCTTTTTAGCCGATGAAGAAGTTGACCCAGAAGTACTCCGTGGTAAATTATGCACATGTCTCAACCCGAATGTCTTCTTGTTTGGCCTCAGGAATTTCGTGTCAATCACAACATCTTTTGCCTTTCCTTTGACTTTGGCACTTTTAGCCAGTGCTGAGATCAGCCCAGGATAGATAATAGCATGTTTGGCTTTGGGAGCAATGGCTTGCCTAACCAGGTTTTGCTGAATAAACAGTCCAAGATTTACAGGCTTCTGTGTTCTAACACAGTATAGCAACTTGGCCATTTCTCTCGTTAGTGCAGTAGTATTTGAAAATCACAAAACTGTTAATTAAATATTCAATGCATATCTCTTGACTTTACAAAAGGGAGATCATTTGGCATAAATTATTGCAACCTAAGAACATGTTCTTTCTCTGGTAGATGTTGAATGTGAAATCGGCAACGGCTGATAGATTTCATTACTTTGGTATGCTGAGGAGTAAACAAACTTATTGTCTGTGTGATTCTAGGCCTGAATCTGCTCAACACCTCTTCAAAGAGTGTGTTTATACTCATGAGATTCTAAAAGAATTACAGGTCAGAAATTGCAGCAATATGAGGGAGTTGAAAAAGTGGATTTATCAACAAGCCAAGAGGAAGAGGAGTAAAAAATTCTTCTAGCTTTTGCTACTTTCTATCATATCTGGTTGGAAAGGAATATCAGGTTATTTTCACAGCAGAAAATGAAGGCACAAGCAGCTACAAAGATCAAAGATACATGTGATTTGAGAGAGAAAGATTTCAAGAAGATGATCAGAAATATGATGAATCAAACGCTGGGAAGTCTTGAAGAAGAAGAGATGTAGTGCTGAATGGAAAATTTATGGATCTGATTTTGGGTCAGAAAAGTTCCAGAATGGAGATGTAGTGCAGAGCTGGAAGTTTGCGTGCTTCTTTTGGTCAGGAAAATTTCAAAATTTTCTTAAGCTATTGTTTTTCCGGTCAAATTCTTTAAATTGGAGAATGGAGAAAGGGAAAGAAAGTGGGCTTGTAAATGGGCTTAGAGGGATGGCCTAAACAGTTTTTGGAGTTTTGATTTGATATTATATGAAAAAGCTTTCATAAAAAGAGAATAATGAATGGACATTAAATTGAACATAATTATCCAAAATAAAATTTTAAATTCTTTTATAAGTGATACATCTACAAAATAAAAATAGAAGATAAGTAAAATGAGCCACATACAAAAAAGAAAAGAAATATATAGCTGGCCACCCATTTGTAAAGGATAAAATAGTTAATTAATAAGAAGGATAGGAAATAATCAAGATAGAAAAGAATCTCTATATCGGTATAATCTTACCCATATGCATGATCTGCTTCATTTCATGTGCGCTAACCGATGCATTTGACATACTTTTGACTTACTTTTATTTGGTGGATTGCTAGTATTAGTTGAGTTTACGTGACAAGAGGTTTAGACGGCCATGTTTGGTTTTCATGTCTAAATCCCACATTTTGTAGACTTAATTGGTACTAATGGACATCTTGTATCCACGGGCTTCTTGATCTTCTTTGTGATCAATTTTAGTAGGTCGCTTGTAGGTACTTTTTGTTTACATTCTATGTGAAGGCCGGTTGTAAGGACGATAGAAGATATTGAAGGCCGTTCACAAGGACGACAGTAGAGACGAAAGTCATTCACATTAAAATAGTAGTAGACAAAGGCCACAATCATCAATGTATGGTAGAAGGAGATTGAAGTCAAAGATAGGCAACAATGGAGTTCATAGCGGCCAACGAAGAAATGGGGAATCGGGGTCCGGTGAGCTGTGCTCAATTCCGAGAAAGTTCCAAAAATAATTAGCCTTCAAGGCTAGATCCATTCAATTTTTCTTCTGACAATTTTTCTTCTCCAATTTCACCAGTCACTAATTCTTTAATCTTAACTGACAAGTATTCCCCTTCTATAATCTTGATTTTGGTTAGGTCAACTGCAACTCTATTGGCCTCTAACCATTCAAATATGCCATCTATGCTTTTAAACTCCATTCCCATAATTTTTAAAGTAGGAGGATCAGGACCAGTTAACTTCCCATACGGACCCTTCCTTTTGGCGCTGGTGTGTTCCTCCTGACCGTCGCCATTGTTTCCTGAACCACTGGTCTCTTTCTTTTCTTCACTACCATCTGTTACCTCTGTCTCGACATTCTCTTCACACTGACCGTTGTTTTCTTCGGGAAGGACTTCGGTCTCTATATTGCCAGTCCTCTGTTCATCCTCCATAACTTCTGAAGCTTGAGAGGTTCCTAAAATTTCTTCTTCTAGTGTGGGAGAGTTAGGGCTAGAAGCCATTCTTCCGCAGGGAGTCGATGAGTAGAGGAATCAGGAAGTAGTTTTGACAAGAGGATTCGAAGAGAAATCAGGATGAATGTGAAAGTGGCCGAGAAGAGGGGGATATGGAAGAATTTGGACAACTTAGAAACCAAAACCAACTCTTCACACTACTTCCACTTCCTTCCTTTCAACAAGATCTCTAATAAAGTGATGCCTTATGTCAATATGCTTTGTGCAAGATTGCTGAACTGAATTTTTTGAAATATCAATAGCACTTGTGTTGTCACATAAGATCTTCAAAGGGCCTTGATGAATTCCATAGTCTTTCAACATCTATTTCATCCATAATAATTGTGTACAACAGCTTCCTACAGCAAGATACTCAGCTTCTGCAATAGATAAGGAGATCGAATTTTGTTTCTTACAATACCAAGACACTAAGTTCGTACCAATAAAGAAACATCCACCTGTAGTGCTTTTTCGATCATCAGCATTACCAGCCAATCAGAATCACTGTACCCAATCAAATCATAATCTTAATTCTTAGAATACCAGACACCATACTCAGAAGTCCCACTTTCATATCGAATAACTCGTTTAACTGCGGTGAGATGAGACTCTTTTGGATCAGCCTGAAACCTTGCACATATCCCAATGTTGAAACATATATCCGGTCTACTGGTTGTTAAATACAATAAACTTCCAATCATGCCTCTGTATAATTTCTGATCAACTGCGACTCCTTTCTCATCCTTTACCAGTTTGTCAGACACACCCATAGGAGTTCGAACTACTCGAGCATTGCTTAGACCGAACCTCTTAACTAAATTTAGAGCACACTTACTCTGATTTATGAACAAACCATTCCTTCCTTGCTTGACTTGCAATCCTAGAAAATATGTGAGCTCTCTAACCATGCTCATTTCAAATTCGGCTTCCATGATGGTGACAAAATCCTGTACCTTAGAAGATAAAGTGGATCTGAATACTATATCATCAATATAAATTTGAGCATTAAAAAATTTTGATGCCTTTTCCAGCACAAATAAAGTGCGATCTACTCCCCCTCGACGATAACCAATCTGAAGAAGAAAGTTAGTAAGTTGTTCATACCATGCCTTGGGTGCTTGCTTTAAACCATATAGAGCCTTCTTGAGACGATACACATGTTGTGGATAATGAGGGTCCTCAAAGCCTTTTAGTTGTTCAACATAGACCTATTTATTCACCACTCCATTTAGGAACGCACTCTTTACATCAATTTGATACAAAATAAAGTTCATAGAGCAGGCAATAGCAAGTAATATTCGAATTGACTCTAGCCTGGAAACTGGTGCAAATGTCTCATCAAAGTCGACCCCTTCCACTTATGTATATCCTTGAGCTACGAGTTTGGCCTTATTTCGAGCAACTAGACCATTAGCATCAAACTTATTCTTGAAGATCCACTTCGTGCCAATGACATTAATGCCTTTGGGGTGAGGAGTAAGATACTAGACATAATTACGTGCAAACTGACCTAGTTCTTCTTGCATAGCAGCAATCCAATACTCATCCAGCAAGGCTTCTTTGTAGTTCTTAGGTTCAATGAGAGTGACAACGCAATGCAATCCTGCTAGCCTTCTGTAATCCACTCGAGGAACCGATGAAGTACTCCTTATGATTAATTCAGGTTGATCCTGTGTTGGAACATAAGGTTCGGTAGTGGGGGATGATGAACCAACATGCTCAGCTTCGACAGGTTCATTACCAATCTGCTCCAATGTTCCTGCTTGTTGACGGGGTTCAGCTTTAACTGATGGATCTTCCTTGTCAGGTTGACGAGGCTGTGTCAGAACATGAGTGTTACCAGGTTCTTCTTCTACAACATTTAACTTTTTTCCTTCTTCTGAATCATCCACAATAACATTTATAAACTCCATGAGAGTTTTGGTTCGATGATTATAAACTCTATAAGCACGACTATTGATAGAATACCCAAGAAAAATTTCAGTATCACTACGATTGTCGAATTTTTCCAACTGCTCTCTGTCTCTGAGAATGTAGCACTTGCTTCCGAACACTTGGAAATATGAGACATTTGGTTTCCTTCCCTTCCAAATCTTGTGGGATGTTTTGCTGGTGAATGGCCATAGATTTACTCGATTAATTATATAACAAGCAGTATTACTAGCTTCTGCCCATAATTATTATGAATTTCTTTCTCAGCTAACATAACTTGAGCTATCTCCTCCAAGGTTCTGTTTTTCCGTTCTACAATACCATTCTGCTGAGGGGTGATAGGTGCCGAAAATTCATGTTGAATTCCGAGCTCGTCACAAAAATCACTAATTGAGAATTCTCAAACTCTCTACCATGATCACTACGAATTCAAACAATCTTTCCAACTGGATTTCCTTTTTCAGTTTGTAACTATATTACCAGGCTTCTAAATACTTCCAACGTATTAGATTTATCTTTTAAAAAGGCTACCCACGTAAATTTGGAGAAATTATCAACACATACAAAGATATATTTCTTTCCACCTATACTAGGTGTATTGATTGGACCCATCAAATCGATATGCAATAATTCCAGATTTCTAGAGGTGGTTATATATTGAACTCAAGAATGGAGAGATTAAATTTGTTTACCTTGTTGACATGGTCCACGCACAATTCCATCCTTTTTGGTTAAGATAGGCATACCTCGTACAACTTTTGTATTTGCAATTTTCACCAATGTTCTGTAATTGATGTGACCGAGCTTCCCGTGCAACATAACTCCTTCATCCTGCTTCGAGATCATATATCGTAATTCCTGTTCCAAAGGATAACAGTTATCTGGTGATCTTATGCCTGAAAGAACCTTGGTTTCTCCATGTCTCACAACACATTTATCTTTATGAAATTCCACCGTCATATTGTCATCACAAAACTAACTTATGCTCAACAGATTTTCCTTTAAATCTTCAACAAACAGCACACTAGTGAATACTGGAAAACCTTCAATCTTTAATTCACCGTTTCCAACCACTGTACTCTTCTTTCCATCACCGAAAGTCAAATACCCGCCATCGTATGGTGTGATACATGTGAGAAATTCTTGAGTGCCAGTCATGTGGCAAGAACAGCCACTATCAAAGTGCCACGAATCTTTGAAATATGATATAAACGAAGTATGTGCAACCAAACATGTTCTAGTATGTTTGACAACCTATACCTTTCTGACCAATTTTATTTTCAGGACTTTGCCTATGTTGGAACATGCCAAGAGTTTTCGTCCTGACATTTGGTCTCTGATCAGTTTCCTGCATTGTTCCTTTGAATGATCTTAATATGAGCAGTAGCTACAGATAAGTAGTTTTCTTTGGTGAGGCTTGCCAAACTTCCATTTTACCTCTCGAATCTTGGTCTTGAGGGTTACTGGATTCTTAAGTATCTCATGTGTGTCAGCCTTGTGGGGGTTGTATTCCTAATACCGCATCGATCACCAAAGTTCCTTCCCATGTCCAGAATATCGTCAAGTTTTTCTTTTTTAGAGTTTAACTTAGAAATTGCTGCTTCAGAAGTCTCAGCTCTCTTAATTGATAATATAAGCTTCCCATTTATTTCTTCATTCTCCTTTGCAAGTTCAGCAACTTTCACACGCAATTCTCTTTCTATTTCCATCAACTTCATTTTTTTCTTTCAGCTCTTTGTTTGTGTTACATCTTTTCATAAGTGTTGTAGATTTCTTCATCACTTACAGAAATTCCATCATCTTTATCACTTGGTACTTCATGCAGATTTATGTTAGAAGATACAGCTTCGACTTTGTCCAGTGTGTTGGAACATCCATCCTTCGATGCATCATGAATTTTTGCTCCAAATGCCACATAGTTGCTTGTAAGTTCCTCTTGGTCTTTCTCATCTTCTTCATCTTCACTCTATGAGGTGACATATGATTTTCCCTATTTCTTCTGGGTATTTGCACATTCAGCCTGAATATGGCCATACCCTTCACATTATCTGCATTGAATTCGCCAAGGCTGTTTTGGGTCACTACTTTGATTTCTGAAAAACTGCTGATTTCCTTGCTCAAACCTCGTTCCATGACTATTTCCAGAATCCCGTGGCCTTGGTCTATTTCCACCAAACCTCTCCTGAGATTTCTTGTTAACTACCTTCTTCAGCATCCTTGTGAAGTTCTTCGTGATAAGTGCAAGTATTTCAAATTCATCATCACTGTCAGACTCATGATTGTCCTTTGATGAAGGTTTTTTGAATGCTAATTCCTTAGGGACTCTTTTTGTAGCTTCTTGGAATGTCATCTCATATGTTTGTAATGATCCCATTTTTTCATCTAGGCTCATGGTGGCTACATCTCTTGCTTCTTCTATTGCCACAACCTTCATTGCAAATCTCTTAGGAAGTGATCTCAAGGTCTTTTTCACCAACTTTGTCTCTTTGTAAACCTTTCCAAGTTGATTTTCCATGTTGGAGATGTCCTGAGTTTTTCGTTGAATATAGCAATAGTGTCGTCCTCCTCCATCTTGAGTACCTCAAACTTTGTAGCCAACATCAGTAGTTTAGACTCACGAACTCGACTAGTTCCTTCATGACCAATTTGTAGAATATCCCATGTTTTCTTACATGTAGAGATGAGTTTGAACTAGTTTTCATCAACTGCAGTGAAGATTGCATTGAGTACCTTTGAATTCGCCAGAGATGCCTTGAGGTCATCAGGAGTCCAACTAGCTTTGTCTTTGAGTTTTCGCTCCCTTTGACTAGACTCTCCTTCTGTCGCCTTAGAGCTTGTATCTTCTGTAGGGTGATTCCACTCATTCTCAACATAGAACCACGCAATTTCATCCTGTGAGTTGATGAAAACTCTTATGTGCATCTTCCAATAGTTGTAGCTGTTGCCTTCTAGCAGAGGTGGCCGAGACACCGAAGCTCCTTCTTTAGTTTCCATGGTAAAACTGGATCACACTTTCCTTAACACAACCAAGGGAATAATAAGTGACCAAGCTCTGATACCAATTAAAATTTGGTTTTACCGAAAATTTTCTAATCCTTATTAGTATGTTCCAACATGACCTATCTAACCAAGTATGCAATAAATTAAAGCATTAACGACACAAGACTTAGTTACGCAGTTTGGTGAAATTCACCTACATTTGTGGGGCTTGGCCCAGTTCAGAATGAATCCACCAATTAGAAAGATACAATATAAAGTACATCATACAGAATACTTATCTTTACTAACTATAATGTGTGAATCCTGCCCTTGCTACCGATCCGCCTTGATTGGACTCCCTTTGACCTTGAAACTCGTTGACGCTGGATCTCTTCCTCCCGGGGAATTAAGGCATATGATTCTGAAATTTGAACAGCATGTCAAGTATGTTGGAACATAGAATTCTGGCTCTTTGCCATTCTCTCGAAAGTATAAAAAATTGGTGTGCAAATTTTTCTCTGTTAAAACCATGAACAATGTAGCCGTGGTTGTCCCCTTTTATATCCATGAGCAGATCAGAATACTCCCGGATTATCTCCACAATATTCCTATTCCAAATCTGCTTCTTGAAGCATATCCAAATCCTATAAATATCGGGATTTTCTTTATCACAATACATCCCATATATTTGCAAATCTCAACTCCATATATGTAGGGATTTTCCATAAATCAACTATGATTCCATTCGCATAATATATAGCAGAATAAATAGATTTCCATAACTCACAAATACCCTAATATTCTATCTTCTTTTTCATAAATATCCTTAGCGTAAATATGTTGTTTTCGTATGTTCCAACATGGAAAGTTTTTTGTTTCCAAATAAGTTCACAAAAAATGCCAATTAAATATTCAATGCATATCTCTTGACTTTACAATCTTCCCCTTTGGTATTTTGTGGACCCATAACTTTTAGACTATTAATCATGCGACGAAAAACTTGTCATCTTACACACAGGTCTTTCAAACTCCACCTATGTTGAAACATATGCACAATACTGAATTTGAACAAAAATTGAATACCAGAATTCCAATAAAACATGAATACCAAAAACCGAATACCAAAAATCCAAGAATTCCATCAAAAAATAAATATTAGATTACAGAGCCATTATAAAAAATTCTCCCCCTGGGACCACACATATGCCAAAGGTAAAGACATAAAAAAACACAAGCATGAAGTAGGCTCCCCCTGACTTTGACCTCTATGTTGGAACATAAAGAAGAAATCCAGTTCAGGTGCATGATTCGAACTGTGCTTTCTCTTCCTCCTGATTTGCTTTTTCTGTCTCTAGCGCTGCCATTTTAATGATGATTGTTCCTAGTCTAGCATTCAGGGCTACGGGCCTTATCTTCTGTTCAGCCGATGAAAAAGTTAACCCAGAAGTACTCCATGGTAAATCATGCACATGTCTCAACCCGAATGTCTTCTTGTTTGGCCTCGGGAATTCCGTGTCAATCACAACATCTTTTGCCTTTCCTTATACTTTGGCACTTTTAGCCAGTGCTGAGATCAACCCATGATAGATAATAACATGTTTGGGTTTGGGAGCAGTGGCTTGCCTAACCAGGTTTTGCTGAATAAACAGTCCAAGATTTACAGGCTTCTGTGTTCAAACACTGTATAGCAACTTGGCAATTTCTCTTGTTAGTGCAGTAGTATTTGAAGATCACAAAAACTGGTAATTAAATATTCAATTCATATCTCTTGACTTTACAAAAGGGAAGATCATTTGGCATAAATTATTGCAACCTAAGAACATGTTCTTTCTCTGGTTGATGTTGAATGGGAAATTGGCCACGGCCGATAGATTGCATTACTTTGGTATTATGCTGGGGAGTAAACAAACTTGTTGTCTATGTGATTCTAGGCCTGAATCTACTCAACGTCTCTTCAACGAGTGTGTTTATACTCATGATATTCTAAAAGAATTACAGGTCAGAAATTGCAGCAATATGAGGGAGTTGAAAAAGTGGCTTTATCAACAAGCCAAGATGAAGAGGAGTAAAAAAATTCTTCTAGCTGTTGCTACTTTCTATCATATCTGGTTGGAAAGGAACAAAAGGTTATTTTCACAGTAGAAAATGAAGGCACAAGCAGCTACAAAGATCAAGGATACATGTGATTTGAGAGAGAAAGATTTCAAGAGGAATATCAGAGATCTGATGAATCAAACATTGGGAAGTCTTGAAGAAGAAGAGATGCAGTGCACAATGGAAAATTTATGGATCTGATTTAGGGTTAGGAAAGTTGAGGAATGGAGATGAGTGTAGAGCTGGAAGTTTTTGTGCTTCTTTTGGTCAGGAAAATTGCAGAATTTTCTTTAGCTATTGTTTTTCTGGTCAAGTTCTTTAAATTGGAGAATGGAGGAAGGGAAAGAAAGTGGGCTTGTAAATGGGCTTAGAGGGATGGCCTAAACAGGTTTTGGAGTTTTGATTTGATACTATATGAAAAATCTTTCATGAAAAGAGAATAATGAATGGACATTAAATTGAACATAATTATCTATAATAAAATTTTAAATTCTTTTATCGGTGATACATCAACACAA
Source organism: Rubia yunnanensis (assembly GCA_037428765.1). Lineage (NCBI taxonomy): Eukaryota > Viridiplantae > Streptophyta > Magnoliopsida > Gentianales > Rubiaceae > Rubia > Rubia yunnanensis. The sequence continues at coordinate 68,218,894 of CM075066.1, read as the reverse complement.
TAAAAATAGAAGATAAGTAAAATGAACCACGTACAGAAAAGAAAATAAAAATATAGCTAGCCACCCATTTGTAAAGGATAAAATAGTTAATTAATAAGAAGAATAGGAAATAATAAAGATAGAAAAGAATCTCTATATTGGTAGAATATTACCCATATGCATGATCTGCTTCATTTCATGTGCGCTAACCGATGTATTTGGTATACATTTTAGTTACTTTTATTTGGTGGAATGCTAGAATTAGTTGAGTTTACATAACAAGAGGTTTAGATGGCTATGTTTTGTTTTCTTGTCTAAATCCCACATTTTGTAGACTTAATTGGTACTAATGGACATCTTGTATCCATGGGCTCCTTGATTTTCTTTGTGATCAATTTTAGTAGGTCGCTTGTGGGTACTTGTTGTTTACATTCTATGTGAAGGCCGTTCATAAAGACGATAGAAGATATTGAAGGTCGTTCGCAAGGACGGTAGTAGAGACGAAGGTCATTCACATTAGAATGGTAGTAGACAAAGGCCACAATCATCAATGTGTGGTAGAAGGAGATTAAAGTGAAAAATAGGAAGCAACGGAGTTCATATCGGCCAACAAAGAAATGGGTAATCAGAGGTCCGGTGAGCTGTGCTTAATTTTGAGAAAGTTCCAAGAATAATTAGCCTTCAACGCTAGATCCATTTTATTTTTCTTCTCGAGTACTAAAAAATTGACTAATAAAACTCTCAAATTGAACTAACGGTTCTCATGTAGAAAATGAAAGTGCATCACTTACTGGGAGGGGAGGAAGTACTTTCTGCTTGGTGTGTTCCTGTCTCTTCTTCGTTCTTTTTGTTTGTGGGGTTACCCCTGCATCAGTAGCCTCCTCTTGCCCTTGGCTGACTGAAAAAACACCTCCAACACTTCATCGCTTGAATAGTGCAACTCAGGGTGTTCTTGTGTTGGAACATACTGATTATCCTCTGTCCTCCAGTTTCTGCAGTCTGTGTTTCCATATTGAGATCACCTCCTGCTACTGATTCTTCATTGTGATCTCCTTCTTTGTCATCATATGCATCACCAGATATATTAACATGGTCTTCTCCTCTCATATCAGCATCAATATCCTTCTCTTCACTGCTTTCATCCTTAACATGCTGTGTTCGAACATATGCACCATGCTCCTCTTTCTCACTGTCCGAGATGTCAATCACTATTGGTTTCCTTAGTTCCTCCATTCTCTGTGCATCATTTGAATCAAAGAATCCAATAGGTAGTCAGTTTGTATACTTTATAACCTCCCTTCCTACAGCTTCTTCATCACTAATCTCCCTCAAAAACACATAACTTGGATAGGGCATACGACAATATACATGAAAATTTTCCTTTCCTCTGTACTCCCTATACTTCCCTCTTAGGAATTTAACCTTCCAGTTTTAAATACTCCACATATCTCCAATTTCACCAGTCACTAATTCTTTAATCTTAACTAACAAGTATTCCCCTTCTATAATCTTGATTTTGGTTAGGTCAACTGCAACTCTATTGGCCTCTAACCATTCAAATATGCCATCTATGCTTTTAAACTCCATTCGCCATTGTTGCCTGAACCACCGGTCTCTTCCTTTTCTTCACCACCATCTGTTACCTCTGCCTCCCGTTGTTTTCTTTGGGAAGGACTTCGGCCTCTATATTGTCAGTCCTCTGTTCATCCTTGAATTCTGAAGGTTGAGAGGTTCCTAAAATTTCTGCTTCTGGTGTGGGAGAGTTAGGGCTAGAAGCCATTCTCCTGCAGGGATTTGATGAGTAGAGGAATCGGGAAGTAGTTTTGACAAGAGGTTTCAAAGAAAAATCAGGATGAATGTGAAAGTGGCCGAGAAGAGGGGGATATGGAAGGATTTGGACAACTTAGAAACCAAAACCAACTCTTCACATTACTTACTCGTTTTCCGCGTAAACCTTTTTGTTTTTCCAATATTTGCAATGATTCTTTCTTGTCAACTCAAGACTACCAACTTCCAATATACCATAATTTCCAAATTCTATTTTTACACCTTTTCTTCTTTTCAATTTTTTTTGAATTTTTTCGACATAAAATATTAAACAGAATGAAATATTTACACTGAAATAAAGGCAAGGATTACCTCAAATTTGACAAACACTTAAGTGTTGTCTGAGACCTTCTAAAGTAGCAGTGTCCAACGGCTTTGTGAAGATATCAGCGAATTGCTCGTGTGTTGGAACATAGAATACCTCCACTTCCTTCCTTTCAACAAGATCTCTAATAAAGTTATTCCTTATGTTATTATGCTTCGTGCGAGAGTGCTAAACAAGATTTTTTGAAATATCAATAGCACTTGTGTTGTCACATAAGATCTTCAAAGGGCCTTGATGAATTCCATAGTCTTTCAACATCTATTTCATCTATAATAATTGTGCACAACAGCTTCCTGCTGCAGGATACTCAGCTTCTGCAATAGACAAGGAGATCGAATTTTTTTCTTACTATACCAAGACACTAAGTTCATACCAATAAAGAAGCATCCACCTGTAGTGCTTTTTCGATTATCAGCATTAGCAGCCCAATCAGAATCACTGTACCCCATCAACTCATAATCTGAATTCTTAGAATACCAGACACTATACTCAGAAGTCCCACTTACATATCAAATAACTCGTTTAACTGCGGTGAGATGAGACTCCTTTGGATCAGCCTAAAATCTTGCACATATCCTAATGCTAAAATATATAAGTGGTCTACTGGCTGTTAAATACAATCAACTGGCAATCATGCTTCTTTATAATTTCTGATCAACTGCGACTCCTTTCTCATCCTTTACTAGTTTGTCAGACACACTCATAGGAGTTCGACCTACTCGAGCATTGCTCAGACCGAACCTCTTAAGTAAATTTAGAGCATACTTATTCGGATTTATGAACAAACCATTCCTTCCTTGCTTGACTTGCAATCCTAGAAAGTATGTGAACTCTCCAACCATGCTCATTTCAAATTTGGCTTGCATGATGGTGACAAAATCATGTACCATAGAAGATGAAGTGGATCCGAAAACTATATCATCAACATAAATTTGAGTAATCAAAAATCTTGATGCCTTTTCCAGCACAAATAAAGTGCGATCTACTCCCCTTCGACGATAACCTTTCTGAAGAAGAAAGTTAGTAAGTCGTTCATACCATGCCCCGGGTGCTTGCTTTAGACCGTATAGAGCCTTCTTGTGACGATACACATGTTGTGGATAATGAGGGTCCTCAAAGCCTTTAGGTTGTTCAACATAGACCTCGTCATTCACCACTCCATTTAGGAATGCACTCTTGACATCCATTTAATAAAACATAAAGTTCATAGAGCAAGCAATAGCAAGTAATATTCAAATTGACTCTAACCTGGCAACTGGTGCGAATGTCTCATCAAAGTCGACCCCTTCTAGTTTTGTATATCCTTGAGCTACGATTCTGGCCTTATTTTGAGTAACTAGACCATTAGCATCAGATTTATTCTTGAATATCCACTTTGTGCCAATGACATTAATGCCTTTGGGGCGAGGAGTAAGATACCAGACGTCATTACGTGCAAACTGACCTAGTTCTTCTTGCATAGCAGCAATCTAATACTCATCCAGCAAGGCTTCTTTGTAGTTCTTAGGTTCAATGAGAGAGACAAAGTAATGCAATCCAACTAGCCATCTGTAATCCACTCGAGGAACTAATCGAGTACTCCTCATGATTGATTCAGGTTGATCCTATGTTGGAACATAGGGTTCGGTAGTGGGGGATGATGTTCCAACATGCTCAGCTTCGACAGGTCAGCACCAATCTGCTCAGATGTTCCTGCATGTTGATGGGGTTTCAGCTTCAACTGATGGATCTGCCTTGTCAGGTTGACGAGGCTGTGTTGGAACATGAGTGTTACCAGGTTCTTCTTCTACAACATCTAACTCATGTCCTTCTTCCGAATCATCCACAATAACAATTATAGACTCAATGAGAGTGTTGGTTAGATGATTATAAACTCTATAAGCACGACTGTTGACAGAATACCCAAGAACAATTCCAGTATCACTGCGATTGTCGAATTTTGCCATCTGCTCTCTTTCTCTGAGAATGTAGCACTAGCTTCCGAACACATGAAAATATGAGACATTAGGTTTCCTGCCCTTCCAAATCTCGTAGGATGTTTTGCTGGTGAATGGCCGTAGATATACTCGATTAATTGTATAACAAGCTGTAATAATAGCTTATGCCCACCATTTTTTAAGAATTTCTTTCTCAACTAACATAACTCGAGCCATCTCCTGCAAGGTTCTATTTTTCCATTCTACAATACCATTCTGCTGAGGGGTGATAGGTGTCGAAAATTCATGTTGAATTCCGAGCTCGTCACAAAAATCACTGAATTGTGAATTCTCAAACTCTCTATTATGATCACTACGAATTCGAACAATCTTTCCAACTGGACTTCCCATTTCTGTTTGTAACTTTATTACCAGACTTCTAAATACTTCCAACGTATTAGATTTATCTTTTAAAAAGGCTACCCACGTAAATATGGAGAAATCATCAACACATACAAAGATATATTTCTTTCCACCTATACTAGGTGTATTGACTGGACCCATCAAATCCATATGCAATAATTCCAGATTTCTAGAGGTGGTTATATATTGAACTCAAGAATGGGGAGATCGAATTTGTTTACCTTGTTGACATGGTCCACACACAATTCCATCCTTGCTGGTTAAGATAGGCATACCTTGTACAACTTTTGTATTTTAATGTTTCACCAATGTTTTGTAATTGATGTGACCGAGCTTCATGTGCCATAGAACTCCTTCATCCTTCTTCGAGATCATACATCGTACTTCCGGTTCCAACAGATAATAGTTATTTGATGATCTTATGCCTGAAAGAACCTTGGTTTCTCTGTGTCTCACAACACTTTTATCTTTCTAAAATTCCACCATCATATTGTCATCACACAACTGACTTATGCTCAACAGATTTGCCTTTAAATCTTCAACAAACAGCACACTAGTGAATACTGGAAAACCTTCAATCTTTAATTCACCTTTTCCAATCACTCTACTCTTACTTCCATCATCGAAAGTCACATACCCGCCATCGTATGGTGTGATATATGTGAGAAATTCTTGAGTTCCAGTCATGTGGGAAGAAGAGCCACTATCAAAGTACCATGAATCTCTGGAATATGATATAGGGGAAGTATGTGCAACCAAACATGTTCTAGTATGTTTGACAACCCATACCTTTCTGACCAATTTTGTTTTCAGGACTTCGTCTATGTTGGAACATACCAAGAGTTATCGTCCAGACATTTGGTCTCTGATCAGTTTCCTGTATTGTTCCTCTGAATAACCTTGATATGAGCAGTAGATAAGATGAACGGTTTTCTTTGGTGCGGTTTGCCAAACTTTCTTTTTACCTCTCAAATCTTGGTCTTGAGGGTTACTGGATGCTTAAGTATCTCATGTGTGTCAGCCTTGTGTGGGTTGTAATACCTAATACTGTATCGATCACCTTCCTTCCTATGTCCAGAATATTGTCAAGTTTTGCTTTTCTAAAGTTTAGCTTAGAAATTACTGCTTCAGAAGTCTCAGCTCTCTTAATTGCTAATATAAGCTTCCCATTTATTTCTTCATTCTCCTTTGCAAGTTCAGAAACTTTCACACGCAGTTCTCTTTCTATTTCCATCAACTTCATTTTTTCTTCTTTCAGCTCTTTGTTTGTGTCAACTACTTGAAGCCACATAGCATACACCTTTCCATAAGTGTTGTAGATTTATTCATCACTTACAGAAATTCCATCATTTTCATCACTGGGTGCTTCATACGGATCTATGTTGGAACATACAGCTTTAAATTTGTCCAGTGTGTTGGAACCTCCATCCTTCAATGCATCATGAATTTTTCTCCAAATGCCACGTAGTTGCTTGTAAGTTCCTCTTAATCTTTCTCATCTTCTTCATCTTCACTCCATGAGGTGACATATGATTTTCCCTGTTCTTCCGGGTATTTTCACATTCAGCCTGAATATGGCCATACCCTTCACATTATCTGCATTGAATTCGCCCAGAATGTTTTGGTTCACTACTTTGATTTCTGAAGAACTACTGATTTCCTTGCTCAAACCTTGTTCCACGACTATTTCTAGAATCCCCTGGCCTTGGTCTATTTCCACCAAACCTCTCCTGAGATTTCTTTTTAACTACCTTCTTCATCATCCTTGAGAAGTTCTTCGTGATAAGTGCAAGTTTTTCAAATTCATCATCACTGTTAGACTCGTGATTGTCCTTTGATGAAAATGTTTTGAATGCGAATTACTTAGGGGCTCTTTTTGTAGCTTGTTGGAACGTCATCTCATATGTTTGTAATGATCCCATTAGTTCATCTAGGCTCATGGTGGCTACGTCTCTTGCTTCTTCTATTGCCACAACCTTCATTGCAAATCTCTTAGGAAGTGATCTCAAGGTTTTTTTCACTAACTTTGTCTCTTTGTAAACCTTTCCAAGTTGATATGCCATGTCTCAGAGTTTTTTATTGAATATAGCAATAGCGTCATCCTCCTCCATCTTTAGTTCCCCGAACTTTGTAGCCAACATCTGTAGTTTGGACTCATGAACTCGACTAGTTCCTTCATGAACATTTCTTAGAATATCCCTTGCTTTCTTTGCTTAATGACATGTAGAGATGAGTTTGCACTGATTTTCATCAACCGCAGTGAAGATTGCATTGAGTGCCTTTGAATTTGCCAGAGATGCTTTGAGGTCTTCAGGAGTCTAACTAGCTTTGTCTTTGAGTTTCTGCTCCATTTGACTTGACTCTCCTTCTGTCACCTTAGAGCTTGTATCTTCCATAGTGTGATTCCACTCATTCTGAACATAGAACCACGTAAGTTATCCAGTGAGGTAATGAAAACTCTTATGCGCGCCTTCCAATAGTTGTAGTTTTTGCCTTCTAGAAGATGTGGCTGAGACATCGAAGCTCCTTCTTTAGTTGCCATGGTAAAACTGGATCACACTTTCCTTGACACAACCAAAGGAATAATAAGTGACCAAGCTCTGATACCAATTGAAATTTGGTTTTACCGAAAATTTTCTAATCCTCATTAGTATGTTCTGACATGACCTATCTAACATAGTATGCAATAAATTAAAGCATTAATGACACAAGACTTAGTTATGCAGTTCGGTGAAATCCACCTACATATGCGGGGCTTGGCCCAGTTTAGAGTGAATCTACTAATTAGAAAGATACAGTACAAAGTACATCATACAGAATACTTATCTTTACTAACTATAACGTGTGAGTTCCGCCCTTGCTACCGATCCGCCTTGATCAGACTCCCTCTAAACTCGAAACTCGTCGATGCTGGATCTCCTTCTCCCGAGGAATTAAGAAATATGATTCTAAACTTTGAACAGTAGGTCAAGTATGTTGGAACATAGAATTATGGCTCTTTGCAATTCTCTCAAAAGTATAAAAAATTGGTGTGTAGATTTTTCTCTATTAAAACCGTGAACAATGCAGCCGTGGTTGTCCCCTTTTTTTTTAACTGAAAACACCCAAAGGGTGGGGGTTGATATATTGGTACCCCAAGCCACATAATTTACGAGCCAGTGACATGATAGTAGTTTATACAAAAAGGCAACATGATTGCCTCCAAAAGAATGATCGGATACTAATAGCTATAAGTCTATATATGTGCAAGATGTAGAAGGGAAAGGTAGTTGCGATTCCAAAGTAGCGAATGTCCACACCCAGTGTTAATTCGTTACTTTGGCTAGTCAACATCCAGTGAGTCAAAACTATGGCGAAACAGGCGGAGGAGTATGTTGTTGAATGGCATGTGTGAAGTCTGAAAAAACCAAGTGTAATCAGCTCCAGCGCATGAATGCTCCCTCGAGCACAAGCAAGTCCTCTCGAGCACACGAATGTCCACTCGAAGAAACTAATGTCCCTTCGCAAAAACGAGTGTCCCCTCGAGCACACTGATGTGTCCTCGAGCACATGGAAGTCTCCTCGAACACACTATTGTCCCATCGAGCACAGTAATGTCTCTTCGAGAACATGAATGACCACTCCCTTCGAGTACACGAAATGTCGCTCGAGCACACAGAAGTCCCCTCGAGCACCATAATGTCCTTTCGAGGACACAAATGTCCCTCGAGCACATGGAAGTCCCTCGAGCACACTAATGTCCCCTCGAGGAGAATAGGTCCCTTCCAGCACTCGAAAGTCCCCGCAAAAGTCCCCTCGAGCACACGAGTGTCCCCTCGAGCACACTAATGTCTCCTTGAGCACATGGAAGTCCCCTCGAACACACTATTGTCCCGTTAAGCACACAAATGACCACTCCCTTCGAGTACATGCATGTCCCTCGAGCACACAAAAGTTCCCTCGGGCACCGTGATGTCCTTTTGAGCACACGAAAGTCCCTTGAGCACACGAAAGTCCCTTGAGCACACAAAAGTCCCCTCGAGCACACTAAAGTCCCCTAGAGGAGAATAGGTCCCTTCCAGCACTCGAAAGTCCCTCGAGCACATGAAAGTCCCCTCGAGCACACGAATGTCCTCTCGATCATACGAATGGCCCCTCGAGCTCACGAAAGACCCCTCGAGCACATGGATGTCCCCTCGAGCACATGAATGTCCCCTCGAGCATACGAATGTCCCATCGAGCACACCGATGTCCTCTCGAGCACAGGAGAGTCCCCTCTAGCACTCGGAAGTCCCCTCGAGCACTTGAATGTCCTCTCGAGTAGAAGGATGTCCCCTCAATCACACAAAAGTAGATAGCAAGGATGTCCCCTCGAGCACACGGGTGTCCCCTCGAGCACAAGGATGTCCCCTCGAGCACACGAAAGTGGGTAGCAAGCGTGTCCCATCGAGCACACGGATGTCCCCTCGAGCACACGAGAGTCCCTTCGAGCACTGGAAAATCCCCTCGGGCACTCAAATGTCCTATCAAGCACATGGATATCCCCTCGAGCACACAGTTGTACCCTCGAGTACAAGGGTGTCCCCTGGAGCACACGAATGTCCCCTCTAGCACACGGATGTCCCTGCGAGCACACGTGAGTCCCCTTGAGCACTCGAAAGTCCCCTCGAGCACTCGAACATCCTCTCGAGCACACTAGATGTTCCCTCGAGCACAAGGACGTGGATAGCAAATGTGGCTGTGAACTCCCCTCTGTAAAGTGAAACACCATACCCATCTGGGAGACGCATAGGGTTCAAGAGCCATGATGAGGTCCATAACCTATGGCAGAAGGAAAGAAAGAATCAGCAGTATCGATCCTTTTTAGAGGTTTGCCTATGGATTCTAATATCTCCATGAGCAGATCGAAATACTCCATGATTATCTCCACAATATTACTATTCCAAATTTGCTTCTTCAAGCATATCCAAATCACATAAATAAAGCGATTTTCTTTATCACAATATATCCCATATATTCGCGAATCTCAATTCCATATATGTAGGGATTTTCCATAAATCAACTATGCTTCCATATGCCTAATATATAGCAGAATAAATAGATTTCCATAACTCACAAGTATTATAATATTCTGTCTTCTTTTTCCATAAACATCCTTAGCGTAAACATGCTATTTTCGTATGATCCAACATGGAATGTTTTTCGTTTCCAAATATGTTCACAAAAAGTGCCAATTAAATATTCAATGCATATCTCTTGACTTTAAAATCTCCCCCTTTGGCATTTTGTGGACCCATAACATTTTTGCCATTAATCACACAACGAAAAACTTGTCATCATACACATAGGTCTTTCAAACTCCACCTATGTTGAAACATATGCACAATATGCACAATACTGAATCTGAACAAAAATTGAATACCAGAATTCTAATAAAACATGAATACCAAAAACCGAATACCAGAAATCCTAGAATTCCATCAAAAAACAAACTTTAGATTACATGGCCATTATAAAAACTTCTCCCCCTGGGACCACACATATGCCAAAGGCAAAAAACATTAAAAAACACAAGCATCAAGTAGGCTCCCCCTAACTTTGACCTCTATGTTGGAACATAGAGAAGAAATCCAGTTCAGGTGCATGATTCCAACCATGCTTTCTCTTCCTCCATATTTTCTTTTTCTGCCTCTAGCGCTGTCATTTGAATGGCGATTGTTCACAGTCTGGCATTCAGGGCTACCAGCCTTGTCTTTTTTTCAGCCGATGAAGAAGTTGACCCAGAAGTACTCCATGGTAAATCATACACATGTCTCAACCCGAATGTCTTCTTGTTTGGCCTCAAGAATTCTGTGTCAATCACAACATCTTTTGCCTTTCCTTTGACTTTGGCACTTTTAGCTAGTGCTGAAATCATCCCAGGATAGATAATAACATGTTTGGTTTTGGGAGCAGTGGCTTTTCTAACCAAGTTTTGCTGAATAAACAGTCCAAGATTTACTGGCTTCTGTGTTCTAACACAGTATAGTAACTTGGCCATTTCTCTTATCAGTGCAGTAGTATTTGAAGATCACAAAAACTGCTAATTAAATATTCAGTGCATATCTCTTGACTTTACAAAAGGGAAGATCATTTGGCATAAATTATTGCAACCTAAGAATATGTTTTTTCTCTGGTTGATGTTGAATGGGAAATCGGCCACGGCTGATAGATTGCATTACTTTTGTATGCTGGGGAGTAAACAAACTTGTTGTCTGTGTGATTCTAGGCCTGAATCTGCTCAACACCTCTTCAACGAGTGTGTTTATACTCATGAGATTCTAAAATAATTACTGGTCAGAAATTGCATCAATATGAGGGAGAAGAAAAAGTGGCTTTATCAACAAGCCAAGATGAAGAGGAGTAAGCAATTCTTCTAGCTGTTGCTACTTTCTATTTTCACAGCAGAAAATGAAGGCACAAGCAGCTACAAAGAGTAGGGATACATGTGATTTGAGAGAGAAAGATTTCAAGAAGAATATCAGAAATCTGATGAATCAAACATTGGGAATTGAAGAAGAAGAGATGTAGTGCTGAATGGAAAATTTATGGATCTAATTTTGGGTCGGAAAAGTTGCAGAATGGAGATGTAGTGCAGAGCTGGTAGTTTTTGTGCTTCTTTTGGTCAAGAAAATTGCAGAATTTTCTTTAGCTATTGTTATTCTGGTCAAATTCTTTAAATTGGAGAATGGAGGAAGGGAAAGAAAGTGGATTTGTAAATGGGCTTTGAGGGATTGCCTAAACAGTTTTTGGAGTTTTGATTTGATATTATATGTAAAACCTTTCATAAAAAGAGAATAATGAATGGACATTAAATTGAACATAATTATCTATAATAAAATTTTAAATTCTTTTATAGGTGATACATCTACAAAATAAAAATAGAAGGTAAGTAAATTGAACCACGTACAGAAAAGAAAAGATATATATAGCTGGCCACCCTTTTGTAAAGGATAAAATAGTTAATTAATAAGAAGAACAGGAAATAATCAAGATAGAAAAGAATCTCTATATCGGTAGAATCTTACCCATATGTATGATCTGCTTCATTTCATGTGCGTTAACCAATGCATTTGGCATACTTTTTGGTTACTTTTATTTGGTGGATTGCTAGAATTAGTTGAGTTTACGTGACAAGAGGTTTAGACGGCCATGTTTGGTTTTTATGTCTAAATCCCACATTTTGTAGACTTAATTGGTACTAATGGACATCTTGTATCCATGGGCTCCATGCTATTCTTTTTGATCAATTTTAATTGGTCGCTTTGGGTACTTTTTTTTACATTCTAGGTGAAGGCCGTTCGTAAGGACAATAGAAGATATTGAAGGCCATTTGCAAGGACGGTAGTAGAGATGAAGGTCATTCACATTAGAATGGTAGTAGACAAAGGCCACAATCGTCAATGCGTGGTAGAAGGAGATTGAAGTCAAAGATAGGCAACAAAGGAGTTCATATCGGCCAACGAAGAAATTGGGAATCGGGGTCCGGTGAGCTTTGCTCAATTCCGAGAAAGTTCCAAGAATAATTAGCCTTCAAGGCTAGATCCATTATATTTTTCTTCTTGAGTAATACAAACTACTAACACTCTCAAATCAGACTAACGGTTGTCCTGTAGAAAACGAAAGTGCATCACTTACTGGGAGGGGAGGAAGTACTTTCTGCTTGGCGTGTTCCTGTATCTTCTTCGTTCTTTTTGTTTGTGGGGATACCTCTGCATTAGTAGCCTCCTCTTGCCCCTGGCTGACTTAAAAAACTCCTCCAGCACTTCATCACTTGAATAGTGCAACTCAGGGTGTTCCTGTGTTGGAACATACTGATTATCCTCCGCTCTTCCAGTTTCTGCAGTCTGTGTTTCCATATTAAGATCATCTCTCGCTACTGATTCTTCACTGTGATCTCATTATTTGTCATCATTTGCATCTTCAGATATATTAACATGGTCTTCTCCACCCATATCAACATAAATATCCTTCTCTTCACTGCTTTCATCCTTAACATGCTGTGCTGGAACATATGCACCATGTTCCTCTTCCTCACTGTCCGAGATGTCAATCACTATTGGTTTCCTTAGTTCCTCCATTCTATGTGCATCATTTGAATCAAAGAATCCAACAGGTAGTCTGTTTGTATACTTTATAATCTCCCTTCCTGCAGCTTCTTCATCCCTAATCTCCCTCAAAAACACATAACTTGGATAGGGCATACGACAATGCAAATGAAAATTTTCCTTTCCTCTGTACTCCCTATACTTCCCTCTTAGAAATTTAACCTTCCAGTTTTCAATACTCCACATATCTCCAATATCACTAGTCACTAATTCTTTAACCTTAACCGAAAAGTATTCCCCTTCTTTAATCTTGATTTTGGTTAGGTCAACTGCAACTCTATTGGCCTCTAACCATTCAAATATGTCATCTATGCTTTTAAACTCCATTCCCATAATTTTTAAAGTAGGAGGATCAGGACCAGTTAACTTCCCATACGGACCCTTCCTTTTGGCGCTAGTGTGTTCCTCCTGACCGTCGCCATTGTTTCCTGAACCACTGGTCTCTTCCTTTTCTTTACCACCATATGTTACCTCTGCCTCGACATTCTCTTCACACTGACCATTTTTTTCTTTGGGAAGGACTTCGGCCTCTATATTGTCAGTCCCCTGTTCATCCTTCATTACTTCTGAAGGTTGAGAGGTTCCTGAAATTTCTCTTCTAGTGTGGGAGAGTTAGGGCTAGAAGCCATTCTTCCACAGGGATTTGATGAGTAAAGGAATCGGGAATTAGTTTTGACAAGAGGATTCGAAGAGAAATTAGGATGAATGTGAAAGTGGCCGAGAAGAGGGGATATGGAAGAATTTGGACAACTTAGAAACCAAAACAAACTCTTCACATTACTTCCTCATTTGCTGAGTAAACCTTTTCCTTTTCCAAGATTTGCAATGAATCTTTCTCGTCAACTCAAGACTACCAACTTCCAATATACCATAACTTCCCACTTCTATTTTTACACCTTTTCTTCTTTTCAAATTTTTTTGTTTTTTTTGAATTTTTTCGACAGAAAATAATAAACTGAATAAAATATTTACACTGAAATAATGGCAAGGATTACCTCAAATTTGACAAACACCTAAGTGTTGTCTGAGACCTTCAAAAGTAACAGTGTCCAATGGCTTTGTAAAGATATCAGTGAATTGCTAGTGTGTTGGAACATAGAATACCTCTACTTCCTTCCTTTCAACAAGATCTCTAATAAAGTTATTCCTTATGTCAATATGCTTTGTGCGAGAGTGCTGAACTGGATTTTTTGAAATATCAATAGCACTTGTGTTGCAACATAGATCTTCAAAGGGCCTTGATGAATTCCACAGTCTTTCAACATCTGTTTCATCCATAATAATTGTGCCCAACAGCTTCCTGCTGCAAGATACTCAGCTTCTGCAATAGACAAGGAGATCGAATTTGGTTTCTTACTATACCATGACACTAAGTCCGTACCAATAAAGAAGTATCCACCTTTAGTGCTTTTTCGATCATCAGCATTACCAGCCCAATCAGAATCTCTGTACCTAATCAACTCATAATCTTAAATCTCAGAATACCAGACACCATATTCAGAAGTCCCACTTACATATCAAATAACTCGTTTAACTGCGGTGAGATGAGACTCCTTTGGATTAGCCTGAAATCTTGGACATATCCCAACGCTGAAACATATATCTGGTGTACTGGCTGTTCAATATAATAAACTTCCAATCATGCCTCTGTATAATTTCTGATCAACTGCGACTCCTTTCTCATCCTTTACCAGTTTGTCAGACACACTCATAGGAGTTCAAACTACTCGAGCATTGCTCATACCGAGCCTCTTAACTAGATTTAGAGCATACTTACTCTGATTTATGAACAAACCATTCCTTCCGGTCAAATTCTTACTTAGCTATTATTTTTCCGGTCAAATTCTTTAAATTGGAGAATGGAGGAAGGGAAAGAAAGTGGGCTTGTAAATGGGCTTAGAGGGATGGCCTAAACAATTTTTAGAGTTTTGATGTGATATTATATGAAAAAGCTTTCATAAAAAGAGAATAATGAATGACATTAAATTGAACATAATTATCTATAATAAAATTTAAATTCTTTTACAGGTGATACATCTACAAAATAAAAATAGAAGATAAGTAAATTGAACCACGTACAGAAAAAAAAGAAATATATAGCGGGCCACCCATTCGTAAAGGATAAAATAGTTAATTAATAAGAAGAACAGGAAATAATCAAGATAGAAAAGAATCTCTATATCGGTAGAATCTTCCCCATATGGATGATCTGCTTCATTTCATGTGCGTTAACCAATGCATTTGGCATACTTTTTGGTTACTTTTATTTGGTGGATTGCTAGAATTAGTTGAGTTTACGTGACAAGAGGTTTAGACGGCCATGTTTGGTTTTCATGTCTAAATCCCACATTTTGTAGACTTAATTGGTACTAATGGACATCTTGTATCCACGGGCTTCATGATATTCTTTTTTATCAATTTTAATTGGTCGCTTTGGGTAATTTTTTTTACATTCTAGGTGAAGGCCGTTCGTAAGGACAATAGAAGATATTGAAGGCCATTTGCAAGGACGGTAGTAGAGACGAAGGTCATTCACATTAGAATGGTAGTAGACAAAGGCCATAGTCATCAATGCGTGGCTGAAGGAGATTGAAGTCAAAGATAGGCAGCAATAGAGTTTATAGTGGCCAACGAAGAAATGGGGAATCAGGGTCCGGTGAGCTGTGCTTAATTATGAGAAAGTTCCAAGAATAATTAGCCTTTAAGGCTAGATCCATTCAATTTTTATTCTTGAGTACAACAAAATTGACTACTAAAACTCTCTAATTTGACTAACGGTTCTCCTGTAGCGAAGGAAACTAGTTCAGCTGGCCAATGCACCAACGGGTTGGCATGGGCTATGCATGGTTTGGCACTAACGGCCTGCGCCAAAGGACATACCCCATGCCAAGGAGACCATTGCGAAGCTATGGCGTGACCCGATCCAGAGACCACGGGCCGCCAGCACAAAGTGAAGAATCCCCCACGCGGCTAATTATGGGTGCGGGATATCCCATTTTAGGCGTCTCGCACCGTCCTAAGTCTATTATGCCAAAACCAGCATGCGGGGTGTGAGAAAGCACACAGCCCATGCCAAAGTTTCTGATTGAGCACCCTTTTTTACCACGGCCCACGCCAATGGCCATGGGCTCGGATTAATACTTCAAGTTTCAATGCTCTGACAGCGCCTCACAGCAGACTGCGCGGCCTACGCATGGTGTCAGACGCGACCCTACCAAAGCCTCGCACCTCAAACGAGATAGAGATTTATGCCACGCCCAAGAACTAGCACCCTGTGCCCATGAAGCGACACGGCCTGTGCCAGTCCTCGCTCCTCGCACTAAGTACATGCCACTGACCACATCATCCGTGACGCCGCGTGCAGAGGGGCGGCTGAGCTAGGGTTTACCCTATTTTGGGTCTATTTTAAGGCCCAATCTCCTACTACTATAAATAGAACCTTTGTCTACTAGGTTTTCATATCTCATACTACATTTTCAAGAGTAGTTTGTAGACTCTCTCCTTCGGAGAACCTATCTTTTTCTCCTTTTTATTTTTCTTTGATCCTAACATGTGGAATTCAAATATTTATTTGAATTCCATGTTAAGTGAGTAGTTTACATAGCTTTAGGGATAAATTGTAGTGACTTGGTAATCTATATGCTTTTTGAGATTCTCTAGTTCATCCAAATTTTGTGTTCATAATATTATTGTGATTTGCTTTTGAGTTTCAATGCATGAATATTACACTACATATATAGCACACATTTTGGGTTGTATTCATGCTAGGCGTAAATATTGATGCCCCCTTGGGAAGAGAAACCTGGTTGTTTGAATGGGTGGAGGAGAACGCGTCTGCGTGAGTGTGCACGAGAGATTCAAGGTTATTCTAATCCACTAACCATCGCTCCAGTCTTAGCTGTCTTTGTAAATTTGTCCAAGAGGTTCCTGGTATAGATAGGCAAATACTAGAAAGCTAGGGTTATAAGAAACCCTAGTATCATAGATAAGGTGCCTACGACCATTGGACCTAATTGATAGGACCCGAGGGGAATAGTGCATTCGTGGTGAAAGCCCTGGACGTAATCGCACGAGGGAGAATCAGACCTATAACAACGGTTAGACCTTGTTGTACTCCCCTAATTACGATGGTGGTGTTGATGGAGGGTTGTGAGAGCACCCACGTGATAGGGATGGGGAAGTGTATGACATCGGCCCCACCACGTGTTATAGACACTTTATTAGGTTTGTTTAGATCTCTATGTGAATGAATTGAGGATAGAAGCATTAGATTGACCAAGTTGCTCAATGATTTCCCCAAGTGCTTAGCTTAATATTGTAGATATGTTTTTACTTTCACGTTTAGTAGTTATTAGATTAAAAACCAAAAACCCCCCTATTTGCATGTTTGATTTATTAGCTATTCCTTTCACTCGTACGGGTTGACAACCCGTACGAGGTTGTGTTTTGAGTTGATACATTAGACGTAGCATCTCTGTGGACAAACCCAGCGCTTACCGGTAATTACCCTATAGGCAGCGTAGCAATAGGAACAGGGTGCAGAGCTATAAATTTCTATTTTCTGACCACACCGCCTCCAACCAGGTTAATTCTAAACTACAATTTCAACGACCCCATGGGGAGGCAGGTCAATGCACCGATATTGGTTGATTTAAGAGATCATTTCATTGGTAAATTAAATGAATTGTAATTACTTCTATGTAGAGGTGCAATCAGTACATTAGAGGTGGTGTAATGAGTATAAAATCGATGTGCAACGCTCATTATTAAAATAAAAATATTCTAATAAAACATATAAGGTGTATTATAACATCCTATATTACACATTTGCAACAATATTAATTGAGATTTAGAGAAATTTTAGTTCCTTAAAAAATTGAGATTCAATGACTACTAGATAAATGTACCATTAGTGCATTTTTGGTGCAATGGGTACAAAATCAACATGTAATACTAAGTATTCAAGGGAAAATATAATTTATAAATTATAGCACAATGTATACAATTTTTAATTTGCATATGTCGTGTGCGTGAGAGTGTGTACGTTTGCACGTATTTTTTCTCTCTTTTTCATGTACTCCAATTAATCTAGTTTGAATCATCTTAAATTTTATTTCCCCTTGTTCATTAGATTTATGATCTTTATCCTGATTTTCTTGTTATGATGTTTTGTATTTTCTCAATGCATTTATTTTACTTAGTATTCTCTAGTTTGTTTGATCTGACACTTGGTTTTATGTCAGCGTGAACATGCTTGTGTTAAAAGAGCAGTATCCCCCTATTTCAAAAAAGTGAGTATCATGCTTTTCATGCGACTCATAGATCCCTTTAACTTTGATATTGATCTACAACGTGATCCTCTTGAGTTGATCCAATTTTTGTAAGCATTGATTTTGATTAAAAATAGAGTTCAAAGATTTTTTCTATTACATGTTTTCTCTGCACCCTTAAGTTATAAGGTCATATATTGATTAGGGATAACCACATCTTAAATGCATGTAAAACCCTTAGTTTATTCTTGATTGTGGAAGTGACATTCCAGTTACTTCTAGCCTTCTCCAAAGCAAGATATCTCTGCAATCGTCTTAAAAAAATGTGCCACCATGGCAAAGAAATTTGATGATATTCTTTTAATATTCTGTGGCAGAGTTTCACTAGATCTAGTCAAAGATGCAACAACGAATCACCATGCGTATGTTTTCTGAGTTTAAAGCTTCGTGCATGAGAAGTGCAATTGAAGAGCAATTACAGTGCAATCACCATGTTGGAAAACTAAAAGAGGATAGGACCATGTTTGCACATTTTAAAGGGGATTTCCTATAAATAAGGAAGAATAGAAAACTTTTTTCTTTAAAAGTTAGGGATGGACTGCATACAGGCCTTCAAAATGCAGTAGGTGGACCCTCACGTTCAACTGCTCATGCACAGATTGTGTTACCAAGCTCGCGATAATTGAAAACAATCTAAATTGTTTTACCAAAGCCAAGTTTTCTATTAGAGGGAAACATTTCTGATGGCGCAATTTTAACAGACGAATAGAGTATATATTTAATTCAATCAGATGGTTAACTCCATATGTCTTTTTTTTTAATGCAAAACACCCGAAGGTGAGGGAGTTATGTATTGGGTTCCCCATGCCCTATAGCAAAATTAAACAGTTTGTACATGAGTATGTCTAGATCACTAGACATGAGGAAACAATGTTGCCTCCAAAAAGTGCTAATCTAACAATATAAAAGAAGTTATGATCCAAGGGAGAGAATCTCCACCCCTTGTGTTAATTCTCTCCCTCAGCCAGGCAACTCCTAGATGTAAGCTATAATCCATCAAAAACTATTCAGATGGAGAAGTAATGTAGTTGGTGGACGGGATCATTCGAAAGTGTTCATCCAAGTTCAGCTGATGTGGTGTGTGAGGAGAGACCATCCGACTCCTGCATCTGCACAAATGGTGAAACTCAACTCAGCAGTATCAATTCAGACATTACCAAGTACTCGAATGGAGGGCATGGATTGTTTGTCTAAAGTAATAAGACCACTTATATGCCTAGGTACATTAGATAAAGAAAAACCCGGATCCACATGGTACTTAGCAAAAGCATCTGCAATAGAGTTCCCCTCCCTGTAGACATGTTGGAGCTTAGCTCAGCCCAGCATAGCATTAACTTTATAAACTTTGTCAAAAAATTCCCACTGAGCAGTGTAGGGGTCGTTAATCATAGATACATCAATTTTTGAGTCGGATTCAATTACATATGTATGGTCAAGTTGGGAGAAAATTTGACAAGCATGCAATATGGCATCAATTTCTGCTGAAAGGGGTGAGACAGTAGACGAGGCAGCAAAAGTTATTATAATTGGGCAAGCAAAAGAATCTCTAGCAATCAGACCCATAGAAGCTTTGTAGTTAGACTAAGATGCATCCACATTAATTTTTATATAACCATGCTCAGGCCTTTCCCAGAAAATCTGTGATATGTTTGGCTTAGGAGGAGGTCTAAGCAATGTAACAAGATGCCTAAATGTGGGTGTGAAAGGACCATGGGGGATCAGTTTCCTGGGGCACACGAGAAATGCTAGTTTGATCAAGTCTTCCACCTCTTTGCAGATAGAATTAAGTAATAGTGGCTTATTATGAAAGAGGAAACCAGTCCTGGCCTTCCATAGGCCCCAACATACCATAGATGGAAGAATTCTGCAGTAGATACGCTCAAGTTGTGGTAAATCACTACAATTCCAGAACACAAAGAACCTTTGTGGAATTGAGTGAATAGCATTTAGGTTAAATTGTAACAAGGATGCAAAGTATGACCACACAGCCTGGGCTAAATGACAAGTGACAAAAAAATGCTGAATCGAATCAGAGTGATTGCAGGCAGGGCATTTAGATGCTAGACTAAAACCACAAGTAATAAGCACATCATCAAATGAGAGAAAAGAGTTCAGTAATTTCCATGTGAAAATAAGGATCTTTCTCTGCACAGGGATTTTCCATAGAGAGGTGTTTGCAAGAGAGTTACCAGGCATTGTGGTTAAGGCCTTGTAGCATGACTTAAAAGTAAAATTACCTGAGAATTCTGATTTCCAGATCATTCTGTCATCCCTTTCAGGTGTTATAACAGCCCCCTGCAAAAACTGAAGAGTATCATGCCCCAAGAAAGAAGAAATCTGATCCAAAACAGGGTTCTTATTAGTGATGAAATCTGCCACTGAGATGTAGGGCATGAGAGATATTATACTATCTGGGATATAGTTTATGAGGGGGCCTTGTGGACACCAGTTAGCCAGCCAGAAACTACAACTCCCTCTTCCATGAATAATTATGGAGTTAGATTCAGCAAAGGAGTTGATAAGGCTGATCCTTTTCCATGTGACAGATTTCCTGTGGGAGGGAGGAAGTGCCCATAGCAATTTAGACCATAAAACAGTACCACATTGAGACTTCCACCACAGTTTACAATAGCAGGATTCCACCAAGGCTTTGATGGATCTAAAACCAAGACCATTATGCTTAGTAGGCTTAGCTAGGTCTGCCAATTTTTTTCCAAACCCTATTATTCTTATCCTCAAATTTTCCCCAAAAGAAACGAGCCATTTTTTTCTCAATTAATTTAATGATACCTTTAGGGGGATTTGTTACAGTCCAGATATGTTGAGGAATGGAATAGAGACAGGATTTAATTAAGACCATTTTCCCCCTGCACTGAGCCATTTATTTTTCCAATTTTGAAGCTTTTTGTCAATGTTAGCCAGCAAAGGGTGATAATATCTCATTAGGGTTCTTCCTCTGAAAACTGGGCAACCTAAATATTCAAAAGGAAAAGATCCTTTTTTCATTTGTAATACAGCTTTAACCTGATGTAGCTTAGCTAGGCTTGCCCTTTTACTTAGGTAGAATTCAGATTTATCAAAGTTAATTTTTTGTCCTGAGGTGTACTCAAAAACTTCAAGGAATGCCTTGATCTTAATTAGATTCGATCTTGAAGCTTGCATGAATATAATTGTGTCATCAGCATAGCTAAGATGAGAAACCGAAGGGATAGATGCAGCAGTCTGAAAGCTAGCTAGTTTATTATTTTGGAATACAAAAGCTAAACTCCTAGAGAAAGCTTCAGAGAATAAGTTAAATAGAAAGGGTGAAAGAGGGTCACCTTGTTTTATGCCCCTTGATGCCTTGAAAAAACCTGCAGGATTACCATTTACAAGTATAGAGAAATATGCTTGTGACAGATTGTTTAGAACCGCATTTAAAAACTTCCCTTTGAAACCAAACTTGAGCATAATATGTTTAAGAAAGTTCCAGCTAATTCTGTCAAATGCCTTTCTTAGATCAAGTTTAAGTATACAGTTTGGGATTCTGTATTTCTGGTCAAGATATCTGATCATTTCTTGTAAATACAAGTTATTATCAGATATGTCTTTGTTTTTCATAAATACAGTTTGGTTAGGTGAAATCAAGCTATCCATGTAAGGTTTCAGCCTTTCCATTAACACTTTAGAGCATATTTTATTCAGCACATTAGAGAGGCTAATAGGTCTAAAGTCATCAAATGAACAAGGGGTAGGCTTTTTAGGAATCAGTGTAATCCAAGTGCTAGAAATTCCCCTAGGCATAGCAGATCCAGCTATAAAATCATTAACTGCAGAAATCAAGTCAGTTTTAATGATAGGCCAACACTTAGAGTAGAATTTTGGGGAGAAGCCAATTGGACCTGGACTACTATTTTTTTTAACCCATTTATAACCTTTTCCAACTCAGATTCAGAGACCAGTGAGGCCAGAATTTGATTATCCCTATCCTGAATAATGTTTGGGATCTGAATAAGGAAATGAGGATAGTATATCTCATCAGGTTCCTGAGAGGGTTCAGTGAGTAATTATGTGAAATAATCAACAGCTGCATTTTGAATTTCCACCTGAGAGTTAATCCAATTTCCAGCTCCATTTTTATCTTAGTAATCTGCAACCTACAATTCCTTTCAATCACAGTCTTATGAAAGAAATTTGTATTGTTGTCCCCTAGTTTATGCCATTTAAGCCTTGCTTTCTGCTTCCAAAATTTTTCTTTTTCCTCTAAAGCTTTTAGCAGTAATGCATTTTTCTCATTTAGTTTGACTCTTTCCAGGATTGTGGGGTTTAGGTCAAAATTAATTTCTTGAGTTCTTAAGGCCTCCTCAGCTTGCTTGACATTAAGGTCAACATTACCAAAACTCTCCCTCTTCCAATTCTTAAGCACTTTTTTAAGCCTAATAAGTTTAAGGTAAAACCTAAGCATACCTGTTTCAGCCAGAGGTAAGTTCCAGCAATCGTGAATTATACCAATAAACTCCACCCTAAGGAACCAGGCATCTATAAATCTAAAAGGCTTTGGATTGGCAGAGGTCATAGAAGAGATTTGGAGGAGGAGTGGTGAATGGTCAGAAGTCTGCCTATTCAGGATTTGAATGGAGGAGGAAGGGAATTTGGAATTCCAAGAGATGGTATAAAGACCTCTATCTAGCCTCTTAGAAGTAGGGTTCCTAAGCCTAGCATTACACCAAGTGAAGAGGTTTCCTACCGTGTTAATTTCCTGTATCCCATTTAGATTAATCCAGTAGTTAAAATCCCTAATACTGCCTAAGGCTGGAGAGCTTGGACCCCTATACTCAGACAGAGAAGTGATTGAATTGAAATCACCAATAAAAATTGTATCCCCCTTTGAGATAGGCTTGAGTTCTGTCCAAAGTTTCTTCCTTCCATCCCTATTCCTCAGAGCATAAATGAAAACTGCCTCCATATGCCAATTAAAATTATGGTGCAAAATATTGACATGCATAAATTGTTCATATGTCATAGAACCATGAAGATGGGGTAAATTATGTACGAAAACTCACCTTTCTTTGCATAAGTTTTAGAACAACTCAAGATGAAAATTTCCTCAATGTGTCCATTTGAAGGTCTGCATGAAGTCCAAGTGATTGATGATTTTTGAAACTTAAACTGGTAAGGCTGATTTTGGTACGGTTTATTACGTCGTGGCCTTTGGTAGTTCCCAGTTGCCATTAAATGGCTAGATTTGTTCACCTAAATAGTGTGTGCATTTACTAATCTAAAGACATTTATTTGAAGTTCATTTTATTCTTTCCTTGGCTTTTTTGGTATACTCCATCTGTCCCACTAAAAATTACTTATTTGTTTTTTCAAAACCAAATTTTATAAAATTTGACCCTAAATTTCATCTAATATACATACTCCCTCCGTCTTACTATAAATTGATTAATTTCTTTTTAACGGTCTTCAATAAGCATGTTTGACCGTAAATATCTCTAGTTACCTATAATAGTGTCACATAAAAAATGATATTTAGAAAATAGATGTTAAGATGAATATAACAAGATCTTACATGAAAATTTTATTATATATAGATTAATATATATTTACAGTCAAAGTTTGTAAAGTTTGAAGCTCAAAAAGTAATTAAAATTGCCATAGGATACACATGTGATGTTTGGTCTGGTACAACATCCGCTTCTGAGAAAGTGATCGTCTTGTCCGGTTAAAACCTCTTGTGTCTGGGCTCTTCTGCATGGCCCTTTCGAGCCACTGTTCTTACCACAACATTCGAATATCTCTCTCCCACCACGCCATTGATGACATTAATTACCCTTCGCACAGGTGGGTTTTCCCTATTTTGGTTATCTTGTTTGTCCTGCTTTCCTTCCCCTCCACTATCTCAAACCACCTGTTCTCAAGGTCTTCTATCTCCTCTTCCCCCATTGTTTTGATTGTTCCTTCTGTAAAGCAGCCATTGTTTCACTCGAGGCCTCGAGGGGGTAGCCTGGTTTCTGTGTCCTTGCCTTCAAAATTATCCTTCCCGCTCTCACCTATCGATCTTCATCCTCAACTGCATGCGATCATTTGTGTCATGGCAGTAGTCCTTGTGATGATCGCAATACCAATTTGTTGCACTCCGGGCCACTACCAAGTTGTGCGAACTCTACAAGGACAGGGGTGGTTGGAACAACCCTCTATGTATACTTAAGATCTGTGCAGGAGATCTCCCTTTGAGCGTTGGTGGTAACAGAGTGTATCTCTCGAATGGTGCTCTTACGGGTTCGACCGGCCTTTTTCCTCCATGCTCTGTGTTTCTTCCCATTTTCTCTGTAAGGCCATCTCTTTTCCTTCTAGTTGCCTCCTTTACCCTCGAGTACTGCTCTACAACCTCCTGAAGTTTTTGCAAGGTCTTTGGGGTGTTAGTACTCAACTTGTTGTATAATTCTAAGTCCTGCATCCCCAGAAGTTATCTTTGGATTACCTTATTATCCATTGTTTCTAGCACTCTCAAGCTCTCATCCACATACCGATGATAGAAGGCTTCCGTGCTTTCCACAGTCTTTTGCTTCATCTGGTAGAGTTCTAACCGAGTTTTGGTAAACTTCTTCTTCTGTGCATACTGGCTCAACAATGCTCCGCTGAAGTCTCGGTACGATCGGAGCGAGCTTCTTGGTAACTTATTGAACCACTCCTGTGCTTTTCCCCACAGGTAGTTCCTACCAGCATGCATGTCAATTTCTCATCGAAATCTCTCGAGCTCATCAAGTCCAGGAACGTATGGAGGCCTGTATGCAGTATATGTGGGAATTCCTTCCAGAGGCTTCACTTCTATTGGCCATCAAACCTCGGTGATCACTGAGCTGAAAGGAGACCCCACAGCCTGGCCCAAGGGTTCGATCAACCTATCCAATTCCCTTCTTAACAATTCACTTGCATCCGAGGGGGGTTCCTGTTGCCCCCCTTGCAGGTTCAGCTCCCTGTCGTGACTGCCCAACTGTGGCAGATAAGGAGGTTGAGTGACTCCGTATCAAGGGTTCATCGAAGGATGTCTGAAAGTCGGGTGTGCTGGTGGTAGTGGTTGTTGGACATAGGGATAGTAAATCCCCTGACTAATCATCATTCATTGAATTCCAATACTTCCGTATCTTGCATGGAAGAAGAGGCCATCATCCCATATGTCGCTCCTGGGGCTAGCGGAGGTAACGCATATACCGGGCCTTGTGAGTAACCAGGAATAGAAGGCTGAGGCCTAGCTTGCAATGGCTCTCCAGCATATGTGTGAAAAAGATAGGCTATTAAAAGTTGAGAGGCTCACCCTATAGTTATTCCTATAGGTGAGGGTGGCAATGCTCCGTGCATGACTCTGTCATCCCTCAGAGGAGGGGTAACTCGATAGCCAGCCGCAGCCAGGACCTGAGCTGCTAGTTCTAGATCTTGATTTGGGGTTGCCCTCCATGCATTCTAATATCCTTGCCCATGCTGGACATAGGCTTCCATATATGAATCTCCCGAACCATACGTAAACCTTCCATCCCTCGGATTGGCTACCCCTACGAGCAAGGAGTCAGGGTTTCTCTGTTCTTGCTCTCCTATCATTATTGATATCCTCGAAGGCCTCGGCGTATCATTCTGAATTGGTGCCAGGGTATCTGCAACCAATGCCACTGAGGTTTGCCCCCATTCATGGTTTGCAACCGTAACAGGCTCCGCTTGCGACTCTGTTCCTGATGTTTGGATGTTAGCCATATTGATGTTCTCGACACAGGCGTCGTTTCCTACTTCGAAATTCTCTGTTCCTAACCTTTGCGGATACCTAGCCCCCATACCTTTAACCTTAACCTTTCACTCCTTCGAATAACCGTGGACATAAACTCTCAAAACCCTTGATCTGGCTTAGTCGTCCCCACGGACGACGCCACTTGATGCGTCTCGAACAACCGATCGGTTCGTGGGCTTGAGTTCTTCTCGAACTAACCTGCATTAAAACTGTGTTTGTGGGTTCCATGGGTCATCACTCCGATGCCTAAATTAGTCCAATAGTCCAATATGATTATGACATAATGAATGATAAGTAAATGCGTACCACATATTTATACTCCGTGTCCTAAGTAACGTTCTCCTTAATTATCGCTCTTAATTAACCACGAATGCGGTGATTATGTTAGTGTATTAAATATTCTCCTAACTAGGCCGCCACATATTCAGCCAAATGGCCTTCTTGGACTTAACCTCTATCACTAACCTAATTACAACTCTATATGAACTAAACCCTTAAATATGAAAATTCAATTAAACGGGAAATAAAAATAGTCTTGTAAAAAGCCCAATAGAAGCAAATAACTATAGTTCTAAACTTTGAAGAATTTATACTTAAAGTCTCGAGGATGAAACACGTTAATGATATGGAGATATTGCATAATACGTTCGTTAAAATATAATAGTTAATTAACATTTTGACATAAAATTCATTATTAATATTGATAAAGTTTGCTATTTTAGTAGATCATAAAACTATTGAAGAATAAGTCAAAAGTAATTGAAGGTTCACATAAAATCCTATTCACGTAAAAATGAATGAACATTAACATGAAGCGAATTAGGTATTATAAAAATTTTAAATTCTTTTATTACAAGATACATCTATAACCTAATAATTGAAGAAAAATATAATGAACGACATAAATAAAAGAAATGAAATAGAAAAATTACCACCAATTTATAAAGCAAAAATAGTTGTTAATAAGAAGCAGAGAAAATACAGATAGAAAAAAATCTATATGATAGTAGCATTTTACCTATTTACAGCAACATTGGTTGATTTAGTTAAGAGATTATTAGATTGATAAAAAAAAGGGATTGTAGCTACTTATATACAGACGTGCAATCTTGTATACATTATAAGTGGTTCAATGAGCATAAAATCGACATGCAACATAAGGAAAATGTTCTATTTTAACCTGTATTAGTTTAACAATTTATTTCCACATTAATTTAATAATAAAATCAAATTCAAAAAATTGATAATATAGAAATAAAATTGCAAAAAATCTACGATACTGTTGGTATGCCTTGAATACGTATTAGCCGCTTCAACAGGTTGGTATGGGGGTCTCGCTGCCCCGCTTCAACAGGTTGGTATGGGGGTCTCGCTGCCCGGTCAGCGAGTCGGGGGGATCCGGGGGGGGGGGGAGGGAGTCGCCCCCGGCCCGACGGTATAGCATGTCCTCTGTTTGGGCTGTTATTGACATTCTGTCTCCTGTTCTGGTTTGAGCCAGATTGTTTCTGGGCCCAAAGCCATGGGGTTTAAGGTGGAGAGAACTATATATAGTGCATCGTCTTTTATTGTAACCCGTAAGATATAGGATTGGTAGAGAGTAGGAAATCTGCAATTCTGGCCTTTCTCTCTAGTGGAATCCGATCTTGGTCGGCCGTGGATGTAGCCAATTGGTGAACCACGTAAAATCTTGGTGTCTTATTTTTCACTTTATTTTCTTTGCTTGTTCTTTCTCGAGTACTCCGCACAACAAACTGGTATAAGAGCTTCTGGTTAGATCCGCAGTGGGTCTATCGAATTTTTTGGGTTTATCGGATCTGGGGTGGTCGGATCTCTAATCTGATCGGAGAGAAAGATGGCCGCGCTGAACGTGAAGGTATACAAGTTTACCGGGAGGAACAGCTTCAGTTTATGGCAGATCAAGATGTGAGCTTTGTTGAAGCAGCAAGGGTTGTGGATGCCGCTGATAAAGGGGTTCTCGGTCGTTGGCACTTCAGGCATGGTGGGTCTGGAAGAAAAGGCGCATTCAACAATTATGCTGTGTCTTGCGGATGAAGTCATCACTGAGGTCTCGGACCAATAGACTGCTGCGGAGCTGTGGTTGAAGTTGGAGAGCTTGTACATGACGAAGTCTCTGACGAACAAATTGCTTCTGAAACAACGTCTATTCGGTCTCAGAATGCAGGAAGGTACGCAACTCAGAGATCATCAAGAGCAATTGAATACTTTGTTATTAGAACTGTGAAATATAGATGTGAAAATTGATGATGAGGATGCTGCTTTGATATTGTTAGTATCTCTACCGCTTTCATATGAGAACTTTGTTCAATCATTTATTGTCGGGAAAAATTCTGTGTCTTTGGAGGAAGTTAGATCCCCTCTTCATAGCAGGGAGTTGCGTCATAGTGCTAGCAGTTCAGGAACAGATAATCAGGCATCTGGTTTGTTTACTAGTTGCGATAAGGGAAAGGGAAATGGTGGAAAGAAAAGAGGTAAGAAGTCAAAGGTTCCCAAGCCAGGTGATATCTGTAGGTACTGTAAGGAGAAGGGACATTGGAAAAATGAGTGTCCAAAGAATTTGATGATGAAGCAATTAGGAAACAAAATGGGTTCTGCTGCTCTAGCGGAAGGAGACGTTGATTCAGAAGAGGATATTGCTCTGGTTTCTGCTGGACACACTCATCACTCCGATGTGTGGTTCCTAGATTCTGGGGCATCCTACCACATTTTTCTAAGGAGAGAGTGGTTTTCGACTTATAAGCAGGCATGGGGTAGCATTACTACGGCTAACGGTACTGTCTGTGAGGTAGTTGGGACAGGTTCGATCAAGATCAGGACATAAGATGGTAGTTTCTGTACTTTGAACGAGGTTAGACACGTTCCATCGATGATGAAGAATTTGATTTCTCTTAGTCTGCTAGAGAGAAAGGGTTTTGTCTATTCAGGGAAACATGGAGCTCTAAGTGTCTGCAAAGGTTCTAAGCTGGTTCTGAAAGGTCTTCTGCATGGTACTTTGTATCTTCTATAAGGTTCCACGGTTATGGATTCGACAAATGTTGCATCGCCAGAGTTTCACCATGAGGATATGACTAAGTTATGGCACATGAGGCTTGGTCACATGGGTGAAAGAGGGATGCAGATATCGTCGAGGGATGATCTTCTTGGTGGCCACAAGGTCAAGGGTTTGGAGTTCTGTGAGCACTGTGTCTTTGGGAAACTACATTGCAGCAAGTTTCCAAAGGCTATTCATAGAACGAAAGGCACGCTAGATTATATCCACTCTGATTGTTGGGGGCCATCCCGAGTTGATTCGTTGGGATGGCACATGTACTTTGTGTCTTTGATTGATGAATACTCCAGAATGACTTGGGTTATCATGATGAAACATAAAAGTGAAGCCTTCATGAAGTTCAAGCAGTGGAAAGCTCTAGTGGAGAACCAAACAGGGAAGAAGATCAAGAGGCTGCGAACTGATAATGGTTTTGAATTCTGCTCGTTTGAGTTTGATCAGTTTTGTAGGGATGAAGGGATTGTCCAACATCATACAGTCAGGAATACGCCACAGCAGAATGATGTAGCTGAGCGGATGAATCAGACATTGCTAGCGAGAGCGAGGTGCATGCTCTCGAATGCTGGGTTAGATAGAAGATTCTGGGCAAAGGCAGTGAGTACAACGTGCTACTTGATCAATCGTGGACCTGATACGGGCATACATTGTAAGACACCTATTGAGGTATGGTCGAGTAGAGTTGCTGATTACTCTAATATGAAAGCTTTTGGTTGTACAGCTTATTATCATGTGAGTGATGGTAAGTTAGAGCCCTGAGCCAAGAAGGGAGTCTTTGTGGGCTATGGAGATGGAGTCAAGGGATCAAGGATTTGGTCTCCATCCGAGAAGAGGGTTGTTCTGAGCAGGGATATTGTCTTCGATGAAAACTCTTTGCTTAGATCTATGGTGAAGTCCACGTCTACAACAGAAGTTGGTAGCATTGATAAACAGGTGGAGCTTCAAGTCACTCAAGGTGAGAGTGGTTTGAAGGAACTTTAAGGAGATCAAGAGCTACAGACAGAAAGTGAGTTTCCAGAGCTTCCACCATCAGATAATCAACCATCAGGAGCTACAGTTCATTGCTTAGCTAAAGATCGACCAAAGTGGGTTGGAGTTGGTCCACCCAAGAGGTATGGGTTTGAGGATATGGTGGGTAATGCACTACAGGTTGCTGAGGAGGTGGATGCTCATGAACCATCCACCTACAGAGAAGCTGTTTCAGGAACTGATGCTGATAAATGGTTTGTAGCAATGGGAGATGAGATGGAGTCCCTCCAGAAGAATCAGACATGGGATTTGGTTCAACAGCCTTAAGGGAGAAAGGTTATCAGTTGCAAATGAGTTTTCAAGAAAAAGGAAGAGATATCACCTACAGAGGGAGTCAAGTACAAGGCTAGAGTTATTGCTAGAGGTTTCAGTAAGAGAGAGGGAGTAGATTACAATGAGATTTTCTCACCAGTGGTCAGACACACTTCCATCAGGGTGTTGCTAGCTATAGTGACACATCAGGATTTGGAGCTTGAACAACTTGATATGAAGACCGCTTTTCTACATGGAGAGTTGGAGGAAGAGATATACAAGACTCAGCCAGATGGTTTCCAAGTTCCTAGCAAGGAAATGTATGTTTGCTAGTTGAAGAAGTCTTTATATGGGCTTAAGCAGTCTCCGAGGCAGTGGTACAAGAGATTTGACAGCTACATGCTTGAGTTGGGCTACACAAGGAGTTCATATGATTGTTGTGTCCACTATAGCAAGTTAAGAGATGAGTCATTCATTTATCTGGTGCTTTATGTAGATGACATGTTGATAGCCTCAAAGAGTAAGCATGAGGTTCAGAAGCTGAAGGGTCTTCTTAGTGCTGAGTTTGAGATGAAGGATTCGGGTGCAGCTCGGAAAATACTAGGAATGGAGATTCTCAGAGATTGTGGTCAGAGGAAGCTTTTCTTGTCACATAAAGGCTACATTCAGAAGGTGTTGGCTAGGTTTGGCATGTCTTCAGCCAAGCCTATTAACACTCCTAGTGCTGTAAATATCCATCTCACTTCCATGTTTACTCCTCAGTCAGAAGAGGAGAAGGAGTATATGTCTCGAGTATTGTATGGTAGCGCTGTGGGGAGCTTAATGTATGCTATGGTGTGTACGAGGCCAGACTTAGCACATGTGGTCAGTGTTGTGAGTAGGTTCATGGGGCAACCAGGTAGAGAACATTGGCAAGCTGTGAAGAGGATCTTTAGGTACCTTAGAGGTACGTCTGATGTGGGTCTCATTTACGGGGGTGATACTGAGTGCCTAGTTACGGGTTATTCTGATTCTAATTATGTTGGGGATGTTGACACGAGGAGATCTATGACTGGCTATGTCTTTACCTTGGGTGGTTCTGTTGTTAGCTGGAAGGCGACTTTGCAACCTACAGTGACTTTGTCTACTACGGAAGCAGAGTACATGGCTCCGACGGAGGCTGCGAAAGAAGGTATATGTCTGAAGGGGCTAGTTAGTGACCTTGGTCTACACCACAATCAGGCTGCTGTGTATTGTGATAGCTTGAGTGCTATCTGCTTAGCCAAGGATCAGGTCCATCATGAGAGGACCAAGCACATTGTGTCAGATATTATTTCCTGAGGAGTGAGAGGAGAATCAGGGTGAAGAAAGTGGGAACTGTTGATAATCCTACTGATATGTTCACCAAGCCTGTTCCACATAGGAAGTTTCAACACTGTTTGGACTTGCTTAACATCAGAGATCAGTAGTTGCCCGGTGGGGTAGTCCAAGGAGTGGAGGGATAAGTTTGCTCATCTGGCACTGTGATGGTGCGTTTGGAGTTTCTGCTTTGAGGATTCAAGTCAAGGTGGAGATTTATTGGTATGCCTTGAATACGTGTTAGCCGCTTCGATAGGTTGGTACGGGGGTCTCGCTGCCCGGTCAGCGAGTCGGGGGGGTCCGGGGGGGCGGAGTCGCCCCCGGCCCGATGGTATAGCATGTCCTCTGTTTGGGCTGTTATTGGTATTATGTCTCCTGTTCTGGTTTGGGCCAGATTGTTTCTGGGCCGAAAGCCATTAGGGTTTAAGGTGGAGAGGACTATATATAGTGCCTTGTCTTTTATTGTAACCCATAAGAGATAGGATTGGTAGAGAGTAGGAAATCTGTAATTCTGGCCTTTCTATCTAGTGAAATCCGATCTTGGTCGGTCGTGGATGTAGCCAATTGTTTTTCACTTTATTTTCTTTGCTTGTTCTTTCTCGAGTATTCCGCACAACAGATACAAAATTAATAATCAATGGGACTAAACATAACTATCACAAACATAACTATACATGGGACTAAACATAACTTTAGCTTGAACTAGGAATTGAATCATGTGGCATATACACATCAAATCACAAGGTTATGCCACACAACTAATCTTCAATCTATGATCCTTAAAAATGCTCAGATGTACCGTTCCATATGCATCTACAAGACCATACAACTACAAACTTCAATTTAGTTTGCAAAAATGGTAAGGGGGAAATGTAAATGTAACTAAATCAGTAAATCTTACCTTGGAAGGCTCATTGTATGTTCAGAAGCTAATGTCTGGAACATACTTAAGACAAATTGGAAATCCTCTATGTATTTAAACGGACAAAGGAATCAAACATACACACAAAGGGGCTACGTAGTTTGAATCTAAATAAACATGGAGAAAAAAAGGAGTAATCAAAACTCCACTCAGCACACAAGTCTATCTCATTATGTTTTACCTTACAATTTGAAAATAATGTCACAAGCAGCCTATATAAATAAGAAAAGGTTTAGTGAGAGCCTATTGACTAGCTCCGCCAAGTAAATTCACCCTATGTTTAGCAATACCCAAATGTTTAGCAAGAAAACTCAATGCGTTCAACAATAGCAGAACAATGATGGTGTGATACCTCTGCCTTTGATTTCTCATATGTAGTTTCAAGCTGCTTAAGGGCTTCTTCATTTTCCTGAGCAATACTTTTATACTGACATAACAAATAGGAAAATTAGCATATGCTTGATTCAAGCAATAACGACAGAGTCATTCGGTACCTGAAGCATGTGATCTTTATTCATTTGTGCTTCCTCCATCAACTTTTCAATTTCTTTGTTCTGATGAGCAACTACATAGTTCACAATGAAACCGAGAATTAACGGTACCATGAACTATTTAGCAGAAACATGAAATGAATCACAAATATAAGCATACGTTCAAATTCAAAGCTTCTCTGATGCGTAAAAAGTGACACACGTATCATGTATGGTCTCCTAGCACTATTGTTATAAGTTAGAAAGATTAAGCTTCTATATAGATGCTCTGAACCAATGCCGGAGTTGTTCAATCAAGTCTTTAGTTATATCTACTATCCATTCTACTACCAAATACAATACTATGCATGAACAATCACAAGGGGAAAAGGGGAAAGGTTCATTCAGTATCATTGACTTTACTAATACCCTTATTGCTTTACCAATTAAATAGAACACTAACCTTCCACCAGGTCTGATGTATGCATCCCATGCTCTTCGAACCTGCATACAAATGGCAAAAGTCAGTGATCAACTGGAAAAGTCTTAGCCATCTTGCTTTACCGAAGCTTTCTCGCCTAGTTTTTAGAGATGATGTTCACTAGAACATTGAATTTTATTCAAGCTTTCTCAACACATTTTGCAACAAAAAGAACTGGCACGCTTCTCCTTTAAATGTTCATATATAGATCCTAAGGCACATTAAGGTTTCCTCCCAGGAATAAGAAGTGGCAGTAATATCTTAATTACAAAACTAAGAAATTTCAGTACTCCAAGAAATTTACCACATTAATATTCTCAATCAAAACACGAAAAGGCACTAATGACATAAGATTATTCAAAAAACCAAGCAAAGCAGCCACAAGCAGAAAAAACTGCAAAGAATCCAGTGATCATTACCTTTTCTCGAGCGATTTCCTTGGCTATCTGTCTAGCCCTCCACTTATCAGCTTCTTTGTCATATTTCTCAAACTCCTCGAGCTTCTGATATACAAAAAACAAAACAATTTAATCGAAATCACAACCAAATATAGAAACAAAAACTAGCACTATAAACAACAAGCATTGCAATAAGAAAGCAACATATAAAAGACCTTCGCCTTCTTCTTAGCAATTTGCTTCCTCCTCCTCTTCCTCCATAGTTTATTCCTCTTGTGCTGCTGCAACTTATCTCCCAATCTCATCACCGCACATTTCTCCTCCAACGGAGATTTCTCATCCATCGCAACTCAAAATGGTTCGAGCTGAACCCTCAGTTTTGACACCAAAGCATTCACAGCTTCTAGAGCAAGCGATTCATGAGAGTCCAAATATATCTTATTTTCTACGAGTAGTTCCTTAAACCTATTAACTGAACCGTCATCATTTACACTCATTTCACCATTTTTCACCATGTTTAACATCTCCAGCTCTTTCTCCTTGCAGACCGATCGAAATTAACCCTGGAATTTAAGAAATCTAATTTGATGGAAACATTTTACTATTTTGAGCAGTTTCTTACAGTGCTTTAGCAAGGCTGAAGGTTTCGTGCAAGTTTTTGAGGGTCTCATGAACATTACTGGTGTTCTAGAAGGCACTCGACGGTGGGGAAAATGGGGAAAACAGAAGGCGCTCCTAGGTCTGCCCTAGGTCCGCCAGAAATCCACACCATTAGCCACCAGAAAGAACCTAGCTCCACCACCACTGCCCTAGCTCCGCCAGAAACTCCATCCCTCGCCACACCACGCGCTTTGCCACCTTCTGCTCCACAACTGGTCTAATGAACAACCGTCGCGCCGTAGCTGACTCATCTCCAATCGAACCACCGCGCCACACCAATCGAACCACCATCGATTAGTCGAGCTGCGGTGTGGAAAATGCGAAGGATGAATTTTGGGATGAAAGAAAATGAAGAAATGAGGGCAGGGTTTCCTTTTTGATATTTTTTCACAGGGGTATAATAGTTATTTCACTTATTTCCAGCCATTTTATATTTGTATTTATATATACTAATTCAAATGAAGTTTGACCATGGATTAGTTAAATTTAATTTAGTTATTAGTGTTTAAATATTAAAAATCGAGTAAAGTTTGATAGTTGATTAGTTAAAGTCAGCTATACAGAGTGAGAGAGTCAAGTAAAGTTTGACAGTTGATTAGTTAAAGGCAACTTAGTCACTAATATTTATATATAGAAAGTCAAGTAAGGTTTGATCGTTGATTAGCAAAGTCAAACATTATTATTAGTATTTAATACATACTAATTCAAATAAAGTTTGATCGTTAATTAGTTAAAGTCAACTTTTTTATTAGTGTTTCTTTATTGAAAGTCATGTAAAGCTTGACCATTAATTAGACAAAGTCAACCTAGTTGTTAGTGTTTGTATATAGAAAGTCGAGTAAATTTTGACCGTTGATTAGTTAAAGTCAGCTTAGTCACTACTATTTCTATATAGAGAGATAGTCAAGTAAAGTTTGGCTGTTGTTTAGACAAAGTCAACCTAGTTATTAGTGTTTGAATATTGAAAGTCGAGTAAAGTTTGACCGTTGATTAGTTAAAGTCAGGTTAGTCACTAGTCGAAGGTAATGGTAAATGAAAAGAAACCGTGAGAGTCTACAGGAGTGGGAACATTGTCCCACTCCCGTGATACAATGAAACCAACTAAACTACCCCTGATCTAGATGGTACAATCAGGTGGCCCAAAAAAATACCGTGGGAATGTACGGGAGTGGGAACATTAGCCCACTCCCTTTATACATATTACCTAAAATACTACCCCTGATCTAAATGTTACAACCAGGTGACCAAAAGAAGCAAAAATAGAGGGGCATGAGAACAAACTCACTAGCCCCCCAAACCATGCAACCTCCATACAACCGGGAGTGGTAATCGGCTCTTTAACCGTGGTTTGTTCCCCATGGTGTGATCCCAACCATCGCTAAAGTGCGGCGATGGCACCAAAAAAAGAACAGAAGGGCATGAGAACAAACTCACTAGCCCTCCTCCATGGAACCTCCATCCAACCAGGAGTGGTAATTAGCTCTTGACCCATGGTTTGTTCCCTAGAGGTGTAATCCCAACCATCGCTAAAGTACAGCGACGGCCTTCGAAACCGAGAGTGATCTCGGCCTTCCAATGAATGAAGCAATGCATCCTCTCTGGGTGGAGCTGGTACACCGCTTCTACCATGTACACCCCTAAGATGAAGATAAAGGGGTGTTATTGGCCTTCGTTAACGATATCTGTGTGGGTGCCAAGGTTTTTTCTTTAGAGATGGGAGCCAGTTGACCGTAGTCGATGATGCTCCCAGTTGCTCCCCGCGGATAGACCTCCTAATGATAAGAGACCGGGCATGACTTCTACCGCACACGCCCCGCGTAACGGTTTTGTAACCGTTCTCTCCATTTTTAACAAATGGACAACCCTACGCCATTTTACACTTTTCAGTGCAGCGCAGGCAAATCGCGCAACCATCAAATCCAAGTATCTTAGCTAGCAGTGGGTTAATTTATTTCGCGTACGCTAATTAATTAATCCACTACCCAATTCAAGTAGTTGTGCAATGAAATGATGAAAGGTTACACCCCACTGGATAGGGAAAATGAGAACTTCCTCACCTGTGATCCACAATTTCAGCCCAAAAGGGAAGGCTGAAACTCTCCACATTTCCATAATTATTTTTTTCTTCCTGACCCTTAGCCCTTGAACCACTGGCCCTCGAGACCACTCGGACCACTGGCCCTCGAGGCCTCTCAGACCACTGGCCCTCGAGACCTCTCAAACCACTAGCCCTCGAGACCTCTCGAACCGCTGGCCCTCGAGACCTCTCGAACCGCTGGCCCTCGAGACCTCTCAAACCTCTGACCCTCGAGAACTCTCGAACCTCTGGACCTCTCGAACCAGTAGCCCTCAAGACTTCCCGAACCGGTGGCCTTTGAGACCTCTCGAACCAGTAGCCCTCGAGATCTCTCGAACCACTGGCCCTCGAGACCTCTCAAACCACTGGCCCTCGAGACCTCTCGAACCACTGGCCCTCGAGACCTCTCAAACCACTGGCCCTCGAGACCTCTCGAACCACTGGCCCTCGAGACCTCTCGAATCACTGGCCCTCGAGACCTCACGAACCTTTGGCCTTCAAGACCCCACGAACCTCTGGACCTCGGGACCTCCCAAATCGGTGGCCTTCGAGACCTCTCGAACTAGTGGCCCTCGAGATCTCTCAAACCACTGATCCTCAAGACCTCTTGAACCACTGGCCCTTGAGACCTCTCATACGACTGGCCCTCGAGATCTCTCGAACCGGTGGCCCTCGAGGGAGTGAGCCGCTAGGGTTTAAGGTTGAAAGGGTTTTTTTTCTTTTTTTTCTTTTTTCCAGACCTACCTACGTTGGTCAATTTCCAAACTGGGCCAATTTTCAAAAATCCATCCGGTTTGCAACTGGGCAAATAACCATCCAAATAGTCATCCCTTAATGAGAATACTGCTCCCTCCATTCGTCTCTTTTATTCTTATGACTGATGATTCCTTATGAGTGTTCATGAGGCAGTGGAATAAGCTTGGTTGTTAGTATAAAAAATAGGGCAGGCTTGGTATAAGATCCATTTAACACAAGTAAACAAGGCTGGACATTATCCAAGATTTAAACACAAGCGTGGCTGGGGGTTACCGTGGTCTGGGCACCAGCAAGGTCGGGGGGTAAGACCGGGTTCTGAACACAGGCTAGGATAGAATTTTCCCAGGTTCTAAACACACGTAAGGCTGGAAGGTGTCTGGGATCTGAACACACGCAAGGTTGGGTGTTTTCCAGGGTCTGTACACAAGCGAGGCCGGCTGTTAGGCTAGGATTTAGACACAAGCAAGGCCGGAATTATCCAAGGTTCTAGACACAAGCATGGCTGAAAGGTGATCGAGGTTTGAACACTAGCAAGGCCGGGTGGATGCCTGGTTTGAACACGAGCTAGGCCGGTGGGATGCCCAGGTTTTGGACACTAGTTTACTTACATCAACAAAACTTAGCCAAAAATTTGACACATATTTTTTATCCCTGCAACTCATCAATATTCCTTCTATCTACCAACAATAGCATTTTCTGCACACAAATCCACACATGGACAGATAGTTTCCCACACAAACAACACATATAGACTATGGAGGAAGTGAAATCGTCACAGAACAGAGTTCTATCCACACAAAATCCACACTAATTTCCTCAGAAAAATCCACCCTACTTCCCTACCTTTCCATAGCAGGCCATGCAAAATATAGTTTTGCATAGTTTCCACAAAATAGATACGAAAACAGCATTTATGTACACATATTATGCAACCCACAGTACCCTACAAAATTCTGCAGAACATAGTGCCCTACAAAATTGTGCTCCTTCTGAACACCGCACTTTGCTATCCATAAAACAGAACACAAATCACATTATTATCCACGAGATGAAACCCAGAAGACAGAGTTGTACCACAGACAGAGTTCCGCTCCACACACATGGATTCACGAATTCAACACACGGATTCTTTAATCACAATAGGCCTACCAGCGAGAGGTGAGGACTTACTTGGGACAATGCTGAATCCGTCGCCATCGGCAGTAGAATCGTCTTCCTCTTGTATCCAGAATACTCCGCACTTCAAGACCGGTAGGCAGGTCTTCTTCCCAGAGGACCCATGGTGAAGCCATAGGTCGTCAAAATCACAGTCCGAGAAGTTGAAGATACGAACTTCAAGGACCACAAACCCGGTCTTCCTCCAGAATCAAGCTTCAAGATGGAGAAGCGATTCTTCCTCCAAGAAAACCCATAATCGAGGTATGGGTTTTCATAATCCGAGACCAAAATCCAGTTTTTTCCCAAAATTATGAGCTACGGGTTTCAAAGGAACATTGAGAAACCCATATCCAGTTTTCGTAACTTCAGAGAATGGTGAAATAGTTCGAGTTGGAAACCCTTTTATATCTTAAAATATTCCCGGCGAGGAGCCCAACGTTATTGTCGGACTCCTCGCCAGAGAAGAAGAGCTACGGAAGAGAAACTGGCGAAAATTGGACATGATGAACAGTGTCAGGGTTGCGCCCTATTTTTGCCTCTCAGCTTAGTCACTAGTGTTTCTATACAGATAGAGTCAAGTAAAGTTTGACCGTTGATTAAACAAAGTCAAACATTTTTATTAGTATTTATCATATACTAATTCAAATAAAGTTTGGCCGTTAATTAGTTAAAGTTAAATTTGTTATTAGTGTTTATTTATTGAAAGTCAAGTAAAGTTTGACCATTGATTAGACAAAATCAACCTAGTTATTAGTGTTTACATATTGAAAGTCAAGTAAAAATTGACTATCGATTACTTAAAGTCAGCTTAGTCACTAGTCGAAAGTAATGGTAAATAAAAAGAAACCGTGGTAGTGTACGGGAGTGGGAAAATTATCCCACTCCCTTAATACATGTTACCTAGGAAAAAAAACTACCCCTGATCTGAATGTTACAACCAGGCGAACAAAAGAAACTATTCCCGTCGTGGTGACCGGTGCCTGTGGGAATCATCCATGAAAAGTATTACAACCGTCTCTTGCAACTGACCAAAAGAAACTCTTGCTACAGGTGGTGTGAACCGGCTCTTGCGTCGTGGTTTGCTTCCCACGGGTGTCTTCAAATCCGAGAGTGGTACTCTGTCTTCTAATCTGAGAGTGGTACTCTATCTTCTAATCCGAGAGTGGTGCTCGGTTTTCCAATGAATAAAGTAGTATGACCTGTCCTCCTGAAAGGGCTTTGCACACCGCTTCTACCATGTACACCTCTAAGATGAAGATAAAGAGGTGTTATTGGCCTTCGATAATGGTCTCTGGATGAGGGCCGAGGCTTTCTCTGTGGGGTTGGGTGTAGTTTGACCATAGTCCGTTGTGCTCCCATGTGTTCCCTACGGACAGACCTCCTAAGCATAAGAGACCAGGCATGACTTCTACCGCGTACGCCCCGCGTAACGGTTTTGTAACCGTTCTTTCCATTTTAGGCAAATGATCAGCCTGATGCCATTTTGCACTTTTCAGTGCAGCGCAGGTAAATAGCGCAAACCGTTAATTCCAAGTGATACCTAGCAAGGGGTTAATTAATATGCGTACGCATAATTAATTTACCCCCTACCGACCTTCGTGGTCATGCTGTAACCGTGGAGAATCCTATCCATCATACGGAGGGAAGCTGCTACAAAATATATAAATTAGTAAATAAAATTTTTTTTCGTAGTAGCCATCCTTCGAGGGAACATCAGAATCCCCTCAGGAGGAGAGAGCACTCGAACACCTTCAGCCCTCGAATGGCCCCCCACGAGCACTCGAAAGCCTCCAAAACTCGAATGCCCACCTCGAGTGCTCGAGCACCAACCATGTCGAGGACAGAGCCGACTAACACCTTTAACCCTTAAATGCCCCCACACGTGCACTCGAGAGCTTCCCACACTCGAATGGCCCCGTTGAGTACTTGAGCTCCACCAACACTCGTATGCCTCGAGCACTCGAATACCACAAAACCTTCGCGACTCCACCAGGGGACGAGCACCCTGTAGCACTCGAATGCCCTCCTCGAGGACAGAGCACCCAAACACCTTCAGCCCTCGAATGCGCCCCACAGCAGCACTCGAAAGCTTCCAACACTCGAATGCACCCCTCGAGTACTCGAGCACCAACCATCTCGAGGACAGAGCAGACGAACACCTTTAACCGTCGAATTCCCTCACACGAGCACCCCAAAGCTTCCAACACTCACATTGCCCCATGAGTACTCGAGCTCCACCAGCATTCGTATTCCTTGAGCACTCGGATGACACAAAACCTTCGCGACTTCATTAGGGGACGAGCACCCTATAGCACTCGAATGCCCTCCTCGAGGACAAAGCACTCGAACACCTTCACCCCTCGAATGCCCCCCCTAGCAGCACTCGAAAGCTTCCAACACTCGAAAGCCCCCCTCGAGTATTCTAGCACCAACCATCTCGAGGACGGAGCAGACGAACACCTTCAACCTTCGAATGCCCTCACACGAGCACTCGAAAGCTTCCAACAATCACATTGCCCCCATGAGTACTCGAGCTCTACTTGCGCTCGTATGCCTTGAGTACTCAAATACTTCAAACCTTCACGACTCCACCGGGGGACGAGCACCCTGTAGCACTCAAAACCCCCCCTCGAGCTCTCGGGCACCTACGGCACTCGAGTATCCTCCTCGAGCACTCGAGGCTCTCCAGTACTGTTTATCCTCCAACCACCGCTCGAGTACTCGAATCTCCAGCCCACGAGAGGAACCTCTTGAACAGGTTTTCCATGAGACATCTTGGAATGACTGGTCTTCAAGACCCCTCAATCAACTGGGCTTTGGGACCTCTCGAACATCTGGCCCTCCAAGACTCAAAAATAATATATTTACCGTTTTCAATTTTTTTCCACTTTGCCCTCGAAACCAGTCGGACCACTGGTCCTCACGAACCTCTGGAGCTCTGTACCTCCCAAACTGCTGGCCCTCGAGTTCTCACGAACCCTGGCCCTTGAGACCTCTCGAACCACTGGCGCTCGAGACCTGTTGCCGGTTGCCCTCGGGATCTCGCGAACCTGTGGCCCTCGAGTCCTGGCGAACCTCTGGCCCTTGAGACCTCCCGAACCACTGGTTTTTGAAACCTCTCGAACCAGTGACCCTCGAGATCTCTCGAACCAGTGGCCCTCGAGACCTCTCGAACTAGTGGCCCTCGAGACCTCTCGAACCAGTGGCCCTAGAGACCTCTCAAAACACTGGTCCTCGAGACCTGTCGAGACAGTGGCCCTTGAGACCTCTCGAAACACTGACCCTCGAGACCTCTTGAAACACTGCCCTCGAGACCTCTCAAAACACTGACCCTCGATACCTGATGCACCTCCGGTCCTCGAGACCTGATGAGACCTCTCAAGACCTCATGAGCCTCTGGAGCTCGGTACCTCTCGGACCGG
Source organism: Rubia yunnanensis (assembly GCA_037428765.1). Taxonomy (NCBI): domain Eukaryota; kingdom Viridiplantae; phylum Streptophyta; class Magnoliopsida; order Gentianales; family Rubiaceae; genus Rubia; species Rubia yunnanensis. The sequence goes on along the minus strand of CM075066.1, from coordinate 68,177,182 downwards.
TGGCCCTTGTGGCCTCGATACCTGATGAACCAATGGCCCTTGATACATCTCGAATCGGTTGCTCTCGAAGCCTCTAGAACTAGACGAATGGCTCTCGAGTCCTCTCAAACAACCGGTCCTTGGGATCTGTCGAACAACTGGCCCTCGAGGCCTGAAGTGAAATAAAATTTTTCCCCTCCTTCGTGCCGCCAGGTTGATGCCCACATCTATTTGTACCTGCAAAAGAAATATTTACCTCTCTGATGCTTTATCGATGATGTCCCCTAAGCTTACCTGCAGGAAAGTTTAGGAAAAAAAGAATGGACTTCCTCATTTTTTTAACGTTTTTTTGCAGAGGATCCCTGTCTAGAACATCAGTCCGTGCAGGAATAATCCGTTGAGGATGAGGTAATAGTCCTTTTGGATAAGCTTGAAGACCCTTGCCGAGTCCGAGCGAAGACCGTTTTTGAGGACTCCGTTCCTTTCACTCCATTTGTAGTACATTGAGGTTGTCAGCGCCAGTGGCCCCGTTTTTTTTTTCAATTTCGGTCCTCTTACCTGTCTTCTGATCCATTTTTCCGAAGCTGCAATTGAGGTGGTAGCTCGACTCAATCCAATCTAGTTTTGCACTCTCTCCCATATTGGTTTGACTAAATCACAGTCGAAAAACAAGTGATCGTGTGACTCTGCTTCGGAGCGACATAGGCAGCAGATGTCGTCTGGGGGTTCTTCAGCTCCTACTTGGTATCTGTCCTTGGTTTGGAGACGACCAAGCGATGAAAGCCATGTAATGAAAGAGAACCGGGGTGGTATGGAGCCATTCCAGATTGATTTGAATAATCTTGGTCTTGGGAGGGTGGATATGTCATACAGATATGGGTAAGTGAACCTGTGCAAATAATCATGACCCATTGCCGTGAATTTTTTGGATCCTGTTCAAACTGCCAGCAAGTCGATGAGTGTTTCCCTTGAGCCTCTACACATGATTAACAGGTTGTCCCGTATTTGGCACAGATTTGTGAACTACAGTGAGAACTTCTCCAAGATTCTGCCGCACGGAGCCCTTGTGTGTACATTCCATATGTTGCTCATGCTTAAGAACTGTGAATGTACCCATTTGATCCAGAGTGACTCCTTTTTTGAGTGTATGTCCCATAGTTGTTGTGCGAGAACGGCCATATTCCAAGTCTTGAATTCCCGAATTCCCAAACCCCCATTACTCCTCGGGGTGCAAAGCCTTTTTCCAGGAAACCTTTTTCTGCTTCTTTTCACCCCACAGGAAGTGTTTACATTTTTGTTCCAGTGAGTCCATAATGTTTCCCTGGATGATGAAGTGTTGTATCCAGAATCCAACAACTCCCTGTACCACGGATTTTATGAGTTCCAGTTTCCCCGCATAAGATAATGTATGACCTTTTAATCTTGCAATTTTCTTGTCTACGCTGTCTAGAAGCATTTGAAACTGGGAGACCTTTAGTTTACTGGAATCCAACGGGATACCTAAGTACCTGACTGGAAAAGTATCCTATGGAATGCCGGTGAAGCTAGGCATGAGGTATGCTGGAAATTGTTCAGAGCGGACATGATGGTATGGACAGAGTTCCGGTCTGCTTTTGAGAAGAGCATCAGGTCATCTGCAAATGCCAGGTGGGTGATTTTTAGATGTTCACATCTCGGGTGGTATGAGAACTGAGGGGTTTCTGCCCTGTTTTTCAATAATCTGGAAAGATATTCCATGCAAATTACAAAAAGTTGGGGAGAGAGGGGGTCACCTTGTCACAGTCCCCTTTTGGCTTTGAAGAAATCACACAATTTGCCATTTATCGCAGTCCCCTTTTGGCATTTCATGATTCTATCAACCCACTTTTACGGGAAACCCAGGCCATTGAGTACCTCCCGTATGAAGTCCCAGGAAACTGTGTCGAATGCCTTTGTAAGGTTTACCATAATTATACAGCGGGGAGAGGATCGTGATAGTCCGTAACCCCGCACGAGCTCTTGAGCCATCATGACATTATCAGAAAGTTTTCTTCCCTTTACGAATGCTGCTTGATAGGGGTCGATGAGGCCAGGGAGGAGAGGGTCGATTCTGTTGGCGATGACTTTGGAAATAATCTTGTAAATGATATTGCAGCAGGAGATGGGTCTAAGGTCAGCCACCCTTAGGTTGTCTTCTTTCTTTGGAATAAGTGCTACAACGGTATGATTTAGCCTTTTTAGCAGTTCACCAGTGCGGAAGAATTCCAAGACCGGTTCTATGACATCCTATCCCACAATCTCCCATTGACTCTTGAAAAAATCCACCGTGAAGCCATATGGGCCCGGAGCTTTGTCATCAGACATGGAGAAGGGGGATGACTTGAATTCATGCCTTTTGAAATCTTGGCTCAGTGTGGCTCTCTCCAAGTTGGTAAGTAAGGGGCTGAACTGATTATATCTGGATCGATTGGTGCACGTGGTACATCTGATCCGAATAAGCCCTTATAAAAATCCGTAAATAGTGCCCCCTTTTTTTCACTGGATGTGACTAATCTTTCTTCTGCGTCCAGAGTTGTCGGGACTCCACCGCCCTTTCTGTTGGCTACCAATCCGTGGAAGAAACTTGTGCCCTTATCCGCCAAAGTGACAAAATTTATTCTTCCCTTTTGTGTTAGGAATTTCGACTCCGTCGAGTAGAAGATCAGTGTTGTTTGCTTTAGAACAGTCAGTTGGTGTATTAGGCCCTGTGATGCGCTCCCCGACGTTAAACTTTTCAACGCGTTCGCATACTCCATATCTGCTCGTTTCGCCTTTTCTGATATGTCGTGGAAGTCCCTTTTCCCCAGCTCTTTGAGGGTTTCTTCAATCTTTGCAGTTTGCGGCATAGAACATACTGTCTGAACCCTTGAACTGCTGGTGACCAGTAATCATGAACAACCTGCTTACACCTCGGATGTGCATTCCACATATTTTGATACCTGAAAGGTCTGTTCAACTGCTCATTTTCTTGTGCTAGTCACTAGTGTTTCTATACAGAGAGAGAGAGAGAGAGTCAAGTAAAGTTTAACCATTTTTTAGTTAATGTTAGCTTAGTCACTAGTGTTTCTATATAGTGATGGTCAAGCAAAGTTTGACCGTTGATTAGTTAAAGTCAACTTAGTCACTAGTATTTATATATAGAAAGTCAAGTAAGGTTTGACCGTTGATTAGACAAAGTAAAATATTTTTATTAGTATTTATTATGTACTAATTCAAATAAAGTTTGACCGTCAATTAGTTAAAGTCAACTTTCTTATTAGTGTTTATTTATTGAAAGTCATGTAAATTTTGACCGTTGATTAGACAAAGTCAACCTAGTTATTAATGTTTATATATTGAAAGTCGAGTAAAAAATGACTGTTGATTAGTTAAAGTCAACTTAGTCACTAGTGTTTCTATATAGAGAGAGAGAGTCAAGTAAAGTTTGACCATTATTTAGTTAAAGTTAGCTTAGTCACTAGTGTTTCTATATAGTGATGGTCAAGTAAAGTTGGACCGTTGATTAGTTAAAGTCAACTTAGTCACTAGTATTTATATATAAAAATTCAAGTAAGGTTTGACCGTTGATTAGACAAAGTCAAACATTTTTATTAGTATTTATTATATACTAATTCAAATAAGTTTGACCGTTAATTAGTTAAAGTCAACTTTGTTATTAGTGTTTAATTATTGAAAGTTAAGTAAAGCTTGAACGTTGATTAGACAAAGTCAACCTAGTTATTAGTGTTTAAATAATGAAAGTCGAAGTATTTAGGGCATCCAGTCACTCAGCGTGCATTGGCCAACTTGGGTAGATCGGGAGAAAGTTACAATATTAAAAAGTTGGCCAAGGCTTTCATGGTAGCTCCTACCACGTCTGAGGACCATCTCGTGTGGCATTCACCTATGACACATGTTTGGATGACGTTAATTGATTTTCCTGACCCGTATTTTGAGAAGGATATTTATAGAGCTCTAGCTAACCTAGAAATAGATGTTGAGGAGGCCAAGGATGAAACTTCTTTGAGGGCACCTCCTAGCCGCTCTCGCTTATCCATGAACATCAGTGACCAATTGCACTCCCTTGGGGAAAAGCTTTCAAGTTCTACCCAACTGATGCAAGATGTCATCCAAGAAATAGGTGGAATGAGGATGCAATTTGAGGAGATGAGCACAAGGATAAATTCCATGGAGAGTGCAATTCAAGCTTTTGGGTACATTGAGAAGGACGACACGAGGCACGAGGAGGAAAGCCCTTCGGGTCCGCAAGAGTGAGTGTCACTATTTTTCCCAACCTCACTTATGTTTTTACAAGGTTTTTGGTGCATTTGGGACAATGCATAGGTTACGTGTGGGGGAGGGAGTAGTGATCACTTAGGGAGTTTTAATTCTTAGGATTCCTAGGTGCATTTTGATGTTTTTCTTGGTAGTATTTATTGTTTCTTCTACAACTTCGGTTTTTTTTTGTTGCGGGATGCTTTTGGATGTATAATTGGTGGTATGACATGCTAGGTAAGGTTCCTAGTTTGCACGGAATTGGTTGTTTAGATCATTGGTGGTGTGATTTTTGTTATGATCATATCTATCTTGTAGCATGAAGCCCAACTTTGGGGCAATTTTGTGCTACACCAAAAAATTTAAAATTTTGAAAATATGAAAAAAAATATAAAAATCCGGACAAGTTGGAAACCCAAAAGAGAAACTTGGGTTACATTGGGAAATGCCCAGATAAGTCAAAAGGCTTAGGTAAAAGTGAGAGGCAAGGCCCGGCTAGGCTTACGGTCCGAGGCAAAAAGGAGAGGCCGTGTGGAAAAAGGTGAGAATGTGAGCACCCTTTGTGTATTAAAGCTACGATGAAAACTCGAGAGGGCACCTAGGTAAAATGAGAGAAATGGAGAGAAAACGAAAAACTAAGTTGATGATACATTTACCTTCTTGGTTGTAACTAGGCTGAGAATCTGTAGAAATCCCTATGTTACAATAAACTCATCGGCTCTTGGGTTTTCTTGGTGAATTTTTTTGGGAGACGAATCTCTGATTTCTTTTGGGGATCATTTCAGCAAAAGTATGCTAACTTGACACTTATCTTCTTTGCTTACCTTTTTCCACATTTTACTTTGGGTGGGTAAAAAACTTAGGTTCTTTGGGAAGTGTGAGAGTTGTGAAATTCTTGCTCTTTTGGGGGAAACATGGTAATCTAGTAATAAGTTGAATGTCGCTGTTAACTTATGTCAGCACGCTACATTTTGCTTAGTCCCTTTCTTGTCTTTATTTACTCGAGGACAAGTAAATGGTTAAGTGTGGGGGGTCTGATGTGCTTCATTGTGCGTGTGTTAACCATTGTATTTGGCTTTATAATTTGTTTGTTTTACATGTTCGATTGCTATTATTAGTTGAGTTTACGTGACAAGGGGTTTAGATGCCCATGTTTGGTTTTCTTGTCTAAATCCCGCATTTTGTAAACTCAATTGGTACTAATGGACATCTTGTATCCATGGGCACCTAGATCTTCCTTTGTGATCATCCTCAGCAGGTCGCTCGTGGGTACTTTTCATCACATTCTATGTGAAGGCCATTCGCAAGGGGGGTAGAAGATATTAAAGGCCGTTCTTAAGGAAGGTTGAAAAGATCAAAAGCTAGTCATATTAGAATGGTAGTAGATGAAGGCCACGGACATCAAATCATGGTAGTAGAAAGATTTAGCCAAAGATGGACGGAATTGGAGTTCAAAATGACCAAGAAAGAAACGGAGAATCATGGTCCAGAGTTGCACCAGCTTCTAGGAACTATCTAAGAGAAATCAGCCTTCAAAGTTGGTTTCATTGGATTCGTCTACTCGAGGACCCTAAAATTGACTACAAGAACTCTCAAAATGGACTAATGGCTCATTTGTGGCTAAGGAAAGAAGTTCAGTCGGCCGAAGCAAAAATGGGTCAGCGTTACTGGCTCATGGGTGGCACCAACGATCTACATAGACGACACGGTTCTCGCCAAGAGTCTTTGGTACAAACCGTGCCAAGGCCCGGTGCATACCACACCGAACTCGATGGGCCGCTTGCTCAAGTGCCCATTTTCACTCAAAAATGGCTAAGTTTAGGCGCAGACCGTCCGTTTTTTATGGCACGCGTTGTCTCAAGTGCAACATGTCAAGCCTAGCTTGCGCGATGTGAATAATTGAGTAGCCTGTGCCAAATACTGAGGAAAACAAGGATTCTGATAATGGCCCACACCAAATGACACGACCCACAGATTCTAAGTGCAAAAGTGACCATCATGGCGATGGGCCATGTCAAACACCACGGACTGCGCTAGCATGACCCACGCTAAATGCCACGGTCCGTGCCAAGGAGATGACGCAGACCGCACCAGATCTTGCAGCTTGTGCTAGCGCGGATCAAATGGGTCGCGCCAAATCTGGCACCCCGCGCTAGCACGAACCAAAGACGCTGCACGGACCCTGCCATCCGCGACGATCTGCGCCAAGTGGCAGCTGAACTAGGGTTTCACACATTTTTGCCTATTTTTAGGCCTAATCCCCTACTACTATAATATAGCCTTAGTCTACTAGGGTTAAGGACTTTTGACATTTTTTAGATTCTACTCTTGTCCTTTGGAGAGCATTCCATATAGAGAAACATTCTCTCTTCTTTTTTTTTCTTTCCTTTTTATTTTGCTTTGATCCTATGATGTGGAATTCAGATTTTTATTTGAATTCCATGTCTGGGGAGTAGTTTCCATAACTTGGGGATAACTGTATTCATGTGTTGATTTATACTTTTGTGTGATTCTTAGTTCATCCTAATTATTGTGTTTGTGATATTATTGTGACTTGTTCTTGAATGGTAGAATTGCATGAATAGTACATAGCAAACACTCTAGTCTATATTCATGTTGGTGCAAATATTAATACCCCCCGGAGAAAAGAAACCTCGGATGTGTAATAGGTAGCAGGGTCCGAATCCACGTAGTTGTGTACGCGTAGTTCTTTTCTGAGCGTTATTGTTACATTTCCAGCACACCAATCTTAGCTGATTACGTAAAGTAGAACGATGGGTTACGGGTAGAAATAGTGAAAAGTAGCAAGCTAGGGTTGTAAGAGGCCTTAGTGTCATAGATAAGGTGCGTACCTCCCTTTGCCTCATTCATAGCCTTGGGGAGTACAACATCTGTGGTGGAAGACAAGGATGTAATCATACGGGGGAGAACCAGACATAAAAAAATGGTCAGATCTTGTTGTACTCCCCTAATTATGGAGGTGATGCCGATGGAAGGTTGCAAGAGCACCCGACGTGACAGGTACGGGGAAGTGTATGCCATCGACCACACTACAAGTTATGAGCACTAAATTAGGTTTCTCTAAATCTCACATGTGAATGAATCGAGGATTGAAGCATTAAATCAACCATGTTACGTTCTTTTTACTTTCACGTTCTTAGTTACTAGTTGAAAAACCAACCCCCCTGTTTACCATATTATCTATTCCTAGCAACACGTACGGATTGACAACCCGTACGTGGTTGTGTTTGATTGACTGTTAGGCCCTAGCATCTCTATGGACATACCTAGGGCCTACCGCTAACTATCTTATCAGTAACATAGTAGTGAGTTGGGTGCAGAGCTATAAATTTAAATTTGACCATCCTTTTGATCCTTTGATCTCAGCCTTTGCTCGGGGTAATTAGCTACAATTAACGACCCCGAGTGGAGGCGGGTCAGATGGCGAGGTGGCGTTGATGTGAAGAGGTGGTGGATTGGGGCGATTGGGAGACAAAAAGGAAGATTTGGGTTGTTGGTGGCGTAAAGCAGAATCGAGGTAGTGGTGTTAGCGATGAGAAGTGATTGCAAATGAAAAAGGAAAGAAAAAGAGGGGGGATTTATATTGTTATTTTATAATTTTTATTAGATTAGGAGTATATTTTTAGGGTTTGGGTTAGTTTTTGGGCAAGATTTATGGGCTAAAACCTAAACTTTTAATTTTATATTTAACGGATGAAATACAAAATTTTAAATTTTTATTAAATAAAATTAAAAAATCAGTTCTACTTTAAATTTATAAGTGTAAATTCTAGAAAAATTATTATTGTACTTATATGTGGAGTTTCAAAGATATATGAAGATAAAAAAATATAGTATCCAAATTTGAAGAAACAAATAAGGGTTAATGTTTTATTAGCTAAAGCTACAACCATTCATTAGTATGTATAATAGTAGTAAGTTAAGTAATAATTGACCACTTATTAATCAATGGCAAGCCTTTTTTTTTGTATTTATATTTATAAAGTCAAGTAATAATATTTGAACCTAGATTAGTTAAGGACAAATATTAACTATTAGAATTCATGTATATAGAGTGAAGTGGGTGTTTGCCGTTATTTAGTTAAAATTACAAAATTTCATTATTGTTTATCTATGGAAAGTCAAGTAAGGGTTGACCGTTGATTAGTAAAGGGTCTAACCAATTCATTAGTGGGTCAAACATTTTCATTAGTGTTTATGTATGAAATTAAGGTCAAGTAAGGATTGACTGTTGATTAGTGAACGTCAAACCTTTTCATTAGTGTTTACGTGTGATATTAAGGTCAGGTAAGGGTTGACCGTTGATTAGTTAAGTTATAACCATCTTATTACTGTTTATGTATGGAATGTTAAGTAAGAGTTGATCGTTGATTCCTCAGGGTCGGTCAAACCATTTCATTAGTGTTTATGTATGGAAAGTCAAATAACGACTAATCGTTGATTAATGAAGGTCAAACCTTAGTTATTAGTGTTTATTTATGTAACCTCAAGTAAGTGTCAATCGTTGATTAGTCGAGATCAAATCTTTTCATTACTGGTTATGTATGCAAAGAAAAATGAGAGTTTACCATTAATTAAGGTCAAACCTTAGTTATTAGTGTTTATGTATGAAAGGTCAAGTGAGGGTTGACCGTTGATGAGTTAATGTCAAACAATTTAATTTATGTTTATATGCGGAAAGTCAAACAATATTTGACTGTTGATTAATTATTTTATATAATTATGAATAAGTAGTATATAAAATTTTATTTGGTTTATTTATTGATATTCGACTTTGGTCATATATTATTCGAACTCTACGTTTCATTTATTTCATTTTAAAATATAGCTATAAAGTCATAGTTAAAAGTATAGTTAAAAAGTCTTATAAAAATTAAAAAGAATAGGAGTAGCATAAAAAATTACAAAAAAAAATTTTGTTCAAAAAACATTATATTATATAGTGTATATATACATGTATATATATATTCACTTATTTTAAATCATCCATCGCACGAGTGTTATCTAGTTATTTATATACTAACAAATAAAATATTATTAATAATAATAAAATACAAAGGGTGAATGTGAATTTGCGAATGTATAAGTTTAATTTTTCATTACAATATTGAATATTATTTTTATATTGCATATGCATCATTTTAAAATGTGGAAGGCCTAAAATATTACTCCCTGTGCCCCAACTCTATTTGCACCACAGTTATTATCACGTTGTTCAAGAAACATCTTTGACCGTAATATGTTTACTTACGTATAGTCGGAAAATCAAAAATTGATATTTAGAAACTACATGTTACAATGACTTGAACAATATCATATAAGATAATATTATTGTTCATATTTCTATTCAAATATGCGGTCAAATTTTGATAGATAATTGTGTAAAAAAAGTGCAAATAGAGCTGGGATAGAGGGAGTACTATTTTAGAAAATGGGCCTAAGTTGGAATACAACCCATGTTTTCGAGAGGGACGTGCGACGTCAGTCCCAAAGACAACCAATGTTGGCAAACGAGAAAGGCGTGTGATGTCGATCATTTCATGCCTTCAAGAGGGTTATGCAACATCGGTCACAGTAACAACTGACGTCGGTAAGCGAGAAAGGCGCGCTACGTGGGTCATTTATGTCTACGAAAAAGACGTGCAATGTCGGTGAACCACCTCAATCCGGGGTCGTTAATTGTAGCTAATTAACCCGAGAGGAAGATGAGAAGGTCAAAGATAAAATTTATATTCGGCACTTGTTCTCACTTCTACGTTACCGAGAGGGTAGTTAACAGCAAACCCCTGGGTTTGTCCACAGAGATGCAAGGACTCAAGTATTAACTAAAAAAAACCTCGTACAGGTCATCGTCAATCTGTACGAGTGAAAGGAATAGCTAGTAAATGCAAACAATGGGGGGTTTTGGATTTTTATATTAACAACTATAAAGCATAAAGTAAAGAAACAAGTAAGCTAATTAAACTAAGCACTTGGGGAGTCATTGCGCCACATGATTAACCTAATGTTTTGATCCTCAATTCATTCACATGAAAGATTTACAAAGCAACCTAATATTGTATTCACAACACGTTGTGTGGGCGATGACATACACTTCACCGTACCTGTCATATTGGGTGCGCTCGCAACCCTTCATAGACACCGCCATCGTAATTAAGGGAGTACAACAAGGTCCGACCGTTGTTGTAGGTCTATTTCTCCCCCATGCGATTACGTCTAGGGCTTCCACCACAAATGTACAACTTCTCATGGGTCCTATCAACTATGCCTAAGGGTCGTTGGCACCTTATCTATGATCTAAGGTCTCTCACACCCTAGTTTACAACTTTTTCACTATCTCTACCCGCAACCTATCAGAAAAGTTTACTTAATTAGCTAAGACTGGTGCGATGGAAAATAAGTCATAGTAATACTCAGGTCTTCTGTGAACACACTCACACAGACGCAACGTACTCCCTTACTCATTCTAACATCCAGGTTTCTCTTCCAAGGGGGCATCAATAAGTGCACCATACATAAATACAACCCAAAGTCTATGCCAGTATGTGGTGTAATATTCATGCATTTTGAACATTCAGTAACAATCATAATAATATCATGAACACAAACAATAGGATGAATCTAATGAATCTCACAAAAACATATAGATTAAAACATGCACTACAATTATCCCCGAGCTATGAAAACTACTCCATCGACATGTAATTCAAATATAGATTTGAATTTCACATCTAGGATGAACACAAATTTAAACAAAATGAAATGAAAAAGAGAGAGTGTTTCTCTCTCTAAAAGTGCTCTCCTAATGAACTAATCTACTTTGTACATGTTTAACCTAGTAGACTAAGGTCATATATATAGGAGAAAGGGATTGGGCCAAAAAATAGGTCAAAAGATACTAAAACTATAGTTCATCCACCGCCTGGTGTGGGCCGTTGCAGACGGTATGGTCTGTGCCAAGTACTTGTCGTTGGACACACAATCGCGTGCGGGATGTGGTTCTTCATAGGCGTGGGGTGCTTGATCTGGCGCAGGGCTGTGGTGCGATGCTCTGGCATGGGTCGTGGGCAGGAAGCACAGTTTGCTCATATGTTTGGCACAGGCCATGAGCTCTGGCACGCATCGTGGTCACGAAGCATTGTTTACTCAGAATTTTGGCACGGTCTTTTGCGTGGGCCTTCAGCTGGTCTTAGCATCTTGATCTTGAAATGGCGTGAGCAGTCATAAATCCTTTGGTGTGCGCCCATATTTAGTCATTTGGAGCAAATCCTTGAACTCAAGCTGTGCGGGCCATGGTGTATGGTGTGAGTCTCGCCATTGCCTTGCACTGGAACTGTTGGCACGAGGCGTTGCCTCTGGTGTGGGTCGTTGGTGCTTGGCTATGAATGGTCCACACTGAACTTGTTTCCTTCGCTACGGGTGAACCGTTAGTCTAATTTTTGAGTTCTAGTAGTTGATTTTGTAGTGCTCGAGAAGAAAAATCCAATGCAATCAGACTTAAGGACTAAATCTCCTAGGATCATTCTTAGACTTTGGCATAACTCGTCAAAACACGATTCCCTATTTCTTCATTGGCCGTTTTGATCTCCGTTGCTGCCTATCTTTGAGTCCAATCTCTTTCTACCACGCATTGATGTTTGTGGAAATTGTCTACTACCATTCTAGAGGTGAATGGCCTTTTATTTCTTCTACCGTCCTTGCGAATGACTTTCAATATCTTCTACCGCCCTTATGAAAGGCCTTCACCTAGAATGTAACCAAAAGTACCCACGGGCAACCCACTAAAGATGATCAAATGGAAGATCTAGGAGCCTGTGGATACAAGATGTCCATTAGTACTAATTAAGTTTACAAAATGCAAAATTTGACGATTAAACCAAACATGGCCTTCTAAAACCCTTGTCACATAAATTCAACTAATGCTAGCAATCCGCCATACAAAACATACCAAAAACTATGTCAGATGCAATGGTTAATGCACGCAAAATGAAGCACATCAGACTCCTCACACTTAACTGTTTGCTTGTCCTCGAGTAAACAAAGACAAGACAAAGAATTAAGCGAAATGTAGCATGCAAACATAAGTTAACCTAGGAATCACACTTATTCCTAGATTACCCTATTTCCACCAAAAAGAGTAAGAATCTCATAACTCCCACACTCCCCAAAGAACATAAGCAATCTAACCACCCAAAATAAAATGTGGAAAAAGGCAAGCCAAAAAGATTCGTGTCAAGCTAGCTTACTTTTCCAAAATGATCACAAAGCAATCCAAGAGTTGCCTTAAAAAAGAATCCACCAAGGAAATCCAAGAGCCGTCGACTAGGTTGTAACATAGGGATAATTCATGATTCTTGACCTAGTTACAACCAAGGAGTCAAATGTATCGTCAACCTAGTTTTTTGTTTTCTCTCAGTTTCTCTCAATTTTCCTAGGAGCCCTTTCGGATTTTCATCCTACCTTTAACACACAAAGGGTACTCATTTCTCACCTTTTTCCACACGGCCTCTAATTTTTGCCTGGCTCGTAAGCCTAATTGGGCCTAACTTCTCATTTTTACCTAGATCTTTTGACCTAACTGGGCTTTTCCTAATGTTACCCAAGTTGCTCTTTCAGATTTTTGACCTGTCCTAGTTTTGTTTTTTCATTTTTTCTAGTTTTCCAATTTTTTTTGGTGTTCCACGAAATTTCCCCAAAAGTGGGCTTCATGCTATAAATATAAGATCAAACATAAAAAAAATACACCACCAATATCCTAAAATATCCTACCCCATGCAAACTAGAAACTCTAACATAGCATTTCATGCAAACAAATATTCAACCAAAAGCATCCCTCAACAAACACAAACAAAAATCACCAACAATCAAGAAAAATTACTACTAATGCAAATCATGAAATGTGCTAAAGAAAACTAAGAATGAAGACTCCCTAAGTGCTCACTACTCCCTCCCCACACTTAGCCAATGCATAGTCTCCAATGCACAAAAATCATGCCAAAACATAAGTGAGGTAATACTCACTCTTGCGGCCTCGAAGGGCTTTCATCCTCATGACTCGTGAAGCTCCTCTCGATGTATCTTATTTCTTGAAGTGTGGCCTCAATTCTATCTATCCTCAAACTAAGATCATCCACTTGCGAGCGCACTCCTCCTATTGCTTGGACCACCTCTTGCAAAACTTGGGTAGAGTTTGAAAATTTTCCCCCAAAAGCTTGCAATTGGTCAATAATGTTTGTGGATATACGAGAACGACTAGGAGGTACTCTCGAGTGGACTCGCCCTCGGTCTCCTGAACATCTATCTCCAAGTTGGCTAAGACTTTATAGAACTCTCTCCCAAATCTCTAGTTTAGCAAAATAAATAGGTCATCTAAGAAAGTGTCATGGTCGATGGCGGTGCGCTCCGGCTGTGGAAGTACCATGAAACTACAAGTGCTTGCTCTGCCAAAAAGCCATACATATCTACCCTCCAATGTCTTAGGTCCCACCATGTATGCTTTTGCCAACTTCTCTATGTTGTACCTTGTCATCCTAAGTTAGCTAAAGCCCTTTGTATGACCGGATGCCCTAAGTGTTGCGCTAACAGACCAACCATCCCAGTCATAGCTATCTTGCCACTCTTCCTGTCTCCCATCACTAAACATTCTATACAAACAACCCCACCAAGTTTGGGTAAAGCTCGGGTGTTATTACCCAAAGAACACAATGAACATAATGGAATGCTAGGTGAACCATGATGGTACTCTTGCACAGGTTCTTCCGATCAGTGCCTGTCAATTGCACCCAAAAGCATTCAAGAGAGAAAGGTAACCCTTGTCGATGTGTTTTCCGGATCTCCTTGCCATACCTTCACACAAAGGCACACGCTAACCCCTGGTGGGTTGTCTTGTACTCCTTATCTTCCAGGTTAAATTTGATCGCCTATGTCTATCATCGTCCATGACCGGCCACAGAGAAGTTAGGAACTCTAGGGTCCACCTAATGTATGTCTTGGAGTGTTTCTCAAGAAACCCCTCTAGATCTACTCAACCCATTAGGTAAGTGACCAGCTCGAGTAAGCCTAGAGCTGACAAAGTGTCCTTGCAAGAAAATCCCATCTCCAAAATACTCCTTCGGCTCTCTTGAGTTCCTCCACCTCTAGACTGTAGTTCTGGAGATATTGGATAAACCCATAAACTCCTCGGTCACAAATGTTGTCTTACGAATGATGGAAGCCGTTGGCTCAGGGTTTGCACCCTTCGTCAACTTCTTCCCCTTCTCAACCCTGGTGGACTTGCTCTTCTCTGAAACATTCTTCTTAGGTGGCATCTTAACAAAATGAGGACAAGTGTGGTGATATGATCATAAACAAGGCATGGTGTATATTATCATCCAACAAGATAACATTCTCCCAAATAGCCTAACCATTCAAAACATGATGATCTAAGCATGGAAACTATATAAACAAGAATATTCCTCATCAAACAACAAGCTCATGTAAGTTCTCACCAATCCATCAATAAGATCATGCAATCAAGATTAACTCTCTCCTAAATCACCCAACACATGAAAAACACATCATTTAAGCATAATAGCACATCAATCCACCCAACACTTTCTTCAACACAAGATTATGCACACAATCCCAAACAGACCCCTCAAAAGCACACTCATTCAAGATTCATTATTTTCATAACATCACCACAATGTCAATAAAGCATATAAACATATAGCTCAATGGGTTACCCAAAATTTGAAGCTAGGATTTGTAAAACCCACACAAGAAGAAGCAAAAATTGCTAATTGTTTGGAAGAAAGATTCAATTTTTTTTCGAGTTTCACCAAGAGTGAGTGAGAGTGAGTGTTTCTTGAGAAGGAATAATGTGTCAAATGATATAATTAGGTGAAGAAATGTACCATGGAATTAGAAATTTAAGCCTAGGTGACAAGTGAGAGAGGTACAATAAGGATAAGAATGGAATTTTCAAAATTGTATATTAGGCGAAAATAGTACAAATCAATTAATTCCTAGGAATGTTGGATGTACTATTTGCATCCAAAATCATAAGGTGTTAGGGAATTTCAAAAAAAATTGAACCAAAAATGCATATTTTGTGCTAAAAATTCAGAATTTTTGAAAATATGCACTTTTGGAACAATTTGGGAATGGAAAAATTGGAAATCAACGCAGAAGATGTTTGGCGTGGACAAAAGCCTTGCCAAACCTCCTAGCACAAAACATCTTCTCGCTCTAAACATGTTGGCACCCTCGTGCCAAGCTCTTGGCGCAGACCAAACCCATTGGCACGGACCATGTTAGGTCTTGGCTCGAGATTGCAAAAATTTTGACCTAATCTTTATTTTTTTCCTCTTTTTCATAAGACTATGTCACCCATCAAATTAAATTCCATTCAAACATAATCACGAGTCTGAAACTCAAATTTTCAAACCAACAAGAGTTTCGTCTCAAAAATCCCCATTGCAAAACATGCAAAATCTACCTAATCTCTACTCAAAAACATAAAAGAAAAAAAAGAAACACCTATATTTATTGTCGTCCTCACGATTTATTTCCTTTTTCATGCTTTCTAGTTAAATCACCTACATGTGGGTCCCCGAAATTGCCATCGGCAACTCCACCCACGATGACATCATTTTGGAGAGGTCTCCACAATGAACCATCCTTACCTTCAGACCTCTTGTTCGTCATAAGGAATGAATCCCCATGTCTCGCTGGCATTGAGTCTGTGAATGTCATTTTGGAGTTAGGGGGAGATTGAGGAGGTTTTAAACTCTCGACCCTCTCCCTTTCCTGCTGCAAGTTAGTTAGAATGGAAAAGCAATCTAGTACACACATATTATCCATAGCATCGTGCAACTCATCAGACTAATCATCAATATCATCAACTTGGGATTCATTCAAACATTCATGATCATTGGTAATAAAATATCATTCATCATGCTCATCACATAGGGTTACACCTTTGCACATAAGAAAAAGATTTGTCGAATCATGCCTAGACTTATAAATATCAAACTCCACTTTATCCATCTCATCTTCTAGAGTTAAGGTTCCCAAGTGGACATCAATTTTAATCCTAGACATTTTAAGGAAAGGTCTCCCCAAAAGTATTGGGGGTGCACTACTGTCATGTGCCACGTCTAGGACATAAAAGTCCATCGAAAAAACCTAACTGCCAACTCGTACCATCACATCCTTTTCTAGTCCACGGGGACTAGCTTGGGATTGATTAGCAAGTTGGACGATCACTCTAGTTTCCCTAAGCTCGCCTAGTTCTAGGGATTCATATAGACTATATGAGATCACATTAATAGATGCACCTAAACTTATCATGGAATTTTCAACAAGTTTACCACAAAAGAGATAGGGATAGAAAACATTACGGGGTCATCGCATTTCTTAGGAAATTTTTTATGATTCAAAATGGCGACTCCCTCCATTTTTAAATGACCGAACCTCTTAGTTTTCCTACTTCTTTTCTTTGTACATGCAACTTTAAGAAATTTATGGATGGTTACCTCCACCGTTTCAAATATTTTTTGAATGTTTGCATCATTGGTCGCCACCTTCGGCTTTTCCCTCAACGCATTTGGAAATGGAATAGGAATGGTAGTTAAGGCCTTGGGTGGTGGAACTCATTGGAATGTGCCTCCTTGACCGTAATCTTCCCTTCTTCGAAATGTGCCTTGGTAGCCTCCAATACCTTATCATACTCTTGCAAAACCCTTTTCTCAGACTCACGAACTTCCTTCCCACTTCTCAATTTGAGTGCATTCACATTCCTTGGATTAATCTCCAGTTGGGAAGGGATTTTTCTGGACTCCTTGGCTTCAAGTTGGCTTACCGAGGTGGAAAGTTGTCCAACTTGAACTTCAAGGTTTTGGATATTCGAGAAGGCTCTATTACCAAGTTCTTCAATCTCTTGCCTTCTCCTCTCCGTGGAAACATCATGCTTTGTGCTCAATTGACCAATGGCTTCTAAGATCTCTTCTCGATCTGACTTGTAGATCGAGGCACGGTTGTTGGAAGGGCCTTCATCTCGAGGGTATGATTGAGTAGGGGCTTGTCCACCCAGGTATCCTTGAGGTTTGTTATCCTCCCTCCATCAGAAATTTGGATAATCTCGATACCTGGGTTGAACGAGTTTGCATAGAGATCTAGCCTTGTGTCTCCTTTGTTCCCCCAAAACCCTTGTGCTTGACCCATAAAATTGTGGCCTCTCTCGATTGTTGTACAGAATGACCTTCACTTCATACAAATCCTCTACTTCCTCGAGAAATTCTTCCGAGTTGTGGTCAAGGTTGCAAACTCCGCACACTTTGACTTGATGCACTTTTCCTCACAAAAGCTCCTCTATCGTGAAAGCAAGACCTTGAACTATCTCTTCCAACTTGGGTGATTGTGTGGGTTCATCCAAAACCTTAACCCTTGACCTTGTGCCGAATTATCGCATACCATTAGCCATTTCTTCAAAGCGGGCCATTGCATCCTTAGGGCTCTTGTTCGCTATTGAACCATTACAAGCGGCATATAACATTCTCCTATCTTCATCTCACTACCCCTTGAAGAAATAATACACCAAATCCCATCCTTGAAGGTGTGGTAGGGACAACTCGCCAAAAGGTGCTTGAAGCATAGCGAATAATCATACAAGTTGTCGGTAGCTCCTTGGGTGATGTTTGGCAATTGTTTCTTTAGCCCGCCGACTTAGACACCAGAAAATACTTCTCTAAGAACCTCCACTTCATGTCCATCCAAGAACCAATGCATCCCGGTGGCAAGTATTATAGCTAGTCTTTAGCTCCATCTTGAAGGGAAAATGGGAAAGCTCTCAAGTTGTAATCCTCTTCAGAAAATTCTGGTGGCTTCATGTTCGTACACACCAAGTGAAACTCCAAAAGATGCTTGTTTGGGTCATCCCTCACCAATCCATGGAATGTAGGTAGGAAATGAATCATGCCACTTTTCAGCTCACAACTAACATTCGCGGGTAATGGTGAGAAGGTGATGCATAGTTAAAGCTCCTGTAAGGTACGATTGTCTACCATCATCAGAATACAACACTAGCAAATAGATCAAAAGGTAACAAAGCAACTATAACAACAGCTTAACAACCAAACTAACAGCACAAAACAAAAACAAAATTAAAAGGCAACTACTAACTACTTCAACTAACAAGTTGTGCTAATCAGTACTTGAGCTAGATAGCATCCCCTGCAGCGGCGCCAAAATATGACCAGCCTTAACCCGGGAATGTTAATTGTAGCTAATTAACCCGAGTAGAGGCTGAGAAGGTCAATGATAAAATTTATATTCTGCACCCATTCTCACTGCTACGCTACCGAGAGGGTAGTTAGCTACAAGCCCCTAGGTTTATCCACAGAGATGCTAGGGTCGAGGATCAACTAAAAATAACCTCGTATGGGGAATAGCTAATAAATGCAATGGGGGGGTTGGATTTTTGGATTAACAACTACAAAGCATAAAGTAAAGAGACAAGTAATCTAATTAAACTAAGCACTTGGGGAGTTATTGTGCAACATAATTAACCTAATGTTTCAATCCTCGATTCATTCAAATGCAAGATTTACTAAGTAACCTAATATTGTGTTCACAGCACGTGGTGTGGCTGATGGCATACACTTTCGCGTACCTACCACATCGGTTTCGCTTGCAGCCCTCCACCGACACCACTATCGTAATTAAGGGAGTACAACAAGGTCCGACCATTGTTGTAGGTCTGTTTCTCCCCCATGCGATTACATCTCGGCCTTCCACCACGAATGCACAACTTCTCCAAGGCTATCAACTAGGCCCAAGGGTCGTTGGCACCTTATCTATGATCTAAGGTCTCTCACACCCTAGTTGGCTACCTGTTCGCTAATTCTACCCACAACCTAAAAGAAAATTTTACGTAATCAGTTAAGACTGGTGTGATGGCAAAAAGGTCAGAGTAATACTCGGGTCTTCCATGCACACACTCATGCAGATGCAACGTACTCCCTTACCCATTCTAGCATCCAGATTTCTCTTCCCAATAGGGCATCAATAAGTTCACCATACATGAATACAACCCAAAGTGTATGCCGTATGTGGTGTAATATTCATGCATTTATAACATTCAATAACAATTATAATAATATTATGAACACAAATGATTGGATGAATCTAATGAATCTCACAAAAGCATATAGATTCAAACATGCGCTACAATTATCCCCAAGCTATGGAAACTACTCCATAGACATGGAATTCAACTATAGATTTGAATTCCACATCTAGGATGAACACAGATTTAAAAGAAACGAAAGGAAAAGAAGAGAGTGTTTCTCTCTCTAAAAGTGCTCTCCTAATGAACTGATCTACTTTGTACATGTTTAACCTAGTAGACTAAGGTCATATATATAGGAGAAAGGGATTGGGCCTAAAAATAGGCCCAAAATAGGCCAAAAGATGCTAAAACCCTTGTTAACTCACCACCAGGTGCGGGCCATCGCGGATGGCACGGTCCACAACAGGAACTTGTCACAGGACACACGATCACATGCAGGTCGCTATTCATCATAGGCGCGGGGAGCTTGATCTGGCACGGACTACTGGCTATGGCGCGAGCTATGGTCAGGAAGCACAGTTTGCTCGGAAGTTTGGTGTAAGGCACGGTCATTTCCGCAGGCCGTCAGCTGGTCTTGGCATCTTGATCATGGAATGGCGTGGGCCATCGTAAATGGGACGGTCTGCACCTCTACTTAGCCATTTTTAGCAAATCCTTGAACTCGAGCTGCACGGGTCGTGCTGTATGGTGCGGGCCATGCCATTGCCTCACGCTGGAACTGTTGGCATGGGGCGTCTCCGCTGGCGCGGCCGTTGGTTTTTGGCCATGAACGGTCCGTGCTAACTCGTGGTGCCTTGGCCAGCTGAACTTGTTTCCTTCGCTACGGGTGAACCATTAGTCCTATTTTTGAGTTCTAGTAGTTAATTTTGTAGCACCCGAGAAGACAAATCTAATTGAATCAGCCTTGAGGGCTAATTCTTCTAGGATCATTCTCAGACTTTGGCACAATTCATCGGACCACGATTCCCCGTTTCTTCATTGGCCACTTTGATCTCCGTTGTTTCCAATCTTTGACTCCAATCTCCTTCCACCACATATTGATGTCCGTGGCCTTCGTCTACTACCATTCTACGAGTGAATGGCCTTTGATCTCTTCTACCGTCCTTGCAAATGGCCTTCAATATCTTCCACTGCCCTTACGAACGGGGTTCACATAGAATGTAACCAAAAAGTACCCATGGGTGACCCACTAAAGAGGATCAAATGGAAAATCTTGGAGCCCGTGGATACAAGATGTCCATTAGTACTAATTAAGTCTAGAAAATGCAGGATTTAGATGATAAAACCAAGCATGGCCTTCTAAACCCCTTGTCACATAAACTCAACTCATACTAGAAATTCGTCATACAAAATATACCAAAAACTATGCCGGATGCAACGGTTATTGCAAGCAAAATGAAGTACATCAGGTTGTCACAAAAAGAACTGACGTATGTAAGCGACAAGGTGTACGGCGTCGATCATTTCATGTTTGTGAGAGGGTCAAGCAAGGTCAGTCACAAAACCAACCAACATCTCTAAGCGAGAAAGGCTTGCGACGTCGGTCATTCATGTCTGCGAGATGGACGTGCGACGTTGGTCCTAAAGACAACCAATCTCAGTAAGCGAGAAAGGCTTGCAACGATGGTCATTCATGTCTGTGAGAGGGACGTGCGATATCGGTCCCAAAGACAATTATCGCCATTAACGAGAAAGGCATGTGATGTCGGCCGTTTCAGACTTTTTACCTAGATTTTTTGAAAACCGAGGTAAAAAGAGTACATTTTACCTTGCTTTTTTTAACCAATATAAATAATACCTTTTACTTCGGTTTCAAAAATAACCAAGGTAAAAGGGGCGAGATAATAGTTCAATTTTCTTATAGTTTGCAGACCATGTACCCCCACATAAATATCATTTTTGCAATCTTACAGGGAAAACAAACGTATGAACAAATTTCCATCCTTCCAAGGCAAGATGCCACCTAAATGAAATATTAAACAAATTGAGCATACTCATGCGAGATTCTTAGATTAGCTGAAATTATACGTGCATAATCTATTAATATTTTCACACCCTACTAAAAAGGCAACAAGTATTCAATAGACAGTTTCGGTTATGAATGAATAAACACACATATACCTCATGAAGTGGAATGGAATGTTTAATACCTCCAATATATGTTTTGCTGAAAAGGCTCCGAGAACAATACATGCAGCACACTTCACAATTACGTGTACCCCTTTTCAAATCTAAGAACTGAAAAAGTGTATAGGCTTCTTTCGAGTTCGAAAGTTAATTAGAAAACCAACTCTTAGATACGTTAAAGGACATATTACCGCAATTGATCCTCTTATTTAGTATGTGATCGACAAACTATGGTTCTACCACCATCCTATTACACCTGTTCCAAACTTGGAGTACAGAATCGATGAATGTGGGAATAGCCAATGTAAATTCCTACATCAATCACGAGGTCAAAAACTAATCTTTGTAAGATTAAGTAATTTTATTACATTTATAAGAGAAATGGGCATACTACATATCTTATAGAGTCGTAATACACCACAACATTTTCTGACTATCGGGACTACAAAAAACAACACATTTTACCTCGATTCTGCAAGATTTTTTACCTCGGTTTTCAACAATAGAAAACTAAGGTAAATGTGAATGTAGTTAAAAATATATTTTTGCCTCGATTTTCTTAGAAAACAAATGAGGTACATGTGAACATAGTTAAAAGTACATATTTTACCTCAATTTTCATAGGAAACAGCCGAGGTAAAATGTTTATAACCAAAAGCACCTGCTATGTTGCTCATGATAAAAGTAGAAGTAAAAACCTTTTGAGACTGCAATGTCGCACTTACCATTTCTGAAAATTTTAAAAAAACTACCAAAACAGAATTGACATTAACTGTACTTTAGGTAATTCTCCGGCCAGTTGCAGATTTCCAGCGACTTCACAGACCAATTCACAGAATTACGTCAAAGAAAACACCCCATATTTGGCTTAATTAAACAGAAAATGTACATGTGACACTAGAAATATATAACTAGAAATATATAACTCCAGTTCATAATCTGACAGGGAATTTGGACAAGCATAAATATTGGGTGGAGAAAAGAATAGTTCCTCAGATAGCTCAAAAAAAGAGAAAACCTTGCTCCACTGCTGTTTGGGTTAAACCTTCCCTTGGTTTGAAGATGAATGTTGATGCTTCATGGAATACAGGAGGGTTTTCATCCCTAGCTATAATTGTTAGGAACAATGAAGGTGATGTGCTTAAAATGAGAACAAGATCATTTTACTGCCCTACACCTTTACAGGCTGAATTGGAGGCTATTCTTAGTGCATACTCACTATGTTCTGAATTGAACCTGGGGGAGTGTGTAGTGGAATCAGACTGTTTGATTGTAGTTAAGGGCATCCAAAACCCCCAATCTGCTCCCTGGAAAATTTACTCTGATTGTTACTTTTTGAATGGCAAAGTCCTAATCCAGCACATAGTCAGAGAGTAACTATCCAGCGGATTTTCTGGCAAAATACTCCATGGAACATAACCTATCTGGTGATTTTAACATCCAGAATGCCCCTCCTTTTCTTAAAGGACTGCTATTCCTTGATAAATGAGCATTCCTGGAATCAGAATTGGAAAATTATTTTATTCTTCCTGCTGCCACTGATGATTTTGTTTTTTTTGCTGGGAGGAGATACTGCTCTGTCCTTTCACTATTAACACTGACGATATTCCTTTCTCTTTACAGGAAGAAGCCACCAAATCAAACTAATGTTACTGCAGTTTCCTGCAGTTTGAAGTCACTTGTTTTAGCTCCAGCTCGGACAGGAAGTTAAGGTCCTGTGTTGATGCTGATTTTTGAACTGTCCAGGCCATGAGGGACAGTTCCTACTCCAGTTAGATGATTTTAGTTCCTTTTATTAATAGTCCTCTGGAATTTTAATGTTATAGTAAGCATGTCAATCGACAGCCTTGTGTTTCGATTACTCGATACACTAATATGTTTGTTGACAAATGTTTCCTAGACATTACAATTCCGACCAGCTAGGGATATTTTGGTAGCATCTTTGCTTCGGGTGCTTAGAACTCACTCTATGGCTCCCTTCGTGAGAGTTTTTCTGTACAAACTTGGCCATTTCTAGGCCATTTTAAGAGGATTAGGGATCCTTTATATAAATCCCTCTCCACCTGTGGTGGTGCTTTAATTATATAAAAAAAACTCCAGTTCCATATGTACAAAATTAAACATTGTTCCACATACACATAAAATCAAAACCTAGATCGACTGAGGAATATTATACAAAAGAGTTCGCCGCCGGGAATGGAAAGGAGGTCGAAGGTCAGCAGGAACGAATCTGTTCCATTCACGCCAGCAATGGAACGATGCAACATCACACATATCGATTCCGGGAAGTTCTCTGCAGTGTCGCTTCAATGCGGTGGCATCACTGGAAGGTCGTCGGGAAAGAGCGGCATGGCGTGGTAGAATCTAGTAGCAGCGTCGTAGAACTCGGGAAGGAGAGGGTGAAATTTAGCATCAGCTTCATCATTGGAAGATCTTCGTGAAGGAGAGGGTGGCGTCAGGGAATCTAGTGGCAGGGGGGTGGAATCCGGCGGCAAATGCTGTGGAATCCAGCGTTGGAGGCCGTGTGATTGGAAGGGAGGCGGAGGTAAAAGAATGGAAGATGCAAATTGGATCTGAATAAAGTCTTAGGGTTTAGGTTTTATATAGTGCTAGAGTTTTTTGGTTTAGAATCATGGCAGTTTACCAAATCCCCACAAAGACATGAAACATGGCAACACCACTGTTAGGATAAATCAGACTCTTGATTAGATTATGATTTATTATGATTAGATTTCTTTCCTTATTACATATCTATTGTACTCTCTATATATTTATATATCAATAATACAATTGATTACGACAAATCTATCTATCATGGTATCAGAGCAAGGTTCTGATCCTAAGCCCTAAATTTTAATTTATTGTTCAGTGAAGTTCCGGCGAAGTTCCGGTTAAATTCCGGCCCTGATTCCGGCGAAGTTCCGGTCAAATTCCGGCATCCTCCGGCAACCTCTCAAGTCTCAATTTTCTGGCAAAGTTTCCATCTTCTTCCAGCGGCGAAGTTTCCAGCGGCACCTTCCTCCATCAGCTGCCTCCTCCAGCGGCAGCTCCTCCTTCTCTGGCGTCCTCCAGCGGCAGCTCCTCCTTCTCTGGCGTCCTCCAGTGGCGGCTCCTTCCAGCGGTGTCTTCATCAACGCCTTCCAGCGGTGAGATCGCGAGATCCAGCGGGGGTCGTCTTCCCGTCGTCCAGCGTGTACAGGTTATCGGACCGTCGTCATGACCGTCGTGCTCGACTTCATCTCTGGCGTGCTCGACTTCATCTCCGGCATGCTTATCGCATCTCGGCCGACTAGCAACAGCAGATCCACACGCCCATTTCTTCCAGAAGCGCGTGTGTCCATGCGCTCGTGTGTGCAGATGCGCGCACACCCTTCCGCGCGTGAAGTCACGCGCCAGGAGCCAATAGTATCTTCTGCGCGTGAAGCCATGCGCCTAGCGGTTCAATATCATTCTCTGCGCGTGAAGTCACGCGTCTGACGATTCAATAGTTTTTTTGGCATTTTTTGCACGTGCTGGATCATTTTGCGCCTGGGTATCTTCTTGCTATGGTTTATTTGGTGCCTTTCTCCGCTAATTGGATTGCAGACAAAGCTTTATTTCAGGCCAGTGTGAATGGTCTCAATCGTCATCCTTCGTCCAATGAGTGGATTGTTGATTCGGGTGCTACATCTCACATCACTGCTCACACCAGACATCTTGATAAGGTACAATCTTATCATGGTTCTGATTCTATTATTGTTGGAAATGGTGAATCATTATCTATTTCTCACATTGGCCAATGTCATTTCTCTGGTTTCTCTGTTAATGATGTTCTGGTAGTTCCTAAGATTACTAGAAGCTTATTATTCATCAGTAATCTTACTCGTGATTTACCTGTCCGTGTTATATTTGATGCCGATGCATTTTCCATTGAGCATAAGCATACAGGGACGATAATTGGTAAAGGCCATCATAGTTCAGGTCTTTATTTTCTTGAGACTGGTAATTCCAGCTTTTTAGGCGAACTACGCTCTACAAAGCTTCATGCTTCTTTTGAGCAGTGGCACTCTCGCCTCGGTCATGTGTCTCATGATACTGTTCAGTTATTGAATCGACGGGGCCTTATTTCTGTCACTTCTACTATGCCTGCACCTGTCAGTTGCTCTCCTTGTCAAATGGCCAAGAGTAGCCGTTTGCCCTTTTCCACTAGTAACAAACGCGCTACTAGTTTATTGGATAAAGTACATTGTGATTTGTGGGGACCAGCTCCTGTTTTATCTGCCGGTGGTTTCTCTTATTATGCCGTTTTCATTGATGATTTTTCGCGATTCACATGGTTTCTTCCGATGCGGCATAAGTCAGATTTCTATGAAACTTTTATCCAGTTTTAGAAATTCATTGAGAATCAGTTTTCTGCTAGGGTTAAAAATTTTCAGACCGATGGTGGCACCGAGTTTACTAATCACCGACTTCAGGCTCATCTCATATCATGTGGCATTCATCATCAGATGTCCTCGCCCTATACACTTGCTCAGAATGGCCGGGCTGAGCGGAAGCATCGTCACATCACACAGACTGGTCTTGCCATGCTTTTTCACTCTTCTGTGCCGCACTATTATTGGGTGGAAGCTTTCTCCTCTGCAGTTTACATTATTAACCGTCTGCCTAGTTCAGTTTTGAGTGGAAAATCACCTTTTGAGGTTGTTTTTGGTCATGTGCCTGACTATACCCTCTTTCACCCGTTTGGTTGTCGTGCATTTCCATGTCTGCGTGCCACTGCTACTGATAAGTTTCCACCCCAATCCATTCCCTGTGTTTTTATTGGCTATAGCCCTCGTCACAAGGGCTTCCAGTGTCTCGACCAGACTTCTGGGCGCATATATCTCTCTCGCCGTGTTCGTTTTGATGAAACTTTCTTCCCTTATGTCTCATCTTCCACGGACAGTCATTCAATTTCAGATCTGGAGATTTCATTATTTTTTGATGGAACTGTTACTTCATCGATTGGGGCCACCACACCTGTGTCTGTGCCTGTTCCAGCTGCCCCTCCTTCACCACCATCTTCCATCTGGATGGTTGACCTAGACCCGGCTCCTCGGCCAATGCCAACCATACCTCAGCCGCTGGCCATCACTCCTCAGCCACCGTCTCAGCCACCTGCCACCACGTCTCAGCCTTTATCGGCTATTATTTCTCCAGCAACTTCCGATGGCCACTCTCCGGTAGCGCATCTCGATCTTCCTCGGTGTTATCAGCTGGTTCGACTTCTCCATCTTCACCGTCCCCGTTTCGTACTCATTGGATGGCCACTCGGTCTTCTACTGGTGCCATTCAGCACCGGGATTATTTGGATATTATTGCTCATGGTCTCACTGCCGCACTCCTCTCTCAGACAGAGCCCACTGATTATCGCTCTGCCCTTCAGGATCCAGCCTAGGTTTCAGCCATGGATGATGAGATGGCCGCTCTTCGTGGTCAGCACACTTGGGATTTGGTACCTCTACCTTCGAATGTCAACATTGTTGGCTCCAAATGGGTCTATAGGCTCAAGTATCTACGAGATGGCACTCTTAAGCATCACAAAGCTAGACTTGTGGCGCAGGGTTTCTCGCAGATTCTGGGTTTTGATTTTGACCACACTTTCAGTCCTGTGGTCAAAGTCTCCACTGTTAGGACGGTTCTCGCCATAGCCACCATGCGTTCCTGGCCACTTCATCAGTTGGATGTCAAGAACGCTTTCCTTAATGGTGTTCTTGATGTTCCAGTCTACATGAAGCAGCCCGTTGGTTATCAGGATTCTGTCCATCCAGACTTTGTTTGTTGTTTGCGAAAGGCCATTTATGGTCTTAAGCAGGCTCCGCGGGCTTGGTTCCAGCGTTTCAACAGTTATCTGACACAGCTTGGTTTTCGGTGCAGCTCAGCTGATACTTCTTTGTTTGTCCTTTCGAGAGGGTCGTCGTTACTGTACCTACTTGTGTATGTGGGTGATATCATTCTTACAGGCACTGACTCGACTCTTCTTCGCTAGGTCATTAATCGGACACACAGAGAGTTTGCGATCAAGGATCTCGGTGCTCTTCATTACTTTCTTGGTCTTGAAGTTTCGCCTACCTCCTCAGGATTACTGCTTGGCCAAGCAAAGTATGCTCGGGATATTTTTAATCGGGCCGGTATGTCTGACGCGACACCTGTTTCTACTCCATTTGTTGCTGGTTCTCAGCTTTACAGCTCTACCAGTCCTCCATTTTGGGATCCTACACTTTATCGTTCTCTTGTTGGTGCTCTTCAGTATCTCACCATCTCTCGCCCAGATTTGACATTCTCGGTCAATACGGTGAGTCAGTATCTTCAGGATCCCAGAGATGACCATTTTGCTGTTGTGACTCGGATTTTGCGGTATGTTCGTGGGACTCTTCATTTTGGTCTCTGGTTTTGTTCTACTAGTACTCCTGATGTGTTAGGATACTCTGATGGTGATTGGGCTCGCTGTCTGGAGACTCGTCGGTCCACTTATGGTTATCCAGTTTTTCTTGGTGGGAATCTGGTTTCTTGGAGTGCCAAGAAATAACCCACTATTTCTCGCTCTAGCACTAAGTCTGAATACCGTGCTCTCACCAATACTGCCTCAGAAATGGTTTGGCTCACTCATTTGCTTTGTAATCTTCGGGTTTCACTTTCTGGTTCTCCACTGTTGTTATGTGACAATAGTAGTGCTATCTTCTTGGCTCAGAATCCAGTGGCGCACAAGCGGGCGAAGCACATCGACATCGACTACCATTTTGTTCGTGAGTTGGTGACATTCGGAAAGCTGCGTGTTGCCCATGTTCCGACTTCTCTTCAGATTGCGGAATTTTCACCAAGGGGCTCTCTCGTCCGTTGTTCGAGTTCTTCAGGTCTAAGTTGTGCGTCAGCGAGCATCCGACGCTCTGCTTGAGGAGGGGTGTTAGGATAAATCAGACTCCTGATTAGATTATGATTTATTATGATTAGAGTTGTTTCCTTATTACACCTCTATTGTACTCTCTATATATTTAGATATCAATAATACAATTGATTACGACAAATCATTCTATCAACCACTAATTGGCGAACCACGAAAAGAGCAGAAGATAACACTCGCTATGACACCCCTTTACTTAACCATGATACAAATACGGGAGTGCAATAATTGAACCATGACCACACGATTGAACACCTATAAAGAAAAATAGGAAGTAGCGGAAGCGATACGTGAAATTTTACTCCTGAAACACACACATAAGACTTAGGCGTCAGAGCTTTTTCCCCTTGTGAAGCAAATGTCAAGACTACTACCACCATAGATGATGACATGCCAAAGCTTGATCAAACACTCAGAGGATATGTTCGGGATCCTCGAAGTTTCATGGCAGGTCCTAGGTAAAAAATGAAGGTTAAAGATGCGGCTTTGAAAGCTTTTATTGATCAACTTCAGGATAAAGATCTGAAGAATAAATCAACATCGACAATGTCATGGATTAATTGTTCAAGAATGTCGAGGAAGTGAAGACATTGTGAATAACACTATACTTTTTTCCCACTGGATTTTTTTATAAGGTAGTGTGATCATTTTAGTTTATTTTTATTATTATGAATAAAGCCTATAAACTCGTCCATGTTGGCTTAAAAGAGTTTTGGTTATATTTAAATTAGGGTTTAGAATCTTCAGTTTTATTTTTACTAGAATTTGATTTGGTAAGATTAGATAAGACAATATTCATTCAAAACTTATCTGGATGAATTCGACCATATGGTCATTTTATTTTAGGTATTCTAGTTAGATATGGTTTTAGATTCTTAAAGATGCCATAAGTCTTTTCAGTTTCTATTTTTTATTAGGGTTTTTGGCCGACTTACACCTTATAAATAGGGGAGACCATTCATGTTTTCAAACAAAAGTATGAACATCATCTATTCATATTTTTAAGTTTATACTCATTGCTTGTTAGCGTCTTAATTGTTGCTTAATCTTGCGGGTTAATTAAGTTTCAATACCCTTTGCTTATGAACTAATCATGCAGGCTAGTTAGTGAGAAAATTTCAAAATTGAGAGCAAACTCGGGGGCTAGCTGTGATAAATTTTGTGCGGCCAGATTAGGGTTTGCTGATCCCTCAATTCTGTCAAAGATTTAAATTTTGGAAATCAGAGTATTCGCAAGGATATTCAAATCATCTTGACCAACCTCTCAACATTTGCATTACTGGGAAAGACAAAGACTCACCATGAGCTAATTACGGGCACTATCATCACTCAAAAGGAATTTTTCTGCATTAATGGTACCGTCTATGGGGATGAATATTTCATTTTGAGTTTTAATATTTCCAGGGAAAGGCTGGAGCCTACGCCAGACCTGCCTCCCGCATTGTAGATACATAGAGAAAACTGACAATTCCCTCACTAAGGGGACCAAGTAAGTGGAGGACTAAGACAACCACGCCAAGAAAATTATCAACAATGGTACGGTTGCACAATTACAAATTATCCCTAATAAGGATGACCCGCAAAAAACATATCATCCATAAGTTTGAGTGCATTTTAAACTCAATTGAAATAATATTAATTTGATTTAATATGCTTTTTTAGAATGAAAAAAGGAGGTGCTATTGGTTTTATGTAGATATGGCATTAATATGTGTCGTGAGTATAAAATTCATGTTCCATGCTCAATTTTAGAGCAATAAGCCAATTTAAAAACATACCATGACTTAGTTCAAGAGCACTTTCAGGTTAGTTGAAAACGATTGGTCCAAAAAGTATTGGGTATAGTCGCAACTGTTACATTTTAGAGGTATAATAAGTATAAAATCGACATGCAATGGCTAATATATAAAGAAATATAAGATTGCTTAGTAGCATTTTTCCATTCAATTTCAAGTGAAGTAATATTTAGTTTATGCAATAAAATTTTCCATGGCATTTGTGATATTTAGTAAAACAAATTCATTGCTTAAATTACTCTTCTGTTGGTGCACTGACAGAAGGACATAATAAGACAAACTTTGAACTTTTATAAGACTCAGTAAGACTAAAAAAATTTAATTGGACTTAATAGGATCGCTGGAAGATTTTGTAGGACGAATAGAGTATTTAATTCAATTAGAAATTCAGCATAGCACTCTGAAGATTAGGTAAACTTGTGTATGAACTATCACCTTTAAGACACATTGTAAGGTCAATTTGAATGACAAAAATCATCAACATATCCATCTGAAGGTCGCATGAAGGCCAAGTGTGATGATTATTGAAAAAGTTGCTATTTTTTTTAAAAAAAGTGACATTCATTGTTAGCAATAAAGATTCTAAGAATGAATTCGTTATGTTTTCTTACATTGTGGCCTTTGGTAGTGGTGTGTTTGCTATAAATGGTGGATTTGTGGACTTGAGAATTGCGAGCATTTACTCTGAAGACATTTCCTTGATATTATTTCCTTTCCCCCATTACATTTTTTTTTGTATATCAATTAGCTAGATGTATATGTTGCTTTGCGTCTAGGTAGGTAAGTCCGACCCTCAAGAATGATTAGTTTATTTAGATTTTCTAATATATTATGGTTGAATCAGTTACATCATTTTCATCGATTTCACAAGTTTTTACTTCGATTAAAAATATGTATGAAATATCATCTTTCCTCGCATAAGACACATTGTAAGGTCAAATCGAGATGATACAAATCATCAACATATGTGATCATTATTGAAAAATTTGCCATTTTTTAAAAATTGACACTCGGGAATAACAATAAAGATTCTAAGAATGAATTCCATACGTTTTCTTACATTATGGCCTTTGGTAGTACTGTGTTTGCTAGAAATGGTAGATTTGTGGACTTCGGAAGTGGGAGTATTTACTCTGAAGATGTTTCTTTGAAATTCTTTCCTTTCCTCGCTTGCCTTGTTTTGTATGTCATTTAGCTAGATGTATATGTTGGTTTGCATCTAGGTAGGTAAGTCCGACACTCAAGAATGATTAGTTTATATAGATTTTCTTATAGTTTATGGTTGAATGAGAACTCAATCTTACATATTTCACTTTCCTATTTGGTTTGTGGTCTTAATGAGACGTGCTCATAGCTTAATTTCATTGGTTTCCCTTGACTCATGGATTTATCACTAAGAGATTAATGTTTTTGACCTTTTAATTTGCAGCAATAGTGAGCACGTGTGTGCATGTGTTTGCAAACATGTGTTTGTTTCCCTTTTTCGTGTACTCAAATTAATCAAGGTTGATTCTTCTTAACTTTGATTTCCACAGTTAATTAGATTTATGATCCTTTTCCTATTTTTTGTTATGATATACACCATTTTTTTATTTTCCTTATGCACTTATTTTCCTTATAAGTTTCTAGTTTGTTTGATTTGGCACGTGGATTTATGTTAGTAGTCAGCATGAATAGGTTTGTGCCCAATGTATCATTCATAAAGCCCTATATTCTATCCTATAAATTGATCCACGACGTGATCTTGCTTAGTTGGTCCAATTTCCTGAATTCATATTATTGATTGAGTAGGGATTTGTTTTATAAGATGTTTGGTCTGCACGCTTTAGTAATACACACACATGCTTATAAGGTAAAAAACATGCCTTAAATGCATGAAGGACCATTAGTTTTTTCTTGTTTGTGGTGGTGGAATTCCAATAACTTCTAAGATTCTCCAAAGCGAGATATCTTCACAATAGTTTTACCAAAAAAAGTGTCACGGCAAAGTAATCCTGAGATCTTGTTTTTGAGTTCGGCGCCAAGACTTTACTGGATCTCATCAAAGATGCTACTACCAATTATCGGGAATATTATTTGCGAGTTCAAAGCTTCGTGCGATTGCTGTGCAATTAATGTGAAATTTTAATGCAACCATTTTGCAGGAATAGTAAAAGAGAATATGACATAGTTCCTCATATTTTCAAGGGAATTTCCTATAAACGTGGTAGAAGTGAGGAATTTCTTCTTTGACAAGTTTGGGATCATCTGCATAGAGACTTTTCACATGGAGGTCGTTTAGCCCTACAAGCAATCGCTCTATGCATCGATTGTGTTCACCAACTCTGCTATCATTACTAACATTCTATCAATGGGAAACATCTTTGCATGCACAAATATGTGTCAAATAATTGGACCTTCTTGCCATGGATGTGTATTGTGCTCGAAAAATTTCTTCTTTTCAGCTTCGACTCACTTTAACTATTTATGTGTGGCTGAATAAATGTATAAGAGTCAGTACATTAGTAGTGGTGCAATGAGTATAAAGCAACGCTCATTATTAATGGAAAATATTTTTTTAGTATATATATATATGTATATATAACATTATATCTTTTTTGTGTGTGTGTTGTATTAGTTTAACTTCCCATTTTACACATTTGCAACAATATTAATTGATGTTAAGAGAAATCTTGGTTCGTTAAAAAATTCATATTCAATGACTCTTCGATGGTTGTACCATTAGTGCATTTTTGGTGTAATGGGTACAAAATAAACATGTACTGCTAAGTATTCAAAAAAAAATATTTTATTACTTAGAGCTTAATGTATATAATTTCATAATTTGCATTTGTAATATGCACGTGTGTGTGTGTTTGCACGTATTTTTTTTTCTTTTTTTTATGTACTCTAATGAATGTAGTTTGATTCATCTTAATTTATTTCCCTCGTTAATCAGATTTATGATCCTTTTCCTAATTTTATTTTATGATGTTCACTACCTTAGGTATTTTCTCAATGCATTTATTTTACTTATAATTTTCCAGTTTTTACATTTGTTTTATGTCCATGTGACCAGGCTTGTTTTCTATGGAACAATAGTATCCCATTGTTTCCAAAAGTGACTATCCTTCTTTCATGCCATCCATAGAGCCATTTACTCTATATTTCGTATTGATCTATGATGTGATCCTCTTGAGTTGGTCCAAGTTTTGTGATTCAGGATTTTGATCGAGAGACTAGACTGCAAGGATATATTCTGTTACACGTTTTCTCTGAACTCTTTAGTGGTTAGCACATATATTGACCAGGAAAAACATGTCTTAAATGCATGAATGACTTTCAGTTTATTCTTGATTGCGGAAATGACATTGCAATGACTTTTAACCTTCTCCAAAACCAGATATTCTGTAATATTTTTGCATATAACATTCCCATCGTGGAAACGAAATTTGATTATGTTCTTTTATTGGTATGTGCCACTACTTTACTAGATCTCGTCAAAGATGCTATATCAAATTACCAAACTTTTTTAGCTTGAGTTTAAAGCTTCGTGCATGACAAGTGCAACTAATGAGCAATTTCAATGCAATCATAGTAGACCTAATGACAATATGATAGGACCATGTTCATCACATTTTAAAGGGGATTTCCTATAAATGAGGTAGAAATCAGAACTTTCTTCTTTAGAAGTTCGGGATGGACTGAATACAAGTCTTCCACATGTAATCGGTGGACGCTCACGATCAACCACTCTATGCACAAATTGTGTTCACTAAGCCTTCAATCATTGAAAACAATATAAATGGTGCTACAAAATCCAAGTTTTCTATCACTGAGAAACATCTTTGGGTGATCAATATAAATGAGATGAATAGAGTAATTAGTTCAATCAGATGGTTACATACATATGTGATAGCACTTTTTAGATGAGGTAAAATATTTTTAAAAACTCACTTTTCTTCTGATGTGTATGGAAACTGTCAAGAAGCAGAATTGACGGATCCTTAGCATATAACTTGCAAAACAAAGCCCGGAGGTGCTCCGAGGGAAAAAACTCCAATCATAAAGTAAGCCACCGATCATAATTGATATGAGAGAGAAGGATTAATAGTGAATGAATGAAAAATAAATGACATATCTTCATATTTATACTAATTAAACCCTAACAGTTATGACTTGTAACTGCAATTCTTATTAAATACGTATTAAATGGCAATCTTGACCTATTAATGGCTAAACCCTATTGGGCTAAGCCAACCCAAAGATATTATTTAAGGAATTGGGTTGCGGCCCAAATCCAATCCTATAAGAGTATCATCAAGAGCCCCCATAGAACTCGAGACATGATAAATATACTCAAGTATTCGTATCAACTTAACTTCGATTACGTTAACATTGTAGGAATTCCTTAGTTCTCTTAATATCACATCCTTGAATATCGAGTTTTCCTCCCTCGTTCGAAGGGTCTCTCTAAATCTCGTGCTCTTGAGCTACGTATTTTCTTTAAAAGGGAGAATCTAATACCGAGCCCCCAACATCGATAATTGAATGGGTAAAAAGTTCTAGATTTATAAGCAAGGCTTAGAGTAATCATATAAAACTAGCGCCATCGTTCTTTACTCGAAGTCTTTGATAAGATGACCCAGACTAAATAGTTCCAACACTTGATTCTCCTTGGCCAAGATTACGGAATTTCTTTTCGTTGCCTTTGTAGTGTATGAACCTGAAAGAATCATTAGAAGAGTCTTGTTATCATTCGACTATGACTAACCCTCGAGTTGATGAGGGGTAAGCGGGACTTAACCAATGCCACTGAGGATTTAGAATCCAGGTGCGATAATAGTCACTCAACCATACTAGGCAAGGAGGTTTTAAGCTTGCATTAGCGAGATGGTGGAGCAAAACAGGTATGCCAAGGAAAAGATCAACGTCTAGTGAGGGAAAATCGAAGCCCATGATACAATGTTTGGAAATTTGCCAATAACGATTCCTTCCTCAAGGGTAGACTTCTTGATAATTTTTCATTGAGTCATCAATAAAGTCTTTACGAGATTTCATCATCGCAGAATATCATGTTCTATATTGTAATATTTGTATATTTATCGAGGTATGCTTGAAGTAATTTTCCTCGATCAAGTCTATGGAGTTTTAGACTTGAATTTACAAGGGATACGAAGCTGAGCAAGCCGTTGGTAAAAATGTAGCACTGAGCATACATGTTATAATTATGAATCTTATAGTTAGATGTAGCATTAGGCATATTATTCCTTAATAATGAGTCTGGAGTCGAGGAGGGTGTCCTTTGACTTTTGGCAGTGGTCTCCTTCGATTCACTACCCCTTCAGTCAAAGAGCCTTCGTTATTACTGATAACGTCTTATCCCTAGAAGACTTTTTAATCACTTCCTTATTGCCATTTGTATTTTGAAATGTTTTAACCAATGTTATCATGGCCATATTGATATCGTACATTTCATATTGCCCCCTAGGTGTTATAAAAATACTTTTTCACATTTAACTCTCTCGACTGTAAACATCGAGAAGGGGGGGTGGAGATACAATTGATAAATGAGTTCTTTTTATTCCACTTCATCAAATCTGACATAAAGTGAGAGTTTGCTATATATATTAATTTTTTTACTGAGAAACCCTCGAGAGATGGGAAGAAAATATTCAAGAACCCCCTTCGGAGGAAGAGATTCGATAGTCCCCCTTCGGAGGAAGTGATTCAATAGCCCCCCTAGAGAGGAAGAGAGATTCAATAGCCCCCCTATGGAGGAAGAGATTCGATAGCCCCCCTGGGGAGGAAGAGATTCGATAGTCCCCCTGGGGAGGAAGAGATTCGATAGCCCCCTGGGGAGGAAGAGATTCAATAGCCCCCTAATGGGTTCTGGTTAGTACTAGGGATTCTACATCCATTGCCTTCGGGTCAGGGGTCCCTCAAGCATAAGATCCTTTTTAACATTCAATTTTATAGTTTCCATGTACTAATGCACTAATATCCTATCCTCTCTGGCCCTCGAATATTGCATTTTATTTACTTGACCCTCAAGTATATTTACATACAATGTTGAAAACAAAGGTAACTCGAGTGTAGCTGATATGTCCATTTTATGTGCATAATTTAGTACTTTTTTGAGTCACCTTTGTGCTCTTTTATTATCAAGAGCTTGTGTTTTACCTTGAAATTCTCTTAGGAGGGTTAAGAGCAACTTTACGCTCTTTTACCTCTTCTAAGTGGATTTTGCATGACAAGGGAAGAACACGGAGGCATGAAGACCAGAGGCCATTAAAGATCACATTTTTGAAGACTTGCTTCGAAGACATAAAGACCAGAGGCCATCGAAGACCATTTTATAAGACCTTGAAGACTTGAAAAATGAGAGGAATCACTATGAAGATAAATGTTTACCACAAGAAGAAGAAAAGAAAACAAGGTTAAATTCTGGCAGTCGTCGCGAGTCGCGATAGCCTCGTCGCCCGTCGCGATGGCCTCATCGCGATGGGCCCGTCGCAAGTCGCGACCAATGGGTGGCTAGAATCTAACCTTATCCTTTTTGTACTATAAATAGTACTCTCTTTCCACTCATTCAAGATCTTCTTCATCTACGTTTTTGGTACTGTTTAAAACCCTATTTTCTTCCATTTTCAATTTTGAATTTTCCTGTATTATGTTTGTTTGTTTAGCATTAATTAGTATGAACTCTTGTAGCTAAATCTAGTTCTTGGGAGCAATTGACTAAGACTTCCAAGCCCATGTCTTAAGAACAATTCGTAGCCAATTTAATACTCTTACTAATATGCATTTATGGAGCATTGAATGTGTTTGTTAATGTCATTAATGTTATTGAAAGCTTGAGTATATGAAGGTTTTGTATGATATGCTTGTTAGGGTTTGGGGAAATGGGTTGATTTCCCCTTTTCTTGATAGGAATCCAAGAGTGTGATTTAGAGCTTTTGATTGTGTTCATGGATTGATAATTGCTAGATGAATATGATAATGTTGAACACTTTGTCATTTTTGTTGAGCAAATGAGAGAAGTCTATGAATGTCGATCGTTCTTGACTAATCTCGTGTAAATGCATAAACTGGTTAAATTCTTAGACACAGTGAAGTGTATATAAGTGTTGCCAAGCTTGTTGATTCTTCGTGTTAAATGCCATCAATGGGATACTTTTAGTCATTTTTTGACTACGGGAGTCATTGGTGAGGTTTCACAAGAGATGTCGAATTCACTCTTGCAAACTACTATCTAAGAAGGATAGAAGTTTAGTCTTCACAACAAGTAGTGAAAGTAGTAATTAGGTTACATGTTCAATGATGGATTAGAGGCTTGGAAGTGGAAGTCAATTGCGCCCAAGGTTTCGTTAATTGTTGTTTTCATCGTATCTTTAGTTGTATTGCATGATTAGAATAGTTCTCTTGCTTTGCTAGTTGTTGTATTTCAATTTGATAACTTAGGATCAAACCAACCAACCTCCACATGTTTACATGTTTTTATATGTATCTATGTACGTATATGCTTAGTATGTCTTCTCCTATATATTTTTAAACATTTGAAAAGATCCCTCTTCTCGTAGACGACCCCAACTTGATATTATCTGCTTAATTGTAGATAGGAAGCATTAGGGCTTAAAAGTATTAACTTTCAGAGGTATGGAAACGACCTCCCAATATCAAATTGCTTTTATTTCATTTCTATTATTTGCAGTGACGACATAAGAAGTACGATTGTCAATATAAAATATGCAGCACGTAGCCTGCCACTTGTCATCGATTGTAGCGCATAGCCTATAAAAATGGAATTAGTCTTAGGAATGCAGCTTATCAGCATACAACTTGAATTATCACCGTAGTACGTAGCGAACGAGATTGTACTACAACAAGTGTCATTTATTAGTATTTCACTTAAACCATCACCTGTAGCACGTAGAATACAATGTTGGAAATAGTATAAAGAGTGCTGCTTATCATCTTTTTTCTCATATCTTCAGGAGTGCTGCTTATCAGCATTTCACTCGGTTTATCAACCTTAGTTGGAAAAATATACAAGAGCTTTTAGCTCGAGTCCCTCAACCTTAGCTGGAAAGATATACAAGAGCTTTTAGCTCGAGTCCCTCAGCCTTAGCTGGAAAGATATACAAGAGCTTTTAGCTCTAGTCCCTTACCTGGAAAGATACACAAGAGCTTTTAGCTTGAGTCCCTCAGTTTTAGCTGGAAAGATATACAAGAGTTTTTAGCTCGAGTCCCTCAACCTTAGCTTGAAAGATATACAAGAGCTTTTAGCTCGAGTCCCTCAACCTTAGCTTGAAAGATATACAAGAGCTTTTAGCTCAAGTCCCTCAACCTTAGCTTGAAAGATATACAAGAGCTTTTTGCTCAAGTCCCCCAGCCAATTCTTGGAACAGTTCTAAACAACAGGTGAATACAATGAACCCGAAGAACAAGAGCAAGAAGAGGGTAAGAGGTTCTCCACCAATTACGGTATTTGTTCAAATAGCAATGTAACTCATCTCATACTGGTAATTGATGCATAGTTACTGCCCCCAACAATATTTTAAAATCTGAAAATGGATTTAAAATAATTTTAATCCAACCTTGAAAATTATCTTATGACACCACCAGGTTTACTCTGATTCAAGTAACCATATTTTTATTACCTATGAAATAGTTTTTTGCTAAAAATTATTTTATTGCACTGAGCTGATATTCTATAGAATACAACAACTCACGAACTGACCATAGGGCATCACAGTAACTAAATATAATGGTTCTTAATATCATCCTTTAAATCAGTTGGGAGAACGACAGCTTCTGGTGTAAGCATTACAGTAAGATAACTTTGAAAAATATGAGCTAGTAGCCAAAAGATAATTGTGAAATCACAGGAAATCATACAAGAATGAACAAAATATTTTAGTAAATTTAAATGAGAAACTCTTTTGGATGAAGTTCAAGTTTGTAACTCTATCAAACACATTACACCATACTTTCAATCCAAGTAAATTAGATCTTAGAGCACAAGCTTACATCATTTAACAAACAAATTTTTTGACACAGTTTTACAGCCTATTGATGTAGTCTTCCTAATTAATAAGTTTATTAAATGTTACTTTTTAAGGATGACTATTCTGGCCCATAAATAGAAAAAATATCTTCAATCAATTAGAGTCAAATTTTGGGAGGTTATACCTGTTACTCAATGTATATGCCTTGATAGATACTTTGACTTTTTAAAGAAGGTAAAGACCAATGGGAATGGGAGGAAATACTACAGTTAATATGTATGCTTGATTCTTAGCCATGTTGTAATCATTTTGTAGCATTTTTAACTCTTCCACTAATAGAGAAGCGCATACCTATTAATTGGAACTAATCAAGCCTGCGGCCCCTTCACCACCATTCCCAACTACTAAAAGATGTGCAATTATTTTTCAGAATGCGACACTGAATTCAGTAAAGATGTAACATTTTTCAGGGAAATTCCATTACCAAACATGTAGTTCCCCATAGATTGACCATACTGATCTTGTTGATAGAAAGATGTCTATACATTACCTTCACTAGCAATTTAGTATCTAGCACTACTTTTCTACTTCAGTCTTCCACACATTCTAGTTACACCAGTTATTTCATCAAGGAAATCTACCTAAAGCTCAGATGCAATTGAAAGACTTGGGAAATAGGGAGAACGAAGTAGACATCCTATATTGAGTAGCATGAAGGCTAATCAATTCTAAGATTCTCTGTCTAAGGTGATTGAAATTTCAGAAGAAGAATGACATGAGATCTTTCAGAACAACTCCAAAGATCACAAATCCAGAATGGGGTCCTGGTGAGGATTGAAGAAACTATCCCTTTTAAAGAACTTAGAATGCAGTATTTGAGCAAAGCTCATAGTACCAAGTCAAAATATCACCTACTGAGGCAAACATTACATCAAAATTCCATACACGCACAATTTTAAACAAGTACCATACTTCACATTTCAAACAAGACACAAGACAAAGCTCAAGAGCCTCAAAATCAATCGACTCCCAAATGATGACCTTGTAGATAATTAACAAAATAATTGACTTCTTGAAAAATAATAACTTGAGTTCCAATAGATAAGAAGCTGCTAAACAAAAATACTCATCTCTAATGATCATGAAGCAAAGTACTAAAAACTGGTTATCAATTGGATCGAAGAGACAACTGCTTTATCTCATTGAAATATAGCAATAAACAATCTCAAGCTATCAGTAAAATATGCAGTGAATACTATGGTGAAGACCAGTTGGGGTTTTATAAGTTATAATAACATATCTGTATTACCGAAGTAATACCATTCAGAGATCAGTCTCATGCAGAATCCTTGCTTCAAAATGCATTCATAAAAGAGCAGCACTAGATCATTGATCCTCAATAGACAAATTTTCCCCCAGTCTATCTTAACAGACCATGAAAAGGTTGAAATCAAAGAGATGTTTGGATTGAATATTGAGCATGAAAAAAGATATGGAAAAACATATTGACACTTGATTGTATAATAAGGCTTCCGTAGAAGCATTATCAATCAATTCGGAAGGGAAAGCCACTCATCACATGGTTCATTGCCTCACGATCTAGTGAAATGTTTCCGTCCTCATATATCTCAAGAAATACATCTCCAACTTGTGTTGCACTTACTATTATCTCATGCGGAGAAGATAAACGAGGCATGTAGTTATATATGAAAGTGTAAGCATGGTCATATTAACCTATTATATCCCTTCATAAGCTAAATAAAAATAACCTGGTAGGGAAATTTCAGCTCCAGAACATCCAAATAATGTTTATAGATGGAGGGTACGATCATCAAATAAAAGAAGCTACTTTTGGAGAAAATTCATTTTCAAAACATCTAAATAATGGTTTCTTAGATAATTCCGTAATGATGCGGAGAACTAACTTTTAATCAGAACATAGATGAATTTAATGTGACTATTCAGACACGTACGTTATACGCACAAATCGGTAGAAATTGGAATTCCATATGACAGGCACATACGTTGCACAAATGCTCTAATAAGATAAAAGGGTGATAAAAGTATGCCTGCTCCGAAAAATGATAAATTTCTTCACTTCAACTAAGATGAAAACGAGATCAAATCCATACCAACTATCCGAACAAAGAGGGGCATATCGACTGAAGGCGGTGTGAAGCAAGCAAGTCCTAGGTGAATGATGAGCCAACGTCCTTGCAACAAGAACCCCGCTCCTCGAGAACCTTTACTTTTGACCCTCAAGAGCTCTCAGAAACCAACTCACATCCTTCATTGATCAGAACAAGCTCGAAGCTTTCATCAAGACAAGCTTCTCGACAAGGGACGCTGCACAAGGCCATAGCGGCGAAGTCGAGGGACAGCGTTGGCGGACCACTGCATTGGAGAAATTTTGTCTAGCTCAAAGAAAACTGCGGTGTGGTTGAAGACACCTGCAGCGAGTGGTTGTATTCATAGTTCGAAGGCACCGGTAATGAGATCGAGTCTTCACCGTTTGAAAGCATCAACTACGAGATTGAAGTCAACAAAAGAGGCACAGCCTTTGAAATCCAAAAAACTCATGTTAAATACCACTTCTTAATTGTCATTATCCAGATCTAAGGAAAGTAAAAAATTTTGAGAGGTTGATGTCTAGAGTTGGATTGGTCAAATCCCAGAAGGAATTTACAGGCATACATCCAAAAGAGTGGGTCTCCTGATAGGCGGCCTGTCCATAAGCTTATGGACAGGTCACTTATTTCTTACCTTATACACTGCATTTCTTAAATTACATACAAAATTTAAAATTTTCGAAAATATTTTTTTATATCATATATTTTTATATTTTCACCTTCAAACACATATTATTACTTGTTTTAAGTTTAAAAATGAAATATTTAAATTTTAAAAAAATTTACAACATTTAAGGCAAATGCCCCTGAGAACTGTCCATAAGCTTATGGAAAGGCCGCCTTTCCTGAGACTTTCCCTATCCCAAAATGCAGCGCAATTTTGAATAACCCAGAGACAGGACTGTTAGGAGGAGAAGAAATCACAATACTTAGGATCTCGATTTTGACTCCATCTGATCCCATCGGGGGTGCCAATTGATGCGTATGGACACTGTCATAAAGCTGAATCGTAGGATCCTCAGCATTAACCAGCAAAACAAAGCCCAGAGGTGCTCCGATGGAAAACACTCCAATGATAAAGTAAGCCACCAATCATAATTAATATAAGAGTGAATGATTAATAGTGAATGAATGAAAAATGAATGACATACCTTATTTATACTAATTAAATCCTAACAGTTATGGCTTGTAACTGCAATTATTATTAAATACGTATTAAATGACAATCTTAACCTATCAATGGCTAAATCATATTGGGCTGACCCAACCCAAAGATATTATTTAAAGAATTGGGCTGCAGCCCAACTCCAACTCTATAAGAATTATCATCTTCAGATAAGACACGTTTATAGGACAAATCAGGATGATAAAATCTTCAACGTGTCCATTTGAATGTATGCGTGAAGTCCAAGTGTTTGATGATTTTTTAAAAGGTTTCCTTTATCTTAAATGTCATTTTTTAATTGCAATGGAAGCTAGTCAGACTGAAATCAGTCTGATTTCTTACATCGTGGCCTTTGGTAGTTCTTAGTTGCCTATAAATGGCTACATTTTTGGACTTCAAAAGTGCGAAGCATTTACTCTGAAAATATTTAATTGAAATTTGTTCCTTTCTTACATTCACTTGTTTGGTATATTAATTATTCCTATGTATATGTGGGTGTGCATATGGGTTGGTAAGTTTGGCCCGCGAGAATGATAAGTTTTTGTAGCTTTTTTAATAGGTTAGGGTTAAATGAGTATTCAATTTAACACATTTCACTTTTGATTTTTGTGTGTCGTTTGTATTATACGTGGTCATAGATTAACTTCATTGGTTGCTCCTGGCGTTATTTTTTTTTACTTGGAGCTTATTGTTTACAACTTCTTAATTTGCATATGAATTATGTGTGTGTATTTTCATTCAAGTGTTTTTTTCTCTCCTTTTCATATACTCAAATTAATCGATGTTGATTTGTATTAACTTTGATTTTCCCTAGTTAATTATATTTATGATGCATTTCACAATTTTTAACTTACGATTTTAACTATGGTTTGTAGTTTCTTGATGAACTTATTTTCCTTATAATTTTCTAGTTTTTTCATCGGAATTGTTTATGATCCTTATATCATGATGAACTTATCAACTAGTAGGAAATGCTCGACCAAAGTTAGCAATTAGCATTTGGGGTGGGTATTTCTAGTTTTTTAAATGCATCTCCTATCATCCCATTCATATATTTATGAAATATTTCATCTCTTAGTTTAAAATAAACATTAAGTTTACTTCTGTCTTTTGGAGGCAACTGTAACTACAGTTGCCTCGAGCCGAATATGCCATCAACTCAAGCTACAAATGTATTTCTATTTTTAATTAGGTTGGAGACCTAATAAATACCCCCACCATATGGTAGTTTAACTTTTAAAAAAATAATCTTGCATATGATATATTTTTT
The DNA here is from genome assembly GCA_037428765.1 of Rubia yunnanensis. Taxonomy (NCBI): domain Eukaryota; kingdom Viridiplantae; phylum Streptophyta; class Magnoliopsida; order Gentianales; family Rubiaceae; genus Rubia; species Rubia yunnanensis. The sequence continues at coordinate 68,133,402 of CM075066.1, read as the reverse complement.
TTTGGAAAACATTTCCATGCGATCTTACCATTTATTGGATTTGTTGCATCATTGCATACTAAAGATGAAGAGCATGAAGCTACTTTCAACAACACTTAAACCACAAATATATCCTTAAACATATGCCACTATAGGAGAGTCCTTCATTAAATGCATCAATCAAAGGTCGTTCCTTCAAAATTTTGAGGACCTGATTCTATCCTCAATTAGGCTCCCTACTTTTTTTAAGGTGGTCAAACATGATTATAGGCGGTTCCACAAACCTTTAATGGGTTGTATTTTTTGAAAATTTTAGCCCAACTATAAACGACCTTTGTTGGATTAGGGTTTCACTCCCATATTTCCACAGTTTTTTTCCAAACATGGCCACTCTGTCCAGGCCTCTTTCTTTATTCTGATTATGCATCCTTTCAAACTCCTTTCCACCTCCTCTTATCTATTCACCTCTCCACCATAGCTACTGCATGCTTCCTCATTGTCAGCACGTCGCCTCGCCTCCTCATCTGCAACCCCCAGCCCCATCGAAACGATGCCTCAGCTCCGTCCTTGCCCCAGTGTCCATAAATTTGCTCATTGGTAATGAAGTGATTTGAAGCAGAGGTTTATGCCCAATAACGCAATGAGGTAATTCATACAAGTAGTGTCTCACCAAAAGGCTGTCGAAAACCTGATTCTTTTAGAATTTCCAATTTAGGTTCTGAATTTGAAACTGTAATCGAATATCAATCCACGCTACTGCAATGCAGGTAAATAGGTGCTGGTATTTTGCCACATAGGCACCAGTATTTCAACCCCTTTAGATAGATGTTCCGAAGTCTGGCGGTGTTGGAATGTAGATATCTAGCAACATTAATCAATATTAGTTTGTGTACAGACCAAAAGGGATTGAAAGTCAAGTGGTGGAGACAACAGGTTTAAAAGGGTCCGATCAGAGCATGAAAGCAACAGAGAAGGGTGGGAGATAACAACGATAGAGAAGCTTCGAAGACAATGGCGGTGGGTGTGGAGGAGCCGTTATGGGTTATCAGGAGGGGAGGAAGTTTGAGTTATTAGGAGAGGAAGCTATTATATAATTAAGGTTTGGGACTTTGGGTTCTCTAACTTGGGCCAAGTTGGGGGGGGGGTATTTGTTTTTAAGTATAGAGTACCGGTACTGGAACTAGTGCCTAAGATTATTATACCAGTGCCTATGTATTTCCAACGTAGCTACGTGACATTGATTTACATGGCCATTTTTATTTTTTCTTCAACTTGAGAGGAAGGAGGGCAAAAATATTCTAAGTACTGAGCACCGGTAGTTTAACTGATACGTGCCTATAATGGTCCTACCGGTGCTCATTAAATTTCCCTCCAATATATTGGATAAAAATTCAAAAATATTCATTTCCCGGCAGATGTACACCCTCCACACCATAAGAACATAGCACCGGTATGATGATATATAAAAGTGGTGCCCACGTTTATTTATGGTTTTGAGAATAAAACTTTTACCTTTTGCACTTAAGTCCCTCAAGAAAGTTAGATGTGTCAAATTACAAAATTTGTGACACTAAAATAAAATTCACCAATACACAATCTGAACTTGGAGACTTCACTAGTGGAGGGTGGGGTGGTTAAAGACGGTTTTTTTTGGACTAGAGAAGTCACTTTGGGGGTGACTTCTTTGGCCTCGACTTTGATTGTCCACGATGACATTCAATTCTTGCATCAAGTTGTGATAGTCAAGAGATCTTAAACCAACCAACTTTAAATTAGTGAGAGAAACACATGAACTTATGTTCGAAGAATAAGACACATGCACCTTGACACTACTAAGGGTATTATTACGATTTCTTCTCAAACTCAAACATAGAATAACGTACAGGAGGAAGATAATAATCGTCACCATTTCTAACAAGACTCAAATGTTTCTTAATACCCATTTCAATTAGGTCAAGCCGAGCCTTCAACACGTCCTTAGTTTTACAAGGTGTACTAAAAAATGTCCCAACCAAAGAGTCACAAACATTCTTATCAATGTGTATCACATTAAGAAAATGTCTGGCTTCTAAGTATTTCCAATAAGGGAGTCTAATGAATATCGAACATTTCTTCCAACTTCCAACTTCCCTCGCAAGAAGCTTTTTGCTTTTTTTTCCCAAAATCATTTGGCAAATACTTAACACTATCAAAAACCTTACCACAAGTCCATAGTAATGAAGCAGAGAACAAACTTTTAATCAGAACATAGATGAATTTAATGTGACTATTCAGACACACACGTTGTACGCACAAATCGGTAGAAAATGGAATTCCATATGACAAGCAAAAACGTTGCACAAATGCTCTAATAAGATAAAAGGGTGATAGAAGTATGCCTGCTCTGAAAAGTGATAAATTTCTTCACTTCAACTAAGATGAAAAAGAGATCAAATCCATACCAACTATCCGAACAAAGAGGGGCATATCGACTGAAGGCGGTGTGAAGCAAGCAAGTCCTAGGTGTATGATGAGCCAACGTCCTTGCAACAAGAACCCCGCTCCTCGAGAACCTTTACTTTTGACCCTCAAGAGCTCTCAGAAACCAACTCACATCCTTCATTGATCAGAACAAGCTCGAAGCCTTCATCAAGACAAGCTTCTCGACAAGGGACGCTGCACAAGGCCATAGCGGCGAAGTCGAGGGACAGCGTTGGTGGACCACTGCATTGGAGAAATTTTAACTAGCTCAAAGAAACTGCGGTGTGGTTGAAGACACCTGCAGCGAGTGGTTGTATTCATAGTTCGAAGGCACTGGTAGTGAGATCGAGTCTTCGTCGTTTGAAAGCATCAACTACGAGATTGAAGTTCACAAAAGAGGCACAACCTTTGAAATCCAAAAAACTCATGTTAAATACCACTTCTTAATTGTCATTATCTAGATCTAAGGAAACTCAAAAATTTTGAGAGGTTGACTTCTAGAGTTGGATTGGTCAAATCCTAGAAGGAATTTACAGGCATATATCCCAAAATGCAGCGTAATTTTGAATAACCCAGAGACGGGATTGTTAGGAGGAGAAGAAATCACAGTACTTAGGATCTCAATTTTGACTCCATCTGGTCCCACCGGGAGTGCCAATTGATGCATATGGACACTGTTATGAAGCTGAATCGTAGGACCTCAGCATTAACCAGCAAAACAAAGCCCGGAGGTGCTCCGAGGGAAAACACTCGAATGATAAAGTAAGCCACCAATCACAATTATTATAAGAGAGAAGGATTAATAGTGAATGAATGAAAAATGAATTACATGCCTTGATATTTATACTAATTAAATCCTAACAGTTATGGTTTGTAACTGCAATTCTTATTAAATCCGTATTAAATGACAATCTTGACCTATCAATGGCTAAATCATATTGGGCTAACCCAACCCAAAGATATTATTGTTATGATTGAAAGGGAAAACTACATAATTACCCTTGAATCCCAGAATGAAGGAGAGAAAAGAATGACTGTGTATTGCATTGTTTAACTACAATATTCAAGATTACAGTAACTCCAAAAAACTACTTCCCCCCAGAGCTCCCCTCTTTCATCTTTATATCTGATTACCTACCCTAACAATCTCCTAACTGCTTAACTAACTAACAACTCCCAATTTTACAACTGAATTGAACTACAGCCAACTCTTTCTTCTTTTCGTTGAGCACTCTTTCCAAATTCCTTTGAAAAGACCATCCAGCCCTTCCAATCATGACAAACCATCCCCCATACATCAAGCTTGTCCTCAGGCTTGGAAAGTTGGAAACTGTAGATTGATTGTTTGAGCATCCTCCCAAGAATTTTCCTCAGGTGGCAAGTTCCTCCATTGAATAAGCCATTGAACCACCTGTTCAATTCCTCTTTGTTGCCATCTCCTCTGCACCACCATAACTAGTTCTAGCACCAGCAACTCATCATACTCCTGTTCAGGAATTTCAGTCCTCTGTTGCGGCTGACTTCCGATGTACTTCTTGAGCAAGGACACATGAAATATAGGATATACCCTACTGCATCTTGGCAGCTCCAATTTATAGGCAACTTCATCGATTTTTTGCAAAATTTTGTATGGACCATAAAACTTAGGGGCTAGTTTCATGCAATCCCTGCTAACCACAGTTTGCTGCCTATATTTTTGCAGTTTTAATAACACTAAATCTCCCACCTCAAATACTCTTTCAGATCTCTTCATATCAGCAAAATGCTTCATCCTAGTCTGTGCTTGTTGTAGGTGTTTCTTTAACAATTGATTTATCTGATCCCTTTTCTGCATAACTTCAGCAGCAGCTGGAATTAGTACATCTCGGAATGAACCAACTGGAAGGGACAGAGGCTTCACCCCATAAAGAGCCTTATGAGGGGTCATTTTAATGCTGGAATGGTAGGATGTATTATACCACCATTCAGACGATGCCAACCATTCACTCCAAGTGTTTGGTTTATCCCCGCAAAAACACCTTAGGTAATTTTCCAAAACCTGATTCAGTCTTTCTGTCTGACCATCCGTTTGAGGATGGTAAGCTGAACTGAAATTTAGTTTAACCTTCATTAGAGCCATCAATTCCTTCCAAAATTGGCTAGTAAACAGTTTGTCTCTATCCGAAATGATGGACTCTGAAATTCCATGTAATCTACAGATCTCATTATAGAAAACTTTAGCTATCTGTGGTGCCAAAAAAGGGTGAGATAGAGCGATAAAATGCCCATATTTTGTAAATCTATCCACCACCACTAGGACTGCATTTTTTCCATCAGATTCTGGTAATTTTTCAACAAAATCCATACTTATCTGTGACCAAGGGTGTCCTGGAATAGGGATCGGTTGCAGTAAATCTGGAGATGAACAATGTTCTGATTTGCTTCTCTAACATACATCACACTCCTTAATGAAAGATACAATCTCTTCCTTCATTCCTGGCCACTGGAAAAGAGAAAGAACTCTCTGAATTGTAGCAGATTGTCCCGAATGCCCTCCCACCGCTGAAGCATGCATAGCCTGCAAGATTTCGCTACGGATTTGATTTGAGGAACCTACAAAAATTTTATTATTCTTCCTTAAAATCCCCCTGACATAAGAATATTCAAATTTATCAGTCATATCTTTGTTGGAGATAACTGCTGCAGCTATTAATTCCTGACTGAGAGGATCTCCCTCATAACTTTTCTCTATTTGATTCATCCACAAAGGAATCACTGTTGTAATGACTTTCATTTGGCAGTGCAAGTGTTTAACTTCTGTAACTCCACCATTTCCAGATGCATCAGTTGAATCACTTTCAACCTGATCAGAATATATCATGTGATCCACTTGATCTGTGATACCACTAAGATCATTTAATTGCTGATTTCCATCCCCTTTTCGAGCCTGTTGATACCATCCCACTCGTTTCACATCCCTATTCCTAATGTTTAAACACTCAGTTTCCTCAATTATCTTCATCGTTTCTGTAGCAGTATTTCTTTTCCTACTAAATTCTTCATTGTCCTGAGGCTTTCTCGATAAAGCATCTGCTGCTTTATTTGCACTTCCCAATTTATACTGGATCTCGAAACTCATACCCAACAATTTAGTCACCCATTTGTGCTGTAATGCGTTCGTCAATTTTTGTTCGATCAAATACTTCAAGCTTCTATGATCAGTCCGAATTATGAAGTGATTTCCGACTAGATAATGTCTCCACTTATCCACAGCCATAACTAATGCCAATAACTCCTTTTCATAGGTCGATAACCCCTTATTCTTTTGACAGAAGGCTTTGCTAGGAAAAGCAATTGGCCTCTGTTCTTGCATCAAAACAGCTCCCATTCCTTCATCACAAGCATTAGTTTCTATAATAAAAGGAATTTGGAAATTAGGCATTCTCAATGCTGGTGCTGTTGTCATGATTACTTTCAATTCTTGAAAAGCTCTTGTGGATGCAAAATCCCAGTGAAAAGAATCCTTCCTCAATAGTTGATGTAATGGCTTGCACACAACTCCATAATGTGCAATGAACCTTCTATAATATCCCGTCAACCCTAGAAATCCACTCAATTCCTTCACAGATTTTGGAACTGGCCATTTCACTATATAGTCAACTTTATCAGTATCCATTTCCACGCCTTTTTCAGAAATTACGTGCCCCAGGTATTCCACTTGGTTCTCAGCAAATACACATTTGGAGAGTTTAGCAAACATCCTATGCTGCTGTAATATAGCCAAAACTGATCTCAAGTGGTCACTGTGCTCCTCTAAAGATTTGTTATACACCAGTATATCATCAAAAAAAACTAGCACATATTTTCTAAGATATGGTCCAAAAATCTGGTTCATAAGACTCTGAAAAGTAGAATGGGCGTTAGTCAACCCAAATGGCATAACAATGAATTCAAAATGCCCATGATGGGTTTGAAAAGCAGTTTTATCAATGTCATCCTTCTTCATTCTGATCTGATGCTATCCCGCCCTCAAATCTAACTTCGAAAAATACCTAGCACCATCCAGTTCATCCAAAAATTCATCAATTATAGGAATTGGGAAACAATCCTTTACAGTCAAATCATTCAGTTTCCTGTAATCTATACACATTCGCCACGATGAATCTTTCTTTTTAACTAGCACTACAGATGAAGCAAAAGGACTATTACTGAACTGGATTACCTGGCTGTCTAGCATTTCCTTGACCTGCTTCTCTATTTCAGCCTTGTATGCGTGAGGATACCTATACGGTTTTATTTTAAAAGGCTGTGAGTCCGGCTTCAAAATGATTTGGTGATCAACTTTTTGTTCAGGAGGTAGCTCTTTAGGAATGGAAAATACATCACTAAAGAAGAGTAGAACTTGTTTTATCATGTCCGAGACCTTTAGCTCACTTATAGTGTTGGTGTGATCAGATACAATTGGTGTTGAATTGTTTACTGGAGAATTGTCACCCAGACAAATCCACTCTGAGTATCTTTCTGCAGTACCTACATCAGCTTGTTTATCATCAACACCAATCTTGACTCCTGCTCCTGTGTGTTCAGCGTTTCTGCTACAATCAGTTCGTTTGCCCAGTTTCGAGCTGTAGCTCTTTTTAGTCCCCACTTCCATCATGGATAATTTTCTCTTTTTGTTTTCCTGCTGAATTGCCTATTTGACCAAACTCATGTCCACCATATCAGTTGATCCATATAACATCCAGTGATATCCTTTGCTGAAGAAAGAAACATTCTGGGCTCAAAAATCAAAAGTAATGGGACTAAAAGACTTCATCCAATCCACTCCTAAGATGATATCCACTCCTCCAAGCTTCATTACTTTTAAATCGAAAATAAACTCCTAATCTCTGATTTTCCAGAGTACCTGCGGGCATAACCCAGCCCCATATACTTGACTGCCATCTGCTACAATGATAAGAAAGGGTCTAGTTCGAACAACATCCAATTTCACTGCTCCGACTAGAAAAGGGTCGATAAAACTATCAGTTGATCCTGTATCAAGGAGGATACTGATCCTGAGTCCTCTAATCAAACCACACAGATGTAGAGTATTAATTATGGAACTTAAATTTCCCCCTACTGTCCTTAAAGAAATTAATTCTGGTTCTTCCTCCTCCACATCATTCTGTTCATCATATTGTTCCACCAAAATTACTCCATCAACCAATGTTTCACACCCTACAACCTGATAAACTTGTTTATACTTGCAAGCATGCCCTGGAGTAAATTTATCCCCGCATTTAAAGCACACATTGTGATCCCTTCTGTACTGTAGTTCTTGGGGTGAAATTCGCTTAAATTTATCATTCAAAGCTTTTCCAGAACTAAGACTATCATTCATATTTCTCCTATCGCCATTGTTATGTTTCCAGGCCAGCTTTTCAGTGCTATGTTTCCAAGCAGGTTCAGCCAATTGTCTGTTATCAGTATTAGTATTACCCCATTTAAATCGGTCAGAAACTGGTTTATTGTTACTCATATTATGGCTAACTGGAGCTGCACCCTTGTTTTTTCTATTCAAAACGTTCAAATTCAACTCTTGAAGACAAGCCACCTCTATTGTGTCATGCAAAGTTTCAGGTTTAAACAGTTTAATCATAGGCTTCAACTCCTCTTTTAAACCACTTATAAAACTTGACATAAAATATCTTTCAGAGAGGTATGGATGTTTACCTATAACCTGAGATCTTACCTCTTCAAACTCCTCCTGATACTCATGAACAGATCCTGTTTGATACAACTTGTTGAATTTCTCCACCACATCGCATCTCCCAATTTCAGAGAATCTCTTTAAAACTGCTTCACAAAACTCAGTCAAGTTCATGAATCTTCTAGTTCCTTTCTCATTTTGATACCAGGTTTTCGCCCTGCCTTCCAGATATATCTCTATAGCTTCCACCCTTTGTGGATAAAAAATTTGATAATAGTTGAAAATTTTATTGCATTTTCTCAACCACTCTACCGGTTTATCACCCTTGAATACACTCAGCTCAATTTTGGCTGATTGTTTCCAGAACTTAACCCAATTTTCTTCCTCCAATCCTCTCCTGGATCGTTCAAAATTCTCGGATTCTGCATTACATGAGCATTACCTCTAGGTTGGAAACCAATTGAGTGTTCTTTCGTTTCTCCCATTGCTTTGCTTCTTGCAGAACTCCGGATCGATTCCTCCGCTTCAACATCCTTGCCTTTATCCTTCCGAATCTCTAAGAGCATCATTTTAATTTCTTCAAACTTGTTATCATTATCTGCTAGCCGCTCCTTCACCTCCGATCGAAGCTCTTTCATCGAAGATTCCAACGCACCTTGATTTTTGCAGCTCAGTTCAAGATTTTGCCTCAATTCCTCCATTGACTTGTTGAAGTGAGTTTCCACATCCTTGATGTGATTTTTGAAATTTCTGGATCGTTTGTTTTCCGCCATGAATGCCAAGAACCGTTTGCTCTGATACCACTTATTTTGATTGAAAGGAAAACCTACAGAATTACCCTTGAATCCCAGAATGAAGGAGAGAAAAGAATGACTGTGTATTGCATTGTTTAACTACAATATTCAAGATTACAGTAACTCCAAAAAACTACTTCCCCCCAGAGCTTCCCTCTTTCATCTTTATATCTGATTAACTACCCTAACAATCTCCTAACTGCTTAGCTAACTAACAACTCCCAATTTTACAACTGAATTGAACTACAGCCAACTCTCTCTTCTTTTCGTTGAGAACTCTTTCCAAACTCCTTTGAAAAGACCATCCAGCCCTTCCAATACATGACAATTATTTAAGGAGTTGGGCTGCAGCCCAACTCCAACTCTATAAGAATTATCTTCTTTAGATAAGACACGGTTATAAGAATATGATTCAGCTAGTTAATGCTCTTGGTCATTGGTTAACTTGGAGTAGTATAAATAGTGGATGAACTTAGTAGTTCAAACACACCTCAAGCATAGCATTCCTGTGCTACTTGCTTTCTTCTCCCTTTAACTCTCCTTTGTAGTTGTAGAAGCCAAAGCCCTCAAATTTATATTTTGCCACATAATTTCTTCATAGGTGATAGGCAAAGCCTCGTAATACTTTCTCCTCATATAGTGAAGCTTCCGGTCTCCTCCGGCCATAGATGTAGGTCAACTTGACCGAACCACGTAAATCCCTGTGTTCATTATTTCCTTTATTTCCTTTCAGTTGTCTTTGTTATCCATTTTTTGGGCTAAAGATATCTCGTGAGATTCGTATTCCTAACAGATTCCTATAAGTAAAATCACTTTAAAGAAATCTTCATACACTTTTGGAGCAGCATGAAGTTTAGTTAAATAGTAGCTGTAAAGCCTGGGCCGGTGTGTGAATCCTGACTGTGGAAAGGCTTAAACTTTTTTTTTAAAATTAAACCATCCGAGGATGGGGGGAATATATTAGGCTCCCCAAACCAAATTGAAATAAGCTGAAAGGTGCCACATGTGGGAGTCCATTACAACCTTGAAGCAAAAACAGCACTTGCTTCCAAAAGCGGTGTTTTCACCTATTCTAAGCTAAGAGACTAAAGAGATATGGTGTGATAGCAGAGGTCTAACTTATTATTCCATTAGACTGCAGTACCACGAACAGGTCAGGGAGTCAGAAAAAATGAAACCCCTGTTTGTCAATGATATGCAGCCGAATAGAAAAAAAAAATAGACCTCCTGAGTAGCCAAAGGTTGTTACAATCAGCGGAGAAGAAAAACAAAGGCAGTGTTGTGACTCCTATACATTCCCCTGTCGATCATCGTCTCAGAATTTAGGTGTTGCATACAACGGGCATCAGCTGAGGAGAGAAATCATTGGCAAACAAGAAAGAAGAGAGATTCATCTCGGCATCGGACCTGCAAAGAAGAGAAGAAAGGACAGCAGTTTCCATTCTAACCAAGAAGGGGAAATTGTAGACCTAAAACTAGGAGAAACATAGAAACAAATCTTGTTACAGCCCTAAAGAGATCCAATTCGAACCCCAGGAAAACCATTTTTGTCAAGTAGCAGAAGACCCCTAAGGAATAGTGGAACATTATTAATATGTAAAACTCCCTGTAAATTATTTTCCATGCCAAATTTTGCCAAGAAATCAGTAGCTGTGTTAGCTTCCCTGGGAGTGTGTTGTATTGGGTTCAGTAAATGTTTTAAATTTAGACTGCTGCATATAGAGAAAACTCTCCACGGGCAGCACATTGGATTCTGAATTCCTTTAACAGCCAGTAGACAATCAGACTCAAACACACAACAGTGAAGATCCAGATCTGAGCACAATTGATATCCACTCTGAATGGCAAATAGTTCACCATATAATGGAGAAGGGGATTGGAAAATGTTAAATTTCATTTTAATCACCTCTCCCTTTCAATTCCTAACTATAACTACAGATGAGGAATGACCACCAGGTTTCCATGTGGCATTTGTATTTATTTTGTAACCATTTAGTGGTTTTTCCCAACTAACCGCAGTAATAGTTTTTTTCTTTTTTGGAAGATTTTTGGGATGATTGTAGCTTGTAACAAATCCTTATGCTTATCTATATTACCTTTCAATTGATGAGCTGTGAAAATTAGGTAAATCAGTTCTTTAGCATTCTGAAAACATGCATCAACTGAGAAAGATATATTGTCAAAGATGATTTTATTTCTGTGAATCCAAAGAGACCATGTTGTGACTAATAGGGCTGCGGTAATTAGGTTTGACATTATCTTAGAATCAGCCCTGAAAGAGAAAGAATTCTACTTTATTCCTGAAGCTTCCAAAAACTGGTTGTTGAAAATGTAATAGATTGTTAACTCTATGCCAAATAGCAATAGAAGAAGGGCAGGAGTTAAAAAAATGATCCAGAGAATCTGAATGGTTCTTGCATAGAGGACATTTGGAAGCTAAAGAGAAACCAAACCTACACAGGATATTATCAAATGGAAGGACTCCATTGAGTGCTCTCCAAATGAGAACAGACATCTTTTTAGGAATGAAAGGGGACCATACCTTGTTAAAGTGTCTGATAGTTGGTCTTTTCTGTTTGAATAATTTATATGCAGAGCTGATGGAGAAATTCCCATCCGATGTTGGAGTCCAGACAAGCCTATCTGCATGAGAGTTAACCAGTTTGACTTCCTGCAAGGAGTTAAGAGTATTAGTAGCCAGGTGAGGCTCCAGGTTTGGAAGGAAAGAAACTTTGTTAACTATGAATGACCTGAGTGAAATTTCCTCAAAGGGGATATCCAGCTCATGGGGCCATTCATAACACAAAGCTCCATCACCATTCCAGTTAGCATTCCAGAAAGAACATTCACCAGTACCATGTATAACTCTAGAGAGATTATCAGCCTTAGCAGTGATTTTACAAATCCTATTCCATGTGTGAGATTTTTTGTAAGATACTGGGAGTGACCATAAATGAGCTGACCATTGAGTATTATTTATTTTCAGTTTCCACCATAGTTTACAAGAAAAGGCATCTACTATAGCATTTAGATCTCTAAAGCCTATTCCATTCTCTTCTACAGGGAGGCTCATTTTTTCCAAGATCTCCATTTTTTCCTATCTGTATTATCACAGTTCCCCCAGAAAAGGCCAGAAGCTAGTTTTTCCATTTTTTTAAGACTATCTTTGGAGGACTTAAAACTGCAAAAATGTGTGTGGGAATTGAAAGAAAACAATGGTTAATGAGGATGATCTTACCTGCAGTACTTAGCTATCCGTTCTTCCAATTATTAATGGATTTCTCCATTCTTTCCAAGATAGGATGGTAATGAACCTGTATATTACGACCTGGAAAGATAGGGACTCCTAGGTACTTAAAAGGGAAAGTGCCTTTCACCATACCTAAAATCCTACACACTGTTTGAACACTTGCCACAGGAGTGTTTGGAGCAACAAGATATCAGATTTGGTAAAATTTACCTTTTGACCTGATGTTTGCTCATATGCTTTCAGAAAGCTTTTAAACCTTTTCAAGTTTTTGTGATTGGCATTTAAAAAAAATAGCTGTATCATCAGCATACATCAGATGGGTTATAGGGGAACATGGCCTTGGCAAATTAAAGTATTGCAGATATCCTATACTGAACAATTTTTTTAAACCTCTGGAAAAGGTTTCAGACAAAATATTGTACAGGAATGGAGAGAGTGGATCTCCCTGTTTAATACCCCTAGAAAATGCAAAGAAGCCTGAAGTTATTCCATTTATTAAAACTGAGAAGTGAGCTGCAGAAATATTATGCATAATGCGATGCACAAATTTACCATGAAAACCAAATTGGAGGAGGATTGAATTAAGGAAAGACCATGAGACCCTATCAAAAGCCTTTTGCATATCTAATTTAACTATGAGATTTGAATCCTTGGATTTTCTAGACAGAATTCTGGTCATCTCTTTCATTAGGATAACATTATCAGATATATCCCTACCTTTTATAAAAGCACTCTGTTCAGGGGATATAAGTAATGTCATTAGAGGTTTAATCCTTTCCATTATCATTTTAGAGAAAAATTTATTCACAAAGTTAGATAGGCTTATGGGTCGGAAATCAGAAAAGGTGATTGGAATTGTTTTTTTGGGGATTAAGGTAAGCCAGGTGCTAGAGATGGCCTTAGGAATATTACCACTATTTAGGAAATCATTTGCAGCATCAAGAAGGTCATCCTTAATAGTATCCCAGAATGAAGTGTAAAAAGCACCAGAATAACCATCAGGTCCTGGAGCACTAGCTTTATTTAGGTCAAATACTGCAAATTTGAGATCCTGTATACTAAAGGGTGACAGAAGAAAGAGATTTTGTTGATTAGTGATCACTTTAGGAAATGATGTAAATAAGTTCCCATTTTTGAGGGGCCTCTTCATTAAGTAATTCCCTATAAAATCTCACACCTTCTTCTTTAATCAATTGTGGTTCAGATATCCAATTCCCACTACCATCCTTGATTTTACTAATTCTAGATCTTGCTCTCCTTTCCCTAATGGAGTGATGAAAGTAGCTAGTGTTTGCATCCCCATATTTAAACCAATTTAACCTAGCCTTTTGCTTCAGAAAAATATTTTTTTCCTTTTTGAGCTCTCATTAGCAAGTCTTTTGATTTATTCAGATCAGCTAGGATCGATTCATCTTGTGTTTGCTGAAAAGAAATTTCCAGATCATTAACTGTGTTCTCAGATTGTAGCAGATTTTGGTTGACATTACCAAAGTGTGATTTATTCCATTGTTTAATTTCCATCTTTAGCCTCTTTAGTTTAAAAACTAACCTATGCATCCCACAGAATGGGGAAGCTAATTCCCAGTTTGAGACTACTAAAGCCTGAAATTCTTGTCTATTTGACCACATTTCTTGGTATCTAAAAGGCATAGGAACTTGTTCTTCAGTTGATTGAACAGATAAAAATAAAGGGGAGTGGTCCGAAGTCATTCTATTTAGCACATGAATGGAGCTATTGGGAAATAGTTCCAACCAGTCTAAAGTAGCAATACCTCTATCTAGCCTCTGAAACATTAAGGCCTTACATTTATCCCGATATCTATTATTGCTCCAAGTGAAGGAGTTACCTATTGTAGGGATATCATGCAGGTCCATATTATTTGTAAATCCGTTAAACTGTTTCATGTTTTTTTGGTGTTGATTTCCTACCTTTGTATTCAGATACTGAAGCAACAGTAATAAAATCCCCAATATATATGGATGGATAATGTGTTGGAGTCTGTAAATCATTCCATAAGGCTTCCCTCATTTGTCTACTTACACTAGCATATATGAAAAAACAATTCCAGCTAACAGAAGATACAGTATCTGAAATTTTGACTTGTAGAAATTGATCTGTCTCCCTTAAGCTTGTTATACTGAAGACATGGTTCCATAATATCCAGATTTTAGCACTCTGAGAAGGGAGAGAATATTTGTATCCAAGGTCATGCATCAAAGAATTTAATTTCTGTTTATCATGCTAAGGTTCTATTAAACATAGAATGTCAATCTTATGCTTAAATTTTAAAGCCTTTAATCTATCCATTGATGTTCCAATACCTCTAACATTCCAGACTAATATATTCCCTATTATGATGTGTTTTATCATTTAAGAACTATAGGGGTTTCTTTTTGTGAAGATCTTAGGTTTCTAGATGTCTTGGCAGAATTTTTAATTTTGTTACCAGACTTACCCCTACTATTCTCCATATTATCCAAAGTAGATATCTGTTTAGAATTACTAACCTTGACCTGACAGGTATGCTCCACATTTGAAATCAGTTCAAAAGATTCACTAACCTGATCTCCTTCCTTGACAGCTGGATTGGTAATTTGATCTGTGGGACCTAATTGTGCATGCTCAAGGATAGCCAAAAGTGCTGTTAATGGTGTTAAGTTGTCATCAACAGTAGAGTGCGCTGAAACATCCTGTTGATGGTGTTAAGTTGTCATCAGCAGTAGAGTGCGCTGAAACATCCTGTGATTCCAAAGACTCATGGAAAATCTCTACAACTTCACCCTCCTGATCATCCTGTAGGTCATCTAGGGTTTGAAAAGCATTTGAAATTGTGACTGTATTATTTTTAGTTAAATCTTCCCTGATAGGAGAAAGTTCAGATTGTTGATTCTTTTTTCTCCAGAAAAAGGTGGTTATTGGTTTAGAAATGTCATCCAAAGAATAGAAAGGAGCATTTCTTTTCTTATGACTAACATTGAAAGAGTTGAGATTATTTTCATGTTGAAAGCCTGCAGTAGTTTTTTGAGATTGAAAATCTTTCTCTTTTTGTGAGACAGATAGAGTTGAGGATCCCTCTATGTTTATTATTTCTTTTGGAGGGGATTCTAATACTGTCTGAGTATCAACATGTACTGGATATTTTCTTTCCTTATGCTCATTGACTTCAGATTTATTAACATTCTTTTTTCTCAACTCTGGATGCAGGAAATTACAATTGACCTGACTGTGTTCTATTATCCTACAATGAGTGCAGTATGTTGGCAATTCATCATATTCAATAGGATATTCTGCTACCTTGTTACCAATTCCTACCACAATAGTAGAAGGGAGCTGGGATAATAGATCAATCTCGACACATACTGTAATGGCAGAGGGTCTAGTTAAGGCATTTGTGGCAGCATCCATCTTAAGGTATCTACCTATCTGACTGCTGATACCAATAATTGCAGAAGTATTATAAAAATGAATAGGTAGTTTGTGTACCGTTACCCAGGCAGGAACAATGGAAGATTCCACAGTTGGTGAGAAGTCCGGAAACCACTTCTGAACCTTCATAGTCGATCCTTGAATCATCCATTAGCCCTTCATCCAGCATCTTTGGTAATCCTCGCTGTCCTGAAAACGAATAAGAACATGGCAGTAATCAATGGAGCCTAGTTGAAATTTTGATTTAAAACCAATTGATTTGAAAGCCGACTGTAGAGTATCCATAGGGGGTTTCCCTCGGTTAAACTTTCCAACCAGGGCATTCTGATAATGCGAGGCTAGAAGATCTCCTTCCTCCGGAGGGAGGATGTAGGCTATCTTGCCCTTAAATTCCGTGATGGGATGCAAATTTGGAGTATCGGGGAGTGATGATAGGAGCGGGGAAGATTTTGTGTTGAGAGCTTGAAGAAAACTTTTGTTAACGGGGGGCGAAAGGTCGGGAGGTGGGATTGGCGTCGGAGACGCCATGGTCGATAACCAGTGACAGTAAAGAGGAACAGTAAAGAGGACCGTTATCAGTGAAGTTGAGATGAGAAAGAGAAACAGTGTTGTTAGTGTGTGGAAAGGCTTAAACGATCACCTGCTATCGCCAATCTTGTTGCTTCAGGGATTTGGATCCAAGAACGGTTTAGATTGTCAATGTGGATCACTTCAGGTACGCTAGGTGATAAGCGACCTACCTTCTCTTCCAACGATACAAAAACCACCCGTCGCCCCCTGTTTCCTCTGTGGGCGATTATCTTCCTCGTCTTTGTTTTTCCTCATAGCCTCCACCTCCACCGCTGACCGAATTCCTCCGCTGAAGTCCTTGGCCGCCGCTGGGTCTTCTCCACCACTCGCATCTGCCTCTGCTCGCCCACCTCCGCTGATTGGATCTCCGCCGCATCGCTCGCCTCTGCCGATTGTTGTTGCTGTATTTTTGTTTTTCCTGTCGTTCCTGTGTATATTGTTGTTGCTGTATTTATGTTGTTCCCATTGTTCTTTTATATATTGTTGTGTGTTTGTTTGTAGATCTGGGTTTGTTTCCCTACTAGAAACCGATTGGTTTCTGCAACTGTTTTTTTGAATATCATAATTAGGTTTCGAATTAAAACCTCTTTCGATACTTGGACCCCAATCAAAGATGGTTTCTCAACCGTCTAATCAAATTGATCAAAGGAAACGCCAAGAAGACACTTTGGTCCATTATTTTTTTTTTTTAAATTAAACCATCCTGAGATGGAGGAAAGTTATATTAGGCTTCCCAAACCCTTAATAAACAATAAAGAAGCCGAGGCTTAGTTTGTTTACAAAATGAGAGCATATTGCTCTTAAAGCAACACCTTGTTGCTTCCAAAATAGTTGAAAAAAACCATAAGTAAAACTAGAGGATTACAAATACTAATGGCGTGGTAGTTGGCGCTCGAACTTGTTAGTGAATCCGAAGAGACACAAGTCAGTCAAAGACAACCTTAACCTAAACTAGAAGCCTATCCTCTAATTCTTCGTGAAACTTTGCCAATGCTATACTATAGCTTTTACTTTGGAAAATCTTTTGAAGGTGGCTGCCCGTAATCTTCCTGAGTTACAAATCCTGCCATTTGTCGCCGTTCTTCCAATGATCATACGCTGGTTAACCTCTTCCTCCTCAGCCTTTTAATCTGCAATGAAGTAAACAAGAAGGAAGCAGTATCTGTTCCTGTAGAAAACATGTGCCCGAGATAACATATTATATATGGATTATGTTTCCACTTGCTGTTCCTATTCTGACCCCATGAACTCCATTTTTATCTAGCATAATCAATCCTTTTAGAAAAGGTGGAGTATTGCTTGAGTCTAAATCTCCTGTTATGGAATTCTCCCTAGCATATTTTGCCAAAAAATCAGCCACTGTGTTTGCTTCCCTAGAGACATATTGGATTTGGTTTTCTGTATGCATCTCATGCAAATGATAGTAAAGAGAAAATAGTCTCCATGAGCCAGAGTAAGGATCATGTATAGCTCTTATTGCTTGCTGACAATCTGACTCTAGTACAGTACCTCTGATTTCCATTTCTAAGCAGATTTGATATGCAAATAAAATACCTTCCAGCTCTGCTTGTAGAGGGGAGTCTGATTTAAAGGTTTTAACTCTCATTAGTTTCACATCTCCCCTCCAATCTCTAATTATTACAGCACAAGAAGAGTCTCCCCCCTTTACCCATGAAGCATCCATGTTCAACTTAAGACCATTTGTTGGTTTTTCCCATTTAACTGCTGAGATTGAGATTTCTTTGTTCCTTTTTAGAGTTATACTAGGAATGATTCCTGCCTGAATTAGCTTCTTATGTTTGTCAGGATTTCCTTTCAACGGGTTTGCAGTAAAAATTATGAACAACAGGTCCTTAATATTCTGAAAACATGCTTCTACTGAAAAAGCAAGATTTTCATATAGTAGTTTATTCCTATGTGTCCAAAGAGACCATGTTGTTACAATGAGTGCAGCTATGTATACATAATTCAGACTGTTAGTCCCTACCTGAATGGAGAGGTAATGATCAACTAAATGACAGAAACTCCTAAAACCAGGTGGATGTAAATTCAGAATGCTATTAACTTTTTTCCACACTGCAGTTGCCTGGTGACATGAGTTAAAAAAGTGGTTGATTGAATCCGAGTGGTTCGAGCAGAAGGGGCATTTAGAAGCTAGTGAAAAACCAAGCTTACATAAAACATTTTCAAAAGGCAAAATTCCATTCAAAGCTCTCCACATTAATATAGACATTTTAACTGGTATGAAATTTGACCATACCTTGTGTAAACTTCTGATGCTTGTACCCCTCTGCCTCAGTATCTTGTAAGCTGAGCTGACTGAAAAATTCCCATCCATAGAAGGTTCCCAGATCAGTCTGTCCTCATGTGAATTCTTGATGGCTACCTCCTGCAATATTGAAACTATATTGGTAGCCAAATGTGGCTCCAGAGAAGTAATATTAGAGTCTTTGTTCAGGATGAAGGTGTTTAAGGTGATATCAGGGAAGGGAAGTTCCACATCCTCAGGCCATTCATAAAATAAAGCACCTTCTCCTGACCAATTTGCATTCCAGAAGGAGCATTCCCCTTTTCCATGAATTACTCTAGTCAATCTATTTGTTTTTTCAGTAATGGAGCAGATTCTCTTCCATACCTGAGATGTCTTGTAGGAGTCAGGTATTGACCACAGATGGTGAGACCATTGAGTGGTGTTCTTTTGGAGCTTCCACCATAACTTGCAGGAGAATGAATCAACTGTGGCTTGAAGGTCTCTAAACCCTATCCCATTCTCTTGTATAGGCATACTCATTTTACTCCAAGCTCTCCATTTTTTTCTTGCCTCTGAACTTTCAGTTGCACCCCAGAACAGACCAGATGCCATCCTTTCCATCTTCCTCAAAACTACCTTAGGAGGTCTTAGTATAGCAAACAAGTGGGTTGGGATTGAAAGAAAGCAATGGTTTATTAATATGATCTTCCCTCCTGTGCTAAGCCACCTATTTTTCCAGTTATTTATGCTTTTTTCTAATCTCTCCAGTATAGGGTAGTAATATCTCTGAGTGTTCCTTCCTGTGAATATGGGAATACCTAGGTATTGAAAAGGAAACTCTCCTGTAGTCATTCCTAAAGACCTTCTTATAATCTGAATTCTATCAGCTGGGGTGGCAGGATCAACATAGAAGTTGGATTTAGAGAAATTAACTTTCTGACCTGTTGTTTGCTCATATGCACTAAGAAATCTTTTAAATCTTTTCAGGTTTTCCTTATTTCCACTGAGAAATACAGCTGTATCATCTGCATACATTAGGTGAGTTATCTGTGGACATGTCTTAGGTAGATCAAAATTTTTCAGAAAGCCAATTTTGAAAAGTTTTTTAATTCCTCTGGAAAAGGCCTCAGATAGTATATTATACAGAAATGGGGAGAGGGGATCTCCCTGTTTTATTCCTCTATTTGATGCAAAGTATCCTGATGCTACACCATTAATTATCACTGAAAAATGGGCTGAGGCTATATTCTGCAGTATCCGGTTCACAAAAACTCCATGGAAACCAAATTTAAGGAGAATTGAATTAAGAAAAGACCATGATACCCTATCAAAAGCTTTCTGCATATCTAATTTGATGATTAGGTTCTGCTTCCTTGATTTCCTTTTTAACATTCTGGTCATTTCTTGCATCAATATTATGTTATCTGTGATATCCCTCCCTTTCATGAAAGCACTTTGCTCAGGAGATATTAGTTGAGACATGAAAGGCTTAATCCTTTCCATCATCATCTTGGAAAAAACCTTGTTCACAAAATTTGAAAGACTTATTGGTCTGAAATCTGAGAATGAGACAGGTACTGTTCTTTTAGGAATTAATGCTAGCCATGTACTAGAAATAGCATTAGGAATTTTACCATTTTTCAGAAAGTCATTTGCAGCCTCAAGTAAATCTGTTTTAACATTATCCCAAAAGGTGGTATAGAAAAAACCAGGATATCCATCAGGACCAGGTGAGCTGTGTTTATTAAGGTCAAAGACTGCAAACTTTAGCTCGTGGATCAGGAAGGGAGATAACAGTTGATCATTTTCTTGTTCAGTTATTATTCCAGGTATTTCAGCTAGAAAATGATTCATATAAGTTCCTTGCTTCTGTGGTTCTTCTTCATTAAATAGAGCTCTATAAAATCCCACTGCTTCCTCTTTAATCTTTGTTGGATCAGAGATCCAAATTCCATTTTCATCTCTAATTTTACTGATTCTGGATTTAGTTCTTCTTTCCCTAATTGAGTGATGAAAATAACTAGTATTGGCATCACCATATTTAAACCAATTCAGTCTAGCCTTTTGCCTAAGGTAGATTACTTTCTCCTTTTGAGCCCTCATCAGCAGCTGTTTTGTGTTATTCAGGTCTGTCAATATGGAATCAGTTGGTGTTTGTTGAAAAGAGATTTCCAAATCATTAACCTTATTCTCATATTGAATCAGATTCTGATCAACATTACCAAAGTGTGTTATATTCCACTGCTTTATTTCCTTTTTAAGCCTTTTTAATTTATAAACCATCCTATACATTCCTCTATAAGGGGTGTCCAGGCTCCAGTTCGATTTCACTAAATTTAGAAAGTCCTGTCTACTAATCCACATCTCCTGAAATCTAAATGGTCTAGGGGCTTGTTCCTCAGATGATTGTATGGATAATAAAAGAGGAGCATGATCCGATGAAAGTCTATTTAGAACATGAATTGAGCTGTTAGGAAAGTTTTCAAACCAGTCTAATGAACAAAGTCCCCTATCTAACCTTTGGAATATTAACTCTTTACCTCGTTCCTTATATCTGTTATTGCACCATGTAAAGGAGTTACCTACAGTGGGAATATCATGCAAATCCAGATCCCTTAAAAAATTATTAAATTGTTTCATGCTTTTTTTAGGGGTTGACTTCCTCCCTCTATACTCAGATACTAAAGCTACTATGTTAAAGTCACCAATAAAAATAGAATGAGGAATATTAGTTGCCTTTAGGTCCTGCCATAAGGATTCTCTGATTGATCTATGTACACTTGCATAAATAAATACACAATTCCAGCTCAGAGAAGATGATGAATCAATTATATTAACTTGTACATACTGATCTGTCTCACTTAACACTGAGATACTATAAGACTGGTTCCAAAATAGCCAGATTTTAGCTCTCTGAGCAGAGTAAGCATTCTGATATCCTAGATCATATTTAAACTTTATGATCTTCTGGTTTTCTTGCCATGGTTCAATTAGGCACATTATGTCTAACTTATGTTTTTGTTTCAGTATCTTAAGTCTCTCTATTGAGGTACCAACTCCCCTTACATTCCAAACTAACACATTTCCAATTATGGTGTGTGTTATCATTTAAAAATTTTGGGGTTGGCTTTTTGTGTTGATCTGAGATTTCTACTAGTCTTAGCTGAGTTTTTACCTTTTTCTCTTGACTTACCATTGTTATTAGTAATCACAGATGAAAGGTTCTGCTCTGAGGGTCTTACCTGAGCCTGTGGCTGCTCACTTTCTTTCTCCAGACTTACCATCTCAGAGCAGTCTGATGTTTTTTCTTTCAGTTCATCCTCTATGCTGGAGCTTTCCTCTGCTGAACATTTATGTACTTGCTCTTCCAACTCCGTTTGTACTTGTTCTTTAAGAAACACAGGGGAAGTATTTTGGTTAGTATTAATATCAATTGGTAATGTAACTTCCTGTGACTCAACTGTTTCATGGTAGATCTCTGCAATCTCCCCTTCCTTCTCTACCTGTTCATGATCACTGTCTTCCAAGGATTGGAAAGCATTAGAAATTGTAACTGTACTAATATTTGTTTCCTTTTCCATTGTGGGGGAATGGGTAGGGGAGTGGTTCTTTTTTCTCCAAATGGATGTGGTTATTGGCTTAGATATATCATCTAGTGAGTAAAATGGACCATTACGTTTTCTATGACTTACCTTAAAGAAATTTATGTTGCTATCAGTTAAGATTCCTGTGTTTATTGTTTGATTTTGCACATCCTTTTCCTTTTGAGAAACTGTTAGAGCTGATGTCCCTCCCAAGTTAGTTTCCTCTGTTGGGTGAGGGCCAGTTCTCAGCTTAATAGTGGCTGCATTTTCTAACTTCTTATTAGCTGTTTTCCTCAGATTAGGATGCAAAAAATTGCAGCTTGAGTTACTATGACCAATTATTTTGCAGTGAGTGCAATATGTTGGCAATTCCTCGTATTCTATAGGATATTCAGCTACCTTGTTTCCTATCCCTACCATTATTGATTTAGGGAGCTGAGCTAACAAGTCTATTTCTACACAAACTTTAATTGCTGAAGGTCTTGTTAATGCCATTGTTGCTGCATCCATCTTAAGAAACCTTCCTACCTGACTACTTATTCCGATTATAGCAGAGTTATTATAGAAATGGAGTGGTAGTTTGTGAAATGTTACCCAAACTGGTACTATCGAAGATTCCACTGATGGAGAGAAATCTGGTGTCCATTTTTGCATCTTCATAGCGTAACCTTGTATTGACCACTGTCCCTTCATCCAACACCTTTGGTAGTCTTCGTTTTCCTGAAATCGAATCAAAACGTGACGATAATCAATAGAACCAATTTGAAATTTAGATTTAAAACCTATTGATTTGAAGGACTGAAGTAGCGATTCCATCTGCGGTTTCCCTCTGCTAAACTTTCCGACGAGGGCGTTCTGGTAGTGTGAGGCTAGGATTTCTCCTTCTTTGGGAGGGAGTATGAATGCTATCTTTCCCTTGTATTCTGTTGTCGGGTGTAAGTTTGGGGTATCCGGAAGGGACGAGAGGAGGGGGGGTTGTTTTGTGTTGAGAGCTTGGGCAAAGCTTCGAGCGACCAGTGGCTTAGGGATAGGATCCGGAGGCGGAGGAGGCGTCGGCGACGCCATGATCGTCCGCCGATGTGTCTATCTCGCAGATAGTGAAATCGTATCAGGCAAATGGTGGAATCAGTGTGAATTGGTGAGATCAGTTGCAATTAGAAATGGAGGTGAAGAAGAAGAAGGATGACTGTGTGAAATCGCACCGAAATCGCACACAGGCACAGTAATGAGACCGTTGACAATGATGGATCACTTTGGTCCATTATAATTGCCTTTAATAGGCATTTCTCCACTGGTAATATGAGATGTCATATGATTCTCCATAATGTGTAATTTCTAAAAATTAAAATTTTTAAGTCTGTTATTGTATGGAATTAAAGATATCGAAGATCAAACATACCTTAAAAATTTTCGGAAATTTTTTTGTTAAGACACGAGTAGGAGAATCTCAAAAAAGGGACTTACTGAGAAATAACATAGACTTCTTGAGAGCAAGTAATATAACTAAAGAATTAAATTACACTTCGCAGGTTGTCTAAATTTCAAAATCGAACACCTATTTTAATGATATTTTTTTTTTAGATTAAAACCACCATAGGGTGGAGGGAAATGAATAAGGTCCCCAACCTTTTTTATAAAAGAATGTACAGAGTTTGAGTCCCCACGGACTTAGGCAACAAAGTTGCCTCCAAAAGATGATAGATTATCTAATACTAGTGTTTGGTCCTATACAAAATATACTAGTGTTTGGTCCTATACAAAATATACTAGTGTTTGGTCCTATTTTAATGATATGATACAAGCCT
This sequence comes from Rubia yunnanensis, assembly GCA_037428765.1. Lineage (NCBI taxonomy): Eukaryota > Viridiplantae > Streptophyta > Magnoliopsida > Gentianales > Rubiaceae > Rubia > Rubia yunnanensis. The sequence continues at coordinate 68,109,611 of CM075066.1, read as the reverse complement.
TATATAGACATCGACCACATGATTATTTAGTCACTCTCAAAAGCACAAAATTGGGGACATATCGGTCTTACAACAATAGCAGAGTTGCAATCAATACAATAAATGGCAATACTAATCCCCTAGTACGAATTGCAGTAGCAGCTGCTGTTATCAAAGCTACTGGAAACAGGAATTGTTGGGTGGAAGGATAATCTTTAACAATCTTGGAAAATCCCCGAAAATCGCACGGCCGAACATCCTGATCGTTAATCTTGAAATACATATTGAATGCATGAGACGCATATTCCATTGCAGATTTCAGGTTATTGCAGGATCCCCCATAGCCAAGGCTAGTGCAATCTGCTCCAGAACAAGCAAACCCGACAGAGTCCGCGTAACTGTTGCAGAATGCACCATTGCTTTAGCATGTACTGCACCTTTTTTCGTGGCTACCATCATTTTCTCCTGCCCTAGACCACTGAAATCCATAGGAAACTTGGAATTCAATCGTAGCGAAAAAACCCCCCAGTGGCGCTCGAAAAACCATGTATCCACGCTCTTTTGGTTCTCATATGTTTAGCTGAAGAGGTGCACTTCAATGTCCTCAGGGTGCATTGGCGTCTGTTAGAATAAATTAGATTACTGATTAGATTATGATTTACTATATGATTAGTGTTTTTTCCTTATTACACCTCTATTTTACTATCTATATATTCAGTTATCAATAATACAATTCCTTACGGAAAATCATTCTATCATGGTATCAGAGCCTCTTCTGATCCGAAACCTAGAAAATTAAAATTCCTGTCATCTTCTAGCGGCTCTGTCACACGCTCCGCTCCACTCCCCTCCGACGCGCGGCACCCTTCCGCTCCGCACGGCTCCACTCTAGCTCCGGTCAAGCAGTATTCACTAGGTGGAAAAGCAATCATCTTCTCCGGTCAGTTCAATGTCCATCGTCCACAGTATCAGAGCGGCAGTCTCTGAAAAGGCGATTCAAATTCTCACCGCATTCCAGTTCCAGCGTAGGTTGCAGAGGAGGCTGAGCCAGTTTTCGTTCGACGCACCTCTCCAGCGCATTAGAATCACGTGCTCCGTGAAGGAGGAGCTCTTGCGTGTGGAAACCACGCATGTTCAATCTGGTTTCTGTGTATGGCGCGTAAAGTCACGTGCACGCGACTCCCATCGCGAACTTGCATGTGCGGTCCAATTCTATTCTTTGGCATTACTTTACCTGCGCCTTACATGTCTATTTATGGAATTTTGTGCAATTTTGATAAGCTTCTTGGCGCAACATTATCGAGGTTTCTTGGGTATATTTTTGAGCCTTCCTTTGGCACATTGAATCACGCGCATATTTTCTGGTGCCTTTATCTCGAGAAGATTGCTCCACTAATTATATTACGGACAAACTTTTGTTTCAGGCTAGTTTGAATTGTCCCAACCGTCATCCTTCATCAAATCAGTGGATTGTTGATTTGGGTGCTGCATCTCACATCACTACTTGCACTAGTCATCTTGATAAGGTACAATGTTATCATGGTTTTGATTCTATTCTTGTTGGAAATGGTGAATCATTATCTATTTCTCACATCGGTCAGTGTTATTTCTCTGATTTCTTTGTTAATGAAGTCCTTGTGGTCCCTAAGATTACTAGAAATTTATTGTCCATTTGTAAGCTTACTCGTGATTTACCTGTTCGTGTTATATTTGATGCTAATGCATTTTCCATTAAGCACAAGCATTCAGGGAAGATAATTGGTAAAGTCCATTATAGTTCCGGTCATTTTTTTCTTGAGACTGGTGATTCCAGCTTTTTAGGCGTGTTACGCTATGGAAAGCTTCAGGCTTCTTTTGAGTAGTGACACTCTCGCCTCGGTCATGTGTCTCATGATACCGTTCATTTGTTGTGTTGATGGGGCCATATTTCTATCACTTCCGCTATGCCGGCATCTGTTTGTTGCTCTCCTTATCAGATGGCTAAGAGTAGTCGTTTACCTTTTTACACTAGTGACAAGCACGCTACTAGATTGTTGGATAAGGTACATTGAAATTTGTGGGGACCAGCCCCTATTTTATCGGCAAGTGGTTTTTCTGATGGTGCCATTTTCATTGGTGATTTTTTTACGATTCAAATGGTTTTTCCCGATGCTGTAAAGCCAGATTTCTATGACACATTTATTCAGTTTCAGAAATTCATTGAGACCCAGTTTTCTGCTTGGGTTAAAAATTTTCAGACCGATGGTGGCACATAGTTTACTAATCACCGACTTCAGGCTCACTTCATATCATGTGGTATTCATCATCACATATCCTCGCCCTATACACCTGCTCAGAATGGCTGAGCCGAGTGGAAGCATCATCACATCACATAGACTGGTCTTGCCATGTTTTTTCACTCTTCTGTGCTACACTGTTATTAGGTGGAACTTTTCTCCTCCGCGGTTTACATCATTGACCATTTACCTAGTTCAGTTCTTAGTGGCAAATCACCTTTTGAGGTTGTTTTTGGTTATGTGCCTGACTATATCCTCTTCCACCCATTTGGTTGTCGTGCATTTCCATGTCTGCATGCCACTGCTACTAATAAGTTTTCACAACGATCCATTTTGTGGATTTTTATTGGCTACAACTCTCGTCACAAGGGCTTCCAGTGTCTCGACCCAACTTCTGGGCGCATTTATGTCTCTTGTTACTTTCATTTTAATGAAAAATTATTCCCTTATGTCTCATTTTCCACGGATAGTCGTTCCATTTCAGACCTAGAGATTTCGTCATTTTTTTATGGAACTGCTACTTCATCGATTGGGGCCACCACGCCTGTGCCCTTTCCAGCCGCTTCTTCTTCACCACCATGCTCCATCTAGACGGCCGACCCAGACCCAGCTCTTCAGCCGCTGGCCATCACACCTCAGCTGCTGCCCACCCTGCCTCAGCCAGTCTTGGCCATCCTTTCTCCGACGTGTTCCGAAGGCTACTCTCCAGCAAACTTTGCTCGGTCTTCTTCGGCGTTATCATCCAATTCGATTCCTCCAGCTTTGCCACCACATGGCTACTCAGTCTTCTAATAGTGCCATTCAGTGCTGGGACTATTCAAATATTATTTCTCATGGTCTTACTACTGCACTTCTGTCTCAGACATAGCCCACTGATTATTGCCCTGCCTTTTAGGATCCAGCCTGGGTCACAAAGCTAGACTCGTGGCTCAGGGTTTCTCGCAGATTTTGGGTTTTGATTTTGACCCCACTTTCAATCTTTTGGTCAAAGCCTTCACTGTTCAGACGGTCCTCGCCATAGCCACCATGCGTTCCTGGCCACTTCATCAGTTGGATGTCAAGAACACTTTCCTAAATGGTGTTCTTGATGTTCCGGTCTACATGGAGCAACCCGTTGGTTATCAGAATTCTGCTCATCCAGACTATGTTTGCCGCTTGTGAAATGCCATTTATGGTTTTAAGCAGGCTCCCCGAGCTTGGTTTCAGTGTTTCAGCGGTTATCTGACACAACTTGGTTTTTAGTACAGCTCAGCTGATACTTCTTTATTTGTCCTCTCGAGAGGGTCGTCGTTACTGTACCTACTTGTGTATGTGGACTATATCATTCTTATAGGCAATGACTCAACTCTTCTTTACTAGTTCATCGATCAGACACATAGAGAGTTTGAGATCAAGGATCTTGGTGCTCTTCATTACTTTCTTGGTCTTGAAGTGTCGCCTACCTCCTCAGGGTTACTACTTCGCCAAGCAAAGTATGGTTGTGATATTTTGAATCGGGCTGGTATGTCTGATGCAGCACCTATTTCTACCCCATTTGTAGCTTGTTCTCAGCTTCACAGCTCTACCAGTCCTCCGTTTTGGGATCCTACACTTTATAATTCTCTTGTTGGTGCTCTCCAGTATCTTACTATCACTCATCCGAATTTGGCATTCTTGTCGCATACCAGTATCTTCAGGATCCCAGAGATGGCCATTTTGCTGCAGTGACATGGATTTTGCGGTATGTCCGTGGCACTCTTCATTTTCATCTTAGCTTTCATTCTGCTAGTAATTCTGAGGTATTAGAGTATTCTGATGGTGACTGGGTCCGCTGTTTAGAGACTCATCAATCTACTTATGGTTATGCGGTTTATCTTGGTGGGAATCTAGTTTCTTTGAGTGCCAAGAAACAACCCACGGTTTCTCGCTCCAGCACTGAGTCTGAATACCGTGCCCTGTCCAACACTGCTTCAGAGGTGGTTTGGCTCACTCATTTGCTTCGTGATCTTTGGGTTCCGCTTTCTAGTTCTCCATTGCTGTTATGTGACAACAGCAGTGCTATCTTTTTGGCTAAGAATCCGGTGGCGCACAAGCGGGCGAAACACATCAACATTGACTATCATTTTGTTCATAAGTTGGTGACATCTGGAAAGTTACGCGTTGCTCATGTTTTGAATTCTTTTCAGATTGCTGACATCTTCACCAAGGGACTTTCCCATCCGCTGTTCGAGTATTTCAGGTACAAGCTGTGCGTCGGTAAGCATCTGATGCTTCGCTTGAGGGGGGGGGGTGTTAGGATAAATCAGACTACTGATTAGATTATGATTATTATGATTAGATTTCTTTCCTTTTTACACCTCTATTGTACTCTCTATATATTCTGTTATCAATAATACAATTCCTTATGGTAAATCATTTTATCAGCGTCCCTTTCTTGGTAGCCATTTTCTTGATGAAACCATTGTAGAATATCGGAGCTATTGCATTGTTTGCGTTAATGATTGCATCTGTGAGCAACTCGATTTCGCTGATAACTATCCCAAAATTTGGAGCCCCAAATTTCTTTAACAACCAAACTAGGGAATCCAGGTTTGCATCAAACATGTTTGTGTACTGGAGGTTTCCATCTTGAACAGGCATTGCTTTGCTTTTGAAAAAGGTGAATTCAGCGGGGAAATTCAGGTTTTTGTAGAGACTGAGGAAAGGGTAGATGTTGACAAGAAATGGTGCATTTTTGTCCTACAGGAAATAGACGATGTAAGACTGGAATTGGCCCACAGACGGGCATTCTAGTTTGTGAGACGACATCGTATTTGCCAGCATTTTGAGGGATTATTTCTTTGATTTTTTCTCCCAATCCAACTTGGTTGAATGAATTTTGGATGTTCTTCGTAATAGAGATGTAAATTAATTAGAATCAAGATAAGAAATGAATACCCTTTCTGATGGTTTTGTGTATATCCCGTGCCATTTTTTAAGCTTTTGGATACCCTTTGCACTCACTATATATATATATATATATATCAATACATACAACCATAATGATTTGCGGGCTTTACATTCTATCATGGTATTAGACCTAGGTTTCACTAAAAATTCTTAACTTTTATCTCTTTCTAAGAGAAATTACAAAATTAAATTCGAGTTGCTTTTTCGATCGGTCGCCGCCCACCACTGCTGCTGTCTTCCGCAACAGTACATACTACTGTTTTCTTCCACAATTTTCTCTATCCTTTGGCCGTGGTTCTTCAAGTTCCAATCGGTGTTCATCAGCTCTACCAGTTCCTCTTTGTCGTCTGCCATTCATCTCCGATTTTTTCTTCAATCAAGCTGCTCTTCTCCGATCTTGAAAGTTAATTTTGGTAGTCCGCAGAAGCTCTTCCGGCCTCCCCGAATGGTGTCAGATCTCATCGTTAAACCTTCCCATCACTGCCTTTCCGCACGTGATATACATGTGTCCATCAGTCTACTGCGCGTGCATCTCCGTGGTTACTCCTCATAGCGCATGTGCACACACGCATAGTCATCAGGGGATTTTCTCATTTTTGCCATTTTGTCGCGAGTTAAAGATCTTCTCACGAGTGAAAGCTATTCTTGCAGTTTGATCTTTTGTCTCACAATGTTTTACTCCCAATCAATGCCTCGCCAGCAGCCCAGTTAGCGCCGGTTAAAATAAATAGACTGGCTTTCTTTTGTATTGTGGCTCTTTTCAATCAACCATGGTGTCAATGGTGTTATGTTTCTGGCCATGTTGCTTCTTCTTACTCTAAGTTACAAGGTGAATGGTCCCAGTTGCGATGTCAGTGGTGTAAGAAATTTGATCATTTTACCTTGACATGTCCTCACATGGTCTCACATGTTCCTTCTCATAGCTCTTTACTGCAAATGGAATAGCAATAGGCGCAGAGTTTTGTATGCTACCTTAGCAGTAAAATGTCCCTGGCATATTTGGCATAACTAAGGAATAAGCCTTTGGAAGTATGAACAACATCCAATCCCAAAAAATACTACATGCTCGTTGTATACCTGATTCCAGTGCGACCGACCACATGATCTCTTCTCAGTCCACTCTTGATCGTGTGACTCCATATTTCTGGTTTACTGAGTGCTTTATTCTCTAAGACTAAGCCTCAGAGTCATCGCTCGACTGTTAAGGATCCTGAATGGGTTACTGCTATGAACTTAGAGATGGATGCCTTATGCACTCAACCAACATGGAAGCTGGTTCCTCATCTTTCCCTTGCAAATATTGTCGGTTCAAAATGGGTTTATCGGTTGTCATATAAATCTGATGGCTCCTTTGACCAAAATAAAGCGAGGTTAGTTGCTCTGGGTTTTTTGCAATTGTCTGGTTTTGATTATGATCATACTTTTAGTCCAGTGGTGAAGACCTCTACTATTCATACTATTTTATCCATTGTTATTCATCACAATTGGCCATTGCGATAGCTTAATGTGAAGAACATTTTTTAAATGGCACTCTAGAGTCTCTAGTTTACATGAAGCAGCCTGCTGAATACAAAGACCCTATGCGTCCTGACTATGTTTGTCGTCTATGCAAGGCTATTTATCGTCTGAAACAAGCTCCACACGTTTGGTTTCAGCGTTTCAATTTCATATTTGATTGGCCTGGGCTTTGTATGCAGTTCTTCAGATACCTCCTTATTTGTTTTCTCACAGGGTGTCTCTTTACTCTATTTATCAGTATATGTTCATGACATTATTCTAACTTGGAATGATGGTCGTCTTATTCAGAAGTTTATTGATCAGGTTAATCAGGAGTTTAAGATTACCGATCTTGGCACTACGTTGTATTTTTTGGGGTTGGTTGTTCGTACTCTCGAAGGATTATTCCTTGGTAAAGCCAGATATGCCAGGGACATTTTACTGCGAGCTGGCATGCAAGACTCTGCGCCTGTTGCTATTCCCTTTGTGTCTTTTTTGCAACAGCTCTTCTTGTAAGCCGTTCGGAAACCCCTCACTTTATCATTCTTTGGTTGGTGCGCTACAGTATTTATCGATCACATGTCTCGACTTGTCCTATACTATGAATATGGTCTATCAGTATATGTAGGCTCTTACTGAGGACCATTACCAAGTTGTCACTCGGAATTTGCGCTATGTTTTTTGTACGCTCGTTTTAATTCATTGTACACTATTTATGCCATTTTCCTTGGTGGGAACCTGGTTTCCTGGAGTGCTAAGAAGCAGCCTACAGTTTCTCGTTCTAGTTCAGAATTAGAGTACCATGCTATGGAAATTACTGCCTCGGAGTTAGCTTAGTTGATGAATGTTCTTCGGGACTTACGTGTGACATCGCACGCCCTACCCATTTTGTTGTATGATAATAATAGTGCTCTCTTCTTGGCTGAGAATCCTGTTTCTCATAAGAGAGCTAAGCACATTAATATTGACTGTCATTTTGTGCATGCGATAGTGTCTTCTGGCAAGGTCAAGGTTGCTCATATTTCTACGGACTTACAGCTTGCTGACGTCTTTATAAAGGTCTACCCCATCCTCAGTTCGAGTTTCTAAGTTCAAAGCTTCGCATAACGACCAGTCCTACGCTTCATTCGTTGGGGGGGTAGTAGAAATGTAAATCAATTAGAATCAGGATAAGAAAGGAATACCCTTTCTTATTGGTTTTGTGTATATCATGTTCCATATTTGTTTAGTTCTTGTATACCCTTTGTACTCACTATATATATATATCAATACACACAAACACAATGATTTGTGGGTTTTACATTCTATCACATCAATGCTGGAAATGTTGTTTTCAGAAATGAACCATTGTCGCTCTCCAGGAATGACTCATTGGCTACAACAACATACCTTGATGATCTGCACCTAAATACATGTGTTAACCAATGCACTTAGAATATTTTCTAGTATAATTTGGATGGTTGATTGCTAGGTTTAGTTGAGTTTAAATCACAAGGGTTTTAGATAGCCTTTGTTAACTTTCTTGTCTAAATCCTTAGTTTTGTAGATTTATTTAGACCTAATGGATTCTATGTCCTTAAGAGCATCTACATCATATTTTGTGAGTTTCATTGTAGATTGCTCGTAAGAACTTTAGAGTAGAAGGCCATTCGCAAGGATGATAGTAGATATTAGAAGACCATTTGCATTATGTGTAGTAGACCGAAGGCCACACACTTAATCCTGGTAGTAGATGGAATTGCACTAAGGAGAAAGGAGTCGAAGCTCGAACGAAGCTGAAGACTACACAACCATGTTCTATTGCATGGCCCTGCAAGCAAATTGATTTTGTACCTAAGTAAATGCACAAGCCAAAAGGTATTGTAGGACCTATGTAGTTTAAGTCACTCGTGTAGCTAAGTATCTGCACAGACTGTGCCATATTGCACGCTCGTTCACCTTAAAGTTCGTGATCAGAAGACCAGCCCATGTCCTGTGATGTTTTGCAAAACCACACCATAATTTTCCCAAGAAATCAACTCCTAGCCAGCAACCACAAGGAATCGTACGAGATGCACAATTCAAAAGGTTAAAACACGCTCACAGATGCTGGCCTGTGAAGAATTGCACGGCTATGCCGCTCGGAAGATCGAGAGGCAGCTTCCAGTCGGCGGTCTATGCATTATTGCACAGGCTGTGTGCTATTGCACAGGCTGTGCTGCCGTCCGGCTAGGATTTCCCTTATCCTTTTGGGCTTCTTTAAGGCCCAATTATTATCTACTATATAAAGGGACATATTTCTACTAGGGTATAAATTTGGGCTAGTTTAAATTTCATTCTCCTAGTTTTCATAAGAGTAGGTAGAGAGACAAAGGGAATAACCATTTTCTCTTATTTTAATCTTCATAGTTTTGCCCAAGGGTGTTGAATCCAATTTGCCCAAGGGTGTTGAATCCAATGGAAAGATTGGATTCAATGTTTAAGGAGTTGTTTATTAGCTTGGGGATTTTAATTTGTATTCATGATTTGAAAGATATTTTATGAGATACTAAATTACCCTATCCTTTTATCCTTATGAATATTATGCTTGACTTGTTCTTTACATTCTCGTTAAATACATGTTATATATCCTTAGATTGGCATACACTGTACTATATGTTTCATGTAATAGCGCTAGGCTTGATTATCCCCTTGGGAGTGTCTGCTAAGGTAATAGGGGGAATGAAAGTCCTCGGGTACATGGGTGAATGCATGTAGGCTGGGTGTACCATTCCGATGACCGTACACTAGTCGACTAGAAAATGGTTGCTCGATAGGTGAGGACATAATATTTGGTAGCAACTATGGTTGTAGTAATTCGACCTTTGTTGTTGCAAACCTAGAATCGTCATGAGATGCCGATTCCTCTGCCTCTATAGGCCTAGGGGGAAGCATTCATAGTTGATGCCCAAGATGTAATTCTTTACGTGAAAGAGGTGTGCATAACGGCTGGGCCGTTTAGCACACTTTCCTGATTACAGAGGTGATGTAGATATAATAAGACGTGGGAACCTGTGTGTTATAGACAAAGAGGATTGCTGACTATCGACCACACTATGTGACATGAACATTAGGATAGGTTTATATAACTTGTATTTGATAAAATCTAGGATCAAAGTATTCTACCGATCATGTAACGCAAATGTCCCCAAGTGTTAGCTTAATATAGTTTGACCTCTTTTTCTTGCATATTTTGTAGTTAATATATTCAACCCCCCACCCCACCCCCCAAAAAACTTTATGTTTGCAACATTGACTATTCTTGACACGTAATCTGATTGATGACCTGATTGCAAGTTTTACGTAGTTAGCTTTTAAACACCTAGCATCTCTGTGGATGACCCCAAACTTGCCACTATCTACCCTTTGGTAATTTAGTAGTGAGTACGGGAGAAATAATTTAAGATCTCCATCTTTGTGAAGAGCTTTGCGGGTTAATTTTATCTCCCAGAAGGTTGGTGTTATTAGCGACCCCGAGGAGTGCGGATCAAATTTTGCTGCCACTATTGAGGATGCTAGTTTAAAGATTTAATTGTTAACTTGCATTACTAGTTGGTAGAGTAGTTAGTGTTTTTTTATTGGGTAGCTTTGGTTGGTTCCTGTGTTGAGCTTTTTGATAGTTATTTAGTTACTTCTAATATGTTGGCTATTGTTTTCTTTTGGGACTGGTATTGTCTAGTTTCTTGTTTATGGTACATACCCGTACCACAAACTTAGAAACTTTACACTACCTACTAGAAAATGCAGGTGGTCGGAGAAAGAGAAGGAGGAGAACGTGAGAGAGATTCTTAAAGAACCAAATGTTTTTCACTATTACAAACAGGCTTTTAATTTTGCCTCATTGACTTCGGACATGAAAAATAAGTCTAATAACCGAAGACAAAATTTCTTTTACATCAGTTATTATAAAAATGGAAGTAAAAACTTCTTTTAACTTTGGTTTTCAAAAAATCAAAGTCAAAAGATGTCTGTTGACTTCAGTTGTAAAATAACCAAAATGAAAAGATGTCTATTGATTTCAATTGTAAAAAAACTAAAGTGAAAAGATTTCCTTTGACTTTGTTTGTAACAAAACCAAAGTGAAAATATGTTCTTTGACTTCGATTAGAAAAACAAAAGTTGAAAGTTATTCTCACCCAACATCGGTGCTGGGGTACCCAATGTTAATTGACCCGAAGCCGCAACAGAGACCCTACCGATGTCGGATAAAATTGTACTTAACCTTATTTGTCTTGGTTTTGACTTCCATCACAATTTTTATCACACGATTTCCAGTACAATTTTTACCAAATTTTTATTAAACTTGAATATTCTCTTGTGCTCATCCTTTAGCTCGAGGTTTGACAATTAATCAAATAGGTTCTAACCTATAATGTAGTATTTATGATCATTAAATTAAACCATCATTGACCATTGGTTATAGGTAGTCAAACATTCTTTCTAATGTTCATATATTTTTAGATAATTTAGTGTTAACCGCTGCTTATATAAAATCAAATTCAATTTTCAAGTGTTATTATAGAGTAAAGCCAACGTTAACTGCTTGATACGAATTCCAAACTCAGTTCTTAGTATTGATATAGAATGTAATCTTTCATTATGGAAAGTTCATCCTATTATTTAGTGTTCACTAAGACCGACTCGATATTTGACAATTAAATAAGGTCAATACATATAACGAAATGATTATGTAAAGTAAATTAAAACAACGTTGGCCGCTGGTTACAGGTAGTCAAACATTTATTCGTAGGCCCTAAGTAGCATCAAATGGGGGTTAACCATTAGTTATGTAAGGTCAATTTCTATGATGTTTTAAAACAATGTGAAACCTATAATAAATGTTGACCGCCGTAACTTGAAATTGAACCCAAATTTTATTTTAAAACGTAAACTCACCTAAGTGAGGGGGTATATATTAGACTCCCCAAACCTTTCAGAGAAGATGAATTTGAATAGTACAACTAGAGAGAATAATGTGGAAGCTAAATACAATCAGCTGTTACCAAAACCTTCATCTAAAACCCCTATCTCGATGAAGGAGATGGCCCTAAAATCCAGTCGAGGTCAACTATGGCCTTACACTTCCTTGAACCCACAACCTAGTGTTGAAAAGAAGAGGTGACCTTCCATAGTGTCCCCTTGCAAATTTCTTCCCCATAAGAGATTTACTAACTTTACACTCAGGATTTGAAGTGTGATGATTATGAATCCATTCGTTTGCCATCTTTATGTTGTGTAGCTACCTCATCTGCATCAGGATTGGCTCCTTGATACCCATCCCAGCTGTACCTGTCAAGAAAAAAATAAAAGCCAGCAGTAACAAGTTCCACTAAAAAAAACCTAGCAGTGCATGTACAAATGATAATGTCAACTGAGTCATAGGAAAACCCTATATGTAGAAGAATAGATGTGGTTTATTAAGAAAATAATGGCAGGCTAGAGCCTTCTGATAGAAGGTATAACCTGTTTATCCATAATAATTATAGCTTTCAACTCTTTTGATAATTGTGCAAAACGTGTGAAAGTGCGTACCTGATTTGATCTTCCCATTTTTTCTAGTAAATCCGCTGCTCCATTGGCTTCTCTATAGATATGATATAGTGTGACTTCAATGGTTTTCATAAGCTCCTAGATTTTCCTAATTTCTTCAGTGGTTCTCCAAGGTGGCTTAAGTTGTTTCTTCAACACTTTTATGAGCAGTTTATTGTCACTTTTAATATAGAGATGGCCAATACCCAAATTTATTTCCATTTGTAATCCTGTTCTGATTGCGCTTGCTTCAGCATGAAAGGGTGGGGGCTACATAAATGCTGAGCATCACCTATTAACATGTTCCCTTCATAGTCTCTGATGATTGCTCCAGTACCTACCTTACTGAGATCCCTCCATGATCCATCTGCATTTAACTTGTAAAAGGATGATAATGGTGCTTTCCAGATTATAGTAACAAATTTAATTTGTTTTTTTTGTCTGCCTATTAGTAATCTTGGTAAAGCATTGGACAAATCCCATTTGAATTTTATGTTAAAGGCCAACATTATATCATTGAAAAGATGTAAAGTTTTCCTAAACATATTGATAATGTTAGGATTCACATTTTCATGATAGTATTTGTTCCTAAAACACCATATAGACCATACTAATAAGCAAGGGATAGTCCTAAGAAGTTTCTTGTGGTCATGAAACTTAGCTTTTAAGTTCTGGTACAGAAAGTATCTATCCCACAGGTATGGAGTGTGTTTTGACTGAACATTGAAGACAATATCAATCCATGTCCATAGTTTCTTTATTTCTTTGCAAGAATTGAAACTATGATGTATACTCTCTTCATCATAAAAACATAAACAAAAAATTGAATGTAGATTAAAGGAAAGATCATCTAATACATCGGGAAGGGGTAAGATTCCATTTAGCATTTTTCAGTTCATAAAACTTACTTTCCTAGGCCAAATTGAGGACCAGACATGATTGAAGGAAGGAACCACTGTTTTCCTATTTCTGATAAGTTCATATGCACTTTTCAATGAAAAATTTCGATTTTCAGTTGGTTTCCATATCATAATGTCCTCATAATCAGGAAAGGTTGCTTGATCATGCTCAGGTGCAGCAATTATTTGTTCAGGTAAGTGGTTTCTAAGAGGGTTGATGTACAAATGTCTATTAGCTAAGTATTTAGCCACGGTCAGATTTGGGAAAGGAATATCTAAGTTGCTATCCCAAACCCTATAAAGTGGACCACAAGTTGTCCAACTAGAATCCCAAAAAGACACATCCCCTTTCCCTGTTTGTATTTGTGAGTTCAATATTGCTACATCCTGAATTTCTTTAATTCTCTTCCAAGTTTTGGAAGTTTTGTGGTTTTCTGGAATTGACCACATAAATTATGACCGAAGTGAACTACCTGCGGGAAGTTTCCACCATAGTTTAATGGAGAAACTGTTGATTAATGTGTTAAGATTTTTAAAACCTAAACCATTTTCATCAATTGGATAACACAAACTTGGAAATGACCTCCAAAATCTTTTCCTTTGTGAGGAGTCTGTATTAGACTTCCAGATAAGTTTTCCAAGTAATTTGTGAATTACATCAATTATATGGTTTGTTGGTTTCAATACTGTGATTTGATGGATTGGAATAGAAGAAAATACATGCTTTATCAGAATCATTTTTCCAGCTTAAGAAAGTAGCTTGTTATGCCAGTTATTGATTTTTGCTTGTATTGATGATATCATGCTTAAGAAGTACACATTTTAATTTCTACCTATGTATACTAGGCATCCTAAGTATTTGAATGGAAAATAGCCCTGTAACATTCCTATTGCATTCTTGATATCTCCAATAATTCTCAGAGGGCAGTGCTTGGCAATGTAAAAAGAAGATTTTTCAAAATTTACTTTTTTCCCTGTGGCCATTTCATAGGATTCCAGGAAACAAGTTAGTGTTTTAAGTCCTGATTTTGTATATTTCAGCAGGATGATAGTGTCATATGCAAAAGATAAGTGTGAGATCTGCTTAATTGGACTAAGTAGCTTATAGTATTTCAGGTTTGAATATTGAAATAGGAAATTAATATTCCTCGAGAATGCTTCTGCCATTAAAATGAATAACAAGGGAGATAGAGGGTATCCTTGTTTTAAACCTATGGTTGCTTGGAAAAATCCATAAGATGATACATTTATCAGGATGGAGAAGAAGGCTGATCTCAGGTTTTTCATTATAAGGTCAGTGATTTTGCTTGAAAAACCAAATTGACCTAATAATTTAGCTAGGAAAGACCAAGAGACTCTATGGAATGCCTTCATTATGTCTAACTTTATTATCATGTTAAGTCCTCTTGTTTTGGAATTAATGAAAGAGGCTAACTCTTGCATTAAAAGAATATTTTTTGAGATTTCCCTGCCTGAAATAAAAGATGTTTGTTCAGGACTTATTATGGAATCCATTAGAGGTTTTAGCCTTTCAGACAGGATTTTGGTGAAGATTTTATTGATATAGTTACAGAGGCTGATGGGTCTGTAATCTTTAAAGGATGAACACTCTTCTTTTTTATGTATTCGGATAATCAATGTGGCTGATATTGCTTTTGGAATGTTGGCTGATTGGAAGAGGTCATGCATAGCATGTAATACATCTGTGCTTATGATGTGCCAACATTTTTGATAGAAAAAGCCAGAGAATCCATCTGGCCCTGAAGCTGAGTTTCCATCCATTTGTTTAATTATGTTTGTTAACTCTTCAATAGTTACAGATTTGGTTAGGTCAGAGTTCATTTCTTCTGTAATTAGCCTTGGTATATTTTCTAATATCCAAGTATTGTTAATGCCAGAGGGATCTTTATCCTCTTCCTGTAATAAATTGGAGGAGAAGTTGATACCTTCATCTACAATTTCTTCCTGATTATTCAAAACTGTACCAAAGTAAGTTTTGATTCAAATAATGGATTTTCTTTTATGTTTATAATTTACTGTTTCATGGTAAAATTTAGTGTTTTGATCACCTTCTTTTAACCATTTAATTCTAGATTTCTACCTCCAGTAAAATCTTGAATTTTTAGGGCCATAGCTAACTTTGCTTTTGAGTTATTTAAAATTTTCAGGTTTTCTGGTGATTCATTTTGTTGGAGGTCAGTTTCAGCTTGTAGAAGATCTTCTTCAAAAGTTTTGACTGCATCAAAGATGTTCCTAAAGGTGTGCTTATTCCAAAATTTGAGAGCATATTTTAAGCATTTTTTAACTTAAATTTTATTCTTTCTATTCCTTGTTTATCAAATTGGATGTTCCTTGAGTCTTCTACAAGATTCATAAAAGTTGGGTGAGTAGTCTAACATTCTTGGAACCTAAAAGGAGTTGATTTAGAGAAATTTTGGGTTTCATCAATTGTGAATTGTAAGGGGGCATGATCTGATTGCCCTCTTGCAAGTGTTTTAATTCCAGATGATCTAAAAATACCCCACCATAGATTGTTAGATAAACCTGTATCTAATCTTTTCCAGACTCTTCCTTCAGATCTCATACCAGTACAAGTAAAGAGTGAACCTGACGTAGGAATTGTAGACATATTTGCTTTTCTTTGAAAGTGGTTAAAATTCTCTATACTCTTTGGTTTAGGAATAGATTGACCTAGGTATTCATCCATGGAGCTTATGATATTGAAGTCTCCTATTAAACTTAATGGTGAATTTTTATGGTTTAGAACTTGTTTCCTCAGTTTTTTCCTTTCTGTTACAGTATGTTTGGCATATATGAAACCTGTGAAATATTCTTGAGTTAAAATTTGGTTTTTGAACTTGGTTAATACCATTTTCTCATCCACTGAGATAATTCTCATTTGAACTGAATCATCCCACAGTATCTAAATTTTGCAGGTTGGATCTGAGAATTAATGTTCAAAATTAGTTTGAAAGGCTACATTTCGAATGGAAATAGCTTCTAACATTGGCTCAATTATGGTTAGGATATTAATTTTATGTCTTTTTTAATATCTTTTATCCTATTCAGTGTGGCAGAATTGCCTACACAACTTGCATTCCATACACATGTTCTCAAACCTGTCATTCAGAAGATTTATTATGTGTCGATGCTGAATGGGTTAGAACCATTTTTAGGGTGTGAGTGTAAGACTTTTTATTGTATTTCCTGGTTTTATTGGAATCCTGGTTGTCCAATACATCTTCTAAATTCATTAAGTGATTGAAAATATTTTGTGATTCTATGAAAGTGGACTTAGAATGTTCAAGATCTTCCACATACAATGTTTCTTGAATAGTACTATTTGAGATGGATTTTCTGTTAATTTTTGAGTCGGAAGATAGTAGGGGGAAGTGTCGTCCATTTATTTCTATAAAAGCTTCTTCCGTGGTTTCATAACCAACCACAGAACTATTTGGCTCAAGAATAAGATTTGATGCTTTATGATCGTTTTGATTCTTATTAGGTTTGGCTTCTGAGACAGGATGAGTTTTTAATGTCTGGGATGATATTAAAATGTTAAAATTATGTACCTTAGGGGTTATATGATCATTAGCAGGTATTGGTTCTGCTGATTTCATATGTAGTACAACAGTAGGTTCTGTGTTCATCTGAATAGTGGGGATTTGCACAACAGGTTCCATTGGTATCACAGAATCCGAGTCTAGGTTTTCAGTTATAGCATCAATACACATAAAATGATTAGGAATAGAAAGTAGAGTAACATTATCATTGGCAATTGAGAAAGTATCTGAAATCTTTTTCCCTGTATCCATTTGGGGTTCATTATCAACATGAGGAATATCCAAATTGGGTGTTTGCCCATTGTTCACATATCCAATAGATTGAGTGTTAGCGAATGGAACCTGGGAACCTTAACCAAGGCTCAAAAATTTTGAACTTGAACCATTAACCTGGTCTGTCTCCTTGGTTTTTTTCTGATCACTCCGAGAGGCAGTAGTAATATTGCTCTAGTTTGGTGCCTTCTCCATTGCTAATGTATTAGCCTACATAGATTTGTGAGTTTTGTTCCCCTTGACAGGTATAAATATTTTGTCCTGAAAAGTTAAGCCAGAAGAGGATGGCTTAATACCATTACCTATAGTCATTCTCTGTTCTCCTTTAGTATAAGATATGTTACCTGCATTATTGGGTGATGCTCCAGATGGTCTCCAGGCATGAAGAGTGGCTAGGTTTTAATCATTCCTGCAAGATATTTTTGAGTGCCCTAATTTGAGGCATTTAGAATAGTACTCTGGCATACCTTCGTATTCTAGATACTACCAGAAACCCAAACCTCTATAGTCTATATATATACTTTCTAACTGTAGCTTTGTGATATCTATCTCCTCACAAACCTTAGCTATATGAGGTCTGGATCTTCTTAGCGTAGCCTCATCTACCTTAATTGGTTTCCCAATTATATTCCCCATAGAGAACATTACCCATTTATCAAAATATTTTTGAGGAGGCCATACATAGAAATTCACATGGGGACTATGGGAGAGTCCACATTAGGGTTAAAATTAGGTTCCCATTTGGTGATTCTAAGTGAGTATGATCCAAAGTTTCCTACCTTGTGTAGCCAACAGCGATAGTAGTCCTCTAGCAAGGAGAATCTGATCAATACCTGGCGATTGTCAAGAAGGGTGATGTCCGTGTGGCCTTTGAAATCCCCAATCTGGAAATCTTTTCTAAGACGATCAAGCTGGGGCCTGCTTCGAGCGAATTTTTCGATCAACGTCAGTCAGAGTGGTGCCTCTAGCCTCTCGCATTCATCGATAGTGAAGCTAAGCCCTGGCTCACCCAGATGGTCTATCAACTGTTTTGGATTGAATGGACCTCTAGGGTGGGATGCTATGGGATCAATGTTAGGTCGTAAAGATCTGAGTAATTCTTTGCCTAGCTTTTGTTTGTAAGAGAGGGCCGGTTGAGGTTCCGGTGGTGGCTCCGTCATGAAGGCGTTACCGATGATTGATGGATGGTTTCGGCGGTCAGGAGGGAAGGGTTTGAATCACCTCGATCGCTTCAGAGGAAGAAAAGCTAATTTTATGACTCTACTAAAATCGAACCCATTATTGGATGGTGGTCTCATGTGAACATAAATCACACCTGATATTGGTCATGTCGCAAATTGCAATAGAATTTTGTAGCCCATATCCAAATGTCTTGATAGTAATGGCCAAAAAAAGTTTCAAAGAGTGCAAAATTGGTGCCTCCACTCCCAAAATCCTAAAAATCCCTCAATTTCTACTCAACTCACTTTTTTTTATTCTTACTAAACCAAAACTACAAGAAATCTCTCATCTATTCTAGGTGGAAACAAAGAATTGGTTATTCTAGAAGAAGGTAACCAATTTCCTAACATTTATGAGGTTTTTAAGTTTGTTCTTAATATGTGTATTTTGCTTGATCAAATGTAAAAGAAATTCTCATTGTTGTGTACTTTGAGGTGTAATAATCAATGTTGGAGGCAAAAGATTAAATCTTTCTAGGTGAATATGTCATTCTCGATTTGAAGGGTACATAAAGATCCTATATATATTTTTTTCATTTATCTAAAAGGAAGATTGAAATTGATCAATACTATGATAAGTGTTGTATGTTTTTGCAAAATTTTTTCATGGTAAAAATAAAATATAAATTGAAGTCCTTCAAGGTGTAATAATCTATGTGAGAGGTAAAAGATTCAATCTTTCTAGGTGAATGTATCATTCTAGGCTTGTAGTGCATAAAGATCTTATATATATTTTTTTCATTTCTATATGAGGAAAATTGAAAATGAGGTTTGGAAGTGTCAATACTATGATAAGTGTTGTATGGAGAAAAATTTTGAATGGTGAAAATAAAATGTGATTTGAAGTCCTTCGAGGTGTAATAATCTATGTGGGAGGTAAAAGATCCAATCTTTCTAGGTGAATATGTCATTCTAGATGTGTAGTGTGTATAAAGATCCTATCGTTTTTTGTTTTTGTCTACAAGGAAGTTTAACAGTGAAGCTTGGAAATGATACTATTTATGATAAGTATTTTATGTTGCTATATTTTCAATATACCATGGAGAATTAATGTGATTAGGTTAATTTGTGTAGGATGTGTAATGACTATTTGTAAGCGAAAAGTTATCAACGAGAAAGGAGGTGACGATGAAACGACGAGGAAGAAACAAAATAAAGGTTGAGGGAGAACTATTTGTAAGAGGTTGATGAGATGATTGATAAGTGTCAAAAATGTGATGTGGTATTTGATAATGTAGGTAATCCATTTGGAGATATAGGTTCGAGTGGCGGAGTAGTTATGTAGGCATGTTGGCACGTACTAAAGTGGATATTCATTTATATGAAATATGGGCGCATGTGGATGATGCATACAAGAGCAAAATTTGGAAGGCCACAGAGTTGGCATTTCAAATTGATCTTTATGACTTGCCCCAGTTGAAGAAGAAATAGATAGGTAGAATGGAGCAAAGGTGGTAGGATTTCAAGGCCAAATTATGAAGAGATTATGTGTTTGGTGACTTCCGTGAATGTGATCCAAGAGTCAAGCATCCTTTCATTAGTGATGCGAGTTAGAAGGGATTTGTTTCTAGGAAACTAGCGGACTAAGAATCGGTATGTTAAACTATGTTCAATTTTTTAAGTAATGTTGATATGTTCCCAATACTTAAATTTCTACATATAGGGGTTGAGGGAAAAAATGGAGTCACTGCTCAACATAATCATGTGTGTCACACAATGTCTCGAGGAGGATATGCACTCATTACTAGTAAATTTATGAAAGAAATGTTAGAAACTAGCATGCGGGAAGTGATGAAAGAGGGAATGTCAGAGAAGGAGGCAAAAATGAGAGTCACATATCCTCGACCTGTGGAGGTCCGAAGATTTGAGAAGTGGTTAAGAGGATTCGAATATAAGAACATTACCACACCAACACGGCGGAAAAGATAAAAAAACACTGTAAGTAACATTTTCACATTGTAATTTATTCTACTTTAGGTATTTGAACATAATATCTTTAAACAAAACTAAGTATTGGGTAGGTTTTCTTTGTCCCTTGTGAATTCACGGAAATGAAAGTTCAAGCGAGATACGTCTAGTTCACATTAGCATTCAGTTGATACGTAGTCAAAAATTGATGTACATTACACCTTACTTCGAAAGGTTAGTCCAGAGTAATTTATATTCTCTAATTCTAAAAAACTCACAATACTAACATTTTCCAATCCCCCCAACTCTATGTGTAGTGAACATTGAATGGTAGTTGTGATTGTTGTCCCATCAAGTAGCGTCTATTGGATTGATCCACTTCATGAATGTTAAGATCCCTTAATCACCAACCACAAAGAAGTACATTGGAAATTCTTGATGATGACATATTCCATCTTATGAATGTTGCTATTCCTAGATTTTTTTATTCACTAATTCTATTGTCTATATTTGTCATTACCAGCATAAAAAACAAAGAGGTGGTTGGGAATACGGATGTAATTGCATGCATTTTACGAGAAAATGTGTTATGAATGTAGTTGATAGAAACTTCTAACTAGAAGAGGTATGCATACAAAATTTAATTTATATATTTAAACATTATTAAACTTATATTCTAAATTGTGAATCCATTATGTCATTTGAAGTTGCAACGAGAAGAGGTATGCATACAACTTTTAATTTAGATATTTAAACATTGTTAAACTTATATTCTAAATTGTGAATCCACTCTTTCATTTGAACTTATTTAAGGAAGATAAAATTCCATACACAATCAAAGAATTGGAAGAAGTTTGTGAGCATTGGTCGAGGTATGTGATGGTGAAGCACGTGAAAATTTTCATTCACCCAAGTAATGAGTAATATACTACCTATTGTTTATGTCTTTTGTATAGTTTATTCTCTAAAATACTCATTTATACCTTGAAGACATTTTTATTTTTTTTGGAATCTTGATCTAGATTAGAAATAGAGCATCAGCTTTCTAAGAATTTTTGGTATTTTCTATATTGGCATGTTTCTCATAGCCATTGGATCAAAGATGTTTTTAGAATATTTTTAATTGAGTAGCAATGATATGAATGATATTTGTGGTGATAACTATGTTCTTACTATGAAATCAACGTGATGGGTCCCATCTGGCATTTAATTTGAATTTTAAAAAAGAATTATGCTGCAATCCACCCGTTATTGGTAGCATGTCAATTTTGCTTTTAAATGGTCAGTTCCCATCTCGTGTGTGTTTTACAGTTTTTGAGCAAAACAGACGACCGATATCGGCGGGACATTGTGCAATTTTGGTTCAACCAAAACCGGACCCGATATCAGGTGGCCGGTCTACGCTAGCTCACGACACTCCAAAAAAGAAGCCATTTTTCTTCATCCCATGCCCAGGTAGTCCTGATGTCAGTTGTAGATTTGGTATCAGTTTAATGTTAAACTCTTAACTTTGGTTGTAAATAACCAAAGTTAAAGCACCCGACATCGTGTATGATTTTAGTTTCGATTTTGGGTCAAACTTTCAACTTCGGTTAAACCACACAATATTGGGTGCAGTTTTGGTTCCGGTTTCAAGTAAATTTTTAACTTTGGTTTTCACGACCTAAGTGAAAAGAGTAAAATGGATAACTTTTTTTATTTTCAACTGAAGTAAAATGATGACTTTTTACCGCGCCTCCTTTTACTTTGATTACGTTTTAGAAAAGAACTGAACTTAAAAGGGCCAGAGAGCCGAAGTTGAAAGTAATTTCTAAAGTTTTGTTTGTAGAAGTGTTTTTTGAGATGGCGGAAGATAATCGCTTAAAGAGTTTCTAGCTTTGAATTTATAGAATTAACCCATATGCATAGTCTTTCCACCTTTTCCACCTAATGTAACTTGTGAATTGAAGAGCGACATGATTGAATGCTTGGCCACCTTCCATGGGATGGACGGAGAGGACTTGAACAAGCACCTATCAGTGTTTCACTGGGTTTGCACCAACGTGAAGCCACCAGGGGTGTCGGAGAAGGACAACAACTTGAGATCATTTTCCTTCTCACTGCAAGATGCAACTATGGACATGAATTAGAGATTTCTTGAGAAGTAATTCTTGGCTTCAAAGTCTGTGGGTCTGAAGAAGCAACTATCCAATCTTTCACAGCTAGCAAACGAGTCCCTCTATGAGTACTCGGAGAGGTTCAAGCGGCTATTGGCTTGTTTTCCCTGTCATTCATTCAAGGAAGGCAATTTAGTGTATTAATTCTTTAAAGGTTTGTGCGATGAAGACATGCGCATGGTGAATGCGGCATGTAATGGCTCTACAACGAACCAAAGCCCCAACAATGCAATGACACTATTCAAGGAGATGGCAAACGGTACAGGGAAATTTGGTACCTGATCCCGTGTGAAGACCTTAGAAGAGCACGCTCATTCTCCCAAGCTTGAGGATCAATTCCAAGCACTTGCTTCCATGATGAAAGAGTTTATGAAAGGTAAAACTCAATAAGTGACCGTGTGTGGCATTTGCAATCCTGACCAATGAAGTGTCAATTTTATGTGCATATTTTGGGACATTTTGGGATCACTTTTGTGGTCTTTTGTTATCAAGAGATTGGGTTTTACGTTGAAATTCTTTTAGGAGAGGTAAGAGAAACTTTACGCTCATTTACCTTTTCTAAGGAGATTTTGTGTCATTAATGCTAAGTTTTGCTTCATTTATATCATGGGTTGTTTGAGAATATGAAGTGTTTGTATGATTGAAGTGTTAGGGTGTTAAGAAAGTTGCAAATTTCTTGACTCTTTTGGAATGAAAATCCAAGAACATAGGCTTAGAACTTCTGGTGTATAATGTGTAGTAATTCTTGCTAGATAAATGTGTTAATGTGGATTGTTCTCATATTTGTCATATAGATGTAAAGAGAGGTTGAACCTTGAATGTGGTTTGTTCGAGGGCTAACCAAATAAATGCTTTGTTTGGTTAAATAAATGACTGTCTTTGGTAGAAGACTTGTTGTTATCAAATATATGGTCCTTTGTGTAAAATGTCATTGATGAAATACCTTTATGGTGTGGTTTTCCTAATGTGATTATCAATGAGTTTTCCAAAATGTCGTTGTTTGCATTTCAAAGTACTATTAAGAAGGAATTAATGTGGATCTTCGATTGGGCAGTGATAGCATTCCCCATAGGCAATAAATGTTAATGAATGTGTGGATGAATCTATGATCTATAAGAAGTTTGGAAGTGAACATAAATTTCCCCCAAGGCTCTGTTAATTTTTGTTTAATCATCTTTTTTATCGTTGCATGATTAGCATTGTTCTCTTACTTTGCTAGTTACTTGTCCTTCATGCTTTTATATGTAACTATATATGTCTATATCTAGTATGTTTTCCGCTTTATCTGTTTAAACACTTGAAAAGATCCCTCTTCTTTGTGGACGACCCCGACATGTCATTATCCACTTAATTTTAGATATGAAGAATTTGGGATTATAAATTTAACTTTGAGAGGTACAGCAGCAACCTCCCAAATTTTGGTGCCGTTGTCGGGGAAGAGGCATTTATTTTAAGTGTTTGGGCATATTATGTGTGACTATGTGCTAGTTGTAAATATTTTTTAGTTTGCTTTTATCTTGTTTTCTTAGTTGACTTTCCATTTTTTCTTGGCTTGGGGCATATTGTTCGAGTTCTTGGTGTATGGTTCGTACACTACCTCTTCACAAGAACCTCTACACTGCGACCCTGAGTTAGGGCTAGGAGTTGAATTTAAGAAGGGCTAGGAGTTGAATTTAAGAAGGGCTAGGAGTCTTTGATTGGAAAGTGTGAATAACACCCCTCCTAGTGACCATGTTGGGGATACTTCTACTTCTATAGAGGATCAACACGAGTATAAAGACGAACATCCGGCAGGTGGACCTCAAGATCCCCTTCTTAAAGGGAGAGATCCTCCTGTTGGAGGGGCTATTCCTTTGAGGCAAGCTTTATTGAGGGATGTTATGGCCCCCAACCTTGATCAACAACCGATGTGCATAGAGTGTCCATTGGTTGAATGATGTGCCTTTTTTATATGGTTATATTAGGACTTGTAGAATTCACTTTTGTACACTTTTGTGCTCTAAATCTGGCATTTTGCTTTGAAATTCTCTAAGGACAATTAAAAGCAGCTTTTATGCTTTTATTAATTTTCTAGAGGATTTTGTGTGACAAGGCAATTTGTTTGAAGACTTTGAAGAATACCTTTGAATTGAATATGAAACAAAACAAGGAAAAACATGAAGCTGCTGGAAATGGAGTCCGTCGCGAGCCCCTCGTAACTTGCGATGGCCGTATGACCAGATATTCTTGTTGCCTTTTGTACTAGAAATACTCACATTATCATTTACTCTTAAAAACACGAATCCAGCTTCTTCTTATTGCGATGTTTCTTGGTTCAAACCGTGGTTTTTCTTTCTTTCTTTTCTTAGTTTTTTTAGGTTAATCATGTCTTTTAATTATCTAGTTTAGTTTTATCTTGGGAGGAATGGATTGAAGCTTCCATATCTATGTATTAATAATTATATCTATATATTTAGTGCTTTTGCTATTGTGCATTGATTGATCTTTGAATGTGAATTATTAATGGCACTGATGTTGTTGGCAGCTTGAGTATATGAATTGCTTGTATGATTACTTGTTAGGGTTGGGAGAAAGTAGCTAATTTTCCCCTCTTTTAATGTGGAATCCAAGAGCAGGAGTTAGAGCTTCTTAATGATGTTGGTGTGTTTATAATCGCTAGATGAATGTGATGATGTCGAAGTCGTTGCCATGTTTGTTTTAGGTAGCAAATGAGAGAAGTCTATGAATGTCGATCATTCTTGACTAATCTTGTGTAAATGCATGAATTGGTTAAATGCTTAGACACGGTGTAGTGTTTATAAGTGTTGCCAAGCTTGTTGGTTCTTCGTGCTCAATGCCATCAATGGGATACTTTTTGTCATGTTTTGGCTAAGGGAGTCATTGTTGAGGTTTGACAAGAGATGTCGAATTCACTCTAGCAAACTACTATCTAAGAAGGATAGAAGATTTATCTTCACAACAAGTAGTCAAAGTAGTGAATAGATTGTTTCACTCGTTCTTGAAGTCTCTGTTATTTAGCATTCATGTGTTCTTAATGCTATGTTTTACTTCATTTATGCCATTGGTTGTTTGAGAATATGAATTATTTGTATGAATTAAGTGTTAGGGAGTTAGGAAAGTGACAAATTCCGTAACTACTTTGCATAAAAGTCTAAGAACATGAACTTACAACTTGTTGTGTATAATGTGTTGTGATTCTTGCTAGATAAGTATGTTAATGGGGATTGTTCTCGTATTTATCCTATAGATGCAATGAAATGTTGAACTTTGAATGTGGTTTGTTCTAGGTTTTCCCTAATGAATGCTATGTTTGGTTAACTGGCAATGTCTTTGGTAGAAGGCTAGTTGTTTTTAAATCTATAGTCTTTTGTCCATAGGTAACAATTGTGATAGGATGAGTGAATGGTTGAATGATCTACATCAGGGTTGGAAGTGGATATCAATTGCCCCGAAGGCTTTGTTTTTTTAGTTTTAAAACCATTTTTCTTAGTTTGTTTGGTGATTAGCGTAGTTACTTGAATTGTCTAGTTATCTTGTCTTTAAATTTTTATAACTTAGGACAACCAATCAACCAAACCCCCCCTTTACATGCTTTTATATGTATATATATATATATATATCTACTCCTAGCATAATATCAACCATTTATGTTTAAACGCTTGAGAGAATCCCTCTTCTTCGTAGACAACACCGATTTGCCGCTATCTACTTAGTTGTAGATAGTAAGCATTTAGGGGTTATAAATACTAACTTTGAGAGGTACGACAATGACCTCCCAAATTCTGGCACTGCTGCCAGGGACGAGGCATTTACTTTTAAGTGTTTAGGTATTTGGTTGCCCATTAGCTAGTTGTTTTTATTTTCCACACCTTGGTGGTTGTTTTTCTTCGAAGTAGGTATTGCTTGAGTTCTTGGTAAATTTTTATCGCGAATCCTTGCAATATGATTTCAGATTTTTGAAAAATTTTAAAAATAAAATAATGGAGCGTCTCACCTATAGGGAACTCATGATGAGAAGAGAGGCTCAACAAGCAAGGTACTGTAGGATGTGTCATTCTGACCATCCTTCAGAGTCTTGCTATTTGTTGTGGGAAGAGCACTATGAAGGGGAAAGAACCCATGCTTTCCAAAACCAAGGGTATTATGAAGAGTGCTACAAAGAGGTACAAGATGTTGTTTTTCAAGGGCAAGAAACTTAAGAATGGTATCCATACCACAATCGTTACAATCTGGAATGGAGTGGTAATCCGGATTGGTGGTATGAGAATGAGCCAGAAAACCAACAATATAAGAAAAATAGGTGGCCATCACCACCTTATACCATACCTCAAAACTAAGCCCAACAAGGAAGTTCAAGTTTGACGTGTGAGGAGGTCATGAATACAATAGCAAACTTGAACAAATTTACTAGTGAGGAGTCACACACTCTGCTCACCTCTAGTGTTGAGGCTATTGAGGGGCATGTGAGGAGTATATTAGAAGCATTGGCCCAAATGGAAACTCGTGATTCCAAAAATACACCATCCCAAATCCAACTTGAGGATTCAGTGAGTGAGGTCACCATGGGAAATAATCTTGAGTTTGAAGGGGATGAGGAGTTGGTTGTCGACGATGATAAAATGGAGGAAGAGGAGATTGTGCTACATTCATTAGCATCATCACCCCTACCCCTACCTATTGAATCGACTCCACCATTTTTGGAAGTTTTGAGGGAGATAAGAGAGGAGACAAAAGACAATCCTATGCCTCATAACCACCCAACTCCCTTTAAACCATCTTCACCTCAACAAAACTTTCGTCTTGAAAGTTTTGTACCCCCACCTCTCTACTTTTGGATACTCATGGTGAAGGGGTTCAAGCCTTCACCATATGGATAACATTTGGGTCGTGCCCACGACCTTAAATATATGGAGCTTTTTCGTGCTGACGATGTAAATAAACATGGCTTTTTATTTTGGTTTTTGTTGTTTAGTGTTTGATATTTTGTCTTGTTATTTTTAAGGTGTGTTTTCTGTGATTTTGTAGCAAAGTGAAGTGCATTGCATTGTAGGAGATGAAGGAATGAGATCCATGAGAAAGGGAAGAAAGCTTGGAATGTTGGTAAGAAAATATTGAATTCTTTCTAAGTACTGGGTGGTTTTGTAATTGCGAGTCGTGATGACCTAGAGATGACCTCACGATGGATCATCGCAAGTCGCGATGTTAGCAAAAGTTTTGTGCTAAAAATTCAGCTCCCAGCCACCACTTTCCACGAGTCGCAATAAGCCATCGTGAGTTACGACCAACGGGTCCTCGAGACAGCATCCTCTTGAGATATCGAGTCGAGCCGAACCCAAAAAGCCATTAGTTCTCAAGGCCACAGGCCCTCATCATTCCCTCGAGACCTCAGGTTCTCGAGACTGCAATCCTTCGACTCGAGTTGAGCCCCTGAGACCTCGGGTTCTCGAGGCTGCAAGACCAGCCCCTTGAAAGCCATGGCTCGAGACCATCATCCCTTGAGATAAGTCCTTCAAGACCAGTCAGCCCCCGAAACCTCGAGTCGTCAAGGCTGCAAGCTCTAGATTTGAGCTGAGCCCAAAAGTGCATCATACCCTCGAGACCACGTGTCCTCGAGGCCACAAGCCCTTGATTTGAGCTGAAGCCCTCAAGATCTCAGGTCCTCGAGGCTTGATTCGAGCTAAAACCCTCAAGACCTCTAGTCCTCAAGGCTCCAAGCTCTTGATTCAAGCTGAAGCCCTCGAGACCTCAGGTCCTTGAGGCTGCAATCCCTCGACTTGATCTGAAACCCTTGAAACCTCGAGTCCTCGAGGCTACAAGCCCTCAATTCGAGCTGAACCCATAAGTGCATCATACCCTCCAGACCTTGTGTTATCAAGGCCACGGGCCTTCGATTCGAGCTGAAGCCCTCGAGACCTCAGGTTCATTGAGATATCGAGTGCTCGAGACCAGAAGCCCTCGAGACCAATGCCCTTGAGATGTCATCTTTCATCCTCGAGCCCAGCCAGACCCAAGCCTTCCCTACCTGTCTCGACTCGCGATGATGCATCGCGAGTCCTGACCAGTTCTGTCACGAGCCACAATGAAAAATCCAACTTTTCAACGAGCTTAAACACTGCATAATCCTTCCCTCTTCTCCACCAAATACTCCCAAGAACCACCACATACCCACTTATTCCTCCAGCATCTCACATATATTGACATATAAAAATTCTTGCATCTTTTTAGTATCTTTGTTTATTGTAGTATGCCTACTACATCATTGAGTCTTTAATTACTATATTCTATAATGATCCTTGGATATGTGTCGATATATGTTGGATATTTTTATTGGAAACTCTTATAGTGGTGATTGCATGATAGATTCGTTGTTCTTTGATAATACTATGGTTATTAACTCTTGATGCTAAACCTAGTATTACAAATCCTTATGTACTTGTCAGTTTGATGTTGTTCTTTGTGATGTTAGTCTTGATCAAACGGCGCCAAGGAGACAATGTTTTGCTCGAGGGGTGAGTTCTTCTACGACTCTTTTGCTCCCCCTTGCGGCTCTGAAACCAACTTTGAGACCGATTCTGTCAATTACATTAGATTGCGCCATATCATTGGCGACCATGCGGAGAAATGAGTGACACTCTACCCCTTACCTTGAGTTTTATTATTCTTTCCTTACATATTTAAATTTAGGGCAATTTAGTTTTAAGTGCAGGGAGGGGTTAGAGGACTAACATGCATGCTAGCTTCATTTGGAATGCCTTTTGCTACTTTTGACTGGAAAACATGAGAAAAAGAAAGAAAGAAATTGAAAATTTGAAAATTTTGAAAAAAAAAATATAAAATGAAAAGAAAAAAAAGAAGAAAAGAAAACCAGCTAAGTTGAAAACCCGAGAGGGCAATTTAGGCAACATTGTAGGCCTGGATAGGTCAAAAACCTGAAAGGGCGACCTAAGAAAAACTAAGAGGCCAAATGTGCAGAAAACGGTGAGGTGTGAGCCCAAGAAACATAATGTGTGGCTAGGATGAAAACTCGAAAGGGCTCCTAGGCAAAATGAGAGAGAGAGAAAAAAATGCTATGATTTCACTCATTTGCCAGTGTTGGAGCAATAAGGTTGCGGTTGTTATATGGATGGATCGGGTAGCTCAACATCTTTAGACCTCTTGGGATTGGGTCACTTAGAGGGTTGATAAACGAAGTAGGGTTATGAAATTCTTGATTATTTTATTCTTTGTTTTGGTTGATATATTTGCATTGGATGAAGTATGTGTTTAAACCTCACATATGGTTTTGACTTCATTTTGTGTCATTGGATTTTGGTTGATATATTGGTATGAAGCGAAATATATGCTTGAACCTCCTATATGGTTTTAACTTCATTTTGTGTCATTGGGCTTTGGGATTATAAATTCGAGACTTTGAAACGTTTTTATGGCCAGTGAATTGATAAGTGGTAGGTCTGGTTAGATTTAGGAATTAGGGTTGTGTGTGTGAAAAATTCTCATTTGAGCTTTGATTTTGGGATTTATGATATTGAGAGTTTTTGTGAGGTGTTGATTGGGGGAATATTAGTTAGGATGTGGACATATGAATTCCTTCATGTGGTTAAATATTTTCTTTCTCGAGGGCGAGTAAGGTTTAAGTGCGGGGAGGTTTGATGTGCCCATTTTACACGGTTATATTAGGACTTATAGAATTCATTTTTGTACACTTTTCTGCTCTAAATGTGGAATTTTTCCCTAAAATTCTCTAAGGAGAGTTAAAAGAGACTTTTACGCTTTTATTACTTTTCTAAATGATTTTGTGTGACAAGGCAATTTGTTTGAAGACTTTGATGAATACCTTTGAACATTTGAAGATTTGAAGACTTGTATTTGAGCTTTTGAAGATTTGAAGAATTGAAGAAGTGAAGAAAAGAGAAGGATATGAAACAAAAAGAGGAAAGACATCATGCTGCTAGAAATAGAGTCCATCACGAGGTCGTCGCGACTCACGACGGATGTATGGCCAGATATTGTTCTTTCTTTTTGTACTATAAATACAAACCTTATCCTCTCCTCTTAAAAACACGAATCCAGCTTCTTCTTCTTGCTATATTTCTGGGTTCAAACCCTAGTTTTTCATTCTTTCTTTTCTTAGTTTTTGTAGGTTAATCATGTCTTTTAGTTATCTAGCTTAGTTTTATATTGGGAGATATAGATTGAAGCTTCCATATCTATGTAGTAAGAACCACATCTATCTATTTATTGCTTTTTCTATTGTGCATTTATTGAGCTTTGAATGTGAATTATTAATGGCATTGATGTTGTTGGAAGCTTGAGTATATGAATTTCTTGGATGATTACTTGTTAGGGTTGGGAGAAAGTATCTAATTCTCCCCCCTTTTAATGTGGAATCCAAGAGCTTGAGTTAGAGCTTCTTAATGATGGTTGTGTGTTGATAATTGCTAGATGAATGTGATAATGTCAAACTCGTTGTCTTGTTTGTTTTAGGTAGCAAATGAGAGAAGTCTATGAATGTCGATCGTTCTTGACTAATCTTGTTTAAATGCATGAATTGGTTAAATACTTAGACACGGTGTAGTGTTTATAAGTGTTGTGAAGCTTGTTGGCTCTTCGTGCTCAATGCCATCAATGGAATACATTTAGTCGTGTTTCTGCTAAGGGAGTCATTGGTGAGGTTTGACAAGAGATGTCGAATTCACTCTTGCAAACTACTATCTAAAAAGGATGGAAGATTTATCTTCACAACAAGTAGTCAAAGTATTGAATAGATTGTTTCACTCATTCTTGAAGCCTCTTTTATTTAGCATTCATGTGTTCTTAATGCTATGTTTTACTTCATTTATTCCATGGGTTTTTTGAGAATAGGAAGTTTTTGTATGAATTAAGTGTTAGGGAGTTAGCAAAGTGACGAATTCCTTAACTCCTTTGCATGAAAATCTAAGAACATGAACTTACAACTTGTTATTCATAATGTGTTGTGATTCTTGCTAGATAAGTATATTAATGTGGATTGTTATCATATTTATCCCATACATGCAATGAAATTTTAAACTTTGAATGTGGTTTGTTCTAGGTTATGCCTAATGAATCCTATGTTTGGTTAACCAGCTATGTCTTTGGTAGAAGGCTAGTTGTCAAATCTATGGTATTTTATCCATAGGTAACAATTGTGATAGGATGAGTGAATGGTTCAATGATCTACATTAGGGTTGGAAGTGGATAACAATTGCCCCCAAGGCTTTGTTTTTGTAGTTTTAAAACCCTTTTTCTTAGCTTGTTCGGTGATTAGCATAGTTACTTAACTTTACTAGTTATCTTGTCTTTTAATTTTCATATCATAGGACAACCAACCAACCAAACCCCCACTTTACATGTTTTTATATGTATATATATATCTACTCCTAGCATAATATTAACCATTTAATTTAAACGCTTGAGAAAATGCATCTTCTTCATGGACGACCCCGACTTGCCGCTATCTACTTAGTTGTAGATAGTAAGCATTTAGGGCTTATAAATACTGACTTTGGGAGGTATGGCGATGACCTCCCATTGTACCAAATGGGCACTTCGAGCTCAAGACTTGGTTGATAAAATTGCTATCTATCTTCCTTGGTAGGCAAGGGGAGAATGCCAATACACATAACTACGATTTCACTTTATCTGTGGTGGTACGGTTCCCTATAGAGTAGATGAAGATTTCTACAATTGAAGGCATTCCCATTCTTATTGAGGGATGGTGTAAGGGATTGGATCGACTAGCTACCACCAAAAAGCATCAAGACTTGGCTTGACATGTAGCAAAAATTTCTAGCCATATACTTCCTAGCCTCAAAGTCCACCGCTTTGAAGAAGGACAAAAGCAACATTCTCCAATGGCATGAAGAGTCATTTTTTGACTATTTGGAGAGGATCAAGATACTTCTCTTGAGTTGTCCTTGACATGGCTATTCGGAGGGAGACTTGGTCTACTATTTCTACAATGGTGGTCTTGATGAGGACCAAAGACTAGTGAGGAGTTCTTGTGGTGGTACCCTTGGGAACAAGACTTCGACAAAGGCTACGACTTTATATGAAGAGTTAGCCGAGGAGTTAATAAACTTTAGTTTGAGGCTAATTCGAGAATAAGAAATCCAATGCCCACTAGTGACCTTTCCATAAGTGGAAAGATAGAGGACCAAGTCTCGGTCCTTACTTCTATGGTAAAGTCTTACATGACCAAGTCCAGGAATGCGCCACATGTAAAATGGTGTGAAATTTTGTCATTGGTGTATCCTACAGACGCTTGCCCTACTTCACAAGATGATTGTGTTGAGAAGGTGAGTTTTATGGGGTATCAAGGAGGCCAAGGGCAACAAGGTGGGCAAGGTTACCAAGGTTATCAAGGTGGGAAAGGATACCAAGGTTATCAATGAAGTCAAGGGTACCAAAACTGGCTTTACAATTCGGGTAATTGTGATCACCCGAATCTCCTGTATGGGAACCCTCAAGGAGGCCAAATGCTCAACCGTATCGCCCTGCTCAATAACAATATTGGTCACCTTAAAAACAATACCAAAGGCTTCAAGACAAGCCCCAGGATCAAGTGGAGAGCTCGGGCTTGACAAAGAATGAGATGATGCAAGCCATTCATAGGTTGAGTTTGTGTGCGGAAAAAGGCAAAAAATTCCAAGATAAAGCCAAGGAGAGCATAAAAAACTTGGACACCCAACTGAGCCAAATAGCACAAGGCATGAATCAGATAAAGGTGTGGGAAAAGGACAAACTACCTTACCAACTAGAATTGAATCCCCGTTAAAATGCTAGTGTTATTGCTTTCAGAAGCGGGAAAGAGGTTGGAACTCTCCTGTGTGGTGAAATGGTTATAGATGAGCCTAGCAAAGTTGAGATATTTGAAAAATACATGGAAGAAGAGGCCAAGACATTGGCCAAGGAGAAATAAAAAAAGGGGAAGTAGAAGGAAGAGGAGGTCATTTTTGAAAAATCAGCCTTCATTCCCGAACCTTCATCCCCTCCTCACAAGAAGGAAAAAGTAGTGGAAATCCCTCCATATGTGCCAGAACCACCATTTCCGGATGGTTTGAAAGGCAAAAAGAGGAAGGAGGACAACAAGGACATCTACAGAGTCTTTCTCAGATGTGAGGTAAATATTCCACTCTTAAATACTATTGAACAAATTCCTATATATGCCAAATTTCTTAAGGAATTCTGTGTTGTGAATAGAAAGCAAAGAGCCAAGAATAAGTTGAAAAATGGGAAAAGTGAGCATGTTTCCACCTAGTGTCAAAGAGAGTTACCCCCAAAGTGTAGCGATCCCGGCATGTTCACAATCCCTTACATAATTGGAAACACACATTTTGAAAACGCCATGCTTAATCTAGATGCATTAATAACTGTTATTCCATACTCTTTGTATGAAAGCCTTAACTTAGGTACATTGCACTAAACCAGGGTGGTAATCTAATTGGTCGATCGTTCTAGCATATACCCTAAGGTTATTGTCAATGATGTGTTGGTTAAGGTGAATTCCTTGGTATTCCCTGCAGATTTACATGCCCTTAACATGGAGTATGATAAACATGCCACCCCAATTTTATTGGGGAGGCCATTTTAAAAAAATTCAAGGACGATGATTGATGTGCATAATGGTACCCTCACCATGGATTTTGATGGGATAAAAGTAGAGTTTAACATAAATTACTCCCTGAAGTATCCTAGAAAAGAATATGTTTACCATGCTTTAGATGTTGTTGAACATGTTGTGCAAGCTGTTTTTGAACTAAGTGGTGATAATTCTTTGTTAGTTGCTTTGAAATGTTATAGTAATGACGCATATAATGTATATTCTATGAGCACTAACTTGAAGGAAAGCTTTGAAGACTTGAACTTACTTGAAGAGATGAGACCAACCATCTCAAACCCTCCTCCTCTACCCTTAGAGGAGCCCAAGAAGCCGGAACTCTTACCATCACTTGTGAAATCCCTAGTAATTAATCTTAAACCATTGGCAAATGACCTCAAGTATGCATTTCTTGGGGAAGGGGAGACACTCCCAGTTATCATTTCAAGTAAGCTCACCCATGAGCAAGAGGAAATGTTAATGGTGGTGTTATGAGAGAATAAGGAAGCAATTAGATGTACTATTGCCGACATCAAGGGCATAAGTCCATCCACTTGCATGCATCAAATTTTTTGGGGAAAGATGCAAGACTTGTACGACAACCCCAATGCTGATTGAACCCACCTATGATGAAGGTGGTAAAGGCAGAGATCCCCAAGTTGCTCCAAGCGAATAGATATAGCCAAACATGGATAGTAAATGGCTGATCCTCACTCAAGTGGTACCCAAGAAGAGTGGGGTGACGGTAGTTAAGAATGAGAAAGGTGAAATGGTGCCCACCCGAGATCAAAATGGGTGGCGTGTTTACATTGACTACCAGAGGCTAAATTCAAAGACCGTGAAATATCACTTCCCATTGCCATTCATTGATCAAATAATCGAGAGGCTAGAAAGTCACCCACTATTTTTGTTTTTGGATGGGTACTTGGGATACTTTGAAGTGGCCATTTCCCCGGAAGATTAAGTAAAAACAACCTTCATGTGCTCCATTGGTACATTTGCTTACTAGTGTATGCCTTTTGGGCTACGTAATGCCCTCGCTTCTATCCAAAGGTGTATGGTAAGCATTTTCTCATAATTTTTTCAAATCTTTGTTGAGGTATTCATAGACTATTTCACCATTCATGGTAATTCTTTTGACAATTGTTTAGCAAATTTAGTACTAGTCTTTAAACATTGCATTGATACTAATCTTGTGTGAAATTTTGAGAAATGTCATTTTATGGTAGATAAAGGCATTGTCTTAGGCCATGTTGTCTTCTCTAAGGGTATTAAGGTAGACAAGGAAAAGATAGACACGATTTAAACTTTTTCTTATCCTACTAATGTGTGCGAAGTGCACTATTTTCTTGGTCATGCAGGATTTCATCGCTGGTTCATCAAGGACTTTTCAAATATAGAATCTCCTTTGTTCAAGTTGATACAAAAGGAGGTTCAATTTGTGATGAATGGGGGTTGTAAAGGGGTCTTCGATACATTGAAGGAAAGGTTAGTCTCGGCCCCTATCATACAACCCATGGATTGGTCTTTGCCTTTTGAGATCATGTATGATGCAAGTGATTACATCGTCATAGCGGTGCTTGGTCAAAGGTTGGGGAGAGCGCCTCATGCCATCTACTATGAGTTCATGTCTCTCAATGAGGTCCAAAGAAACTACTCCACCACAGATAATGAATTGCTAGCGGTGGTATTTTCTTTGGAAAAATTTTGATCTTATTTGCTTGTTACAAAAGTTACCAAAGAGGCCAAGCTGAGATTGATTAGATGGATACTACTTTTGAGCGAATTTGAGTTGGATGTGCGAGACATGAAAAACAGGGAGAACCTTGTGGGCGATCATTTGAGATGGTTGCCTCCATGCTAAGATGTTGAGGTAAATTCATCAATGAAGGAGTAACTATGGGAGGAGTTCCCTAATGAACAATTGTTCACAATCAAGGACCTCCAACCAAGGTATGCCGACATTGTGAACTTTCTTGTCTCCGGTAAATTCCCTCGCTATTTTTCAAAGGGTCAAAGAGATAAGTTAAGGAGTGATGCTAAATATTATGTGTGGGATGATCCCTTTTTGTGGAAACATTGTGTAGATAAAGTTGTTCGGAGGTGCATCCCCGATAATGAAGTGCATTCAATTCTTACTTTTTGTCATTCATATGCCTGTGGTGGTCATTTTGGAGCAAAAAGGACCACTAGGAATGTCTTAGAAAGTGGTTTTTATTAGCCTTCTTTGAATAAGCATGCATACATATTTTGTAAGGCTTGTGACAAGTGTCAAAGAGTAAGAAATATTTCGTCTAAAATGAGATGCCTCAAAAAGCTATGTTATATTGTGAAATATTTGATTTTTGGGGCATTCAATATATGGGATCTTTTCCTAACTCTTGTGGATTTACGTACATTCTTTTTGCTGATGATTATGTGTCCATGTGGGTTGAAGCGAATCCTACCAGGACTGATTCAAAAGTGGTTGCAGAGTTTCTAAAAGGCAACATCTTCTCTAGGTTTGGGATTCTTCAAGCCTTGATTAGTGATCGTGGCACCCATTTTTAAACCGGACAATTAAAGAACTCTTGAATAAGTACGGTGTCACACACAAGACCTCCACTACATACCACACACAAACCAATGGCCAAGCCGATGTTTCCAACAGAGAAATAAAGTTTGTCCTTGAGAAAACGGTTAGAGTTCTTGGTTGAATGACGCTTTGTGGTCATATAGAACGGCTTATAAGACACTGATCAGTATTTCACCATACAGGTTAGTCTTTGGGAATCCATGTCATTTACCGGTGGAAATACAACACGAGGCCTATTGGGCGGTTAAGAATTTCAACCTTGCATAGATGAGGTGGGTTAACATAGGAAATTGCAATTACAAGAGTTGGATGAGATACGTAGAGAGTCCTATAAAAATGCAGAGATCTAAAAGGAGAAAACCAAGCCATGGCATGACAAGATGATTAATAGAAGGGACTTTGTCGTGGGACAAAAAAATCCTCCTATTCCAATCCTCCATCCACCTATTTCCTTGTAAGCTAAGGTCATGGTGGAGTGGCCTTTTTGAAGTGTTAAAGGTATTCCCGCATTGTGCGGTAGAGATCATAGATCATAACACAAACCTTCAAGGTCAATGGACAAAGTTTAAAACCTTACCATGAAGGTTTTGTGCCAGAAAAGGGAGAGAATGTTGATCTTCTTGATCCAGTTTGTGAGTAAGCTCCAAGAAGGGGAGTAAGTCATGCCGACAATGTTAAATAAACTTGGTTTTGATCATCCAGATTGTCATTTATGACTTTTCGTCGATGTTGTATTAATTTGGGTTTTTGTTGTTAGTTTCATTATTTGTCTTTGTTCTTTTCATGGGTGTGCGTTTCCATGATTTTGTACTAAATTGGATTTGTTCTAATGACCTGCCCATCACGATTCACAATTTGTCCATCATGAATCACGACGAGCGTGCAGAGACCCTTTTTAAAAATGGGCAAAACCCTTTCTTTCTCCATTCTTCCATCTAAACCTCCATTCCTCTGTTGTTCCACCAGTTCTTCCACTCAGTTCTGGACACCCTTCACCATCATTTTCCTTACAAACACTCTCTAATCCACCGACACACCACATTCATCAACCTTTAGCCACGAGTTTAGCCAAATAGCCTCAAGAACACCCGAAACACTAGAATTTGAGGGTTTTGCAGTTTTGGGCAAATTTGGCTAGGATTTTTCGTGGGCTTCATTGATTCATCCTTATACACACACTCTATTGGTATAATTCCTCACCTTTGAACCATTGAATTGTTATTTGTGTGTATTTTCAATTTTGATGAATTTGTGCAATTTGTGTATTGATGATATATCGTGTAGCTCTAGTATTTCTTCACGTTTGTGCTATGAAACGAATATGCTTTTGAATGTGATAATATTTTTAAGCTCACACATTGGATATATTGTTCGTATATTGTTGGTGTAGTAATGAAATATATAGTTGGAATATTAATTGTATATCGATTGTATATGTGATGATATATTGTTGGGATTGTTTGTGAATAGCCTATGTTATAGTTTGGTTTGTTAGCTTGTTGACCATAGTGTGATATGTGTATGCAATTGTGCTCATTCTTAAGGTAGTTTAGCTATGGGACTTAAATGTTAACATTTTGGACTTGTTGATAAAGGCTGAATTAGTTTAGGCATAATTGTGATTAGAGGATATGGCATATTGGATACTTAGCTATGTAACAACCTCAATGAGTGGGAGATGTTGGCATGATTGAATGTGGCCTGATTTGTGTGATAAATGCAATTATGGATGATACGTAGACTAGTTTAGCCCTGACTTGAATGTTAGTACTTTGAAATTTGTGATGTTAGCTAAACTAGTTTAAGATTGATTATGATTATGAAATATTACATATATGTATATTCTTGTGCATTTGACATGTTTTCTATGGTTGACAGATATGACCCCTACTAAGAGACCTAGGGTTCCTCCCCGAGGTGTGCGTGCCTCCGCTCCACCTCCACCTTCACCACCAGCTCTAGAGCAGAACCCTATACCTCCTCCTCTAGACCGGCAGATAGGTTTAACTCTGTTAACTGGGTCCTATGCAGATAGGTGGGATGTCTTGGTCATCCGCAAGCTCCTAGAGATGAGCTTTATCGATGAGATGCCACTTGATGCTCTCCAGCTGACAGAGTCAGTTCAGTGCCTCATCGCCAAAGAAGGATTGTATGGTTTCATGTGCAAGAGTGACTCCACCTACCAGTGCTATACAATGGAGTTCTTATCCACCGTATGGATATGCAGCATGTAGAATGATACGCCATGTAAGAAGTATATCACCTTCCACTTGGACGATGTACCCCAAGAGAGTACAGCCTCGCGGATAGAGGCAACCTTTGGATAGGACACGGTAGAGGTCCGAGCAAGGTTGGACCCTGTGGCCCGGGAGCACCCGATCTAGGAAGACATGTTTTTTGGAGCATAATTAACCGGAGGCTGAAGAATTTCCATGACAAGAGCAGCGTCATCATCCATCCCGCACTCCTTTTCATGAATAGGTTCTTAGCATGCATAGTGTTATGTTCATCAGAGTCGACAAACATGCCAGATAATGATATTCACTTCCTCTTTTACTTGACGAGTGCGGGGATGTGATATGGACAATGGGCTGAGTTATGGAAGAAGAGAGTTATTGAGGTGGCTGAGAAGCAAACATTAATGATTATCATGAGGGTTATGCTTACCCTACTAGCAGAGAACTTGGGTTTAGTTACTCCAAATGGCTTCCCTTGCTTGGTAGACATTCTTCATATCTCATAACTATGGAAAAGATGAAGATATTCTTCCTGATCGACACCACAGAGGTTCCAGGAGTTTACCACTTGTTATATAGGGCAAGGAATGTCATATTTATGACACTTCCTCAGTGCCATAGGACAAAGCTAGAATTGGATACCCTAGTCAAGGATTTGGCAATAGCACCTAATACTTCATGTAGGATGGGTTTTAAGAAAGAGCTCAAGAACCTATCCCCACCTCCAGCTTCGACTGACGGGGTGCCTTACCATCCACTGAGCTCCAGGGTGAGCAAAATCCTCTATTGCCTCCACCACAGACTAAGTCGATGGAGAAGGATCATGTGCCTCCTCAGTTCCCATAGCCTCCACGTGATTTTTACTAGCGCCTGATGCAGAGAGTACAACATGGATTTCGTGGACAAGTTAAGCATAATATGTTTGTCTCACAGTGCCTCATAGAGATTTATTAGGACATTGTATACCTCTTATCCAGGATTTCAGAGATGCAGTCGCAGGATAGTGGTGCCCCATGCTCTGATTCCAGTAGAGCGAGGCAAAGAGATTGGCATTAGAGGAATGCCAATTGGATGGCACAATCAGACCCCGACAATCGTGTTGTGCCATCCCATTCCTGATTGTGAGCATATGGTTTTTACCCTCTATATACTTTGCTTATCATGTTTTTTCCCTTTTTTTTCTACATTGATGGCAATCCAGCATTTTAAGTGAGGGGAGGGGTATTTATTGCTTTCACTGCATTGCTTCAGATGTCTGCGTAGACTTTGATGTTGGGATGTTTCTCCTTGTTTTGATATATTTTTCATTTGTTGCACTTGGATGTTATCAACTTCGATATGGAAACCATTTTGCTACTTTTTGATTGGAAAAACATTCAAAATTGAAAATAATGAAAAATTTGAAAAAAAAGAAGATGAAAAAGAAACAAAAAAGTTGAAACCAGAGAGGGAAACTTAGGCAACATTGGGGGCCCAGATAGGTTGAAAACCTAAAAGAGCAACCTAGGAAAAAATGAGAGGCTAAATGTGTGAAAAAAGGTACCCGATCTCGTGTGAAGACCTTAGAAGAGCACACTCATTCTCCCAAGCTTAAGAAACAATTCCAAGCACTTGCTTCCATGATGAAAGAGTTTATGAAAGGGAGAACTCAACAAGTGACGGTGTGTGGCATTTGAAATCCGGATCACTAAAGTGTCCATTTGATGTGCATACTTTTGGATTTTTTGGGATCACTTTTGTGCTCTTTTGTTATCAAGAACTTGGGTTTTACCTTGAACTTCTGTTAGGGGAGGTAAGAGCAAGTTTACGCTTTTTTATCTTTTATAAGGGGATTTTGTGTGACAAGGAAAGAACATCGAGACATGAAGACCGAAGGTCATTGGAGATCATCTTTTAAAGACTTTGAATATTTGAAGATTAGCTTTGAAGACTTGACTAGTTGGAAGAGTGTGTAACAGATTGAAGGCTAGGAGATAAGAAAAAGAAGAAAAACATGTTATTTTCTGGGCACCCATCGGGAGTCGCGATGAACCTGTCGCAACTCACAACGAACGGGTGGCCAGAACACATTTTTCCTTTTTCTTGCACTATAAATAGAATTTTATCTTTTCTCTTTCCTCACTTCTCTTCTTCCCGATTTCTGCAGCCTAGGTTTTCTCTCTTTTCCATCTTGTTTTATCTTTGATTTATGTTTGGATTGTTATTGTTGATTACTAGGTTTTTAGTTGCTAAGATAATCTCTTGGGAGCAATTGATTAAAGCTTCCAAACATATGTAGTGAGATTCTTGATTTTGCTCATTTATGAATATTTATTGGGAAGCATTTACTGTGCCATTAATGCTATGTTTTACTTCATTTATATCATGGGTTGTTAGGGTGTTAGGAAAGTTGAAAATTTCTTGACTCATTTGGCAAGAAAATCCAAGAACATTAACTTAGAACTTCTAGTGTATAATGTGTAGTAATTCTTGTTAGATAAATGTGTTAGTGTGGATTGTCCTCATATTTTTCATATAGATGTAAAGAATGGTTGAACCTTGAATGTGGTTTGTTCTAGGATTAAACTAATAAA
This sequence comes from Rubia yunnanensis, assembly GCA_037428765.1. Taxonomy (NCBI): domain Eukaryota; kingdom Viridiplantae; phylum Streptophyta; class Magnoliopsida; order Gentianales; family Rubiaceae; genus Rubia; species Rubia yunnanensis. The sequence continues at coordinate 68,068,363 of CM075066.1, read as the reverse complement.
TGCTTTGTTTGGTTAAATAACCATGTCTTTGGTAGAAGACTTGTTGTTATCAAATCTATGGTCCTTTGTGTAAAATTCCATTGATGAAATACCTTTATGGTGTGGTTTGCCTAAAGTGATTATCAATGAGGTTTGGAAAATGTCGTTGTTTACGTTTGCAAATTTCTATTAAGAAGGAATGAACGTAAATCTTCGATTGGGAAGTGATAGCATTCCCCGTAGGAAATAAATGTTAATGAATGAGTGAATGAATCTATGATCTATAAGAAGTTTGGAAGTGAACATTAATTGCCCCCAAGGTTCCATTAATTTTTGTTTTAATCATCGTTTTAGTTATCGTTGCATGATTAGCATTGTTCTCTTGCTTTGCTAGTTAATTGTCTTTGAATTTAGTAACTTAGGAAAAACCAACCAAAATTCCCCTGTTTACATGCTTTTATATATAACAAAATATGTCTATATCTAGTATATTTTCTGCTTTATATGTTTAAACACTTGATAAGCTCTCTCTTCTTTGGGGACGTCCATACCTTGCCAGTATTTACTTAACTGTAGATATGAAACATTTGGGCTAATAAATTTAACTTTGAGAGGTACAGCAATGAGCTCCCAATCACCCAACTGATACACGTCCGCAAGTGGTTGACAACATTGAGTAGGTGAAGGCTTTGGACTTTAAAGGTGGTAATCTGCAAGGAGGCAACAACTAGGGTTTTGAGGGAACCAAGGCGGAGATGGACATGATCCATATGGAAATTCCTTCAATCCTCGATACCGCAATCACCTAAACATCTAGTGGGGCAAGAACAACCAAGGGTACAATCAAGGTAGACCACCTTAACCCTACCCGAGGGGAGAAGGGCCTTCCCACACCAATGCTTCATTATAAAATTCGCACTTAGAGGAGATTCTAGATGCAATCACCCAATTGTTTAATAATGGTGATGTGTTTGTGGAGCGAACAAGAAGAGAAATTGAGGAACTCAGCATAAGAGCCTTTTCAAGTATTAAGAACCTTTAAGTGCAAGTTGGTCAACTTACCTCTTCAGTGAGCTGGCTTGAGGCAAGAGAGTCCGGCAAGTTACCATCCTAATCGGAGGTTAATTAATGCAATGTGAGTGCATTGAAATTGAGAAGCAGGAAAGAGGTACACATGGCCAAGAAGGTAGTCGTGTAAAAGGGCAAAAAACTTATGGAAAGCAACAAGACCAACCTCCAAGAAGAATAAATAGTTGTTGAGGAGAAGCCCTCAAAAGAGATCCCCACCACCGAGGCAAGGGTAAATCCTCCACCACCGTTTCCTAGTGCTGTACGGGGAAGGCCAAAGGTGGCAACCAACAAAGCTAAAATTCACAAAGTCTTTGAGAAGGTTAAGGATAACAGTTCAATTCTAGAGTCATTGAACAAGTTCCCTCATATGACAATTTTTTTTAAATGCTTGCACTAAAAGAAGTACCAAACCAACTAAGAAAGTAGTTCAATTGGATATAGGGAGTGTAGCTACTTTAGCTCACAAGAACATACGTAAGAAGTGTGATGACCCCGAAATGTTTTCGATCCCTATTTCTCTAGGTGGTAAATTGGTGAAAAATGATATGATTGATTTAGGTGCCTCAATCAATGTTATCTCATTTAGCCTATATCAGAACCTTGACATAGGTGAGCTTAGGGACACCGGGGTTATTGTTCACTACCTTATCATTCCTAAGCTAGCATTAGGGGTGTATTTAAGGATGTCATGGTTAGGGTAGGAAATGTAGTGTTCCCGACGGACTTCTATGTCCTTGATGTAGTGCACGATGGTGGTGCACCCCCAATTTATTAGGGATACCATTCTTAATAACATTACGGACCAAAACAGATGTCCATTTGGGAACACTAACCCTAGAGGATGATTTTGATAAGGCCGGGTTTGAAATTTACAAGTCTAAGCATGAATCACCCATTTATTCTCTTGTGTGCAATGACATATCTTTATGTGATGAATTTGTTCAATGTGATGACTCCTGCATGAATGATGATGATGATGAATGCCTTAATGAGTTCCTTGATGACAGCAGTGAGAAAAATTATGTTTTGAGCTTTCATTGTGATGATAATGATGATGACACCTATGTCATGTGTGAGTCTAGTGATGATATTTTTACTATATATTTATGGTCACTAACGTGGTGTGGCTGGTGGAGAGTGGTGAGGACATAAAACCTCCCCGACCACCTCCTTAACCTGAGGAATTGGCTAAGGAATCAACATTAGCTAAGGTTAAAGATTTTGATTGTGATGATGTCCACCACTGAAACCTTGCATGTTCTATCTTCTTTGAATGAAAATTTTGATGATTCACATGTTGATACGTGTGTTCTTTTTGTTCCTTGTGGGATTAATTATGCTTTGCTTCCAACTGCAAAGACTAACATGCAGCGGAGAAAGAAACAGGTTAAGGAATTCAAACCTCCTAAAAACCTTCAACAAGAATGTATCCACCATGCAAGAATGTATGTTTGGAATGTACTCCCAAAATCAACAAGAATGTATCCACCATTGCAAAGAATGAATATGTTTGGAATGTATCTCCTAAAGTGAAGGGTAAGCCTAAGGTAATGTAAACGCGTCCATGGGGACGTGGTAGTGAGTGGTGTCAAGGATAGGGATTCCGGTGACCCACTAACCCATTTTTGTTAGATTTTTAAATACATGAAAAATAAGCCATGAGGACGAAAATAAAGAAACGGTGCTTCTATTTTGTGATAGTAGTTTTTGAAAATATTTGCGATTTTTGGAATGTATTTCATTATTGGTGGTGTTTTAGGGATTATTATTCATAAAAATTTTGGTTGGAATAGTACTATATTCAGTTTGCGTGTTTTTAGTTGCACAAAATTTTGCGATGAAATTTGAAGGAGCTGAGCTTGGCATGGGCCGTGCCAAGCCTCGTGGCACATGAAATGCACAAGGCTTTCATATAGCGTGGACTGTGCCAAATGAACAACACGAGGCATTCAAATGGCATGGGCCATGCCGTATGAATGTCGCATGTGCCACCCAGGTTGACCAATCAAACAACAATGATCTTTCTATATATACCCTCATGCCTCATCTATCTTCTTCCTCCTTCACCAACAACCGACGCGAACTACACTTTCCCTAAGCCAGAAATACCATAGCTTCCTCAATTCTCAACCAAATCAATTCAAATTTGTCCCAAATTCTTTCCCTATCAAATCCGTACAAAGGCCACAACCAATTGTTTCCAATAGAACCAAAAATATGCCCGGATTTTGAAAACGCCAGTTCGGCTTCTTCTTCAAAAATTTCTCCCAAATATGAAAATTTTCTTTGTTCTAGATCTTGAATATCACTGGAATATACTTTAGGAGGATTCTTGGACACTCCACGTGCATTAATTCCTCAGATTTCATCACCAATTCCCACATAGGTACCTCGGCCGAACTATACCTTTGAAATGTTGAAATTTGATTTTTGGATTTTTTTGGATATTGCATGTTTAGGACTTGTTAAAGGGGCTTGAGTGTGATTAAATATTTTTGTGCGAGAGTTTGAGTGTGGGTAGTTGTTGAGATTTTTGTTGGCCTGTTAGTTGTTGTTGTTTGTTTGTGTATTTGTTCTTGCTGTCATTGTGCCTCTAAGACAGATAGCTAACCCTAGTGTTTCATTTATCAGACTGCGCACTCTCTGTGTGGAGCAATAGGAGCGATGGGAGCATCTTGAGGGATGCCCCATCCTAGAGACCATGTTTTTAGATGAGCGGATCTTCAAGGACCTTAGGCTCTACAAACCAGTCAAATAGTGCAGGCGAGTAAGAACACTGAAATAGTGCACCCGACACTTAGGTATGTTTTGAGGCTTTTGACTGTAGTGGTGCTATGCCACAGAGAGGTACCCACTTCTACTGAGAGGGACTGTAGGATCTTATGGTCGATTTGCAGTAGGAAAGCCTACCTTAATCTCATGGAGGACTTTATTACACAGTGCTATGACATTTATTTGAGACTGGCGTGCAAGATAGCAGTTGGGGGCATTATATCACTCATAGCTGCTTATTTTGGTCTACCGATGGAAGATAGTATGCGGGAAAACCCAAACACCACGTACACCCTTAATTTTGGAGCTATGGTGGAGGCAGCGATGATACATTTCGATGTTGGGGTGATTTAATGGCACTATAAATGTTCCAACTTTATGAAACTCCCCTAATCTAGGAGGACCAAACTAGCTATGATGTTCACCCTGCATGATCTTCTTATACAGCCAGATCAGGGTACAGTGGTAGTAGTGGGAGGTCCTTATGCTGAGAAGGATGACAAGTGGGGAGATGAGGATGACAAAGCTCCGATGGAAAAGGATCATATTCACCCACAACCTCACTCTATTTATCACTATAACATCTAGCCACCTTCGATGTTTCCTCAGTTTGTGCCTCCTGTCGCATTGAGCACCAGCTTGTACAATCACCACCTTACCCGGGGGCCAATTGAGATTCTGGAGGAGCCTTACCAGTTAGCTGGGCATAGGTCTAGAAGTTCACATAGACATAGCATCTCTCCACACACAGATTATTTTGGGAAGTCGAGCAGACAGAGAAGCCTACACCGATATAGTATCTCCATCCCATCCCAACATGAGTATCAGTAGTGGTAGCACCTAGATTTTACCCCATTCTGAGAGCATTGTTCACCAAGACATGTGGGCCCAGCCACCAAGACACGAGCTGGATTGGAGGCAATCTTTGGGAAACTCCATCTTCGGGGTCCAATAGGATATGGGAAACCTTGGTGCCTTGCTTGATTATCATCGAGGTGAGATTGCATATAGGTTTGATAGGGTGGACGATCTGTTACAGTACATGAGGATGTATATGGGCTCACTCAACCATGATATATAGGATATCACTAATAGGTTGAGGACCGCAGGCATTGAAGATGGGCACCTTTACTAGGGGCCGCATGGGTAGGGGCATGGAGCCAGACGTCATGGACGGTGTTGAGGACTTGTTGTGTTTCCAACCCTTTTCATGTCTTGGTCATATGTATTTGGGACAATGCATGAACTAAGTGTGGGGGAGGGGTTGGAACACCTTCACATGGGTGGCATTGCTTTTTTCCTTTTTCTATTTATTTTGCTTTGGATGATGACTATTTTTCTCTATTTTATTTTCCCTCCTTTGGTTTTGAAAACTTTGGTTTGGTTGGTTTGTTTTGAAAACCATGGTTTTATAGGTGTGAGTGCTTCTTTTGTAGTTGTTGGGATGATGTAATACTTTGGTGGTGTCATTTTGTTTTTGCTTATCTTTATGTAGTATGAAGCCCACCTTTGGGGCATTTTGTGCCACCCAAAAAAATTGAAAAAGAATATATATATATATATATATATATGTGTATATATATATACCCTACTAAGTCAAAAACCTGAAAGGGCGACTTAGGCAACAATGAGAAAGGTCTGGATAGGTTTAAAAGCCTATGAAAAAGTGAGAGGCTATGGTGTGGAAAAAAGGTGAGAAGTAAGCTCAAAAAGAAAACAAAATTGCGGGAAGCTAAGATACAAACCCAAAAGGGCTCCTAGGCAAAATGAGAGAAATTAAAAAAATCCTATGGTTCTCTTTGATTGTTCTTTTGGAAGTCCTTTTGGTAAAGTAACTTACACTCATTTTTGTGAACTTTACCTTTTTGTTGGTAAGATTTGTTGGATAGGTTATCTTAGCTTCTCAGCGATGAGAGAGTTGTGAGATTCTTACATCTTTAGGGGAACTATGTAGTCTAGGAATAAATGTTGAATGTGTTGGGGATCTCTTTGCATGCAATATTCTGTTTATCTTTGCTCGTTCTTGTTTACTCGAGTACGATTAAAGATTTAAGTGTTAGGGAATTGACCTGCTCCTAAAAGCATGTGTTGACCAATGGACTTAGCACATTTACTAGTATGTTTTAGATGATTGATTGCTAGGTTTAGTTGAGTTTGCATCACAAGGGGTTAAGATATCCTTTGTTGGTTTTCTTGTCTAAATCCTTGATTTTGTAGATTTATTTAGGCCTTACGAGCATCTAGATCCTATTTTGTGAGCTTCATTGTAGATCGCTCGTAAGCACTTTGGAGTAGAAGGCTATTCACAAGGATGGTGGTAGATATTAAAAGGTAGTTCACAAGGATGGTAGTAGACTGAAGGCCACACACTTAATCGTGATAGTAAATGGAATTATGCTAAGGAGAAATGAGTCGAAGATTTTAAAACTAAAGGCTGGCACAACATTGTTCTATTGCACGGCCTGTACTAGTCAATTGGTGTGGTGCCTAAGTAATTGCATGGCCCGCACAATTCAAATGACTCGTGCATCTAAGTATGAGCATGGGCCATGCCATATTGCTGGCCCGTGAGCCTAGAAGTTCATGATCCAAAGATAAACTCACGTCCCATGATGTTTTGCACTCTCGCATTATCGGTTGGCTAAGAAATCAACTCCCAGTCTGCAGCCCACAAGGAATTGCACGGGTTGCGGCATTCAAAAGGTAAAATCACGCTCCCAATCGATGGCTCGTGAATAATTGAACAGCCATGCTGCTCAAATCCCGACACATAATCGAATTGATGACCCGGTTGCAAGTTTTGCGCAGTTAGCTTTTAAATTCCTAGCACCTCTATGAACGACTCTGGACATACCACTATCTACCCTTTGGTAGTTTTGTAGTGAGTACGAGAGCAACAATATAAATTCTCTATATTTGTGAAGTGCTCCGTAGGTTAATTTTATCTTCTGAAAGTTGGTGTTATTAATGACCCCGCGGAGTGTGGGTCACTTTACCAAGTTTTTAATGGAAAGGCTCCATATTGTGGTGGTTGACCAAGACGAGCAATCCCAAATCTCTATAAGCAAAGTGATTGCATTGATATGCCAGGAAGGTACAATTTAGCGTCTTATCTTCAAGTAGTTTATTGATTTGAACAAATTATTATCATTAGACAATCACAGAGTCCTTTCCTTAATAAGGGTAGTAATCAACAGTGGATCACTAACACCAACAATTTATTTCATTTACAAATAAATTTTCAACAAAAATGTTTTCATTTATATTATTTCGTAATTATGATTTTAGTCAACACGAGATGTGTAAATAAGACATTTTTTGTGTTACTTTTACAAAAAATGTGCCACCGTGGCAAAGAAATTTGAAAATATTGTTTTCGGTGTCAGTGTCGAGGCATTAATGGTTCTCATCAAATTAAGAAGCTATCACCAATTATTGGGCATATTATTCTTAAGTGCAAAGCTTCGTGCAGGAGTTGTGCAATTAATGAGCAATTTTAGTGTAATCATCATCCATGAAATAGAAAGAGAATATGACATGGTTCCAATCATTTTCAGGGGAATTTCCTGTTAATGAGGTAGATGCGAGGACTTTCTTCTTTAATAAGTTTGGGATGGACTCAATAGAGACCTTCACATGCATCAGGTGGAGCCCCACAAGGAACCACTCCATGCATGGATTGTGTATCCTTGCCATCATTACCAACATTCTATCAACAGGAAACATCTTAGTGTGCAAAAATATGTGTCAAATAGCTGAGCCTTCTTGCCATTGATGTGTCCTATATACATTTTTCCCCTTAGTTTTCATCTTCGAGTCTTTTTAATTATGTATGTGTGTGTGATTAATGTTTTTGTTTTTTTTTATTTCCAGCAATAGTGAGCACGTGCGTGCAGGTGCTTGAACATATGTGTTTTTCCTCTTTTTTTGTGTACTCCAAATAATCAAGGTTGATTCATTTTAACTTTAATTTCCTTAGTTAATAAGATTTACCTTTCCTTTTCCTATTTTTGTTACTATATTCACCATTTATGCATTTTCTTGATGCACTTATATTTTTCCTTATAGTTTTCCAGTTTGTTTGATTTGACACATGATTTTATGTAAGCAGCCAGCATGAACAGGTTTGTGGCCTATAGGTCATTCATAGAGCCCTTTACTCTATTCTTGGAATTGATCCACGATGTGGTCCAAGCATCCAAATTCATAATGTTGATTATACGACTATACCTTAGGGATTTGTTTTGTTAGATTTTTGGTCGTAACACATTGTTCAGTGGGATGTACATATTCTTATAAGGAAAAAAAACATGGCTTAAATGAATGAAGGACCTTCAGTTTTTTCTTGTTTGTGGTGGTGGCATTCCCATAACTTATAGCATTCTCCAAAGCAAGATATCTCTGTAACACTTTAAAAAAAAGTGCAAGCGTGGCAAAGAACTTAAGATATTGATTTTGAGGTCAGTGACACAGACTGGAACTCATCAAAGATGCTATCACAAATTATCATGCGTATTATTCGCGAGTTCAAAGCTTCAGGCGGGAGCTGTCCATTTAATGAGAAATTCAAATGCAATCATCATGCACGAAAAGTAAAAGAGAATATGACATGGTTCCTCATATTTTAGAGCAAATTTCCTGTTAATATGGCAAAAGTGAGGATTTACTTCTTTGATAAGTTTGGGATCGACTGCATAGAGGCCTTTCACATAGAGTTGTTGGAGCCCCACTAACAACCGCTTTATGCATCGATTATGTTCACCAACTCTACCATCATACTAACATTCTATCGATGGGAAACATCTTTGCATCAACAAATATGTGTCAAATAAATGAACCTTCTTGCCATAGATGTGTCTTGTGTTCAAAAAAATTTCTTATTTTCAGCTTCGACTTAGTTTAACTATTTATGTGTGTGTGGATGAATAAATGTATAGGAGTCAGTACATTAGTGGTGGTGCAATGGCTATAAAATCAATGCGCAACGCTCATTATTAAAAGATAAATGTGCAGTTAAAAAAAATATTTAGTATTAGATTAACTTCTTATTTACATATTTGAAACAACATTGATTGATGTTAAGAGAAATCTTAGTTCATGATTTTTTTTATTCAACGGCTCTTATATAAATGTATAATTATTGCATTTTTGGTGCAATGGGTACAAAATAAACATGTAATACTAAGTTTTCAATAACATATACTGTTTTATTACTTAGAGCTTAATGTGCATAATTTATTAATTTGCATATGTATATGAACGTGTGTGCATGTGTTTGCTCGTATTTTCCCCCTCTGTTTAATGTACTCCTATGAATCTAGTTTGATGTAGATAGATGCAAATTTGGTCATTACTTAGAACATAATTTGCGACATCGCATACACTTCGATTACATCATTTACTTTGATTTAATATGTTTTTACTATGTTAAAAATGTTTATAAGATATCACATTTCTTCGCACTAGACACATTGTAAGGTAAAATCGAGTTAATAAAAATCATCAACATATGTGATGATTATTTAAAAAGTTTCCATTTTAAAAATAGTTACATTCAATTTTAGAAATAAAGATTGTAAGAATGAATTTGGTATGTTTTCTGACATTGGGGCCTTTTGTAGAACCACATTTTCTATAAATGGTGAATTTTGTGGACTTCGGAAGTGGGAGGATTTACTTTGAAGACATTTTCTTAAAATTATTTCCTTTCCTCCCTTACCTCATTTTGTATAGAATTTAGCTAGATGTATATGTTGGTATGCGTCTAGGTTGGTAAGTCCGATCCTCGGGAACGATTAGTCTATATAGCTTTTCTTATAGTTTATGGTTGAATGAGAACTCCATCTTACCTATTTTACTCTCATTTTTTGTTTGTGGAATTAAGGAGACGTGCTCATAACTTAATTTCATTAGTTGCCCTTTGATTATTGTTTAATCACTTAGAGATTAAAGCTTTAATTTTTTTTATTTGCAACAATAGTGAGTGCATGTGTGCATGTGTGATATGAATCTCCTTGCGAAGACTCACGATTTGTGGAATTAATATCTTTGATCTAGTGAAGGGATTTGCAAACCCTCACTATCTCGCACGAAATTCAGGTGTCTAGCCCTCGGGGTACGCCTAATCTCGATTTTCTCTCTAAATAGCCCACGGGATAATATTACAAGGTTGATTGATACTTAACTAGCCCTCGGGGTCAAGAAACTATGGAATAGGCTCATAAGCAAAGAGTATGAACTCAAAAAGGTTGTATATTTGATTGATAAAAGCGTGATAAATTCGTCCAGAAGCCCACCCTATCTATAGGGTAGATTTTAGCCATAAACCCTAATCACAACTGGAAACTGAATTGACTTAGGGAAAATTTAAGAAGCTAAAACCATATCTAACTAAAATACCTAAAATAAATGGTAATCTCAGGTAATCTAGTCAAATTCTTCAAGAAGTAACCTTGAAGAATATTACCTTATCTAATCTTACCGAATCTAATTCTAATAAGAATAAAATTGAATATACTAAACCCTAAAGACTGTATTTTAAAAATTCAGCCCTTCAAAGGCCACATGGCCAAGCTATCAGTCCAATAAACCCAAAATGAAATATTTTTTACAATTTTTACAGTGACCATACTACCTCATTAAAAATACAGTGGGAAAAAAGTGTATAGTGTTCTTCATCATGTCTTCAGTTCGTCGACAATCTTGAATAATGAATCCAACATGTCAATGATGACTCCTTCTTCAATTCTTCATTATAAAGGCGATCAATCAAAGAATTTATTGTAGCATCCATAAGCTTAGTCCTTGACCTTGTCATAGGTCCCTCCACGTCACTTAGAGGGTCCTGAACATATCCTTTAAATGTTTGATCAAGTTGTGGAATGTCTTCATTTATGGTGGTAGTCGTTTTAGCATCTCCATCATTCCCTCCATGGTCGAAAGGTTTTTCCCTCAAAACTGACTCATCTTCAAAGGTAAATAGACATAAATCAGCAACATTGAAGGTCACACTAACACCATAATGGTCTGGTAACTCAATCTTGTAACCATTGTCGTTAACACAATCCAACACTTTAAAATGACCATCTCCACATGGAATACTCTTAGATTTCCATGAATTTGGAAACCTCTATTTCCGCAGATGTACCCAAACATAATCTCCCACGTTCAACCTCATCAACTTGCGGCTTTGATTAGCTTTATATGATTTCTGTGCATTTGTCCGTTCAATTTTTGATCGCACCTTCTCATGGATTTTCTTCACAAAATCATCTTTCTTTTCTCCATCAAGGTTTTTTACCTGTTTAAAATTCAAAGGAAGTATATCAAGAGGTGTAATAGGTAGAAAGCCATAAACAATTTCAAATGGAGATAAAGTAGTAGAATGAATAGTGCAACTGTAAGTAAACTCTGCAATCAAAATGCATTTTTCCTAATTTTGTAAACTCTTCTGAACTAGTGCACGCAGGAGAGCCCCTAGGGTTTGATTGGTTACTTTTGTTTGTCCATCAGTTTTAGGATGACTTGCAGTCGAAAACAACAACTTTCTCCCTAACTTGTGCCACAAGGTATTCCAAAAGTCTGACAAAAATTTAACACCACGATCAGAGATAATGGACGCATGAATGCCATGTAACCAAACTACCTCCTTCAAAAAGAGATCCACAACATGCTTTGCATCACCTGTCTTCCTACAAGGAAGAAAATGTGCCATTTTCAAAAATCTTTCCACAACCACAAAGATAGAATTGTTACCTAACTGAGAACGTGGTAAACCTAGGATGAAATCCATAGAAATATCAACCAAACGATGTGTAGGAACATGTAATGGAGTATAAAGTCCACGAGGCTTAATTTTATACTTAGCCTTCAAGCAATCAAGACAATTCCTACAAACCCTGTCAATAGCAAGTGCCATTTTCGGCCAATAGAAGTGTTCTTGCAACAAATTATAAGTTTCAAATGCACCAAAATGTCCCATTAAACCACCTGAATGAGCTTCTCTAACAAGTAATTCATGCTTAGAACAATGAGGAATACATAACCTATTATTCATAAACAAGAAACCATCATGCCGAAAAAACTTCTTATAAGCACCATTTTTGCATGCAGCATAAATAGATGAAAAATTAGAATCAATCGCATACAAATGTTGTATGAATGAAAACCCTAACATAATGCATTCCAATCGTGTAAGTAAAACATGTCTATGACTTAAAGCATTATCAACAACATTGTTTTACCCTTTTTGTAACACAGCACATAAGGAAAAGATTCAATGAAACTAGACCATTTAGCATGACGCTTATTCAACTTCATATGAATCTTCAAGTATTTCAAAGATTCATGATCACTATGAATGAAAGTTTCTTCATTCAATGAGTAATGTTGCCAAGTTTCTAATACACGCACAATTGCATAAATTCTTTATCATACACAGGATAGTTTAGAGGACCGCCCTTTAGCTTTTTGCTGAAGTAAGCTGTAGGTCAATTATCTTGCATAAAAAAGTACCAATACCAACACCAGAAGCATCACAATGAATCTCAAAAGTACCTTTAAAATAAGGTAAAGCAAGAGCAGGAGCATTACATAATCGTACATTCAATTCATTAAATGCATTCTCTTGACTCTAAGTCCAAACAAATTTCACATCCTTTTTAACTAGTTGATTTGGAGGTGTAGCAATAGATGAGAAATCACACACAAACCATCTATAAAAAATAGCTAAACCATGAAAAGAACATACATGGTTGCCATTACTAGGTCTCGGCCAGGTCATAATGGCCTCAATTTTGATTTCATCAACTTTTATGCCCTCTTTAGAGACCACAAAACCGAGAAACACCATTTCCGAAGCGCAAAATGTGCACTTCTTGATGTTCGCATACAAACAAGACTCGCAGAGTGCAACAAGAACCATTTTAACATGCTCAATATGTTCATCAGTTGACTTAGAATAAATCAATATATCAGGAAAATAGACCACAACAAACCGACCAATAAAATTCCTCAAGACATAATTCATCAACCGCATAAAAGTACTAGGTGTATTAGTTAAACCAAGAGGCATAACAATCCATTCATACAACCCGAACTTAGTCTTAAATGCAGTTTTCCATTCATCCCCTTCATAAATTCAAATTTGATGATAACTTTGAGTCAAATCAATCTTAGTATAAATCACAGACCATGTAAATCTTCAAGCATATCATCTAACCTAGGGATAGGATGGCGATACTTAATGATAATATTGTTAATAACACGAAAATCAATTCACATACGCCAAGTTTTATATTTCTTAGGAACTAAAATGATGGGCACAACACAATGAGATAGGGATTATCACACATAATCTTTTTGAAGTAATTCCTCAACTTGTCGTTGTAGTTCCTTTGTCTCCTCATGTTTGACTTTATACGCTGGACGGTTTGGGATAACCGAACCTGGAATCAAGTCAATCTGGTGTTCAATACCTCACAAGGGTGGTAAACCCACAGGTAAGGCTTCCAGAAAGACATCCTCAAATTCCTGTAACATCTTTGCAAACCCTGGAGAAACATGCATAGGAATATCATCACTGGAAAAGTAGCTTCTCTTTAAAATGCATGATAAGAACATAAGAATGATTAGAAAAAGTACGATTCACATCCCCAGTCGATGCCTAAAATGATCTACCATAATCATTCGGAAGTTCATGTTTCATCATCTAAATTGATGGCAAATGACTATGATGTGAAGAAAGGATTTTACGCTACATATCACAATCATTCTTAGAATTACCTTGATTACCTAGGACAGTATCCCTTGATTTTTAGTCGAAATTATCAAGGTTTTTTCCTCCATATTTCACCTTGTGGCCAATCTCCTTCAAGCCCTGGCTAGGGTTTTGGTCGGCCATTTGCTCATCAGTCGCAAACTTCTCTTTGTCGACTTTCATGCATCTCTGTGCCTTTAAAATTTCCACTGGAGATAATGGAACAAAAGTATACCTTGTTCTATCCTTAATAACAGTAATTGTTTTAGTGTAACCATCATGCATAGATTTATGATCAAACTGCCAAGGTCTCCCTATCAAATTATGACTAGCTCCCATAGGTATAACATCACATAAGATAGAATCATGGTATTTTCCAATCTTAAAGTTAATCATACATTATTTTTTAAACCTAATTTCACCACTACCATTTAACCAAATAAGTTTATATGGTGATGGATGAGTAGTCACATGCAAAGTCAATTATTTAACATGAAGATTAGACACAGTATTAACACAAGAACTACCATCAATAATCAATAAAAAATTCTTATCTTTCACAAGGCAACAAGTATGAAAATTTTTAATCCTTTGTACTTGTGTTTTAGCCATTTGAGAGTTTAGAACTCTTAACGAAATGAAATTACCTTGTGTTTCCGGACCTTGTTCACCATGATCATTTATGATAATCTCTTCATCTACCTTTTCTTAACCACTTTCATACAATGGTGGCATATCAACATATTCATCTTCTTCATCTCCTTCCTCAATTGTTATTAGCACTCGTGTATGAAGATAGTTATTGCGGATATGTCCTTTTTGTTTAAAATGAAACCAGCATGAGAGTTAATAGAAACCGAATTTGATAAAGAAGTAGTGGACTTACCTATGATTTTTTAAACCAGTTTGTTTGGGGGTGCTTCCCTCCTCTCAGTAGGATTATAAGTCAGATTTGAATAAGTTTGAACCAATCCTCGTCCTCCTATAAGCGTGCCCCCACTGCACCCATAACTAGGGTTTCCAAAGTTAAACCCTGATCGTTGACTGGGAAAGCCAGGCTGTGGCCTCCTTTGTCACAGGGTACTCTCAACCAACCTTCCTTTCACCAATAAATCATTCATACATATATGATGTTGAAGCTTGACTGGCGTTTGAAGGTTTTCACACTAGCCTTCAATGAAATGATTTTTGATGAATGTGACTTCTTCTTTCATTCCTACCCTTTTCATTGTCAACTCAAGATCTTGCCAGTACTCATCAACTGTGCAATTTCCTTACTTCATGTTGGACAGATACGAATTTTGTTCCATCATCTAAGTAGGTGGAACATGATATTGGCGAAGCTCGGATCTCATTCTTTCCCAGGTGAAGATAGGTTTCTTTCCGACAAGATATCACGACTCCTTTTTATTTTTCCACCATTTAGCCACATAGTGAGTGAAAGAATATTGCACTTCTTTGAATTTTTCCTTCTCTCGATAATTGTTGAGTTCAAATAGATTCTCAATCCGTTGTTTCCAATCAAGATACTTCACTAGATTGTGTTAACCATCAAATTGAGGGATGTCATATGTTAAACCCTTGATATCTCGAGCTTTATCAAAATCCAAATCAGATCCTCAATTAATCTTCACTCTCCTTCGGGAATGAGGTTTACTGTGGAGATGCCTTCTAAAAGACCCTCAATGTGATTGCCTTTCCGAACCATTATCAGAATAGTCATTTGAACTTCCAGAACCATTGAATTGATGAACATATTTCTTGGTTTCTTCCCTCTTGACCGATGATGTAGGTGTAGGTGGTGCCATGCTATGAACATTTCTCTCCAACCTTTGCACCTCACACATAAGTGCATTTATTGCGATAGCAAACCGATCAGGATCATTGGCTTCATTTGGATTAATTCGATGTTGATCCCTACTATCTGGAGCCTCTTCATATGGATGACTACCACACTCACCATTAGAGGTGTTTTTCAGTGGCAAATCATTAGGATTGCTAACAAAAGGTGGGACGAATGGATTTTCATCCCCCATCTTAGCTAAACTGCTAAAAAAATCAAACGATTAGTTAGAAAAAAGTGTCACTCACCAAGTGTATAACACTAAAAACTCACAAGTAAAAGGCTAGTGCGAGGGAAATTGATCAATTCACCGTAATTCAAAGCAAACTATGGAGATGAGTAGTGCAGGGCTTATTTCTATATTTAAAAATATATAAACTCAAAATTGGGCTCTACAATCTGAAATTCAAAATTCTACAAAGAATAAGGAACAATAAAGAATTTGAATGGCACGAATCGGAGCTGTATTGAATGAATTATGATGCGAACAAGAAGGCTTTATATAGGCGACAAATAGATTCCGAAAATTCAAGAAACTTTTCCGAAAACGAATTGGAATAGGAACTCAACTTCAAATCCCTTGTGCTAAAGGATTTCAATGACTTACAAATTCAGATCAAAATCCCTCTCTCAATTAGATTTTGTTTCCTTTTTCTCTCCCGATTAGAATTTTGACTTTTCTTTTCCTTTTTCAAACTGGATTTCCTTTTTCTTTCCTTTTATTTTTCAGCCACAATTTGGTTTTTTTTCCCTTTTTTTTGTACTGTAAAACTCACAACCAGAATCTTATTCCCGAGGAAAACTTTTGGGTCACAATTCCCAAAAGTTTTGAAAATCACAAATCTGCCCCAAATTTCAGATTTCAAATCCTAACTTCCGATTTTGAAACCCAAAAATATGCTACCTTTTGTTTTTGATTTTTGAAAAGTTGTGGAACAAAAATCGCCTATACAAAAGTTGGAATAAGAAAACGGCGATAACTTCCTTTTGATTCAAATGAACTTCGAGGTATTCAAGATCGTAAGGATCAAGAATATAACAATATATATATATGGAAAATGACACAAGAATCTTTTTCATTTCGAACAAAGTGTAATAAAAAATCAAATACAATTCAAGATCACAGAATCAAAGAACGATAAAGAAAACAAATAGGATTATGAGCATGCAATAATTTTCACAAGAGTTGACGAAAAATATCACAAGCATATAAAATTTTTAAGCTACCTAAAACTATGAAACTTAACAGGAGGTGAAGGCGGATAATACTTGTTAACGCTCAGACCCTTCGACATCCTCTTGACTCGATTGATGAAGGGGAAGGCAGATAGTAATACCAAAGTATTCTAACTCTCAGACCCTTCGACGTCCTTCGAATCTAGATTCAATCCTCCTGGTAACAAAGATCAAACAAACATAGTTAAAACACGACATGAAAGAGTATAGAATTAAAACAATTTTGAAAATAAATTCAACAAAAACTCCAAACCCTTTTTTCGGCCTCAGTAGATCTTTCACTTTGCTCCGATACCAACTGATATTAATCTCCTTTCGAAGACTCACGATTTGCAAAATTAATATCTTTGATCTAGTGAAGGAATCTGCAAACCATCACTATCTTGTACAAAATTAAGGTGTCTAGCCCTCGGGGTACGCCTAATCTCGACTCGCTCTGTAACTAGCCCTTAAGATAAGCTTACAAGGTTTATTAATACTTAACTAGCCCTCGGGGTTAAGCAAAAATGGAAAAAGCTTGCAAGCAAAGAGTATGAACTAAAAATTTTGTATATTTGATTGATAAAAGTGTGATAAATTCGTCCACAAGGCCTCCCTATTTATAGGGTAGATTTTGGCCATAAACCCTAATCACAACTGGAAAGGGAATTAACTTATGACAGCTTTAAGAAGCTAAAACCATATCTAACTAAAATACCTAAAATAAATGGTAATTTAATGTTATCTGGTCGAATTCTTCAAGAAGTAACCTTAAAGAAAATTACCTTATCTAATCTTACCAAATCTAATTCTAATAGGAATAAAACTAAATATACTAAACCCTAATGGACTGTATTTTTGAAATTCAGCTCTTCAAAGCCCACATGCCTGAGCTATCAGTCTAATAAACCCAAAATTAAATTATTTTACAATATTTTACAGTGATCACACTACCTCATTAAAAACCCAGTGGGGAAAAAAGTATAGTGTTCTTTATGATGTCTTTAGTTCGTCGACAATCTTGAATAATGAATTCAAGATGTCGATGGTGACTCCTTCAATTCTTCATCATAAAGGTGATAAATCGAAGCATTTAAAGCAGCATCCCTAGGCTTAGTCCATGACCTAGTAATAGGTCCCACCATGTCACTTAGAGGATCCGGATCATATCCATTAAATGTTTAATCAAGTCATAGAATTTCTTCATTTATGGTGGTAATCGTCTTTGCATCTCCATCAATGTGTTCGCACATATGTATTTTTTCTCCTTTTTTGTGTACTCCAATTAATCAAGGTTGAGTTGTCTTAACTTTGATTTCCTCAGTTAATTAGATTTATGATCCTTTTCCTATTTTTTGTGATGATATTCACCATATTTTTTATTTTCTTGATGCACTTATTTTCCTTATAATTTTCAAGTTTGTTTAATTTGGCCCATTGTTTTAGTGCATCAGTCAACATGAACATGTTTGTGCCCCATGGATCATTCATAGAGCCCTTTACTCTGTGCTAGGAATTGGTCCACGACATGATCCTGCTTAGTTTTCCAAGTTCCAAAATTCATAATTTCAAATGAGCTACCTTACTATAGGGATTTTTTTTATAAGATTTTTTGTCTGCAAGCTTTAGTTGTACGCAAATATGTTGATAAGGAAAAAAACATGCCTTAAATGCATGAGTGACCTTCAGTTTTATCTTTTTTTGCACTGAACTCAAATAACTTCTAACATTCTCCAATGCGTGATATCTCCACAATGCTTTTACCAAAAATGTACCACCACGACAAAGAAATCTTAAGATCTTATTTTCGAAGCTGGTTCCATGGCTTTCGTGGATCTGATGAAAGATTCTATCACTAATTATCAAGCATATTATTCGCAACTACAAAGCTTCATTCTGGAGTTGTGCAATTAATGAGAAATTTAAATGCAATCATCATGCGGGAAAAGTAAAAGATAATATGACATAGTTCCTCATATTTTCAAGGGAATTTCCTGTTAATGTGATAGAAGTAAGGACTTTCTTCTTTGATAATTTTGGGATCAACTGCATAAAGGCCTTTCACATGGAGCTGGTGGAGCCCCATGAGCAACCGCTTTATGCATCGATTGTGTTCATTAACCTTGTCATCATCACTAACATTCTATCAGTGGGAAACATCTTTGCATGCCCAAATATGTTTGAAATAACTTGACCTTCTTGCATAAATGTGTACTGTCTTCAATTTTTTTTTTTGTTTTTAGCTTCTACTCAGTTTAACTACGTATATGGGTGTGGCTGAATAAATGTATAAGAGTCAGTACATTATTGGTGCTGCAATGAGTATAAAATTGATGTGCAATGCTCACTATTTAAAGGAAAATGTTTTTAAAAATATGTTGTGTTAGTTTAACATCCTATTTTACACATTTTCCACAACTAATTGATGTTAAGAGAAATATTATTTCGTTAAAAAAATTGAGATTCAATGACTCATAGATAAATGTACCCTTAGTGTATTTTTGGTGCAATGGGTACACAATAAACATGTAATGCTAAGTATTCAATAAAATATATAATTTATTACTTAGAGCTTAATGTATATAATTTCATAATTTCATTTGTAATATGAACTTCTGTGCGTGTGTTTGCACGTATTTTCCCCCTCTTTTTAAAGTAGTCCAATGAATCCAGTTTGACGTAGCTAGATGAAAATTTGGTCATTACTTAGAACATACTTTGCGACATTGCATACACTTCGATTACATCGTGCACTTTGATTTCATAAATTTTTACTTCGGTTAAAAATATGTAGGAAATAACCTTCATCGCACAAGACACATTGTAAGGTGAAATCAGGATAATAAATATCATCAACATATGGAATGATTATTGAAAAAGTTGTAATTTTCTAAAAAGTGACATTCATTGCCAACAAAAAAGATAAAAACAATGACTTCGGTACGTTTTCATACCTTGGGGCCTTTTGTAGTGCCGCGTTTGCCATAAATGGTGGATTTGTGTAATTTGGAATTCGGAGCATTTACTCTGAAGACATTTCTTTGAAATTCTTTCCTTTCCTCCCTTGCCTTGTTTTGTATATCATTTAGCTAGATGTATACGTTGATGTATATCTTGGTAGGTAAGTCCGACAATCAAGAATGATTAGTTAATGTAGCTTTTCTTATAATTTATGGTTGAATGAGAACTCAATCTTACATATTTCACTTTCATTTCTTGTTTATGGTTTTAATGAGACGCGCTCATAGCTAAATTTCATTAGTTACCCTTGACTTGTGGTTTAATCACTTAGAGATTAATGTTTTAAATTATTTTTATTTGCAACAATAGTGAGCGCGTGTGTGCACATATGCATTCATTTCTCATTTTTTGTGTACTCCAAATAATCAAGGTTGAGCCGTCTAGACATTGACTTCCTCTGTTAATTAGATTTACGATCCCTTTCCTATTTTTTTGTTACAATATTCACCATATTTTGTATTTTCTTGATGCACTTATTTTCCTTATAATTTCCTAGTTTGTTTGATTTGGCATGTTTTTTTAGGTAAGCAATTAGCATGATCATGTTTGTACCCTGTGGATCATTCATTGAGCCCTTTACTCTGTCCTTGGATCCATGACATGATCCTGCTTAGTTGGTCTATGTTCTTGAATTCATAGATTTGATTGAGCTTCAATACAATAGAGATTTGTTTTATTGGATATTTGGTCTGCACGTTTTAGTGGTACGCACATATGTTGATAAGGCAAAAAAAGCCTCAAATGCATGAACGGCCATCAGTTTTTTCTTGTTTGCGGTGGTGGAATTCCAATAACTTCTAACATTCTCCAAAGCGAGATATCTCCACAATGCTTTTACCAAAACGTGCAATTAGGGCAAAGAAATCTTAATATCATGTTCTTGAGGTTGGTGCCATGGCTTTACCAGATCTTATCAAATATGCTATCACCAATTATCGGGCAGATATATTATTCAAGAGTTAAAAGCTTAGTGCGGGAGCTATGCAAGTAATTAGATATTTAAATGCAATCATCATGCGGGAAAAGTAAAAGAGGATATGACATAGTTTCACATATTTTAATATGAATTTCCCGGTAATGTGGCTAAAGTGAGGACTTTCTTCTTTGATAAGTTTGGGATCGATTGCATAGATGCCTTTCACATGAGGGTGGTGGAGGCCCACAAGCAAACACTCTATGCATCGATTGTGTTCACCAACCTTGCCATTATGATTAACATTCTATCAATGGGAATCATCTTTTTGTACACAAATATGTGTCAAATAACTGGACCTTCTTGCCATAGATATTTATTGTGTTCAAAAAACATTTCTTGTTTTCAGCTTCCACTCAGTTTAACTATGTGTGTGTGTGTGGCTGTATAAATGTATAAGAGTCGTTACAATAGTGGTGGTTTAATAATACAAATTCGATGTACAACGGTCATTATTAAAAGGAAAATTTTTTGTTTTAAGAAAATTATGTTGTATTAGTTTAAATTCATATTTTACACAGTTGCTACAACATTAGTTGATGTTAAGAGAAATCTTAGTTCGTTAAAAAAAACTGAGATTCAATGACTCATAGATAAATGTATCAGTATTAAATTTTTGGTGCAATGGGTACACAATAAATATATAATTCTAATTATTCAATAAAATATACAATTTATTACTTAGAACTTAATGTATATGATTTCATAATTTGCATATGTAATATGAACGTGTGTGCGTGTGTTTGCATGTATTTTTTCCCTCCTTTTAAAGTACTCCAATGAATCTAGTTTAACATAGCTAGATGTAGATTTGGTCATTAATGAGAACATAATTTGCGACATCGTATACACTATGTTACATCATTTTCTTAAATTTCATAAATTTTTACTCCGGTTAAAATATATATGAAATATCAACTTTTTTCGCACAAAACACATTGTAAGGTCAAATCGGGACATTAAAAATCATCAACATATGTGATGATTATTGAAAAATTTGCCATTTTGAAAAAAGTGACATTCGTTGTTAGAAATAAAGTTTGTAAGAATGAATTCAAAACATTTTTTTACATTGGGGCCTTTGGTAGTACCTCTATGCTATAAAACGTTGACTTGTGGACTTCGGAAATGGGAGCATTTACTCTGAAGACACTTCCTTGAAATTCATTTCTTTTCTCCCTTGCCTTATTTTGTACATCATTTAGCTAGATGGTGGTGTACGTCTAGGTAAGTCAGTCTAACCCTCAAGAATGATTAGTTTATATATCTTTTCTTATAGTTTATGGTTGAATGAGAATTCAATCTTAAAATTTTCACTTTCATTTTTTGTTTGTGGTCTTAATGAGACATGCTCATAGCATAATCTCATTAATTAGTTTCCCTTGAATTATGGTTTAATCACCTAGAGATTAATGTTTTTAATTATTTTTATTTGCAACAATATTGAGTGTGTGTGTGCATGTGTTTGCACATAAGTGGCCTTTCTTCTTTTGTTTGTACTCCAATTAATCAAGGTTGAGTCGTCGTAAATTTGATTTCCTCGGATAATTAGATTTACGATCCTTTTACTATTTTTTTCATTATGATATTCACCATTTTTTGTATTTTCTTAGAGCACCTATTTTTCTTACAATTTCTAGATTGTTTGATTTGGCACATGGTTTTAAGTAAGCAATTAGCATGAATATGTTTGTGCCCTATGGATCATTCATAGAGCCCTTTACTCTGTCCTTGGAATTGATCCATGACGTAATCCTGCTTCGTTAGTCCAAGTTCCCAATTTCATAATTTTGATTGAGAAACTATACTATAGGGATTTGTTTTATTAGATTTTTGGTCTGCACGCTTTAGAGGTATGCACATATATTGATAAGGCAAAGAACATGCCTTAAATTGACGAAAGACCTTCAAATATTTCTTGTTTGCGGTGGTGGAATTCTAATAATTTCTAACATTCTCCAAAGCAAGATATCTCCGCAATACTCTTACCGAAAATGTGCCACCGCAGAAAATAAATCTTAAGATATTGTTTTCGTGGTTGGTGCCATGGCTTCACCAAATCTCATCAAAGATTCTATCGCCAATTATCAGGCATATTATTAGCGAGTTCAAAGCTTCGTGCGGGAGTTGTGCAATTCATGAGAAATTCAATGCAATCATCTAGCCATAATTCCATAAATTTTGAAGGGAATTTAATTTTAATGTGGTAGAAGTGAAGAAATTCTAGCTTGATAATTATGGGATCGACTGCATAGAGGCCTTTCACATGGAGCTGGTGGAGCCGCACGAGCAATCTCTCTATGCATTGATGTTGTTCACCAACCTTGCCATCATCACTAACATTCTATCAACAGGAAATATCTTTGCGTGCACAAATGTGTGTCAAATAATGGGAAATTCTTGCGATAGATGTGTCTCGTGTTCAAAACAAATCCTTGTTTTTAGCTTCTACTAAGTTTAACTAAGTATGTGTGTGTTACTGAACAAATATATAAGAGTCAATACATTATTGGTGGTGCATTAATATAAAATCGACGCGCAACACTCATTATTAAAAGGAAAATGTTCTGTTTAAAAAAATGTTGCATTATTTTTAATTTCTATTCTACAAGATTAATTCATGTTAAGAGAGATCTTAGTTCGTGAAAAAAAATTGAGATTCAATGACTCATAGATATATTTACCATTGGTGCATTTTTGGTGCATTGGGTACACAATAAACATGTGATGCATATGTAATACGAACGTGTGTGCGTGTGTCTGCATGTATTTTTCCCCTCTTTTTAAAGTACTCCAATGAATCTAGTTTGATGTAGCTAAATGCAAATTCAGTCATTACTTAGAACTTCATTTGCGACATCGCATACACTTCGTTACATCATTTACTTCTATTTCATATATTTTTACTTCGATTAAAAATATGTTTGAAATATCACCTTTTTCGCACATAACACACTGTACGGTCAAATTGATATAGCAAAAATCATCAACATATGTGATATTTATTTAAAAAGTTGCCATTTTTTAAAAAGTGACAGTTGTTGTTAGAAATAAAGATTGTAAAAATGAATTTGGTACCTTTTCTTACGTTGGGGACTTTGGTAGTGGCACGTTTGCTATAAATGATGGATTGATGAACTTTGGAAGTGGGAACATTTACTCTGAAGACACTTCTTTGAAATTATTTCCTTTCCTCCCTTGCTTTATTTTGTACATCATTTAGCTAGATGTATATGCTGGTGTGTGTTTTGTCCGACCCTCAAGAATGATTAGTTTATGTAGCTTTTCTTATAGTTTATGGTTGAATGAGAACGCAATCTTACATATTTCACTTTCATTTTTTGTTTGTGGTCGTAATGAGACGTGCTCATAGCTTAATTTCATTAGTTGCCCTTGACTTATGGTTTAATCACTTAGAGATTAATGTTTTAATATTTTTTAATTTTCAACATTATTGAGCACGTGTGTGCATGTGTGCTACACTTATGTTTGTTTTTCTCCTTTTTTTTGTACTCCAATTAATCAAGGTTGAGTTGTCTTAAATATTATTTCCTCAGTTAATTAGATTTACGATCCTTTTACAATTGTTTTATTATGATATTCACCATATTTTATATTTATTTGATGCACTTATTTTCTTTATAATTTTCTAGATTGTTTGATTTGACTTGTGGTTTTAGGTAAGCAGTTAGCATGAATATGTTTGTGCCCTATGGATCATTTATAGAGTCCTTTACTCTATCCATGGAATTGATCAATGACGTGATCATGCTTAGTTGCTCCAAGTTCTCGAATTCATAATTTTGATTGAGCTACTATGTTATAGAAATTTTTATTATTAGATTTTTGGTTTACACGCTGTGGAGCTACGCACATATATTTATAAGGCAAAGAACATGCCTTACATTATGAATTTCTAACATTCTCCAAAGCAAGATATCTCCGCAATACTCTTACCAAAAACGTGCCACAACAGTAATGATATCTTAAGATATTGTCTTCGAGGTTGGTACCATGGCTTTACCAGATCTCATCAAAGAATCTATCACCAATTATCTTGCATATTATTAGCGAGTCCAAAGCTTCTTGCAGGAGATGTGAAATTAATGATAAATTTAAATGTAATCATCGTGCGGGAAACTTAAAAGAGACCATGCCATAATTCCTCATATTTTCAAGGGAATTTCTTGTTAATATGGTAAAAGTGAGGTTGTTATTCCTTGATACGTTTGGGATTGACCGCATAGAGGCCTTTCACATGGAGCTGATGGAGACCCACGAGCAACCTCTCCATGCATCGTTTGTGTTTACCAACCTTGCCATCATCACTAACATTATATCAATGAGAAACATCTTAGCATGCACAAATGTGTGTCAAATAATAGGAAATTCTTGCCATAGATGTGTCATGTGTTCAAAAAAAAAATCTTGTTTTTAGCTTCTACTCAGTTTAACTATGTATGTGTGTGTGGGTGAATAAATATATAAGAGTCACTACATTATCAATGGTGCATTAATATAAAATCGACGTGCAACACTCATTATAAAAAGGAAAATGTTCTATTCTAAAAAAATATATGTCGTATTAGTTTTAATTCCTATTGTACATATTTGTTACAAAATTAATTAATGTTAAGAGAAATCTTAGTTTGTGAATTTATTTTTGAAATTTAATGACTCGTAGATATATTTACCATTGGTGCATTTTTGGTGCATGGGGTACACAATAAAGATGTAATGCATATGTAATATGAATGTGCGTGCATATGTCTGCACTTATTTTTCCCCTCTTTTTAAAGTAGTCCAATTAATCTAGTTTGATGTAGGTAGAAGCAAATTTAGTCATTACTCATAACATAATTTGCGACATCGCATACACTTTGTCACATCATTTACTTCTATCTCATATATTTTTACTCCGATTAAAAATATGTATGAAATATCACCATTTTTTGCAGAAGACACATTGTAAGGTAAAATCAAAATAATAAAAATCATTAATGTATGTGATAATTATTTAAAAAGTTGCCATTTTTAAAAAAGTGACATTTGTTGTTAGCAATGAAGATTGTAAAAATGAATTCGATACATTTTCTTACGATGGAGCCTTTGGTAATGCCACGTTTCCTATAAATGGTGGATTAATGGACTTCGGAAGTGGGAATATTTACTTTGAAGACACTTCCTTGAAATTCTTTCCTTTCCTCCATTGCCTTGTTTTGTACATCATTTAGCTAGATGTACATGGTAGTGTGTGCTATGTCCGACTCTCAAGAATGATTAGTTTATGTAGCTTTTCGTATAGTTTATGGTTGAATGAGAACTCAATCTTACATATTTCATTTTCAATTTTTGTTTGTGGTCGTTATGAGACGTGCTCATAGCTTAATTTCATTATTTACCCTTGACTTATGGTTTAATAACTTAGAGATTAATGTTTTAATTTTTTTTATACATTTTTGAGCGTGTATGGGCATGTGTGTCGCACATATTTTTTTTCTCCTTTTCATTATAATTTTCTAGTTTGTTTTATATGGCACGCGGTTTTAGATAAGTAGTCAGCATGAAGATGTTTGTGCCAATGGATCATTCATGGAGCCCTTTAATCTATCCATGGAATTGATCCACGATGTGATCCTACTTAGTTGGTCCAAGTTCCCAAATTCGTAATTTTAGTTCAGCTACCATACTATTTGGATTTATTTTATTAGATGTTTGGTCTGCACGCTTTAGTGGTACGCACATATGTTGATAAGGCAAAAACAAGGATTAAATGCATGAATGACCTTAAGTATTTTCTTGTTTGCGGTGGTGGAATTCCAATAATTTCTAACATTCTCCAAAGCTAGATATCTCCACAATTCTCTTACCAATAACGTGCCACCGCGACAAAGATATCTTAAGATATTGCTTTCAAGATCGGTGCCATGGCTTTACAGGATCTCATGAAAGATTCTATTGCCAATTATCGGGCATATTATTAGCGACTTCAAAGCTTCGTGCAGGATATGTGCAGTTAATGAGAAATTTAAATGCAATCATCATGTGGGAAAAGTAAAAGAGAACATGCCATAGTTCCTCATATTTTCAAGGAAATTTCCTATTAATGTTGTAAAAGTGAGGACATTCTTCCTTGATAAGTTTAGGATCAACATCATAGAGGCCTTTCACATGGAGGTGGTAGATCTCCATGAGCAGCCTCTCCATGCTTCGATTGTGTTCACTAACCTTTCCATCACAACTAACATTCTATCAATGGTGAACATCTTTGCATGCACAAATCTGTGTCAAATAATTGGACATTATTTTCATACATGTGTCTTGTGTTCAAATAAAATTTTTGATTTTAACTTCTACTTAGTTTAACTATGTATGTGTGGATGGCTAAATACATATATAAGAGTCACTACCTTATTGGTGGTGCATTAATATAAAATCGACGTGAACACTCATTTTTAAAAGGAAAATGTCATGTTAAAAAAAAGTTATACTAGTTTTAAATGTTATTTTACACATTTGCTACAAGATTCATTGATGTTAAGACAAATCTTAGTTCATGAAAAAAATTGAGATTCAATGACTCATATATATATATATATATATATATATATATATATATATATATATATATATATATACCATTGGTGCATTTTTGGTGCATTGGGTACACAACAAACATGTAATGCATATGTAATACGAATGTGTGTGCGTATGTCTGCACGTATTTTTCCCTTCTTTTTAAAGTACTCCAATTAATCTATTTTGATGTATTTAGATGCAAATTCAGTCATTAGTTAGAACATAATTTGCGACACCGCATACACTTTGTCACATCATTTACTTCTATTTCATATATTTTTACTTTGATTAAACATATGTATGAAATATCACTATTTTCGTACAATACACATTGTAATGTCAAATTGAGCTAATAAAAATCATCAACATATGTGATAATTATTTAAAAAGTTGCCATTTTTAAAAAATTGACATTTGTTGTTAGCAATAAAGATTGTAAAAATGAATTTGGTACGTTTTCTGACAATGGCCTTCAGTAGTTCCACGTTTGCTATAAATGGTGGATTTATGGACTTTTCAAGTGGGAACATTTACTCTGAAGTCACTTCCTTCAAATTCTTTCCTTTCCTCCTTTGCTTTGTTTTGTACATCGTTTAGCTAGATGTATATGTTGGTGTGCAATATGTCCGACCCTGAAGAATGATCAGTTCATGTAGCATTTCTTCTGTTTATGGTTAAATGAGAACTCAATCATACATATTTCACTTTCATTTTTTGTTTGTGGTCTCAATGAGACGTGCTCATAGCTTTATTTCATTAGTGTTCCTCGACTTATGGTTTAATCACTTAGAGAATAATGTTTTTATTTTTTTTATTTTAAAGATTATTGACTGTGTGTATGCATGTGTGTTGCACATATGTTTGTTTTTCTTCTTTTTCGTGTACTCCAATTAATCAAGGTTGAGTCATCTTAAATTTGATTTCCTCAGTTAATTAGATTTACGTTCCTTTTAATATTTTCTTATAATGACATTCACCATATTTTATATTTATTTGATGCACTTATTTTCTTTATAATTTTCTAGTTTGTTTTATTTGGAACGTGGTTTTAGGTAAGTAGTAAGCATGAAGATGTTTGTGCCAATGGATCATTTATGGAGCCCTTTCATCTATCCTTGGAATTGATCCACGATGTGATCCTACTTAGTTGGTCCAAGTTTCCAAATTCCTAATTTTGATTCATCTACCATACAATTGGGATTTGTTTTATTAGATGTTTCGTCTGCACGCTTTTGTGGTACGCACATATGTTGATATCGCAAAAAACAAGCCTTAAATGCATAAATGACCTTAAGTTTTTTCGTGTTTGTGGTGGTGGAATTAGAATAATTTCTAACATTCTCCAAAGCTAAATATCTCCGCACTACTCTTACCAAAAACATGTCACCGTGGCAAAAAATATTAAGATACTGTTTTTGAAGTTGGTGTCATGGCTTTACCAGATCTCATCAAAGATTCTATTGCCAATTATTGGGCATAATATTAGCGAGTTCAAAGCTTGGTGCGGGAGATGTGCATTTAATGAGAAATTTAAATGCAATCATCATGCAAGAAATGTAAAAGAGAACATGCCATAGTTCCTCATATTTTACAGGGAATTTCCGGTTAATGTGGTAGAAGTGAGGGTTCTTCCTTGATAAGTTTGGGATCGACTGCATAGAGGCCTTTGAAATGGAGCTGGTGGCGCCCCACGAGCAACCACTCTATGCATCGATTCTGTTCACCAACCTTGCCATCATCATTAACATTCTATCAATGGGAAGCATCTTTGTGTGCACAAATGTGGCTCTGATGACTAGAACCTTCTAGCCATAGATGTGTCTTGTGTTTAAAAAAATTTCTTCTTTTTAAATTCTACTCAATTTAACATTATTGGTGGTGCAATAATATAAAATTGATGTGCAACACTCATTATTAAAAGGAAAATGTTCTGTTCTACCAGCAATATCACCCTATTTCGTACAATACACATTGTATGGTCAAATCGAGATAATATAAATCATCAGCATATGTGATAATTATTTAAAAAGTTGCCATTTTTTAAAAAAGTGACATTTGTTGTTTGCAATTAAGATTGTAAAAAATGAATTCGGTACATTTTCTTACAATAGGGCTTTTGATAGTTCCACATTTGCTGTAAATGGCGGATTTATGAACTTTGGAAGTGGGAACATTGACTCTGAAGACACTTCCTTTAAATTCTTTCTTTTCCTCCTTTGCCTTCTTTTGTACATCATTTAGTTAGATTTATATTTATGTGTGTGTTATGTCCGGCCCTGGAGAATGATTAGTTTATGTAGCTTTCTTATAGTTTATGGTTGAATTAGAACTCAATCTTACATATTTCACTTTCATTTTTTTGTGTGGTCTCAATGAGACGTGCTCATAGCTTAATTTCATTAGTTGCCTTTGACTTATGGTTTAATCCCTTAGATATGAATGTTTTAATTTTTTTTTATTTTCAACATTATTGAGCCCGTGTGTGCATGTGTGTTGCACATATGTTTGTTTTTCTCCTTTTTCGTGTATTCCATTTAATCAAGGTTGAGTCGTCTTAAATTTGATTTACTCAGTTAATTAGATTTACGATCCTTTTAATATTTTCATATGATTATATTCACCATATTTTATATTTATTTGACGCACTTATATCTTTATGATTTTCTACTTTGTTTTATTTGGCACGTGGTTTTAGGTAAGCAGTCAACATGACCATGTTTGTGCCACATGGACCATTTATAGAGCCCTTTAATCTATCCTTGGACCATATATAGAGCCCTTTAATCTATCCTTTAAAAAGTGACATTTGTTGTTGGCAATAAAGACTGCAAAAATGAATTTGGTACATTTTTTTATTACAATGGCGCCTTTGGTAGTGCCACATTTGTTATAAATGGGGGATTTATGGACTTCGGAAGTGGGAACATTTACTCTGAAGACACTTCCTCCAAATTCTTTCCCTTCCTCCATTGCCTTGTTTTGTACATCATTTAGCTTGATGTATATGTTGGTGTGCCTAATGTCCGACCCTCAAGAATGATTAGTTTATGTAGATTTTTTTATAGTTTATGGTTGAATGTGAACTCAATCTTATATATTTCACTTTCATTTTTTGTTTGTGGTCGTAATGAGACATGCTCAGAGCTTAATTTCATTACTTGCCCTTGACTTATGGTTTAATCACTTAGAGATAAATGTTTTAATTTTTTTTATTTTTAACATTATGGATTGTATGTGTGCATTTGTATTGCACATATGATTGTTTTTCCCCTTTTTTGTGTACTTTAATTAATCAAGGTTGAGTCTTTTTCAATTTGATTTCCTCAGTTAATTAGATTTACGATGTTCACCCTATTTAAATTAATTTGATGCACTTATTTTCTTTATAATTTTCTAGTTTGTTTCATTTGGCACGTGGTTTTAGGTAGGTAGTCAGCATGAACATGTTTGTGCCATTTGGATCATTTATAGAGACCATTAATCTATCCTTGGAATTTATCGACGACGTGATCCTACTCAGTTGGTCCAAGTTCCCAAATTTGTAATTTCAATTGAGCTACCATACTCTAGGGATTTGTTTTATTAGACGTTTGGTCTGCTTGCTTTAATGGTACACACATGTGTTCATAAAGCAAAAACCAAGCCTTAAATGCATGAATGACATTTAGTTTTTTCTTGGTTGTGGTGGTGGAATTCCAACAATATCTAATATACTCCAAAACTAGATATCTCCACAATACTCTTACCAAAACCGTGCCACCGCGGCAATGAAATCTTAAGATATTGTTTTCGAGGTTGGTGCCATGGCTTTACAAGATCTCATCAAAGATTCTATCGCCAATTATCAGGCATATTATTGGAGAGTTCAAACCTTTGTGCGGGAGATGTGCAATGAGTGAGAAATTTAAATGCAATCATCATGCGGGAAAATTAAAAGAGAACATACCATAGTTCTTTATATTTTCAAGGGAATTTCCTGTTAATGTGGTAGAAGTGAGAAAATTCTTCCTTGATAAGTTTGAGATCGGCTGCATAGAGGCCCTTCACATATAGCTAGTGGAGCCCCACGAGCAACCGCTCTATGCATCGATTGTGTTCACCAACCTTGCCATCATCACTAACATTCAATCAATGGGAAGCATCTTTGCATGCACAAATGTTTGTCATATAACTGCACCTTCTTGCCATAGATGTGTCTTGTGTTCAAAAAAATTCTTGTTTTTAACTTCTACTCAGTTTAACTATGTATGTGTGTGCGGTTAAATAAATATATATGAGTCACTACATTATTGGTAGTGCAATAATATATAATCGACGTGCAACATTCATTATTAAAAGGAAAATGTTGTGTTTAAAAACAAATGTTAATTAGTTTTAATTCCTATTTTATACATTCGGTACAAGATTAAATGTTGTTATGAGAAATCTTAGTTTGTGAAAAAAAGTTGAGATTCAATGACTCATAGATATATTTACCATTGGATACACAATATACATTTAATGCATTGGGTACACAATATACATTTAAAGCATATGTAATATGAACGTGTGTGCGTGAGTGTGCACGTATTTTTCCCTTCTTTTTAAAGTACTCTAATTAATCTAGTTTGATGTATCAGTCTTTACTTAGAACGAAATTTGCGACATCGCATAGACTTCATTACATCATTTACTTCTATTTCATATATTTATACTTCGATTAAAAATATGTATGAAATATCACTTTTTCTTGCACAAGTCACATTGTAAGGTCAAATAGAGATACTAAAATTCATCAACATATGTGATATTTATCTAAAAAGTTTCCATTTTTTAAAGAGTGACATTTGTTGTAAGCAATAAAGATTGTAAAAATGAATTTGGTACGTTTTCTTACAATGGGACCTTTGGTAGTTCCACGTTTACTATAAATGGTGGATTTATGAACTTTGGAAGTGGGAACATTTACTCTAAAGACACTTCCTTGAAATTCTTTCATTTCCTCCCTTGCCTTGTTTTGTACATCATTTAGCTAGATGTATATGTTGGTTTGCATTATGTCCGACCCTGAAGAATGACTTGTTTATGTAGCTTTTCTTATAGTTTATAGTTGAATGATAACTCAATCTCGCATATTTCACTTTTATTTTTTGTTTGTGGTCTTAATGAGACGTGCCCATAGCTTAATATCTTTAGTTGCCCTTGACTTATGGTTTGATCACTTAGAGATTAATGTTTTAATTTTTTTTATTTTCAACATTATTGAGCATGTTTGTGCATGTATGTTGCACATATGTTTGTTTTTCTCCTTTTTTGTGTACTACAATTAATCAAGGTTTAGTCGTCTTAAATTTGATTTCCTCAGTTAATTAGATTCACGATCCTTTTACTATTTTCTTATTATGATGTTCACCATATTTTATATTTATTTGATGCACTTATTTTCTTTATAATTTTCTAGTTTGTTTTATTTGACATGTGTTTTTAGGTAAGTAGTCAACATGAACATGTTTGTGCCACATGGATCATTTATAGAGCCCTTTAATCTATCCTTTAAATTGATCCACAACGTGATCCAACTTAGTTGGTCCAATTTCCCAAATTTGTAATTTTGATCGAGCTACAATACTATAGGGATTTGTCTTATTAGATGTTTGGTCTGCCTGCTTGAGTGGTACGCACATATGTTGATAAGGCAAAAAAAAGCCTTAAATGCATTAATTTCCTTTAGTTTTTTCTTGTTTGCGGTGGTGGAATTCCAATAATTTCAAACATTCTCCAAAGCTATATATTTCCGTAATACTTTTACCAAAAATGTGCCACTTCGGCAAGGAAATCCTAAGATATTGTTTTCGAGGTTGGTGCCATGGCTTTACCGGAACTCGTCAAAGATTCTATCGCCAATTATCGGGCATATTATTAGCGAGTTCAAAACATCGTGCGGGAGATGTGCAACCAATGAGAAATTTATATGCAATCATCATGCTGGAAATGCAGAAGAGAACATGCCATAGTTCCACATATTTTCAAGGGAATTTCCGGTTAATGTGGTAGAAGTGAGGACATTCTTCATTGATAAGTTTGGGATCGACTGCATAGAGGTCTTTTACATGGAGCTAGTGGAGCTTCACAAGCAAGCTTTCCATGCATCGATTGTGTTCACCAACCTTTCCATAGTCATTAACATTCTATCAATGGGAAGCATATTTGTGTGCACAAATGTGGGTCAAATAAATGGACCTTCTTGCCATAGATGTGTCTTGTGTTAAAACAATTCTTGTTTTTAGCTTCTACTCAGTTTAACTAGGTATGTGTGTAGCAAAATAAATATATAAGAGTCACTACATTATTGTTGATGCAATAATATAAAATTGACATGCAACACTCATTAATTAAAAGGAAAATGTTCTGTTTAAAAAATATATGTTGTATTAGTTTTAATTCCCATTTTACACATTTGCTACACGATTAATTGATGTTAAGAGAAATCCTAGTTCATAAAAAAATTGAGATTCAATTACTCAAAGATATATTTACTATTAGTGCATTTTTGGTGCATTGGGTACACAATAAACATGTAATTCATATGTAATATGAACGTGTGTGCGTGTGTCAGCATGTATTTTTCCATTCTTTTTAAACTACTCCAATTAATCTAGTTTCATGTCTCTAGATGCAAATTTAATCATTACTTATAATATAATTTGCAACATCGCATACACTTCGTTACATCATTTACTTCTATTACTTCGATTAAAAATATGTATGAAATATCACCTTTTTTTTCGCACGAGACACATTGTAAGGTCATATAGAGATAATAAAAATCATCAACATATGTGATAATTATATCAATAATTGTAATGTTTTAAAATGTGACATCTGTTGTTAGCAATAAAGGTTGTAAAAATGAATTCGGTACGTTTTCTTACAATGGGGCCGTTGTTAGTTCCACGTTTGCTGTAAATGGTTGATTTATGGACTTTGGAAGTGGGAACATTTACTCTGAAGACATTTCCTTGAAATTATTTCCTTTCCTCCTTTGCCTTGTTGTTTTGTACATCATTTAGTTGTATGTATATGTTGGTGTGCGTTATGTCCGACCCTTAAGAATGATTAGTTTATGTAGCTTTTCTTATGGTTTATGGTTGAATGAGAATTCAATCCTACATATTTCACTTTCATTTTTTGTTTGTGGTCGTAGTGAGATGTGCTCATAATTTGATTTTATTAGTTGCCCTTGACTTATAGTTTAATCACTCAGAGATTAATGTCTTAATTTTTTTTTATTTTCAACATTTTTTAGCATGTGTGTGCATGTGTATTACACATATGTTTGTTTTTCTCCTTTTTCGTGTACTCCAATTAATCAAGGTTCAGTCCTCTTAAATTTAATTTCCTCAGTTAATTAGATTTGCAAACCTTTTATCATTTTCTTTTAATGAGATTCACCATATTTTATAAATATTTGATGCACTTAATTTATTTATAATTTTCTAGTTTGTTTTATTTAGCACGTTGTTTTAGGTATATAGTCAGCATGAACATGTTTGTGCCATATGGATTATTTATAGAGCCCCTTAATCTATCCTTGGAATTGATCCACATCCTACTTAGTTGGTCCAAGTTCCCAAATTTTGTAAAGTACTCCAATGAATCTAGTTTGATGTAACTAGATGCAAATTAAATCATTACTTAGAACATCAATTGCGACGTCACATACACTTTGTTACATCATTTACTTCTATTTTCAGATATGTTTACTTCGATTAAAAATATTTATGAAATATCACCTTTTTTCGCACAAAACACATTATAAGGTCAAATGGAGATAATTAAAATCATCATTATATGTGATAATTATTTTAAAAGTTGCCATTTTTTAAAATGTAATATTTGTTGGTAGCAATAAAGATTGTAAAAATGAATTCGGTACATTTTCGTACAATGGGGCCGTTGGTAGAGCCACGTTTGCTATAAATGGTGGATTTATGGACTTTGGAAGTGGGAACATTTACTCTGAAGAGAATTCCTTATAGTTTATGGTTGAATGAGAACTCAATCCTATATATTTCACATTCATTTTTTTTTTGTGGTCGTAATGAGACGTGCTCATAGTTTAATTTCATTTGTTGCCCTTTACTTATGGTTTAACCACTTAGAGATTAATGTTTTCATTTTTTTTATTTTCACCATCACAAGAACCCCCCTTTAGCACCGAGTTTTTTATGTTCTAACAAAAAAAACCGATGCCTAAGTAACCGATACTAATTTAGCACCGGTTGGAAAACAACTGGTGCTAAATCCCAACTTTTAGCACCGGTTTTTTAGTTAGCACCGTTTTTTAAATCGGTGCAAAAATATACCGATATAGCACCGATTTATTCGTTAGCACCGGTCGAAAAACCGGTGCTAAATTAGCACTGGTTAAAACTGGTGCTAACAAAAAAATGGTGCTAAATTACCACCAGTTTAACCTGTGCTAACAAAAAAACCGGTGCTAACAAAAATCGGTACTAAATTTAGCACCGGTTTTTCAACTGGTGCTAATTTAGCACCAGCTTTTCAACTGGAGCTAATTTAGTACCGGTTTTTTTGTTAGCACCGATTTTAACCAGTGCTAAAATATTTACGACGAATAAAAAAAATCCCTTTCTCTGAAAGCGGCAGCACGCTGCAGCTTTCAGAGGAAGGAAAAAAAACCTGAAACAGAGGAAGCGGTAGCACGCTGCAGCTTTCAAAGGAAGAGAAAAAGACTTGAAACTAACAATTTAATAATAAAATTAACATCCCAAAATTGATAATATAGAAATAAAACCAAAAAAAATTATGATACAAAACTAATAATCAATGAGACTAAACATTGCGCGGGAGACCTTGGAGAGGAATCAATCTCACCATGCCAGAAGCTTATAAGCTTATACCTGAATAAAGACGTTCATATCAGTATATCAACCTTCAGTACTTAACGAGGCTGCATAACTCAATTTAATTCAGTCACACATCAACATTCGGTAAAGTAATGCACAAAATAATCCACCAAGATAAACACATATCTATCATATTCTTCCTATGCTGATTCATAACATTAATGAAATGAATGTAACAATCTTACTCACATAAATCATATGCTACAGAGCAAAAAAACGTTTAAAGTAAAATACAACATTAAAATGCTAAAGTGAAACATATCATCAAGCATCAACAGAAACTTCATTTGAGTGGGACTCAAAAATATGTTTGCTTTTCCCTCAAAAGTCATCATTTAACTTGTAGCATTCATAAAAAATGGGCTAACAACCATGCATTTCACATGATACGACAAAGTTCGCACAGTTGAAGGTGCACAGTATGTAAGATATGTAAGATGGGCCAAGTCAATTCACCCTATACTACATTAGTTCTCAAAGACTAGAAGATAGGTTCAATAGTGAATCAAATAATGCATAACAGATCTAGTAATGGAGTAAATTTACATCCATCAAAATTAAATTACTGAAATTAAACATGCAAACCTGTCGAACATCGGGGTTCTCATCATTATAGGCTTCCAACAGGAAAAGAAGATATACCTCAGGCTAATTTGAACACTAAATTGAACTAATCAGAACACATAAATTTTCAATAAAAAATGCAGGCAGTAGGGTAAAATTGATGCAACATGTTTCGTCAATTGATGCAAGTGTTACTCCCTCTATCCGAACTTAAGTTACACAATTTAACTTTTCACGTTTGATTTAAAATGCAAACACAGCAAAAAATAGAGAGACGAGAACTTTTAATTATGTGCAGCAATGATTTTTTCAGAACATATACCTAGTTAAAGTCAACTTAGTCACTAGTATTTATATATAGAAATTCAAGTAAACCTGGGAATGAACTTAAAAGTAGAACCATATAGGCGCGATTCTACTATCATCTAGAATGACAATATACCTATTCTTTGCGTAAATGCCAAACAAAACAGAAGGCAATTTACAGTAACAATTTGAAACCATCTATATAATATAATTCATCAATGGTCACAAAAAAAGTATTAGAATCAGAAGAGAACATACGTTAGGGGACCAAAAGATGAAAAGGGGCAAAATTCATGGGAAAAACAAAGAAACTCAAAACGGTTTCCAGCAAACATCATTTAAACATAGTGATACATCATCTTATATAATTATGATTAAGGGGAAAATTTGGAGCATCATTTCATACATCAATTATATCCAAAGCGAGAACCATATACATTATACAGTATAATCAAACTACAAATGAAGAGTAAAAGTACTAAACCTTCGGTACTGAATCTGTAATCAAGCTAGTTTCCAGTTCCCCACCGCAATGTTTTTGGTTCAACATCCCCACATTCATCTTATTCTTCCCCTGCAATTCAAGCATTTTTTTCTCTATAAAAAAAAACATCAAACACTTGGAGAGCAAGCATAAGAATATCCTAGCACTCCCACTTTAGGATTTTACAGTCAATAACTACGTAACACCACACAACCTTTACACTGGTAAATGAAAATAGCCTAGCATTTCTAACACCCCAGAAACCAAAAGAAAATGAGAAAAATTCAAAAATATAAAACCCTAGAAAAATCACCCCCCAAACCCAAATTTTACCCCTAAATCTTAAAGAGGGAATAAGAGAAACTAAATACATGAAATCAGAGAGCAATAATGAGACATGATCGAGGAAAAATACCGAGTTCTTACCATTTATGGCGAAGCCCTATTTTACAGGCAGTTGGCACCGCCAAACCTTCGTTGCCAGCAATCGACCGACGACGTTCATCTCAGATGGGGGGATAACAATGACGACGAGGAGACCTACAAGCAGTGGCAACGATCAACAGATATATTAGCGAACAGTGGGTCTGTGCATCGAAGGAAAAGAGACAAGGCTTTGAGCAAGAAGACAAGATGCCGCGAGATTGCCTCCCTCACCGAAGCCGGTGCCGGCGCCATCTACCCTTTCAGATGATGCATGGTTGGTGGCTCATCGACGGAGAAAAACCAGAGGAGGCGGAGGGACGGTGGGTTCGATTGAATGAAATTAGGGAAGGGAGAAGGAAGACTCAGTATATGAAAATATGACTTGGGGTTTGGGCAAAAATTATGGGTTTCAACCCATTAAATTTTTCATTAACTAAAATCAATTAATGTTTGACCGTTAATTAGTTAAAGTCAACTTAGTTATTAGTGTTTATATATTGAAAGTCATGTAAGGGTTGACCGTTGATTAGACAAAGTCAAAATATTTTATTAGTAAATATTATTATATACTAATTCAAATATAAGTTTGACCGTTAAATTGTTAAAGTCAATTTTGTTATTAGTGTATATATATTGAAAGTCAAGTAAGAGTTGACCGTCGATTAGTTAAAGTCAACTTTGTTATTTGTATTTGTATGTAGAAAGTTAAGTAGGGGTTGACCGTGGATTAGTTAAAGCCAACTTTGTTATTTGTATTTTTATGTAGAAAGACAAGTAAGGGTTGACCGTGGATTAGTTAAAATAAACTTAGTTATTAGTATTTATATATTGAAAGTTAAGTAAAGTTTGACCATTGATTAGAGAAGGTCAACCTAGTTATTAGTGTTTATATATTGAAAGTCAAGTAAAGTCTGACCATTGATTAGACAAAGTCAGCCTAGTTATTAGTGTTTATATATTGAAAGTCGAGTAAAGTTTGATCGTTGATTCGTTAAAGTCAGCTTCGTCACCAGTGTTTATACATAGAGAGAGAGTTAAGTAAAGTTTGACTGTTGATTGGTTAAAGTCAATTTAGTCACTAGTATATATATATTGACAGTCAAGTAAGCTTTGACCATTGATTAGACAAAATCAAAAATTTTTATTGGTATTCATTATATACTAATTCAAATAAAGTTTGACCATTAATTAGTTAAAGTAAACTTTGTTATTAGTTTTTATTTATTGAAAGTGAAGTAAAGTTTGACTGTTGATTAGACAAAGTCAAAATTTTTATTAGTATATATTATTATATGCTAATTCAAATATAAGTTTGACCGTTAAATTGTTAAAGTCAACTTCGTTATTAGTGTATATATATTGAAAGTCAAGTAAGAGTTGACGATTAATTAGCTAAAGTCAACTTTGTTATTTGTATTTTTATGTACAAAGTCAAGTAAGGGTTGACCGTGGATTAGTTAAAGCCAACTTTGTTATTTGTATTTTTATGTAGAAAGACAAGTAAGGGTTGACCGTGGATTAGTTAAAGTGAACTTAGTTATTCGTGTTTATATATTGAAAGTCAAGTAAAGTTTGACCGTTGATTAGAGAAAGTCAACTTAGTTATCAGTGTTTATATATTGAAAGTCAAGCAAAGTTTGACCGTTGATTAGACAAAGTCAACCTAGTTATTAGTGTTTAAATATTGAAAGTCGAGTAAAGTTTGACCGTTGATTAGTTAAAGTCAGCTTCGTCACTGGTGTTTATATATAGAAAGAGTCAAGTAAAGTTTAACTGTTGATTGGTTAAAGTCAATTTAGTCACTAGTATATATATATAGAAAGTCAAGTAATCTTTTACCGTTGATTAGACAAAGTCAAACATTTTTATTAGTATTCTTTATATACTAATTCAAATAAAATTTTACCATTAATTAGTTAAAGTCAACTTTGTTATTAGTGTTTATTTATTTAAAGTCAACTTTGGTGGGAAATCTTTTTTGGGGATTTCTTTGGCGGGGAAAATTTTAAAATTATAAAACTTTTAGCACCCGTTTAAACCGGTGCTATTTTCTTCCAAAACCGGTGCTATTTTAACATTTTGGGCTATTTATTTGGCGGGAAAATGAGTATTGAAAATATTTAGCACCGGTTTTTAAAAACCAGTGCTATTTTATAGAAAACCGGTGCGAAAAAACCGGTGCTATTTATTAATTTTTGCACCTGTTTTTAAAATCGGTGCTATTTTTTACAAAAAACCGGTGCTAAGTTATAATTTTTAGCACCGGCTTTAAAAAACCGCTGCTAAATTTTACAAAAACTGGTGCTATTTTCAAATTTTTAGCACCGGTTTTCAAAACCGGTGCTATGTTTTACAAAAACCGGTGCTATTTTGAATTTATTGGTGGGAAGATAGAATTTTACAAATATTTAGCACCGGTTTTTAAAAACCGGTGCTAATATTTCCAAAATCGGTGCTATTTTAAAATTTTGGTCTATTTTTTTGGCGGGAAAAGGATTATTGAAAATATTTTGCACCGGTTTTTAAAAACCGATGCTATTTTTTAAAAAACCGGTGCTATTTATTAATTTTCGCACCGGTTTTTAAAACCAGTGCTAGTTTTTACAAAAAACCAGAGCTGTGTTATAATTTTTAGCTCCGGTTTTAAAAACCGGTGCTAAATTTTGCAAAAACCGGTGCTATTTTAATTCTTTTGGTGGGAAGATAGAATTTTAAGCACTGGTTTCTAAAAACCGGTGCTAATATTTCCAAAACCAATGCTATTTAAAAATTTTTTGCTATTTCTTTGGCGGGAAAAATGAAAATTTCAAATTTTTAGCACCGGTTTTAAAAAACCGATGCTAATGTTTTCCAAAACCAGTGCTATTGTAAAATTTATTATCGATTTTTAAAAAATCGGTGTTAAAATTAAAAAACCGGTGTTAAATTATCACAGGTTAAATACCAGTGTTGAAATTTTAAAAAATCGGTGCTAGAGGGGGTCTCTATGGTAGTGTTTCAACATTTGTTTTGCGCGTGTGTGCATGTGTGTTGCACATATGTTTGTTTTTCTCCTTTTTCGTGTACTCTAATTAATCAAGGTTGAGTCGTCTTAAATTTGATTACCTCAGTTAATTAGATTTACGAACCTTTTACTATTTTCTTATTATGATATTCACCATATTTTATAAATATTTGAAGCACTTAATCTATTAAAAATTTTCTAGTTTATTTTATTTGCCACGGTTTTTTAGGTAAGTAGTTAGCATGAACATGTTTGAGACATTTGAATCATTTATAGAGCCCTTAATCTATCCTTGGATCCACAACGTGATCCTACTTAGTTGGTCCATGTTTCCAAATTTGTAATTTCGATTCAACTACCATACTATAGGGATTAGTTTTATTAGATGTTGGTCAACATGCTTTAGTGGTACGCACATAAGTTGAAAAGGCCTAAAATGCATGAATGACCCTTAGTTTTTTCTTGTTTGCGGTGGTGGAATTCAAACAATTTCTAACATTCTCCAAAGCTAGATATCTCCACAATACTTTTACAAAAAACGTGCCACCGCGGCAAAGAAATCTTAAGATATATTTTTCGAGGGTGAAGCCATAGCTTTACCGGATCTCATAGAGGATTCTATCACCAATTATCGGGCATATTATTAGCGAGTTCAAAGCTACGTGCTGGAGATGAGCAATTAATGAGAAATTGAAATGCAATCATCATGCGGGAAAAGTATAAGAGAGCATGCCATAGTTCCTCATATTTTCAATGGAATTTCATGTTAATGTGGTAGAAGTAAGGATATTCTTCCTTGATAAGTTTTGGATCGACTGCATAAAGGTCTTTCACATGGAACTAGTGAAGCCCCACGAGCAACCTATCTATGCATCGATTGTGTTCACCAACCTTGCCATCATCACTAAAATTCTATCAATGGGAAGCATCTTTGCTGGTGCAAATGTGAAGTCAAATAACCGGACATTCTTGCCAAAGATGTGTTCTGTGTTAAAAAAAATTCTTGTTTTTAGCTTCTTCATGGTTTAACTATGAATGTGTGTGTGTGGCTGCATAGAAATATAAGAGTCACTAAATTATTGGTTGTGCAATAATATAAAAATCAAAGTGCAACACTCATTATTAAAATGAAAATTTTCTGTTTAAAAAATATATATATATATTGTATTAGTTTGAATTCCTTTTTTTCACATTTTCTACAAGAGTATATAATTTAAGAGAAATCTTAGTTTGTGAAAAACAAATTGACATTCAATGACTCATGGATATATTTACCATTAGTGGACTTTTGGTGCATTGGGTACACCATAAATATGTAATGCATATGTAAGATGAACGTGTGTGTATGTGTCTGCACGTATTTTTCTCCTCTTTTGAAAGTACTCCAATGAATATAGTTTGACATAACTAGATGAAAATTCAATCATTACTTAGAACATCAATTGCGACGTCGCATACACTTTGTTACATCATCTACTTCTATTTCATATATTTATACTTCGATTAAAAATATGTAGGAAATATCACATTTTTTCGCGCAAGACACATTGTAAGGTCAAATGGAGATAATAAAAATCATCATTATATGTGATAAATATTTAAAATGTTTCCATTATTTAAAATGTGGCATTTGTTGTTAGCAATAAAGATTATAAAATTAAATTTGGTACGTTTTCTTACGTTGAGGCTGCTGGTATAGCCACGTCTGCTATAAATGGTGGGTTTATGGACTTTGGAATTGGGAACATTTACTCTGAAGACACTTCCATGAAATTCTTTCCTTTCCTCCCTTGCTTTGTTTTATACATCATGTAGCTTGATATATATATTGGAGTGCGTTATGTCCGACCCTCAAGAATGATTAGTTTATGTAGCTTTTCTTATAGTTTATGGTTGAATGAAACTCAATCCTGCAAATTTCACTTTCATTTTTTGTTTGTGGTCGTAATGAGACGTGCTCATAGTTTAATTTCATTAGTTGCCCTTGACTTATGGTTTAATCACTTAGAGATTAATGTTCCAAATTTTTTTATTTTCAACATTTTTTAGCGCGTGTGTGCATGTGTGTTGACATATGTTTGTTTTTCTCCTTTTTCGTGTACCCTAATTAATCATGGTTAAGTCGTCTTAAATTTGATTTTCTTAGTTGATTAGATTTACGAACCTTTTACTATTTTCTTATTATGATATTCACCATATTTTATAAATATTTAATGCACTTAATTTATTACTAATTTTCTGGTTTGTTTTATTTGGCACATTGTTTTGCGTAAGTAGTCAGCATGAACATGTTTGTGCCACATGGATCATTTATACACTACCACAGAGACCCACCTCTAGCACCGGTTTTTCAGCACTGGTTTTTAAAACCGGTGCTAAAAATTTAATAGCACCGGTTTTTAATTTTTGACACCGGTTTTCAAAACCGGTGTTAATTTAACACCGATTTTTTAATTTTAACACCAATTTTTTAAAAATTAGTGCAAAATTTTACAATAGCACCGGTTTTGGAAACAATTAGCACCGGTTTTTAAAAATCAATGCTAAAAATTAGAAAATTTTATTTTCCCGCCAAAGAAAAAAATTTAAATAGCACCGGTTTTGAAAATATTAGCACCGGTTTTGAAAAACCGGTGCTAAATATTTGTAAAATTCTATCTTCCCGCCAAAAAATTCAAAATGGCAAACCGGTGCTAAAAATTAAATAATAGCATCGGTTTTTGCAAAAAAATAGCACCGGTTTTTAAAACAGGTGCAAAAAGATAAAATTTTGCACCGGTTTTTGTAAAAAATAGCACCGATATTTAAAAACCGCTGCTAAAAATTTTTGAGACTCATTTTCCCACAAAAGAAATAAGAAAAAAAATGAAAATAGCACCAGTTTTTAAAATATTAGCACCGGTTTCTAAAAACCGGTGCTAAATATTTGTAAAATTCTAACTTCCCGTCAACAAATTCAAAATAGCACCGGTTTTAGTAAAAAATAGCACCGGTTTAAAAAACCGGTGCAAAAATTAAGGAATAGCACCGGTTTAAAAACCGGTGCTAAAAATTAAAACTTAGCACCGGTTTTTTGAAAAGTTTTGCACCGGTTTTTAAAAAATAGCACCAGTTTTCATAAACCGGTGCAAAACATTTTCTATAAATTGTTTCCCGCCAATGAAATAGCCCAAAATTTTAAAATAGCACCGGTTTTGGAAGAAAATAACACCGGTTTAGA
Source organism: Rubia yunnanensis (assembly GCA_037428765.1). NCBI lineage: Eukaryota > Viridiplantae > Streptophyta > Magnoliopsida > Gentianales > Rubiaceae > Rubia > Rubia yunnanensis. The sequence goes on along the minus strand of CM075066.1, from coordinate 68,024,240 downwards.
ATTTTCTTCCCGCCAAAGAAATTGCCAAATATTTTTAAAATAGCATCGGTTTTGGAAGAAAATAGCACCGGTTTAAACCGGTGCTAAAACTTTTTAAATTTTTCCCGCCAAAAAAATTTCCCCCCAAAGAAATGCCAAAAACTTCTAAATATATTTCAAAATTTTTAAAATTTCATTATTTCCTCCCAAAGAATTCAAAAAATTTGCTAAAAATTTCAAATAATCTTCCCAGACATTTCATGAGCAGGGAGCAGCTGTGCAGCCGCTCTAAGCTATTTTTTTCAACTTTCAAAATCGTTCACTTGTTCTGTTGACTTTAACTAATGACTAAGTTTAGTTAAATTAATCAACGATCAACCTTCACTGACCTCATATATACAAATAAGAATAAAATTTGTTTACATTAAATAATTAACGTTCAACCCTTAATTGATTTAGTATACACCCTCCGTCCCGGATTAAATTGCACAAGATCAAAGATTCAGTCAAACTAAGAAAACTTTGACTACATATTTGAATAAATATATAAACAATCGTGAAAACTTTACTTGACTTTCAATATATAAACACTAATAAGTGGGTCTCCTGACAGGCGGCCTGTCCATGAGCTTATGGACAGGCCACTTATTTCTTACCTTATACACTGCATTTCTTAAATTACATACAAAATTTAAAAATTTTGAAATTTTGTTAGATTATATATTTTTATATTTTAACCTTCAAATACATATTATTACTTGTTTTAACTTATAAAATGCAATATTTAAATTTTATAAAAAAATTACAACATTTTAGCCAAGTATCTCTGAGGACTGTCCATAAGCTCATGGAAAGGTCGCCTTTCCTGAGACTTTCCCAACACTAATAACTAGGCTAACTTTGACTAATCAACGGTCAAACTATACTTGACTAATCAACGGTCAAACTATACTTGACTTTCAATATATAAACACTAATAACAAAGTTGACTTTAACTAATTAACGGTCAAAATTTATTTGAATTAGCATATAATAAATACTAATAAAAATGTTTGACTTTGATTAATTAACGGTTAAACCTTACTTGGCTTTCTATATATAAAAACTAGTGAATAAGCTGACTTTAACTAATCAACGATCAAACTTTACTTGACTTTCAATATATAAACACTAATAACAAAGTTGGCTTTAACTAATCAATGGTAATTTATTTGAATTATTATATAATAAATACTAATAAAAATGTTTGACTTTGTCTAATTAACAGTTAAACCTTACTTGACTTTCTATATATAAAAACTAGTGACTAAGCTGACTTTAACTAATCAACGGTCAAACTTTACTTGACTTTCAATATATAAACACTAATAACAAAGTTGACTTTAGCTAATCAATGGTCAAGCCTTACTTTAACTAGTATGTAATAAATTAAAAAGATTTGGGTGAAATGGTCTCACCCAAAATTATGGTGAGACTGAGGTCTATATTAAAATAAGAAAAGGGTAGGGACTTGTATGTAATTATATTAGAATAATAATACATCTTTCTTCCCCAATTCACCAACCGTTCTCTTTTCGTCCTCTGCTCTTCCTCAATTTTTCCTCCGCCGCTTCTTCTCCGCAGCTCCGCTCCTCCTTCGTTTTCTCTTCCATGGTCCACCCCACTCCAATCTGCTTAGATATACTCTTCTGTGCTCCGATTTTCTCCATCTGTTGCTTCATTCTTCTATGAAACCCTAGGTTCGTCTCTTTACTAGTTTTTTTTTCTCATTTTCTAATTTTAATCTTTGATTTGCGGTCTCAACGTGGTGATTCCGACATATTTTCACTGTTTAATTGATTTTTATTGTTACTTGCAGGCCCTTGCTCGTTCTCGAACTGAACGAGTTGAGATATGCTCCTACCTATTCAGATATGCTCCGCTATGTTACTCCCCACTGCTCCGATTTGCTACACTCTATTGCTTCACTATGCTATGAAATCCGAGGTTCATCACTTTACTTGTTTTTTTCTCATTTTAATCTTTGATTTGCGGTCTCGACGTGATGATTCCGTCATCTTTTCACCATTTAATTGGTTTTTTATTGTTATTAGCAGGTCCTTGCTCGTTGTCGAGCTGAAGGGGTTGAGGAGGATCCTCTACCACTGGTGCTGCCACCCTCCGCTGCCAGAGCCTTTAAATCTAGCATTGGTGAGTCTCTAAAGCTCGCCGTAATTTACTTCTTCATTTCTCCATTTTCAGTTTGATGTCTGCCGATTTCAATTGCATTTGTGATGTTTAAGCGTTTGATGTTACTGAGCTATAGTAGATAAATTTTATATATTTCCGTTAGTTTATTGTTTTAAGTACTATTTTCTATTCTATAAGTACTGTTTTTGCTGTGTTTGCATTTTAAATCAATCGTGAAAAGTTAAATTGTGTAACTTAAGTTTGAATAGAGGGAGTATGATGATTAAAAAAATTGGAATAATCAGTGATTGAACCAATAAGTGTTTGAATGTGACTTCCTGCTGATTTTACTAAATATATGCTCTTCTATTGTTCTATTATTAAAAAGAGAAGCGAGTATTTGGTGTTGTTACGCAAATATTTTCATCTCATTTGTTCCATTTGTTGATTTGTTGAAGATCTGTTAAGCTTAATTTGATATAATATTTACTCAAGAAATCTCAGCCATTGCTTATCTGTGATAATAAATACTAATTAAATTAAATATATATAATAATAAATAAATTTCAAAAGTACAAAACTAAATTTATAAGTAAATATAAGTGGGAGGACTAATCTATAAATTTTTAAAAATTACCCCAAACATCTTCACATTAAATGGATCAAATAGACAAAAGACTGATATTCAAGTGTTTTATAATCCATATTCATTATAAACAAGTTTAATAAATTAGTACATTTAAATTTCTTATAAATTTTAAAAACAAGTATATATATTCTTATAAATTCTTATTGGCATGAACGTAAATGGAAAGCATTGACTATAATCAATAAATTTCCATATCTAAACTACAGTGCTCTTAGTAATCACAGTGATAAGGTGCACGAATAATTGATTCTTCAACATTAAACTTTCACTAGACTAAAGTATTCCTCAAACAATGGACATTTTCCTCTGCTCTCAAAAATTAACAAACTACAATAGACTCAGAAGAGATTACTTGTTGAAGAGATGAAGACGGTGAGATTAATTACTTGGTGAAGAGATGAAGACGGTAATATATAAATATCATAGTTAATTTAGGAGAACGTCTCCTATTAGACCATCTAAATGTTAGACTAATCATGAAAAATCTCGTTTCAATAACTATTAGGGTCAAATTATAATTATTTATACATTACCATACATATTAAAAGTTATAAGAAATTTGTTACAATAAATAAAAATAAATATCAAATCAACTTATTAGTTATATCAATTATAAAATAACCTTGTATAATGATTAAAATGTCTAAAACAAGACGTTGTGTTAATTTAATAGTGGAATTTTTGTTTCACCCTCTAAATGTATTTAAATTACTTATATAAATAGAAGAGAAAGAAATCATAAAAATATATTATAAACACATTCATCATGTACGGAAAAGGTAAAAACATAAGTCAAATTAATATGGTAATAATAATAAAAAGGATTTGAAATCAAACGGTATTAAATAATCCTCAGTCACGAAATACTCCTCAAATCAAATAATGTAATAATAAATGAATTTTTTTTGGAAAATACCGTCTTTCCATTATTCCGTAGGCTTATGGAAAAACAGGATTTAATTACAATAATACAAAGTAAAATGTCTTAGTTGCAATATAAAAATTTTATTATGCAACGTGTAGTAGTTATAAAGTTTATAACCCGATTCATTCAACGCATAAATTTTATCTTCATTTATTCTAATTTGCATTTTAAACCATAATATTTCCATGGTTTATGGAAAGATCGTCTTTCAAGAGACAGACTCATAATAAATTCAGCAAAAATAAAGATAATAATAATCAATAGTGGAAGAAAAGGTGGAAAATGGAGCATGAAGGATGAAGCCGCAGGAGGTGAAATGAATCAAAGCAAGGCAGCAAGGCCTTACTACATTAGTCCCACTTCGAAAGTGGTGGAGACTTTGTCTTAGATTTCAACTATAAATATTAGGGAACTCCTTCATTCTTTCAAGGCAAAGCATTAGATACAATTGGGCCATAAATGACAAATTACTTGGCCTTGAATTTTTGGGCCGTAATTGTTAATTTAAAGTTAAAATTTTAACATGCTTATATGTTTTTCAGTTTGGCCCATAATTGTTGTGGGCCAAAAAATTGATTGTTTTTTTTTTTTTTTTTCTGAAAAACAACATAACCAGTATAAGATTATCTGGTTCAGATTTCTCACGCTGGAAGATTCTTATATCAATAGAAGATAGAGAAGAAATGAATGGATTTCAAGGAGAAGCGAATAATGGCGACTAATGCGTGAGCTTGAAGTAAAGAATCAAGACGATTGTGATGACCAAGACCGCAATAATAGAGCCGATTACATACTTGTTCCTGCTCATCCTTCTTGACATATTGGTCAGTATCTTCTTGCTCCTGCTGATGTTATCGTCCACTCCATGAAGTGTGTTATGAGCATGCAAGAGAGATTGGCGCTGTTGATGCGAATCCTGAAGAATTGAGACTCCAAGATCTTCGGTTTCTAGCATGACTTTGCGACTCTCCCTTATCCTGTCACTGGACTGGTTTAGTCTCTGGGTTGACATCATCAACCTCCCTCTTTGATCAGCACTTACCGTCATAGCATCAGCCATTCCAGATTCTAATAAATCATCTCGAGCAGCGTGACTAAGATTAGCTGAAGATACTCTTTTCACCTCTGTTTTCAAATTGTTAAGATCAGTCTTATACTCTCTTAACTTGGCAAGAAGCACAGATTTGGGATTCGGTGGCAAACTTCGAGCCTCAAGGTCCATTTTGCGAATCAAAGCATCAGCATCATCCAATTCAGCTTTTGCTTTTTCTGTTCTCCATCAAGCATGCTGGAAGCAGTGCATTTCTTGGACAAATTGGCCGAGAGCTCGCAGTATTGCCGCTCGTATCCTTCGAACACCTGACTCATCTTTCCCGCGAAATCTTTCAATTCAATCCAATCGCTCGGATTTGAGATTTTTGTGCGAGGAATTTGAAGATCAAAATCACCCACTCCAATTATAATTGTGGGAAAAGGGGAAAAAATTGATTGAATTGAATCAATTTGATTAAGATTGGAAACAATTCGGTTGAATTCAGTTTCAAACCAAATTCAAATTTTGAATTTGGTTCGGATAATTTGGGTTATTTGAATAATTCGGGTCGGATTTGATTTTTATTTTTTAGGGAAAAACTGAATAACCCGAATTGAATAGATTGAAAATCGAATAAATTGAATCGACGCCCACCCCTACTATATACATTAATGTGGAACTAAATTATTAATTTTATGAAGTTGATCTTATTATTAAATTAATGTGAAATAAATTCTTAATTTTGAGTCTTTTTCCCTTTCTCTGAAAGCAGCAGCGCGCTGCAGCTTTCAGAGGAAGGGATTTTTTTTCAACGTCGTAAGTAAATTAGCACCGATTGAAAAACCTGTGCTAATAAAAACAACCGGTGCTAAATTAGCACCGGTTGAAAAACCGGTGCAAACAAAAAAAACCGGTGCTTATTTAGCACCGGTTGAAAACTGGTGCTAACAAAAGAAAAACCGGTGCTAGTTTAGCACCGGTTGAAAAAAAAACCAATTAGCACCGGTTGCTTAGGCACCGGTTTTTTTTTTTACAAAAAAACCGGTGCTAGAACATAAAAAGACTGGTGCTAGAGGTGGGTTGTTGTGGTAGTGTTGAAGCCCTCAAATATATCCTTGGAATTGATCCACAACATGATCCAACTTAGTTGGTCAAGTTCCCAAATTTGTAATTTTGATTGAACCACCACACTATAAGGATCAGTTTTGTTAGATGTTTGGTCTGCATGCTTTAGTGGTATACACACACATGTTGATAAGGCCTTAATGCATGAATGACCTTCAGTTTTTTCTTGTTTGCGGTGGTGGAATGCAAATAATTTCTGACATTCTCCAAAGGTAGATATCTCCCCAGTACTCTTAAGAAAGACATGCAACTGCGGCAAAGAAATCTTGAGATATGGTTTTCGAGGGTGGTACCATGGCTTTACCAAATCTGATCAAAGATTCTATCGCCAATTATTGAGCATATTACCAGCGAGTTCAAAGCTTCGTGCGGGAGATAAGAAATTAATGAGAAATTTAAATGCAATCATCATGCAGGAAAGGTCAAAGAGAATATGTCATAGTTCCTTATATTTTCAATGGAATTTCCTATTAATGTGGTAGAAGTGAAGACATTCTTTCTTAATAAATTTGGGATCGACTACATAGGGGCCTTTCACATAGAGGAGGTGGAGCCCCACGAGCAACCTATCTATACATCGATTGTGTTCACCAACCTTGCCATCATCACTAACATTCTATCAATGAAAAACATCTTTTCGGGCACAAATGTGTGTCAAATAACCGGACAATCTTTCCATAGATGTGTCCTATGTTAAAAAAAAAAATTCTTGTTTTTAGCTTCTACTCGGTTTAACTAAGAATGTGTGTGTGGCTGCATATATATATAAGTGTCATTACATTATCGGTGGTGTAATAATATAAAATAGACGTGCAACACTCATTATTAAAAGTAAAATGTTCTTCTTTTTTTAAATATGGTTTATTAGTTTTAATTCCTATTTTACACATTTGCTACAAGATGATTTAAAGTTAAGAGAAATCTTAGTTCGTGAAAAAAATATTTTAGATTCAATGAATCATAGATATATATTTACCATCAGTGGACTTCTGGTGCATTTGGTACACAATAAACATGTAATGCATATGTAATATGAACGTGTGTGTGTGTCTGCACATATTTTTCTCCTCTTTTTAAAGTACTCCAATGAATCTAGTTTGATATAACTAGATGCAAATTTAGTCATTACTTAGAACATTATTTGCAACATCGCATACACTTCGTTACATTATTTACGTCTATTTCATATATTTTTACTTCGATTAAACATATGGATCATTTATAGAACCCTTAGATCTATCCTTGGAATTGATCCAGAACGTGATCCTACTTAGTTGCTCCAAGTTCCCAAATTTGTAATTTTGATTGAGCTACCATACTATAGAGATTTGTTTTATTAGATGTTTGGTCTGCATGCTTTATGCTATGCACAGATGTTGATAAGGCCTCAAATGCATAAATGACCTTCACTTTTTTCTTGTTTCCGGTCAGAGAATTCAAATAACTTCTAACATTATCCAAAGCTAGATATCTCCCCAATACTCATAAAAAAGCGTGTCACCGCGACAAAGAAATCTTAAGATATGGTTTTCGAGGGTGGTGCCATGGCTTTCCCCGATCTCATCAAAGATTCTATCGCCAATTATCAGGCATATTATTAGCGAGTTCAAAGCTTCGTGCGTGAGACGTGCAATTAATGAAAAAGTTATATGCAATCATCTTGTGGGAAAAGTAAAAGAGAATATGCCATAGTTCCTCATATTTTCAATGGAATTTCCTGTTAATGTGGTAGAAGTGAGGACATTCTTCCTTGATTAGTTTGGATCAACTGCATAGAGGTCTTTTACATAGAGCAGGTGGAGCCCCACGAGCAACCTATCTATGCATCGATTGTGTTCACCAACCTTGCCATCATCACTAACATTCTATCAATGGAAAGCATCTTTTCGGGCACAAATGTGTGTCAAATAATCGGACAATCTTGCCATAAACGTGTCCTATGTTCAAAAAAAATTCTTGTTTTTAGCTTCTACTCGATTTAAATAAGAATGTGTGTGTGGCTGCATAAATATATAAAAGTCACTGCATTATTGGTGGTGCAATAATAAAATAGATGTGCAGCACTCATTATTAAGAGGAAAATGTTCTGTTTTAAAAAATATATATGTTGTATTAGTTTTAATTCCTATTTTACACATTTGCTACAAGATGATTTACGGTTAAAAGAAATCTTAGTTCGTGAAAAAAAAATTAGATTCAATGACTCATAGATATATTTACCATTAGTGGACTTTCGGTGCATTGGGTACACGATAAACATGTAATGCGTATGTAATATGAACGTGTGTGCGTGTGTTTGCACGTATTTTTCTCCTCTTTTTAGAGTACTCCAATGAATCTAGTTTGATGTAACTAGATGCAAATTCAGTCATTACTTTGAAAATTATTTGCGACAACGCATACACTTCGTTACATCATTTACTTCTATTTACTTCAATTAAAAATATGTATGAAATATCACCTTTTTTAGCACAAGACACATTGTAAGGTCAAATGGAGATAATAAAAATCATCAACATATGTGATAATTATTTAAAAAGTTGCCATTTTTTAAAAAGTGACACTTGTTGTTAGAAATATAGATTGTAAAATTGAATTTGGTATGATTTCTTACAATGGGGACGTTGGTATTGCCATGTTTGCTTAAATGGAGGATTTATGGACTTTGGAAGAGGGAACATTTACAGACACTTCCTTGAAATTCTTTCCTTTCCTCCCTTGACTTGTTTTTGTACATCATTTAGCTACTTTTATATGTTGGTGTGCGTTATGTCCGACCCTTAAGAATAATTAGATTATGTAGCTTTTCTTATCGTTTATGGGACTTTCATTTTTTGTTTGTGGTCTTAATGAGATTTTCACATAGCTTAATTTCATTAGTTGCCCTTGACTTATGGTTTAATCACTTAGAGATTAATGTTTTAAATTTTTTATTTTCAACATTTTTGAGCGCGTGTGCATGTTTGTTGCACATATGATTGTTTTTCTCCTTTTTCGTGTACTCCAATTAATCAAGGTTGAGTCGTCTTAAATTTGATTTCTTCAGATAATTAGATTTACGAACCTTTTACTATTTTCTTGTTATGATATTCACCATATTTTATAAATATTTGATGCACTTAATTTATTTATAATTTTCTAGTTTGTTTTCTTTGGAACGTTGTTTTGGGTATGTAGTCAGCATGAACATGTTTGTGCCATATGGATCGTTTATAGATTCCTTTAATATATCCTTGGAATTGATCCATAACGTAATCCTACTTAGTTGGTCAAAATTCCCAAACTTGTAATTTTGATTGAGCTACCATAATATAGGGATTTGTTTTATTAGATGTTTGGTCTTCATGCTTTATTGGTATGCACATATGTTGATAAGGCCTCAAATGCATAAATGACCTTCGGTTTTTTCCTGTTTTCGGTGGTGGAATTCAAATAATTTCTTACATTCTCCAAAGCTAGATATCTCCACAATACTCTTAAAAAAGGTGCCACCGCGGAATAGAAATTTTAAGGTATGGTTTTCGAGGGTGGTGCAATGGCTTTACTAGATTTCATCAAAGAATCTATCGCCAATTATCGGGCATATTATTAGCGAGTCCAAAGCTCCATGCGGGAGATATGCAATTAATGAGAGATTTAAATTCAATCATCATGCGGGAAAAGTAAAAGAGAATATGCCATAGTTCCTCATATTTTCAATGGAATTTCCTGTTAATGTGGTAGAAGTGAGGACATTCTTCCTTGATAAGTTTGGGATTGACTGCATAAAGGCCTTTCACATGGAGCATGTGGAGCCCCACGAGCAACCTATCCATGCATCGATTGTATTCACCAACCTTGCCATCAACACTATCATTCTATCAATGGAAAGCTTCTTTTCGGGCACAACTGCGTGTCCAATAACCGGACAATCATACCATAGATGTGTCATATGTTTAAAAACAATTCTTGTTTTTAGCTTCTACTCGGTGACTGTGTGTGTGGATGCATAAATATATAAGAGTCACTACATTATTGGTGGTGCAATAATATAAAATAGACATGCAACACTCATTATTAAAAGGAAAATGTTCTGTTTTTAAAAAGAATACATGTTGTATTAGTCTTAATTCCTATTTTACACATTTGCTACAAGATGAATTGATGTTAAGAACTGTTACTGTTACTACGGGCAAAAAAAGTGCGAAAAACACACATACTTACTGTTCTCTTCCTCCTCTTCTCCTCTCTTCCTCATTTCACACTGATAACGGTCATATCCCAGAATCTCTTCTGGTTCTGGTTGCAAACGATGGTGTCTCCGATGCCTCTTCCCCCTCCAGATCATCCCCCACCGGTTAACAAAAGCTTTATTCAAGCTCTCCATTCGAAACCCTCTCCTCTCTTAGCATCCCTCCCTGACACCCCGAACCTTCACCCCATTACGGAATATAAGGGTAAGATCGCCTATATTCTCCCTCCGGAGGAAGGCGATCTCCTGGCTATGCTTTATCAGAATGCATTGGTTGGAAAGTTCAACAAAGGGAAACCTCCTATGGAGTCCCTAGTAACTGCCTTCAAATCAATTGGTTTCAATGCTAAATTTCAATTAGGTTCAATTGACTACCGTCATGTCTTAATTCGTTTTCAGGATAACGAGGACTACCAGCACTGCTGGATGAAAGGTCAATGGATGATACATGGATCGATGATGAAGGTACAGAAATGGTCCCCTGATTTCTCTCCAACTGCAGAATCTTCAATAATCCCGGCCTGGGTAACGATTCATCAACTTCCAATTCATTTTTATAACACTTCGGCTATTATAGGAATCAGTAGTCAGATTGGTAGGTTTCTGAAAATGGATGCTGCAACTAAGGCTCTGACTAGACCCTCTGCTATTAAGGTCTGTGTAGAAATTGATCTGATGTCTCAGTTTCCTTTTACTATTGTGGTAGGAATTGGAAATAAGGTGGCAGACTATCCCATAAAATATGATCAATTGCCCTCTTACTGTTCTCACTGTAGGATAATTGGACATAGTCACCTAAATTGTAACTTCTTGCACCCAGAACTGAGGAAAAACAAAACAAAAAAATGGAAATCAAAGAGACTCAGGTTAGGACACCCCCAGCTCAGAATCAAATGAAGAATGACTTAGGCAATCCCTCAAAAGCCACAGTGGAAGTAGCAGGATCTTCAACTTTATCAGTGTCACAAAAGGAAACTGATATTCAAACTCAGGAAAAAAACTCAGCCTTAATGATGGAGAAAAAGCTTAATCCCCTCAGAGCTAATCAGTTGAAGAGAAACACCCCTTTTTACTCACTAGATGACATTTCAAAACCAATCACAAGCTTCTTTTGGAGGAAAAAAAAATCTGAACTAGCTCCTATTGAAGAATCTTTAGGTCAAAACAATGTGGTCTCAATATCAAATGCTTTTCAATCTTTGTTTGATCTAAATGATATGGATAATGTGGTTAAAGAGGATGATATTTTTGACATTTTCCACGAGTCTTTAGAATCACAGGATTTATCTGATCAGACCACAAGTGTAGAAAATCCTGTTCTGGAAGCTGAGCAGGCCAATGAGGAACTGGTAGTGATATCCTCTGAAGCAGTGCAAGAGGAGCCCTCTGTCCATCTGGCCGATCTAGTACCAGAATCTACTATTCAACCCCCTGTACCAGGTAATAATTTAGATAACAATCATCAGGAGGTAGACATCTCAAACTCTGAAACTAAGGAGAAATCTGATGTTAAATTGAAACAAAACAGTAAGGCTACTGTAAATAAGCAAAGGAACCTAAGATCATCACAAAAAGCTACCCCAGCTAGTGTTAAATGATAAAATACACCAAATTTGGTAATATTTTAGTCTGGAATGTTAGGGGCTATGGCACTTCAATTGATAGATTAAAGGCTCTCAAAATGAAACATAAGATAGATATTTTGTGCTTAATTGAACCATGGCATGATAATCAAGATTTGATTAATTTGAAGCATGTTTTAGGTTTTGAAAATGCTCTACATGCTCGGAATGCTAAAATATGGATCCTTTGGAATAATAATTTCAACATAGAAAGTTTACAGGAGTCTGACCAATTCATAAAAACTAAAATAATGGAAAAAGCTACCTCTTCTTCCTGGAAATGTTTCTTCATATATGCTAGTGTCCATAGACATTTAAGGGAATTATTATGGTCTGACCTACAATCTTCTGATTCTGATCCAGCAATTTATATAGGTGATTTTAACACTGTAGTCTCTGTTACTGAATATAAAGGTAGGAAGACCACTCCCAGGAAAAGTATGAAACAATTTAATGACTTTATATATAATATGGATTTGCATGAAATACCTACTGTAGGTAACTCATACACATGGAGCAATAACAGATATCTAGATAAGTGTAAGGACCTACAGTTTCAGAGACTTGATAGAGGACTGAGTAATTTAGAATGGTTTGAACGATTTCCCAATAGCTCCATTCATGTCCTAAATAGACTAACCTCTGACCATTCTCCTCTGTTACTCTCAATCCAATCTGCTCTAGAGCAGGTTCTAAGGCCCTTCAGATATCAAGAAATGTGGGCTAACAGAGTAGAATTTCAGGAACTGGTTGTTTCTAACTGGAATTTGATGTCTCCTTTTCATGGAATGCAGAATCTGGTTCATAAACTTAAGAGATTAAAGACTGTAATAAAAGATTGGAATAGATCTAATTTCGGCAATGTGAATCAGAATCTTTTAAATTCTGAGAATAGAGTTAATGACCTTGAGATACTTTTCCAGCATTCACCCGATGATGCAACTCTAATGGAACTCACAAAGTCTAAAGTTGATCTTCTGAGAGCTCAGAAAGAACTCAACATTTTTCTGAAACAAAAGGCCAGGCTTAATTGGATAAAACATGGAGATGCTAACACTAGTTTCTTTTATCATTCCATTAAGGAAAAAAAAAGCTAGATCACGAATCAGCAAAATTAAAGATGGAAATGGTAATTGGATCTCGGATCCTAAACTCATCAAGGAGGAAGGTGTTAGGTTTTTCCAGGAACTACTCAATCAGGATGTTTCACAAAAAGAGGGAACCTATCATAATCATTTTCTTAATGAGATTCCTAAACTTATCACAGAACAACAAAATCTGTTGCTGCTGAACCACTTTAGCTTACAGGAACTTCAATTTGTAGTTTTTAATCTCAACAAATCTAGTGCTCCGGGCTCTGATGGTTTTTCAGGAGAATTTTACACTCACTTCTGGGAAACCATTAAACAAGATCTCTTGACTGCTGCAAATGACTTCTTAATAAATGGTTACATTCCAAAAGCTATTTCAAGTACTTGGCTCACTTTAATCCCAAAAAAGCCAATCCCTATAACCTTTGCAGATTTTAGACCTATCAGCTTATCTAACTTTGTTAACAAAGTTTTTTCTAAACTGCTGTTGGAGAGGATTAAACCTCTAATGCAAATCCTGATTTCTCCTGAGCAAAGTGCTTTCATCAAGGGTAGGGATATCTCTGACAATGTTATTCTAATGAAAGAGATGACCAGATTATTGTCTCGAAAATCTAAAGTCACTAATCTGATAGTTAAATTAGATATGCAAAAGGCCTTTGACAGGGTCTCTTGGTCATTTCTAAATTCAATCCTCCTAAAATTTGGGTTCCATGGTAAATTTGTAGGACTTATGATGCATAACATTGCTGCTGCTCATTTCTCTGTTCTAGTTAATGGAGTTACATCTGGTTTTTTCTCTGCTTCAAGAGGTATCAAACAAGGGGATCCTTTATCCCCTTTCCTGTATAACATTCTATCTGAAGCATTTTCCAGAAGTTTAAAGAAAATGTTTAGAGATGGTTATCTGCAATACTTCAGTCTCCCCACTACATGCTCTCCCCTCACACATATCATGTATGCAGATGACACTGCTGTGTTTCTGAGCAACAGGCCAAGTAACCTGAAACTTTTTAAAAAATTTCTATTAGCATATGAGAGCACATCTGGACAAAAAGTTAATTTCTCCAAATCTGAATTTTTCGTAGCACATAACATCTCTCCCCAAACTGTTCTCTCAATCAAGAGGATATTGGGAATGGAGAAAGGTTCTTTCCCTTTTAAATACCTAGGAGTACCTATTTTTGCTGGTCGTAATTTATAGGTTCATTACCTTCCAGTATTAGAAAGAATGGAAAAAATGATTAATAATTGGAAGAATAGATGGTTAACTTCAGCTGGAAGGATCATTTTGATAAATCACTGTCTTCTTTCGATACCTATCCATATTTTTGCAGTTTTAAGGCCCCCTAGGATAATTTTTAAAAAAATGGAGCGAACTGCATCTAGTCTATTTTGGGGGAAGTGTGAAAATAGTGAAAGGAAAATTTGGAGAGCATGGAAGAAAATGTGTCTCCCAGTTGAGGAAAATGGCTTAGGCTTTAGGGACCTAAATGCAACAGTGGAAGCTTTTTCATGTAAACTATGGTGGAAGTTGCAACAAAACAATACCCAATGGGCTTCTCTTCTATGGTCTCTACCTGAATCATATAAAAAATCCCACACATGGGCCAGGATTAGAAGAATTACTGCCATAGCTAACAGTGCCTCTAGAGTCATTTAGGGAGTTGGGGACTGTTCTTTTTGGAATGCTAATTGGATTGGCAATGGAGCCTTATGTTACAAATGGCCTGAAGACATTGAGTTTCCTTTTGTAGATATATCTCTAAGGTCTTTCATTAATGATAAAGCTTCTTTAATACCACTCCTGGAGCCACATTTGGCTACCAACACTATCCATACTTTGCAGGTTGCTACTTTGGAGCACACACACAAACACAAGCTTGTCTGGACCCCCACCTTGGACGGAAACTTCTCAATCAGGTCAGCATACTCAATTTTCAGACTTAGAAGACCAGTAATCAGAGATTTCACAAAGGTTTGGACTTCTTTTATTCCTGGTAAAATGTCTGTACTGCTATGGAGAGCCCTAAATGGCATATTACCATTTGACAATATACTTATCAGGTTTGGCTTTTCCTTTGCTTCTAGATGCCCTATTTGCATGAATCATTCTGACAACCTTGAACATTATTTTAATTCATGCACAGCTTCAAATGCTGTATGGCTTAGGATCCTTTCTTTGCTACAGCTACTTTCACCTGGATTCAGTAGTTTAAAAAATAGAGAAGAATTTTTTTTGACATACACAGCTGACTCCAAGATACATAATAACCTGATTTCTGTTTCCCTAGTTGCCACAATCTAGTTCTTATGGATTTATAGGAACAAAAACATCTATGAAAACAGAGTTTTTTTTCTGCTGAAGCATGTTTCCTTGACATCAAAGGGATGATTTACCAAATCTTTTCTGCTCATCAATTTTATGGAAACATAGAAAAGAACAAGAGATGGATTCAAGCTAAAATCATCCCCAAAATTTTTAGAAAGAAGAAAAAATTAATTTCGATTGTCAATTGGCAAAAACCACCAAGTGGCTACAAAATTAATACGGATGCATCTTGGAAAATGGGTGGTTTATCCTCTATTGCAGTGATTGTAAGGGATTGGAGGGGGGTTTTGATCAAAATGAGAGTTAATTCATTCCAAAGTGCTGATCCTTTACATGCTGAACTTTTAGCTATTCAGAGTGCTTATGAAATTTGTTCTGAACTCTCTTTACATAACTGCATTATTGAATCAGACTGCTTAACTGTAGTCAGGGGGATTATCAACCCCTCATGCTGTCCTTGGAAAGTTTTCTCAATCTGTAGTACACTACACAGGGCACAACTCACAATCCCAATCCAGTATATCCCCCGGGAAGCTAACCAACCTGCAGATTTTTTGGCTAAATTTGCTATGGATAATCATCTCCACGGGGATGTGGATATCATGGCAGCTCCAAATTTTCTTCAAGGTCTCCTTTCATTGGATAATTCTGGATTCCCAGGGATTAGAGTAGGAATATTTTAAGTCACTCATATGCTGTCATGGCTAACACTTTGATTCACGGTTATCTGTCTAAATTCAAACATACATCTATCTTTTTTTCTTCCATTAGTATAGTTTCTGTTGTTTTCTTTCCTCATGATTCTCAGGTAACTAAGGATTACACCGGAGTGGACAATATGTATTGATGCTGACATTTCGACACTGCTGACACTTTGATGAAGATGATGCTGCAACTTATGGGAAGCTGAGAAGATCTTCTACTCATTTCTTCTTAAGGACAAGCCCGGATACATACTTGCCTCACATGGTTGTTTCATCTTATCTCTTTAGGTCTGAATATCATTGACTAACTGGGGTTTCAATTCTCGACTCCCCGACCCGTTCGTTATATCCCAGTACTTAGGATTTTAAGATTGACCCAATCTGACATATAGTTTACCTTAGCCTTGTATAGGGGGTTTCACTGCTTTTGCAAGCAATTTTATTTACTTCAAGTGCTCTTCGGGCTCTTGGATCATCAATCGGATGACCTTTTGTAAGGAACAATTTTAAGATGCTAAAAAAAAAAGAATTGATGTTAAGAGAAATATTAGAAAAAATTGAGATTCAATGACTCATAGATATATTTACCATTAATGGAATTTCGGTGCATTGGGTATATAATAAATATGTAATGCATATGTAATATGAACGTGTGTGCATGTGTCTGCACATATTATTCCGCTCTTTTTAAAGTATTCCAATGAATCTTGTTTGATGTAACTAGATACAAATTAATTCATTACTTGGAACATAATTTGCGACATCGCATATAATTTGTTACATTTTTTTACTTCTATTTCATATATTTTTACTTCGATTAAAAATATGTATGAAATATCACCTTTTTCGCACAAGACACATTGTAAGGTCAACTCGAGATAATATAATCATCAATATATGTGATAATTGTTAAAAAATGTGCCATTTTTTAAAAGTGACATTTGTTGTTAGCAATAAAGATTGTAAAAATGAATTCGGTACGTTTTCTTACAATGGGCCCAATGGTAGTGCCGCGTTTGCTATAAATGGAAGATTTATGGACATTGGAAGTGGGAACATTTAATCTGAAAACACTTCCTTGAAATTCTTTTCTTTCCTCCCTTGCCTTGTTTTGTACACCATTTAGCAAGATGTATATGCTGGTGTGCGTTATGTCCGACCCTCGAGAATGATTGGTTTATTTAGCTTTTCTAATAGATATGGTTGAACGAGAACTCAATCTTCTATATTTCACATTTTTATTTTTTGTTTGTTGTCGTTATTATTTATTTATTTTTTCAACATATTTGAGCGTGTGTGTCCATTTGTGTTGCACATATGTTTGTTTTTCTTTTTTTCGTGTACACTAATTAATCGAGGTTTAGTCATTTTAAATTTTATTTCCTCAGTTAATTTGATTTACGAACCTTTTACTATTTCCTTATTATGATATTAACCATATTTTATTATTCTTTGAAGCACTTATTTTCTTTATAATTTTCTATTTTGTTTTATTTGGCACGTTGTTTTGGGTAAGTAGTGAGCATGGACATGTCTGTGCCATATGGATCATTTATAGAGTCCTTTAATCTATCCTTGTAATTGATCCACGACGTGATCCTACTTAGTTGGTCCAAGTTCCCAAATTTGTAATTTTGATTGAGCTACCGTACTATAGGGATTTGTTTTAATAGATGTTTGGTCTTCACACTTTAGTGGTACGCACATATGTTGATAAGGTTGAAAACAAGCCTTAAATGCATGAATGACCTTAAGTTTTTTCTTGTTTGCAGTGGTGGAATTCAATTAATTTGTAACAATCTCCAAAGCTAGATATCTCCGCAATAATCTTACCAAAAACGTGCCACTGTGGCAAAGAAATCTTAAGATATGGTTTTTGAGGTTGGTGCCATTACTCTACCGGATCTCATCAAATATTCTATCGCCAATTATCGGGCATATTATTATCGAGTTCAAAGCTTCATGTGGGAGATGTGCAATTAATGAAATATTAAATGTAATCATCATGTGGGAAAAGTAAAAGAAAACATGCCATAGTTCCTCAAATTTTCAATGGAATTTCCTATTAATGTGGTAGAAGTGAGGACATTCTTCCTTAATAAGTTTGGGATCGACTGGATAGAGGCCTTTCACATGGAGCGGGTGGAGCCGCACGAGCAACCTATACATGCATCGATTGTATTCACCAACCTTGCCATCATCACTAACATTCTATCAGTGGAAAGCATCTTTTCAGGCACAAATGTGTGTCAAATAACCGGACAATGTTGCCATAGATGTGTCCTCTGTTAAAAAAAATCTTTTTTTAGCTTCTACTCGGTTTAGCAAAAATTTGTGAGTGGATGCATAAATATATAAGAGTCACTACATTATTGGTGGTGCAATAATATAAAATAGATGTGCAACACTCATTATTAAAAGGAAAGTGTTCTGTTTTAAAAAAAATATAAGTTGTATAAGTATTAATTCCTATTTTACACAAGATGAATTTATGTGAAGAGAAATATTAGTTCGTGAAAAAAAATTGAGATTCAATTACTAATAGATATATTTACCATTAGTGGAATTTCGGTGCATTGGGTACACAATAAATATGTAATGCATATGTAATATGAATGTGTGTGCATGTGTATGCACGTATTTTTCCGCTCTTTTTAAAGTATTCAAATGAATCTTGTTTGATGTAACTAGATACAAATTAATTCATTACTTAGAACATAATTTGCAACATCGCATATACTTTGTTACATTTTTTACTTCTATTTTATATATTTTTACTTCGATTAAAAATATATATGAAATATCACCTTTTTCGCACTAGACACATTGTAAGGTCAAATCGAGAATAAAAATCATCAACATATGTAATAATTATTCAACAACTTTCCATTTTAAAAAAAGTGACATTTGTTGTTAGCAATAAAAATTGTAAAAATTAATTCGGTACGTTTTCTTACAATGAGGCCATTGGTAGTGCCACGTTTTCTATAAATGGTAGATTTATGGACTTTGGATGTGGGAACATTTACTGTGAAGACACTTCCTTGAAATTTTTTCCTTTCCTCCCTATCCTTGTTTTGTACATCATTTAGCTAGATGTTTATGTTGGTGTGCGTTATGTCCGACCCTCAAGAATGATTAGTTTTTGTAGCTTTTCTTATAGTTTATGGTTGAATGAGAACTCAATCTTACATATTTCACTTTCATTTTTTGTTGGTGGTCGTAATAAGATTTGCTCATAGCTTAATTTCATTACTTGCCCTTGACTTATGGTTTAATAACTTAGAGATTAATGTTTTAATTTTTTTTTTATTTTCCACATTTTTGAGCTCGTGTGTGCTTGTGTGTTGGACATATGTTTGTTTTTCTCCTTTTTCGTGTACTCCAATTAATCAAGGTTGAGTCGTCTTAAATTTGATTTCCTCAGATAATTAGATTTACGAACCTTTTAATATTTTCTTATTATGAAATTCACCATATTTTATAATTATTTGAAGCACTTATTTTCTTTATAATTTTCTAGTTTGATGTATTTGGCACGTTGCTTTGGGTAAGTAGTGAGCATGAACTTGTTTGTGCCATATGGATCATTTATAGAGTCCTTTAATCTATCCTTGGAATTGATCCACGATGTGATACTACTTAGTTAGTCCAAGTTCCCAAATTTGTAATTTTGATTTAGCTACCATACTATAGGAATTTATTATATTAGATGTTTGGTCTGCATGGTTTAGTGGTACGCACATATGTTGATAAGGCCTTAAATGTATGAATGACCGTCAGTTTTTTCTTATTTCTGTTGCTGGAATTCATATAATTTCTAACATTCTCCAAAGCATGATATCTCCACAATACTCTTAAAAAAGCGTGCCACCGCGGCATAGAAATCTTAAGATATGGTTTCTGAGGGTGGTGCCATGGCTTTACTGGATCTCATCAAAGATTCAATCACCAATTATCGGGCATATTATTAGCGAGTTCAAAGCTTCGTGTGGGAGTTGTGTAATTAATTACAAATTTAAATTCAATCATCATGTGGGAAAGGCAAAAGAGAACATGCCATAGTTCCTCGTATGTAAAATGGAATTTCCAAATAACCGGACAATCTTGCCATAGATGTGTCCTATGTTAAAAATAAATATAATTTTTAGCTTCTACTCAATTTGACTATGAATTTGTGTGTGGCTATATAAATATATAAGATTTACTACATTATTGGTGGTGCAGTAATATAAAATTGACGTGAAACATTCATTATTAGAAGGAAAATGTTTAGTTTTAATTTTTTTTTATGTTGTATTAGTTTTGATTCCTATTTTACACATTCGCTACATGATGAATTGATGTTAAGAGAAATATTAGTTCGTGAAAAAACAAATTGAGATTTAATGACTAATATATATATTTACCATTAGTGGAATTTCGGTGCATTGGATACACAATAAATATGTAATGCATATGTAATATGAACGTTTGTGCATGCGTATGTACGTATTTTTCTGCCCTTTTTAAAGTATTACAATGAATCTTGTTTGATGTAACTAGATACAAATTCAGTCATTACTTAGAACATAATTTGCGACATCGCATATACTTTGTTAGATTTTTTACTTCTATTTCATATATTTTTACTTTGACTAAAAATATGTGTGAAATATCTTCTTTTTCGCACAAGACACACTGCAAGGTCAAATCGAGATAATAAAATCATCAACATATATGATAATTATTTACAAAGTTGCCATTTTAAAAAAAATGTGACATTTGTTGTTAGCAATAAAGATTATAAAAATGAATTCGGTACGTTTTCTTACAATGGGGCCATTGGTAGTGCCACATTAGCTATAAATGGAAGATTTATGGACATTGGAAATGGGAACATTTAATCTGAAGACACTTCCTTGAAATTCTTTTCTTTCCTCCCTTGCCTTGTTTTGTACATCATTTAGCTAGATGTATATGTTGGTATGCATTATGTCCGACCCTCAAGATTGATTAGTTTATGTAGCTTTTCTTATAGATTATGGTTGAATGAGAACTCAATCTTCCATATTTCACATTTTTATTTTTTGTTTCTGGTCTTTATAATTTATTTATTTTATAATATTTTTGAGCGCGTGTGTACATATGTGTTGCATATATGTTTGTTTTTTTATCTTTTTCGTATACTCTAATTAATCGAGGTTTAGCCGTCTTAAATTTTATTTCCTCAGTTAATTAGATTTATTAACCTTTTACTATTTCCTTATTATGATATTCACAATATTTTATTATTATTTGAAGCACTTATTTTCTTTATAATTTTCTAGTTTGTTTTATTTGGCACGTTGTTTTGGGTAAGTATTGAGCATGGACATGTTCGTGCCATATGGATCATTTATAGAGTCCTGTAATCTATCCTTGGAATTGATCCATGACGTGATCCTACTTAGTTTGTCCAAGTTTCAAAATTTGTAATTTTGATTGAGCTACCATACTATAGGGATTTATTTTATTAGATGTTTGGTCAGCACGCTTTAGTGGTACGCACATATGTTGATAAGGTTGAAAACAAGCCTTAAATGCATGAATGGCCCTAAGTTTTTTCCTGTTTGCAGTGGTGGAATTCAATGAATTTGTAATAATCTCCAAAGATAGATATCTCCGCAATAATCTTACCAAAAACGTGCCACTGTGGCAAAGAAACCTTAAGATATAGTTTTTGAGGTTGGTGCCATTACTCTACCGGATCTCATCAAATATTCTATCGCCAATTATCAGGCATATTATTAGCGAGTTCAAAGCTTCATGCGGGAGATGTGAAATTAATGAAAAATTTAAATGCAATCATCATGTGGGAAAAGAAAAGGCGAACATGCGATTGTTCCCCATATTTTCAAGGGAATTTCATGTTAATGTTGTAGAAGTGAGGACATTCTTCCTTGATATGTTTGGAATTGACGGCATAGAGGCCATTCACATGGAGCTAGTGGAGCCCCACAAGCAAGCTCTCTATGCATCGATTGTGTTTACAAACCTTTCCATCATCACTTAGATTCTATCAATGGGAAGCATCTTTTTGGGCACAAATGTGTGTCAAATAACTGGAAAAACTTTCCATAGATGTTTCTAGTGCTCAAAAAATATTCTTGTTTTTAGCTTCTACTCAGTTTAACTATGTATGTGTGTGTGGCTGCATAAATATATTAGAGTCACTAAATTATTTGTGGTGCAAGAATATAAAATCGACGTGCAACACTCATTATTAAAAGGAAAATTATCTGTTTTAAAAAATATATATATGTTGTATTAGTTTTAATTCCTATTTTATTCATTTCCTACAATATTAATTGATGTTAAGAGATATCTTAGTTCGTGGAAAAAATTGATATTGAATGACTCATAGATATATTTACAATTAGTGGAATGTTTGTGCATTGGGTTCACAATAAACATGTAATGCATATGTAATATGATCGTGTGTGCGTGTGTATGCACTTATTTTCCCCCTCTTTTTAATGTACTCCAATGAATCTAGTTTGATTTAGCTAGATGCAAATTCATTCATTATTTAGAACATAATTTGTGACATTGCATACAATTTGTTATATCATTTACTTCTATTTCATATATTCTTACTTCGACAAAAAATATGTATGAAATATCACCTTTTTTCGGCACAAGACACATTGTAAGGTCATATCGAGATAATAAAAATCATCAACATATGTGATAGGTACTTAAAAAGTTGCAATTTTTTAAAAAAATTAACATTTTTTGTTAGCAATAAAGATTGTAAAAATGAATTTGGCACGTTTTCTTACAATGGGGACGTTGGTAGTGCCACGTTTGCTATAAATGGTGAATTTATGGACTTCGGAAGTGGGAACATTTACTGTGAAGACACTTCCTTGAAATTCTTTCCTTTCCTCCCTTGCCTTGTTTTGTACAATTTTAGCTCGATGTATATGTTGGTGTGCATTATGTCCGACCCTAAAGAATGATTAGTTTATGTGGTTTTTCTTATAGTTTATGGTTGAATGAGAACTCAATCTTACATATTTCACTTTCAATTTTTGTTTGTGATCGTACTAAGACGTTCTCATTGCTTAATTTCATTAGTTGCCCTCGACTTATGGTATAATCACTTAGAGATTAATGTTTTTTTTCAACATTATTGAGCGCGTGTGTGCATGTGTGTTGCACATATGATTGTTTTTTTTCCTTTCTTGTGTACTCCAATTAATCAAGTTTGAGTCATCTTAAATTTATTTTCCTCAGTTAATTAGATTTATAATCCTTTTACCTTTTTCTTATTATGATATTCACCGTAGTTTATATTAATTTGATGCACTTATATTCTTTATAATTTTCTAGTTTGTTTTTTTTAACACATTGTTTTGGGTAAGTAGTCAGCATGAACATGTTTGTGCCACATGGATCATTTATAAAGCCCTTTAATCTATCCTTGGAATTGATCCACGATGTGATCCTACTTAGTTGGTTCAAGTACCCAAATTTGTAATTTCGATTGATATATCATACTATAGGGATTTGTTTAATTAGATGTTTGGTTTGCAGGCTTTAGTGGCACGCACATATGTTGATAAGGCAAAAAACAAGCCTTAAATGCATAAATGACCTTCAGTTTTTTCTTGTTGCGGTGGTGGAATTCCAATAATTTCTAACATTCCTCAAAGCTAGATATCTCCATAATACTCTTACAATATACGTGCCACCGTGGCAAAGAAATCTAAAGATATTTTTTTTGAGGTTGGTACCATGGCTTTACCGGATCTTACCAAAGATTTTATAGCCAATTATCGAGCATATTATTAGCGAGTTCAAAGTTTCATGTCAGAGATGTGTAATTAATGAAAATTTTAAATGCAATCATCATACAGGAAAAGTAAAAGAGAACATGCCATTGTTCCTTATATTTTCAAGGGAATTTCCTATTAAAGAGTGAGGACATTATTCCTTGATATGTTTGGGATCGACTGCATAGAGGCCTTTCACATAGAGCTGGTAGAGTCCAACGAGCAACCTCTTTATGCATCGATTGTGTTCACCAACCTTGCCATCATCACTAACACTCTATCAATAGGAAACACTTTTGCGTGCACAAATGCGTGTCAAATAAATGGACAATCTGGCCATAGATATGTCTTGTGTTAAAAAACAATTTTGTTCTTAGCTTCTACTCGGTTTAACTATGTATTTGTGTGTGGCTTCATAAATATATGACAGTCACTACATTATTGGTGGTGAAATAATATAAAATCGACGTGCAACACTCATTATTAAAAGGAAAATGATTTGTTTTCTTAAAAAATATATGCCATATTAGTTTTAATTCCTATAATAAACATTTGCTACAACATTAATTGATTTTAAGAGAAATCATAGTTTGTGAAAAAAATTGAGATTCATTGAATAATAGATGCATTTACCATTGGTGGAATTTTGGTGCATTTGGTACACAATAAACATGCAATGCATATGTAATATGAACATGTGTACATGTGTTTGTACGTATTTTTCCCCTCTTTTTGAAGTACTCCAATGAATCTAGTTTGATGTAGCTAGATGAAAATTCATTCATTACTTAGAATATAATTTGCGACATCGCATGCGCTTCGTTACACCATTTACTTCTTTTTCATATATTTTTACTTCGATTAAAAATATGTATGAAACATCACCTTCTTTTTGCACAAGACACATTCTAAGGTCAAATAGAGATAATAAAAATCATCATATGTGATAATTATTTAAAAAGTTGCCATTTTATAAAAAGTGACATTTGTTGTTAGCTATAAAGATTGTAAAAATGAATTCGGTGCGTTTTCTTAAAATGGGGCCTTTGGTAGTGCCGCGTTTGCTATAAATGGTGGATTTATGGACTTTGGAAGTGGGAAATTTACCCTAAAGAAACTTCCTCAAAATTCTTTCCTTTCATCCCTTGCCTTGTTTTGTACATCATTTAGCTGGATGTATATGTTGGTGTGGGTTATGTCCGACCCTCAAGAATGATTAGTTTATGTAGTATTTCTTATAGTTCATGGTTGAACGAAAATTCAATTTTACATATTTCACTTTCTTATAGTTCATGAATGACCTTCAATTTTTTCTTGTTGCGATGGTGGTTTTCCAATAATTTTTAAAATTTTCCAAAGCTAGATTTCTCCGCAATACTCTAACTATAAACATACCACCGCGGAAATGAAATCTTAAGATATTGTTTTCGAGGTTTGTTCCATGGCTTTATCAGATTTCATCAAAGATTCTATCACCAATTATCGGGCATATTATTAGCGAGTTCAAAGCTTCGTGCGGGAGATGTGCAATTAATGAGTAATTTAAATGTAATCATCATGCGGGAAACGTAAAAGAGAACATGCCATAGTTCCCCATATTTTCAAATGAATTTCCTGTTAATGTGGTAGAAGTGAGGACATTCATCCTCGATGAGTTTTGGATTGACTACATAGAGGCCTTTCACTTGGAGCTGGTGGTTCCCCACGAGAAACCTCTCCATGCATCGATTGTGTTCACCAACCATGCCATCGTCACTAACATTATTTCAATGGGAAACATTTTTCCGTGCACAAATGTGTGTCAAATGACTGGACCTTCTTGCCTTAGATGTGTCTTGTGTTAAACAAAAATTCTTCTTTTTAGCTTCTAATCAGTTTAACTATGTATGTGTGTGTGGCTGAATAAATATTTATGAGTCAATACATTATTGGTGGTGCAATAATATAAAATCAACGTGCAACACTCATTTTCAGAGGGAAAATGTTACATTTTAAAAAAATATATGTTGTATAAGTTTTAATTCCTATTTTACACCTTTGCTAAAAGATTAATTGATGTTAAGAGAAATCTTATTTCGAGAAATTTTTTTTTGAGATTCAGTGACTCATATATATATATATATATATATATATATATATATATATTACCATTAGTGCATATTTGGTGCATTGGGTACACAATAAACATGTAATGCATATGTAATATGAACGTGTGTGCATGTATTTGCACGTATTTTTCCTCTCTTTTTAAATTACTCGAATGAATCTTATTTGATGTAGCTAGATGCAAATTCATTCATTACTTAGAACATAATTTGTGACATCTGATGTGCTTCGTTACATCATTTACTTCTATTTCATTTATTTTTACTTAGATTAAAAATATGTATGAAATATCACTTTTTTCGCACAAGACACATTGTAAGGTCAAATCGAGATAGTAACAATCATCAACATATATGATAATTATTTAAAAAGTTGCCATTTTTAAAAAAGATACATCGGTTGTAAGCAATAAAGATTTCAGAAATGAATTCGGTACGTTTTCTGACAATGGGGCCGTTGGTAGTGCCACGTTTGCTATAAATGGTGCATTTATGGACTTTGGAAGTAGGAACATTTACTCTGAAGACATTTCCTTGAAATTCTATCCTTTCTTCCATTCCCTTTTTTTGTACATCATTTAGCTAGATGTAAATGGTTGTGTGCGTTATGTCCGAGCCTCAAGAATGATTAGTTTATGCCGCTTTTCTTATAGTTCATGGTTGAACGAGAACTCAATTATACATATTTAACTTTCAATTTTTGTTTGTGGTCATAATAAGACGTGCTCATTGCTTAATGTCATTAGTTTCCCTTGACTTATGGTTTAACCACTTAGAGATTAATGTTTTAATATTTTTTATTTTCAACATTTTTGAGCACTTGTGTACATGTGTGTAGCACACATGATTGTTTTCTCATTTTTTGTGTACTCCAATTAATCATGTTTGAGTCGTCTTAAATTTGATTTATCATTTAATTAGATTTACGAACCTTTTACTATTTTCTTATTATGATATTCACAATATTTATAATTATTTGATGCACTTATTTTCTTTATAATTTTCTAGTTTGTTTTATTTCGCACGTTGTTCAACATGAACATGTTTGAGCCATATGGATCATTTATAGAGCCCGTGAATCTATCCTTGGAATTGATCCATGAAATTATCCTACTTAGTTGGTCCAACTTCCCATATTTGTAATTTCAGTTGAGCTACTATACTATAGGGATTTGTTTTATTAGATGTTTGGTCTGCACGCTTTAGTGGTACGCACATATGTTGATAATGTTGAAACCAAGCCTTAAATGCATGAATGACCTTTAGTTTTTTCTTCTTTGCGGTGGTGAAATTCAAATAATTTCAAGCATTCTCCAAAGCTAGATATCTCCACAAGAATCTTAACAAAAACATGCCACCGCAGTAAAGAAATCATAAGATATGGATTTCGAGGTTGGTGCCATGGCTTTACCGGTTATCATGAAATATTCTACCGCCAATTATTGGGCATATTATTAGCGAAATCAAAGCTTCATGTGGGAGATGTGCAATTATTGGGAAATTTAAATACAATCATCATGCGGGAAAAGTAAAAGAGAACATGCCATTGTTCCGCATATTTTCAATTGAATTTCCTATTAATATGGTAGAAGTGAGGACAAATTTTTTCTTGATAAGTTTGGGATCTACTGCATGGAGGCCTTTCACATGGAGCTGGTGGAGCCCCATGAGCAACTTCTCTATGCATCGATTCTGTTCACCAACCATGCCATTATCACTAAAATTCTATGAATGGGAAACATTTTTGCGTGCACAAATGTGTGTCAAATAACTGGACCTTCTTACCATAGATGTGTCTTGTGTTCAAATAAAATTCTAGTTTTTAGCTTCTAATTAGTTTAACCATGTATGTGTGTGCGGCTGACTAAATATATAAGAGTCACTACATTATTGGTGGCGTAATAATATAAAATCGATGTGCAATAGTGATTATTAAAAGGAAAATGTTCTATTTAAAAAAAAATATATGTTGTATTAGATGTTTGGTCTGCACGCTTTAGTGGCACGCACTTATGTTAATAAGGCAATAACAATCCTTAAATGCATGAATCACCCTCAGTTTTTTCTTGTTGCCGTGGTGGAATTTCAATAATTTCTAAAAGTCTCCAAAGCTAGATATCTCCACAACTCTTACCAAAAACGTGCCACCGCGGCAAAGAAATCTTAAGATATTGTTTTCGAGGTTGGTTCCATGGCTTTACCGGATTTCATCAATGATTCTATCGCCAATTATTAGGCATATCATTATAGAGTTCAAAGATTTGTGCGGGAGATGTGCAATTAATGGGATATTTAAATGCAATCACCATACGGGAAAAGTAAAAGAGAACTTGCCATAGTTCCTCATATTTTCGAGGGAATTTCCTGTTAATGTGGTAGAAATGTGGACAAATTTTTTCTTGATGAGTTTGGGATCAACTCCATAGAAGCCATTCACATGGAGATGGTGGAGCCCCACGAGCAACCTTTCTATGCATCGATTCTGTTCACCAACCATGCCATTATCACCAAAATTCTATCAATGTGAAACATTTTTGCGTGCACAAATATGTGTCAAATAATTGGACCTTCTTGCCTTAGATGTTTCTTGTGTTCAAATAAAATTCTCGTTTTTAAGCTTCTAATGAGTTTAACTACGTATGTGTGTGCAGCTGACTAAATATATAAGAGTCACAACATTATTGGTGGTGTAATAATATGAAATCAATGTGCAACAGTCTTTATTAAAAGGAAAATGCCCTGTTTTAAAAAAATACATGTTGTATTAGATGTTTGGTCTGCACGCTTTAGTGGCACACACGTATCTTGATAAGTCAAAAATATTCCTGAAATGCATGAAGGACCTTTTGTTTTTTCTTGCTACAGTGGTGGAATTCCAATTATATCTAAAATTCTCCGAAGCTAGATATCTCCACAATACTCTTACCAAAAATGTCCCACCACGGCAAAAAATCGTAGGATATTGTTTTCGAGGTTGGTTCCATGGCTTTACCAAATCTCATCAAAGATTCAATCGCCAATTATCAGGCATATCATTAGAGAGTTCAAAGCTTTGTGCGGGAGATGTGCAATTAATTAGAAATTTAAATGCAATCGTCAGGCAGGTAAAGTAAAAGAGAACATGCCATAGTTCCTCATATTTTCAACGGAATTTCCTTTTAATGTGGTAGAAGTTAGGACAAATTTTCCCTTGATGAGTTTGGGATCGACTACATAAGGGCCTTTCACATGGAGCTGGTGGAGACCCACATGCAACCTCTCTATGCATCGATTGTGTTCACCAAACATGCCATCATCACTAAAATTCTATCAATGGGAAACATTTTTGTGTGCACAAATGTGTGTCAAGTAACTGTTCTTCTTGCCATAGATGTATCTTGTGTTCAAATAAAATTATAGTTTTTAGCTTGTAGTCAGTTTAACTGTGTATGTGTGTGCGGATGAATAGATATATAAGAGTCACTACATTATTGGTGGTGTAATAATATAAACTCGATGTGCAACATTCATAATTAAAAGAAACATTTTCTGTTTTAAAAAAAATATATGTTGTATTATATGTTTGGTTTTCATTCTTTAGTGGCACTCACGTATGTTTATAAGGAAAAAAACAAGCCATAAATGCATGAATGTCCTTTAGTTTTTTCTTGTTGCGGTGGTGGAATTTTAATAATTTCTAAAATTCTCCAAAGCTAGATATCTCCAGAATACTCTTACCAAAAATGTGCCACCGCAGTAAAGAAATCTTAGGATATTGTTTTTGAGGTTGGTTCCATGGCTTTACCGGATCTCATCAATGATTCTATCGCCAATTATCGGGCATATCATTATAGAGTTCAAAGCTTTATGCGGGACATGTGCAATTAATGGAAAATTTAAATGCAATCATCACATAGGAGAAGTAAAGAGAACATGCCATAGTTCCTCATATTTTCAAGGAAATTTCTGGTGAATGTGGTAGAAATGAGGACAAATTTGTTTTGATAAGTTTGGGTACGACTGCATAGAGGCCTTTCACTGGGAGATGGTGGTGACCCATGAGCAACCTCTCTATGCATCAATTCTGTTCACCAACCATGCCATTATCACTAAAATTCTATCAATGTGAAACATTTTTGCGTGCACAAATGTGTGTCAAATAACTAGACCTTCTTGACATAGATGTTTCTTATGTTCAAATAAAATTCTTGTTTTTTAGCTTCTAATCAGTTTAACTATGTATGTGTGTGCGGCTGACTAAATATATAAGAGCCACAACCTTATTGGTGGTGTAATAATATAAAATCGATGTGCAACAATCTTTATTAAAAGGAAAATATTCTGTTTTAAAAAAATATATGTTGTATTAGATGTTTGGTCTCCACGCTTTACTGGCAGGCACGTA
This sequence comes from Rubia yunnanensis, assembly GCA_037428765.1. Classification (NCBI taxonomy): domain Eukaryota; kingdom Viridiplantae; phylum Streptophyta; class Magnoliopsida; order Gentianales; family Rubiaceae; genus Rubia; species Rubia yunnanensis. The sequence continues at coordinate 67,994,092 of CM075066.1, read as the reverse complement.
TGTTGATAAGGCAAAAACATTCCTGAAATGCATGAAAGACCTTTTGTTTTTTCTAGTTAAAGTGGTGGAATTCCAATTATATCTAAAATTCTCCAAAGCTAGATATCTCCACAACACTCTTACCAAAAACGTGCCACAGCGGTAAAAAATCTTAGGGTATTGTTTTCGAGGTTGGTTCCATGGCTTTACCGGATCTCATCAAAGATTCTATCGCCAATTATCAGGCATATCATTAGAGAGTTCAAAGCTTTGTGTGGGAGATGTGCAATTAATTAGACATTTAAATACAACTATCAGGCAGGAAAAGTAAAAGAGAAGATGCCATAGTTCCTCATATTTTCAAGGGAATTTCCTGTTAATGTGGTAGAAGTTAGGAAAAATTTTTCCTTGATGAGCTTGGGATCGACTACATAGAGGCCTTTCACATGGAGCTGGTGGAGCCCCACATGCAACCTCCCCATGCATCGATTGTGTTCACCAAACTTGCCATCATCACTAAATTGTATCAATGGGAAACATTTTTGTGTGCACAAATGTGTGTCAAATAACTGTCCTTCTTTCCATAGATGTGTCTTGTGTTCAAATAAAATTCTAGTTTTTAGCTTCTAATCAGTTTAACTATGTATGTGTGTGCATCTGAATAGACATATAAGAGTCACTACATTATTGGTGGTGTAATAATATAAAATTGATGTGCAGCACTCACTATTAAAAGAAACTTTTCTGTTTTAAAAACAATTATGTTGCAGTAGATGTTTGGTTTGCACGCTTTAGTGGCACTCATGTATGTTGATAAGGCAAAAAAACAAGCCATAAATGCATGAATGTCCTTTAGTTTTTTCTTTTGCGATGGTGGAATCCCAATAATTTCTAAAATTCTCCAAAGCTAGATATCTCAGCAATACTCTTACCAAAAACGTGCCACCGCGGTAAAGAAATCTTAAGATATTGTTTTAAAGGTTGGTTCCATGGCTTTACTAGATCTCATCAAAGATTCAATTGCCAAATATCGGGCATATTATTACAGAGTTCAAAGCTTTGTGCGGGAGATGTGCAATTAATGAGAAATTTAAATGAAATCATGCGGGAAAAGTAATGGAAAACATGTCATAATTCCTCATATTTTCTAGGGAATTTCTTGTTAATGTGGTAGAAGTGAGGACAAACGTTTCCTTGATGAGTTTTGGATTGACTGCATAGAGGCCTTTCACATGGAGCTGGTGAAGCCCCACAAGAAACCTCTCTATGCATCGATTGCGTTCACCAACCACGCCATCATCACTAACATTCTATCAGTGGGAAACATTTTTTCCAGCACAATAATGTGTCAAATGACTGGACCTTCTTTCCATAGATGTGTCTTGTGTTCAAATAAAATTTTTGTTTTTAGCTTCTAATCAGTTTAACTATGTATTTGTGTGTGGCTAAATAAATATATAGGAGTCACTACATTATTGGTGGTGCAATAATATAAAATCAACGTGCAACACATATTTTTAGAGGGAAAATGTTATGTTTTTTAAATATATATATATATATATTGTATTAGATGTTTGGCTTGCATGCTTTAGTGGCACTCACGTATGCTGATAAGGCAAAAAACAAGCCATAAATGCATGAATGTCCTTTATTTTTTTCTTGTTGCGGTGGTGGAATTACAATAATTTCTAAAATTTTCCAAAGCTAGATATCTCCGCAATACTCTTACCAAAAATGTGCCACCTCGGTAAAGAAATCTTATGATATTTTTTTGAGGTTGGTTCCATGGCTTTACTGGATCTCATCAATGATTCTACAGCCAATTATCAGGCATATAATTATATAATTATAGAGTTCAAAGCTTTGTGCAGGAGATGTACAATAAATGGAAAATTTAAATGCAATCATCATGCGGGAAAAGTAAAAGAGAACATGCCATAGTTCCTCATATTTGCAAGGGATTTTCCTGTTAATGTGGTAGAAATGAGGACAAAAGTTTTCTTGATGAGTTTGGGATCGACTGCATAGAGGCCTTTCACAGGGAGATGGTGGAGCCCCACGAGCAACCTCTCTATGCATAGATTATTTTCACCAACCATGCCATTATCACTAAAATTCTATCAATGGGAAACATTTTTGTGTGCACAAATGTGTGTCAAATAACTGGACCTTCTTGCCATAGATTTTTCTTGTGTTCAAATAAAATTCTCGTATTTTAGCTTCTAATTAGTTTAACTATGCATGTGTGTGCGGCTGACTAAATATATAAGAGTCACTACATTATTGGTGGTGTAATAATATATAATCGATGTGCAATAGTCATTATTAAAAAGAAAATTTCCTGTTTTAAAAAAATATATGTTGTATTAGATGTTTTGTCTTCACGCTTTAGTTGCACGCACGTATGTTGATAAGGAAAAAACACTCCTTAAATGCATGAAGGACCTTTTGTTTTTTCTTGTTGCAGTGGTGGAATTCCAATAATTTCTAAAATTCTCCAAAGCTAGATATCTCTACAATACTCTTACCAAAAACGTCCCACCGTGGCAAAAAATCTTAGGATATTGTTCTTGAGGTTGGTTCCATGGCTTTACCGGATCTCATCAAAGATTCTGTCGCCAATTATCAGGCATAGCATTAGAGAGTTCAAAGCTTTGTGCGGGAGATGTGCAATTAATTAGAAATTTAAATGCAATCATCAGGCAGGAAAAGTAAAAGTGAACATGCCATAGTTCCTCATATTTTCAAGGGAATTTCCTGTTAATGTGGTAGAAGTTAGGACAAAGTTTTCCTTGATGAGTTTGGGATCGACTACATAGAGGCCTTTCAGATGGAGCTGGTGGAGCCCTACAGGCAACCTCTCTATGCATCGATTGTGTTCACCAAACATTCCATCATCACTAAAATTTTATCAATGGGAAACATTTTTGTGTGCACAAATGTGTGTTAAATAACTGTGCTTCTTGCCATGGATGTGTCTTGTGTTCAAATAAAATTCTAGTTTTTAGATTCTAATTAGTTTAACTATGTATGTGTGTGCAGCTGAATAGATATATAAGAGTCACTTCATTATTGGTGGTGTAGTAATATAAAATCGATGTGCAACAATCATTATTAAAAGAAAAAAAATTCTGTTTTAAAAAAATATATGTTGTATGAGATGTTTGGTTAGCATGCTTTGGTTGTACTCACATATGTTGATTGGGCAAAAAACAAGCCATAAATGCATGAATAACCTTTAGTTTTTTCTTATTGCGGTGGTGGAATTCCAATAATTTCTAAAATTCTCTAAAGCTAGATATCTCCGCAATACTCTTACCAAAAATGTGCCACCGTGGTAAGGAAATCTTGAGATAGTTTTTGAGGTTGGTTCCATGGCTTTACCGTATCTCATCAAAAATTCAATCGCCAATTATCAGGCATATTATTAGCGAGTTCAATGCTTTGTGCGGGAGATGTGCAATTAATGAGAAATTTAAATACAATCGTTATGCGGGAAATGTAATGGAGAACATGCCATAATTACTTATATTTTCAAGGGAATTTCCTGTTAATGTGGTAGAAGTGAGGACAATTTTTTCCTTTATGAGTTTGGGATCGACTGCATAGAGGCCTTTCACATGGAGCTGGTGAAGCCCCACGAGAAACCTCTCTGTGCATCGATTGCATTCACCAACCATGCCATCATCACTAACATTCTATCAGTGGGAAACATTTTAGCGTGCACAAATATGTGTCAAACGACTGGACCTTCTAGCCATAGATGTGTCTCGTGTTCAAATAATTTTTTTGTTTTTTAGCTTCTAATCAGTTTAACTATGTATGTGTGTGTGGCTGCATAAATATTGTGCAACACATATTATTAGAGGGAAAATGTTATGTTTTTTAAAAAATATATGTTGTATTAGATGCTTGGTTTGCATGCTTTAGTGGCACTCACGTATGTTGATGAGGCAAAAAACAAGCCATAAATGCATGAATGTCCTTCAGTTTTTTTGTTGAGGCGGTGGAATTCCATTAATTTCTAAAATTCTCCAAAGCTAGATATCTCCGCAATACTCTTACCGGAAAATGTGCCACCGCGGTAAAGAACTCTTAAGATATTTTTTTCGAGGTTCTTTCCATGGCTTTACCGGATCTCATCAAAGATTCTATCGCCAATTATCGGGCATATTATTAGCGAGTTCAAAGGTTTGTGCGGGAGATGTGCAATTAATGAGAAATTTAAATGCAATCATCATGCGGGAAAGGTAATAGAGAACATGCCATAGTTCCTCATATTTTCATGGGAATTTCTTGTTTATGTGGTAGAAGCAAGAACAAATTTTTCCTTGATGAGTTCGGGATAGACTGCATAGAGGCCTTTCCATGGAGCTGGTGATGCCCCACGAGAAACCTCTCTATGCATCGATTGCGTTCACAAACCATACAATCATCACTAACATTCCATCAGTGGGAAACATTTTTGCGTGCACAAATGTGTGTCAAATGACTGGACCTTCTTGCCATAGCTGTGTCTTGTGTTAAAATAAAATTCTTGTTTTTAGCTTCTAATCAGTTTAACTATGTATGTGTGTGTGGCTGAATAAATATAAATTCGATATGCAACACTCATTATGAAAAGTATAATGTTATTTTTTCAAAAAAATATACATTGTATAAGTTTTAATTCCTGTTTTACACATTTGATACATGAATAATTGATGTTAAGATAAATCTTAGTTCGTGAAAAAAATTTGGTGATTCAAAGCCTCATAGACATATTTACCTTTAGTGCATTTTTGGTGCATTGGGTACACAATAAACATGTAATTTATATGTAATATGAACGTGTGTGCATGTGTCTGCACGTATTTTTCCCCTCCTTTTCAAGTACTCAAATGAATCTAGTTTGATGTAGCTAGATGAAAATTCATTTATTACTTAGAACATAATTTGCGACTTCACATGTGCTTCGTTACACCATTTACTTCTATTTCATATATTTTCACTTCGTTTAAAATATGTATGAAATAGCACCTTTTTCGCACAAGACACATTGTAAGGTCAAATGAAGATAATAAAAATCATCAACATGTGTGATAATTATTTAAAAAGTTTCCATTTTTTAAAAAGTGACATTTGTTGTTAGCAATAAAGATTGTAAAAATGAATTCGGTACATTTTCTTACAATGGGGTTGTTGGTAGTGCCACGTTTGCTATAAATGGTGCATTTATGGACTTTAGAAGTGGGAACATTTACTTTGAAGAAACTTCCTTGAAATTCTTTCCTTTCCTCCCTTGCCTTATTTTGTACATCATTTAGCTAGATGTATATGGTTGTGTGTGTTATGTCCGACCCTTAAGAATGATTAGTTTATGTAGTTTTTCTTAGTTCGTGGTTAAATGAGAACTCAAACATACGTATTTCACTTTCAATTTTTGTTTGTGGCCGTAATGAGACATGCTCATAGCTTAATTTGATTAGTTGCCCTAGACGTATGGTTTAATCACTTATAGATTAATATTTTAATTTTTTTATTTACAACATTATTGAGTGCATGTGTGCGTGTGCGTTGCACATATGTTTGTTTTCTCCTTTTTCTTGTACTCCATTTAATCAAGGTTGTGTTGTCTTAACTTTTATTTCCTCAGTTAATTAGATCTACGTTCCTTTTACTATTTTCTTATAATGATATACACCATATTTTATATTTATTTGGTGTACTTATATTCTTTATAATATTCTTGTTGGTTTTATTTGGCACGTGGTTTCAAGTAAGTAGTCGGTATGAACATGTCTGTGCCATATGAATCATTTATAAAGCCCAATAATATATCTTTGGAATTGATCCAGGATGTGATCCTACTTAGTTGGTCCAAGTTCCCAAATTTGTGATTTCGATTGAGCTACCATAGCTTAGGGCACGCACGTATGTCAATAAGGCAAAAAAAAGCATTAAATGCAGGAATGACCTTCTATTTTTTATTGTTGCGGTTGTGGAACTCCAATAATTTCTAAAATTATTCAAACCTAGGTATCTCTGCAATACTCTTACAAAAAACGTGTCACCGCGGCAAAGAAATCTAAAGTTAATGTTTTTGAGGTTGGTGCCGGATCTCATCAAAGATTCTATCGCCAATTATCGGGCATATTATTAGTGAGTTCAAGGCTTCTTGCGGAAGATGTGCAATTAATGAGAAGTTTTAATGCAATCATCATGCGGGAAAAGTAAAAGACAAAATGCCATAGTTCCTTATATTTTCATGGAATTTCCTGTTAATGTGGTAGAAGTACGGACATTCTTCCCTGAAGAGCTGGGAATCGACTGCGTTAGAGGCCTTTCACATGGAGCAGGTGGAGCCCCACGAATAACCTCTCGATGCATCGATTGTGTTCACCAACTTTGCCATCATCACTAACATTCTATCAACGGGAAACATTTTTGCGTGCACAAATGTGTGTCAAATAACTGGACCTTCTTGCCATAGATGTGTCTTGTGTTAAAAAAAATTCTTGTTTTTAGCTTCTACTCAATTTAAATATGTATGTGTGTTTGGCTGAATAAATATATAAGAGTCACTACATTATTTGTGGTGCAATAATATAAAATCGACGTGCAACACTCATTATTAAAAGGATAATGTTATGCTTTCAAAACAATATATGTTGTATACGTTTTAATTCCTATTTTACACATTTGCTACAAGATTAATTGATGTTAATAGAAATCCTAGTTCGTGAAAAAATAATTTAGATTCAATGACTCATAGATACATTTACCATTAGTACATTTTTGGTGCATTGGGTACACAATAAACATGTAAAGGATATGTAATGTGAACGTGTGTGCATGTGTCTGCACATATTTTTACCCACTTTTTAAATTACTTCAATGAATCTAGTTTTATGTAGCTAGATGCAAATTCATTCATTACCGAGAACATAATTTGCGATATCGCATGCACTTCGTTACATTATTTACTTCTACTTGACATATTTTTACTTTGATTAAAAATATGTATGACATCTCACCATTTTTCGCACAAGAAACATTGTAAGGTCAAATCAAGATTAAAAAAATCATCAACATATGTGATAATTATTTAAAAAGTTTCCTTTTTTTAAAAAGTGACATTTGCTGTTAGCAATAAAGATTGTAAAAATGAATTTGGTATGTTTTCTTACAATGGGTCCTTTGGTAGTACCACATTTGCTATAAATAGTGGAATTATGGACTTCTGAAGTGGGAAACTTTACTTGGAAGACACTTCCTATAAATTCTTTCCTTTCCTCCCTTGCCTTGTTTTGTACATCATTTAGCTAGATGTATATGTTGGTCTGCGTTATGTCCAACCCCCAAGATTGATTAGTTTATGTAGCTTTTCTAATAGATTATGGTCTAATGAGAACTCAAACTTACATATTTCACTTTCAATTTTTGTTTGTGGTCTTAATGAGATGTGCTCATAGCTTAATTTCATTAGTTTCCCTTGACTTATGGTTTAATCACTTAGAGATTAATGTTTTAATTTCTTTATTTACAAAATTATTGAGCGCATGTGTGCGTGTGTGTTTTCTCCTTTTTCTTGTAATCCATTTAATTAAGGTTGTGTCGTCTTAAATTTGATTTCCTCAGTTAATAAGATTTATGATCCTTTTACTATTTTCTTATAATGATATTCACCTTATTTTATATTTATTTGGTGCCCTTATATTTTTTATAATTTTCTTGTTTGTTTTATTTGGCATGTGGTTTCAAGTAAGTACTCGGCATGAACATGTTTGTGCCATATGAATCATTTATAAAGCCCAATAATATATCCTTGGAATTGATCCAGGATGTTATCATACTTAGTTGGTCCAAGTTCCCAAATTTGTAATTTTGATTGAGCTACCATAGCTTAGGGCACGCACTTATGTCGATAAGGCAAAAACAAGCCTTAAATACAGGAATGACATTCAGTTTTTCATTGTGGCGGTGGTGGAAGTCCAATAATTTCCAAAATTGTCCAAAGCTAGATATCTCTGCAATGCTCTTACAAAAAACGTGTCACCGCGGAATCTTAAGTTAGTGTTTTTGTGGTTTGTGCCACGGCTTTACTAGATCTCATCAAAGATTCTATCGCCAATTATCGAGCATATTATTAGTGACTTCAAAGCTTCTTGTGGAACATGTGCAATTAATGAGAAATTTTGATGCAATCATCATGCGGGAAAATTAAAAGGGAAAATACCATAGTTCCTCATATTTTCACGGGTATTTCCTATTAATGTTGTAGATGTGAGGACATTCTTCCCTGCTGAGTTGGGGATCGACTGCATTAGAGGCCTTTCACATAGAGCTGGTGGAGCCCCACGAGCAACCTATCAACGGGAAACATTTTTGCATGCGCAAATGTGTGTCAAATAACTGGACCTTCTTGCCATAGATGTGTCTTGTTTTTAGCTTCTACTCAATTTAAATATGTATGTGTGTGTGGCTGAATAAATATATAAGAGTAACTAATTTAATGGTGGTGCAATAATATAAAATCGACGTGCAACACTCCTTATTAAAAGGATAATGTTATGTTTTCAAAACAATATATATTGTATAAGTTTTAATTCCTATTTTACACATTTTCTACAAGATTAATTAATGTTAATAGAAATCCTAGTTCATGAAAAAATAATTTAGATTCAATGACTCATAGATGTATTTGCCATTAGTGCATGTTTGGTGCATTGGGTACACAATAAACATGTAAAGGATATGCAATATGAACGTGTGTGCGTGTGTCTGCACGTATTTTTTCCCACTTTTTAAATTACTTCAATGAATCTAGTTTGATGTAGCTAGATGAATATTCAGTCATTACTTAGAACATAATTTGCGACATCGCATGCACTTCGTTACATCATTTACTTTTATTTCATATATTTTTACTTTGATTAAAAATATGTATGGCATATCACCATTTTTCGCACAAGAAACATTGTAAGGTCAAATCAAGATAATAAAAATCATCAACATATGTGATAATTATTTAAAAAGTTGCCATTTTTTAAAAAGTGACATTTGTTGTTAGCAATAAAGATTGTAAAAATGAATTCGGTACGTTTTCTTACAATGGGGCCTTTGGTAGTGTCACATTTGCTATAAATGGTGGATTGATGGACTTCACAAGTGGGAACATTTACTCTGAAGACACTTCCTAGATATTCTTTCCTACCCTCCCTTGCCTTGTTTTGTACGTCATTTAGCTAGATGTACATGTTGGTGTGCGTTATGTCTGACCCTCAACATGATTAGTTTATGAAGCTTTTCTTATACATTATGGTTGAATCAGGTGTCAATCTTACATATTTCACTTTCATTTTTTGTTTGTGGTCATTTTTCATTTCACTTTCATTCTTCAAGGTCCAGGGTTCCAATTTGGACGAAGGTTCAGGAAGATAAAGAGGGCCGTCCCTTCTTCTTCAAGATAATCCTGACTTCGGTTTTTGAGACCCGAATCTGATGGCTCTGGAAATCACTCAAGCTGCTAACTATGAATGCTTTGTGGGTCATGCTTCAGAAGGATTTTTTACTAGATGTCCTTTGAGAGGATGAAAATCCAAGGGATACGAGGCCCGGTTGGTGCACCTTCTACGAGCGCTATCTCCTGTTTGGGTTGTGCTTTCCCTTACCCCCCACCCTCTCTCATCTTCTCAAGGAACACTGGGTAAATTCGGCCCAGCCGTATTGAATGTCATTCTCCTTGTTATGACATTTATGACTCAATTCAACAGCATAGGTGTCATCCCTCGGTATGCGTTATTTAGATCTCTATACTACCTCTCCGGTAGCAAACCTGTGGTGTATACAGTCGATGGCCGGGATACAAAGCTCGGGGGGATTGTGACCCTCAGTAAATGGTTCTTGGACTACCCTATAAAGATCCTGTCAAATTGCAAAGGGTGCACGAAACCCCCCTTTACACCTTTGAGAAGGAGGCGAAGGAGTACTACATACCCGACTGGAACCCAAAGCCCAAGTTTGAAAGTCCTACCACTTATGTCGCTTCGAAGAGTGTGATAGCCGATTCAGATAAGTTACTAAGTGAAAGAAAGAAGAAAGTGGTTAAGGGTGACCATCCCAAGAAGATTAAGAATAAATCCCCTTCAGCTGGTGATGAATGGGCTTCAAAGAAATAGAAGAAAAAATCAAGGTTGATAACCCAAAGCCTACTGAACTAGTTTCGAGGGTCACCGAAACTGAGTCGGAGCCCCCAAAGGTGGAAAATGTAAAAAATGCTGCTTCTAGGGGTTCTTCCACACCCATTGAAGGTGTTTGCAGCAACCCTATTTTCCATATTGATTGCTTTATTTATTATCCAGATCTAACTTCTTCTTCTTTTGACATTATTTCCCTTATTTTCTTTAGTGAGTTTAACTAATACAATCAGCCTTGGGAATGCAGAAGAGGGAGATAATGTGTATGAGGAGCGCTATGAGAAGGTTCACTCGGAGCCTCCAGTTTCAGAAATAGAGGTTGTGCTAAAAACCCAAGTGGAGACTATTAATGACTCCATAAGGAACAAATGGTCTCGGGATGGTGCTTCCCCACCTAGCCCTTCACCTCAGAGGCAAAGGACTTACTCTGCCATTCCACCATCCAACTCCCCCTTTTAATCAAAATCTGGTGGCCACAGAAACACTTATTCTAGGGCTGAGCAGATCGATTAGACCCCTTCGAGCATAGGGGATCATGTTTTGATCTCTATCCCCGTATGTGCCTGCTCTTTCGAGCTCTCTGAGCTCTGTCGTTCAAACTTATATGACCAAAGCTAAGGTAGCTAAAGTAGCTAATTCCAAGTACAAGAAACTTGAGGAAGAGCTAAAGAAGGTTGCCTCTGAAGCTATGTATCAAAACTGGGAGTCTGGTTCAAAGCTATGTATCCTAAGCATGGTCGCCTTACTTTTGAGTTTTAATACAAATCTTAGCAGTAAGGATCGTAGAGGGGAATCTCCAGTCGGGATCCTGAGTACATCTGGCTTTTAAAGCTTAGGATGAATCCCATTGGCCCAGGCATTGAATAAGGAATGCTTTGGCTCGAAGCAGGAGGCATTGAAATAGGCGCAGAGTATACCATTGTTTGGGTCATGCTTTGGAGTGTTGGTTGGGGCCACGTGAGAGCTCCAACGTCCGCTTGATAAGAAACTCCTAGAGGGGTGTGCAACTGGAGTCTCGGCTGCACCACCAGGGGCATCGATGGTTGGAGCACCATCTGCTGTTGGACCATTCTTTGGTAGAGCTTTGGGGGCTCCACCTGATAGCCAACATATTTGAGGGCCTGAGCCCACAATGCTAGATCTTGCTGCGATGGGAGGCCCACTTTTTTCTTACTCCTTGCTGCTCGAGCAACCCCTCTTGTAACTTCTCTAGGCTTATTCTCCCTTGGTTGATGCGACTAGCTTTGTGAAGTAAGGGCTTCAGTATCCCCTACCGAAGGATCAACGCTGACCTCTTTGGTTCTTATGCGTACGTCGGTTTCTGCATGAGAAACATTCGGACCCCTTTCCTTCCGGAGGCTTGTTACGGGTGCTAGAGGGAGTAGGATCGATTGCATATTAGACCTATACCCTCTTCTTTTCTGGTAAGGGGATTGTACTTCTTCGTCAATGCCTAAAGCTTTGCCTTTTAGTCGCTCACTCCTATGAAAGGCACTTATCATAGATGTGGACATAAATAGCAATACTTAATGCATACCGGACTGACCGTTCCACTGTATGTGCTCACTTGATACACCCTAAAGCCCCTGGAGGTTTTCCAAAGGAAGAAGCTCCGATGGCCAAGTAAGCAAACAGATTACAAGAGTGTAATTAGGAATGAATAGTTGTGTATAGGGGTACCTTTAGCCTTTATATAGGTGGGCAAGTAGGGCAACTGTTTTGTTTGCTTGTAGAGCAGGTACTCTCACCTTGGGCTAGCCCAAAAAACTCTACCCAAAGGGCAATGTTATGGATCGGTTGGTATAGGAACTTAGACCCATATAGATTTATACATTATCATTGACAAACTATATCATTCCATTGGCCATTTCTTCAAAGAGAGCCATCGTGTCCTTCGAGATTTTGTTGGTGACCGACCCATTACATGAAGCATTCACCATCAGCATGTCTTCATCGCCTAACCCTTCAAAAAAGCAAACTAGGTCTCCCTCCTTGAAAGGGTGGTATGGGCAGCTTGTTAGTAACATCTTGAAATGCTCCCGGTAGTCATAAAGTGATTCAGTAGCTCCCTGGGTGATATTAGATAGCTGCATCTTCAGTTCAGCGGATTTGGATGCCGAAAGTACTTTTTTAGTAATCTTCTATTCATATTCATCCAGGAGCTTATACAACTAGGGGGGGTAAATAGTACAACCAATCCTTAGCCCCACTTGAAGAGAAAATGGAAATGCCCTAACATTATAGTCATTCTCTGAAAAACTCAGAGGCTTCATATTTCTGAAGACAACTGTGGAAAGTGGGTAGACAATGTATCATCCCGCTCTTCAGCTCACAGTTCACATCCGGTGGCAATCGCAAGAAAGTGATACACAACGGTTAGCAATCCAAATTTGGAGCCATGAGCTCTCTCATTGTCCAGTTATCTTTTCCAATTCTAGTGGCTTTTCTTCCACCAAAACAGAGCACCCTACTCTGTGTAAAACTCCATGGTTTGGGGTATGATTCTGCACCATAAACCATGAGTTAACAATACCCTACTAGATGCAACACTAGAAAATGGATTAAAGGTAACAAGATTACTATCAAAACAGTTGTGCAAATTGTTAATTAAAGTTAACTAGCATCCCCGACAGCGGCACCAAAATTTGACCCACCTCCACTTGGGGTCGTTAAAAGTCATACCCTAAACTAACCCGAGCAAAGGTGTGCACCAAACAAACCAAAAGGGGTGCAAGGGGTCAAACATAAAATTTATATTATGCACCCAACTCACTACTAAGCTACCTATGGGATAGTTAGTGGCATGTCCGGGTATGTCCACAGAGAAGCTAGAGTCTAATATCCAATCAAACAAAACCACGAAAAGGTTGTCAATCCATCATGTGCTAGGAACATGTATTATGGTAAAATGGGGGGGTTGAGTTTTTCATCAACTACGAGCATAAAAGATAAAACACAAGTAAACTATATATACAGACACTTGGGAAATATTTGCGTAACATGGTTGATTAAATGTTCCGATCCTCAATTCAATCACATATAAGACATCAAAAAAATAATCTAGTGCTCATAACACGTAGGGTGGTCGATGGTTAGCACTTCCCTATACCTGTCACGTAGGGTGCTCTTGCAATCTTCCATCAACACCGTCTCTGTAATTTGGGGAGTTCAACAATGGTCCAACCATTGCACAAGTCTATTTTCCCCTCGTACGATTACGTCATGGGCACTACATCACAGATGCTCTACCCCTTAGGCCTATAAAGAGATAAAGAGATGTAGGTACCTTATCGATGACACTAAGACCTCTTACAACCCTACCTTGCTATCGTATGCAATCTCTACCCGTAATGCTTTGGACAAACTTTCTAGCTAAGACTAGTGTACTGTCATTGTAATGGTAAAACTCAGAAAAGATCTACGTACACAAACCCACGAGGTCCTGGACTCCACTACGCATATCAAATCCAGGTTTTTCTTCCCCAGGGGGTATCAATATTTGCACAAACATGAATGTATACTAGAGTGTGTTCTAATGGAGTGTATCATTCATGAAATTATAACATTTAAGAACAAGTAATCATAATATTACAAGCACATATAGGAAGATCTTATGAATCTCACAAAAACATTAATTAACATGAATAAAAATTTATCCCTAAGCTATAAAAACTACTCCGTAGACATTGAATTCAAGTATTTCATTGAATTCCACATCTTTGGGTAAAAGAAAAATAAAAAGGGAAAAAACCTATAGAGAAGAGAGAGAGTTTCAAAAATTCCAACCTTAGTATACTAAAGCTATATTTATAGTAGTAGGGGATTAGGCCCAAAATGGGCCAAAACCCCAACAACAGCCACCCGGCATGAACCACCGTGGATGGTGCGACCCGCGCCGCTGACGCGGCCTCGTGTCGATGCAGTCTGCCAATCTGGCATGGTTGTGCTGAGCACGGTCCTCATCGTCTGGCGCTGCATCATTTGGAGCTTTGGTTTTGCACCTATGATCTATTGTCTGTGTCATTTGGTGCAGACCATCAATTGGCTCTTCATTTTGCCCAATTTCTTGGCATGGGTCACATCATTCATTCACCTCATTGGCTGATCTTGACTTTTTTGAGATGGAATGGTGCAAGCCATGTGAAACAGAGCTGTCAGTGCCCATACTTAGACAAAATTGGGATGAAAAAGGCAAGACATAGACGCAGTCCGCATGTGTTGGCGCGGACCGTGCTTGATTTTGGCACAGCCCATGCTGCATGGCCTGACTTGTGCCAAAGTTCTTTATCACAGGCTGCGTGACATGGTGCAGACCGTTTGAGCTTGAACCCGTGCCTCCATGAGTAGTCTGCGCCACCTGTTGCTGCTTTGGCCGGCTGACTTCTTCGCTCTCCTACTGATCAACCATTGGTCCAATTTGGGATTTCTTGTAGTCGATCTCATAGCGCTCGAGAAGATAGATCCAATGAAACAAACCCTTGCAAGAAGCTTTCAATACAAAATGTGACAAAAATTATCCATGAGCGACCTAATAATGATGATCAAAAAGGAAGATCTAGGTGCTCGTGGATATAAGGTGTCCATTGCTACAAATTAAGTCTAGAAAACATGGGATTTAGACAAGAAAACCAAACATGGCCGTCTAAACCCCTTGTCACCTAAACTCAACTAATACTAGCAATTCAACATGAAAAACAATCTAATTATTACGTCAAAAGTATCAGTTAACGCACACGTAACAATTCACATCAAGCGTAACACAATTTTGGGCCATAGTATAATTTTCCAAGACTGTGTAGAAGAAATCAATGTTGACTTTTGAAACCCTTTGTTCACCCATACATGCCCAATTTTCAAATTTGCAATGGTATATTATTGAATTACATTTTGGTGTTGCCAATTTCGTGATTTGACAACACCAATTTTCTTAGAGGGACCTAAGTGTAAAAAGTAAAAACTTTACTCGTAACTCAAAATTGAAATCCGCTCGAACGTGATGCTACCCTATACACCCACATTGTATTTTTAAAAATTTCTAAAATAGTATTTATCAATAATCACGCACGAGAAAATATTTTTAATCTTTTCCAATTTTCATTTCTTCTAAGTAACCAACTCTAATTTACGTTAGAACATGTATTAGCGCTTTCCAACAGTTTACCAAAAAATAATCTATTTTATATTTTTAAATTTAGGCAAGAATAAAAAAATCATGTATTTTGGAGCAATGTATTATAGGGTAATACAATTTTGGTCCATAAAGTAATTTTTGAAGACTGTGTATAACTAATCAATGTTAACTTTCGAGGCCCTTTAGTTCAACTATACATGCCCAAATTACAAAACCACAATTGTATATTATTGAACAGCATTTTGGTGTCACCAATTTCGTGATTCGACAACTCAAACTTTCTCGGAGGGACCTAAATGCAAGAAGTAAAATCTACATGAACACTATATCAGTTATTTTGTGAAACAAATAATAGCTGCTACACTGTTAGAAAATCTAATAAATTTTTAAAAAGTAGTACTCCCAGGCATGTGAATAAACCAAAAACAATATTTAGGCAGTAATAGGTTGCAACCTTTGGAACATTGCAGCATCTCTTTTTTAAAATAATAAATAGTTGTTAGAGTGTTAGAAAATCTCAAAGCTGATTTACTCTCAGGCATGTATTCAAATCGAACAAAAATAATTTATGTAGTAAAAGGATCACAAGATTATGAACATTGTATTAGCTCTTCATTGTAATAAATAAAAACAAACATCAGATATCCTCGTTAGTTATATCAATTATAGAATAACCACATATGATGGTAAGCCGGTCTAAAACAAGAGTCTGTAATTTTAGATATTAATATTTTTAATCTCCATAAATAATTTTTATAATTTATTAGAGACTTTATACTCCATTCAATAACATCAAAATATATTTTATTATAAATATACACATACTATGTTAAAATAAATCAGATTACAAATTAGATTATAATTTATTATGATTAGAGTTCTTTCCTTATTTCACCTCTATTGTACTCTCTATATATTCAGTCATCAATAATACAATTACTCACGGAAAATCATTCCATCATGGTATCAGAGCCTCTTCTGATCCAAAGCCTAACATTCCTCTCTTTCACGGCTCCCAGCAGCCGTGATCAACAGGCAGCCACCTCCAGCGGCTCCAGCGTTCCGTCTCCAGCGGTCGCCAGTGGCTTCCTCGAGCGTGCGTCCAACTCTCCTACCAGTCACGCCAGCATCCTCCTCTCACTCATGGCTCAAGAAAAGCTCTCCTACAACACTCTGCTCAACATAATGCAGATCAAAATCACTTTATCAAATTATCTTCTTTGGAAGCGTCAATGAGGTTAAGTCCTTCGTCCTCATGGTCTGTACGGTTTCATTGATGGCACTAGATCTCATCCCCTCTCTCACCACCACCGCAGGCCCTGTTTTTTGCTTCCATTGTCTCAACTCCTTCAGGTGGTAGCAAGGTTGATCTCTAGGAGGCTTATTTGAAAGGAAAAGAAGAATATGATCAATGGGTTGATGAAGATCAACGTCTCTGAAGGTCTCTTGTTTTCCTCTCTCACCGCTGAAGTTCTCGCAAAACTACCAGATTGTACTACTCCCAAAGAAATTTGGGATAATCTTTCTCACACCTAACAGAATAGAAATGCCTCCACCATTCTCCATCTTTGTGCAGATGCGCATGGTATTCGTATGTCTGGTACTTTTCATAAACTTCATCTAAAATTTGAAGAGATTTTTGAACAACTATCTGTCATGGGTAATCCAGTTTCAAATGCTGATCAAATTGTATGGTTCTTGACTTTTCTTGATACTGAGTATAAAGATTTTTCTGCTCCTATGATTAATGTTGTTCCAACCCTGCTTTATTCTGATGTCGTTGCCCATGCCCAAGGCCACAAGGCCTTTTCTGAGGAATTTACAGGGACATTCAGGACCAACCACAGGTTAAGTCGCCTTCCAGACCAGTTACACCCCTCAAGCCAGTCGCGTGTAGGATCACATGCGACTCAAGGTGGCCGTGTGCAGTTGTTGCTTTGGTGGAAGGTGCGGCGATGGTCGGTAGTCCTTCTCCGGTTCTCAGGTGGTTGGTCCGGTCCTTGGTCATAGTCGTCCTCACTGTTCAAGGTTTGGATGGATCGGTCACTATATTGTGACGTATTACCAGATGAAGGCACAGATTGGCCGTCCACCAAGCACTCATTTGGCAAAAACATGTCACTCTTCTCAGCAGTCCAGTACTTCTTCTCGTCTGTCAGATTGGTACCTTGATTCTGGTGCTACCAGTCATATGGCGACTTTCACCTCAGGCCTAGACAGTTTCAATCCTTATACTGGTAAACCTTGTGCTCTTGTTGGTAATGGTGCTCCAGTTATGATATTTCATGTTGGTGATTCTAAAATTTTTGAGAACATGCATTTGTCTGGTGTTTTGGTTGTGCCTAATATTACTAAGAATTTACTGTCTATTAGTCAGTTAACAAGAGATATGGGTATCCTAATTATATTTGATGATCGGAATTTTGTCATTCAGAACAAAGTAACCAAGCATGTCGTGATTTGGGGGCATAGTGAAGATGAATTGTACGTCTTAGACCGGGGAGATTCAGTATTTGTTTCATTTTTACAGCAGAATAAGAGCCGAGCTTTATATGAGTGTGGCATGCACGCCTAGGTCATATTCCTAGTGCAGTGATTACTAGTTTACATAAGTCTGGTTTACTTTCAGTTTCTTCTTTGTTGCCAAAACAACATATCTGCTCCCTCTGTGTAATGGAAAAAGGTCAACGGTTGACTTTTGTTAAGAACCCTATACGTGCTAACAGTGTTCTTGATTTAATACACTGTGATTTGTGGGGTCCCTCCACCATTTTATTTGGAAATGGTTTTGTGTATTATGCATTATTTGTGGATGATTTTTCGAGATTCACTTGGTCGTACCCCCATTGTCCCAAATCTAATTTTGTTTACACTTATTTACAGTTTGAGGCACTTGTTGAGAATCAATTTTCAGCAAAAAATAAAGTTTTTCAAAGTCATGATGGCACTAAATATTTTAACACCAGACTCATATCACATTTTGCGGTGAAAGGTATTAATCATCAGGTTTCTTGTCCAGCCACTCCGGAACAGAATGGGCACGAAGAATGCAAGCATCCCTATGTTGTTGAAATTGGTCTCATAATGCTTTTATATTCACATCATTTGATTTCTCGTTGGGATGATGGGTGCACTACTGCTGTCTACATCATCAACTGTTTGCCCATTCCATTGCTGCAAGGATCGACACCTTATGGTCTTCTTTATTGTCGGGACCATATCTATGTTAACTTTCATCATTTTGGTTGCTGGGTTTTTCCTTTCGTTCTTCCATTTGTTGATCATAAGCTGTCTCCCCGTAGTATTCCATGTATATTTATTGGTTACAGCTTGCAGTATAAGAGGTTTCGGTGCCTTGACCCTTCCACTGGCAAGGTTCATGTTAATCAGCATTCTTGTTTTGACGAGACTTATATTCCTCTGGCCTCGACATCAGGAACTGGGTCTCCCTCTTTCGGTTTAGATGTCTCAGCCTTTATTGACCTGGATCATGTGACCATGCTATCACAAGCCTTGGCTCTATCCCCACCTCATCTCCGGTTTCATGATGATGAGATGTCTCGGCCAGCTAGCCCACAAGCTAACCCACATCCACCGTCAAATCTCGCATCCGATTGTGGTGGCTTCCCGCTTACATCCAACCGCATTGGTTCGTCGTGTGGGTCCGGCTGCAGTAGCCCCTTGCCTATGTCCAGCCGCGGTGGCTCCTCGTCCATGTCCAGCCACGGTGGCCTCTTGGCCGAGTCCAGTCACGGTGGCTCCTCGCCCGTGCCCATACATGATGGTCCACCCATTCCCTCTCGTGATGGCACCTCACCCAGGGGCTCCTTTAGCGCCACGGCCATGGGCCCTACTAGCACCACAACCACAGGCCCCTGTATCCTGTTCCGTGATGGCACCATGGCCACGGACGAGGATGCCCATGGCCTCACTATCTCATCCATGTCTCATGTCTTGGGTTATCCGCGTCCACCAGCTTCTCTCATGGTTACACGCTCTTCCATCAGAGTTATTTAGCACCGAGATTATTCAGATATTCATGCTCATGGTCTTCTTGCGGCTCTTCTTGCTCAGAAAGAACCAACTGATTATCATTCTGAACTTCAGGATCCTTCTTGGGTTTCTACAATGGATGAGTAGATGGCAGCTCTTCGTGATTAGTATACTTGGGATCTTATTCCACACCCTCCAAACGTCAATATTGTTGGGTCCAAATGGGTTTATTGGCTGAAGTACAAACCATATGGTTCAATTGATTGCCACAAGATGTGCTTGGGAGCTTGGGTTTTTCTCAGATTCCCAGTTTTGAGTTTGCCCATACTTTTAACCCCGTGGTTAAGGCATCTATAGTTCCAACATTTCTTGCTATTGCTACTATGCTTGCTTGGTCTCAATATCAATTGGACGTTAAGAATGCCTTTCTCAATGGTGTTCATGATTCTTCGATTTTTATGGCGCAACCCGTTGTCAATAAGGATCCCACTCATCCAAACTATGTTTGTCGTCTACGTAAGGCCATTTATAGTTTGAAGCAGGCACCCAGAGCATGGTTTCAGCATTTCAGTGCTTATCTTTCACAATTTGGGCTTCGTTGCAGTTCTTCTGATACTTCATTATTTGTGTTGACTTGTGGCTCATTTTTGTTGTATATTTTGGTCTATGTTGATGATATCATTTTGACTTGGAATGATTCTACTCTTATTCGGAAGTTCTATGATTGCACCTATCAGGAGTTTGCCATCAAAGATTTGGGTCCCTTACACTACTTTCTTGGCTTGGAGGTCACGCCCACTGCCTCCGGACTTCTTCTGAGAGAGGCGAAGTATGCTCGGGACATTTTTTTCTTGGGATGTATGTTAGATGCAGTGCTAGTATCTACACCATTTCTGCCAAATTCCCAGCTTCACAGCAGTACGAGTTCACAGTTCAAGAATCCGATATTGTATCACTCTTTTGTTGGTGCTCTCCAGTATCTAACTATCACTCATCCGGACTTAGAATTTGTAGTTAATTATGTCAGTCAGTATCTTCAGGACCCTTGGGATGATCAATTTTTGGCTGTCGCTTGGATTCTCCGCTATGTTCGGGGGACTCTACATTATGGACTCAGTTTTTATGCAGCTTCTTCTCCGAAGGTGCTTGGTTATTCTGATGCAGGTTGGGCCAGGTGTTTGGAGATTCGTCATTCTACTTATGGTTATGCTGTCCTCTTAGGCGGTAACTTAGTTTCTTGGAGTGCGAAGAAACAACCCACTATGTCCAAGTCCAGCACTGAGTCGAAGTATCGTGTTTTTGCCAACACTGCTTTTGAGGTCATCTGGATGACTCATTTTCTTAGTGATCTTCATGTTCCTCTTTATGGTGCGCATCTCCTGCTTTTGTGACAACAGTGTGATCTTCTTGGATCAGAATCTGGTGACACATAAGTGGGCTAAGCACATCGACATTGATTATCATTTTGTACTCGAGTTGGTTTCTTCGGACAAACTTAGTGTTGCTCATGTTCCTACATCCCTATAGATTGCAGATATCTTCACCAAGGGTCTCTCTCGTCCCTTGTTTGAGTTATTCAGGTCCAATCTTTGTGTCTCTGAGAATCCTACGCTTTGCTTGAGGGTGAGTGTTAGAATAAATTAGATTACTGATTAGATTATGATTAGAGTTCTTTCCTTATTTCACCACTATTATACTCTCTATAAATTCATTCATCAATAATTTAATTTCTCACGACAAATCATTTTATCATACTAATATAAAACTATTTATTCATTAAAATTTTCAAAAAAAAATTAAATTAAATTAAGAAAAATATAGATGTCTCAAACCCTAGTAGAATACTGAACCCGACTTGGCCCGTCGGTGGGGCGGATGAGTTTGAGGCATGTGTGGACGTTTGGGGCCGTATCTGGGGGTTTGGGGCGGTTGATGGGAAGCTTTTCCAGGGATGTGTGGGGGCTTGGTTGTACCACATTTGATAAATATAAGCTGAAATGTATTACGCGTTCAACGAATGAGAATGTGGTGATTAATTGAATTGAGTTGAATCATTTCATTTGTTATGGTTTCTAAGTAAAGTTGCTTGCTTATTTTGGAACTTCTGATGCAGAACGATGGAATTGGCATTTAGCTATGTGCAATCTAGTGAGCGAAAGAGGGAAGAGGATGTCAATAGCTGCCAGGTTTTGGAGACGGTTAGTGTTTGGAGAGTAATAATGTTTGTTAGCGACTGGTTTCAGTCAGTCTTGATCTCTTCAGCAAATAAAACTGGAGGGGAAAGATACGAGAGTTGACTGGAAACTTCTGGGTTGTAATTTTACTTGGAGGAGTCTCTGAAACTGAAACTTCTGGCTAGACTAGAAACTTTCACTTGCAAACATAAATAAAATTGTGCTCCAGTGAGGTCTACTGGTGGGGTTCTAGCTTTTTTTTACTGTCTGATACCCTATATCTACCATATAGCTCAACCATCATTGAATTTGATTAATTTCATTAGATTTCCATGTATTGTTTTGAAATTCTCATTTTCAGTTGATGTTATTTTGCAGTTAGAGTTTAGACAGGAGTTGAGCAAGGTAATGTTGTGGGTGTGCACTATGATCCTATGAATTCAAAACATGTAATCTGGGGAGAAAACCGCGCTTCTGGTCCAATCCAGATGAATGATTTTCTATCTATGTTTCTGGTACTTCATATGCTTATTAGCTGCACTTTTCTACATTGAAGTTTGAGTCTGGTACTTGTTCCATTCTACAAGAAAGGCATATTTCAGTTCAAGCTGCTAAGATAATGTTGCCATTCTTAAATTTGCAATATAGTTTAATTGTTAATTGTAGTGTTTTTAAACAGTTTTTCATTCTCATCTTTCTGAGATAAATCATGCCTAATTAATTCTCTAACTGCTACAAGATCACCTTCCCTCTATAAAGTTGGTTTTGTTAACCATACGAGTACAAGTAGAGTTTTTTATTACAAAGATAATACTACTTGCACCCTGTGATTTCTGATCTGTAATTGGTGTGTGGAAAGCAGCTGTGTGGAGTTTAGGTTACCTAAGAAGAGCTGAGGTTTTGATACTGGAGAGACATGGTGTGTAAGTTAACGTTCTTTGGTTTGTGGGCATGAATCATGAGTTTTAGGGCTGAGGAGGTGGGGTTCTCTCGCAAAAGCCTTTGAATCTAAAGAAGCCGGTAGAACATATAACAACTAGATGGCAATGGTTGATGAGACTCTGTACCCAGTAGCTGTGCTAATTCAACTAAGGCTCAATTCTACACATAGGCTGAATACTATCGCACGTGCCTTCGGGGAAGATAAGGAACAGAGGGAGCTTATTCCTTTTCTTAGTGAGAATAATGATGATAACGATGAGGTGCTGCTTGCGATGGCTGGGCAACTTTCATTAGATTCTTCCCAGAATGTTAAGATTACAATTGAAGTTACAATGGATTATGTTATGGCTTCTATTAATGAAGTAATTTTATTTATTTTAATCATTTAGGAGAAATAAAAAAAGTGGACACTGATTTTATTTATTTATACAAATTTTGTATAGCGCAAGCTATTTCTTTAAACATCTGAAATATGTAGCAACTGTTTTTTAAAATTGCTTCAACGTCATGTGTAGAAGCTATTACTACAACAGATGCTAGGTTATATTTACATTGCACCAACCACATAGGAACCTCTTTTGGAACATAAAAAAATAGCTGCTACATGAGTAAAATATAGATGCTACGCAAAGCAGCGGTTAAATATACCTGAAAAACAAATAATTGCAACGTATAGAAGCTATTACTTAAAAGCTATTACGATAAAATTACGTTTCAGCATCTATCCTGCCAAATCAAAAAATATAGATGCTATGGGGCCAAAAAAAAGTTACTAAAGGGAGAGTTGTCTAGTAGTAATAGAGGCATTTCTCATGGAGCTGGTAGAGCCCCACAAGCAACCTCTCTATGCATGAAATTGTGTTCACCAACCCTGCCATAATGACTAGCAATCTATCAATGGGAAACATCGTTGCGTGCACAAATATGTGTCAAATAACTAGACCTTCTTGTCGTAGATGTGTATTGTGTTAAAAAATTATTGTTTTCAGCTTCGACTCTGTAACTACGTATGTGTGTGCGGCTGAATAACTGTATAAGAGTCAGTACATTAGTGATGGTGCAATAATATAAAATCGATGTTCAATGCTCACTATTAAAAGGAAGATGTTTTTTTAGAAAACATATATATGTTGTATTAGTTTAACTTCCTATTTTACACATTTGCTACAATATAAATTAATGTTAGGAGAAATCTTAGTTCGTTAAACAAATGTGATTTAATTATTCATTAATAAATGTACCATAAGTGCATTTTTGGTGCTATGGGTACACTATAACCATGTAATGCAAAGTATTCAATAAAATATACAATTTATTACTTAGAGCTCAATGTATATAACTTCATAATTTGCATGTGTAATATGAACGTGTGTGCGTGTATTTGCACGTATTTTTCCTTCTTTTTAAGGTACTCCAATGAATCTAGTTTGATGTAGCTCGATGCAAATTCGATCATTAATTAGAACATAATTTGCGACATCGCATACATGCACTTCGTTACCTCATTTTACTTTGATTTAATAAATTTTTACTTCATTTAAAAATATGTATGAAATATCTCTTTCTTTGCACAAGACACATTGTAAGGTCAAATCGAGATGGTACAAACCATCAAAATATGTGATTATTATTGCAAAAATTACCATTTTTTAAAAAGTGACATTCGTTGTTAGCAATAAAGATGGTAAGAATAAATTCAGTACGTTTTCTTACATTAGGGCCTTTGGTAGTGCCTCTTTGCTATAAATGGTGGATTTGTGGACTTCAGAAATGGGTGCATTTACTCTGAAGACACTTCCTTGAAATTCTTTCCTTTTCTCTCTTGTCTTGTTTTCACTACTGGAAAATACCTTCATAAGCACAACTATTTTAATGCATAGGCACCGGCATTCTGAGCATCTCCATATCGGTGCCTAAGTAACCTGGTGCAAAAGGTGTAATTACATAGGCACTGGTAAGTGGTAACGATGCTAGAATCAATTCCGAAACCGGCACCACTTATCAGTGCCTATGTAACTACAGTCTTGCACCGGGTCACTTAGGCACCGGTATGAAAATATTTGAAATACCGGTGCCTATACATGAAATACCAGTGCTAGTAAATAGGCATTCAATAAAGAAATCCAGCCAGTGAAAATGAACTCATCGGCCAGAATACGAAACCCAGAAATTTATAAACAAAAATAGGATGAACAAAACACAAAATAAATAGAAGTTCATGTAAGAAAATTTGAAAATTCATAACCACATCTCAGAAGTTCATTACATACATCTGAAAATACATAAAAACCCACAATTCATGAAACAAACAAAATAGATCTAAACATAAATTAATAGAAAAAATCATAATAGCCAAATTGATCTCAAGGCTAAAATGCAGAAAACAACATTCCAATAGCTATGAAAATAGCTAAACAAAAACAACTACTATTAAAACAATAACTATAAAAAAAATTAGTACGAATTCCATCTCAGGCGGAGGCTATCGGTGGTGATGCGGCGGAGGCTTTTAAGGCGAGCGGCGGAGG
The DNA here is from genome assembly GCA_037428765.1 of Rubia yunnanensis. NCBI lineage: Eukaryota > Viridiplantae > Streptophyta > Magnoliopsida > Gentianales > Rubiaceae > Rubia > Rubia yunnanensis. Next base: position 67,969,167 of record CM075066.1, on the reverse strand, counting down.
CTATCATGATGAGCAGCATAGGTTTTCACAACAAATGGTGGGTCTGGCTTTACAGCAAATGGCAAGCAGCAGTGGCTTTAACGGTGAGTGAAGGGTCTGACTTCAGGCGGAGGAGTTTGGAGAAAACCCTAGGTGGCGACAGAGAGGGAGAGGTGGTGAAGGAGAAGGAAGAAGATGGAGAGGCAAAATAATTGGAGGGTGGGTAGGTTTAGAGTTTCAGACTTGTTTATATAGGTAATTTTTTAACGATCGAGATTCAATCAACAAAAGATATTAACGGTTCCGATTAAACAAAGTTAGGCTCTTTTTTTGAAGTGTTGAGCATCGGTACCGATGCCCAAAATGCTCATACTGGTGCCGAAATATACGAAAAACAGCTTCTTAGGGCTGTTTGGAATGGTTTAAAAAATATATATACCGAACCCGAGAGCAACCCCAAGAATTGTTTTCCAACTGTTGAGCACTGGTACAAATACCGGTGCCTAAATATACGAAAAGCTGCTACTCAGGGCTGCTTTGAATGTTTTATTCTTAAAAAAATATATTGAACCCTAGAGCAAACCCACGAAATATTTTCTAAGTGTTAAGCATCGGTACAAATACCGGTGCCCAAAATGCTCATACCAGTGCCTAAATATACGAAAACCAGCTGCTTAGGGCTTCTTTGAATGTTTTTTTTAAAAAACAAATAATGAAACCGAGAGCAAACCTAAGAAATTTTTCTAAGGTTGGAGCACCAGTTCACATACCGATGCCTAAGTAACTAATACCAGTGGTAATTCCAAAATTTTAAAATTTTAAACAATTCCTACAAAATTCGGAATGAAAATTCAAAAAATTCATTATCCCGCCATAACATAGCACTGGTATGAATGAAAAGCAATGCCGTTACTAGTATTATTTGATCTGTAAGTTAACTTTTAAATTTTTACTATTAGGTCCATAAAAGAAATTTGGGGGCAATGAATCACAAAATTGAAGACACCAAGATGCAATTAAATAAGAGATGATTGGACATTAAAATTCGAGGTACAATGGGTGAACAAAAGCGCCTCCAACATATTTTTGGAAATTTACACTATGGCCCAAAAATTGTTAAGACATTATCCTTATGTCCAAAATATATACGAATTTTGTTATTCTTGAATAAATATAGAAATAGAAAATAAATTATTTTTTTGATGAAATTTTGAAAAGTGCTACTTCATGTTCTACAGTAACCTAGAGTTGATTACTTAGAATATAGAAAGGGAAATCAGAAAGGATTGTGGATATGTTATTCTGTTTGATTGTTGATAAATATTTTTTTACGGATTTGGAAAATGCAATGAGGCTGTATAGGGCAGCATCACATTCAAGCAGATTTCATTTTGTAGTTACGAGTAAAGTTTTTACTTTTTGTACTTAGGTCCCTCCCAGAAAGTTGGGGTCGTCAAATCACAAAATTGGCAGAACCAAAATGCAATTCAATAATATATGATCGTAACTCTGCAATTTGGGCTTGTATGGGTGAACGGAAGGGTCTCAAAAGTCAACATTGATTACTTTTATAAATTCATAGAAATTTGCACTCTGGCCCAAAATTGTGTAACTTACCCATTGCTCCAAAATACATGACTTTTGCTATTCTTGCCCACATATAAGTCTTAAAAATTAAAGATTTTTTTTGGTGAATTATTGAAAATTGCTAGTACATGTTCTAGAGTAAATTATGGTTGATTACTTGGAAGTTACAAAGTGAAATCGAAAAGGATTTTATATATGTTTTTGTGCTCGATTTTTGATAAATATCCCCTTACATGCATGGAAAATACAATAGGGGCATAGGGTAGGGTGCATTCGAGCGGATTATAGTTTGGATTTACTTGTAAAGTTTTTAGTATTTTCACTTAGGTCCCTCCAAAAGAGATGGAGTCATCGAATCACGAAATTGGCGGAACTAAAATGCAATTCAATAATATACGATTGTAACACCGTATTTTGGGAATGTATGGGTGAACAGAAAGGTCTCAAAAGTCAACATTGATTACTTCTATAATTTTTTGGAAAATTACACTGTGGCCTAAAATTGTGTTACCAGTGCTAAATTTATTAATAGGCTCTGGTTTTCTGTGTACTAGTGCTGAATTTTGGTTTTGTAGCACCGATATTCAGTGTACCGTTGCTGAATATATTCATAGGCACTGGTTTTTTGTATATCGGTGATGACTTTTGGTTTTGTAGCACCGGTATTCAGTGCACAGGCTTCGGTTTTTTGTGTACCGGTGCTGAATTTATTCATAGGCACTGGTTTTTGTGTATCGGTGCTGAATTTTGGTTTTTGTAGCACCGGTATTCAGTGTATAGACACCATTTTTTTGTTTGCCAGTGCTGAATTTTTGTTTTTTAGCATCGGTATCACTGACATACCAGTGCCTATGTACCTGTTTTCCAATAGCATTTTGTACATCATTTAGCTAGATGCACATGTTGGTGTGCGTCTAGGTAGGTAAGTCCGACCCTCAAGAATTATTAGTTTATATAGCTTTTTTTATAGTTTATGGTTGAATGAGAACTCAATCTTACATATTTCTCTTTCATTTTTGTGGTCTTAATGAGATGTGTTCATAGCTTAATTTCATTTGTTTCCATTGACTTATGCTTTAATCACTTAGAGATTAATTTTTTTTTTACAAATTATTTGCAACAATATTGAGCGCGTGTGTGGATGTGTTCGCACATATGTGTTTTTTTTCCTTTTTCGTGTACTCCAATTAATCAAGGTTGAGTCGTCTTAACTTTGATTTCCTCAGTTAATTATATTTACGATCCTTTTCCTATTTTTTTTATTATGATATTCACCACATTTTGCATTTTCGTAATGCACTTATTAACCTTATAATTTTCTAGTTTATTTGATTTGGCACGTGGTTTTAGGTAAGTAGTCAGCATGAACATGTTATTGCCCTATGGATCATTCATAGAGCCCTTTAGTCTATGCTTGGAATTAATCCACCACATGATCATGCTTAGTTGGTCCAGGTTCCCAAATTCATAATTTCGATTAAGCTATTATACTATAGGGATTTGTTTAATTAGATGTTTGGTCCGCATGCTTTAGTGGTATGCCCATATGTTGATGAGAAAAAAAACATGTCTTAAATGCATGAAGGACCTTAATTTTTTTTATTTTTGCAGTGGTGGAATTCCGATAACTTATAAAATTCTCCAAAGTGAGATATCTCCGCAATACTTTAACTATTGACGTGTCACTGTGGCAAAAAAATCTTAAGATCTTGTTTTCGAGGTTGGTGCCATGGCTTTAATGGATCTCATCCAAGATGCTATCACCAATTATCGGGCATATTATTCGCGAGTTCAAAGCTTTATGCAGGAGTTGTGCAATTAATGAGAAATTTAAATGCAATCATAATGCGGGAAAAGTAAAAGAGAATCTCACATAGTTCCTCATATTTTCAAGGGATTTCCTATTAATGTGGTAGAAGTGAGGATTTTTTTCTTTGATAAGTTTGGGATGGACTGCATAAAGGCCTTTCTCATGGGGCTGGTGGAGCCCCACAAGTGACCGCTCTATGCATCAATTAAGTTCACCAACCCTTCCATTATCACTAACTCTTTATCAATAGGAAACATCTTTGCGTGCACAAATATATCTCAAATAACAGGACCTTTTTAGCATAGATGTGTATTGTGTTCAAAAACAATTCTTGTTTTCAGCTTCAACTCAGTTTAACTATGTATGTGTGTGGCTGAATAAATGTATAAGAATAAGTACAATAGTGGTGGTGCAATAATATAAAATCAATGTGCAACGTTCATTATTAAAAAGAAAATGTTCTATTTAATATATATATATATATAATATGAATTATTTTAACTTCCTATTTTACACATTTGCTACAATATTAATTAATGTTAAGAGAAATCTTAGTTTGTTAAAAAATTGAGATTCAATTACGCTTAGATAAATGTCCATTAGTCAATTTTTGGTGCAATGGGTACATAGTATACATGTAATGCTAAGTATTCAATAAAATATATATTTTATTACTTAGAGCTTAATGTATATAATTTCATAATTAGCATGTGTAATATGAACGTGTGTGTGTGTTTGCAAGTATTTTCCCCTCTTTTTAAAGTACTCCAATTAATCTAGTTTTACGTAGCTAGTTTAAATTCGGTCATTAATTTAGACATAATTTGCAACAACGCATACACTTCGTTACATCATTTATTTCGATTTAATAAAATTTTTACTTCGGTTAAAATATGTATGAAATATCACCTTTCTTCGCACAAGAGATATAGTAAGGTCAAATCAGGATAATAAAAATCATCAACGTATGTGATGATTTTTTAAAAAGTTGTCATTTTTAATAAGTGACATTCATTGTTAGCAATATATATTTTAAGGCACACTTGATATACTATTCACAAAATTGTAAAATCAAAAGCTGGTGGAACTCCAACTGTGTGCGAATCTTAGTGCGAAAAACACACTTGATATACTATTCACAAAATTCAGTTACTGTACTTCTTCTTCATTCCTTTTTTTTTCTGCCTAACGGCTCTCTCCGCTGATCCTGGTTGAAGGTCATGGCGTCTCCGACGCCAGACCAACCCCCTGAACACAACTCATCCATAAGCAAAAGCTTCCTTCACGCCTTGAATACAAAACCTTCACCACTTACAACCTCCCTTCCAGACACGCCCAATTTGCACCCTATTACGGAATATAAGGGCAAATTGGCTTTCATCCTTCCCCCTGAGGAAGGCGAGATTCTAGCATCTTATTACCAGAATGCCTTGGTCGGAAAATTTAATAGGGGGAAACCTCCTATGGAGAAACTTGTTTCTGCTTTCAAATCTATTGGGTTTAAAGCTCAGTGCCAACTGGGATCAATTGATTATCGACATGTTCTTATTCGATTTTAGGATAGCGAGAATTATCAACGGTGCTGGATGAAGGGTCAATGGATGGTCCAAGGAGCGACAATGAAGGTCCAGAAGTGGACTCCTGATTTCTCACCTACAGCTGAATCTTCAATTGTTCCAGCATGGGTAACCATTCACCAACTGCCTTTACATTTTTACAATACCTCGGCTATTATAGGCATTAGTAGTCAGATAGGAAAATTTCTCAAAATGGATGCTGCAAATTAAGCTCTAACTAGACCTTCTGCAATTAAAGTGTGTGCAGAAGTGGATCTCTTGGCTCAACTCCCAAATACAATAGTTATAGGAATTGGCAATAAAGTAGCAGACTATCGCATTGAATATGATCAGTTGCCTTTGTATTGCAATCACTGTAAGATTATTGGCCACAGTCAGGCAAACTGTAATTTCCTGCATCCAGAATTGAGAAAAAATAGTAAGATCTTAGCTAAAACAAATGTGAACAAGGATAGACTAGATACTGTTAAAGAGGATTTTCAACCTGTTATTGTTCAGAATAACCTTGGTCATGACTCTAATGTACTATTGGAAAAGGAAGGACCATCTAACTTATCAGTTTCCCAAAAGGAATTTGAATTCCAGATTCAGAACCTGAAATCAGATTCTAATTTGGAAAGAAATAATCATAGGAAAGAAATACCAGATACTCATGTGAAAAGAAATATTCCTTTCTATTCACTGGATGATATCTCCAAACCTATCACTAATTTCTTTTGGAGAAAAAAAACCCAACAGCCAGAAATACCTCCTACTCAGGAAGAGTTTGTAAAGAAGAATATGGTCTCTATATCAAATGCTTTCCAAACTTTAACTGACCTACAGGACGAAGATATTGATGCTCAAGAGGATGATGCTGTAGACATTTTCCACGAATCTTTGGAAACACAGGAAGTACAGATACCTCAGATAGGTGCAGAAAAAGTAGACAAGATGGAGGTTTTATCCACTCCTCAGACAGTACAGAGTGTTCCAGAAAATCAAGCTCCTGATGAAGTGCTGAGTTTACTAGAAGACCAAGCTTCTGATGCAGTGCAGAGTACTCCTGTAGTGCAAGATCAATGCACTGTAACTAAAGATCCAATCATCTTGAAAGAACACAACACAGCTGTAAAGCAAATTGCCCAACTGCAGGTAAGTATATCTCCATCAGATAATTTGAAGAGAGGTGAAGACAAACGGGGTAAAAATACCAATGTTCCAGTAAATAAACTAAGGAAACTAAGATCATCACAGAAAGCTACCCCCCCCCCCAGTTTTAAATGATAAAATACACCAAAATTGGGAAAATTTTAGTTTGGAATGTTAGGGATTATGGCACTTCACTGGATAGATTAAAAATTTTAAACAGGAGACACAAGATTGATATTCTATGTCTAATTGAACCATGGCATGAAAAACAGAATTTAAACGTTTTGAAACATGAACTCGGTTACAATAATGCTCTTCATGCTCACACGGCCAAGATTTGGCTTCTATGGAATCAGATTTTCAGTTTGAAAATTTTAAAAGAATCTGATCAGTATATACAGGCTAGAGTAATAGATAATGCCACCTCTGTCTATTGGAATGTTAATTTCATTTATGCTAGTGTCCATAGACAGTTGAGAGAGAAATTGTGGTCAGATCTACAAACCCCAACACTAGATCCATCAATTTATATTGGTGATTTTAATACTGTAGCATTTGTCACTGAATATAAAGGTAGGAAATCCACCCCTAGAAAAAGCATGAAACAATTTAATGATTTCCTAACTATGATGGACTTACATGATATCCCTACGGTTGGTAACTCTTTCACTTGGAGCAACAATAGATATAGAGACAAAGGAAGGGATCTACAGTTTCAAAGGTTAGACAGGGGAATATGTAACATAGATTGGCTAGAACTTTTCCCAAATAGCTCTATACAAGTTCTAAACAGGATGACATCTGACCATTCTCCTCTTCTTTTATCTATTCAATCTGCTGTAGAACTAGTTCCAAGACCTTTTAGATACCGGGAAATGTGGTCAAATAGACAAGATTTTCATGAAGTAGTTGTATCTAACTGGAATTTACCATCCCCTCTGATTGGGATGGAAAAATTTGTGCACAGGATAAAGAGACTTAAGATTGTAATAAAGGATTGGAACAAAAATATTTTTGGTGATGTAAACAAGAATCTGTCACAATCTGAAATAAGAGTCAATGAACTGGAAATTCTCTACCAGCAGTTTCAGGATGAATCAGTTTTAAATGAGCTATTGAAATCTAAAGCTTTGCTTCTGAGATCTCAGAAGGAATACAACATTTTTCTGAAGCAAAAAGCTAGGTTAAACTGGTTCAAACATGGTGATGCAAATACAAGTTATTTTCACCACACAATTAAGGAAAAGAGAATAAGATCTAGAATTGTTAAAATTAAAGATGGTAATGGAAATTGGATATCTGATCCAAGCTTGATTAAAGAAGAAGGTGTGAGATTTTTTCAGAAACTACTGAATGAGGAGACATCTCAAAAAGAAGGGAGATATCTAAAACATTTTCTGCAAGAGATCCCAAAAGTAATATCTGATCAACAGAATACTCTTTTGCTTACCCCCATTGACACCTAAGAACTGATATCAGCTGTTTTTGATCTTAATAGATCTAGTTCACCTGGCTCCGATGGATTCTCTGGTGATTTTTATATAACTTTCTGGGATACCATTAATCAAGATCTGTTGGAAGCTGCTAATAACTTTTTAAATACTGGTTATATCCCAAAAGCTATGTCTAGTACTTGGCTCACCTTAATACCCAAAAAAGCCATTCCAAACACTTTTGCAGATTTCAGGCCAATAAGCTTATCAAACTTTGTTAATAAAGTTTTTTCTAAACTGTTAATGGAGAGGATTAAACCACTAATGTACCTAATGATTTCCCCTGAGCAAAGTGCTTTTTTTAAAGGTAAGGATATTTCGGATAATGTGATTCTCATGCATGAAATGACCAGCCTGCTTTCTAGAAAGTCTAAGATTTCAAATTTGATTATCAAACTAGATATGCAAAAGGCCTTTGATAGGGTCTCTTGGTCTTTTCTTAACTTCATTCTACTACAGTTTGGTTTCCATGGCAAATTTGTTAGACTTATCAAGCAAAATATTGCCTCTGCAAACTTTTCAGTTTTAATAAATGGTGTCATATCTGGTTATTTCTCTTCCTCCAGGGGAATTAAACAAGGAGACCCACTCTCCCCCTTTTTGTACAATATTTTATCAGAGGCTTTTTCTAGGGGTCTGAAGAAATTGTTTTGCACTGGATATTTACAGTACTTTGGTCTTCCCAAATCCTGTTCTCCTCTTACTCATCTTATGTATGCAGATGATACTGCAGTTTTTCTGAATACTAAGCCCAATAACTTGAGGCATCTTAAACATTTTCTGAAGGCTTATGAGATCACTTCAGGTCAAAAAGTAAACTTTGCCAAATCAGAATTCTTTGTTTCTCATAACACACCTCTTCAGAAAGTCCAATCTGTTAAAAGATTACTAGGAATGGAAAAAGGCTCCTTCCCTTTTAAATACCTTGGAGTCCCTATTTTCTCTGGTAGGAATTTAAAGGTGCATTATTTACCTATTATTGAAAGAATGGAAAGATTGATAAATAATTGGAAGAATAGATGGCTAAGCTCTGCTGGTAAAATCATTTTGATTAATCACTGCTTCCTCTCAATTCCAACACATATCTTTGCAGTCCTAAAACCCCCAAGGATAGTTTTAAAAATAATGGAAAAGATGGCATCTAGTCTAATTTGGGGAAAATCAGATTTGGATGATAGGAAAAGATGGAGATCATGGAAAAGAATGAGTTATCCAGTAAATGAAAATGGTCTAGGTTTAAGGGATTTGAAAGCCATAGTAGATGCTTTCTCATGTAAATTATGGTGGGAGCTACAAATTAATGAGACTCAATGGTCTTCACTTTTATGGACACTACCTGTCACTTACAAAAAATCCCATATTTGGAGTAGAATAAGTGGAGTAACACCTAAGGCTAACAGTCTAACCAGGATTATCTTTGGCAAGGGGGATTGCTCATTTTGGAATGCAAATTGGATGAGAGATGCTGCTCTCTGTTATATTTGGCCTGAGGAAATGGACATACCTTTTGAAGATCTTTCTTTGAGCTCTTTCATTAATAACAAACCTGCTTTCTTACCAAGCATGGAGCCTTATTTGGCTACCAATATCACACATATACTGCAAGGAGTAAAGCTGGAGCACCCTCATGAGGATCAGCTAGTATGGACTCCAACAACATACGGGAAATTCACAATCAGATCTGCATACAACATTTTCAAACAGAGGAATCCTGAAATCCGGCATTTTCAAAAGGTTTGGTCGTCCTACATTCCTAGAAAAATGTCAGTACTTACTTGAAGAGCTTTAAACTGCATCCTCCCGTTTGATAATATTTTAAGCAGGATGGGTTTTTCATTGGCTTCGAGATGCCCTCTTTGTTTGAACAATAAGGATAATCTTGATCATTTTTTCAATTCATATCCTTGCTCCTGTTCAGTTTGGAATAGTGTTCACTCTCTTTTAAAGCTGCCTCAAAAAGGTTTTCTGAATCTAAAGAGCAGGGTTGAATTTTATTTATCTTTCAAGGCTGATTTAAAAATCCACTCACATTTGATAACTGCTGCATTCATAACTACAATTTGGTCACTCTGGACTGGCAGAAACAAATACATATTTGAGAATAGACCTTTCTCATGTGAGACTTGTGTTCATGATATTAAGCAAATGATTTACACAATCTTCACAGCTCACACATTGAAAGGTAATAGAGATAGGCATAAACACTGGATTCAGGCCAAGATCATTCCACAAATTTTTCAAAAAAATAGACCTGCAATTACAGTAGCTATCTGGGAAAAACCACTGATTGGCTTCAAAATAAACACTGATGCTTCATGGATTACTAGTGGTTCCTCCTCTGCTGCAGTAATTGTAAGGGACTGGAACGGAGAGGTAGTCAAAATGAGAGTTAGAATTTTTCATAGTCCATCTCCTCTGCATGCTGAATTATTTTCAATGAATATGGGTTATGAAATCTACTCTGAACTAGCTTTAGGAGAATGTGTTATTGAATCTGATTGCTTAACTGCGGTTGGTAGTATCTATAACCCTAGGAGATGCCCCTGGAGAGTTCTATCTATGTGTAATGCACTTTATGAACAACACTCCTCACACCCAATTCAACACACACCTAGACAAGCTAATATGGCGGCTGATTTCTTGGCAAAATTTGCATTGGAAAACAAATTACAGGGTGATATAGACATCAGGTTAACTCCTATTTTCCTCAAGGGATTGTTATCTTTAGATTCTATTGGTTTCCCAGCGATAAGAGTTGGATCTCCTACGGAAACCAATAGGATATAGATATGGCTTCTTCAATTTTGGCTTCTTCGATTGCATATTAAGTGCCTCATATATGTTATTAGGGTGTTTTAGTCACTGCTTGTAAGCACAAATACTGCTAGTTGCTCTCTTTCTGTAATTTCAGGTACTCTGCCACGATGCATGGAAAAGGGATGGAAACTGATACTGGGAACCGGAAGCTCATTCTCAAAATAGATTTGCTATGAGACATACCTGATGCCTCTCTCCTGATCAGATCTTGCTGTAAGGACCTCACCAAATGTTTGAAAACAAATGAAGATCTCATCTCCATAATGCACACAACTACGGAGATTCCTTATGGCCTATACTCCGTTGACAAATTGGGGTCTCGATTATTCGATTCCCCATCCTGTTCGCAGAATCTCGGCTATAGGTTCACCATAGGGAGACTACTTTTGCACAGGGATAGACTAATTATAGAATAGGAGATCTCATCGCTTTTGCTAAGAAACTCTTAATACTAGAGATACTACTGACCTCCGGGACCATCTTTAGGATGATCAACCTGTAATATTATTTAAACCTTTAGCGCCTATTTTTGGCTATTTCACACAGCCTGGGGAGCCTTATAAACACCCCCCATCCTCTGATGGCTTAACTTAAAAAAAATTTTAAGAAGGAATTTGGTATGTTTTCTTACATTGGGGCTTTTGTTAGTGCCTATTTGCTATAAATGGTGGATTCGTGGAATTTGGATGTGGGAGCATTTACTCTAAAGACACTTCCTTAAACTCTTTCCTTTCCTCCATTGCCTTGTTTTGTACATGATTTAGCTAGATGTATATGTTGTTGTGCGTCTAGGTAGAAAAGTCTGGCCCTCAAGAAGAAGAATTTATGTAGCTTTTCTTATAGTTTATGGTTGAATGAAAATCAATCTTACATATTTCACTTTAATTTTTTATTTGTGGTCTTAATGACATATGCTCATAGCATAATTTCATTGATTAGCTGCCCTTGACTTATGGTGTAGTCACTTAGAGATTGATGTTTTTAATTTTTTGTCTGCAAAAATAGTGAGCGCGTGTTTGTATGTATTTGCACATATGTGTTTTTTCTCCGTTTTTGTGTACTCCAATTAATCAAGATTGGGTCATCTTAACTTTGATTTCCTCAGTTAATTAAATTTTTGATCCTTTTCCTATTTTTTTGTTATGATATTCACCATATTTTGTATTTTCTTGATGCACTTATTTTCCTTATAATTTTCTAGTTTGTTTGATTTGGCACTTGGTTTTAGGGGAGGAGTCAACATGAACGTGTTTGTGCCCTATAGATCATTCATAGAACCCTTTATTGTATCCTTGGAATTGATCCACGGCGTGATCTTGCGTAGTTGGTCTAAGTTCCCGAATTCATAATTTTGATTTAGCTACTCTACTATTGGAATGCACACTTCCTAATTCTTCAAATTCTTTTGTACTGGGGCATGATTGTTGACCTCAATTTCTCCATCGGTTTGAGGATGAATGGCTGTATGAAATAGAAATTTTGTCCCTAAATTGCGCCACAGTGTATTCCGAAAGTAGGATAAGAACTTAACATGACGACCAGACACTATGCTCGCAGGGATACCATTTAGCCAAACTACTTCCTTGAGAAATAAATTGGCAACATGCTTTGCATCATCAATTTTCCTACAAGGAATAAAACGTGCAATTTTAAAAATTCTACCAACCACACCAAAGATAGAATTGTTACCTGACTGAGATCATGGTAAACCGAGGACAAAATCCATGGAGATATCAACCCAAGGATGTGTAGGAACATGTAATGTAGTATAAAAATCATGAGGCATAGTTTTTTTACTTAGCCTTCAAGCAATCAATACAATTCCTACACACCCTGTCAACAGAAAGTGCCATTTTTGGCCAAAAGAAGTGTTCTCGGAACAAATTATAAGTTTTAAGTGCACTAAAATGTCTCATAAGGCCACCTGAATGAGCTTTTCTAACAAGTAGTCCTTGCATAGAACATTGAAGAACACAAAGCCTATTTTCTCAAAACAAGAACCCATCATGCTGGAAAAATTATCATAAGTACCATTTTTGCATGCAGCATAAACAGATGAAAAATCAGTATCAATGGCATATAGTTCTTTCACAAGTGATAACCCTAACATGATGCAATCCAATCGTGTAAGTAAAACATGCATACAAACCAAAACTGCAGCAACAACATTTTCTGTACCCTTCTTATATCAGAATACATAAGGAAAAGATTAAATAAAACTTGACCATTTAACATGACACTTATTCAACTTCATCCGACTTTTCAAGTATTTCAATGATTCATGATCACTATGCATGAAATATTCTTTATGCAATAAAAAATGTTTCCATGCCTCTAAAGCTGTGCAAATAGCATAGATTCTTTGTCATAAAAATGATAATTGAGAGCACTTCACTTTAACTTTTCACTGAAGTAAGCTATAGGTCGGTTCTTTTGCATCAAAACAGCATCAATTCCAACACCATAAGCATCATAGTGATTTTTGAAAGTATGATTAAAATCAGATAAAGCAAGAATGAGAGAATTACATAATCATACTTTTAATTCATTAAATGCATTCTCTTGTCTTTCGCCCCACACAAATTTCACATCCTTTTTAACTAGTTTATTTAAAGGTGCATCAACAGATGAAAAATTACGCACAAACCTTCTATAAAAACTAACTAAACCATGGAAGGATCTCACCTGATTGGCATTGGTAGGGGTCGGCCAACTTCTGATCACCTCTATCTTGGTTTCATCGAATTTGATGCCATTCCTAGACACCACAAAACTGAGAAACACCACTTCTGAAGCACAAAAGTACACTTCTTAATGTTTGCATACAATATAGACTCATGGAGAGCAACAAAACCATCTTAACATGTTCAAAATACTCATTAGTCGATTTAGAATATATCAATATATAATAAAATTAAACCACAATAAATCGATAAATAAACTGTCTCAAGACATGATTCATCAACCGCATAAAAGTACTAGCACTACCAAAGAGACCCCCTTCTGGCACCGGTTTTTTAACACCAGTTATGGAAACCAGCGCAAATCTTGTTTTAGCAACGATTTTTTTAGTGTTAGCACCGGGTGTAAAACCGGTGTTATTCTGGCAACGGTTAAAAATATTTTTGCACCGGTTATTTAAATAAAAACCGGTATTATTTTTACACCGGTCGGGAAACCGGTGCTAGAATTTGTGGAAACCGTTGAGAGTTTAGCACCGATCAAAAAATTGGTGCTAAAAACAACAATAACCGGTGTTATATTCGCACCGGTTTGAAGACCGGTGTAAAGAATCCAAGAAAATCGGCATGATATATGTTTTTGGCACCGGTTATAGAAACCGGTGTTATGGGATGTAGAAACCGGTGCTGAATGCATTCGTGGAAAAATGCGGGAAAACTGGCACCGATTTGGTGTCTTATTTGGTGCTAAATCGAGCATTTAATGCTCCGACCTTACCCTCTTAAATTAGTTCTGAACTTGAACATCCATTATTAGATGGTAGATTTCTTGGGAAGGTGTGCAATAACTCAAACAAATGAAGACTCATTGAAGTAAGTATTCATTAATTTTTGGGAATTTCAATCAACCAGAACCATAAATGAATGATTGGGGGTAGTTTTTTTGTATTTATTATTGGTTTCTCTATGCCTAGCTTATGTTGGTTGAGTTTCGATCATGTTGTGGGAGTGTAAATTAATGAGTGTTGATGTGAACATTTTTGGGCAACGATAGGTAGGTGGTATATATATATATGTTTCCCGAGAACATGAAGTTGATCGATTTGCATACTTATACATGGACATGCATGACACATTTAGTATTGTGTAGCAAAAAGATTGTGTTCATTGTTCGTATTTTTGACCAATGAAAATATGTGTAATGGTGTGTTTCGTCTTGTTTAGATACAACGGACAGAGAATCCGTGTTTGCATGGAGGGGAAAAATGGTTAACTGTCAAAGTGTAGCTAGAGGGAGTGGTGAACATATTGCATTTATTGATTTGTTTCTAGATTATGCCTTTGGTCGGGAGGAGAGGATACTTTGTCCATGCAAAAGATGCTTGTGTCGTGAACGGTTTGACGATCGTGGGGTTGTTAGATTTCACTTGTTGAAGAACGGATTTGACGGAGGTTACATTGTATGGACATTTCATGAAGAGGTTGAGCATGGACATGACGGTGGGTTTGACAAGGTAGATGGAGACAAATGTACAGTTGATGGTATGTTTGATGACATTGTGAGAGATTTTGAGGGGAAACCTACAATGTTGAGTGCTTTGCTGGACGAGAAAGAGAAGCCATTGTATCCGGGATGTAAAAGTAAGGATACCGTAATATCTTTTTTGATGGAGGTTTTCAATTTGAAAGCTACAAGTTCTTGGAGTGTTGCAAGTGTGAATTCACTACTGAAGATTCTGAAGGATAAGTTCCCGGAAGGGAATGGAATTCCGAAAAACTATTACGAGGCCAAGAAAATATTGTGTCCACTTGGTTTGGAATACAAGAAAATACACTTATGTCCAAATGATTGTGTTTTGTATGACGGTGATTTGATAGATGCGGTTGAATGTCCCGTGTGCAAAAATGCAAGATATAAAGGTGTGACGAATGATGTTGATGGGTGTTTGGCTAAGAAGAAGAAGAAGGTCCCATTGAAGTGTATGTGGTATCTTCCTATAATTCCTAGGTTGAAGAGGTTATTCGCGAATTCAGAAGATACGAAGAACTTGCGATGGCATGGAGAGCGGGAAAGACTACATGACGACATGATAAGACATTCGGTGGATGGTGAACAATGGAGAGATTTTGACAAGCGATATCCTTCCTTTTCTTCGGAGGTTAGAAATCTCCGCCTTGCATTGTGTACTGATGGGATGAATCCATTTGGTAATATGTCATCGAAGCATAGTTCGTGGCCCGTGATGTTGGTTATATATAATTTGGCCCCATATTTGTGCATGAAATGTAAATATGTTATCATGCCTATGTTAATCTCAGGTCCTAGGCAACCTGGGAATGAGGTTGATGTGTTTTTTAGACCATTGATAGAAGATTTGAAGATATTGTGGGAAGATAAAGGGGTGTTGGTATTTGATGGCCATATGAATGAGGAGTTTCAACTGCGTGCCATGCTGATTTGCACGATTAATGATTTTCTGACCTACGGAAATTTGTCTGGGTACGCTGTGAAGGGGCACAATGCATGTCCCATTTGTGAGGAGAAGACTGAATTCAAACAACCAAGACATGGAAGAAAGAAAGTGTATCTTGGCCATAGAAAATGGCTGAATGGAAACCATAAATTCCGGGGTGATGTGGTCAATTTTGTTGGCAGGAATGAACGAAGGAAATCCCCTACACCACTAACTGGTGTGCAGATTCCCAGCAAGGTTAAGAAATTACGAGTGGTGTTGGGAAAGTACAAAGGCAAGGAAAAAATAAATTGTGGTGGGCCATGGAAGAAAAGGTCAATATTTTTTTATCTACCATACTGGGAGCATCTTGAGGT
Source organism: Rubia yunnanensis (assembly GCA_037428765.1). Lineage (NCBI taxonomy): Eukaryota > Viridiplantae > Streptophyta > Magnoliopsida > Gentianales > Rubiaceae > Rubia > Rubia yunnanensis. The sequence goes on along the minus strand of CM075066.1, from coordinate 67,953,262 downwards.
TAGGCATTGCCTAGACGTGATGCATATTGAGAAAAATGTTTGTGAAAGTTTGATAGGCACCCTCTTGAATATTCCTTGGAAGACGAAAGATTGTTTGAATGCCCGGTTGGACTTGGTTGATATGGGAATCAGAAATGACCTCGCTCCAGAAGTGAAGGGTAAGAGGACGTACTTACCCCCTGCACCTTGTACCTTGTCTAAGGAGGAGAGAATCTCAGTTTGTGATAGTTTGAAATTAGTGAAGGTCCCCATTGGTTATTCATCGAATGTGAGTCGGGTAGTTACGAAGGATTGTCGAATGGCGGGGTTGAAATCTCATGATTGTCATGTTTTGATGCAACAACTTTTACCTATTGCTATTCGTGGGGTAATGGAGGCCGACGTAAGGCACTTAATCACTAGACTTTGTATATTTTTTGCCTCCATATGCCGGAAGTCTATTGACCGGGACCATCTGGATATTCTACAAAAAGATGTTGTTGTTGTGCTCTGCAATTTGGAAATGTATTTCCCTCCATCCTTTTTGATATAATGGTTCACTTGGTCGTCCATCTAGTACGGGAGGTGAAGATATGCGGTCCAGTTGGCATGCGTTGGATGTATCCATTCGAGCGTCACATGAAAGTCTTTAAGGGGTACGTGAAATGTATGAGTCGGCCGGAAGCTAGTATTGTTGAGAGGTATGTTACCGAAGAAGTGATTGAATTTTTCTCTTCCTATTTGGAGGGACACAGAAAATTTGGGGTGCCCCTGAATCGACATGTTGGGAGGAAGGGGGGCAAGCCAAGGTTGAGGGGAACGTTATTTACTCCATTGAATAGTGATCTGATGTCAGTTCATTTGTAAGTGTTGAGGAATTGTTTGGAGACTACTGCTTATGTGACTGAGCACCTTCATTCGATAACAGAGTGTCATCCCACGTGGCCCCCTAATAAATTCCAGTTGGAGCACAATGACAAGTTTGTGAATTGGTTATATGACCGATGCAATATTGCTGATTACGACCCTAAAATTAGGGCATTTGCGAGGAAGCCTAACTGCACGGTTTGAGGTATTCCGGGTATGACATCAACGGTTTTTCTTTCGCTACTAGGGACCAAGATTTGAAGAGCACGACACAAAATAGTGGGGTATACATTGAGTCGGAGACTATGTGGCAAGCAAGTAAGAAAGACAAAAAACCAGTCGTAGCTATGATGTCGTTCTATTGTGTTATTGATGAGATTTGGGAGGTTGACTATGGAGAATTCAAGATTCCGATTTTCAAGTGCCAATGGTTTGATAACACAACTGGGGTTTGAACTAATGATCCAATGGGATTTACCCTTGTTAACCTGACTCGTGTGGCATATGAAAATGATCAGTTTATTTTGGCCGAACAAGCAAGACAAGTTTTCTACGTAAATGACCTGTCTAATGTAGGTTGTTCTGTTATGGTGCAAGGTAGAAAATTCTCTTTCCGCGATGAAATTGATTTTGAGGTTACAAGTGAAAGGTTAGAGTTCCCCTCTATTTCCCCTCTACCTAGTGACAACGGGATTGAGGCGGGAGCCATACGGAGGAAACAAAAGATGGCATTTGGATAGATGACGATGGCCGAGAACTTCAAGACAGTCAATCCAAGAAGATGAAGTTGGTTGTAGACTACGGGGGGTCAAGCATCGATGTCGAAGTTAAAATTTAATTTACTTCTTGTACTTTGTTGGGTTTTGTTGCCTCTGGCAACTGTTGTACAACTATCTTCCAATTTGTTGCCAAGTGGTGCAGTTCTGTCCGCTGCAGCGTACTACAGTGGTTTTGGTAAAGGCTGGTAAAAAAAGTGGACAATTATTCCTATGATAGTTTCTGCCAGCTGCAGCGCGCTGCAGCTCTACTAGTTCAGCGCGTTGCAGCAATTTTACTAAGGTAGGAACCTGATACGAATTGGTCATGCAGGTCGTTTAAGACAACAGCACAAATACGTTATGTGTCCTGAAAGCTAACATTCGAAAATCCAAAGCAAAAACAGTCAGGACAAAGTAGCAATGTATGTTTCGAAAGCAACAAATGTATGATCCCCACATCCAAATTAAACCAGCAACTGAAAAAATGTGATAATACGCAGATGTGAGGTCACTGTGGGCAGTCATTTCCTGCGCGCCCTCTTCTCCACCGTGTTGGGCCTTGGCGAATCAAAGGTAGGGATTGGACCCAATTCATTGATTCTCTCGCCACACATGGTTGTGAGGATCTTCCCAACCTGCGATGTCCAGCGTACCAAATGATCCACCTTCATTTGCAATGCAGCCAAGTCCCCATCAGAGTTCTCATTCGATGATTTACTTGTTGCTGCCCTCGATGACTCAGCAACGTTCTTTTTCTTGGAGAATATGACAGGGTTAATGGGGAGCTTTGGCATCATTGTGATGTCATCATCTTTGTATCTGCAACCTACTTCCACGCATATTGCAGTGATGAGTGAGGACAAGCCTATGCAGATATGGGCATTGACCCAATCCCAGATGTATGCCATTATTGTACTCCCAACATCCAGGCTCATGTTCTTCTTTATCTTGTACAGCAGCAGCATACGGGACCGATGAACCTCGCTATTCAATTTCACGGGGAGTAGCCAGGCAGCTATGAAACTGTACCACACGTTCATGTCCTCAGTCAAGTACTTTTTTTCTCTATGCTAGACCATTCTTGGGGTAGATTCTGAATTAGTGCGGCGCTGTCATCACAGATTGCTGTGATGATGTCTTCCCATGAAGCTTGTTTAACTGCGGTGTCAGCGGCTTCGTACAAGCTTGCGGGCTTCGGTGGGATCCTGTAGAACGTGTTGATCAAATCCGAAGACAACTCGACCAACTGACCACGGAGGAAAACAGTTGCTAAATTCTTGTACTTCATCAGCGACAGGAATTCACACGCAACGGTCTGGTTTGCCTGCGACGGTTGTGTGATGAGGCCTTCCTAGCCGTGCTCCTTCACATAGTTCCTGAAGGGCTTTTCCAGCCTCAACCCTCTCTCAAGGATGAGGACCCTCGAGATGAAGTCCTTATAGACAGTTGTATGCTCAGTGCAGTCCGCCTCTGCGGTCGGTATGGGCTCAGTCGACGGAACAATCTGAGTCCCGTGCTCGACGTCCTCCCCCTCCACCACTCTTGGCTTTTTCCTGGGCTGTTGGGTGTTGTTCTTTTGCTTGGTTGAACCTTTTTTGGGGTTCACGTCTGTTAAACTAAATGTGTTAACGGCAGCCAGAACGGAACACGATAAATAAGACACAGTCACAAAATTCTAGCCCTAGATCTCGGATTTAAACCCCAAAATTCTACGACCCTTTGTTTTTTTTTCGAAATTTTTTTGGCACTTTTTGTCTATCTTTAAAACGTTTGGAATAAGAAAGCTGAGAAAACTTCCTCTCGATTCAAATGAATTTTGAGATAGTCAACATTGTAAAGATCAAGCATATGACAGTATATCTAGAAAAACAACACAAAGACTATTTTTTTTTCTATATAAGGTGTAATCCAGAATTCAAGAACAACTTCAAGATCACGGAATCAAAGAACGATAGAGAAAGCAAATAAGATTATGAGCATGCAATAATTTTTAAGAAGAGTGGACGAAAAATATCACAAGCACATAAACTGTATAAGCTACCTAAAAACTACAAAATTGACTAGGAGGTGAAGGCGGATAATACTTGTTTACACTCAGACCCATCCTCCTGACATGATTGATGAAGATGAAGGTGAATATTAATACCGAAGTATAATAACTCTCGAACCCTTCGATGTCCTTCGACTCAAGATTCAATCTTCATGATATGAAAGATTAAACAAACACAGTCAAAATATGACACGAAAGAGTTTATAAATTAAAATATAGCCGAAAAAAATAATGCAAAACTCGAAACCCCTCAAGAAAATTTTGGCCAGGGATCTTTCTATTTACTCTGATACCAAATGATATCCCCTAGATTTCTCTGATGACTATCACCAATTATCTGGCATATATTCTCGAGTTCAAAGCATAGTGCATGAGCTATACAATTAATGGGAAATTTAAATGCAATCATCATGTGGGAAAAATAAAAGAGAATATGACAGATTTCCTCATATTTTCAAGGGAATTTCTTATTAATGTGGTTGATAAGTTTGATAAGTTTGGGATCTACTGCACAGAGGCCTTTCACATGGATCATGTGGAGCCCCGCGAGCAACCGTACTATGCATTGATTGTGTTCACTAACTCTGCCATCATGACTAACATTCTATCAATGGGAATCATCTTTGTGTGTCCAAATATGTGTCAAATAACTGGACTTTCTTGCCATAGATGTGTATTAAGTTCAAAAAAATTTCTTGTTTTCAGCTTCGACTCAGTTTAACTATGTATGTGTGTGTGGCTGAATAAATGTATAAGACTTAGTACATTCGTGGTGGTTCAAAGAGTATAAAATTGATGTGCAACGCTCACCATTAAAAGGAAAATCTTCATTTAAAATATATATATATATATATATATATATTGAATTAGTTTCAGTTCCTATTTTACACATTTGCTACAATATTAATTGATGTTAAGAGAAATCTTAGTTCGTTAAAAAATTTGAGATTGAATGATTTAGTTAAATGCACCATTAGTGCATGTTTTGTGCCATGGGTACAAAATAAACATGTAATGCTAAGTATTCAATAAAAATATATATTTTATTACTTAGACCTTAATGTATATATTTTTTAATTTGCATTTGTAATATGCACGTGTGTGTGTGTTTGCACATATATTTCTTCTCTTTTTCATTTACTCTAGTGAATCTGGTTTAATTCATCTTAATATTTATTTCCCTTGTTAATCAGATTTATGATCCTACTCCTAATTTTCTTGTTATGACGTTCACAACCTTTTGTATTTTCTCAATGCATTTATTTTAATTATAATTTTCTAGCTTGTTTGATCTTACATTTGTTTTTTTGTCAATGTAAGCATGCTTGTGTGCTATGGAACCACAATATCCCATTGTTTCAAAAAGTGACTATTGTGCTTTTCATGTCATTCATAAAGCCTTTTACTTTATCTTTTATATTGATCTAAGATGTGATCCTCTTGACTTGGTCCAAATTTTGTAATTCAGGATTTTGATCGAGAGACTAGACTATAAGGATTTTTTCTATACATATTTTCTCTGAACCCATCAATGCTAAGAGCATATATTGATTAGGGAAAAACATGCCTTAAATGCATGAAGGACCTTCAGTTTATTCTTGATTGCGGCATTGACATTCTAATGACTTCTAACCTTCTCCATAGCAAGATATTCTGCAATATTTTTTCAAAGAACATGCCCATCATGGAAAATAAATTTGATTATACTCTTTTATTGGTATGTGCCACTGCTTTACTAGATCGTGTCAAAGGTGCTATTACAAATCACCTGACTTGTTTAGCCTGAGTTCAAAGCTTCGAGCATGAGAAGTGCAATTAATGAGAAATTTCAATGCAATCATCTTGCAACTAATGATAAGAGGATAGGACCATATTCATAACATTTTAAAGGGTATTTCTATGAATGAGGTAGAAATGAGGACTTTATAGAAGTTCAGGATGGACTGCATACGGGTCTTCCACATGTAATAGGTGGACGCTCAGGATCAACCGCCCTATGCACTGATTATGTTCATCAAGCCTGTGATCATTGAATACAATCTAAATGGCGCTACCAAAGTCAAGTTTTGTATCAACGAGAAACATATTTGGGTGCCCAATATATATAAGACAAATAGAATAATTAATTCAATCAGATAGCTACCTACATATGTGATAACACTCTGAAGATGGGGTAAAACATGTACAAAACCTCACCTTTCTTCATATAAGACACGTTTTTAGGACAAGTCGGGATGATAAAATATTTAACTTGTCCATTTGAAGGTATGCATGAAGTCCAAGTGTTTGATGATTTTTGAAAAAAAAGTTTACTTTATTTTAATTGTCATTTGTAGTTTACAGTTGAAGCTAGTCATACTAAATCAGTGTGGTTTCTTACATGGTGGCCTTTGGTAGTTCTTAGTTTCCTATAAATGGCTGGATTTGTGGACTTCAAAAGTGTGAAGCATTTACTGTGAAGACATTTAATTGAAATTTGTTCCTTTCTTACCATTGCTTGTTCGGTATATTAATTATTCCAATGTATATGTTGGTGTGCGTATGGTTTGGTAAGTTTGGCCCGCGAAAATGATAGGTTTTTGTAGCTTTTTTTTATAGGTTAGGGTTAAATGAGAATTTGATTTAACACATTTCACTTTTGGTTTTTGTGTGTCGTCTGTAATATATGTGGTCATAGATTAACTTCATTGGTTGCCTCTGGCCTTATTTTTTATTACTTAGAGATTATTGTTTATGATTTATTAATTTTCATATGTATTGTGCGTGTATTTGCATGCATGTTTTTTTTCCTCTCCTTTTCGTGTACTCCAATTAATCGAGTTTGATTCACATTAACTTTTATTTTCCCTAGTTAATTTTATCTATGATCCATTTCCCAATTTTTTTAATTACGATGTTAACCATGTTTTGTATTTTATTGATAAACTTATTTTCCTTATAATTTTCTAGTTTGTTCATCGGAATTGTTTGTGATCCTAATATCTCAACGGACTTCTCAACTAACAGGAGATGCCCAACCAAGGTTATTGGCCCACCTCCACCCGGGGTCGAGCTGAGGCTGAGAAGGTCAAAGATAAAATTTATATTCCGCACCCATTTTCACTGCTACACTACCTAGAGGGTAGGTAGCGACAAGCCCTGGGTTTATACATAGAGATGTTAGGGCTCAAGTATCAACTAAAAATACAACCTCATAAGGGTCGTCAATCTATACGAGTGAAATGAATAGCTACTAAATGCATACAAGGGGGGTTGGATTTTTAGATTATCAACTACAAATCATAAGTAAAAAATCAAGTAATATAAATAAGCTAAGCACTTGGGGAGTCATTGTGTGATTAACCTAATGTTTCGATCCTTGATTCATTCATATGCAAGATTTACTGAGCAACCTAATATTGAGTTCACAACACGTGATGTGGTCGATGGCACACATTTCTCCGTACCTATCACATTGCACTACCACGCAAAGACACCTCTGGCACCGGTTGTTTGGTTCATAGCACCGGTTTTTAGTGGCTAAAAAACCGGTGCCTAAGTAAGCGATGCTACATTATCACCAGTTGAAGCAAAACCGGTGCTAAATTTATTTTATTAGCACCGGTTATATTTTGCACCGGTTTAAGTTACCAGTGCTATAATGTACCATATTAGCACCGGTTTTTTGTAACCGGTGCTAGAAAAAACCAGTGTAAATTTTGTAATTCTAGCACTGGTTATAGCACCGGTGATAAATAAAATATTGTCGCACCGGATTTGTTAGCACCGGTTATGGAACCGGTGTTAAATCTTTATATCTAACACCGGTTTGTAGGTAGCACTGGTTTTTAAACCGGTGACAGAAAAATAAATTCCACCGGTTATAGTTTAGCAGCGGTTTGGGAACCGGTGTTAAATCTTTATATCTAACGCCGGTTTATAGGTAGCACCGGTTTTTAAACCAGTGATAGAAAAATAAATTGCACTGGTTATAGTTTAGCAACGGTTTGGAAACCGGTGATAAAAAAGAAGTTTTATTGCACCGGTTATATGTTAGCACCGGTAAAAAACCGGTGCTAGAGTTGTTTATTTGTTGCACCGGTTAAATTTTGCAACCGTTTGAAAACCGGTGCAATTGAGTAAATATAGCACCGGTTATGATCGCACCTTTTTTTAGTAGCGGTTTTGAAAGCGGTGCTACAAGCGTTAATTTTGCACCATTTAATATCAGCACCGGTTCTCTAATCGGAAGAAACCGGTTTAAAAGCGTGAGTAGCTATTGTGGTCACTGTAAGCTGCGGCGTGCTGCAGCGTTCATCTTCTCACAGCCAGTTCCTTTTTTTCCAGGCATGGTACCCAATATTTGTTGTGCGTAGTAACAGAATGGTGCACGAAGACAAATTGAACAAATTCCAAGTACAATATATGACTACCAAAAGAAGAGCATGAAGTGTTTCGTAGTGTCCTAAGATATTGAAACACCCCCCGCAGCGTCGAATTTGTCCAGTATCATAAGAGATGGCCAATGACCTTTCTTGTAACAGATAATACTAACCACTATCCGACGATTTGTGCAAGTCCTTGTATGATATTCAATTGAGCTATGCATTTTGGCAGAGTATTTTTTGCAAAAATACGAACCCATTTCACAGCAATACTCCGCAGTTCATCGCTCCCCAGTGGAGTGTAATCTTTCGGGAATTGCTAAAACAATGCATTAAATGACATGTTAAGAGAAGGATGTAAATGTGAGGATAACGAATACATAGAAGAAATGTAATAAAACGTACCGGAATAATGTCAATGTCATGTACGTGCCTGACAATTTTTTCCATGTAATACATACAATGGTACCCGCACTCCCAAGTACTACTTTGTATCTTGTGCTGATGATGGAAAAGATAATTTGTAGAACCGATTACGAAAATGACACGTGAAATATGAAGGTATGAGATGATACGTACACTGATGTTTATGACATCCCAAGTGTAGTTGGAAGGGTAGTACCTATTTTGTTTGGAATTGGACCATCGATATTTTGTTGCAATCCTACAATAGATGGAAACCTATTTTTGTCAACATGAGGAATATTATTTTCAGAAATTGGGGTTCACACAATATATGATAACTTACTGAGTAACAGTAATTGTAAATAATTGAGCCAAGAGAGTGCGAAACGTACAAGAACACAATTACGGGAACAACCATTTTTGAAAAACATCGAAGCTGGAGGAAAGAAACGAATGTGTTCCACTTACAAATGAATCATTTTAAGGCATGATCTATTTCGTTTGGAAATTCCCCCAGTCATTGAGTCGATGCAATATACTCGATCGATTTCTGGTACGAAGACAAGCAAAAACCAATGGTCCCTATGGGAAAAAGGGAAAAACAAAAGTACTTAAGATTCTTAAAAGAAAATCACAGTACGCAGTTGATTTCACTTCCATGTAAGTGGGTCTAGCTACTCGGAAAACGAATGGAACTTACTCTCGATTGTATGGGAAGATGTACATCCTCGCTTCAGTGCAGTACATAACAGCCGAAACCTCATCCGCAGTCAATTCCACCCTTTGTTTGCCTTCTGAGCCATTGAGTTCGAAGAGGCAGGAATAAACTGGACGTGGCCTCCACGTACCACCCCATCGCAGAGGTATCTTGCAAATTAATATGATTAGTGAAGCAAATATAATGATACTTGTATCTATGAATAATGAAAGCATGCACTTCTTACGATGCCCATATATCAAGTTGGCACCCACTAATCCACTCCATTCCATCATCTGCGTCCAAGCTGTTCATGAACAGTCGTAGCTTGTCAGTGAATATGGCTGCGTAGACTTCTTCTGATCGGAACACCTTTCCGCTGAAACTGATGCGGAATATTTTGTCTGGTCCACATATTTGTGAAGATAGCCATAAAGCATCATTAATCTGGTGAACATCAGCGATGCATTTTTGGTTTTCCGTGGCTCCCTAATCATTACATTCAGAATCTAATAATGTTAGTTGAACAGTATTTTTATGTAATTCAGTAGTGGATGATAATGTAAAGGCTGAAATGAGTTCTCACAAATATGTGTGTGGGAGAAATCGACTAGGGAGGATTTCGTTGCCCATTCTCCAGTGATGTAGTTTTTTCTTTAGGTAGTTGCTAATGGGTAAAATGTTAGTGATGCGTAGATAGAAAATCAGTCGGAATGAAATAGTATGGGGGCATGTACCTCTCCTTTTACCGATGAAGCAGCCACCTCTCCCAAAGGAGTATCTTCCTTAGCCACTGGTGTGAGGTTTGTTTGAGGACTTCCAATTTCATTGACCACCATTTCCTGCGGAGGCGGTTGCTGCTCGTTCTCCTACGTAAGAATATGAATGACATATCATGTCATTGTATTAGCAAGCCCCATCTGTATGAGCACCGATGAAAAGAAGAATAAAATTATCACACCTCATCATCCTGTTGCTCTATGACACTTATCAGCTTCCCCGGCCATAGAATGTTATATCCGATGGCCTGAATGACAAACTCAAATTCTTTGTATTAAATCGGCAAAGGTGTCTTTGGTATGATCACAGGTCCTTTTAGATTTACCCGCTCCCACTTGATGGGTAAGTCAGTTTCCGCTTCATTCGGAAAGAATATACCGAATGCAGCTACCTCCTCTCTCCATGATGGTTCAAAACATATAGGCAGCATTTTTTCCTCTCTGAGAGATGAACTTAGAGATTGGGTAAATACATGGGTTGGGCAATAACTAAGTATTCTCTATTGTAGGAAAATAGATAAAGTCGGAAGTGCAAGCGATAGATGATAAGAAGTAATGAATTGTACATGTAGGTGCTGAAGGCTGCAGCGCGCTGCAGCTTTCAGTGCCCAGCTGAGACTGAGAGCTACAACACGCTGCAGCTTCCAACGTTCATCAGCAATGAACTGTATCCCCACAACATCAATCCAAATTAGGAAATGGAAATCCATATACTACAAATCACATAGCAAGAAAGGAACAAATACGATTGCAGTTCACGGTTTAGAATACCTTGTCATCCGCTGCAGTTCCTTGTGGGTCACTACATCCCGATGCTGAAGGAATGAATACCCGGTTGTCCTTGTTAATTGGGGTGAAAGATGCAGCGAGGAAATTACGGGCATCCAAGTGTGGGGGAATAGCTTTACCTAATTGCCCAGCTAGCCAACTTGTTTGGGCCTCAAGTAAAGTAACAAATGTTTCCCTGAGCTCGATGACATCTGTTGGTTGTTTGTTTGAATTTGAAATTTCCTCAGATGGTTTCATGTTTGTGCTCCCACATCGACTATATGCGTAACGGGTGACATTCATATGTGGTAGGGCCTCATTCACCTTAGAGGTTGCAGAGCAACCTCTCCAACGACCCCAGTGATCCTTCCTACCCGTTGCTTGAACTAGAATATCTTCTTTTCCATGTATAACCAAATCTCCCTTTTGCTTCTTATCCAAAAGGTTTTTCTAAGAAACAAAGCAAATATAAGCCATTTGATCGGGATAACATCAAAGAATATCAATAGAGATAGATTCAATTATGAATTATGCTCACAATAGTGGGGGCTGCTCTTCGCACGGAGTCGTTGGTGTAGGTTGATAATTTCTTGTCCCAGTTTGCTGTGAGGAACACTTCCGAGCGGTCCGGTTTGAAATCCATGCTTTGAACTAAAGGCTTTGCTTCTTCTACACTCTGACCTTAATCCAAAAGTGCCTCAATTGTAGTGTTTCTTTTCCTCTTCTTGAGTTCTACTGCAACCCTACGGTTCCCTCCACTCCCCGTGTGATGGATGTAGTCCTTCTGTGAGGCGCTTAATTTTAATGCATCACTTACTGTCTGTTTGGACATTAGTTTGTAAACTGCCAGTATGGTAGTGAGTAGGGAAAAAATATTGAAGGAATTACCTTGAATTCAGGGGTTGACCTGTGTTTCACAAATAGCTCCCACTCATTTTTGTCCATCCACCGATAGTCTCTCCATGCACAAGAGCCCAGTTTTTTTTGCACAATGTACTTGTTCGCCACCTTAGTCTTCCAATTCCTCCACTTTTCTCCGGTATAAATTGTCCAATTATTTCGGAACTTATTCATCTCATTGAAAGTGATTTTCGTTTGTATATCCCAGCTAATCTGGAGGATAAGAAGACATGTTGTTAGTGCAACATGTAACGAAGTTGACATGAACAATGGAGGATTAGAACACACTTACAAGAATGTCTTCCCATGCATCCTTCTTCACATGGTCTGGAACTGATCTCCAATTATACCACGTCCCGAAGTGGATTCTTCGCCGTAAGGCATAGCCAACATACATCGACCAACAACTGCGCATAACTAGGGGTTCGAAGTCATCATCGAAGAATATTTTAAGAGGCTTCTTTTGTTTGGCAAGAAACACGGACTTGCACGTGGCTGTACCTCTGCGCTTGCAATACTCTCTAATCTCAAACTTGTCGAAGCTCCCACTAATGTCTTATTTTACCATAGTTTCTTCTGTTTCTCCCGACTTGTCTGATCCCGAGCAATATTTCTGTGCATCAACCCCTTCCTCGCTATTGTCATCACAGTTGGCATCCTTTGGAGGGGTAAAACATTCATGGGCAACAGTTTCTCTACTAATGGAGTCAAACAATTTCTTCCTCGGCGGTGCCATTAAATCTCTTCTATCAGTAATTGAAACACAAGCAAAACATTAATCCAACACAGCCCTTTGCGGATTGTCACGAAAATCCAACCGAGTTCAACAAATTAGTGTAGGGGGCACATGGGTAGGGAAAACTTATAACATTACAAGCAAGCATATCATGTATGAGCATGAAACAACACCCACAATAGTTTAACAAGAAACGTCAACACAAACTCACACGCAAAGAGACCAACCAAAATATAGCTACTCATTAAACCCGGGAAAGATGGAAACTACCAATGGTGTTACCTTTTTCCGTCAACAGCCGGCCGTCTTGGTTACCCCCTCCACTGTGAACATTCCAAGCCGGTACGAGCCGGGTACGAAATTTGTGGAGTAGAGTGTCGATAACATTGGGGTATTTGGTTGGCGACCAGGATTGAGAGGTTGAAGCCCGACATAAATGGTGAAGGGAGGGACACTGTTTTTGGGGGAAATGTGCACAGGGTTATGGGGGAAAGGGGGGAACTTGGGATTCAACATGTGGTGGGTGGAAATAACTCAGTTCGATGTGGTGGGGAGGGAAGGGTACGGAAACAGAGGGTTAAGGTTATGGAGGGAAAAGGGAAACTTTTGGAGGGAATGAAAATGAAGCTTTGTTGGCACATTTTGGTGTCTTATAATGTTTCTTACTTTAATTTAAAAAAAATAATCCATACGAATGGGAGGGATATGTATTATATTCCCCAGGACCTGGAAAAGATCGTAAAATCTTTCAAATCTTATACTCCCTCCCACCCAAAATAAATGGTGTGTGAAAGACTTCCACGGTCATATATAAATAAACGTGTCTAACCTCTAATAGGTTTAAGCACATATAATTAAGGCATGTAAAAGGTTACTTTCCATAAACTTAGTGTTACGGCGGATCTAACCATATAACATATGACAATATTATATTGTTCATGTGACAATATGAATCAGGTAATTTTGTAGTTATTAAGCTCTTATGGAATCTAGTGTCACCAAAGAAGATTTCTATCTTCACCTGGAAACTACTTAACTCCTTCTTACCATTTGATGATATCCTCGTAACATGTGGTTATAGCTTGGCCTTTAAATGTCCTCTGTGCAATCAATCTAACTCCATGGAACATTTCTTTACAAATTGTCAACTGTCTAAATCCATTTGGATTCAGATTGCTGCTTTCAATTTGCGGAATGTGCATAATATAGTGGATACTTTTTTCATTTTCTGGAACTGTTGTGACCTTACTGGAGAGCAGAGAATGCTATGTCATTTGATTCATTCTGTGATCTGCTGGGCTTTATGGAAGGCTAGGAATGCTTTTTTTTTATGACACACCTCTTTTCATCTCCCATATTAGCAAGGAAGTCATAGGTACTCTCTACCTTTCTATTACCTCCTCTCCCTGAAGGTTTCAGTTCCCTTCTCTGTTGTTTCCCCCCAGACCCCCACTGAAGCCAACTATTTCCACAGTATACTAGGAATATCCAGATCACAGTTTCATCAAGGTTAAAGTGAATGCATCTTGGTCTAATTCCTCTGTTTCAATTGGCTTAGTTGCTCACAATCGCCAAGGTTTACCAATCCTTATTAGATCAGAGACCATAACAGCCTCATCTCCACTGGAAGCTGAAGTTAAGGCAATTCTTATGGCCTGTCAGATCTGTCTGGATGGATATCCCAACCTCAATATTGAATCTTACTCGCTACAGACAGTTTATATGATTAATGATCATTCACTTTCCAAATGGACCCAATACCCTCTAGTTTTCCGAGTTCACACTCTTTTGTCTCATGCTACCCTGATGCACACATATAGAGAATATAACTCAGTTACGGATGCCATGGCGAAATATGAAGTATCCTCTGCGATGGTTTCTCCTTTGCATATGACCCGCATTCTAGCATATAATGAAGGCTTAATCTATATGGATATTATTCATACACCTTATATTAGAATCCATAGGCTAGCCTTTACATAAGATTGATACTGCTAATTTGTCCTCTATTTTTGCTGCTCTTTCGCAATGGCTACCATTTTTCACAGTCTCATTTGTGCTTTCACATGGCGAATTCCCAGTTTCTAGCATCGAGCACTCGAGGCTGGAGCCCTCGAGCCCTGGAGTCCTCGAGCACTGAAGCCTTGGAGCCCTCGAGCATTGGGTGCCCTTGAGCACTGGATGCCCTCGAGCCTGGATGCCCTTGAGCCGAGAATGCCCTCGAGCCCAGAATGCCCTCGAGCACTGGATGCCCCAAGCACTGGCTGCCCTCGAGCCTGGATGCCTTCGAGCGTGGATGCTCTCAAGCCGAGAATACCCTCGAGCCCACAATTCCCTCGAGCCCAGAATGCCCTCGAGCACTGGATGCCCTCGAGCGTGGATGCCCTCGAGCCTGGATGGCAGCGAGCACTGGATGGCCTCGAGCCTGGATGCCCTCGAGCCTGGATGCCCTCGAGCACCAAATACCCTCGAGCCAGCAAGCACTTGACCATTAACCCCTCGAGTCTAAAACTTAATATTCTACTGGTCTAACATTCAGCCCAAAACAAATGTAAACTATAGCCCAATCAGTATAAGGTGTTTGTGTATTAGTATTTCGCCCACAACCTCTCCTCTTTCATCACTCCATCAGCCGTTCCCAAGGCCATTCCTCCGCCGTTCCCAAGCCCCATCATTCGCCGTTCCCAAGCCTCTTCCTCCGCCGTTCCCAAGCCCCTTCCTCCGCCGACCCCTGCTCCCTCCGCCGTCCTCTACTCTCACGATGATGTCCCCTGCCACCTCCGTCGTGCCCTGCTCCCTCCGCCTTGCCGGCTCCCTCCGTCGTCCACTTCTCCAGCCATGCCTTTTCATCAGCCAAGCTGTGTCCGGCCATCGTCGACTGTACACCAAACAACAATCGTCAACCACCCATACTCCCAATTAGGTAAGGAGATTATTTTCCTGAGGTTTGTACCAATAAATGTTTTCTTCCTCATGGGTTGATTTCATGATAATGCCTCATTGTGTCAATGCCCTCATTCTTGTGCTCATGTGTTCGGCATTGGTGAAAAATTTTGTGCGTAACCTGATTGTTCATGATATGTGCTTTTGGATGGCATAACCCGTGCTCCGATATGATATGATAATTTTGTGCATCACCATATTGTTCATGATATTTTTTCTTGGTCAAGGGTTGATTTTATGATAATGACTCATACCATCAATCTCATTCTTCTCTT
The DNA here is from genome assembly GCA_037428765.1 of Rubia yunnanensis. Lineage (NCBI taxonomy): Eukaryota > Viridiplantae > Streptophyta > Magnoliopsida > Gentianales > Rubiaceae > Rubia > Rubia yunnanensis. The sequence continues at coordinate 67,937,741 of CM075066.1, read as the reverse complement.
GTTTTCAACATTGGTGAATACTTTTGAGCATACCCTCATTGTTGTTCATGACATGTGATTCTGATAGCCCATTGATTCGTCCCAGGATTTATAGAATGTCCAGCTAGTTCAATTATTTTGCTTCTATTAATATTATCTGAAATTGGGATTAAGTGTGAGTAAACAATATTCCATATTCACCCTATGAGAAGGAATACTTAATTAAGAATAAGTTGATTCTGTATTATTTACCTTTCTGACTGTGTATTATTTACTGTTTTGCATTCTGGCTGCCATTAACACATTTAGTTTGGCAGACATTGCCCCCAAAAAAGGTGCAACTAAGCAAAAGAACAACACCCAAAACCCCAGGAAAAAGCCTAGAGTGGTGGAGGGGGAGGACGCCGAGCATGGGACTCAGATTGTTCCGTCGACTGAGCCCAAACCAGCCGCAGAGGCGGACTGCACTGAGCATACAACTGTCTACAAGGACTTCATCTCAAGGGGCCTCATCCTTGAGAGAGGGTTGAGGCTGGAAAAGCCCTTTAGGAACTATGTGAAGGAGCACGGCTGGGAAGGCCTCATCGCACAACCGTCGCATGCAAACCAGACCATGGCGTGTGAATTCCTGTCGCTCATGAAGTACAAGAATTCAGCAACTGTTTTCCTCCGTGGTAATTTGGTTGAGTTATCTTTGGATTCGAACAACACGTTCTACAGGATCCCACCAAAGCTCTCGAGCTTGTACGAAGCCGCTGACACCACAGTTGAACAAGCTTCATGGGAAGACATCATTACAGCAATCTGTGATGACATCGATGCAGTAATTCAAAATCTACAACAAGAATGGTCCAGCATAAAGAAAAATTACTTGACTGAGGATATGAACGTGTGGTACAGTTTCATAGCTACCCGGCCACTCCCCGTGAAATTAAATAGCGAGGTTCATCGGTCTCGTATGCTGCTGCTCTACAAGATAAAGAAGAACATGAGCCTGGATGTTGGGAGTACAATAATGGCATACATCTGGGATTGTGTCAATGCCCATAACTGCATAGGCTTGTCCTCACTCATCACTGCACTATGCATGGAATCAGGTTGCAGATACAAAGATGATGATGTCACAATGATGCCAAAGCTCCCCATAAACCCTGTCATATTCTCCAAGAAGAAGAACTTTGCTGATAAATCGAGGGCGGAAATAAGTAAATCATCGAATGAGAACTCGGATGGGGACTTGGCAGCATTGCAAATGAAGGTGGATCATTTGGTGAGCTGGACATCGCAAGTTGGGAAGATCCTCACAGCCATGTGTGGCGAGAGAATCAATGAATTGGGTCCAATCCCTTCCTATGATTCGCCAAGGCCCAACACGGTGGAGATGAGGGCGCGCAGGAAATGACTGCCCACAGTGACCTCACATCTGCGTATTATCACGTTTTTTCAGTTGTTGGTTTAATTTGGATGTGGGGATCATACATTTGTTGCTTTCGAAACATACATTGCTACTTTGTTGGTACTGCTTTTGCTTTGGATTTTGGAATATTAGCTTTCAAGCAACATAATGTATTTGTGCTGTTGTCTCAAACGAACTGCATGAGCAATTCGTATCAGGTTCAACAATTCGTATCAGTAAAATTGCTGCAGCGCGCTGAACCAGTAGAGCTACAGCGCGCTGCAGCGGGCAGAACCTACCATAGGAATAATTGTCCACTTTTTTACCAGCCTTTACCAAAACCGCTGAAGTACGCTGCAGCGGACAGAACTGCGCCACATGGCAACAAATTGGAAGATAGTCGTACAATACTGGCCAGGGACAACAAAACCTAACAAAGTACAGGAAGTAAATAAATTTTAACTTAGACATTGATGCCCCCCCCCGAGTCTACAAACAACTGCATCTTCTTGGATTGACTGTCTCAAAGTTCTCGTCCGTCGTCATCTATCCAATTGCCATCTTTGTGTTTCCTCCGTATGGCTCCCACCTCAATCCCGTTGTCACTAGGTAGAGGGGAAATAGAGGGGAACTCTAACCTTACACTTGTAACCTAAAAATCATCGCATAAAGAGAATTTCCTACATTGTACCACAACAGACCAACCTACATTGCACGGGTCATTTACGTAGAAAACTTGTCTTGCTTGTTCGGCCAAAATAAACTGATCATTTTCATATGCCACACGAGTCGGGTCAATAAGGGTAAATCCCATTGGATTATGAGTTCGAACCCCAGTTGTGTTATCAAACCATTGGCACTTGAATACTGGAATCTTGAATTCTCCATAGTCAACCTCCCAAATCTCATCAATAACACCGTAGAAAGACATCACAGCTACGACTGGTTTTTTGTCTTTCTTACTTGCTTGCCACATAGTCTCCGACTCAATGTATACCCCACTATTTTGTGTCGTGCTCTTCAAATCTTGGTCCCCGTAGCGAAAGAAAAACCGTTGATGTCAAATCCGGAATACCTCAAAACCGTACAGTTAGGCTTCCTCGCAAATGCCCTAATTTTTGGGTGGTAATCAGCAACATTGCATCGGTCATATAACCAATTCACAAACTTGTCATTGTGCTCCAACTGGACTTTATTAGGGGGCCACGTGGGATGACACTCTATTATCAAATTAAGGTGCTCAGTCATATAAACAGTAGTCTCCTAACAATTCCTCAACACATACAAATGAACTGACATCAAATCACTATTGAATGGAGTAAATAACGTTCCCATCGACCTCGGCTTGCCCCCCTTCCTCCCAACATGTCAATTCAGGGGCACCCCAAATTTTCTGTGTCCCTGCAAATAGGAAGAGAAAAATTCAATCACTTCTTCGGTAACATACCTCTCCACAATATTAGCTTCCGGCCGACTCATACATTTCACGTACCCCTTAAAGACTTTCATGTGACGCTCGAATGGATACATCCAATGCATGCCAACTGGACCGCATATCTTTACCTCCCGCACTAGATGGACTACCAAGTGAACCGGTGCATCAAAAAAGGATGGAGGGAAATACATTTCCAACTTGCAGAGCACAATAACAACATCTTTTTGTAGAACATCCAGATGGTCCCGGTCAATAGACTTCCGGAATATGGAGGCAAAAAATATACAAAGTCTAGTGATTGAATGCCTTACGTCGGCCTCCATTACCCCACGAATAGCAATAGGTAAAAGTTGTTGCATCAAAACATGACAATCATGAGATTTCAACCCCGTCATCCGACAATCCTTTGTAACTACCCGACTCACGTTCGATGAATGACCAATGGGGACCTTCACTGATTTCAAAATATCACAAACTGAGATTCTCTCCTCCTTAGACAAGGTACAAGGTACGGGGGGCAAGTGCGTCCTCTTACCCTTCACTTCTGGGGCGAGGTCATTTTTGATTCCCAAATCAACCAAGTCCAACCGAGCATTCAAAAAATCTTTCGTCTTCCAAGGAATATTCAATAGGGTGCCTATTAAACTTTCACAAACATTTTTCTCAATATGCATCACGTCTAGGAAATGCCTAACCTCAAGATGCTCCCGGTATGGTAGATAAAAAAATATTGACCTTTTCTTCCATGGCCTACCACAATTTATTTTATCCCTGTCTTTGTACTTTCCCAACACCACTCGTAATTTCTTAACCTTGCTGTGAATCTGCACACCAGTTAGTGGTGTAGGGGATTTCCTTCGTTCATTATCGCCAAAAAAATTGACCAGATCACCCCGGTATTTATGGTTTCCGTTGAGCCATTTTCTATGGCCAAGATATACTGTCTTTCTTCCATGTCTTAGCTGTTTGAATTCAGTCTTCTCCTCACAAATGGGACATGCATTGTGCTTCTTCACAACGTACCCCAACAAATTTCCATAGGCTTGTAAATCATTGATCGTGCAAAAAAACATGGCCCGCAGTTAAAACTCCTCATTCATATGGCCATCAAATACCAAAACCCCTTTATCTTCCCACAACATCTTCAAATCTTATATCAATGGTCTCAAATACACATCAACCTCATTCCCAGGTTGTCTAGGACCTGAGATTAACATAGGCATCATAACATATTTACGTTTTATACACAAATATGGGGGCAAATTATATATAACTAACATCACGGGCCACGAACTATGCTTCGATGACATATTACCAAATGGATTCATCCCATCAGTACACAATGCAAGGCAGAGATTCTAACCTCCGAAGCAAAGGAAGGATATCGCTTGTCAAAATTTCTCCATTGTTCACCGTCCGCCGGATGTCTTATCTTGTCGTCATGTAGTCTTTCCCGCTCTCCATGCTATCACAAGTTCTTCGCATCTTCTGAATTTGTGAATAACCTCTTGAACCTAGGAATTATAGGAAGATACCACATACACTTCAATGGGACCTTCTTCTTCTTCTTAGCCAAACACCCATGATCATCATTCGCCACACCCTTATATCTTGCATTTTTGCACACGGGACATTCAACCGCATCTATCAAATCACCGTCATACAAAACACAATCATTTGGACATGAGTGTATTTTCTTGTATTCCAAACCAAGTGGACACAATATTTTCTTGGCCTCATAATAGTTTTTTGGAATTCCATTCCCTTCCGGGAACTTATCCTTCAAAATCTTCAGTAGTGAATTCACACTTGCATCACTCCAAGAAAAACCTCCATCAAAAAAGAAATTACGGTATCCTTACTTTTACATCCCGGATACAATGGCTTCTCTTTCTCGTCTAGCAAAGCACTCAACATTGTATGCTTCCCCTCAAAATCTCTCACAATGTAATCGAACATACCATCAACTGTACATTTGTCTCCATCTACCTTGTCAAACCCACCGTTATGTCCTTGCTCAACCTCTCCATGAAATGTCCATACAATGTAACCTCCGTCAAATCCGTTCTTCAACAAGTGAAATCTAACAACCCCACGATCGTCAAACCGTTCACGACACAATCATCTTTTGCATGGACAAAGTATCCTCTCCTCTTGACCAAAGGCATAATCTAGAAAAAAATCAATAAATGTAATATGTTCACCACTCCCTCTAGCTACACTTTGACAGTTAACCATTTTTTCCCTCCACGTAAACACTGATTCTCGGTCCGTTGTATCTAAACAAAGCAAAACACACCATTACACATATTTTCATTGGTCAAAAACACGAAAAATGAACACGATCTTTTTGCTACACAATACTAAACATGTTATGCATGTCCGTGTATAAGTATCCAAATTGATCAACTGCATGTTCTCGGGAAACATATAAATATATACACCATCTACCAAAAGAAACACAAAAATGTTCACATCAACACTCATTAACTTACCCTCCCACAACATGATCGATACTCAACCAACATAAGCTAGGCATAGAGAAACCAATAATAAATACGAAAAAACTACCTCAAATCATGCATTTATGGTTTTAGTTGATTGAAATTCCCAAACATTAATGAATACTTACATCCATGAGTTTTCATTTGTTTGAGTTATTGCACACCTTCCCAAGAAATCTACCATCTAATAATTGATGTTCAAGTTCAGAACTAATTGAAGAGGGTAAGTTCGGAGCATTAAATGCTCGATTTAACACCGGTTTTTACCAATAGTACACAAAACCGGTGCCAGTTTTCCTGCCTTTTTCCACGAATGCATTCAGCACCGGTTTCTACATCCCATAACACCGGTTCCTATAACTGGTGCCAAAAACATACATCACGCCGGTTTTCTAGGATTCTTTGCACCGGTCTTCAAACCGGTGCGAATATAACACCGGTTATCGTTGTTTTTAGCACCGATTTCTTGACCGGTACTAAACTCTCAATGGTTTCCACAAATTCTAGCAGCGGTTTCCCGACCGGTGTAAAAATAACACCAGTTTTTATTCAAATAACCGGTGCAAAAATATTTTTAATCGGTGCCACAATAACACCGATTTTAGAATCGGTGCTAACACAAAAAAAACCATTGCTAAAACATGATTTGCACCAGTTTTCATAACCGGTGTTAAAAACTGATGCCAGAAGGGGGTCTCTGTGGTAGTGTTGGGTGCGCTCACAACCCTCCATCGACGCTGCCATTGTACTTAGGGGAGTACAACAAGGTCCGACTATTGTTGTAGGTCTGTTTCTCACCCGTGCAATTACTTCCTGGGCTTCCACCACAAATGCACAACTTTCCTGGGTCCTATCAACTAGGTTCAAGGGTCATTGGCACCTTATCTATGATCTAAGGCCTCTCACACCATATCTTTCTACTTTTCACTATCTCTACCTGCAACCTATCAGAAAATTTTACTTATCAGCTAAGACTGGTACGATGGCAAATAAGTCAGAGTAATACTCGGGTCTTCCATGCACACACTCACGCAGACACAACGTACTCCCTTACCCATGCTAACATCCAGGTTTCTCTTCCCAAGGGGGCATCAATAAGTTAACCATACATGAAGACAACCCAAAGTGTGTGCTAGTATGTGGTGTAATGTTCATTAATTTAGAACATTTAAGAACAACCATAATAATATCATGAACACAAATGAAAGTATGAATCTAATGAATCTCACAAAACATAAATTAAAACATGCGCTACAACTATCACCAAGCTATGGAAACTACTCCATAGACATGGAATTCAAATAAAGATTTCAATTCCACATCTAGGATGAACATAAAGTTAAAAGAAAAAAAGAAAAAGGAGAGAATGTTTTTCTCTCTGAAAGTGTTATCCTACTGAACTAATCTACTTTGTACAAAAAAAGGAAAGAAAAGATAAGGAAATAGGAGAAAAACTTGAGAGTTCTCCTCTCCCTTCTAAAAAGAGAGAGAAAAGAAAATCTACATTATGCCTACTTAGGTTTTATTAGAAGAATAAGGCTCCTATATATATTAGTAGACAATTGGGCCTAAATATAGTCCCAAAATAGGCAAAACTTAGGTCAAACCCTAATCACCTTTCACTCTTGCGGCTGAATATTTCTCGAATAAACTACTCAAATCCGTCAACCTTCTGTAGCTTAAATTTAATGCGTTGGATAGAGCTCAGAAAGATGAAGATTTTGATATATGGTAGAGGGATATCAGATGAAAATTGAGAGAGTTATGGCTAAAATAGTGAGAGAATGAGTGGTTGCGCGGACCGTGAATAATGGTGCGGCCTGTGAATAGTGCCTCACGCCGAATCACTTTTCATAAACCTTTTCCTCGTGCCAAGTCATTTGGCACGAACTGATGAATAGTAGGCATGGACTGGTGAATAGTGCATGGCCCTTTTCAGCTGTTAGATGCAGGACACGTAATGTGGCGCGGCTCGTCGTCTCGAAGGGCATTTTGATCAGAAATTTGACGCGGGCCATCGATTTTGGGTTTGGGGAGCTACTCGGATGCTGATCTTAGAGTCTCTGATCCACACCCATGGTCGTTGGCATGGACCGTTCGTGATATCCATGAACGGTCATCACCAACTTGTTTGTGCTTTGCCTGCTGAACTTCTTTCCTTCGCTACGAATGAACCGTTGGTCTGAGTTGAGAATTCTAGTAGTCTATTTTATTGTGCTCAAGAATAAGAATCCAATGGAATCAACTTTAAAGGATTGTTCTTCTTGGATCATTCTCAGCCTTTGGCGCAACTCATCAGACCACTATTCACCATTTCTCCCTAGGCCGTTCTGAACTCCAATGCCGCTTATCCTTGGTTCCATCCTTCCACTACCACGATTTGATGTCTGTGGCCTTCATCTTCTACCATTCTATCATGAATGACCTTTGATCTCTTCTACCGTCCTTGGGAATGACCTTCAATATTTACTAATGCCCTTACTAACATCCTTCACATAGAATGTAACCAAAAAGTACCCACGGGTGACCCACTAAAGATGATCAAATAAAAGATCTAGCAGCCCGTGGATACAAGATGTCCATTAGTACTAATTAAGTCTACAAAATTCAGGATTTAGACAATAAAACCAAACATGTCTGTCTAAACCCTCTGTCATGTAAACTCAACTAATACTAGCAATCTGCCATACAAAACATACCAAAAACTATGTTGGATACAACGGTTAATGCACGCAAAATGAAGCATATCAGACTCCCTACACTTAATCATTTTCTCATCCTCAAGTCAACAAAGACAAGACAAAGCACTAAGTGAAATGTAGAGTGCATGCAAGTTAACTTAGGCATCCCACTTATTTCTAGATTACTCTGTTTCCCCAAAAAAGAGTAAGAATATCACAACTCTCACACTCCCCAAAGAAAATAAGCAATCTAACCACCCAAAATAAAATGTGGAAAAAGGTAAGCCAAAAAGATAAGTGTCAGCTAGCTTACTTTACCAAAATGATCCCAAAGCAATCAAAGAGTCGTCTTCAAAAAAATCCACCATGGAAGCATGCATTTAACCTAGTTTTTTTTAAAGTTTTTCTCTCAATTTCTCTCATTTTGCCTAGAAGCTCTTTCGGGTTTTCATCCTAGCTTTAACACGCAAAGGGTACTTACTTCTCACATTTTTCCACTCAGCCTCTCATTTTCGCCTAAGCTTGTAAGCCTAGTTAGGTTTAGCCTCTCATTTTTACTTAGGTCTTTTGACCTGTCCTCGCTTTTCCTAATGTTACCCAAGTCGCCCTTTCAAGTTTTCGACTTGTCCAGGTTTTTAATTTTTTTTCATTTTTCAAAATGCTCCAAAATGCTCTTAGAAGAGTTGTTAGATACATAAAAACAACTAAGAATCATAAGTGCTATCCAATCCCCTTCCCCACACTAAAAGCTTGCATTATCCTCAATGCATATAAAAAATCAAAGAACACATGTCAATGAAAAGAAATAAGAAAACACTTATAATGGAAAATGAACAATAAAATCTACCCTTGATGGCACGATCATGGAATGTAAAGAACAAACTACCATCACCCCAATATACTACCCCTAACCTTTAATCAAGAAAGTTCAATATAACCACTATCATGCAGCATGAATCGAATGCAGAATTGGAGAGTTACCTCTTAGGTCTCGATGCATGTGTTTCAAGGGTTTTGAGGGTAAGTGGGTTTGGGTGGTACTTTGGTGGTGGTAGGGAAGAAATGGTGATTAGGTGGTGCAGGAAAGTATATAAGCTTCATGGATCGTGCTTGTCTACACGCCCCTCCCCATGAATTTGGAGTTTGGTTCTCCTCCTTGTCCACCATTTTCAGCATCACAAACCATGTATGTCTACATGGTCTATGAGTTGGACTCCCTATTTTCTCACCTTCCTCCATTAACCATATGCTTCCTAAAAAACAAACATTCACACCAAGTGTAATAGTGCCCCAAAAACAAAAAGAAACTACAAATAGAAAAACACACCAAAAATGCTAAACTAGTCTAATTTTTCAAGCTTGGGTTGCCTCCTGAGAAGCTCCGTATATTTAAGGTCGTCGGTAGGACCCTAATGTAATCCATAAGGTGTGGGTTTGTACCCCATCACCTTGGACAACCAAACAATAAGAGATGGGGGTAAGAATCTTCCAAGAGGAACATATAGTAGAGAAGGAGTCAGCCTTAGACAGAATAGGTAGTTTGAAAGCTTAGCATATTCAATTGGCTTAGCTATGGTTTCCTCTAAGGGTTCCAAAAATGTGGGACTGGGTGCTATAGGTGGAGGTAGGGGTGAAAATAGGTAATGTAGAAAATTAAGCATAATTACCATTTCCTCAACTTCTTCACTCTCAAAAAATCATTCCCCATCCCCTTTAGATTCATTTAACAAAACTTCACACTCAACTAGGGATGGTTTATTTTCAGAATATTGGGTTTCTAATTGGCTTACCCTTTTCATAAAATCATGCACTCGGCCCTCAACTTTCTCAATGCTTGAGAATAGTTCAGTTCCCCAATTGCTTATCTCGCTAAGCATTTATTCAGAGTAAGTCACTACTCTTGGTCACATTTGCTATAGCTTGCAAAATTTCTACACAATCCGATTTGGGAACCAATCCTAGGGATTTTGTTTTGGGGCATAAGTTAAGTTGGTGAAATCCAACTATCAAGCCCAAAGTGTTGGTTTCCCGATGCATCTCCATACCACGAATTTGAGTTACAACTAAACCTCAAATTTGGAGAGTCATGGTATGGGTAACAATATCGATCCCACTAGCCTTGGGAACCAATGACTCCTACCTCTCTCTCATATTCACTCATCAAAGAGCAAGACTCTGTAGGGTGGCCGTAATGACATGTCCCACAAAATCTCACTCGTTGAGCCTCTCTTCTCCAAAGTCACTCAACCTTGGGGTCGGGTTATTGATGATACTTGTTTTCTTCATTCATACGTATTTCATACATTCTAGTCGAGATATGGAGTTAGGTAAAATTTCATGTGATTCAGTAAACATAATATAAAATCCATCATTGCTAGATCATTTCTAAAAACTTGGTCAAGAGTGGGATTTTTTGATAAATGGGAAATTAAAATGCTAGGGGGTGTAAATGAGGGAATGTCTATAATACCTGGATTAAATCAGATACAATTTGAAGGATTTTGTAGGTTTATTGATCCGGGTTTAATGGAAGAACTTTCTAAATTTCCAAAAATAGAAGACACAGATCAAGAAATTGAATTTCAATTATTTGTGGAGACATACCAACTGGTAGAACCCTTGATAAAAGAAAAGGATGATGTATATGAATTATTAACATATTCCTCTGAATTATATATATCTGCGGGATTAATTTGGAAAACCGGCAGGGATATGCAAGAAAAAACATTTTTATTGGAAACATTCCTCTAATGAATTCCTTAGGAACTTTTATAGTCAATGGAATATATAGAATTTTGATCAATCAAATATTGCAAAGCCCGGGTATTTATTGCTGGTTAGAATTGGACCATAACGGAATTTCGGTATATATTGGTACTATAATATCAGATTGGGGAGGAAGATCAGAATTAGAGATTTATATAAAAGCAAGGATATGGGCTCGTGTAAGTAGGAAACAAAAAATACCTATTCTAGTTCTATCATCAGCTGTGGGTTTGAATCAAAGAAAAATTCTAGAAAATGTTTGGTGTCCTGAACTTTTTTTGTCTTTATAGAACAATAAGGAGAGAAAAACAATTGGGTCAAAAGAAAATGCCATTTTAGCATTTTATGAACAATTTGCTTGTGTAGGCGGGGATCTGGTATTTTCTGAATCCTTATATAAAGAATTACAAAATATATTCTTTCAACAAAGATGTAAATTAGGAAGAATTGGTCGATGAAATCTGAACCGAAGGCTAAACCTTGATATACCCCAGACCAATACCACGATATATATTGGAAGCTGCAGATCATTTGATTGGACTAAAATTTGGAATGGGGACAGTTAACAATATGAATCATTTGAAAAATAAATGTATTCGTTCTAGAGCAGATCTTTTACTAGATCAATTTGGGTTAGCTCTGCTTCATTTAGAAAATGCGGTTCGCGGAACTATATGTGGAGCAATTTGACTTAAATTGATACCAACACCTCAAAATTTGGTAACATCAACTGAATTAACTAATTTAGAGTCTTTTTTTTTTGTTTACACCCCCTATCTCATGTTTTGGATTGAACCAATCCATTGACACAAATGGTTCTTGGCAGAAAGTTGAGTTATTTGGACGCTGGGGGACTAACAGGGCGAACTGCTAGTTTTCGAATACGAGATATTCATTCCAGTCACTATGGGTGTATTTGTCTAATTGATACATCCGAAGGAATCAATGTTGGACTTATTGGATCCTTATCAATTCATACAAAGCTAGGTCTGTGGGGATCTCTAGAAAGCCCTTTTTATGAAATTTCTGAGAGATCCAGAGGGTTACGATTGTTTTTTTATCACCGGGTAGATATGAATACTTTATGATAGCTGCAGGAAATTCTTTGGCTTTAAATGGGGATCTTCAGGAAGAGCAGGTTGTTCCAGCTCGATACTGTCAAGACTTTTTAACTATTGTGTGGGAAAGGGTTCATTTTAGAAGTATTCTCCCCTTCCAATATTTTTCTATTGGAGCTTCGCTCATTCCTTTTATCAAACATAATAATGCGAATCGAGCTTTAATGAGTTTGAACACGCAACATCAAGCAGTTCCACTTTCTAGGTCCGAGAAATGTATTGTTGGAACTGGGTTGGAATGACAAGCATCTCTAGATTTTGGGGCTCTTTATATAGCCTAACGCGAAGGAAGGGTCATTTATACGGATACAGATAAAATATTTTTATTGGGTAATGAAGGTACTCTAAGCATTCGATTAGATCAGTATCAACGCTCAAACAAAAATACTTATATGCACCCAAAACCACAGGCTCGTCGTGGTAAATGCATTAAAAAGGGGCAAATTTTAGTTGACGGTGCTACTACGGTTGGTGGAAAACTTTCTTTGGGGAAGGGTATATTAGTAGCTTATATGCCGTGGGAAGGTTACAATTATGAAGATGCAATACTCATTAGTGAAAGTTTGGTATATGAAGATATTTATACTTCCTTTCACATACGATAATATGAAATTCAAATCCATGTCACAAACCAAGGTCCCGAAAGGGTCACTAATGAAATACCCCATTTAGAATCCCATTTACTCATCAATTTAGAGAGGTAGCATACTAGGTGAAAATAAGATATTAAAGGGGTGTGCCTTGAGAGAAGGAAGGAGCATTTCTTAATCAGTGTTAAACCACATAGATTTATGCTATTTATATAATCGGTTATGATTTATGAATTTTAAAAAGAGATAAAAATAACTGGGGTGGAACTACTTCCGACCACAATGACTAAATTGATTATCTCCATGCATAAGGATACTAAATTACCTAGTATAAAAGATTGAAAAATCAACACAAACCTCCCTTATTTCTTTTCTATTGCAATTTCTGGATTATTATATGATGATTTTTTCACTTTCCATATACATATATAGAATACAGGCAAATAAGGTATATGGAAAAGTCTTGATTAAAGTATGCCCGTCATTTTTTTCTCATATTAAATAAGATAGGAAATAAAAATGAAGTCGAAGAACCTAGATTCCAAATAAACAAATTCAAATTTGAAAAGGATCTTTTGGATTCTCGAAGAATGGGGGGCAAAGATCTCTTGTTCTTATTCTTATTATGGTGATCTTATTCTTATTATAGTGATTGGATTCGTATATGCTTGTTAAAGATAATAATCTTCTCCATTGAGAAGAATAAAAAATGGAATGTGTTCAATTGGAACACAAAAACGTGACTAAATTGGTCCTAGTTACTCTTCGGGATGGGGTGTAAGAAGGGAGGGGATTCTCAAACTTGGAAAAGGATCCAATGAATTTGAAAGAATTGAGCGAGGAGCCGTATGAGGTGAAAATCTCACGTACGGTTCTTTGGAGTGGCAGTAAGGGTGGCTTATCTCTCAACCTTTCCACTATCACCCCCAAAAAACCAAACTCTACCTTACGTAAAGTTACCAGAGTATGATTAACCTATGGATTTGAAATCAATGATTATATACCCGGTATTGTCCATAATTTACAAGAACATTTTGCAGTCTTAGTAAGGCGGGGAAGGGTTAAGGATTTACCAGGTGTGAGATATCACATTGTTCGAGGAACCTAGATGCTATAGGAGTAAAAAATCATCAACAAGGTCATTCTAGTGCATTGTAGATTCTTATCCAAGACTTGTATCATTTGATGATGTCATGTGTATCGCTAGAAACATGTAAAGTGTGTGGCTAACCCAATAATGAAATTTTTGTAAAGGGACTGGAGCAGGCTACCATGAGACAAAAAATCTTCTTTCTAAAGAGATTCGATTAAGAATTTTTATATGTCCAGGGTTCAATATTGAAATAATTTTAGAGGTTTACCCTGACTTTTTCCATGTCAACAAACAATTCAAACTACCTCGACTTTTTTTAGAACAGGTCTGAGCCAAAAAGCAATGATTGAAAGCACTTCTTTTTACAATATTTCAGAAACCTAAGGACTCAATCATATAGATATGGAAAATACTGGATTTCCAACCCTAGCAGGAAAGGGATACTCAATTTTAAGTGAGTAAACATAATTCCATACTCAATCTCATAGATACATATAGAATTCTGCTCAAAGCCGTATTCGATGAAAGTCGTATGTACGGTTTGGGGGGAGATCTTTAATATCTTTTGTGATCCGGCCTATATGGATACAAGTTATGCCTTGGAATGAAAGACAATTCCAAATCCGCTTTGTCTACGAACAAGGAAGCTATAAGTAATGTAACCATGAATCTCATTGAGAGTTCGATCCTGGCTCAGTATGAACGCTGGCAGCATGCTTAACACATGCAATTCGGATGGGAAGTGGTGTTTCCAGTGGCGGACGGGTGAGTAACGCGTACGAACCTACCCTTGGGAGGGGAACAACGGCTAGAAATGGCTGCTAATACCCCGTAGGCTGAGGATCAAAAGGAGGAATCTGCCGCCTGAGGAGCGGCTCGCGTCTGATTAGCTAGTTGGTAAGGCAATATCTTACCAAGGCGATGATCGGTAGCTGGTCCGAGAGGATTATCAGCCACACTGGGACTGAGACATGGCCCAGACTCTTACGGGAAGCAGCTGTGGGGAATTTTCCGCAATGGGTAAAAGCCTGACAGAGCAATGCTGCATGGAGGTAGAAGGCCCACGGGTCATGAACTTCTTTTCCCGGAGAAGAAGAAATGACGGTATCTGGGGAATATGCATCAGTTAACTCTGTGCCAGCAGCCGCAGTAAGATAGAGGATGCAAGCGTTATTCGGAATGATTGGGCATAAAGCATCTGTAGGTGGCTTTTTAAGTCCGCAGTCAAATCTCAGGGCTTAACCCTAGAAATGCGGTGAAAACTACTAAGTTGGAGTATGGTAGGGGCAGAGGGAATTTCTGGTGGAGCGGTGGAAACTACCAAGCTGGGTATTATTGTAGATGGCCCTGGACCAAGTTACTATTATTATTTTTTTGATTTTATGTTAAGTTTTTCAATTTTTTTAATAAATGGTTGGCCACAAAAGGATTTTTTTTTAGTGAACATGTCATAGTTTACTCCTATATTGTTTCCTATTTACTACGGTCATGAAGAATCAAGTTATTACTATATTTATTCCTTTTTCTACTTCTTCTTCAAAGTGCAGGATAACCCAAAGGGGTTGTGGGTCTTTTTCTACCAATTGGGGCTCTCCCTTCTCCACCCCCGTGGGGATGGTCTACAAGGAATTTTCTTTCATTCCAAATAATAACTTGTATCCATGTGCTTCATATTCGCCCAGAGTTCACTCCTATAAATATAGCCATCCCTGCCCCTTCACATCAATCGCACGAGCCTCTTATCCATTCTCATTGAATCACGGCGGGGGTCAGGGGGCAAGGCCAAATAGAAAAACTCACATTGGGTTTAGGGATTGTCAGGCTCGAACTGATGACTTCTACCATGTCAAGGTGACACTCTACCACTGAGTTATATCCCTTTCCCTCCCCGTATCGAGAATATATAACTGACTAATCCTAAGTCAAAGGGTTGAGAAACTCAATGCCACTAGTCTTGAAAAACATGGAGCTGGGCCTTCTTTTTGCACTATTATGGATAGGATATGAAAATAATGGTTAAAATTGGATTCAACTGTCAACTGCCCCTATCAGAAATAGGATTGACTACCAATTCCAATGAAACTGGAGTTACATCTCTTTTCCATTTCCATTCAAGAGTTCTTAGGTTTTTCCGCGCCTCAAAAAATGGACCAATTCCTTTTCTTAGGAACACATACAAGATCGACATGAGAGTAAAACTACATTGGATTGCAAGAATCCATGTTGTATATTTGAAAGAGGTTGCAACTGAGCCCCCCTTCTCCCCGGTCCCCAGAGACAAAATGTAGGACATGTATTTCATTATCCATAAATTTAGAGAGGTAGCATACTGGGTAGATCGAGTCTCGTCTCCCTTTCCGTAATTTAGAGATTGCATAAGGATTTGATTAAAGTCTAAACAATTGCGAATGCTCTCTTTTTCTTTACAATAAAAATCCTAACTAAATAATTTGTACCTCATAGGAGCGTTAGTTACTGATAGTTTTGAAGAAATATCTCTTCGTTTGAGAGAAAGAGAATGCGCTTCATTTGATCTTGATCTTTGTGAAGCGAAAGGGAGACGAGAATCGATCTGCACGGACCACCCAATAATATCCACAAATGACTTGTTTTTGGTAATAAATGGATATTACCATACGTAAATTTTGTTGCATGATACACGTCAGTACTCCAGTGCATTTCGCCATCTGAGTCAAAATAAATATGTTTTGGAACATTTTACTTAAAATTCAAAGTGGGTATTCCCACCCAAATCTCAGCAATCACTTGTTCTGATTCTACAAATTGATTGTTTTGAATTAAAAGAAAACTCTTTGATGGAATATTCACATTATGTATAATATCCTCACTCTCAATAGTTACATACAAGTCTATAAAGCATAGAAAAGTAGGATGTCTGTGATATGTACGTGTCGGATGAACTAAATCTTTATTGAATTTTATTTTTCCATTATAAGGAGTTCTCACATGTTCCGCAGTACCTCCTATAAAGGTTATTAATGTTAATTGAGTCCCCGGTTCTCCAATTGATTGACCTGCCACAATACCTACGGCTTCTCCCAATTCAACCAGGTCACCATAAGTAGGACTCTGGCCAAAACAAAATTGGCAGATCTAAGATGTACTCCTACAAGTAAAGGGGGTTCGAATAGGTATTGTTTCTACGCAAAAAGTTATGAATCGATTGACAAGCCCAACCCTAATGTCTTGATTTCAAGTGGAAATACATCACTGACCCATATATATCATCTGCTAATACATGACCAATTACTGTTTGAATAAAAAGCCATTTGGCCATCATCTCATTCCGAGAACTCAGAGAAATAGCGCGGGTAGTGCCACAATATGTTCGACGTACAACAATGTGTTGGGCTACTTCAACAAGTCTGTGTGTGAGATATCCGGCATCAGATGTCCGTACAGCAGTATCCACAACCCCCTTACGGGCTCCGTAGCAATAAAATATATATTCTATTAAAGACAGCCCTTCTCGTAAATTGCTTTGAATAGGTATATCAATCATTTTTCCTTGAGGATCTGACATTAATCCTCTCGTACCTACTAATTGATGTACCTGAGATACATTTAGCACCTGAAAAAGACATTATATGAACGAGATTTAAGGGGTCAATCATCCTAAAATTTGGATTCATCTCATGTCGCAAATATTCACTTGTAGTATACCAGATTTCAATAGATTGACGTAATTTTTCTACAGCATGTACATTCCTAGAATGGTGGTGTTTTTCAAAAATCAAACTTTTTTGTTCAGCATCTTGAAGTAGGCATCCCTTTGAAGGTATTGCTAAAAGATCATCAATTCCTAATGAAATAGATGTAGCAGTAGCTTGTTGAAAACCCGGGGTTTTTACTTGATCCAGGATGTGCGATGTATATGCCATTCCAAAGTACTCTATTAATAGACTAATAAGTCATTTCATGGCATTTCCATCGATCGCTTTATTGTGAAAGACCAGATTGGCCCGTTCTACCATAAACTACCTCCATATTCGGCTGAGTTGGATTCTACAATGGGTTAGGGTAAATGATTGAAAAAATTCCTTTTTTTTATTTTGATTCGGATAGAAATTGTAACTCTGGAACTCTAATCTCAGCTAAACCATGGAAATTGAGGTATCTACGGTATCATAGAATTCCTAAGTATCATATGAACAGGCGCGGGAAAAACCCTGTATTGCTTATTCCATTTTTCGATAAAGAAAAATCTGACCAACAGTTGTTCGAATGTATAGAAAAAGAATTTGTTTTTTTATTATACTTCTTACTATTATATAGTGTCGATAAATCTCATAATAAGTCCCTAAACATTTATAGTGAATTTTGATGGGAATTTCTCTTGAAGTAATAACACGTCGGCTCAGCCACCACCAGAGCCACATAATTATTATTGGCACTTCTTTTATTTTCATCCTTGCTTCGATTCTGTGGATTATAGTTCATTACACGAATACCTCGACGATTCCCGATAGTTAATACATAGAGCCCCATAAGCATTTCTTGGGTTGGTAAGGAAATGGAATCCCCAATAGTTGGAGACAAAATATTCTGATCAGAAAACATAAGTAAACGTGCCTCCGCTTGGGTTTCCAACGATAAAAGTACATGAACAGCCATTTGATCCCCATCAAAATCTGCATTGAATCCTTTACAAACAAGTGGATGCAAACAAATAGCACGTCCTTTCACTAAAATGGGCTGGAATGCATGTATGCCTAATCTATGCAAAGTAGGTGCTATATTGAGCAATACAGGATATCCCTCCATAACTTGCTGAAGTATTTTCCATACAATGCTTTCTTTTTCCCAAATTTTATTCTTAGCAACTCATATGTTAGAAGCAAGATGTTGTCCAATTAGACCACGAATTACAAATGTCTGGAAAAGTTCTATTGATATTTCTCGAGGTAATCCACATTGATGTAATGAAAGTGATGGTCCAATAACAATAACGGACCGTCCTAAATAATCGACTCGTTTGCCAAGCAGAGTTTCTTGAAATCTTTCATCTTTACCTTCAATTACATCGGAAAATGACTTGTAAACTTTATTATGACCATCCTTCGTTGGTTGACCACGTCAAATTCCATTATCAAGAAGTGTATCAACGACTTCTTGGACTAATTTTTCCTGGCACATTACCAATTCTCCTGGCATAGATCTATTTGTTGTTAATAGATCGTTAAGAGTGTTGTTCCGATAGATAACTCTTGTATAGATTTCATTGATATCCAAACTCATTAGCTTAGCCCCATCTATCTGAATAATGGGTCTCAATTCAAGAGGAAGAACTGGTAATAGACACAAAACCATCCATTATGATTCTATATTTGTTCGAATAAACTACTTTGTCAGTTCCATAAGCCAAACCAAAAAATTCTTTCTTCTTCCAACTTTTCGATCTTCCCAGTCATTTCCCGTGGGACCTTCTTCGCCTAATTCTTTTGATTCTACTAATGAATTTTCTAGAATAATTTGTAAATCTAGAACAGCTAATTGTTCTCGTATAGCAATCGCACCAGTAGACATTTCTCGATCTTGAAATGTATACGCCGCAATAACATACCCTTCTTATGAATCCATCAATAACCATTCTACAAAGTATCATTCGTTAAATGATTTCCCACATTTTTTTTCAAGTAGACACAAACAAAGAAAAAAATTGGAATCGTTGTGCAAGGGTCCTCGGTTTGCACCAAAAACTCAAGAAATACCTACTCTAGAAAACAACAAATAAAACGAAAGAAAATACTGACTATTCTACAAAAGGTTGTGCTAATTAATACTTGAGCTAGATAACATCCCTGGCAACGGTGCCAAAATTTGACCCGCATCCACCCGAGGTCGCTAATCGTAGCTAATTAACCCGAGTGGGGGATGAGAAGGTCAAAGATAAAAATTATATTTTTCACCCATTCTCACTGCTACGCTACCTAGGGGTTGTCCACATAAATTCTAGGGCTCAAGTATCAACTAAAAACACAACCTCATACGGGTCATTAATCTGTATGACTGAAAGGAATATCTAGCAAATGTAAACAAAAAGGGGGAGTTGGGATTTTCAGATTATCAACTACAAATCTTAAAGTAAAACAACAAGTAATCTAATTAAACTAAGCACTAGGAAAGTCATTGCACATCATGATTAACCTAATGTTTTGATCCTCGATTCATTCACATACAAGATTTACTAAGAAATATAATATTGTGTTCACAACATGTGGTGTGGCCAATGGCATATAATTTCCCGTACCTGGCACATCGGGTGTGCTCGTAACCCTCCATCGATGCGGCCATCGTAATTAGTGAAGTACAACAAGGCCCGACCAGTGCTATAGGTCTGTTTCTCCCCCGTGCGATTACATCTCAGGCTTCCACCATAAATGCACAACTTCCCCCGGGTCCTATCAACTAGGCAAAGGGTTTTTTGACACCTCATCTATGATCTAAGGCCTCTCACACCCTGGCTTGCTACTTTTTCACTATCTCTACCAACAACCTATCGAAAAACTTTACGTAATCAGCTAAGACTGGTGTGATGGAATATAAGTTAGAGTAATACTCGAGTCTTCCATGCACACACTCATACAGACTCAATGTACTCCCTTACCCATTTTAACATCCAGATTTCTCTTCCCAAGGGGGCAACAATAATGCACCATACATGAATACAACCCAAACTGTGTGCCGGTATGTGGTGTAATATTCATGCAATTAAAACATTCAAGAACAACCATAATAATATCATAAGCATAAATAATAGGATGAATCTAATGAATCTCACAAAACATAAGTTAAAACATGCGCTACAATTATCCTCAAGCTATGGATTTTACTCCATAAACATGAAATTCAAATATAGAATTGAATTCCACATCTATGATGAACACAAAGTTACAAGAAAAAAAGGGAAAGGAGAGAGTGTTTCTCTCTCAAAAATTGCTCTCCTAATGAACTAATCTACTGTGTACATAAAAGGAAAGAAAAGATAAGGAAACGGGAGAAAAACTCGACAATTCTCCTCTCCTTTCTAACTAAAGAGAGAAAGGAAAATATACATTATTCCTACTTAGGTACTACTAGAAGACTAAGGCTCCTATATATAGTAGTAGATAACTGGGCCTTATGATAGGCCCAAAATATGCCAAACTTAGGTCAAACTCTAATAACATTTCCCTCTTGCGACTGAATCTTTCTCAAGTAAACTACTCAAATCAATGGAGCTGAGATTTAGTGTGTTAGGTAGAGCTAGGAAAGATGAAGATTTTGATATATGGTAGTGGGAAATCGAATGAAAATAGAGAGATTTATGCCCAAAATAGTGAGAGAAAGAGTGGTTGCACAGACCATGAATAGATGCACGGCCTGTGAATAGTGGCTCGTGCCAAATCACTTGGCACGAACCTTTGCCTCATGCCTAGTTATTTGGAAAGAAACGATGAACAGTACGTGCGGATAATGATTAATATTTTGATAAGATGAAGATTTTGATAGGCCCAAAGATGGAGATTTTGATATGCCCAAAATAGGGCATTTTGCTCAAAACTTTGATGCGGGCCGTCAGGTTTGGCGGGGGGCGCCACCAGAATTCTGATTATGGAGTCTCTAATCCACATCAATGGCCATTGGTGTGGGCCATTGGTGCCATCCATGAATGGCCTGCGCTGATCTGTTTGTGCTTCGCCGGCTGAAATTACTTCCCTTCGGTACGGATGAGCCGTTGGTCCGATTTGAGAATTATGGGAGTCTATTTTATAGTGCTCAAGAAAAACAATCCATTGAAATCAACCTTGAATTATAATTATTCTTCGATCATTATCAGACTTTTGCACAACTCATCGCACCACGATTCACTGTTTCTCCCTTGGTCGTTTTGAACTCCCATGCCGCCTATCCTTGGCTCCATCCTTCTACTACCACGATTTCATGTCTATGGTTTTCATCTTCTACCATTCTAGTTTGAATAGTCTTCGATCTCTTCTACCGTTTTTGCAAACAACCTTCAATATCTTCTACCGCCTTTATGAACAGCCTTCACATAGAATGTAACCAAAAAGTACCCACTAAAGATGATCAAATGGAAGATCTAAGAGCCCATGGATACAAGATGTCCATTAGTACTAATTAAGTCTACAAAATGCGGGATTTAGACAGTAAAACCAAACAAGGTCGTCTAAATCCCTTGTCACGTAAACTAGATTAATACTAGCAATCCTCATATAAAACATACCAAAAACTATGCTGGATTCAACGGTTAATGCACGCAAAATAAAGCACATCAATTAGAAATTAACACGTTGGGTTGATATTGCTAGTTTTGAAAATGCATCTGCTATCATCTCATTCATACATTTAGAAAATATTTCATCTCTTAGTTTGAAATAGACTTTAAGTTTAATTCTGTCTTTTAGATGTAACTGTAATTACAGTTGCCTCAATCGGAATATGCCATCAACTCAAGCTACAAATGTATTTCTATTTTTTACTAGATCGGGGACCTAATAAACACCCTCACCCATATGGTAGTCTAACTTTTTTAAAAAATAATCTTACCTATGAATAATTTTTTGGAAAAAACTTCCCTATGATCTTACCGTTTATTGGTTTAATTGCATCATTGCATACTTCAACTAAGTTGCTTGAAGCTGCTTCTAGCAACACTTAAACCACAAATATATCCTCAAACATATGCCACTAGTGGAGAGTCCTTCATTAAAAATAGCAATCAAAGGTGCTTCCTTCAAAATTTTGAGGACTTGATTATATCCTCGGTTTGGCTCCCCTTATTATGAAATCGGTTCAAACTTGTTTATAGGCAGTTCAACAAACCTTTAATGGGTTTCCTGTGTTGGAATATTTAGCCCAACTATAAAAGACCTTTGTTGGATTACGATTTCCTTCTCATATTTCCGCAGTCCTTTTTTTCAAACATGGTTTCTCTCTCTTAGCCTCTTTCGCTTACCTCCTTTCAACCTCTTTTCCACCTCCTTTCTAACATACAACTATCCACCATAGCTACCAGTTGCCACCTCATTGTAAGCCCGTTGCCTTGCCTTCTCATGGCCAACCCCCCTGTCCCATTGGAATGATGCCTCAACTCCACCATCACCCCAATCACTACAAGAAACTGCATCTTTTACCTTGGTTCTACAGGGGGTTTTTACTTTATTTTTTAGCCATAAAAACAAAAGTGAATATAGGCATTAAAAATTACTTTTGCTACCACAGTTCACAACCTAAGTAAGAAATACTTTTTACCTTGGTTTGTTTTTTAAAAAAATTGAGGTAAATGAATCCTACCAATACCGATAGAACAATTCTCCAAAGTTGGCGCAACACTCAGACCACGATTCTCCATTTATTCCTTGGTCGTTTTAAACTTCAATGCCGTATATATTTGGCTTCATCCTTCTACTACCACGATTTGATGCCCGTGGCCTTCATCTACTACCATTCTAATGCGAATGGCCTTCAACCTCTTCTATTGTCCTTGCAAACGACCTTCAATATCTTCTACCGTCCTTGCGAATGGCCTTCACATAGAATGTAACAAAAATTACCCACGAGTGACCTACTAAGAATGATCACAAAGGAAGATCTAGGTGCCCATGGATAGGTTATGTCCATTAGTACCAATTAAGTCTACAAAATGTGGGATTTAGAGGAGAAAACAAAACATGGCCGTCTAAGCCCCTTGTCATGTAAACACAACTAATACTAGCAAGCCAACATATAAAATCAGCCAATTATTACGCCAAATGCAATGATTAATGCACACGTAATGAAGCACACCACTATGTGAGGATTTAAAATGTTTAATTTTTAATATGTTGACCAACCTCGAGAATATCTGTAGTGGTAGTCTTCAGCACAAGCTTTTCCGTGTCAAGAAGAACTTAGTATCTGCATTCCTAACCACTCATTTGACTTAGATACTGAAAATGAAAAAAAAATTGAGTTAAACTTAATTGTATTAAATAGTTTTATAAATGAAGGGAATCTTGTATTCAATGACTTACATTAATGTTTGTGATTTTCCATGTGTAATCTGGAGGCGGTTCCATCTTCATCTTCTACCTTTGATATTCGCATGCAATCCTAATAATCATGACTTTTAATGGTTAGGTAACTCACACTTGTAAACATTAAAATTAGTACAAAGAAAGAAACAAAAGTACTTGGCAATGATTTTGTTTTCACTGATGTTTTTTGGTTTGATTCCTCCAGTTAGCGATTCAAGGGTAAAAAATTCCTCTGTACTAGGATGGATGAGTATTAAGTACCAATGATCGCTACATTGAAAAGAAAGTAGCACATGATTAAATTAGTCAGTGGTGTATAATTTTCTATAATTGAGTGAAATTGAAAAGTGCCACTTATATTTTAATGCATGGAACCACATAAATCATGGCATCAACATTGAGCATGGTTTCCAGAATGGCTTTAGCACAACCCTCAACTTCTACATCCTTGATTTTCGTGGCATAGCCTCCCGTACATGACAAAGCAAACTGAATGCGACCATTGTTGGTTTCGAAGACTTGGTCCCAGAGGTGCCTTAAAAAATAGTATTAGTTAATATTTTTAAAAAATTAGTATATAAATAAAAAAAATTAATGTGAAAATTTGAACTTTACCCCATCCAAACATCTATCATTGAGTTTGATTGCCAAGCCATTGCTCTATTGTTGCCAAGCTTGTTTCCGAACTCCACCAAGCAATCGATAAAAAATGCAGCACTATGTTTTTTTTGCCTAAAGTCGATGGTCGATACTCCAGAAACAAAACCACCTTTCCCGACTAGTGCATTCTCTTCACAAGCTCGTTGTAGTATTTGATGTAATTCGCCATGTTGGATATACTTTGAACTAGCACTTGTTGACAATATGAAATTATTAAATGGCAGCAAAATTAGGAAAATTGAAAATTAATAAAATATAGTATAAATTACGGATATTATCCAGAAGTACAAGTTTCATAGGCATATCATTCATAAATTCTTCGTTCGAGGGATGGTAGGTGCTGATTGATCCAGTCTTCTTAAGGGTTTCTAGCTGCACAGAAAAGTTATTTAATTTGAAAAATTACTAATAAATAATCGGACATGTAAAAGATGTTGCATTTTGGCTGATTTTATTACCTCATTGTCACTAACGTTGAGGAATTTAAATCATCGGTCTTGGGCTTTTTGCCTTCAATGTCCTCGGTCTACGTATCATCTCCAAATGTGACCGAAGTCATCGGCTAATCCACCACACTCCCCAAAGCGTCTCCCACGTCATTGAAATGGTGGTTGGTAGATTGCAATCCAACCCTTGGATGGTATACTGGCTCACACATATGGACGCAAGTCACTGGACCAATTGACTTCTTGGAACCCCTACATTTTTGGAGCCATGCTTTAGCAACCCTAAGCATCTCTCTCTGAAGGCCCTTGATGTACAAGATCACCAGCTCACTATCCCATTACAAATAGTGATAATTAGTTAGTCTAAAATAGTTTATGCGTGGATAATTAGTTAATCTAAAATATTTTGTGTGAACTGCAATGAATATTTACCTCTTCATCCCTTTTTCCATTCCTAGGGGGAACTTGGCCCGAGCCACTGAGACAGGTGGATAAACCTCCAGACAAAGCATTCTCAATAAAGCTATTTGGCTCAAGGCCTTCGTGAATATTTAATCCCCCTGCTAAAGTTATGCCATTAACCAACTACTTGAGGTACGAGACCATTGCCTTGACAACCGGCTGATGAGCAGAAGCTTTCTTTGCCTCCTTCTCCTAGGACGAGGAGCTACTATCGCACTTACTTCTTGCTATGCATGGGATAGCAATCAATGATGGCAGTCAAGATTGGGTACCTCTGTAGCAACCCGTATGATCCCTCTTCCTGGTGGCTCTGATCAAAATTTCCTCACCCAGACCCAAGTCTAGGGTTCCCTTCTCCTTTTCCTTGTTGATCCTCAACTGCGGGTCATACTATTGTGATATAAGTGAAAAATATCAATTTAGTTAATTATGAACATAAAATTTATTTGGATACTTACAATATTGTCCGTTATGGCCTTGACTTCTGGGATTGCATATTCCTTGTCTTTTCCTTTGTTTGACTCCAAGAGACTAGGAATCTGTCGGGCTTGAAATTCTTTGAACTGATCTCCTCCTCAATCTCTTCTTCTGTGTATCCCTAGTCCCTTAGCTTCTTCCTCTCCTTTTATATATGTTGATATATCATCTTCTCCTTTTTGGCCATGTTCCCCTTCGGTCTGGTGTGGTGTGTGTACTTATTTTCCTTCAAATGCATGCTATTCTTCTTTCTTTTTTTTCTAATTGTTTTTCTAAAAATAGTTATTAACACAATGAATTAGTTGCACCATATTTAAATACTTTTTATTATGTCATGTAAGAAGTTTACTTAACATCATATCCTTTGTCCTTCTGTGCTCCTCGAACTTCTTCCACTCTTTGTCATCCATCCACCGGTACTTTTCCATGGCTTGTATTTTGGAACTTTGCCGCTGGGTAGTAAACATATGTACTTGTTTGCCACCTTGGATTCCAATTGCGATGTTTGTCACCTGTCTTACTGGTCACATTCTTCCTCAACCTGCTCCACTGCTCCTTAGTCAATTTCGTTTTGATCTTAAAACTTGTCTGCGATGGTATGGAAGAAATATTTAGGTTAGGAGCATGAATATATAGTTGAACAGGAAAAATTAGGCTATTATAAATTAAGTATTTTGAAATAATTTTGTACCTTTATGTCTCTCCATGCTTCCTCCTTAACATCCTTGGGGATGTCCAGCCAGTGTATCCACGTACCATATCTAACACGCCTCTGAAATGCATAATTACAATATGCATTCCATGCGCTCCAAAATTTTTACACAAATCAGCTGACCCTTAACTTCCTTGAAAGCGACGGGGGCATTCTAGTTATCGGTTTTGTCTAGACAAAAATGGGTGCCTTACATGAAATAGAGCACATAATCGTTTTTTTGCATCAAATTTTAAACAAATAACCTGTTCTGGTTTTCATATCTATCGTACCAAGAAAAAATTATAACAAAGTGAAAAACATAAGCTAGCAACAATACACTACAGACGAAGTAAACCCAAATTCATACATTAATATCATTGTACCTAATATATAGAACACTGGCAAGGATACAAATGTTTAATGATAATTACATTTACGGTCATAAGATGCATCTATCTTTTCCTTTTGAAGACAACACCACCTCCCACAATTTGACAGCTCTCATCAACCCACAATCCATCATCATGTGATTGTCTACCTACTAAAGCTCCACCCACATCCTCCAAACTTGGAAATACATATGAGAACTCTGGACATTCTGCTCGGATGAGCCAATCAATGTCCTCTTCAAAGTAGAACTTATTCCCATGTAAGATGACATGCCACTTCTTGTTGCCAGGATCTCAGATATAAAAAAATGTGCCTAGGTAGCTAAGATGAACTTGTCATCCTTAAACCCAACTCGGTTAAGGTCAACCAATGTGAAACTCATGGGTTTCTCCATACAAACCCCAACTCCATTATCAACCCACCGGCACTTGAAAACCAAAAATTTGAACTCAACCTAGTCCAACTCCCAAATTTCCTCAATCACCCCCTAAAAGGCCATCATTGCAATGATAGGGCTTTTGTCTTTCTACTGCCACATCGATTTAGATTCAATGTAAACTCCATTGTTCTGCGTCATGCTCTTGCTATCATTTTCACCATTGCAAAAGTAAAACCATTAATATCATACCCTGGGTACCTTCTGACAGTGCAATTTGGCCTTCTTACAAAGGCACAAAGTTTACTAGGCATGTCGTCCACATTACAATGATTATAAAACCAATTTAGGAATGTGGAAGAATGCTCTACCTGTATATTCATACATTAATATCATTGTACCTAATATATAGAACACTGGCGAGGATACAAATGTTTAATGATAATTACATTTACGGTCATAAGATGCATCTATCTTTTCCTTTTGAAGACAACACCACCTCCCACAATTTGACAGCTCTCATCAACCCACAATCCATCATCATGTGATTGTCTACCTACTAAAGCTCCACCCACATCCTCCAAACTTGGAAATACATATGGGAACTCTGGACATTCTGCTCGGATGAGCCAATCAATGTCCTCTTCAAAGTAGAACTTATTCCCATGTAAGATGACATGCCACTTCTTGTTGCCAGGATCTCAGATATAAAAAAATGTGCCTGGGTAGCTAAGATGAACTTGTCATCCTTAAACCCAACTCGGTTAAGGTCAACCAATGTGAAACCCATGGGTTTCTCTATACAAACCCCAACTCCATTATCAACCCACCGGCACTTGAAAACCAAAAATTTGAACTCAACCTAGTCCAACTCCCAAATTCCTCAATCACCCCCTAAAAGGCCATCATTGCAATGATAGGGCTTTTGTCTTTCTACTGCCACATCGATTTAGATTCAATGTAAACTCCATTGTTCTGCGTCATGCTCTTGCTATCATTTTCACCATTGCAAAAGTAAAACCATTAATATCATACCCTGGGTACCTTCTGACAGTGCAATTTGGCCTTCTTACAAAGGCGCAAAGTTTACTAGGCATGTCGTCCACATTGCAATAATTATAAAACCAATTTAGGAATGTGGAAGAATGCTCTACCTGTATATTCATATATTAATATCATTGTACCTAATATATAGAACACTGGCGAGGATACAAATGTTTAATGATAATTACATTTACGGTCATAAGATGCATCTATCTTTTTCCTTTTGAAGACAACACCATCTCCCATAATTTGAAAGCTCTCATCAACCCACAATCCATCATCATGTGATTGTCTACCTACTAGAGCTCCACCCACATCCTCCAAACTTGGAAATACATATGAGAACTCTGGACATTCTGCTCGGACGAGCTAATCAATGTCCTCTTCAAAGTAGAACTTATTCCCATGTAAGATGACATGCCACTTCTTGTTTCCAGGATCTCAGATATAAAAAAACATGTGCCTGGGCAGCTAAGATGAACTTGTCATCCTTAAACCCAACTCAGTTAAGGTCAACTAATGTGAAACCCATGGGTTTCTCCATGCAAACCCCAACTCCATTATCAACCCACCGACACTTGAAAACCAAAAATTTGAACTCAACCTAGTCCAACTCCCAAATTTCCTCAATCACCCCCTAAAAGACCATCATTGCAATGATAGGGCTTTTGCCTTTCTACTGCCACATAGATTTAGATTCAATGTAAACTCCATTATTCTGCGTCATGCTCTTGCTATCATTTTCACCATTGCAAATGTAAAACCATTAATATCATACCATGGATACCTTCTAACAGTGCAATTTGGCCTTCTTACAAAGGCACAAAGTTTACTAGGCATGTCGTCCACATTGCAATGATTATAAAACCAATTTAGGAATGTGGAAGAATGCTCTACCTGTATATTTTCTGAAGGTCAATCCAGATATATTACTTGTTAGTACGACATGTGCTCTTGAATATAGATTGCAGTCTTACTACTATTATGTAAAATGTAACGGTGAATTGTCATCACATCAGCATAGAAGTATGTATGAAGTGTACCTTTATAATGTGGAACCACATTCTTCCCAAACGTGCACTTGTTAAAGTAATCCAACCGATTTATTACCAACTAAGTTTGAGGTACAGTATTCAATGATCTCCTATGTGACGTACCTTTCAATAATGCTTGCATCTGATCGGCTACGATTGTGAATGTAACCTTTGAAAACACTCATGTGCCGCTCGAAAAG
The DNA here is from genome assembly GCA_037428765.1 of Rubia yunnanensis. Classification (NCBI taxonomy): domain Eukaryota; kingdom Viridiplantae; phylum Streptophyta; class Magnoliopsida; order Gentianales; family Rubiaceae; genus Rubia; species Rubia yunnanensis. The sequence continues at coordinate 67,908,356 of CM075066.1, read as the reverse complement.
GTATATCCAATGCATCCCCACTGGACCGTATAATCAAATTTCCCTAACCAAATGAATGACTAGATGAACCATGATGTTAAAGAACAACATAGGAAACTACTTCTCCAAATGGCGTAACACTAAAAAACCCCTCCCGCTCCAACACATCAAACGTCTTCCTGCTTATATTCTTTAGACAAATGGAATTAAAGAAGAAATAGTCTGATGTGCTTCATTTTGCGTGCATTAACTGTTGCATCCGACATATTTTTGGGTATTTATTGTATGGCAGATTGCCAGTACTAGTTGAATTTACATGACAAGGGGTTTAGGTAGCCATGTTTGGTTTCATTGTCTAAATCCTGCATTTTGTAGACTTAATTAATACAAATGGACATCATGTTGACATAGGCTCCAAGATATTCCATTTGATCATCTTTCGTGGGTCGCTCGTGAGTACTTTTTGGTTACATTCTATGTGAAGGCCGTTTGTAAGGGCGATAGAAGATATTGAAGGCCATTTGCAAGGACGTTAGAAGAGATTGAAGGAAACTCACCACTAGAATCATAGTAGATGATGGTCACAAACACTAATTTGTTGTAGAAGGAGATTGGAGCCAAGGATAGGCGGCAATGGAGTTCAAAGCGGCCAATGAAGAAACAGGGAATCGTGGTCCGATAAGTTGTGACAACTTCTGAGAACGATCTGAGAGGATTTATCATTCAATTCTAGTTCCATTGGATTTTTCTTCTCAAGCACTATAAAATCGACTATTAGAACTAAAAAACCAGACTAACGGTTCTCCCGTAGCAAAGGAAACAAGTTCGGCCAACCAAGGTACCACGGGTCAGCACAGACCGTTCATGGCCAAGCACCAACAGTCCACACCAGAGGAAACGCCCTGCACAAACAGTCCCAGAGCAAGATAGTGGCACAACCCACACCATACGATATGGTCATCGCAACTCAAATTCAAAGGTTGCCCTAAACTGGCTAAGTATAGGCGTGAACCGTCTAGTTCAGGAAGGCCCGCACCATTCCAAGATCAAGATGCCAAGACCAGCCAGTGGCCCACGTTAAAGCCCACAGCCTGCCCCAAAATTTTGAGCAAACCATGCCTTCTAACCACAGCCTGCACCATAGGCCACGGTCCACGCCAAACTTATGAGTGAGATATGCTTCCTGACCGCAGCCTACGCTAAAGAAAACGGTCGACCCGTGCCTTGGGCCACGGCCCCATGCAAGATCAAGTGACCCATGCCTTTGAAGACCCATGGCTACACATGATTATGCATCCCGGAACAATGTACTTAGCGCGACCCGTGCCATCCTCAATGGCCCGCGCCAGGCGACGGTTGACTAGGGTTTTAGCAATTTTTTTGGCCTATTTTGGGCCTATTTTTAGGCTCAATTCCCTTCTCCTATACATATAACCTCAGTCTACTAGGTTAAACATGTAAAAATTATATTAGATCATTAGGAAAACTCTTAGAGAGGAAGAAACACTATTTCCTTTTCCTTTTTTTTGTTTTTTTGGGTTTTCTTTCTTTTCATTTTGTGTTCATCCTAGATGTGGAATTCAAATCCATATTTGAATTCCATGTCTACGGAATAGTTTACATAGCTTGGGGATAAATGTAGCTCATTTTTTAACCTTTATGTTTATGTGAGCTTCGTTAGATTCATCCTATTTTATATGTTCATGATATTATTACTATTGTTCTTGAATGTTCTAAATTCATGAATATTACACCATATACTGGCACACACTTTGGGTTGTATTCATGTAAAGTGCATTGATTGATACTCCCTTGGGAAGAGAAATATGGATGTTAGAATGGGTAAGGGAGTACGTTGTGTATGCGTGAGTGTGTGCATGGGGGACCCGAGTCATACTGTGATTTATTTTCCATCGCACCAGTCTTAGTTGATTACCAAAATTTTTCCAATAGGTTGCGGGTTGAGTTAGCTAAAAAGGTAGCAAACTAGGGTATTAGAGACCCTAGATCATAGATAAGGATTGGGCCCAATTGGTAGGACCCAAGGGGAGTTATGCATTCGTGGTGGAAGCCCGGGACATAATCGCACGGGGAAGAAACAGACATTCAACAATGGTTGAACCTTGTTGTACTCCTCTAATTATGATGGCAGTGTTAATGGAGGGTTGCAAGCGCACACGAAGTGATAGGTATGGGGAAGGGTATGCCATTGGCCACATCACATGTTCACAATATTATGTTGTTTAGTAAAGCTTGCATGTGAATGAATCGAGGATCGAGACATTAGGTTAATCATGTTGCGCATTGACTCCCCAAGTGCTTAATTTAATTACCTTACTTGTTGTATCACTTTATGCATCGTAGTTATTAAATCTGATAATCCAACCCCCCCCCCCTTTGTTTCTGCAATTACTAGTTGTTCCTTTCACTCGTACGGATTGATGACCCGTACAAGGTTGTGTCTTTAGTTGATACTTGAGCCCTAGCATCTACGTGGAAAAACTCTAGGCTTGCCTCTAACTACCAGCTAGGTAGCGTAGCAGTGAGAATGGGTGTAGAATATAAATTTTATATTTGACCACCACACGGGACAAGCCTCCGCCTAGGTTAATTAGCTATGATTAATGACCCCGTGTGGAGGTGGGTCAAATTTTGGCACCATTGTTGGGGATGCTATTCAGCTTAAGTATCAATTAGGAATAACATCTTGATAGGGTAGCTAGTGTTGCTTTTATCTTTTTCTTGTTCTATTTGAATGATGTTTGAAAAATAAATTTTTGAAAAATCCCAAACAGAGATATTTTCCGACATTGAGACATTGTATTTTCTATCTTGTGGGATCGAACTATCTTGTGATACTAATCTTGTTGAGCATGCTTCTTCTAGTTTGAACATGCATACTTTGCCACGGTATCTCATTTCTAAAGTGTAGCGGGGAAAGAAATAGGTTAAGAAATTAAAAACTCATAAACTTCTTTTGACCCCCAAACTTTACAAGAATATATCCACACTTGAGAAGAATGGGTTTACTTGGTTCATCACTCCAAAGGTAAAAGGTAAACCTTGAAAGATGTGGTGGCCCATCCATCGTGATGTGGTCACTAGTGGTGTCAGGGATGGTGATTTCGGTGACCCACCAAGCCAATCTCCTTAGTCTTTCAAATTGAGGGAAAAATAAGTCGTGAAGACGACAATTAAATAATGTCGCTTTTATTTCAAGTTGGAGTTTTCTTTCATGCACTTTTAATTTTTGGAATGAGTTTGATCTTTGGTGGAAATATTTTAGGAAATTTTAGACATCAATTATTTGTGTGGAACATTACTACTCTGGTGTTTGGTTGTCTTTGGATGTTGATTCAAAAGAAAAGTCATCAAAGAAAGGCGGGATGTTACTTATAAGTATACATAGTTCTTATAAGTATGCATAGTTCATTCAGGATGAACCTATGTGTAATTCTCCGTGGGATCATGCCAGTTTCTTTGTCATGAATAAGGGTGATCACGAGTTTGACTAGGGGGATGGCAATGGGCCATTTACCCAAACTTGGGTAATCATCCTTCATTTTGGGGGTATTCCATTAACACCCTTACTATAAGCGTTATGAGAAAAATCACTTCCACCACATAGAATCACATGAAATTTAATATTCTAGGTTTTTTATAAAATTAAAAGCTAATAAAATTCCGTCCATCAAATTTTAAAATGCGCTAGTACATCATGTAGAGTAAATTGTAGATGATTACTTATAAGTATACATGGTTCGTTCAGGATGAACCTATGAAATTCCTTGTGGGATCATGCCAGTTTCTTTATCATGAATAACAGTGAACATGAGTTTGACTAGGGGATGGTCTCGTCCCCGAACCGGGGTAATTGTCCATCATTTTTTGAGTATACTATTGGTACCCCTAATGTAAGCGTTATGAAAGAAAGATCACTTCCACCATGTAGAATCACATGAAATTTAATATTCTAGTTTTTTAATGAAATTAAATGCTAACAAAATTGCGTTCGTCAAATTTTAAATAGGTCTAGTACATCGTGTACAGTAAATTGTAGATGATTAGTATACATAGTTCATTCAAGATGAACCTGTGTGGAATTCTTCGAGGGATCATGCTAGTTTCTTTGTCATGAATAAGGGTGATTATGAGTTTGACTGGGGGTGGCAATGGTCCATGTAACTGAACCGGGGTAATCGTCCTTCATTTTTGGGGTATTCCATTAATACCCTTACTATAAGCATTATAGGAAAGATCACTTCCACCACGTACAATCACATGAAATTTAATATTCTAGGTTTTTATGAAACTAAAATCTAATAAAATTCCATCTGTCAAATTTTAAAAAGCGCTAGTACATCGTGTAGAGTAAATTGTAGATGCTTAAGTATACAAGGTTCATGCAGGATGAACCTTGTAATTCTTTGTGGGATCATGCCAGTTTCTTTGTCGTGAATAACGGTGAACATGAGTTTGACTGGGGGATGGTCCTGTCCCCAAACCAGGGTAATTGTCTGTCATTTTTGGAGCATTCCATTAGTACCCTTACTATAAGCGTTAGGAGAGAAATATCACTTCCACCATATACAATCACATGAAATTTAATATTCTAGGTTTTTTTATGAAATTAAAAGCTAATAATTGCGTTCGTCAAATTTCAAAAAGTACTATTATATCGTGTAGAGTAAATTATATATGATTACTTTGGCCCCACTTGTCCGATTTTGCAAATTCCATTTGCATTAAACGAATCTGGAACCGACATCAATGCGATTTCGCTACAAATGAAAATTTCCAGCGGGAACTAAAATTTTGAGCCAAAATTTTGAACCAAAATTTCCCCTCAAACCCATCTCACTACAATAATAATCAACATCAACAAAATCATTTCCCATCTCCCACACATTTGCTCTCAACACAACTCCACACCATCCTTTCAATTCACACCATTTCAAACACTAAAGAGTTCAACCTAATTTCTTCTATCGAATATCAACAATTATTCTAGGATGGGGCATCTTTGGGTTCAAATAAATTGCCGTAGTTCATTTTGGCATCTCCTAAATTGTATATGTTTTTTTCCACATTGACCATACATTGAATATATTCACTGAGTATGATGATTTTATTACATGTTATAAAAGTTACAATGTTTGTCTCCAAAATATTTTCTTGACTGTTAGGATTATGGAAAAAATCATAGATTATTGTTGATTGTGGAAAATATTCAAGTTTTCGTATGAACACGGATTGAATGTGCAATGTCGCACTCTATTCATCGCCCTACACGATATAGAGTCAAATGTCATGCGACGTTGCATTATCTAGAACTAACATCCTCATCTTGAATGTCCAACTTTGCTGGTTCATCGGTTTAATTGACATTTCACTATCAACTAAGTGAAATTGCAGGAGGATAGTAAGAGTACTTTTACCATGTTTAGATTATTGTCACCTACACTTGAAAATATTATGTGTACATCATTCTAGGACTAATGAATTTTGACATAAATTTTGTTCCATGTGTATATGTTTTAATAGGACAAAGAGAGTTACAATATACTCTTAGCTTCGATGTGATACGACGTAGGCAATGGATGTTAAATACAATTTAATCATTCATTTTCACATCAACCTTATGTATTTGAATATTCTGACATTTATTGGTAATTTATATTCAGTAGTTTTTTTTGTTTCATCAGAAATTAAATACTATATTATAGTACGATTCTCCACGATTCATGCGGGGACATCGCTCAAACCAGTAATGTTTCAACATCTATGCGACATCGCATATCACAAAACATATTGACACCAAACCAATGTCACTTAAGACGGCTAAATTGTTTTGCAATGTCTCATATTCAAAACAACGTCTTATTGGTTAGCTACCCACGCTAGCATGTGATCTCGCATACAATCATGAGTGAAGTCGATCTCATCGATGTCGTAGTTGTTCCAGTGGCATCTCCTACTTCCATTTGATATCGACTTTTATTTTTAAGGTACTACATTCAGCCTTCATAGTTGGTGCGATGTCAGTCTAAGAACATACCGACCTTGGTCCAAAACTGAGGTAAAAAAGTAATTTTTGCCTCGGTTCATAACCGAGGTAAAAGGTATATTTTTTACTACACCCACATTTACTTTGGTTTCTGGGGGTAAAAAACCAAGGTAAAAAGGCCTGAAAAACTGAGCTAATAGGTTACGTTTGTTGTAGTGCCCATATAAATCATTTATGGATTCATCACTCAATTTCACCATTTTTCCATGATAGAACACCTCATCCCACCTCGGACCACATGAAAAATTAGCATAGCACTCACTCACTATGACGAGGTTGAACATTTGAGGTGTGTCACAAAATTTCTCCGATCCAAGTGCCTGGATAGATTCTTCAAGGGGGGGAGGATTTTCAATTCTTCCCTCGAAAAAATGTTGCCATTTTCTGTACGTTTGTTTAATTAACTTCACCTCCTCTGAAAATTATTTATTCTCCTGATTTTGAATATTGGAATGCATCTCCGGAGAAGAAGGGGATGCATTGTGTGACCTCTTGTAGGAATGTTTTGGTGACATATCCTATAATGTCCACTTAGGCATTTCAACAAACGCCTTCCATGCAACAAAAAAAATCTATAGAATACTAGTTTTGATTAACATCAAAAAATGCTCAATGGGAGCCAATCAAATCCAAGATATATATATATATATATATATATATATATATCTTTTTATTACACATTAACGCTATGTACATTATTGCAACATCGAACAAAGTTGTTATTGGAGAACAAATGGAAGCAACTGATAATACATAATTCTCAGAGGCTTAATATTAATGGACCACAAGTTAAAATAATGAATAGTCATAATAATATTAGCAATTGAGCCTACTTGGCCCAATGGGGTTGAAGAGCAATCCAATGTAAACTCAGGGCTGCTAGAGTATATATAGTTAGGTATATCTCCTATTACAGGTTATGCTCTATGATTCCTCATTCCTCATATTTGAACTGACTTTATCATCAAAGAATCTTGCCCTGGGAAACCCCCGAAGGCTTTGTTTTGGGTGAAGGGATAGGCAATGCTGCTCAATCGGGTTTTATGTAGCATTAAGTTGGCACGCTCTGTGGGACCCGAGAGAAGTCAGTTCCCTTCACCATCGATGCTGAAGCCTATGTTTTTTGTGCTAAAGTTTAGAGTTCCAATCATCTGAGATAATGAATTTTAGCTCTGCAGCTCAGTGTCGAATGAATTATTGGGTGAATTATTTCATCAGGGCCCTAGTTAATTCTAACACAGGAGAGAAGGAATCATTCATCATGTCTTAGTGCTGCGACAGATATAACATTATTGCTTGAGATCCAAATCTCCACACTGTTGCGGCCAGTAACATGTTGCAAGCTCACCTTTGTGGCTAGTTCTTCATGATAATTGGCAAGTTTCAACCTCGCTGCAGCACTTGGCAAGCGTTTCCAGCAAGAGTCTGGGCAAAAGGGGAGCCTATATGTTCAGTGTGTGAGATTCACATGCCTGGCTGAGGGAGATGACCCTACGAGTGAACTCCACGCACGCTAGTTATATGCAATTTTTATACTGCATGTAGAAGCCCCACCAATGAGCTTCCCGTCAACCACCCGAGCTCACCCCGGTCTCCAATAAATTTTGAACCTCCTTCTCCGGCCACCCTCGCCGGAGCAATCGAACCCCGCCGCCGGAACCTATTCATGGGTGCCTCAAACCTCTATCGAAATCCGCTCTTGAAGCCCCACCATCGGCCTTGAAAAGCTCTCCCTAAAATTGGTTGAGCTTGTCGTCAAGAGTCAGTCGAGCTGCTCTTCGACATAGCCTATCAATAGCGCATCTGCCAGACTTATGATGGCCGGTGGTTATTTCGAAGCCTTCACCGCTGATTGTGGGTGTTATTACACCATAGCTCTGATTCTTTACATTTTAGTCCATGGCTGTCACAATATGAGCTAAGTCTCCCCTAGCAGTTTCAAGCTCAACCTTGACCTTAAGGAAATCTTCACGGGTGGATTGAAGTTCCCATTGCAGTGTATTGAACTATGAGAAAGAAATTTTGAAAAACACATCAATAAGGGAAATAAAATATTCATATAAAAAGATCAAAATAAATTACATGGGAGCCCAAAGGGGAAAGTTATACAGCAGTCTCTGCTACATTATCCCCCACTTGGTCCTTCTGAACCGATGCGACCTCTGCCTCTGCATCTTGGTTTTCTTCATCTAGATCCAGCAAGGTTCGAATATCATCTATGGTGATGTATTTTCCCAAACCCTTCAAAAGGCCCATCATGGATAAGCTCATGTGACCCTCATTCACGGCACTCTCCCACTCTTCATTTATCATCTCAAGCTCCTCGTACTTAGCCTTTTCCTTTAAAGTCTCAATGTCATCATCAGATAAGAACAATCCCATCTTCGGAAGGATCACTTCATCCACTAAGTTGGACCGTTCAATGCCTTGGGCAAAGCTTAAGATGTCCGTAAAAAGGTCGAACAGCTCCGAACTCTGAAGGATTTTATCTTTGAATGCCTACAACACGGCCATTTGAGCCTCAGGATCTTAGGCTTGTTTGGCATGCTCGACGGAATAATTATTTTCAAAGATAAGGCGCTCCTGAGTGCTCTGAAGTTCAGCAACTTTTTGTTGGGAAGCCTCGGGCTCCAGCTGTAATGAGGCTATCTCCTTATTCTTTTCCTCATTGGTGGAGAATAATTCAAAACCTAAGTTCTAAATGAAGGAGGATAGGGAAGAGGTCAGGGTGGCAGCAATGGTGGACCTCACACATCCAACTCCTTGACAACCTGAAAATAGGCGGTAGGGATGAGTAAACAAACAACACGCATAGTCACTTTCAAATTAATTTTGAGAAAATAACTGGCCTAGGATTTCTTCACAAAAGGACCAAGTGAAGTGGTCCCTATAGCCGAGAGGCTCGAAGAAGACGTCGGGCCATGGGCGGCGATGTCGTGCTCCTTATTAGAGGTCTTAGGAGTAGACCGCTCATGAGAGATATTTGGACGGCCCTCCCTAATGGAAATATCATCCTCAGGCTTAAGCTTCAAAGGTGTGTCCACGGGAGCAACTGTCTGAAGGGGGGTAGCAGGGGTAATCTTCTCCTTTGAGGTGGTGGTGTTTGTTCCCTTCTTAGTTATAGTACCCACTAGACTCCGGCCCCCTGAGGAAAGAAAGAAGATGTTAGACAAGGTACAACAATATATATATATATAATGAAAAACAAAAAGCACAAAATACATATATGACACCTTCAAAATTATGACAGAAAAAGGAATCCTTGAGATGGGGTTCTTGGATTACCAAGTCTTGAGAAGGCCGAGGTTTATATCCTTTAACTAGTTTCCTTCTCTTCAGGCCTACTTGAGGCTCATCTGAAGGAGCCAAGCAGGGCTGTCTCAACAATTTTCTTTTTCTAGCAAGTTTGTAGACATACTTTTCGTAAATCTCTGAGGGCCCGGCTTGACCCTAGCCAAGTTATTGGGATTGGTATAAGAGACATAGGAATTTGGGATTCGACCCTAACGTCGGGATTCCATCGAGGAACCTTATATCTAAGGCAATTAAACGTGAGACCCCTCTTGGCATCCTTCCACTTTCCCACGTTCCCGGGAAGGGTAAAGACCTTCTGTCTCCTCTGGCAGGGAGAAAAAGTGATGATCTTCTCAGAGGAGTTACCTTCGAAGGCCATGGTAAAAAGGGAGCGGAACATCTTATACTCGGGCTTGATTTCAAGGTTGTAACATTGAAAGATAAATAACATAAGAGTGGTTATGGCGCTAGGATGGGCTTTATTGGGGATTACTTGAAAGTTTATGAGCACCCTCGAGAATATTGGAGGAAAGGGAAAGCACAACCCTGACCGGGTCTACTTTAAATATACGACTGACCTCCCCTCAAGAGGATCCTCGTAAGACTCCGATGCCCCTAACCACTCTAATTCCACATCAGCAGGAATCCTCTGACCCGGGGATAGCAACCGTAATACCCCTGATATAGTTCAAGACTTATCTGGAGCTGGGAACTTGTACATTTCTTCCTCCATGGGGGAATCTGGGGCCGAGAGCTCAACACTGGAGGATAGTTTGGGGTAGAACTGCCCGCCATCTTCCTCTAACACCCTCGAGGGGCCTCCCATCTTAGGATAAGGAGGGCCAAATTTAATGTCTCCAAGGCGCGAATACCCCCGAACATACCCTTTTGCCTGGATGGGAGGCCAAACTCGGGGAAAACTCCCATCAGGGAAACCAGTAAGAGGTATTTATCTTGAATTACCAATCTCGTTATCGCTAGGGTTGGAACCCTAGGGAGAATGCCACGGATTGCTAAGCGTAGCTTCAGAATCTCCCCTTCTTGGCAATTCTCCCTCAAATCCCTCAAGCCCAGTTCCATCAGAATGCCCCATCTTGTTGGATTTTTTACCACAATCAGCCATGAGCACAAAGGATAAATGAAAAGAAGTGAGCAAAGATAAAGGTTTGGAGAACTTATTGATGGAAGTAGAAGGAAGGGAAATGTAAGCGGGGAACGGATGAAGAGGAGAGCACTGAGAAAACCTTTTGAAGTCACATACGGTTAAATGAAGAGAACGTGGGGAAAATGAGAAGTTAAGAAGCCTAAAAAAGAAGGCCAGGGTAATGATTAACTTGGGAGAAGTTAAAATTTGAAAATGTGTGAAAAGTTGGCGTGCCTTTTCATAAGCTATTCCCTCTCACACGTGTGTGCGCCCCTTGAATTCAGTTAAAAGAAAATAGTAATAAATGATGGTCATAAAGAAAATTAGACGGTGCCTCGAGTTTAGGGATCTCTTCTTCCAGATGGACACAGGCGGGGATCCTCGACACCCTCCACGAGAACACTTGAACCCAGGGGGCTCGGTAACGAAGGATAAAATCGAGACTCCTCGAAGATCCTAACCCCGAGAATACCATCAAATTTTCTTAGGGATCTTGATGATAGATAAACCCGCAGCTAGACCAAGAAGAGCTTTGGGCCAAAAGTACCTTGGGCCTGTGCCAGCCCAGTAAATCTCATCGGATAGAGAATATTAAATCAACACCAATCAAAGCATATACGAAGGCGAATAATTTGAATATACGTTATTCCTTGATACGGTACAAATAAGCAGGTATGTACTTACTATTGAAAACTTTTGAACGCTTACCAAATACACTCACTAACTTAAGCATCGAAGAATTTACCCCTGACACCTTCTGGGACTTTTTGTCTGCTGATTATCATCGAGATACTCGACAGTTTGGGTAGATCAATTTCCAGATGTATCAACTTCCAAATCGGCAAGTGGAGGCCTGCGAAATCAGCCTTCAACCTTCAAGAATGAAGGAGAAAGTTTTTATGTTCCATACGTGTAAAATTGTTCACAAAACTCAGTTAGGCAGGTGCCATGGCACATGGCCTTCATCAGTACCACATGGGAGGTGGCCCCATACTTTTGTAAGCCTTTGGACAATAATGTGACCCATTCTCTCAAAATAATGAAAAGTTTTGACCATGTAAAGCTTTGCCCATGAAAAGCTGCTAGACTTTAAGTCCAAGTACAGCAAGATGATCCAGGAAACTCAGTCAGTACCCAAAAAATACATACGGATAAATTTGAGCACTGAATTAAAAATATTTTAATTCTTTTAAATAATGGTGATTAATTAGCTCATTGCAATAATGGTGATAAATAATTATTTTGATTTTTCTTGGTGAAAATCAGGTGACCGCATAGCTGGTCTCTTTGCCTAACCACACAACGATAGGTGCAAAAATTTAAACAACTGTGCATTGAATTATTTACGCTTAACGCTTTCTTCAGGAAATGCCTCATGTCACAACTAAACCTTAAAATATGCAATATGTTCGCTCGTATTGTGATCTTAGTGAAGTAATTGAAACTCTGTTTGCTGCTGGTATTATGAGCTTGGCATGATATTACTTCTATTTCCCATATCATATCCCATGATACTGGGTATGGCTTAAAGGGTTAGGCCTGACTCTGTACTTAGGTACCATAATTTGTGATTACGATATTGAAATCTTTGAAATTAACGTTGCTCTTAATGTCTTGAGAGGACTTTCGGTTAAACAGGTTCAACCGAGAAACTACCAAAGAGTGGTGCTCTTTGATTGGGGGTAGCACACCCTGGTAATAGGAAAAACATCATTGTAAATCCAAGAACACCCTCATTGGTACCAAACTAATGAGATCCTTAACCGGAGCGTAGTGCGCCCACTGAAAATGCTGCCATTGGTCGAAGGACTCTCCTTGAAGTGCCTAAGGGTAAAATCCTCGTAAATACTTGAAGCACCAAAGGGTAAAAACCTTGTAAATAATCGAAAGGCCTCTGTGGCCCGCTAAGCGCTCGAGGCCAAAATCCCCTACATGCATGAGCGCTTAAGGATAAAAACCTTGTAAATATTTGAAAGGCCTTCGCAGCCTTCCAAGTGCTCAGGGCCAAAATCCCTTACATGTATAAGGATAAAAACCTTGTAAATATTTGAAAGGCCTCTGCAACCTGCCAAGCGCTTGGGGCCGAAATCCCCAACATGCATGAGCGCCTAAGGATAAAAACCTTGTAAATATTTGGAAGGCCCTCGTGACCTGCCGAGCATTCGGGGCCAAAATCCCCTACATATATGAGCGCTCACAAATCTAATCTTTGTAATAATTGAAAGACCTCCGGGGTCTGTCTAGCGCTCAGGGCCTAAATCCCCTACATATATGAGTGCTTAAGAATCGAATCTTTGTAAATAATCAAAAGGCCTCTGCGGCCGGCTTAGAGCTTGGGGCTAAAATCCCCTACATATTTGAGCACTCAAGAATCAAATCTTTGTAAATAATTGGAAGGCCTCCGCTGCCTGTCGAGTGATCGAGGCTGAAATCCCCTACATATATGAGCGCTCAAGCCTCTGCGGTTTATCCTACTTTCATTACGATGACCATACATTGCCTAACGGTCAGCTGGTTTCCTCTCACCGTTGTGACCCCTGTTGGGGTTGGGAATTTCATTATTAAATGGTACGGAGACCATATTTCTTTCCCTCAATTCATCCACGCCCTACCAATAATAGCATTGAACAAACTTGGAGCACCCATGACTACGAAGTCACATATCATAGTGCAGTTCCTCTCATTCTCCCTAATTGTTACAGGTAACTGAATATTGCCAAGCAGTGTTTCTGCTCTTCCTGTGAACCCCACGAGATGTGGATTTTTTCAAGTCAGTCCTCTTGAATCCAAGTTTGTCAAAGAAATCCACAAAAAGAATTTCTACTGCACTTCCATCATCCACGAACACTCTATGAACAGTTGCATTCCCAATTTTAGCAATAATGACCATGGGATCATTGTGTGGCAAGGCATTAGGAACAACATCCTCTTCGCTAAATGTGAATGTTTCATCAATATGAAATCTTTTATCTAGGGGCTCCTGCGGAGGTGAATACCTGGCCTTAGCTTTCCCAGAATTATTTGATAATAATTTTGTTGATCCATGTATGGAGAAGACCATTTTTTCTAGAGCTTCGTTAGGCATATCTTCTTCATAGTCTACCATGGCTGTCATATTTTGATTTCTTCTCTAAGTGTTTGTTGTGGTCTGTGTTTTAGCCATGGAGCTTCCTGCCTTGCTCGCTTCTTTGTATCTGTTACCGCCTTCTTCCTTCTTATATTGTCCAAGATAACCATTTCTCAAGCTTTCTTCTATTTTTTTCATTAAATCTCTGCAGTACACGACATCATGATCGTGATTCTTATAGAAAGCGCAATAGTATTCTCTTGATCTCTTCTCTGGGGGCGCTGCTATTGGCATTGGTTCGGGGAATAGATCTTTGTTCGTCAACCATATCTCTCTTAGTGATTTTGTTAGTGGTGTCTCCTGGGATGAAATGCTTTGTATTCCTGCTTCTCTTTCCTTGAAAGCAAAGTTTACTTTCCCCTTCTTTGCCATATTTCTTTGCGAGTCCTCTATTACTCGCTTCTCACCTTGCTCTCACTCTATTTTGCGATTATTGGCTTCCTCGGTTTGTACATAATGCTCTATCAATTATTGTAGGTATCTTGGGTTCTTTTCCGTGTTCTTTGTTAGTTCCTTGTAGAATTCTCCCAATTGCATGCCCCTCGTGAACGCACCTAAAGCAGATTGGAATGATAAATCCTGCACCTACAAACTTTCTGTAATGAGTCTGTTGTGATAATATGCTAAACTTACATCGCTTCGTTGAGCTATATTGTTCAAATCTGCAATTGTCTTAGTGAACTTCTGCTCGGGTAGAAATGACCCAAAAACAAGTCTAATAGCTGTACCCAAGATGTGATGTTTTCGGTTGGTAAATCTTAATACCACGTGATCACTGTTCCCAACAAAAATATGGGAACGCCTTACATACCAACTCAATTTTAACAGTGTGGAACCTCATGGTATTACGATAGGAATGCAATAATTCCTTTGAGTCGTCTATCCCATCGTAGATTTTGACATGCAATGGTAATTTGAAGTCCTTTGGCATCTTGAAGTTGCCAAGATGTGGTGCGAGCGGTGACTTGTCCGCATTATCTTCTGCAACTATGTCTCTCAATTCTTCTGCAACTATGGCTCTCAATATTTAAGCCCACCATTGTTTTGAAGAACTTTTTGACTTACCTATGGGGACTTTGGTTTAAAAGTAGCTAGGAACTGATTATACAATTGCTCTTTGTTCGCTTCCGAAAACAATGTGAACACTCTTTATTCGTTTTCCTTGTTCATGTTAGGAGATTCTTCTTCTTCTTCCTCTTATGTGTCATCCCTGACATGTTCTTGCTCTCTACTGGAGATGTGTTCCCAAATTTTGTTAGGATGTATGCTCCTATTTCTCCCCACTGATTGCTCTTGAGTGTGGTGGTTTTGACTCCTTTCACTTCTGGTGAACACCATTACCAACTCCGTTGGGAATGAACTATTGGAAAAAATATTTCCCCACAGATGGCGCTGAATGTTGTGGTATTCTCCAATCCGGCTGGTTGATCGTGGTTCACCAAGGTGTGCCTACAAAAGAGATCCCGGAAGTGATTCTGGGGAAACAACTCTGATGTTCAAGTCAGTAACCTCATTTTAAGAATCAAGATACTTTAGTTTAGTTACACTTACCCAGATTCGTACTATCAATCTTCCTTTTATAGTACATTACAAACGTGGCTCCATTTTATTCAGAATGGTCATTCTGTGTCTGATTGTGGGACCGAGAAACGTGGTTCTTGGCTGATTGTGGATCAAGGTCCTAGCTACTCTTGGTTTGTTGGTTGATTCCACTTGCTCTGCGTCCGTCTGGCCCATATCACTTCACCAGTTCGCTTCAGGCCTGTTTGTGGTTTTGGACTTACTACTTATTAGAGCTAGGTATGCACCAACTACTAACATCTAGTACGATGGACTTGTCAATTAGCTAGTCACCTTCATATTCACAATGTCGTACGACGTGGAAAATGGTGGTTCAATACAATTCACGTTGATATTAACAATTCAGTAATGTTGTAACATGTGTTTGTATTAGTTTATTTAGTTTTGTTTCTTTAAACATGTCATTCACATCACACATTAAATGAACACAATTATATTGTTTTATAACGTCTATCCATTTCACGATTTATTGCTTTTTTAATAACGTGTAATGGCTACCGACGAACGCTAAATTGTGTCATTGAATAATAAATATTTTAATAATATGTAATGTATAACCGATGCAAATGCAACGTCCACATGAACCGGTGCCAAAATGAAACGTGACTGAGGTCGCACAAACCGACTTCAATCGTGGTTACTGACGTTTATTATATAAAATGATGTCATACTCATCCACGTTCCACATCAGCAGGCAAATGACATAAGTCCCCCACAGTGAGCAATGTCACATTGAATGATAAGTGATGTCTCTGACTAGTAGATCGAGGTCGACTACATTGACGTCGCAACATTTGATCTCCAGTTGCCTGCTATCCAGCAACAACCAACATCGCATTAATAATGTCGCAGACTTCATGTCAAATGACGTCACGTATATGATCTATTCAGGGGAAGCTCATTCTATGACTTGACATTGCACGATAAAACAACCGACGTCAGTTAGAAACAAAAGTAAAATTATGTTACCTTTTTACCTCGATTCCGGACAACGATAAAAAATATACTTTTTACTATGACAGTATTTATCGTTCTTCAGGCCAAAAAATGAGGTAAAGGGGCTTGCAAAACTGAGGTAAAAGATCATGTTTTTTGTAGTGTTGGCTATCTCCATAAAAGGGAGCGAAGAGGTCAAAACCTCATACTGATTCCCTCAAAAGGAAGAAATTCCTAATTGAGCCAAACGCTTTAAGTGATAAAAGATGCCTTTCAATTAGGGGATAGCACACCCTAGGGAAGTCACCCAAAGAAATCGAAGGACATCCTTCCCACTAATGATTCATTAGTGAGGATCTGTGCACCTAGCATTACATCCAATCATTTGGTTTTTAACTTATACGCCTAACGCCACATCTCGAATGATGTTGCTCTTCATTTGTACGCCAAGCGCTATACCTTAATTAATGCAGCCCGCTTTGCATTTGTACGCCTAGCATTACACTGTTATCACTTACGCTGAGACTAATACGGCAGATAAGGTAATAGAAAAACTATGTAGCTTGGGTCATGGCCATGCTTGGAACATCCCTCGATGTACCTCTTATAAGATCCATGAGGCGAGGATTGTCATTTACAGTAGCATGGGCTTCGATAACCCCTCACAAGGTATTGACTTCCCCCTCAGGTGGCCTTTATTATGCCAGACTGGAAAGGGTTTAAATGCCCCATTTATGAGCACATCGAGATTAGGCCCGAGTGTCTCTCGCTCTCGAGTGCCTGCTCAAAATTTGC
Source organism: Rubia yunnanensis (assembly GCA_037428765.1). Classification (NCBI taxonomy): domain Eukaryota; kingdom Viridiplantae; phylum Streptophyta; class Magnoliopsida; order Gentianales; family Rubiaceae; genus Rubia; species Rubia yunnanensis. The sequence goes on along the minus strand of CM075066.1, from coordinate 67,891,433 downwards.
TGCGACAGCCCTTCATTCTATAGTTTTGGCTCGAAACCTTTTCACTCTCAAGAAAGCTCGAGGCCAACAATTGCCAAATTAAAGCATTGATTCCCCTCTTGTATATTTACGAATGCCAAGATGGAATACAACTTAAGAAGGTCGATGCCTTTTACTCGGACGAGGGGAACTCCATTATAAATTCGCTGGTACTTTGGGATACACACCAAAACTGATTCTATCTTGGGTTTCCATTGGGAAATTCATCGGAACCCCATATGTCCTTGAGATTATTTACAGGGGGCTCCCCCCAAAACTCTCGAGGACCTTTCTTTCACGTGATTTTAACAGGTATGGGCTACCCTAACCTCAAGGTCTTAGTGGGATTTTTCCCCTTCCTCCCCCCAGAGGGGAGGATTTCCTATGACCAGGTGTTCCCTCCGCCAAAGACTAGTTGGAGTTCTGGGCTTCACTAATACCCACGAGTTGGTTTCCATTAACCATGGATTCAAGTTTTCCTCGGAGACTGGGTTTTACCCCTTTTGGCAGAAACCTTGAAATTAATTAAAAGGCCTTTGTGGCATGTTAGACGGTCGAGGTCAAAATCCCCTACATGTAGGAGTGTCTAAGGATAAAAACCCTTGAAATTAATTGAAAGGCCTTCGTGGCCTGTTAGTCGCTCGGGGCCAAAATCCCCTATATATATGAGCATCCAAGGATAAAAAATCCTTTAAATTAATTTAATAATTAAATTTTAACAATATAAAATATTGTTTAAATAAATATATTTGAACATATTGAATAATCAACAACATTGTTAATCTGACACTTAATGTGGATCTTAACACACGTCTCTCAACATTCTAAGTCAATGACACTCATTTCAAAAAACCAAATGCCATATCGAGAACTGAAGTCTTAAATCTCTCGAATGAGTCCCCTCAGAAGGCTCCTAAGGTATCAACCTATCTCAAGAGCCTCTCAGACCTCGAAAGGACCTTTGATTTTCTGGGGGCTTCTTGACATAAATCTCAAGTTGAAATAATTAATAGTCATAATAATATTTGCAATTGGGCCTACTTGGCCCAATGGGGTTGAAGAGTAATCCAATATAAACCCTAGGGTTGCTAGAGTACATATACTCAGGCATGTCTCTTATTACAGATTATGTTCTATGATTCCTCATTACTCATATTGGGGCTAACATTATCATTGGAGACTCCCCCGGGCAACCCCCGGGGGATTTATTTTGCAGGTCATGGTGAAGGGATAAGCGACACTTCTTAATCGAGTTTTTATATAGCATCAGCAACATCAAACAAAGTAGTTATTTTTCAAAAACCATTGGGTTCATGATAAATAATCTTGTAGAATGAAGAGCAATGTTTGAAAGAGAACTCACCTTATTCTTTTACATAACTTGGGAGTATAATTTGATGGGGAAGATAAGTTAGATTTGTTCTCTAAGAATTAGACATAAAAGAAGAAGCCCCGTCAATCTGTATGTGTAATTGCAACTTAAAATAATTATCACCGGTATGAAGCTATTAAATCGGTTCCAGAAATGGAATAAGCAGCTGCGTAAGGCTGCTTTGAATTAATTTTTCGGCCATTTCTCCCAATTTGAGAGCAAACTTGCAAAATTTATTCTAAGTAGCCAGTACGGGTTTTAATACCGGTGCTGAAATGTAAAAAAATTGGTACCTGAAAAAGGAAAAGTAGCTATGGTTGCTTTTCCTAATTTTAAAAAAAATATTCCCAACTGAGAGCTAATTCAAATAATTTATCCTAAGCCTACATCACCAGTCCAAATTTCAATGATGTATAAACATAAACCGGTGCCCTACATGCAATAGAACACATACACTATTTTTCAGCACCAAAAAGCACTCGCTAACATTTCTCCCAATTTGAGAGCAAACTTGCAAAATTTATTCTAAGTAGCCGGTACCGGTTTTAATACTGGTGCTGAAGTGTAAAAAAATTGGTGCCTGAAAAAGGAAAAGCAGCTATGGTTGTTTTTCCTTATTTTTTTAAAAATCATATTCCCAACCAAGAGCTAATTCAAATAATTTATCCTAAGCACACATCACCAGTCCAAATTTCAATGATGTGTAAACATAAACCGGTGCCCTACATGCAATAGAACACATACACTATTTTTTAGCACAAAAAAGCACTCGCTAACATAACTATTTTCAGCATCGCTTTAGCGTTTTATCCTAAACCGGTGTTGAAGACATAAAATAATTATCCTCCTTCCTTTCGGACCCCATTTTCAAGGCACCAGTTATATGCATTCCGGTGCCAAAATTTAACATAGGCACTGACACACTGCTTTGTAAAGATGATATTAGTTTCCCTCCATTATTTTTAGGCGCCAAAGACACTGTTGCACAGCTGGAACCTTGTTCCAGCACCGGTTCTGTGTACACTCTTCATTTGTACCGGTGCTAGTTCTTATGTATCGCACCGGTTTTGGGCACCCATTTCAAAATTCTGGTGATGATAATGAAGAATAGTACCATTTTTGTACAATTGTCATAATATCGGTGTCATTCATAATTTTAGCACTGGTTCTAGAGCCCCCAAGAAAAGTACTGGTGCCTAAGTACTTGTTTTCCAGTAGTGTTAATTTTATTTCATTTAAAGGTGGTTATTGAAGAACCACCTTTTTTGGGCTGTCATTGTTGGTATTTTAGGCCTGAATATATTTAACTAGGGTTTATTTTTCCTCCCTTAGTTTATTTTTTGCTCTATTTCCTTCCCTTAGTTTATTCGAACCAAACTTGCCCAGATATGCCTTCTCTTCTGTCGTCTCCCTCGTTTTACTTCTCTTCCACCATCCCCCTTCTTCCACCCGCCTTCTTTTCTAATGATACAACCACCACCTATCTCCCCCTCTTTCGTCTACCGTCGATTATCTTCCTCGTCATTATTTCTCCTGACGGAGATCGCACCGCCGCTGAAAGAGTTCCACCGCTAAGTCTCCTCCGCCTCTACTCGCCTACCTCCGCCAATTGGATCTCCGTCGCATCACTCTCCTTTTCCAGTTAATGTATTTATGTTGTTCTTGTCGTTCTTATATGTATCGTTGTGTGTTTGTTTCTTGAGAGAAAATAAAATAACTAAAATAATTAAATTACACTTCACAGGTTGTGATACGTCTGGAACCCGACTTGGCTGCGTCTCCTTCTCCGCTGTGATCTGCAACACAAAGCCCCCAGAATTATCCGGGGGGTAGGCCCTCTGATGGTCAAATCAGTGACTAACATCAGAAGGATGGAATAATTGTCCATCAATCCCCCAAAATGAATGACATACCTTCATATTTATACTAATTAAACCCTAACAGTTATGGCATGTAACTACAATTCTTATTAAATTCATATTAAATGACACACTTGCCCCATTCATGACTAAACCCTAGTGGGTTAAGCCAACCCAAAGATATTATTTAATGAGTTAGGCTGCGGCCCAACTCTAACTCCATAAGAGTATCAAAGCCCCCAGAGAACTTGAGGCATGATAAATATGTTTGAGTATTCAAATCAACTTAACTTCGATTGCATTAACATTGTAGGAATGCCTTAGTTCGCTTAATATCATATCCTCGAACATATGGAGTTTTCCTCCCCCGCTCGAAGGGTCACTCAAAATCTTGTGCTTCCGGGCTGCGTATTTTCTTTAAAAAGGGGGAGTCTAATACCGAGCTCTTAACATCGATGATCGGCTGGGTAAAAAGGTTTGAGAATTATAAGCGAGGCTTAGAGCAGGCACATAACACTAGGGCTATCATTCTTTACTCAAAGTCTGCACCAACAAGGTGACCCAGACTAAAGAGTTTCAACACTTGATTCTCTTAGGTTAGGACTAAGGAATTTCTTTCCGTTCCCTTTGTAGTGTATGAATTTGAAGGAATCATTAGAGAAGTCTTGTTATCACTTGACTATGACTAACCCTCGAGTTGATGAGGGTCAAGCGGGACTTAATCAATGCCACCGAGGATTTAGAATCCTGGTGCGATAATAGCCACACAACCATATGAGGCAAGGAGGTTTCAAGCTCATGTTAGCAAGGTGGTGGAGCAAAATAAGTATGCTAAGGAAAAAATCAACTTCCAGCGAGGGACAATCGAAGCCCATGATACAATGTTTGGAGATTTTTCCAATAACGATTCCTACCTCAGGGGTGCAATTCTCGATGAAGCTCAACCATCATGGCTATCTAAAGGTCTTTGAGAGAGTTTATCATTGCAGCATATCATGTTGTATCTTGTAATATTTATATATTTATCGAGGTACGCTTGAAGTAATTTTACCCAATCAAGTCTATAGAGTTTTAGACTCGACTTAGATTGGGACAATGTCGCTCTAGGCATACAAAGCTGAGCAAGCCGTTGGTAAAAAGGCATCACTGAGTATACATGTTATAATCATGAATCTCATATTTAGATGTAGCGTTGGGTATATGATTCCTTAATAATGAGTCTGGAGTCGAGGAGGGTGTCCTTTGACTTTAGGCGGTGGTCTCCTTGGATTCACTACCCCCCAGTCAAAGGACACCCGTTATTATTAATAAAGTCTTATTCCTAGAAGACTTTTGTCATCACTTCCTTTTTTCCATTTGTATCTCGAAATGTTGTGACCAGAGTTATCGTAGCCATATAGAGATCATACATTTTATATTACCCACTAGAGGCACATTTTATAGCTCGACGCATGTTGGAGCAATCTTGTAGCCTTAATCATTGGAGGATCAAATTCATGTATTGCATATGAATTCAACTTCTTCTTCTTTGAGAAATCCCCTCAAGAGGGGGGAGAAAATATTCGAGAGCCCCCTATGGAGGAAGAGATTCAATAGCCCCCCATCCCCAAACTATCGAGAGGGGGAAGAAAATATTGAAGAGCCCCCTATGGAGGAAAACATTCAATAGTCCCTTGTGAAAGATAACATTCAATAGCCCCCAGTGGAGGATAACACTCGGTAGCCTCCTGTGGAGGATAACATTCAATAGCCCCTTGTGGGGGAAAACACTCGATAGCCCCCTGTGGAGGATAACATTCGATAGTCCCCTGTGGAGGATAACATTCGATAGCCCCCCGTGGAGGATAACACTCGATAGCCCCCTGTGGAGGATAACACTCGATAGCCCCCTATGAAGGATAACACATGATAACCCCCTGTAGAAGGTAACATTCGATAGCCCCTGTGAAGGATAACACTCGATAGCCCCCTGTGGAGGGTAACATTCGATAGCCCCCTGTGGAGAATAACACTTGATAGTCCCCCTGTGGAGGATAATGTTTGATAGTTCCATGTGGAGGATAACACTCGATAGCCCTATGTGGAGGATAACACTCGATAGCCCCCTATGGAGGATAACATCGATAGTCCCTTATGGATGATAACACTCAATAGCCCCTTGTGGAGGATAACATTTGATAGCCTCATATGGAGGATAATATTTGATAGCCATCTGTGGAGGATAACATTCGATAGTCCATTGTGGAGAATAACAGTCGATAGCCCCCCTGTGGAGGATAACAGTCGATAGCCCCCCTATGGAGGATAACACTCGATAGTCCCCCCTCTGGAGGATAACACTCGATAGCCCCCTATAGAGGATAACACTCGATAACCCCCCGTGGAGGATAACACTCGATAGCCCCCCGTGGAGGATAACACTCGATAGCCCCCCGTGGAAGATAACACTCGATAGTCCCCTGTGACGGATAACACTCGATAGCCCCCCATGGAGGATAACACCCGATAGCCCACTGTGGAGGAAGAGATATTGTTCATAAGGAAATATCTCCTACACTAAAGGCTGAGGAAGAAAATATTCGAGAGCCCCCTGTGGAGGAAGAGAAAATGTTCATAAGGAAACATCTCCTACCCTCGATTCTATTTATGAGCATGTTGAAAATAAAGGTAACTTTAATGTAGCGCATAGTTTTTATTTTATTTTTATTATTTGCAGCGACGACATAAGATGTACGATTATCAATATAAAATGGGCAGCGTGTAGCCAACCACTTGTCATCGATTGCAGCGCATAGCCTATAAGACTATAATTAATATTAGGAGTGCTGCTTATCAGCATACATCTCGACTCATCATCGTAACACATAGTATATGAGATCGGGTTCATTACAAGTGTCATTTATTAGTATTTCACTTAAACCATTAGCTGTAGCGCGTAGCATACAAAGCTGAAATAGTATACTGAGTGCTGCTTATCAGCATTTCACTCAAATCCTCAGCCTTAGGTGGAAAAGTATTTAGGAGCTTTTAGCTCAAGTCCTCAGCCTTAGCTGGAAAAGTATGCAGAAGCTTTTAGCTTGAGTCCTCAGCCTTAGCTGGAATAATATATAAGAACTTATAGCTCGAGTGTACAGCCTTAGCTGGAATAATATATAAGAGCTCATAGCTCAGGTCTACAGCCTTAGTTGGAATAATATATAAGAGCTCATAGCTCAGGTCTACAGCCTTAGCTGGAATAATATATATAAGAGCTCATAGCTAAGGTCTACGGCCTGAGCTGGATTAATATATAAGAGCTCATAGCTCAGGTTCACAACCTTAGCTGGAATAATATATATATAAGAGCTAATAGCTCAGGTCTACAGCCTTAGCTGGAATAATATATAAGAGCTCATAGCTCGAGCCTAAAGCCTTAGCTGGAATAATGTATAAGAGCTCATATCTCGGGTCTACAGCCTTAGCTAGAATAATATATAAGAGCTCATAGCTCGGGTCTACAACCTTAGCTGGAATAATCTTCAGGAGCTTGTAGCTCGAATCTATTTGCAACCATATCAATAATCTAGTGTTGAGGAGGATGTGCTTCGATCTATAGCGGTCTACAGCCTTAGCTGGAATAATATATAAGAGCTTATAGCTCGGGTCTACAACCTTAGCTGGAATAATATATAAGAGCTTATAGCTCGGGTCTACAACCTTAGCTGGAATAATCTTTAGGAGCTTGTAGCTTGAATCTATTTGCAGCCATATCAATAATCTGGTGTCGAGAGAATGTCCTCCTATTTATAGGGGTGATTCTCCTTGGGTGCACTACACCCCTCAGTCGAAGGATATTAGCCCCTTTGTTTTCGAAAAAAGAGCCACAATAATACGAAGACCAATAAGAGTGAACTATCCAATCACTTGGGAAAGTTCCACTCATCTATCAGCAGAATGTAGCGCCTGGTTAGCACTTCAACTGTAACAAAAGCAATATTCTCCTCATTTTCGTGCATTTAGCAAAATCACACATTTCCCCTTCATGCTATAATGCCTCCACAAAAGAACAACGAATACCACACCATCAGAGAACAAAATCGAAAACCATCTTGAGTAATAGAGAGGCTTCAATAAAGCATCCCCTCAAATAAATAACACATGTTGCACCGATCCTTTCACTTACAGTAGAGGAACTTGCGTGATTATACGGGTTGACATAACACATGCTGCACATCTTCAATTAAAAAATGAGAACACTTGATTCATCATAAACAGCCAATTATCGGAACAAGTCTAAACAACTGGTGAATACCCTGAACCCGAAGAACAAGAGCAACAAGGGGCAATAGGCTCTCCACAATTACGGTATTTGTAACTCATCTCTTACTAGTAATTGATGCATAGTCATTGTTCTAGTAATTTATGGTTCAATAATATATTTATATTATTGAATACATTAAGATCAACCTCAACAACATTATTATCTGGCCTTTATGCCATATTCAATGTCATATAAACAAATAATGGTATTTAAGCACAATGTCCAGCTCGCCATATCCGGAATCACGACAAGTGATGCAACACAGTAGAAGTAATACCATGTCAAGTATGTAATCTCAGCGAGAGAAGGATAGACGTAAAATAATAATAATAATAATAATAATAATAAAACTTGCCCTAGCATCCTTAGGATAAAGAGAGAGTGATCACACGCAAGGTGAATTGTTTTTTTCATACGGGGCAGCTTATCAGTTAGTTAGCGTAAGAGCGAAAATTGCATTAAGCTAAAACTTCTAGCAACAGATATGCATATATGAAAAGAGCATGTTGAATTACATCCAACACTTAAGCTCAAACATTTTTATCTTAACATCCCTCCAATAGGAGTCGAGCAAGCACATTATAAGTGAGAGAGTATGGGAAACCGTTTTATATATAGCTTTGTTCAAATATCTTAAGAGATATGTCAATTTTCTTTTGTTTGCAATATCAATCAGTCAAAGCAGTATAAATCATTTCATCTAATTTTATGCCTTTCTCTAAAAGGGAGTCATGTAAGGTGTAGAATCCTTCAACCTGGCCTTTGTTGCAAAATAATTGATGCATAGTTATTGCCCCCAGAATTATTTTAAAATCTTATTAAAAGATTTAAAATAAATTTAAACCAGCCTAAAAAATTATTTTGCAATTTAAATTTTTTAAAAAAATTAATTTTAACATTTTGATCTCTTCAAGTCATGTTCATAGCATTTTTTTATAAATTAAGATATTACTATATGGCAAGCTCCATGGTTCTATATACTACACACAAAGAGAGAGAGAAAAAATAGAGAGATGGAGAGAGGGAGCAGAGAGGAACTTGGTTAAAATGGCTAGCACACAGAGTATAAACCTAATTAATTTTCTACTCATGATATTTTAGATGCATGTGCATAAACCCGATCTTTAGTGAGGTATGACTGGCCCATGAGTTCGAGTTTGCTAGAAGATTATAAGTTCCTTGTATCCGTTCCTCATTGATTTTTATTTGCTTACTTGTTCTGATCTGCAATCTTAGTCTTCCTCTTAATAGTTGAGTTAATGAAATTATATCCACCCCAAGAAACATATTTCTTCATTTCATTTTGTCAAACTTGAGAGCTCGTACTTATCGTTCATCACCTTACTAAACAAGGTAGTTGGATGAGTGGAAATATTTCAAGCATGCTTGGCAAGTAAGACTTGATTAATGTCTACTGCCGCCTTGAGTCCCAAACCCCTTGTCCTGCATAAACATTGTTTCCCAGATCATCCCATGGATGGATCTTTTACCAACATTGTCACTCCATATTAAGTGCCTAACAATCGAGTCCATCTTATTATTCTCTCTCTTTTTTTGGTATTCTACAGATGAACATTACAAAGGTTGCAACCTCTGCATTTTAAAGTCATTTTAAGCATTCATTGTTCTTATCATACTTACCGCTCTATCATAAAATTCTAATGGTCTAGGTTTTGAAAAAACACTATTATCAAGGTATTCAAATTTGGTGAGTAAAAGCAGACAATTAGGATACCTTTAATCTAGCAAATTCTCCACTGGTCAACTAGGCCATATCCCGCTACCCAGTTGATTGTAAATTGCAGTGGCCTAGAAAAGCATTATACAGAATTCTCATAGCATCTGCAAGGTAACTCTTTAAACCTTCTTAATAAGGAGTACTCCTTATTTAAGGAAACCCGTTTTTTCCACGGTAGGCGCCATACACCCCACTCTTCTAACTTATATGATTCCACTAAAAGATTAGATAACCAACAAACAAAGAGTCAAAGATCCCTCAATAAGTTATATGATTACCCGCAAAGCCATGCCTAACAGCATACAACTCATCAGCAAAGAATCCTTCTATTTTTATCTAAAGCCAAGTGAATCAGAAAAAGCATAGCATTGGTATAATAGGGTACGATGATGATGAGAAGCCTACTAGAGTTATTTACACGAGTTACTTCTCTATGACAGCAACAGAGTGCGAATGAATGAAGAGCGAAATCTCAATGAACAAGTTGTACGCATATGCATCTAAATCGGTATCGTTCTCTGAAGTAAAATTACATGTAAAACACGTACCTCAGGAATGAGTGTAGGTGAAACTACTTTTCTATCTTTTGGAACCAGTATTCAGAGAATAATATGCACAATATGTTTCCTGTGTTTGACATCAACTTGAGTAGATTACCTCGATAAGCTCCAAGTGTTAAGTTCTTCTCGAAAATTCTTCGAACTAATCACATCTTTCAGATCCTGACCTTATGGACCTAAAAAATTCATCTCTTTAGTTCAAATGATAATCCAGAACCTTTAACAGTACTTCTGCATTAGTATCATAAAAAAGGCTATATGTAAAGCTAAGTATCAAATGGACATATAGTATTTAATATTGAAATGAAGCTATAGAAAGAGAGATGAGGCTTCTCTGGTTTAGTAGGTGAAGAATTTGTTAAATCAGAAAACGAAAGAACAAGGAAGGAGCATCAATTTCATACATCTCATCAGAATTGCGTCAAAGTTCTTCACAGCTCAAAATGAGCTGCATTGTTTTGTTTATACCAGACAACAAAACATTTCTACCTATTACAAGAGGACACGTGTACTAGCTAACAACCAAAAACAACAGAAAAATGAAACGGCATTGGAAGTGTGCGTTTCAGCAATGTGTTAAATTGGCCCAAATTTGAAAGGGAAGAACACCCGCCAACTGTACAAAACTCTTCTTCATCAGCTTATTCTTCATTCATTTTTCACCCCCTCCACAAGATCAGCTTTGGGGGACACAAAGCTGAGCTTGAAAAGATTAGCACGGAAAGGAGCAGGAGGTAAATTCTTGGTCAGCAAATCCGCCAACTGCATCCGTGAAGAGACAAAAGAAGGAAGCAGGTAACCTTCAAGATAGAATTCTCGAACCAGATGGCAATCAATGTCCAGATGTTTAGTGCGCTCATGGAAGACCGGATTGGCCGTGATGTGGAGAGCAACTTAATTATCACAGAATAAGAGGATAGTAAAGACAACCTTAAGAAGAAGATCACGAGCCAGGTAAGGAATCCACTTGAGTTCACAGGAAGTCATAGATAGACTTCTGTATTCTGCTTCAGCTGAAGATTTGGAGACGGTGGATTGCTTCTTGGATTTCCAAGACACCAGAGCAGATCTCAAGAAAACAGTATAGCCAGTAATAGAACGGCGGGTAACTTTACAAGTAGCCCAATCTGCATCATAGTAGGCATGAAGCCTGAGATTGTTATCTGAAGCATAGAAGAGACCATGATCTGAGTGATGGTGAAGGTATTTGACTATATGCAAAGCACCTGTGAGGTGATGATGAGTAGGGGATTGTACAAACTGGCTCAATTGATGCACAACAAAGGTGACATCAGGCCGGGTGTAGTTAAGATAGAGTAATCTGCCAATCAGCCTTCTAAAGATACTTGGATCAGGAAGCAAAGGAGAAGATTCATCATGAATAGTCCAACTAGTAGGGAGTGGAGTGGAAACAGGTTTACATTGAACCAAACCACAGTCTGCAACAATATCAGAGATGTACTTACTCTGATGTAAATGAAGACCTGTGTGGGATCTGTGAAGTTCTAAACCCAAAAAATAATGTGCAGCTCCAAGATCTTTGATAGTGAACTTCTGGTGTAAAGAGTGCTTGATCTTTGTGATAGCATCCATAGAAGTTCCCATAATCAAGACATCATCTACATAGACTAACAATGCCAGAAAATAGGTGGAGCTGAATTTCAGAAAAAGGCAATGATCATGATGAGATTGAGTGAAATTCAGGAATAAGAGATGTTGTGTAAACTCTTTATTCCATTGTCTAGAGGCCTGTTTTAAGCCATAGAGACTCTTGGTAAGCTTGCAAATGAGGGAAGAATCAGATGCAGTATATCCATCTGGCAACTTCATATAAACCTCCTCATCTAGATGGCCATGAAGGAAAGCATTGTTGATATCCAGTTGATGAATGTGCCACCTGGAAGCAGATGCTAAAGCAAGAAGTATCCTGATAGTAACTGCTTTGGCAACTCGAGAGAGGAAACCTCAAAGAAATCAATCCCTTCAATTTGATTGAAACCCTTTGCTACTAATCTTATTTGTGCTTAGCAAGAGAACCATCTGCATTATATTTTATCCAGTATACCCACTTAGACCCAATGGCCTTCTTTCCAGGAGGTAAAGGAACTAGATCCCAGGTATGATTCTATTCCAATGCAACTAGCTCATCATCCATAGCTTTGATCCACTCAGGTGAATTCTTTGCTTGATGATAAGTGGATGGTTCTGGAATCTGTGAAGAGCTACAAGTAGTATGTGCAGTGATAATAGACTGAGGAAGAATAGGTTGAAGAGAAGATGAAGAAACATAATCCTTGGACCAGACTGGAGGTCTAATGACTCTAGTGCTATGTCTCAAATGAGAATCAGTAGAGGAAGAGGAAGCCTGTGGAAGAGATGGATCAAAAGGAGCAGGTATTTGTGATTCAGAAAGTGTGGAAAGAAGTTCTGAATCTGAGTAAGGCAAAGGAAAATAAAATTGACCAGGATGAGAATAAGGAAAGACAGATTCATGAAAAACAACATCCCTGGAAACAATAATTATCTGATTATGAAGATCAAATAGCTTATAAGCCTTTTGTCCTAGAGGATAGCAAATGAAGATACAGGGAAAAACTCTTTCAGTAAATTTATCTTTGTGAGGTGAAGTATTTCTGGCATAGGCTAGGCAACCAAAAGATCTAAGACTATGAATATCTGGACTGAGATAAAACAGAAGCTGATAAGGTGAATGCCAGGAAAGTGTTGGAGATGGTAATCTGTTTATAAGATAAGTACCAGTGAGAATTGCATCACCCTAAAAAAATTTTGGCAAGTGAGATTGAAACATGAGAGCTCTAGCTACTTGAAGCAAGTGCTGATGTTTTCTCTCAACAACTCCATTCTGATGTTGAGTGTAAGAGCAAGATTTTTTATGTAAAATACCAAGATCTGAGAAAATTCTTTCACATTCATGATTTACAAATTCACTTCCATTATCCAATCTCAAAAATTTAACAGAAGCATCAAAATGATTTTTGATCATGATTAGAAAAGTTTTCAGTAAAACTGGTATTGGATCTTTGGTCTTAAGAAGATAAGTCCATGTGCACCTTGTCAAATCATCCACTATTGTCAAAAAGTATTTGAACTTTGTAGTTGACTTTACTCTGTAAGGTCCCCAAAGATCAACATGAAATAAAGTGAATGAAGAAGATGTACATGAGGTACTAGATGGAAAGGGCAATCTATGTTGTTTTGCCATAGGACAGATAGAACACATAATGTCATTTGGAATCTCTTTGATTACATCAAAATGTCTTAATACATCAGAAGAAGGGTGCCCCAGTCTATCTTGCCAACATTTAAAAGTTAAAATAGGATGACTAGTTGTTGCACTAAAAACTGGAGTTCTTGATATTGATTGGGAAGAAACTGATTGAATTCTTTGATGAATGATTTCTGGCTGGAAAGAATGAAGGTCTAGTATGTATAAACCATTGTTTTCTTTGATCACTGCCAGGACTTTCTCAGTCCTGAGGTCCTGCAACAAGCAATGATTTGATGAGAATTTGAATAAGATTGGCATTGACCTAGACAGTTTACTGACAGAAAGAAGATTGTACTTGAAGTCTGGAACTTGCAAAATATCAAGCAAAGTAACTGATGAGGTTAAACTGACAATTCCTTTGGCCTTAACTAGTTTGGTGGTATGATCTGGCATATAGACTGGAGTGATATGGTTTATAGAAGACACTGAAGTGAACTGAGAGATATCTCTGCACATATGGCTTGAAGCCCCACTATCCACAATCCAATTATCCCCATTCAGAGAAAACACATCAAGTGAGAAATTAGTAGTAATACTACCTGCAAAATCATGATAATGAGCATAGTTTGCCATTCCTCCTTAATGTTGTGTAGGTTTCTTTCCCTTTTGTTTCTTCTCTAGCCGAGCTTCCACCATTTTTGCAATTAGAGCTTGAAGTTTTCCTTCAACATCACTTATTAGACTTTCTTCTTCTTCCTTAGTCACTACATGTGCTGAGAGTTTCTGATAAGCATGGTTAGGTTGATATGCCTTCTGATAAGGCTGTTGAGTGAACTGTGGTTTCTGTGGTGGCTGAACCTTCACTGTTGTGTCTCTATTTCCTTCCCACCATTCTGGATAGCCCTTGATCTTGAAGCAGTTCTCCTTGACATACCCCAATTTGCCACAATGATCACATCTCAGATCTATTCTCCTAACATTCCTTCTTCTGTTGCCATCTGCATCCTCATTTGTTCAGTAGATCTATCTCTGTATTGATAAGGTATCTTTGTGTCCCTGTAAACTCTGACTGCCATTGCAGATGTATTTTGAATTTCCTGATATCCTTCATGTACTGTTTTCTTCTTTTCTATTCTACTGATCATCTGACAGGCCTTACCAACACTAGGAAATGGATTCATCAGTAAAATTTGGTGACTGATAGAACTATACTCCTCATTCAATCCCATCAGGAACTGATGAAGTTTATCATCCTCTTCTTCAGCAAACAAACATGTATAGTTTATGCAATTCACATTACATCTTTTCCTAGGTCTTAAACAAGCATACTCATCCCACAAACCTTTCAACTCAGTAAAATAGACAATCACAGAATCATTTCCTTGCTTCAATTCACATATGTCTTTCTTCAATTTATGAATTAAAGGTCCATTGCATTCACCAAATCTCTCTTTCAGTTCATTCCACAAAGTATATGCATATTCACAGAACAAAAATCCCCTAGCTATTTTCTTTGAAATCGAATTCAAAATCAAGGAAATCAAGGTTGAGTTTACCTTGTCCCATATGTCAAATAATGGACCATCCATCTCTGGTGCCTTCAATTCTCCTGTCAGAAACTTAAGCTTTCCTCTGGATCTGATTGCCACAACCATTGATCTGCTCCATGTTATGTAGTTGTATTCATTGAGTGGCTCTGCAACTAACACCAAATTCGAGTTGTCAGAGCTTTGAAGGTTAAAATGATCGTCTATCTCATTCCTTCTAGATCTGGTGAAACCTCTGCTATTTCTCAGAAAATTCGCAACTGAATTCACAGACTCAGAATCCGAATCCATCACTTATGGATATCAATAGAAGCAGAAAATTTTGAAATGAAAGAACAACACTGGATCTACCTAGTGATGCTTTGATACCATGAAGAATTTGTTAAATCAGAAAACGAAAGAACAAGGAAGGAGTATCAATTTCATACATCTCGTCAGAATTGTGTCAAAGTTCTTCACAGCTCAAAATGAGATGCATTGTTTCATTTATATCAGACCACAAAACATTTCTACATATTACAAGAGGACACGTGTACTAGCTAACAACCAAAAACAACCGAAAAATGAAACGGCATTGGAAGTGTGCATTTCAACAATGTGTTAAATTGGCCCAAATTTGAAAGGGAAAAACACCCGCCAACTGTACAAAACTCTTCTTCACCGGCTTATTCTTCATTCATTTTTCAGTAGGCAAGAGTGACAGAAGCTTCTTGAGGTGAATGCTTGAGAATGGCTTCTAGTATCGCAGGTATTCAATAGCTTCGAAGGTGCAAGGCGGTTTCGAAGTACGACGAATGAGATCATCGAGGGATGAACAATCGAGGACCCGGCTTCGAAGAAACCAACTTCGACGGCTTTGGCGAGCCCGAGGACCTAGCTTTGAGGAACCCAACTTCGACGGACCTAGCTTGGCTGGCTCGATAGGTTCCGTCAAAAAGCTGTGGTGGCTAGCTTTGATGGTCAGCGTCAAGGGGTAGTAGTGGTGAGCCCGAGGATCAGCCAGTTGCCATGTCGATGGTGAAAACTGAAAATAGCGGCATGGTTCAACGCTCGAAAGGGGCCGGCGGCGACCTCTAGGGGCTTCGAAAGAAAAAGGCGTATTGGGCCGAGTTTTCGACATACAAGCTCTCGATGGCCAAATTTTCAATCGCCAAACTCTTCGCCGGCGAGATCTTCGAGGGACAAGCTTACGATGGCTCACGTTTTGTGGAGCGAGCTGCCGCGGCGGCGCGGACGGAAGCTTCGTCGGTCGGATTCAATGGTTGAAGCTTCGAGCTACGGCGCAGGGAAGAAGCTCCGTCGGATGGTGGCTTAAGCAACAGAGACAGTAGATTCGAGGGTCAACGGCATCGGGCCAGAGCTTCGGAAAACCATCGATGTGTACCAGAAAAGGAGCCAAGGAATCTGGGCGTGTGAAAACACGCGCTAGTCATCTTCCTTAGCAAACGCGTGGATCTCGCATTGGACGGCCTGCAACAGTTCAACGCTCTTCCGAATTCTGGGATTACAATCTATCCTCTTCCGAATTACAAATACTTGATGCTAGTGCATTGATGTGATCAAGTGGGCGTGGATCTCCGGCCATCCTCCGTCACTGTTGTCCGCCATGTCTTCGAAAATGGTGATGTCAAAATTGTTGAACGAAGGGGAGGTAGTGAGCCTGACTTCTCGAGTTCCACTGGGCATGCCAATTGATGCATCATCTGGAACCCAACTTGGCTGCATCTCCTCCTCTGCCGTGATCCGTAACACAAAGTTTTCAGAATTATTTGGGATAGATCCTCCGATGGTAAAATAAAGTCACTGACTTTTATTATAAGGATAGAATAATTGTGCATCAATCTCCAGATGAATGACATACTTTCATATTTATACTAATTAAACCCTAACAGTTATAGTCTATAACTGTAATTCTTATTAAATACATAATAATGACTAACCCTAGTGGGATAAGCCAACTCAAAGATATTATTGAATGAGTTGGATTGCGACCAAACTTTAACTTCATAAGAGTATCATTAGGCTGTCTAAATTGCAAAATCGAACACCTACATTAATAATATGATACAAGCTTTAGAGCAAGTGCAGTAGGGGTTTCTTAAATTCAAAAATCGCTCTAAAAATTGAAAACACCCACAATGGTGGTTTCTAGGCCGATTTCATGTTATGAAACCGGTCACTGGTTGCCAAGTAGGGACCGGTTAAAAAGCCGGTCCGTGTCAGCCTTGTTAGGCCGCAGATGGCAAAGGGGGCCGCCTGCTGCGGTCTATTTTTCTTTGCCTCAGTGGGACACTGTCACCATGCACTGGGCCACGTGTCCCACATGCAGAATTTTTTTGTTTTAAATCCGTTGACACGTGGCACCTTCTGGTTAGGCCACGTGTCCAACGGATTTTAAAATTCTGATGCTAGTGTCAACAAAAATGAGTGGGACACGTGTCCCGCTAATATGGCGACTCGTGTCCCATCTCAATGGAAAATTTTGGTGTCCATTTTTAGATGGGACACATGTCTCAACCGTATGGTGACACGTGTCCCAATGGCTATTTTTTAAAAAAATTGTAAATTTAGTTTTAAAAAATTAAATTTCAGATCTGTAAATGAGTTCAAAAGTTTCCAACGACTCCTTTTTTTTAAACTTATAAATGGAGTTAATTCACCAAATATAACCACACCACTATCAATTCCAACACTCCTACCTCAATCTTTCATCTCCTAAATTTGTCTCCAATATTAACTTTTTTATCAATTTTTTAAATGGATTCGTGAAGACCGTCGATTGGAAAAGATAAGGTAATTCCAAATTCTTCTATTTCCAACAATTCATCCCAAAAATCCGAATATTCGTCCAATTTCAAATTCGTAACAATTGGTTGGACTAGATCAAATATTTTATTATTTAAGTATTTATTCTAATTTGTCTTCTCGATATAATTGACCTTTCTAATGTCATGTTTTAAATTTATTTTTATAAAATCAATAAATCTTATTCTTTATTATAGATAACAAAATATTTAACAATTTCATGACCAGAAAAAAGAAATTTCATTTCTAAAATACGAAAATTATAAATAAAAAAAATGAATTATTTTATATTTTTTAAATAAAATGAAATTCTGTTAATAAAATTTATAATGTAATATTAAATTTTACATTCAACTTATTTTGGGTGAACAAATTAAATTAAATTAAATGTTAATGGTAAAATTAATGAATAGGATAGAGAAAATCAAGTAGGGTCAATGAATAGTCAAAAGTAGTTTCTTACCATTGTGGGGATAAAAAAAGGTGGTTTCTTAAGTGGTTTGTTAAGATTAGGTGACAGAGAGAGAATGAGAGAAATAATATATTTAATTGGTAAGAAACCCAAAATCGATAGCAGTTTCTACCCTTGCACATGCTCTTATAGACATCGACCACATGATTGTTTTGTCATTCTCAGAAGCACAAATTTGGTGACATATCGGTCTTACAACAATAACAGAGTTGCAATCGATACAATAAATGGCAATACTAATCGCCTAGTACGAGTTGCAGTAGCAGCTGCTGTTTCTAAAGCTATTGGAAACAGGCATTGTGGGGTGGAAGGATCATCTTTAACAATCTTGGCCAATCCCCTAAAATCACAAGCCCGAACATCCTGATCGTTAATCTGGAAATACATATTGAATGCATAAGACGCATTATCCGCTGCAGATTTGAGGTTATTGCAAGATCCCCCATAGCCAAGGCTGGTGCAATCTGATCCAGAACAAGCAAACCCGACAGAGTCCGCGTAACCGTTGCTGATTTGAGAATCCAGAACGCACCATTGCTTCGGCATGTACTGCACGTTCTTCGCGGCCACTGGCATTTTCTTCAGCCCCTGACCACTGAAATCCATGGGGAACTTGGGTTTTCCATCATAGAGAAAAATCCCCCAGTGGCGCTCAAAAAACCCCGGAGCAACGCTCTTTTGGTTCTCATCTGTTAAGCTGAAGAGGTACACTTCGATGTCCTCAGGGTGCATTGGCGTACCTTTCTTCATAGCCATTTTCTTGAGTAAGCCATTGTAGAATCTCTGAGCTAATGCGTTGTTGGCGTTTATGTTTGCATCTGTGGGCCACCCGATTTCACTGACAACTATCCTAACGTTTGGAGCCCCAACTTTCTTCAAAGACCAAACCAGGGAATCCAGGTTCGCATCAAACATGTTTGTGTACTGGAAGTTTCCGTCCTGGACAGGCGTTGCTTTGCCATCGAAAAAGGCGAATTCGACGGGAAAATTGGGGTTTTCGTAGAGACTGAGGAAAGGGTAGATGTTGACAAGAAACGGCGCGTTGTTGTCCTGCAGAAAACGGACGATGTCGGTCATGAGGACTCTGATGTCAGACCGGAACTGCCCCGCGGAGGGGTGTGCTTCTGAGCCCAGATCGTAGATGTCTGCGTTTTGCGGGATTGTTGCTTTGATTTTGTCTCCCAATCCAGCTTGGTTGAGTGCCTTTTGGATGTTCTTCAATGCTGGAAACGTTGTTTTCAGGAATGAACCATTGTAGCTCTTCAGGAATGGCTCATTGGCTACAGCAACATACCTGCACACATAATTTACTGAATCATTGGCAAATCAAGTAAGGGACTGTTTGTTTGCATGCTTTCTAAATTGTAATACACGCATAAGAATCATGAACTTCTATTATAAAACCAATTGGTACTATGTAAAAGTGACCCATGATTTTATATTCTAAGACATTGATTTGTCAACTATCAATGTGAGACTCTCAAGAACGCGGACACCGTCGTAATATTAGACACAGATGCAAAGAGATTCAGCAATTATAATATATGTTAAGAAAGAACTAATAATTATAATTTTCTCCATAACCCTAAAAAGAACAAAGCAAAGATGAGAGAATACGCATGTTTTAACAGGAAAGTAACATAAAACTCAGCATTGGCAACATCCTTAAAAGAAAGAACCAGAGATGAATTTGCAGATTCTACCATGCATAAACAAAACATGAAATTTAGCATCAGGTTAAAATTACTGACTTGATATTAACACCACCATTACGCAAATGGGATGAAACATTGTGCTTGACATAATCTCTTGCATTATCATAGTCATTGAGTTTCTTGAGCTGATCATTAGGGATTCCGAGCATCACCTCGATCCCAGTCCCGGCGAAGAAATTGACGGTCCAAGGATCCGAATCGAACAATTTTATTTGCGAAATCTTGTTGTCCTTGAGCAACTGAACAATACTTGATGGATGCAAACTCTGTGCTGCCTGAGTCCCCCAATTCACACCAATGCTCTCTCCATGGTTAGCCGCCATCATTGTCGCCAAAAACCACACACATATTAGCACCTTGGATGAAGTCATTCTCTTGAAGATAATGTTGTTCTTCACCAATAAGATCAATGATTCTCTTCACAATAGATGTAATAGATACATTTATTAATCACTCCGTAACTACTCAAAGTAATTGATCAAGCTGTGATTAAAATTTATGGAATGTTTGTAAAGAAGAGAAAGTCAAGAATGATTAATTCATCTCTTTTATTAATCAGAAATCTTAAAAGGAAATAGCATCACAATAAATATTTATCAACGGAATGAGAATATTAAGTTTTACCGGCACACGGGTGATCATACCATACATAAATGTTCCATATTCAGCAATTTTTCAGTCCAGTGCGATTGCAGAAAGGGAAATTTTTTTATTTGGTGCCGTCTTGCAGCCAACTGAAATTGTTAGGGCGGGATTGTAACAGCTGTTGGATAATCAAAGTGTTTTTTAACTGCTTTACCATGAATATATTGTTGCTCAATCAAAGAAACAAACTTTAAGTGTTTTTTAACTGCTTTACCATGAATAGATTGTTGCTCAATCAAAGAAACAAACTTTGTACGTGTGTAGGAGAGTGAGAAAATTTTTATATTGTGGCTACCGTAGATGCCAATGGATGTAAATGCGGAAAATGCATTTGCTAAATGTGTTCTCTGTAAAAATTTTTTTTATTATTATTACATGAAAAAATGAGGACGTATTTGCTAAATGTGTCCTCATGAATTTACAATTTTTTTAGGTAGAAAAGACAAGGATACATCTAGCAAATGTGTGCTCTAAATTTGTCTTTTTTAAAAAAATTCTGTCAATACGAGTACCTGATTCATGTTCAAACCCAGAACTTTCGCCAGAAAAGGAGAAAGAAGCACGTTGTACTTGTTTTCTCCGCCGCCGGAATCCTCCCTCCCACCCGTGCTCAGGCCATCGCTGTCTACCTCACTGGGATCACCCTCTCGTATTTTGCCATTTTCATTGCCAGGTTCGTACCTCCCCAAGCGTTAGTTCGTACTTTGTTTTCGATTATTTCAGATCTGCTCCGTTTCTATGTGTGTGGTACTAAATTGTTGCTGGATTTTTATTTTAATCTTTCGGTCGGCCTTTACTGACTATCGTGCACCCGTTGGAACTCAGCACGCGCCGTACACGTTGCTGGCAGGTCCGCGCGTGGAACTCACGCGCCGACAACAGCTCCACGCGTGGAATTCACGCGTCGCCATATTTTCCGAGTCTCCGAGAGGTACCTGAAAAATTTGTGATTATATGAATGTGTTGAATGATGATGTGTGGTTTGATTATGTGTGATTTGTTCACTAATTTTTTTTATTGAACTTGTTGTAATAGTGTAATTTGTGAGGTACTTGAAAAAATCTTAAATATATGAATGTGTTGGATGATTATGTGTGGTTTGAATGATTATGTTTGGTTTGATTATGTGAATGTGTTGAATGAAGATGCATGATTATGTGTGAATTGATTATGTGGGATTTGTTAACTAATTTTTTTATTGAAGTTGTAGTAATGATTTAATTTGGGTGGTATAATTGAGTTCGAATTTTATATTGTGAAGAGACATTACCGATGTTGTAATGTTGTATGTCAATTAGTAAGATAATCGATAACAGTATGATTTGGTTGTCTGATGACAATTGAACGGTGTATAGTTTAGGGTTTGAGGAGTTGAATAAATGTTGCTGAATAATACCGTCTTTCTAAATATGAAATTATATGTTCTATATTTGTACAATGCAGTTCTTCGATGTTTTTGACGGTGTACTTGTACAAAGGGGGTCAATTAAGTTTGATTTGAATGTGGGTGTGTATTATGATCCTCCTATACCTGAAAAAAATGTGACCCTCGAACGGAGGTTAAACCACTCCGAGTTAGTTGAATTAATTTTTAGAAGGCTTGGTATTGTAAGTGAGGGGTTTCTGTTGAAAATATATTATCGTTGTCCTGAACTGATTGGTTCATCTATGTACTATCGATGTTATAATGTGGAAAATGACGAGTCTACCGCAACCTTCTTCAACATTGTTGATCGAATGTCCTTGTCCTCAGCTGATCTATACATTAATATGGAGAAGATATCAAACACCATTGACTGTGTGGGTGATGTTAGTTCGGGCATATTCATGTCATTGTTGAGCAATGTTTAGAACTATACATTTTTTCCAACCTTACCACCCCCTGTACATTGCCAAGGTTTTGAAAAACCTTCTATAACTGGTGAGTCGAGTCAAACGAGTGCGCATGTTCACGTCGATTGCACTCAGCCATCCACAAGTACTGGCATATTTGTTGTGCATCATGAAGAGCTGAATGTCTTCGATGATGATTATGTGGGTGAAATTTGAGAGCATGTTGTTGGTCATGGTGAACATGTTGGTAGTGATGATAAAGGTGAGGAAAAGGAACTTGAAGAAGAAAGTGAAGATGATCGATCCTTATCAACTAATTCCAATCTAGGGGACGATGATGAACAGGTGGTGTACACGAACAATGTAGCCCCGATGTTCCATCTTATGGAAAATCCTAGTACGAAGGCCTAATTTAGGGATTATGGGGGGCCTGGTGATGATGGGTATGACCCAACTAATTGTGGTGAAAGATATCCTAGTTATGTTCAAGCGACCGGTGAGGCTGCATTGGGTATGTGATTCCAGAGTAAGCCGGAATTGGTAGAAGCTACTTCCAGGTGGAGTTCGATGGTGACTAGGGAACACCGGGTCGTGGAAAGTAGGTCACGTACATGGTATGCGAAATGTAAGGATGTTGTTGAAGGAAGTGGCAATTGTCATTGGATTGTTAGAGCCAGTAAGAAGGTTGCCGATGGGATGTGGGAGATAACCAAATGGGCAAGTAGTCAAAGTTGTATTAGTGTTGTTCGATCAAATGGTAACACTAATCTGACATAGTTGATGATAGCTCATTCCATTCGCCATCAGATTGACATGAACCCTTCCTACACGGTGAAGGATGTCCAAGCGCATGTGAAAAAGGAGTTAAATGTGACCCTTTCTACAAGAATGTGTGGTATGCTCGCCGGAAGGCTATTGATTTGGTATTCGGAACTTGGGAAAAATCCTTTGAAATCTTGCCAACATTTATGGATAAGCTAGTCAGGGCCAATCCGAGCACCGTTGTTGATTGGGCAGACGTACCTGATAGAATACACGGTCATGGATGTAGGAAATTTAAATTTGTGTCATGGGCATTTGGTCAGGGTATCGATGCATTTCGCCACTGCAGGCCAGTGATTAGTGTGGATGGGACTCATTTGAGAGGCTCATACTAGGCCACAATGCTAGTTGTTGTGACACACGACATGAATGATTACATATGCCCATTGCTTATGCAATAGTTGATGTTGAGACTAATGAGAGTTGGAACTGGTTAATGCTCAAACTATGACTCCATGTGGTAGGTGGTGATACTAGGCCAATCTGTATTATAACAGATCGCCATGATGGGATTTTGAATGCAATGAGACATATGGATGAATGGATGGAGCCAGCAGGATACCATCGGTTTTGCTTGAGGCATTTTCAGTCCAACTTCCTTAGTGCGGAGCATGGGAAGTTCAAAAATGTGCATTTGAAGACTCTGGTTCAGCAGCTTGATCGTGTCAGACAAGAAAGTAGGTAGAGAGAGTACAAGGAGGAGTTGGAGAGTCTCGAACCATCTGCTTGGGATTGGCTGAAAAATCATGATAGCAGTAAGTGGTGCCTTACTTTTGATGAGGGAGATCGTCGTTGGGGAATTCTTACATCTAATTTTTCAGAGAGTTACAACAATTGTTTAAGGCGCGCATGACATCTCCTGATAATAGCATGTGTCAAAGCCACATTTGAACAAACAGTTGAAATATTTGCACGAAGACTAATGGACGCCACAAATTGGAGGTACCTTTTTATGCATTATATTTCATTATGTGTTCATGGACAAGTGTATGTATTCTAAATTGATGTAGAATTGTGTAGGTCTGAGTTCCCAAGCAAGATTTGGAAAAAAAATTCAGAAGCAGGACACTTGGGGTAGGGACATACTGTCACAGTGTATGGTCAGGCATCGCAGACTTATAAGGTTGTGAAAAGGACCATTGATAGCAGCATTGGTGAGAGCCAATAGACTGTGAAATACCGGAGAAAAGAGTGTAGTTGTTGCGAATGGAAAATTTTCCATTTCCCTTGTTCCCATGCATTGGCTGTTTGTAGGTATAGGCGTGACGATCCGTCTACTCTTTGTGACAAGGTATATCACACGACCACCTATGTGCAACAATATAGTGAGGGTTTCGTGCCTCTCTGAGATACATCACTATGTTAACATGACAACTGGAGGTTGATTCCCGATATTGAAAAGTTTTGTAATAGGAGGCATGGCCAGTTTATGGAGAGAAGGATAAGGAATCAAATGGATGAGAAACTGTCGGGTGATTGCAGAGGCGTCTGTGGGTGAGAGCGTGCTTAGGGTCGTGTTTGTAATATGGAGTATCGAGAGATCTTTATGTTTTGTTTAGACCAATATGTATTACTTGATATTATGTAGCTATGCAGATTGTTATGTTAAATTCTCTCGTTAAATGAGTGTAATTGATCGTGTGCATTTTTATTGTGTGTATTTTTAAAAATTGAAGCTAATGTTCAATTTGGTTTGAATATGTATTACATGTGACAGTATTCATTTTTCGTGGAAATATAGACTGATCATTTCTCCATGTAATTCTAATTTTCATCAGGGATACGCCATGTATCATCCAGGACCAATTGATGAGGAATTGCTTTACCTTCACCAGGAGCATCATGCATGTGCTCTGTACAACGGTAATTTGGAGGATGAGGCATTGTAGGTGAGGCGGTGCAATGGGGCATGTTGGATTGGTGAGATACCTGATCGAGTGATGCGCTATGTGCATGAGGCTGGATTCTAGGGACTATTAGATTCTGCACAAATTCACACTGACCATTCGTTCATCACTGCGTTAGTCAAGCATTGGAGACAAGAGACACACACATTTCACTTGCCGATGGGGGAGGCTACCATAACTTTACAGGATGTGGGCATCCTTTGGGGTCTACCGATCGATGGCATGACAATCACTGGAGAAGACACAAGCGGCGCACGAATGTCTGACAAAGATTATGCACTGACTACCTGGGGCTAAACCAGAAATGAGTGACATTAGAGGGGAGGGGGGGTATAAGGGCCAGCTGGTTGGGAAACTTGTTGCACAGTTCATTGCCTCTTGATCCTACTGAGGTAGATTGTTAGCAGCCGGGAAGGGTTTCCATTCTACTATTGGTCGGAGGAATTCTCATGTCAGACACATCCAGGCACCTGATCCCTCTGCACTATTTGTCGGTACTCATGGACTTAGATGCATCACATCAATACAGTTGGGGGAGTGCAATTTTGACACACTTGTACCTGAGCTTATGTAACGCTGCAATTCCACAAGTCAAATCCATATCTGGGCCACTAGTCCTACTACAGGTAACATTGTTGGTTAAACTTGTTAGTTGGACACGTGTCCATAATGACCTCTTACATTATATTATATATTTTTAAATTTACTGGCAGTTCTGGGCATGGGAGCAAATACCAACCATCCGTCCTGCCGGACAACTTCCGGTGACCTTCACCACGAGTGCTCTTAGGTCCAGGTTCGTATTCAATTAGTAAGCACGCAATATTTAAACCTTTTTAATTACTAGGAATAGCTAATATTATTCATTATGTTCCTCACACATGGAGTGCCTGGTACAATTTATCACAATCACCCATGCATGTACTAAAAGTGTACCGCAATCAGCTGACATCTCTCTATAACAATAAGGTATAATGTAATTTGGATTTCCTTTTTTTTGAACTAATGGGAAAAAAATGTGATTCTTTTCTAACCACAACACTTGCCTGTTAAGTTAGTTTCTTTGGCAGCTATGCACTGAGGATGTCATGCAACATCCCTCACAATACTGTACAGCTGGTAGGAACAACTGGATGTTGTGTGTTAACCTCATTTGTTGGCACGTCGTAGTAGCATCATGTTCATGGTGTTCTTAGGAAATTTGGCCTTATCTAGATAATACCCATGCAGTTAGTCACTAAGGATGAACACAAACTACTTCATACTAGAGATTGTCGGGGGAGGTCAGGCATAGATTGGCGTGTTGAACTGAGAAGATACCTTAATGTGTGAGAACATCGAGCAGAGCAACAAATTAATGATCTTGGCTCAGTGGATCCATATACACCCAATCGAGAATACATGGAGTGGTATTTTTGCAGGACAGTGGCCCTGATTGATCAGCCAGGATGACAGCAAACGGTTACGGAGGGTTTTCATGGAGACGGAGCTACGATGGAGTATATGGTATTTATTAAATTTCTAATAGTATCAACAAATGATACTTTAGATTCCCTCATTTTTTAATATCTAACATAATTATCTCATTTATGTAGTTGCAGGCAATGTCCAAGATGCATCTTATGTTAGATATTAATTTGGACGAATGTCCCCCATGTCTCGCAGACGTTATTAGGGGGGTCCATGATGTTGCCACACATACTCTAGAATATGGGCACGATCCCTCCAGACTATAGTATTATTAGCCACATGTGCACACCGAGGAACCTCCCCCTGGTGTGAGATACAATGAAATTAAAAGCCACTATAAAACTCCTCCTGGTCGACAGGGTGGTCGCCAACCACATGCTTGCGGCCCTACAACACACATTGGTTCATCTCAAGATGGACCCTCACATGCGAGTCCAACCAACGACGGACCATCACATGGTGGACCCTCATACTCCAACACTACTCTAACTGATTCTACTGCATATATTACTCCCACTGCTAGTCATGTGTACATGTCGTCTACTGCTCCATTTGATACAGGTAGCGTTCCCCATGTCCAGTACGATTTGAATGAGGACGCACGAGACGATATGGAGGAGGATTTTAAAGAGGGAGTTCCTCTTGACGACGTTCATGTTTCTACTCAGATGGCTATTCCACGACGCACATCTCGCACCATACATCTGCCCCCCATGTGGAACAGGTGGAAAGCTTTGCAGAGGGCGACATTAGTACATTACATGTTATTGGACATTTATTTCATTACGTTTCTACCTATCTGTTTGACACGTGTTCTTCGAATATTGTATATCTAAATCAATTCATGTTTATTTTGTTTTCATTATCATCTCTAATTTCATAAACATTAAATGTGTCTAATTTTATATTTTTGTTAATTTATATTAGTTAATAGTGCAAAAAGTGGAGAATTTTAAAAAACCATTTTTGTTTTGTTTATTTACATCTCTAATTCATTTAAACTACAAAAAATCTGAAATTTTATATTACAATTCCAATACAGTAGTAACTTCCAAATTTTTATTTATAATTCATTCAATTTCTATATTTTGGAATATTTAAAAATTTGAAATACCCACGATCACAATTTTCCATTATCTTTAATCAGGTAAATAGGATGTTCATGTTTTATTATCATAAATTTCAAATCGGACTTTCAAATTCTTCCGATGCATTTATCATTATGGGAATTTTAAAAATATATAAACAATTAGATGTCAATTGATGCGCTATTGGGTACCACAAAAATATATTTAAAAAATAGTAAAATCAGTAAGAGGACTAATCAAAAAAATTAAATTGAGGACGCATTAAGAGAATGTGTCCTCTGAATGCATTAAGAGAATGCATTCAGAGAATGTGTCCTCTGAATGCGTCCTCAATAAGAAGCTAAAAAAAAGAAAATACATAGAGGATGCATACTCTGAATGCGTCCTCCACATATTTGTCCAGTTTTCGAAATCAGCATGGTTGCATCCGGATTTAGGTCAACATACACACTCAAAGAAACAACTCGTAGGAGAGTGTGTTATTAGTTGTGGCTAAATTGTATGAGTTGTAGCTAGAATATAGGAGTTACTGTTAGTGTTCTATTTAAACAGTTGTAGTCGATCTTAAAGGAAGAAAGTTGGCTAAATAAGAGCAGTAAAAATGTAGATTTTTATGTGATTAGTTCTGCAACATTAGGAATAATTTCAGCACAAAAAATATCTTCTTAATGTTTATATATATATATATATATATATGTTATTCCTCATGAAACCTTATGTGATATGGTGTGTTTTACATTTTATGTTTGTGAGTTACGTGCATATCAAAATATGCAGCAAACATATTTTGTTAAGGGTCCTGTTCCAACAATTACTATCAGAGCAAGTCAGAAGAAGCGAACGTGAGAGATCGGCGTAATTCTCTCATACTCAATGATGAAAACTCAACAATCACAACTCTAACACTAGGGCAACCGTAGGAAGGCGTGGCTGAAAGCTCAAGGTGTTTGGGAAAGAGTTGTGTCCAAGAACTCCGACGATACGAATGATCAAGTGGATAGGATATCCTGAGTAGGATATCCATAATTCATGGAGTGTCCGAAATCACTCAATATTCTAAGCATTGTTACTGTTCTGATGCAAATCTGGCTAAAAATGGTTATTTGTATTATAATCACAGGTATATATTTATTGTTACTCTTCTGAGTATTCTGGAATTGAGATTTTCAGTGGCGTTTAAGATGCTTGATCTTGATTGTAGCAGGTGGGGTTGGATTTGCATTGCAATCTTTTTCTTTGACTGAATTCCTTCATAATTATGGTGCTCATTTTATATGATAGGGAAATAGATAGGGAAGAATTCAAGAAAATAATGGCTCTGATGCGAGCTCATATCATGTAAGGGGTTATCCATTGTGATGGAATTCGATAAGGGCATAGTCTTGGTGGTTCAGTAGAAAGTGGTGGCCTGGTGGAGTACTTCTTTGTTAAAGATGGTCATATGTGTCTTCATCATGATAAATTTGTCCAATTTCTAAGGGATCTTCACGATGAAGTATGGATTTCTCCATTTTTTCTCACACTTGTTTGATTGCTTGTGAATGGTTGTTATTTGCTTATTGTCTTTCATCAAGTAAGATAAGGTTTCACGGATCAACATATCAGATGTTGATTATTATTAAATCATCAACTGCAACCTTGCTTAGGGATAATAATATTATGTATGATATAGTATTACTGGCAATTGTCTCTTGATACTAAATATATAGGTTAACATGTTAGATGAATAAGTCATATGCTATCCATTTATACTTGCCATTAGAGACTGTCATAGTTGTTAGTAAAAAAACAAGACGTGGGTTGTTTCTTATCCGAGCCAATATAAGATATTTACGATCAAATGTGATTTTCTTTTCTCATAAAATTTTCATCAGATCCACTATATCACCTAAGTGCTTCTTATAATTTATTTCTCCCAATCTTGGCCCTATTTATTAAGAAATAATAATTTTGATTGTATGCTTGATAGAGAGTATCTATGTATCTGGACCGGGTTGATTGAGATTTAATTTCCACTTGTTTCTGAATCTGATGTGGAATCTTATTGTATTTTGTCAAATGCATAGGTTGGAGTTTGCCCATTATATGACTATAAAGGTAGATATCAGCCAAGGACTTTGCCTTGTCAATGGTTGCCTCAGCTGACTTGAAGCACTTAAGCAAGTTGCACGACAAGGTTGATGATTTGGATAAGATGCCCCACAATGAACACCATCTGGATCACACTCGAGGGATTCAAGAGCTTTGCTGAGCTTGGAAAGAAGTTACACTTTCCCCTGACACTTTTTAGTTACGGCAAAGTGAAAGGTCTCTTAACAAAGGAGGATTTCAAGCGGGCAACATCTGAAGTACGTGTTTCCCTTTCTCGTGCTATAATATATTCATGAATTTGAATTTAAATTATGATTCTCTGTGACCAGTATGCGATATCTTGCTCTCTGACAACGTGATGGAGATAATATTCCATGTGTTTGATGCAAACGGCGATGGAAGGTTGAGCTGGGATGAATTCGTGAGAGTGTTGCAGAAAAGGGAAAATGATATCGGTGTCTAAACAGAAGAAGGTATCTTCAAGTTTCGGTCTTGCTGGTTGAAATGTACAGACAGAAGAAACATATCTCACATACTTTCCTAATTAATCATGACTTTCAAACATTAGTGGTGTACATATGATATGACTGGGTTAAACCCAACTCTACTGATTATTGATATAATATAGTGACATAGATAGCAATAGCATAACATGAACCCAATGCATTATGGATAAATTTTTTGTAAGGAAAAGAAAAGATGGATTAGTACAGGAGCTTTGTAAGGAAAAGAAAAGATGAATTAAAGTGTTCACAAATACCTGTGTTTAGTGATTGCAATCTAAACTCATTAACAGACTGCATTGATGGAGCCGAGGCTTTTGCAAGGGGACATGTATGCGGAACTTTCAGTATGTTCCTAAAATTTGATTGACCCATCACCTTAACATAGAATGCTTCCCAACATACAAAATTTTCTTCTCTCCAGGTATTGTTTATGGATTTCTTTTGAAAATATCTGATTTCAAACTCCTTCAATTTTACTAAGATGGTTCATTTGTAGTAGAAGTATGTGATTTTGTGTTCTCTCTACTGTAGTTTGTTGCCTTATGATTTAGAATCATTAACTTAGACGTCTTGGGCGTTGTTAGACTGGTTTGATGGATGAAATTTATAATAAATTAAAGTGATTTGCTTCAAGATGTTGAGGCAAATGACCCGCAACAAAAACATACATGCTCAATTTGATATAGTTTTCAACTTAGATTCTTCAGATATAGTTATGAAGGTTTGGTATAGTTATATAAACAGATGCTTGCATCTCTTATTTTATTGACTCGATATACATAATGCATGATAGTTCCCTGTGATGTTCATGAGGTGTCTATCAGTTTATTTAATCATGCATGTATGCCTATTTTTTCTTGTTTATGGCATTAGAATTATCTTCTCTATTTCAAATCTTATAAATTTGCACTATTGTATGGGATCATGTCTGATTTTCTAATATTGTTTTGGCCTACCACTGGTTCAGGTATGTTAATCCCATGGGTAACAGAAACTGTCCTGTTGTCATCAGAGAAAAATATAATGCAACAGAATCTGGTACTTGATTAGTTCATAGTTTTATACTACTCCTGGTTATGGTCAGAATCTTATACTGTTGGCATTGAATTGGAGAAGCCATGGAGTACAAAAATAGCATCCACATTCAGCTTTCAAATTGCTCAAGGGAGTCAATGGGTTTTTTTTCTTTAGGTTGTTGCACGACTTCCTTGTGGCCCCCCTAATGTCCTTGTGACGGGTGTTGATGCTTCCCAGTCAACCATCACTTAAGGGGGAAGACTTCATCTTGTCTGGCAGAAGTTAACGAAAGTACCCGACTTTCATCAGTTCATTTTGCCACTCGAGTTCCACGGGCCAACCATTGCAGGATGCAAAGTGCAGTACAAGAATCTAGGGATCCTCTCCAGCCTTAAACTTCCCTTACATGTTGCACCATATGACCGATGACAGTGTAAACACAATGAACCAGCTCTTAAGGCCGTAACATTCTAGATGTATGACATGGAGAGATGGCTCATGAATGTATGGCATGGAGAGCTGGCTCATGAAGCTCTATCTGATTGGCGTATATTTTGGCAAATGACATGAGGTGTTCTAATTCCAGTATTTTATCTCATGGAATTAAACGATCCATCGATGAATGAAGAAACTATAAACCATATCAAGTGCAATCACATTACTCCAGTATGCGTTCTTTAATGTATTTAATTAGCATATTATTTTTAGCTAGTTTATCATTTCTTTCTATTTGAATTTTTTTGGACCCACATAGGAAGTGAAATCTTAGTCGTGGTTACTGCAAAGAGGTTGCATTTTTTTTATTATGAATGCTGATATATGACTTCTTTGTGCATCTTCCTTAAAACATGTTGCACTTGTATGCTTATAGACTTCTCATGTATCACTTACACACGAAGTGCTATGAAAGAGTGACATGGTCTTTTGCTCCATGTTTTTTAAAGTGAACTTTAAGTCATTAAATTCGATCTACTAATGTGTCTGCAACAGTCTATTGCCACTGACCATAGTATTGAATTCATTGAAGGCTATAAACAAATGAAATATTTTTTCTCTTGAAAATTTTCCACTTGATCATGGAGTTGTTACATTCAGCTACCCTTATGAACTAACCTTCAAACAATGTAAGCAAGTGGCAGAACAGCTGGCTAAAGTATGTCTCTCTCGAGCTTACCTTCAAACTTGCCTACTTCATCAATTCAGTGGAAGAGACTGAGAGTTCTTAATCACAGTCAGAATAATATCACTTGATCTTGCTATAATAAATTGTGAGTGCTTTGAGAACCTTGTCTAATTTGTAGGGAACAGTTGATTTGCTCCATATGAGTATAATGGTTTCATCCTGTACCTAGTAATCTACCTGAAAAGTTTGTCTTGTTCCTATTTAGAGCAATGCTATTCTACAAAATGATGCACTGATTAGAGGGTTGATTAAGACCACTTTAATAGCGATTATCGTGGGTGATATTGAAATCAGAATCAGTATTGTGGGCTTGTTAGTTAAGGATAAGTGGAAATAGGAAGGAAATGGTGATGGTTTTGAGAAAATAAGTAATTGTCATTTAGGAAGGATGAATCAGAAACTTTGTCAGGAGTTTAAAACATGTAGAGAGGGTTCGAGTGGTAAGGGGTTGAGTGGTGAGGGTCGAGTTAAGAGGGTTCAAGTGGTACTGGTTCGAGTGGTGAGGGTTCGAGTAGAGGTTAGAGTCAAGAGGTTTGAGTCGAGGGATGATGCCTAGAGGGGGATGGTTTATTTTTCCAGAGCCTCGAGGGTTAATGAATTGAGTGGAGATGCCTCGAATTAACACCCCTCAATGCGGATGGTTGGTGTTCAAAGGGTGAATGGTTCGAGTTGTAGGGAGGCCTCGAGGCGAATGGTTGATGTTCGAGAGATGGATGGTTCGAGTGGTGGCGTGGTAGATGTTCAAGAACTGATAGGGTGATAGTTTGAGGGGTGATGGTTCCAGGAATGGATGGTTGGTGTTTGAGAGATAGGTGGTTCAAATGTTGGTCTCGTGGACAGTTCGAGGGGTATATGCCTAGAGTGGATCATGGTTCAAGAGCTAATGTGGATGGTTCGATGCTCTTAGTGGTATACTCTCTCGAGGGCTAGTGTACCCTAAAGGGGTGGATGTGTGACCTCTCGAGGGATGGTGTACCCTCAAGGGCTGGTACACCTCTCTCAAGATATTGATGGCGTACCCTCGAGGAGTGGAAGGTGTACTCTCTCCTGTGGTGGATGGTTTACCCTCTCGAGAGGTAGATGATGTACCATCTTCTGAGAGGTTTGAGTGGTACTGGGTTCGATTGGATAGGGTTCGAGTGGTACTGGGTTCGAGTGGAGAGGGTTCGAGTAGTACTAGGTTCGAGTGGTACTGGGTTCGAGTGGAGAGGGTTTGAGTAGTACTAGGTTCGAGTGGAGAGAGTTCGAGTGGTACTGGGTTTGAGTGAAGAGGTTTTGAGTGATGAGGGTTTGAGTGAAGAGAGTTCGGGTTGAGAGGGTTTGAATGGAGATAGTTTGAATCGAGATTCGAGTGGAGAGGTTCGAGTGGTACTGGGTTTGAGTAGAGAGGGTTCTAGTGGAGAGTTTCAAGTGAAGAGGGTTTAAGTGGTACTGGGTTCAAGTGGAGAGGGTTCAAGTGGTACCGGGTTTGAGTAGAGAGGGTTCAAGTGGTACCGGGTTCAAGTGGACTGAGTTTGAGTGTTACTGGGTTTGAGCGGAGAGGTTCAAGTGATACTGGGTTTGAGTGGAGAGGTTTGAATCCAGGTGGATGGTTAATGTTTGAGGGGTGAGTGGTTTTAGTGATGGTGAGGCGGATGGTTGATCGATCAAGGGGTGATGCCTTGAGGAGGATGGTTGATGGTTCCAGGACCTCGAGGGTTAATGAATCAATTAAGAGGTCCAAGTGGTACTGTGATCGAGTGGTAATGGGTTCGAGTAAAGAGGTTCGAGTGGTACTGTGTTTGAGTGGAGAGGTTCGAGTGGTGAGGGGTCAAGTAGTGAGTGTTCGAGGTGTAAGAGTTGAGTGGAGAGGGTTCAAATAGAGCATTCGAATGGAAAGGGTTCGAGTGGTACTGATTAGAGTGGTGAGGGTTCAAGTAGAGGTTAGAGTGAAGAGGTTTGAGTCGAGGGGTGATGCCTCGAAGGGGACGGTTGATGGTTCCAGGGCCTCGAGGGTTAATGAATCGAGGGGAGATTCCTCGAATCAACACCCCTCAAGGTGGATGGTTAATGTTCAAAGGGTGGATGGTTCGAGTGGTAAGGAGGCCTCAAGGCGAATGGTTGATGTTCGAGAGGTGGATGGTTTGAGTGGTGGTGTGGTGGAGTTTCAAGAAGTGATGGTTCGAGGGGTGATGGTTCCAGAAATTGATGGTTGGTGTTCGAGATAAGTGGTTCGAATGATGGTGTCATGGATGTTCGAGGGGTATATGCCTCGAGTCGGTCATGGTTCGAGACCTAATGTGGATAGTTCGACGCTCTCAGTGTTATACTCTCTCGAGGGTGGTGTACCCTCGAGGGCTGGTGTACTCTAGAGGGTGGATGTGTGACCTCTCGAGGGCTGGTACACCTCTCTCGAGACGTTGATGGTGTACCCTCGAGAGGTGGAAGGTGTACTCTCTCCAGTGGTGGATGGTTTACCCTCTGGAGAGGTAGATAGTGCACCCTTGAAGGGTGGTTGACAAACTTCTTGAGGAGTGGATAATACTCTCTCTAGTGGTGGATGGTATACCCCTCTCGAGGGGTGGATAGTACTCTCTCCAGTGGTGGATGGTACCCTCACCACTTGAACCCTCACCACTCGAACTTCTCAACTAGAACTTCTCCAATCGAACCCTCGAACCTCCTTTACACGAACCCAGTACCACTCAAACATAGTATCACTTGAACCTCTCTACTCGAACCCTCTCCAGTCGATTCCTTATCACTCGAACCTCACCACTGGAACCTCTTCACTCGAACCTCTCCACTCGAACCTCTCCACTCAAACCCCGTATCACTCGAACCTCTTTCGAATCCACTCTACTCGAACCCTTTCCACTTGAACCCTCTATTCAAACCCTCTCCATTGAAACCCTCTCCACTCAAACCCAGTGCACTCAAACTCCTATTACTCAAACCGCTAGACTCGAACCCTCTCCACTCGACCCTCACCACTCGAACCCTCCCCACTCGAACCCAGTACCACTCGAACCTCTTTACTCAAACCCAGTACCACTCAGACCTCTCCATCGATTCATTAACCCTCGAGGTCCTAGAACAATCAACCATCCTCCTCGTGGCATCACCCCTAGAACCATCAACCATCCACCTCGCCACCACACAAACCATTCACCCCTCGAACATCAGCCATGGCTCAAACCTCTCCACTCGAACCCAGTACCACTCGAACCTCTCCGCTCGAACCCTGTACCACTCGAACCCTCACTACTCGAACCCTCTCCACTCGAACCCAGTACCACTTGAACCCTCTCCACTCGAAACTCTCCACTTGACCCCTCCCTACTCGAACCCAGTACCACTCGAACCTCTCCACTCGAATCTCGACTCAAACTCTCTCCACTCGAACCCTCAACACCTGAACACTCTCCACTCAAACCCTCACCACCTGAACCCTCTTCACTTGAACCCTCTCTACTTGAACCCAGTACCACTCGAACCCAGTACCACTCGAACCCTCTCCACTCGAACCTAGTACCACTCGAACGTCTCCACTCAAATCTCAACTTGAACTCTCTCCACTCGAACCCTCACCACCCAAACTCTCTCCACTGGAACCCTCACCACCCGAACCCTCTTCACTCGAACCCAGTACTACCCGAACCCTCTCCACTCGAACTCAGTACTACTCAAACCCTGTACTACTCGAACCCTCTCCACTCGAACCCAGTACTACTCGAACCCTCTGCACTCGAACCTAGTACTACTCGAACCCTCTCCTCTCGAACCCAGTACCACTCGTACCTCTCCACTCAAACTCAGTACAACTCGAACCCTCTCCACTCGAACCCAGTACAACTC
Organism: Rubia yunnanensis; assembly: GCA_037428765.1. Taxonomy (NCBI): domain Eukaryota; kingdom Viridiplantae; phylum Streptophyta; class Magnoliopsida; order Gentianales; family Rubiaceae; genus Rubia; species Rubia yunnanensis. The sequence continues at coordinate 67,855,419 of CM075066.1, read as the reverse complement.
AAACCCTTTCCACTCGAACCCAGTATCACTCGAACCCTCTTCACTCGAACCCAGTACCACTCGAACCCTCTCCACTCGAACCCAGTACCACTCGAACCCAGTACTACTCGAACCCTCTCCACTCGAACCCAGTACTACTCGAACCCTCTCCACTCGAACCCAGTACTACTCGAACCCAGTACTACTCGAACCCTCTCCTCTCAAACCCAGTATCACTCGTACCTCTCCACTCAAACCCAGTACCACTCGTACCTCTCCACTCAAACCCAGTACCACTCGAACCCAGTACAACTCGAACCCTCTCCACTCGAACCCAGTACAACTCGAACCCTTTCAACTCGAACCCAGTACCACTTGAACCCTTTCCACTCGAACCCTCTCCACTCGAACCCAGTACCACTCGAACCCTCACCACCCGAACCCTTTTCACTCGAACCCGGTACCACTCGAACCCTCTCCGCTCGAACCCAGTACTACTCGAACCCTCTCTACTCGAACCCAGTACTACTCGAACCCTTTCCACTCGAACCCAGTACCACTCGAACCTAGTACTACTCGAATCCTTTCCACTCGAACCCAGTACCAATCAAACCTCTCCACTCAAACTCAGTACCACCCGAACCTCTCCACTCAAACTCAGTACCACCCGAACTCTATCAAATTCATAATGTCCTGATATAACCCTACATGTTACGACAACGACGACAATGGTTCAATGGTTGTGGGTAAGGTTATAATTGTCCACCCAAATTCAACTTCTGATGGCATTATTGTCATTTTAAGGTGGGTCAACAGTTGGAAAAGCACGGTCAACGCCGGAAAGTCTACAAGAGGATTATATTGGCACTTTCATTAATTAGGTAGTTTCCTTTTCTAACTTTCAAACGATTGAAGGTTATATCGGCACTTTCGGAAGTATATAAGATTATATTGGTATTAAGACAACAATTCTCCAAAATAAACATATAGACAATAATTGTGACAAAAAATTGTCTGCATTTATGCCACTCAATTCATTGTTTAGTTCACATGTACACACAGTTCCTTATTTTTCCACAAGTTCAACGCTTCTTTTTTATATTTTACTTACTTCATGTACTTGCAATATATTATTTCTTGAAAGGTTATAAAAATAATAATTTTTATCTTATTGATTATTTAATAAATTCCAACAAAATTCATTATTTGTTTTACAATTTAGATAGTTATTCTTAAATGAATATACTTATTATTTATTTATTTTTTTCAATTCAAATGTGACATATAACTATTATATATTAATTAAATTAAATATTTTTAATCAAGAACTCCCTGCAACACGATGGGACCCCCACTAGCTTTGTTAAATTTACTTTGTAGCTCGGATTTTGAACGACGAGGAGAGGAAGGGTTACAGGAAATCACATGGGACAACAAGGAAGCTTGTGCTGTTTACGTTGTTTAGTTTCGCCCCCACGATTTGTTCGTCTTGCAGTCAACCTCCCGACCCTGTTTCTGATCTTGTTTGCCTTGATTAGTTAAAGCATGATAAAAGAGGCACCTGCGGTTCTCACTCTTTATGTTTGAGCTTTCTATACGCATGTCTTCCATCTCCTGGCATATTATGTACTAGATTTGATGGTCGTTGTAACATGCTCTGCCTAAAATCTTATTTTAAATGCTTACGGTTAGAAATATTGAAATGTTCATTAGCAATAATATATATTTGTGATAATTAATTATATCACTATTTATTTACCAAAGGAGAATACTATGTCATTACCATCTAATTCTACTATAAATACTCTCTTAGAGGATGAAGAAAAATGCAATATCTCATTCTTTCATTTCTCACTTCTTCTCCATCTTATCTTCTTCTCCATCTTATCTTCTTCTCCATCTTATCTTTTTCTCAATTCTCTCCTTCTTACTTCCCACATCAAACCCTTTGCTAATTTCTCAACAAATTAGTGCAAAGTTAGTAAAAATTACAACACGTTATCAGCAGATTACTCTCAATCTTCATTTAGTAAGTCCCTTTCTAAAAGTTGTAAGAATTTTGTGATAATGAATCAAAGTAGTTGGTATTAAGGATACTAGTCCAAACTTTTCTATTAATTTGTAGATGTCTAGAACCTCATGTGTTAAAACTTTATTATATTTGACTGCACATATCAACTTCACATGAACAACTATGACCTAAATCTTTTTCCTCATCTAGAACACTGTTAATTAGGACCCTTTTGATTGACTCAATTTTCAAATAAATCTCAACATACTAGAATGTCTAAAATAATAATAATAATAATTAACTTTCTAACTTCATAACATCATTAACTTTCTAACTACATAACACTACTAATTTTCTAACTACATAACACCATAATACTGTACACAGGAAGCTTCGCCGCCTTATGGTAATGTGATGTGATTTATTTATTTTCTAACTACATAACACCATATTCACACAGGAGGCTTTGCTGCCATATGGTTATGTGATGTGATTTATTTATTTTCTAACTACATAACACAATATTACTATACAAATGAGGTTTTTCCGCCTTATAGTAATGTGATGTGATTTATTAACTTTCTAAATGCATAACACCATATTTCTATACATAGGAGGCTCTGCCACCTTATCGTAAAATGGTGTGATCTACATCTAACTAATCTTTAACTTCTTTATTTTAATATTTCTATTATTAATTATGTCTCTAATATATTTGTCTATTTATCTGATGACATTACATTGCTAATCTACTCTTAACATTTTAACTACAATTAATTAATATAAAAGTTATAAACGACTAAATTTTTAGAGGTAATATAACAGCTATAAACGGCTATATTTTACACTATAAATACAAAACATCAAATGATACAAAACCACATCCTCTCTTCTACCTCATATTTTAGCTAAATTTTATCGATAAAATGTCTAGACTAATATTTATCTTTATTGTTGTAATCATTTTAGTATTACATGTTACCATTCTCACCATAGATGTTTCACTGAAAGATTTTCGTTTTTCTTCATTGATGATTGGAATCATGTATTACTCTTTATTTTTTACAATCATTATAGACTTCTGTATTTTGAATTATATCTAATGAACTATTTTTATTTCCTTATTAGTTATCATCATGTCAAACCTTGTGAAGATTGAATTCAGTCCACTCAACATCAGTGGAAACAACTATATGCCGTGGATGATCGACGTTGAGATGCACATGGAATCAATGAACCTCCTTGAGACAATCCAATAGGGGAATGGCTCATCAAGGATGGACAAGCAAAGATCTTTAATCCTCCTTCGTTGACACCTTGATGGGAGTCTAAAAAATGAATATCTCACTATGAAAGATGCACTTGAGTTGTGAAAAAATTTGAAAGAAAGATACGATCACACAAGAAATGTAATGCTCCCCATATACCACGATGACTGGAACAATCTACGGTTGCAAGACTATAAGAAAGTCTACGATTATAATTCTGCAATGTACACAACAGTAACCCACTTGACATACTGTGGGGTTACAATAACTGACAATGAAATGCTGGAAAAGACTCTTTCTACTTTCCATGCATCGAATGTGACCTTGCAACAACATCATGTGCGGGTTTTTAAAAGATATTATGAACTAATTGCTTGTCTGCTCATTGCAGAAAAGAATAATGAGTTGCTGATGAAGAATCATCAATCTCGCCCGACTGGCTCAAGAGCGTTTCCTGAAGAAAACGTTGTTAACCTGAACGCCAAAAATATTTTCAGGGTCGAGATAGAGGCCGAGGTTGAGGTTGTGGTCATGGTTATGGACGCGGTCGAGGTGGTTACAATTTTTCCTATAAGTTTGATAACTACTACCACAAGAAGCATCAATATGAGAGGAACCATGAAAGTACCCATAAAAGGGGAAAATATGTCATTTCATCAAAGGGATCTAGAACCTCTTATTTCAGATGTGGTGGTCAAGAGTCTGCAGAATCCCGAAGCACTTAGGCAAACTCTACCAAGAGTCCATAAAAGGAAAGGGGAAGAAGGCAAACTTCAATGAATCCACTCATTTTGAGGCTTCTAATTTCATTGAGGATTTCATGGACATAGTTGGTAATTTCACTGAGCAACCAAGTGGTGGAAACTAAAAGAAGGACAATTGTATAACTATTACTAAGAATGAAGCTAGATGGTCAGATGTATATTTGTATCTATTATATATATAAATGGTTTTATTTAAATCCTGCTACTTTTAAATTTATTATTTTCTTATTAAATTTGTTTTTTTTTATTAAAGAGGGGAGAACAAAGAAGCAATTGGATGAACTATTGCCGACATCAAAGGCATAAGTCCATCCACTTGCATGTATAGAATCTTGTTGGAAGAAGATACAAGACCCATCCGGCAACCCCAACGCCATTTAAACCCACCGATGATGGAAGTGGTAAAGGCAGAAATCCTCAAGTTACTCCAAGCGAGCATGATCTATCCAATCTCGGATAGCAAGTGGGTGAGTCCAACTCCAGTGGTACCCAAGAAGAGTGGGGTGACGGTGGTCGAAAATGAGAAGGGAGAAATGGTGCCCACCCGAGTCCAAAATGGGAGGTGCGCTTGCATTGACTACTAGATGCTAAATGTTGAAACCCGGAAGGATCACTTCCCTTTGCCATTCATAGATCAGATGCTTGAGAGGTTAGCAAGCCACCCCTTCTATTGCTTTTTGGATGGGTACTCGGGGTATTTTCAAGTGGCTATCGCCCCGGAAGACCAAGAAAAGACCACTTTTACATGCCTCTTTGGTACATTTGCTTACCGGCGCATGCATTTCGGGTTATGTAACGCCCCCACAACTTTCCAAAGGTGTATGGTAAGCATTTTCTCAGAATATTTTGAAATTGTTTTTGAGGTATTCATGGATGATTTCACCATTCATTATAATTTTTTTTGACAGTTGTTTAGAAAATGTGGCACAAGTTCTTAAACGTTGCATTGATACCAATCTTGTGTTAAATTCTGAGAAGTGTAATTTTATGGTAGAGCAAGGCATTGTCTAAGGCTATGTTGTCTCCTCTAAGGTTATTGAGGTTGACAAGGCAAAGATAGACATAATTCAAACTTTGCCTTATCCTACTAATGTGCGCGAAGTGCGCTCTTTTCTTGGTCATGCAGGATTCTATCGCCGATTCATCAAGGACTTCTCGAAGATAGCATCTCCTTTATGTAAGTTGTTGCAAAAGGAGGTGGAATTTGTGATGGATGAGGGTTGTAAAGGGGCCTTCGATACATTGAAAGGAAGGTTAGTTTCAGCCCCTATTATGCAACCCCCGGATTGGTCGATGCCTTTTGAGATTATGTGCGATGCGAGTGATTACGCTGTTGGAGCGGTGCTTGGTCAAAGGGTGGGGAGAGCACCTCACGCTATCTACTACGCATCCATGTCTCTAATGAAGCCCAAAGAAACTATTCCACCACCGAAAAGGAGTTGGTAGCAGTGGTATTTTGTTTGGAAAAATTTTGATCTTACTTGCTTGGTACAAAAGTTATTGTGTACATTGACCATGCAGCGATTCATCATTTAATGATGAAGAAAGAGGCCAAGCCAAGATTGATTAGGTGGATTATGCTTTTGAGCGAATTTGAGTTGGAGGTGCGAGACAAGAAGAGTGCGGAAAACCATGTGGCCAATCAATTGAGCCGGTTGACTCCATGCGAAAACATTGAGGTAAACCTCACAATGAAGGAGCAACTACGGGAGGAATTCCCTGATGGACAATTGTTCACCATTAGGGATCTCCAACCGTGGTAAGCTAACATTGTAAATTTTCTTGTCTCCGGTAAATTCCCTCCTCATTTTTCTAAGGCCCAAAAGGATAAATTAAAGAGTGATGCTAAGTATTATGTATGGGATGATCCCTTTTTGTAGAGACATTGTGCGAATCAAGTTGTTAGGAGATGTATCCCTGATAATGAAGTACACTCAATTCTTGAATTTTGTCATTCTCATGCATGTGGCAGCCATTTTGGAGCTAAAAGGACCGCTAGGAAAGTCTTGGAAAGTGGTTTTCATTGACCTACTTTGAATAAACATGCATACATTTTTTGTAAAGCTTTTGACAAGTGTCAAAGAGTAGGAAATATCTCATCTAGAAATGAGATGCCCCAAAAAGCTATGCTATACTGTGAAATCTTTGATGTTTGGGGTGTTGACTTTATGGGACTTTTCCCTAGTTCTTATGGCTTTACATATATTCTTCTTGCCGTTGATTATGTGTCAAAGTGGGTTGAAACAAAACCCACTAGGACTGAAGATTCTAAAGTGGTTGCAGAATTCCTGAAAGATAGCATATTTTTTAGGTTTGGGGTACCTCGAGCCTTGATTAGTGACCGTGGCACCCAGTTTTGCAATCGAACCATAGCGGCAGTCTTGAAGAAGTATGGTGTCACTCATAAGACATCCACCACCTATCACCCATAAACCAATGGGCAAGCCGAAGTTTCCAATTGGGAAATCAAGTCCATCCTTCAAAAAATTGTTAACCCTAATCGGAAGGCCTTGGAGTTCTCGGTTCAATGTTTCCTTGTGGGCATATAGGATGGCTTACAAGACACCAATCGGTATGTCACCATACCTGTTAGTGTTTGGTAAGCCTTATCATCTACCAGTGGAAATTCAACATAAGGCTTACTGGGCAGTCAAAGAATTCAATCTTGATGTAGATGGGGCCAACTTGCATAGAAAGTCACAATTGGATGAACTGGATGAGGTCCGGAGGGAGTCCTACGAGAACGCTGAAATCTATAAAGAGAAGACAAAGGTGTGGCACAGCAAGATGATCATTAAGAAGGACTTTGACGTTTGTCAAAAGGTCCTCCTATTCCAATCTTGCCATCGCATATTTCCAAGTAAGTTGAGGTCCCGATGGATCGGTCCTTTTGAGGTGGTTAAGGTATTCCTGCATGGCACGATGGAGTTTCTACATCGAGCTAAGTCCAATACTTTCAAGGTTAATAGACAACGACTGAAACCTTACCACGGGAATTTTGTGCCGAAAAAAGGAGAGGACGTTAATCTCCTCGATCCGGTTTCTAAGTAAAACCCAAGAAAAGGGAGTAAGTTGTGCCAACGATGTTAAATAAAATTGGTTTTGATCATCCGGATCGTCATTCGTAACTTTCTTTTGATGTTGGTAGGTTTTGAATTTTATCATTAAGTTTCATTGTTTTGCTTTATGCTTTTCACGGGTTGTTTTCTCCATGATTTTGTAGAAATTTTGAAGCCAAGGAATTTGACTTTTTAAGGGAGAAATTCTTGGAGTCAAGAAGGAAAGACTTGGACGAGAGAAGGAATCAGAAAATTGTTTCTAAGTGCCAGGTTAGTAGCCCGTCGCGAGTTGCGACGAGCTCAGTGATTTTGGGTGAAATTTCAGCTCTCGGATACCACTTTCCGCGAGTCATGATGATCTCGTGAGGCCTTGTTGCAAGCCACGATGACATCGCAAGGGATTCGTCGTGAGTCACGACCAAATCAGGGATTTTGGCTAAAAATTAGGGTCTCGGCTAATTGTAAATTAAGAGAATTGTGGGCAGAATTGTAAATTAAGAGAATCGTGGAGGTGGCAGGAAAACCTAAGGGGAAGATCATGGTTGGAGGCATGAAATGCCTTTTAGCAGAGTACTTGGGATTGGTTCCTCCAGCTGACTTTCCATGCTTTGGGAGGCACACGTCCTATCTTATCACCATTTAGAGGCTAGTTATATTTGAGATGCTCAGTGCCACACAGACCACGGGGCTCTTCCATTGGTTGTACGGTGCGAGGAAGGTCACATTCATGGCACTTCCTCAGCCTATCAAGACAAAGCTGGAATTTGACACACCTCTAGGAGATTAGGCAATTTCACCGGGCTCCTCATGTAGAGATAATTTCCAACGCGAGCTCTGCGACCTTGGCCCAGCTCCTGTCCAGCGTGATGATAGCACTGTACCTCCCTCTGGGTGACAGCAGCAGCATTACTCCCAGCAGCACTCCACGCAGCCTCCACCAGAGACAGAGCTCATGCAGGAGGACAATGTACCACCTCACTATTCCCAGCTTCCACCGGACTTTTATGAGCTGATGATGCAGACTATGTAGGATGGATTCCATTGATAGGACAACATGATATTGGAGTACAATGTATTTGTCTCCCAGACCTTGATTGACATAGACGAGGAGATTGACCACTTGTCAGCTCACATCTATGAGATGCAGTCCCAGGCAGACGGTATCTCAGGCCCCGATCCAAAAGCAAAGAGGCAGAGAGTAAGGAGGCATAGGAGCATGGAGTGGCTAGCACAGTATCAGCAGCGGTATTTCGGCGGTGGCCCTTCTTCATCTTAACAGTGATTTTGTGAGCACCATATCTTTACCATTTCCATACTTGCTTTGTACATTTTTTCCCTATTATCTACATTGAGGGCAATGTAGTGTTCTAAGTATGGGGAGGGGTATCCACTTTGAGAGGATTGGGATTGAAGATACTCTTGCATAACTCTTTTGATAGGTTTTGGATAGTAGTTTCCCTTTTGTTTTGGGATGCTTTTCTTTTGATGTACTTGGATAATGTTGCCTTTGATACTTTTCTTTGCCCTAACATTTGGAAAGCACTTTGCTACTTTTTGGATTGGAGACATGTGAAAAATGCTGAAAATTCTTTTAAAAAAATAAATAAAAAAAGAAGAAAAGAATCCCGCTAAGTTGAAAACCCGAGAGGGCAACTTAGGCAACATTGGGGGCCCAGATAGGTCAAAAACCTAAAAGGGCAACCTAGGCAAAAATGAGAGGCTAAATGTGTGGAAAAAAGTGAGATGTGAGCCAAAGAAACATGATGTGTGGCTAGGATGAAAACCCAAAAGGGATCTTAGGCAAAATGAGAGAAAACAAGAGAAATTGAAAAACGTTAAGTGTTCACTCATTTGCTGGCGTTGGACTCATAAGGTTTCGGTAACCACACAGATGGATCGGGTAGCTTGGCATCTTGAGGACCTTTTGTGAGTGGAAAATTTAGCGGGAGAAGACGGAGTAAGTTATGAAATTCTTGATTGTTAATATGCATCTTTTTTAGGTTGATATATTGATATAAAGTGGAGCATGTGTTTTAAACCTTATACATGTCTTCAGCTTTACCTTTCATTGGATTTGGGATTATCAATTTGGGATTTTGAGATGTTTTAGGGATATCAATGAATTGATGGGTTGATATGGTTTGGGTAGATTTAAGAATAGGGGTTGTGGGAAACTTCACATTTGACCTTAACATTGGGATGTGTGATATTGAAAGTTTTGTGAGGTATTGATTTAGGGGAACAATAGTTAGGATATGGATATGTCATTTCCTTTGTATGCTTGGATCTTTTATTACTCGAGGGCGAGTAAGGTTTAAGTGTGGGGAGATTTGATGTGTCCATTTTATGTGCATAATTTTGTACTATTTTGGGTCACTTTTGTGCTCTTTTATTATCAAGAGCTTGTGTTTTACCTTGAAATTCTCTTAGAAGAGCAACTTTACACTCTTTTACCTCTTCTAAGTGGATTTTGCGTGACAAGGGATGAACACGGAGGCAATGAAGACCAGAGGCCATTGAAGATCAAATTTTCAAAGACTTGCTTCGAAGACATGAAGACCGGAGGCCATTGAAGACCATTTTTGGAGACATTGAAGAAAATTTTAGAGACTCGTCGCGAGTTGCGATCGAGCCCGCCGCGAGTCGCGATCGAGCCCGTTGCGAGTCACCATCGAGCCCATCACGTGTTGCCATTGTGAGTCCCCATCGAGCCCATTGCGAGTCCCCATCGATCCCGTCAAGAGTCACCATCGAGCCCATCACGAGTCGCCATCGAGCCCATCGCGAGTCGCCATCGAGCCCATCGCGAGTCGCCGTCGAGCCCATCGCGAGTTGCAATTCACTATCGATCCCATCGCGAGTCACGAGTTGCCATCGAGCCAGTCGCGAGTCACAAGTCGCCATCGAGCCCGTTGCCAGTTGCAAGTTGCCATCGAGCCCGTCGCAAGTCGCCATCGAGCCCGTCGCAAGTCGCATGGGTGGCCAGAATTTCACCTTATCCTTTTTGTACTATAAATAGCATTCTCTTTCCTCTCATTCACAATCTTCTTCACCTGCATTTGTGTCATTGTTTAAAACCCTTATTTCTTCCATTTTCATCTTTGCAATCTCTTGTATTATGCTTGGTTGTTTACCATTAATTAGTATGAACTCTTGTAGCTAAATCTAGTTCATGGGAGCAATTAATTGAAGCTTCCAAGCTTATGTAGTAAGATTCCGTGTTTGCTCATTTATGAACATTTATTGGAGAACATTTATTATGCCATTAATGTTGTGTTTTACATCATTTATACCATGGGTTGTTTGAGTATATGAAATGTTAGGGTGTTAGGAAATTTGTAAATTTCTTGACTCATTTAATATGGAAATTCAAGAGCATGGATTTAGAACTTCTTGTGTATAATGTGAGGTAATTCTTGTTTGTTCTCATATTTGTCATAAAGATGCAAAGAAAGGTTGAACCTTGAATGTTGTTTGTTCTTAGTTTAATCTAATGAATGCTTTGTTTGGTTCAATGACTATGTCTTTGGTAGAAGGCTTGTTATTATCAAACCTATGATCTTTTGGGTGAAATGCCATTGATGAAACACCCCTATGATGTTGTTTGTTTAGGGTGATCATCAATGAGGTTTGCAAAGGGTTGTTGTCTGTCTTTGCAAACTACTCTTACTGAGGAATGAATGTTGATCTTTGAATGAGAAGTGATACATTCCCTATAGACAATAAATGTAATTGAATGAGTGAATGAATCAATGAGCTATATGAAGTTTGGAAGTGGAAATCGATTTCCCCCAAGGCTTCGTTAATTATCATTTAAATCGTATCTTTAGTTGAGTTGCATGATTAGCATAGTTCTCTTGACTTGCTAGTTGTTGTATTTCAATTTGATAACTTAGGATCAAACCAACCAAGTCCCCCCTAGTTTACATGCTTATATATATATATATGTGTGTGTGTATATGCCTAGTATTTTTTTCTCCTATATATGTTTACACACTTGAAAAGATCCCTCTTCTTGTGGACGACCCCGACTTGCCATTGTCTACTTTATTGTAGATAGGAAGCAACATGGCTTAAAAGTATTAACTTTGAGAGGTACAGCAATGACCTCCCAACCTGACGCAGCATTTTTGGCTCCAAACTCTGTCATCCACCTCCAGCTGCTGCTCGCTTCGCTGCCTAATTTTTCGGTCACTCCGACGATGCCTTCTGCCGCAAAGCTGCCTCCTCCTCGATAGAGTGTTCGCAATCATCGACTTCCATCTTACCTGGATGATTATGCCTGTGCAATTAATACTGAAGAAATCACCCCTCCCCCACTGCTATGATCACTCATGCATCATCACTATCCTCAGGTGTTCTCTATCCTTTTACTGATTATGTAAATCGTGATAAATTTTCTAGTATGCATTCTATATTTTTTTGTGCTATAACTTCTAGTACAGATCCTATCACTTATTCTGAAGCGCAAAGCATGCTAATTGGATAGCTATGGCTGATAAGATCACTGCGCTTGCACGCAATAAGACATAGACGATGGCTCCTCTACATCTGGATAAGACTACAATTGGTTGCAAATGGGTTTACCACACCAAGTTTAAGGCCAATGGTACTCGTTGGCTTGTGTGTGTGAGCCATGCTCTCTCGGGTGTGTATATTTCGCTGCATACTCGACCACGTCCCAAACGGGCCCGGTCTACTGCGAGCAACCGGGTGGTGCATCGATGCACGTGGGATCAAGGCGGTAGTCGTGGCACGGTTGGCCACGGCTAGGCCGCACGGCTTGGGACCCTCAGGGGGCGACCCATGACAGTTGGTGGCAGGATGACTGGGCTGCTGGCCGATAGGGCGACTGGGCTACAGGCAGAACGACCGGGCGCTGCACGCACGGGCGTTGGGCACAAACGGCTCAGGCGTTGTGCACAGTGCGGCGGGGGCGTAGAAACGGGACATCACGGGCCGTGGTTCTTAGAAATTGATAGATTGAAGGGATTGACTATACTGAGACATTTTCTCCTGTTTCAAAGATAAGTTTGGTTCGCCGGTTCCTATCCTGTCTATTGCAGTTATTTGTGGTTAGGAACTGCATCAAATGGATGTGCATAATGCTTTTTTACATGGTGATCTGCATGAAGAGGTCTTTACGTGGCCTCCACCTAGCTATCTTGCGCCCCCTGGACAGGTATGTCGCCTCCAGTAATCTTTTTATGGTGTTCGCCAGGCTCCTCAAAATTGGTTTGCCAAATGGGCTCAGGCTTTGCGTGCATTTGTATTTGTATTTTTTTTGCATTTTCCCATGGTTCGATATCTTTGCATGCACTTATTTATGTGGATAATTTGGTTATTGCTGGTAGTTCTTCGTCGCTCATCTCTCTGAATTCAAGAAATACTCGAGCTTTTGTTTTCATTTGAAGGTCTTGGTCCACTTAAGTATTTCTTGGGTATAAAGATTGCTAGAAGATCGGATGAGATGTTTCTTTCACAATGGAAATATGCCCTAGATATTTTATTTGACACAGGTTTGTCTGCATCTAAACCGACTGACTTTCTGATGGTGCAACAAAACAATTTGGCGCGTGTTGAAGGTCTACTTTACCATGATCTTGAGCAATACCGATGTCTGGTTGGGCACCTGATCTACCTCACCATCGCTCATCATGAGCTTAGTTATTCAGTTCATACACTTTCCCAGTTCATGTAGTCTCCTTGTATTTCTCACTGGAAAGCTGTCGTTCGCGTGTTGCACAATTTGAAGTGTTATCATGGTCAACGTTTATTTCTCTCTTCACGTAGTGCGTTACAGTTGACTACTTACAGTGATTATGATTGGGCTGCATGCTCTATTACCTGATGTTCTCTTTCCGGATTTGTGGTGATTGGCGATTCTCTGATTTCTTAGAAGACTAAGAAGTAACCTACAATTTTTTTGTTGTCTGCTGAAGCAGAGTATTGTGCTATGACAGTTACCTATTGTGATTTTTTATGGCTTAAGTCTTTACTTAAAGACTTGGGGGTTTTGCATACTACTCCTATGCATTTATTTTGTGACAGCCAATCTACTCTTCATATTGCGGCAAATTTGGTGTTCTATGAACGTACGAAGCATGTTGATTGTCCTTTTTCCGAGATCTTGTGCAGTCTAGTACTATCGTTACTCATTATATCTGCACTTCAAATCAACCTGCGGACTTGTTTACCAAAGCTCTTGGACATAACTAGTTTCATTCATTACATGGCAAGTTGGGTATTTCTGATCCCCATGCTCCAACTTGAGGAGGAGTATTAAGAAATTTAGAAATTACTTATAATTGTAATTAGATTCTATTTCATTTTCCTAGCTTGTACAGGTATTCTGTACCACTTTATAATGTACCTTGAGATCATGAATACAAAACCCACATTATTACCCTTATTTTCTACACCAATTCATCAACTTCTTGTCTTTCCTTGACTGTTAACTTTGAGAAAGAATGGAGTTAGTGATTATGTTTATATGCATATATGGTTGTGCAGGTGATCAAGAAAGAATCCCTTTTAGCTGCACATATAAGAAATATGTCAGCCTTTGCATTTTCGATCTGAACAAGATTAAAGCTGATATCTGGTTTCATGATAGTTATTGCTTTGTGCAGAAGGAAGATTTCAGAGAGTAATGGATGTGATGCCTAATAGAGATGTAAATCAATTAGGATTAGGATAAGAAAGGAATACCCTCTTTGATTGGTTTTGTATATATCATGTTCCATATTTATTTAGGTCTTGTATACCCTTTGTACTCACTATATATATACATATATATATATATATATCAATACACACAGCCATAATTATTTGTGGGTTTTACATTCTATCATGGTATCAATCAGGTTTCTCTAAAATTCTCTGGCTCTTTCCCTAAATTTCCAAATCCTTTTTCTCCTTACATCTCCGACCTCGCCTGTGCCTACTCACCATTCTCACCGATTGCTGCAACCTTCCAGTAACCACCGATTGCTGATTGGAGTCTTTCCCAACTCCAACCTCCACGTGTTATCCACGCGCCGCCAAATCCTCGCACACTCACCATCACGTCCCAACATGCGCCGTCTAACACGACGCCACCGCTATTTTTTTGTTTAATTCTACTACTGCTCCTTGTTCTTGCACGAAAGTTTAATCAGTCGTCCACTGCCATTCACAAGCTTGCTGTGTGTTTGGTGCGATTTGATTTCTCTTTTGTGTTAGGATGTGTTTCTGCCTTTTCTGATGATGTCAATTACGCTTCCATCATTGATCAGCTACATCACCATCAAGCTTGATGGTTCTAACTACACTCATTGGTGTACTCAGGCTACTTCTGTGCTTCGTACTGTCAATTTGATTGGTTTTGTTGATGGATTTGCAAAGTGCCTTAATCCCCTCTGCAAGCTCGACTTCCAAAGAAACCGATGGCAAGGTTTCCGAGGAGGACATAGCTCGTGATACTTGGATCTAGCAGGATCAACTGGTCCAGCCTGCTATTTTCTCATCCATGTCACCGGCTGTAATGTTAGTAGTTAATGGTATGGTCACAGCTGCTCAGGTATTGGATGCTTTAGCTGCAAAGTACTAGACCAATTATCGTTCTCGTCACCTTTTTAATTGTGATCATCTGTACGTCGTTCGTTAAGATGAACATTCTATTCAAGATTATTATTCTTTCTTTAATGACATTATTGATGAATTACGTGTACTTAAACATCCTCTCCATGATGATGATGTTACTGTAATTTTTTTTCGTGGTTTAAACCAACACTTCTCTGAGTTTTCCAATTTTTTTATATTGAGAGATCCTTTACCACCTTTATACTCGATTGTTGCTGATGCTAAGGCTTTGAAGTTTCATCTCAAATCTTGTCCGTCAACCTCTGAACCTGCACCTACTACTTTTTGTGCTAGTACTATCAGCAAAATAATGCAACTCCAGATTGGTACATGAACTTTGGTGCTACTAATCACATGACTGCTTCTGTATCCAACCTGGATAGCATAGCTCCTTATAATGGAAATCATTGTGTTTATTCTGGTAATGGTGCCTCTTTGCATATTTCCTATATTGGCAATTCTCGGATTTCTAATTCTCTTACTTTATCTGATGTCTTGGTTGTCCCTCACATCACCAAGAATTTATTATCTATTGTCAAGTTGACCAGGGATCTAAATGTTGTTGTTGTTTGTTTTTATGACAATGTCTTTACAATTCAGAACAATGTTACCAAGGAGCTCGTGGGTCAAGGACACAGTGAGGGAGGTCTTTACATTTTAGACTACGGTGGTGCTACTTTAGTTTCTTTTGTTAATGCAAAAAAATCCAAAGCCTCATTTGAGCTATGGCATAGTCATTTAGGAAATGTTCCTTTTCATGTAATTTCTTCTTTGAATAAAACTGGTAGTTTGTCAGTTACTATTTTGCTACCTAAGCCTGTTCATCTTGTGAGATGGTTAAAGGCAAGCCTTTTTCTTTTACTGATAATTTGAAACTTGTACCATGCATACTTGATATAGTTCATTGTGACCTCCGGGGCCCTCACCTATTGTCTCTCACACCGGTTACCTTTATTAAGTCATTTTTATTGATGATTTTTCTGGGTTTACTTGGTTATTTCCTCTACGATGAAAGTATGCGTTTGTGGAGGCATACATGCAATTTGAAGCTCTTGTTGAGAATAAGTTTTCTACAACCATCAAGGTATTTTGGAGTGATGGTGGAACCGAGTTTGTAAATCATCGCATGCAGACTCATTTTGCGTCTAAGGGCATTCATCATCAGCTCTCATGTCCTTACACTCTCGAGCAAAATGGTCGTGTAGAGAGAAAGCATTGTCATATTACTGAGACAAGTTTATTAATGCTCTTTCATTTTAGCCTTCATCGTTCATTTTGGTATGATGCTTTCTCTATGGATCAATAGACTACCTACTCTGGTTTTATATGGTCAGTCTCCCCTTTCTGTTATTTTTGGTACTGCACATGACTTTTCCAATTTCATCCATTTGGTTGCCGAGTTTTCCCTTATTTGAGGCCCTATGTTGTGCATAAAATGGCACCTTGGAGTATGTCTTGTGTGTTTTTGGGATACAGTTCTCAGTATAAGGGTTATCGATGTCTTGATCCTCTCACAAAGAAGAAGTACATCACTCGACATGCTCCATTTGATGAGTTGTTTTTTTCAGCTACCTGTACTGGTACTGTTACAGATCTTTCATCACTGCATGTTTATGATTTTTTGGAGCCTTCTCCGGTTCCATTAGAAGTGTTTGAGCCATCTTCTTCAGCACAACCGCCCATTGTTTTAGAAAATTCAATTTTCCACCTGTACCGGAAGCTCAGGGTTCTTTAGAAAATTGCATTTGTTTGCCACAGGGTGACCAGCAGCATGTTCAATAACAGCCAGCACCACCAGCATAGTCGACGACACTGCCATTGCTGACTTACGTGCCGGCTACTCTGGCCGTGCGTGTACGCCACACGCCGTCCTCACAACCGCCGACATCTTCACCGACCACCTCTGCTTCCCCTGTGCCGTCATTGCTGCCACCTGCTGGGCCACCACTGCTCTCCTCGGGTTCCATGCCCACCGCGCCATCCTCAGGATTCATGGCTTCACCGGTTGATGACTACTCGCCGGTGCACTGGTTCTCTACGGTACAAGGATTTTTTTATTATAATATTTCTGGTTTACTGAGTGCTTTATTTTCTAACTCTGAGTCCCAGAGTCATCGCTCAGCTATCAAGGATCCTGAATGGGTTGCTGTTATTGACTCAGAGATGGATGCCTTACTCACTCAACATACATGGGAGCTGGTTCCCCCATCCTTCCAATGCAAATGTGGTTGGTTTAAAATGGGTTTATCGGTTGAAATATAAATATGATGGCTCTCTTGACACACACAAAGCAAGGTTAGTTGCTCAAGGTTTTTCGCAATTGCCTGGTTTTGATTATAATCATACTTTTAGTCCAGTAGTGAAAGCATCTAGTGTTCATACTGTTTTATATATTGCTGTTTATCGCAGTTGGCCATTATGGCAGCTTGATGTGAAGAATGCATTTTTAAATGGCATTCTTGATTCTCCGGTTTACATGGAGCAGCCTCCTAGATACAAAGACCTTATGCGCCAGATTATGTTTGTCGTTTGCGCAAGGCCATTTATGGTTCGAAACAAGCTCCCCGCGATTGGTTTCAGCGTTCAGTTTATTTTTAATTGGCCTGCGCTTTGTATGCAGCTCTTCAGATACTTCTTTATTTGTTGATGAGATTATTCTTACTGGGACTCTACAATATGTTTTGGGATTGGATGTTGTTCGTACTTCCGACGGCTTATTCCTTGGTCAAGCCAGATATGCCAAAGACATTTTACTGCATGTCGGCATGCAAGATTCTGCACCAGTTGTTATTCCATTTGTGGCTTTTTTGCAACTATCCAGCTCTCCGGTAAATTGTTTGGAAACCCCACACTTTTTCGTTCTTTGTTTGGTGCGTTATAGTATTTGTCGATCACACATCCTGACTTGTCCTATGCTGTGAATACGGTCAGTCAGTATATGCAGGCTCCTACTGATGACTATTACAAAGCCGTCACTCATATTTTGCACTATGTTCGTGGTACGCTCTACTATGGTGTTCATTTTTGCACAAATTCCTTCGCTTTACCAGTTTTTCACACATTTCTGGTCTACATATGGTTATGCCATTTTCCTTGGTGGAAACCTCGTTTCCTGGAGTGCTAAGAAGCAGCCTACAGTTTCTCGTTCTAGTTCAGAATTAGAGTACCGTGCTATAGCAAATACTGCTGCGGAGTTAGCTTGATTGATGAATCTTCTTCGGAAATTACGTATGAGCGTGCCCCACCCATTTTGCTGTGTGATAATAACAATGCTCTCTTCCTGGCTCAGAATCTAGTTTCTCATAAGAGAGCCAAGCACATTGATATTGACTATCATTTTGTGCGTGAGATGGTGTCTTCTGGCAATCTCAAGGTTGCTCATGTTTCTACAGACTTGCAGCTTGCTGACATCTTTACGAAGGGTCTACCCCGTCCTCAGTTTAAGTTTCTCTGTTCCAAGGTTTGCGTTGTGACCAGTCCTACGCTTCGCTTGAGAGGGGGGGGGGGGTAATGGAGATGTAAATCAATTAGAATCAGGATAAGAAATGAATACCCTTTCTGATTGATTTTGTATATATCTTGTTCCATATTTGCTTAGATCTTGTACACTATTTGTACTCACTATAAATATCAATACACGCATGCACAATTATTTGTGGATTTACATTCTATCAATGCAGCTGAAGGAGCGCCGTTCCCGGACATTGCTTATTCATTTTTAATGGGATGTAGAGACAGGTTGTAACTAAATTAGCCAAGAGGGGTGAGGAGTGGGTATAAAGCAGCTGGATTGTCTCTGAAGAATGATCGGGGTTCCAGTTTTATGCATCTTCGTCTGATGTAACTTTTGGAATCTGGCTTCATGAAGTCAGCGCGAAAGATTGCACTGTGATGGAATGTGCCACTATTTTTGCAAGGATTGTGAGTCTCATGCTTGGTTTTCTCGTTTCTCATCTTATTCGAAGGTTAATAACTTGTGAATATTTGCATTGTCGATTAGATGATGTTTTAGTTGTTAAAGAAAAGAAAAGAAAACAATGATTTTATAACCCTATCTAGTTGACATAAATGGCAATATAACCTTTCAATGTTCGAAAGTGTCAATATAACCTTATCTAGTCAGTGAAAGTGCCAATATAACCATCTCCGGAAACTTTTAGCCGAAATTTTATAAAATTACATGTTTGAACTTCTGAAAAAAAATACTAAAAAAATAGGAAATGATGTTACTACCCTTATACTCATCAACACTCCAATACCGCCGGACCACCGCTGGATTAGGTAGGGTTATATCAGCATACTATGAAAACTGGTAGGGTTAAATCAGCACATTCCTAAAATTGATAGGGTTATATCAGTACATTAGTAAAAAATGTAGGGTCATATCAGCACATTTATGGAATATAGAGGTTTTAATGATAGTTTATTTATTTTGCCATGTTTAGTAAGGATCGATGAGTGGATGACATTTGGTGTTGTGTATGATTATTATTTTGTTGTGTTTTTCGACTTAAGGTTTTTAATGTGGATAAGTTTTGAAATGAGGCTATAATATGTGATCATGGTGTTTAATATTAATGATGGTGTCATGATTTCAAATTTTATGTTGTACAAGGTATTGTTATGATGTTATAATGGTATATATGATGATGTGGTCGCCCGTTAAGGGCAGTTGAGTACCACACACTTAACATTTATAATATGTACGGATATAACTCTATAAGTTTTAAGAATGTGATGATATAACCTTACAAATATTAGAAATGTGCTGATATAACCCAATAAGATTTTATAATGTACTAATATAACCCTACCTGCTACGGCGACGGTCCGGTGGTGGTTCGGCGGCAGTCCGGCAAACTATGAGAGTAAAATTATTCACCTAATTTCAGAGTTAGCCCAAAGGGTATTTTGGTCAATTTACATAGAGTCAGCGTCAGAAAATTGAGGTCAATGCCGGAAATGAGGTCTGAGAGTTATATTGGCACTTTCATTAACTAGTTAGGGTTATTTTTGCACTAAAAATTATCATAGAGTTATATTGGCACGTGCTTATATAGGTAGAGTTATATTAATATTTATCCCTAAAGAAAATGCTTAGTGCAGAATCTAAGATGTGATTTCTCTTATTTCTCTAGGTTGGATTGAGCTCTTCACTGTGAAGATAAATGAGGGTTCGACTCAAATGGAATTTCTGGAATGGGATTAATGGGCATGCCCAGAGGAAGAGCTGCTGCTGGTATGAGGAAGAGATTGAAGAGAATCTAATATGGTGATTTGCCCTAAACAGGCCAGTTTTTCTTCAAATTTTCTGTTTTGTGATGGTAGTATATGTTTGGTACCGTAATAGTACAGTGGCTCATATGGACTGAACGGTAGGCAGTGGCGGAACCAGAAAAAATTTTCAGGGGAGGCTGACCTGGCGTGCAGAGGAGGCGGGACGACGGTAGCTTCTGGCGGCAGAGACCTGGTGGCGTGGTGGCGGACCTGGCGGCGGTGGCGGATGGATGCTCTGCTCTCGGCTCTCGGCTAAGGATGCTCTGCTCTTGTTCTAATTTTTGGCAGAAATGGATTATTGGATTGGGTTCAGTTTTGGCGCAATCCAATACATATTTCATTTTTATTTTTTTTTCTTATTACAAATGAAACGATGTCGATTCACTAACGTGAAAACGACGTCGTTTTATTACTTAAGCAGCAAAAAAAAGAGAAGGCCGCGATGTGGCCTTCTTCTCCGAGCATCGCCTACCAATTGCCGAAAGACGCGCTCGACGGCCGGACCGACTCCTTCTACCTCCGACCGGACCGACTCCTTCTACCTCCGGCCGGCGATCTAGGTAGGGCTGGAGACCTACCTCGTGTACCATTGGTTGCGCCTCTGACTGTAGGCATTATGTCTCCGTCTTTGACTTGGACTGTAGCATGATTTCATCATATTGATTTCATCATATTTGATTTCATCATATTTGATTTCATCTTTGACATGGATTATTGTTCTTTGAGACATTAGTGTATTGTGATGTTTCTTGTGATGTTCTTCAGTTTATTTGCTGTGATGTTGTAATGTTTGTTGAAACCTTCTCCAAGAAGGTATATATGTTGTGGGGTGCTTCTTGAGCCGTGGCGGAACTAATCTGGGATGAGTTAGTGTGGCTGTTCCGGTAAATTTTGACGAACTAAAGGAGTAACACTATTTATGTCTTTGTCCGCGCTGCCTTAATAAAATTAAAAAAGGTTTCATCAATGAAGGAAATTTGTCTGCTCCAAAAATATCAGTGTAGTTCATCCCCAAATTTTGTCCTAATTCAACCACTGCTCTTGAGACATATTTGATGCGTCTCTTGCGGGTTTTCAGTTGGTGCTACCATGTTTTAATGTATGCCTCAGGCTATGTAATATTTCTGGCTGGTACTGTTCTCATTTATACATTCATACATGATTAGGATTCATTGATTGAAATATATGGGCACTGTCTTTTAAAGAAAAAAAAAAAGAAAACTCAGAAGGATACATAGAACACAAAGGAAAGAGGCTTGCCATTCTAAGCCAATTTGACTGGTCATCTTATGGTGGGGAACCGCACTTGGAAGCAACCAATGCTTCACCCTCGTTCGCACATCTTCAATCAGTCCTAATTCCGAATATTTCATCCCAAAGGAGCAATTTCTATGCAAAACCTTTAAAAATCTAATAAAAAAACAGAAAAATACAGCAGACAGTAACCATCAGTTCAGTAACTCTTTCATAGCACAACGGGCAAAGGGAAAAAGAAATCAGAACCAAAGGACTTAGACCCAAAAACCCAGATTTTTAAGTGCATCTCGACAGCCCGCCCATTGAAATAAGATGATATTTTCCTAATATAACAAACAATTTAAAAGCATACATAGTTATGCATAAGAGGGAGATTTACCTCTTCATTGAAATAAGGAGCTTCTGTGATAGAAGATCTCACCTTTACCACCCAAATGAAGGTGAAAACATCATTCAAATCACAGTAGAGATCAGTGATTCTTGGATATTTAGAACGCATGACTAGTTGGGTTAGGATTTGGATGAATTCCAAACCCTTTTTGGGAAATGTTGAAATATTTGAGGTGCAATTACTGCAAGAAAAATTACTTATTATTTCGCCCATTTTACCTCGATTTTTTGGTTAGGTCAAATAACTGAAGTAAAAAGTTCTTTTACCTTGATTATTATTATTTTTTAAAATAAAAGATATTATTCACTTTGATTATAATAAAATCGAGGTAAATATAGATTTTTTTTAACCTCGTTTCTATGAGAATCGAGGTAAATATTATTCAAAATCAAGGTAAAAAGTGTAACCGATGTGCGACATCACCAACATGTGTTTGACCAAGCAGTATTAGTCAATCATGAGATAACCGACTTCGCACCATTGGTTGGTTTGACTGAATATCTAACAACGTTTAAGGGGTGACGTCGCATCTTTCGGGGTTAGTTAGTATGTTTTGGTCCTTTGATCAAATTCAATCAAAATACCCAAATTTTTCTTCAACATTCCAAGATATATGGCTCTTCAAAATCTATATTCTCATTGTTGAAGGTAGGCAATAGGGCTGTGGAATGTGCTAACTCGCCACTCTACCAATACCTTAATTTTTATTTTCCTCTTCAATTTGGGTTCTAGCTAGGTTAGTTCAATTCATATGAGAGGATGAATTGAACCATGAGTAGATTGAATTTAGGCATTGTATAATTATATATATGTGATGTTATATGTGTTAATGAGAACATTATAATTAAGGTTTCATTGACATAAATGTATGTATATATATTTGTTGCTTTAATTAATATGTATACGCATGGAATCCACAAATTGAATGAATGTAAGTGTATGTATTTTTTTGCTAAGATAGAACCCTAAAGAATGTGTACTTATTATTATATTGTAGAAATGTCTATGGATAAAACTCATTGTTTCGATGAAGATCGAACAACAGTGCTGTATCAATCTTTTGAAGCTAACTTCATTAAATATGCCTTCGTGAATTCCGCGAAGGATAATATGCCGTATGTATATTTTCTTTGCAAGAAGTGCTGGAACACCGTTATTCATGAAGATGCAACTGGTATGAAGGATAACTTATTTATATATGGTTTTGATCCAACTTACAAAATTTGGTTTTGGCATTGGGAGAATGTGGATGAGAATACTAGAAATGAAGTAGAGACCAAGAAGGATGATAGGATTAATGAGTTGGTTGAGGAGGTTGTTAAGAACTAGAGTGACAATCCAAAAAGACTTTTAGCCTTGCAAAGACATAATGAGACACTTCTATACGATGGATGCCTGGAATGAATGACAATATTGAAGGCTATGTTGATGTGAAAGCTATGTATTCCTATAGTGATGCTAAGTTCTCCTGTTTGTTGAAAGTATTGAAAGAAATGCTTCCGATTGGAAATTGACTATTTGAAATGGTCAGTGAGGCGAAGAAGGTACTATGTCCGATGGGCATGGATTATGAAAAGATACATGCTTGTCGGAACGATTGCATCTTGTGTAGCGAAGATTACTTGAATTCAGAGGAATGCCCTAAATGCAATGCTCCAAGGTTCACATTGAAGGAGGTGGAGGTTGATGGAAAAATAGGAAATCCACAGACGAAGAATGTTTCTATCAAGGTTGTTTGGTATGTACCAATTATTCCCCGATTGAGTAGATTGTTCGATAATCGTGCGGATGCAAGGAATACGAGTTGGCATACAATCAGACAGTGGTTGATCCTGAAGTCATTAGTCATCCAGCCAATGGTGAATAGTGAAAACATATCGACGCTGCCTTTCCCATCTTTAGGAATACGCCACGTTATTTGAGGCTTGGTTTGTGCACAGATGGAATAAATCTGTTTGGTAATATGAGAAGCAATAATCATAGTTTATGGCCGATGATGGTAATGATTTATAACTTTCCCCCATGGTTGACATGAAAAGGAAGCACATTATGTTGTGTCTGCTAATCTCCGGTCTGAAGCAACCGGACACCGATATCGATGTGTACCTAGCCCCTTTGGTGACCTTTAAATTCCATGGAATCCTAGAATGAGGATGTATGATGAGTTTCAGAAGGAGTAGTTTGATTTTAGAGTCATATTGTTCTGCATTGTTAACGACTTTCCCGCATATGGAAACTTATCTAGTTATTTAGTTAAGGGTCATGAGGCAATGCCACATTTTCTTGGAAGGAATGTATTACTGTCAGTTGAGGCATTGAAGTAAGACAGTGTATCTTGGGCACCAGAGGTGGCTTCCAACAACTCATCAGTGGAGGGAATTGGCTTGCTAAATTCAATGGTAAGGTAGAGTTGGCGCCCCTTCTCCCTTTTAAAAAAGTGCGTCAATCTCGTACATGTTGGGTGTTTTTTGAAATAACTTTAGTAAGAAGAAGAGGAAAACTAAGGTTGTTGGTAGTTGGAAGCATCATTCCATTTTTTTGAACTACTGTATTGGGGGATCCTTTATTTTTGACACTGTTTAGATGTGATGCATATTGAAAAAAATGTATGTTAAATTTTGGTTGGTACTTTGATGAATATCCCGGGTAAGACAAATGATAGAGTGACGTCAAGGAGAGATATGGTTGAAATGAGAATTAGACAAGATTTGCCCCCCCCCCCCCCGAGGTGCGGGGATCCAAGATGTACTTGCCTGCTGCTTGTTACACACTTTCTAAAGGTTAGAAAGACTTGATATGTTCTATCCTGAAAGGTATTGATGTCCCGATAGGCAACTCTTCTTGGGTTAGCAATCTAGAATCCGATGAGGGATTGAGATTTGGGAGTATGAAATCACACAAATCACATTGTTTGATTCAAGAATTTTTTGGTTTCACTCAGATCCATCTTTCTAATTCATGTTACAAAGTGTATCACCCAGTTGTGTCACCTATTCAAGGAATTTTTTTGTAAAGAGATTAGGCATCGGAAATTGGAGGATTTAAAGGAGGAAATAGTTATCGTGTTGTGTGAGTTGGAGATGTATTTCCCTTCTTCATTCTTTGACATACTGGTGCATTTGTTGGTTCATGTTGTACGAGAGATATTAATATGTGGTCATGTTCATCTTCGATGGATATATCCATTTGAGAGGTATATGAAGATATTCAAGGTTTATTTGAAAAATCAATATCACCCGGACGCTAGTATTATGCAGAGGTACGTGACTGAGGAGGTCGTAGAATACTGCACGGAATTCTTGAAGAATGAAAAGTCTGTTGGGCTACCAAAACCGCAACATGCGGACAGAGTGGGTGGAAAAGGTTTGCGAAAAGGAACAACTAGGGTACTATCCCCTGATGAATTGAAGAAAGCAAGTACTTGCAAAACACAATCACACTTTCATTGGTTGGTTACACTTAACTGTAGTCGGAGACAGTCATGGAAATACCTTGAATTGGTTAGCCTTCATGCCTTCTGCAAGTTCGATTCCTTCACGGGCTATGATATAATGGTTTTACCTTCTCAACCCGTGAATGAGATACACACACCTCAATGAATTCGCGAGTCGCGATGAAATCAGAAAATTTTGGACAAAAAAGAGCTCCCATTTCCCTCAATTCGCGAGTCGCAAAGATTATTTCGTGAGTCGCAAAGATCTCTTCGCAAGTCGTGACAATCTCTTCGCGATCATGACTGAATCAGAAAAATTTTGGACAAGAATCAACTCCTAGTACAATGATTTTGCGAGTCGCGACCATGGCTTTGCGACTCGTGACAGAAATGTTGACTTTTTAGGAGTGTTGACCTCAAGGTTTGCGAGTCGCTAACTCTGTTCAGAGGGACTATAAATGGGCAGAATTTGTTGTTCCTCCTTATATTATTTTTTATTTCTTCCATTGCTCTTCACCCTAAACCGTCACTACTCCATTATTCCGAGCATAAGTCACCATATTCTTGACCAGAAATCACCCCAATTTCATTCCCTATCAATCTCTACACCACATTTACCTACAAATCGGCCCAAATCTTGAAAATTTGAAAACCTGGGTTTTGGGAATTTTCAAATTTCCTTTAATTGAGGCTATAACTATTTGTGGGATTACTTCTCTCATCTTCCTACACATCTATTTTGTACAATTCTTCACTTTTACATGCTTGAATTCTAATAATTGTGTAGTTACTAATTTTGGTGAAGTTGTGAAATTTGTGGATATTATATAATGTTTTTTTGATAGTTTATGTATTTGGATTGATTGAGATTATGATTATAGTTTAACATTGGTGTATAATTGATAGAAATTGCTCATGTTGACATACTTTTGGCCAAGAACATAGTAACTATGGGAATTGTTAGTAATATGCAAAGAATTGTATTCTTGGCTATATCATGTGTTTGAGCAATGCATCAGTGAGTATTAGCTGTGTCATAATCTCAAAGTTGTGAGTGATTTGCAATGAATGGCTAAGCTTGGTTATTAGGACATAAGTATGTTAGGGAATTTATTGAGCAATGGACTATGAGTGGATTGTACATGTATGACATATGTGCATTCTTGCATCTTCATAGTTTCTTTTTGATGATTGTAGTGTGTCGACTACATCATTGTGACTGTGATTGATAATTTCTATAATGATACTTTGATGTTTTTCACTATATGTTACATAATTTCGTGAGATAAATTCTTAGTGATGATTGCATGATCTGTTCTCTTATGTTCTTGTGCATTTGACATTGTTTGTTATGATTCGTAGCCATGCCCCCAAAGAGACCTAGAGTTACTCAAGCCACAAGCTCTTCTGCTCCTCCTCCACCTCTACCTCTGGCTCCAGAGTCAACCTCGGTGGCACTTTTGGAACATTTTATGGGTTTACACCGGATCACCGGCGATTATGCAGAGAGGTGGGATCGACTGACCACGAGGAAGATCCAGGAGACCAATTTCATTGATGAGGGAGCCTTGGAAGCCCTCGAGCTGAAGGAGCTGATTCATTGCCTCCTTGCCAAAGGAGGTTTGGCCGGGTTCATGAGCAAGGGCGCCCCCACTTATCGGAGGTACACCTTGGAGTTCCTCTCCATGATTCAAGTGCACAGTACCAGAAATGAGGAGCCATGTGACAAATACATTTGGTTTCACCTCAATAACCAATCCATTGAGATGTCCATGGCCAATATTGAGGCAGATTTTGGGTGGTCTATAGAGGATATCAGAGCCCTGTTTGAGCCTGACACGCCCAACCGCACTACTGAGGGGGATGTCACATTTGGGCATATCATCACGAAGTGAGTTTGGGATGCAAAGGACAAGAGCAATATCATTATTCATCCCACTCTTCACATATGCACCGATACCTAGCGAATGCACTGTTCTGTCACGCAGAACCAATGAATGTGTCCAACTATGACATCCACTATTTGTGTCACCTCACGAGCGAGGGCACATGCTATGGGAATTGGCCTGAGGTTCAACGAGTCAGCGAGGTAGTAGGGGAAGCCGAAGGGTGAGATATCGATTGGGGGGTGGGGGTGATCACCCATATCACTTAACACTTAAGGATCGACACACCTCCAGGCCTTCATGGATGAGCGGGAACTTCCACCTCATCAAGGAGACAGATGTGCTAGACACATTCAATTGGCTATATGGGGCGTGGGGAGTTAACTTCATGAAGTTCCCTTCAGACTCAATGAACTAAGATGGAGATTGACACGCATGTTGAGGACTTGGCGATAGAGCCGGATAATGCATCCAAAGATACTTTTTAGTGGGAGCTTTAGAATCGACCTCTGCCGCCAGTCCCGACCGAGGAGAGTGATCTTCCATTCACTCAGACACAAGATGGACCACACTCTCCATCTTTGTCGGAGCCCCAAGTGTTGCTGGAAGACCCCATCCATAGCCTATTCCCTCTGCCGCCTCCAGATTTTTATAAACTTTTTATGTAGACAGTGGAGACTGGCTACCGAGATTAGGCTGAGCACTTTGATCGGCCTGATAAGCACCTTCGTAGGCAATAGGAGCATCACCGCAGGTAGGTTGAGCAAAACTTGTTTGTCTCGCGGAGCTTGATGAAGATTGATAAGGAGATTGATTATCTCTCATCCAGAGACTGGGATACGCAGACGTACTTTGGTGGTTCCCCGGGCCCTGATCCTGGGGCGGCGAGGCATAGGGAGCGGCATCAGAGGCAGGAGGATTAGGTGTCCCCGTACATAGAGTGCTACTCTAGAGATGGTGGTTCTTCTTCCCAGCAGTGATTGTGAGTTATTTTCCTTTCTTCACTCTGATTCGTATTGTTCTCACCATGTTTTGTTTGCATTAAGGGTAATGTAATGTTTTAAGTGTGAGAAAGGGATTTAGCATTTTACTTGTTTCGATTGTGAATGTTTTTTCAGATGTTTTTGGTTTTGGATGCTTTTGTTTTTGGGATGTTTTTGGATGGTTTGAGTAGCTTTGACATTCGGAATGCTTTCTGCTACTTTGGATTTGAAAAACACTGAAAAATGAAAAAAAATTGAAAAATTGAAAAAAAATGAATATAGAAAATGAAAAAAACAAAACAAAAAATAAAAAGAAACTCGTTAGGTTGAAAACCTGAGAGGGCAATTTGGGCAACATTGGGGGCCCGGATAGGCCAAAATCCAAAAAGGGCAGCCTAGGAAAAAATGAGATGCTAAATGTGTGGATGAGGTGTGAGCCAAAGAAACATGATGTATGGTTAGGATGAAAACCTGAAGGGGCTCCTAGGCAAAATGAGAGAGAAAATAAGAATAAAAGAAATGGAAAAATTTGTTACGTTTCTACTCATTTGGCTATGTTAGAGTCATAAGGTTGCGGTTGACATATGGATGGATCAAGTAGCCAAACATCAGGATTTCTTGGGATTAGGTAACTTGGCAGGGAAAACGAAGTAGGGTTGTGAAATTATTGATTCTTAGTATGATTCATTTTTTGGTTGATATATTGGTATGAAGTGGAGAGTATGCCTAAACCTCTTATTTGGGTTTGAATGAATTTTGTGCCTTTGGACTTTGGGATTATGAATTCGAGATTTGAATTTGTTTTAATGGGAAATAGTGAATTGATAGGTGGTAGGTTTGGGTAGATTTAGGAATTGGGTGTTGTGAGTGAAAAAAAAAATTCTTATTTGATCTTAATTGTGGGATCTTTCATATTAAGAGTTTTTGTTAGTTATTTATTGGGGGACTATTAGTATTAGGATGTGGATATGTGAATCTTTTTGGATGTTTGAATCTTTTCTTACTCGAGGACAAGTAAGGTTCAAGTGTGGGGAGGTTTGATGTGTTCATTTTATATGGTTATTTTGGGACCTTTAGGACTTATTTTGGTATGCTTTTGTGCTCTAGAACATCCATTTTGCCTCGAAATTTTCCCAGGAGAGTTAGGAGCAACTTTTACACTCTTATCACTTTTTTACGGAATTTTGTGTGACAAGGCAATCGATTGAAGATTTGAAGACCACAAATACTGCTTTTGAAGACCATGAAGACCACGAAGACTTGAAGAAGAGATGGTGACGATTTAGACAAGAAGAAGAAGGCAATGAAGAGCAGCCAACTCTGTCTGTCGTGAGGCGCGAACTGGTCTTCACGAGTCACAAAGATCGGCTGCTTGGAATTACCTTTTTGACTTTTTAAAAAACTATAAATCGCATCTTATCCTCTCTCCTTCACACAACTTTTCCAGCCCAATTCCTCAACTCCAAAAACCCTAGTTTTCTAATTTTTCTTCTTATTTTTTTTATCTTAGATTATGTTTGAATTGTTTGTTGATGTTTAGTATGAATTCTAGTAGCTAAACATAGTCTTCGGAGAAATTGATTAAGGCTTCCAAGCACATGTCTTGAGAACTCTATCTCCCTATTTGTAACTTTTTCTATTGCGCATTTATGAGCTTTTAATGTGGGTTGTTAATATCATTAATGCTGTTGGAAGTTTAAGTATATGAAATGCTTGTATGATTACTAGTTAAGGTTGGGAAAAAGTAACTAAGTTTCCCCTATTTTTATATGGTATCCAAGAGCATGAGTTAGAACTTCTAATTGGGTTGATGATTTGATAATTGCTAGATGAATGTGACGATATTGAACTCTTTGTTATGTTTGTTTAAGGTAGCATATCAGAGAGGTCTATGAACATTGAACATTTTTGACTAATCTTAGTAAATGCATAAATTGGTTTAATGCTTAGACACGGTTTAATTTCTATAAGTGTTACCAAGTTTGTTGATTTTTCGTACTCAATGCCATTAATGTGACATCGTTAGTCGTTTCTCGACTAAGGGGGTCATTAGTGAGGTTTGACAAGAGATTTCAAATTCACTCTTGCAAACTACTGTCAAGCAAGGATAGAAGATTTATCTTCACAACAAGTAGTGAAAGTCGGGAATAGGTTTTGGATTCAAGGATAGATAAGAGGCTTGGAAGTGGAAATCAATTGTGCCCAAGGTCCCGTAATTTGTGTTCTATTCTCATTTTAGTAGCATGTTGCATGATTAGCATCGTTACCTTACTTTGCAGGTTTCTAGTCTTTAAATTCATAACTCAGAAAAACCAACCAAAACCTCCCTCTTTACTTGCTTTTATATATGTATGTATATCTATATCTAGGCTTATATTCACCCTTATATGCATGAACCCTTAAAAAATTCCTCTTCTTCGTGAACAACCCCGATTTTCCACTATATACTTAGTTGTAGTTAGGAAGCACTTTAGGGCATATAAATTATAATTTTGAGAGGTACAACTATGACCTCCCAAATTTTGGGTTGGTTTTCGGTTTAATATAATTTGTAAATCCATCTCTACGACAATCCATCCCTTCTTCAATATTTGCCTCCATTCACCCTGCTTCAATCTCTCCCACCTGCGAAAAACCCGACCACGAGTTCTCATCAGGATAGAGAACCTCATCCTCATGATACTCATAAATATCAGCCACATTAAAAGTGATGGAAATTCTCATAGTATCCGGATGAGCCACAACATAAGCATTATCATTAATCTTTCGCAACACTTTAAATGGACCATACTTATGTGGTTTGAGCTTACTGTACGTGCCAACTGGGAACCGCTCCTTGCAAAAAAATACCATCACATCATCACCCTCCTTGAAAACTTTGAACCAATTGTGCTTATCACTAGCCTCCTTATTCTTTTCTCGGTAGCCTCCAAACGAGCCTTGACGATTTACCTTTGTCTCCACAATCTCCTTAGCTATATTTTCTTCCAGCATGCTAACTCCAGGAACCTTTGGAAACTCAGCCAAATCCACCACATGCTTTGGAACAATAGTATAAATAAGAGAAAATGGAGATTTTCCTGTAGCTGAAGGCACTTCACTGTTATAAGAAAATTCTACCGGAGGTAAATCCAAATCCCACTGCTTCGGCTTCTTACCACAAACACTACGAATCATATTTTGAAAAGTTTTGTTCGTCACCTGAGTCTGCCTGCCAATTTGGGGATGAGCCGTAGAGCTCTTATTCAAAGCAGTCCCAAAAATTAGCCATAAAGTAATCCAAAAATGACTGAGAAATTTTGTATCCCTATCTAAAGTAATGGACTTGGGAACTCCATGAAGACGAACAACTTCCAAAAAAAATTGTTTAAAAATATCGGACACATCAGCAGTCTTGTTGCATGCAATAAAGTGCGACATCTTTGAAAACCTGTCCACCACCACAAACACAAAATCTACACCATGATTGGCATAAGGCAACCCTGACACAAAATCCATGGACAAGTCGAGCCAAATATCTTCAGGAATAGGTAATGGCATGTAAAAACCAGTATTTTGAGACTGGCCTTTAGAAGTTTGGCTGGCAAAACACTTCTTGGCAATAGTACTCCTGTCTCTCTTCAAATGCAGCCAATAATACCTCTCCTCCAAACTAGCAATGGTCTTATCTCTCCCTAAATGACCACTAAGACCACCGCCATATAAATCCCGAATCAGTTTCTTCCTCAACAAAGAATTAGGGGTTCATAACTAAATCCCCTTTGAATAGATAGCCATCACGAGCATGAAAATTTGCTCCATTAATATTACCCTCATTGCACTTCACCCAAATCTCCTTAAATTCAGCATCTTCCTCATATTGCTCCTTCAGACATTCAAACCCAACTATCTCCTGTTCCAAAGTAATCAATAAAGAAGCCCTCTAACTTAAAGCATCTGCCACCTTATTTGACTTTCCTAACTTATGCTGAATAATGAAAGAAAACTTTTGCAGAAAACAAACCCATCAAGCATGCATCTTATTAGTCATCTTCTAGCTATAGAGAAATTTCAAAGCGTGATGATTAGTGAAAATAATGAACTCCCTCTGAATCAGGTAATACTCCCACTTTCGTAGAGCTCTAAAAACAGCATAGAACTCCTGATCTTAAGTACTCCACTTCTGTCGTGCCTGCATCAATTTCTCACTGAAAAATGCCACTGGCCTATTCTTCTAGGATAGTATAGTCCCAATCCCTACACCACTAGCATCACATTCCACTTCAAAAACCTTATCAAAATTAGGCAAAGCTAGCACGCAGTACACTTTTTTTATCAAGGCAAAACTCTGTTCTTACTTAGGACCCCAATGGAATTTTTCCTTCGTCAAGCACTCAGTTATGGGAGAAGTAACATCATAGAAATCCTGGACAAAATGTATATAAAACGTAGCTGGACAAAGGAAACTATGTACCTCTGTTACAGACATAGGTGATAGTCATTCGCACACGCACCTTCTCCTCGTCAACTTGAGTCCCATCTTCCCCAACAACAAAATAGAGAAAAAGCAACTTGTAGACGTACACTTTTTAAGGTTATTGTTCAATTGATTTTCGAGAAAAACCTGCATCACCTACCTCAAATGCTCTAAATACTCCTCTTTTTGGTCTTACTACAAATAAGTATATTATCAAAGTAAACCACCACAAAAGAACTAATGAAATGGCGTAAAACCTGATTCATCACCCTCATAAAGGTACTAGGGGAATTGGACAACCCAAAAGGCATCACCAATAACTTGTAGAGTCTGTCCTTACTGTTTAAAGACATCTTCCATTCATCTCTGGGCCTGATACAAATGTGATGATATCCACTTCGAAGATCAATCTTCGAAAAGACCTTCGATCCCGCCAACTCATTAAGCATGTCCTCCAATCGAGGAAATGGAAATCGATACTTGATAGTAATCTTATTAATCGCCCTACTATGAACACACATCCACCCCTGATTTCCCTTCTTAGGAACAAGAAGAACAGGAACCGCACAAGGACTCATACTCTCACGAATGAACCCCTTCTTCAGCAAGTCTTCGATATGTTCCCTTAGAATCTCATTCTTTTTCAGGCTCATACGATACTGTGGGGGGTTTTGAAAGTTAGAGATGGGAACCAAATGAATCTCATGTTGAATATCCTTCATAGGAGGTAACTCACTTGGAAGCTCGTCACCGGTTAACTGCTCGAAATCCTCCACAATTGCATGCACTTCCAATGGAATCGCTGCCTCCTCCTTCTCAGCACTCAACAACCCCTTCATCACCATGGGATTGAAACAGTCGGCTTCAGCAAAAACCTCATCAAGTTTCTCTTCACCTCGTGACATAACCAGAAAATTCGACTGCTTACTTTGTGTGACACTGTCAAAATGCTGAACAAGAGCATTAGTAATCCTATGCCCACCCCATGTAAACAACATGAAATTGTCATGCCCCTTGTGTGTAATGTTATTATCAAACTGCCAAGGCCGCCCCAACAACATATAGCACACATCCATATCCAGTACATCAAATATCATGTTCTCCCTATAATGTCTTCAAATTGAAATAGGAAAACTACGAGTTAACATCACCCTAACCTGACTACCCTTACTAACCCAACCTAAGATAAAATGTTTCTCATGAGGCTTAGTGTGTGAGTTCAGATATTCAACTAAGTTCACAGAAACAAGGTTATCATAACTACCATTATCCACAATAAAATTGCTCAACTTATTATTAATCAAAGAGTTAGTTATGAAAAGATTCTTACGCTGCCCCTTGTCCTTGGATGACAACAGAATATGCTGCAACAAAATGCTGACATTCTAGTTGCCACCTCTTTGGCGAACTTAGCTCCTTCACACTCATCCGCTGCATCATCCTTTCCATCTTCTTCAAGAAGAGTCACGGTCCTTTATGGGAAAAAATTTGACATGTGCCCAAAACCACCACAACAAAAAATTATTTCACCAGATGGCTTATTATGCAGGTTAGGCTGTCTCTGCATTGGTTCCCTAGTTTGGAACACCCTCTTATTTGGCACACCACCGGAACCCCCACCACCAATACCAAGGTTGGAGTCCTTGGTTAGCACGACCTTCTCTTTGCTTCCAGATCACTCAAAATTTCTTTCGAGCTGAAATTTTTGAAATCCAGAAAAACCACCACCTTCGCCACGAGGGTAATTCTCCATGATCTCTGCTTTCACGGCCAAAGTTTGAGCCTCAGTCAGAGTTCACACGGTCTGTAATCCCACGTTCTCCTGAATCAAAGGTTTCATGCAACTAATATACCTAGCCACCTTCTAATTCTCAGACTCGCAAAGTTCATTGTGTTCACAATAACACATGAATTCAGCCGTGTATTCCTGAACTGATCTTTTTCCTTGGGAGCACTCAATGTACAGTTTGTACAAAATCTACTCGTAATCAGCGGGAAGAAATCTATCCAGCATCATCTATTTCATCTTTCTCCATGATTTGGTCGAATTCTTGTTCTGCTTGCGCCTTTAGTCAGCCAGCCTGTCCCACCACACAACAACCATACTTTTTGACTTCACTGCGACCATCTTGACTTGATTGTCCTCAGGAATTTCTATGACCTCAAAAAATTGATTCACTTTGATCTGCCAATCAAGCAACTCTTCTATGCCCATGGATCCATAAAACATGGGGATATTAGCCTTAACTCGGTAATCAGGATTGTTCCGTTGATTACCCTGGTTCTTCCAAGTTTCCATGTTGGTTTCTTCCTAATCCAAACTTGATGAATCATTGACAATATTCTTCCCATTTGGATTCCTCCTGGCCGATCGCTCGCCATTACTCAGAGTGTCCACTCGCGTTGACAATGCCTCCATCTGCCTACTCAAAGTTGTATGTGCTGTGGTAATCACTACCCCTTCCGCCTTGGTTAATGGTTGATCACTAGTAAAAAATCAATGGAAAGGTTAAGGTAAAGTCTGCTCTGATACCAATTGACGTTGTAATAATATTTAAACAGATCCACAAGCACGAATCTCAAAGAACAATCAAGGGCTGCAAGCACAAACCCTATTGTTTGATTTTGGAATCAACCAGGGAGAAAATATTCACAAAAATAATATTATGAAAGATAAAATATCTGAATAGTACAAGAGATCCTTAAATACTATAATGAATTTGAATTTTGTTTTCTGAAATAAAGCAAGGCATTAAATGATCTCAAATGGCCAAAAAAACCCTGCACCACGGTATAGCAATGTCTAATGTAGCTCGTTTAGACGGTTCCAATGGCACCGGTCTTGCCTGATTCTGACTCCAGATGCAAAAATTATGATTAAAATTGTATCGAACATTTGTGGCGATCTATCTCTTATTCAATTTTGTCAGTCATTCGCTCTGCATCACCCAAGAGCAACCCAAATTGTACGGCGGAGGAAATGCACTAATCCAAAGTGGCCAGAGCGATTTTTCTCTGAAGTCACCAAATAAAGTTATATAGACATCTTAAGGAAGAAATGCAATAATCCAAAGGTGGTTTGAAGTTGTGGCATGGAAGAATTGTGTTTAGGTCACATTGTATCATTTCATTAAAGGAAATTTCTAGATAAATTGATTACTTTGGATTGCCGAGTCCACTTCGACGTAATTGTTCTGTTTTATCAAAACTAAGGAAAGCGTAATAAAACACATGATGTTACCATAGTTAATGGAATTCCAATCCCCGTAACAAACTTCAACACTAATACCGTGTTGGCTACCCTTACACCCACCTCAACCATTTGAGACCAGATGGTCTGATGGAGATTTTCCACCAACGAAATTGGCCAACAAAAAATGATTCAACTCAACTGTGTCCCGTAGAAATGGCTAGTAAACATTTTTACAGGGAAGGTGGGAGTGTGGGGCAGAATGAGCAAAATGAATGGTGCTTTGACTATAGAGCAGAGGTTAGTGTATGTGAGTGGATTTTCATGAATATCTTATCGTTGGGGCGGTAATAGAGATATAAATCAATTAGAATCAGTATAAGAAAACAATACTCTTTCGGATTCGTTTTGCATGTATCCTGTTCCATATTTGTTTAGGACTTGTATACTCTTTGTACTCACTCTATATATGAATACACACGACCATAATTATGTGTGGATTTTACATTCTATCATTATATCAGTCAGGTTTCTCTAAACTTCTCTGGTTTTTTTTCCAAAAGTTTCCATATTTTCTTTCCTATGATTTCCGATCCCTGGTTGTGCCCACCTGCCACCTCTTTTTCCGATCTCCACCGCTCCACCCTGCTCGTCGGTGATCCCCGATCGGACTCACCTCCGGCCGCCGCACGCGCCACTTCTTCGCCTTTCACGTACAGTCGCCGTGAGCTTCACGTACCACCAGATCCACCACCTACTGTTCCATTGCTACTGCTCCATCCTCGCACGAAGGTTTAATAAGTTGCCCACTGCCATTCACAAGCTTGCTGTGTGTTTGGTGCGATTTTATTTCTCTTTTGTGTTGGGATTTGTTTCTGCTTTTCTTGATGACGTCAATTACGCTTGCATCATTGATCAGTTGCATCACTATCAAGCATGATGGTTCCAACTATGCTCATTGGCGTACTCAGGTTACTTCTGTTCTTCGTACTGTCAATTTGATTGGTTTTGTTGATGGATCTGCCAAGTGCCCTGATCTTCCCACGAGCTTGACTTCCAATGAAACCGATGGCAAGGCTTCTGAGAAGGACAAGGCTCGTGATGCTTGGATCCAGCAGGATCAACTGGCCTAGGCTATTTTTTTCTCATCCCTGTCACCAGTTGCAATGTGAGTATTAGGCGGTATGGTTACTGCTACTCAGGTATGGGATGCTTTACCTAACAAGTACCAAAATAATTCTCGTTCTCGTTGCATTTTTCAGGATTATTATTCTCGTTTTAAGGACATTATTAATGAATTGTGTGTGCTCAAACATCCTCTCCATGATGAGGATGTTACTACTTATTTTTTTCGTGGTTTGAACTAACAATTCTCTGAGTTTTCCAATTCTATCATGCTGAGGGATCCATTACCACCCTTATACTTTATGGTTGCTGAAGCTGAGGCTTTGGAGTTTCATCTCAAAGCTCGTTCGTCAACTGCTGGATCTGCACTCGCTATTTTTTCAGCTATTTAACAGGTAGGGGAGGCTGAGGTAACGTGCGAGGAAGGGGGAGAGTCGGCGGTTGTGGTCGTGGCGGTAGCTGGAATCCGTCACCGGCCGGCGGTCCTCCATCCATGCTGGGTGACGGTGGCGGTGGCACCTACGTCTGCCACTGGTGTTATCATCCCTGTCATCTTACTGAATTCTGCTACAAGCAATCTCATGTTGGTCGCGATGATATTGCAAATACTGCGGACACAACGCAGCCACAGTAATATTAGCAAAATAATGCAACTTTGGATTGGTTCATGGATTCTGGTGCTACCAATCACATGACTGATTATACATCTAACGTGGATAGCGTCGCTCCTTTTAATGGTAATCGTTGTGTTTATTTTGGCAATGGTGCCTCTATGCATATTTCCCATATTGGCAATTCCCAGATTTCTGATTCCCTCACTTTATCTGATTTCTTGGTTGTTTCTCACATCACCAAGAATTTATTATCTATTTCCAAGTTGACCAGGGATCTAAATGTATTTTGTTTGTTTTTATGACAATGTTTTCACTATTTAGAACAAGGTTACCTAGGTGCTCGTGGCTGAGGACATATGAGAGAGGTCTCTACATTTTAGATTATGATGGTGCTGCTTTAGTATCTTTTGTTAATGGAAATAAAGCCAAAGCCTCATTGAGCTCTGGCATAGTCATTTAGGACATGTTCCTTTTAATGTAATTTCTTTTTAAAGTAAGACTGGGAGTTTGTCAGTCACTAGTTTGCTGCCTAAGCCTTATTTGTGTTCTTCTTGTGAGATAGCTAAAGACAACCATCTTTCTTTTAATGATAATTTAAAACAAGCACCACACAAACTTGATTTAGTTCATTGTGATCTCTGGGGACCCTCATATGTTGTTTCTCGCACCGGGTACCTTTTTATGTCATTTTTATTGATGATTTCTCTCGGTTTCCTTGGTTATTTCCTCTACGACAAAAGTCTGATTTTTTGGAGGCATACATGAAATTTGAAGCTCTTATTAAGAATCAGTTCTTTACCACCATCAAGGTATTTCAAAGTGATGGTGGAATCGAGTTTGTAAATCATCGTAGGCGGACTCATTTTGCATCTAAGGGCATTCATCATCAGCATTCTTACCCTTACACTCCTTGGAAAATTTGTCGTGCAGGGAGGAAGCATCGTCATATTATGGAGATAGGTTTGTCGATGTTCTTTTATTCTGGCCTTCATCATTCATTTTAATACGATGCTTTCTGTATGGCAGTCTACATCATCAATAGACTCCCCACTCCAGTTTTATCTGGTCAGTCTCCACTCTCTGTTATTTTTTGCACTACACATAACTACTTCAATTTTCATCTATTTGGCTGTCGAGTTTTTCCTTATTCGAGGCCCTATACTGCGAATAAACTGGCCCCTCGGAGTATGTCTTGTATGTTTTTGGGATAAAATTCTCATTACAAGGGTTATCGATGTATTGATCCTCTTACAAAGAAGAAGTACATCATTCGCCATGCTCGGTTTGATGAGTTGTTTTTTCCAGCTACTTGTACTGGCAGTGCTACAGATTCTTCATCACTGGACGTTTCTACTTTTTTGGAGCCTTTGTCAGTTCCATCAGAAGTGTTTGAGCCATCTTCTATAGTACAACCACCCATTACTTCAGAAAAATCAAATTTTCCAACTGTATCGGAAGCTCAAGGTTATTCAGAAAATTACATTTGTTTGCAACAAGGTGACCAGCTGTGTGTCCGACACCAGCCAGCACCACAAGCACAACCAACGATGCCGCTGCTACCGCCGACTCACGCATCGGCCACCTCGGCAGCACGTGTACACCACGTGCCACCTCTACAGCTGGCGACGTATTCACCAAATTCATTGGTTATCACTACTTCTCCATTGCCGTCATCACTGCCGCCTGCTGGGCCACAGCTATTTGCCTCGAGTTCCATTTATGCTACCTCGACCTTCGTTCCATCCTCGGGATCCATGCATTTGCATGTTGTTGGTCCCTCTTCTCGGCATCCATTAACTACTCGCCTTCACACTGGTTAACTTCGGTACAAGGATTTTTTTTACTATGATATTTCTGGTTTACTGAGTGCTTTATTTTCTAAGACTGAGCCTCAGAGTCATTGCTTGAATGTCAAGGATACTAAATGGGTTGCTGCTATGGACTAGGAGATGAATGCTTTGCACACTCAACATATATAAGAGCTGGTTCCTTGTCCTTCCCATGCAAATGTTGTTGGTTCGAAATAAGTTTATCGATTGGAGTATAAATGTGATGGCTCCCTTGTCCGACACAAAGCGAGGTTAGTTGCTCAGGGTTTTTCGCAATTTCCTGGTTTTGATTATGATTATACTTTTAGTCTAGTGGTGAAGGCCTTTACTGTTCGTACTGTTCATCCATTGATGTTCATCGCAATTGGCCATTGTGACAGCTTGATTTGAAGAATGCCTTTTTAAATGGCATTCTGGAGTCTATGGTTTACATGGAGCAGCCTGCTGGATACAAAGACCCTATGTGTCCTGATTATGTTTGTCTTCTACACAAGGCCATTATGGTTTGAAGAAAGCTCCATGTGCTTGGTTTCATCGTTTCAGTTCCTTTTTTATTGGCCTGGGTTTTGTATGTAGTTCTTTTGATACCTTCTTTTTTGTTTTCTCACAGGGTGCCTCTTTACTCTATTTATTGGTTTTATGTTGATGACATCATTCTTAATGGAAATGATTTAATGGGAATAATGGTCATCTTATTCGGAAGTTTATTGATCTAGTTAATCAGGAGTTTAAAATTACCAATCTTGGCATTCTGCAGTATTTTTTGGGATTGGAGGTTGTTTG
This sequence comes from Rubia yunnanensis, assembly GCA_037428765.1. Taxonomy (NCBI): domain Eukaryota; kingdom Viridiplantae; phylum Streptophyta; class Magnoliopsida; order Gentianales; family Rubiaceae; genus Rubia; species Rubia yunnanensis. The sequence continues at coordinate 67,815,491 of CM075066.1, read as the reverse complement.
TACTTCCGAAGGCTTATTCCTTGGTCAAGCTAGATAAACCAGAGACATTTTACTAGCGAGCTAGCATTCAGGACTCTGCGCCTGTTGCTATTCTATATGTGGACTTTTTGCAACTATCCAGCTCTTCCGGTAAGCCGTCGGAAACCTCGCACTTTATTGTTCTTTGGTTGGTGCACTACAGTATCTATCGATCACACGTCCTGACTTGTCATATGCTGTGAATATAGTCAGTCAGTATATGCAGGCTTCTACTGATGACAATTACCAAGTTGTCACTCATAATTTGCATTATGTTCGTGGTACACTCCACTATGGTCTTCAGTTTCACCCAAACTCCTCCGCATTACAAGTTTTGGGTTACTTTGATGCTTATTGGGCTCGTTGTATATGGACTTGTAGGTCTATATATGGTTATGCCATTTTCCTTGGTGGCAACCTTGGTTGTCTGGAGTGCTAAGAAGCAGTGTACAATTTCCCGTTCCATTTCAAAATTAGAGTACCGTGCTATGGAAAATACTGTTGCGCAGTTAGCTTGGTTGATGAATCTTCTTCGGGACTTACGTGTGACGTCGCACGCCCCGCCCATCTTGCTATGTGATAATAATAGTGTTCTCTTCCTGGCTCAGAATCCTGTTTCTCATAAGAGAGCTAAGCACATTGATATTAACTATCATTTTGTGTGTGAGATGGTGTCTTGTAGAAAGATTAAGGTTGCTTATGTTTCTACGGGCTTGCAGCTTGTTGGCATTTTTACGAAGGGGTCTACCGCATCTTTAGTTTGAGTTTCTACGTTCCATGCTTTGATTTACAACCAGGCATACGCTTCGCTTGAGGGGGGGGTAATGGAGATGTAAATAAATTTAGAATTAGGATAAGAAAGGAATACCATTTATGATTGGTATGACATATATCATGTTCCATATTTGTTTAGGTTTTGTAAACCCTTTCTACTCACTATATATATACTGTAAGGCGGTTGGTCAGCTAGATGATGAGGTGGTCCACGCAAGGTATAGATGGAGTCCCCGTAAACATAAGCAAATCTAATTCATACGATAAACTGAACAATTAAAGAGAAGTTAATATGGAAGAAAGAGTCAAGAGATTTTTGTTCAGAGAGTCAAGTCTTTCAAATTCAGCAAAGACACCATCAGAATCGTCTAGTTTATTACAGAGTCATGAAATTCAACAAGTTTTACCCAGTAATAATATTAATTCAATTTATCATCATGGCATATTAGAATTCAGTAAGGCATATTCGAGTAAAATTCATGAAGAATTACTCCCAATGAATCAAGAATTTCAATCTATAAAACTACTTTCACAAAAAGCTTTTACTAAATATAGAGAACAAAATTATAGGTTCTTACATTTTGGCCCAATACAAGTAGCTATACACCCACTGGTAAGATTAGGTATTGATACCCCAATATTCATGGCATTAAGAGATGATAGGTTAATTGAATATAAGGATTCAATATTAGCTATGATTCAAACTAATATTTGTAATGGAACAATAAGATTTGATTGCATTCCAAATTATTCGGTTAGTTTAACAGACCCACACATTATGAATTCATTAAAATTAGATATCTAATTAAAACAAGACAAAATAGTAAACGAAACAGATCATTTTGTATTAATCTATAGAGTATATTTCAAACTAATGAAATCTATGATTCCAACAACATTAAGAATAAATCCAACAGCAAGAGATGAATCTGTATATGTTACTACAAATTCAGATAATATAATAGAAACTCCAAAATTATTAAGATGAAATGAAATAACTATTCCTGAAGAAATAATAGCTGAATGACCATTAAGCATTCAAGGAAATTTAAAATTAACAGAACCTTCAATATTTGAAGAACAAAACAATGGGAAAGTATTAATAAAATTTAATAGGTCTATGTCCAGTAGAGATACAGAAAATTATGGGCATAATTTTGACCAAACATATAAGTATTCAAACCTAAGTAGACATTCAACATCTGATCTTTCCTCAAACTTTCAAGATTCTAAAATGAGATATTCCACTCTATTACCTGAAATAATCCAAGATTCTAATTCTTCAATAGGATCACCAACATATAGTCAAATGAGAAATTCATATTTAAATATGATGACTAGTATTAAAGAATTTTCAATAGACAAAGAATATTTAAATAAAGATTATTACAGTATAGAAAATATTCAATGTAGATTATGGTTTGAAAATTTTGATAAGGAAATTAAATATTATAAAACAAGAATTCTATACATTTTTAAATAAAAAAAGAATAAGGAAAATGAAAATTTTTATATAGTTAGAATATTATTTAAAGAAAGAAAGTATAATAAAACAAGATAAATTAGAAGAAATTCCAATCATTAATATTCAATCCAACTTATAAAAGTGAAAATTATAAAATAATACTGTTGTAAGTTCAATCCACCCACCATTAAAAAATATAGAAATTACTATAGATAACGAGACAGTAATAGCGTCTCCATTCAAACTAGGAAAACATGAAACAGAAATAGTGAATTCAGATGATATTAAAAAGGTTTATCAACAGAATAATTATTCCAATCAAATATTATACACTATAGCAAACCAAGTAGACTTAATTTCAACTAAATTAGATAATAAACAAGAAAGGTTTCCAAATGAAATTTCAAAACCACATTTTCAAGTGTCTTCATTTCCAAGAAAAAAGGAAAATTCATTATCATTAATAAGAAAAGATGAGGCTAGTCCTTCTAGAAATATAGGAGTAATATCTCAAGTAAACCCACAAGATTCAAATACATCAAACTCCTCTTCTCCCGAGTCAGAAGAAGAATTAGAATTGGAAAATAAAATAGATTTAATAGAATAACAATTTCAAGATTATTCAGAACAATCAAATGATAGACCACAATTACAAATAAATAGAATGAAAACAAATAGGTTTAGAAAAAAATGGAGGAATGATAGGGCAAAAAATTATTATCCTAGACCTACTCCACCCGATATTCACTATGAAGAACAAAACACTTCATTAAACAGTTATGATGGATCATCCCTATACCAATGGAATATAGATGGGAAGTCTGAATATCAAATACTAAATATATTACAAGAAATGGGAATGACCAGAATGGCATACAAAGCAAAAATCAATATAACTGAACTTAATATAGTAATGTTATTAGTAACTAGATTTACAGGTCAACTAAAAGGATGGTGGGATAATTATCTCACATTAGAAGATAAACAATCAATTATGAATCATGAAACAGAAGAACATCAAGGTGAAGGAGTTAATGTTGAGTATAAAATCGTTCAAGATAGATCAACATATTTAATCTATGTCATATCAATGTATTTCATTGGAAACCCAGAAGAAGAACTAAGATATGTTTAACAAATTTAAAATGTCCGTCCCTAACTGATTTCAAATGATATAAAGATATATTTTTAACTCAAATATTAAGAAGAACGGATTCATATTCATCATTCTGGAAAGAAAAGTTTATTACAGGATTGCCAAATTTATTTTCACAGAGATAATTACTAATTTACAGAAAACATTAGGAACAGAGAAAATATATTGCAATTCTTTAACATTTGGTCAAATATTTGCTTTCGTTAAAAGGGAAGCTCTAACATTATGTCAAGACTTAAAAATTCAACACAAATATGGTTCAAAACGGAAAGAGATGGGAACATTTTGCCAATAATTTGGCATAATGGATATTGAACCACCGTCCTCTGAACACAAAAAGTTATTCAGGAAAAACAAATATAATAGATATTACTGTAAGGATAAATATAAAAATTGCAGTAAAGATAGTGATAAAAACTTTTTTTTAAAAAAGCAATAAATATAAAAATATTCAATGTTTTAAATGTAAGAAGTTCAGTCATACACCCTCAAAGATTAATTCGTTATTTTCAGAAGAAAAGGAATTAAAGAACAAATTATTATCATTATTAACAAACAACTCAGAAATGAACAAACAGATTATGAACAAACATATTATGAATCCAGCTCAGATAACTCTAGTAATTCAGAAATATGTCAGTGTAAGATTTCAACAATTAATATGTTAAGTAGTTCAAAAGATGAAAAGCAAATATTATTAGATATGATTGATAAATTGGAAGATTTAGAAAATAAAGCAGCATATTTACACAGATTAAAGGAATTAATAAAGGAGGAAGAAAAACCAAGAATAGGGGAAGCATTTAGTTTAACCAATACAATTAAAAAATATTTAGAAATAGAAAAGAAAAAACCTGTAAAATCTGATGATTTAAGAACAGAAATTAATTAATTAAAAACAAAGATCAATTCAATCAAGAATGAATTAAACTCATTAAAAGAAAAGGATTTAGAATTAGAATTAAAACTTTTAGGTTTAAATCAGAAAACCATAAATCTACCTAGTAGTTCAAGTATCAAAATATCTCAAGATACTCCAACAGATAATCAGTTTTTCAATGTTATTAATAAAACCAATATGGAAAAATGGTATTCATTGATAACATTAGGAGTAGAAGATTTTAGTACCACAATAGTAGCATTAATAGATAGCGGTGCAGATCAATCCTGTATTAGAGCAGGAATAATTCCAAGTAAATATTTAGTAAAAACTAATGAAAATTTATCAGCAGCAAATGGTACTCCAATGACAATTAATAAAAAATTGCCAAATGGTTTTGTATGTAATAATAATTATTGTATTAAACAATCATTCCATATATTAGAAAATGTGTAACATAATGCAGTATTAGGAAATCCATTCTTTTACCAAATAACCCCTTTCAAGAAAACTCAAAAGGGAATCAACACTAAAATATTAGGAAGAAAGTTATTATTCGAATTCATTAATCCACCTAGCCAAATAGAATTGTATCTATTACAAACGAATTCTATACATAAAAAATATGGTTATTAAATACAAAAAGAAAAGATATTGTATTCCTAAAAGAAGAATTAAGTTATTCAGAGATAGAAGAACAACTAAATAATAAACTAATCCAAGAGAAAACTGCAACATTAGAAAAAGAATTTAAAAATTTTGTTCAAAACATCCCAATGATTTTTGGGATAGAAAGAAACATATTGTTTCTAACTGTATGAAAAGGATTTCAATGCACAACAAATTCCAACTAAAGCCAGACCTAATCAAATAAATGCATAATTAATTGAATTATGCAAGCAAGAAATTCAAAGTCACCTAGAAAGAAAGTTAATTAGGAAAAGCAATTCGCCATGGAGTTGCTCAACATTCTATGTTAATAAGCAAGCAGAAAAGGAAAGAGGAATTCCAAGATTAGTCATAAATTACAAACCATTAAACAAAGTATTACAATGGATTAGATATCTCATTCCAAACAAAAGAGATTTAAAAATAGATTAGTAAATGCAAAGGTATTTTCAAAATTCGATCTAAAATCAGGATATCAGCAAATTCAAACAAGTGAAAAAGATAAATACAAAATAGCATTTGCAGTTCCATTCAGACAATATGAATGGAATGTCATGTCGTTTGTCTAAAGAATGCACCATCAGAATTCCAAAAGATTATGAATGAAATATTTAATCCCTATTCAAAATATGTCATAGTGTATATTGACGACATATTAGTCTATTCTGATTCAATAGACAGTCATTTCAAACACTTTAAAATATTACTAAAGAAACATGGTTTAATAATATCATAACCAAAAATGAAATTATTCCAAACTAAAATAAGATCCCTACGATATGAAATTCATTTAGGCAAAATCAAGCCAATTTAAAGAGCAATTGAGTTTGCCGATAAATTCCCAGATGAAATTAAAGACAAGAACCAATTACAAAGATTTTCAGGATGCTTAAATTACATATAAAATTTCTATCAAAACTTAAGGATAACTTGTAAACCATTATAGGAAAGATTAAAAACTTATCCACCTATGTGGGCAGAAACACATACTCAGATAATAAAGGAAATAAAATTAAAAGCTAAATCACTACCATGTTTAGGAATTTCACATCTATTAGCATTAATGATAGTGGAAACTGATGCATCGGATATAGGATATAGAGGTATACTAAAACAAGTACATTGAGGAAAAGAGTCAATAGTCAGGTATCATTCAGGATTATGGATAGGAGCTCAAAATAATTACTCAACAGTTAAAAAAGAAGTTTTATCAATTGTCTTATGCATTTCAAAATTTCAAGATGATTTATACAATAAGAAGTTCTTATTAAAAATAGATTGCAAATCAGCAAAAGAAATTTTACAAAAAGATGTTAAAAATCTGGTTTCAAAACAAATATTTGCCAGATGGCAAACCATTTTATCAATATTCAATTTTGATATTCAATTTATTAAAGGGAAGGAAAACTTCCTTCCAGATTTTTTGACTTGTGAATTCTTTACAGGAAAACATGAGTAAGCATTCAAGTTCATCAAGTTCTTCACATTCAAAATCATCAAAGGATTATGAAATTCCAAAACCTCTGGCACCCAAAGTACCAACTCAAGATTTCCCTCCGCTCACTTATTCCACAATAGCTTAAGCCCCATATTCAAAGTTAATTCATACTCCAATTCTTACCTCAAATTATACACTACTCACTTCACAAAAGCCAGCCAGTCAAACCTCCAGCTCAACAACCACTCAATCAACCTCAAACCCTAGCCAATCATACTTCGATAAACCTAACCCAGAACATATCCTGATAACCCAATTCCAAACAGAACCAGATATTCCACAGCTCAAAACTTTTGTATCCAGTTTAATCAAGCCAACATGTCCTTGGTTGGCAGAGAATATTCAAAAAACACAGAATTACTATGAACTCATTTTAGTAGACACTCAATCTATAGAGATTCAGCATGTTCAAAATAAACATAATCCTAGTATGATTGACTATTCAAAAATATACATTAAACAAGTCCTTCGTCCTAGCCATTTCCAAAATATCCATTCAACTCGAACCTTTTCAATAAATATGTCCCCAAAGGATTTAATTATGCAGATTATATGCAGGCCTGGTATAGAACTTTCTATATTAGGTCATTCGATTATTCATGGTTCATTAATTTCCATCAGCATTTCAATGGTGACATTCCAATGTGGTTCTATGATTGGTGGTTAAAATTATGACCATCAAAAGAAATCCTCCCTATTCCAGTACTAGAAGGTTTGGAAACATTCCATAAACTTAGCAAGTGTAAACCATTCGAGAAGACCCTATTTTTTCATTCAATTTTCAGAGTTCCATAGATCTTTGCATGGAGCTTTCAGATTAAACCAATTCATCCAAATATGCCTTTTTCTTTAGTTAGACAATTCAAAATCATATGGTGGAATAATTACAAAATAGAGTTTTCTCCACCAAAGCAGTAACTCATTACTTACAAACAGGAAAAAAATGAGAATTACATTCAACAAAGGGGATAGTATTAAAGCCAGAAGTCCCATTCAACATGCCCTTGAAATTCAAGCAACTCGGAGTCCAATCCAGCAGGCCCTGAGTATTCAACAACCATTAACCAACAAATTCAAAAAGATGAAGAAGACGAAGAATTCAAGAAAATGTTGGCATTCTACAAGCAACTCAAAAGCCAGCAAACCAAGGAAATACAAAAAGAAGAGATTCAAGAAGAAAACTCATTCGGAGGTCCAATGGGTCAAGACCCGTTTGATTTCTGAAAAACGTCAGCAATGACGAATTCTATGAAGACAGGCAGTAATGGAGGGACCCAAACTCCACTCTGACATCCACTCAATAAAAGAAGTCAACAAAGCATTCAATAATGGAGGGTCCCAGACTCCACTCAAGACAAGCAAGCAGCAGACAAGAAATAATGGATGGCCCCAGACTCCATTACAACTCCAAAGGCAGGCAATAATGTGATCCAGCTCACACTCCACTTCGGATTTCAAATTCGAAATTCAGTTCAATGTAATAGACTAGTCATTTGCCTCTATAAATAGAGAGGCCTTAGTTCAGAATTAAATACGCTGGATTTCAGCCCCTTCTCACTCTATAACCTCCTCCCTCTAAGTTCTTAATTGAACTTCAACTACTTCTATCCCGAAACCATATGTACTTCAAGATTCAGAAACCTCATTCAATTACATAATTCATTCAAAATAATTTGTAAGTTATTATTTTGATTTCTTACTTCATACTTTGATTCATTACTCTTTTAATTATTACAATTGATTTAATTTTGATATACTATGTTTAATCACTAGAGCCACAATTAATTATGGGTTTTACATTCTATCATGCGGCTATGATTGTGAGCCAACTATCTGGAATTTAATGCTATTCTACCATGTGATGGAGGGGATCCCAATTAATCTGGGATACACAATCCATTCGTGCATGTTTAAGACTGTCGGTACAAGCAAGTAGGATCTCTTCTACAGCGGCTCAATCACAGCTTTCATGAAGCAGTATGGAGTTTGCCCTACTGAAAGGCCATTGTGCTTCATAGAAATATGACGAGATCGAGTTGGTTCAAACAAAAACAATTGAAGTTGATCTTCGAAAACAAGTGGTTATTGTATCATCTCTGATCAACTGCATAGAGCGTGAAGAGAGAAAGAAACATTGAAATAAATAAGGCCTCGTCTTAAACATCCCCATCAGTTTTATCCTTATCTTATTATACTTTCAAGTTTCATGTGTCTTAGTTTAAGACTTATGAATTACATGTTTCTTTTTTCACCTTGGAGATGGCCAGAGTAGGTACATGAATATTGTGAGTAGATACATGGGGTGTCTGCAAGCCTACACCACTGCCGTCAAACAAGAGTATGTCATAGCTAAAGCGCATCAAGTTGGAATCATTGCAGTGTAGTGCCTGCCAATGGCCAAAGTCCTACATTTGAGTGGAGCGCAATGAGACATAAATGTTGAACATCAAATTTTAAACAAAAATCTATGCGGAAGGATACATATGATTGTAGTAGGTGATTCTCTATTGTAAATTATCTACTACCTCTAGCAAAATGACAGTTTTAACTTTTAAGAGAGAGAAAAAACATCCTGATTTTCTTTCGATATTGCAAATCTACAATGACAAAAAGGATGAGCAGTTCACTACAAGAAATCGGGTACATAGGCATCGGTACACATGTACCGGTACTAATATACCGGTGCTATTAAACATCTTTGCACTAGTATAAATGTCCGTGTATGAATAACTGGTGCTTAAGAGGTAATGGAACTGGTAAAAAATATACCAGTGCTTAGGTCCAGTGCTTATGAGTAGGATTTGGATGATTTTGACTAATTTTGGGCACCGGTATGTTTGATACCGGTGAGGGAAAGTGGTGCTGTTAAAAATTTACACGGGAATTCATATCAATCGCACCGGTAAATGTTCTGGTATCGGTGTGGTTTGGGAAGAAATATGGGGAAATATTTGAGCACTAGAATAACAATCAGGACCGGTCTGTTTGCCCGTTGCTAAAATTTATAAAAATGTGGGAAATATTAGAGCATCGGTTACTTGTATCGGTGCGTTTGAGTGAAGATCAGAAAAATGCTGGAAATGGGAAAATTTTGTGCACCGGTTATTTCATTTATTTTTAGCACTGGTATAAATACCGGTGTTATTGCTTCAGCTGCATCAATAGCACCAGTATTATATGTTTTGACCGGTCCTATTGATGCATTAAATGCTGACCTACCACCATTTTGATCGGATAAAAAAAGAAAGGGAGAGGGTTTTGGATGTCATTAATGGAAATTTTGGGTTAGAGAAGGCATTGAATGCTCATCAATGAATTTCCTTAAAGGTATTTCATTTTTTTAAAAAATATCCTCATTTAATGTAAAATATGTGTTGAATGATATGTTTCTATAAATATCTTGTGAGTTTGAACATTGTAATGTTCCTTGACAATCTTGATGAATATGTTTTGTTTGCAACTGTTGTTGATGTAATGTATGGCTTTGATTGCATGTGATTTGAAGTATAAGGTGTGGTAGGATTGTAGTATTGTGTGATCATGCATGTGCATGTTTATAGGGTGTGTTATGAATGAGCTTATTGTTTATGGTGTAATTGTATATTGCTTTGGATGTTTAAATGTTGCAAATTGATTACATTGTAGAGATACACCGGGCCATTGAAAGGCGTAAGCTTGTTTATCACAACGTTAGCTTGGTGAGTGATGAATATATTGCTTTTTTTTTGGGACTTCTTGGACTATGCTTTTAGTCATGAAAAGCGCACCCTATGTACATGTCGTGATTGTAAGAACTGTAAGCGTACTGGTGATTGAAGTTTGTTGCAACTCCATTTCTACATGAGAGGGTCTCGAAGGATTATTTAGTTTGGACTTTTCATGCAGAGAAACCACCGCTGGACATGGTTGTAGGTAGCAAGGGGGAATATTTTGGGGATTGGAAATTGGATGACATGTGTGAAGACGTGGTGAATTAATTTAGGGGGAGGCCTGAGGTTCTGTCAAAATTTCTTGATGAGAAGGACAAACTGTTGTATCCTAGTTGCAAGGAGAAAGACACTGTAATGTTATGTTTGATGGAGTTGTTCAACTTGAAAGGCGTTAGTTCGTGGACCGATACTAGCAGGGATAAGTTGTTGAAGTTTTTGAGTGAGAAGCCCCCCCTCGATATGGTTTACCGAACAACCTGTACGATGCAAAGAGAATTTGTGCTCAATGGGAATGGAGTATAAAAAGATGCATGCATGCCCCAATGATTTTGTTTGTATAAGGATGCATTGGAAAAAGTGGTGGCTTGCCTTGTATGTAAGGTATCTTGTTATAAGCAAAGAAGAAATGATGTTGTTGATGAAGAGGTCGTTATGAAGGTAAGGAAATGGGTCCCTGCAAAATGCCCGTGGTACCTTTCTATTGTCCCCAGGCTGAAGAGGTTGTTGAAGAACGTTGTGGATGCGAGAAATAAGACATGGTACAAGGATAAGGGTTGTGTTGATGATGACATCATTAGTCACCCAACGGATGGAGATCAGTGGAAGAATTTCGACAACATGTATCCTAAGTTTGCCGAAGAACCCAGGTATTTGAGAATGGCTCTGTGTACTGATGGTATGAATCTCTTTGGTAATATGCCATTGAAACATAGCTCGTGGCCTGTTATGCTTTGTATTTACAATCTACCTCCTTATCTATGCATGAAGAGGAAATATGTTTTGATGCCATTAATGATTTCCAGTCCGAGGCAATCCATAAATGACATTGATACTTATCTAGCCCCACTTATTGAATATTGGAAGCTGTTGTGGTCAGATAGTGTCGAGGTGTTCGATGGTTATGTGGGACAAAGTTCACTCTGAAGGTGATGTTGCTCTGTACTATTAATGATTTTTTGGCATATGGTAATCTTTCAGGTTACGTTGTTAAGGGTCACAAGGCATGGCCTATGTGTGAGGATGCCAGTGATGTTAATTAGCTAAAAAATGGTCAGAAGACTGTCTATCTAGGTCATAAGAAATTCCTCCAGCTAAGCACAAGTTACGAGAAGACGAGATTCATTTTGTTGGGAGGAGGGAGAGGAGGAAGGCACTAAGAATGTTAAGTGGTTTTTCCATCCATAGTAAGGTGAAAAAAGTCAATGTTGTTCTAGGAAAGAAGATATAAAAAGTGGTTGGCTTAAATGATGAACCTTAGAAGAAAAGATCGATATTCTTCAATTTGGCATATTGGGACACTCTAGAGGTTTTCCATTGTTTGGATGTGATGCATATAGAGAAGAAAGCGTGTGAGAGTTTAATTGGTACTTTACTAAACATTATAGGTAAGATGAAGGACAACTTGAATGCACGGAATGACCTAGTTGAGCTTGGTATACGAGTTCATTTAGCTCCTGAGGTGAAAGGTAAATGGATGTACCTACCACCAACCTCTTCAAATATTTCTACAATGAGAAGAGGTTGGTTTGTGAGTGTATTGGAGGAGTCAAGGTACCATCTGGCTACTCATCCAATGTAAGTCAGTTTGTGAATGACGAACCATGATTGTCACCTGTTGATGTAACAAATCTTGCTCGTGGGGTCCTGGAGGAAGAGGTGAGATTCTGTATCATGTGCATGTGTTTCTTTTTCAACTCCATTTTTCGTAAGAATATTATCAAAAAACAACTAGATGAGTTGGAGCTCGAGGGGATACGTGTGCTTTGTTTGTTTGAGAAGTATTTTCCCCTGACATTCTTTGACATTATGATCTATCTTGTAGTCCACATTTTCAGGGAAATTAGTATATGTGGTCCCATTGGGATGCATTATATGTACCCGTTTAAGCGTCACATTGGGGTCTTCAAGGGTTATGTACACAATCAATGCCGACCCGATGCTAGCATTGTCTAGAGGTATGTCACGGAGGAGATCAATAAGTATTGCACTTCAAATTTTCTAGGGAAACGAATGTTGGAGTTCCCTAGCATGTCCACAGTGTTAGGAAGAATGGTATTCCATGTTCGAAAGGTACGCTGTACACACCATTTAAGGCTGAGTTGATGAAAGTCCATCTTTATGTTTTGCGTAACAGTAGTGAGACTTCTATTTATGATCATGAGCACATGTCAATGCTGGCAGAACTATCCTAAATGGTCATTGAACGAGTTACAACTTGAGCATTCTGTAACATTTTTTAATTAGTTTTTTAATTGTTATAATGTGGAGGGGATGTCGTCTAAACTTCGTGCGTTTGCAAGGACACCAGGTTGCACGTTAAGAGATACCGTGGCTATTATATTAATGGATACAATTTTTCAACTATTTCCAAGGATGCAAAAGCACAAGTCTGAATAACAGGGCTTTTTTGGAATCTGAATCCGTGTGGCAGTCGAGCAAGAGAGACAAAAAACCAATCGTTGCTGTAATGTCAATTTATTGGGGTCTTAGAGAAGATTTGGGAGTTGGATTATGTGGAATTTAAAGTAGTAGTATTCAAGTGCCTTTGGGTTGAAAATGGTGTCTGGGTACGTACCGAGATTCCCATTTACGCCAATTTTGTATTTCGTCAATTCCAATTTTCTTGGAGGGACTCAAATGCAAAAAGCAAAAAGTTTACTCATAACTTCAAATTGAAATCTGCTCAAACATTATCGTACATTTACACTCCCTGATGTGTTCTACAATCAGAAATCTAATTCAATGTCACTCAGAGGATCGTAATAAGTCTCCATAAAAGTTCCCAAATTCTTAAAGTTAACACTAGCTAAGCACCTCTTGCTAAATCTACAACATACACCAACGCGTTTGGTCATGTGCCATCAATGTAACAATTATTTAAATCATTCATTTTTATCCAATGAAATGAAATATCACGGGTGTACTGCGTGGGTAAGTTAGCGTAATTGGGGCAATTAGTTGGAGGGCCTTTTTGCAAGCAAATTAAAATTCACCATCGGGACTACAATCGGTTAGAATTAATCTTCTTTACCTGTTCCCAGGCATGTCATAAACATAATTGATACTCATCAATGAGGACTACGTGGTCATAAACGTTTCAAAAACTCTTTCGACGCTAATGTAATTTTACTATAGTATATAATCTGTTATCGCTGCAATGATAAATTTACATGTACACCATCACACTCATGGTTTTGAAATGTGAATTAAACATACATTTGGTCAATATTTTTTTAAAAACTAATCTTAAAAAGGTTGGGGGATAGCAAACCTAATAAAACAAAGTTTGTAGGAATTTTTAGAACCGGTATGTTATGTTTCTTATCGGTGCTAAAGTTTTTGCGGGAAATTAAAATAATTTGAAATTTTCAAACTGGCTAGGTGGGGAAATTGAATTTTTTTAGCACTGGTACAAGGATGTTTAGGCACCGGTTTGATATACCGGTGCTCAACACCTAGAAAAAGTATAGATCATTTCCCTTCTGTCCCAACTGTAAGAATCAAAATAATTGACAAGCGGCCGCGCGCAGCTGTTTTATGTTGGTATGAGCACTGGTATCCCAACCGGTGCTCAATACTTAGAATATTTCTACTCAAATTGTGTACACATCGGTCTCTGTCTAGTTCAAAGAATAGAACACTCAGGCAAAGCAGCTGCGCGCAACTGTGTTTTAAAGCTATAGCATCGAGTTTATGTACCGGTGCTCAAGACTTAGAATATTTCTACTCAACTTGCTCCTACCCAATTCTGAATTGTAAAAAACAAGTACATAGCAATTTCACGCAACTGCATTTTGACAGGCGCGGGCGGTCGTTGCGCCCGCGCGCCAAAAGATAATTTATAAGCCCTCAGTGCTTACTTTCTACAACTAGGTAGATAGTGGCAAATCGGGGTCGTCCAATGAGAAGAGGGATCTTCCTAAGCGTCTAAGCACACAAATGGTTGATAATAGGCTAGGAGTAAATATTTATACACACACTTAAAAGCAAGTAAAAAGGGGGGGGTTGGTTGGTTGGTTGGTTCCTAAGTTAACAAAGATAAAAAGACGAGATAACTAGCAACGTCAAGTGACTATGCTAATCATCAAACGAAACTAAGAAAAAGGGTTTTAAACTACAAAGATAAAATGCCTTGGGTGCAACGGATATCCACTTCCACATCTAATGTAGTTCATCGAATCATTCACACATTCCATCATATAGCATTCATGACCCAACGCTCACACACCCCATCTAGCAAGTACCACAACACACACACCACAAGGAGTTCTAAGTTCATGCTCATGGATCTTCATGCAAAGGCGCTACGGAATTCGTCACGTTCCTACACCTAAGCAATTCAACCACACAAGCACTCCTTATGCTCAAACCACTCATGGCACACATGCAGTGAAACACACCGTCAAGAGTACATAAACGCCGAATAACAAATGCTTCAAGAATGAGTTTAAATCACCTATTCAATACTTCAACTACTTGTCGTGGAGACTGAACTCCTATCCTTCTTAGTTCGTAGTTTGCGAGAGTGAGTTCGACATCTCTCGTCAAACCTCACCAATGGCTCCCGAGTCGCGACCACGACTCAAGGCGACATTGGTGGCATTTAGCACGAAGGACCAACAAGCTTGGCAATGCCTATGACCACTACACCGTGACTAGGCATTGAACCAATTCATGCAATTACACGAGATTGGATGAACGTGCAATGCACATTCATCCGCGAGCATATGACTCTCTCGTTTGCTACACAAACGAACATGACGAAGAGTTCGACATCAATCACATTCGCCTAGCACATTGTCAACACACTAACACAATCGAAAGCTCTAATTCATACTCTCACATTGCTAACAAGAACAAGGGGGAAATTAACCCAAATCCCCCAAACCCTAGCTAGCAATTAATCCAAGCATTTCATATCATCAAGCTCTCAACAACATCAATGCAATCAACAATTAACATTCAAAGCACAATAATTGCACAATAGCAAAAATACCAAATAGATAGATATAAATGAATTCTTGCTACATAGATAGTGGAAGCTTCAATCCTTTACTCCCAAGTGCAAGAACTACTCTAGAACAACAACAAAAGACATAATCAAACTAAGAGAAAGCTAAGAAAAGAAAGAAGAAGAAAAACCTAAAAATGGCGCCCAAAATCAGAGAAAACGCGCCTAGAAAGCTTGGAGAAGAAGAGGGAAAAAAAGATGGTATTTATAGTGCAAAGAAAATAAAATTGATTTCTGGCCGCCCGATGGTCGCGACTCGCGACGGTGTTCGTCGCGACTCGCGACGGTGCCCCAGCTCGCGATGGTGTCGTGACGGCAGCCACAGTTTTGCATTGTTTCTTTGTCTTCTTCATAGCCATCCCTCTCACTCTTCAAGTCTTCAACAGCTCCAAAATGGTCTTCAACGGCCTCCGGTCTTCATGTCTTCGAAGTGAGTATCCAAAAGTCTTCGAAAGTATAGTCTTCAATGTCTTCCGGTCTTCGTTGGTTCCGTGTTCTTCCCTTGTCACACAAAATCCACTTAAAAGAGGTAAAAGAGTACAAAGTTGCTTTTACCTCTCACAAGTGAATTTCAAGGTAAAACACAAGCTCTCGATAATAAAAGAGCACAAAAGTGATCCTAAATACTACTAAATAATGCGCCTAAAATGGACACATCAAACCTCCCCACACTTAAACCTTACTCGTCCTCGAGTAAGAAAAGATTTAAGCATACGGAGGAAATGGCATATCCACCTCCTAAAACCCCCAAAATAACCACACAAAATGGACATATCAAACCTCCCCACACTTAAACCTTACTCGCCCTCGAGTAAGAAAAGATTCAAGCATGCGGAGTAAATGATATATCCCAAAACCTAAACTAATCCCCCAATCAAAGCCCCACCAAAACTCTCAATCTCAAAAATCCCAAAATAAAAGCTCACATGAGAATTTTGCACACACACATCCCCAATCCTAAATCTAACCAAACCTACCACTGATCAATTCACTACCCATAAAAATATTTCACAGCCCAGAATTGATATTCCCAGAATCCAATGACACAAAATGAAGCTAAAACCATAGAGGAAGTTTTAAACACATGCTTCACCTAATGCCAATATATCAACCAAAAACGAAGTAGAAAGAGATCAAGAATTTCATAACCATACTCCGTTTCCTAACCCACTAAGCTACCCAATCCCAAGAGGTCTAAAGATATTGAGCTACCCGATCCATCCGTGTGACAACCGCAACCTTATGACTCCAACGCCGGCAATTGAGTAAAATCATAGCATTTTTCAATTTCCCTCAATTTCTCTCATTTTGCCTAGGAGCTCTTTCGAGTTTTCATCCTAGCCACACATCATGTTTCTTTAGCTCACATCTCACCTTTTTCCGCACATTTTAGCCTCTCATTTTTGCCTAGGCCGCCCTTTAAGGGTTTTCGACCTATCCGGGCCCCCAATGTTGCCTAAGTTGCCCTCTCGGGTTTTCAACTTAGCGGGTTTTCTTTTTCTTTTTTTTTTCTTTTTTTTTTCATTTCATATATTTTTTTTTATATATATATTTTTTTCTTTTTCTCATGTTTTTCCAATGAAAAGTAGCAAAAAACATTCCAAAACAATCTAGCATGCATTGAATCCTCTAACCCCTCCCCACACTTAAAACATTACATTGCCCTCAATGTAAACACGTAAGGCAAGAAGAATAAAAATCAAGGTAAGGGATTTAGAGTGACACCCGTGTCTCCGCAATTCGCCGGTGATATGGCGATATCCAAGTACTTGGATGGTCCCGAGATGGGTTTCGGAACCGGAAGGGTGAGCAAAAATGCCGTAGAAGAACTCACCCCTCAAGAAAAACATTTTCTCCATGGCGCCGTTTGATCAAGACTACACCACGAAGAACACATTAAACTCACAAGTACATAAGAATATGTAATACTAGGTTTAGCATCAAGAATTAATAACCATAGTATTGTCAAAGAACAACCAATCAACCCTCAATCACCACTATAAGATTATGCATGAAAAATATCTAACATATATTGACATGTATACAAGCATCATTATAGGATAAGAACTCACAATCACAATGATGTAGTCGGCATACTACAATCAATAAATGTACTATAAAGATGCAAGAATGTTCATATGTCAATATATGTAGGATGGTGGAAGAAATGAGAGGTATGTGGTGTTCTTGGGCGTGTTGGGTGGAGAAGAAGGAAGAATTATGCACTGTTTAAAATCATTTGAAAACTTGGAAGCTTGGAAACTTGAAATCCGGCCTGAAAAAATTTTCAAAAGTTACTGAGCACGTCGCGACTCGCGACGAGGGTCGTCGCGACTCGCGACGAGCCTCGCGACGCCATCGCGACGTGCGGAAAGTACAGTCCGGGAGCTCAAAATGTTCTGAGCTCGTCGTGACTCGCGACGAAGGGTGTCGCGACTCGCGACGAGCCTCGCGAAGTCATCGCGACTCGCGGAAAGTGGAGTCCGGGAGCTCAATATTTTCTGAGCTCGTCGCGACTCGCGACGAAGGGTGTCGCGACTCGCGACGAAGGGTGTCGCGACTCGCGACGAAGGGTGTCGCGACTCGCGACGAGCCTCGCGACGTCAGGGCGACTCGCGGAAAGTTGGCGCTGGGAGTGGATTTTGCTCCCCTGTTCATCGCGACTCGCGACGAAGCCCATTGCGACTCGCGACGGCAGGGTATCCCAGGCTTAAAATTTTTTCGTTTTCTTACCAACTGTCCAAGCTTGCTTCCCTCGTTCATTGATCTCGTTCCTTCATTTCCTTCATTGCAATGCACTTCATGTTGCTACAACATCATAGAAAAACATGCCATAAAAAGAACAAAACAAAACAACAACAAAAACAAACTAAGAAACACAAACTAAGAAACAAAAACTAAAAGAAATGCCGAATTTATTTAACGTCGTCGGCACGACGAAGCTCCGTATTTTTAAGGTCGTCGGCACGACCCTAATGTTATCCGTATGGTGAAGGCTTGAAGCTCTTCACCATGAGCATCCAAAACAAGAGAGGTGGGGGCACAAAACTTCCAAGAGGAAAGTCTTGTGGAGGTGGAGATGGTTCAAAGGGAATTAAGTGGTTAGGGAGCTTAGGATAATCTTTTGGCTCCTCTCTCGTTTCCCTCAAAACTTCCGAAAATGTAAGAGTTGGTTCACTAGGTGGGAGAAGGGGTGACAATGCTAATGGATAATGTAGCACTATCACCTCTTCCTCCATTTTTCTATCCTCGACAACCAACTCCTCATCCCTTTCAAGCTCAAAATCATTTGTATTGGTGACTTCACTCACCGAATCATTGAGTTCAAGTTGGGATGGTGTGTTTTCGGAATCACGAGCTTCCATGCGGGCCAATACCTCTAAAATGTTCCTCACATGCCCCTCAATGGCCTCAACGCTAGAGGAGAGCTGAGTATCCGGCTCTTTACTAGTAAAGGAGTTCAAGTTTGCTATGGTATTTAAGACATCCTCACATTTCAAACTTGAACTTCCTTGTTGGGCTTGGTTTTGGGGTATGGTATAGGGTGGTGATGGCCAACTAGGTTGCTCGTAATATTGGTTTTCCGGCTCATTCTCATACCACAAATCCGGACTACCACTCCATTCCGAATTGTAAGAGTTGTGGTATGGATAGCATTCATGAGCTTCTTGCCCTTGAAAACCAATATCTCCTACCTCTTGATAGCACTCTTCATAGTACCCATGGTTTTGGAAACCAAGGGTTCGTTCTCGGTCATAGTGCTCTTCCCACAACAAAGGGCAAGATTCGGTAGGATGATCGGAATGACACATCCTACAAAACCTTGCTTGTTGAGCCTCTCTTCTCATCATGAGATCCCTCAAGGTGAGACGCTCCATTAAGAATTTTTTTTTTTTTAAAATTTTTCAAAAGTTTGGAATCATAGTGCAAGGATTCTCGATAAAATGAATCACCAAGAACTCAAGCAATACCTACTCCGAACAAAAACAACCACCAAGTAGTGGAAAATAAAAACAACTAGCTAATACACAACCAAATACACCTAAATACTTAAGAATAAACGCCTCGTCCCCGGCAACGGCGCCATTTTGACAGGCGCGGGCGGTCGTCGCGCCCGCGCGCCAAAAGATAATTTATAAGCCCTCAGTGCTTACTTTCTACAACTAGGTAGATAATGGCAAATCGGGGTCGTCCAATGAGAAGAGGGATCTTCCTAAGCGTCTAAGCACACAAATGGTTGATAATAGGCTAGGAGTAAATATATATACACACACTTAAAAGCAAGTAAAAAGGGGGGGTTGGTTGGTTGGTTGGTTCCTAAGTTAACAAAGATAAAAAGACGAGATAACTAGCAACGTCAAGTGACTATGCTAATCATCAAACGAAACTAAGAAAAAGGGTTTTAAACTACAAAGATAAAATGCCTTGGGTGCAACGGATATCCACTTCCACATCTAATGTAGTTCATCGAATCATTCACACATTCCATCATATAGCATTCATGACCCAACGCTCACACACCCCATCTAGCAAGTACCACAACACACACACCACAAGGAGTTCTAAGTTCATGCTCATGGATCTTCATGCAAAGGCGCTACGGAATTCGTCACGTTCCTACACCTAAGCAATTCAACCACACAAGCACTCCTTATGCTCAAACCACTCATGGCACACATGCAGTGAAACACACCGTCAAGAGTACATAAACGCCGAATAACAAATGCTTCAAGAATGAGTTTAAATCACCTATTCAATACTTCAACTACTTGTCGTGGAGACTGAACTCCTATCCTTCTTAGTTCGTAGTTTGCGAGAGTGAGTTCGACATCTCTCGTCAAACCTCACCAATGGCTCCCGAGTCGCGACCACGACTCAAGGCGACATTGGTGGCATTTAGCACGAAGGACCAACAAGCTTGGCAATGCCTATGACCACTACACCGTGACTAGGCATTGAACCAATTCATGCAATTACACGAGATTGGATGAACGTGCAACGCATATTCATCCGCGAGCATATGACTCTCTCGTTTGCTACACAAACGAACATGACGAAGAGTTCGACATCAATCACATTCGCCTAGCACATTGTCAACACACTAACACAATCGAAAGCTCTAATTCATACTCTCACATTGCTAACAAGAACAAGGGGGAAATTAACCCAAATCCCCCAAACCCTAGCTAGCAATTAATCCAAGCATTTCATATCATCAAGCTCTCAACAACATCAATGCAATCAACAATTAACATTCAAAGCACAATAATTGCACAATAGCAAAAATACCAAATAGATAGATATAAATGAATTCTTGCTACATAGATAGTGGAAGCTTCAATCCTTTACTCCCAAGTGCAAGAACTACTCTAGAACAACAACAAAAGACATAATCAAACTAAGAGAAAGCTAAGAAAAGAAAGAAGAAGAAAAACCTAAAAATGGCGCCCAAAACCAGAGAAAACGCGCCTGGAAAGCTTGGAGAAGAAGAGGGAAAAAAAGATGGTATTTATAGTGCAAAGAAAATAAAATTGATTTCTGGCCGCCCGATGGTCGCGACTCGCGACGGTGTTCGTCGCGACTCGCGACGGTGCCCCGGCTCACGATGGTGTCGCGACGGTGTCGCGACGGGGTCGCGACGGCAGCCACAGTTTTGCATTGTTTCTTTGTCTTCTTCATAGCCATCCCTCTCACTCTTCAAGTCTTCAACAGCTCCAAAATGGTCTTCAACGGCCTCCGGTCTTCATGTCTTCGAAGTGAGTATCCAAAAGTCTTCGAAAGTATAGTCTTCAATGTCTTCCGGTCTTCGTTGGTTCCGTGTTCTTCCCTTGTCACACAAAATCCACTTAAAAGAGGTAAAAGAGTACAAAGTTGCTTTTACCTCTCACAAGTGAATTTCAAGGTAAAACACAAGCTCTCGATAATAAAAGAGCACAAAAGTGATCCTAAATACTACTAAATAATGCGCCTAAAATGGACACATCACATTTACTGATTATAGGCATCGGTATCGGTTTGGTACCGGTGCTATCTGATAACATATAAAAGGCAGACACTTCCACTCCCGCTCTTCCACCATCTCTGAACTTAGCTCCACTCGTCCACCACCATCTCCTTCACTGCTCCATTTTTAAGCTCCACCACCATCGCTTGTCAGGCAACCCGTCAAAAACTCCCACCAACACCAGCCATAAATCCCCACCACCGACCATAAATCCCCACCACTAGTTGACCACAGCGGCCATCACTCCTCACCACCGCCGCTTCTTCACCCCCTATTCCTCCACATCTATGTCGGCTATTCATCCGAACCTCCACCAGCTTGTCGATCTGTCACCTCCTCCGGTAAATCAAGGTTAGTTACCATCGTCATGAAGTTAAGGCCTTTTGTATGGACTGTTATGTTAAATATTATATGGATTTGTGTTTTGGATTGTTGACAATGTACCCAAACAATATAATGTGATTGATATGTTTAAACAGTTTAGTTGTGGTTGTTTCAACAGTGGAGGCTTGGAAATTCCCAGGTCTACAGTTATATTTGTATTTGTTATGTTCGATTATTTGAGTTGTGACTTCCATTTGTGATTCCCCTTTCGACTCTTAGATTGTGAATGGATGACTGAGATTTGTTATTGTTGTTTTGACACTTACATTGTGAGTGTGAAAAGTGATTGCAAGGTTTGAATGGTTAAGTAGTAGTTGCTGAGTTGTGATTGTGCTTTGTGATTCCCGATTCAACACTAATATTCTGATTGTCAATTGTGATTGGGATGTTTGATTCATTCTGTTGAGTTGTGATTGTGAATTGGACATCGCCAACTGTGGTTACTCTTTTTTGAATATTGGTTTATTATTCTTGCTTCATAACATTGAATCTCTAACATTCAATTTCATTGGCTTGCATTAGATGCCTTCCAAGGGTAACAAAACGGCTATAAGAGTGAGGAAGAGAAAGAGAGGACGGGTTGTCACGGGAGAGGTTGTGGACAAAAAGACACAACTACGCCCCCTTCGACGACACTAAAACCACCGTTCCACTACTATTACTGACCGAGGAGCCCGATACCACAGTTGAAGAGCATCTCTACAATGAACAGCCCCGAGCCTCCACTGTTGATGAAGAGTCTCCATCCACTAAATCAGGGACCTCGAACGAGGACTGGACAGATGATGTTTCTAAGACCGGGGGGGCATGGAAAAGCCTTTTACAGGTTTGGAATTAAAGATTGGTTCAAGAAATGTGGTACAACCACATACCAGTCGGTAATGCTTGCCAATGAGAATAATGTCCCGATCCAAGTCATTTTCAAACATTCTGACATGTCCGGCACGAAGAATTGGACGGTATAAACATCATACATACACTATGCATTTTAGCGGCGAATAATGTTTGGGACACACAGGCATTGGAAAAACATCCTCGATGACATCAAGGAAGAGGCTTGGAAAGACATTTTGGAAAGATAATATCATAATTCATATATGTTGATGTTATTAAATTTAATTTAGTAGCTAAGATAAATTCCCTTTTTTTAGATAAATACAAATAACATCTGTTTCTATGCTAAATTTCAAAAATACAGGGGAGCTTTAGGTTTGAGCACAAGTTGACCAAATCACAACTTGAAAATTTGAAACAATATGTGTACGTCGCATCGTAACTGGAAATCAAACGTGGAAAAGAAATTCATTCATCAAGTGGAAAAAACCAAGAAAAAGTAACCATACGAACCTTGGGATAAGTACAAATGGATGGATTAAGAGGAGTGGTACAAGTTTTTGAAGATGAGAACAACACCTTAGTTTAAGGTAAACTTTATATCAATATTTATTCAAAATTAACATGTGTGTCATTTTGGTTTACTTCTAAATTTCATTATTTTAACTTCCATTTGTTTCCTATGGATAGAAAATAAGTTAAACTAACAGCGAGCACTCAAAGGAACAGGTTTACACACATCGGACTGGAAAGAGCGGACACCGAGTCACGTGGAAAAAAATAATCGAGAAAAAGAAGGAAGAGGAGCGAGTGAAACTGGCTGCTCAGGGCTTGACAGATGAGGAGATTGAGACTGAGCTCGAGACCAAGGAGTTCAGTGTGGGATGGTCCCTAGTCTACCTTGAGTCCATCAAGCTAGTAGATAAAGACAAATACACAAATCCGGTCCACATAGCCATTGCAGAGAACATTTTAAGTTTTTCCACATTAATTGATCATTACAATGTTTGGTAAATCCACTTTGAATGATCTCATAGTTTATACTTTACGCCTTCGCACATATCAAAATGAATGAGGAGGCCGCTAAGGACACATTGGTTCTCAAACCAGGGTAAGACATACTTATAGCAGCGACTGAAAAGCTGGATCACCTAGGGAGGTATAGGGTTACTCCACCAAGCCTCCGTAAAGAGGTTGATGCACCCACCTGTCAAGAAAATGCAGAAGCAAATGCGGTAGCAGCTCGTCCCCTGCTCTAGCAGTGTAACTAAAGAAAGCAAAGGATCAACCAGTGGTAAAGGCAGTGGTGTTTTACCTCTCCGAGCTCATCAAGGGGATCGCATTAGCGGGAGGGGTCCAAATACCACCTGGTCTGGATGATCCCAAGTCTTTCATAGAAAAGGCACTGGCCGAAGTGAGTGCAACCTTGACAAAATCATATGGTCCTCCTAGCGATGAGGAGGTAAAAAAATGGGATACCTTTCGTCATTCTTTCTTTCATCACTTGGTCTATTACAGATTACATTTCATATATTTCATTATTAACAAAGTTCTATAATTAATGATAGGATGGGGAGAGGGTGAGTTTATTCGTGAATCAATTGGACATGTCAAGGGCCCTAATGGTGAAGGGATTTCTTGAAAGAAAGTGCCACGGCCGTACAAGCCAAAGCAAGTGGAATCACTCGTGTCTGTGTGATTGTTTCAGTCTTCCATGCCCAAGTAGGATTACCCTATAACAACCACACATTCGTCGATGTGAGAGAGACTCTCGGACATGTCGTTGACTGGCTGGAGTCTTTGATTAACCATGATTTAGACACTCCTGCTAAAAAACAGAATGACGAGCCTGTCAAAAAATCTGCGAAAACTATTGTGCCTTCCTTGAGGTCACCGAGGACGAGGTATATCAGTTTAAATATTACGAACATAATTTTAATTAATAACATATTCTATGTGTTTAAATATATGTTTTTTTTAAAATTAAAATCCGACTACTTTGTCAACGCAGTTTGAGGATTCGACCACGAGTTGCAAGCCGGGGGAAAATGGACAAAATAGATATCTCATCCCTGAGATTAGTAATGCTATCATATCTCATGACTAAATCATCCATACATATTTGGAAATTTTACATATCACTCAACACATGTTTTTTTAACAACTACATGCAGATTGAAAACATGCGCGCCTTAATGGAGCATCCAATTATAAAGGAGTTCATCAACCATTGCAACGAGAAGGAAATGGAAATAAATGCTAATGGTAAGGTTATATTTTAGAACCACTTTTCTGTATCCACATTCGCCAAATCGTGAAAATCTGGCCTTTGCATCCAGCAACCATTGGATTTTGGAGACAAGCTCGGGAGTTTTCATGGGATGACATGGATCTGAAATGCACAAATGGATTTGTGGATGGGGTAAGTTCCAAAAAATTCAATTCATATATCTTGTTCTTTAACATATTCGTGATAAATAATAACTTATATTATGACAGGTACCTGAGGAGTAAAATGGAGGCAATGAACAATGGCAAAACCTAGTTCTGTGTCTCCAACACTGGAAGAAACAACAACTTGCTTCAGGAGGAAGACATAACTTCCCGGGTTTGCCTCATCTGGGACTCGATGATTAACTCAGACACCGCCATGTATTTGGTGCCATACATCAGGAGGTCAGAAATTTTATATTTTAAATTAGATTGATATCTGTTTTGTAAAATTCAACAGATAGATTAACTTTAAAATTATTAACGCAGTTCACATTTTTCCTCATCCTCATTTGTCACTGAATAAACCATGTATACACATTGGACACACTTACCAATGGTATTCAACCCGAGAATTACATAGAGACACAAGTTATTTCCAAGTAATAATTTTAGCACCAATAACCCCACTTTTTCAAATAATAGTTTTTTCAAAGGTAGTAACTCAAACATGTCACATGGTTGCATGTCAATATGAGAGGTTGAAGAGGAAGAATGAACCCTCACCAGGTTTCAGCTGGAAGATAACAAACATCAAGCTAAGTAGTAAGCATAAATAGTTAAACATACTTCATACATTTTCTTCCTTATGTACACTAATTTCATTATCGATTCTTTCATTCTATCTTAGCACCAATGACAAGGAAGTAGCTGGGAATGCAGCGACTATGTCATGTGATTCCTTGAGTAGCTCACACTCGAGATAACTTCAAACAATCCTATCGACGTAAGTATCGAAACTCCAACAAAAATAACATAATATGTGTATAGCTTATATTGCAGTAACCCCATCATACAAACTAAATTTTAATCTGATCAAAATGCATATTTTTCCGAAGAAGCAAGGCTCGTACAATGCCTATGAACTTCGAGAGGTGGCGGCCAAATGGTACGAGGAATGGGTTAATATTTATGCAACGGTGGCCAGGAAGGATCCATACCAATTTTTTGGTTGATGTCTATGGATGTGTGATAGGAATTTGTCGTTTATGGATTGATATTGCGTGATGGTATATTGACATTGATTTCATTAATTATTTTGTTGTACAATTTGTTCGTTATTATTTACATCATTAGTTGCCTAGTAATTTTTCCAACTTATTGAAGGGATTATTTATAATCCATTTTCCCCGTGGTTGATCTGGGTTGTCACAACAATTATAAAAATTACCCATGCAATTTATTTCTAAAATCACCACCGGTTGCTAATTCAGAACCGGTGCTATCAATTAAAACCATCCAGGGATACCTGTGCCTAAATCATCACTGCTACCAGTGCTATTGTTAAAAGTACCGGTTCTATAAATCATACTCACATGCATCGGAAAACTTTCCTTACCGGTGCTATAATATGATCACCGGTACATATACTTACTACCGGTGCTCAGAAACTATACTTAGCATGTTGATTTGTGCACCGTTAAATTAATTTTTGAGCATCGGTCTATAACATACTGGTTCTCAACTTTAGCATCGGTACTTATTCCTACTATGAGTGCTCGAAAACTATAGCTCGCCGGCAGATTTGTGCACCGGTATCTAAATTTTTTATCACTGGTACGTAACTTGCCAGTTTTAATTTTTAGCACTAGTATATCTTGCCGGTGATATTACCTCGATCTTTTGCACCGGATCACTTACGCACTGGTATCTCAGCAGAAAAAACTGGTGCCTATGATGAGTTTTTACCGGTCCCTATAGGGGGTCCTCCCAGTAGTGGTTGTTCCTTATGATACAATCAGCTGAAGAATACCTGTCATTTGCTACAATCTAACTGTAATATAGAAACTTCTCTAAGATGATCTAGACACTCCAAAACTCCCATAACAGATTTCTGGTCGCTTTACGAATGAACAACAAATCATCTAAAAAAGGACTATAGATAGATTCTTTTTCATAAGGCCAATTCACAGAGAACATATATTTAGGTTCCTATTTTTCATAGGGCTAATATCCAAGTAATCAAATTTTAACAGAATTAGCAGTTCTTGTATCAACCCGTGTGAAATTTGCTCTTTTCATTGCTTAGATACAATTCACGAAGCTGAAAATTGCAGCAGGTTACATTTTTGTCATTACATTTTCTTATAAACTTTGATTCCCTTCCAACGTGATTCCATGCGGTAAGACTCGTCCTCTTGTCCATACACTCCACATTTGAAGAAACGATTATTCCCGCCTTTGTCATCAGTCATAAAATGCTTAACTCCGTCAACAAACACGCTTACTTTTCCAGAGTCCACGTCGTGAATCACATTAAGCCGAAACCACCTGTCGTAGATGTTTTTGACGATGATAGAGTATTTGTAATAATCGAGGGATCCTTCGTAGACATGTAGCATCAGAGTTGTGGCATGAAGATTAGCTCCGAACACTTGCATCATGCATGCACCAGAAGTTCCTGATGGAATGTAGCCATATCCCTCGAATTGCCACACGCCCGAAGAGTAATCGTATCCCTGCAGATCATGTTGGTAATTAAGCTCGTATGTACTACAGTATTACTGCAGCTAGCTAGTTCTATTTTTAGCTAAGTTTATTTTCAGCAAAAAAGACTTGGTATGTAGTTTGTTGGTCAGTTGCATGCATTTAGGAGAAAGAAAAGTTGCATGGGATTTAGTTGGATAGTGGCATATAGATAGGAGTTACGTGGTCATGTTTTTGAATTTTTGTAGGCTACTTTGGCTATAAAGTGGCATCGGAAAATGCAGTAAAATATACATGCACCAAAATCATTTTCCTCTTGCCTTTCTTTAATGTTTTATTTCTGCAACAAACTATTGGTTTCACAGTTTGCTTTCATTTCTTTGTACCTACAACAACAAGTGGTATCAGAGCGTTGGTGTTTGATCCAAGACTCTGTAGTCGTTCGGTGTTCGATCCGCTTCGACAAAAATGGTAGGACGAGGAGAAGGAGCAGCTGGTGATAAAAACAAAGGAGGAGCATCCACACCACAACCATCGGAATGGCCAAAACTTGGTCGAGGCAACGAGACGGGCGAAGGAAGTGAGACACGCATAGTAGAGCGGGTTATAAGGGAGAGCGATGGTGCCGCATACTTTCCGGTTCTCACACGGACCAACTATACAGATTGGGTGATCCTCATGAAGGTGCAACTTCAAGCACTAGGCTTGTGGGTTGTGATCGAGAATGGTCCAGGTGATACACGTGATGATCGGCGGGCAATGTTGGCACTGCTCCTTGCAGTTCCGCTGGAATTGGTGCGCACCTTGGGAATCAAGGCAACAGTAAAGGAAGCCTGGGATACGCTTAAAACAATACGAGTTGGGGTGGAGCGTGTTCGAGAAGCGAAAGCACAAACGCATTGGACAGAGTTCGAGATGCTGGATTTCAAGGATGGCGAAGGGGTCAAGTCTTTTGGCATTCAACTCATGGCCATTATGAACGATCTGGAAGTATTAGGAGATCCAATATCGGAGCACAAGGGGGTGCTGAAATTCTTGCGTAGTGTGCCAAGAAAATACAAGCAAATGGCAATGGCAATAGAGTTACTTGTGGACTTGAAAACTTTGTCCATCGAGGAACTCACCGGTCGGCTATTGGTGGTGGAAGAGCGCAGCGAACTCAAGGAATCCAAACCTACTGGAGGACGCTTACTACTCACGGAGAGGGAGTAGAAATCTCGGCAACGAGGGCAAGATTCTTCAAGTGACAGGGACAAGAAGAACAAGTCTCCGGCCAAGCCAAAATCACCGGCTGGGAGCAAAGAAAATTCATCAAGCAATGGTGGTGGTGGCGAACGCAAGAAAGGAAATTGTCACTATTGTGGGATTCCAGGGCATTGGAAAAAGGAGTGCCGCCAGGCAAAACGCGACCGTGATCAGTAAGAATATGCAAATCTTGCTCAAGTCGAGGTAGAAGGTGACAATGATCTAGCTCTACTCATGGTGCAGATTGAGGCATTGGATAATGTGATTCAAGAGGTGTACTTGAATAAGGAGAATGTGGTTCCTGTAGATGTGGGAGATGGCATTTGGTATCTCAACACCGGTGCTAGTAGCCACATGACCGAAGACAAGAAGGTTTTCATAAACCTTGATGAAACGGTGCATGGGAAAGTTCAATTTGGCGACGGTTCAGTTGTTCATATTTGTGGCAGAGGTACGGTGATGTTCCAATGTCTCACCGGTGAGCATTGTATTCTCTCTGACGCTTACTACATCCCAAGCCTACGGAGCAACATAATCTCACTTGGGCAGCTTGATGAAAATGGTTGCAAAATTGTCATCGAAGGAGGAGTTCTATGCATTCTTGATCGAGCTCGCAAGGTGTTGGCTCGGGTTAGGCGAACTCGCAACCGGATGTATACTTTGCAGCTGAATCTAGCGACTCTGGTGAGCTTATTGATGAAAATGGATGATGAAGCCTGGTTGTGGCAAACACGGTTTGGTGAAGGGTCTTCCTTATATCGAGCATGTGGAAGAGCTTTGTGATGGATGTTCACTAGGGAAGCAACACAGGACCTCGTTTCCTCAAGCTCCGAAGTTTCGTGCAAAGCGTCCACTGGAGTTAGTGCACAGTGACTTGTGTGGTCCTATAACTCCAACAACTGCGGGTGGCAAGAGGTATTTCTTACTCATAGTCGATGATTTTAGTTGATATATGTGGATTGAATTGCTCAGGACCAAAGACGAGCCATTCCGGTGTTTTAAGAAAATCAAGGCTATGGCCGAAGCTGAACGTGAATGCAAATTTCTTGCATTTCGTTCCGATCGTGGCGGCGAATTCAACTCTAGTGAATTTGTTGAGTTCTGCGAGGAGAATGGGATTAAGCACAACACCACAACACCTTATTTGCCACAACAAAACGGCGTTGTAGAGAGGCAAAATCAAATTGTTGTTGAAATGGCTCGTTGTCTTATGAAGTCGATGGAGGTGCTCGGAATGTTTTGGGGGGAGGCAATGAAGACTGTTGTGTATCTTCTCAACCGCGCACTGACAAGGAGTCTTGATGGCATGACACCTTACAAAGCTTGGTACAAGAAGAAGCCGAGTGTGCACCATCTCAAAACCTATGGGTGCGTTGCTCATGTCAAGAAACTCAGACCAGGGTTGCATAAACTTGCAAATCGCTTAGTGTTGGGAGTGTTTTTAGGTTATGAAGATGGTGCAGAGGCTTATCGGGTCTACGACCCGGTAGAGAAGCGGTTATATGTGACTAGAGATGTTGTCTTTGAGGAGGGTCGTGCTTGGAGTTGGGAGGCAGCAAGCATGGAGAAAGTAGCAGCTCCGACTTCATTCATGGTGGTTTACTCGACAGAAACCATCCAAGGAGTAAATGTGCCTCACGTACGCTTGCTACAGAGGTGACCGCACCGGAAGTTGAGCCAAAAACACCCACACCTGTGAAGACCCATGTTCAGTTTGCTACGCCACCAACACATGATGACAATCTTGACTCAGATTCAGGTCCTCCGCCATATAGACGGGTCAAAGATGTGTACAACACCACTGTTAAGGTGAACGGTGTTATAGAAAGTGGTAATTGCTTCTTGGCAGCGGAGGAGCCAACGAGCGTATAAGAAGCACTTGCTGATCCATCTTGGAGGAGTGCTATGATGGACGAATTGAAGTCGATCAACGAAAACAAAACGTGGGGATTCGCATCACCTCCAGCAAGCTACAAAGCCATTGGTCTCAAATGGGTTTTTAAAGTGAAAAATGATCCCGCCGGCAACATCGTGAAGCACAAGGCGAGACTTGTGGCAAAAGGCTATGCTCAATGTCAAGGGGTGGATTTTGAAGAAGTTTTCGCTCCAATGGCGAGAATGGAAATGGTGCGGTTGTTGTTTGCATTAGCCGCACATCACAAATGGGAGGTGCACCGCATGTATGTGAAATCGGCATTCTTGAATGGTGACTTGGTGAAGGATGTTTATGTGCAGCAACCATTGGGTTTTGAAGACAGTGCAAATGATGGAAAGGTGCTTAAGCAGCATAAGGCTTTGTATGGGCTTCAACCAGCACCGCGTGCATGGGATTCCAAGCTGGACGCTTCCCTCGCCTCACTTGGGTTCGTGAAAAACCAACTTGAGCATGCTGTTTATCGGAGAGGTACAACTCAATCTTTCTTGCTTGTGGGTATTTATGTCGATGATTTAATTATTACGGGGACAAGTGTTCAAGAAATCATCCAGTTGAACGCACAAATGCAGAAGATGTTTAAGATGGCCGATCTTGGTCTTCTTAGATACTACTTGGGATTTGAGGTGTGTCAAAGAGATGGTGAAATCACGGTTTCTCAAAGAGCATATACAGCGAAGATTTTGGAATTTACAGGCATGAGTGATTGTAATCCGTTTCATGTTCCAATGGAAAGTCGACTTCGTTTAAGCAAGAATGATGGTAGCGATGCGGTCGAAGCAACCAAATATCGTAGTGTGATTGGCAGTCTTCGTTACTTGGTTAATACAAGGCCAGACCTTGCTCATTCGGTGGGAATTGCTAGTTGATACATGGAGGCTCCGAGCACACAACATTGGGCTGCAGTTAAACAGATTCTCAGGTACATTAACGGTACTTTGAATTATGGTCTGTGTTATAAATTAAGTGCAGAGGAAGTGGCCTTTCTTGGTTACAGTGATAGTGATCTTGCCGGCGATGTCGATGATCGGAAAAGCACCTCCGGGATAGCTTTCTTTGTTGGGACCAGTATTGTTACATGGTCCTCACAAAAGCAAAAGATTGTTTCTCTTTCATCTTGCGAGGCAGAGTATGTTGCGGCAGCAACGGCGTCGTGTCAAGGTGTTTGCCTTAGCCGTTTGATCGATGAAATGGTTGGGCGCCAAGAGTTGAGTTTCAAGCTGTTGGTGGATAACAAATCTGCTATTGCTCTTTGCAATAACCCGATGCAACATTCAAGGAGCAAGCATATTGACACAAAGTTTCATTTTATTCGGGAGTGTATTGAAACCGGAAAAATGGATGTTGATCATGTTGGCACTGATGGGCAGCTAGCGGACATTCTGACCAAGGCTTTGGCACGAAATAAGTTCATTGAGATGCGTCACAAGCTTGGTGTTGTTCGAATCGGTGTGGAGGAACGAGCTTAAGGGGGAGATTTGTTGGTAATTAAGCTCGTATGTATTGCAGTATTACTGCAGCTAGCTAGTTCTATTTTTAGCTAAGTTTATTTTCAGCAAATAAGACTTGGTGCGTAGTTTGTTGGTCAGTTGCATGCATTTAGGAGAAAGAAAAGTTGCATGTGATTTAGTTGGATAGTGGCATATAGATAGGAGTTACGTGGTCATGTTTTTGAATTTTTGTAGGCTACTTGGCTATAAAATGGCATCAGAAAATGCAGTAAATTATACCTGCACCAAAATCATTTTCCTCCTGCCTTTCTTTAGTGTTTTGTTTCTACAACAAACTGTTGGTTTCAAAGTTTGCTTTCGTTTCTTTGTACCTGCAACAACAGATCATGCATTACTTTCTTGTGTGGAAAATGTCCCAATTAATACATGGAGTAATTTTTGATACTTTTATAAGTTTTAATAGACAGTTTTTTATTGTTGTGGTGAGCTATAAGGAAAAAAACAAGGAACCGAAGTTTTGTTACCTGAATACGGAGTTCAGTGCGAGGTTTGGTGTTGCTGCTGGGAAAATGAGGTTTGTCATTGCTGAACACCCACATGGTATGAGCTCCATCAACGTAGGAATAACGGTGATTAAGAGGGACGTTGTAAGGCCTTTGGATATTGAAATTCGATTCTTCTAACGGAACAGCGACGAACCCATCCGTTGGATCGCCGGCAACCTTAACCTCCCTGGCCTCTAGGTTTATGATCATCTGCAGGAGGAGAGTGCTAAGCAGCAGGGTTGTTAAGAACTGATAAGTTGCCATAATATTATAAGTTTTGTTTGCTGAAACAAAACTATCTATTTGGTTGGTTAATACTGTTTGAGTAATCAATTTAAGCATCCATGGCTTTTTATAGGAGGAGGTGAAGATGAAGTTGTTTTTGTTTTTTTCTTTTCTGAGGTGAAGATGAAGAAGAATATCATTTACCTGTGCTTATTTTGTCGCTTCGCATTGAATTCGGTTGTTACGTTACTCACCTTTGCAACATGAATATATAGGTAAAACCGGAAGGAAAGCCTAGTTTGGAGCAATTTAACATTTTCGTCAAATATTGTGGCCTCGGTGCGTCATATTAAGTTTACAAAAGTTCATGCGTTAATAAACCTAAAATTTAGGACAAAGTTTGTGGGAGAGGAAGACTCGGGATTAAATTGTTTTTTTTTAACGCGTAAATCTCCTCACACTCCCTTTAGTAAAAAAAAATGTAAGAGGACAAACAAAAGAACTAAAAAAAAACACAAAAGAGAAGAAACAAAAGAACTAAATATACAAAAAAGAAAGGGAATATGGGACTTATCAAGAGGTGTCTGTTCATCCAACTCCAATCGGCAAACCTCTCTTCCGCAAAACACCAAACTACCGCCTCTCTCTCTTCCATACACCACCATCTCCACCACCTTCATCTGCCCTAACCCTAGCCGGAAAACGCCATGGCCCAAGCAAAGAAGCCCGTGCGCCTCCCCCATGGCTAGCCCCTACTCAGCGGCGAGCTTTGGCTCGCAAGTCGGCGACGGCCTTCACCTCTACTCGCCATGCCGCGGCGGAGCAATCATCCACAGACCTAAGCTCCGCCGCGCAACTTCCGGAGAACAACCAGAGCCTACCGGCCCCGGTGATTTTCACCTACAGACACCAGATCCACTAGACGAGCCACCATCACAAGCTCAGCTCCGACGGACGACTCAGCGGCTCTCGCCTAGACACCGCCATCACTGCCTTCCCGGTCGACCATGGTTTTGCCGGAGATTGTTCACTCAGTCGCTGACTCGCTACCAAGGGCTCCTTCGCCGCCGCCACGCACCACTGCTGAACACCGCCATAACTCCGCCGGATATTTTACCCACCACCACGCCATCTCCACCTGATTCCACAGCTATAGGGATTCAATTGTTAACAATATATTATAAAGTTTTAAATTAATGTTTTAAAAGTTCAGAGGTTGAAGGTATAATTTAATTAATTTATATTTAAATTCAGGTATAAATAACTTTTTTTTTCTTCTTCCATTATTTTTTCATGCATTCTCTCTCCTCGCCTTTTCTCTCTCCCTCACAATTTCTCTTCTATTTTCCTTCAATTCAACCGCTCATTTTCTCCATTTTCTACCATATTTCTTGCACAGGGAAGAATGCAGTAACTCAAGGAAGATTCGCTTCATTCTCCAGCGAATTTTTCGATTACAGCTTTGGTTTTCGGCGGCCTAACACAATGCAACCTTCCTTTCGTGTTTATCATTGAAGGTAATGTCTTTGCTCAGAGTTTTTATGAATATTTTGTTATTTTTTTTGGTTCATGTGATTTTCTAGGGTTTATGTTGTTCATGTAGGAGTGTTAGAAGAAATTGTATCTGACAAAGTAGAAACTGATTTACATGTATCTTGGCTAAGAGACTGATTGGTTGCGATCATTTTTTGATCAGTGGGTTCCAATGGTGGATTTGAGCAGGTTTTAGTCGAATTAGGGTTTCCTTGGCCACCCATATTCAAATTGCGATAACCCCTGGTCAAATTTGGGCTTCTGAAATCAGAGAATTGCCTTTGACTGTCATAGCCGAGATTAGAGCTTCCACTGGGCCTTAATGTTGACTCAACCAACCTGGCATTGAACAATAAATCTTGCATGGAAACATAATACTGGAGCTTAACCGGAACTTGAAGATTTTCTCTTAAACCTTCAATAAACTGATTCTTTATAAAGTCATCATCTTCTTTCATGCCAACTCTTCTCATAGCTAATTCAAGATCTTGCCAGTATTCATCTACACTGCGATTTCCTTGCTTCATATTGCTGAGATACGAATGTTGCTCCATCAAATATGTTCGTGGAACATGATGTAATCGAAGCTTGGTCCTCAATCTCTCCCAGGTGGAGATAGGTTTCTTTCCGGCAAGATATCTTAATTCTTTCAAATTCTCCCACCACTCTGTGGCATAATGGGTGAAAGAATACTCCGCGACCTTGATCTTCTATTTCTCACAGTAGTTTTTGACATCAAACAGGTTCTCGATCTGCCTCTCCCAATCCAAGTATTTCACCGGATTGTGTCGACCATCAAATCTAGGAATATCATACTTCAAACCTTTAATGTCACAAGCATATTCAACTTGTCTTTTAGAACGAGGTGTCGTTGGATTTGATAACTCATCTACCTTCCTTGATAATCTCTGAACCTCGCTCAATATGGAATTTATGATATTCATGGAATTCGTTTTAGATTTATTGTTGGGATTGCCAACAAATGGCAGGACGAATGGATCATCCGCCATCCCTGCTAAGAAGAAACAAACCGTCAAGAATAAATGTCCCTCGTTCCCCTTTGTTTAGTAAGGTCACTCACCAAGTGTATAACACTCACAACTCACAAGGTGAAGGCTAATGCGAGAGCAACAGATCAATTCACCGCAATTCAAAGCAAACTATGGAGATGAGTACTGCAGAATTTATTTCGAAATTTAAAAATATATAAACTCAAAATTTGGCTGTACGATCTGGAATTCCAAATTCTACAAAGAATAAGGAACAAAACACAATTTTAATGGCACGAATCGGAGCTGTATTGAATGAATTATGACCAAAACAAGATTGCTTTATATAAGCGACAAATAGGTTCCGAAAATTCAAGAACAAATTGGAATAGGAACTTAAATCCAAATTCCTTGTGGAAAAGGATTTTAATGACTTACTTGTCCCCCAAGTCAAAAAATTCAGATCAAAACCCCTCTCACAATTGGCTTTTATTTCTTTTTTTCTCTTCCGGATTTTGACTTTTCTTTTCCTTTTTCAAACCGGATCCCTTTTTCTTTCCTTTTTTTTTCAGCCACAATTCGTTTTTTTTTATTTTTTTTGTACTATAAAACTCACAAATAGAATTTCATTCTCCAAGAAAAATTTTGGCCACAATTACCAAAAGTTTTGGAAATTGCAAATCTGCCCCCAAACTTTTGAAAATTGCAAATCTGCCCCAAATTTCAGATTTCAAATCCTGAATTCCGATTTTGAAACCCAAAATCTGATACCTTTTGTTTTTTATTTTTAAAAAGTTTTGGAACAAGAATCGCCTATACAAAACTTGGAATAAGAAAACTACGACAACTTCCTCTTGATTCCAATGAACTTCGAGGTATTCAAGATCGTAAGGATCAAGAATATGACACTATATATGGAAAACGACACAAGACTCTCTTTTTTAATAAGGTGTAATCAAGAATCAAAGAACAATTCTAGATCACGGAATCAAAGAACGATAACGAAAACAAATAGGATTATGAGCATGTAATAATTTTCAGAAGAGTTGACGAAAATATCACAAGCACATAAACTGTTTAAGCTACTTAAAACTATGAAACTGACCGGGAGGTGAAGGCGGATAATACTTGTTAATGCTCAGACCCTTCGACGTCCTCCTGACTTGATTGATGAAGGCGAAGGCGGATAGTAATACCAAAGTATTCTAACTCTCAGACCCTTCGACGTCCTTCGATTCTAGATTCAATCCTCCTGGTAAGAAAGATCAAACAAACAAAGTTAAAACACGACACGAAAGAGTATATA
Source organism: Rubia yunnanensis (assembly GCA_037428765.1). Classification (NCBI taxonomy): domain Eukaryota; kingdom Viridiplantae; phylum Streptophyta; class Magnoliopsida; order Gentianales; family Rubiaceae; genus Rubia; species Rubia yunnanensis. The sequence goes on along the minus strand of CM075066.1, from coordinate 67,778,725 downwards.
TATATATATATATTCGAAAATAAATTAATGCAAAACTCAAAACCCTTTTTTTGTTTTTTTTTTCAGCCTCAGTCGATCCTTCGCTTTGCTCTGATACCAACTGATATGAATCTCCTTGCGAAGACTCACGATTTGTGGAATTATATCTTTGATCTAGTGAAGGATCTGCAAACCCGCACTATCTCGCACGAAATTCAGGAGTCTAGCCCTCGGGGTACGCCTAACTTCGACTTGCTCTCTAACTAGCCCTCATGATTAGATTACAAGGTTTATTGATACTTAACTAGCCCTCGGGGTTAAGCAACAATGGATTAGCTCGCAAGAAAAGAGTATGAACTCAAAAGGTTGTATATTTGATTGATGAAAGGTTGTAATTTTTTCCCATAAGGCCTCCCTTTTTATAGGGTTACAATCTTGCCTCAAATCCTAATCACAAATGGAAACGGAATCAACTTATGGCAGCTTTAAGAAGCTAAAACCATATCTAACTAAAATACCTAAAATAAATGGTAATCTAAGGTAATCAGGTTGAATTCTTCAAGAAACAACCTTGAAGAATATTACCTTATCTAATCTTACCAAATATAATTCTAATCAGAATAAAACTGAATATACTAAACCTTAATGGACTGTATTTTCAAAATTCAGCTCTTCAAAGCCCACATGGCCGAGCTATCAGTCCAATAAACCCAAAATGACATTATTTTACAGTGATCACACTACCTCATTAAAATCCCAGTGGGAAAAAAGAGTATAGTGTTCTTGATGATGTCTTCAGTTCGTCGATAGTCTTGAATAATGAATCCAAGATGTCGATGGTGACTCCTTCTTCAATTCTTCATCATAAAGGCGATCAATCAAAGCATTTAAAGCAGCATCCTTAACCTTAGTCCTTGACCTAGTCATAGGTCCTGCCATGTCACTTAGAGGATCTCGAACATATCCTTTAAATATTTGATCAAGTCATGGAATGTCTTCATTTGTGGTGGTAGTCATCTTGGCATCTCCATCATTCCCTCCGTGGTCGAAATGTTTCGCCCTCGAAACTGAATCGTCTTCAAATGTAAATGGAGATAAATCAGCAACATTGAAGGTCGCACTAACACCATAATAACCTGGTAACTCAATCTGGTAAGCATTGTCGTTCACACGATCCAACACTCTAAAAGGACCATCTCCACGTGAACTCAACTTAGATTTCCGAGCATTTGGAAACCTCTCTTTTCGCAGATGAACCCAAACATAATCTCCCATGTTGAACCTCATCAACTTGCGGATTTGATTAGCTTTATCAGCATTCTGTACATCAAAGCATTTGATATTCGTATCAGATTGTGTGTGTGATATCGTAGGGTTTTTTTACGATTTGTGGTAGTTGTGTGTTGTTGCTGCTTTCTCTTAAATGTCTAAGAATGTTTGCCCACTGTTGCTACAATTGGGAAAGAAAAAGGATATGTACATTTGGTCATTTTTCTGATGTGGCTTTTTAGATATTGTTGTTGATGTTTCAGGTTTTATGTTAGATCTTTCATGTTTAGGTTTTAAGTACTATTTATCTGTGTTTGTGTGATGATTTAATATCGGTATTTTATGCTTGTAGTTTTTAAGTGTGCAATTGATGTTCAATTTGTTTCTCTAATTGTGTGTGTGATATCTTAGGATTTTGTTACAATTTGCGCTAGTTTTTGTGTTGTTGCTGCTGCTTCTTAGTTGTCTTAGAATGTTTGCCCACGGTTGCTGCAATCGAGAAGAAAAGTGAATCTATTAATTTTGTTATTTTGCAGATGTAACTTTTAAATACTGTTATTAATGTTTCAGGTTTTATGTTTGATCTTTCATGTTTAGGTTTTAAGTACTGTTTATCTGTGTTGGTGTAATGATTTAATATTAGTATTTGATGCTTGTAGTATTTTAAGTGTGCAATTAATGTTCAATTTTGTTACTTTGATTGTGTGTGTGATAACTTATGGTTTTATTACGATTTGTGCTAGTTTTTGTGTTGTTTTCATTTCTTAGCTGCCTAAGAATGTTTGCCCATTGTTGCTGCAATTGAGAAGGAAATATGATCTATAAATCTTTTTATTTTGCAGATGTGACTTTTTAAATACTGTTGTTGATGTTTCAGGTTTTATGTTTCATCTTTCGTGCTTAGGCTTTAAGTACTATTTATCTGTGTTGGTGTAATGATTTAATATTAGTATTTGATGCTTGTAGTTTTTAAGTGTACAATTAATGTTCAATTTTGTTGCTCTGATTGTGTGTTTGATATCTTAGGGTTTTGTTATGATTTGTGCTAGTCGTTGTGTTGTTGTTGTTTCTTAGATGTCTAAAAATGTTTGTCCACTACTGCTGCAATTGGGAAAGAAAAGGATTTGTACATTTGGTTATTTTGCAGATGTGACTTTTTAAATATTGTTGTTGATGTTTCAGGTTTTATGCTTGATCTTTCATGTTTAGGTTTTAAGTATTGTTATCTATGTTGGTGTGATGGTTTAATTTCAGTATTTGATGCTTGTAGTGTTTTAAGTGTGCAATTGATGTTCAGTTTTGTTGTTTTTATTGTGTGTGTTATTTTAGGGTTTTGTTACTATTTGTGCTAATTTTTGTGTTGTTGTCGCTGTTTCTTAGATGTCTAAGAGCACTTGCCCAATGTTGCTAGATTCGAGAATGAAGTAGGAGCTGTAGCTTTTTTTTTAGCTATAATGTTTTAGATATCGTTGTTGATATTTCAGGTTCTATCTTTGAGCTTTCATGTTTAAGCTCTACGTACAGTTATTGTGATTTTTTTAACAAATATTGATGTTTTAACTACTCTATGTGATGTTTTATATTATTTCGCAGGAATACTGTTTATGTCGGAGCTCTAAAATATTTTAATTTGATGTCTATTTTAAAATAATTATTTAATTTGATGGTTTAGAGTTTTTATTTGATGTTATTTATTTTAAATTTGAAGGTTTATCACTTAAATGTGAATTATAGTCTTAATGCCCAAAATTTGGACCTAATTTCAGCCCAAACTTTTGGCCTGAACCTGTGTCTTGCAATAGTAGCACTCGCCGTAATTTTGACCGGAACCCTCACCGTAATTTTGACCGGAACCCTCACCGTAAAGGAAAACTATTCTGACCCGTGGACTGCAGAAAGACAATCTAACTTCTGACCTAATTCTGACAAAATTTGACCGAATTTCATTACTGAATTCTATCAAGAACGCCAATGAACTCCGAATTTAACGCCGGTCGGACCATGTCATCGAAAAATTGCGCCACCAGAGGGCAAAACCTCGCGCAATACCTAGCGATGAAGCCTCGGGCAAAAACCTTCAAGATAAACCCAATCTTGACGGCAGCGATGTAAAACCCTCGAATCCACCTTGACGACGCCGCCGACGAACCGATTGATTACACGAATCTGACCTTGACCTCACAAGTCTGACCTTGATCTTGCGAAACAACAGGATATTCAGCGACGAAAGGTGTGAAGATCCAATGGAGAAGATGCGAAGGAGAAGCTCCGAGGTGGCAGCGATGGTGGAATCCAACAATGAACGAAGAAGGAGCATAATTTGTGTTGAATTGCATTTTTGTCCCTAAATTTAAGCTTTGCTTTTAAATGTACCCCGAGTCCTAAATAATTGGACTTTAACCCTATTTTCTTATATTCACTAGTCCTTGGTCTTACGGTAAGATCAGGGGTGGAACTAAGGGAGGCGAGGGGGTGCTGGCGCCACCCCCAGGTTATCGCAGCCTAGGATTTAGGTCTACAGCCACCGGGAGTCACCGGATTCTGCCCCCCCCTTAAACCCTATCCCCGCCCTTTATTTCGGCGTCTAGTTGATGAAGACGATTCATGTTCTGCAATTTTCTTTTTTTTTGTTTTCTTAATAAATAAAACGATGTCGTTTTGTTAACGTGCATGCAAAAAAAAGAATGGATGGGCAATTGGGCTGAAACCCAATTGGCCCAAATACACACTTGAAAACCCTACCTTTCCAATTCTTAGAGGAGAATCACGTCTCAATCTCAGATCTCTAACTTTGCTCTTCCCACTTCCGCCAACCGCCGTGAGTCTGTGACCGGTGGCTGTCTATCCGCCGCGCCAACGAGTGCTCCACCGTTCGGCCACCCGCGTTCGGCATCTCAAACCTCAGCCAGCGACCACGTCGAGTCTGAGCTAAACCAAGGGCAACTGGGCAAGGTATGCAAGGATTTGATTTGACTTTTGTTTTTTTGTGGTGATGTAACTCTTGTTGTGTATTTATAAGTAGTTAGAAAGTTTAATTTAATGAAACAATTCATTTACGTATTTATATAAGATAGGAACTAGTTAGAGGTTATATAGCTTTTTACCTTCTAACTATTTGTTAAGAATCTTATGTTGATGAATGACTAAGTTATAAGTTGTGTGATGATATTTTTGCATGATTTGTATTTGACTGTGATTGGGAATGTGTGTAGTTTCTTTTAATTAGTCTTTTTGTTTAAATCACTGGAGAGAAATCATTGCTTTGTTTGAAGACTTTTGACATTCTTGGACATACTAATGTTACAGCAGCACGAAATTGAGCATCGGAATCCGCAGACAGAGCAAAGGTAGGACCAAGAACTTACTCCGCTGCAATTTTCCAAGAACTCAAAGTCGGCTCGCAAGGTACTGTGCTCTGCTCTTCAAGAATTTTGTGGACTTGTGTTGAATTTGAATAGCTTACTTGAATTATGTGGATTGTGAATAACTTATTTGAATTAAATATCATATTTTCCCGTGTTTGTATAACTTGTGTGATACAATTGTCTCCAGGGGTTAGTTGTTCTACTACTAGCAACGCTAGTATTAGAAAGTAGTTTTTTATGCAGTGACTTGTCGTACTTGTAAAAATGTAATTATTATGTATTCATCTTATTATGTAAGGGTTGTTAGTTAAAATATTTTTGTATTTAGCATTAAAAAAAAATTTGCCTCTCTTTTCAGCCCCCCTTATATAATGTTCTGGTTCTGCCACTAGGTAAGATGGTCTTGCAGGAGACATATTCAAAGTTTGGATAGTTATTATACAATTATTAAATATTTTGATTGGAAGGAAATTTTTCTAAAAGCTGAAAATACAATGAGATGAATAAGTTTGGTGTTGATTTTTGCAGAAAAAATAGGGGTGTTCAAATTGCCCAACCCGACCCGTTTTGACCCAGCCCATTTGGGTCGGGTCGGGCCAATGACCCATTTGGGTAAAGGGGGTTGGATCAAAATGGGGTAGGTCGGATTTTGACCCAAATCGACCCATTTTGACCCATTTTCAATTTTGCAACATTTTCTTGCAAATAAATATCATAAAAAAGAATTAATTTAATACAACATATCCACCATTAATTTACTTCATAAAAAACTTTAATATTTTTGAAAAAAAATATTTATAAATTTAAATTAATAGTAAATTATAAAATAAATTAATTTTATATAATTTTGGTCAATTTGGGCCTACCCATGACCCAGTCCAACCTGACCCAACCCAAAACAATGGAAATTTTGACCTGAACCGACTCATTTAACCCTAAATTTAGGATCAATTTGGGCTGCGACAACCAACCCACCCCGACCCATGACCATCCTTGAGTAAAATCCCTAACTAATGTTTAGACTGTCTCACAAGAGACTATCTCTTAAAATTTAAGTACTAGTTAATTCTTTCGCTTGGATTGAACCGATCAAATTTTACTATATTAAACTAAACTAAGTTAAAATAAATTTAAATTTAATAAATTATTTTTTTCATTAATAATAGAGTTTGTCGATTGAAATACGGTCTTTTCATAAACCATGGAAAGACCAAGGTTTATATTGCAAATTAGGAGAAATGAAAATAAATTTTTGGGTTGGATTATTGCGTCATAAACTTTATAATTGCTGCATGCCACACAATAATTTTTTAATCTTGCAACTAAAACCTTTTATCTTTTTATTATTCTAATTAAACCCTGTATTTTCATAAAACTATAGAAAAATGGTCTTTTCCAATAATTTGCCTTAATACTTTATAAATTAAAATTTTATTAAAACTTATTACACTAAATTAAAATTATAAAATTAAGTTGGAAAAATATATTTACACTTTTCCTTTTCCTGATTCATTTTCCCAACGCCCCTAATTGCAGTCATGCATTATTCCGCTGAACAGAATTTTAACGGGCAAAGAAAAGTAAAAGAACATTCGTAGTTTTAACCTAATACTTTAAAATAAGAAAAAGTCTCAAAAAAGGTGTTTTTTAAAATAATTTGGATAGGTTAGAAACTTGATTACGAATGGGAGTTCTTTTGTAATTAATCTAATTTGGACAGTGGAGCCGACTGTTCCGATTTTGACAATCACTATAAGAAAATTAACCTATTAATTCACCCTTTTTACGTCAATTTTTTTCGAAATAAAAGATATTAATCACATTGGCTATAAAAAAGTCGAGGTAAAAAATAGGTTTTTTACGTCGGTCATTCTTTTAACTGAATTAAAAGGTTAAAAAATGAGGTAAATATAATCTTACCGATGATTGTGTGAAACCGCATTCATGAATTATCGCCGAAATTGTGTGTTCTGTCGATGTCACCGACAGAGCATGAGATGAATGACCGACGTCGCATAAAATTAAATATAGGTCTTTTAGAAGTTATCGTTCAGTAGGATTGATGAGGAGTTTTGTTAAGTATTGTTATTCAAAAACTTAATAAGGTCCGTTTTGTTATGTTACAATTGACAATGGTTGTATAATTATTAGGGAAAACCACAACCAACATGAAAACATTTTGAATGATATGGTTTGAAATGTTTTTCAAAATGACGCACATATAGAAAATTACATATTTTGTTCAAAAAAGGTAGTAAAATTATTAGAACAACCTTATTCACGAAAATCTCCTTACAAATTAATTAGTACAAAATAACTTGCATATTAATAATACATGTCCTAGTACCATTATTAGAATAGAGATTACAAGAAAATCAAGTCTCTCAAATTATGATACCCTTGAAGACAATCCCCCCCCCAGCTTGTATGATCTCGAAGAACAATGTGACTCCAATGCGTAGGTTGTTGCTGGAAAGAAACTCAGAAAAACCCTTTGGGGACAGGGACTTGATCTTCCCTTGGCCCGAGTAGGCCATGTGCTACTCTTTCCCATAGCACCTTATCACGACGGGATGTACTAATCAGAAAAAAAATTATTATGAAAAAATATACACAATTATAAACAAATAGTATTAACTGAAAATAAAATAATTTAATGATTTTAATTATTAGCAAGTTTTAGTCCTTACTAAAGTTGGATTTTCCCCAAAGTTTGGTTGTTTCAAGGTGCAGTGGAAACGGGGGTTTTCTGGAGCCATTGTATGGTCTTCAATGTTGAACACAACTGGTTCAGAGTTTCTCCTTTGTGTAGAGAACTGTATAATTAATACAAATAAAAAATAATATATACACATATACATACCGTACTGTGCACATTTATTAGTAAATATATTGTGTAGAATGGTAATATACCTCGAAAAATGGGCGCCTAGGGGATCATTCACCAGCCATTAGTCATGTATTTGAAGTGAACAATATGTTAAAGTATCCTTATAAGGAAAACATGTGAAGTTGGTAATGTGTCGCAGGAACACATTGGTTTGAACCAGTGGTACCCCGTCGACATGTGCCAGCGAGGTCGCCGCTTACTCGGCCAGACCGATTTCATGACCAACCACTAAACGAGCTCGCAAAAAACATTAAGTTAAGTAGAATGCCTACATGTGAAGTCGCTAAGACATCGGTAATATCGATGTATAAATCGGTATAACTGCGATGGCTTATGCAACATGAATAAGAATGTACGATGTCGCATTCATAAGTCGAATGACATTTGACTGGACACCGAGTTCCCATGCGTTGAAGAAAACAATGGGAAAAATAGAAACCCAACAACAAAACATGCATTAAGGAGACAAAATTACACAAAAATGTCCTAACACAAATATGAACATATAACCTGGGTTCAAATGTACGAAAAATCCTCACTCTAACAAATTTGAGTAAGAAATAGATAACAAAAAATATGACTCATACAAAAAGCATAGATTAATTATCCAAGGTGAGGTATCAATTACAAAATTTAGGCACTACATGAGTACAATTTCATACCTTTGTCAAAGGAGAAGAGGAAAATGGTGGAGAGACTCTTGGTATTTGTGGGAAACCTATAAATGAGGAAATTGAACTTATTCTCCGGGACCATTTATTTATAGCCATTTTTGAAACGACGCCGTTTAGGGACCTTGTGTTATCCGCCACGTTAAGTGTGAATTCATACTGTTATTGCTGAAGTTGAGAGGCCACCGACATCATCGTTACATCGCAGTATTATAGATGGACTCCAGACATAATGTATAGTAGATGTACTTCATAGATGGCCTCTATGTATTATAGATGGGCTGCATAGATAAGGTATAACTCAACCAGTGTGAATTTGTAGTATAGTCGCCCTATCCAACATTGTCGCCGGCATATGATCGACATCGGAAAGTGCGACTACGACCCTCACCATTTTAACCCACAACCATTTTAGATGAGCCCGCATTTGACCAAAAAATATATAATTGACCTTAACAAATGCTCTATAATATATTATAAATACTTATTGAATTTTATAATTTCCCCTGAACTTGATTAACGTTCATTCCGATCGTAAATGATTTTACCTCCACGTACGGGTCATGTTTTTTATTTTTGAACTCAGGTCCCTCTGCGAATGTGGGAAATGTGGAAATGCAAATGTAGAGATACCCTAATCTAATTCACAATGTCATGACCAAGAAGTTCCGATTTAGGCTTGACCAGATGAATTGAACACAGTATTCGTCCATCATTTGTGTTAGTATTTCCATTTATACCCTTAGGATAACCGCTGTTGGAACGAAAATTTCAACGACATAGAATCAAATGAAATTACTTATTCAAGGGGTTTTATGAAAATATAATTTAATAAAATCGCATCCATCAAATTTTAGAAAGCGCTAGTACGTGGTCTAGAGTAAATTATAGATAGTTACTTATAAGTAGGCAAAGGGTTTTTGGTAGATGTTGACTGGGAGAAGTATCCATGGGATCATGCCTGTTATATAATTATTTTTGAGGATTATAAGTTGTAGTGAGGATAGAAAATTAGGTCCCTTTCGCGACGTTTCAAATCGATTTTACTTCCTCGGTTCACTATTTTACCTCCATGTATGGGTCAAGATTTCAAATTTATAACGTAGGTCCCTCCTCAGAAGTTGGAGATGTGGAAATGCAAATTTGGAGATACTCTAATCTAGTTCACAATGTCGTGACCAAGAAGTATCGATTGAGGCTTGACCGGATGAATGGAACGAGGTATTCATCCATCATGAATGGAACGGGGTATTCTAGAGTAAATGATAGATGGTTAATTATATTTACACCAGTGAATTTCTAAATATTTACGTAGTAGGTCCCTCCGAGAAAGTGGTAGAAGTCCAAATACAAATCTATAGATAACATCTTGGTATTCATATTTTCACTGAAGGAGCCCCTTACTTAACACAAAGTGTTTTAAGAAACTTTTCAAAAAAACCAATTTTCCCCCATGTGCGAAGTCTCGGGTATGTCGTCAAATACAGACCCACGACCGAACTGCTACCGACGTCGGTCACAATGAAATTTCCAGTGGGAAATGAAATTTTCAAGCAAAAATTTGAAGAAAAATCCCCCCCACAAAAATTTCAAGTAATTAAAACCAGCATCATTACCCATTTTTTCATCCATTACACACTTTCTCCAAACCCTAGCTACAACACACCTTCTTTTCAATCACCTTTTATATTACAATTCAAGAGCTCAATCAATTTTTTTCCCACACATAAACAAATTCCAGATGATGGAACACCACTGGGTTCAAATTAGTTGAGGTAGTTTTCCATACATTCAATGTAAGTTTGGCAATTTAATTACCATACCTTCTACATGTTATTTTTCTCATAGATCGAAGCTTGCATATTTTCATAATGTATAATGATTGTGTTACATATTATGTAGTGTATATTGTTTTTGTTTCCTTTGATGATGCCATGTTTGTACAGAATGACAAAATGCTTAGATTAGGGCTGATTGTATACAATAATTACTTATCCGTATGTACACGATATGAATGTGCGACGTCAGTATCTATCTATCGGCCTTTGTGACGTAAATTAGAATTCAGACTGATGACGCACATGTCAATGGAAAGTATGAAATTATTGAATGTGCGACTTCGCACTGGCCTTAACGATATAAATTAATGTAATATGTGACGTCGCATATACTCATATCCATTCCTTTCCAAGCTTCCATTCACTTCGTCTAAGTATGACTATATTATGTGTATTTGAACTTAGTGCATGCCCAATTCTAACTTAAATTTGGTTTGTTGTGTATTTGGTGGAACAGGACAACGAGAGTTTTGGATGGACTGTAGATGGATAACTTGCAATTTTACTAGTTGCTCTGAAAATCTTTATGCTTTACAATGTAGGCAATTTGGAGATTCAATACATTTAATGTTTGAGCAACTTTATGTATTATTATATATTGTAACATGTATTTGTAATATATGTTATAACTAGGGTTTAGGGTATTTAACATGTCATTGTTAATTTTCCCATACATTTTTAATGACAGTTGATTGTTGTATGATGTTTAACCACTACTAGAGTAATCTAATACTGAATAAGTTGTAATGGACAGACTAAGAAGTTTTTTCCATAAAATATTATATATTATATTATTTTACCAAAATGTCCTCTCCACGACTATTCTGTAACGTCGCACTTACCGGTACACATGCGACACAAATGCAACGTCGTATATAGAACCGGTGTGTAATTTATTTGCGATATTGCCGATGCAAAATGATGTCCTAATGTTCACCGTTCCACGTCAGTATGACCACGCCAATGTTGCCTCCCTTCTGCGATGTTGTAGAAATTTAGAATGATGTCGACTGGAACGACGTCATAGACATTCCTCTCCTATCGTGTGTCTTGTTGGTATCACCAACGTCATTCATCTCACATCCTGACTTCGATTGAAAAGATGTCCCAAATATTATTTCCTATTTTTGGTCTTAATTGTAAAACCGACGTCGCAAATACAATCTTTCGACGTCGGTCCAAAACCGAGGTTAAAAAGTACCTTTTACCTCAGTTTCAAAGGTAACCTTTTTACTTCACCCACATTTACTTTATTTTTTTAGGGAAAAAACCTAGGTAAAAAGGCCTGAAAACAGAGGTAATAGGCGTTGTCTGTATTAGTGACAGGAGTTTAGTGTTCTAATTTTGTAATAGGAGTATGTTAGAAATTAGGACTATTGGTTAGGGTAGGGTTCCGTAGTCATAAACATGCGCGATTACAAAAAATTTGGTAGTTAGCCTTTGGACCATTAACACACTATTGAGTGTTGACTAGAAAGGTCTCGTTGACATCTACCCTACAAATTTGGATAGCCCTCTCAAAATATACCAAACTAATAAGTGGTCAGACCATGTTTACCCACCGTTGTTGGATACACTAGGTCTCTTGCATTTTGGTCGTGGGGAGAATGATATGGATAAGGCTAAGTCATATAACTTGAACATCATGATGATCGAAGAAAGGATTGTGTACAAGATAATTGTAAGGATTATTGTACCAACAAGAGGCCACATCTGAAAACCAGCGGTTATAATCATCATGTTATTCTACTACGTCATCTAAGGGAGAAAAATTAATCCAAGGTATAGTATATTGCAGCACATGGTCGCATTAGTGGTGAACTCCAAGAAGCATGCAAATAACTTGCCCAATGAAAGTCTCATTACTGGGATACTACGGAATAATGACGATGCCATTGCATTAAAGATCCAGGAGGTGTCATGCAAGTTGTACAATCGGAAGTATTTCAAGTAAAAGATATGGGTACTCAAAAAGGGAAATAAGTGCAAAAAACAAAAGAGGGCAACAACATGAGGCAACGTACTGCTGGGTTTGTACTTGTCAAAAACTTCATTAGATTATCCTAGATAAATTAATTGAGTGAAACTTATTGTTTTCATGTCCAATAGCTGACCCTGGATGAGCGCATGCATGAGATTGTAGGATATAATGGAGGTCAAAGTGAAGAAAGTGATCCAGCTTTGAATGGACATTTGTATCTCCAAGAGAGAACTAAAAGCAAACAAGGAAGATGCATATGGGTAGCCATTCTTTGACCACCAAGTGATCAAAATCTTTCTAGATTAGGCCTGCACATGTTGTGTACAATTAATGACATATAATATTTGGATTTGAATTTACAAGTTCACTTGTTTTGTTAGTAATCACTACTACAGACACCCCCCATGGCATTGGTATTTGGGTACATAGGCACCGGTATTTTGCGCCCCCAAACTACCGGTGCCTAAGTATGGTGATACTGAAACATAGTTACAAAGGCACTGGTATAGAAAAGACTCAGCACCAGTATAACGAGCTGGTGCTCTATATATAGTTTTAGTATCGATATTTTGATGCCAGTGCTGGTTGTTGAATCGTTGTTTGGGCATATTCATAATGATCACTAGTTATTTACTAGCACCAGTTATTTCCTAGATTAGTTATACCAACACTGGTATGTTAATGAATTTTTAGTGCTCTGGCTTTGGAGGATGGCTGTTCATTGAACTGGTGCTAATATTTGTTGAACTGGTGCTAATATTTGTAGCACCGGTGCTGGATTTTTGATCCGGTGCTTGTTTTTTTTTCAATTTTCAATTTCCTCTTTTAATTTACTCAAGCCCACCCCAAATCAAAACTCGGGGAAAATTATAGTAGAAACTTTGAAGAGCCAAGAACATAGAATGTAAAAATTAAATTAATTCTAAGCAAGAAAATTTGAAAAAGTAATAATCTAAACAAGGGAAAAAAGGAATCCATCCATATGATAATTTAAGAAAAAAAGTAAATATGTCCGAAATCAAATACGCGTGAAATATACTAGGTCTGCCAAAGTCTTGAATTGTTTGGAAGACACATTCACCAAAGCTTCACACCATGTGTCCACGACATCTGTTATCTCCTTGCCATTGTACAGTTCTCTTACCGGGAGAAATATCCATTGTGTACAAAATAACTCAATGATTAATTACATGAATGTAATCAGTAAGTAAGAATAAGAAACATTTATTTTTAATATGTCAACTAACCTCCCGAATATCTGTAGAGGTACTGTTCAACACTAGTTCTTTCATTAAGTTTGTGACAGTACGATTTGTTAAAGAAAATGATTTAAAATGTCAAAATGATGCAGTGTTTAAGCAACAAGGACACATGATGTGTAGATCTATGCTTTAACAATGTATTTAACATTAACTATGTTTTAATGTTAAACACACCATGTCAAAAACTTAAACACATCATGTTTACTTGGTATTTATACACTGCAAAATCTCCTCATTTTAAATTGTGGAGTTCTGCAAATGCTACCGTACTTTTCATAATGGAAGAAACATTAATTAGTTAGAGGACGCTACATGAATAGAGAGCAACCAATACACCAACAAACAATAAAGATTCATCCCAAACTCGGAAAAAATATCAACTTCAAATCATCAAAACAAGCAAAAGTTTTGCATACAGTGCCCTATAAATGTTTCTTCCATTAAGTTTGTGCACAATACGATTTGTCGAAAAAAATAATTTAAAATGTCGAAAATATACAGCGTTTAAGCACCAAGGAAACATGGTGTGTATAACTATGTTTTAACTATGTATTTAACATTAACTATGTTTTAATGTTAAACACACCATGTTAAAGACTCAATTTTAAACACACCATGTTAAAGACTCAATTTTAAACACACCATGTTTACTTGATGCTCATAGACTGCAACATCTCCACATTTTAAACATTAACTTGAAATCATCAAAACAAACAAAAGAGACCTGTAAACCTTAATCTAGTTCATCCTAGAATCAAAACAATGTAGTTGTTTGAGGCAATTCAAGCTATATCATAAACAGTCCAACATCGCACAATCAACTATATCTCATTCATTTTAGAAAAAAACTTCACCATCATACATGCTCTATTATATCTCACACATTATATGACAAACACTACAACATCACACAATTAGCTTTATCACACTTCAACATAACACAATTAACAATGTGTAATACATTTAATAATATGATACACATTTAATGAAAAACACCTAAACATCACACAATCATGTATATCACACTTCAACAAAACACAATCAACAATACCTCACACATTTTAGGACAAACACTTAAACATCAAACCATACTCCACTATACAATAGCTCACACATTTTAGAAAAAATACCTAAGCATGAAACCATACTCCACTACATGCCAAACATTTTAGGACGAATACATCAACATCACACAATGAACTATATAACTATATCTCATACACTTTGAATTGAATCACAAAATGAACAAAATTCTACACACCCCAAAAATCACAAAATGAACAAATCCCACACAAACACCCATGAGGAGAGGATGGTGAGCATCGGGGATGGTGCACTGCAGGGATGGCTGATCTACTTCATTATGTGTGGGTTAACCATTGCATTTGGCATAGTGTTTAGCAAATTTTATTTGGTGGATTGCTAGCATTAGTTGAGTTTACATGACAAGGGGTTTAGATGGCCATGTTTGGTTTTCTTGTCTAAATCCCACATTTTGTAGACTTAATTGGTACTAATGAACATCTTGTATCCATGGGCTCCTTGATCTTCCTTGTGATCATCTTTAGTAGGTTTCCCATGGTTACTTTTTGTTTACATTCTATGTGAAGCCTGTTCGTAAGGGCGGTAGAAGATAGTGAATGCCGTTTGCAAAGATGGTAGAAGAGACGGAGGCCATTCACACTAGAGTGGTAGTAGATGAAGGCCACGTGTATCAATGCATGGTAGAAGGAAATTGAAGCCAAATATAGGTGGCAACGAAGTTTAAAGCGACCAACGAAGAAATGGTGAATCGTGGTAAGACGAGTTGTGCTTATGTCTGAAAACGAGCTAAGAAGAGTTAGACTTCAAGGCCAGATCCATTGGATTTGTCTTCTAGCGTACTATAAAATAGACTACTAAAACTCTCAAATTAGACTAACGGTTCACCCGTAGCAAAGGAAACAAGTTCAGCCAGCCGAGGCACAAATAGGTCGGTGCAGGCCGTTCATCGTTGCCACAATTAGCCTGTGCCAAAGGAGCTGCCCCGTGCCAAGAAGACCAACACAAGGATGTGACATGGTCCACTCTAGATGCTAAGGGCCATGAGCACAAAACTAAGTCCCACTCCACATGGCTAAGTATAGGCACATGATGTTTCATTTTTAGCATCCCGCACCATTCCAAGTTCAAAATACTAAGACCAGTTATCGGGGTGTGGGAAATCACATGGCTTGTGCCAAAGTTCTGAGTGGAGCACACTTCCTGACCATTGCCCGCGCCACCGGGCATGGGCCCGGATCGGAAGCCCCAATTACAACACTCTGATTGCGGCCCATGCCAGCTGACGCTGCCCATGCCAAAGGGACGTCATGATCTGCGCTATGCTCCGCACCCTGTGCCACTTGAAGATCTGTGCCACACCCCAGACCGGGCACCCCATGCCACATGAAGAGGCATGACCCGTGCCAGGTCCTGCACCCTACACCAAGGACACGCCATGGGTTGTACCATCTGTGACGGCCCACGTCGGGCGACGGATAGCTAGGGTTTACCCTATTTTAGGCCTATTTTAGGCCTATTTAAAGACCCAATATCGTACTACTAAAAATATAGCCTTAGTATACTAGGGTTTCATAGTATATCTTTAGTTTTGTAGTTAGGAGATCAACTCTAGAGAGAGAAAAACTCTCCTTTTCTTTTTTTTTATTTTTCTTTGATCCTAAGATGTGGAATTCAAATATTTATTTGAATTCCATATATATTGAGTAGTTTCTTTAGCTTAGAGATAAAAGGAGCATGGTTTAATCTATTTTCTTTATGAGATTCAATAGTTCATCCTAATCTTGTGTTTATGATATTATTGTGATTTTTCTTGATTATTTGAAATAAATTAATTGTACACCACATACAAGCTCACACCTTGGGATATATTCATATATGGTGCAAATATCGATGCTCCATTGGAAAGAGAAACCTGGATGTTAGAATAGGTAAGGGAAAATGCATCTGCGCGGATGTGTGCAGGGGGGATTCAAGCATGCTCTGACTTATTTGCAATCACACCAGTCTTAGCTGACTTCGTAAAGTTGTCTGAGAGGTTCGGGGTAGAGATAGTGAATAGTAGAAATCCAGGGTCGTAAGAAGCCTTAGATCATAGATAAGGTGCCAATGACCCATTGTTCTAATTGATAGGACCATTGGGAAGTAGTGCTCTAGTGGTTGAAGCCCGAGACATAATTGCATGGGGGAGAAACAGACCTACAACAATGGTTGGGCCTTGTTGTACTCCCCTAATTACGATGGTAGTGTCGAGGTAGGATTGCGAGTGCACCCACTGTGACAGGGATGGGGAAGCGTATGCCATCAGCCACACCACGTGTTATGAACACTTTATTAGGTTTGCCTAAATTCTATGTGAATGAATCGAGGATCGAAACATTAGATTAACCATGTTGCTTAATGACTCCCCAAGTGCTTAGTTCAATAGCTTACATTGTTTTTTTACTTTTATGCTTAGTAGTTGTTAGTTGTAAAAACACTTCCCCCTTTGTATGTTTGCTTTACTAGCTATTCCTTTCACTCGTACGGATAGAACACCCGTACGAGGTTATGTTTTGATTGGTTCTTAGACTTAGAATCTCTGTGGATAAACCCAGGGCTTACTGCTGACTACCTCATAGGTAGCGTAGAAGTTAGAACATGGTGCGGAACTATAAATTCTTATCTTTTGACCACCATCCTCTGCCCAGGTTAATTAGCTGCAATTAACAACCCTGGGGGGAGGTAGGTCAAAATTTTGACGCCACTGTCGAGGATGCTATCAGTCTAAGTGTCAATTAAAGAATAATGTGTTAGTAGAGTAACTAGTATTTGTTTTATTTGTTTCTTGTTTTTTTACATGATGTTTGAAAAAGGAAATTTTGAAAATTCCCAAAAAGAGATATTTCACGATATTAATACTTTGTATGTCTTATCTTGTGTGAATGATTTATCTTGTAATACTATTCTTGTTGAGCATGTTTCTTCTAATTTGAACGAGGATACTTCACCTCGGTATCTCCTGTCTAAAGTGCGGTGGGGAAAGAAGCAGACTAAGGAATTTAAAAATCCTAAGCCCCTTCCAATCCCTAAACTCAACAAGAATATATCCACGCTTGAGAAGAATGGGTTTACTTGGTTCATGGCTCCAAAGGTAAAAGGTAAACCTAGGATGATGTGGAAACCCACCCATCGTGATGTGCTCATGGGTGGTGTGAAGGATGGTGATTCCGGTGACCCACCAAGCCACTCTCCCTAGTCTTTAAAATTAAGGGAAAATAATTTGTGAACACGACAATAAAGAAACACTATTTTTTATTTCAAGTAGGAGGTTTCTTTAAATATTTTTGAAATTTTTGGGATGAGTTTGATTTTTGGTGGAAATGTTTAGGAAATTTTAGTCATCTATCATTTGTGTGGAACAATACTACTTAGTATTTTTAATATCTTTTGATGTAGATTCAAAAGAAAATTCATTGGAGAAAGACAGGTTGATGGTCTGCGCCCAACTGCTTGGCGCGAGGCTATACTTATAGCCCATGTGTTTTGTGTGTGGCTATGCTTTGTGCCCAGGTGTTTTGTGTGAGGCTATGCTTCACGCCAAGACTAGCCAGCACGAAGCTGACGTGGCTGCCACGTACTCACAGAGCACGAATCTATCATGGGCTGACACGAAGCCACATATGGATGGCATAGACTGACACATGAACTGACACATCTACTGACATGAACTAAGTGTAGGCATTGATCTAACATAGGGATCCACACCACCTAATTGCCTAAGCCAATCCTAACCTAGCCTATTCCCTATTTTTACCCTCATGCCCATAAATCTCGTTACCCGCACCAACCTTCAGCTTATTCACCCCACTCCTAACTCTTTCTCACTAGTTTGGCCATAACTCTCTTGTTTTTCATCCGATCACTAAAAGAAACAACACCTATTGCTTTGTCTCTTCTACCTCAATTTTTTCTTAACCCCAAAAAATTGAGTAGAAAGATCTTTTACCGCGGTTGTTTTTTTGAAGTAAAAGCTCTCTTTTACCTCGGTTATAAAAAAAAACCGGGGTAAATAATTGATTTTTTACCTCGATTAAAAAATAATCGAAGTAAAAGATTAAAAAAACAAAGTAAATAATGTGAATGATTAGTGTGCAACGTCGCATATATCATGTTCAAACAATGATCAATTTTTCCATTGTCATTGCTTCTACTAATACGCATAGTGAATGACTTAGCGATGTCGCACATATTTGAAGAGACAAGTCGAAGTGAAGAATTTGATGGTGATAGAAAAGAATAAGAAATGGAAATGGAAACACACATATGATGTTCAAATTAAATGAAAACACACATATCAACACGTAAAGCCAATCTTATGATGCTAAAATTAGACAGTTTTATATCCAGAAAAATAGTAGTTTTCAAAAGATTCTCACAATCAGTACTTAAATTCGAATAATATTTTTCTTAATTCAAACATAATAAAGATTACAATAAACTCATTCAGCTCTAATAATGATGACCTTGAAGACAATAGGCCCCCAACTTCGATCACCTCGAAGAACAAGCTGTCCCCGATGCGTAGGTTGTTTCCCTTAAGGAACTTGCCAAAACTCATGGGGGAAAGGGCCTTGATCTTGCCACCCCAAAGTTGTTCATACGGTACTCTTTCCCGTAGCACCATATCACAACGGGGGTCTTCGTACTCGGTAGTAGTGGTACAATCTCCCACGGGATGTACTAAATCAGGAAAAGAAATATTGATTAGAAATATATTTATAATATATATGTGGAAATATTTGACATTGCATATTAATTTTAATCGATATATGTGGAAATATATTGATTTGCACCATTTCGCATGCTTTAACCATTGCATTTGATATTGTGTTTAGTTTGTTTTAGTTGGTTGATGCTAGTATTAGTTGAGTTTATGTGTCAAGGGGTTTAGATGACCATGTTTAGTTTTATTTTCTAAATCCTGCATTTTGTATCCACGGACTCCTTGATCTTCATTTTGATCATATTTAGTAGGTCACGCATGGTTACTTTTTTGTTAAATTCTATGTGATGGCCGTTCGCAAGGGCGGTAGAAGACCGAATGCCGTTCGCAAGGGCGGTAGAAGACTGAATGTCGTTCGCAAGGGCGGTAGAAGACTGAATGCCATTTGCAAGGATGGTAGAAGAGGAAAAGGCCATTCAAATTAGAATGGTAGAACATGAAGGCCATGAACATCATTACGTGGTAGAAGGAGATTGAATTCAAAGATAGGCGGCTTCGAAGTTCAACACGACCTAAGGAGAAAATGGTGAATCGTGGTCCGAGGAGTGTTTCCTTAGTCCGATAACAATTCAGGAAGAATTAGCCTTCAAATTTGGTCCCATTGGATTTTTCTTATCGAGTAATACAAAATCAACTACTAGAACTCTCGATTTGGACTAACGGTTCACCCGTGACAAGAAAATGATGTTTAGCCAATGAAGCACCAGCGGCCGGTCACAGACCGCACATGGTCAAGCCCCAGCGGCTTGTGACAATCTTCACAGCCCGCACTACACAAGAGTTCCAATGGATCCATGAAGGCCTGCACGAGACATGCACGAGACCACAAGGCAAAGCGCCAGTTCGTGACAAAAGCACCAGGTCGTGAAGCAAGGGTTCAAGAGTTGAAGAATTTGGCTAAGTATAGAGAAATTCCATGAAATTCTTCACAGACTGTAAAGAAAACTTCTGAGATAGAACATGTACAATTCGTGGTCCATCAAAACCTTCACAAACCGTGAGAACTTCTGAGCAAAAATTGTGTACTGTTTTCGGTCCGTGAAAATCTTCATGGACCATAGCACCATCCCAGCTTCACGGACCGTGCCAGATCCCACGGGCTACTGCTATGAACATTCATGAATCGTGCCAGATCTAGTGTCCTGCGGCTATGCATACTTCACATACTGTTGCATCTGTGCCGGTTCGTGAAGCCTTGGCGGTGAACCTAGGGTTTTGCTATTTTTGGCCTATTTTAGGCCTATTTTTAGGCCCAGTCTGCTACTTATATATATATATATATGAGACTTAGTCTTCTACTAAACGATTAGGAAAGTATAGCTAGGCATAATGTAGATTAGTTTCTATCTCTAATTTAGAAAGAAGGAAGAGGAGAGTTCTTCTTCTCCTTCCTTCTTCTTTTTCTCATCTTTTTCTCATCTTTTTCTCTTCATCTCATTTTTTAGATCCATGGCACCTAACCTATCATTTTCCATGGATCTAATCTTTGTTGAGTAGATATTGAGCTTGGGATTCATTTTGGAACTTGGTATGTTCTAAATGCTTTATGAGATTCATTAGACTCATCATATCTTTGTGTTTATGATATTATTATGATTGTTCTTGAATGTTATATATGCATGAGTAGTACACCACATATAAGCACACACTTTAGGATATACTCATTTATGGAGCAATTATTGATGCCCCATTGGGAAGAGAAACCTGGATGTTAGAATGGGTACGGGAGAGAGCATCCGTGTGGATGTGTGCACGGGGGATTCGAGAATTATTTGACCTATTTGTCATCACACCAGTCTTAGCTAACTTCGTAACTGTTGTTCGAGAGGTTGCGGGTAGAGATAGTGAATAGTAGCAAGTTAGGTGTTATGTTGAAACCCTAGTATCATAGATTAGGTGCCTATGAACCTTGGGCCTAGCATATATAGGATTCGGGGGGAGTAGTTACATTTATGGTGGAAGCCCATGATGTAATAGAACGAGGTAGAAATAGACCTACAGTGATGGTCGGACCTCGTTGTACTGCCCTAATTATGATGGCGGTATTGATAGAGGGTTGCGAACGCACCCACCGTGACAGGGTTGGGGAAGTGTATGCCATCGGCCACACCACATGTTGTGAACACACTAATAGGTCTTTTGTATGTCTATATGTGAATGAATCGAGGATTGAAGCATTAGAAATACCATGTTGCTAAATGATTCCCAAGTGCCTAGTATAAATAGTTTACTTGTTTATCAATTGCATGCTTGTAGTTGTTAGTTGAAAACACAAAACCCCCTTCCCCTAGTTGCATGTCTACACTAATAGCTATTCCTTTTACTCATGTGGATTGATGACCCACACGAGGTTGTGTTTTAATCAGCACTTGAACCCTAACATTCTCGTGGACAAACCCAGGGCTTGGCACTTACTACCCCTTAGTAGCTTAGTAGTAAGAATGGGTGCTGGATATAAATCTCTTATCTTTTGACTAGTAAGCCCCTCAGCTAATTTATTAACGACTGTCGGGTTGAGGGCAGGTTAAAATTTTAGCACCGTTGGCGGGGATGCTTTTCCGTTCGAGTATTAGTTAAGCATAACGTGTTAGAGAGTAGTTAGTATTGCTTTTATCTTTTTCTTGTTTTTGTTTTCCGAAGTTGTTATTTCTTGAGTTCTTGGTGAAAACCGAGGAATCTTGCACTACGGTTCCAAATTTTGTGTGTTTTCTGTGTTGGTTCTTAATAGAAAAGAAAGAAAAGAATATGGGAAAACACTCAACAGAGGGCACTTTGTAGTGTGTGTCATTGCGATCACCTTATAGAGTGTTGCCCAAGGTTGAGTGACTATGGGAGAAGAATTTCTCAAAGAGCGAGACTTTCTAGGATATGTCATTGCTACCACCCTATGGAGTTTTACTCTTAGATGAGAGAAAATGAGATAGAGGTAGGAGTCGTTAGTTCCCAAGGCCGATGGGATCAAGATTTTTACCCATACTATGACTCTCTAAATTCGAGGTTTAGTGATAACTCAAATTCGTGGTATTGAAATGCATCGAGAAACCAACACATTGGGTTAGATAATCAGATTTCACCAACTTACCCAATGTCCCAAAACCAATCCCTAGGATTGGTGTCCAAATCAAATTGTGTAGAAATTTTTCAAGCTATAGCTAATGTGACCAAGCGTAGTCATTTACTCCAATCACAAGTGCTTAGCTAGATTAGCGATTTAAGAACCCAACTATTTTCAAGCATTGAGAAAGTTGAAGGTCAAGTGCTTAACTTGATGAATAGGGTGAGCCAACTTGAAACCCAATATTCAAAAAAGGAACCATCCCTTGTTGAATGTTAAAGTTTGGTAGATGAATCTAAAGGGGATGAGAAAAGGTTTGTTGAGAGTAAAGAAGTTTAAGAAGGGGTGATTATAATTAATTTTTCATATTACTTATTTGCACCCCTATCTCTACCTATAAAACCTACTCCCACATTTTCGAAAGGCTTAGAGGAAACCATAGGGAAGCCAATTAAATATGCTAAGCTTCCATACCATCTATTCCCTCTAAGGTTGATTCCTCCCCTACTCTATCTTCCTCTTCGAAGATTCTTACCCCCATGCGCTTTATTTTTGGTTGTCTAAGGTGATGGGGTACAAACCCGCACCCTATGGATAACATTAGGGTCGTGCCGATGACCTTAAATATACAAAACTTCTCGGGAGGCAACCCGAGCTTTGAAAAATTAGATTAGTTTAGTATTTTTGGTGTGATTTCGTATTTGTAGATTTCTTTTTGTTTTTGGGACACTATTACACTCGGTGTGCTTATTTGTTTTGTAGGAAGCTTATGGTTCTTGGAGGAAGGTGAGCAAACGGGGAGTCCAACTCATGAACCATGTAGACGTACATGGTTTGTGACGCTCAAAATGGTGGACAAGGAGGAGAACTAAACCCCAAATTCATGGGGTGTGTAGACGTGCATGACCCATGAAGCTCACATACTTTCCTACACCACCCAATCACAATTGCCTCCGTACCACCACCAGAATACCACCCAAAACCCACCTACCCTCAAAACCCTTGAGACACACACATCGAGACCTAAGTTGTAACTCTCCATTGTGATTCAATTCCTTATTCAATTTGTGGTGCATGATAGTGGTTAGATTTATCTTTCATGATTAGAGTTTATGGATAGTACATTGAGAGTGATGGTAGTTTATTCTTTACATTCCATGATTGTGCCATCAAGGGTAGATTTTAGTGTTCTTTTTAATTATATGTGCTTTCCTATTTAATTCCCTTGACATGTGTTCTTTGATTTTGTATATGCATTGAGGACAATGCAAGCTTTAAGTGTAGGAAAGGGTATTAGATAGAACTTATGATTTTTAGTTATGTTTATGTACCTAATAGCTCTTCCAAGAGAATTTTGAAAAAAATAAATAGAAAAAAATCAAAACCTGGACAAGTCGAAAACCCGAAAGGGCGACTTGGGTAACATGAGGAAAATCCCGGATAGGTAAAAAGGCCTAGGTAAAAGTGAGAGGCCTAGGAAAAAGTGAGGCCATGTGGAAAAAGGTGAGAGGTGAGCACATTTTGTGGGATGAAGCTAGGATGAAAACCCGAAAGGGCTCCTAGGAAAAATGAGAGAAATTGTGTGTGCGAACTCACGTTATAATTCTGGTACTACGATATATGAATGAAAGATAACCGAGGTCGGTATTAGGGAATTGAGCCTTACTCTTTCAGCCCAATAACATATGAACTAGGTCCACATTTGATAAATATGGAAACAATTGACCTTAACAACGGGTAACTGTATATTAGACACTGCTATTTTAACCTTACAATTGTTCTCAGACATTATTAGCATTTGGTATGATTGGAATCGATGTTAAGTTAAAAGATAATAAAAGTCTGTCCATCAATTTTTAAAAAGCGCAAGTACATTGTCTAGATTAAATTGTATATGATTATTTATAAGTATACGAGGGTCATTCGTAAAAACACTTGTTGAACTCTCTGTGGGATCATGCCAGTTTCTTTTTCAGTTACGGTGATAAAGAGTTTGACTTGGGAATTCAAGTGTCAAGTCCGCGAACCGGGGTAATCGTTCGCCATTTGTGTTAGTTATTACCCTTACAACAAGCGTTATGAGCAGGATAATTTCACCACATAGAATCGCATGAAACTATATATTCTAGGTTCTTTATGAAATTAAAAGCTAAAGAAAGTTTGTCCATCAAATTTTTAAAATTTCCAGTACACTGTCTAGAGTCAATTGTAGATGATTACTTATAAGTATACCATGGTCATTCGTAAAGAACTTGTGGAACCCTCTATGGGATCATGCCAATTTCTTTATTGGTTACAGTGATAAAGAGTTTGACTTGGGATTGCATGTGTCACATCTGCAAACTGGGGTAATCGTCCATCATTTGTGTTAGTATTCCATCATCACCCTTACCATAAGCGTTATGAGCTTGATAATTTCCACCATATAGAATCACATGAAATTATATATTCTAGGTTTTTTATGAATTTAAAAGCTAAAAAAAGTCTGTCCATCAAATTTTAAAAAGCACAGGTACAATGCCTAAAGTAAATTTTAGATGATTACTTATAAGTATACGAGAGTCATATGTAAAAAAACTTGTGGAACTCTCTATGGGATCATGATGGTTTCTTTATCAGTTACGGTGATAAAGAGTTTGACTTGGGATTGAAAGTATCCCATCCGCGAACTTGGGTAATCGTCCATTGTTTGTGTTAGTATTCCATTACTATCCTTACAATAAGCGCTATGTGCATGGTAATTTCCATTGCATTGAATCTCATAATTTTACATATTTTAGGGTTTTTATGAAATTAAAAGCAAAAGAAAGTCTGTCCATCAAGTTTTACAAGGCACAAGTACATTGTCTAGAGTAAATTGTAGATAGTATACATGGGTTATTCGTAAAGAACTTGCGGAACTCTTCATGGGATCATGCCAGTTTCTTTATCAGTTACGGTGATAAAGTGTTTGACTTGGGATTGCAAGTGTCACGTCTGCAAACTGGGGTAGTCGTCCGTCATTTGTGTTAGTATTCCATTATTACCCTTACAACAAGCATTATGGGCATGATACATAGAATCACATGAAATTATATATTCTAGGTTTTTTATGAAATTAAAATCTAATGAATGTCCATCCATCCATTTTTAAAAAGTGCAAGTACATTGTCTAGAGTAAATTGTATATGATTATTTATAAGTATACGAG
The DNA here is from genome assembly GCA_037428765.1 of Rubia yunnanensis. Lineage (NCBI taxonomy): Eukaryota > Viridiplantae > Streptophyta > Magnoliopsida > Gentianales > Rubiaceae > Rubia > Rubia yunnanensis. The sequence goes on along the minus strand of CM075066.1, from coordinate 67,753,419 downwards.
GGTCACTCATAAAGAACTTTTGAAACTCTCTGTGGGATCATGCCAGTTTCTTTATCAGTTACGGTGTGATAAAGAGTTTGAGTTGGGATTGAAAGTGTCACGTCCGTGAACCGGGGTAACCGTCCGTCATTTGGGTTAGTATTCCATTATTACCCTTACAATAAGCGTTATGAGCACGATAGTTACCACCACATACAATCACGTGAAATTATATATTCTAGGTTTTTTGTGAAATTAAAAGCTAAGTAATAAAATTTAGTCCATCAATTTTTAACCGTCCGTAATTTGTGTTAGAATTCCTGTATTACCCTTTCTGAAATGCAAAATTTGAGATAATACCTTTTTTATTCAAATTTTGACAAAAATAAAGTTAAGCTTTTGGCATGAACGGGCTGCAATCTTGAAACGGTGTATATTACCCCCGGAATTTAAATTATCTACGATGTCGCATTTGTGTCGATTAATACGACACTGAAACAAAGATAGATCGACGTCGACCACTCCAAAATTTCAAGAGGGAACTGAAATATTCAGCCAAAATTTTGAACCCAAAATTTCCCCTCACCCTATTTCAATCCAATAAATCTCAGCACTAACACCCATTTCTCATTTCCAACACCAATCTTAGAACCCAAACTCCCACCATCCATTTCATTCACAACCTTACAACATTTAAATATCTAGTCAACTTGATTCTCTGAAACATCATCAAGTGTCCAAGGATGGAGCCCCTTCGATCCCTAATTAATTGAGGTAGTTTTTCCATCTATTCCATGTTTAATTACAAATTACGTGATGATCTTACTATATGTTTTTTCAATTATAAATTGATCAAAGATTCTTACATTACATGAGGTATGATGCTTGAGTTACATGTTATATGTTTTTTGTTGTCATTCTTGCCAAGAAAGTGCCACGTTTGTTTTTATTACGAAGAAAGATTCTGAGATTTCAATGAACACAGTTTGAATGTGCGACGTTGGTCCACTAGCAACAGTTTTTTCTTGTTCTAGCATCGGTTTTCTTTACCCTAAAAACCAGTGCCTAAGTGCACGGTGAAAAGGTTTCACCGGTTTTCAAAAAATCGGTGTTAATAGCACCAGTTGTTTTGTTAGCACCGATTTTCAAACCAGTTAGCACCAGTTTTTTATGTAGCATTGGTTTTTTTAAACCGGTACTAATTTTAGCACCGGTTTTTTTGGTTAGCGACGATTAAAAAAAATCCCTTCCTCTGAAAGCGAATGCGCGCAACCGCTTCTAGAGGAAGGGAAAAAGACCCAAAATTAACAATTTGGTAGGAAATTAATTTAATAATAAAAAATAACTTTACAAAATTGATAATATAGAAATAATACCAAAAAATGTAAATTAATAATCTATGAGACTAAACATAACTATCCCAAAGATAACTATCTACGAGGCTAAACATAACTTTACCTTGAACTAGCAATTGAATCATATGGTGTGTACACATCAAATCACAAGGTTAAGCCACACAACTAATCTTGAATCTATGGTCTTTTGAAATGCTCAAATATACCCTACCATACCATATACTAAAAAACTAAATACTTAACTTTTCACCCGATCTGAACTAGTTAATCAAAATAATTATTCATTGAGAAATTGAAGAAAATGTACCAAATACATGTATTCATCATGCCCCCAAGATATCACTAAATTGTCCAATCTTCAACCTTGAGTGTAGACTGCACTCTTAGTGTTGTAAATGGGATTCTTGTCATCAGGGTTGTCTTTCAAAAGCTGCATTCACAAATTTGATGTTAAGTTCAACTACAACAAACAACATACAAATTCCAGACTATAACAACCACACTGCGGTGAGAACATAAATGTACTCAACACACAACATACAGAATTTCACAGTAGGCAACATACTCTAAACGGTAGCTACCATTACCAAGTGAGAGTTGCAATCAGGTAAAATAGCATCTATAGCCAATGCACTACAATTGCAATAAAAGGAAACACGAGTACGTTGACTCTTTGGAGACACCCTTTGCATTAAATTGGTAAAGAAGTCAGAAACCTGAGTAAAAAACACTAGTTAACAGTTGAAAGGAGATATAAGATTGAGTAGCATATACAAATCCAGTTTGTTGTATAACGAATAGCCTCACGCAGGAAAAGTAAGTGAGGTGCTCTTGTAAATATTAGTTAAATATTAATTCGTAATCACAGAACTAAACTCACAATGCTGCCACCTGTTGCCAAAACTAAACTCACATACCATTTCCTTGTAGCTTGCAACTTCCATTGCGGCGAAGACCTTGGAGAGGAATCGATCTCACCACTACCGACACGGCACCCTCACCCTGACACATCAGCAAACCAACAGTCAGCGACTAAGACTCTACATACATGAGAAAATCACAAAAACTCACTACATAAAAAATGACTAAAAGACTCTATCTTTAGTTTTGCTAGTATCACAATCAACCAAAGTCGACTTCACCATTTAAGGCTTCGCAAGATCGATCAAGTATTCACATTCTTCATAACACTTTAATCCACTGATCGAACCTGATGTCGTCATCGTGACCTTTGCGCACACAAATCACATTCATATTAGAAAATTATAAAATTTAATAAAATTGAGAAAAAAGATTAAAAAAATCCAGTTTCACCGGCCTATGGTAAGCAGAATGAGGAGCAAAAATGAGAATCCGATGAGCGCCAAGAAGATTAATGTCGAATACGATGTCGTTCTATGGCCTCTCTTCATTATTCTGCCAGCGCGTCGCGCCCTTCATTGGCGTTGCTCCACAACCAATCCATTCTGCCATCATTCCATCGTGCATCGCGCCACCGCTGCTGACTCATCTCTGCTTCATTGCCGGATGGAACCACCATCGCCCAAACCAATGGATACCCAGATCTGATTTGCCTCTGCCCAAAACTTCTGCCTAAACCCTAGAAACACTGTCACCCAAAACCAGCTCCGTCGCTCCCCACCTCTACCCAACATCCGCCTTTGCGACTAGGTGGGAGCAGCGTTGAGCTCGCCATGAGTGGTGGTGATTATGGAAGATAGACTACGAGGAAAAAAAGAAATAAATCTGGGATGAAATAAAATAAAGAAATGAGGGTAAGAGTGTCCTTTTTTATTTTTATATTTTTTAAAACAAAAGGGTAAATTAGTTATTTCACTTATTTTCGTCCATTTTGAAAGTTGACATTTTGGTCAACGATTTACAAGGTTAATTTTACACTTTATGATTTTATAAGGTCATTCATGTAGTTTCTCACAAAACATAGGGTTAAAATCGCACTGCACTCAAGGTTATAATTGCAATATTAAAATATTTTAGAAAGATCATCGTTTAAGAGACGAACTCTTATATGAATGTCAATTCCTTTTTAAAATATGATGAATAAATATTTTAAAATTCCAATATTTTCATTCATATTTATAAATACGAAGCCAAGTAAGGTTTGACTGTCAATTAGTTAAAGTCAACTTTATTATTAGTATTTTTATGTAGAAAGCCAAGTAAGGGTTAATCGTGGATCAGTTAAAGTTAACTTTGTTATTGGTGTTTGTACATAGAAAGTCAAGCAAGGGTTGACCGTTGATCAGTCAAAGCTAAACATTTTTATTTGTATTTATATATACTAATTCAAATAAAGTGCAAACATTAATTAATGAAAGTCAACTAAGTCAAGTAAGGTTTGACCGTTGATTAGTAAAAGCCAACCTACTAATTAGTGTTTATTGAAAGCAAAGTCAACTTGGTTATTAGTGTTTTTATATAGAAAGTCAAGTAAGAGTTGACCGACGATTAGTCAAAGTCAAACATTTTTATTTGTATTTAAATATATACTAATTCAAATAAAGTTTGACTGTTAATTAGTTAAAAAAATTTAGTTATTAGTGTTTATATATTGAAAGTCAATTAAGGTTTGACCGTTGATTAGTCAAAGTCGACCTAGTAATTAGCTTTTATATATTGAAAGTCATGTAAGGTTTGACCGTTGACTAGTTAAAGTCAACTTAGTCACTACTATTTATATATAGAATGTCAAGTAAGGTTTGACCATTGATTAGTCAAAGTTAACCTAGTAATTAGTGTTTATATATTAAAGTAAAGTAAGGGTTGAGCCTTGATTAGATCAAGTCAACTTAGTTATTAGTGTTTGTATGTAGAAAGTCAAGTAATGGTTGACCGTCGATTAGTTAAAGTCAACTTAGTTATTAGTATTTGTATATAGAAAGAAAAGTAAAGGTTGACCGTCAATTTGTTAAAGTCGACTTTATTATTAGTATTTTTATACAGAAAGCCAAGTAAGGGTTGGCTAAGGATTAGTTAAAGTTAACTTTGTTTTTAGTGTTTGTAAATAGAAAGTCAAGTAAGGGTTGACCGTTGACCAGTCAAAGTCAAACATTTTTATTTGTATTTATATATACTAATTCAAATAAAGTTTAACTGTTAATTAGTTAAAGTCAATTTAGTTATCAGTGTTTATTTATTGAAATTCAAGTAAGGGTTAACCGTTGATTAGTTAAAGTCAACTTAGTCACTAGTATTTATATATAGAAAGTCAAGTAAGGTTTTGATATTAATCCCCTTGCGAAGAATTTGGATTATGGAATTAAGATCTTTAACAAAACAAGGGAACTCACAAACCCTTCAATGCCACACGAAATTCAAGGTATAGCCCTTGGGGTACACTCAATTTTGAATCGCTCTCTAACTAGCCCTCAGGATCAGATTACAATGTTTATTGTTACTTAACTAGCCCTCGGGGTTAAACTTCTTTAGAAGCAATTGGGACATTATAGGTCAGGATATTCTAGAGGCATTCATTGGCTTCATGAAAGGTGGAAGATACCACCATGTATCTCTAGCACTTGGATAGTATTAATCCCAAAAAAGGAGATACCAATCTCCTTTGTAGATTACAGACCAATCTGTCTGTCTGACTTCATTAATAAGGTTCTATCTAAACTGATTGATGAAAGAATTCTCACACTAATGCCTAAACTGATCTCTGAGAATCAATTTGCTTTCATGAAGGACAGAGAAATAAGTGATAATATTATCTACCATCAAGAGATGGCCGGATATTTAAACACTAAACAAGCTAACCCTAACTGCATAATTAAATTAGCTCTAGCTAAATCCTTTGATAGATTTAACTGGAAATTCTTAGCTTCTATCTTAGAAAATTTTGGCTTCAATCCTAACCTGATTCAAACGATTCTAAACAACCTATCTTCTGCATGTTTTTCTATACTTATTAATGGAAGACCAACTGGATTTTTCAAAGCTACTAGAGGAATTTAAAAAGGAGGTCCACTATCTCCTTGTTTATTTAACATCTTCTCAGAAGCTTTCTCTAGAAGCCTGAAATACATTTTTTTGAAATGGGAAACTTATTCATTTTAAACTTCCATCTGGTGTAACTCTATTTCTCATTTAACCTGATGATACTGTAATCTATCTGCAAGTTAGTAAGCCAACATTCACACGATTGAAAGCTTTTATGTCAGTTTTTTAGTCTACTTCAGGGCAGAAAATCAACTATGAGAAAAGTTATTTTTACATCAGTAATAAAGCTAAACTTTCTCATATTCACATGCTCAGAGCTAAGCTAGGTATGATTCAAGATAACTTTCCCTTTACCTTTCTTGGTTGCCCTATCTTCACAGGCAGAACTAAAGCAGCACATTTTAGTCCACTATTTGAACTGTATTATAAGAAACTAAAAAATTGGAAAAATAAATTGATTAGCATGGCAGGAAAGATGACTCTCATCCAATCAGTAATGTTCTTCATTCCCCCCAACACCTTTGGCCAGTTTTTAAATCCCCAGATCAGGTAATAAAAACCCTAAAAAATAAACTGAATCATTTCTTTTGTGGTGAAAAAGAAACAGGAGATAAAAAAAGGTCTGGAAAAGTTGGGAAAAAGTTTGTTGTCCTAAACCTGAAAATGGATTAGGAAGTAAAGATTTTAGGAACCATCACAGTATACTCCCTTAAACTCTGGTGGAAATGCCAACAAGGAAAAACACTGTGGTCTAAGTTCTTATGGTTCATTCCACAGTCCAAAAAAAACTCAACCAATTGTAAGAGAACTGTCTCAATTTTTTTAAAATAAATCCACCTGTGATGGTGGGGGATTTAGTAGACCCCTACCCGTTTATTAATTAAATTAAAAGATACAGAAAAAGAGGGGGGCTTAATACCTTACCTCTGAGAGTTCATCTGATGATCTTTGAAAGCTATACATTAACCTGCTACTAACCTAGAGATCAACAGATACAACCATGGAATAATAATAAGTACATAGTCATCAAATTACTTTAATCTAATATGAGGAGTTCCTTCCACATCTAGCTTTACTTGTCCAGCCACTAATGTAGGCAAACCTGCAGAAACATAGATGTTATTTACCTGCTTGCAGCTAGCCATTTTTTCAAGTGAGTCAGCAGCGCCATTGGCTTCTCTGAAAATGTGGTGCAATGAGTAGTTCATTCCTTGAAGTAGGTTCCAAATCTCCCTCATCATTGGCAGTAATATCCATGGAATCTTGAATTGTTGTTGTATCATACCATGCAGGACTTTTGAATCCGTTTCGATATCAATACTCATGATGCCTCATTCTTGAACCAGACGAATACCATGTAATAGAGCAAATGGTTTCGGCCTGCAAAACAGATTCAGCCGAGATGGATCTTGACAAAGCTACAGTTACCTGACCAACATGATCTCTGATTATGCATCCGATACCAGCAGCACCATTCCAAAGAAGAGAACCATCAGTATTAAGTTTGAATTTTGAAGGTAGTAACCATTTAATGATTCTTATTCGTCTATGTATTATAGGTTTATGACTCAGCAGTGTTGGTATATGAGATAATGCCCATTTGAAGTCCAGTTTGAATGCCAACAAGGTATCATTAAAATGATATAAATTTTTCTTGAAAATGAACATTATATCTGGCTTTGTACTCTCAAATATGTAAGTACATCTGGCACACCACAGGTACCAATGTACTATACAAGGTATGATTCTGATTAACTTTGCAAAGGATCCATCAGAGTAAGAGACATTCCAATAAAAATAGACTCTATCCCATAAAAGTTGAAATGTGTTATTAGGCAAACTAAAAGTAGAGTTCACTAGTTTCCAGATTTGTTTGACCTTCACACAAGAGTTAAAACAGTGATGGATAGTTTCAGACTCATTAAAACAGAAACAACATCTTGAGGGGAGATGAAATTGGAAATCCTCTAGCACATCTGGAAGAGCTATTAGTCTATTTAAAAGTTTCCAGTTAAATAAACTTTCTTTCTTTGGTAAAAATTTTGACCACAGATGAGTGTAAGAGGGTATCTTCATTTTCTTCTCTCTTATCAGCTCATAAGCTGATTTAACAGTAAAAGCTCATGTCTGAGTAGGTTTCCATATGAGGAATCATCATAAGTTGGAAATATTTTATATTCCAGTTCCAGAAGTTGGAAAATGTGATCAGGGATGCAATTCCTGATCTGGGCAGAATAAGTAATTTTATTCTGTATGTAATCAGCCACTGTTAAGTTTTGATATGGAAATTCAGATGGATTAATTAAGTGATCAGTTAGAGGTCCCATAGATGTCCAGTTAGAGTTCCAAAAAGAAACCAAACCAGATCCAAGAAGTACTTTTGTGTTACTTAATTCTATGTGTTGCACCTCTTTGATTCTTTTCCAAGTTCTGGATGTTTTATGAGTGTCACTCATAGACCACATGATTTTAGCCCATAATGATTTCCCTGTCTGAAGTTTCCACCACATTTTGAGTGAGAAAGATTTTGTTAAAGTGTTCAAATTTTTTAAGTTTAATCCATTTTCCCCTGTAGAAAAACATAATTTAGGATAAGATTTCCAAATTTTGTTTTTCTGTGTATTGTCTGATTTATTATTCCAGAAAAACCTAGCAAGAGTTTTATGAATTTGACTTATAATGTGTTGAGTTGGCTTCAACACAGTTATAAGATGCATTGGCATTGAGGACAGAACATGTTTAATTAGTATTGCCCTTCCAGCTGGAGATAGAAGCTTATTATGCCAGTGATTGATTTTATTTTGAACTGATAAAAGCATGCCTTGGAAAAGAGAATTTTTAACCCTTCCAGTGAAAATAGGACATCCCAAGTATTTAAATGGAATGGATCCTTCCATCATGTTTGTTTCCCTTTTGATTAATGTTGTGATTCTGTTAGGTGTGTGTTTTGAAATATGAAAAGTGGATTTTTCAAAATTCCCTTCTGACCAGAAGCCAATTCATAAGATTTTAGAAAGTTCATTATTGTTTGTAATCCATGTTTTGTGTATTTCAAAAGGATCGTTGTGTCATCAGCATAGGAAAGATGTGATGATGATTTCATCCCAGGGGGTAGTTTGTAGGGCTGAATATTTCCGAATTGGTATAGAAAATTAAAGTTTTGTGAAAAGGCTTCAGCCATTAGTATGAAAAGCAGAGGGGATAAAGGATCACCCTGTTTTAAACCCCTAGATGCGGGGAAAAAACCAACTGTTTTTCCATTAATCAGTATTGAGAAATATGCAGATTTGATGTTCCTCATAATTAGGTCAATTAGGACTTTGGAAAAACCTTGCTTGATAAGGATGATATTCACATTGGTTCCCACAGGCTCACCTTGCATCAGTTTTCTCCTTCTGACCCCCCACTTTCTCAACAGAGAAAGATGGAAAATAGGTTCTCTGTATTGCAGGACATGGACCCCCTTCCTCAACCACAAGAACTCATTGATCTGGAGGTGCAGGACACAATGGAGGAGGGCAGAACACTCTCAAACAGTCACCACTCACACTCAGTATTACTGTCTGACAAACTAACAGGTAGCACTGACCACCAAGGTAAGTCTAAACTTAAGAAGAGTAATTATCTTAGCCAACTGAATAAGATGATGTTAAGATCAGCTACTAAAAGTCATAAATCATGTGAACAATGATACACACCTTAACCATCAATTTTTTAGTCTGGAACCTTAGGGGTATGGAATCTTCAATGCTCCGATTAAAACATCTGGTCAATCAGAAGAAAATATAACTTCTTTGTATCATTGAACCTATGCATGATAACAGTGAATGCCAATCCTATATGGAAAAGCTCAATTTCTCACATAATCTCCCTTCTACATAATGGCAAAATCTGGCTAATGTGGAATGATTCTATATCTATTTCCCTGATTTCCCATCATAACCAATTTCTGTATGTTAAAATAACCCACCCAATTTCAGCTTCTGACATAGAAGCTGTATTTGTTTATGCCCTCAGAACTAGGGATGGTAGGAAGTCTTTATGGTATGACCTGAGTCTCCTACCCAAGAATGACACTATTTTCATAGGAAATTTTAACACAATCACCTCACTTACAGAGTACAAGGGCCCTAGCTCCCCTTCTTTAGGTAGTATCAGAGATTTCAATAACTGGATTAATTCTACTGGAATTCAGGAAATTAATACTGTAGGAAATTTATTCACTTGGACAAACTCTAGGCTGAGGAATCCCACCTCTAAGAGATTAGATAGAGGTCTATGTACTATTCAGTGGAACACAAAATTTCCAGCATCTTCTATCCAAATCCTGAATAGACAATCCTCAGGTCATTCCCCTCTTCTCCTACAGGTATCATCACTAGTTCCCTCTTACCCTAAACCTTTTGGGTTCATAAATACCTGGTTTAACAGACCAGAATTTATAAACCTAGTCAAAGAAAACTGGACCTCCCCTACTCCTCAGTCAGGAATGTTAGATTTCTATCTAAAACTGATTAGACTTTAAAAAATGATAAAGATTTGGAACAGGGATTTCTTTGGTAACATTGATTCTAATGTAACTACTGCGGAGGAAAATATTAGATTACAGGAATCTATTTATGACTCCACCCCTCGGATTCGGAACTAATCAAACTAAATGAGAAGAAGGCCTTATTACTTAGAGCTTTAAAGGAAAAAAATCTGGAAACAGAAAGCAAGATCTAAATGGTTTAAACTTAGTGATAATAATACTCAGTTTTTCCATAAAACTGTACAGGAAAAGAACTGTAGGTTACATAGTTCAAAAATTAAAAACAGACATGGACAATGGCTTAATTCCCAATCAGATATCCAAAAAGATGCCTCTGAATATTTTTCTGAGCTGTTATCTAAGCTAACCAATCGGTTAACAACACTTACTACCCACATTTTCTTAGCCAAATACCCACCATTCTTACTAAACAGGACAATCTCTCTCTATCCAAACCAGTTTCAGAAGAGGAACTCAAACTAGTTACTATGAGTTTGAACAAAAACAGTAGCCCATGTCCTGATGGTTTCTCCTGTAATTTCTATACTACATGCTGGGATTTCATTAAGGTAGATCTTACATCTGCTGTAAATTATTTTCTCTTAGGATCAGATATGCCAAGGGGTATCTCTAGCACCTGGATAACCTTAATTCCAAAGAAAAAAACACCTTCATCCTTTGATTATTACAGACCCATAAACCTTTCAAATGTTGTAAATAAGATATGCTCTAAGGTTATAATGGAAAGATTGAAACCTTATATGGAGAATTTAATTCCACCTAATCAAACTGTTTTCATGAAAAACAGAGACATTTCTGACAACAAACTCTATCTTCAGGAAATGACAAGATTTTTAGACAAAAAAAAATAGAGTGCCTAATTGTATACTTAAGCTGGACCTCATGAAAGCTTTTGATAGGGTAAATTGGAACTTTTAAAAAAACATACTTTGTAGATTTGGTTTCACAGGTAATTTCTTGACTGCAGTGATGAACAATCTCTCCTAGGCACATTTCTCTGTGCTCATAAATGGTAATCCGGTTGGTTTTTTTAAAGCTACCCGAGGAATCAAAGAAGGTGATCCATTATCCCCATTTCTTTTTAACATTTTTTCAGAAGCTTTCTCTAGGAGTCTCTCTTTCATTTTTCTGAACAACAGTCTTACATGCTATTAGTTGCCTTATGCCATCACACCAGCCTCCCATTTAATGTATGCTGATAACACCATCATTTTTATGCAGGCCTCAAAACCTAACCTAATTAAGATGAAAGTTTTTCTAGAAATCTTTGAATCTACCTCTGGCCAGAAATTTAACTTTGAAAAATCTGATTTTTATATTAGCAAACGAGCTACACCTGCTAGGATAAATCAGGTTAGGACGATCTTAAAAATGAAAAAAGGGTCTTTTTCCATTTAAATACCTTGGTTGCCCAATTTTTAAAGGTAGAACACTTAACATATACTTCCAACCTCTATTGGAACTCTTAGATAAAGAACCCATGAATTGGAAAAATAAGTGGTTAAGTTCAGAAGGTAAACTGATTCTCATTCAATCCTGCCTATACTCCTTACCACAACATATATGGACTATCCTTAAGCCACCTATTCATATAGTTAAGACACTTGAGAGAAAGATGTCCAGATTTTTTTGGGGAGAAACTGAAGGAAAAAGGAATAAGGCTTGGAAAAAATGGTCTGACCTAGCTATTCATAGGTCCCAGAATGGTTTAGGTTTCAGATTGGTTCAAGAAATAGTTGATTCTTGTTCACTTAAACTATGGTGGAAAAGCCAACTGGGTACTACTATGTGGGCTAAAATGATTTGGTCTCTGCCTCAAACTCACAGAAAATCATAGACTTGGAAGAGAATTTGCTCTCTAAATTCTTTTGCTGAAAATAACACTATGGTTATTCATGGGCGAGGTAACTGTAATCTCTGGACTGCTAACTGGTGCCCGAATGGGCCACTTTCTATTTATGTCCCTCCCTCTATCATTTCCCCTCTCTCCTCTTGCTAAGTTGCTCATTTCATCGGTAACAAAGACTCTATCCTGCCTCAGATTTCACCTTTTTTGGAACATGATACTCTCACTTTCTTGCAGTTGGCAGATATTAATGAAGACAGAGAGGATAGACTTATCTGGAAACCAGAGGTGACAGGAGCTTTTACTTTTAGATCAGCCTACAAGGCTCTCACTTTCTCAACAGGTACTTTTCCTGCTACTAATCTTATATGGAATCCCAGGCTGCAGAAAAAGATCTCTATTTTCACCTGGAAATTGCTACACTCTTTCTTGCCTTTTGATGATGTCTTAATGAAATGTGGTTTTAGCCTAGCTTCAAAATGCCCTGCATGTAACCATTCTGATTCTCTCCAACACTTTTTCATCTCATGTCCCCTGGCTCGATCAATATGGAATGATATAACTGCTTTCTTGGGTTTTAACCTCCATAGTCTAGACTCTTTAACTGATAGGTTCTTTGCATATTGGAATTGTCATGATCTTCCCAGAATGCACCAACTGATTTGTAGAATGCTTTCCTCTCTGATTTGCTAGTCCCTATGGAATGCCAGAAAATGGTTTCTATTTTGATAGCAAAAAATTCTCTCCAGTGCATATATGCAACGAAGTACGAGACCTTATCATCCTGTCCCTCTCTGCCAAGCCTTGTCTCTCTAACTCACACCATACTATGAGCCTTAACATCTCTTTATTGATCTTTTCCCTTGGACCACCACCAAAACCTTCTATCTCTATCGTCTACTGGGAAAGGCCGGAACCAAATAGCATAAAAATCAATGTAGATGCCTCCTGGTCTTCTACTAACTCCACTCTTGGCCTTATTGCCAGAAACTGTAATGGTATACCGTGCCTCATAAAATACACTAACACTTCATGATGGAGATGCCAAGGGGACTACCACCATAAATGAAGACATTCCACGACTTGATCAAACATTTAAAGGATATGTTCGAGATTCTCTAAGTGACATGGCAGGACCTATGACTAGGTCAAGGACTAAGCTTAGGGATGCTGCTTTAAATGCTTTGATTGATCGCCTTTATGATGAAGAATTGAAGAAGGAGTCACCATCGACATCTTGGATTCATTATTCAAGATTGTCGACGAACTGAAGACATCATGAAGAACACTATACTCTTTTTTCCCACTGGGTTTTTAATGAGGTAGTATGATCACTGTAAAATAATGTCATTTTTGGTTTATTGGACTGATAGCTTGGCCATGTGGGCTTTGAAGAGCTGAATTTTGAAAATACAGTCCATTGAGGTTCAGTATATTCAGTTTTATTCTGATTAGAATTATATTTGGTAAGATTAGATAAGGTAATATTCTTCAAGGTTACTTCTTGAAGAATTCAACCTGATTACCTTAGATTACCATTTATTTTAGGTATTTTAGTTAGATATGGTTTTAGCTTCTTAAAGCTGCCATAAGTCGATTCAGATTCCATTTGTGATTAGGGTTTGAGGCAAGATTGTAACCCTATAAAAAGGGAGGCCTTATGGACGAAAATTACAACCTTTTCATCAACCAAATATACAACCTTTTGAGTTCATACTCTTTGCTTGCGAGCTATTCCATTGTTGCTTAACCCCGAGGGCTAGTTAAGTACCAATAAACCTTGTAATCTGATCCTGAGGGCTAGTTAGAGAGCAAGTCGAAGTTAGGCATACCCCGAGGGCTAGACTCCTGAATTTCGTGCGAGATAGTGCGGGTTTGCAAATCCCTTCACTAGATCAAAGATATTAATTCCGCAAATCGTGAGTCTTCGCAAGGAGATTCATATCAGTTGGTATTAGACCAAAGCGAAGGATCGACTGAGGCCGAAAAAAAAAGAAAAAAAAGGGTTTCGAGTTTGCATTAATTTATTTTCAAATTTTTTTAATATATATATACTCTTTCGTGTCGTGTTTTAACTGTGTTTGTTTGGTCTTTCTTACCAGGAGGATTGAATCTAGAGTCGAAGGACGTCGAAGGGTATGAGAGTTAGAATACTTCGGTATTACTATCCGCCTTCACCTTCACCAATCGAGTCAGGAGGACGTCGAAGGGTCTGAGCATTAACAAGTATTATCCGCCTTCACCTCCCGGTCAGTTTTGTAGTTTTTAGTAGCTCAAACAGTTTATGTGCTTGCGATATTTTCATCAACTCTTCTGAAAATTATTGCATGCTCATAATCCTATTTGTTTTCGTTATCGTTCTTTGATTCCGTGATCTAGAATTGTTCCTTGATTCTTGATTACACCTTATTAAAAAAAAGTCTTGTGTCGTTTTCCATATATATAGTGTCATATTCTTGATCCTTACGATCTTGAATACCTCGAAGTTCATTGGAATCAAGAGGAAGTTGTCGTAGTATTCTTATTCCAAGTTTTGTATAGGCGATTCTTGTTCCAAAAAATTTCAAAAATAAAAAAAAAAGGTAGCAGATTTTGGGTTTCAAAATCGGAATTCAGGATTTGAAATCTGAAATTTGGAGCAGATTTGCAATTTTCAAAAGTTTGGGGGCATATTTTCAATTTCCAGAAATTTTGGTAATTGTGACCAAAATTTTTCTTGGAGAATAACATTCTATTTGTGATTTTTATAGTACCAAAAAAAAGGGAAAAAAATGAATTGTGGCTGAAAAAAAAGGAAAAGAAAAAGGAATCCGGTTTGAAAAAGGAAAAGAAAAGTCAAACTCCTGATCGGAAGAGAAAAAGGAAATAAAAGCCAATTGAGAGAGGAGTTTTGATCTGAATTTTTTGACTTGGGGGACAAGTAAGTCATTAAAATCCTTTTCCACAAGGGATTTGGATTTAAGTTCCTATTCCAATTTGTTCTTGAATTTTCGGAACCTATTTGTCGCCTATATGAAGCAATCTTGTTTTGGTCATAATTCATTCAATACAGCTCCGATTCGTGCCATTCAAATTGTGTTTTGTTCCTTATTCTTTTTAGAATTTTGAATTCCAGATCGTAGAGCCAAATTTTGAGTTTTTATATTTTTAAATTTCGAAATAAATTCTACAGTACTCATCTCCATAGTTTGCTTTGAATTGCGGTGAATTGATCAGTTGCCCTCGCATTAGCCTTCGCCTTGTGAGTTGTGAGTGTTATACACTTGGTGAGTGACCTTAATAAACAAAGGGAAGGGGGGGACAATTTTTTTAACTAACCGTTTGATTTTCTTAGCAGTTAGCGAAGATGGGGACGAAAATCCATTCGTCCCGCCTTTTGTTAGCAATCCTAACAATTTGCCATTGACGAACACCTCTAATGGCAGGCGTGGTAGTCATCCACGTGAAGAGGCTCCAAATAGTTTGGAGCGACATGAATTAATCCAAATGAAGCAAATGATCCTGATCGGTTTGCTGTCGCAATAAATGCACTTATGAGTGAAGTGCAAAGGTTGGCGAGAAAAGTTGATAGCATGGCACCGCCTACACCTACATCATTGGTCAAGAGGGAAGAAAACAAGAAATATGTCCATCAATTTAATGATTCTGGAAGTTCATATGATTATTCTGATGATGGTTCAAAAAGGCAATCACACCGAGGGTCTTCTAGAAGGCATCGCCCCAGTAAACCTCATTCCCGAAGGAGAGTGAAGATTAATTCAGGATCTGATTCAGGTTCTGATGAAGCTCGAGATATCAAGGGTTTAAAACATGACATCCCTCGATTTGATGGTCAACATAATCCAGTGAAGTATCTTGATTGGGAGCGACAGATTGAGAATCTGTTTGATCTCAACAATTATCGGGAGAAGGAGAAAGTCAAAGTGGCGCAGTATTCTTTCACTCATTATACGGCTGAGTGGTGGAAAAATAAAAGGGAGTTACGATATCTTGCCGGAAAGAAACCTATCTCCACTTGGGAGAGATTGAGATCCGAGCTTCGCGAATATCATGTTCTGCCTACTTACTTGATGGAACAACATTCTTATCTGTCCAACATGAAGCAAGGAAATCGCACAGTTGATGAATACCGGCAAGATCTTGAGTTGACCATGAGAAGGGTTGGAATGAAAGAAGATGACACATTCATCAAAAATTGTTTCATTGAAGGCTTGCGTGAAAACCTTCAAATGCCAGTCAAGCTTCAACATCACACATTTATGAATGATTTATTAGTGAAAGCAAGGTTAGTTGAGAGTACCCTGCAACCAAGGAGGCTACAGCCTAGTTTTCCAAGTCAACGACCAGGGTTTGACTCCGGAAACTCTAGTTATGGCCGCAGTAGGGGCCCACCCATGGGAGGAAGAGGATCGGTTTAGACTTATTCAAATCCAACTTATAATCCTACTGAGAGGAGGGCGGCACGACCAACCCAACAAGTTCCAAAAATTCCAGGTAAGTCTTCTACTTCTTCATCAAATTCAGTTTCTGTTAACTCTCCATCAAGGTTTAGGACCCTTATATATAATCCCCCACCCTAGGGTGTTTTTATTTTTTAAAAAAAGAATCGCGATATATGATAATTTATATACCCAAATTTGACCTGGTTTGAAAAATGTAAATCTCACTCATTTTTCTTACAATTGTAATTAAATTCTTGATAATTAATAACTTACTAGTTAGGTAACATCGCGCGATGCGTGGTGAGCTTGATAATAAATTATAAAAAATACTATAAAAATGTTGCTACAATATAGGAATGTTAAAAGAATTGTAATTGAACATCTCGAACCTCCAATGGAACCTTAACCTCTCAAACTGTCCAATGGAACATTTATCTCTCGAATCCATATCCCTCAACCGCTCCTCTCGAACCCTCCACTGGAACCTTAACCTCTCGAACCGTCATGGAACCTTAACCTCGAATCCGTACCTCTCGAACTCTCCACTCGAACTCTCACCTCTTGAACCTCCACTAGAACACTCACCTCTTGAACCCTCCAATGGAAACTTCACCTCTCGAATCAATACCACTAGAACCAGTACCACTCGAATCTCCACTCTAACTGTCACCTCTCGAACCTCAAATGGAACATTCACCTCTCGAACCGGTCAATAGAACCTTCACCTCTCGAACACTCCACTCGAACTCTCACCTCTCGAACCTCCACTGGAACACTCACCTCTTGAACCCTCCAATGGAAACTTTACCTCTCAAATATTTACCTCTCGAACTAGTACCACTCAAACCCTCCACTGTAACTGTCACCTCTCGAACCTCCAATGGAACCTTCACCTCTCAAACAGTTCAATGGTATCTTGACATCTCGAATTCGTACCTTTCAAACCCCCCTCTCGAACTCTCACCTCTCGAACCCTCCACTGGAACCTTCATCTCTCGAATCGTTCAATAGAACCTTCACCTCTCGAATCTGTACCTCTGGAACCCCTCCCCCACTGGAACACTCACCTCTTTAACCCTCCAATGGAAACTTAACCTCTCGAATCCATACCTCTCGAACCAGTACCACTCGAACCTCCACTCTAACTATCACATCTCGAATCTCCAATGGAAGCTTCACCTCTCGAACCATTCAATGGAACCTTCACCAGTCGAATCCATACATCTCGAACCCTCCTCACGAACTCTCCACTCGAACTCTCACCTCTCGAACCTCCACTAGAACACTCACCTCTTGAACCTTCCAATGGAAATTTCACCTCTTGGATCTGTACCTCTCGAACACTCGAACCCTCCACTCTAACTGTCACCTCTCAAACCTCCAATGGAACCTTCACCTCTCGAATCCCCCTCTCGAACTCTTACCTCTCGAAACTCCACTGGAACCTTCACCTCTCGAATACGTACCTCTCGAATCCCCCTCCACTGGAACACTCACCTCTTAAACGCTCCAATGGAAACTTAACCTCTCGAATCCATAACTCTCAAACCAGTACCACTCGAACCCTCCACTCTAACTGTCACATCTCGAATCTCCAATGGAACCTTCACCTCTCGAACCGTTCAATGGAACCTTCACCTCTCGAATTCGTGCCTCTCCAACCTCCACTCGAACTATCACATCTCGAACCGTTCAATGGAATCTTGACCTCTCGAATCCGTACCTCTCGAACCTCAACTCGAACTCTCACCTTTCGAACCCTCCACTGGAACACTCACCTCTTGAACCCTCTAATCGAAACTTCACCTCTCGAATCCGTACCTCTCGAACCAGTACCACTCGAACCCTCCACTCTAACTCTCTCTTCTCGAACCTCCAATGGAACCTTCACCTCTTGAACCGTTCAATGGAACCTTCACCTCTCGAATCCGTACCTCTCGAATCGCTCAAAGGAACCTTCACCTCTAGAATTCGTACCTCTTGAACCAGTACCACTCGAACCCTTCACTCTAACTATCACCTCTCGAGCCTCCAATGGAAGCTTCACCTCTCGAACCGTTCAATGGAACCTTGACCTCTCAAATTAGTACATCTCGAACCCCCTTCTTGAACTCTCACCTCTCAAACCTCCACAAGAACCTTACCTCTCGAATCGTTCAAAGGAACCTTCACCTCTCAAACCTCAACTTGAACTCTCGCCTCTCGAACCCTCCACTAGAACACTCACCTCTTGAACCCCCCCCCACTAGAACACTCACCTCTTGAACCCTCCAATGGAAACTTCACATCTCGAATCTGTACCTCTCGAACCAGTACCACTCGAATCCTCCACTCTAACTTTCACCTCTCAAACCTCAAATGGAACATGCACCTCTCGAACCGTTCAATGGAACTTTCACCTCTCGAATACGTACGTCTCGAACCCTCCACTCAAACTTTCACCTCTCGAATCATTCAATGGAACCTTGACCTCTCGAATCCGTACCTCTCGAACCTTCTCTCGAACTCACACCTCTCGAACTCTCCACTGGAACCTTCACCTCTTGAATCGTTCAAAGGAACTTTAACCTCTCGAATCCATGTCTCTTGAACCTGTACCACTCAATCCTCCCTTCTAACTGTCACCTCTCGAACCTCCAATAAAGACTTCACCTCTCAAACCGTTCAATGGAACCTTCAACTCTCGAATCCGTACCTATCGAGCATCCCTCTCGAACTCTCACCTCTCGAATGCTATACTGGAACCTTCACCTCTCGAATCGTTCAAAGGAACATTCACCTCTCAAATTCGTACCTATCGAACCCTCCACTCGAAGTCTCACCTCTCAAACCTCCACTGGAACACTCACCTCTTGAACCCTCCAATGGAAAATTCACCTCTCGAACTCGTACCTCTCGAACCAGTACCACTCGAACCCTCCACTCTAACTGTCACCTCTCGAACCTCCAATGGAACCTTCACCTCTCGAACCGTTCAATGGAACATTTACCTCTCGAATCCGTACCTCTTGAACCCTCCTCTCAAAGTCTCACCTCTCGAACCCTCTACTAGAACCTTCACCTCTCGAATCGTTCAAAGGAACCTTCACCTCTCGAATCCGTCTCTCTCGAACCAGTACCACTCATCCTCCACTCGCACTCTCACATCTCAAACCTCCATTGGAATCTTCACCTCTCAAACCGTCCAATGGAACCTTCACCTCTCGAATCCGTACCTCTCGAACCTCACCACTCGAACCCGTACCTCTCGAACCCTGAAACGCTCAAAACGACATCGTTTTAGCCACCTGTGTGCACCTGTAGAAACACACAGGAGTTGGGACTTTGGAGCATGCATAAAAGTACAAAAATGCCCCTAACGACCATTTGTGTCAACATTCCTGTGGACGCACATGGTTGGGAATGTGATATCTGCAAAATTACCCTTCTACCCCTAACGGCCATTTATGTCAACCATGGGGTTGGGATGATTTCTTTTATATAATACCCTGAGATAAATATGCATGTTTTGGACAAGAGTATATTTACAGAAACTGAAATCATTAGATGATCAGATAACCTCGAGATGATTGGTGGAATAGTGATCGATATATTGAATAACGTGGACAATATTTTTTAGGGCAAACGACTTGACATGCCTCTGAACTTCCTCTATCATTTCCTTTTAGCCTTTTTTCTTTTTATTTTTGAACACTTTGACCCCTCAACAAACAAAATTGTTAAATAGTGACCCTTCCGTCTAGTCAAAACATTAAATTTGATCAAAAACGTTAAGTTGAAGGACAAAATGATCATTTTTCTATTTTTCCTTTTTTTTCTTCCCTTTCCTTTTTATTTTCCCCTTCCCCTTCCCTTTCCATATGCTACAGACC
The DNA here is from genome assembly GCA_037428765.1 of Rubia yunnanensis. NCBI lineage: Eukaryota > Viridiplantae > Streptophyta > Magnoliopsida > Gentianales > Rubiaceae > Rubia > Rubia yunnanensis. The sequence goes on along the minus strand of CM075066.1, from coordinate 67,733,413 downwards.
TCATCGCCAAAAATATCAGAGTTCATCCTTCGCCGGAATATTATTTCAACCACCGCCGTTTATTTTCGAGGAATGAGAAATTATTGTGTGCCCGCCTGCTCTTCGTACTTGAATCAGAGTCGGAGACTAGCGGCGAGCTACGGCAACCAGTTCTTCATCTCCTCCGGCCAGAGCTCCATCATAGCGCCTCTGGCATCGCCGCCGCCGGTAAGGAGGGACTTTCACCCCTCCGTGTATGACTAAAGCCCAGATGAGCCGGTCCTTCAACGCGTGCTCCCTGATGAACTAATCGAGCCTCTTTTAGACAAACCCTGGGCTCCTCATCCTAAAACCGGGGTGTTTGGCCCGGCAACTGATCAGTACCATGCCTCTGCCATCAATCACGCCCCTGTTGAGGGCTCCGTTTTGGTGCAGCCCACAGTCGCCGTCGCCGTCGCCGTCGTCTTACTTCCACCACCGCCTCCCTCCGCCTTCCTCCCCCACCACTGGTTTCCTCCGCCTCCGTCCACACTTGTGAGCTTCATTTTTCCGACAAAGTATGGTTTCAACATTGGTTAATTCTTGCTTGTTCTCCGGCCGAGATCGGTTGTTCTTTTTTGTGCCTAGATTTGCTCAGATTTGTGTTAACATAATGTGCTTGGCCATGTTTTGTTCGGTTCCTTCTTGCGGGTTGATGAATGGCGGAATCGTCGGGCTCGGAATTGGGTTAATGAGTGGCAGAATCGTCGGATTCGGCGTGATTTTGTGGTGGCACTGGGGGAATTCTGAGGCGGAGTAAAGCGGCGAAGATCGGTAAGGGGAAGCGGCGGCTCTGTAGCAGATGGAAAGGGGAGGGGAAGGGAAAAATAAAAAGGAAAAAGATAAAAGAAAATGGAAAAAAGATATAGGAAAAATGAAAAAATGACCATTTTGCCCTTCAACTTAAAATTTTGGACCAAATTTAATGCTTAATCCAAATGGAAGGGCCACGATTGAAAAGTTTTGTTAATTAAGGGGTGGGAACAATGGAGAGAGTTCAGAGGGTCTCCTAAATCGTTCCCTCTATTTTTATGCTGAAAAAATTCAATCTTTTTATGTTTCAGTTCTCCTATTCATAAAATACAAAGTAAATTTTATAATTATTACTAATCTGATGATGAAAAAACATGTGCCTTATTCCAATCTTCTGACTTTCACAACCCTCTACCACTACTGATTACCATTCTATACTCGACGATTTCTTTATCATATTGTGTTCTTGTTTTTCTCCGAAAATCTTGTACTAAACATATTTACTATCGATCTACGCTCCAGCGACACTGTAATGTCAGAACCAAAGCAGGGAGAAAAACCTCTATCCTATGTCGACACCCTCAATCACGAACTACACAAAGCACTAAATACAATCCCTGAACCCGTAATCCCCTCTCTTCGAGCATCTTTCAATCGAAAACCCAAAAAGCGACAATCTAGGAGCCTTGCTTAACTATACCGAAGAGGAATGAGATAGGATGGAGGCACCACTGCAGTGGACCCTAATTCGAAAATTCTTAAGAAGTCGGCCCCAAATGGACAAACCGAGGCAGGATTTTCAAAAAGCCGGCTTCAAAGGCACACAGACATCCACCTTCTAGACAATCGATAAGTTTTAATCAATTTCTCTATCCCTGATGAGTATTATAGATGTTGGATTCAAAAAGTCTGGAATTTCGGTTCGTATTTCATTATAATGAGTAAGTGGAGGCCAAATTTTAACCCTAAAGTAGACTTGCCAATTTCCCCAGTATGGATTGCACTTTACAATTTACCCCAACAATTTTTTTATTTTTGGACAATGATATCCATAGGAAACCTGGTAGGAATCCCCGCTAGGGTTGATAAATCCACTTTTGGAAGAATCAGACCACATGTAGCTAATTAGATGTGTGTAGAAATTGATGTCACAAGGCCTTTGTTGCAAAGAGACTGGATCAGTAACAGAGAAATAGAGTTCTTCTTGCAGTATGTTGAATATGAGGCAATACCAGATTACTGCTCAAAGTGCTTGAAACTTGGCCACCGGGTATCTTCCTGCACATATGAACATGGATCAACACCATTTCTCCATGGAGACCTAAAGATAACTCAATCTCTTGAAAAAACACAGATAAAAGGGTCTCCCTGGTAGGTAGGAAACAGGTAAGGGGGATAGACCCTCTTCCTCTGGACTCTCTCTCAAAGACAAAATGTATGTCCCTGTGTTGAAAAATAAAACTAATCAACCCTTGCAGGAAAAAAAACAAATGTAATGCAGTACGAGAAAAAAAACAGACAGAGAATACAGCTCGGAAGGAGGAGACAATTCAGAAGCAGCAAAACTCAATGGATACTGCATTGATGACAAGTTTTCAAGAGCAGAATCCTCAGCAGGGTTCAAACGTTCTCCCTTCTTCCACACATAATAAATTCATGCTTTCTAACCAAAGTGCAGAAATGAAAACAAGTTCTCAATATAAGATTCCTGCTCAGGGTTCAAAGGTACACACTATTTGTTCACTTGTTTTGAGAAATGTAAGAAGTGCACAAAAGTAAAAAAACAACAGATGCTGAACAAACAATTAGGATTCTATATAGGGAATGTCTCAGGAAAGGCGGCCTTTCCATAAGCTTAAGGACAGTCCTTAGGGGCATTTGCCTTAAATTTTGTAATTTTTTATAAAATTTAAATATTACATTTTATAAGTTAAAACAAGTAATATTATGTATTTGAAGGTGAAAATACAAAAATATATGATATATAAAAATATTTTCAAAAATTTTAAATTTTGTATGTAATTTAAGAAATGCAATGTATAAGGTAAGAAATAAGTGGCCTGTCCATAAACTTATGGACAGGCCACCTGTCAGGAGACCCACTCTTCTATCTAAGACCATTTATGCTTCTCACAATGTGATTGATATTAAATCTTCTACTGATCATTTTGTGTCACAAAAGACTTTATTTCCATCTATGCCCAAATTGCATGAAAACCAATCTACTACATCATCTCCTATGCCTCAGATTGACAATTTCCTCTCAAGCAAAACTTATTCAACTAATACCGGTGCTATAGAGCTAAATGTAGAAGAAGTGAAGGCAGATAAGTCTTATTTGGCGTATAATGGTGTCATAAACAAGATTTTTGAATCTGAAATGGGTATGGCAACAAAAAATTCTGAAACTAAGTTAATCTTAGAAAATGAAAGAAGAGTTGCTTCTGAACTCAGGGCATCCATAATGGTAGTGAACTTAAGGAGCACTTCTTAAGTACCACATCGTTAATTTTGATAAAAATTAGGTAAGAATCAACTACCAACAATGGAATGATCTTTGAAAATCACTTCTTTAGCGCCAGATCACCATCTTCAATAAAAATTATTTAAACTTTTATTTATATTTTATAAACCAATATCATGAAAATTTAAAATTATATTAAGAAATGTAGAGTTAAGGAGTTATAATTATGGATGCTCTAAACCTAGCCAATCTAAACGCAGAAGGAAGCTTCTTTAAAATTAATGCAGGTAAATTCCTTCTTCTAGTGTCAGGAAATAAGAAATATAAAAAGTTGGATTGGCTTAATAGTGAACAGCCAAAAACATCCGTCCAATCTGAAACCAACAACCCGGAGGAATTAAAGGCTAGCCTAAAAGAATCTCAAAATAGGTTTAACATCCTTTTAAAATATTTTGAAATTTTGGATAACCATGCAATTAACTTAATCCAAAACCAAACCCAGAAAATATAACAAAAGGATTATACATCCACTCCAAAATCGGTGGCAATCCATTCCAATTTGACCATTTTAAATGTTAGGCACAGAGATTTGTGTATGGCAAGCTAGAGGGGGTAGCTAATAAAGCTACTAGAATAAGAATCAGAGACATCAAATGCAGATATAACACTCCTACCTTCACTCTAACCGAACCAATGAATCACCACGAATCAATTCAAACAATATCTAAAGAAGTGAGTTTTCGAAACCATTTTTAAGTACCAGATTGCAAAATATAGCTTTTGTAGGATGACTTGGTAAACCTGGTCATCCAACATGATGATCAACATAACCTAACCAACTTTACACATCATACCCAAACTAAAGAATATCTAATAGGTTTTTTATGCTAATTATACGATTAAATAAAGGAAAACATTGTGGAATAAAGTAAAATTAATTAATGAACCATTTAGCCATGAAATATTAATGTGATCTCTAACACTATAGAGTTCCTGGGATCATTAATCCCAGATCTAAAATACATTTAAAACTTCAATAAATTCCTAAATGATAATAACCTAACATCCATCCCAACATCCGATAGCCTTTACACTTGGACATATATTAGGCCAATAGGTAGTTTGTGGAAACAGATAGATAGAGGCCTCTCTATCTCACTCTGGTGGACTGATTTTCAATCATCCAGCATTCAAACCCTGCCAAGAGATCAATCAGATCACCCCCCCCCCCCCCGATTTTTTACACGGCTGAAAGCAATTCCTTTGGAGAGCCTAAGTCCTTCAAATTTCAAGATTGTTGGCTCAATCATCATTCACTTATAAAGGTAACTGAGGATGCATGAAATATAGACACTAAATTTTCAGGAATTACAAGATTAATTTAAATTATAAACCTGAAATCTGTTTGAAAAACTTGGAATCATAATGTTTTTGGTAACGTATTCGAAAAAGTAAAAGAATGTGAGGAATACTTGTTAACAACTGAATCTATTAGGAAAATGACAAGTCAGAAAATCAGATAGCTTATATTTCAACAAAGGCTAAACTAACGTTAGCCTTAGTTAATTAAGAAAGGTTCTAGAAGCAAAAATCCATAATAAAATGGTTAACTGAGGGAGATAAAAAGACAAAATTTTCCATAGTTATGTCAAAGCTAAAAAAAATGATAATTAACAACCAATATTAAAAATTTAGCAGGAGATCGGATAACTGGCTAAATGGAAATATGTAAAGTAGTAAAATATTTTACTAATTTCGTAACACAAGAAAACACGTATCCAACTGATATCAATACAACATGTTTATTAGAAAACATTCCACAATTGGTTACTATAGAAATGAATAGCATTCTGGAAAGACAAGTTAACACATATGAGCTGTATGAAATAGTTCAAATGATTGATTCTGAGTCAGCTTATGGTCTTGACGGTTTCATAGGTCTTTTCTTCAGAAGAAAAAAAATGGCAAATCATTAAAGAAGATCTACTGGCAGTTGCAGATGACTTTCTCAATCTAACTACAATCCCACAAGCTATTTCCTCAACCCTAATTGTCTCAATCCCCAAAAAGAGGTTTGTTCAAGTTTTGAAGATTATAGACCAATAATTCTATGTAACTTTACAAATAAAATCTTTTTAAAAATACTTTCAAAAGGACTTAAGCCATTTATGAACACTCTCATAAGTCCTGAACTATCTACCTTCCTATCAGGCATTGAATTGGCCAAAAATGTCCTATTAATGCAGGAAGTCAGTCAATACTTAAATTCAAAGCAAAGATTTCTAATATGATCATCAAACTTAATATGATGAAAGCATTTGACAAAATATCATAGAACTTCTTAGCAAAAACTCTGAAACATATAGGTTTTTCAGACAAAGTCACGCAGCTTATAACGGGCAACATAGAGTCTGCATGTTTCTCAATCCTAATCAATGGAATTCCTAATAGTTCTTTTAAATCCTCTAGGGGTTTAAAGCAGGGAGACCCCTTATTTCCATTGTTGTTTATAGTGTGTGTTTGGCAGAGCTGTGTTTATAAGCAAAGCTAGCTTATTTTTTGCCTTTTCTTAAAGCATGGGAAGACCAAAAATGCTTTTCCCCCCAAAAAATAGCTTCTGATTCTTAAAAAAGTACTTTTTTAACAGTCTGCCAAATACTAAAAGGTATTTTGTTTATTAACAAATCACTTATAATCCCTGCCAAACACACCCATAGAAAGGGCCAAAGATTCTTCCAGGAATCTTCATTTCTTATTCTAATATTCAAATCTAAGGCCATTTGATGTGCTTCATTTTGCATGTGTTAACTGTTGCATTCGGGATATTTTAATCATATTTTTATCACATGACAAGGGGTTTATACGGCCATGTTTAGTTTTCTTGTCTAAATTCCATGTTTTGCAAAACTTAATTAGTACTAATGGACATCTTATATCCACGGGCTCCTAAATCTTCCATTTCATCATCTTTAGTAGGTCACCCGTGGGTACTTTTTGGTTACATTCTATGTGAAACCTATTCGTAATGGCGGTAGAAGATATTGAAGGTCGTTCACTAGAACGGTATAAGAGATCGAAGTCCATTCACCTATATAATGGTAGTAGACAAAGTCAACAAATATCAATGCATGGTAGAAGGAGATTGGAGTCAAAGATAGGCAGCAACGAGGATCAAAGTGGCCAATGAAGAAACGGGGAATTGTGGCTTGATGAGTTGTGCCAAAGTCTGAGAACGATCCAAGAAGAATTAGACTTCAAGTCTGATTTAATTGGATTCGTCTTCTCGAGCAATATAAAATCGATAACTAGAACTCTGAAATTAGACTAACAGTTTGCCCACAGCAAAGGAAATAAGTTCAGCCGGCTAAGATACCATTAGTCGGCACGGGCAGTTCATGGTTGGGCACCAACGGCCTGCGCCAAAGGAGGCATCTCATGCCAACAGTTCCAGCATGAGGCAATGGTGCAACCCGCGCCAAATCTTAGGGCCAGCATTGCACGAGTTCTAGACTTCACTCAAAATCGTCTAAGTATGGTCCAGACAGTCCCATTCACGATGGCCTGCGTCGTTCCAAGTTTAAGGTGCCAAGACCAATTTATGGCCCGCGCCTAAGGCTGGGTATGACATTAAGACCCATGGCCCGTAGTTCAGAAGTCTAAAATCTAGCCTACAGATGGCGGCCCACGTCAATGGCTACAGTCCGCACTAGACAAGAAATGCAGCCCACGCTAGATCCACTGTCCCATGCCAGACAAGTAATGCAGCTCCCGCTGGATGAAGGAGCACAGCCTGCACGCAATCGTGCAGCCCGTGTCAAGTACGTGGCGCAGACCGCGCCATCCACGATGGCCCGCGTTGGGCAGCAGCTGAACTAGGGTTTAGTCGCTTTTAGCCTATTTTGGGCCTATTTTTAGGCTCAATCCCCTTCTCCTATAAATATGGCCTTAGTCTACTAGGTTAAACATGTACAAAGTAGAATAGGCTATTAAGTGAGAAACTTTTAGAGAGAGAAACACTCTCTCATTTTCTTTTCTTTCATTTTACTTTTGTGTTCATCCTAGATATGGAATTCAAATCCATATTTGAATTCCATATCCATGGAGTAGTTTCCATAGCTTGGGGATAGTTGTCGTCCATGATTAAACTTATGTTTTTTGAGATTCTCTAGTTCGTCCTAATTTTGTGTTCATGATATTACTGTGAATGTTCTTGAATGTTTGAAATGCATGAATAGTACACCACATTAGCACACGCTTTGGGCTATATTCATGTATGATGCAAATATTCATGGCCTCTTAGGAAGAGAAACATGGATGTTAGAATGGGTAAGGGAGTACGTTACATCTGCGTCGGTGTGTGCACGAGAGACCCGAGTATTGCTCTAACATACTTTCCATCGCACCAATCTTAGCTGATCACGTAAAGTTTTCCAAAATTTTGCCGGTAGAGATAGCTAAAAAGTATCAAGCTAGGGTTGTAAGAGGCATCTGTATCATAGATAAGGAGACACAACCCCTTGGCCTAGTCGATAGGACCAGTGGGCATGTAATACATTCGTGGTGGAAGCCTAGGACGTAATTTCACGGGGGAGAAATAGACCTACAACAATGGTTGAACCTTGTTGTACTCCCCTAATTATGATGGCGGCGTCGATGGAGGGTTGCGAGTGCATCCGACGTGACAGGTACGAGGAAGTGTATGCAGCGGCCACACCACATGTTATAAACACTTGATTAGGTTGTTTAGTAAATCTTACATGTGAATGAATCGAGGATCGAAACATTAGATTAATCATGTTGCGCAATAATTCTACATGTGCTTAGATAATTAGACTACTTGTGTCTTTTTACTTTCAATTTTTAGTTGATAATTGAAAATCCAAACACCCCCCTCCCACATTTTGTGTTTGCATTTACTGGCTATTCCTTTCACTTGTACGGATTGATGACCCATACGAGGTTGTGTTTTTAGTTGATACTTGAGCCCTAGCATCTCTGTGGAGAAACTCATGGCTTACTGTTAACTACCCTTTAGGTAGCGTAGCAGTGAGAACGGAACTTTGAATTTCTATCTTTGATCTATCATTCTTCGCTCAGGTTAATTCTAACCTACGGTTTTAACGATCCCGGGTGGAGGCGGGTCAATTTTTAGCGTCGTTGCCGGGGATGCTATCCAGCTCAAGTATTAATTAGCACAATGTGTTAGTAAAGTGGCTAGTATTACTTTTATCTGTTTCTTGCTTTGTTTGCATGATGTTTGAAAAAGAAATTTTGAAAATTCCTAAAAAGAGATATTTACCGATATTGAGACTTTGTATGCATTATCTTGTGTGAATGATCTATCTTGTGATACTATTCTTTTTTAGCATGTTTCTTCTAATTTGAGCGAGGATATTTCACCTCGGTATCTCATGTCTAAAGTACAGGGAGGAAAGAAGCAGGCTAAGGAATTAAAAACACATAAGCCCCTTCCAACCCTCAAACTCAAAAAGAATTTATCCACTCTTGAGAAGAATGACCTTGGTTCATCGCTCCAAAGGTTAAAGTTAAATCTAGAATGATGTGGCAACCCACCCATCGTGATGTGGTTACTAGTGGTATCAAGGATGGTGATTCCAGTGACCCACCAAGCCACTCTCTTTAGTTTCTAAAATTGAGGGAAAAATAAGTCGTGAAGACAAAAATAAAGAAATGTTCCTTTCATTTCAAGTAGGAATTTTCTTTAGAATGTTTTTAAAAATTTCAGGAGTGAGTTTGATCTTTGGTGGAAATCCTTTATGGAATTTTAGTCATCAATTGTTTGTGTGGAGTATTACTACTCTAGTTTTCATTGTTTTTGGATGTAGGTGTGAGAGAAAATTCATAGGAGAAAGAAAGGCTGGTAATCCGTTCCAGAGGTTTGGCACAGAGGGACGGTTCACGGCAGAGGGGTTTGGTACGAAGGCAAGGTTCATGCCCAGAAATTTGGCACGAACCCATGCTTCATGCCCAGAAGTTTGGTGCGAGCCCATGCTTTGTGCCAAAGCCAGTCAGCATGGAGCTGGTATAGGATTCTTTGTTATTGGAAGCTACTTGTACAAAATAACTTAAAATTTTCCTTTATAAGAATCATCCTTTGCACGATAACTTGGAATATTTGGTGTCTAAGGAACAAAATCCTCTATGATAATGTCAGATTTGATAAAACCTCTCTAATAATGAAGATATTATTACAAATTAATGATATTATGATTGGATAGAACATAAGTTCAATGTGGGATCCAAAAACTGATTATCCTACATTACTGATTAGCAAAAGCCGGCCTCAAAAGCCCAAAATGATAGCAGTAACATAGACCCATCCATGTGAATTTAAACTAAATACTTATAGATCTTGGGTGAGAAATGAGATGTAGGTTTAGGAGTTATTATTAGAGATCAGAACTGGACTTTGATTGCTACAATAGATAAACACATAAAAAACAACTCCATTATTTAAGCCGAAGTTGCTGCATCACAAATAGGATTGGAGATAGTTATCCAAAAGTAGATCAGAGAGTGACTCCTAGATTATTGTGTAAATTATCAGCCAAGAACATCCAGAGCCATGGAACATTACGGTCAGTGGCGGAACCAGGAGTAACACCCTCCCTCAAGTTGGAGCATGGAGATCATAAATGCCCAACTTGCCAAGTAATGAATGAAACTGGTTACGTCCGAGAGCTTTGGTAAACAAGTCCGCAGGTTGATCTGTAGTGCGGATATGATGAGTAACTATAGTACAAGACTGCACAAGACCCCGGACAAAATGACAATCAACTTCAATATGCTTCGTACGTTCATGGAACACTGGATTTGCTGCAATATGAAGAGCTTATTGACTGTTACAAAACAACTGCATAGGAGCAGTATGCGCAACCCCCAAGTCTTTCAGTAAAGACCTTAGCTATAACAACTCACAATAGGTAACAACCATAGCACGATACTCCGCTTCAGCAGAAGATCGAGAAACTGTAGGTTTCTTCTTGGTCTTCCAAGAAACCGGAGAATTACCAATCATCCCAAAGTAACCGGAAAGAGAACGATGGGTAATAGGGCAAGCAGCCCAATCCGAATCACAGTAAGCAGTCAACTGTAACGCACTACGGGAAGGGAGAAATAAGCCCTAACCAGGATGGCTCTTCCAGTAGTGCAACACACGAACTGTAGCTTGCCAGTGAGGAACACAAGGGGACTTCATGAATTGAGCAAGTGTGTGAACCGAATAACTAAGCTCATGACGTGTGATGGTAAGGTATATTAGGCGCCCAACCAGTCGCCTATACTGCTCAGGATCATGGTAAAGCGGGTCATCAACACGCGCCAGATCGTGTTGCTGCTCCATCGAAAAGTCAGTCGGTTTAGAGGCAGACAAACCTGTATCAGATAAAATGTCCAAGGCATATTTCCTTTGCGAAAGAAACATCCCCTCCGGTCTTCTAGCAATCTCTATGCCCAAGAAATACTTAAGTAAACCAAGATCTTTCATATGGAAAGTATTTCTTGAACTCAGAGATGAGTGTAGAAGAACTTCCAGCAATTACCAGATCATCCACATAAACCAGAACACGCAAAGAAACCGATCCACGGGGAAAAACAAACAAAGAGTAATCTGCCTTACTCTGAACAAAACCAAATGCTCGTAAAGCCTGAGCCAATTTGGCAAACCAATTTCTAGGAGCCTGGCCAAGACCGTAAAGAGATTTCTGAAGGCGACAGACCTGACCATGGGGCGCAGCATAGCCTGGTGGGGGTCGCATAAAAACCTCTTCATGAAAATCACCATGCAGGAAAGCATTATTGACATCCATCTGATGCAGTTCCCAACCACGAATGACCGCAACAGATAAGAATAGGCGAACATAACTTATCTCTCGCAACCGGAGCAAATGTCTCAATATAATTAATCCCCTCAACCTGGCGATTCCCGAGAACCACTAGGCGCACCTTATGACGTTCAATAATACCATCTGACTTGAAATTCGTCCGGTAAACCCATTTGCAACCAATCACCTTCTTATCCAGAGGCAGAGGGGCTAAAGTCCAAGTCTGATTGCGCTCAAGCGCAGTAAGCTCTTCAGTTATAGCATCTCGCCAATGAGCATGCTGTGATGCCTCAGAATAAGTGGTGGGATCTGCACTAGACGTTACTGCACCTAAAAATCTAGAATGCATACTAGAAAAATTATCACAATTTACATAATCAGTAAAAGGGTAGAGAACACCTGAGGATCGTGACGGCGCATGAGTAAATGTAGCAGTATGATGGGGGGGTCTTCAGTAGTAAGAGCACAGGCGTAATCATCACAATCATAATCTTCCAAATAAGGAGGAGGTCGGCGAGCACGAACACTCTGTCTGATAGGAGGCAACTCAGTAGCGGGAGGAGACGTCGGAACAACCGGTGAAATAGGCGACGGAGCTGACAGAAGCAAATGGTGAGCGGAATTAGTTGGGGTCGGAGACACTGCATCGGGCGGCGGAGCAGAAGGAGTCACAGGAGCTGGCGGTGCAAAATCGCCGGTCGCTGGTGGTATCCCTGGTGGTGCACGACCATTGAGATGTTTCGTCAGTGTCTGGTTAATCAGATAAGCAGCAGTAAGAACACATTCTCCCAAAAACTCAATTGAAAGACTGGCTTGAAACCGTAAGGCACGTGCCACGTTGAGTAAATGGCGATGCTTTCGTTCAACTCTACCATTCTGTTGTGGTGTATCAACCATAGATGTCTAAAAAATGATCCTAGATGCAGCAAAATGAGATCTCAAAGGCAAAAATTCAGCCCGTTGTCAGCCCGCACACGCAGTATAGTTTGGCCCCATTGATTCTTGACCAGAGCACAAAATTCCAAAAATCTAGAAGCTACTTCTGACTTAGCCACTAATAAATAAACCCAAACAGCTCGGGACTAATCATCAACTATTGTAAAAAAATAGAATGCACCACTAAAAGATGGTGTTCTATAAGGACCCCAAACATCACAATGTACTAATTCAAATAATGCAGTAACATTTGTAGAACTCAGTGGAATACTATGTCTAGTCTGTTTTGCTCTGTAATATGCAGAGCAAGTTATAGTAATATTATTTGTGCTAAAATCAAGAGTAGGAACAGAAGACAACACCATCGATGGTGGATGACCAAAATGTTGATGCCATAAATCAGATGAAGAAATTGAAGCAACTGTCGGAAGAGACGGCAGGATACGAGGATGAACGCGAGTATCCAACAGACGAAGCCAATAAACCCCCCTTGCTGTTCACCCACGCCAATCACAGTCCTCGTACTGATTTTCTGTAAAATGCAATAGTTTTCAGTAAACAATGCTAGACATTTTAAGGCAGATAACAATCTAGAGCATGATAATAAATTGCATCGCAAAGTAGGTATGTGGAGCACATGAGTAAGGGTGACATCACCAAAAAAAATAGAACCATATTGTGTAGTAGACGACATAGATCCATCAGGCAGTATAGCATTCACAGAATTGGTAGCAATAGTAATATTAGTAAGAGAACCCTTGTCACCAATCAGTGATATGAGGCTCCCGAATAAGGAATCCAGGGTAAAGTAGACTTACCTGACCCACGGTCAGATAACGAATGAAACTGATTAAATAAATGGATGGTCATACTTGATTAGTCGTCAGACAGAGCATAACCAAATTCAGATCGAGTAGGGGTGCCAGAGGAGGCGGCCGTGGCAAACCCTTGCGGCGACGTTGCTACACCGGAAAAAATGGCCATAATACAATTTATTTGTTTAATAAACAAATAAAATAGGTAGCTCACATAGAGAAAGCACGTGGAAATCGGCAGATTTAAAAAACAAATCGCATCCCTGGACTGGCGCGTGGAAACACACACTGCTGGAGGTAAGGCACGTCCGAGACTTAACCGCGCATGACTTCACGCTCCTTGGATGGTAGCGCACATGAATCTCACGCTCGCCTTCTTCCTGAACGAAAAAAAATACGGAGCAACCTGCTCAAGCTTCGGTAGGTCACAAATAGCATCAGTCGAGTAACGGCAGATGGCAGAGTCTTAGATGGCGGCGCCTACAAAATGATCGGCGACGATGACATAGGCGATGACGGTAGCAATTTGGTGACGATGACAGTTGTCGACGACCAATGGTAGCAACAGATCGATCGACGACGGTTAGCAATTGGTGGCGACCAGTGGTAGGAATTGGTGACGACGGACAGTAGGAACCAATGGTCTACAATTGGTGGCGACGAACGGTAGCTGGAACAGTAGTCGGCAGACGGCGGTGGGCTGGGAAATTATTATTTTTTTAAAGGGTAGAAACGGAGCTTGGATCGGCAGAAAATTTAAGACCGGAAATTTAGAGTTCTGGCTTTTATACCATGATGGAAAATAAGGGTAATGATCTGTCTTTTTATTTATGATCTCAGGGTCCATTATATAGTAGCACAAAATACCTATAGAAGCAAAGAAAAGGAAATATAATGTAATTACAATTTCAAGTAATATCGATATTCCTTAACAGGAATTGAAGTAGAAAATCGCAAAAGATTTGAAGGCAGTTGAAGGTGGTGATGCGGTGGTGGAAAGATGGAGCACATGGAGTGAATTGGAGCAGGAGTAATGGAAGTGAGTGAGGCGGAAGGAAAATGGAGAATTGTCATTTTTAATTATTAGTAGGGTAGATTTGTCATTTTTCACAGAACTTTCAATGCAATCCTTTCCCTAAAAAGAAATTGTGCAGCTTAATGTGGGACGGATCAAAATGAAAAGTGTACAGATTAATCTGGGACGGAGGGAGTAGTTTCTTGTGAGACAAAATCTTTCTACAAATTTTTTCTCATTCTTCTCCACATCTCCTGTCCTTTAGAAAAGAATTGAGGAAATGTCTCTGCGGTTGATGTGGAGAAGAATGAAAAGGAATTGCAGAAGAATATCTGCTTAATGTTTAGACTGACTAAAACAAGACTATGTGTGAAATTAAATATTAAAAATAAAATTAATTAATTTTTTAGGTTAAAAATTATATTTTAATATTATATTTCTTTTATTTTATGTTCAAACACATCTTATTACATGTTTTAATTTGTAAAATACAATGTTTAGATTTAAAAAAATGATTTTCAGGTTAAAAAGTAAAGTGGTATGTCCATAAACTTATGAACATGCTACTTTCCCGAAACTTTCCCTAAAAATTACTCACTATCTCTCTGTTAATGACACTTTTATTTTTCCATATTTTTTTAGGCTGACATACTTTATCTTTTTGGTAAAATCTCACCAATTTTATGTACTCATTTTTATTTTTTATCTTCTAAAACTCAATTTCATACATTCATTTTTTTCACCATATATTCAAATAAAAAAAAATAAGGGAGACAATATTAGTGGAACAAGTGAGTATTTGATGTTAAGATAAAGTTTCACAAATAATTTAGTTTGATTCTAAATTTATCAATTGTAAAAAATCATCGACTAAATTGTTCTGCTGAACCTTACAAAATTAGAATTTTATTTTTGGGCTTCTAAACAGATAGAAATTTCAACTATCTCATCACATGAGTGTAGAAAGGGGGGGGGATTAAAAGTTATTCTATCGGATTAGAGAAGTCACATTGAAGGTCTCTATAAATAGGTGAAAGGAACCGCCTTTTAATAGATTTTGAATTCAGAATCAGCAACAATCCCTCGGACGTTGTAGCTAGTTCTGGTATCGGAACTGTGGCCAAGTTCCGGCACCAGATCATGTATCAGAGTTGACTTTTCAGTTCCGGACTCTTAGGGAAAATCCAGTTCTCTCTTAATTTTGACACGTAAACTTAACATTTTTATAAATTAATTTCTGAGTTTGGAAGTAGTGTTGGACATTTAGTTCTGAATTCGGAACTAGTGGTTGGTTGTATAGAAAAATGGTGCAATTGGGAGGCTAGTTCTGAGTTCGGAACTACGATCAGGAGGCTTGGTATAAATTGTCTATTTCAATAGAAAGCGGTAAAAAAATCCTCGTATCATAGCTCATGTTTATATCAAAACACATGGCATGATTATACTAGCTAAAGAAAATCTATACACTACGCTAACGAAACAACAATCTATAGATATGAATAGAAATCAAGCAAATTCTATTCCACACAATTCATGTCATCAATATAGACAAGTTTGTTATGCTACCATGTTCGGATTACCAAGAGATGCAGACTGACCGTGCATAGATGCCTAGCCAAGCAATTTCTTGCGGTGTTAATATCATCTTTCGAATACGGCTTGTGGAACATTGGAAAAATCCGTGAAATAGAAAATAATAATATAATGAGTAATGGAGTGAGAAATTAAGTTACAACAATGGCCACAAGAATTAAATTCATACTTACTTTGTAAATTTCTAGGTAATCCAACTGTAAATGTTGAACGCACTCCGCATATAGCATTATGTAATAGTCGCACTCCCATACTTGATCTTGACTTGGTCTAAATCCAAATTACTTGTGTTGCTAAGATTATTGATAAATGCACCCAACATTTTAACAAACGACTCAGATAGTTTGAAGTGTAGGGGATCCATCCAGTAAAACACTTCTCGATGACAACAAAAATTTATCTCCAATGATCCATGCAGTACATTTAGATACCTTTAAATAATCCATAAAATGATCCATAAATGAAATAAATATCTAACCATCACGTCTCAATGTGGTGCAATGAATGACTTTTTATCAGTTTGCCCTAGACTTTTGTAGATGTAGTTGGATCTCTCTTGGACTGTACAACCAATTTCTTGAGTCATCACCGGACACAAATACCCTATCCAACCCTTCTTCTTTTGGTTAGAAAAGTAATACATGTACCTTCCAAAGGAAAATGTGAACATTAGTTATAAACATGTTAGGAACAATAAAATGTATATTTGAATGCATAAAGCTAGCACTCACAATATGTAAAGGGACATTAGTGTTTGGTTAACTTGCTCACATCTCCATAGGTTATCAAAATCACTCCATGAAGCGATGGTTTCTTGCTTTTGATCAAGGACGTATTCATTTCCCAAAAATAATTATGTTGAGTTATGTTAGTGGACTACAATCCAATTATACAACACCCTTACGAAATGTGGTGACTCCTTAACGACTTGTGCTCATTTGATGAGAGGTCTAATGTCCGTGGGTGTTTCCACCATCAGTTAAGGTGTCGTAGGGCGGGTGACCTTCAAGTAACAATCCTTTTTAGGGTCGGTGTAAATTAGTCAACGATGCCATAGAAGAAACAATCATTGGGCAGGTCCCACTCGCTTGTACTGGTAATTAGAAATTGGAAATAGGTTGTTGAGCACCATAGGATTCTTCAACAAAACTCTAGAAATACCATTTACAATTGGTACGGAGTTATGATGTCGCATTGACTTGTGTAAAATTCCATCGGCAATGTGGAGTGGTCTTCAAGAATTTGTTGCCTTGATCGATGTGTAGCTCACACAAATGTGATGTCTAAATGGCATTAAAAATCTTCTGTGAATGTGCTTGAAAAAATTATTTAGTAATGATTGACGACTAAATTGTTTTTTTGGTCCCCTACAAAGTATCTTTTACTATCTTTTGGTCCCCACGTGCAAAACAACTCTTAGATGGTACCCTACAAATTCAAAACATTGTTTTTGGTCCCCAAACCAAGTTTCCGGCCAGATTTCTGGTTTTCAGGTGCACGTGCTGGTCACGTGCCATTTTTTCCAGCATGGTAAGGGGTAATTTGGTAATTTCAGAAATTGGTGTGGAAAAATCCCATATTTTCCCAGATTTCCCAGATTTTCGAGTCGGCTGGTGACAACACCACCACCTCCACCAACACTAAAAAACCACACCCACCGCCCTGCTTCACCTCCGGCGATCTACTGGTCCGCCTTCCCCCACCCACCGCTAGGGTTTGCGCCACCTCATTCCCTCTGCTCGCCTTCCCCCACTGCCTCATCCCCACGGTGCCGCTTGCCTTCCCCCACCCAAAACTAGGGTTTCCGATGCTCACCTTCCTCGCGAGGTCTCTACCACCACCATCCACAGATCAGAATCAAGAGACGGAATTGAAAGAACGGTGCAACAACGAGAAGAGGAATGACGCTGTGGAAGAAGAACAGAGGGAAGAAGAATTGGAGGGAAGAAGAACAACGGGAAGAAGAACCGGCGAGAAGAATAACGGAGGGAAGAAGACCGGCGACAGAGGGAAAGCAACGGCACATCGGCGTCGGAAACCATGGTTCTGGGCAAACACTTCATTGTGATGGTAAATAGATGGATGGTGAATCAGTGTTTGTGAATTACCGTGTTAGTTTCAGTGTTTGTGAATCAGTATTTGTGAATTACCGTTTGGTGAATCAGGTTGTGGCCAGGACCGATGTTATGGAGGAAGTAGTGTTGCCTGCAATTGGAAGAACTTTGAATCTATTGTCGGCCTTAAGTCTGGGAGCAGAAACGGCGGCAAAACAAGCGGAAATTGGAGGAGAAGATCGGAAGGCATAGGTCTCCGTTGGGTCGCCGGCGGTGGATATTTCAAAAATTTGGGAAGCAGGCAAGGGAGGTAATAATGATAGAGATGAGCTGGTCATTTAGAAGATGAGCCAGATTGGGAAGGATTTTTCTGAAAATCTGGGAAAATCTAGGATTTTTCCACACCAATTTCTGAAATTAATTTGTGAAATTACCAAATCCCTTACCATACTAGAAAAAATGGCACGTGACTGGCACGTGCACCTGAAAACTAGAAATCTGGCCAAAAACTGGGTTTGGGTACCAAAAATAATGTTTTGAATTTGTAGGGAACCATCTAAGGGTTGTTTTGCAATGGGGACCAAAAGATAGTAAAAAATACTTTGTAGGGGACCAAAAAAACAAATTAGTCATGATTGAAAGACAAAGAAATTTGTACCTTTTTTGGTGGAAATGATGGGTTTGTCAAGATTATTATCTTCATTTCTTGGCATAAGAAGTAATGGCTCGTGGTTAACCTCAATATCTCTTAATGAGTGGTGTGATCCTCTAGATAGCGGAGTCCAACCAAGCGTTAAATCATCTAAGTTCTTTGGTAGAGGAAGACCAATGTGTTGGATTAACTTAAGAATCAAAGTGTCTTGGTGCTCTATTTGTCTATTTTGAATAAAGGCTTCTTTTGCAAGATTTGGATTCTTGATCGTTTTTCCCTATAATAGGACCTACAAATTCTAAATTCATCTCTTTATCATAAGAATACACTACCTCCTCTTGCAAGTTCCGGGTAGTCAGATTTACCGGTAGCCCTCACAGAGTATGTTGTTATTACTCTTGGGGATGAATTAGCCTTCCATGTGACCATGCTTCAACTTTTCATATGTGTAGTACTTCAAAAAAAAATAGTGTTTGTGATAAAAGGACGTATTGAATAATAAATAATCACTAAGGGATTACCACTTATTCCGCAAGTTCAATTTCTAGTGCTTTAGAATATTCACCCTCCTTGTTTTGTTGCCCTTTAGGAACAGATCACACCTCTCAATTTAATCCACATCGATGGGTATTACCGATGACCTTTCCTCTTCCTCGATCATCCCCCTATTGATAGAAAGTTGTACATCCCATTCAAAATGTTCCCGCACTAACTCGAGGGCCGCCAAACCATAACTCTCACATCTCTTTTGATAAGGTGTTATGATCAATGAGGAAATGCGTTGTTTTTCTTTGCACGTACTCCACGTTAGGATATGATAGCTATGTCACAACTAAATACATAGTAATCTAAATAAACTCTAAATTTTAAAGAAATGGACTAACATTTTCCTTATTCTCCAAGGATCTTCTCTTGTGGATCTCCCAAATTTCTGGTTGAATGTTTTTATAAGTTAACCACGGGTGGTCTCTTTTCCTTTCCGAGAATATGTAAGATCTAGATAACGTGTACTTGTGTTCTTGCCAACTCTTAAATAACATGCTCATTTTCTTCTTCCTTAAATACTCTATGCCCGGATCATTGATCTCAAATGGCCTCTATTAGTAATTTCAAGAGCACGATGTCATAACTATAGAGTTAATTTTAGGATAAAAAAAAGGGATGTGTGTGAATAACATATATTTCAATATCGGTAATTTGCACTACATTGATATGATGTCTTTGTAATCTTTAGGAACCTCTTTCCAATTATCGTACTGGATGTTTACCCTCGTTCTATTAACCTTCCTTGCCCAACTAGACCACTTAGCACATTTTACCAGCAAATCGTCTCGACTTGTTGAAAACTAACAAAGTCAACTCTTTCCTAGCCATTGTCCATTCTATTGAATGTGTGGAAATTTCCACCTCTTCCAACCCCTCCATGTCATGTCCTCATCAACCATTGTCTCAGTAATTCCATTGTGCAAAGGTGCGAGTTCATTATGTGTCCTTTTCCATGACATTATACTACCTAACAATATGTATCATAATCAAATGGAAATAAATTAAAATATGCAATTTGGTATAAAATGGAAATTCATCATAAACCCTAGGACTACATACTTTGACTCTTTCAATCAGAATAATAGTAAATCCTAGCGCTACATAGTTACTACACAAGAAAACACATTTATTCAGAGCGTGAATATCTCCACAAAAAGAGGAATGGAGCAACAGTTCAATTCATCCAACTATACCAAATGATCTAATGCCACAAATAGTGTTTGAAACGAACTTATCCCTACCACATTGTTCAAAGAAAAACCCTAACCCATAATCTTCCAATAGGATAGTGAATCTTGAAAGAACTGAATTCTATAGAAATATTATCAGGGTTTTGAGTGATTTGGACCATCAATTGTGAAATGTGGAAAGATCCATGGTTGAATTAGTGGAAGAAAGAGAAAGAAGGGTTTTTGGAGAGAAAAATGGAGGGAACCATGTTCTTCCATATTCTTCCATATTCTTCTCAGGGATGCAGATTTTGGTCTTTTGTTTCTTAAGGTTTGATATGTAGATTTGATGGAGAATTTGCCACTTTGACTTGGAAACCAAATGAGTCTGTCTTCATGCTCTTCACAGATATGTGCTTCCTGCAAGATATGAATAATTGTGGTAGCCAAGAAAGGCTCCAAAAGGGGTAAAATTGCAGTTATATTAGACATGAAGTATGAGACACTGATATCTGGTGTAGGTCTGGGATCTTGATCAGGCCATAGGTAGAAAAGTGGTCCTTTATGCGTCCAATTGGCATCCCAGAAAGCTGATATCCCTTTACCTATGATAACCTTTGAGAAGTTATTGCATTTTTCAATGACTATTCTATAAGGGGGATTTCCATTGGCTAGGGGGTAAGGACCAAATCCAGGAGGACCAGATAGTTTCATTAATATGGGCCTTCAACCACAATTTACAAGAGAAGTAATCAATTACAGTGGTTAAATCCCTATAGCCTCGACTATTTACTTCCACTAGAAAACATAACTTTCTCCAAGACCTCTATTTTCTTTTAATTCCATTTTCATAGTGACCCCAGAAAAGGTTAGCAGCCATTTTCTCAATTTTTTTATCACAACCTTGGGAGGTTTTAGAGTGGAGATAATGTGAGTGGGGAGAGAGTAGATGCATGAGCTTATTAATACCTATTTTCTAGCCTGAGGTAGGAATTTATTTTTGCAATTGTTAAGCATTTTATCCAAATTTTATTATAAAGGCTGATAGTATGCAATATTGATCCTACCTTTAAAAATTGGACCTCCTAGGTATTGGAACTTATTAACCGCTTTTTCCATACAAATGACCACTTTAATATGGTGGGAGACTGAGTTAGGAGCTTTCTTGTTAATGTAAAATTCAGATTTTGAGAAGTTTATTAATTGACTAGATGCCAATTGATATGCATCAAGAAACCTCTCGATGGATTGGATTGGATTCTTCATCCCCCCCCCCCCCCCGATTTGGCAAAGATAACTGTGTCATTGGCATACATTAAATGTGCAATATTGGGGTTGAATTATAGCAGTGGTAGTACTGAACCTTGTCAGTGATGAAGAACTTTTTTTAGGGTCCTTGAGAAACTCTCAGTGATGATATTATAAAGGAAATGAGACAAAGGGTCTCCTTTTTTAGTGCCCCTTGTGGCTTTAAAGAAGCCAAAAGGAGAGCCATTAAACAGAATAGAAAACCACGGAGTAGAAATATTGTTCATGATTGTCCTAACAAAAGCACCATTGAAACCGAAACAGTAAAATAGAGTTCGAAAAACTCCAAGAAACCATATCAAAAGCTTTATGCATATCCAGATTAATGATAAGGTTATGATTTATGGTTTTTATCGCAAAATATAAATATTTGTGTCATTTGTAGGACATTATCTGAAATGTTTCTCCCAGTCATGCAAACAGACTATTCTTTGGAGATTAAGTTGCACATTCGGGACTTCATCCTATTCTTTAGAAGTTAATTTAGAGAAAACTTTACTCCTTCTGTTCCACTTCAATTTCTTATTTACTTTTTCATGTCTTCAATGAGCATGTTTGATCGTAAATAACTCTAGTTACCTACAATAATGAGGTATATAATATTTATATTTAGAAAATAGATGTTAAGACGAATCTAAAAATAATTTCACATGATATTTTTATTATATATGAATTAATTTATACTTATGGTCAAATTTTACAAAGTTTAACTTCCAAAAAGCATAAGCAAAAATGAATTGGGACGGGGGAGTATTAATTATGTTCGAAGGCTATTGGGTCTATAATCTAAGAAGCTTGATGGGGTTTGTTTTTTTTGTAATAAGAGTGATCAATGTGGCTGCAATGGCTACAAGGATATGATTTCCTTGAAGGAAATAGTTTGCAACCTGAAGTACATCATTGTTAATGATCTCCTAGTAAGTTTTGAAATGTTTGCTGAGTATCCATCAGGCACTGGTGCCTCTTCATTTTTCATTTGAAATACCACATGTTTGAGCTCTGACACATCTGTTAGTTGAATGATATTTTTTTTCTGATTCAGTGATTAAGGTGGGGATTTCATGCAAGAATGCACTGAGGAAGGAACTTGAGGTGGCTGCGTGTTGGTGATTAACTAGTTGAGTGTAGAAATGAACTCCTTCATTAGCAATGGACTGAGGATCAGTTATCCATATCCCAGAATCATTTTTTATTTTTGTTATGTTGGTTTCATAGTACTTTTTCTTAGTGGATAGGTGAAAGAATTTTGTATTCTGGTCACCTACCTGGAGCTATTTTATTTTTTAATTTTGTTTCCAAAAAATACTCTCTTCTCTGAGGGATCTTGTGAGCAAGGCTTTTTGTTTATTTAGGTTAATCAGATCAGTATCTGATTGAGACATCATATAATTTTCTTTCGCTTGTTGGAGTTTTATTTTACCCTCTCTGATATTGTCATTAATGTTACCAAAATGAAGTTTGTTCAATGTTTTTAGTTCTTTTTAAAGTCTAATAAACTTACAAGAGAATCTGCTCATATATCTCAAAGACATAGTGACTCCCAGGATTGTCTCACTAATTTGAGGAACTCCTGCTCTCCATCAACCCACATGGCTTGAAACCTAAAAGGTTTTAGGGACAGTGGAGTGGAGTTTTGAATGCCCGGCATGAGAGGGGGTGGTCTAATTTACCCATTGCTAAGACATGTATGGAGCTAACCAATCAGGGTTGCATAGACCTATATCTAGTCTTTTATAGATCAGTGGTCTTCTGTTGTTTGTCCAGGTGAAGAGAGGGCTCACTGTATTGATCACTAGGAATTGATTGCAATTGATGAAATTGTTAAATTCTTGAATGCTCTTTCTAGAAGGGCAACTAAGACCCTTGCATTAAGATTGAGAGACTATGGCATTAAAGTCACCTATTAGTACTTTAGAGCCAGCATGAAGTTTGGAGATTTTAGACCACAGCTCCTGTCTTAAGGTTTTGGTAACCTTAGCATATATAAATATGCTTAGGAAGCATTGGTTTGTGGGATTATGATTGGTGGAGAAAGAAATGAACCGAGGGTGTTGAGCTTCTAGAGTTAAGGTAGAAATACCTTTCTAGAAAACCCAGATTCTTTGGTTATCCGCAGTCATTCTGTGAATCCTAATTCCATTTTAAGACTTTCAATTTTAAAATTTTCATGCATATATTCAATTAGAGCTAGGAGTGAGATGTTATGATCTCTGACCATTATGTTTTTCTTTAATTTTATCAAAGCCCCTAATGTTCCAGAGTAGCATATTACCTATAGTGGTGTTGGTGGCCATTTAACAGGAGTTTTTATGTTTGTTCTTTTTAGATAATCTGAGGATCATATTTAACCCTCATGTTAAGTAGCTTTTTATTTGTTTTTTGGATTTATGAGTACTAACTATATGACCAGGGAGGGTAGGAGAACTTACCCTAGGGGTTAGTGGAGGGCTCAGGCTGAAATTTTCTACTAATTCTTCCTATGAAGTATACCTACTTTTCGATTGTTGATCCAAAGAGTTTATATCCAATGTTGCAGAAGGATCCTGATCTTGAAATGGTAGAAATGAGTTAGCAACAACTACGATAATAGGTTCAGAATATTGAATTAGAGCCATGGAGTGAGAAGTCTTGGTGATTGGTTTTCATATCTATACTGGAGGGAAGATGTGGATGTTTTGAAATCCTTGGGGGAGAAGAGCTCCGTGGATTTTGAGTTGATACTGAGCTAATTATCCCTGCTGTATCTATGGATATGAGGGGTGTTGCTTGATCTTGAACTTGAACTTGGTCTTGAGCTTGGAACTTTTTGTGCCAGCAAGTTTGTGAAACCACTATACAAGGAGATGTGAGAATAGTTAGTTATCATTAAGATTGAGTGAACTTGGTGGGAGAGTTGGGACTGATGGTCTAGGTGTTTATGGGAAATCGAGAGGCCAGAAGAGTGGTTCTTTTTTTCTTGTCGATAATTTCCATGAGCAGGGGATTTGGGGGATTTAGGGGAACTGGAATCAAGGTGGGCATGGGAAGTAGTTTTTGGCTTGCTGTGGAGTTTAGTGTTGTGGCTTAGGGCTCGGGTACATTTTAACTTGGTAGAGTAAGGGATGGGTTGACTGCTAAGGTAACCTGTGGGAGGGGAGGGGAGGGGTTACTTGATGGGGTGGAGACTGAGGTTTATTGGACCTGCACCGTAGGGGTGGGCAAAAAAAGGGTAAACCAAAAACCAAATCGAAAATAGAATAATATGAATTTTAATAAACTCGAACTAAATTTAATATTTAAATATTTGAACCGATTAAATCGGATTACGAATATGGTTTATGGTTTCGATTTCGGTTTCTAAACATAAATAAAAAATTGACCCATAAAATTAAATTATAATATATAAATTAATTAAATATACAATGAATAAAATATATCAAATATATTCTAAAATTTTAAAATGGGAATTTTCATGAAAATAGAGAAAATAAAGGGACGGACCACTTATAGAAAAATTAAACTAAAAGTGTTGAGCAAAGCTAATAAAATTTTGATTTATACCTTTGTGCTCCAATGTATTTGGCTATATGCTTTGGTTGTGAGTTTACGAATTTCTTCTTAATTAGCTAGGCTGCATTTTTAGCTATCCTTGCTCTTTGATTTATGGGCTGGTCTCTATTTCTTTGTAAACAGCTTACTGTTTGGATAAATGTACAAAATCAAGAGCTGATGCAAAAATAAACCATACTTGTTATCTGTTTGTTGGAAAGGAGAAAATATGTGCCTTATTTTTTCAACTTTTTTACACTTTTATTTGCTAGCCGTTATCTAATTTGGCTTATTCAAATATATATTTGAATTGAAACCGAAAATTGAGAAACTGAATTCGAATAAACTGAATTTGATTTTTCCATATATGGTTTGGTTTTCAATTTTGGCTTGTAAAATGTCAACCCAATGAAACCGAACCAAATAAATCAAAACATTTGAAAACCAAACCTTTGCCCACCCCTACTGCATTGACTCATTTCGTGACCAAGTTCATGACATGAATTGCAGAATCTTGGGTGGGATTCATAGAATAATCGATAAGGCTTGTTCTTGGCAATAGGCCCAAGTGGGATGTACTAGGATAAAGGTTTATGATCTGCACCATTATGCATGCGTTAACTAATGCATTCGACACATTTGTCATTAGGTTTTGTTTCGTTGATTACTAGTTTAGTTAGGTTTACACGAAAAAGGATTTAGATGACCATTGTTGGTTTCCTTATCTAAACCCCGAGTTTTGTAGACTTAATGGGAACTAATGGACACATTACATTCACAGGCGCCAATATCTTCCTTTATGATCTTACTAGTAGGTTGCTCATGAGAATTTTGTCAGCATTTTGTAGAAGGCCCCTTGCAAGAGTGGTAGTAGATAGTAGAAGGCCATCCACAAGGATGATAGAAGAATAAAGGCCATGAGCCAAAATGGGGTAGAAGATAGAAGGGTCGAAGAAGGAAGACAAAGAAGCGGAGGAATTGAGATCTGAGAGTTGTACAAAGTTTTTCAAAACAATCCAAGAATAATCAACTTCTATAGGTGGTACCATTTGATTTTTGTTCTTGAGCACTATAAAATCGACTACAAGAACTCTTAAAATGTATTAGCGGTTCAACCGTAGCGGTGCAAGCAAATCTCAGAAGGAGAATGACTGGCTAGCCTCTTGCGACCAACCTACAGTACGGACGTGCCACAGCCCGAGCCATGCTAGGAGGCATTAGCACGAGTCGTTCTACTCCAGGCATAAGCCATTTCAGCCGTGCCACAACCCCTTAGCAAGAGCCGTTTGGTGCAACATAGCTTATGTTGCCCCAATCCTTTGTGAGTCTAAGTATGGATATAGACCATGCCGTTTTACATGGTTCTTCGAGCATGGAGGAAGATGACTCCCGACCGGGAACCCAACCTAGACCCGAATCTCACGCAAACCAAGATGAGGATAGCTTGGCCATCACCTATCACTGGCACAAGTAAGTTCCTCTCTGAATTTATGTGGATGTGTGCGGATTAGTGCAGAAAAGTTTGGATTCGTTCTGTGAGTTTTTTGTGCGGATTATATGTTCGGTTTTGTTGTACTGATTTGTTCTGTGAGTTTGTGTGGAACAAATTGTGCGGATTGATGCTATTTTAGTATGGAAGTACATGATGATTCAGTTTCAAATTGGGAAATTTTGGGTACGGGAATACACATATGATGAATTTGTGTGGATTCATGTGCAGATTCAGGCCCAAATTTGTGTGGATTAATGTACGAAGTTATGTGAATTTGTGCCAATTTGCTGTTTTGGTATGGAATGTAGAGAACTCTGTTTTTATGAAACAGAGAGGGAATGTTGTTTTCTTGTCTTATGGTATGATATGTATAGAACCCTATTTTTGTGGAATTGCTCAAGTTGAAAGCAGTGCTGAATTGGCGTACTCTGTCTCTTCGTGGTTTCTGTTTTGTGAGAATTGTTGTGGGCTGCTGTGGAACTCTGATTTGTGAGGATAAAATCAGTGTGGAATTGTTCATTTTGAACGCAAAACAGTGACGAATCTTAGGCATAAAAATCAATAGCATTTGGGTGCTCTCATTCTGGCAAACATGTGTTCAAATCCCGGTTAAGCCCTGACCGGCCATGTTTTGCTAGATATGATTACAACCTTCGACCAAATGTTATGTGTTTTTATGCCAAAATTATTATCTATTTTGTTGGTTCATGAACACCCATGTATGGTTTCCTAAGGAGTTATTTATAGAAAATCTGGGCTAGATTAATGGTTTGGGAGAATCTGTACAATGCTAAAAAAATACATTAGGTGGACTGTGGATAGGTAGAATGAGGTTCATATGGGAATGAGATTAATGTTGGGTTCCAGACATAGAGTTCTTAGCTGATGCAGGTGAATTTTATGTTCAAATCACGGACACCCGACCGGCCTAGCTTGTGTACAAACCCTGGACTGGTCATCCGGCCTTGCTAGTGCTCAGAACCTGGTCATCTTCCGGCTTTGCGTGTGTCCAAAACCTAGGAAACTTTTGGCTTGCAAGTGATCAAACCCCGGTCATCTCCTCCGGCCTTGCCAGTGTATAGATCCCAGTAAACTCCCAGCCGCACATGTGCTCATTGTCCGGCCGTACTAGTCCTTGTCTAGTTGGCTTTTAGACCAACAAGCTATGCTCTATGCCAAGAACACGGAGTTGTCTCTATTCACTCATGAACATTCATAAGGAGTTCTTCATTTTGGCATATTGGAATGTTATTGTTGGATGAGGCACATACCTTTGTGCTGCTCTGATTCAAGACATATGTAAAGAGGAGTTCCACTGTGCATTGGTTGGATCTAGCCATTTGTCCCCGGCGGCCGGCCATGGTGGTTTGTTTTCATCGGAATCATAAAAGAAAGCATACTCAATAGGTTGCCCTTGTTCTTCAATTTCATAAAAATCCCGGGAAGAAGACAATTGGAAGAGCAGATTCTCGTAATTGGTGGTTTTTCTATTTTGCCTAGATTTTGGCGACTCAATGGCGTTGGAAATACGCGGTCTGGAAACTCATCTAGATAGTTGGACTTCATCAACCTATACAATGCCCCAAACTCAATCCCTAAGATTGGTTCCCAAATCGGATTATGGGGAAATTTTGCAAGCTATAACTAATATGACCAAGAGTAATGATTTACTCCAATCACAAATGTTGAGCAACATTATAGATTAAGGAACTCAACTCTTATCAAGTATTGAGAGAGTTGAAGGGCAAGTGAGTGATTTGATGGAAAGGATGAGCCAACATGAAACGCAATATTCCAAAAATGAACCAACCCTTTTGAACTTGAGATTTCGGTAGATGAATCCAAAGGGGATGAGAAGCGGTTTATTGAGAGTGAAGAAATTGAGGAAGTGGTTATTATACTTAATTCACCATGCTACCTATTTTCGGCCAAACCTCCACCTATAGAACCCACTCCCACATTTTTGTAACCCTAAGAGGAAACCATAGAAAAGCCAATTCAATATGCTAAGCTTCCAAACCACCCATTTACTCTAAAGTTGACTCCTCTTCTTCCTCTTCTGCTACATCTTCCTCTTAGAAGATTCTTACCCCACCTCTCCATTTTTGGTTGTCTATGGTGACAGGGTACAAACCCGCACCATATGGATAACATTAGGGCCGCGCCGACAACCTTAAATATACGGAGCTTCTTGGGGGGCAACCAAAGCTTTCAAAATTTATTTTAGTTAGTTTTTTTTTTGAAAACACAAAGCTCACTTTTATCCTCCCATTCCTTACCCAAACCATTAGACACCACTACACTCCACAACCTAAAACACCACCAAATACACAACCTATGACCGCATGCTAGTTGTTTCCTTGTGTAGATGTTGATTGATACTCGTTTAGTGTAGATTTTTAGTGGCTTGATTTGAATTTCATATTGGAGTACATTTAGGGATGTTGAGGTGGGACAATGCATTGGGAAGCTATGATTGCCTATCATTTTGTTTACCTCCCTTTCCTTTTATGTCATATTTCTTTACTAAGGAATATAAGTGTGTGTGTGTGTGGGGGAGATGTCCTGTTGCATTGTGTTGTATATGTTTAGTGTTTTTGGTGTGTTTTCCTATTTTTATCTTTTGGCTTAAAACACTATTACACTTATTTTTTAGGAAGCATATGTTTTTTGGAGGAAGGTGAGCAAATGTGGTTAGGAGAAGTCCAACTCATGGACCATGTAGACGTACATGGTTTGTGATTCTCAAAATGGCGGACAAGGAGGAGAACTAAGCCCCTAAAATTCACGGGGCGTGTAGACATGCACAACCCGTGAAACTCACTCACCCTTCTACATCCAAATCACCATTTCTTCCCTACCACCCCCAAAATACCACCCAAACCCATTTTCCCTCAAAATCCTTGAAACACACAACTCGAAACCTAAGAGGTAACCCTTCAATGTGTCTCAATTCTTTATTCGATTTCTAGTGCATGATAGTGGTTGTGATTGAACCTGCTTGATTAGAGGTTAGGGGTAGTTTATTAGGGTGGTGGTAGTATGTTCATTAAATTCCATGATTGTGCCACCAAGGGTAGATTTTAGTGTTCCTTTTTTTTTATTGTAAGTGCTCTCCTATTCGCTTCCCTTGACATATGATCTATGATTGTGTATATGCATTGAGGACAATGCAAACTTTAAGTGTGGGGGAGTAGATTAGATAGCACTTATGATTCGTAGTTGTTTCTATGTAGCTAATAGCTCTTTTAACGAGCATTTTGAAAAAAATTGAAAAACAATATATAACTGGCTAAGTCAAAAACCCAAACGAGCAACTTAGGCAACAATGGAAAAGGCCCGGATAGGTTGAAAAACCTAGGTAAAAGTGAGAGGCCAATACTCGGTTAGGTTAAAAAACCTAGGCAAAAATGAGAGGACATGTGTTAAAAAAGGTGAGAAGTGAGTACCGTTTGTGTTTTAAAGCTAGGATGAAAATCTGAAAGGGCTCCTAGGAAAAATGAGAGAGATAAGAAACTAAGTTGAGGATCTTTTGGGATTATCCTTGGTTGTAACTAAGTTGGGGATCTTTTGGATTATCCTTTGTGGTTTCTTTAACAATATATCTTGGATTGCTTTTGGCAGCCTGTTCGGTGGAGTAAGCTAGTTTGACACTTATAATTTTTTATTATCTTTTACTTCACACGATTTGGTTGTATAGATTACTTAGTCTCTTTGTGGAGTGTGAGAGTGTGAGATTCTTACTTCTTTGGGGTGAATAGGGAAATATAGGAATAGTTGAATGCATTAGTTAACTTATCCTTGCATGCTGCGTTCCTCTTGAATATTTGCTTCTTGTGTTTTCTTGAGGACGAGTAAAGGTTTAAGTGCATGGGAATTGATTTGCACCATTTTGTATGCGTTAGCTAATGCATTCAGCACATTTTTTATTAGGTTTTGTTTAGTTGATTTCTAGTTTAATTAGGTTTACACAACAAAGGGTTTGGATGACCATTGTTGGTTTTCTTATCTAAATCCTGAGTTTTGTAGACTTAATTGGAACTAATATATACATTATATTCACGGGCACCTAGATCTTCCTTTGTGATCTTATTAGTAGGTTGCTCGTGAGTATTTTGTCGGCATTTTGTAGAAGGCCACTCACAAGAGTGGTAGTAGATAGTAGAAGGTTATCCGTAGGGATGGTAGAAGACTAAAGGCCATGAGCCAAAACGTGGTAGAAGATAGAAAGGTCGAAGAAGGAAGACAAAGAAGCGAAGGAATTGAGATCTCAGAGTTGTACGGATTTTTGGGAAGGATCCTAAAGCATTAGCGTTTATGGGTGGTACCATTGGATTCATCTTCTCAAGAACTATAAAATTGACTACAAGAACTCTCAAAACGAATCAGCAGTTCATCCGTAAGGCTGCAAACAAATTTTGGAAGGAGAAGGACTGGCCAACCTCGTGCAAGGACCTCCAACACGAATATGCCATGCCAGGAGGCATCAACAAAAGCCGTTCCGCACTAGCACAAGCCTTTTAGGCCGATGGGAGCCATTTCAACTGTGCCACATCCCCTTGGCACGAGCAGTTTGGTACAACACGGACTGTGTTGCCCCAGTCCTTTGGGAGGCTAAATAAAGACACGGGCCATGTTGTGTTACATAGTCTGTGTAATTTCAACTACAAAATTTGAAGACCAACCCACAGGATGCAAAGAATGGCACGGGCGACGATAGATTTTCTCACAAAATAACTCTCAGCTGATGGCCCGCAAGAACTCAAACGACCCATGCCATTCAACATATTAAGAAGTGCTTCCAGCCGACAACCCGAGTCAAATGATATGGGCGCATGATTCAGAAGTTAAAAAATGGAGTCCCAGCCAACGGTCTGTACCAGCCGACGGGAACGTGCCAAACCCAGCTGATACAGCCGTGCCAGACCCAGCTGACACAGCCGTACCAGGTGACACGGGCTATGCTAGCCCCAGCCAGCACGACCGTGCCATTTTCAACTGCCCATGCTGTTTGCGGATGCTAGTACTTTTTGGCCTATTTTGGACCATTTTCAAGTCCCAATTCCCTACTTCTATAGATAGGAGCCTTTAGTCTTCTAGGGTTTAACTAAGGAGGCATAATGTAGATTTTATTTCTCTTGGTAGGTAGAAGGAAGAGGAGAGTTATCTCTCTCTCTCTAGAGTACTTCTTCTCTTTTCCTTTTCTTTTCTTTCTCTTATTTTTCCTAGATAAATGACATTTAACTCAATATTTTCCATGGATATATTTGTTATGGAGTAGTTAATTTGCTTGGGTAGTGTTTGTATTTATGAATTTGTGATGTCTTTTGAGATTTGTAGATTCTCCTATCTTTATGCCCTATGAATATTTGTGCTTAATTTATGCTTTCTATTCTTGTGAGATTTATGCTATGCCATTTTTATGATGCATCTATACATGTATGGTAGTGTAATGTCGTTCTAGGCTTCATTTCTATCTTAGGAGTGTTTGATTATGGAGTAGGTTCAAGAACACTGGGGAGACGAGTGCATTCATGTTACCTCGATAGTATATTTTCCGATTGGTTAAACCATAATTCTAATTGGCTCGTTGTGTTGAGAAATCACATGTTGGGTGGTTGGTTTGGAAAATCCTAATGAGGGAAAATCTTTGGCTTACCCCCATAGATGAGCATGATTGTTTGTAGCAACTAGAGTTGTGCTGACTCTAGAGTCACAAGTTATCAATTCCTTTGCCTTTCTAGGCCTAGGGATTTGTATCCATAGTGGAGAATCCGGGACATATTGCCCTCATTTTCATATCTAACGGTTGCGACCTACGCATGGCATTGCTTCTTTAGGAGAGCTTTGTTCCTTTAAGCGGAGGTGCATTTGCGTTAGGAGTGAGATGACGGGGATTGACTCCGGCGTTTATAGACTAGAGTGCATTCCTAATTATGGAGACATGAGATATGCATGTATTGGTGGCAAGTATGTTTGTGTTACAGACAAAGGGAAATGTCTTGCTATCTTCCTACTATGTGACATAGGCATAATATAGGTTTATATATTTGTATGTGAATGAATCAAGGATAAAATTCATTCATCGATCATGTTACGCAAATACCCTCGAGTGCTATTTTATATTGTTTATTCTCTTGTGATCTCGTATGCTTGTAGCCGTTAGTTAAAAACTCCCCAACACCCATTTTGCAATATTTAGTTATTCCTAACACACAGATGGATTGACAACCCAAATGTGGCTATGTTTAGTTGACTTTTGGACGCCTAGCATCTTTGTGGACAAACCCGGCCTCGCCACTATCTACTCTATAGGTAGCTTAGTAGTTAGTTTAGGAGCAGAATATAAATTTCATCTTTGACCTCACTACACCTTCGCTTGGGTTAGCTACTTATTTTTACGGCCCTGAGTGGAGGCAGGTCAGTTTCCTAATGTTGAATTCAATGCATAGATAGATTGCATAGGGTCTTGTTAGATTGAGGGTGGATGAATTAGCTTTAATAAAGGAACCTATTGAATTCCTTATGTTCTTAAGCACAACAGGGTGGAAGAAATGAGTTGGGGGGGGGGGGGGGAATTCTATTGTAACTCAGATTGGGACTAAGGGGGAATCAACATCACATTCAAATTCAACATTCCATTTCATCACCTTCATAGCATAAGAGCATATCATCCAAACATCTTAGCGTTGCATTTTACAAAGTCTTCATTTAAATTGAAAGTAATTTGTACAGGCCTGGTATCCAAAGTCGTGACCTGAAAGTCAGATTTGAAACCCATGACTGCCATTTCTTTGTAATTGCTTGGAGATTCGGGCGTTTGGTGGAGAATTTGCCAACTAGGGCAATCTTGTAGGGCTCATCAATGAGTTGAATTTCTTCCCTTGGGAATAAGCATGCAACTTAATCTTTGTAGAACATGAGGGGATCGAGCTTGACTCCTTTGCCAGTGCTAGGCATCAATGGAGTAGGGTAGAGGTCCGCTTGACGTTACTGAGAGTGTGATTGTGTGAAGGCTTGTGCATATGAGGGCATACTCACACCACTAGGTGTAACTGCCATTTAGACCGATGGGGGAGGTTAGAGATTAGCCAGATTCATGGAGAGGGTGGTGACGGTAAGGTGGATAGGTGTCGGAAGGGTGGAGAAATTAGTCGTTATTGGTGGGAAGTTACTGCAGATGGAAATAGCTTAAAGCTGAGTTTGACCGCATATTTGAATAGATATATGAACAATAATATTATCATATATGATATTGTTGAATTCATCGTAATACATAGTTTCTAAATATCAAATTTTTATTTACCGTTATTATACATAGGTAAACATATTAATGATCAAACGTGTTTCTTGAACAATGTAATAGTGATTATGGTGGAACTTGAACTAGAGCGGAGAGAGTAGCTAACTTTAACATCAGAGCGAGTGTTGCTATGCATCGTCCCATCCTCGAACTACCGTTGTTCTCTTATAGATAACGATGCATATATCTAAACCACCACTTTGAGGAGGCTCACTAGTAGGGCCGTTAAACGGCTCGGGTCACCCGATGGATAACCGTTATCCATTTACTATTTTTACTTATTGGATAAGACTTACGGGATAATGGTTAATGGATAAACTTGGGTTGTAATTATTGGGTTGAGTTGGGTTGGATAACAGGTTACCCGTTGGATAATTTTGGGTCGGGTCGGTTTGTGTTCGAGAATAGGTGGCCCTTGGATAATTCCTTATCATAAGATAACAATTTTTTTACAAGTTTGGTTAAAATTTCAATAAATTGAGTAAACTAATAAATGACATGTTGGGTCAAAACTAAATGACCCACCGGATAGAAGTCATTTAGGTGGGTTGTAAATGAACCGAGCTGTGAATCATGGGTAGCAGTGTAAACGAACTGAAACTTTCGCGAAAAACTTGCAAACAACTTAGTCAAAACTTGGCTCGAATTTGATTTAACTAAACTCGAGCCAAACTCTTATAGTATTCGAGCTTGAGACTAATATTGTTCGTAAAGTTCATCGAGACAATACAATATATATTTTATTATATATAATATACGTAAAAAATATATATTTAATTATGGCTCGAGTTAGAGATCATGCAAACTTAATTTCATTCAAATTCCAGTTCGAGCAAAAAAATTCCTGCTCGATCGAACTCGAGTTAAGCTCGAGCTTGAAACAAGTCGAGCTCACATTGAGAGTTTTTTGAGTTTGGCTCGACTCATTTACATTCTAATCTATTCGAGCTTGAACCAAATTAATTGCATTTAAACTCGAGCTCGACCCAAAATTTTACAAGTTTTATCGAAATAGAGCCGAGCTTGAAATTAAGATATTTTAAATCAGCCGAGCTCGAATTAAGAGTTGTTCGAATTTGGCTTAAGTTTAAGATATTTTAAACCGACCGAGCTCGAATTCGATTTGACCAAACTCGAGCTGAGATCGAATAGTATTAAAAATGAGCTTAATCAATACTATTCATTAACTTTGTCGAGATTATTGAGCCAACATAATTTATATATTTGAAATATTTTTATTAAATATAATACTCCCTTCGGTTCACTAACATTGCCTCGTTTGCTTTTGGCACTTGATTTAGAAAAAGGTAAAATGAGTGGTTGAGAATGTACTGAAAGAGTAAAAAGTAAATTGAGTAGATGAAAACAATCTAAAATTTGCCAAAAAAAGAAGGAGCCAATGTTAAAAAACCATATCAAAAGGGAAAGTGAGTCATTGTTAGAGAATCAAAGAGAGTATTGTAATGTTAATAGAAATTTAAAAATATATTTAATTATGGATCGAATTTGAGCTCAAACACGAGTTCGAGTCAATTACATAATGACTTATTCGATAAAAGGAGAAAATGTTGGATATTGAGTTATTGAGTTAGTTGCATAATGACCTATTGGATAATGACTTGTTGGATAATCCATTGGGTCACATGAGTTATTTCATGTGTTACACATTGGGTTATCTATTTAATGACTCAACCCATTTTGACTCAACCCATAATGACTAATTGGATAATGAGTTAATTAGTTTTGGATAATGGGTTGATCCAAATCACCTATTTGACGAGCCTAATCGCTAGTGATGAAAGCAAGGTACTCCATCTTCCCTGCTTAATTTACCATGCAATCATTATCACATTATTTAAGAAACATGTCCGACCGTTAATATATTTAACTACGAATAATAATGATAAATAATAAGTTGATATTTGAAACTAATTGTTATGATGAATTCATCATCACATATGCTGATATTATTATTAATATATCTATTTAAATATGTGGTAAAAATTTGATTGACAATACTCCCTCCGTTTCACTAATATTGGCACCATAGGTTTAGGTGTTTGGATTTAGGTAGAAAAATGAGTGGATGAAATTAGATGTAGAAAGTAAAAAGTAAAATGAGTGGATGAAATTGAAGGAATCTTGCCAAAAACGAAAAAGTGTGCCAATATAAAAGAAACATCCAATTAAGGTAAGTGTGCCATTAATAAAAAAACGAAGGGAGTAATATCCAAAAAAATGAGTAATTTAAATTGGGACTTGAAGTTGCCCGTCAACAAATTGAGGAAAGGAGATTTGACACTCATTAAACATTGCATTATTCATCAACTATTTATGACAAAGGGATATCACAAACATGGATTTGCAGAATGCCTCTGTTGTGTGGAAAGTCATGCCTTACAGGTAGGTAGAGGAGCTCCACACAAGCATCTATTATGGAAGTAAGAGTAAACATCGAAGCTCTGCAGCCGCCCACCTTGAGGGATCCCACCACACAGCCTGTTGTAACTCACATTAAAGTTCTGCAGTTCCAATTGAGTCAGCCCCTGTGGAAGACTCCCAAACACCTTATTGTGGTTCAAGTCCAAATTTGTCAAGCTCTCTGGAAACTCTACCTTAGAGATGTCGAATTCGAACAAGTTCCTCGACAAATCAACCCACTGGACTGTCTTGTTCTTACCAAACAATAATGACGGGTCCCCTTCGAGCTTGTTTCTCGACAAGTCAATCTGGGCCGAGAAGTTCAAATTGCCTAACGATCTTGGAACAGGGCCAGTAAGACTGTTGTGGGAGAGGTAGATATCAGGGGTATTCCCGGCCCACCGTCCGAACGAATCCGGGATACTTCCGGTGAGTTTGTTCCGGTCCAGGTGAATAGCTCCGAGGTTGGGAAGCTCGGACAGGGACGGAGGGATGGAGCCGGTGAGTTGATTGAACGATAATTCCAAGAACGTTAAATTTTTGAGCTGGCTGAGGAATGAAGGAACTGGGCCAGAGAGATTAGTCCAGCTGAGCCTAAGCATGGTGAGATGAGTGAGTTTTGCAAGGGCGGGCGGGATTTGACCTGTGAGATTAGTGAGGTGTCTGAACACCAATACCCGAAGATACGGGAGGTCGCCGACGGCGGGAGGGATTTGGCCGGAGATGTTGCCCTGAAAAATGGTGAGGGCAGTGACACGGCCGGTGAGCGGGTCGCAATCCATGGCGTACCATGTGCAGCAGTCTGAGTCTGGGTTCCAGGAGGCCAGGTGGTAGGGATTGTTGAGGGCGGCTTTGATTTTCAGCAGCACTTTCTTATCGTGTGAATTGCATTTGGCGTAGGCCGACAGGGCAGGGGATGGTAGTGACAGAAAGAGGAGGAGTGAAATGGACAGTACAAATGTGGTGGATATTTTCAACATCTTTGTTCTCGTATGAGTGATGAGAGTATCCAATCTGCTCAAAGATTGTTGGGCATATATATCTTACTGCTGCCTTATGCAAGTGACCTACCAGTTCTGTAAGACTGTGTGCAAATTGCAAATGATATCATTAGTTTTTGAAGGGCTTTTTAGTTAAGTTTCTCAAAATCATGTTTTACAACCCAAAACTTTAGTTTAATATACTAATGTTTTATTAAAATTTGATATTTAGAAAATACACGATGCATAGGATATAACATTATCTCACGTGATATTAGTGCTTATATACTAATAGAAATTTATGATTAACCGTGTTTGAGAAAGTTAACAAAAAAATGTGGAGATTCGGATGAGACGGAGTGAGAACGTTATTTTATATTTTTTTTGATAGAGGGATAAATTTTATTATAAATTGTTACTAAGCACATGTTTATCTTTAATAGTAGGTCTCCTGACAGGCTGCCTGTCCATAAGCTTATGGACAGGCTAGGGACCAATTTGCAATTATCGCAAATTAATCAAACCTTTCCTTCCCCAAACCCTGAAGCGCGACTCATGCCTGCCAAATTTGAAGAAATTACAGCTAAAATTTCCATACCCTGTCGACACCGGCGACACCGAATCCGTTCATCGTCCTCCACCTGACGACATTGCCTCCAACTCTGGCGACCCCGCATCTATCTCCGGTGACCCTGCATCTGTCTCTGGCAAGAAGGCGGTGTAGAAGTTCTGGCTTTTCTCCTAGAAGAATTTCCTTATGGCTGGGATCTCCGGCGGCGGCAGGGAGCGTGAGTGGGGATAGTCACGTGGGGAAGGACTAATTCAGTCGTCTGCCATTTTTTGGCAAAGACGGCGATGCGTAGCTGAGGCTGGTCTGCATCACCATCGACGTGTCGTTTGTCAGAATGAGCTTACAACGCAGATGGCGTTTCTCGGCAGGCTCACCTTTTACAAGAGGTTTATCAGTGATGAGTTTTTTTTGTTTGATGTTTTTGTGTTTGTGGTTTTAATCATGTTCTTATATTTTTTGGTTTTGCATATCTTAGTTGTCTAGGAAAGTTGTAAATATGGGTGAATTGCGTAGGCTGTTTTTACTACTAGTACTATTTTGATGTTGTTGTATGGGGAGATTAAGGTTCGTGGGAAATTGGAATAGGTTGGATTTGAGATGATTGGTGCGTTTGCTGAGGCTATTGGGATTCCGATAGATACTGTCCATTGCAAAGAAAGTTTCGGAGAAGGTTTCTTGCTGTTCTTGAATCTAGTTGAGTTTGTTTGTGTTATTGTTTGTTATAGCTTGATCTTTGGAATCTGATTTTTATCTTTTTGACTGTGGAAATTCAGGTTTTGTAACAGGGTCTCCCATTTTCCATGCAAAACTGCAAACATATATGAATCTGAGTGGTGAATCTATGAGTGGCTGATGTTTGCTTCGCGGTTTCTGAATTTGCATTTTCTTTATGATTTGTAATTCTAGCTGTTTCTTTTAATTTAGCCATATTATATATGTGTTTGTTTCAATTTTTGATTGACTGTATATCATGGCCAATAGGTGCATTATGCAACATTGTGTTCCTCTTTGATCCCATCTGCAACATGTCATCGTTTCTTGCTAGTCCCTCAAACTTACCAACAATATGACAATTTGCATAGGTTTCAGTTAAGGATGTCATATGGCGTGATGAGCATAGTCGAATGATTGTGTCCAGCCTTCCCAATACATTGGATTCTTGGTTTTTACTGTATGCCTTTAAGTTGGAAGCTGGCCTCGGTTTTGAGGGACCTCTTGTATGGATATGAGATTTGCTCGTGTGGCTTTTGGTCCCTGCTTGCTTTCATCATGCTTTTTTCTTGAAGTTTATGGTTTGTTTCATTATGCCCTTATGAAAACCCTAAGCTAAAATGTATACGGAGTACAGAGTGACACATTTGATGAGCAAAAGACCTATACTGAAAAACTGAAATTAGAAAGCTACTGAACTACGAATAAGAAATGTTACCCTAGACAGGATATTGTTGACCAATTAATATCCACAGAGAAGCCTCAGTTTGGCCTCAGTTTAGCAATATTTTTCTGACTAGCCATATCAAGAGTTCATCTTTGGGTTGTGAATAGAAGAATCAATCCTCATTTTGCTTAGTCTCTTCTTTAAATGTGTACTCTTATAGGCAAATAATGAGTTGCTATACCATTTACACCATCGTCAAATTATCGTATCACACGTAAAAACCAGTAAGAAGTCTTGTTTGGCACTCCTTTGTTCGCTGTTGACGGCTGGATATATCCTTTGGCTTGAGTTGAAGATCCCTCGATGATAGTGGAAGATGTTATATTGATGGCTGTCTGTTATGTTTGGTTTTCTGCTATGCACGGGACAATATGATATAGTTAGTGAATGTTGTGTTTGTGTGTTTGTGTGTTTGCAGGTTGATATGTTCTTCAACACGGAGCCTGGGGAGACCAAGGAGAGGCACAAGAAGAGGAAGCTCCTATCGCTGATTATGAATACAATACTAGAGGAAGCTCCAATGCCAAGAGCACTAGGGATCCAAAACATGTTGCGTATTTGGAAGTTTGGATATTGTTGTTGAAACTTCTAGATGTATGAATTCTAGTGCTATGAACATGTTACCTTGTCATATTAACTCTGCATTAATTACTTTACAACATGTGTTGTTTAAATAGACACACATATGATTCCTTAAAGTACATTGTCATTTTTGTCAGAATCCTCCTCGAGTCGGAACTTCTTGTGTAGTCCATTGTTCAATGTTGTCTGATTCCTTAAAAGTTCAAACTTGAAAAAGTATAGATCCAACTCCGAAAAAAAATTATACATACTAGATATTAACAGTTGCAGCATATAAACAAACATGTACAATTTCTAATTCAAAACGATAATAACCAACAATGAAAGTAAAAGTTAAACACAATAAAACTAACAAGTATATACTGGATTCTAACAGATGCAATATATAAGTAAACAGAAGCGGTTCCAAATTCAAAATGAACAAACAACAATTTTTTTAAAAAATTGTCATACATAACACAACTAACAAGTAAATACGAAATACTAACATATGCAACATATAAGTAAACAAATGCAACTCATTATTCAAAACATACAACTAACAACAAATGAAAACAAAAGATCATAGACAGTACAACTAACAAGTACACATTTAATACTAACAGATGCAACATATAAGTAAACAGATGCAGCTTGTAGTTCAAAACGTATAACTAATAACAAAGGAAAATAAAAGGTCATAGACATCGCAACTAACAAGTACACATTGAATACTAATAGATGCAACTTGAAATTCAAAACAGATGCAGTTTGAAATTCAAAACGTACCACCAACAACAAATGAAAATAAAAGATCATAGACAGTACAACTAACAAGTACACATTGAATACTAACATGTACAACATATTCGTAAATAGATGTAACTCGGAATTCAAAACGAACAATCAGTACCACCTGGTTTTCAACGACAAATGAAAACAAAAATTCACGCGGTACAACAAACTAGTACACACTGAATACTAACAAATGCAATATGTAACTAAAAAAATACATCGCTAATTTAAAATGATCAATCAACCACAAATGAAAAGAAAATGTCATACTCAGTAAAACTAATTAGTACACACTGAATACTGATAAATGCAACATTTAACTAAACAATTGCAGTTCATAATTCAAAATGAACAATCAACAATAAATGAAAAGAAAATGTCATACACAACAAAACTAACTAGTACAAACTAAATGTTAACATGTGCAACATATAACTAAACAAATGCATACGATAATGTCTACACCACCGTACGTTCCCGGCGACATCTCTGGTGCTTGTCCGTCAATCATTTCCCAGCGCATTCATCTTTTCAGTGTGCGGTACAAGGTCCTTATTTTCATCAAAAAGCAAGGGCTGCCTCTTATGCAGTGCAAAATGTGCCTAGCCAAACACACATGTGTTTGTGTGGATCATGAATTTCAGCAACCCACTTGCCCCACGGTCTCTTCCTTACTCCTCTGTAGATTCTGTTGTTCCCTAAACGTCTAAAAAAGTGTATCTATTAACATTCAAAATTAAGAAAGGATCACAGTACTTGCAAACATAGAGAAGTATGAGATAGCTGGACATATAAACTGGGTTTCAATGAAACTCAATGATAAATGACTAACTGAATGAACAGTTCATTGAAAGCTAAACACAAACAGGTAGCGCGCACCTGAATCTCGTGTATTAGTTACTGAGTTTCGCTATCCAAACCTTGAAGACAGAGAAGGAAAATGAGTTCCTCACAATCATTTAAACTAAATCGATCAACATATGAGTCAGTTGAAGAGATTTCACTTAGCGTCCGTTCTCTATTCGGCAAGCTCCGTATCTCGACGTCGGCGATTCAGGCACCGCGCGCCGATTCACCAGCAACTTCAACTAAGCTCTCATAACAACGATTGGAGAATCATCCTCGTACCATAGGCCATTTTTGTCGTAGACGAAGTTTCGTTGCTCCGCCGGTCGTCGAGCTTTTGAATGTAGAAGCCCTTTCAGCTGAAGTGCCTCCAACATTTCAATTAACTAGTTTTAATTGCAAGAAGATCCAGGATTTCAATTAACTGGTTTCAATTGCAAGTAGGTCCCTGGCATGTCCATAAGCTTATGGACAGTTCGCCTTTCCTGAGACTAGCTTATGGATATACCGCATTTCCTGAGACTTTCCCTATATTTAATATGAGCTAACTGGAGTTCCGTCCTTGTAACCTTGTAGAACAGCGCCGACATGAAATTTTTACATAACACCCATATAGGGTGTTGTTATATCACACTCTGTATTTTACTAGTTTATGCCCTAATACGTATATACACGTATAATACTAATATTAAATTTTAAAAAAAAAAAACAACCACCGCTGCCGTTGACACCGTGCGTCACCACTGGCGCCGCCGGTCTCTGCCGCTGCCGTACGCTAGCGCCGCCGCCATCGCCGCCGTGCGCCACCACCTTCTTCCCTTCTTCTTCGTCTTCTCCGGCAGTCTCCTCCGTGCGCCACCGCCACCACCGTGCCTCCTTCTTCCTCAGCTCCACCCACCGTCCTCATCTTCTCAGGTCCTCTCGCCGCCGTCCCTCCTTCTCCTTCGCCCCATTGAGCAAAACCCTAGCCCCGCCGTCCCTCCTCCTTCGTCCCCGTCGAGCGAAACCCTACCCTACCATCCTCTTTCTCCTTCGTCCTCGTCGAGTGAAACCCTAGCCCCACCGTCCTCCTTCTCCTCCGTCCCCGTCGAGCGAAACCCTAGCCCCGCCGAGAGGAGAACGGCGGAGAAGTGGGAGAGGAGAAAGGCTCTCGAAGTGACGGAGAAGTGGCGATAGAGAAACGAGAAGTGGCGGAGCACGGACTGGGTCAGGAGGAAAATCGGGTTAGTGAATTGGGGCAGAGAACCGGATGAGGAGAACGGGAGGAGAAGGAGGAGAGCGGGAGGAGAGCGGGAGGAGAAGGAGAAGGAGAAGGAGAAGGAGAAGGAGAGCGGGAGGAGGAGAATGGGAGGAGAAGGAGAATGAGAAGGAGAAGGAGAAGGAGAGCAGGAGGAGGAGAACAGGAGGAGAAGGAGAAGGAGAAGGAGAAGGAGAAGGAGAAAGAGAACGGGAGGAGGAGAACGGGAGGAGAAGGAGAAGGAGAAGGAGAAAAAGAGCGGGAGAAGGAGAAGGAGAGCGGGAGAGGAGAAGGATAAGGAGTCGCCGGAGAAGAAGAAGAAGGAAACGGAGAAGAAGAAGAGAAGGGGAGGAGGTGGTGGCGCACGGCCAGAGGAGACGAAGAAGAAGGTGGCGCACGGAGGAGGAGGTGGCGGAGCCGCACGAAGAAGAAGGTGGCGCACGGAGGCGGCAGTGGCGCAGCGGCGGAGGCGGCGGTGGCACAGCGGCGAAGACGGCGACAGTATTAATTAAATAAATAATAAATTTTATTTAATATTAATTAATTTAAATTAAATTAAAATATATATTATATATTAAATAATATAAAAATATGGCGTGATATAGCAATTCACACCATATATCCTTAACCTTATTCTCGATATCTAGTGTGAGACCTTGTCTTCGTTGAATTAATTGCCACCAATGAATCCGATAACCATAAATGTGTGAAACCTTAACCTTTGGCAAACTCCAAACAGCCTGATATAGCCATTAATTCTGATTGACCTTTAAAATATGGCATTGTTTGATGAGAATGTTTCAGAAAAGTGGCATGTACATGATTTCAGGGACACACCCCCTGATTTTTCATCATAAAATTTATAATTTTTTAAAATAATTAAATATTATATTAAGTAAGTTAAATAAATAATAATGTGTATTTAAATATAAAAATATAAAAAATATAATATAAAAATACATTTTAAAATATTTAAATTTAGTATAATTTAACAAATTCAATGTCTAAGTTAAAAAATACAGTAACTAATACATAATTTATGAACATACCATCTGTCAAGTAACCATTGTTTGATATTAGAATCATTCTTTCACTAGTGGTTTTTATCTTTGGTCAATTTTCAACTACTCCCCCGTTGTTCTCTTAAAAAGTTGGACAGCATACTATTTAATGCTTTATTTTAAAATTTGAAAATGAACTAACATTTTAAAAAATAAAATAAGCCACCAGTTGGTGGGGATCCTCATAGGCTCCCAAAACCTTCAACCAAAATAAATCTTAAGAGTTGTTCTACATGTACAATTTCTTTTCTATTATAAGAATGACGTGTAAATCTTAAGAGTTGTTCTACATGTACAATTTCTTTTCTATTATAAGAATGACGTGTCACACTTCTATGACAAAAAATGACTCTTGATGTAATGTATTTTATTGCTATGTTTTTACCTCTTAGACCTCCACCCCCGTGTTAATCTAAGGGTAGCTAGATAATCAATTAAGCACATCACAAATCCAATCAAATTGACAATCAAAGTCATTAGATTCTCAGATTGACGATCCCTAATCTAGCAGTCAGAGTTGCTCTTATTTCAACATTCAGCTCACTCCAATTCCGTATTTCTCTACCTTCAGTTCTCTTGGTTTCTGCCATCTTGGCCAAGGCATGCGCCACACCATTTCTCTCTCTAAAAACATGGTCGATTGTTGCGTTGCATTGGTGCATTAGCTGCTTCAGTTTCCATGTCTTTGTGATCAGTTTCCATGGGCATCTGCCGGTCCTTTTCATGAAGTTACAAACTTGCAAACAATCAATTTGGATAGTCAGTGGCAGAAGATTGTTTTGTGTGCAAAGTTCCAATCCCGATATCAATGCAAGTACTTCCGCCTCAAGTGCATCAGATGGATGAGGGATGTTAT
This sequence comes from Rubia yunnanensis, assembly GCA_037428765.1. Taxonomy (NCBI): domain Eukaryota; kingdom Viridiplantae; phylum Streptophyta; class Magnoliopsida; order Gentianales; family Rubiaceae; genus Rubia; species Rubia yunnanensis. The sequence goes on along the minus strand of CM075066.1, from coordinate 67,689,157 downwards.
CACCACCTACTATGTGATGTATGCCTTTTGCATTTCAGACTACAATCCCTGCCTTTGGGACTTTAAGTGGTGAGAAGGATGCATAAATGTTTAAAGTATATCCCCTATCAGGTGGTTTCCATTTAACAATCTTGATGATCTTTAGTTTAGGGATCTTTTGCACAAGCAATAACCCTTTAGCCACCAATAGGTCACAATCTATGTATCTTTTTTGTGGATTTTTCGTGAAAATATCAACCAAAAATATGTTTAAGTCTGACCTCATATTAAAATGCAAGGGTTTTTATTATCATATAGAGATGCACATCTTGCTTTCCAGATTATGAAGCATATAAGAGCAGGGATCAGGTTGAAAAATTGGTTTTCCATTTTGGATGCATTGCCATATGACCAAAACCATGAGAGTTTGTCAAACAACATAGGGAGAAGTGGATCTGCAATATCCAATAATTGATATGCATATAGAACTAGTAGAGAGCCTCCTATCAAAGGCAGCAAGGGAATGTTATTTACAAAAAAGCACCTTTAATTAAAATTTCCAAGTTATGAAATAGTGGATCTTGTCCTTCATACGAATTTTAAGGCGGTTGTTTGTTGATTATAGGCGGTTTTTTAAGCGCCTTTAATTAAAGGCGGTTCTGCCTTTAAAACCGCCTTTATTTAAGGTCCGAAACCATTTCCAAACTCGGAAATGGTTTCCTAGCCCACTTTTTTAATTTAAAAGGCGGTTCTAATTAGAACCGCCTTTTAATGGGCTCATTTTTTGGCCCAATGCGTAGCTGACCCATATAATTTTTACTTAGGCATTAGCTGTGTTTCTCTTTTTTCAATTTTTGCCCAATAATTGCCAAACCCTACTGATAAGATTGGCACCTCTCTATTTTCTCGCCTTTTCCATTTTTGATCGTTGGTGCCGAGGGCTCCTTCTCCATTTTCGATCGACGCCTCTCCCTCTCTCGTCGCCGCCTGGAGCTTCTCTCGCCATCGCAGCCTGAAGCTTCTCTCGCCACCGCAGCCTGAAGCTTCTCTTGCCACCACCGCCTGGAGCTTCTCTTGCCATCGCTTGGTGCCTCTTTTGCCACTGTGTCCCTCTGCCTCCTCTAGCTCTTGCTGCCTCCATGGAATCCTTCCACTTCCTCGGTCTTTTCCCACTGACTGGAGTCCCTCCTCCGCCGCTATGTTGTTAATTTTCAAAAACCCTAGATCTCGCCTCCCACCTCCGCCACTGTTGTTTCTCTATTAGGTTAATCCGCCACTATCATTTCTCCATTAGGTTAACCCGCCACTATTGTTTATTTTGTTTAAATCAGAACTGAGGTTCTGTAATCAAAGTTTATTATTGTTAATTCGTGTTGTTGGGTTTGTTTTCTCTCTCAGTCTGAGTTGCTTCGCTGCTGAAAACTAGGAAATAGTTTTCGAACTTGGAAACTATTAAAGGAAATTCTATCTCAAATTAAAGGCAGTTTTTAACCGCCTTCGTTGACGATCAAATGAAAGACGATTATTGGAATTGCCTTATTTTCTGAATGATTAAAGGTAAGACCAGCAAAGGCACTTAGAAAGTGCCTTTAAATTTCTGATAGAACCACCTTTAATAGGCCCATTGTACACTAGTGTAGCCAAAGAGGAGATGAAACTGGGCACAAGTTTAAGACATGATTTAATGTTTTAGCTTTGTGGAAACACAAACAACATCTAGATGTATTCACAATCCCCATCCCCCCAATATATCATCTGGAGGCAACACATTTTTGATTAACTTCTATATAAAGATGGATACTTTCTTAGGCAGAAGATTATTCCATACCTTTCTTAGTGAAACTGACTGTGGCTTCTTTTTTCTGAGCATTTCATATGAGAAGGAGATAGAGAACGTACCTGCGCTTGAAGGTTGCCAAATCATTTAGTCCTGCATATCAGTTAAAACTACATGATGCATAATATGGTGACATAAATAATCATCTAGTTCGATTAATATATCCTTTTGACCCAAGAACTCTTTGATAGTGATATAAGGATGTGGAATGTCTAGATCACTGTACCAATTATCTGCTAGGCATCCTAATTGAGTCCAGTTTGCTGTCCGAAAGTTGCATGTTCCTTTACCAATAACCACAAATGAGTCCTGGATAACAATTTGAGAAATCTTTACGGATCTCTGCCAAGGATCAGATGTCCTTGATGATTGTGGCATAGACCAAATCAGTTTTGACCACGGACTTGTACATAGTTGTAGTTTCCTCAACAATTTGAGCGAGAAACTATCTATGACATATGTGAAATCCCTAAGCTGCAATCCAGTTTCACTGTAAAAATGGCTTACACTATTCCAGCCCTTCCAATATCTTTTTCTGAGTTCCATCTTTGTTAGTTCCCCAAATGAATTCTAAACATGCTTGTTCTATTCTTTACACAATTGCTGTTGTACGTGCCAACACACACCAAGTATGTTGTCGGATGGCAGCTAGCACATGTCTGACCAAGGTTGTTCTACCAGCTTGATTAAGGAGGTTAGAATACCAGTTGTTAACCTTTGCATTCAGTTTCTCAATTAACTGCTGGAAATACAAGTTCAATTTTCTACCCTTAATGATGGTCACTCCTAGATACCGAAAAGGGAAAGTCCCTTGTGTAATTTGTGTGGCATTACAGATCCTATTCCTAGTCGCCAAACTAGTTTTATTCCCAACATAAAAAGAACTTTTATCATAATTAACCTTCTGTCAGTGGCTTTTTCATAAATTGTTAGGAATTGGATTAGATTGTGTAGAGACTTATTTGTTTCCTTTAAAAAGATCATTGTATCATCATCATAAGATAAGTGGGAGATCATAGAGTTTCCTAATATATGAAATGGATCTAGCAACTTCTTAAAGAACATGTATTTTAGCCATCTGTTCAGTACCGCGGTAATGAGGTTAAAAAGTATTGGGGGATAGAGGGTCTCCTTGTTTGAGATCCCTGAATGCCCTAAAAATCCATTGGGAATTCCATTAATGAGTACAGAGAAGTGAGCAACAGATATATTGGATAAAACTACTCTAACAAAGTGTCTATGAAGGCCCATTTTCAGCATTAATGAGTTAAGCATCATCCAAGATACTCTGTCAAAATCTTTTGACATATCTATCTTGGCAATCAGATTAAGAAACTGATTTTTCTTATCCAATAATCTTGCCATCTCTTGCATGATAAGTATATTATCAACAATTTCCCTTCCTGGGATAAAAGCACTCTACTCCACAGAGATGCATTTATCAATTACCCTTGAAATTCTATCTACCAGAATTTTAGAAAAGATTTTGTTACTAAAATTTAATTGAGATATTGGTCTGTAGTCTGATAGGGTGGCAAGGATAGGGATTTTTGGTATAAGACAGATAAGTGTACTTGAGATGTTAGCTAATATAGAAACAACACACATAAACTCCTGCACACACACATAAGTAGATCTGATTTGATGATATCCCAGGCATATCTGTAAAAGAAACCTATTATCCATCAGGGCCAACAGAGCAATCCGGGTTCAAACTGAAGACTATATACTTTAACTTCTCCATGTCTATCATTTTGATTAGGTGACAGTTATCCACCTCAGTAATTATCCTATTGATATAATCTAAACACCATGCCAATGCTTCTCCTGTAATGTCCGAGTTAGTTTGGCTAAGGTGCTTCCTATAAAAGGATGCTGCATGATTTCCCATTTCTACTTGTTCAGTTAGCTATTGATTTGATTCATTTATGATTTTATTTAACTTTAACCTAGAGTGTCTATCCATGACAGAGTTATGAAAGAATTTTGTATTCATATCAGCACTAGCCATTTAAATGATTTCCTACTGGACTTATGTTTCCAGTACATGTTTTTCTCCTTTAAATGCTGGTTTAGTTCTACTATGGCCTGGGATAAAAGGTTAAGGTCCTGAACTGATAGAGATTGGTCATAAGATATCTCTAATTCATGTACTTTGATCTCTACTTTCTGGATGTTTTGAAAGATATTTCCAAAGACATTCCTATTCCACTGTTTCAAAGCATTTTAAAGTTTTTTTAGTTTCAAAGAAAAGCCTATAATTCCTTGTTGCTCTATGGTAGTCTCCCAGTTAGAATGAACTAACATTTAGAATGATGGAATAACCAAGTTATATTAAATTTTTATGCTAAATGTGCTATAAAAGCGGGATCTCAGCTCCAAATTTAGTTTCACATTTTCCTTCACATAAAGTCTTGTTTTAGGCATGCTAAATTTTAGGTCAAAATTTATTGTGCAATTACTGTAAGTTTCATTTGGGATGGAGTTTTTCTAATAAAAATATGCTAATAAATCTAGAGACATATTGTGCAATTAAAAAATATTACATAAATTACAATTTTTTTAGAATTTTAGTTTAATTTTTTTTCAACCGATCGAAAACCTCCTCTCTAATAAAAAACCGCCACCGGCCGACGGCTACCGCCAGATTTCAGCTGGAAATTCATCGGAATTTCATCGATCTTCGCCGATCTTGTTTGTCTGCCTCTATTGCCGTCGCCAATTCTCCATTGCAAAACCACCGAATTGAAGGATAGTTTCAGGCTTGGACTTCGACTCCGGTGAGCTTTGCTGCTGTGGTTGCAGAGTTGTGGCGATGAGGAGCGATCAACGACGAGGAGCTCCATGCACTGTGGTTGCAGAGTCACCGCGATGAGGAACAATCCACGATGATGGTAAGAGGCTAGGGTTTGTTAACGATGAGGCTAGGATTTACAGGCGGGGAGGCAAGGTAAGGCACATAGAGTCAACAACGAGTCGAGGCAAGGCATTTGCTGCAGTCTTTCTTCAGGCACGTGAGATCCACGTGTGTCGGTGAAGATGATGACTCGCGCGTGCAAACACACGTAGATGGAAATGACGATGACGACTGAGCTTCTGCTCGTGAGATGTGAGGTTTAACTTTGTGTTTTATATTTTTCAAAGACATTATGAGGTTTATTATTGTATGATTCAAAGAATGTTCAGAAATGGTTATTTAGTGCAGTGGTTTGTACTTAGGATTTTGATGTTAGTGGCCTGGGTACGAATCCCACTAGAATTTTTTTTTGAAGAATTTATGTTCTTGAGCTACATGGGGATGAGGGGTGGGGGTTATTAATATTTGACTGAGAGAATGTTTAGTAATTGTTCTTTGGTGTAGTGGTTGGTAATGTGGGACTTGAGGTTAGTGGCCTGGATTCGAATCCCACCAGGACCTTTTTTTTGAAGAACTTATGTTGTTGAGGTACATGTTGGGGTTTATTAACATTTTACTGAGAGAATGTTCTATAATGGTTCTTTGGTACAGTGGTTAGTACTTTAGACCTTGAGGTTAGTGGCTTGAATTCAAATCCCACTATGACCTTTATTGAAGAATTTATGTTTTTGAGTTAATGTAGCTTTTTCGTGGATGCTTGCAGCTTTTTGGTTGATATCATAGCTATGCTTTTCATTATTTGGGTGAGGTTAATTTGATATATAGGAGTTGATGTTTTGTAGTTTTTTTCAGTGATGTGGATTGATATTTGTAGTTTATTTTTTCTCAATTTAATTTTTTTCATTTTCCTGCTGAAGTTTAGGTGTAAGTGTTGATGTTTGTAGTATCTCTTTTCTCATGTTGATGTTTTCATTTTCGGATGAAGTTTAGGTGTTCGGAGGTGATTGTTTTTTATATTTTGGTTGATATAGGTTGATATTTGTAGTTTTGTTTTTAAAAAAACTTGTTGATATTTTGATTTTCAGAGTGAAAAATTTATACTCTTTAGGTACTGATGTGTCCATTTTATTTGCATATTTGGTACTTTTTGGGATCAATTTTTTGCTCTTTTATTATCAAGAGCTTGTGTTTTACCATGAAATTCTCTTAGGAGAGGTAAGAGCAACTTTACGCTCTTTTACCTTTTTGTAAGTGGACTTTGTGTGACAAAGGAAGAACATCAAGACTTAAAGACCGTAGACCATTGAAGATCACCTTTTGAAAAATTTGAAGATTTGAAGACTAGCTTTGAAGATTGAAAGCAAAAAGAATCGAGGATTTGAAGGCAAGGCGACACAAGGGTGAAAATGGGCAACCCGCCCGGGCGAGCCCATTCCTGCCCAGGCAGGAGCCTGTTACACTTTTGGCTTTTGCTTTTCTTTTCCTCCCTCTTGTACTATAAAAGGAAATTTTGGCCAGCCACTTCATATCCTCATCCTCTTGGCCGAATTTCCTCCTCAAACAACCCCAGTTCTCCATTTTCTTTCATCTTCTTCCTCTTTGTTCGTGTATGAATTCATCTGTGAAGGTTAGTATGATTTGTATTAGCTAAACTAGTTATTGGGAGCAATTGATTGAAAAGCTTCCAAACTTATGTAGTAAGAATCTATGTTTGCTCATTTATAAACATTTATTGGTGAGCATTTATTATGCCATTAATGTTGTGTTTTGCCTCATTCATACCATGGGTTGTTTGAGCATATGAAATGTTTTAATGATTGAAGTGTTAGGGTGTTAGGAAAGTTGAAAATTTCTTAGCTCATTTGACATGAAATCAAAAGGCATGGATTTAGAACTTCTTGTGTATAATGTGTGGTGATTTTTGCTAGATGCGTGTGTTAATGTGGATTGTTCTCATATTTATCCCATAGATTCAAAGAAAGGTTGAACCTTGGAGGTGGTTAGTTTAAGGTTTCACCTAATAAATGTTTTTTTTGGTTAAATGACTATGTCTTTGGTAGAAGGATTGTTGTTATCAAACCTATGGTACTTTGGGTGAAACGCCATTGATGAAATACCTATATGGTGTTGTTTACTTAGGATGATCATCAATGAGGTTTGCAAATGGTTGTTGCTTGTCAATGAAACCTACTATTAAGAAGGAATGAATGTTGATCTTCGAATGAGAAGTGATAGCATTCCCCATAGACAATAAATGTAATTGAATGAGTGGATGAATCAACGAGCTACAGGAAGTTTGGAAGTGGAAGTCGATTTTCCCCAAGGTTCCATTAATTGTTGTTTTAATCATCTATTTAGTTTTTGTTGCATTATTAACATAGTTCTCTTAATTTTCTAATTGTTGTCTTTCAATTTTATAACTTAGGACAAAAAACCAATGAAATCCCCCCCCCCTTTTCATTTTTTATATGTATCTATATATGCGTATATCTAGTATGTTTCTCCTATATATGTTTAAATACTTGAAAATATCCCTCTTCTTGTGGACGACACCAACTTGCCATTATCTACTTGATTATAGATAGGAAGCATTAGGGATTAAAAATATAACTTTGAGAGGTACGACGACGACCTCACAAATTTTTGCGTCGCTGCCGGGGAAGAGGCTTTTATTTTTAAGTGTTTGGGCATATTATGTGTGATTATGTGCTAGTTGTAAAAATTTGTTAGTTTTTTTTGTTTTGATTTCTTATTTGACTTACCATTTTCTCTTGGCTTGGAGACATATTGTTCAAATTATTGGTGTATGGTTCGTACGTGATCCTCTTCACAAGAACCCCTACACTACGACCCTGAGTTAGAGTTGAATTTGAGATGGGATAGGAGGCTTTCTTTGGAAAGTGTGCATAACACCTCTCATAATGACCATTTTGTGGATACCTCTACTTCTATGGAGTATCAACATGAGCATGGAGATAAGCATCCGGGAGGAGGGCTTTAGCATCCCTCTCTCCAAGGGAGAGCTCATCCACTCCACAGAAGGGAGTTTCCTTTAGGGCAAGTATTGTTGAGAGACATTATAGCCCCAACCTCGATCAACAACCGATGTGTATTGAGTATCCCTTGGTTGGACCAAATGGGCACTTCGATCTAAAGACCAGGTTCATTAACATGCTACATATCTCCTTGGTAGGCAATGGGAGAATGCCAACAAGCACCTCACCGAGTTTCACTTTTTATGTGGTGCTACGATTCCTCATGGAGTAGATGATGATTTTTATAAGTTTAAGGCATTCCCGTTCACACTAAGGGATGGTACAAGGGATAGGCTCCGCTACCTACCACCTAAGAGCATCAAGAGTTTGTTTGACATGAAGATGAAGTTTCTAGCCAAATACTTCCCGGCCTCGAAACCCACCGCCTTAAAGAAGGACATAGCTAACATCTTCCAATGGCACGAAGAATCTCTCTTCAACTATTGGGAGAGGTTCAAGAAGCTTCTCGCAAGTTGTCCTTACCACGGTTATTCGGAGGTAGATTTGGTCTATTACTTCTACAATGGTCTTCTTGATGAGGACCAAAGATTAGTGAGGAGTTCTTGTGGTGGTACCCTTGGGAACAAGACTTCATTAGAGGCCATGCAATTATATGAGGAGCTAGCGGAGGAGTCAAGAAACTTTAGCTCAAGGGCCAATTTGAGAAGGAGAAATCCAATGCCCGCAAGTGACCCCTCTAATAGTGGAAAGCTCGAGGACCAAGTCCAGGCCCTTGCCTCTATGGTGAAGTCAATGATGACAAATCCCAGAAATGTGCCACATGTCAAATCGTGCGAAATTTGTTACTTGGCGCATCCTATGGACACTTGCCCTACTTTGCAAGAGGACTATGTCGAGAAGGTGAGTGCTATGGGATATCAAGGCAACCAAGACTACCAAGGCAACCAAAACTACCAAGGTGCGCAAGGATATCAAAGGAATGGAGGGTACAAAAGTGGCCAAGGCTACCAAAACCGGCTGTACTATTTGGGTAATTGTGATAACCCAAAACTCCGGTATATGAACCTTCAAGGAAGTTAAAACCCTCAACCGTATCGGCCTTTTCCACAACAATATAGGCCACCTCAACAATAATTTCAAATGCTCCAAGAAAAACCTTGAGACCTCGGGGTTAACAAAAGATGAGGCAATGCAAGCCATTCATCGATTGAGCATGTGCGCAGAAAAAAGAGAAAAATTCCAAGATGAAGCCAAGGTGATCATCAAGAATTTAGAAACTCAAGTGAGCCAAATAGCTCAAGTGGTGAATCAGATGGAGGCCCGAGAAAAAGGCAAACTTCCCTCCTAACTGGAGATCAATCCCGGCCAAAATGCTAGTGCTATCACTTTGAGAAGCGGTAAAGAGGTTAGCTCTCCCCAGGTTGGTGAAGTTGTTTAAGGCAAACCTAGAAGGCTTGAAATTTTTGAGAAAGAAGTTGAGGAAGAGAACGAGGATGTGGCCAAGGACCAAGCACGGAAGGGAAATGAGAAGGAAGAGGAGATCACTATTGAGAAATCAACCTCAATTCCCGAACCTTCATCCCCTCCTCCCAAGAAGGCAAGAGTGGTGGAAATTTCCCCATATATGCTGGAACCACCATACCCGGAAGCTCTAAAGGATAAACGGAGGAAGGAGTCCAACAAAGGCATCTATGAAGTCTTTCGTAGGTGTGAGGTAAATATCTCTCTTTTGAATACTACTGAAAAAATTCCTAGCAATGAATTTTTTTTAAAGCAATTATGTGTGGTAAATAGGAAACAAAGAGCAAATAACAAGCTTAAAAATGGTAAAAGTTAACATGTCTCCGCTTTGTGCCAAAGGGAGTTACCCCTTCAATGTAGTAATCCCGGCATGTTTAAAATCCCTTGCATGATAGGGAATACACATTTTGAAAAAGCAATGCTTGACTTAGGTGCATCAATAAATTTGATTCCTTACTCTTTGTATGAAAGCCTCAATCTTGGTACTTTTCACAAAACTGGGGTGGTGATCCAACTAGCCGATTGTTCTAGTGCATACCCTAAGGGTATCGTCGAGGATGTGTTGGTTAGGGTGGATTCCTTAATATTCCTCGTGGATTTTTATGTCCTAGACATGGAGCATGATAAACATGCCACCCCAATCTTGTTGGGAAGGCCATTTTTGAAGACCTCTAGAACCATCATTGATGTGCATAATGGTACTCTCACCATGGAATTTGATGGGATTAAAGTAGAGTTTAACATAAATGACTCTATGAAGTATCCTCTTAAGATTACTCTTGCCATGCTATTGATATTCTTGACAATGTTGTGCAAGATGTTTTTGAATTAAGTGGTGATGATTCCTTGTTAGTTGCTTTGGAAAATGATGTTGAAAATGCATGCCTTGTATATTTCATGAGTACTAACTTTAAGGAAAGCATTGAGGAGTTAAGCATTCTTGAGGAAGTGGTGCCAAGTCTTACCCCTCTAGTCTTAGAGGAAACCAAAGAACTGAAATTCTGCCCGTCACTTGTGAAAGCTCCGGTGATTGAACTTAAACCTTTGCCAAGTGACCTCAAGTATGCATTTCTTAGGGAAGGGGAGACACTTCTGGTTATCATTTCAAGCAAACTCACCAAAGAACAAGAAGAAAAGTTGATGGTGGTGTTACGGGGGAATAAGGAAGCAATTGGATGGACTATTGCCGACATAAAAGGCATAAGTCCATCCACTTGCATGCTTAGAATTTTGTTGGAGGAAGATGAGAGACCTGTGGGACAGCCCCAACACCGTTTAAACCCGCCTATGATAGAGGTGGTAAAGGTAGAAATCCTTAAGTTGCTCCAATCGGGAATGATCTATCTAATCTCGGATAGCAAGTGGGTGAGTCCAACTCAAGTAGTACCCAAGAAGAGTGGGGTGACGGTGGTCGAAAATGAGAAGGGTGAAATGGTGCCCAATCGAGTTCAAAATGGGTGACGTGTTTGCATTGCCTACCAGAGGCTAAATGGGGAAACTCGGCAGGATCACTTCCTATTGCCATTCATTGATCAAATGTTTGAGAGGTTAGCAAGCCACCCTTTCTATTGCTTTTTGGATGGGTACTCGAGGTATTTTCAAGTAGCCATCACCCCGGAAGACCAAGAAAAAACCACTTTCACGTGTCCCTTTGGTACGTTTGCCTACCGGCATATGCCTTTCAGGTTTGTAACTCCCCGTAACTTTCCAAAGATGTATGGTACGCATTTTCTCAGAATTGTTGAAAACTTTGTCGAGGTATTTATGGATGATTTCACTATTCATGGTAATTCTTTTGGCAACTGTTTAGCAAATTTGACACAAGTTCTTAAATGTTACATTGATACTAATCTTGTGTTAAATTCTGAGAAGTGTCATTTTATGGTAGAGCAAGGCATTATCTTAGGCCATATTGTCTCCTCTAAGGACATTGAGGTTGACAAGGCAAAGATAGACACAATTCAAACTTTTCCTTATCCTACTAATGTGCGCGAAGTGTGCTCTTTTCTTGGCTATACAGGATTTTACTGCCGGTTCATCAAGGAATTCTCAAAGATAGCATCTTCTTTATGCAAGTTGTTATAAAAGGAGGTAGAATTTGTGATGGATGAGGGTTGTAAAGGGGTCTTCGATACATTGAAAGGAAGGTTAGTCTCGGCCCCTATCATACAACCCCCAGATTGGTATTTTCCTTTTGAGATCATGTGTAATGCTAGTCATTATGCCGTTGGAGTGGTACTTGGTTAAAGGGTGGGGAGAGCACCTCACGCCATCTACTGTGCATCCACGTCTCTCAATAAGGCCCAAAGAAACTACTCCACCACAAAAAAATAGTTACTAGTAGTGGTATTTTCTTTGGAAAAATTTTGATCTTACTTGCTTGGTACAAAATTTATTGTGTACACTGACCATGTAGCACTTCATCACTTGATGAAAAAGAAAGAGGCCAAGCCAGGATTGATCAGGTGGATCTTGCTTCTAAGTGAATTTGAGTTGGAGGTGCGACACAAGAAGGGCAAGGAGAACCATGTGGCTGATCATCTGAGCCGGTTGCCACCATGCCAAGATAGTGAATGGAATTTATCGATGAAGGAGCAACTACGGGGGGAGTTCCCCAATGAACAACTGTTTGCAATCAGGGACCTCCAATCGTGGTATGCCGACATTGTGAACTTTCTTGTCTCCGGTAAATTTCCTCCTCATTTTTCTGAAGCCCGAAAAGATAAGCTAAAAAGCGATGCTAAATATAATGTGTGGGATGATCCCTTTTTGTGGAAACATTGTGTAGACCAAGTTGTTAGGAGATGCATCCCCAAAAATGAAGTGCATTCAATTCTCACTTTTTTCCATTCTTATGCATGGAACGATCACTTTGGAGCTAAAAGAACCGGTAGGAAAGTCTTAGAAAATGGTTTTTATTGGCCTTCTTTGAATAAGCATGCATACATATTTTGTAAGGCTTGTGACAAGGTCCAGAGAGTAGGAAATATCTCATATAGAAATGAGATGCACCAAAAAGCTATGCTATATTGTGAAATATTTGATGTTTAGGGTATTGACTTTATGGGACCTTTCCCTTATTCTTATGGCTTTACATATATTCTTCTTACCGTTGATTATGTTTCGAAGTGGGTTGAAGCAAAACCCACTAGGACTGACGATTCTAAAGTGGTTGCAGAATTTCTAAAAGATAATATCTTCTTTAGATTTGGGGTACCTCAAGCCTTGATTAGTGATCGTGGCACCCATTTTTGCAATCGAACCATAGATGAACTCTTGAAGAAATATGGCATCACTCACAAGACATCCACAGCTTATCACCCACAAACCAATGGGCAAGCCAAAGTTTCCAATCGGGAAATCAAGTCTATCCTTCAAAAGATGGTTAACCCCAACCGGAAGGATTGGAGTTCTTGGTTTAATGACGCCTTGTGGGCTTATAGGACGGCATACAAGACACCAATCGGTATGTCACCACACCAGTTAGTATTTGGTAAGCCCTGTCATCTACTAGTGGAAATTCAACACAAGGCTTACAGGGCGGTCAAAGAATTCAACCTTGATATAGATGAGGTCGGCTTGCATAGAAATTTACAATTGGACGAACTAGATGAGATCCGGAGGGAGTCCTATGAGAACACCGAAATCTATAAGGAGAAGACAAAGGTGTGGCACGATAAAATGATCATTAGGAAGGAATTTGACATAGATAAAAAAGTCCTCATATTCCAATCCCGCCTTTGCCTATTTCTCGATAAGTTGAGGTCCCAATGGATCGGTCCTTTTGAGGTGGTGAAGGTATTTCCGCATGGTGCAGTAGAAATCTTAGATCGGGCTAGGTCCAATACATTCAAAGTCAATGGACAACGTTTGAAGCCTTACCACAAGAATTTTGTGTTGGAGAAGGGAGAGGATGTTGAGCTTCTTGATCCGGTTTGTGAGTAAGCTTTAAAAAGGGGAATAAGTCATGCCGAAAATGTTAAATAAACTTGGTTTTGATAAGCCAGATCGTCATTCGTGACTTTTCGTCGAGGTTATTTCAATTTGATTTTTGTTGTTTTAATTTATTTTTATTTCTATCAGGATTGTGTTTTCCATGATTTTGTAGTAAAATAGGTTGAGCATTAGAGAATCAGATATAATTTTGGAACGGAAAAATTGGCCTTGCCCAAAAAGGGGGGGAGTAGAGTAGTTGGTCACGGGAAGCTAGGAGCTATCCCGCCCGGGTTGCTAGGCTTCCGCCTGCGCGACAGGCGTGGGCAAAAATCGGAGTAGGCGGGCTGGAAGCCGAGCCGTGCACACGAGAGAATGCTGCCCACGTGATATGCATGGGAAAAATCACAAAATGATGCTGGGAGGCACGTTGCGCGTGCGAGTTGCACGGGCACTGTTCACGGACGCAACCTTTTTCTCTTCTTCCTATTTTCTTTTCTTTTCCATTTCCTTCTTCTCCATTTCCTCTCTTCTCCATTTCAAGAACACTCCTAAAAACTCATTTCTATCTTCCAAATTTCACCATTTCTAGCCAACATCCATCATTTCCACCAACATTTCACACTTACCCACCATCTTACACTCCTCTCCACTCATCAAATCCATCCTTCAACTAATAAATCTTCAAATCCCTAACTTTTTGAGATTTTTGTTCTTAGGTTGAATTGGTCACTTGGGAAGAAACGAATTGCTTGGACTCACTTGGAAATGTGTTCTCCCTAGTCATCCTCTTCACAATCACGGTAAATTTACATCTTCTACAAATTGCCATTGTGATTGGTGTAGAATTTTTGGAAGAATTTTGTGCTCATCTTGTGGGTAGTTTGAGATTGAAGTATTGTTTCTTAGTTGATTTGAGGTGTTGGAATTTTTGTGTTTTGATGTGTTAATATTGTCAATTGCTTGTTGGATTCTTGGGGCTATTTGTTCTTGGAACTTGGTGGAATTTTGTTCTTAACCACTAGGAGTATTTTTGAGAAGCATTGCTTGTTGTGGTGAGTGATTGATTTTAGAACTTTGTTTCTTGTGGTGCTTGGTGTATTGTGGTGAAAACTTATGGCCTCGAAAAAATGACTCAAGCATGATGTTGCAAGTTCCTCCGCACCCCTAGGCATTTCACTGGGAAGTATATGGGGTTAAAGTGCATTACAGGTGAGTTTGCAAGAAGGTGGGATTTGCTTGTTGGCCAGCCTATTCAAGAAACAAAATTTTGTTGTGGTGAAGCTATGTATGTGCTTGGGCTAAGACAACCGGTCAAAATTCTTCTGTCCAAGGTGGGGTTGAGACGTTTCATGGCCAAACACTTTCTAACATACGGGAGGTACACTCTAGAATTCTTAGCTACCATAGAAAAACACAAGGCCGGGTGGATCAGTATGGCAAATGTGTACCATATATCACCTTCCACTTGAATGATGTGAACCATGAAGTGAGCTACAAAGAATTGAAGATGGCTTTCAGGTGTGACTATGAGTACAATAGAGGGTATGAAACAACTCATGATTATAATGATGCCGAATTTTGGCATTTCATAACCAAGAGGCCCGGACGGGCAAAGATACCTCGATTTTAAACCCAGCCTTGCGCTACACTATCCGTCTATTGACCTCATCCTTATTTTGCCATGGAAAATCGACACATGCCCCCGTCGAAGACATAAAGTCTCTTTGGTCAATGACAAGAGCCGGTGTAGGCTACTCGGATTGGGTAGATGTTTGTGTAACAAGATGTTGTACAAAAACCACCAAATTAGACCGATGAGGTGAACTCTCCATGGGTGGCATGGTAACGATGTTAGTCGAACATTTGAACATCCAAGCACCGGAGGGTCTTTCGATACTAGGCCTACTGGACTCTTACTTTCTCTCATACAAGAGGCTATCTGAATCGAACATGCTAGCAATCCCTGATAATTTTAGATATACTTAGTTATATGGGAGAAAAGTGAAGTTCATAGATCTTGATAACCCGGAGAGGATAAAACTTGAGAAGGACACCCCAGTGGAAACATTGTGCATCGAGCCGAACTTGGCATACAAGATTGCTTTTGAGATGGAATTGAACCGCAATTCCACGGCCACTCCACATGTAGTTGGTATTTATACCAACGTACCTTGACCTCAAAATTCCTATCAAGATTTTCTTCATGAGGTGCGTGGCCTTTGAGAGGACCAAAATGCCTTCCATCGAGCCCAAGTGGAGTAATGTTCCTGCCAACCGGCAGAGAACTGCCATAGTGGATGCCATTGAAAACCTTCGAATACAGATCCACCACTTGACCGATGGTGAATCCACGATATTCCCTAGCAATGGAGAAACTCAGGGGAGATTCTATTAGGAGGAAGATGCTTGGGAGGTCCAATACCGGCAATAATCTTTGGGGGAGTCATCACATCAATAGTTGTAAGTTATTTTTCCTTTGTCCTTATACTTGAAACTTATTGCCTTAGGTGTTTTACATTGAGGGCAAGGCAATGTATGATTTTAAGTGTGGGGAGGGGGGGGGGGTTAATGATTAACATGTATATAATTAGCTACTTTTGATTGGAAAACACGAAAAAAATAGAAAATGAAAAAAGAAGAAAAGAATCCCACTAAGTTGAAAACCCGAGAGGGCATCTTAGGCAACATTGGTGGCCCGGATAGGTCAAAAACCCAAAAGGGAGACCTAGGTAAAATGAGAGGCTAAATGTGCGGAAAAAGGTGAGATATGAGCCAAAGAAACATAATGTGTGACTAGGATGAAAACCCAAAAGGGCTCCTAGGCAAAATGAGAGAAAGTGAGAAAAAACAAAAATGTTATGCGTTCACTCATTTGCCCGCGTTGGAGTCATAAGGTTGCGGTGGCCATATGGATGGATCGGGTAGCTTGACATCTTCAGACCTCTTGGGATTGGGAAATTTAGCGGGGAAAATGAAGTAAGTTATGAAATTCTTGATTGTTCCTATACTTTGTTTTTAGGATGATATATTGGTATAAAGTGGAGTATGTGTTTGAACTTTATTTATGCTTTTAGGTTCACCTTGTACCATTTGATTTGGGATTTTCAATTTGGGATTTGGAGATGTTTTAGGGATATCAATGAATTGATAGGTTGATATGGTTTGGGTAGATTTAGGAATGGGGGTTGATGGCAATTTTTCATTTGATCATAACGTTAGAAAGTGTTATATTGAGAGTTTGTGAGGTATTGACTTGGGGAATAGTAGTTAGGATGTGGATGCGTCAATTCCTTCGTGCATTTGGATCTTTTCTTACTCGAGGGCGAGTAAGGTTTAAGTGTGGGGAGGTTTGATGTGTCCATTTTATGTGCATATTTTACTACTTTTTGGGATCACTTTTGTGCTCTTTTGTTATCA
Source organism: Rubia yunnanensis (assembly GCA_037428765.1). Classification (NCBI taxonomy): domain Eukaryota; kingdom Viridiplantae; phylum Streptophyta; class Magnoliopsida; order Gentianales; family Rubiaceae; genus Rubia; species Rubia yunnanensis. The sequence continues at coordinate 67,672,614 of CM075066.1, read as the reverse complement.
AGAGCTTGTGTTTTACCTTGAAATTCTATTAGGAGAGGTAAGAGCGACTTTACACTATTTTACCTTTTTGTAAGTGGATTTTGCATGACAAAGGAAGAACATCGAGACGTGAAGACGGGAGACCATTGAAGATCACCTTTTGAAAAATTTGGAGATTTGAAGACTAGCTTTGAAGATTGAAGACAAAAGAATCGAGGATTTGAAGGTAAGGCGACACAAGGGTGAAAATGAGCAACCAACCCGGGCGAGGCCATTCACGCTCGGGCGAAGCCATTCCCACCCGGGTGAGCCCATTCCCACCCAGGCGGGAGCCTGCTACACTTTTACCTTTTGCTTTTCTTTTCCTCCCACTTGTACTATAAAAGGAATTTTCGGCCACCCACTTCATATCCTCATCCTCTTGGCCGGATTTCCTCCTCAAAGAACCCTAGTTTTCCATTTTCTTTCATTTTCTTCCTCTTTGTTTGTGTATGAATTCATCTATGAAGGTTAGTATGATTTGTATTAGATAAACTTGTTCTTGGGAGCAATTGCTTGAAGCTTCCAAACTTATGTAGTAAGATTCTATATTTGCTCATTTTGAATATTTATTGGAGAGTATATACTATACCATTAATGTTGTGTTTTTCCTAATTTATACCATGGGTTGTTTGAGTATTATGAAATGTTTGTATGATTGAAGTGTTAGGGTGTTAGGAAAGTTGCGAATTTCTTAGCTTATTTGACATGAAATAAAAAAGCATGGATTTAGAACTTCTTGTGTATAATGTGTGGTGATTCTTGCTGGATGAATACGTTAATGTGAATTGTTCTCATATGTATCCCATAGATGCAAAGAAAGGTTGAACCTTGAATGTGTTTTGTCCTAGGTTTAACCTAATAAATGCTTTGTTTGGTTAAATGACTACGTCTTTGGTAGAAAGCTTTTTGTTATCAAACCTATGGTCTTTTGGGTGCAATTCCATTGATGAAATACCTCTATGGTGTTGTTTCCTAGGGTGATCATCAATGAGGTTTGCAAATGGTCGTTGCTTGTCTTTACAAACTACTATTAAGAAGGAATGAATGTTGATCTTCGAATGAGAAGTGATAGCATTCCTCATAGACAATAAATGTAATTGATTGAGTGAATGAATCAATGAGCTATAGGAAGTTTTGAAGTGGAAGTCGATTGCCCCCAAGGCTCCATTAATTGTTGTTTTAATCATCTATTTAGTTGTTGCATGATTAGCTTAGTTCTCTTGCTTTGCTAATTGTTGTCTTTCAATTTTATAACTTAGGACAAAAAATCAACGAAATCCCCCCCCCCTTTTACATTCTTCTATATGTATCTATATATGCGTATATCTTGTATGTTTCTCCTATATATGTTTAAACACTTGAAAAGATCACTCTGCTCGTGGATGACCTCGACTTGCCATTATCTACTTAATTGTAGATAGGAAGCATAGGGACTTAAAAATATAACTTTGAGAGGTACGACGATGACCTGCCTGGTACCGTAGCTTTTTTGTTGATATTTTTAGTTTTATTTTCTCATATTGAAGTTTTTTCATTTTTTGGGTGAGTTTTAGTTGATATGAGTCGATGCTTTTAGTCTTTATCTCTAATGTTGATATTTTCAATTTTCTATGTGAGTTTTTGGTGATATAGGTTGATGTTTTGTAGTTTTTTTTCTTATGAATACGTTTTTCATTTTCCGGGTGAGGTTTAGGTTATAGCACTACAAGAAAAATGACCTATTACTTCACCTCATTTACCTCAATTTTTTGGCTTAGGTCAAATAACTGAAATAAAAAGTTCTTTTACCTTGGTTATTTTAAAAAACGAAGTAAAAAGTATCATTTGCTTCGGTTTAAAAACTGAGGTAAAAAGAGTGTTTTTTACCTCGATTTTTAAAAATTGAGGTAAAAAGTCAGTAATGAAAGACGTCGCACGCCTTTCTCACTTACCGACGTCGGTGGTTTTTGTGACAGACACCGCACATCCTTTTCACTGGCATGAATGAGCAACGTCGCACGCCTTTCTCACTTACCGACACCGGCTGTTTTTGTGATCGACTTTGCATGCAGACATGAAATGATCGATGTTGCAAACCTTTCTCGCTTACCGACATCGGTTATTTTTGTGATCGACGTCGCACGTCCCTCTCACGGACAAGAATGATCGATGTCGCACGCCTTTCTCACTTACCAACATCGATTGTTTTTGTGACCAATGTCGCACAACCCTCTCATGGACATGAATGATCAACACCGCACACCTTTCTTACTTATTAACGTCAGTTGTCTTTGGGACCAACGTCGCACGACCCTCTCACAGATATGGGTCATATTACTACTTAGGCCCATTTTCTAAAATAGTAATATTTTAGGCCTTCCACATTATCAAATAACAGAATGCAATGTAAAAATAATATTTAATATTTTAAATGAATAATTAAACTTATACATTCGCAAATTCATATTCATCCTATGTATTTTATTGTTAATATTATTATTTTATTAATTTATTTATTAATGATTAGATAACGCCCGTGTGATGCACGATTTAAAATAATTGAATATATATATATATATCTTAATAATATAAATTATTTTTAAACGAAACTAAAATATAAATTTTTTTAATTTTTTATGCTACTCCATTTATTTGAAATTTGAAAATATTTTCAAATTATACTTTTAACTATGACTTTATATCTATATTTTCAAATGAAATAAGTTAAATGTAGAGTTCATGTAATATATGATCGAAGTCGGATACCAATAATAAGCTTTATTTTTTCAACGAATAAAATTTTATATACTACTTTTTCATAATTATATAAAATAATTAATCAACGGTCAACACTTATTTGATTGTCAATATATAAACATAAATAAAATGATTTGACTTTAACTAATCAACGGTCAACCGTCACTTGACCTTTCATACATACACACTAATAACTAAGGTTTGACCTTAACTAATTAATGGTCAACTATTATTTGTCTTTCCATACATAAACACTAATAAAATGTTTGATCTCGGCTAATCAACGATTGACTCTTACTTGACTTTGCATAAATAAACACTTATAACTGAAGTTTGACCTTAATTAATCAACGGTCAACCATTATTAGACCTTCTATACATAAATACTAATGAAATGGTTTAACCTTCAGGAATCAACTATCAACCCTGACTTGACATTCCATACATAAACACTAATGAAATGATTATAACTTAACTAATCAACGGTCCACCCTTGATTCCAAATATAAACATTAATAACTAAGGTGTTTTACCTAAAAAAAGGGATAGCTCTATGATAGTGCATGCGATCTACACACAATAAATGGGTAGCGAAAATGACGACCATGAAAACAAGGCATGTCCGGCCGAGGAAGAAGGCGGCTTCACCGGAGATGGAATGGGGACGTAGAGTACATGAGGAGATGGAAGGCAATAATTAAGGAGACAAATCAGAGAAAGAGAGCGAGAATGAGAAGGAGATTACTAAAAAACCTGCTAAGCAGTAATTTGAGGTGAACACTAAAGGCCTCAATGCAATAGAACGTGGCATGGATAAGCTATGGGTAGATGTGATTAGTGGGAATCGAATCCAATCGAATGGAATGAAAATTGAATTTGTAGCTCCATCTATAGTATACGGGGAAATAGACATAGAAAATTGAGGCCAAGGATGTGGAAACTGAGATTAAATACTGGGAAAACGCACTGATTATGTATGTAATAGGGGTGAATTGACCATGCGTGCTGTGAAAAGATACATGATGAAATTCCGGTCATTTGTTGCTTTGCCTGAGATCTATTATAATGAGGAAGATATTTTATCTTGAAGTTTAAATTGGGGATTGATAGAAATGCAGTGATGACGAATGTGCCTTATACAATGTACAACATGTTGATGTTCCTTCATATATGGAAGCTGAATTTCTCCATGAAAACAGACATGATTAAGGTATTACAAATATGGATTAAGCTCCCGGGATTACCACTACATTTGTGGGGTGCAAGGAGTCTGGGGAAGATTGGGAGTGCATGCGAAACCACTGTTCACAGATGAATGTACAGCTGCAAAGCTATGGGTCTCATTTGCTAGATTACTGGTGGTGGTGGATATAACACAAAGAGTACCTGACTATGTGATAAATAAGGACGTGGAAGGGAAAATTGAAGCAGGAGGTTTTGATGGAATGGAAATCACTATAGTGTCACAAATGCTTGGAGGCTGAGCATAATTGTAAGCAGAAGGAGGAGAGAGTGGTACAAGTATGGAGACAAAAGGTGGATATGAACATGGAGAAAGAAGAATTCAAGACTGGTGATCAGGTACAGAAGGATCAGGGGAACTCTGAGGAGAACAAGGAGAAGGAATGGAGCGTGGTGAAAATTAGGGGTGACAAATGGGAGGATGGGTCGGGTAATATGGATAATAAAAAATATATGGCTATGATCCATTTCAACCCATTTTATGATGGATCAAAAGTGGGTCGGATAAAATACGGGTTGGCACAAACCCACTCAACCTGCGGGTTGAAAATTTACTTAATTCACGCATTAAAAATGGATAAATTCAAGGGTTTCAACCCATATGTTGACTTGCTTGATGCATAACCTGATGCGTGCTGTTTTGCTTGACTCACAACATGGTGAATTCCGTATGAATTCAAAAATGTGCAATTATTTTGCTGGAAACATTGCTGGTGCTGGTTTTCTTCTTCAGTGCTAATTTTCTTTTGGGCTTGATGCACAACAGTGCTTATTTGATTCTTAGATTCAGATTGAAGCCTCTACTAGATGCTTCATGACTACTCTAGGTTATAGTGATGTCTTTTCACTGTTTATCTTCATAGGGGATAAGATTCTTAGTTTTGGATGGGGTGATTTTGACTGACCAGTGTTTCATCATTACGATCCACTAATAAGTTCGATGACCTCCATTCTCAACTAAGAGTTCTAATATTCCCCTCACAATTAGATATATCTTCTTATTCATTTTGGAAGCAACAAATGTTGCCTCAATGAGCCTATGGGTCATAAATGTACATATAAACTAAGCCAATGGCTTCTCCCTGTATTTAACTTTCAGTTTTTCTGTTATTTTAAGGCTTGGGAAGGCCAAATATAATTTCCCCCATCTATGGATGGTTTAATTAAAAAAAAAAAAAAAAACCCATATGTTGACCCATATACCCATATGTTGACCCATATGGGTAAAGATCAACTCCTTCCATTTTATGTGGCATTTCAGTATGGATTCGTTGGTCACGGTTGGAGAACTTAATTAAAACGCAGCCACCTTTTCTTTGATTGTTCATGTTCGGTGAAGGTCTGGGAAATTTTCAGCTTTATAGAAATTATTGAAGGCAGTCCAGAAGTCGAGGGAATAAATGATTTCGGCAACTTTTTTTTTATGGATAACTAAGTGGACTGAAGGAGCTGATTATAATGACCAAAGAAATAAGTGAATATTTGAACTGGAGCATTTGGAAGCAACTCTACTTACGGGTGCAAAGCCAGCTAATGCAAATAAACTGGGAAATAGGGAAAATAGAATGAAAAATGGGTTATAGGAAAAGTAGGAAATGGTCAACCCGCGGGTCTAACTCGCAGATGTAATCCCAGGGTATGACTATTTTATGGACCCGCGATTAATCCTAAAACCCAATTCGTACGACTCATATTTTTTAATTACGTATTTTACCCAATCCATTTGATCCATTACCCACTTTACACATACACACGTGGGTTTAAATATGAACAATCTGTTTGACCCATGGGTTACGGGTCAATATTGTCACCCCTAGTGAAAACGAAGAGTAGGGGGAAGAAGAAAGTGGAAAATGAAAATGCAAAGGAGATGGATCAAGTAGATACAAGCAGGGAGAAGAATACAAAAATGCAAAGGGATAAGAGGATTTGGGGTGATCCTCCAAATACCTTTGAATTTGCATCATGATTATATCGTGGAATATTAGGGGACTAAATAAATTTGCTAAGTACAAAGAGATAAACAACCGTCTCAACCGATTAAATTTAGTTGTTGCTGTACTGGTGGAGACTATGGTTAAAAAAGAAAAAAGCAGAAAAAGTAAGGCAGTGTTTGGGGTGTCAGTGGAGCTATATGGATAACTACGAGGTCACTATAATGGAAGAATATGGGTTCTATGGAATCAGAGCAAGGTGACAGTAAGGAAGGTGAAAGCTACTAATCAACTAGTGCATTGTGAGCTAGTGGATAACCTTGGCAATCTGATAACTCGGATGAATGCTATATCTGCCGGAAACTAGTTGAAGGAAAGAAGAGTATTATGAAAGAACATTGTGGAGGCTATAAGTCAAGGGCCATGGGGTTGACTTAGAGATGTCAATAATGTGTTGGATGTGATAGATATAATAGGTGGAAATATGGTTCAGGTGAATGAATATTGGGGCCTAGACCAAATGATGTAGAAAATTAGCCTGTTTGAATGTGAAAGTGAAGGAGATTACTTCACTTGGACTAACAAACATGTGGAACGAGTGATCTATTCAAGGATAAATACAGCTATAAGCAATGTGCACTGGTTCCAAAAGTACCCTAGTGGAGGTGATGGAAGCAGTGGTGTTTGATTATGCTTTATTGAGACTGAAATTATCGGAGAAGCTGAAGAAAGGAGTAAAGCAATTCAGGTTGTTTAACTGCTCACTAGAGGATGCGGTAGTATTGAAGGATATTGAAGAAAGCCGGGAGAAACTAATCAAGGGAAGACCAATGTCCAATGTGTGGAGGAAACTGATTAGACTATAAGAAGACCTAAACAAAACACACAAGAAGGTTGGCTAGCACCAAGCAACATATGGAGGAATCAAGGAAGAAATTGTATAAAGCGTAAGCAGACCTAGCAATAAAGAAGATGGACAAAAATCTGATTCAGAAAGTCATAAATTGTGTGGAGGAAGTGTAGAAGTGGAATGCCATAGATGAACAAATAGCAAGATAGAAGGCCAAAACAGATAGGATTAAACTAGGAGATGGAAATAATGCATATTTTCATGCCTCGGTGAAATAAAAAAACAAGAAGAAAGGCATAGAGAAATTGGTGAAAGCAGATAGACATGAAACCTCTGATAAAAAAGAGATGGAAAAGTAAGTGGTAGTGTTTTATGAATATTTGGAGGGGAAATGTGCTTAAAGATTGAAGGGAGTGGATGTATCAGTGATGAGGCAAAGGAAAACATTAAGCCATGAAGGGCAGATGAACCTTATTAAAAAAGTGACCAAAGAAGACGTGTGGCTGGCAGTGAAGAGTATAGGGGATTTGAAGGCACTAGGAGGTGATAGATTTGGAGCCAAGTTCTTTAATAATAACTGGAGGGTGATTAGAGAAGATGTAATGGAGGTAATACATGAACTTTTTAGACACAACAAAATGTTCAGGCCCATAAACATAACAATGGTGACACTTATACCTAAACATCAAGCAGCAAAAACTATTAGGGAGCTCAGACCTATGTCTTGTTGCTAAACTATATAAAAGATACTGTCCAAAGTGATAACCAGGAGATTGAATAGGGTTAAGAATGAAATTGTCAATACAGATGAAGCTGCTTTTGTACCAGGGAGTAGCATTCATGATCATATACTGATGGTTGTAGAACTATTAAGGGGCTATAAAAGGAAAGAGGGAAGTCCTCGATGCATGCTGCAAATGGATATTCAAAAGGCATGTGACACAGTGGACTGGAGAGCATTGGAACACATCTTGAAAGAAACAGGTATACCAAATCACTTCATGGAATGGGTGATGACTTGTGTACCTACCGTTTCTTATCAATATATAGTGAATGAGAATATTACAAGGATTGTGGAGGCTAGGAGAGGATTGAGGCAGGGAGATCCAATCTCTCCTTTATTGTTTGTTGTTCAAATGGAGTATATGAGCAGATGTATGCTGACATTGGGAGAGAAGCCAGAGTTTCAGTAATATGCCAGATGTGAGAAAGTTAAACTGACCAATCTAAGCTTTTCAAATGACGTCTTTCCTAAAGGAGGAGTGGGATCATTTAAAGCTATGCTGGAGGCTTACAATATATTTGGTGAATCTACAGGGCTGCAGGTCAACAAATCAAAGTGGAAAATATATTTTGGAGCTGTGGATAGTGATCAAAGGGAGGGTATTATGAAATTGATAGGATTTGAACATGGAGAACTGCCATTCAGGTATTTAGGAGTGCTCTTAGCCAGCAAGAAATTTAATTTACTTATGTGACAACCACTTGTTGAGAGAATAACTGAGAAACTAAGGCATTGGAGTGCAAGATTACTGAGTTATGAAAGGAATATGCAACTTATAAAGAGTTTACTACTTGCAGTCCAGAACTACTGGATACGATCTTTTGCACTGCCTAAAGATGTACTCGAGCATGTAGAGGCTTTGTGTAGATCTTATTTGTGGAGTGGTGGTGAGGAGATAACTAGAAAGTCTCCAATAGCTTGGGAAAGAATATGCTCGGAGAAAAAGGTTGGGGGAATGAAACTTATTTCACTGGTGGAATGGAATGAGGTTAACATGATGAAAATGTTATGGAATCTCTGTGGAAAAGCAGATAGAATGTGGATTAAAGGGATTCATGCATACTACATAAAGGAGGAAGACATCAGAACAATAGTATTCCCAATTGATTGCTCCTGGATCCTGAAGAACATTGCTAAATACAGGAGGAAGGCCTTGGAGATGAAGGAATGGAAAGAGCAGATTTGGGAGAAAAAGTTCTGTATGAAGCCAGTATACATGAAATCGAAGGGAAAATAGGTAAGGGCCAGTTGGAGGAAACCAATTTATTGAAATATGGAAAGACCGAGAGCAGTGTTTGTACTGTGGATGGCATGTCATAAGAGATTAGCAACTAAAGACAGGCTGTTGAAAGTGGGAATCCATACAGATGGCAAGTGCGTTTTCTGCTTAGAGGAGGAAACATTGCAACACCTAATGTTTGATTGAAAAACCACAGAGGAGATATGGATGAGAGTTCTGAAATGGCTTCGTAGAGATAAACAACTGGAAGGGTGGCAGGAGGAGCAAGACTGGCTGGTGCTGAACACAAAAGGGAAAGGATGAAGGGCCGAACTTCTAAAAATTGCAGTGGCTGAGGCACTTAATAAGATATGGAGGAAAAGGAATTAGGTGAGCTTTGGGAAACAGACTCATGTGGGAAACATTATGAATGAAATCATAGAATGTATATTGTATAGATCATGTTTAAAGCTTAAGGTAAAGTGTGCTAGTTTAATGATATGAGAGGAGTAGAGGAGATGGAGTTGTAATCCTGCAGTTTTGAAGAAATGATAATCAATTTTTTCCAAAAACTAAGGTTTTATCATAAATAGTTAGCGTTCAACTCGTACTTGACATTCCATGCATATATACTAATGAAAATGATAGAACTGAACTAATCAACGATCAATTCTTACTTGACTTTCCATATATAAACACTAATAACTAAGTTTGACCCTAATTAATCAACGCTCAACCCCTACTTGACATTCCATACATAAACACTAATGAAAATGATATAATTTAACTAATCAACGGTCAATCCTTACTAAACTTTCCATATATAAACACTAATAACTAAGGTTTGACCGTAATTAATCAATGGTCAACCCTTACTTGACTTTCTACATATGAATACTTATAAAAGGCTTGACTTCAAATAATTTACGGTCAATGCTTACTTGGCTTTCTATATAAACACTGATAAAATGGTTTGACTTCAACTAATCAACGGTCAACCCTTACTTGACTTTCCTTTTATAAATGCTAATAAAATAATTTAACTTTAACTTATCGATGATCAACCCTTATTTGACTTTTTGTATATAAACACTAAGAAAATTGTGAACATTTATTTGAATCTCTCTATATATAGTACAATACTAAGGTTTTACTCCGATAGTTAAGATTCTTAACTAATAAATGGTCAATTTTTACTTGATATTCTACATATAAACAATAAGAAAAAGTTTGAACCTAATTAATTAATGATCAATATTACTTAACTTAGTATATATAAATACTAATGGAACAATATGAATTTAAATAATAAATGGTCAACTGTTACTTGATTTATCAAATTTGCATACTAATTTTTTAATCTTCATACATATATGAAAATATAAACAAAAATATCAAATTTGTTTTTAATTCATCATATAAATATAATAATAATATATTAAAATTTTGATATTAACATTTTATACTATAATTTTTAATTTATAAAACCAAATTTAGAACAAAAGTTGGTAATTAGAATTTTTAAATATAACTTGTCACTCAACTTTTATTTCGGCCCAAACACATATTCAAAAGACCAAAATATAATACTCAAACATTAATCCAACTATACATTTGTAAGACCCAAGCCCTAAAAGGATTCTTTCTCCTTCTTCATTCTCCCTGCCTCCACACATCAGCCTCTTCTCCTTATTCATTTTTGCACAACCACCATGCTGCCATGCTCTCCGCCATCATCTGCCGTCCTTGGTTATCCTCCGTTCATCCTTTTTCGTGCTCAGTTTTGGCTTCGTTGTGCTTTGTTAGGGTTTGTCCAGATTATCTAACGCCAACAGCTTCGTTGGTGCCATCCCATTCACCAACAGACTCGCTGGAGCCACCATGCCAGTCACATCCAAATTTGTAAAATGTTTCATTTTTCATATTTTTTAAATTTAAAATATTAATATTGTATATATGAATTTTATTTGGAAATTATTTATATGAATCTTGTCTAATATCATTTTGTATTTTGTATTCTGGTTGCAGGATCTGGGTTATTGTATTTTGGTCATGAATTATCAAAAGTGGAACCGACATTGCATCTACTTTTGATTTTTTAAATTAAAATAATAATGGGACCGATGTCGCACCACCACCTGCTCATGGTGTCAGTCTTACCGACAGAAGGTGCAACGTTGCATGCTCTGTTGGTCATAAAACCTTTTACCTCAATTTTCTTCATGTGCAATGTCGCACGCATTGTCGGCCATAAACTTCTTACCTCGTGTATTTGGAAAAACCGAGATAAAAAGTACTTTTTACCTTTGTTTTGAACTGAGGTAAAAAGTATAATTTTTACTAAGCCTACATTTACCTCGGTTTTAGGGCTGAAAATCGAGATAAAAATTCATGCACAACCGAAGTAATAAGTGTTGTTTTTTTAGTGTATATATCGATGCTTTGGGAGACAGACTAGGTTGTGTATTGATGCAAAAAGGCCAAGTGGTTGCTTATGCTTCGTGGAAGTTGAAACCTTATGAGAAGAATTACCCCACATATTACCTTGAACTCGTCGCAGTGGTGTTCACCTTGAAGAAATGACAACACTTCTTCCATGGTGTCACGTTCTAAGTAATGTCATATCACAAGATTCCAAAGTACATGTTTTCTCAAAAGGACTTGAATATTCTCCAACTTCGGTGGATGGAGTTTTATTGAGACTAGATTGTGTGATCAATTATCATCCCGTCAAGGCGAATGTGGTGGAATATGCCTTGAGCTATAAGGAAAATTTGGGGCATATCAAGTTAAGAGAAACTAAGATGTTATCGCAGGTAGGAAGTAGGGACTGTGAGGTTAGACCTGTCCAACTCATATTCTCCAATCTAAGGGTACAATCTATTTTACCCACGAAGATTAAAATGGCTTAAGAAACCGACAAAGCATTAGTAAAGAAGAGAACATATAGCACTGAAGGGAAGTTACCGGACATTGAAGTGGACGGTGGCAGAGTACTAACTTGTAGAGGTAGGTTATACTTATCTCGAAATCCACAGCTCAAACAAAGGGTGCTAGAGGAAGCCCATAAGTCCAAATATTTGGTACACCTGGTAGGGACCAAAATGTATAGGAGCTTGAAACTAAAGTACTGTTGGGATAACATGAAGATGGATATAGCGGAATTTGTGGCACGATGCTTGATGTGGCATAAAGTTAAGACTGAGAACCAAAAGCCATCATAGTTATTACAACCACTGGAAATTCCAGAATGGAAGTGGGATCACATCTTAATGGACTTCGTAACAGGATTACCCCAAACAACGAAGGGCCACGCCACGATTTGGGTGGTAGTTGATAGGTTGACCAAATTATTTCTTTTTCTTTCGATCAACGTTAAGTATTACCTAGAAAAGTTTACAACTCTATATACTCGAGAAATCATAAGATGACATGCGGTACCGGTAACCATTGTGTCAGACAGGGACCCAAGATTCACTTCCTGAATGTAGAGGCAAGTGCAAACTGAATTGGGGACCAAGTTGTACTTTAGTATCACTGCCAATCCGCAATCAGATGGACAGTCGGGGAGAACAATCTAAACACTGGAGGACATTCTTAGAAGATGTGTTATGGATTTTGGGGGAAGTTGGGATGCTCACTTGTCTTTGGTAGAATTTTCTTATAATAGAAGTTATTAGTCATCCATTGGCATGCCCCCCATAAAGTACTTTCTTGTCGAAAATGTCAGACACCCCTCTTTTGGGAAGAAGTTGGAGAGAAAAGGATTCTCCCAGTTGCTAGTATACCTCTGATTGAGGAATTCGTTGAAAAGGTCAAGATGATAAAGCAGCGCCAACAAACGGCCAGAGTCAACAGAAGAGTTACGCAAACCATGGAAGGAGGGACTAAGAGTTTGAAGTTAGTGATTGGGTATTCTTGAAGGTAGCCCTTCAAAAGAGTTTCGTCCGACATGGTAAGAATGGAAAGATAAGTCCTAGGTACACTAGCCCTTTTGAGATTTTCCAATGAGTCGGACGAGTTGTGTACCGACTTGACCTGCCTGGCCAATTGGAGAGATTCCATGATGTCTTCCATGTATCACTCCCGAACAAGTACTACCTTGAGCCTAAGCACGTGGTACAACATGAGGATTTATCATTGGATGAAAAACTGATGTACGAGGAGACTCATGTAAAGATATTAGATTAGAAAATTATGACTTTGTGTACCAGAGAGATCCCTATGGTTTTTGTATTGTGGAGAAACCATAAGGTTGATGAAGACTCTTGTGAAATAGAAGTTGGCATGAGGGATAAGTGCCCCGAGTTGTTCATGGGAAAGGTGAATTTTGGGGACGAAATTCATTGGGGGGGGGGACTGTGAATGCCCGACCCTAATGAATTCAACATGTATGTAATATTTAAAATTTAATTAGAAACCATATCTTCTTACTTACCTTCTTCGGCTGCTTCATGCTATAGTTTTAAATTCAAGCCTACAAGATATCTTAAACATAAAATGAAATGAAATAAATAATAATAAATAATGAAAAATGTTGGATTTATTCTAGTGTTCGTTCAAAGAAAAATAATGAAATAAAATAATAGGTAAGGAACAAAAAGAATAGGTAATGAGTAATTATATGTCAAAATATAAAGAGAAAGAGAGAAATACAATTTTCACATTTAATTGAGCAATATATACAATAAAAAAGTAAAGAATAATAATTTGAGTTGTTAATTAAATATTTATATTATTAGAATTGTATAATAAAGTCTCGTAATATCAGAATTTAATTTTTCTACCCATTTTAAATTATGAAATATAACTATTGTAATTTAAAACTAAAAAAAATAATAAAATAATAAAAAATTTAAAAGAAAAGAAAATAATTAAAAAAAGGTGAAGTTAGCCTGATTTCTCAAAGGGAAAATGGGACACATGCTTATCCCATGCAACTCTAAAAAACTAGTCATTCCCTTAGAAATAAAATACATGGAACTTTAGCTGTTTAGATAGATGACGGAGGTGCGCTAATTCCAAAATACTGAAACTATGTTCATATAAGGTGAGTGTTTTCACCTTCCAAATTATGAAGAAATCAGTTCCTCTCCTTAGAAATAAAATATAGGGAAATTAATTGTCCAAATTACCAAAACTACATAGTTAAGGTGAATGTTTTTATCGCTCTAGTACGAATTGAATATTGCATGTTATACTATGCTTATTGATTTAAATATGCTATTTGAAAATGTTAGATCTTACATAAAAAAATGATGTTAATATGGTGATTAATCTTATTAATTAAATTGCTTTCATAATATTTAAGTTCGATATGTACTTTATCTCACTGTGCTTAATTATTTTGATATTAAATGAATTTAATTACCGTGATAATATATGTGATAGACCGGTTGTACTTTATCTTACCTTGTCAAATTTGGCTATGTGCAACTTGATTACTTGTCTACTAGATCAGTGAGGAACGGTATTGACCAGACCATACGACTAGATTGGCTACTTGTGGAGTTTCGGTATGCTAGCAAAACCAACTGGTTTTCTGATACGAGTTTGTAACTAAACTTATTGGGCGTGGTTAACGAGTTTGGATTTCTCGATCGTGATAGCCTTCGTACACTACTGAAAGGTTTATGTCGTGATGTCAGTCACAGTGACCACATAGGAACTTGACTGTGTCTTGGCATAACTCATCCTCATCCTTTTACTATGTGATATGATTTATGTGGCTATTTGTGTTATGTGTTCACTAAATTTCACTTGGTAAAAACTGGCGATGGAACATCACTAAGCAACGAGCATACCATAGTTATTCAACCCTAACAAGTGTAGCGGAACAGTAAGAGTGAAATATGTTATTGCCTTTACTTCTTTTGGGGAAGGATCCTGGATGGAACTTTAGAACCTTTTGTATTGAGTTTTGTTATAATAATGTAAAATATTTAATGTAAAACTAATCCTTGTCGGATCTTTTAGAACGTTTTCTTGTACTTCCATTAAAATCCCTGTAAAATACTTGTTAAAGACTTTCACTATAATAGTAAGTTAGGTTTTGGATTTCTAAATTAGCTTGCACATAAACTGTATTTCCTCGTTACTGCACATTGGTAATCTGACTCGTTGAATTCTTGGTAACTCACCCAAGTTTGACCCGATAATTTTGTTGAGCAAGTTGGTCGGAGTTTTAGGGTGTTACAAATGAGACATTTCTTCTTTAGAAAATCGGGATGGATTGAATACGCATATTCCTTATGTAGTAAGTGGACGCTCACAATAACGCGCTTTATGCACGAATTGTGTTCACCATGTCCGAGATCATTAAAAACAATCTAAATGGTGCTACCAAAGCCAAGTTTTCTATCAACAAGAAACATATTTGGGTGCACCATTTTATAGGATACATAGAGTATTTAATTCAATCAAATGGTTACCACATATATAATAGAACTTTGAAGATGAGGTAAAATATGTACAAAAAATCAACTTGTTCACATAAGACACGTTTTTAGGACAAGTCGGGATGATAAAATATTCAAGGTGTCTATTTGAAGGTTTGCACGGAGTCCAAGTGTTTGATGATTTTTGAAATATTACCTTTATCTTAATTGTCATTTATCATTCGCAATTGAAACATGTAAGACTTTAGTACGGTTTCTTACACCGTGGCCTTTGATGGTTCTCAGTTGCCGGTAAATAGAAAGATTTGTGGAATTCAAAAGTGTAAAGCATTTACCCCGAAAACATTATTTGAATTTTGTTCCTTTCTTACTTCAACTTGTTTGGTATATCAATTATTCAGATGTATATGTAGATGTGCGTATGGGTTGGTAAGTTTGGCCCACAAGAATGATTGGTTTTTGTAGCTATTTTTATTAGGTTAGGGTTAAATGAGAATTCGACTGACCACATTTCATTTTTAGTTTTTGTACGCTGTCTGGATAAGACGTGGTCATGGATTGACGTGGCCATGGTATAATTCATTGGTTACACTTGACCTCATTTGTTTTATCACTTAGAGCTTATTGTTTACAATTTCTTAACTTGCATATGTACTGTGCATATACGTGCGAGTATTTGCATGCATGTATTTTTCTGTCTCCTTTTTGTGTACTCCAATTAATCGAGTTTTATTCATATTGATATTTATTTCCCCTTTTTAATTTGGTTTATGATACATTTTTCTAATTTTCTTATTATGATGTTCACCACATTTTAAAAAATTTTCTCAATGTATTTAATTTACTTATAATTTTTTAGTTTATTTGACCTGACACTTGGTTTCATGTCATAGTGAACATGCTTGTGTCCTATGGAACAAAAATGTCCCCTGGTTTCAAAAAATGTATATCGTGTTTTTCATGCCATCCTTAAATCCTTTTACTCTATATCTCAAATTGATCTACAACGTAATCCTCTTGAGTTGTTCCAAGTTTTGTAATTTAGGATTTTGATCAAGATACTAGACTACAAGGATTTTTTCTATTACATGTTTTCTCAAACCCTTCAGTGATAAGCACATATATTTATATTGGAAAAACATGCCTTAAATGCATGAAGGACCTTTAGTTTATTCTTGATTGAGATAATGAATTTCCAATGACTTCTGACCTTCTCTAAAGCAAGATATTCTGCATTACTATTGCAAAAAAATGTCATCGTGGAAAATAAATTTGATTATATTCTTTTGGAAATGACTGAGTGCATCAAGCGACCCAGTGAGTGTTTGGACCTCTTTGATCGTTCGATGTGGGTTTCATGTTTACCAATGCCTCGACCTTTTTTTGGATTGACATCGATCCCTCTCTCGGAGACCATGAATCCGAGGAATTTACCAGCCCCTACCCCAATCATGCATTTGGCTGGGTTCAGCTTTAGGTTTGTGTCTCCGAGCCTTTGAAATGATTCTTCGAGGTCCATCAAGAATTGGTCGTAGTCCTTAATCTTTACTACCATGTCATCCACGTATATTTCCATATTCCTGCCTATCTGATCTTTGGCAAACTTATCAATCAATCTTTGATAGGTGGCCCCTGCATTTTTCAAGCCAAATGACATTTTCTTATAGAAAAATGTCCCCATGTCATGATGAATGATGTATTTTTTTTTTGTCTTATTCCGCCATGAGTATCCGACATTAGCCTTTGTGGACATTAAAAAAGGTCAGAATCTCATACCCTGCTATTGATTCGACAACATATTAATTGAAGGTAGAGGGTATCTATCTTTGGGACTACTCTTGTTGAGATTCGTGAAATCTATGCACATTCTCCAAGCACCATCATGCTTGGGGACCATAACGGAGTTCGCTAGCCATTATGGGTAGAATACCTCTTCGATGACCTGAAACAGTTTTTGGACTTCCTCCTTTATGGGTTCATCTCTTTCAGGGGTGAACGACCTTCTAGTATGCTTGATGTGCTTTTGGGATAGATCGACGTCCAGCTAGTGTACCATCAAATGTTTGGGAATTCATGTGAGGTCAAGGATGCTCCATGAAAATGCATCTGCATTGTCATCAAAGAGGTCCTTTAGTTTTCCTTTTGTTGTGGGTGGTATTTATATTCCTACGGCCACCGTCCCCGATGATCAAACAGTTAGGGGTTTCCTGTCTGTAGGTCCTATTTCTCCATTTATCAAATCTACTCTATCCCCCTTATTTGCTTCCTTCAGGGCTATTTCTAAGCAGCTTTGAGTTATAGAATGTCCCCCCTGATAACTGCTATCCCCTTCTTAGTAGGGAATTTCATAGCTAAATGATAGGGGGACCATATTTCCCGGGCCTGGCACATCCAGGGCCTACCCAGTATGACATTGTAGAGAGATATGGAATCGATGACGATGAAGCTACAATCGATCATCACCTTTTTACTTCCATCTGCTACTCTGACTGGGAGGATTATGACACCTAAGGAGATCACTGTCTTTCTAGTAAAACTAGATAGTGACGAAGTTGTTCTCCTTAAACTACGCCCTAGGCCTAACTGGTCAAAGCAGCTGGCGAACATCACTTCTACACTATTGCCATAATCCACGAACACTCTTTTGAAGTAGAAGTCTCTAATTTTGTGTGAATCACCATTGAGTCCGTATGTGGGGGTTTGACTGGGTACTAGGTCTGCTTGTGAGAAAGTTATAGCCTCTTTAGGCCTGAGCCATTTCTGGGAGGGTTCTCCAGGGGGGCGTATCTGGATTGGGCTTTAATAATGATGTTCAAGGATTGGTCCCCCACCACCCCATTGATGAAGTTAATCATCGGTTTGGCCCGTTCCCTTCGGTTTCTATCCGCCCGAGGCTCTGTCTCAGGCCTACCATTCTCTCTCGGTTGAGTTTTGACTCGTTCCACATTATTTCCTTGTTGATATCGACCCCTTCATCTGGATCCCTTTTTTTAGGTCTCCAGTTTCGTTGCCTTTCTTTTCTCTTTGGGGAGCCCTCTCCCCTTGGTCTCTCGACGCAGTTTGGAAGTAAGCCCTTCTTTGCACATCTTTCGATCTCCCTTTTCAGGTGGATGCACTCATTTGTATCATGACCATGCTCCTTGTGATAATTGCAGTATTTGGGTGAATCCCTCTTCGATGGTATGTCCTTACTAGGAGGGGGAGTCCAAAATAGCTTTTTGTGGATGGAGTGTATCTCCAACGGGGTCTTCGTCAATGAGATGTAACTTTGGAAGCCTCTGTTCGAAGCTTCAGGCCTTCTCTCCCATGGCTCGGATGCTTTAGAGTTTCTTTCGCTCCAAAGATCCCCTTCTCACTTTCACTTTGTAGTTTCCTCTATCTTGGAGTATTGCTCCACGATTTCTTGTAGCTACTGCAGAGTTTCTGGTTTTTTCGACACTAGCTTCTTATACTGGTTGAGGTTCGACAACCCATTCAGATAGACTAGGATCACGCCATCATCCATGTGATTGATTACACTGAGGCTTTCATCTACGTATCAATGGTAGAATTCCTCTATCGATTCGCCCGACTTCTGCATTGGTAGAGTTTGATCAAAGTTTTAGTGAATCATTTCTTTTGGAAGAACTGGCTCAACAATGCCCTAAAAAAATCCCCGTAGGAATGCATTGACCTCTTACTTTGCTTTTTGAACCATTATTGGGCTTTGCCCTGAAAGTAACTCCTTACCATCTTACAAGTCAGTTGTTCGTTTAATTCCTTCTAATTCATCAGACTGAGAAAGGTCTGTATAAACTCATGAGGGTCTGTGTCTCTGCAGTATATGGGAAGTCCTTTGGGTGGCTTTACCTCACTGGGCCATTGAGTTTTCATGATTGTCGTCCTGATCGGGGAGGTTGTGACTTGGCCGGAGGGCTAAATTAATCTATCCAAGTCCTTTTTGAGGGTGCCACTAAACTCACCTCCCATGCACAGATTCATGTACTGGATCGATAGAAGGGAGGTATCGAGAGTAGGGATCTAATACATATGGTTCAGAGCCATGTATCCTGGCCACAATCCCCCCAAGGCAAATTTGTGATACAATTGTTGCTGTCCTTAGGGGTATGGGTACAAATGATGGAATTTCCGCTCGGGGCCATGGATGTATCTGGTGAATCGCATGGCTGGGTATGTGGGGGCCAAGATAGGCACAAAATATCTAAACATTTGACCCAAACTAGGAAATGTGGGTTGTGGTCAATCTTGGGTACCTGTCTCCATATTTGTGGGGTAAGGAACCCATGGGTTAGCTTGTAACTGGAATCTCGGCTGCAACATCATGGGCATTAAGAATGGGGGTGCCGTCTACTGTTGGATCATTCTTTGATAAAACATTGGGGGTTCCAACTGGTAGCCTGCATATATGAGGATTTAAGTGAGTTTTGCCAGATCTCGCTGCGGCGGGAGAAGTGCACTATTCACGCCTCTAATTGCTTGAGCGGCCCCCACAGCAATTTTCACCTACGAATCCTCCATAACTCCCATGAATTGTGGCTCATCCTCTATTTTTTAGTGCGCCTGGCTTTTCGATGTAGGGGATCTAGCACCTCCTACCTAGGGTTCGACACTAATCTCCACTTGTATGGAGGGTATGGTAGCTTCTAACCGAGATCCATCTGGTATCATCATTGTTGGGATCTAGTCCGTGTTACTACCAGGGGTCTATTCCCCCTACATGGAGGAGTTAGTGGATCAGATTGCATTTTCTTGCTTTTCCTCCCCCTTTTCCCCAGTAGGGTGACTGTACTTCCTCACAGGAGTCTAAGGTCCATCTTTTAACTCGTTCACTTCTATGCAATAGGCTTCCTGTAGAAGTAGGCATGAATAATGGAACTCACAGATCTGACTAAGAGTCTCATTGGGTGTGCAAACTTGATGCACCCGAAACCCATCATCGGTGAGTCTGCCATCTCTTTGGCTAGAACATGCAAGATAGAGCCCCCGGAATGGTTTGGGGCGAAGAGCCTCCGATGATAAAATTAGCTAAAGTCTATTAAATAGGAAAGAATGAATAGGCTTTGTACTGTGTTACCTCTTTTCTTTATATAGATTGGTGAATAGGGAAACTGTTTTGTCTTCTTGTAATACAAGTACTATGGCTCTTCCTTGGGCCGGCCTAACAGTTCTTACTCACATGATTTTACTTTGGGGGTAATTAAGGAAACCAGAGCCGGCTAGGCTAGTCACTCAGGCCCAGCTTAAATAATGCACTATCACCTAGTAAGACTTAATTCAATACAGTTTCTTAGGTCGTGGCCTTCAGTAGTTCCCAGTTGCCTATAAATGGTTTTATTTGTGGATTTTGAAAGTGTGAAGCATTTACTCCGAAGACATTTATTTGAAATTTTCTCCTTTCTTACTTTAGCTGATTTGGTATATCAATTATTCATATGTATATGTGGGTGTGCATATGGGCTGGTAAGTTTGCCCACAAGAATTATAAGTTTTTGTTGCCATTTTTATAGGTTAGAGTTGACTGAGAATTTAATTTAACACATTTCACTTTTAGTTTTTGTGTGTCGTCTAGAAAAGACATGGTTATGCATTAACTTCATTTGTTGCCCTTGACCCCATTTTTTATCACTTAGAGCTTATTGCTTACGATTTCTTAATTTCCATATGTACTGTGTACGTGCGTGCATGTATTTTTTTGTCTCCTTTTTGTGTAGTCAAATTAATCTAGTTTGATTCATATTAAGATTTATTTCCCCATCTTCATTGGATTTATCATAAATTTTCTATTTTTTAATATGATATTTACCACGTATTGTATTTTCTCAATGTATTTACCCACTTATAATTTTGTAGTTTTTTTGACATAACACTTGGTTTCATGTCAAAATGAATAGGCTTGTGTCCTATGGAACAATAGTATCCCTCTGTTTCAAAAGTGACTGTCGTGTTTTTCATGCAATTATTAGAGTCTTTTACACTATCTCCCAGATTGATCTGCGGCATGAATCTCTTAATTTTTTCCAAGTTTTGTAATGTAGGATTGTTATCGAGATACTCGACCACAAATAATTTTACTATTACATATGTTCTCTGAACCCTTTAGTGGTTAGCACATATATTGATCAGGGAAAAACATACCTTACATGTATGAATGACCTTCAGTTTATTCTTGATTGCAGCAATGACATTCTAATGACTTCTAACCTTTTCCAAAGATACTCTGGAATAATTTTGCAAAAAACACGCCACCGTGAGAAAGAAATTTATTGATATTTTTTTATTGGTCTGTGCCACAACTTTAGTAGATCTTGTCAGTGACGCTATCAAGAATCACCTGACCTAAGTTGAGCTGAGTACAAAGCTTCGTGCATGAAATGTGCATTTAATGGGCAATTTAAATGCAATCATCTTGCATGAAAACTAAAGAGGATAGGACCATGTTCATCACATTATAAAGGGGATTTCCTATAAATGAGGTAGAAATGAGGACTTTCTTCTTTAGAAGTTTGGGATGGAATGCATACAGGCCTTCCACATGCAGTAGGTGGACGCTTACAATCAATCGCTATATGCTCGGATTGGGTTCACCATGTCCGCAATTATTAAAAACAATCTAAATGGTGCTACCAAAGCCAAGTTTTCTATCAAAGGGAAACATATTTGGGTGCACTTTTTTTTGGACGAATAGAGTATTTAGTTCTATCAAATGGTTACCACATATGTGATAGAAATTTAAAGATGAGGTAAAATAAGTACAAAAACACAATTTTTTTCACATAAGATGCATTTTTAGGAGATGTTGGGATGATAAAATCTTCAACGTGTCCATGTAAAGGTCTGCAGGAAGCCTAAGTGTTTAATGATATTTTAAAAAGTTGCCTATATCCTAAATGTTCTTTGTCGTTCGCAATTGAACCTAGTAAGACTTAATTCAATACGGTTTCTTACATCGTGGCCTTTGGTTGTTCCCAGTTTCTTATAAATGGTTTGATTTGGGGACTTCAAAAGTGGGAAGTATTTACTCCGAACACATTTATTTTAATTTTGCTCCTTTCCTACCTTAGTTGATTTGGTATATCAGTTATTCTCATATATATATATATATATATGTGTGTGTGTGTGTGTGTGTGTGTGTGTGGATATGTTTGGCCCACAAGTATGATATGTTCTTGTAGCCATTTTTATGTGTGTGGGTTAAATGAGTATTCGATTTAACATCTTTCACTTATGTTTTTGTGTGCCATCTAGATAAGACGTGGCCATGCATGAACTTCATTGGTTGCCCTTGACCTCATTTTTTATCACTTAGAGCTTATTGCTTACAATTTCTTAATGTGCATATGTATTGTGCCCGTGCGTGCGAGTATTTGCATGCATGTATTATTCTTTCTCCTTTTTGTGTACTCAAATTAATCAAGTTTGATTCATTTTAACATTTATTTCCCCTTCTTAATTGGATTTATGATACCTTCTCTAATTTTCTTATTATGATGTTAACCACATTTTGTATTTTCTCAATGTATTTACTTACTTATAATTTTCTATTTTGTTTGACCTGACACTTGGTTTCATATCAATGTGATTAGGCTTGTGTCCTATGGAACAACAGTAACCCCCTGTTTCAAAAAGTGACTATCGTGTTTTTCATGCAATTCTTAGAATTTGTTACTCTATCTATCAGATTCATCTGCGATGTGATCCTCTTGAGTTGGTCCAAGTTTTGTAATTCTAATTTTGTGTTTTGGAGATACTAGACTACAAGGAAATTTTCTTTTACATGTTTTCTCCGAACCCTTCCTTGGTTAGCACATATATTGATCGGGTCAAAATATGCCTCAATTGCATGAAGGACCTTAAGTTTATTCTTGATTCTGGAAATGGTAATCCAATGACTTCTAACTTTTTCCAAAGCGAGATATTCTGCAATAACTTTGCAAAAAAAATGCCATCGTGAGAAAGAAATGTATTGATATTTTTTATTGATATGTGCCACAACTTTACTAGATCTTGTCAGTGATGCTATAAAGAATCACCTGCCGTGAGTTGGGTTGAGTTTTTCAGAGATTAGTGTATGAAGTGTGTAATTATTGGGTAATTTTATTGCAATCATCTTGCAGGAAAACTCAAGAGGATAGGACCATGTTCATCACATTATAAAGGGGATTTCCTATAAATGAGGTATAAATGAGGACTTTCTTCTTTAAAAGTTTGGGATGGACTGCATACAGGCCTTCCATGTGTAGTAGGTGGACGCTCACAATCAACCGCTCTATGCACGGACTGGGTTCACCATGTCCGCTATTATTAAAAACAATCTAAATGGTGCTACCAAACCCAAGTTTTCCATCAACGGGAAACATATTTGGGTGCACATTTTTTTGGACGAATAGAGTATTTAGTTCTATCAAATGGTTACCACATATGTGATAGCACTTTAAAGATGCGGTAAAATAAGTACAAAAACTCAACTTTCTTCACATACGACACATTTTTAGCAGATGTCGGGATGATAAAATCCTTAACGTGTCCATTTGGAGGTCTGCAGAAAGTCCAAGTGTTTAATGAGTTTTTAAAAATTTTCCTTTTTCCTAAGTGTTCTTTGTCATTTGCAATTGAACTTGATAAGACTTAATTCAATACAGTTTCTTACGTCGTGACCTTTGATAGTTCCTAGTTGCTTACAAATGGTTTGATTTGTGGACTTTAAAAGTGTGAAGCATTTACTCCGAAGACATTTATTTGTAAGTTTGCTCCTTTCTTACCTTAGCTGATTTGGTATATCAACTTTACTAGATCTTTTTGGTGATGCTATCAAGAATCACCTAACGTGAGTTAGCTTGAGTTTAGAGCTTTGTGCATGACATGTAAAATTAATGGGAAATTTAAATGAGATTATCGTGCAAGAAAACTAAAGAGGATAGGGCTATGTTCATCACATTATAAAGGGATTTTCCCATAAATGAGTTAGAAATAAGGACTTTCTTCTTTAGAAATTCGGGATGGATTGCATACGGTACTTCCACATGTAGTCGGTGCTACCAAAGCCAAGTTTTCTATCAACGGGAAACATGTTTGGGTGCGCAATTTTATAGGTTAATAGATTATTTAATTCAATCAAATGGTTACCACATACTTCCTCCGTCCCACAATTAATAGCATATTTACTATTTCACGGTCATCAGTGATTATATTTGACCATCAATAACTCTAGATACATATAAAAATTACACATAAAAAATTGATATTTAGAAAATAGATGTTAAGATGAATTTAACAGTATCTTACATGATATTTTTATTCTAACCTTGTTGATTCTTCGTACTCAATACCATTATTGGGATACTTTAGCCGTTTCCCAACTAAGGAGTCATTAGTAAGGTTTGACAAGCGATGTCAAATTCACTCTTGCAAACTACTATCTAAGAAGGATAGAAGATTTATCTTCACAAAAATTATTTAAAATAATGAATAGGTTGTAGATTCAAGGATAGATAAGAGGTTTGGAAGTGGAAATCAATTGCCTCAAGGCTTTGTCTTTTGTAGTTTTTACCCCTTTTTCTTAGTTTGTTGCATGATTAGCATAGTTACTTAACTTTGCTAGTTGTCTTGTCTTTAAATTCATAACTTAGGAAAAACCCAACACCCCTCACCCCCTACTTGATTTTATATCTATATAGATCTACTTCTAGTCTAATATCAACCTTATATGTTTAAACCTTTAGAAAAATCTCTCTTCTTCGTGGACGACCCGGATTTGACACTATCTATTTAGTTATAGTTAGTAAGCACTTAGGGCTTATAAATATTAACTTTGAGCGTGACCTCCCAAATTTTGGCACCGCTACTGGGGGAAAGGGCATTTATTTTTGAAGTGTTTGGGCATATTTGGTTGAATATTAGCTAGTGTTTTTTACCTTCCACTTATTTATGGTTGTTTTTTGTTAAGAGTAGATATTGCTTGAGCTTTTGGTAAATTTTTATCGAGAATCCTTGCAATATGATTATGAACTTTTGAAAAAGAATTTTTTTTTAAAAAAGCATCTTACCTTGAGGGAACTCACGATGAGAGGAGAGGCTCAACAAGCAAGGTATTGTAAGATGTGTCATTCTAACTATCCTATTGAGTCTTGTTATATATTAAGATAGGAGCACTATAAGGAGGAAAGAACCGTTGGTTTCCAAAACCAAGAGTATTATGAAAGTGCTGACAAGAGCTTGGAGATTTTTTTTTCAAGGGCAAGAAACTCAAGAGTGGTATCCATACCACGATTCTCATAATCCAGAGTGGAGTGGTAATCCGGATTGGTGGTATGTGAATGATTCAGATAACCAACAATACAAGAAAAATAGTTGGTCTTCACCACCTTACACCATATCCCAAAACCATGTCCAGCAAGAAGGTTCAAGTTTGACACATGAGGAGATCATAAATGCAATAGCAAACTTGAGCAACTTGGCCAAGACTAGTGAGGAATCAGACACTCAAATCTCCTCGCGCCGAATGACTAAAGCCAAGGTTAACTGTTCTACATGCATGTAAGCTGTCTCCGCCTTTTGCATGATTCTACTGATGTGATAAACCGAAACCTATCTCTTCCCTTCTAAGTGAACTAACATAGAGCTGACAACATTTTGTGATATTGCTAAGTACAAGTACAATGTTTCTCCCAATACGGGTAATTTCAGCATTGTCAACTTTTGAAGCTGGTCTTTTAACCCCCCATATGCTCTCTGGCAGTCTTCGCTCCAGCTGAATTTTATTGCCTTTCTTAGCACTTCAAAGGGTGAAAAACCTTTGATATGAAATGACTAAGCGCTGCCAATGATCCCATTAAGGTTTGTACTTTAACTGTTCACGGTTGGGGAAGATTCACTATGGATTGTATCTCGTCTGGGTTAGCTTTTATGCACTTTGAGGAAATCTTGTACCCTAAGAACTTTCCAGCCCTCACTTCAATTACACTTTTTTTAGGGTTGAGTTTCATCCCTATGGCCTTTAAAGTGTTCAAAGTTTCTTTAAAGTCTTCATCAAAGCTTTCTACCTTGTTACTCTTGATCACCATATCATCAACGTACGCTTTAATGTTTCTCCCAATTTGGTTTCTGAATGGCTGGTAAATCACCCTCTGGTTTGTAACTCCCATGTTTTTGAGCCTAAATGGCATCTTCAGATAACAAAACATTCCAAAGCTTGTTATGAAGGCTGTTTTCTCTGCATCATCCGGGCTCATCAGTATTTGGTGATATCCTTTGTATACATCCAAGAATGATAAGACTTCGTGTCTTGAGATCGCTTCCACCAGTTGATCGATCTTTGCAAGAGGATAAGAATCCTTTGGACGTGCTTTGTTCAAATTTGTGAAATCAATGCATATCCTTCAAGCATCGTCTGACTTCTTCACCATGAATGGGTTTGCTAACCAAGTTGGGTATATGACTTCCCTTATTATGCTGGCTTACAACAGTGATGTAACCTCTTCTTTGATCGCTTTTAGTCTATCGCTAGCAAAGAAATGCTGTTTCTACTTTACCGGTTTAACTGAGCTTTTGACATTCAACAAATGGGTAGCGATGCCTGGGCTTACTCCTTCCATGTTCTGTACGTCCCATGCGAATGTATCCCTGTGGCTTTGCAAGATTTGAACTGCCTTTTCCTTTTATTCAGCTGGAAGAGGTTTTCCAACCTTTACTCATTTAGAGTCATTTTTGGCATCTAGGTTTACTAAATCCATTTCTAGGTAGACTAATTCATCTGAATGTTCTAGTAAGATTCCTCCGAAAATAGTGTTAACCTACTTCACATTTTTTCCTATCTTTCCTACCTTCATTGCTATAGCTGTGCATTGCCTGGCTGCTTGTTGGTTTCCCCTAATTGTTACTTTTACAGCTGGGGATGGGAATTTCATTACTGGGTGATAAGGGGACTAGATTGCCTTATCTATATCCATCCATGGTATTCCAATTATGACATTAAATGTACTTGGGGCATCCATAACCAGGAAGTCGCATATGATTGTGCAATTTTCCCACTCTTCCCGATCGTAACAAGCAGCTGTATATTTCCTAGAGGCATTTCCGCTCGTCATGTGAATTCGACCTGCAAATATGTGGACTTTTTTAGACATGTTCTCTTGAAGCCCAGCCTGTCAAAGCAATTAACAAATTGTATCTCGACTGCACTACCGTCATCTATGAAAACTCTGTGGACAGTTGCATTTCCAATTTTTCCTATGAAGACCATAGGATCATTGTGCGGTGAGGCGTTGGGTACTGCATCCTCTTCGCTGAAGGTAATTGCTTTGTTTGAATGGAACCTTTTATCAACTGGTTCTTGTGGAATAGAATCCATGCCTTGGCCTTCCACGCGTTAATGGACAGCGACTCCGTGGATCCATGTATAGAGAAGATGATTGTCTTTGGTGCTTTGCTATCCACGCTGTCCTTATACTTTATTGCCACCGTCTTTTTTTAGCCATTGTCATCGCAGTGCCTTGGTTTCATGGAGACGGATTTGGTGTCTTGATTCCATACCCATCCTGACTTTTTGCTTCTTTCCTATATTGGCCCAAGCTGCCATTCCTCAAATTTTCTTCAATCTATCTTCTTTAGTCCCTGCAGTAATCTATGTCATGGCTATGATCTTTGTGAAAGGCACAATAAAAATCTCGTGATCACTTTTCTGGAGGTTCGATCATTGGTGCAGGCTCTCAGAATAGATCCTTATTTCTAGCCATACTTCTTTCCTTGTCTTCGTTAGAGGCGTATCTTGAAATGGAAAACTCTACGAGCCTGGATCCCTTCTTCTAAAATTGGTGTTTACTTTTCCTTTTTTAGGATTGTTCTTTTGTGATCATCCATTGTTCACTTTTCACCCCGTTCCTTTTCTATCTTTCGGCTGTTCGCCTCCTTTGTTCGCACATGCTGTTCAATCATTTTCTGTAGTTCCCTTGGGTTTTTTGGCATATACTCCGTCAGTTCCTTGTAGAATTCTCTGGATCTCGTGCCCCCTGTAAAATCTCCCAATGACAATTGAAATGATAAATCTCAAAGTTGTTGGCTCTCTGTGACGTATCGACTATGATATTCCGCGAGGCTTTCATCGCTTTGTTGTACTATATTTTTTAGATCCGAAATCATTCTAGTGAACTTATACTTTTGGTGGAAATGTCCCAAAAATAAGCCTGATAGCTGTGCCTTAGACTTGATACTTTTGTGTGGAAGGTCTTCGTACCACTTAATCAAAGTGTCTGATAGAAAGATGGGAAACACTTTGCAAAATAGTTCTATGTTCGCGTCCCAAAATATTATGTTGTTTTTATATGAATGCAAGAACTCTTTTGGATATGTGTCTGTGACAATGTCAAGCGCCTCTTATTCATAGTATAGACATTCACATTCTTGATTTGACCTTTTCTCTTGCCTTAGGGGGTTTTTGCCTCAGAGTCTTCAAGAATTGATCGTACATATCTTCCCTGTTTGCTTCTATGGATGCTGCAAATGTCCGTTTTTCCTTATCACAGTTGTTTGGAGATTCTACCTCTTATTTTTTCTTCTCCGTTTCTTCTTTACTGAACCCTTTATGTTTACTAGGTGTATGATGCTGCTGGTGGTGTTTTCCCTCATTTTATCCTAACGTTTGCTCTTGTGACTGATGGTCATGGCTTTTGCACTCCTAGTGAATGCCATTGCTTACCTGAGCAGCTTTAAAATGAAACGAAAAAAATCTCCATTCCCCACATTCAGTGCCAAATGATGTGGTAGCCTTTCTAGGTAGCCTCTTCTTGGTTCACTTGTTTCAATTCATTTACTACAAATTAGCCACAAAAGTGATTCTGGGAAAGTACCTCCGACAATCAAGTCAGTTTTCTCTTCAAGAAATGAAATTTCTCTATATCGTAGCGCTTACCTTAGCTCATTTAGAGCTTGTTGTATTTATAGGCTAATTCCCTTTGCATTTCTTTGTTCTTATGAACTCTAGATCGTGGATACGCCACTCCTGCCACGTTCCTTAGTTGTGGTCTTTCTATTCCTTACATGTCTCATCTTTGGCGGTCCACGTTCTCTGCCACGATCCCCGATCCCTATGTTTGCTGCGTCTACACTATCCTTACTTTGAGCTGAAACTGAATAGGATAATGTTGGACTGGGCCTAGCTACCCCCAGCCCTTTGATCATTAGGCTATGCCTACACCACCTTGGTTGCTTTGAAAACCCATGGAATTCACCTCCTCCATATAATCATTTTGCAAAGTAGGGCAAGCGTCCGTAGGATGTGCCGATGAGCAAATTTCACACGATTTTACATGTGGTAAATTCTCAGACTAGGTCATGAGAGATTTTAGCATAGAAGTAAGGGCCGAGACTTGGTTCTCGAGTTTTCCACTAGTGGATAGATCACTTGTGGGCATTAGATTTCTTCTTCTAAAATTGGCCCTTGAACTAAAGTTCCTTGACTCCTCGGCTAACTCTTCATACAAAGACATAGTCTCCATTGAAGTCTTGTTCCCAAGGGTACTACCACAAGAACTCCTGACTAGTTTGTGGACTTTTTGAATGTTTGCATCATCGGTCACCACCTTTGGCTGTCCTCTCAAAGAATTTGGAAATGGAGGCAAAATAGTGACTTGTGCCTAGGGCGGTGAAAGTTTCTTGAAGGGTGCTTCCTTGATCACAATCTTATCCTATTCAAAGTGTGTTTTGGTAACCTACACTATCCTATCATCCTCTTGCATCATCTTTTTCTCGGTCTCAAAAACTTCCTTCTCACTTCCCAACTTAAGAGCACTCACATTCCTTGGATTGATCTCCGCTTGGGAAGTTAGTTTTCTGGACTACTTGGCTTCAAGTTGGCTTACCAAGGTGGCAAGTTTCCCAAATTGAACTTCAAGATTTTTGATACTTGAGAAAGCACTATTACCAAGGTCTTCAATCTCATGCCTTGCCCTCTCCACGAAGGCTTCACGTTTCTTCCCCAATTGACCGATGACCTCTAAGATCTTATCCCATTCTGACTTGTAGAGTGAAGCATGATTGATGGAAGGGCCTTCCCCTCTAGGATATGGTTTAGGTGGAGCTTGTCCACCTCGGTATCCTTGAGGTTGGTTATCCTCCCTCAATCAGAAGTTAGAATGATCTCGATACCTTGGGT
Source organism: Rubia yunnanensis (assembly GCA_037428765.1). Taxonomy (NCBI): domain Eukaryota; kingdom Viridiplantae; phylum Streptophyta; class Magnoliopsida; order Gentianales; family Rubiaceae; genus Rubia; species Rubia yunnanensis. The sequence goes on along the minus strand of CM075066.1, from coordinate 67,642,285 downwards.
TGAACGAGTTTGCATAGGAGTCCGACCTTACATCTCCTTGGTTCCCCTGGAACCCTGGTGGTTGACCCCTAGCAAATTGTGGTCTTTTCCGGTTGTTGTAGTCAATTGCCTTCACCTCTTGTAAATCATCTATGACTTCAGGACACGCTTCGGAGCTGTGGTTAAGGTAGTAAACTCCACACACTTGGACTTGATGTACTTTTCCTCGCAAAAGATCCTTCATCATAGAAGCAAGAGCTTGGACTTGTTCCTCTAACTTAGGTGAGTGTGTGGGTTAATCCAAGACCTTAACCCTTGACCTAGTGCCAAATTGTCACATACCATTTGCCATTTCTTCTAAGAGGGCCATTGCATCCTTGGGGCTCTTGTTCGCTATTGAACCATTAAAATCGGCATTCACCATCTGTATATCTTCATCACATATCCCCTTGAAGAAATAATACACCAAATTCCCCTCTTTGAAGGGATGGTAGGGGCAACTAGCTAGGAGTCTCTTGAAGCATTCCCAATGATCATACATACTCTCGGCATCACCTTGGATGATGTTTGACAATTATTTCTTCAACCTGGCCAACTTGGGTGCCGGAAAATACTTCTCTAAGAACCTCCGCTTCATGTCCATCCAAAAACCAGTGCATCCAAGTGGCAAGTAGTAGAGCCAATCCTTGGCACTACTTTGAAGGGAAAACGGGAAGGCTCTTAGATTGCAGTCATCTTCGAACACTCCCGGGGGCATCATGTTCGTGCACACCAAATGTAACTCCGATAGATGTTTGTTCAGATTCTCCCCCGCCAATCCATGAAATGTAGGCAGGCAATGGATCATGCCACTTTTTAGCTCACAGCTCACAGCTCACATTAGTGGGTAATGGTGGAAAGGTGATGCATAGCGGCTGATTCTCAAAATTGAGTGCCATAAACTTCCTTAGGGTACGATTGTCTTCCATCATTGCTAGTGGTTCTTCTTCCAACACTTCTATCCTCGGTTGAAGTTGTGCATTAGTTCTTTGCCTCCTTCTCTTTCGACCACCTGTTTTCTCATTCGGGTAGTGTAAGATGCCTAAATTAGTGGTATGAGTGTGTACCATAAACTAGGGCCAAGAATACCCTTCCGAATACAACACTAGCAAACAGATCAAAAGGTAACAAAATAACTATAACAACAGCTCCAACCAAGAATCAACAACATAAGAAAATAAAAATAAAAGATAATACTAACTATTATACTAACACGTTATGCTTAATTGACACTTAAAATGAATAGCATCCCTGGCAACAATGCAAATATTTTGACCTGCCTCCACCCAGGGTCGTTAATTGTAGCTAATGAACCTGAGCGAAGGATTTGACAAAGAAATTTATAATTCTACACTCGTTCTCACTGCCACACTACCTATAGGGTAGTTAGTGGTAAGCCCTAGGTTTGTCCACAGAGATGCTAGGTCTAAGTATCAATCAAAACACAACCTCGTACGGGTCGTCAAGCTATACGAGCGAAAGGAATAGCTAGTAAAGCAAACATGTAAAGGGGGGGTTGGTATTTCAAACTAACAACTACTAAGCATAGAAGTAAAAAAAACAAAGTAAGCTATTTAACTAAGCACTTGGGGAGCAATTGAGTAAAATGGTTAATCTAATGTTTCGATCCTCGATTTATTCACATAGAAATTTAGGCAAACCTAATAGAGTGTTCATAACACATAGTGTGGCCAATGGTATACACTTCCTCGTCCTTATCATGGCAGGTGCACTCACAACCCTCCATCGACACTGCCATCATAGTTAGGGGAGTACAACAAGGTCCGATCATTGTTGTAGGTCTGTTTCTCCCCCATGCAATTACGTCTCGAGATTCCACCACAAATGCACTACCCAATGGTCTTATCAATTAGGCCAAAGGGTCATTGGCACCTTATCTATGATCTAAGGCCTCTCACACCCTAGCTTGCTACTATTCACTATCTCTACCTAGAACCTCTCGGACAACTTTATGAAGTTAGCTAAAATTGGTGCGATGGTAAATAAATCAGAGCATTCATGAATCCCATGTGCACACACCCACGCAGACACGTTCTCCCTTAGCCATTTTAACATCCAGGTTTCTCTTTCTCTTCCCAAGGGGGCATCAATATTTTCACCGTACAAGAATATTGCCCAAAATGTGTACTTATATGTGGTGTACTATTCATCCAATTCAAATCATCAATAACAATCACAATAATATCGTGAACACAAAATTAGGATGAACTATAGAATCTCACAAAGCAAATAGATTAAAACTTGCTCCTACAATTTATCCCCAAGCTATAGAAATTACTCCATAGACATGGAATTCAAATAAAGACTTGAATTCCAAATCTTAGGATCAAAGGAAAAGGAAGAAAAGAAAAGGAGAGAGTTTCTCTCTCTATATATTTGCTCTCCTAACTACAAAAATGATTTAAACAAAAGATATGATATTAAACCTAGTAGACTAAGGCTGTATTTATAGTAGTAGGAGATTAGGCCTAAAAATGGGACAAATTTGGTAAACACTAGCTCACCCACTGCCTGGCGTGGGCCGTCATTGATGGTATAGCCCGTCGCACGTCCTTGGCCTAGTGAGCATGATTTGGCGCTGGTCGTGCCTCTTCATATGGCGCGAGGTGCCATCAAAGTGCTAAAATTGAGGCTTCTGATCCACCCCCGTGGCTGGTGGCACTAGGCGTGGTCAGGAAGGCTGCTTTGCTCAGAACTTTGGCATGGGCCATGTGATTTCCCATGCCCCAATGACTGGGCTTAGTATTTCAAACTTGGAACAGTGTGGGACGTAAAAAATGGGATATCCCACGCCAATACTTAGCCGTGTGGAGTGGGACTTAGTCTTATGCTTGTGGTCTGTGGCGTCTAGCGCGGGCTGCACCTTAGCCTCGTGCTGGTCTTCTTGGAGTGGGGCTGCTCCATTGGCACAGGCCATTGGTACCAACCAAGAATAGCCCGCACTGACCCATTTGTGCCTCGGCCAGCTGAACTAGTTTCCTTCGTTACGGGTAAACCGTTTGTCCGATTTTAGAGTTTTAGCAGTAAATTTTATAGTGGGCGAGAAGAAAACTCCAATGGAACCATCCATGAAGGATAATTCTTGTTGGATCGTTCTCATACTTAATCAAAACTCATTGGACAACAATTTACCATTTCTTTGTTGGCTGCTTTAAACTCCGTTGCCGACTATCTTTGACTCTAATCTCTTTCTGCCGCGTATTGATATTTGTGGCCTTTGTTTACTACCATTCTAGAGGTGAATGGCACTCGATCTCTTCTGTCATCTTTGTGAACAACCTTCAATATCTTGTACCGCCCTTACGAACGAGCTTTACATAGAATGTAAACAAAAAGTAACCACTGGCGACCTACTAAAGATGATCACAAGGAAAATCAAGGAGCTTGTGGATACAAGATGTTCATTAGTACCCACTAAGTCTACAATACATGAGATTTAGACAAGAAAACCAAACATGGTCGTCTAAACCCCTTGTCACATAAAATCAACTAATACTAGCAATCCACCAAATAAAACTAGCTAAAAAAATATGCCAAATGCAGTGGTTAACGCACGCATAATGAAGCAGATCACCTTCTAACCTAGAAAGTTTGCCAAAACCTTGGGCCTCCCTCTAAATTCATTAACTACCTACTAACACATGTCATCCAATTTAGCATCCCCAAAACACTCTCCCTCACTATTAACTATCACCCCCGGTGGTGATTTTTCCCATGAAATATCCACACCACACATAATCTTTCGCAAACCCCCAACTATACCAATGATGTTGTAGCATGTCCTTGTTATTAGTATGATTTCAATTTCTACAATAACAAAAAGGACATAATATTTTCTTATCACGATTAAAATCATGGTTCAAAAACTCATCCACGAAGATAACCTGACTAACGTTGGTATAGACATGCTTACGCCTCTTGATGGCATAATACAACTCTACATGTGAATAAATGTCACTACTATGCCAATTTGATGCCAATTTGATGCCACTACTATGCCACCGTACACCACCGTCTGTTGTGCTTGAATCTGTAAGAAAAATCCCCCAGAGGTGTCCGGGGGTAGAGGCTCCGATGGGCAAATAAGCAAACAATGTATGGGAGTGTAATCATGAATGAATAGTTAAGTGTGTAAGACTACCTTTAGGTTTTATATAGGTAGGAAAGTAGGGCTACTATTTGGTGTTCTTAAGGAATAAGTACTCCACCTTGGGCCGGCCCAAAAAGGAGGATTTACTTAAAGATTAGAGCCTTGGGCCAATGATTGGACGCACATGCCATTAAGCCCATACAGTTTTACACGTTCTCAATAATCCCCTAGAAAATTAAGGGTCCAGCCTTCAAATTTTATCCCCAAATTGGGGGTTCGAATCCATACTCACATCCCTGTGGGGTATGATTATCCCTGTGGTAAGTTGAGGGTCCATTCTAGGTGGCCATCGAACTTTTCACTCAAGCAGATAAAATGTGTCCGGGGTCTGGCCTTCGGCTTTCTATTATGTGCTAGGGCCCAAGGGCTAGGATCCTGCCTCTTTTATATCCCCTGGTGGCCTTCGGGCCCCAGTAGCCGAGTGTAAGAGTTCGGGCCCTGGTCTTCTAGTCTGTGTTAGGAAATGAGAGTCGCTGGTCTTTACTGGGCATATAAGGGGGGTTCGATCTTTAATTTACTGAGTTGTGTCAAGGTGTAAGATCCATTATCCCCAATATCTTAAAGGTATTGGATTTGAAACTTGTATGTTCAGACTGTGCTAAAAAGTGAAGTGTTCAAATCCTCTGACTAAAGATTAAAGGTTTCAAAACAACTGCTTATGATCTTTGCTAGTAGGTGAGGCATTCGAATCCTTCCACTAAGAGTTAGGGGTTTCGAAACTATTACTTAGTGTAAATGGATTTGACCTCTAGCCTTTGGATATTTTCCAGTAAGCGAGGCGTTTGAATCATTCCGCTAAGGGATAGGGGTTTCAAAACTATTACTTGGTGTACGAGATTCGATCTCTAGGCTTCTGATCTTCGCCAGTAAGTGGGGCATTTGAATCCTTCTGCTAAGGGATAGGGGTTTCAAAACTATTACTTAGTGTAAGGGGATTCAGCTTCTAGCCTTTTGATCTTTTTATAAAGCGAGGCATTCGAATCCCTCCACTGAGAAGTAGTGGACCTGGTCCTCTCAAGTTTTAAGAGTGTTTGTATGCAAAGTCATGACGGGTTTGGCCCTTGGCCTTCCTACCCTTGTTCAGAGAGCTAAGCATTCAAAAATTAAAACTAGGAAGTGGAAAAGTTGACTGGGACTATAATTTGAATTCAAAGCGAGGAGTGGGAAAGACGCACGTGATGCTTACCCTTTCTTTTCCATGTGTATGGAGCCCTAGTAAGGCTACAGGTGCACCACTTCCCCATGATTACCTTGATCCACGCAGCCCACTTACCCATGCAACAACTTTTCTCCTGGCAGCCCGAGGTAATAATTGCTTCCTTTTCCACTTCCTATATATATGCAAAGACTTTCACTGTTTCTCACTTTTAGTTCACTCAAAATTCCCATAACTTTAAAACTCATCTCTTTCTCTCAGAGCACTTCACCGACTCCTTTTTCCGATCACACTTTTTGAGAGCTCCGACTATCTTTTCCGGCCACTACCTAGTAAGTCCCCTGAACTTTTATCCTTTATTTTGATTAAGGATGTCGTAAATGCCTTCATCTAGAAAAAGTTCCATTCCATATTATATCCCAGCTACTTCGGCCGCTGGCATTGATGGTTCTCGGCTTCAAGATTCTGGTGCTGTTCAATCTTCACCGATCGGCTATTTTGCTATGGGTTCGGATACTGGGGGGAGTTATAGTAGAAGCTTCATACCGCTTGCAGGTTTCCGCCAAAAATGGGTACTGTCAAGGTCTCAGGTCCCAAGCAGGGCCCAAATTTGGGAAGACGAGGCAAAAAGGCCTTACTTTTTTGAGAAGATATTAACTCCTGTTCCCGAAGCCCAAAACCCTTGGCTACAAAGATAGCTAAGTTGTTCCAGAGGACTTGAAGTTGGAGGTTCTCTACAAAGATGGAAATTCGAGGGATACAATCCCGGTCAGTGCACTATTTATGAACATCACTTCAAGTTTAGATTATGTTTCCCTCTACCCCTCATCCTCTCTTATCTTTTGGAGGAGCATCAAGTGAGCTTGTACAAAGTGCATTCGAACGTCATCCTGCTGGTTATGCCATTTATGAATCAGTGTAACAACTTAGGTATCACTCCTCGGTATGAGCTGTTCAGGTCTTTATACTACCTCTCCAGTAGCAGATCAGTCATGCCTTCAGCCAAAGATCAGGATACAATTCTTAGGGTGATTGTGACTCTGTGCAACAGATTCTTGGATCACCCTATAAAAGTTGCTACAAACTGAAAAGGGTGACACGGAGCTTCAATTTTCACTTTTGAGAAGGAGGCCAAGGATTACTTTGTTCCAAATTGGAATCTGAAGCCTAAGTTTGAGAATCCTACCGCATATGTTGCTCCAAAAAGTTTCGTGAGGGATAGGGATCTGTTGCTGAGCAATCCTCTCGATATCTCAAGGAATTTTAACTTCGTATGGAAGGAGAAAGTACATGTCTTGATTTATAATTAAGAGGCAGTTTGGATTAAACCTCTTACAAAAGCTGTGGAGTATGTTTCCGGCAAAGGGAAAAAGAAGGAGAAGCTTTCCAAGAAAGAGAAGCTTGCCAGGAAAAGGACTCCTATCACTAAGGAGGAGGCCACTGCAATCAAGAAGAAAGATGTAGGTGATCTGCCCCTTAGAAAGAAGTTAAAAAGGAGTCCCTCTTCGGCAGTTGATGGAGGGGCTTCAAAGAATGCCAAGAGGAGAAAGTCTAAGGGTAGCAGTCTTAAACCTTCTGGGTGCGCTTTCAAAACTGCTAAGACCGTGCCGGAGCCTGCCCTAGTAGAGAACACCGGAGAGGATCCCATCGGGATCTCTTTTTCATCTTTTGAAGGTGTTTGTGACATCCTTAATTTTTTCCTACCTTTGCTTTTATCTAGTCTTTTTTCACTTTCTTTCTGTTAACTAATTTGTGTTTCCCCTTTTCCTCCTGTTCAGTGGAATTTGCTGCAGCTTTTGGCTGTGACAACGAGATAGAGGGTGATGGAAATTTTGTAGAGACCTCTCCGAAAGCTCCTTACAATCATCTCACTGCTATTCCCGTTTAACCAGAGGCCCACTCCGAGGTTCATTCGGAGATCCAGGGTGAAGACGGTGGGAGGAATGTGGTCACAATGGTGCCTCGATGCCCTAACCTTCCTCTCAAAGACCAAGAAATGATATGGCCCCAATCTGTTCAACCCCCCGACTAAACCTGGTTCATCTGGGAACACCACCTCAGAGGCTGGCCCCCTCTTGGGGAAGAGAAACTTGCCTCCTCCGCACGTAGAGGGTCACCTAACCCTTGTCCCGGGGGCACCCTTATAAGTTGCCTTGGATTTTGTTGCCCAAGCCTATGTAATAAAGGTTCAATAGGCAGAGCAAGCTATTGCTAAGTCTAAGGAACTTGAAGGGGAGTTGCGTGAAGCTGCTTCCCATTACGAGAAAGAGCTGGAGAAGGTGGCCTCCGATTACGAGGCTGAGCGTGCTATTGCTACCATTGCCCATTAGGCGGAACTAGAGAAACAAGCTCTTGTCCAAAAAATGGGAGCTCGAGAAACTGACCCTTGTTCATAAAAGGGGGAGCTTGAGACACAGACCCCTGCTTATAGAGGGGAGCTCGAGACACAAGCCACTGAGAAAGAGAACCTTTTGAAAGGGATCAAGCTGAAACTCTCGGAGGCCCAGATGGAAATTTCCAAGCTGTTTGGCCTTTGCTCTCTCGAGCAATAGGCTTATACTTTTGAGGCCTATATCAGCATGGTGGTTAAGAACCAGGAGTTCCGGGATTATTTCTCCTCCCTCTCCACGCTCTTGGTTAGGGTTACCTGGAACAATTTGGCTCGCTCCATCTCCAAGGACCTTCCGGCTGAGTACGCTACTATGCTGGATGTTTACAAGAACAATTTGGAGCCCAAACAGTTGAGCCATCTCTGGTGGAAGTCTATCCAAGATGGGGGGATGAAACTCCCATTGCTCGACCATTTGAAGGCTTCCGGCAAGTATTTCTCGACGGAGGAGGTCTGTGGCTTGGAGGTGGATAAAGACACTGAATAGAAAGAGCTAGATCCCCTTATCGCTCTGAGATCTTGGTGTAGGCCTACCCCTTCAAGTTCTTCTCAAGAGGCATCTAGCGTAGGAAAAACTACATGGAAATTTCTCCCTCAGGTGGTTCTTGATGTACTTCTTTCTTTCTATTAGAAGACTCCTATTTTCTCATACTCATATGTTTTTTATTTTATCTTTCATAGACTTTAGACTTGGTACCATTTCGCCTCCCCTCCCATTTGCAAAGGGGTACATTTTTTTATTTCTTCTTCCAAATTATGAAGGAGTGGTATCACCGGATTGAAGAATGGGCTTAAGAGCCTCGGATTGAGGCATCCCAGTTCTGGTATATGTCTGTCCAGCTCGAAGAGGAGCTTTGAGCAGCATATGAGGAACTGGGCTTATAGCGCAATGGTCTTCATGAAAGGCAATAGGAACTCCTCAATGTGATGAGCCGTTCAAAAGAGGAAAGGGATTCCTTAGTTCTTGCTAAAGATGGAATTTTAGAGAATTTTATCTCTCAAAGAGATAACTACCAAGGTCAGGTTTTCTTCAATGCATAAATGTCTTTCGACTGCTAAAGCCTACAAAGCCATTGGGAGAGTATCAACTTCTCGGCCAAATGAGTCCATCGAAAGCTATATCATCAGGCTCAAGTGGCCTGAGAAAATGTAGAGGTGGCTTGAATGGCCTTACAACTGATACCAAAAAATGTAAGCAGCGGAAAAAAGAAGTCTGAACATATCAGTAAAACCTGGTTCCAGTGTTGGAACGAACCATGAAGGAGAAATAAGCCCTCATTGCTGTCTTTTTTAGGGACAAAGAGAAGGTTGATAAAGAGCTTTCAGAACTATATTCAACCTACGAGGCAAAAACCAACAACCTTTGAGCATACGAGCTTCGACTCGGGACAGTTGAAACTCCACTAATTGAGGATTTCGAAGGCTTTCTTCGAGACACTATCAATATCATGGAGCAAAACATATTACTCAGAACCCCAAGTATCACAAAGCATATGAAGAGACTAGGAGGTGGCTGAACAGAGTGCAGGAAGTGAAATCGGGAGCTTCAAGTTCTCATACTGCCCCTAGGAGAATTGATGCTTCTGGATCAGGTGAAACCCCTTCTCCTATGACTTCAACTCAAAGAACTAACACGACTTGAAGCCACTACTCCGCTGGCCAATGGAGAGGTTCTTTGTCTTTGGCTAGTCAAAGTTGACCACGGTCCTTCGACAAAAAAAGAAGAACCTTTAGTTAGGAGACCCCGACGTTGAGTCTTAAGGTTCCTACTTTGTAAAATAGTTGTAATTTATTTTTGTGCAATTTAAAATAGCCATGATGGCCTAATAATAATATGTTCTTCCCTTTGCTGCTGTTAGAGCATTTTTTCTTTTTTTAGGTAGGGTCATTGCTCCCAAGCTAAATTTCTTTAACTTGTTTCTCTAACTTTTTTCAAGGGATTTTACGATATCTCAGTCCATTCTGGTTTACACAATCAAATGAGGCTTTGCTAACCCCTCATATATTTTACAAGGTCTATGCCTTGAGCGCTTGTTGCGCATTCGAATCTTATCTTTGGGATCTGTGTCCCCAAGATGGGCTTATTCGAGGAGAATATTGTGGATGCTAGCTTAAGGGACCTGTTCCCCTAATGTGGTCTCCGAACGAGGAGACATATTTCAAATATGTTTGAGATATTTGTGTCTCTAAGGTCTTAGGTGGGCAATTTGGACCCTTCAAGATGTCAGCCTAGGGGATCAGTGTCCCTAATGTCTTCAGCGGGCAGTTTGGACTCTTAAGAATTGTTAGCCTGGAGGGTAAGGGTCCCTTAGGCCTTCGGTGGGAAGTTCGAACCCTCACGAATTGTTAGACCGAGAGATCTGGGTCCCTGAGGCCTTTGGTTGGCAGTTTGGACCCTCACAAATCTTCAGCCTGAGGGATTAGTGCCCCTAAGGTGGTCTTCAAACATCCAAGGGGAACGTGCCCAAAGGATATTCGAGGAAAACTATTTTAGATATATTTAAGGGATATGTGTCCCTAAGATCTTTGGTGGGCCATTCCCCTCCGAGACATTGGTCTATGGGTAATGTTTCTAAGGCATTCAGTGAGCAGTTCTAACCCTTTCGAATCGTTAGCCTGGGTGGTCAGTGCCCCTAAGGTGGTCTTCGAACGTCCAAGGGAAACGTGCCCGAAGGACATAGAACTATTTCAATTATATTTAAGGGATCTGTGTCCCTAAGGCCTTCGGTGGGCAGTTCGAACCCTCCGAACACCTCTGACTCCATTTTTAGGAAATGAATTCTAATTTTATGGAAGGAACAATTATAAGGAACACACTTTCACATAAAAATGGAGCCCAGAGATATAAAGAATCCTACAGACTTAGAGCGCTAGCTGATCAAGGACATCATCCGACCCATATCTACTTCAGAGTGGGCTATTTGTCAACCTCACCAAGTCATCTAGGAGTTTTAGGCATAATATCTTCTAAGGTTTGAGACGTTTCATCTGCACGGAATTGCCTCACCTTGGGAGGTTTCGAGCACATAGCTGCCTCCAGGTAAAACTTTCACAATTCAATAGAGTCCTTCCCAATTAGCTAATAGTTTGCCCTCCAGATCCTTTCAAATTTTCTCATTTTTTTTTTCATTACAAGGGCTCCTAGGGAGAACAGGACCTTCTGGACCATTTGGTCATGTACTGCTTAACCCTCTTTTTTTTATCTTGGCTTCATGAAATGAGGCTTTCTCTCTTTTCCCTTCGAAGAGGTCCAAATCCAATCGATGTTGTTCATCATAACTTGTTGATGCTCATTTTTTATGGAGGTCTTTTGAAAGGTTGGAAGTCTCACCTCCATGGAGATAACCGCCTCCGAACCCTACACCAGGCTTTAGAGGGTTTCACCTGTGGCAGGCGAATCCATTGTCCAAAATGAACAAAGCACACTTGGAAGCTCATTGATCCAACTTCCTCCTACCTATTTGAGCCTCAAACGAATGCTGTAAACAATGGTATGATTTGTGACCTCCACTTGCCCATTTGCTTCCGGGTGGCAAATATTGGTAACCCTTTGGTAAATTTTGTATTCCTTACACTAGTTCTTGTAGGGGTCATTGAAAAATTGAGCACCATTGTCAGTAATAATTGTTTGAGGGATTCCAAAATGGCATATGATATTTTTCTAGCAAAAACCGATCACTAACTTTCCCTTAGCACCCATTAAGGCTTCGGACTCGACCCACTTTATGAAGTAGTCAATGGCCACAATCAAGTATCGAAAGTTTCTAGGGGCCTCCGGGAAAGAACCCACCAAGTCAATCCCCCATTAGTTGAATGGCCAAAAACCGCTAATATTAATCATCTCTTCTTGGGGGATGTGGGTGATCGGCGAATGCCTTTGTCATTCTTGACATGCCTAGATATGTTATGGATTTCATGAAACATCTTGGGCCAATAATACCCAGCCAAATGGATATTATTTGCTATCGAACGGGCCCCCTGGTGACTTCTACCCTTTGTGAGCCTCACAAAAAAGATAATCAGCCTTATGGGGGCTACACACCGAGGGAGAGGCTGCATATGTCCTCAACAATATATCACATGCTCATGGATTACATACTTAGGTGCTTTAAGCCTAATCTTCCTAGCTTCGACATTATCTTCCAGGAGGGTACCATCTCGAAGGTAGTAATGATAGGAAATATCCATGAATCTTGCTCTTCTACTATCATATTTGTTACCTCTTCATCAAAGCTTGAAAATGTTTTCTTAAAAATGTTTGATGAAAATGTTTGATGAAAATGTTTGATTAAATCATCAGGCGTTATCCATGAATCTTGCTCTTCTACCATCATTAGGGGCCCTTGAGATTGCAAGTCCAAATCAGATGAAGCTAACTCTCTTAGAGCACCAGCTTTGTGATTTTTCTCCCGAGGGACCTATGTGAGGGTATAATGGTGAAAATGTACGAGAAGGGTCTTCACCACTTCTAGATATCATTGTAGGCTTCTTTCCATAGCCTCATATTCCCCCTTGACTTGAAGGACCATGATTTGGGAATCACTTAATATGTCCAACCTTCGAACGCCCAAGTCCCTGGCTGTTCGAAGACCTGTAATTAGGGCTGCATATTCCTCTTCATTATTTGTGGCCTTGAAGTCAACGTACAAAGTATAAGCATAGGGGTAGTATTTCTTCTCAGGGCTTATTAGCAAGATGCCAGCCCTACAGCCTCCAAAATGTGATGAACCATCCACATACAACTGCCAGGCCTCTTCAGAATCTTTTTCTTCATGTACTACGATTGGTTCTATAATGAAGTCCGCTAAAGCTTGACCCTTTATAGCTGTTCTTGGGCAGAACTAGATGTTGTGCTCACCCAGTTCCATGGCCCAGTTAATCATTCGTTCTGAGGCCTCCAGCTTAAGAAGTACTGGTCTGATCAGATGACTCGTTAGTAAGATGATCCTATGACCCAGGAAGTACGGCTGAAGGTGCCTCGCAGCGTGAACGAGGGCCAATATAAGCTTTTCGAGGGTAGTGTATCTAGTTTCTGGATCATGCAAATCTTTACTTATGAAGTAGACAGGGTGTTGGGCTCTGTCCTTTTCTTTTATCAGAGTTGCACAGATGGCACAGGGGGATGCCAAGATGTATAAATACAGATCCTCCCCCTTGTCTGGCTTTATTAGGGTGGGAAAATTTCGTAACTGGTCCTTTAACTTCTAGAAGGCTTTGTCAAATTCTTCCATCCATTCGAATTTCTTAGCTTTTCAAAAGACATCGAAGAATGGAAAGTGTTCCCCCCTTCTAAAGGAATCGACAAAGGGCCGCAAGGGACCCTGTTAGTCTTTGGATGTCCTTCACCGACTGAGGGGGCTTCATCTGCATTAAAGCTTCAATTTTTTTGGGGTTAACATCAATACCCCTTTTTGAGACCATAAATCCAATGAATTTTCTTGCTCTCACCCCGATCACACACTTCGCTGGGTTTAGCTATAAGTTGGCTTTTCGAAGCATCTGAATGTTTCCTCGATGTCCAAAAGAAACTGATCAAAGCTCCTACTTTTCACCACCATATTATCTACGTATAATTCAACGTTTCTTCCAATTTTCTTTTAGAACAGCTTATCGACCAATCTCTGATAGGTGGCTCCAGCGCTCTTTAGTTCGAATGGCATCTTTTATAGAAAAATGTGCCCACGTCTGTTATTAAAGACGTCTTCTGCTTCTCCTCTTCGGCTATGAGTATCTAATGACAAACTTTGTGGGCATGAAAAAATGCCAATATCTCATATCCCGCAATGGCTTCTACCGGTACGTCAATGGAGGGTAAGGGATAGCTGCCCTTTAGGCAACATTTTTTAAGGTTTGTAAAATGAATGCACATTCTCCAAGCCCCATCGTGCTTAGGAATGGTCACTGGATTCACTATCCACTCTGGATAGAAAACCTCTTTGATCACTTCAGCCTTAAGTAGCTTTTGGATCTCTTCTTTTATGGCTTCCGCCCTTTCGAGGCCATATAATCTTCTCTTATGTTTTATCGGCTTTCAGGAGGGATCCACATTTAGTCTATGAACCATCAGCTACTCCAGAGCCCCTGTTAGGTCAAGAGTGTCCCAAGAAAACACATCAACATAGTTACCAATAGACACTGTTCCTTTAGCTTTCTTTTTATTGAGGAGGGTATCAGTTTTCGCACTGGCACTGTTCCTTTTTCCCAAATGGCCACTAGCTTTGTGTTTGTGGGTTCAACCCCACTGACCAAAGCCACCCTTTCCTTCCTCTTAGGCTTTTTTAATGCAATGGCTAAAAAACTTCTAGTCGCTGGCTGATCCCCCCTTATGATTTCCATTCCCTTCTTTATTGGTAATTTCATTGTCAGATGGTAGGGGAACCATACGGCTTGCGCTTGGCACATCCAAGGTTTTCCCAATATCACATTGTAGGGGGATACCGCATTGACCACTATAAAATTGCAGTCAATTGTGACCTCCTTCTCTCCATCTGCCACTTTAACTAGAAGGTTTATAACCCCTAAGGGCAGGACCATTTTCTTAGTAATGCCAGACAAGGGGGGGTGGGGAGGTTTTTCTTTTCAAGCTTTCGTGGCCGAGCCCTAGATGATCAAAGCAATTGGTAAACATCACTTCTACAGTGCTATCGTCGTTGATGAGCACCCTTTTAAAACAAAAATTTCCAATTATCTCATGTATGACCATTAGATCTGCATGGGGGGTTCGACTAGGCACTGGGTCTGCTTCTGAGAAAGTGATCGCTTCTTGTGGTCGAAACCGCTTTTGATTGGGCTCTCCGGGGTACATGTACTAAGACCGTACCTTAATAATGGTGCTCGATGACTAGTCACTTACTATGCCATAGATGAAATTAATTACTCGGTTTGGCCCATCTCTCTGATTTCGATCCACCCTAGCTTCGACCTCGGGTCTGTTATTCTCCCTCACCCTATTTCCTGCCTGTTCGGCCTCATTTCCTTGATGTTCTTTAGCCCCTCAATTTCCTCCCTTTCTTCCACCCTTCCAATGACTTGTCTTACGTTTTGAAGAGGTTCCTCCCTTTGATCCCTTTACGTAACTTTATGGCCTTGAGGTCTTGAGGGGATAATGCCTCGAGGGTTGGTCTCAAGAACTGACCTAGAGAGGGTGATGGACTTTCAAGTTTTGGTAGAGCCAAGGGCTTGTGGCCTCGAGGACCTGAGGTCTTGAGGGCTCACTGGTCTCGAAGGATTGATCTCGAGGGATGATGGTCTCAAGACTTATAGCTTTTCGAAGGGCTGGTCTTTCAGCCTTGAGGGCCCGAGGTCTCGAAGAATTTAACTCGAGTAGAAGGATTGTATTTTCAAAGACCAGAGGTCTCAAGGAAATGATGTCTTGAAAGTTTCAGCTTAATTCAAGGGCCTACGGCCTGATGGCTGATGGCTTTTTGGGTTTGGCTCTACTCGAGGTCTCGAGGGGATGCTATCTCGAGGACCCGTTGGTCGTGACTCGCGACGGCTTGTCGCGACTTATGGAAAGTGGAGGCTGGGAGTTGAATTTAAGCCCAAAACTTCTGATCACATCACAACTCACAATTCATAATCTACAGGATTAAATTCTACATGTCGGTATAAACAACATATAATGCAAACTTAGCTATTCAGTAAGAACATTTACTCATTTTTAAATCTTTTACTTTGGTTAAAAAAATAACCGAGGTAAATAATATCTTTTACTTCAAAAAAATAACTGAGGTAAAAGAAATTCTTAATTGAGTTATTCGACCTAAGCCAAAAGCCAAGATAAAAAAGTGAAGTAATAGGTGTTGTGTCTTGTAGTGTTTCTTCAATCGATGTAAGCTTAGTCGCGACTTATCACAAATAAGTACAAATGCATCTATTTCTTTTTGGTTGTTATTGAAAGTCTAGTTTACACTTTAACCCACTCATATCTTCTTATTTATTTGAAAAATTAACTTATTTATCAATTTAGGCTATGTTTTTTCATTTGTTCAGTTTTTCCATTTTCTTTTCCTTTTTTAAAAAGAAAATCACCTGTGATGGTGGGGGGTTGGGCAAACCCCTACCTATTTGTTGATATAAATAAAAGGTACAAGAAAAGGGGGACTTAATGGCCTTACCTCGTGAAGATGTTTTGTTTTACGATGTACATAATCCTATCAAATCTAGGGAATCATAAAAACTAAAAATCTAAAAAACAAAGCGTATAAAGTATCCTTATAAGACATACATCAATAAGAGTACAAAAGTATAAACCTATCTAGTCCTTAAATAAGGAAAATTGATAGCATCAAACTGAATTTGTCCTTGTATCTCTCTTGGCATACCTGCAAAATGAAAGATGCTTTTTACCTGATTGAGTGTAGCTAGTTTGGCCAGAAAATTTGCTACTTTGTTTCCTTCTCGTGGAACATGAGTGATGGAGCACTCTATCTTATTCATTATCTTCCATGTTATGCATGCTACTGTCAAACATTTCCAAGGGATCTTCCACTCTCTTCTCAACACCTTAATAGCTATCAATGAATCATATTCAATATACAAAGTCTTGATTCTTTGCATTTTTGCCATTTGGAGACCTTGCAGCATAACTATCATTTCAGCTTTCAAAATTGTGAATTGTTGGATTATCTTCGAGGCAGACCTAATATGTTTACCTTTTTGGTCTCTAAGAATCCATCCAATACCTGTTGTGCCATTTATTAAAACTGAGCCATCCACATTAAGTTTGGCATTGTGTGATAGGGACCAGGAAACAATCACTAGCCCCTTCTTTATTCTCATTGATCTGCAAATGTGTATGGCAGGGTATATAGCAGACAAATCCCAAAAAGCATTTATTTTGTGTGCTATTTTTTAATTAATAATGAGAAATTTTAGTGAGTACGATAATGGAAAAATGCCAATTGTGATGCTATACTTAAGAATTTACTATTTAAAGTAATAAATATAAAATCAAATGTAAATTAATTTTTAAATTAAGTACTAACTAAGCATATTAGATTATTAATAATGGTAATTATCATTCAAATCCTTATATATAACGAACAATAAAAAAAATTAAATGATTTTATTATGTGGTAATCGGGGGCATTCTTATATTTCCATTTTTGAAATGAATAAATAATGCGTTTTCACTTGTGTGGACTGTCCAAAACAACATCGTTTGGATGATTTGTAGTGTATTAGTGTATGAAATTTTGTGACATAAGTTGATGTAGCAACATCAAAATATGATTTCCTTAATGATTTGAAGCAACCATTGTCCGTTTTAACTTATACATTGCACTTTATATAATTAAATATTGTAATTGAAATTTAATTGCTATATTTTCAACTTAAATATTATACTTTTTAATGATATTTTTTATTTCAACATTCAAACACATCTCATTACATATTTAATGCACAATATACAATATTTAAATCTGAAAATACAGTGTTTAAAGTATAGAATACAACGGTTGTTGCATAAATTTATGAAATGCCTTATATTTTAGAACTTAGCCTACAAAAATTAGCTATATTGCAAGGCTTCAAGTGTCATAATTAGATTTTGATGAGTATATTAGAAGTACTTTACAAAGCATTACAAATTATTTTAACAACACTTGGGATTATTATGATTTAACAAAAAAATAACTCACCATTACAGGAAATATATTAATTCTACATATAACTATTTAAGTAACTAAATTAGTATGAAAAGTGGAATAGAATAGGTGGGCTTTCCAGGTGGGTGGGGCTTAGCGTACCCAATGGGAAGCCCAAGTCTACCCATGTGTACTTAAATCAAGTACTGTTGAAACTCATATCAGGTCTTATAACTGAAACAACACATTGATTTCATCGCGTTTAAGTCCTGCATGCATAACTTTCATCCTTTGACGACACTCTTAAGTCAAACTTTTTTCTTTCTTCGGGAATCTTCTATTTGTAGCCTTTCTTACTAGCAGCATCATAGATTCCACTGGAGGAAAGGGTGAGTGGATTGATATTATTTCTAAATTAGGTATCAGTTTATTGAGAATTTATTAAGTATATCGATGAAGATGAAAAGCATTAATGTTCCTCTTTTGTTTTGATAATTTGATATGAATTAGGACTGTTCTATTACCTAAACTACTTTCTAAAAATAAGAATTGCTTCCATCTGGATCTTATTTTCCATTTTGTGAGTAGTTTAGAATTATTCAAGAGTTAGATACAAGAAACTATTTGTTGGTTTTCCATTCTTGTTTTCAACCGACGAATATATTTAAAATCGTTACCATTTAGTTTTGACAGCGAAACCTTGTCCAAAGGTGTAGGTTTGACGACAATTTTGAAATTGTTGTCAATCATCGTAGAAGTAGTCGCATATTTGAAGATGAGAATTTTGATTGAAACCAAAAATAATTTTGAATTTCCCCCAAATGGTAATTATATTCTTGTTGCTCGATCTAGAATTAAAGGATGTTAACTTCAATGTATGGGTAATTCCATTTTAAAGATAAAATATATTTTTGAACCGGCTTTTAACCACATCTATATCCATTGTTTACATAAGCGTGAGTATCAGTTTGGGAGTATCGAAGGGCAGATTTTAGTGGGATTTAGAAAAAAAATGGAAATTTAACACCTATTGAAAATGCCATAATTTAGCGTAAACTAGAGGTATTATATCATCTATTGTCTAAAATAAAAAAATTTCCAAGTACGAAGAATTGCTTCGACTTGAAGAATTTATTAAAAAACTTTGTTGTTTTCACTTGTTAGATTTTAAGCTTAAATTATTTAGCGTGTTTTTAATTTTAAATTTAATATGGCTAGTTCATTTAAATAAGTTTGACTTAATTAATTTAAAATAATGAATTTGGGGAATTTCCCAAAAAACGTTAGTGACTACTATTGTTGCTTTTTTTAGAAATAAAAATTCGGTGTGAAAAAGAACAAAAAAGTGCAATATTTTCTCAACGTGCTTGCACGATGGTGCCATATGCATGCACAATTTGTTTTTATCTTTATAAACTTCACTAAACCTCATTTTCAGAAACTATATAAATTTTGTTCAGTTCATCAAGCTATAATTTTTAATCTTCTCTGCGTGTAAATTAAGTCGACCTATTTCTCCAGAACATGTCTTCTACATTTACAAGGTTTGCATGGAGCTTCATATTCCTCATGATGAACTAGGGAATCTAGCTTATTCAGCAATCACATTGTCATCATTCTCATTGTCGTCAAATACCCGTGTCTATGCTTCAAATACTGAAGAAGTGGAAGGGAATGATGATTTTCTTTGCAAGATTCTGATATGTTTGCAAGCAAGCTTAGTACTTCAATTCCGGAGAGTTTCTTTGCCACCAAACTCCCACCCACCTTATGATGCAGCAAGGCCAAGATAGGATTCTACTCCCACATGGGAATGGTCCATCTCATCCACAGACAATAACTACATTGGACCTGGATTACTTAGAAGAAGGCCCGAGTGTTGCAGTGATGGTGACCAGCTCGTGCAATGGGCTATCATTATATTACGTGGAGTCCCTTTTCATGAGGTATTTTGCACATTACGTCACAAACATCACCACCAGGTAGTTTATGGAGATACCTCTTCCCAACAATGTTCCAAACCACTTCACCTACCACCTCACTCTGGCCTCTAATCAAATAAGAGCACCCCATTTCAAGATCTTATGTGTCAACTTTAAAAGAGGTAAGTGCATAATGGTTATATATTCCTCAAAATCATTCCAATGGAGAAGGTGGAATGGAGAATTCATCAATTCCATGTGATTAAATTTTCAGTTATATTGTTCTCTTACAATTAATATAACCATAATAATATTTAGCATGTAAAAAATTCATAGTTGCCATTTCACTAATGTTTTTAAACTCTGATAATTTTTTAGGTACATGACGGATGTGTTTAAGCGCAAGGTGGTTTGGAATGGTGCGATTCACTGGACTTGCCTAAGAGGCAATTCCTTTTACTTCTCACCTGATGATGAAATCATGAGAATTTTGCCAGTGCTGCCATTTACGAGTGACTCTCACACAACCAAAATGGCGAGGTTGATTGGGCAATGAGGAGGTCACCTTCTCTTTGTGGATGTTGAGTTTAATGTTTTTTGTAGCTCGCCGATAAAATATACCAAATGAAGGATAATTATTGAGGGTGGATTTTGATGCACATGGTAGATTTGTATGATTTAGGTGTGCAATTCCCGAGGATAATTGGGCAGCTTCATTTGGATGTTGAACTCTATTTGGATAGCAACGAAGTTCTGCTTCATCCATCATTCACTATTCATTTGTTATGTTGAGAGTAATTTGGGTGGATGATGGGGAGAGTTTGGACATCATCTTATTGATTCCTCATCATAATGTCTTTTACAATACTAAGTCGAGGACTGCCAGAGTGATTTTTCGATGTGAAGAAGGCATTAAGATGCATGACTACAAATGGTATGATGTGTTTCAATTAAGTGACAATCTCTCTTGGTTTACCCTATTGGTGTAGTGTGGATATTGAATAGTGGTGCATATCCAATCTAGGCTAATTTTATGTGTTATTAATTAGTTATAACTGTCACGATTGTCTTCTGAATAAATATATTTCTAATATTAATATTGTGTCTTTTTGTTTTACATGGTTTTGTTGTCAACATAATTTTGATCAAATAGTCAGAATATAAATGTAGGTTGAATTCCCCATCTTGCTATTCAAAAGTTTATTTTGCAATTTGACAAAATCGTGCGATAGAAATTCTTTGGGAGTAAAGGTGCTCTCCCGAGTTTCTTAAGATTCAATAATTTCTACATGACACAAAATCGCTAGAAAGTTCACTTAAACAGCAATGAAATAAGGATGGTTGAGGGATTTTAAGCATCAGTGTTGTCATCCGACTGACAAGATATTTTAAGTGACATGACATACATATAGATGATAATATATATATATATATATCAAAATATGAATTTATATTTTTATGTAATATTATGTATTGAGTGAACTCTAAGTTTATATTTGTGACATGAATGAGTAATTTATAAGGACATAAAAACTCGAGCATGCCAATGAACAAGTTTGAAAAAAGAAACATTCTTCTATGTGAGACTTATAAGATAATTATAGTTCTTGGTGAAAATAATCGAGGAAAATCCTAAACTATCAATGAGGAAGAAGTGATCGTCATACACTGATAATTTAAAGCAAACAAAAATCACTCTTGATTACGTGATCGTAAAATAAATATTAACAAAGATTTTGCAAAAAAAAAAAGAAAAGAAAAAAAGAACTAGTATCAACCCATGGATAAAGAATTAAGCACTATATGCGCACTCACAATTTTTAACTTATTTTCTATTAACTATAAGTTAATAGTAATGATATATTTTGAATGAGAACTGAAATTACATTTATGTAAAATACAATAAAATTATTCACAAATTTTTATTTTAGGCAGGATAAACTTTAGGCAGGCAATTATTATATATTCTAATTAAAATGGGATTTATTAAAAACATTTGCTCAAAACGTGGAGGGCTTCCTGTACAAATAGGATAACTTTGTTCCGTGTGTGTGTGTGTGTATATATATATATATTTCATACATTCATCTTATTTTTTCTTCTTTTATCATTTCTTCATTTCTCCTCGCCGACGGAAACCGCTAGATCAATCCTGAATCCACCGGAATCTCGCCGAAATCCAATTTGATTCCCATTCACTCACTCACTCTCTCTCTCTCTCTTTCTACCTCTCTCTCTCTCTTTCATTCTCTCTTTGTCTCTCTATCTCAGCCTCTCTCCATCACTTAGATACATTCAATTTATATCTCCCTTACTCTTTTTAATTGTTTCAATTGTCTTCACTTGTTTTTTTCCTGCACTTTATGTCGCTGATTGATTGTGTTCTGCGTTCCCCATTTCAGATTTGGATAAGTGTATGATAATACTTTTCTTGCTTTAATTGATGCATGATTGATTTTCCATTTCAATTTTCCTACTGTAAAGAGAGGGCTAGGAGCTAGGTTCGTTGCCAATTCGGATCTCTTCTAACAATGACAGCTGATGACACCTAAATTTTTTTATTGCAACTATTAAGTTTAATTTCATGTTGTTACATCAATTAATGTCACAAAATGTCAGACATTAATACATGTCACTTAATCTTGAAGTTTTATAAAACTTAAGATGAAGAGACATGTACTAGTTATGAGATTTTGTGACATGAGTTGATGCAACAACATCAAACAATGATTTCCTTAAAGATATGAAGCAACCATTATACATTGCACTTTATAACGTTAAGTACTGTATTTTAAATTTAATTATGGTCTTTTCAACTTAAATTTTATAATTTTTAATGATATTATTTTATTTTATCGTTCAAACACTTCTCATTACATATTTAACGTATAATATACAATATTAAATCTAAAAAATACAGTGTTAAAATCAAAAAATACAACGATTGTTGCATAAACTTATGAAATGCCACATTTTTTAGAACTTAGCCTAAAAAAATTAGCTATACTTCAAGGTTTCAAGTGTCACAACTATCTTTTGACGAGTATATTAGAAGTACTTTACAAAGCATTAAAAACTTTTTAAAATACTTGGGAATATTATGATTTTTTTTAACAAAAAAAACTCGCCATTATAGGAAAGATATTAATTCTACATATAACTATTTAAGTAACTAAATTAGTATGAAAAGTGAAATAGAATAAATAGGCTTTTCAGGTGGGTTGGCTTAGCCCAAGTCTACCCATGTGTACTTAAATCAAGTAATGTTGAAACCCATATCAGGGCTTATAACTGAAAGAACACATTGATTTCATCGCGTTTAAGTCTTGCAGGCATAACTTTCATCCTTTGACGGCACTCTTAAGTTATACTTTTTTCTCTATTCAGGAATCTTCTATCTGTAGCCTTTCTGACCAGCGCTCGCGTAGATTCGATTTGAAGAAAGGGTGAGTGGATGGATATTTTTTCTTAATTAGGTTTCAGTTTATTGAGAATTTATCTGCTATATTGATGAAGATGAAAAGCATTAATGTTCCTATTTTGTTTTGATATTTTGATATGAATTAGGATTGTTCTATTCTCTAAACTACTTTCTCAAAAAAATGAATTTCTTCCATCTAGATCTTATTTTCCATTTTGTGAGAAGTGTAGAATTAATCTAGAGTTTGTAGATACAAGAAACTATTTGTTTTTTTTCCATTATTGCTATGAGTTTTCAACCGGCGAATATATTTCAAATCATTACCATTTAGTTTAAACACCGGAACCTTATCCAAAGGTGTAGCTTTGATGGAAATTTTGAAATTAGTGTCAATCATCGTAGAACCAGTGGCAGATTTGTAGATGAAAATTTTGATTGAAACCAAAAATAGATTTAGAATTTGCCCCAACTGGTAATTATATTCTTATTGCTAAATCTAGAATTAAAGGATGTCAACTTCACGTTATGGGTAATTTCTCTCTAAAGACAAAATATATTTTTGAACCGGATTTTAACCACATCCTGATCCATTGTTTACATAAGTGTGAGTATCGATTTGGGAGTTTCGAAGGGCAGATTTGAGTGGGATTTAGAAAAAAATGGAAATTTAACACCTTCTGAAATTGCCATAATTTAGCATAAACTAGAGGTATTATGTCATCTATTTTCTAACAAAATATTTAAGTACAGAGAGCTGCTTTGACATGACGAATTGTTGTTTATACTTGTTAAATTATGTAGCGTGTTTTTTATTTGAAATTTATGATGGCTATTTCATGCATTTAAATAAGTTTGACTGAATGAATTAAAATAAGGAATTTGGATAGTTTCCCCCAAACACTTTAATATTGCATGATTTAGAAATAAAAATTCAGTTTGAAAAAGGAAAAAAATGCAATGTTTTCTCAATGTGCTTGCACAATGGTGCTCTGTGCATGCAAAGTTTGTTCTTATCTTTACAGATTGCATTAAACCTTATTTTTAGAAACTATATCAAATCTATTCAATTCATCAAGCTAATTTTTAATCTTCACTACGTGTAGATTAAGTCTACCTATTTCTCCAGAAAAAGCCTTCTACATTTACAAGGTTTGCGTGGAGCTTCATATTCCTCATTATGAACTGGTGGAATCCGGCTTATTCAGCAATCACATTGTCATCATTCTCATCTTCATCAGATACCCGTGTCTATGCTTCAAATGCTAAAGAAGTGGAAAGGAATGATAATTTTCTTTGCAAGATTCTGATATGTTTGCCAGCGAGATCACTACTTCAATTCCGGTGTGTTTCACAGAAATGAAACAGAATAATCTTGAGTCACGAGTTTTGGATCATCCACACTAAAAGAATTCGCCACCCAACTCCCACCCACCTTATGATGCATCAGGGCAAAGATTGGATTCTACTCCTACATGGGAATGGTAAGTCTCATCCAAAAACAATAACTATGTTGGACCTGGATTACCTAGAAGAAGACTTGGGTGTTGCAGTGACAGTGACCATCTCATGCAATGGGCTATAATTATATTACGCGGAGTCCCTTTTCATGGGGTATTTTGCATAATACGTCACAAACATCACCACTAAGCAGTTTTTGGAGATACCTCCTCCGAACAATTTTCCAAACCACTTCACCTACCAACTCGCTTTGGCCTTTGATCCAATAAGAGTACCCCATTTCAAGATCTTATGTGTTGGCCACTTTAGACGAGGTCAGTGCATAATGGTTATATATTCTCATAAACACGCCAATAGAGAAGATGGAATGGACAATTCATCAATTCCATGTGAGTAAATTTTATTTATATGGCTCTCTTACAATTAATATAACCATAATAATATTTATCACTTAACAAATTTATAGTTGTCCTTTCACTTATTTTTTTAATCTCTTATCATTTTTTAGGTACATGATGGATGTGTTTAATAGCGGGGTGGTTTGGAATGGCGCAATTCACTAGATTTGCCTGGGAGGCAATTCCTTTTACCTCTCACTTGATGATCAAATCATGAAGATTTTGCAAGTGCTGCCATTTACGAGTGACTCTCACTCAAACGAAATGGTGAGGTTGATTGGATAGTAAGGAGGTCACCTTCTCTTTGTGGATGTTGAGTTTAATGTTTTTCGTAGCCTGCCGATAAAAATATACCAAATGAAGGATAATTATGGAGGGTAGATTATGATGCATAGGGTGGATTTGTATGATTTAGGTGTGCAATTCCCGGGGATGATTGGGCATCTTCATTTGGATGTTGAACTCTATTTGGATAGCAATGAAGTTCTACTTCATCCATGCAGTCACTATTCATTTACTGTGTTGAGCGTGATTTGGGTGGACGGTGGAGAGAGTTTGGACATGATCTTGTTGATTCCTCATCATATTATCTCTTACAATAAGTCGAGGGCTGCCAGAGTGCTTTTTCATTGTGGAGAAGGCATTAAGATGCATGACTACAAATGGTATGATGTGTTTCAATTAAGTGACACTCTTTCTTGGTTTACCCCATCGGTGTAGTGTGAATGTTGAATACTGGTGCATATCCAATCTAGAGTAATTTTATGTGTAATTAATTAGCTATAACTACCGCAGTTGTCTTATGAATAAATATATTTCTAAATATTAATATTGTGTGTTTTTGTTTTACATAGTTTGGTTGTCAACATACTTTCGAACAAATAGTCCGAAATAAATGTAGGTTGAATGCCCCATCTTGCTAGTCAAAAGTTTATTTTTCAATTTGACAAAATTGTGCGATAGGAATTCTATGGGAGTAAAGGTGCTTTCCCAAGTTTTTCAAGATTCAAGAATTTCTTGATGATACCTAATCGCTACAAAGTTCACTTGAACAACAAATAATGAAATAAGGATGGTCGATGGATTTTAACCACCGGGGTTGTCATTCGACCGACAAGATGCTTTAAGTGACATGGCGTATATATAGATGATATATATATATATATATATCAAAATATGAATTTATATTTTTTATGTAATAATATGTGTTGTGTGAACTCTAAGTTTATATTTGGGACTCGAATGAGTAATTTATAAGGACATAAAAACTCGAGCATGCCAATGAGCAAGTTTGAAAATAAAACATTCTTCTAAGTGAGACTTATAAGATAATTAAAATTCTTGGGGAAAAAAAGTCGAGGGAAATCCTAAACTATCAATGAGGATGAAGTGATTGTTAACATGATAATTTAAAGCAAAAGGAAATCTGCATGATCATAAAATTTAATATTAACAAAGGTTTTGCAAAAAGAAAAAGAAAAAAAGAACTAGTATCAACCCATTGATAAAGAACCAGGCACTACACGTGCACTCACAAATTTAAAGTAATGGTATGTTTGAAATGAGAAATGAAAATACATTTTATGTCAAAAACAATAAACTAATCACAAAGTTTTATTTTAGGCAGACTAAAATTTACGCATGCAATTGTTATATACAATTATTATATTGTACCCATAGTGCACCATGAATGTGCATTGTTGTATATACATTTAATGTGTATTTCACTAATATTATTTGTGTATTACAATATATATAGTAAAATGAGTAAAATTATAATAATGAACAGTAACACATTTAAGGATGCGCATTAATATATATATATAAAATGCAAAAATTATCCCTAGAGATACGATGCTCATGGATGCACAAACTATAATAATGCACAATAACCCATTTAATCATGAACATTCATATTATAACATTTTACCTAATGTTGTGATTAGGTGTAGGAACTCATCGTATACTTACTTTAAATAATTTAACGGATCTCTTTACTAAAGCTTTTGAGTGTATTCAATTTAAGAATGTATTTGACAAGTTGGGCATTCTTGATCTTCACGCTCCAACTTAAGAAGGAATGTTAAGGAATAGGAATATTTTGTGAATATTACTTATGTATAGGTCTCTTGTATCTCTATGAATTGTAACCCAATTCATGAATACAATCACAACATTATTTCCTACCCTAATCCTTCTTCTTCGTTTTTGTTGCTCTTATAGTCACGCCCTTCGTTGCTATTCACCACCACCATTTCACGCCATAGATATTGAGTGCATGAGTTTCACTTTGTTATTGTAACCATTCAATTTTACATATAGCCCAGTGGTCCATCATTAAACCTTGTCCCCTTTCTCCGATTGAATTTGACGCATTCATAACTTATCACCAATAAGTTCAAATGTATCTATCTTTTTAACGATTATTGGAGTTCTAGTTTACACTTTGACCCGCCAATTTCTTCTTATTTATTAGCAAAATTAACAAATGTTATCAATTTAAATTGTGCTTTTTCATTTGTTTATTCTGCCATTTGCTAATTAATTGTGAGATCCCATACTTAAAAGATAGATACGAGATCATTTTGTACTGAATGTAAATTTAAATGAAAAATGTTTAGGGTTATAGGAAAAATCACTAGTTAATGAACCGCGAGTTACAAATAAATATAACGTTTCAAGTAAGGTGAAACGTTTAATATAAATAAAAATTTAAGACATTACGTCGATAATTTATTTAAAAAATGTAAAGAACTCAAAATTTTATTAAGGGTATGATGCAAATGTCAAGACTACTACCACCATTGATGATGACATGCCAAACCTTGATCGGGCATTTAAAGGATATGTTCGGGATCCTCTAAGTGACATGGCAGGTCCTATAATTAGGGCAAGAATGAAGCTTAGAGATGCGGGTTTGAATGCTTTGATTAATCAACTTCATGGTGAAGAATTGAAGAATAAATCAACATCGACAATGTCTTGGATTAATTGTTCAAGAGTGTCGAGTAAGTGAAGACATCGTGAGTAACACTATACTCTTTTTCACATTGGGGTTTTTTAATGAGGTAGTGTGATCATAGTAAACTATTGTAAAAATATTTCATTTTGTATTTTTGATGTTAAACTCGGTCATGTGGGGTTTTAAGAGTTTAATTTCGTAAATCAGTCGATTATGGTTTAGAATATTCAATTTTGTTTTAACTAGAATTAGATTTGGTAAGATTAAATAAGGAAATATTCCTTCAAGATTTATCTTAAAGAATTTTGGCCATATAATACTTTATTTTAGGTATTCTAGTTAGATATGGTTTTAGCTTCTTTAAGCTGTCATATATTTTTCTGAGTTTCTGTTTCTGATTAGAGTTTCTGGTCGATTTTAACCCTATAAATATGGGAGGCCTTGGATGGTTTTATTCACCATTCTTATCAATCAAATAATCATATATTCGAGTACATGCCCTTTACTTGCTAGCATTTTCATTGTTGGATAATCCCGCGGGTTAATTAAGCATCAATACCCTTTATTTGTGAACTAATCATGCAGGCTAGTTATTCAGCAAAATTTTGAAATTCAGAGCAATCCCTTTTGATCAATTTTGTGCGGAAAAGTTAGGGTTTGCGAATCTCTTAATTTGGTCAAATTTTTAAATTCCGCAATCCAGAGTTTTCACAAGGAGATTCATACCAAGGTAGATATTTCTATGCAAATGAGGAAACATTTGAATTAACATAAGAGTATTATATTATAAATACTAGAGGCACGAATGATTAAAAAGTTGGTTGAAATTATTTTTGAATGTTTGCTAAATCGCTAAAACAGTCAATAAGTGTAACTTGAACGTTTATGTAATGTATTATTTGGGTTGCTTTAAGAGTTAGGATCCTAATAAATCGCCCCAACTTTTGTGCCTTCATCTTTAAAAAAGGAAAAGAAAATTTTAAAATCATGCTAAGACAAAATTGGAATTAGTATCAACAAGGTAAGAGTTAAGAAAAGTACTGGAATATATTTATTGTCAAACTTTTAAAAATTTTATGTACTAAATTTTATTAATTTTATCTTTCGGGACCATTTTTCAAGAGACGGACTCAATTAACAATTAAGTTATTGGTTAAAATTATAATTTTAAATGGGATTCCATTGAAGATAAATATAAAACTATGAGGATGTAGTTTAATTTCAAAACAAAAGAATGAAATAAAAATAATAAATTTGGAAGCCAAACATTAAGATGATGATAAGCAATGGAGCCAATGAAAATAAAGAAAAGAGAAGAAGAAAAAAAGAAAGAGGAGTTATCATCATCCTATGAATATATACAAATTAAAATAATGATATAACAAAAAATATATAAATGGGTAATATGCAAATATAACCGCATATGTTGGAAAAAGTGCAGATATAACCCTGAGTTATTTTTTAGTGCAAATATAATCCTAACTATTATACATAAGTGCAAACATAACCCTAAAGTCATTAGTCCGGTATTGACTGGCCATTTCCGTCATTGACTGACCGAAAATGACCAAAATGCCCTTCTAACCTAACACAAAATTTAAAAAGACAAAAATACCCCCACCACCCAGCTCTGCCACCAGCCCTTCTATCTCACCACCACACCACCACCACCACCAATCCGCCACCACCACCAATCTGTTTCAGCCCAATCCACACCACTACCAATCTGTTTCAGCCCAATCCACTACTACCAATTCACCTTCTCCTCCCTAATCGAGCCACCCAGATGCCACCTCAACTAGCTGCTTCGGCGGAACAATAGCCCTGCCACCACTTGAGCCCCACCCCCTCCACCACCTGAGCCCCGCCCGCCTCCACCTGAGCCCCTTCCCGTCACCACCTGAACCCCGCCACCCATACTCACTACTGTTGCGTAGCCTCAGCCCTGCACCTCCACTCAGATCTCCGCCTCAGCTTAGCCCCGCCTCAGCCCCATCATCATGCGATCTCCCCTGCTCTCCTCCGCTCTGACCACCACCTCTAACCGAGCCATCTCTTCCTCCACCAAAACCCTAGCCCCACACTACTATCGGCCACTATTTTCGGCACTGCTCAGCCAAGCGGCAAAAATCGAGACCCACCACCCCCTCTCTGCGCTCACCAATCTTCTTTGTGTCGCCATCCACCGGAAACCCGCCTCTACCACACCTCTGCCGCCACCGCTAGCTTCAAATTGCGCTTCCAACAGGGTGCTGGAGTTGGAGCCGCCGTTGGTGACTTGCGAATCTTAAACAGATGGGCAACGACGACCCCAGCCTGAATCTGAAACCTGCTATGGTCCTTGTTCGTGAATTCCGATAGTGGCCGCATTTGAAACAGTCTGGTAATGGAAAAATAGAGAGTTTGGGGTCTGAAAAGAAGGGTTAGAAGTTTGGGGTCTGAGAAGAAGGGTTAGAAGTTTGGGGTCTGAGAATCGCCATAGAATTCAAGAAGAATTAGAAGTTTGGTTGGGAAATTTGGTAAGCAAAATAGTCACCAAATGTGTATTTCTAGTACAGAACAAAACAGTCACCATATTTTTGGTGAAAGAGCAAAAAGAAGCGCTGCTTCCTTTTAGTTTATTTTTAGATTTCAGCTTTACTTTGGTGTTTTAGGTTAGAAGGCCAAAATAGTAAAAAAAAATGTTTTTCTTTCAGAGGGGTAAAATTGACTTTTCACCCAATTTTGATCTAAATCCATCGGAGAAGGTTATATTTGCACATAACCTAAATATCTAAGGTTATATTTGCACTTTCAATTAACGTAGGGTTATACCTGCACTTTCGTCAATTATATAGGGTTATGTATGCATTTTGCTCTATATAAATTACTTTGTACATTATTAGAGATAGAAATTTATATAGAGATGAAGAATATTAAGTTCATATAAAATTATATGTGAGTGGAAGATACATAAATTCTAGAAATAAAAATGTCTATAAACATTAAAGTTATTTAATATCTACTTATAATAAATTTAATAACTTATAAAAGATAATAATAATTGTGTTAAATTAAATAAGATTTGGCAGGATTAAGTATAAAATTATAAATATTAAATTAATATTTCAAGTATGATAATTTGAGAAGTAAGTGATTCAATTAACTATTTTAATAAACATTCATTATAGTAATAATAATAATTATAGAGTCTTAGGATTTTAGTATAATTCCAGCAGTTAGGAAATTTGGAAGTCAAATTGAGACAAAAAGTATGTGATTAAAAGTTAAAACCAAAAATAAAACACAAGTTTTCAATGGCAAGGATAATTTTTATTGTGTAAAGCTAACAAGAAAGTATCGAATCAAAACAATAAATTATTATTTTTGAATTATAAGTAAATTACTATTTTTAAAATGAAACAAAGTTTTTTTTAAAAGGAACGCCGCCTGTAATGGTGGGGGGTTTACCGAACCCCTACCTGTTTATTAATAACTAGCAGAGTACCATCACGTGTTGAGCGATATTATCAATTAAAATATTAGGATTAAGTTTCATGTACATGTTGTGTCTTACATTTAAAATTGAAAATAAAGAATTTTATTAAATTTTTTAAATTTTAATCATCTAAGGAAAACTATATGAGATAGTTAGAAATCGTTAAATATTGAATACAATAAAATTTGATTATTTTTATAATATTTTATTCACATTATTTTAAAAGTAATTATTTATATGTTAAGATTCATTTAAAAGACTATCATAATTATATGTAGAGTCCGTCTATTGAAAGATGGTATTTTCATAAGTTAGGGAAAGACCAAAGTTTGAATGCAAATTAGAAGAAATCAACATAAAATTTTCGGATTGCATTAGTTGGGTCATTAACTTAAAACTACTACACATTACATAATAAAAATTTAATATTGTAACTAAAAATTTTTACCTTTCTATAATTCTAATTTAACCTCGTCTTTTCATATGCCTATAGAAATACGGTCTTTCCCAAGACTTCTCCTTTTATGTATCTCATTGCAATAAAAAAAGTAAATATCAAATGACCTAATTAGTCTCACTTATTAAAAAATGTCCCCATTCAACAGTTTATCTGTCTAAAACAAGACTTTGTCATAAATAAATATATAAATAATTAATATGTATACATATTTCTATCAAATAGTCTGTCTCTTGAAAGGGGGTCTTTCCATAAGTTATGAAAACACCAAGGTTTAAACTTCAAATTAGAAGAAATCAAAATAAAAATTTTGGGTTGCATTAATCGAGTCATAAACTTATAACTATTGCACGTTGCATAGTAAATTTTTAATACAACAATTAGTTTAGATTCATTGTAATGGTATCTATTTAACCTTAGAGCATGTACAAAGGAAGACGTTTACACATACTTTTATGACAAAGAGACTCTTTTTCCCCTGCATTGGATGACTTTTACCCTGTCTTTTCACTCAATTTCTACACATGAAAGAGAGGAGCCTTTAGAGGAGAAGACTCTCAAAATTTTGGGTGCCCCGTGCCATGTGGCATGCAAGCCCCACACATGATAGCAAAATCAAAGATTACATGCATTATTCATTCATTTGTGAATCCATTAATTAATTTAATCTTACAATTATATATTAAATAATTCAATTTAACCTTTTAATGTACTTATCAATTATGTATAATTGAAGTTCATCTCTTAAAAAATAGTCTCTCCATAAGATATGGAAAGCGAAAGTTTAAAGTGCAAATTAGAAGAAATGAAGATAAAAATTTTGATTGCATGAATCGGTTTATAAACTTTATGACTACTACACATTGCATAATAAATTTTTAATATTGCAACTAGGACCTTTTAGCTTTTATTATTTTAGTTAAATCTCATCTTTCCATAAGTTTATGAAAAGACGGTAAAGATAGTCTTTCCCAAGACTTTGTCATATAATTGATACTATTTTTAATATAAATTAAATAAATATTTTATGCAACTTCATACTCCTTTCTAATGAAAATTTTATTTAAAGTAATAATTTAAAATTTTTAGTATATTGATAATAAGTGTAAAGTAGTGGGGTCAAATTAAAGATGATGTGGTAGGGGCTATATGATGTGGATGCAACTAAATGATTGTGAAAATTGAGACTTTTGAGAGGAGAGAGTGGATAAAAATCTCAAATTAAAACTTTACCAATATACCTGCTCTTAGCATGATCGACGAGAAGGTCGGTGATTTATGCTGATACGATCGCATAGTGCTCTGCTGGTTAAGGCATTAAAAATGTAAGTCAAGACATTGAAAATGTTTGCTTTTGAAACAAACCAATCCCAACACATTCATTTAACCTCTTGTTTATATCACAAATGAAAGAGCCTTGCTGCTTTTGACAATTTGAAGGAAATTTGTGCTCTTTCGGTGGAAGACTTTTCCACTCGCAGTGTTCATTGGATTCCTATGGTATCAACCTCTGTAAAGTCAAGTGGATTTCATTGAGTATTTTAATTGAAAATTTGTGAACAAAATTGGAAACAAAAAATATTTCATGTTGGAACATGCGTATAGCCACATTCAATTCCTACAGAATTTTACGGAAGAAAAATAGAATATTGTGGTATTTGTTGATTTATGGAAATCTGAATATTCTGCAATATATTAGGCGATGGTAGAAGCATATTAGTTTCATGGAAAATCCCTACAAATATGGTATTGGGTTTATCGAATATATGTGATAAGGAGAATCCCTTCATTTATGATATTTGGATATGGTTCAGAAGTAGATAAGGAATATGAACATTATGGAGATAATTATGGAGATTTTCAAACTGCTCATGGCTTTAAAAGGGGACATCACGACTGCATTATACTCACGAACTTGATTGCAAAAATCTGCACCCAGATTTTCTAGCATTTTTTAGAGTCTTGCGAGAGCCAAATCTATATCTTCCAACATACGTGACTGCTGTTCAAAGTTCAAAATCATATGCCTTAATTCCTTGGGAGGAGGAGATCCACCATCAACGAGTTTCGAGGTCAAGGGAATCTGATCAAGGTGGATCGGTAACCAGTGGAGCTAGTAGAATTCACACGTTTAATTAGTAAAGATAAGTATTGTGTATGGTGTACTATGTACTATATCTTTCTGATTAATGGATTCATTCTGACCTGGGCCAGGCCCCGCAGATGTAGGAGGATTTAACCGAACATTGTAATCAAGTCTCGTGTCTTTATTCTTTACTTTATTGCATACTTGGTTAGATAAGTTATGTTGGAACATAGTAGTAATAATTAAGAAAAATCAGTAAAACCAAATTACATTTGGTATCAGAGCACGGTCACTTATTTTTCCATTGGTTGTGTCAAGGAAAGTGTGATCCGGTTTTACCATGGCGACTAAAGAAGGAGTTTCGGTGTCTTGACCACCTTTAATGGAAGGCAACAACTACAATTATTGGAAAGCATGCATGAGAGTCTTCATCAATTCACTGGATGAACTTACTTTGCACTATGTTGAAAATGAGTGGAATCACCCTACTGAAGATGCTGAAACAAGCTCTAAGGCAAAAGAAGGAGAGTCAAGTCAGAAGGAGTAGAAACTCAAAGACAAATCTACTTGGTCTCCTGATGAACTGAAGGCCTCACTGGAAAATTTAAAAACATTAAATGCTATCTTCACGGCAGTTGATGAAAATCAGTTCAAACTCATTTCTACATGCCATCAGGCCAAAAAAAACATTGGATATTCTACAAACTGTTCATGAAGGAACTAGTCGAGTTTGAGAATCAACATTACAGATGTTGGCTACAAAGTTCGAGGAACTCAAGATGGAGAAAGATGACACTATTGCTTTATTCAACGGGAAACTCAGGGACATCTCCAATATGGAGTATCAAATTGGAAAAGTTTACAAAGGGGCAAAATTGGTGAAAAAGACCTTGAGATCACTTCCTAAAAGGTTTGCAGAGAAGGTTGCAGCAATAGAAGAAGCAAGAGATGTAACCACCATAGTCTAGATGAATTAATGAGATCGTTTCAGACTTATGAGATGACTTTCCAACAAACTACAAAAAGGGTCCAAAAGGATTTGGTGTTCATAACATTGTCATCAAAGGACAATCACGAATCTGGCGGTGATGATGAATTTGAAAAGCTTGCACTTATCACGAAAAATTTCTCAAGAATGCTGAAGAAAGTAGTAAACAAGAAATCGCAGGAAAGGTTTGGTGGAAATATACCAAGGCCACAAGAATTTGGAAATGACCGAGAGACACGGTTTGAACAAGGAAATCAGCAGTTTCCCAGAAATCAAAGGGTTGAATCAAAACAGCCTGGACGAATTCAATGCCGAGAATGTGAATGATATGGTCATATTCAGGCTGAATGTGCAAATACTCGAAAGAAACAGGGAAAATCTTATGTCACCTCATGGAGTGAAGATAAAGAAGATGAGAAAGAAGAAGAGAAACTTACGAGCAACTATGTGGCGTTAGGAGCAAAAATTCATGATGCATTAGATGTTGGAGGTTCCAACATATCAAATAGAATCAAAGATGTATGTTCCAACATAGATTCGGATGAGGTGTCTAGTGATGATGACGGACTTGTTGTGAGGGATAAACAAATCTATAGTATATACAAAAATATGTATGCTATGTGGCTCCAATTTGTTGATACAAAAAAAGCACTGAAGGAAGAGAAAAATCATCTGGCTGAGATGCAAAAGGAGAACTACAAATTGAAGGATTCCTAGTATTCATCAGTTTTTTGTTTGTTGAAGACTTAAAGGCAAATCTGCTAAGCATAAGTCAACTGTGTGACGACAATATAACTGTAGAATTTTAGAAAGACAAATGTATAGTGAAACACAGAGAAGCCAAAGTCCTTTCAAGCATTCGATCATCAGATAATTGCTATTTGCTGGAACAGGAAGTGAAGTGTATGAGCTCTAAACAAGATGAAGAATCTCTGTGGCACAGAAAGCTCGGTCACATCAATTACAAAACCTTGGTGAAAATTGTAAATGCAAAGGCAGTATGAGATATGCCCACATGACAAGCAAAGGCTGAATTGTCTATGGACCAAGGTAAAAAATTTGATGTCCCAACTCTTCAGTTCAATATATAACTACCTCAATAAATCTGGAATTATTGCATATAGATTTGATGGGTCCAGTCAATACACCTAGTATAGGTGGCAAGAAATATATCTTTGTATATTTTGATGATTTCTCCAGATTTACCTGGGTATCTTTTCTAAAAGAAAAATCTGATGTTGTGGAATTGTTTATAAGTCTTGTGATAAAATTATAGATAGAAAAAGGAAGTCCAGTTGGGAAGATTGTTAGAGTTTGCAGTGATCATGGCAGGGTTTGAAAACTCTCAATTCAACAACTTCTTTGATGAGCTTGGAATTCAACATGAGTTCTATGCACCAATCACCCCTCAGCAGAATGGTTTTGTGGAACGAAAAAACAAGACTCTACAAGATATGGCTCGAGTTATGTTAGCCGAGAAAGAAACTCACAAAAAATGATGGGCACAAGCCATTAATTCAGCTTGCTATACAATCAATCGAGTGTATCTACGCCTATTCACAAGAAAAACGTCTTACAAGATTTGGAAGGGCAGGAAGCCAAATGTCTCATACTTTCATGTGTCTGGAAGCAAGTGCTACATTCTCAGAGATAGAGAGCAATTGGTGAAATTCGACAATCGTAGTGATATGGGATTTTTCTTGGTTATTCTGTGAACTACAGAGCTTATTGTTTTTACAATCTTTGAACAAATACTCTCATGGAATCCATAAATGTTATGGTGGATGATTCTGGTGAAGGAAAAGGTACAAGTGATGGAGAAGATGAACCTGATAAAGACCATGTTCCAACACAACAAAGTCAACCTGACAAGCCAGACTCATCGCATGTTTGAATATCTGAGCAGACTAATTATCCTATTGATCATGAAGATACTGAATATGTTGGAACATCATCCCCCACTACCTCATCGCATGTTCCAACACAGGAGCAACCAGAACCAATCACAAGTACTCGCTCAATCCCTCGGGTTGATTACAAGAAATTAGCTGGATTACAATGTTTAATATCTCTCATTGAACCCAAAAACTACAAGGAGGCCTTACTTAATGAATACTGGATTGCGGCAATGCAAGAAGAACTTGGTCAGTTCACACGAAATGATGTATGGTATCTCACTCCTCGTCCCCAAGGTGTGAATGTCTTTGGCACAAAGTGGATCTTCAAGAATAAATCAGATGCTGATGGACAAATCACTCGAAACAAGGCCAAATTGGTTGCTCAAGGATATACTCAAGTTGAAGGAGTAGACTTTGATGAGACATTCGCACCAGTTTCCAGGAATTTTACTTGCTATTGCTTGCTCCATGAACTTTACTCTATACAAATAGATGTAAAAAGCAATTTTCTAAATGGTGTGGTAAATGAAGAAGTGTATGTGGAACAACCTAAAGGATTTGAGGGTCCTCATTACCCTCACTATTTGTTTCGACTCAAGAAGGCATTGTATGGCTTGAAACAAGCACTCAGGGCATGGTATGAACGGCTTACAAACTTTCTAATTCAAAAAGGTTATCGTCGAGGGGGAGTAGATCGCACATTATTTGTGCACGAAAAGGCCTCAAAGATATTGTGTTTGTGTTTGGTTCTACTTCATTATCAATGGTGCAGGATTTTGTTACTGTGATGCAAGCCGAATTTGAAATGAGTATGGTTGGAGAACTCACATACTTTCTAGTGTTGCAAGTCAAGCAAGAAAAAAATTGCTTGTTTATAAATCAGAGTAACACTACCATAGAGACCCACCTCTAGCACCGGTTGTTTAGCACCGATTTTGAAAACCGGTGCTAAAAATTTAATAGCACCGGTTTTTTAAAACCGGTGCTAAAAATTAGAAAATTTTATTTTTCCCGCCAAAGAAATAGCCAAAAAAATTTAAATAGCATCGGTTTTGAAAATATTAGCACCAGTTTTTCAAAATCAGCGCTAAATATTTGTAAAATTCTATCTTCCCGCCAAAAAATTCAAAATAGCACCGGTTGTAGTAAAAAATAGCACCGGTTTTAAAAACTGGTGCTAAATATTAAATAATAGCACAGGTTTTTGCAAAAAAATGGCACCGGTTTTTAAAACCGGTGCTAAAAATTAAAACTTAGCACCGGTTTTTGTAAAAAATAGCACCAGTTTTTAAAAACCGGTGCTAAAAATTTTTGAGACTCATTTTCCCGCTAAAGAAATAGCAAAAAAATTTAAAATAGCACCAGTTTTGAAAATATTAGCACCGGTTTCTAAAAACCGGTGCTAAATATTTGTAAAATTCTATCTTCCCACCAACAAATTCAAAATAGCACCGGTTTTAGTAAAAAATAGCACCGGTTTTTTTAAACCGGTGCTAAAAATTAAGGAATAGCACCGGTTTTTGCAAAATTTAGCACCGGTTTTTAAAAAACCGGTTGCTAAAAATTTTCTATAATTGTTTTCCCGCCAATGAAACAGCCCAAAATTTTAAAATAGCACCGGTTTTGGAAGAAAATAACACCGGTTTAAAATTTTCCCACCAAAGAAATCACCAAAAAAAATTTCCCACCAAAGAAATTGCCAAATATTTTTAAAATAGCATCGGTTTTGGAAGAAAATAGCACCGGTTTAAACCGGTGCTAAAATTTTTTAAATTTTTCCCGCCAAAAAAATTTCCCCTCCAAAGAAATGCCAAAAACTTCTAAAAACGTTTTTTGAAATTTTTTAAATTTCATTATTTCCGCCCAAAGAATTCAAAAAATTCGCTAAAATTTTGAAATAATCTTCCCGGAAATTTCATGAGTAGGGAGCAGCTGCGCAGCCGCTCTAAGCTATATTTTTTCAACTTTCAAAATCGTTCACTTCTTTTGTTGACTTTAACTAATGACTAAGTTAAGTTAAATTAATGAACGATCAACCTTCACTGACCTCATATATACAAATAAGAATAAAATTTGTTTACATTAAATAATTAACGTTCAACCCTTAATTGATTTAGTATACCCCCTCCGTCCCGGATTAAATTGCACAAGATCAAAGATTTAGTCAAACTAAGAAAACTTTGACTACATATTTGAATAAATATATAAACAATCGTGAAAACTTTACTTGACTTTCAATATATAAACACTAATAACAAAGTTGACTTTAACTAATTAACGGTCAAACTTTATTTGAATTAGTATTTAATAAATACTAATAAAAATGTTTGACTTTATCTAATCAAAGGTCAAACGTTACTTGACTTTCTATATATAAACACTAGTCACTAAACTGACTTTCACTAATCAACGGTCAAACTTTACTTGACTTTCAATATATAAACACTAATAATAAAGTTGACTTTAACTGATTAACGGTCAAACTTTATTTGAATTAGTATATAATAAATACTAATAAAAATGTTTGAATTTATCTAATCAACGGTCAAACCTTACTTGACTTTCTATATATAAACACTAGGGACTAAGCTGAATTTAACTAATCAACGGTCAAACTTTACTTGACTTTCAATATGTAAACAATAATAACAAAGTTGACTTTAACTAATTAACGGTCAAACTTTATTTAAATTAGTATATAATAAATACTAATAAAAATCTTTGACTTTGTCTAATCAATGGTCAAGCCTTACTTGACTTTCTATATATAAACACTAGTGACTAAGCTGACTTTAACTAATCAACGGTAAAACTTTACTTGACTTTCAATATATAAACACTAATAACAAAGTTGACTTTAACTTATTAATGGTCAAACTTTATTTGAATTAGTATATAATAAATACTAATAAAAAATTTTGACTTTGTCTAATCAATGGTTAAATCTTAGTTGACTTTCTATATATAAAAACTAGTGACTAAGCTGACTTTAACTAATCAATGGTCAAACTTTACTTGACTTTCAATATATAAACACTAATAATAAAGTTGACTTTAAATAATTAACGGTCAAACTTTATTTGAATTAGTATATAATAAATACTAATAAAAATGTTTGACTTTGTCTAATCAACGGTCAAACCTTACTTGACTTTCTATATATAAACACTAGTGACTAAGCTGACTTTAACTAATCAATGGTCAAATTTAATTGACTTTCAATATATAAACACTAATAACAAAGTAGACTTTAATTAATCCATGGTCAAGCCTTACTTTAACTAGTATATAATAAATTACAAAGACTTGGGTGAAACGGTCTCACCCAAAATTATGGTGAGACTGAGGTCTATATTAAAATAAGAAAAGGGGTAGGGACTTCTATGTAATTATATAGAATAATAATACATCTTTCTTCCCCAATTCACCAACCATTCTCTATTCGTCCTCTGCTCTTCCTCCATTTTTCCTCCATTGTTTCTCCTCCGCAGCTCCGCTCCTCCTTCGTTTTCTCTTCCACGGTCCACCCACTCCAATCTGCTCATATATGCTCTTTTGTGCTCCGATTTGCTCCATCCGTTGCTTCACTCTTCTATGAAACCCTAGGTTCGTCTCTTTATTAGTTTTTTTTTCTCATTTTCTAATTTTAATCGTTGATTTGCGGTCTCAATGTGGTGATTCCGATATATTTTCACTGTTTAATTGATTTTTTATTGTTACTTGCAGGTCCTTGCTCGTTCTCGAACTGAACGAGTTGAGATATGCTCCGACCTGTTCAGATATGCTCCGCTATGTTGCTCTACTCTGCTCCGATTTGCTACGCTCCGTTGCTTCACTATGCTATGAAATCCTAGGTTCGTCACTTTACTTTTTTTTCTCGTTTTAATCTTTGATTTGCGGTCTCGACGTGGTGATTCCGTCATCTTTTCACCGTTTAATTGATCTTTTTTATTGTTATTAGCAGGTCCTTGCTCGTTGTCGAGCTGAACGGGTTGAGGAGGATCCTCTACCACTGGTGCTGCCACCCTCCGCTGCCGGAGCCTTTAAATCTAGCATTGGTAAGTCTCTAAAGCTCTCTGTAATATACTCATTTCTCCGTTTTCAGTTTGATGTCTACCGATTTCAATTGCATTTGTGATGTTTAAGCGTTTGATGTTACTGAGCTATATTAGATAAATTCTATATATTTCCGTTAGTTTATTGTTTTAAGTACTGTTTTCTATTCTATAAGTATTGTTTTTGCTGTGTTTGCGTTTTAAATCAATCGTGAAAAGTTAAATTGTGTAACTTAAGTTCGGATAGAGAGAGTATAATGATTAAAAAAATTGGAATAATCAGTGATTGAACTGATAAGTGTTTGAATGTGACTTCCGGCTGATTTTACTAAGTATATGCTCTTCTGTTGTTCTATTATAAAAAAGAGAAGCAAGTATTTGGTGCTATTACGCAAATATTTTCATCTCATTTGTTCTAGTTGTTGATTTGTTGAAGATCTGTTAAGCTTAATTTGATATAATATTTACTCAAGAAATCTCAGCCATTGCTTATCTTTGATAATTTTCAATAGTAGAATTAGTCACACATTATTACTAAATCACTATAAAACTTCTTTTTAGGAAAGACTCCCTGTAGTGTTGAGAATGTATCGTGATGCACTTATTGCTGATATGAAAGCTACTTTCAAGGCAGCAGTTTCTGAGTGGGTTCATGTTCTCGTTGCCTCAGATGTTCAAGGTGAAAGGATGGTTGATGATGATGGTAAGTCTCATAAGTTACTTTCCAGCATAATCCTTCTTCCCTTCATGTCAGGTGGAAAGAAAATATTGTTGTATTATAATCTGCCACAAAATATGTCATAATATTTTAATCTTTAGTTCCTTACTTTAAATTATAACTAGTTTGAGTATCTGGATGGGGAGGGTTTATTTATATATGTTATTGATACATTTTCTGACAGGGGGAGGTTCCTCGCTTGGAGATAACTTTAGAAGCCTGTCTCCCGACTGCTTTCTTCAACTTTTGAGCGCTATTTTTATTGTAGTGCAGGTAATGCTTATACGACTACAACTATGTTTGTCTCATGATGTGTATTTTATTGACAATTGTCATCCTTCATGGAATGATCATGGTCAGCAATGATTGATCTTTTAGAAAGATTCATTCTTCTCTCAAGCTTTCTTATTCTTCAGAGTGTAGATAGAATCTTCCTGTCTACAATAACTTTTCTGGATTTGCGGTATATGCTTGGTATCTTCAATGATGTCTTCCATGAGATAGAATATTCAATGAGATCAGCTCTGCCTGCGATATATGCTTGGTATCTTAGATGATATCTTCTAGTGGATAGTTCTGTTTTGTATGCCAATTGTATAATTGACTCAAGCTATGGTAATGGTGGTTGACTATCATGTTCTCTCTCTGAACAAAATGTCTAAAATCCAGTACTACATGCTTCCAGCAAACTTTTTTTCTTTTAGGATATTAGTGAAAGTTAGCCTATTCTCTCTTTACCGAATTCTCGCCCGTCTAGCTACATCCAGTTTCAAGGTTATGTTTTTTTG
Organism: Rubia yunnanensis; assembly: GCA_037428765.1. Classification (NCBI taxonomy): domain Eukaryota; kingdom Viridiplantae; phylum Streptophyta; class Magnoliopsida; order Gentianales; family Rubiaceae; genus Rubia; species Rubia yunnanensis. Next base: position 67,600,332 of record CM075066.1, on the reverse strand, counting down.
TCAGAATAAATTTACTATCCATCACAAGTTCTTGCTTCCGTGTTGGATATAGTGAAAAGGGAATATATCCTTGCTTCATCATTTTGTTTTCATAGTAACATGGTTTCACATTTGAAGGTGATTGTTTCTTAACGTAGTTTTCAGTATCCAGTGACAAAATGGTGTCTGGTAAAATATAGAGTGAGCGAGCATGTAACATACACTGATCTTTTTGCAACGTGTAGATACATGCAACCCCGATGAATTGTTCAAGATTCTTTCATTCTCATTCCAAGGATTTTAGCCACTTCCTGGCAACAATTCTTCTTCAAACGAATATCTCTTTAACCACAATGAGTAATCATTCTTATTGTCCATCCTGTTCTTGTCGATCATTTTTCCAGAATTATTAGATTGTTTCACTAACCACTTGTACCTTTCTTTACCTCCAATTCGGAATCTGGGAATTATAATTACTACTGATAGGTTCGATTCTCCCAACTATGTACTCATTTCATCTTTGTTTTTGCAAGAGTAGAGAAGAAACTGAGATTCTAGAGCTGTAAGTGAAGGCAGTGCACCATAAATTGTGCTGCGGTAGTTTTATTGTTGTATAATTAGAACTATTATTCTTGTCATAGTCGTGTGAGACAAGGTGTTTGTATACATCAATGTGGAAATAAATTATTAATTTTGTGAAGTTGATTTTATTATTAAATTAATGTGGAATAAAATTGTTAATTTTGAGTCTTTTTCCCTTTCTCTGAAAGCGGTAGTGCACTGCAGCTTTCAGAGGAAGGGATTTTTTTTCAACATCGTAAATAAATTAGCACCGGTTTTTTCTAACAAAAACAACCGGGTTGAAAAACCGGTGCTAACAAAAAAAACCGGTGCTAATTTAGCACTGGTTGAAAAACTGGTGCTAACAAAAAAAACCGGTGCTAATTATTCAACCGGTGCTAACAAAAAAACCGGTGCTAATTTAGCACAGGTTGAAAATTGGTGCTAACAAAAGAAACCGGTGCTAATTTAGCACTAGTTGAAAACCGGTGCTAACAAAAGAAAAACCGGTGCTAATTTAGCACCGGTTGAAAAACCGATGCTAACAAAGAAACCGGTGCTAGTTTAGCACCGGTTGAAAAAAACCGGTGCTAATTTAGCACCGGTTATTTAGGCACCTATTTTTTCGTAAAAAAACCGGTGCTAGTTTAGCACCGGTTGAAAAAAAAAACCGGTGCTAATTTAGCACCGGTTACTTAGGCACCTATTTTTTTGTAAAAAAACCGGTGCTAGAACATAAAAAAAACCGGTGCTAGAGGTGGGTTGTTGTGGTAGTGTAAGTATGAACTGAATTTAGTGAAGAGATTCGGACTAAACAATTCTTGTGCAGTTCGAACACCTATGGGGGTTTCTGATAAACTGGTGAAGGATGAGAAAGGAGTCGGAGCTGATCAGAAGTTATACAGGGGCATGATTAGGAGTCTATTGTATGACACGAAGTAGACCAGATATATATTTCAGCGTAGGAATATGTGCAAGATTTCAGGCTGACCCAAAGGAATCTCATTTAACTGCAGTCAAAAGAATTATTCGATATGTAAGTGGGACTTTTGAGTATGGTGTCTGGTATTATAAGAATAAAGACTCTGATCTGATTTGGTACAATGATTCTGATTGGGCTGGTAATGCAAATGATTGTAAAAGCATTGCGGGTGGGTGTTTCTTTATTGGTACGAATCTAGTTTCTTGGTATAATAAGAAATAAAATTTGATCTCTCTGTCTACTACGGAAGCTGAATATTTTGTTGCTGGAAGGTGTTGTGCACAACTATTATGGATGAAGCAAATGTTGAATGACTATGCAATTCATCAAGGGTCTTTGAAGATCTTATGTGACAACACGAGTGCTATTGATATTTTTAAAAATCCAGTCCAACACTCTTGAGCCAAGCATATTAACATCAGGAATAAATTTATTCGAGATCTTGTTGAAATGAAGGAAGTAGTGGTGGTCTAGGTTCCAACATCTGAGCAATTTGCCGACATTTTTACAATACCATTGGACACTGCCACATTTGAGATTCTCAGACAACACTTAGGTGTTTGTCAGATTTGAGGTATTTTTTATATAGCTTTTATTTAGCTGTAAATATTTTTTCCTACTTTAATTTTTTCTAGAAAATCAAAAAATAAAAAAATATAGAAAGAAGAAAAAGCTACCAAAATAGAAGTTATGGTACGTGGAATGTTCATGGTATGCTGGAAATTTAAGAAGGTGTGACTTGAGTTGACAGGTAAGAAAAGTGAAATCATTACTCTTCTTCAAAAGGAAAAAAGGTTTGCACGGTAAAAGAGGTAAATAGTGAAGAGTTTGTTTTTGTTGAAAATTGTCTCCATCTCTCCATATCCCTCTATTTTTGGCATACACTCCCACATTCCTTGGTGTTTTCGGATTCTTGTTGCCAAAATTTGTTTTGTGAATGTATCTTGAAAATTTTGAGCAAAGATCTTCCTCCTCACAACGAAACCTTGCCGAAAAAATGACTTCAAGCCCTAAGGTTTCCATGGCCGAGAAAGAGACTCAAGAAAATTCCCACCCTCTGGAAAATGACAATGGTGAATAGAGGGAAGAAACCGTGGAGGTGGATTCAACTGGTGACAGCGGCTAGAATGAAGAACTTAAGGACCAGGGGAAAGCTTCCTATCAAAAGGTAACTGGTCCAGATCCTCGTACTCTGAAGCTGCATGGTATGGAGTTTAAATATGTTGATGATTTCTTTGAATGGGTTGCATCTAATAGAATCACGGTAGATTTGTGTAAATTTAAAATTTTAGAAGGGGATTTTCTCAATGTGAATGTTATGGAATTATTTTCTGGAGATATTTGTGAGCTTGAGAATATTGAAAACTATGAAACTAGGCTATTGAGAGGGAAATATGGTGTGTACAATGGGAAGGATATGTTTCATGTGTATTCATCTATTCCTGACCCTAGTAATGTTAAGATTGAGGAAAAAGGTGATGATGGGGCTGGGGGACTAGAAGTAATTAAGTCCGCAGATAGAATACCCTTAGGATTGTATGATGCTGAGCCTGCCAGGAGAGTTGTGGAACTTAGAAAGCCTGTGATCATTGAGATTACAGATAGTGAAGAAGGAGAAAGTGTTGGGTATGTTCCAACACAGAGGGCAGAGTCAGAGACAGTTGAAGATATGGAGGTTGATGATGCTGATATGGGAGGACAAGACCAGTTTGATGTCAGTGGGAATGTATATGATGACTTGAAGTATTCAGATGAAGGAAACACTACCACAGAGACCCCTCTCTAGCACCAGTTTTTTAGCACCAGTTATTAAAACCGGTGCAAAAGTTATAATAGCACCGGTTTTTTTATTTGTTAGCACCGGTTTCTAAACTGGTGTAAATTTAACACTGGTTTTTGTACTGGTATCACCGGGTTTATTCTAATAACCGGTGTAAATTTAACACCGGTAAAAAACCCGGTGCTAAAAATGATGAAAACTGGTATAAACCTAACACCGGTTAAAACCCGGTGCTAAAAATTACAAAAACCATTGTTAAATTAGCACCGGTAAAAAAACCGGTGCTAAAAATCTCTAAAATCTGTGAATTGACAATTTTGGCATAGGTTTTTAAAACCGGTGCTAAAAAATTACAAAAACCGGTGCTAAATTGGCACTGGTTTGAAAACTGGTGCTAGAAATTAAAGAAAACCGGTGAAATGTAAATATTTGGCACCGATTTTAAAAACTGGTGCTAAAAAATTAAAGAACCGGTGTTAAAATAATTCCAGAAAAAAATGCGGGAAAAATGGCTCCAGTTTTTTTAGCACCGGTTTTTGGAAAATGGCACCGGTTTTACATACTATTCACAAAAAACAGTGTCAAATAGAGCATTTAATTCTCCGAACTACCCCTCAAAAATTAGATCTGAACTTGTAGTTCCCTTCTCTCTTCATTGATGGAAGATTTTTTGGATGGTGAGCAATAACCCAAAGCAATGAAGACCCATGGATGTAAGTTTTCCTTAAGTTTTTTGAATTTCAATCAAATAGTAGTTATAATAACCATTAATGCATGCATGGAGAGTTTGTTGTATTTATTAATGGTTTCTATGCTTTAAGTTGGTTTAGTATCATGTTGTGAGAGTGTAAATGATTGTGGATGTAAACATGGTTGTGTTTGTTTTGGTAGATGGTATATATATATATATATATATATATATATATATATATATTCCTAGAACAAGTTGATCGATTCACATACATATACACATACCCATGACACTTTTAGTATTGTGTAGCAAATTGATTGTGTTTATTTTTACTATTTTTGAACAATGAATATTTGTGTAATTGTTTGTATTATTTTGTTTAAATATAATGGACCGAGAATCGATGCTTGCGTGGAGAAAAAATGGTTAGCTATCCAAGTGTAGCTAGAGGAAGTGGTGAACATATTGCATTTATTGATTCGTTTCTTGATTATGTCTTTGGTCGGGAGGAGAGGATACTTTGTTCATGCAAAAGATGCTTGTGTCGTGAACGGTTTGATGATCGTGGGCTTGTTAGATTTCACTTGCTGCAGAACGGATGTGATGGAGGTTACATTGTATGGACATTTCATGGAGAGGTTGAGCAACAACATAATGGGGGTGGGTTTGACAAGGTAGATGGAAACAAGTGTACCATCGATGCTATGTTCGATAACATTGTAAGAGATTTTCAAGGGAAGCCTAAAATGTTGAGTGCTTTGCTCGACAAGAAAGAGAAACCATTGTATCCGGGATGTAAAAGTAAGGATACCACAATCTCCTTTTTTATGGAGGTTTTCAATTTGAAAGCTACAAGTTCTTGGAGTGATACAAATGTGAATTCACTCCTAGAGCTTCTAAAGGACAAGTTTCCGGAAGGGCATGGAATACCGAAAATCTTTTACGAGGCTAAGAAAATATTGTGTCCACTCAGTTTGGAATACAAGAAAATACACTCATGTCCTAATGATTGTGTGTTGTATGATGATGATTTGAAAGATGCGGTTGAATGTCCCGTGAGGAATGATGATAATAGGTGTTTGGCTAAGAAGAAGAAGAATGTCCCATTGAAGTGTATGTTGTATCTTCCTTTAATTCCTAGGTTGAAGAGGTTATTTGTGAATTCAAAAGATGCAAAGAACTTACAATGGCATGGAGAGCATGAAATACCAAGTGACGACAAGATAAGACATCCGGCAGATGGTGAAAAATGGAGACCATAAATACCGAGATTATGTGGTCAATTTTCTTGGGGGGAAATAACGAAGGAAATCCCCCACACCACTAGCTGGTGTGTAGATTCACAAGAAGGTTAATAAATTTAGAGTGGTGTTGGGAAAGTATAAAGGCAAGGACAGAATACATTGTGATGGTCCATGGAAGAAAAGGTCAATATTGTTTTATCTACCGTAATGGGAGAATCTTGAGGTTAGGTATTGCCTAGGCGTGATGCATATTGAGAAAAATGTTTGTGAAAATTTGATAGGCACCCTCTTGAATATTTCCTTGAAGATGAAAGATAGTTTGAATGCCCGATTGGACTTGGTAGATTTGGGAATCAGAAATGACCTCGCTCCATAAGTGAAGGGTAAGAGGACTTACTTGCCCCCTGCACCTTGTACATTGTCAAAGGAGGAGAGAATCTCAGTTTGTGATAGTTTGAAATCAGTGAAGGTCCCAATTGGTTATTCATCGAATGTTAGTTGGGTAGTTACAAAGGATTGTCGGATGACTGGGTTGAAATCTCATGATTGTCATGTTCTGATGCAACAACTGTTACCTATTGCTATTCACGAGGTAATGGAGGCTGATGTAAGGTACTCAATCACTAGATTTTATTTATTTATTGGTTCCATATGCCGGAAGTCTATTGAACGGGACCATTTGGATGTCCTACAAAAAGAGGTTGTTGTTGTGCTATGCAAGTTGGAAATGTATTTCCCTCCATCTTTTTTTGATATAATGGTTCACTTGGTTGTTCATTTAGTGTGGGAGATAAAGATCTGTGGTCCGGTTGGTATGCATTGGATGTATCTTTTTGAGCGTTACATGAAAGTATTTAAGGGATACGTGAAATGTATGAGTCGATCGGATGCTAGTATTGTTAAGAAAAATGTTACTGAAGAAGCAATTGAATTTTACTCTAGCTATTTGGAGGAACATAGAAATTTTTGGGTGCCCCTAAATCGACATGTTGGAAGGAAGGTGGGCAAACCGAGGTCAAGGGGAATGTTATTTACTCCATTGAATAGTGATCTGATGTCAGTTCATTTGTATGTCTTGAGGAATTGTAGGGAGACTACTGCTTATGTGGCTGAGCACCTTAATTCGATCACAGAGTCTCCTCCCACGTGGCCCCCAAATAAATTTCATTTGGAGCACAATGACAAGTTTGTGAATTGGTTATATGATCGATGCAATGTAGATGATTATGACCCAAAAATTAGAGCATTTGCAATGAAGCCTAACTGCACAGTTTTGAGGTATTCCGGATATAACATGAACGATTTCTCTTTTGCTACTAGGGACCAAGATTTAAAGAGCACAACACAAAATAGTGGGGTATACATTGAGTCGGAGAAAATGTGGCAAACAAGTAAGAAAGACAATAAACATGTCCTAGCTGTGATGTCGTTTTATGGTGTTGTTGATGAGATTTGGGAGCTTGACTATGGAGAATTCAAGATTCCAATTTTCAAGTGCCAATGGTTTGATAACAAAACTGGAGTTCGAAATGATAACCCAATGGGATTTACCCTTGTTGACCAGCGTCGTGAAGCATATGACAATGATCAGTTTATTTTGGCCGAACAAGCAAGACTAGTTTTCGACATTAATGATCTGTGCAATGTAGGTTGGTCTATTGTGTTACACGATAAGAAATACTCTTTCTGTGACGAAATTGATTTTGAAGTTACAAGTGAAAGGTTAGAGTTCCCCTCTATTTCCCCCTACTTATTAAAGGCGGGATTGAGGTGGGAGCAATATGGAGGAAACACAGAGATGGCATTTGGATAGATAAAGATGGCCAAGAAATTGGAGACTTTCAATCTAAAAAGAGGAAGATGGTTGAAGACTAGCGGCTGAAGAGCAATGAATTCGAGGGCTAAAATTTATGTATTTTTGTAGTATGTTGTGTTTTGTATGACTGTTAACTATTCTATAGCTATGTTCTAATTGGTACCTATTTTGAATAGCTCTGAGAGCGGCAGCGCGCTGCCACTCTTTTGGTAAAGCTTGGACAAAATAAGCTTCATTTTCCTATGGTAGCGGCTGCCAGCTACAGCGCGCTGTAGTTCTTTTGGTTCAGCGTGCTACAGCTCTTATACTCACACATTACCTATTTTGAGTTGCTTGTTCATTTCTTCTAAGACAAAAACATGAATACGTTACAAGCCTAGAACTTTCAACTTCCTAAATCAGAGCAAATAGATTCCCACAACTAATTGCATCAAAATTCCACAGTCATAAAGTACCAAGTCAAATCCACAGAGAAGCAGCATATGTTTTGGAAATAAAAAACCTGATAAAAAAGAGATTCATATAAACCAAGCAAAATAAACAACTTGAGAAAATCAAGATGTGAGCACAATGAAGGTACTCAATCCCCGCACGAGCTGTCTTCCCCAGTGTTTGAAGATGGCGAATCTATAGTAGGGATTGGACCCAATTCCTTTATTCTTCCACCACACATTGTTGTTAGGATCTTCCCAACCTGGTTAGTCCATCACAGCAAGTGATCCACCTTAACTTTCAATGCTTCCATGTCCCCATCCAAATTCTCCTTAGATGATTTACTTGTTGCCGGCCTTGATGACACAACAATTTTCTTGTTCTTTGAGAATATTTGAGGGTAGATGGGAAGCTTTGGCATCAGTGTGTAATTATCATCTTTAAATTTGCAACATGCTTCCACGCATAAGGCAATGATGAGGGAGGAGAAGCTTATAAAGTTGTGGGAATTGACACAATCCCAGATGTACGCTAGTATCGTACCCCTAACATTGATGCTCAAGTTCTTCTTGATCTTTTACATCAGCAACATACGAGAACGATGAACCTCGCTATTCATTTTCACCGGTAGCAGGCGGGAAGCTATGAATGTGTACCACACATTCATGTCGTCACTCAAGTATTTCTTCTCAATGCTGGACCATTCTGGTGGCAGGTTCTAGATAACTTCATCACCATCATCACAGATTTCTCTTATGATCTGTTCCAAAGAAGCTTTTTCAACAGCTTTTTCCACGGCTTCATAGACACTTGTGGGCTTCGATGGGATCTTGTAGAACTCGTTGATCACATCCGGTGCAAGCACAACGAACTAACCACGAAAAAAAACCTCTACTAAATTCTTGTACTTCATCAGGGACAAGAACTCACATGCTAGGTTCTTGTTCGCACGATCCGGTTGTACGATGAAGCCTTCCCACCTGTGCAGGTTGACATAGTCCTTGTAAGGCTTTTCCAGTCCTTGTAAGGATTTTGTACTCATTTATTGCCTCATGATAGTCTGCCTCTGTCATCGGTATTGCAGAGTTCCCTTGCACCTGTTGGCTTGCTTCTCCATATTGCCAACTCTGGCCTTTTTCCTTGAGTTCTGGCTGTTAGTCTTCCCCTTGGGTGCACCTTTTTTGGGGGTCATACCTAGTAAAATAAATGTTGTATGGTACGAAAGGCGCCAGCAAAATGTTAACACAAGTAAAATTTTCATCCAGAATGTCAGTACATTAATAAATTTGCATCCAGATGTCAGCACATGAATAAATTTGCATCCAGATATCTGCTGAGTTCTCGTAACATAACATAGCCATAGAACTGTATTTCCATAAGCAAACCAGGATTCGCATAAAACATAGGCATAGAACTGTATGAAGAACAGAGGAATAGAACTGTTTCTTGAACATAGGCATAGAACTGTTCCTTGAACATAGGCATAGAACCAATTCAACAAACATAGGCATAGAACTGTATTCGCATAGAACATAGGCATAGCACACAGTGGTAATAACGCTCACATTTCCAAAATAAATTCACAGTTAGGTTTATTCACAATAAGGTATTTTCATGAAATCAAACAATCAGCAAACCAATAATGTAGACAATCCCTAGGAAACCAAAAATGAAAGGGTATGCACTTACCTAGTTTGGACAAGGTTTTATTGACAAAAGGTGTTTGGACGGTGGACGGTGCTTGCTGGACAGAGCTTGGCGGACAGAGCTTGGCGGACGGATCTTAGCGGAAGGTAGCTTGTGGATGGTGGGTGGTAGATTCACGAAGAATGGAAGGCGGAGGGAGCGTGGGATGGCAGAGCCTGGTAGAGGTGGAACTGACAGGGGACGGTGGAGGGAGCAGGGACGGATGAGGGAGCGGGACGGTGGAGGGAGCGGGACGGTAGAGGGAGCGGGAGACAGTGGAGGGAGCGGGTAATGTGGAGGGAGCTTGGTAGAGGAAATGTGTTAGTGTATTGGGTTGAGTGACCAATTCTACACACAAATTGGTTGAATCGTACACGCACATGGGCTGAATTTCAAACACACATAGGCTGGAAGTTTTTAGGGTATTGGGTTCCAGGGCTCGAGGCACGAGGGCTAAAGGCTCAAGGCAGGAAGTTCAAGGTTTGAGGGCTTGAGGCAGGAGGTTATAGGGCTTGAGGCTCGAGGTTCAAGGGCTCGAGGTAGAACATTCGATGGCTCGAGGTTTCTAGGCCCGAGGCTCAAGGCTTGAGGGTTCAATAGCTCGAGAGGCTCAAGGGTTTAAGGGCTCGAGGGTAAGAGGGCTCAAGGATTCGAGGGCTCGAGGGGTTCGAGGGCTCGAGGCTCGAGGGCTTAAGGGGTTTGAAGGGTTCAAGGGTTATGTTGGGTGCGAGGGGCTCGAGGGCTCCAGGGTTATATTAGGTTTGAGGGGCTCAAGGCTCAAGGGGTTCATAGGTTCGAGGGGCTCAAGGGCTCCAGGTTCAAGGGCTAAGTTGGGCCCAAGGTTCGAGGGCTCTAGGGCTTGAAGATTATGTTTGGTTCAAGGGGCTCGAGGCTCGAGGGGTTTGGGGGTTCGAGGGGTTTGAGGGTTCAAGGGCTCGAGGGCTCAAGGGTTTGAGGGGTTGAGGCTCTAGGGTTTGATGTTCGAGGCTCGAGGGCTCAGGTTGAAGTTGTTGAAAATCCCCACATAAGGGATCGAGGGCTCAGGTTGAAGTTGTCTAAAATCTGAGGGCTGATTCCCAAAAATTATATTATGTATAATATATTCGTAAGTTGAGAAATCAATTTACATACTCCCTCTGTTTCACTAAGAGTGGCACACTAGGTTTAAACTCTTGGATTAATGGGACGAAAATGAGAAGTTGAAATTGAGTATAGAAAGTTAAACTAGAATGAGTGGATGAGACAGTAGGAATCTTACCAAAAATGTAAAGTGTGCCATTCAAAAAAACATTCCAATAAGGCAAGTGTGCCACTCTTAGTCAAACGGAGGGAGTATCAGTATTCTATATACACTAGTTAACTATATATGATCGTGTTCAATACAACTAAGGGTTGGTTAAACCCTAGTCAACATACACGTGCACCAACTTCACCGTATCTATTACTTGATAACCCATATGGTTGGCTACTAGTCGCCCGTAGTCAGTGAGCATTCCATGTACACTAGTTAATCGACTATAACTTAATTGACGATCCGTATACACTAGTTATAACTTAATTAACGTATCTATTACTTGGTAACCCATTAAGTAACTAATATCATCCCTTACTTACTGAGGCGACGCAAATACAGTCTTCCTCAAGTGCAACTAAGCAAGCCTACATTAATTTCATTATATTATCACATAAACATGTTTGAATTAACTCATACTAATTCCTGGTTAAACTCTATTTCTCTAGCCGTTCTATGTATACATGTAATAATCCACACACTAAATACAAAATCCTAGATAGGAGCGTCGTCTATTGTAATTAAACAGCATCCAAACCTTAATTAATTAGTTATTGGATATTATTCAAAAAAAATTACCTAACTCAATACGAAGCAGTATAAAAATCTCATGAAAATGAGCAAGTTGGCCAACAAAGGAGCTTCACAAATTTAACTCCAAAGTGGCCCAACAAAGAAGCAAGAATGGTCAAATTAAACTCCCAATTGGCCCAACAAAGCATCATTTAGCTTCCCTCCCAAATTTTCCCTCTTCCCTTCATAACCTTATCCCCCAATTTTTGCAACTCCCACCCCAACACACATGCCCTTCGAGAGCTCAAGGGCTTGCGGTTCCAAGGCTGGCAGTTCCAGGTCGAGTAAAGATGGTGCATAGATGGCTGGTGGCAACAAACATTGCCGAGAGTGTGTACAAATAAGGTATGAGTAACTGGTTTTTGGGTAAGTCTACAAGAACTCGTTAAATGGGTGACAGTTTTCTTTTTTCCCAGGTTTAATCAATATGTATATATTGGTGGGTCTATTAGTTTGTGAGTTTTTGTTTTAATTTGTTGGGTTATAAGTGTGGGTGGTTGTTCATGGGGATAGATGATTTGTTTGCTAGTAATTTTAGACTTTTAGACTTTTTGCCTACTTTGTTTTTGCCCCCATACAAATTTTGCATATTATGTTGATAGGTCAATATGTTCTCGGTTGGTTGTTTGTGGATATCCATCTTTGGGTGTGTTATGTTAAGATTTCATTTTTTTTATTGAATCATAAAAATGAATGAATAGCGATGCCGAGTAAGAAATTGTTTGACTCTGGTACTAAAGCTGTAGAAGACAGTTGTGTTACCCCTACAAAAGATGACAATTGTGATGTCAATAACGAGGAGGTGGATGATGCACCCAAATTATGCTCGGGATCTGAAAACTCGGGGGAGGAAGAAAAAACTATATCAAAAGATGACATGAGTGGGAGCTTTGACAAGTTTCAGATTAAAGAGTATTGCAAGCATTGAGGCACAACCATGTGCAAGTCTGTGTTGCTAGCAATGCAAAATAATCCCCTTAAAATGTTCTTTGACGATGACTTCGAACCCTTGGTTATGCACAGCCGGTGGTCGATGTCTGTTGGCTATGCCTTCCAACGAAGAATCCGCTTCGGGACATTGCATAATTGGAAAGCAGTCCCAGACCATGTAAAGAAAGATGCATGAGAAGACATTCTCATAAGTGTGTTCTAATCCTCCATTTTCATTTGTTCATTTCAACTTCATTACATTTTGCACTGACAACACGTATCTTTGTACGCTAGATTAGCTAGGATATACAAACTAAAATGACATTCAATGAGATGAATAAGTTCCGAAATAAATGGACAATTTATGCAGGTGAAAAGTGGAGGAATTGGAAGGCTAAGGTGGCTCACAAGTACATCGTGCAAAAAAACCAGGTTCTTGTTCATAGACATATTATCGATGGATGGACAAAAATGAATGGGAGCTATTTGTGAAACACAGATCAACCCCTGAATTCAAGGTTATTCCTTAAAAATTCTTAATTTCTAGTCATTACTTTGTGAGCATTTGAAAAATTGATGAACATATAGGCATTAAGTGATGCAGCAAAAGTAAGCACCTCACATAAGGAGTACATCCATCACACGGGCTTGTGAGGGAATCGTAGGCTTGCTAAAGAACTTGAGAAGAGGAAAACAAGGGCAAAAATTGACGAGCTTATGGATTAAGGTCAAAGTGTAGAAGAAGCGGAGGCTTTAGTTCAAATCATGGATTTCAAACCGGACCACTCGGAGGTGTTCCTAGAAGCTAACTGGGACAAGAAATTATCGACCTACACCAACGACTGCATTAAAATAGCAGCCCCCACTATTGTGAGCCAAATTTATAATTGATTCTATCTCTATTAATATTCTCAGATGGAATGCATAGTAATGGCTAGTAGAAAAACCTTTTGGATAAGAAGCAAAAAGGAGAGTTGGTTATACAAGGAAAAGAAGATATTCTCGTTCAAGCAACGGGTAAGAAGGATCATGGGGGTCGTTGGAAAGGTTTCCCCACAATGGCCAAGGTGAACGAGGCCCTACATATATTGTTGTGAGCCATTATGCATCTAGTCAATGTGAGATCACAAACGCAAAACCATCTGAACAAATCTCAAATTCAAACAAACTACCAACAGATGTCATCTAGCTCAACGAAAGATTTGTTGCCTTATTTGAGGCCCAAACAAATTGGCTGGCTGGACAATTGGGTAAACCTATTCCCCACACTTGGATGCCCACAATTTCCTTGCTTCATCTTCCAACCCCGCTAATAAAGATATCTGGGTATTCATTCCTTCAGCATCTGGATGTAGTGGCCCACAAGGAAACGTTGCGGATAACAAGGTATTGTATACCATGAACCTCGTCATTAGTTTCTTTCTTGCTCTGTGATTGTTAGTTTCTAGATTTCAATTTCCTGTCAAATTGATTTTGGATGCTTTTAGTTTTGGGGATATATTTACTGCTGTTACGTTCATTTTGGATGTTGGTAGTTCGGGCCTACTAACATCTTCATCTTGTTCGTTTCTCAGTTGAACTGAGAAAAGATCTCTTTGACAATATAGTTTTAATTGAGAAACATTTTATCCCAGATGAACGCTGAAAGCTACAGCACGCTACAGCTTTAGTCTCAGCTGAACACTGAAAGCTGCAGTGTGCTGCAGCCTTCAGCAGCTATATATAGAATTCATTTCTTGTTATAATCAACTTTCCGGGCCAATTACATCTTTAATGACCCTTGGTCCATATTAAGATTGATTACATTTATGACATTATTTTATTTTTATTACTTAATAACACTTACTTATTGTCCAACTGATGTTTTCCCCCTTTTCTGAATTTTGTTCTCAGAAAAGAAAAAAGTGCTGCCCATATGTTTTGAACCATGATGGAGAAAGGGATGTAGCTGCATTTGGTATTTTGTTTCCAAAGGATAAAGAAACGGACTTACCCATCAAGTGGGAGCGAGTAAAGCTTTGTGGACCTGTGATCATTCCCAAGGAACCTTTGCCAATTGAACACGAAGAATATGAGTTTGTCACTGAGGCCATTGGATATAACATTCAATGGCGGGAAAAGGTGATAAGTGCCATTGGGCAACAGGATGATGAGGTGTGATAATTGTATTCTTCTTCTCATCGTATCATATATATCTTTCTAGCTATTACTAAAACAAAATTTCTTGTTCATCCGCTTACGTAGGAGAACGAGCAGCAATCGCCTCGGAAACAATTGGAGACTGAAATGGTAGTTGATGAAGATGGAAGTCTTGAAATAAACCTCAGACCAAAAACTAACATGGAGACTGAAGAGGTTAAACAAATAATTATACTAACTAGCTATGACATCCAGATACATATTAACACACTCTCCCTTACATGAGGCGGTGGCTCAGGAAGATACTTTGAATGGAGAGGTGGTTGCTCGATCAGTAAAAGGAGAGGTTAAACATACCCCCAGACTTTTTCATTCCAACCTATTTTTTTCAATACCTAACTAACATTTTACCCATTAGCAAGTAGCAAAAGAGAATACTACATCGACGGAGAAGGGGCAACCAAATCCTCCCATGTCGGTTTTTTACCATTACATTTTTTTGAGAACTCATTTTAGCCTTTACAATATTATCCACTACTGAATTATATACATATACTGCTCAACTTACATTATTAGATTCTCAATGTAATTAGGGGGTCACGGAAGTCAAAGAATGCATCACTGTTGTTCAATAAATTAATGATATTTTAAGGCTATCTACACAAATATATGTACCTAACAAAGTCTTTCACATCAATTTCAACACGGAGGTGTTTGTATATGAAGAAGTCTACACAGCCATATTTACTGATAAGCAAAAACTGTTCATGAGCAGCTTGGACGTAGAAAATGAAATGGAGTGGATGAGTGGGTGCTAACTTGATATATGGGCATCGTAAGAATTGCATGGTTACATTATTTATAGATGTATCATTATATTTGTTTCACTTACAATATTTTTTTGCCAGATACCTATGTGATGGGGTGGTTGATGGAGGCCATGTCCAGTTTATCCCGGCCGGTTCAAATTCAATAGCTCAAAAGGCAAATCAGAGGGTCGAATTAACTGGGGACGAGGTTTCAACTATCATGTGCCGCACTCAAGCAAGGATGTATGTCTTCCCAAACAATCGAGAGTAAGTTTTATTCTTTTTGGTGTTGTTTGACCCGGCTGCATGGAAGCAATAGCAACCATATGCTGTGATTTTATTTTTAAAAAATATTAAAAGTATTTTGGTGTTTTCTTCTTTTTATATAAATCATTGGTTCTTGCTCGTCTTCGTACACGAAATCGATCGAGTATATTGCATTGACTCGATGAGTGAGGGAATTTGCAAATGTAATAGGATATGCCTTAAATTGATTCATTTGTAAGTAGAACACACTTTTGTCATTCCTTCTACTTTAATGTTTTACAAAATTGTTTGTTCCCGTAAATGTGTTCTTGTAGGTTTCTCACTTTCTTTGCTCGATTATTTACAATTAATGTTAATAATCGGTACAATGACATTCATTGTTCTATTCATTATTTGCGTTCACCATTGCATATTGGAAAAAGTTAGACCTAATTAAACTATTTATATGTGATCCCCAATTTCTGAAAATATATTTTTATATATTGATATAGATATATTTTCATCGATTATAGGGTTGCAACAAAATATCAACGGTTCAATTTCGAACAAAATAGATCCTACCCTTCAAACCATACAAGGAATGTCATAAACATCAATGTACGTATCATCCCGTAACGTCATATTTCCTCTGTCATTTTTATGTTCGTAATCATTTCAGTAAATTCTCTTTTATATCAACACAAGATACAAAGTAGTACTTAGGAATGTAGATACCATTGCATGTATTACATGGAAAAACTTGTTAGGGACGTGAATGACATTGACATTATTCCGGTACATTTTCCTTTTTTTGTATTTGTTAGTCTCTCACATATATATCCTTTTCTAACATGCAATTTAATACATTGTTTCAGCAATTTCCAGAGGATAACCCTCCTCTGGGGAGCGATCAACTGCGGAGCATTGCTCTGAAATGGGTTTGTATTTTTGCGAAATGTACTATGCCAAAATGCATAGCTCAATTGAATGTCATATAGGGGCTTGCCTCCATCATTGGATAGTAGTTAGTATTATCTCTTATGAGAAAGGTAATTGTCCTTCACTTTTGATACTTGTCATCCCCATGATAAAAGGGGTTCCAGTATCATATGTAGGCCACTAAGAACCACGTTTCATGCACTTCTTTCGCTAGTCTAAAATTATAGTTGATCAAATTCGATGTTTTTTCTACCTACTTGTTCTCTATGTGTGATGATTGTTGAATTTATTAGGAATTGATGTTGGGTATTTGTGCTATTTTCATTGGTGCACCGATTTAAGTAATCTACGTACAAATGATAATCGGTGCCATCTATGAAAAAGAACACACCGGTTTGGAAAACAAGCGTAAATATGAAACTGGCTACGTGAAGATGGACTTAAAGAGCGGCAGCGCGCCGCAGCTTTCAGCAACCAAATTAATCACACATTTAACACCGGTTTTTGCTAAAATAATAACCGGTGCCAAAAAATAACCGGTGCTAGCCTATCATATAATTAGCACAGGTTTTAAAATCGATGCTATAAAATAACCGGTGATAACAATTCGCGTATAGGACCGGTTTTAAAACCGGTGCTAATAAATAACCAGTGAATACAATACAAATTTAGCACCGGTTTTAAAACATGTGCTAAAAAAACCATTGCTAAAAATACACATTTAGAACCGGTTTTAAAACCGGTGCTAAAAGATAACCGATGCTAAAAATAACTGATGCTAAAAAGTGCTAAAATACACTTTTAGCACCGGTTTTAAAATCGGTGCTAAAAATAACCGGTGCTAAAAACACACATTTAGCACCGGTTTTTAAACCGGTTCTAAAAAAATAACCGTTGCCAAAAATACACTTTTAGCACCGGTTTAAAACTGGTGCAACTAGGACACAAATTTAACACCGGCTTTTTATAGCACCGGTTATAAAAATCTTGTGCTACAAATACACTTTTAGAACCGGTTTTAAAACCGGTGCTACTAGGACACAAATTTAACACCGATTTTATAGCACCGGTTATAAAAAAAATGGTACTAATTCGGTACATATTAGCACCGGTTTAAAAAACCGGTGCTAGATGTAGGAATTTAGCACTAGTTTTTTTCAACCTGTGCAACCATTTCAACGGTTACTTAGGCACCGTTTTTTTCCGGAAATAACAGGTGCTACAACATAAAAAAATTGGTGCTAGAGGGTGGTCTCTGTGGTAGTGAAAAACTGGAGGATTTGATTTAAGTTAAGAGGAATCAGACAAGGAGCAACATGTTGGAATACAAGGTGAGGCAGATACAACTGAGCAAGAGGAAGAGGTTGAACATCCTGAGTATGTCCAACACGGGAACTGAACCTCAACTACTCTAGTGATGAAGTGCTAAATGAATTCTTCTAGGCTTCAAGGGCTAAGAGGAAGATGTCTGTTGCTGAGTATTCTCCACCAGCCAAAAGGTCCAAGAAAACCCAAGCTACTCCTAATAAGAAGATGATGTGTCCATTTTATGTGCATAATTTTGAACTTTTTGGGGTCACTTTTATTATCAAGAGCTTGTGTTTTGCCTTAAAATTCTCTTAGGAGGGGTAAGAGCAACTTTGCTCTCTTTTACCTATTTTAAGTGGATTTTACGTGACAAAGGAAGAACATGGAGGCTTGAAGATCAGAGGCCATTGAAGATCACTTTTCGAAGACTTTGAAGACTTGCTTCGAAGACATGAAGACTTGAAGATCGGAGGCCGTCGAAGACCATTTTTTAAGACTTTGAAAACTTTATTAAAAGAGTTGAAGACTTGAAAAATAAGAGAAATCATTGTGAAGATAAGTGTTTACCACAAGAAAAAGAAAAGAAGACAAGGTTACGTTCTGGCACCTGTTGCGAGTCGCGACGAACCCATCGCAAGTCGTGACCAACGAGTCGTCCACAAGAAGAGGGATCTTTTCAAGTGTTTAAACATATAGCAGAGAAAACATACTAGGCATGCACATATATAGATATATATATATATAAGCATGTAAATGGGGGGGTTGGTTGGTTTTTTATCCTAAGTTATCAAAATGAAAGACAACAATTAGCAAAGCAAGAGAACTATGCTAATCATGCAATACAACTAAAGAGATGATTAAAATGATAATTAACGAAGCCTTGGGGGCAATCGACTTCCACTTCCAAACAGCCTATAGCTCATTGATTCATTCACTCATTCAATTACATTTATTGTCTATGGGGAATGCTATCACTTCTCATTCAAAGTTCAACATGCGTTCCTTCTTAATAGTAGTTTGCAAAGACAAATAACGACCATTTGCAAACCTCATTGATGATCATCCTAGACAAACAATGCCATAGGGGTATTTCATCAATGTCATTTCATCCAAAGGATCATAGGTTTGATAACAACAAGCCTTCTACCAAAGACATAGTCAATTAACCAAACAAAGCATTTATTAGGTTAAACCTAGAACAAACAACATTCAAGGTTCAACCTTTCTTTGCATCTATGGGATAAATATGAGAACAATCCACATTAACATACTTATCTAGTAAGAATTACCACACATTATACACAAGAAGTTCTAAATCCATGCTTTTGGATTTCATGTCAAATGAGTTAAGAAATTTGCAACTTTCTTAACACCCTAACACTTCAATCATACAAACATTTCATATACTCAAAAAACCCATGGTATAAAGAGGCAAAACGCAACATTAATGGCATAATAAATGTTCTCCAATAAATGTTCATAAATGAGCAAACATAGAATCTTACTACATAAGTTTGGAAGCTTCAATCAATTGCTCCCAAGAACTAGATTTAGCTACAAGAGTTCATACTAATTAATGCTGACAAACCAAACATAATACAAGAGAATTCAAAGATGAAAAATGGTGAAAACTAGGGTTAGAAACAGTACCAAAATGCAGAAAGAAGAAGATGTGAATGAGAGGAAAGAGAGTGCTATTTATAGTAGAAAAGAAGACAAGGTTAAGTGATAATGGTCCCAAATTTAAATGTTATGATTTTTATTCTTCTAAACGGATTTTGCATAAAACTACATGCATCAATACACCTCAACAAAATAGTGTTGCCGAATGCAAACACCACTATTTATTAAATTTTGCTGGTGCACTTCTTTTCCAATCCTGTTTACCTAAGAAATTTTGGGGTGATGCCATTCTTACTGCTACCTATTTAATTAATAGGTTAGCAAGTTGTCATTTACAAAACAAAACACCTTTTCAAATATTTTTTCATAACCACTCATTTGCATGTTTTTGGTTGCTGATGTTTACATCTACACACCCTCTACACATGAACAAATTTGATGCTTGATCTGTTGAGTGTGTTTTCCTTGGTTACCCATTTGATAATAAGCATTAAAAATTTTACAATCTAGAAAATAAGAAAAATTAAATCTCTCACGATGTTATTTTTCATGAAATTGAATTCCCACTTTCCACTCAACCTTTTGACACTATGAAAAGCACTGGTCTTCCTCTACCAACTTCTCAACCCACTCCAGTTATATATGATGATCTGATTCCTCAATCTACGACACCCACAGTCACAACTCTACTACCACCATCACCTCTCAACCTCCTTCGCCTATGTCCGCCGAACTCTCATTACATTCACTCATTCATCAACTATACCACTCCAACCAACACCACCTATCACCACCATCCAATGACTCATCTCTTGCCTAACCAAATCATCCAAACTTCTCCATAACTTGTATGTGGAGGCTACTCTACCCTCTTGTTCCACATCATCTTCCTTTTGTCATATTGTCTCTAGTAAGCCATATCATCTCACTCTTGCATTACCTTACAATAAGCTTTATCCTTCATATAAACACTTTTTTCTAACATAATGCTTGGGATAGAACCAAGAAATTTTATGCAAGCCAATCGCTCCATTGTATGGAGGAAGGCCATTACTAGGGAACTCAAAGCCCTCGAGGATAATTAGACATGGATTCGGGTTTCATTGCCACCTAAAAAATGTCTCATAGGTTGTAAATAGGTGTACAAAATTAAGTATAACCCCAACAAGACTATTGATTGATATAAGGCATGCCTCGTTACCAAAAGATGCACTTAGATTGAGGGAAACCTCTATCACAAGACTTTTGCTCCTGTGGTCAACTTAACAATTGTCCATGCCCTACTTAATGTTGTTACAATTCATGGTTGGTGCTATACACGAGGTATATATGTGACCTATATAGCTAGCCCAGACCACGCAAAGCGTAACAAAGTGCCCATACAAACGAGTTGTTAGCATCATTGTTTAACCATGTTCAATCGATAGTGCACAATACATGCTCCTGGTCACTGCCCCACAAATAGTAACCCTGTTGGCCACTATCGAAGAAATGCGGCCCATGAGATCCACCACAATAGACACATTCTACAAGGCGAGTAACACCCCAAATATAGGGAAGAAGAGCCTATAAATATGCAAGAGACCAAAAAGGCAATGTAAGTAACATCTAGATAAAGAACCATACATAACTATCCCATAATGACTTAAGCATCAGGGCTTTTCCCCCAGATCCAATCCCAAAGTTTCTTGTAGGAAGGAAGTATATGTAGCCCAGTGTTAGCGGGAGGTGCCATCATCATCTAAGGAGTTCATACCACATTAGTGGCACCATCTATGGGGACTTATTCTTTAACTCATCATTGTTCTTTTTAGATTATGGTATCGAATAGGAGGTAGGTAAGCCAACCTGAGAGTGGAGTAATACTAACTTCGCTGGTAACAAACCCACCCCCAAAGACAGAGATACATCGGGGTGGAAGAAACTCAAAAATTTGGAGATGACATTGAAATACGATTCCATACCCCCGGGTAAATAAAGATAAGATGGCCTTTGTAGTTTAACCTTGATGAAAATAGAGTGTAGCTCCGTAAGCAATTAGTTATCATCGACAAGGGATCAAATGACAAACACACACCTACTCCCGAACCATGGAAGGAGTGAAGAACGAAAATTTAGTTGTTCGAAAGGTGTTTAAAAGTTTAGAACTATGATTTTTAAGATAAGGTAGAGCACTCTCCACCAATGGAATAACTAAAAACTTTCACAATGCCTAAAGGGTTCAAACTACCCACCCAGCTCAAGGTTACGATGGAACATCTGATACAATGGAATTCTTGCACACATATAGAACTGGCATGGAGTTTCACAACACACACATACAATTAGTATGTAAAGCCTTCCCCATCTTCCTCATGGGAACCATGATAATTTAGTACAAAAGTCTACCCGCGCTAAGCATTCAAACTTGGGCTCAGCTCGTAGACCAATTCTTGGGAAGATTCTATCAGAAGGAGAAGTTTACCAAGACATTCGGGGATCTTATGAACATTGCACAAAAAAGTGGCAAAAGCATCACAAAATATCATGGTCCCTTCGTGTTTGAAAGCCTGGAGATCAAGGATCTCAAGTATCAAATGTCATTGGGAGCATTCATGAACATAATAGTAAATTGAGAGAATTCTATAAGAAGTTCACAGCAGACATGCCAAATAAACTAAGATATTCCCAGAAGGCAATAGAAAATTTCATTCACATAGAAGAAACGAATAATAAAAGGATGGAAAACGAGCGAGGCGAAAAAAGGTTCCGGAGAAAGCACTCAAAGAAGGGTAGCTTTAGATAAAATAATAGGCACGATGCTCACAAGTGGAAGAGAGCAGATGTCCAACCACTCACCTTCCCCGAAATGCCCTTTATCAAATCTAGGAGAAAAATATAGCAGAACCAAAAGAAGCCATTCAGATAACCAAGCCTAACTAGGACACTAGCAGACAAGAGATCAAAGAACTATTATTGAAAATCCCATGGAGACCATGGTTATGACACAAACAACTTCAATGACTTCCGAAGGAGAAGGAAGAGTCACTCCCCCCTCCAAGGAAGACTCACGAGAGACAAGAAAGAAGAATACCCACAAGGTTCATCGGCCAATTACGCCACAAAACAATTCCTAGCGTGATCCAAACTTAAGTAAAGCCAAAACCAAATATGGCGGCTGTGATCGAGCAAGGGGAAGACGTGGATAGAAACATTCCATGCATAATGATATTTTCAATCCATGAATCAACCGAGCTCACATCAAACAATGCCTAGAAGGAAAAGGTAAGGTACCTACCCCCACAGGAGCCCACATAAGAGGACACCAGCAGACGAGATGATCATGTTAAGTGAACAGGATGCAGAATGCATCGCCAAACAATGATCTGCTGGTCATAAAAGCAAATATATAAAATGACAAAGTACACTGGGTCTTCATGGATAACGGGAGCCTGGTAGAAATAATATTTGTTGAATGCTTCAACAAACTAAGGCTCAAAAGAGATGAGTTGAAGAAACAAACATTTTCCATAGTCGTCTTTGCAGGATAGTCGGAATGGCCACTAAGAAACATGCAACTCCCCATCACCATCGACTAGAAGGACAGATTATGTACGGTCTTGTGCAATTTTGTTGTATTGGATGCCTCAAGTCCCTATAAAATCATCATAGGAAATCCATGAATGAATATCGTCGAAGTCACAAACCTCCCTGGCTATGAAATTCCTATGCCAATAGGTAATGAGGCAATGTATAACCATTGTGATGAAAATTGCAATGCCCAATAAGCCTCAACCAATGGTGCACTCGATCAACCACAAACAACCTCAAAGTATATCACTGAAGGGGCTGAACTAAGCAAAGACACCAAACCTATCTAGATAGATGAGAAAGACGCAGCCAAAGAGGTCAAATTGGGGAGAAGCTACTACATCTAGTCAATTCTAGAGTAATTTCTATGCTCAAAAAGTACAAAAACTCATTCTGCTGGTCAGTGCAGGACATGGGAGGAGTCAGCTCGTCCATTGTGACACACTTCCTAAACATAGACCCGTCTCAAACCCATTCGACAGAAAGAAAGAACTTTTTCTCATGACAAACATAAAGCAATAGAATATGGGTTCAGCATCTTCATACATGCTGACATACTCCACAAAGTTGTTTACCTATCATGGCTGGCCAATCCGGACATAGTGAGGAAAATAGATGCCAGATGGAGAATGTGTATTAACTACATAGATCTTAACAAATACTACCCAAATGATTGTTGCCTCCTGCCAAAGATCGACCTATTAGTTGAAACAATCTCAGGGTTCGAGGCCACAGATTTTCTATATGCTTACAAAGGATATCACTAGATCCGGATGACCCCCTGATAACGAAGAGAAAACAACTTTCATTACAGGTTATTGGAGCATTTTGTTATGATAAAATGCCTTTTGGACTCAGGAATACAGGAGCTACATATCAGCGAACAGTCGACAAGGCTTTATACCACAAAGTGGGCCACATCATCAATATTTACTTGACACCTTTGCGCAATATCTAGAAGAAACACTCATCACCCTTTGATCAATAGTGAAGAAACTCAACCCCGAGAAATGCACCACCAGAGTAGGCACCGGGATGTTTTGGAATTCAAGGTATCATCTCGAGGCATCTAAGCAAACCCAAAAAAAGATACGGTCCATACAGTCTCTACCGCCACAATGCTTGATCAAAGAAGTTCAAATCCTCAGTGGCTCTCAACCTGCACATAGCCGATTCATTTCAAGGACAACAGAAAAACACATGTCATTCCTTGATGTCTTAAGAAAAGTGTCTAATTTCACCTAGACGGAGGAATGTCACAGATCATATAACAAACTAAAAGTTGAGCTGCAACGACTGCCAATATTGTCAGCCCCCAAACCAGGTGAAACCATGTACTTGTACCTAGCAGTTTCACCAAAAACTGTCAGCTAAGTCCTCGTACGACAAGAGACTGACCACCTGATCCAAGTTTACTATGTTAGTCGAAGCCTTCAGGGGGCAGAAAAGAATTACTCAACAATAAAGAACCTAATAATCGCACTTATCCAATCAACCATGAGACTACGACCTTAATTCCAAGCTTATAAAATTTGGGTGTACACTGATAAGCCTATAAAAAAAATCCTCTACAAGCCAAAAGCTTTAGGTTGCCTATTGAAATGGACCATCGAACTGGTAGAAAATGAGGTCATATTCCATCCAAGAACATCCATCAAAAGCCAAGCATTGGCAGACATTTTGACAGACATGACTGAAGATTTGCATCCAAACATCGATTGCTAAGACCAAATAAGCTTCAGCCAGTCTAAAGGAAAGGAGAAGCAGGATGAAAATGCAAGGAAGCTCTTTGTTGATGGAACCCCCTCGAAGGAAGGGTGTGAGGATGGACTCCTACTCATTAGCCCAGAAGGAGATGAACAGAAGTACGCACTTCGTTTTCACCCTACAAAATAATGAAGCAAGATACGAGGCGCCCATTGCCAGACTGACTTGGAAATAAGAATTAACATACACAATGTCCAAATCCACAATGATTAAGGAGTAGTCGTTCAGCAAGTATTAGATGATTATGTCATGAAAGAAAGACAACTAATCAAATACATGAACAAGGTCAGGCAACTCATGCAACGATTTGATTACTTTAAGATCACACACGTCCCCCTTTCAGAAAACACATGGGCCAATGCACTAAACAAGTTAGCGACCTTAAGGTACCCATTTCTTTGAGAGCAAAAATATGTAACTATCGAGTTAATCCTAGTTTGCAGCACTGCAATTAAAATGGTGGCTCATATTCATGAAGAAAACCCGTGATGGATGGGGCCTATCATACAATATATGCAGCATAGCCTCCTTCCCATAGATAGGAACGAAGCGCAAAAAATTGAGCTCAAAGCTCTGACATATTTCTACAAAGACACCATCATTTTCAGGCATGGCTCAAGTGTGAAGGGCCACAACAATATGCACTCATTGTCAGAGACATGAATGAAGGATAGTGTAGATCACACCAGGGTGCCCGCACTTTAGACAAGAAAACCCTTTGGCTCAGATACAACTAGCTGACAATTTTTGAGGATACATGCTCCTTTTCCAAAAATACAACTTCCGGTGAAACGCTACAGTTCAGCGAAGAACCCAATCAAAGATTACTAAAGTTTACTGTGCCTGAACATTTTATAAATGAGGAATCTATATCGTTGGCCCCTTCCCAGCCGGATCAGG
This sequence comes from Rubia yunnanensis, assembly GCA_037428765.1. Classification (NCBI taxonomy): domain Eukaryota; kingdom Viridiplantae; phylum Streptophyta; class Magnoliopsida; order Gentianales; family Rubiaceae; genus Rubia; species Rubia yunnanensis. Next base: position 67,575,066 of record CM075066.1, on the reverse strand, counting down.
CAATGAAAACGTCCTCATCGTAGCTATCGATTATTTCACCAAATGGGTTAAAGCGAAGCCCTTTAACAAAATGAGTGCTAAAGCAGCAATCATATTGGCCTGGAAAAATGTCTTACGTTTGCAAGAGGAGCATTCAATGAATTGTGCAAGGACATGCACATGAGCCATAAATTCACCTAGCTAGCACATCTTCGAGCTAATAGGCAAGTAGGATAAAATAATTGGATGATAGTTCAGGGGATTCAAAAGAGGTTAGAGGGGAAGCAGAAAAAATGGGTTGAAGAGCTACCAACCGTCTCGTGGGCCTACAAAACCACTCCCAGAACTCCAACAAAAACACCATTCAGCCTGGTGTATGGACCTAAAGCCATCATTCTCGTGGAGGTAAGAAGCTCATGCCCAAGAGCTACCAACTACAATGAGATCAATAACCAGGACAATATCAAAGAGAATCTGAATATCCTCTAAGAACGTAAACAAAATGCCACTATCAGAGAGACTAGATACAAATAGAAAGTGGTGAAGTCATATAATGACCGGGTTAGAAAAACCATGTTCAGGGTAGGAGACTGATCCTACAAAAGAACAAAGTGAGTTTAGCTGATAAAACATGAAAACTTTGCTCCACATGGGAAGTCCCTTACAAAAAAACAGAGGATTACAAATTCAGCAACTACTCCTTAGCCCGGATGGATGAGACACATTTCCCAAATACGTGGCACGTGACCAATTTTAGGAAATTCCATATGTACACCTAGAGTTCCACCTGCAGACATATTGTACATAGGTTTTGACATGATTATTTACCAGGCTTTTCAATTCCATAAATGAAATGATCGTGCATGTACATACATAAATGAAAACGTCTTCTTGGAGGGAAAACTCTATGTATCCAACAAGCAATACATACAAGTATATCCCCACCTACATGTCTAAGCACAAAAATCACATGTAGATTCACAAATAAGAGTGAATTCCCACCTCGTGACTTAAGTAGGAAAATATCATGCAACTTCGTAAATAAGGGGAATCCCCACTTCGTGGTATAAGCAGGAAAATCACACATAACGTTGCAAATAACAGTAAATCTCCACTTTGCAACTAAAGCAGAAAAATCACCCGCGGCTTCGCAAATAAGGGTAAGTCCCCACCTCGTGACTTAAGAAGAAAAATACCCACGGCTTAGAAAATGAGGGTAAATCCCCACCTCGCGGTTTAAGCGGGAAAATCACTCACGCCTTGGAAAATACAGGCATATCCCCACCTCTCAACTTATGCAAGATTATAACTTACGGCATTGCAAAAATAGGTACACCCTTATCTTACGACTGACATAAGAAAATTGCATAATGCCTCACAAACAAGATTAAACCCCCAAAGCAAGACATTCACCTACGATGTCCCAAATAATGACACATGCATCACTACACCATTCCCCAGAAATCACCCGTCCCAACACAACATGACCAGCTGAAAGGGTAATATTCAAACATAACTCCTCACAATCAAGAAAGAACTCATTTTCGATAAACTAGTGAACACCCATATATATACATATATATACACACATATATATATATATACACATATATATACATAACGGGTACAATTACAATGAGTACATGGCTCAGCCCAAGCATCGAGTCCTACAGACCCGAGGTACAACCTTCTTACTACTCGCACCCTTCTGTCTCTAATATACAGTCAAGCCAAAAACCATTATAAGCAGAAGGGTCACATTAGCCAAAAGACTACATCCTATCCATCTACTGCTCATATAATCTTTCCAATCTTCAACCAGAACATATTCTTTATGATCAAGCAGATAACTCATCAGTTCCACAGTCTCTTGATAACAATCTATAGACTAACACAGTGCACTATTCTCATCCTTGATCCTCTTGAGATATTCCCGTATTTTTGGTTGAATATCAAGAAAGGTCGGCACTATCACAACCCCATTGATGTGCTCTGTGAACTGTGGTCAGGGAGAAGCGCCAACACCTTGGAAAACCTCTTGGTTAATGGCAACCAAAATATTATTCTCTTCTACAAGCTACTTGTTTGCCTCTTCTAGCTCCACATTCAACGCAACCAGGGAATTACACTTAGACTGGTATTCTGAAGCAAAAGCTTGATCCGACACCAACTCCCTATTGATAGCATATAACCTCTCATGGTCTTTATCCATATGCACCAAATTATTATCCAAAATCATGTTCTTATGTCGAAATTCAGCAACAGTGGAAGCCCTCCAATCCTCCTCTTGGAGAAGCTACCTCACCAATTCTTCCCAGTGTTGAATGCTAGCAAAATCCAATTCCCAATAATAACTTTCTAATTACCAATAATGGGAGGCCGTTGTCGTGCCTCTCAAAGATAGTATTTATATGCCCAAATTATGGTTAACTACTAAATAGTAGCTAGTGGTAAGACGGGGTCATCCACGAGGAAAAAAGGAGTTTTATCGAGTGTTAAAGCATATTTAAAAAGTACACAAAGAAGTCACTCTACGTGTGTGGTAACAAAGTGGGGGTGGAGATTGGTTTTGGAAACACTACGACTACTTTAACAACTAAATTAACCAACAATTAGAGAAAATAATATAACTACGATTATACTAGCATGAAAGATGTAATTAATATGATAACAAGCCTTGGGCGCAATTGGTTTACACTTCTAGTCATCATTTGATCATCGATTAATTATCCTATTTTTATGAATTAACTATATATTGTGGAGAACTTATCAGCACCTTTCGAGTATTGATATTTCTCACATCTCCTCGGTTATAGTTAGAGTGAGCGATCGGCGCCACACAATAACCCTTATCCTCGGTTCACTCTAGACGATCGGCGTCATAGGCTCCCCCGATGATAGCAATACACATGGAGACCCAACAACTACCACAATGTCCTACAAGCGAGAAACACATAGATAGCACAAGTATGTTTACTAATAACGACTAGGAGGATCGGCCTTCATGCTAATAATTCTAAGCAATTTCATCAATCAACAATCATAATTAGTTGTCACTCCTAATTATAACCTAGCATTGACCAACAATAATCACATTGACAAAAAGTCGAATTTTTTTGGGTTTGACCAAAAACCTAGCAAGTAATCAACCCACAATCATCAAGTAGTTAATCATCGTAGTCTAAATCATGCATTAATCTCACAAAAAGCACAAAACATACTTGATAATCAAAGCACAAAATAGGATAAACCAAATCTCAAAAATTCATATTAGAAATGCTTACCAATTGCTCCCAAGAGTATATTTATCCAAGATTATGAAAACCCATAACAAAATAGCAAGAATCCATGGTAAACATAGAAGAAAGGAAGAAGAAATAAATGCTCCAAGGATTTTTAGAGAGTAGTTTCAGGTAGGATATGAATGAGGGGAGAGAAAATAGGTTTTAGGATATATATATATAGTATAAAGTTTACGTCAATAGGAGGGTTAAATCGCAGTAGGCACGCTGGCCGCATATCAGGCACGCGAGCGCAGATATGCCCAATTGAGCGCAGGCGCGCAAGAGGAAACGTGTGTCGCACCGATCCGGGGCTGAGGTTGTACTCCACGGTTTATCTTGAGCGCGCGGGCGCGCGCTGGCTGTGCGCTCATTCTTAGTTATCAGTTCTCAGCGCGCGGGCTCGCGCTGCCCTGCATTAGCCGTGCGATCTGATCCTGAAGACATGCATTGTGACCTCTTCTCTCGATCGCAGGTCGCAGCTAAGGGCGTTGATCGTGCACCCGGTGTTCTTCACCCGGCCGATCTTTGCATCGATCGGCTGGTCTTCGTTCTTCAAACCTGGACTTTCTTCTACCATGTTTGGCTCGTGGCCTTAAATCTTCTGTCATTCTTGCGAATGGCCTTCAATAAATCAATCTAAAGTGCTTACGAGCAATCTACAAATTAAGCTTACAAAGACGAATCTAGACTCTCGTAAGGACCAAAAATCCATTAGACTATATATAAGTTACAAAATGAAGGATTTAGATATGAAAATCGAAAATGGTCATCTAAACACCTTATGATGTAAACCTACCTAACATTAGCAATTTCAAACAAAAAGATGACAAAAAGATGTTAAATATTTTGGAAAATACATGCATTTGACATCTTATCAAACAAAAGGTTCGTAAACACATTTCCTCTTATTCCATGAGGAAGGTGGGTCCAAACATTGTACTCACGCACCCTTCACAAACCTACCCACCCTTGTAATCCACCTTTCTCGGTAATGGGCCAGATGGAACTACTCCATATACCCTGATACCTCTCTCAAATCATCAAGGCAATTGAAAGGACCCTACATGCATCGTGAAATACTTGTAAAACCCCGATCAAAGATGAAATTTATATTGCCCCCCCCCATTCACTTCTAGCACTACTAAACAGTAGACAACGGTAAGTTTGGGCTTGTCCATGGAGACCTAGGGGTTTAGGAGATAGTTTTTCAAAGTTCACACTCAGGCATCACCCTGAATGTGTGTCAGGAGTAGAATACATAGTGTGTTTTTGGTTGATATAAATAAACTAGTAAACTACAAGTATAAACTACTAACATGAGATAGATATAATGAGAATGACCTTGGGGGCATTTGCATCACGCTAATGATCTATAGACAATAATCCTCAACTTCTTTTCACATATGACAATAAACTATTATATGCTTTATCACCCAATGTGGAAAGGTTGACTCATCGTAAACTCTCGCGATGACTATATCTTAGTTCCGTACCCTCATTAAACTCTCACCTCTAGACTGACCCCATCTAGCCCTCACTAATGTGGTTAAGAAACCGCAATTGTGCTATAAATTAAATATCATGGGAGCATAGGTCACCAGGACCTCCACCGGGAACACCCACTACAATGGTGTATGCTTTTACGAAAGAGAGCATTAGTGTCTTATTATTATCCTCTAGAATTATTTCTAGACTAGTTTGCTACAAACAAGTGATATGACTTTTGGAACTAGAGTACAACCCCCAACTAAATATTAATCGATGCCTGGCGGTATGTGGTCGGGTCACTCCCGTATTGTTCATAGCCTAATACAATTAAGTCCTCTAGCCTAATCTAACCAGAAAATCAACATGCCTAGTTGTCACTCCTAAACACAATCTTAACGCTGGCCTTTGGTCAAACCCAACAAAAAGACAAAGTGATCTCGAGTTCTTAATGTGCCTAGCGCTAGATCAAACATTGAAATCTATTAGTTATACTTCCTAATATCATACAAGCATAATCATAAACATTGAAACCCAAGTAATAATAATAAGAATAAAATCATATACAGGTGAATCTAGAAGTCTCGCATGTCAAGAATCAAAAATCATTTATAAATATCCCCCAATATTAAAGCTACAATATTCAAACCCATGACATTAATGAGTTTGATTATCTCATGTTAGTAGTTTATAAACCCATGTTTAATTTAGTATTAATTTAGTAGTTTAATTCTACGTGGCCGCGACGGGCCCTTCTTAGACCTAGAACCTATGGGAGGCCCATCGTTAAGGAAGCATCGCCCAGCCATAGAAGCCAGTGGCTTAGAAGAAGATGCCCGGCCAACAGCGGGAGGAACGGACCACACCTTCTCAAATCGGTCACAAGTCGAACACTCTGTAAAATGTCAAATACCGACAAAGGTTTGCGAGAAAAGGCTTTGTCGGTGTCAGAAAGCGAACCACCCACATTAGACAAGACCAATACACCCAAAATCTATGAAGAAGCAATACCCGCAAAATAAAATAAGGTGGAACTCCGACAAGTTGGCCAAAAACAAGCTAGATAAAATTGTTGTTACAGAAACAAAGAAACGAAAACAAAACTTTGAAACCAAAAAATTTGTTGCAGAAATAAAACTAAGGCAAGGCAAGAAAGAAAATGGTTTTGGTGCAGAAATATCTTACTGCATTTTGTGATCCATAATTTATAACCAAAGGAAAATAACTACTGAAGCTAAAAACATGAGAAACATGACCACGTTTCCTTCCTAAATTCATGCCACTATCCCTCTAACAAAACTTGCTACATTCATGCAACTAACTATGACTTGGTTTTGAACACTGCAAGCTTTACTAAAAATAGAGAAAATGTTGCAGTAGTGCTGCAACAAACAAGGAAAAAGATTATCCAACAAAAATTACTACATCACGACTAGCGAAATAGAAGATTCACCTACGAACTTGGTCATTTGGCATCGCACCATCGACTCTAGCATTAACATAAAGTGAACGCTACATCTGCCTACCCTCCATACACACACGGAGCACCTCCAAACTGAGCAGATTAGGCAAATCCTCAAAATATTTAAGCAACGGGAAAGAGTGCCCATATTCACCCACCTTCATCCGGTATAACTTATCCATCTGACACTAGCGCCAACTAAGACCCCGCTCTATCTCAGAAATGAGAGGAAGATTTCGAACACATCCAAGATTCGAATATCGCAAGCGCTTATACCCAAGATACCTACCAAGATCGCGGCTAACATTAGCTACCTTAGACGCAAACTTAAAGAAACCCTGGGTCCTCAGGACATGATGTACCAGTGCCTTTGCATTCCCCAGAGTATTAAAACCCACAGCCTGCAGACAGGCGATCTACTCCTGTTGACGCTCCACCTCCTCCTCGGACAAGTGAAGGCTAGCGTCAACTCAACCCAATATTATCAGTGTAAAATCAAGAGATTTGCAAGAGAATGTTTTATTGGAAATTTTGTGTGAATTAATTTTGAACAGAAATTCTGACCATGTTGGAACATGCTGGTGCAGAATATTTACACCAAGGTTTTATGGAAATCAAATTCAGAATATTGCTGTAGTTTGGTATAAATGGAATTCGTATATCTGACTATATATGTCAGGCGTATGAAGCATAATTGGTTTATTGAAAATCCCCACTTATATGGAGAAGATTTATTCGAATATATGGGATAGAATGATATAAGGTAAATCCCTTTATTTATGGGATTTGTATATGCTTCAAGAATCAGATTTGGAATAGGAATATTGTGGAGATAATCAAGGAGTATTCAGATCTGATTCGTGGATATAAATTGGGGACAAACACGGCTGCATACTCACGGATTTAATAGAGCAAAAATCTGCACACAGATTTTTGAGACTTTCGAGAAGTTGCAAAGAGTCAGAACACTGTGTTCCAACACACCTGACCTGCCGCACTAAGTTTAGAATCGTAAACCTTAATTCCTCGGGAGGAGGAGATCCTACGTCGAAGGAGTTCAAGATCAGAGGGAGTCTGATCAAGGCGGATCGGTAGCTAGGGGAGCTAGCAGAGTTCACACGTTATAGTTAGTAAAGATAAGTATTTTGTAAACTGTACTCTGTACTGTATCTTTCTAATTAGTGGATTCATTTTGAACTGGGCCAGGCCCCGCAGATGTAGGTGGATTTCATCGAACTGTGTAACCAAGCCGTGTGTCTTTTACGTATTACGTTATTATGCACATGGTTAAACTAGTCATGTTGGAACACACTAGTAAAGACTAGAAGAATTGGTAAAACTAAATTTCAATTGGTATCAGAGCTAAGTCACTTATCATTCCCTTGGTTGTTTCAAGGAAAGTGAGATCCAGTTTTACCATGACGACAAGAGAAGGAGCGTCAGTCTCTCGACCACCCCTACTAGAAGGCAGCAACTACAACTATTGGAAGGCACGCATGAGGGTCTTCATCAATTCGCTGGATGAACTGGCATGGTTTTATGTTGAGAATGAATGGAGTCATCCTACAGAAGATGCTGATACAAGTTCTAAGGTGGTAGAAGGGGAGTCAAGTCAAAGGAGTCAGAAACCCAAAGACAAGTCTAGATGGACTCCAGATGACCTTAAAGAATCTCTGGCAAATTCAAAGGCACTTAATGCGATCTTCTCTACTGTTGATGAAAATCAGTTCAAGCTTATTTCTACGTGTCACCAAGCAAAGAAAGCATGGGATACTCTACAGACTGTTCACGAAGGAACCAGTCGTGTACGTGAATCAAAACTACAGATGCTGGCTACCAAATTTGAAGAACTCAAAATGGAGGAGGATGATACTATTGCTACATTCAATGGAAAACTCAGGGATATCTCCAACATGGCTTATCAACTTGGAAAGGTGTACAAAGAAACTAAGCTGGTGAAAAAGACCTTGCGATCTCTTCCCAAAAGGTTTGCAATGAAAGTAGCAGCAATAGAGGAAGCAAGAGACGTAGCCACTATGAGTCTAGATTAACTAATGGGCTCATTACAAACATATGAGATGACATTCCAGCAACCTATAAAAAGAGTCTCCAAGGAATTGGCGTTCAAAGCTTCTCCAGCTAAGGAAAGACACGAGTCTGACAGTGATGATGAGATTGAAAAACTAGCACTCATCACAAATAATTTCTCAAGAATGCTAAAGAAAGTGGTCAACAAGAAACCTCAGGAAAGGTCTGGCGGAAACAAACAAAAACAACAAGATTCGAGCAATAATCGTGGAATGAGATTTTAACAAGGGAATATGCAATTCGAGAGAAATCAGAACAACGAACCAAAACAGTCTGGACGAATTCAATGCAGAAAGTGTGAAAGATATGGTCATATACAGGCTGAATGAGCTAACACTCGCAAGAAACAAGGAAAATCTTATGTCACCTCTTGGAGTGAAGATGAAGATGATGAAAGAGACGAAGAGGAACTTACCAGTAATTATGTAGCCTTTGGAGCAAAGGTCTATGATATGTCAGAGGATCAGTGTTCAAACACACTGAACAAAGGTAAAGTTGTATGTTCCAACACTGATCTGGACGAGGCACACAGCGATGATGATGATGATCTGTCTGTAAGTGATGAAGAAATCTATAGCACATATGAACAAATGTATGCCATGTGGGTTCAAGTAGCTGACAGGAACAAAGAGCTGAATGAAGAGAAAAGAAAGCTAATGGAAAGCAAACAAGAATTACGATCCACGGTTGCAAATCTTGAAACACGTAATGAAGAACTGAACAAGAAACTGTTAGCTGCAGTCAAGAGGGCCGAGATGTCTGAAGCAACTATCTTTAAACTGAATTCCGGAAAGGCAAAGCTTGATGATATTCTGGATATGGGAAGAAACTTTGGTGATAGACATGGGATTGGATACGGGAAAGAATCCAAGACTGAATTTCATGAAAAACCAGTAACTCTCAAAGCTAGGATCCGAGAAGTAAAACGGAAGTATGGGATGCCATATCAAAGAAAGCCACTCATTTGCAGATATTGTACGTTCCAAGGACATGCTGAACAACAGTGCAGAAGACTGATCAGACATCAAATGACAGGAAGACAACTTCTGCTGTGTTCCAACACAGGCGATACTCAAATGGGAAAAATGATCAAAAAGATTGGGTTGTTAAAAAATCCAGTACGTGTCTGGTGGCACACACTTCTCTAACGGCCTATTCCAGTGATTCGTGGTACTTTGATAGCGGTTGTTCTCGCCACATGACTGCCACTCCAAAATACCTCACGAACATTACTCCGTATGATGGCGGATATGTAACCTTTGGTGATGGAAAGAGAAGCAGAGTAATTGGCAAGGGCAAACTGAAAATTGAAGGCTTTCCAGTATTCACAAGTGTATTATTTGTTGAATATTTAAAGGCAAACTTGCTAAGTATAAGCCAGCTGTTTGCCGACAATATGGTAGTGGAATTTCAGAAGGACAAATGTATAGTGAAGCATGGAGAAAACAAGGTTATTTCTGGAACAAGATCAGCAGAAAATTGCTATCTGCTAGAACAAGAAGTTCGATGTATGATTTCCAAGCAGGATGAAGGAATTCTTTGGCACAGAAAGCTCGGCCACATCAACTATAAAACACTGGTGGAAATCGCAAATGTGAAAGCTGTACGAGGAATTCCTACCTTAACCAGCAAGGATGGAGTTGTATGTGGGCCATGTCAACAAGGTAAACAAATTCAATCTCCTCACTCTTCAGGTCAGTATATCACTACATCTAGAAATCTGGAATTATTGCATATGGATTTGATGGGTCCGGTTAATACACCTAGCATAGGTGGAAAGAAATATATTTTTGTATGTGTTGATGACTTCTCCAGATTTACATGGGTAGCATTCTTGAAAGAAAAATCTGATACGATAGAAGTATTTAGAAGCCTTGTAGTGAAGTTACAAACTGAAAAGGGAAGTCCAGTAGGAAAGATAATCCAAATTCGAAGTGATCATGGTAGAGAGTTTGAAAATGAACAATTCAGTTCCTTCTGCGATGAGCTAGGAATCCAACACGAGTTCTCGGCCCCTATCACCCCTCAACAGAATGGCATTGTCGAAAGGAAGAGCCGAACTCTACAAGAGATGGCTCGAGTTATGTTGGCAAAAAAAGATGTTCACAAGAAATGGTGGGCAGAAGCGATCAATACAACTTGTTATACAATCAATAGAGTGTATCTTCGACCATTCACTAGCAAGACATCCTATGAGATCTGGAAGGGCAGGAAACCAAATGTCTCATATTTTCATGTGTTCGGAAGCACTTGCTATATTCTCAGAGATAGAGAACAGTTGGCAAAATTTAATAATCGGAGTGATCGAGGAACGTTTCTCGGGTATTCCATCAACAGCCGTGCCTATAGAGTTTTTAATCATCGAACCAACACTCTCATAGAATCCATAAATGTTATTGTGGATGATTCAGAAAAGGAATAACATCCAGAATATGTAGAGGAAGAATTTGCCAACACTCATGTTCCAACACAGTCTCAAAGTTCAGACAAAGAAAAGCCATCAGTTGACCTTCACCAACGTGCTGAACCAAATGAGCAACAGGATCCTAACTCTGCCGAAGTGGACCATGTTGGAACACAGTCCCCTACTACTGACGACCATGTTCCAACACACGACCAACCTGGTTCCACCATGAGAAGTACTCGATCAGTGCCTCGAGTTGATTATCGACGACTAGCTGGACTACACTGTTTTTTTCTCTAATTGAACCCAAGAACTATAAAGAAGCCTTACTTGATGAGTATTGGATTGCTGCAATGCAAGATGAACTCGGTCAGTTTACAAGGAATGATGGTGTATCTTACTCCTCGCCCCAAAGGCATTAATGTGATTGGTACGAAGTAGATCTTCAAGAATAAATCAGATGCAGATGGCTTAGTCACCCGCAACAAAGCAAGACTTGTTGCTCAAGGCTATACACAAGTGGAAGGTGTTGATTTTGATGAAACCTTTGCACCAGTTGCCAGGTTAGAATCCATTCGAATTCTACTAGCTATTGCTTGCTCTATGAATTTTACTTTGTATCAAATGGATGTCAAAAGTGCTTTTTTAAACGGAGTGGTGAATGAAGAAGTATATGTGGAAAAACCAAAAGGTTTTGAAGATCCTCATTATCCACAACATGTATATCGTCTCAAAAAGGCACTGTATGGACTCAAGCAAGCACCCAGGGCATGGTATAAACGACTTACTACCTTTCTTCTTCAGAAAGGTTATCATCGAGGGGGAGTAGATCGCACCTTGTTCGTGCTTGACAAAGCTTCAAGGTTTCTGATTGCTCAAATATATGTTGATGACATAGTGTTTGGTTCTACCTCACAATCTATGGTACAGGAGTTTGTCACCACTATGCAATCTGAATTTGAAATGCGTATGGTTGGAGAGCTAACTTACTTTCTTGGACTGCAAGTCAAACAAGGACAGAATGGCCTATTCATAAATCAAAATAAGTATGCCTTGAATTTGGTTAAAAAATTTGGACTCAGTAGTGCTCGATCAGTTTGAACTCCTATGGGAGTGTCTGATAAACTGGTGAAGGATGAAAAATGAGTTTCTGTCGATCAAAAGTTATATAGAGGCATGATTGGAAGTCTATTGTATCTCACTGCTAGCAGACCAGATATATGTTTCAGTGTTGGAATATGTGTGAGATTTCAAGCTGATCCTAAGGAATCTCATCTCACTGCAGTTAAAAGAGTTATTCGATATGTAAGTGGGACTTCTGAGTATAGTGTTTCGTATTCTAAGAGTCAAGACTCAGATTTAGTTGGGTATAGTGATTCTGATTGGGCTGGTAATGCTGATGATCGCAAAAGTACCACAGGTGGCTGTTTCTTTATTGGAACAAATTTGGTGTCTTGGTATAGCAAGAAACAGAATTCGATCTCTCTATCTACTGCAGAAGCGGAGTATCTTGCAGCAGGGAGTTGTTGTGCACAACTATTATGGATGAAACAAATGTTGAAAGACTATGGAATTCATCAAGGCCCTTTGAAGATTCTATGTGACAACACAAGTGCTATTGATATTTCAAAGAATCCAGTCCAGCACTCAAGAACCAAACATATTGATATAAGGCATCATTTTATAAGAGATCTAGTGGAAAGAAAAGAAGTGGAAGTAGTCTATGTTCCAACACACGAGCAATTTGCAGATATATTTACAAAGCCGTTGGATGCCACCACTTTTGAGAGTCTTCGACAACACTTAGGTGTTTGTCAAATCTGAGGTAATTTGTACCTTAATTACTCTGTTTGTAAATATTTCTTTTGGTAATTTTCGTTTTATAAAAATTAGAAAAGAACAAAAATATGGAAGGAAGCAAAGGCTTACAAAGATAGGAGATGTTAGTTTGGTATGTTGGAAGTTAAGTAAGGAATGACAACTTGATGTGACAAGAAGAGAAAGGGCCATCATTACTATATGTGGGAAATCTAAAAAGGGACTTTGCGGGAAAAGAGGTGAATAAGATGAAGAGTTAAAGTGGGATTCAAATACATCCTTTGGCATCTCTCTCTCGGCCAAATATTTTTCTTCCCAAAATCTTTGCCGAAAAAAAATTGTATACTCAACACTCCTCTCCATCTCGACATTGTGCTCAAGAATGTCGAATACAAACTCCCCTACAGTCGAAACTGTGGTTCCAGAAATCATGGAGGAAGTTCAAGTTTCATCGAATCTGGAATTGATGGTGGTTACTGAGCCGAGAAAATATGATGAACAAACTCAGATCGGAGGAAGCATAGAAGATGCAAAGGTTGAAGAAAAAGTTGATGTTGAACTTATGCCCAAGGAGAATGTCGAAGCAGAGGTAACTGATGAGGGTGTGAAGAATGCAGAGACTCTGGATTTGGGTAACAATGGTGACATTTAGGAAGAACACCTCGGAGCCAAAAGGAAAGGTCAACATGGGAAGGTAACTGGTCCTGATCCTCGTCCTCTAAAAATTTTGGGTATGGAGTTCAGAACTGTTGATGAGATATTTGAATGGTTAGAAGCAAATCGTTATTCTGTAGACCTAACCAAAATCAGAAGTATAAAGAAGGATATGGAATTCTTGCATGTTAAAATTGAATAAATTATCTCGGGTCATTTTACGGATGTTTGGGATATAGAAACCAAGAAAGTGAGTTATTTGAGGGGGATGTATGGTAGGCTAAATGGAAAGGGAAAGGATAAATTCCATATTTTCTGTCGCATGTCTAGTCGAAGCTATGTATGGTTAAGGGAGATTAGTGAGGAAGAAGCTGCCGGAAGTTAAGTGGTTAGGAACGAAGATAAGCTCCAGGTGGGATCCTATGATACAAATTCTGCAAAGAGAATGGAAGAATTGAGGAAGCCTATCTTCATTGTTCTGTCTGATAGTGAAGAGAGTGTTCCAAAATAGACGGATGAACCAGAGTATATGGACTTAGACTCTGATGCTGATTTAGGAGGAGAGCATAATGATGATTTTTATAATCAGGATCATGAAGCACCTGATGAAAACCTGTCTGCTCGGAGTGATGGTCCTGAGAGTGATGAAGATACTCAGTCAGAAGAAAAATCTGAGAAGGAAAAGAAAGCTGAAGCATCAGGGAGTGTTCCAACACTGGATATTCTTGATCTGGCATATTCCAGTGATGAGGCACTGGATGAGTTCTATCAGAAGGCAAAAGGCAAGAGGAAGGCTAGCAAAGCCAAGGATTCTGCTCAAGCTAAAAGGAGCAAGAAAAGGCACGACAGCAAGGAACAGAAGGTATTACCTCCACCCTCGGTTAGCAAGGCATACTCTGCTGTTTATTTTGATGAAAAAGGTGTAGAAATGGGAGAGTTTTTCTCATAGAAAAAGCTCATAGCAGAAAGGCCACTGGATCTAAAAGCCTATAAGGAGAGCGGCTTTACAAATTTTTTGAAGCTGACGGGCATGACAACAGCAGCAACAATCCAGCTACAGTACAACAGACAGGTTGTACTTGAGGTATATTCAAATATTATGCCTGGTAATTTAGAGGTTAACTCCCCATGGTTTGGTAGAGTATATGTCAAGGGGAAAGTCATAGATGTATCTGCTGCTAGGATTAACATGTTGCTGGGTCTGAAAACACCTGAGACAGGGGGAGTGTTTCCTGAAAATCTAGGATTGTCTGATGATGAGATCTTAGGTGTGATATCTGGTGGATATAAGGTAGAATGGCCAGCAACTGGGTACTCACAAGCATCCTGCTTGTCATCAAGAATTTTTGGTTTATATCAGGTGGCAGTGCATTGTTGGTTGCCCTCGAGTAATACAACAGCCTTGATAAAGGAGATGGCTAAACTGATGTACTGTGTTGGAACACAGAAAGAAGTTAACCTTGGTCTTCTCATTCAACAGCACTTGGTCCGACAGGCTACTGCTCCGAAGGTAAATGATGCTATTATCTACCCTGCTTTACTTTCTGCTCTAGCCAAGACTGCAAAGGTGAAAGGGAAGGCTTCATATATAGTGATTGACACGAAGTTTTTGAGGCCAAACAAGAAGACATTTGGACTGAGACATGTTCACGATCTCCCATGGAAACCGTCTGGGTCGACTTCGTCTTCGGCTGCAGAAAAGGAGTCTCGGCTGCTGGTTCTAAATGCTCGTCTTGGTGCTATTGGTGTTCAAATGGCTGCTTTGGAGGCAGAGAAAGCAAGACTGGAGGCTGAGAAGTTTCAATTGGAAGATTGACTCCTATAATTAATGCAGGGGGAGCAATTTGATAGTATCTTTGGATTATGTGTGGTCCCCAGGGGGAGAAATTTTGGATTTGAATGATTTAGACTTTGATTCAATTTGGCTGTAATTTGTTTATTTTGGATTTCTGAATTCTGGTTTCTGGTTTCTGGTTTTCGGATTTCATATCTAAGGGAATTCTGGAATTCTGGTATCTTGTTGATTGTTGGTTTACAAGTTTATGATATTGATGCTGGAAGTTACTGTTTGTGAATTACATGTCCAAAATATTATGGGTCCACAAAAATGCCAAAGGGGGAGATTGTAAAATCAAAAAATTTGCAAGAGAATGTTTTATTGGCAATTTTGTGTGAATTAATTTTGAACAGAAATTCTGACCATGTTGGAACATGCTGGTGCAGAATATTTACGCGAAGGTTTTATGGAAATCAAAGTCAGAATATTGCTGTAGTTTGGTATAAATGGAATTCGTATATCTGACTATATATATCAGGCGTGTGAAGCATAATTGGTTTATGGAAAATCCTACTTATATGGAGAAGATTTATTCGAATATATGTGATAGAATGATATAAGGTAAATCCCTTTATTTATGGGATTTGGATATGCTTCAAGAATCAGATTTGGAATAGGAATATTGTGGAGATAATCAAGGAGTATTCAGATCTGATTCGTGGATATAAATTGGGGACAAACACGGCTGCATACTCACGGATTTAATAGAGCAAAAATCTGCACACAGATTTTTGAGACTTTCGAAAAGTTGCAAAGAGTCAAAACACTGTGTTCCAACACACCTGACCTGCCGCACTAAGTTCAGAATCGTAAACCTTAATTCCTCGGGAGGGGGAGATCCTGCGTCGACGGAGTTCGAGATCAGAGGGAGTCTGATCAAGGCGGATCGGTAACTAGGGGAGTTAGCAGAGTTCACACGTTATAGTTAGTAAAGATAAGTATTTTGTAAATTGTACTATGTACTGTATCTTTCTAATTAGTGGATTCATTCTGAATTGGCCCAGGCCCCGCAGATGTAGGTGGATTTTACCAAACTGCGTAACCAAGTCATGTGTCTTTTACATATTACGTTATTATGCATTTTGTTAAACTAGTCATGTTGGAATACACTAGTAAAGACTAGAAGAAATGGTAAAACTAAATTTCAATTTGTATTATCAGCATTCCTGGCTTTAGGTTCAAGCTCTTCCTGCTCCTTCAAGCGAGACCCCAAGGCCAAAAAACAATCCACGACCTATATACAGAAAGAAATTCAATGCACACACTACCATAATACGCACCAAAAACAAAATAACAATATTGCAATATAACAACGAACCGAGGAACATTGTTGTGTCAAGGTTAGACCACTAAGTACAACAGCAGTACTGGCACCACCAACATCCTCCTCTCCATGGCAGCGGAAACTATAAGTTTGCTGCTTCTTCCTCGACGAATCTTCCGTGCCCTGGAGAAGTCCATCGGAGGACCCATTATCCACTCGATTAGCCGCCACCGCTGCAACCTCAGTTAGAGATACAAATGGTTGATTAGAGTAAAGGCGCACTCTCAATCTTGGGCCCTACCTTATTGCGACAGACTACGACAGGCCCATAAATTATAATGCCAAAAAACTCATATATGAAAAACTTGTAAATGGCGCAACAACAGAGTTGTTTCTTTTGAGTATGCTAAGTGACCTAAATTAAAATTGGATACATATGTGGATGACGCATTCAGATCATGCGTTTAAATTATTTTTTTAGTTGATTTGCAGAGGAAATATTCAAAAAAAAAATTAAACGAATGCAGAGGATGCATTCTCTTTAATTTATTTTTTTTGTCGAATGCATTAGAATTAGAGGTGTCAATTCGGGTTATCGTGTCACATTCGTATCGGGTTGGAAACGTGTCGTGTTGAAACATGTCGGGTTGAATCGTGTTGATTTCATTTATCGTGTCGGGTCGGGTTGGATTGGGTACTTATCGTGTCGGGTTGAAAACATGTCAGTTTTTTTCTCGGATTGGGTCGTGTCGGGTTGAGTTAATATCTGGTCGGGTTACTGTCATGTAATTTTTATACTCGGATTAGATCGGGTTGGGTCAGAAATTATTGGGTTGGATTGGATCGGGTTATTGTCGTGTCATTTTTTGTACTGAAGTTTTGTTCGGGTCTGATTATGTCAATTATCTTTTATTTTACATTGAATTCAGATATATTTTGTTCGGGTCTGATTATGTCAATTATTTTTTATTGTCTGTTTCATATTGAATTCAGATACATTTTGGGTTGGTTCATTTTAGATCGGGTTATTATGTCACCCAATTAAATTTGGGTTGATTTAGGTTATATTTCAATAATACTATTGTTACAACTGCACTATTATCAGGTATTGTTTTGTTGTAAATTGTAACTTGCAAAATGTAAATACTTGACTCGTAACTCCAAATTAAAATCCCCTTGAAAACGATGCTACCCTATACACCCCCATTGTATTTTCTAAGTACGTAACAAAATATTTATCAAAAATCGAGAATAAAAATATATTTGTTGTCATTTTCAATTTTCCTTTCTTATTTCTAAGTAATCAACTTTAATTTACACTAGAACACGTATTAGCGCTTTCTAATAATTCACCAAAAAATTAATTTATTTAATATTTCTATATTTAAGAAAGAATAACAAAAAATAATGTATTTTGGAGCAACGAATTATAGGGTAACACAATTTTGGGTCACAGTGTAATTTTTCAAGACTGTGTAGAAGTATTCAATGTTGACTTTCAAGGCCCTTATGTTCACCCATACATGCCCAAATCGCAAAGTCGCAATATTACATTATTGAATTGCTTTTTAGTGTCGCCAATTTCGTGATTCGACAATTCCAACTTTCTTGGAGGGACCTAAGTGCAAAAAGTAAAAACTTTACTCATAACTCCAAATTGAAATTCGCTCGAACGTGATGATACCTTATATACCCCCCCATTGTATTTTTCAAGTTCGTAACTGAATATTTATCTACAACTGGGCACAAGAACATATCTGTAATCCTTTTCAATGTCTCTTTCTTACTTCTAAGTAATCAACTTTAAGTTACTCTATAACATGTACTAGCGCTTTTCAACATTTCACCCAAAAAAATATTTTTTTTCTATTTCTATAATTATAGAAGAATGACAAAAAAAATGTGTAATTTGGAGAGATGGATAATGTCGTAACATTTTTTTGGGCCATAGCGTAACTTTCCATAAATATGTTAGAGATGCTTTTGTGCCTACTAT
Organism: Rubia yunnanensis; assembly: GCA_037428765.1. Lineage (NCBI taxonomy): Eukaryota > Viridiplantae > Streptophyta > Magnoliopsida > Gentianales > Rubiaceae > Rubia > Rubia yunnanensis. The sequence continues at coordinate 67,556,795 of CM075066.1, read as the reverse complement.
CTTAGTTGAATAGCAGTGTTGAGTATTCATTGAATTCAATTCACTTTTTAAAATACTTTAGTACAATTTTGTGTTGTAATAAATATTCTGATTCTATTTTTTAAAAATAAAAAAACTAGTAAAGTCCCACCGCGCATTGTGTGGCATTATTAATTAAAAAATTAGGATTACTTTTATGTATTTTTGAGTCTTACATTTAAATTAAAAATAAAGAACTTTTTTACAATTGTGAAGTTTTGTTATATAAGGAAAAATATATGAGTAATGAAGTGAAATAATTAGTTTAGTTAGAAATCGTTACATATTAAATACAATAAAATGATTATTTTTATAATATTTCATTCAAATTATTTAAAAAAATAATTATTTATATGCTGAGCTTATTTTCAAGGTTATCATAATTATATATATCTCACTGAATAAAATTAAATTTCAAATATTCTTTTGAGTCCGTCTCTTAAAAGACAGTCTTTCCATAATCCATGGAAAGATCAACGTTTAAAGGGCAAATTAGAAGAAATGAAGATAAATTTTTCGGCTTGTATGAATCGGGATAAACTTTATAACTACTACATGTTGAGAATAAATTTTTAATATTGCAATTGCGACCTTTTACCTTTTATTATTTTAAATAAACCCTATCTTCCCATAAACTTATGGAAAGACCATCTTTCCCAAGACTTTTCCTATTCTTATTAGTCCCACTAATTATTAAATATCCTCATCGAACAGTGACTCGGTCTATAACAAGATTTTGTGATAATTTATTAAATATTATTTTTACAATACTTTTCAAACTGATTTTTGAAATTAATATTTAGTCGACTCTCTATATTTACTAATTCAAAACCATAATTTTAATGAGACGTCTCTCTTTATTTGACTATTATTCATTAGATTTATAAATTTAGTCGTGTGCATTTTTAACTTAACATTGTGTATTCACATTTGTTATAAATTGACTTTACGTACTAGTAATCATATGGCTAAAAACCCCATTTGTTATTAGTTTGATGCACAACCAACTTGACTTGGTTCCATATTAAATGTTAATTGACTTTTTATAACTGCATCTGTTTTGGGTTGATTACATGCAGGGTTCTATAGTTGATTTATAGGGTTGAATTAGGTTCGTGTTAAATCGGGTTCGGGTTGATCTCGGGTTCGTATTCAGGTCGAGTTTGGGTCCACATTATCGGGTCATACTCGGGTTCGTATTCAGGTCGGGTTTGGGTCCAGGTTATTGGGTCATATTTGGGTTTTGGGTTGAATTCGATCGTGTCGAGTTCAGGTACAGGTCAATATTTCTCGGGTTAAAATTGGGTTTCGGGTTGAGTGTGGTCGTGTCAGGTCAGGTTTGGGTCAATATTTCTCGGATCAGATCTGATTTCGGGTTGATTCATTTATATCAGGTCGGGTTCTCGGTTTGGGTCAGAGATTGACAGCTCTAATTAGAATGCATGAAGAGGACACATTCACAGAATGTGTCCTAAATTAAGTTTTTTTTTAAACCATGCAGTTGACCTCAATTTTTTTAAAAAAAATAATTAGTCTTCTAACCCAGTAGACATGTAATTCATTTATATATTTTTTAAAATTTTCCATAATGATAAATGCATCGAAAGAATTTGAAAGTTCGCTTTGAAATTTGATCATGGATATTTTAATTTTTTAAATATTCTGAAATATAGAAAATGAATGAATTATAAAAACAATTTGGAAAGTTACAACAGTATTTGAATTGTAATTGTAAAATTTCATATTTTTTTTAGTTTAAATGAATTAGACATGTAAATAAACAAAAAATTTCCATTATAAATTTTTCACTTTTCCCACTATTAATAACTAATATAAATAAACCAAAATATAAGAGTAGATGCATTTAATGTTTATGAAATTAGAGATGATAATGAAAACCAAATAAACATGAATTGATTCAGAGATACAATATTCGAAGAACACGTGTCAAACAGATGGGTAGAAACGTAATGAAATGAAAGTCCAACGACATGTAATGTACTAATGACGCCCTCTGCAAAGCTTTCCACCTGTTCCACCTAGGGGCGGACGTATGGTGCAGGATGTGCATCGTGAAACAGCTATCTGAGTAGAAACATGTACGTCGTCATACGGAATTCCCTCTGCAAAATCTTCATCCATATCGTCTAATGCGTCTTCATTCAAATCATATTGGACATGAGGAACACTACCTACATCAAATGGAGCAGTAGGCGACATATACACATGACTAGCAGTGGGGGTAAGGTATGTAGTAGGATCAGCTGGAGTAGGGTCGTAGTTTAAGGGTCCACCATGTGATGGTCTGTCGTTGGTTGGACTCACACGTGAGGGTCCAGCTTGAGATGAACCAATGTGTGTTGTAGGGCCCCGAGCACGTGGTCGCCAACCACCCTGTCGACCAGGAGGAGTTGGACGGTGACTTCTGATTTCATTGTATCTCACACCAGGGAGAGGTTCCTTGGTGTGCCCATGTGGATGATAATACTACAGTCTGGAGGGCTAATGCGCATATTCTAGAGTGTGTGTGGAAACACCATGTACCCCCTAATAACATCTACAAAACGTGGGGGACATTCGTCCAAATTAATATCTAACATAAGGTGCTTCTCGGACATTGCCTGCAACTACATAAATGAGAAAAATACGTTAGATATTTAAAAATGAGGAAATCTGAAGTATTATTTGTTGATACTATTAGAAATTTAGAAAATACCATATACTCCATAGTAGCTCTGTCTCCATGAAAACCCTCTGTAACCGTTTGGCGCCATACTGGCTAATTAATTAGGGTCACAGTCCTGTGAAAATATTACTCCAAGTATTCTCGATCGGGTGTATATGGATCCGCTCACCTAAGTTCATTAATTTGTTGCTCTGCTCGATGTTCCCACACATCAAGATATCTTCTCAGTTCAACACACCAATCCATGCCTGACCTCCCCCGACAGTCTCTAGTATGAAGCAGTGTGTGTTCATCCTTAGTGACCAACTGCGTGGGTATTGTCTGGATAAGGCCAAATTTCCTCAGAATACAATGAACATGATGATACTCTATGACGTGCCAACAGATGAGGTCAACATACAATATCCAGTTGTTGCTACCAGGTGTACAGTATTGGGGGAGATGTTGCATAACATCCTCAGTGTATGGCTGCCAAATAAACTGACATAACAGACAAGTGTTGTAGTTAGGAAAGAAACACCTTTTTTCCATTAGTTAAAAAAAGGAAATTCAAATTACATTATACCTGACTGTCATGGAAGGATGTCAACTGGCCGCGGTACACTTTCAGTACATGCATGGGTGATTGTGATAAATCGTATCGGGCTCTCTATCTGTGATGTACGGAATGAATAATGTTAGTTATTCCTAGTAATTAAAAAATTTAATAATTGTGTCCTTACTAATTGACTACGAACCTAGACCAAAGAGCACTCATGGTGACGTTCACTAGAAGTCGTCCGGCAGGACGGATGGTTGGTATTCGCTCGCATGCCCATAACTGACAGTAAATTAAAAAATATATAATATAATGTAAGATGTCATTATGGACACGTGTCAAACTAACAGGTTTAACCAACAATGTTACCTGCAGTAGGACTAGTGGCCCAGATATGGATTTAACTTGTGGAATTGCAACGTCACATAATCTCTTGTACAAGTGTGCCGCACTCACCCAACTGTATTGATGTGCTGCATCTTAGTCCATGATTACCGACAAATAGAGCAGAGGGATCAGGTGCCTGGTTGTGTCCGACATGAGAAATCCTGCGACCAGTAGTAGAATGAAAACCTCTGCCCGCTGCTGACAATCTACCTCAGTAGCATCAAGAGGCAATGGACTGCACAACAAGTTTCCCAACTAGTTGGCCCTTATGTGGCCCCCTCTGATATCACTCGTGTTTAGTGTAGCCCCCGGGTAATCAGTGCATAATCTCAGCCAGTCATTTGTGCACCTACTTGTGTCTACAACAGTGATTGCCATATCATCGATCGGTAGACCCCAAAGGATGCCCACATCCTTAAAGTGACGGTAGCCTCCCCCATCGGTAGGTGAAATGTGTGCGTCTCTGGTCTCCAACGCTTGACTAACGTAGTGATGAGTGAATGGTTGATGTGAATAGGTGCAGAATCTAACAGTCCCTGGAATCCAGCATCACGCACATAGCGCATCACTCGATCGGGGATCCCACCAATCCAACAAGCCCCATCACACCACCTCACCTGCAATGCCTCATCCTCCAAATTACCATTGTACAGAGCACATTCACGATGCTCATGGTGAAGGTAAAGCAATTCCTCATCAATGGGTCCTGAATGATACATGGTGTATCCCTGGTGAAATCAGACTCACATGGAGAAATCACTACAACAAACACCCCCTTTTGCGACATATAAAATGTGTCATTGTCACTAATATAGTGTCGCAAAAGGACATTCACGACACTTTTTGTATCACTTTTTAATGTGTTGTGATTGCCCATGTAGTATTTTCACTACACAATATTTTTATTGTGACGCAAATTAGATGACACTTTTTGTATCGCTAGTATAAATGTCATATAATTTGCGACTTTTTTGCTACATTTAATTTTAATGTTGCATCGATGTTTGCGACACATTATGCATCATTTGTACTTAGTGTTGCATGTGTTCTTATGATACATTATGCATCATTTGTACTTAGTGTTGCACGTGTATTTGTGACACATTATGCATCATTTGCAATTAGTGTTTCACGTGTTTTTGTGACACATTATGCATCATTTGCACTTAGTGTTGCACGTATTTTTATGACACATTATGCAACATTTACATTTAGTGAAGCATTGACATTCACAACACATTATGCAACATTTACATACATTGACGCATGTATCTTTGCGACATACTATACGACATTAATTAAATTACCACCATATAATTTACATCCATATTTGTGACACGTAAAATAGTGTGAAGTGGTCTTTTAAAACAAATGTAATAACCACATAAGCGTCTTATATTATTACGACATAAACTATATTTGTCACAAATAACGTTAATTAGTCACAAATAATGTTAATTAGTCACAAATAATACAACGTATTTGACATCACTTAATTACTGTGTCATAATTTATACATCACAGTATGCATCACTATTTAGTGTAGTATAATCGGTTTCAACACTAATTAGCATTGGTTGAATTTATGTTGTGTTCTCTGTATGTTAAAATATTTCATTGCGATGCAACACATTTATTTCCAACACATAAATGATCACAACTTTAAATAATTATATTTTTTACAAAAAAATCGTATATAATTATTTTATATAATAATATATTAGAAGTAAATATATTATATTACACTATAGTTAAATAATAAAATAATTTAAATATAAATAGCATATTTAATTAATGTACTAAAATAAAAAATACCCAATAAGAAATAATCTCTAAAATTTTCAATATTAAAAAAATAAAAGTCTGAATGTTGAAAATAGTTATCATGACACCAAACTAATAAACGTGATTGGAACTTATATTATCTCTAAAATGCTATAAGACGAGGATAAAAACATATCAATTGTTCCACCCAAAGTTATGTTGCCTTCCTCTTGCTCTTTCTTGGTGCTACATTTTTTTACCTAAGGAGCAAATAAAAAATACCAAGATTATATTTTGCGAACACACTTAATATATTGATATTAATTCTAGATAATATATACCTGTGGTTTTGATAATATGCCATCTAAAGAAACATTTATGTTGTTCTCCTCTGTAATATTTTTCTCTTTACTCACCTGATAAGAAAAATATTTAAAAATATATGTGCTTAATTCAATAAAATAAAAAGAATGAGTTTACGTAATTTTTAATACCTCAAACTTGTTGCTTGGTTGAGAAGTCTTCAAATTATTGAACTCTTGAGATGATGATTCATTATTAAGTGCTAATATGCATCTTGAATTTGAAGACCCTGGTACCTAACCCATATTAAAGCATATAGTTATTACTACATTAAAATATTTGAATGTAAAAGTTAATGAGAACTTACATGTGTATTTTGATTCTCAATTGTATCGAGCCGAGTTTGAAGCATCTCCATTTTTGAACAATAATCATTTTGAAACTTAGACAACATATTTTCAAAATTCTTTCGAACACTTGCTACTTCTTCAGTAGATTTCTGTTGGACTGCTTTATCGAATTCTTCCCTCGATGTGAAGATCAAATTCTTGCCCTTTAAAGTATCAGTGCTACTACGTAAACATCCAGGTGCAGTTACTGGCCTTTCGCTTTTCACCTTGAGTTGAGTGAGACTGAGAGTCAGGGTGCAAGCCAGGGGATGTGGCTAGTCTTTGACTAAGGTTGATTGCAGTTTCTCTGGTTCTTGATTGAGTATTTGTCTTGCAGGAGCGATGTCAAACCATTTTCTTCTTCCTTGAGTATAAGAGCTCGGTTCTTTCCCAACAACATTTTCATAAATCTCATTATTAGCAGCAACATCATCTCTCAAATGCTCAGGTAGTTGTTGTTTTAGTTCTAGCAAACGTCCCTGAAAAATGATAATATATATATATATATAAAACTTTGACCCACACCCCTGCAATATATAAAAAAATATACATACACCCACACAAAGTCAAAATAGGCATACAAATATGACCCCAAACACATCACATTCGAACCAAACATAATTAAAGCATTTATACTACTACAAACTATCAAAATATTCATGCACTCGAAAAATATATCAGCACCCACACAAAGCAATTACAATTACATCCTGTACATATGAACCCACCCACATAGAGTTCCAGACCTAAACTTATATACACAAAGTAAACAAAACACATCTACAACCATACATGGCTCAAACTTGCACAGAAATATGCGTAGCTGCACCATATTATGAAGGGGAAAAAACACACCTAGATATACATATATTTACAAATCAATTTCATAAAGCCAACCAAAAAGAAGAGATTCATCCATCAGAGAAAAAGAACTTATTTTAGCGAGCAACACAATTCAATAACAACATGATAATAATATTCAAAAAACAAAAATCACAGTAAGATTGCATACTATTTTTTCTTCGGTACTTTGATCTACCGGTTTTTCAGACTTTCCCTTTCTTGAATGTAAGAACAAATCCAACATAGATGGTTCTTTACTAGATTCTTGCCGTAACTGTTCGAAATGGAAAATATTTCATACAAATGTCATGGATAGATATTAAAATCAATTTAGTAAGAAATACTACTACAAAGTTGTTGTGTGCAATACCTCTTCTCTTACAATGGCCATGCTCTTTCTTCCAAGTCTAGGGGGTAGTTTGATTTGCTTTCAACTATTTTTATTTTTCTTGCTAATTGTCTGTGATGTGAAATGACCCGAGGAAAATTTTAGTTTGATAATTTTAGTAAAGAGATGTAATTGAATAAGAAACTACATTTGATTATGTAAAATTTTATTGCTAACCTTTGCTTTCTTAGAAAGCCAATAATTCACCAATATAGGCCATTGATCAGCTTCCACTCTATCTGGGCATCTAGAAAGTAAAGCAGATTTGTCACACTTATATGGAGTAAAATGTTTTGCTTTAACCCTATTCTTTCAATCTTTCCAGATTCTTCCAAGTTTTTTCAAACAATTTCTTTTGCAATTGTCTGCAAGATTTGTATTCTCCTAAAAGCAAAACTTAGAAATGCACATATAAAAATATGAATTTCATATTAAGTGGTGGAAATGTACATATTAAAATAGAACATCATACGTTAAAACTTAAACTGAACATGGTACCTGAATTTCATCCTAGATAATATCTTTTTGAGTACGAGGCACTGCCCTCCAATCTGTATACGTAAGGGGCAATTTGTTTCCATCTTTTCCCAATACCCCTAACTGGGATGAAAATTCAGCGGCATTGCTTCCAATTACGTGATTTTTATCATCTAGTTGAAGCAACAAAATCTTTCCCGTTCCCCACTCAAATCCCAATTTCGCTTGTCCTCGTGTAACTATTTATGTGAATAATTAGTACTAAAAGTAATCAGGATTTGTATTTTTGAAAAAATCAATAAAAGTTGTAGTGAAAGAACATATTTAGAAAAAAAAACTCATGCATCATCAATAAAATTTACGTTCTGAATCAAAAACAGAAACAACGAATTGAATCAATCACCAAACTACCGATGAAATTACCTTGTTTGCTTACACAACCATCATTGTCTTGTGTCTGATCAGGTTCTCCATCATCCGATGATTCGCTGTCTGAAATGTCAGAATCGCTATCTAATGATGATCCTGTTAATTCCATGTTAACACTACCATTTTCCCTAGTAGTATCGTTAACTTTGCCATCCAACATTGACCCAATCCGACATTTCTTACTAAGAGGTGCCATGATCAACTACAAAGGAATAGGGAGAAAAATTCTATTCCAAATACACAACAAAAGGAATTCAACTCCATATTCATTCTAAACCTGTAGCAAAAAGATTTATGATTTTTCGGTAAAAACTAAAATGTTATTGATTCAGAACCAGTTCATAATTCAAACTAAAAATGGCAAGCAGCCTAAGCATCTTGATGGTTTGGATAACTGTATAAAATGCCCAAAACTAAGTAGATTAGATTTAGGAGAACTGAATTGCAAACAAAATGCCATCAAGAAAGAGAGCTAAATAAAATACATTAATCCATCAAGATTCAAGCTTCAAAAATGGTATATATTGCAATAACCCATCAAGAAAATTATGCCCTAACCGACCTGAAACTCCCCACAAAATCCACAGAAGCTTAAAGAACACTTGCAGTACAAATAAACCTTTCAAACAAAAAAAAGTTACATGATTGCTAGTTTTAAAATATAAAAATGGTTGCTAGTTTTAAAATATAAAAAGAATCTCACACCTGAAGAGTACACAAACGTCTCAAACTATTCAGATTATCACAATAGCTAATTCCATGTCTATATCAATTCAACAACTAATTAGTAATAAACCAAATCAAATCCACGAAAGTAAAGTATGGAAAATAGAAAATACATCAATCATATACCTTGATTACCTTCAACACTCTTACTAATTCCCCCTATAAATACAACACTCTCAAAAACACCTTTTTAAAAAACAAATTAAACTAAAATGGATAGATCATAGATTAATGAATGCTGACAAATTGTAGAGTATAAACTCTCGTTTTCACCTATACCTTTCTGCAGGCGAAAGTACAATATCCACAAATACACTACAACAGTACCAATAATTTTAATATAAAGGTTAATCATATCCCAGTTAAGGCTACAGAAAGAGCTCATCTACACTGGTGCCCGGAAACACGGCTATGAAAAAGTTCTCTGGTTTCCAACAAAACTGATTTTCGACCAAAAATACTTACCCCTGTTCTAGTGCATCAAAAGCATTGTGGTTTTGCTCTCTCAAAAACACCCATATACATCATAAAACCACCACTCAAACAAAAAATATTTACAGTAAACTCAATCCCTAGTTTTAAAATATAAAAAGAATCTCACACTTAAAGGCTACACAAACGTTTCCAATCATCCATCTCCATAATAAAAACCCAAAAATGTTCTCACAATAACTAATTCCATGTCTACATCAATTCTAGAATATTATGCAGTAATTAACCAAACCAAATCCACATATGAAAGTAAAATTTGAAAAATAGAAAATATATAAATCGCCGATCCCCTCTTTGGTGATGATGATGGCAAAGGCAATACAGACAAAATAATGAATTGCGATTGATTACTTACACTCACACCTTCAGCCGAAAAATAAATAAATCAAATCTTGTGGATGATTGCAAATGAGAGAAGTTGATAGTGGGATGGTTGTTATACTGGATTGGGATAACCCTATCCGTAGAATCAGGAGGCAAAGATTTGGGAGGGAAATTTCAGCGCCAAACAAATTATTTGGAAAAATTGAGCGTCAAATTCGACATAGAAGAGACAGATTCTATACTAAGGCTCAAGAATATTAATCCATCAATCTACTTCCGTAATTGATGCACGTTGTTGGATCTACTCTATCCAGATCCATAAGAAGAGAAGGGACAGAGGGAGGCGTGTAAACAGAGGAAGGCGTGTAGACAGATGGAGGCGTGTAAATAGAGGGAGGAGTGTAAACAGGGAGTCTAATAAGTAGTACTCCCTTTGGTTATTTTATTATGGCCCCAACTTTTGGGCACAAACTTTTTCAAAAAAATAAATGAATGGTAAATATTGTATTGAAAGTATAAAAAGTAAAATGTGTGGATAAAAACAATCTAGGATTTACTAAAAGGGGAAAGAGCCAATATAAAAAAAACTATCCAAAAAAGGAAAGCGACCCATTATTAGTGGACCGGATGGAGTACATTATTCTGTTTTAAGTAGTACATTATTAGTACATTATTCTATTTTTAAAATTAGTACATTATTCTGTTTTTAAATTTTTGTTTTTTAAAATTTTCTTTGTTTCAGTTTTGTATGATAGATGACAACTAGCACATATACTCTTTAATTCTCACGTAATCAAATTGGTTTGTAATTTCTTTTCCTTTTCTTTAAACATTGCTCCGTATTTAAATTTAATTTAGGAATTTAGATATTTCTAACATATATTTCTTTAAGAGAAAGTCTCAAAAAAGTGGTATTTCCATAAGCTTATAGACCGTCCTCAGGGGCTTTTACCTTAAATATTGTAATTTTTTATAAAATTTAAATATTACATTTTATAAGTTAAAAACAAGTAATAACATGTATCCGAACGTGAAAATATAAAATATATGATATAAAAAATATTTTTAAATATTTTAAATTTTGTATGTAATTTAACAAATGCAATGTATAAGGTAAAATATAAGTGGTTACAGTCTGTGCAAAACAAAATTAACCACTGGCACAATAAGACTCTATCTCCTGCAGGAAGGACAACCTTAATTAAACATGTTCTGTCTTCAATGCAAATTCATCTCATAACGGTGTTCAAACCAACCACACATATCATTAACCAAATTCATAAGACTCTAGCTAGATTTTTCTAGCAAAATAAATCAGATAATTCACAGAAAAACAGATCATGGAGATCATATCCTAACCTTTGCTATCCCTCAGAAGAAAATGGCCTTAATTTCAGAAACCTGAACATATTAACAACAGCCTTTGCCCTAAAGCTGTGGTGGAAACTACAAACAGGGAAGTCATTATGGGCAAAATCTATGTGGTCAATCCCAGACACATATAAGACATCCAGAACCTGGAAACGAATCAAAGAGATTAACAACACAGCACTAAAAAACACAAAAGCCCTCCTAGGATCCGTTATGGTCTCTTTTTGGTGCTCTAACTGGACCTCTAAGGGCCCTTTATCTGATCACCTAACTGATTCTTTTGACCCCCCATATCAGGATCTAACAGTGGCTGAGTTCCTAAACAATAAACCATTCTACATAGCCCAGCTCAAAAACCTTCTACCGGAACAAGTCTTACAAAACCTGGATCAAATATACTCCTTATCCCCAGGTTATGAAGACGCTCTAATCTGGAAACCTTCAATATATGGAATCTTCTCTGTCAAATCAGCTTATGAGCTACTCAGATCCAAGAAAATGATAATTCCATCCTATTCCCATCTATGGTCTAATTTACTACCGAGGAAGCTAAGTATTTTTAATTGGAAACTTTTGAATATACTACTTGCTTTTCCGGATATCCTAGAGGAATTCAAATTCCAGCTCCCCTCACAGTGTTGTTTCTGTTTTAGCAAATCTGAAAGTATTCACCATTGTTTCAACTCCTGCCTGAAGGTAGACCAAATCTGGAGGAGAGTGAATGCTACCTTTAATTTTCCAAATAACTCTTTCCAACTTCTATGGGATAGGTTCTATTTCTATTGGAATGTTAACTCCAATACCGGCCCATCTTTAAAACTGATTCGTATCATTCCCTGCGTTGTGAATTGGTACCTGTGGTGTGCCAGGTGTGCATATTTATTCGAGGGAACAAAGCTAAACATACAGACCATATTCACACAAATTCTGTATCACTTCAATGACACCCTCCTGGCTTTTAAACTAGATTTCAAATGGGATATTTTGAATACACCAAAGCTGCTGTATCATAAACCAATGAAACAAAGAAATATCAGAATCATTAAATGGCTACTGCCTCAAGCTTTCAAACTCAATTCTGATGGTGCCTTTACTATTAAGGGAACTGCAGGCATTGGTTGTATAATTAGGAATCATTCTGGTCATGTAATAGTTGCATTGTCGAAATCCATTCCAGCTGAAACTGTTTTGTAGGCAGAAACTACAGCACTGCTGCAAGGACTTTACCTAGCCCATGACAGGGGGATCACTGTCATTGACATAGAAACCGACTCAAGAATTCTCATCGGGCTGCTTCAACATCAATTCAAGATACCATGGAAGATTATGCCAATGATCAGAGAGATTTGGGATATTCTTAAGGGCATGAATTACTCACTGCATCATGTTTTCAGAGAAGCTAATGGAGCGGCGGACTCACTGGCGAAAATGGCCATCTCCAAACAGGTAAATTCTCTTTTTGGTTCCACAGATTTGCCCAATTTAGTGACTGGACATGTAAAGCTTGATGCTGAAGGAACTCCTCATATTCGGTTAATGTAAAATCATGAATTTTAAGGCCACAATTGTCCTCTGATGATCTTCAGGGTAGCAATAGATTGATATTTAGATTCTAAGATCATCGGATGAATCCACAGAGGTACGGTATTAAGCCCCCCTCTTTATTTGTATCCTTCTTTTAATTAATAAACGGGTAGGGGTCTGCCAAATCCCCCACCATCACAGGTGGATTTAACCAAAAAAAAAATAAGTGGTTTATCCATAAACTTATGAATAGGCCGCATATCAGGAGACCTACTATTCCTTTAAATATCTTCACCGTGTTTCAAAGTGAATATGGCATGCATACATTTATCATATACTTATTTTAAAAATAAATGAACAAGAGCTATAGAATAATTACAAGAATCATATTTTTTCCATGCCTAGTTCTATACAAGTCTATACAAATTGAATATCCTTTCTAATATTTTATTTTTTATTGAAATATGAGTTTGCCTCTTGGAAGATGGTATTTCCATAAGTCATGGAAAAATCAAGGTTTCAAGTGTAAAATAGAAGTATTGAAGATAAAATTTTCGAGTCGCATGATCCGGGTTATAAATTTTATAACAACTACATGTTGCACACTAAATTTTTAATATTGCAACTAAGAACTTTTACCTTTATAAAAATTATATAAAATGTTTTTTATATAAAATGTTTTTTATATTAATCATAGTACTCACCATTACACATCAAATTTAATTTTACAGTTTAAATTAGTAAAAATATTAAATGACAAATATCAAATTATAATTTGATTAGGGACGGACGACTACTATGATTAAATGTTAGAAAACTAACTTGTTCCTACTAGTGGAAGGAGTACCTTCGAGTGTTGTGCTATAATATTAATTTAAAAAATTAAAATAAGGTTTTATTTTAAAAAAATTAAATATTTTAAAGTTTAGTCATTTAAGAAAAATTATATGATTTATGAAGTGGAATAATTAATTTAGTTAGAAACCTTTAAACATTGAATACAATAAAAATTGATTATTTTTATAATATTTCATTCAAATTATTTAAAAAGTATTTATCTACATGTTGAGATTCATTTTAAAAGGTTATCATTCATTATATATAGTTAAGAATTAAAATCAGTAACATATTATAATACGTGTATTATTTTTGGACGACTTGGGTTTAACTCAGTCAAAATGACTTTAATATCCCCGGTTGAAGAACCAGCAAACAATTTCAATATCCCACGCTTTATGCAAAAACCGTCTTTCAAGAGACGGACTCTTTGTATTGTCTCATTTCATTTTAATTAAATCGTCACCAAAACGAGAGTTTGTAGGGTTCCCATCCCTTTTATATTTTAAGTTCAAATTCGTGCAACGTGCCATTACAACATATGCACACTAAAGTTTCGTTGTAGTCGACTAACAGTTAGTTTTATTTATTGCTATGAGATGCCTTATAAAAATAACTGTTATTCGACTATCCTTTGTTATTTTTTATATTTAATATATTTTAATAGGGATGGATAAAAATTAGAGTTCGTCTCTTGAAAGGTGGTCTCTTGAAAGACGTAGTTATTCTATTACAACTTAGATCTTTTACCTTTTATTATTCTATTTAAACCCTATCTTTCCATAACCTTATGGAAAGACCGCTTTCCCAAGACTTTGCCAAACGTTGAAGTTAAGAAAAAAACTCTGTATTAAAAAATGAAAGGTGAGTTTAATTGAGTTGAAAGATGAGTTTCTTTAAATAAAAAGCAAATAAAAATATTTTTCTTTTTGCACGATTGGTTTTAACATGGTCACACATATGACATGCATACTAAAATAGTTAATTTAATGTTGGATTTCATAAGGGTTCATCGTATTTAAAGGGTGGGTATCTTGACAGGTGGTCTGTTAATAAATTTATTGACAGACCATTTATTTTTAACCTTATACACAGTATTTATTAAATTACATATAAAATTTAGAATTTTTAAAAATACTCTTTTATATAATATATTTTTAAATTCAAGTACATATTATTACTTGTTTTAACTTATAAAATATAATATTTAAATTTTAAAAAAATTAAAACATTTAATTAAAATACAATGAACTTGATATCATACCAAATAATATGGATGATATACACAATAATTCCATAAACGAGAGTTTGTGGGAAAAATAGTAATATATCTATACCTACACGTAAAACCATCCATCTTCTTCATTATACAAAAAAGAAGGAAAAATAGATGTCGGCTCACCTACTCTCCTCCCCAAGGGTCCCCAACCTCTGAAACACCAGAATTCCACATTTATCACCCAACAAACAACCATTGGAATACTAATCCTCCACAAAGTCGCATCCACTTATTGGAGAAGCAGGTTAGTTTTATCAATATTTTGTGTTCTTCACATCCAGTTTACTTACTACCTATTGGTGACCCAGGTTATCTTCTTACAAATCAATTTGACTCCGATCCTCCGCCATATCCACACCCAACTTACCGCAAAACCAGGTTAGTTTTGTTTTGAATTATTTCTAACATTCCACAAAACAATCAATTGTTGCGAGCCATATGTTTTGTGTATCTTTTAATTTGGATGGGTTTCTGAGTAATCTGTTGTAATGGTGTTCTTAATTTGGATGGGTTTTTGAGTAATCTGTTGTAATGGTGTTCTTAATTTGGATGGGTTTTTGAGTAATCTGTTGTAATGGTGTTCTTAATTTGGATGGGTTTTTGGAAAGACGATTCTGTTGCATAATTTAGGTGCAGTTGTTTTCTTTTTGGAACAGATCTGCTGCATAATTTAGGTACAGTTTTTTTGGAAAGACGAATCTGTTGAGTGTATAATTGGACTGGAGTTATTATCAATGAATCAGAGGTCAAGGCTATTTAGTTTAACATCAATTGTATAAAGGCTAGCAGAATAAATCACTTATTGTCGGTAAAGATGTTCATATAGCTTATTAACTACATCAACTGCTGAAACAATCGCCTTGGATATTGTTAATTTCTAGAGCCAGTATTCCATTATACAGGCATGTATATTTCAGAGAATTTTATTGAAGTGCTTGTTACTTGAAAAAGAAAAGAACAGAACGTTATGTTGAAAATTGATTATGCATAATGTACTAGATGT
This sequence comes from Rubia yunnanensis, assembly GCA_037428765.1. Classification (NCBI taxonomy): domain Eukaryota; kingdom Viridiplantae; phylum Streptophyta; class Magnoliopsida; order Gentianales; family Rubiaceae; genus Rubia; species Rubia yunnanensis. Next base: position 67,541,017 of record CM075066.1, on the reverse strand, counting down.
GTATTAAGATTGGAATTTGTTAGCTCTTCTCATTCATTTCAAGTGGCTAGATTCATCATTCGGTAAAGTGCTGAGTCATAAGCCATACAAATAATTTGTGAGAGCCACATGATGATCTTACTAAAAAGGACTACAAACAATGTCTGCTGGTAACTGGAAATTTCTGATGTTTGTACGAAAGTACTCTATTATGCCTAATAAAGTTATTATATCGTTAGTCATTCTTGAATCAATCAAATATTAACTTCGTATTCTATGGTTTTAATTTTTGTTACAGCTTGATATTATTCAGATATAATAGAATAACTTGATTTATATGAATATGTAGATGGACAAATCTTGGATTCTACAACATGATCGAACTTTTGATGCTTTTAGTCGTGGTTTAGAAAGTTTCTTGGATTTTTCCTACAGAAATAGGCCAATTGACTCAAAGATAAAATGTCCCGGCACTAATTGTAGAAATTCAAGAACAAAGACTAGAGCTCAGGTATACGAAGACGTTATCATTAATGGTTTTCATCAAGGTTATACAAATTGGGTGTTTCAAGGTGAGCCGATCTGACAACGTTCATTTGATACAAGTGAGGAAGTAAATGATAATGATGATATGGAAGGGTTGATTCATGATGTATTCGTTTCCTCATTCCCCGATTTTGAGGATACGAATGCAAATATTCCCAGTGAAACACATATTCCTGATAAGCACTTTGATAAAAACACAGAGAAGTTCTTTAATATATTGAAGCATGCTGAGGTTGAGTTATTTCCCGGGTGCAAGAGTTTTACCTTCCTATCATTTATTGTGCGATTGTTGCATGTAAAGTCCCTTTGTAGGTGGAACAACAATTCCTTCACAATGTTGTTGGAACTTTTAAAGGAAGCATTTCAACACATTGAAATATTCCCAAACTCTTATAGAGAAGCTTGGAAAGTGATCAAGGATTTGGGACTTGATTATCAAAAGATACATATGTGTCCTAATGACTGCATGCTTTATTGGAAAAGGCTGAAAAAGATGAAGAATGTAAACACTGCAAGACTTCGAGGTATAAAACATTTGAAGATGAAGACAACAGGACATCTAAAAAAAAAAGCTAAAATTCCTGCAAAAGTTGTTCGCTATTTTCCTCTGAAATCGAGGATACAAAGGTTGTTTATGTCTTCGAAAATTGCTCCTTTGATGAGATGGCATGCAGAAGGGCGCATTAATGATGGAAAACTTAGGCATCCCGCTGATTCTATAGCATGGAAATCGTTTGATGAAAAATTTCCAGAGTTTGCAAGTGATAGTCGTAATGTTAGACTTGGATTAGCTGCTGATGGATTTAATCCTTTTAAATCAATGAGTAATGCTCATAGCACATGGCCTATCATTATCATTCCCTATAATTTACCTCCTGCTAGATGTATGAAGCAAACATCGATAATTTTGTCAACCTTGATTGATGGTCCTCAAGGTCCAGGAAATGACACTGATATATATTTGAAACCTCTTATCGATGAACTTCAAGAATTATGGGATCCAGGGGTTTCTACTTATGATGCAGTAAATCAGTGTATGTTTGATCTACATGCTGCACTGCTTTGGACTATAAATGATTTTCCAGCTTATGCAATGTTGTCAGGTTGGAGTACAAAGGGTGCATATGCATGCCCGTCACGTTGGCTAACTTATGGTAAAAAGCATTGTTATGTGGGGCATCGTCGGTGTCTTCCAAGTAAAAATTCAAAACCCAAAAGGTTTTCAGGCTCAGAGATACTGGAGCAATTGGATGGTATGGAGTACCAATTTGGAAAATATGTACCTCCAAAAGTAGGAAGAAAAAGAAAACAGAAGGATGACGACAACCGTGCTGATTCGATATGCAGATACAACTGAAAAAAGGTTAGTATTTTCTTCAAATTACCATATTGGAAAGAAAATTTGGTTCGTCATAATTTAGATATCATCATATAGAGAAAAATGTCATGGAGAATATCTTGTTTACGCTGCTTGATGTTACTAGTAAAACGAAAGATAATTATCAATCGAGATTGGACCTTCAAGAATTAGGCATCAGAAAGTCACTTCATCCTCGAGCAGATGGAGGTCCTCTTCCCCCATCAGATTTAACACTTAGTAAAGAGCAGAAAGATATTTTGTTAAAGGTGTTAAAGAATGTAAAGGTTCCAGATGGCTACTCATCAAACATATCCAAATGTGTTAATTTGGAGGCTAGAAATATATATGGCCTTAAAAGTCATGATTTCCACATTCTGATGCAACAATTGATGCCCATTGCTTTAAGAAGGTCGGTTCCTAAACATGTCTACACAGCCATTATTGGCTTATGTGACATTTTCAAGCAATTGTATTCAAAAGTCCATTCTGTAAGTGATTTTGAAGCTTTAGAAGACCGGGTTGCCATAGTGCTTTGTCAATTAGAGAAACTATTTCCTCCATTTTTTGATGTTATGGAGCATTTACCCATTCATCTGCCGGAAGAGGCAAAACTTTCTGGACCTATTCAATTTCGCTCAATGTATCCTATTGAAAGGTAACCATCTTTTTTCTAATTAAATTTATTTTTATACGTTCAAAAACATTCTAATCATGGTTTCTTGATATAGATATTTGTGCACATTAAAAAACTATGTGCGCACTCGAAGTCACCCAGAAGGATCTATAGCTGAGGGATATCTTGCTGAAGAATGTATGAACTTTTGTTCAATGTATTTAAGTGATGTTGAGTCAAAATTGAATCGACCAATTAGAAAATGTAAAGGTGATGAGAATTCCCCAACACAAGAAGGTCGTACCCTTGGGAAAGCAGAAATTATCATACTGGACGATATTGAATGTATCCAAGCACATAGATATGTAATTAATAACATGTCAATTATTGACAAGTTGAAAGGGTTAGTATACATACTAAGAATTCATTTGTTAAAGTTATATTTCTATTTTATAATGTTATGTTGAAAAATTGCAGGAAGCATTTGAGGGAATTGAAGCGTACAAATCACCGCCTAAAAAGTTATGAGAGGCAAAAGCTTCATTGTGAAACCTTTCACGGTTGGTTTAAAAGTCACGTAAGTTATTTTATGAATTAATGAATAAATATTTTACACTATATACGTTGTTTATAGATAAAGTACCATGTTCGTTAAATTTTATAGGTTAGTCAAATGGTGAGTGCAAGCAGTGGTAATATTATAGAAGAAGATATACGAAACTTGGCTGCTGGACCAAGTAAATGGGTCCGACATTACACGGGATATGTTATAAATGGCTTACGTTTTCATACTAAGAAGCGAGAGAATAGGAGGAAAACACAAAATAGTGGAATTTTTGTAAGTGCTGCTACGAATAGTTTCTCAAGTAGTAAGGACAATAATCCCACTTCTGGTGACGTGTCATTTTATGGTGTCTTGTAAGATATAATAGAACTGAGATATACCAATGATTTAAAATTTATCTTGTTCAAGTGTGATTGGGTCGACTACAACACCGGTCTGAAGCGTGATGAGTTTAATTTCACTCTAGTCAACTTTAAGCACTTGCTCTATCAAAAAAATAGAAAAATTGATGAGCCATTTATTCTAGCATCTCAAGCAAAACAAGCTTAGTATGTTCAAGATCCAGTTGATCCTGATTGGCATGTAGCTTTGAAGATGACTCCTCGAGCTTTATTTAATGTTGACCCAGAAGTTAATGAATTTGAGAACAATGAGGATGAAGAGTTTTTCAACTTGCAAGGAGAAGAAGAAACGAAAATTGGTAATCAACATGATTTATGGGTTCAAGCAAACAACAATGAAGTCGCGGTTGAAAATCCATCTAGTTCAGATAATGATGATGCAAGCTTTGAGGATGAAGTAGATTACTTCAGTAATGAGGATTCTGATAACTCCAGTGATCAAGACAATTTTTTTGATAATATTACCTCCTCAAGTGAGAATGAAAGCGACTAGTAAACACGGTGAGTTTCTATTTACCATATTAATTGTTGATCAACTTGTGTTTCTGCAAGCTTATGTTGATCTTGTGTGCAACTGTACATAGTTTATTTCAATTTGGTGTCACTTGTGACATTTTGGTTTTACAATTGCCTATGTATAATTAGATTTAATTTCTGTTTTGGGGGATCCTTTTGATGTATTTGCTCAGTATTTTGTCGAGTCGCCAAGCAATTTCTTGTGAGGAGATGGTGAACGGGGGGACTTCAGTTTCAATGTTAGAGGCAGGAGCAATCAGGATCTTGACATTCGAAATCGTTCTTCTCCATGATAATCAGTTGTTACTTAATTATGGATTCCACATTTGGCATTATATCCAACATACAGTAGTTTCTTTGATCTTTTTCTATTTATTTGTTCATCATGAGTATTGAATTTGTTGAATGGTGTTATAAATAATCTAGTGTACACGTTCAATGCAGACAACTGAGAAGCTTATCAGTTATAGAAATAGGAAGATCATGGACATCACGTTGGCCGTTTACCGTTCAAAAAGTTAAAACCTAACGTAATGACAATTCAAAGGGATCTGTCAAATACGATGTATATATAAATATGTATGTGTAGGATCGATAGCATCTTAAGATTCTTAATACCACACCTTTACAATTAGCTAGCTAGAGAAATATTTAGTTTTTTAAGGTGCAAAATTTGTGCAGCTGTATGTAATCATGCATGGTTCCATAGAATCCCTTGCAATGGCTGGTGTGAACTACCTTGATTACCCTATGGTGTATGAAGATATGGAAGACGAGAATACTCCACCACATTTCCTTACTTTTTTGATATTTTTGTTTTTGAATTTGTTTCAAGATTACTTTGAAGTAAAGTCCATTTCTAATTGTTTTCACTCTACTACTATACATGTCATTGTTACAGCTACAGAGCTATGCAAGTTTTAAATCATTGATGGTGTCTTGACATTTTAGAGATATGGTGCAATTGTGCTACAAATTTGCAACACATTTATATTTGTGTCATCTAATAAATACATATTAGTAAAGTGTTGTGATAATTTTTTGTAATTTTTTAAACATTATATCAAATGCTGCAATATATGTCACGAGAAAGGCAATGCAACAAAAAAATGACACAATTGTGCCACAAATTAGCAACAAACTTGTAATTGTGTCTTATAATCAAGTCATTTTACTAAAGTGTCGCATATAATATATCGTAAAGTTGAGACACTATAGAAAATGTCAAATATATGTCACAAATTACACGACACATGAAAGAATTGATACAATTGTGCCATAAATTAACAACAAATTCATTATTGTGTCGTCTAATTATGGCATTTTCGTAAAGTGTCAGGAACAATATGTTGTAATATTACGACACTAAATAGTATGTCGCGTACGTGTCACAAACAATGTGACATAGCAATGAAATGACGTAAAAATGTCGCATATGAACGACATATTGCCATAAGCGTAGTAAATATACAACATTTACACATTGGTCGCATGTATATATGTCGCAAAAGGTCAACTTTCTTGTAGTGAATGATCAGTCCATATTTCCACTAAATTGAATACTATTACGTGTAATACATATTCAAACCAAATCGGACATTAACTTCAATTTAAAAAATACTAATAATACAAATCCACACAATCAATTACACAAAAAAATGGGAGAATTTAACATAACAAGCTACATAACTACATGATATCATGTAATACATATTGGTTTAAACAAAACATAAGGATCTCTAGAAACTCCAAATTACAAACACGACCCTAACCACGCCCTCACCCACAAATGCCTCTGCAATCACCCGGGAGTCTCTCATCCATTTGATTCCTTATCCTTCTCTCCGCAAACTGACCACGACTTCTATTACGAAACCTTACAATATTGGGAATCAACCTCCAGTTGGCATGTTGCCACAGTGATGGATCTCAAAGAGGCACGAAACCCTCACTATATTGTTGCACATAGGTGGTTGTGTGATATACCTTGTCACAGAGAGTAGATGGATCGTCACACCTATACCTACAAACAGCCAATGCATGGGAATAAGGGAAACCGAAAATTTTCCATACGTGACAACTACACTCCTTTCTCTGGTATTTCATAGTGTACTGCCTCTTACCAATGCTTCCATCAATGGTCCTTGTCACAACCTTACCAATGCATGACCATACACGCTGACAGTATGTCCATATCCTCAAGTGTCTTGCTTCTGAAATTTTTTCCAAATACTGCTTGGGAACTCAGACCTACACAATTCTACATCAATTTAGAATACATCAACTAGTCCATGAACACGTGCTGTAATATAATTTATTAAAAAAGTACCTCCAATTTGTGGCATCCATTAGCCTTCATGCAAACATTTCAACTATTAATTCAAAAGTGGCTTTGACACATGCTGTTATCGGAAGATGTCGGGCACACCTTAAACAATTGTTCTAACTCTCTAACAAATTAGTTGTAAGAATTCTCCAATGAAGATCTCCCTCATCAAAAGTAAGGTACCACTTACTGCTATCATGACGTTTCAGCCAATGCCAAGAAGATGGTTCGAGACTCTCCAACTCCTCCTTGTACTCCCTTCACCTGCTTTCTTGTCTGGCACGACCAAGCTGCCAAATCAGAGTATTCATATGTGCATTTTTTAAATTCCCATGCTCCGCACTAAGGAAGTTGGACTGAAAATATCACAAGAAAAACTGATGGTATCCTGCTGGCTCCATCCATTCATCCATATGTCTCGTTGCATTCAAAATCCCATCATGACGATCTGATATAATACAAATTGGCCTAGTATCACCACCGACCACATGGAGTCACATTTTTAGCATGAACCAGTTTCAACTCTCATTTGTCTCAACATCAACTATTGCATAAGCAATGGGCAGTATGTAATCGTTTGCGTCATGTGTCACCGCAACTAGCATTGTGGCCTTGTATGTGCCTCTCAAGTGAGTCACATCCACACTAATCACCGGCATGCAGTGGTGAAATGCATTGATAACCTAACCAAATGCCCAGAACACAAACTTAAATTTCCCACACCTATGACCGTGTATTCTATCAGGTACGTCTGCCCAATCAACAATGGTGCTCGGATTGGCCTTGAGTAGCTCTTCCATAAATTTTGGCAAGATTTCAAAGGATTCCCCCCAAGTTTCGAATACCAAATCAATAGCCTTCTGGCGAGCATACCAGACCTTCTTGTAGAAAAGGGTCACATTTAACTCTTTCTTTGATATGCACTTGAACATCCTTCACCGTGTGATGAGAGTTCGCGCCAATCTGATAGTGAATGGAATGAGCGATCATCAATGATGTCAGATTAGTGTTAACATTTGATCGACCAGCACCAATACAACTATGACTACTTGCCCATTTGGTGATCCTCCACATCCTATGGGAAACCTTCTTGCTGGCTCTAACAATCCTATGACAATTGCCACTTCCTTCAACAACGTCCTTACATTTCTCATACCATGTACGTGACCTGTTCTCCACGACCTGGTGTTCCCTGTTCATCATCAAACTCCACCTGGAAATAGCTTCTACCAGTTATGGCTCACTCCGGAATCACATACCCAATGCAACTTCACCAGTCGCTTGAACATAACTAGTAAGTCTTTCACCACAATTAGTTGGGTCATAGCCATCCTCATCAGGCCCCCTATAATATCTAAAGTAGGCCTCCATATTCGGATTTTCCATAAGATAGAATGTCGTGGCTACATTGTTTGTGTACACCACTTGTTCATCATCGTCCCTTGGATTCGAATTAGTTGATAAGGATCGACCATGTTCACTTTCTTCTTCAAGTTCCCTTTCCTCACCTTCATCATTGCTACCAACATGTTCACCATGACCAATAACATGCTCACCAATTTCACCCATATAATCATCATCGAAGACATTCAGCTCCTTATGATGCACACCATATATACCATCACTTGTGGACGGCTGAGTGCAATCGATGTGAACATACGCACTGGGTTGAATCGAATCACCAATGATAGAAGGTTCTCCAAAACCTTGGCAATATACAGGGCGTGGTAAGGTTGGCAAAGGTGTAAAGTTTTGAACATTGCTCAACAACGACATGAACGTGCCCAAACTAAGATTACCTGCACGGTTAATGGTATTTGACATCTTCTGCATAATAATGTACAGATCAGCTGAGGATAAGGGGATTCAATCCACAATGTTGAAGAAGGTCGTGGTAGACTCGCCATCTTTCACATTATAACATCGATAGTATATAGACGAACCAATCAGCTCAGGACAACGATAATATATTTTCAATAGAACCCCTCACTTGCAATGCCAAGCCTTTTGAAAATTAATTCAACTAACTCGGAGTGACTTAACCTCCATTTGAGAGTCACATTTTTGTCAGGTATGGGAGGATCATAATACACACCCACATTAAAATCAAACTTAATCTAACCCCCTTTGTACAAGTACACCGACAAAAACATCGTAGAACTGCATTATACAAATATAGAACATATAATTCCATATTCAGAAAGACAGTATTATTCATAAACGTTTATTCAACTCTTCAAACCCTAAATCATACACTGTTTGATACGAATTAGGTTTATTTATTTATATTTATTTATTAGAATTTTTAGAAGATAACATTATACTATTTTTCCCACTGGGTTTTTTTAATGAGGTAGTGTGATCATTTTAGAATAAGGCCCATTAATTCTGTCATGTTGGCCTTAGAAGAATTAATGTTTCGGTCATGCATTTATTTTAGTATTTAGAATATTCAGTTCTGATTTGATTAGAATTAGATTTAGTAACATTAGATAAGGCAATATTCATTCAAGATTTATCTTGAAGAATATAGTCATTTATTTTAGGTAGTCTAGTTAAATATGGTTTTAGCTTCTTAAAGCTGCCATAATCATTTTCAGTTTCTTATTTGTATTTTTTGAAGACCATACCTATGTACTATAAATAGGGGCGGTATTCAACATTATTTTTACCTTACAACCTTTCATCAATCAAATATACAACCTTTTGAGTTCATACTCTTTGCTTGCGAGCTAATCCATTGTTGCTTAACCCCGAGGGCTAGTTAAGTATCAATAAACCTTGTAATATGATCCTGAGGGCTAGTTAGAGAGCAAGTCGAAGTTAGGCATACCCCGAGGGCTAGACTCCTGAATTTCGTGCCAGATAGTGCGGGTTTGCAGATCCCTTCACTAGATCAAAGATATAATTTCGCAAATCGTGAGTCTTCGCAAGGAGATTCATATCACTGTTCAATGGTCGTCGGACAACCAAATCATACAATATTATGATTATCTTACTAATTGACATACAACATTACAACATCTGTAATGTCTCTTCACAATATAAAATTTGAACTCAATTACACCACACAAATTAAATCATTACTACAACTTTAATAAAAAAAATTAGTGAATAAATCACACATAATCATGCATCCTCATTCAACACATTCACATAATCAAACCAAACATAGTCATTCATACCGCACATAATCCTCCAACACATTCATATAGTCAAGATTTTTTCAAGTACCTCACAAATTACACTATTACTACGAGTCCAATAAAAAAATTATTGAACAAATCAAACATAAACAAACAACACATAATCATTAAACACATTCATATAAACAAAATTTTTAGGTACCTCTCGGAGAATCGGGAATTCCAGCGGTGCATGAATTCAACGTGCAAAGCTGCTGGCGGTGCGTGAGCTCCACGTGCGGGCCAACCAGCAGTGCGTGTTGCACGTTTTGGGATCCAACGGATGCGCGACAGTCAACAACGGCTGACCAGAAGCTTAAACTAACATTCCAGTAAAAATTAAGTACCAAACACATACAAATGAAGCAGACCTAAAGAAATCGAAAACAAAACACAACTAAGGCTTGGGGAGGTACGAACCCGGCGATGAAAATGGTGAAATATGAGAGTGTGATCCCGACAAGGTAGACAGCAATGGCCTGAGCACAGTGGGGAGGGAGAATTCCGGTGGGGAAAAATATGATACCATGCAGAGAAAAGGAGAAGACGCACTCCTTTTCTGTCCGAAATTCTAGGTTTTGTAACATGAAGGATGAGGACACATTCGCAGAATGCGTCCTCAAATTAACGGAATTAAAAAAAATAAACATAAATTCAGAGGACGCATTTACCAAATGCGTCCTCGTCTTTTCTCCCAAAAAAGGGAAATTCAGGAGGACACATTTAGCAAATGAGTCCTCGTTTTTTCATGCAATAAAAAAATATAAATTGCCGAGAACGCATTTAGCAAATGCGTTCTCCATATTTACATCAATTTGCATATACTGTAGCCACAATGTAAGAATTTTCTCAGCAACAACAAACCATGCAACCGCCATAAAACCTACATTCCGACAATCTATGATAAGCATAGCTCTCGTGACACTCTGTTCATACCCCAACCACAAAGACATCTCACATACCTAAATTATTAATGGTATGTTAAAAAAGGCGACATCCAGAGAGACCGCAACCGGGCAACTCCAAAGCTCAATGGCAAACCAAAGCCTCACAACTCAGCAACTACACGAAAGGAAGAAAAATGAATTACGCTCATAGATTGAATCCATTTATAGAGGAAGTTTTCAACTAAAATTTCTGAAAAGCTCAACTGACGCAGCTCAGTCAATCAAAGCAGTGCATATGAATCGAAAAGGCACCAGATAAGTAGCATTCCAACATTCTCAATACTAACAAATGCAACATATAATTAAACATATGCAATTCCTTATTCAAAATCAACAAAAGATGACAATAAAATGCATATGTAATTTAACAAATACCCAATGAATACTGAACAATGCAACATATAACTAAACAAATGGAATTTCTAAATCAAAATTAACAATCGACAGCATATGAAAATAATCATACACAGAATAACTAACTTATACACACGTAATACAAATATATGCAACATACAACTAAACAAATGCATACTATAACATCAACCTCATATAAATGCACATGTTTACCGTAACATTATTTCATATAACATGTACATTATTATACTAAATAAGTGCAATTTATAATTGAAAAATAACAATCAACAACAACTAAAACTAAAATTCAACATAACAAAATCATTAAAAGGCGCCAACAACAATTCAAAACCAAAAAAATGATCATAACAACACGAACTCTTGGATGAACATACCAGACGAACTCTCAGACTTGGAGCATGTGCAATGGGAGTTCCAAGGGACTCTCACATACACATATAGCCTCACAATTTGCTACAATGGGGAGCTATCGGACTCATCTTTTACTCTAATTTTATGAGGTGGCAAGAGGGAGATTTCATGAGAAAAGACTCTAAAAAGACAAGGGGTCACTGACATGCGACAGGTGGACCCATATTTTTATGTGTTGTGTCAAATATATTTTTCCTTTGATAATTTTTATTTTAATATCAATGTCCATTTCCTTTTAAATGATCGTGGATTTGCATTTTTTATTAAAAATATTTTTAGGTATTAATAGAGCCTAATATTTACTATTTTTTATACACATCCATTTCAAAATATCAATTCTAACTTATTCAATTAATATTATTCTAACAAGTTTTTGTTAGTTGTTATTTAGTAATCCTCGTGTCCTTTTTTATTCTCTTCTTATTTTTATACTCTATTTATGGAGTATAATATTTGAAGAATGTAATATGTACTAAATTTTTATTAATTAAATATTTTATATATAATTTATTCTTTTAATCTTTAAATATGTAAAGTTTCATCTTTTATTCAATAATATAATTTATTTTTTTTCAAACTACTCTTCGTCTTCTTCCTACATGGCTGCACTTCACATCTGTCATTGCTTCAATAGAAAAGGCAGCTTCGGCCACCATATTCAACCCAAGAATGATCCAAGAAATGTAGTCTCAATTTCTTGCCTCGGAAGAGAATCAGGCAATCCAGAAGAAGGCAAGAAAGAAAAGAAGGCAGAAAACAAGATGGGAAGATTGCCTCAGGTTTTGGTGAGTATAGACAACTTTGGCAAGGCATTAGGAGACCATATGAGCCCAAAGCACAAGGGCGATTGGAAAGACTTGACATACATGAGCTTATCATTTGCTTTATATGTTTACATATCTCAGAGGCTGGTTTGCACTTACTGTGCATGGATGTCCATCACCAAACAACCTTGGTAGATGATGGTTAAACATCTTCCACCTTTTCTCCAAATCCTTGTACCTTTTGTCCTAAACAAACGGGCTCTGCTGTAAATATGGAGTATCATACAGGTTATGTCAATTCCTGTACCTCTATAGTAGACATGGATAAAAATATATTACTGCTTGTAGCAATGAAAGTCATATGTTTGGAATGTTTTTGGTACAAAAAAAAATAATAATAATAATTTATTTTTACTTTTAAAAACATTTAATTCATTCATTCATTCTTTAAATACAATTTATTATTTTATTCTTTAAATATGTAAAAAATCTGTAAAATTTTATCTTTTATTCTTTAAATATAATTTATTTTGGAAAAGTATTGGGAAAGACCGTATTTCCATTGGTTTATAGAAAGACATGGTTTAATTAGAATAATGAAAGGTAAAAGGTCTTAGTTTCAATATTAAAAATATATTATGCAACGTGTAGTAGTTATAAAGTTTATAACCCGATCCATGCAATCCGAAAATTTTATCTTCATTTCTTTTAATTTTCACTTTAAACCTTGGTATTTCCATGGCTTATGGAATGACTGTCTTTCAAGAGACGGACTCATTCATTTTTACATTCAAAATATTTTTATTATATTATTTTAAATTTATATAATGTATCCATTACATAGAAATAAATAAGGTAATTTTTTTATTAATAGAAATGAATAAATAATTTTGGTAACATGTTAATTATTACATGTATAATTTATTTATAATAATGCACAATTTTTAATATTATTTTTAGTAGTTAAATTTCTTGTATTTCATTTTCAATAATTAATTTACAAGTGTTAAAAAATAAATTGTAAATAAGTGAAATTGTGTAGGATCATTAAAAGCTGGTGTGGAAGGGACTGTATGAAGTGGACGTGATCGAATGATTGTGAATGATTATACATTCTCATATATGCAACATTTCTACTCAGTTGATGCAAATTTCTGACATATGTAGGATCACCTTCTCTATAAGAACATTGTTTGGTCCTCACCATTACCTAAAGATGAAATTAATTTAAAAAACATACAAAGCCCTAACATCTAACGAACTTAAATGAATGAAATACACAAACTAACCTCGAATGGAGAACAACGACTAAATGCATATCAGAAGACATTGATTTTGCAGCAGAACCCCGGCAACGAAAAGGAAATGTCAACGGTTACCAAAAAAGAAACGACGACGAAAGGACAAATAAAATATGTGCAGCAAATCAACGGTGATAGAACGGAAGTGGCGGAGAGGCGGAGAATACTATAGAGACGGAGGTAAGAGAAGGGCAGCGAGGTTGCGAGGAAGTGGAATTTTTAAAAAATGATTTTTAAAATATTTATATGAAGCCTTGAATTTTAGTTAATTACAAAATACACCCCATTTCGCAAATCAAACCCCTGACCTATCCAATTCCTTAAAAAAGGTCACCCTTTTAATTACTTTCTCCATTGTATTTATAAGGTTTCTTTTTCTAGAAGAGGACCATATGATTTTGTGGAACTTGTAAAATTTAACTCAAAAATAAAAATAATTACAAAAGGTAATCAATGTCTATTCACCATGTTATTTATGTTTTAATCTCTACATTAATCGTAATTAGTGGTGACGTTCTCCTAAAGTTATCAATTATGCTAACGCAATTAAAAATATTCCTCCATTCATCCAATCTAAACTTGATCTCTTACTTTTTTTGACAGTATTCACTACTAGGAGGACCCCCATAGGCACCTGTATTTTTCCACCATAGGCATCGGTATTTTATGAATTTCCATACTGGTGCCTAGGTGAGCGGCGCTAGTAATGTGATACATAGGCACCGGTATATGTTACTGATGCTAGAAATTTAATCCAGCACCGGATATCACTTGCCTGTGCCCAATTTTTGTAACCCCCCCCAACCATAGGCACCGGTTTGGATATGTTCAAAATACTGGTGCTAGAATTTGGGCGACAAATAAAAAAATACAGTCAGTGATTTTAAACCCACTGGCTTGAAAAAGACCTTTAAGCCTTAATCTAGTTCGTCATCATTAAAAACGTTCAACATGTTACAAATTCTAATGCATTTTTTTGACATTTAAAATGTCAAAATGAAGCAGTTTCCCCGAGCCACAGAAGCAGGGAGTGTATAAACAAACCATGTAAAATACTCCAAGATTCCTTGGCTCGGGTGAACCGTAATATCTCAACCAACTACAAAACATCCTAAAAATCAACAAATTCTACACAATTTAAATCACGGAGTTGTACAAATGTTACTACACTTTTCATAATGGAATAAGCATTACATAGTTAGAGGGCAATACATGAATTGAAGGCAACATATTCAGTGTCCTTTAACTAATTCTTAGTAATTTAAAATGTCAAAATGAAGTAGTTTTTGGGGAACCGAAGCAAGGGGTATTTAAACAAACCATGTCAAACACTCCTTGCTTCGTTGGCCCGTAGATTGTAATATCTCCACACTTTAAACATCAACTACAAATCAACAAAATACCAACAAATTCTGTACAATTTAAATTATGGAGTTGTACAACAAAACAATATCTATTAATTATTGTCGAACAAAACAATTTCAAATGTTGTAATGATGTAGCATTTAAGTACACTGAAAGAGGCATGGTGTGTTTACATATGTCTTAACAATGAATTTAACATCAACACAGTTTAATGTTAAATACAGTTACCTATGAACATATCAGGCCTCTTCCGGTGCTCATAGACTACAAAATCTCCACATTTGAAATGGAAGAGTTCTACAAATACTATAAGCATTACACAGTTAGAGGAAAATACATTAATCAAACTTAACCTATGCATTGTTCTTTAACTAATGCTTAGTAATTTAAAATGTCGAAATGAAGCAGTTCTAAGGGGAACCGAAGCAAGGGGTGTTTAAACAAACCATGTCAAACACTCCTTGCTTTGGTGGCCTGTAGACTGTAACATCTCCAAAGTTTAAACATTAACTACAAATCAACAAAACACAAACAAATTTTGCACATTGATTACGGAGTTGTACAACAAAACAATATCTATTATTTGTTGTCGAACAAAACAATTTCAAATGTCGTAATGAAGCAATATTTAATCACACAGAAAGAGGCATGGTGTGTTTACATATGTCTTAACAATGAACTTGACATCAACACAGTTTAATGTTAAATATAGTTAACTATGAACACACCATGTCTCTTTCGGTGCTTATAGACTACAAAATCTCCACATTTGAAATAAAAGAGTTCTACAAATGATATAAGTATTACATAATTAGAGGGAAATACATTAATCAAACGCAACCTGTGTAGTGCCCTTTAACTAATGGTTGTTAATTTAAAATATTGAAATGAAGCAGTTCTCGGGGAACTGAAGCAAGAAGTGTTTAAACAAACCATGGCAAACACTCCTTGCTCCGGAGGCCCGTAGACTGTAACATCTCCACAATTTAAACATCAACTACCCATGATATGATTAAACTGTTGACCATGGTATTCCTACATTGTGAATCCGCCCATGACATTTATTTTTCATGTACTTTCTAAAACATTATTATACATAACATTACAACTAAAGGAAATGGTATAAGAGGAAATGGAGCTCTTGTTTGTTGTCATTGTATCCTAGAAGATAGAACTACTATTGAGTTACACAGTTTCAAAATCCAACTCATTTGTTGAGAAGCAAATGACCACAAACGTCCCTGGAATCCAAGCAAGTAGCAACAAGTTGATTTGAAACACGAGTAGAAAACTAACTAGTTGTGTTGGTACTTAAACTTTAATACAACCAAAAACTACCTACACCAAGTCTTCATTTCATAATCAAAACTGTATTTCTCCACAATGTAATGTGCACACTACTCCTAATGTCCACAACCGTGTTTCTCCACAACTAATTAACCTACTGCATAAATTCACACAACTAATTTGTACTCATATTATAGATCGAGTGTAAAATTCACGAAAAAAATAGTTAAAGGGCTATTTTTATAAACGCATAATATATATTAATCATGAAATCCAAAGGTCTTTATGATAATGGCCCAATTCTCTGGCATGTATACAAAGAATTCACTTGAACAAAAAATCCAAAGTATACATCCTACTCATTTCATATAAAACAGGGGTTCAGTTGAGCAAACCTATTTTCGCTTCTCCTTCTTCCTCCTACAACCACTTTCAGTTGACCTCCGGCGACGACTGCACCTCTTGCAACCGCTGCCATAGTATACAATTGTTAATCATAGATAACATCAAATTTTATAAAAGAAATCAAAGCAACAGGGAGAATAGATTGTTATGAGGGAGCCTATTTCAGCGGAGAATGGGCTTGTCTGCTAATTTATTCGTGTTTTCCCTCCATCAGCGGAGAAGAATAACTCCGCTAATCGTATGCAAATGCGAATACGAATGTGTTTGGCATTCATCAGTGGATGAGAATGCGAATACGAATGCGAATGCTCGTCTGCTAGTCTCCATCAGAGGTTGCCCTCCATCAGCAAAGGGGATGAAGAGGTGTCGGAGGTATTGGCGGCGGCGGTGGTAGGCCTTGGTGGCGGTGGCGGTGTGGGAAGTAAAATAGGGTTTAAAGAAAGTGGAGAAAATAGTAGGTTTTTCAGGGTTTTATATAGATACCTTGAAAGTTTTAACGGTTGAGATTTAATGAAAGAGAAAAATGAATGGTTCAGATATATGCATCATCTTAGCACCGGCACAGAATTCAAAATACCGGTGCCTATAGTATTATACGTAGCTGCTCCAGGCTGCTTATAGTTGCATTTTTTCATAATTTTTGGAACCCGAGAGCAAAGACGAATGAATTTTTCTATGTCTCAAGCACAATAAAAAAACCGGTGCTAAAAGTAGTTAAAGCAGCTGCCTCAGGCTGTTTCAGAATCTTTTTTTTAGAAACAGGGAGGAAAGGATCTAAAAATATTTCTAAGTATCAATCACCGGTATAGTTACTGGTGCTACAAGTAGTCGACCTGGTGCTTATATTAGTAAATGCAGCTACCTTTGGCTGCTTCAAACTCTTTGTTTAGAAACATAGAGGAAAGGAGATAACATTTTTTCTAAGTACAGAGCCCCGGTATAATTACCAGTGCTATAATTTCTCAAGTGGTGCTCAAATTAGTTAGAGCAGCTGCATGAGGCTGCTTCTCAAGTGGTGCTGAAATATCGGTGCTAGTTTTATACTTTCCAAAATTTAGATTTTCACCCCAAACTATTCATCCACTAACCAGTATCGTTGGATAGTTTTTTCTGTTAATGTATTTAAGTAATTGGATTGATAAGAAATCAACTAAACATGTATTTTTCGTGTTCAGAAATTGTGTATGACGGGTCCCCTAAATGGATCCGTATGTAACTTTGATAAAATAGTACTATTGCTCAAAAATGCGCTACACCGTCATTTTTTAATCGAATTTATTTCATATTAGGCATCAATGAGTTAGTTGAAATTTTGAAATAGAAAAGTAACTTTTAGTGAAATTTTATAAAGCACTAGTACATGCATTATAGTTAT
Organism: Rubia yunnanensis; assembly: GCA_037428765.1. NCBI lineage: Eukaryota > Viridiplantae > Streptophyta > Magnoliopsida > Gentianales > Rubiaceae > Rubia > Rubia yunnanensis. The sequence goes on along the minus strand of CM075066.1, from coordinate 67,523,296 downwards.
CTTACTATAGATGACTAAGAAGTTAGGAAGTTCTAATAGAGAGGATTATTGGTATTATTTTGTGAAAATATATTCATAAATTTTTTGATTAACTCTTGGTATATACTTTACGAATTCATAATGTAGCATCACATTCGAGCGGATTTTAATTTGGGCGTTCGAGTGAACTATTTTACTTTTTGCAATTAGGTCCCTCCAAGAATTTTGGATTTGTCGAAAACCAAAATTGGCAATTCCATATTGAAATTTCATAATTCAAGTTCACAACTATACGATTTGGATATGATTGGATAAATGGAACATCCCCAAAATGGACATGATTGCATAATGCTGAAATTACACTATTGCCCAAATTTTTGTTATGTATAAATAGCACTGGTTATACACCGGTGCTACAATATTCCTATTTCCCGCGTGCATTTTCTGATTTTCCGCGTGATTTTTGTCATATAACAGGTTTATGCACCAGTACGTGCATAATCGGTGCTCACAGTTATTTCATTTGTTATTTATTTTCACAAACGCGCCTATATTGAGCACCAATTTTTAGGTTACCGGTGCTTTAAGTTACAAAGGCACCGGTACTTCATCGTTCATATGTTATACTGGTGATGTAAGTTACAAAGGCACCCGTACTTCGTTGTTCATATGTTTATACCGGTGCCTATGTACCTGTTTTCCAGTAGTGATTCTCTATATATAAAAAATTGACCGTATATTTGAATAGATATATGAACAACAATATCATATGATATGATATTGTTGAATTCCTCATAAAAAGTAATTTCTAAATATCAACTTTTTATTTGCCGTTATTATACATAGGTAAACATATTAACATAAAAACTATTTCTTGAACAACGTGATAAAAGTAAGAGTGCAAATTTATCCGAGACGGAGGGAGTAATAATTTTAAAATATTTTAAAATAAAAATATGTAAGAGATGTACGTAATTTTGTAATGTTAAGGGAGAGTAAAAATAAAGCCTTTTAATTTTAATCTCATTATATAAAACTCTCTCTCTTTGACAACTCTCCCAACAAAAAAATTCAGCCTAAACCCTAGCTGGGGGGGCGTCATCTCTGGCGGCGGTCCGGCGACCCCCCCCCCCCCCTCTCTTTTCCATGTCTTTTCTTTCATTTTCTAGATGTACACTGTAGATCTGGGTGGGAATGTCAAACAACCTTGCATTGGTCAAGAAGCCATCTCTTGCGTCTTGTTCTTGACAGAAAACTAGCGCATCCACGATGGTTGCCCTATTGTATCGCTAGATGCAGCATGTAGACAACATGAGTTGAGTCGTCAGAATCGAGCAGAGAGGAGTAGATATGTCGATGGAGAAAAGGCCAAGATGTGCAAATAAGATCAAAATCCAGCAGTTCAAAGTCACTCGCACCACCGCGATCCACCAACGCTCCCGATCTGGCCTTCCATGGAAGCATCACCACCGATTTGGTGCTGATGGTATTTTCAGGCGACGTTCGCAATGGGCCAAAATCTTCGGTGGAAGAAGTTGGCCGATTTTGCTGGAAATGGAGGAGGAAGCTTAGCGAGGGAGCTCTAAGGACGGTTGGCGCACATTTCAACACCGATCAACGGTGGCCAATGATGGCCAAAGGCGATCAACGATGGTTTTCCACATCTCGACCCCTCCAAAATCTAGGCCTAAAGCACATCCTCTATATTTTTGTTTTCTAACCCATCCTTAAAACATGTCCCCACTCCACATTTTAGTCTTGCCGTCCTACAAACATCCATCATGGTCGGCCATAGCTACGGAAGTCTCATGGTGGTTATGGTGGAGGAACGATGTAAATGGTGGTCGACTTTGTCAGTAGTGGCGATGGGGTGTGAGAAACAATCAAAATAGGTCATCATGTGGCGGGTACATGGTCTGGCCCACTGAAGAATAGGAAAACAAGTCTTTCATTAGCAGTTTGTATTCGTTGAACAGAGTTTTTGGCACACAACGGAGTTCCCACTAGCATGTAGTACCTTATAAGCGGTGCGTTTGGAGGACAATGCTCCATAGGTGACACCTACTTTTGGGCTACAGAAGAATTGCGTTGCAGCATAACTTCCTTGGATGTAAGCTGGGTATAGGATAATTTTGACATATTTTACTTTCAGGTGTGTTGTTGGTAATCTCACAAATCCAACGAGACTTAGGTTCTTCCCCACCGCTAATTGGCAAAATCTAGAACAACTTCCAAAAAGTTTCGTATACTAGAACTGTGGAGTTATGGCAACCCGATAGGGATTAACCCGGATCACAATGAATAAATATGGAGGCATGCAGTATCGTTCTGCTTCAAAACAAAACAGACATGCGCTCGAAACTACTCAAATAGGTGTCTCTCACCGATGATTGGAGAAATCTAGTAGCCGTCTCACCAAGCTACGGAGCTGATGCAATCCGATGAAACGAGATGCTTAGAGGAACAAATCGAGCAATATAATGCTAGGCACATGGACATCAATCCGGGAACTTCCCAAGGATATATAGGTTCATTTGTGGAGAATCACCACACTTTGTGTGAGTCAGATCACTAGTAGAGAGCCTTGGATTAAAGGCATTGATCAAAGGCGTTCATTAGGAACCGCCTTTAATGAGGATCCGAAAGAAGTTCCAAGTTCTTAACCACCCTTCCAAGTCACTCTCTTATTTTAAAGGCAGTTCTCAAATTGATTAAAGGCGATTCCGCCTTTAATAGAAATTGATTAATGGCGGTTATATTGTAGAACTGCCTTTAATGACATGCCTTTGTTGAATATTTTAGCCCAACTCCTTAGTTTTTTGTTGTTCAGCTTTTTCTCCTTATTTCTCACTCTGCCGTTCAGCTTTTCTCCCCCTCTATCTCCACCTCACCGCCAACTCTCCCTCCGCGTGAAGCTCTCCCGCCGTTGACTCTCCCTCTGTGCCGCCTCATTGTCTCGCCTCACCGCCAACGTCAAAGATCAGCCGTTCGAATGCCTCCGATGCCGCGTTAAGCTCTCCCGCCGCTGACTCTCTCTACTACCGACTCTCCTTCTGCGCCTCACTGCCTCTCCACGTGAAGCTCTCCCGCCTCACCGCCTCATTGTATTTCTAGATCTGTCTTTGCTTTAAGGCTTTGGTTACCGACAACATTTTTTGGTTAGGAACCTGTTTTAGAACCCAAACAAAGGAGATTTTTGAACCAAATCAATCAAAGGTGGAGCCATTTCGATCAAAGTCAGAGAAGAGAAGGCTCGATTAAAGGCGAAGCCAAAGAATGCGATTCTAGAGTATTTTTTTTATTCTTTAATCATCTATTTCTCCACTAGTGGACATTGGTTTCAAGTTTAGAAAGATTAGCGGTAGTTGTTAAGGGTCGTACGACACTAATCTGACACAATTATGTAACAATCCAAAAATCGGTGATAATGAGACCATTGATTTTTCAAAAACAATAAAAAATAGAAAATAATGCTTTTGGGCAAGTGAGTTTCTGGGCGAATAAAATTCCAGCGGCTCCTAAGGAATCAGAGAATTGGGCAAACGTATTACAATGGCTTCTTCTTCTACTACTTTTTCTTGTTATAGCTATCAGATTCAATTGAAGAAGCCGTACCAGTACCATTTTGTTGTTCACACTCCTCCCTTTGCACTTAAGGCTAGAAGAAATTTGAACATTTCAGCAAACTCAATTTCCACATCAGAACCTGCAAAGCTCCGCAGTTCACCATCTTCTGACTGTCAGCAAAATGGTGAGAAGAGAAAGAAGAAAAAGAGGGTGTTTTTCTTGGACGTTAACCCTCTATGCTACAAAGGGAGTACTCCAAGTCTACCGTCTTTTGCTCATTGGATTTCCCTATTCTTTTCGCAAGTCACTCTTTCTGACCCTGTCATTGCTGTAATTTCTCGCATCCCTATCTCTAGTTCTTGTTCTTTCTGGATTACCTTTTTTATTTACTTTGAGGAAAAGTTAATATTTTTGAGTAAAAAGTTATGTGAATGAACAAACTTTTGTGACAGGTTGTGGATGGGGAAAGAGGCAATGAGTACCGTAGACATATCTTGCCATCATATAAAGCAAACAGAAGGCGATTTTCCGCCTTGCGATGCATTGCAAAGAGTAGTGTTGAGACAACACACAAGCTTGTCTTGGATGTTCTTTATGATTGCAATGTGCCCGTACGTGGTTTTGAAATCTAAGTTTGAATTGTATGTGTATTGTAAGTGGATGTATCACTCATAATTATGACTTTTTGGACTATGAATTCATTACTTTCTTAATGCTGAACTGTTGGGAAGGATAACTTCTTCTATTGTTTGAGATTCTAATGACCAAACTTCACTAGCCATCTTGTGTTCCTACTTGCCCTAGTATGATTGTGTGCGGTCTACCTTTTAACCTCTGGTATCAAGGTGTAGTTAACTTATTTATCTGCTGTCAAGTTTATGTGAGAAAAAGGTGGCCTTTTCTACAATTGTAATATGGAACTTTGTATTTTTCTGTTTGATGGATATGTACATTACAAGGTTTGATTTTAACAAAAGTAGTGTCTGTCGCAAACTTCTTCTTTCTGCCATTTGACCAGAACAACAAGTTCAACATATTATAGCTCTGTCAATGGAATCCTATCATGTCAATTGTCATCTTGATACCTTGTCCATTCCTCCGGAAGTACGCTTAACACGAATGCTTTTTGATGCTTTCTTGAGCTCTTTGTTCTGGCTGTGTTTAGTCCTATTTCGGTACCATGACCAATTGCACCGCTTTTCAAATGGGCAAATATTGGGTACATTATATCATGGTTATATTGGTACTTATCCATCTCCAAGGGACAAATTTTTGTCACTAGCCGTTCTTTTAACAAGGAGTAATTGTTCCAATATCACTTAGTGAAATATTGGAATGTATTCACAAAGTCACCACTCACCAACAAGGCCATGACATGCATTTTTCACTCCCATTTTAGCAGGCGGGGGAAATATGGAACTTTAAAGTTCTTGAACTATGTAATATTTGACAGGATATAATCTTGTGTTATGTGTTTGAAAATTTCTCTTGGCCAATTTTTGAGTAGATCCCTTTCTGATGATGTGTATGCAGTTGAAAAACAGCAACTTACTGCCGAAGAATTGTATCATAATATGCTGTTTTGCTTTCAATGCCTCTCTTTTTGGACCATCAGAGAGTGCCAGTACTATTGATTTGAATTCAGACCATATTCAGAATTTATGGGTTCTCATGCTATGAATATCTTAGGTTGATTGGGTATGATATGCAGGTGGTGAAAATAGAGGCACATGAAGCTGATGATGTTGTAGCCACACTTGTGGGCCAAGTACTATCCCTAGGTTATCAGGCTGTCATTGCATCTCCAGACAAAGATTTTAAGCAATTGATTTCTGAAGATGTCCAAATTGTTTTGCCAATTCCGGAGCTTGATAGGTGGTCATTTTACTCCCTCAAGCACTACATAGCTCAGTATGGTTGTGACCCGGAATCTGATTTGAGTATGAGTGAGTATTCTGATGTTTTTTATTCAACTGAAGTAGTTTAATGATAACACGGTATCTATTAGGGAGTATTAGAAGATAATTACTTTGACCTCAGCAACATAGTCGTGAACTGACGCGAATCATTTTCTTGTTTAAAATACTTTCTTCTTATACCTTAAGTCCTTGAGAAGTTAAGAGATCCACCTAGTTTATGATTAACACACTGAATGCTTATTTCTGTCTTGCATAGTTTAGAACATGAAATGTGAGTCGGTATATGCCTCGTTTACAGGTGCTGGTTTTGATGTATTCAATCAAACTCGGGTTCTCTAGTTATGACATACCTGTCGTGTTGGTGCTGTATGCCTCACACTCTATTATTTACAGCTTTAGTTAGTTAGCTTGCTCTGTGTTATATGCCTGACCAAACTTAATAAGTAATGTCGCCACTACAACTTCAAAGCCAAAGTACTGCAAGTTAAACCTTTTGGCTTTAAAATTGTGGTGTGGGGAGTCCGGGGACATTATTTAAGGAGCCAATCTAATCCCTGTGCATGTTCTGTTTTCCACTGTATATATTTTAGTCCTTTTAGTAGGTTTGATGTATAGGTTGCTTGCAGATTGATCAACATTAGTAAAGTTATGATAGTGCACAGTGGGAACACTTCTTTGCAGTCTTACGGAGAAATTCACAACCTTTTATATGATTGCTGATTAATGATGGTTTTGACTTTTACTTGCTTATTATTTTCCTCCTGGGGTTGTTGGACAACATGGCTCATACATGTATATTGATTAAAAGAGGCATGCCATAGAACTGGAATAAGGTGTTCCACTTTCCGTTGTTTGGTTGATGAATTGTACAACCCTTTCCTGATGTAGAGCAACTCGTGACTGAGGAAAAAGGCACATCTTTGAAGTTGTGTCATTTCTCTTTTTAAGAACATTGGAAATTCTGAACATCGTGTAAAATAGCCGACTCCAATTGTGTGGGGGAAAATAAGTATTGTAAGGATAGGATGGAAAGCTCATGTTTGTGGGTCCTTGAGAATCTTTCAACCCAAGAAAGTGCTTTTTTCACCCTGTGTGTTGTTGAATAGTTCTATCGCGATTATCATTGTTATATTTGTAGTTTTGCTTCTTCTGCTTTGATATTGCTGCATGAAGTGTTGATCTATTGATCTCCTTTTTCAAATTTAATTTACAAATTGCAATACTACTTGAATTTCTAGTTAGTTACATTGTTTTCCTTACCGCCAGATTTATTAATCTGATAGGTACTGATTGTTCTTTCTGAAGCAATGTTTCAGACATCCTCATTTTTTATTTGCTTTTTGGCTTGTTCTTCTTTCCTGCTATACAGGATGCTTCTTGGGTGATGAAGTTGATGGTGTCCCGGGAATCCAAAGGTTTGTTCCTGCTTTTGGTCGGAAAACTGTGTTAAAGCTCCTGAAGAAGCATGGCTCTCTGGAAAACTTACTGAATGCTGCAGCAGTAAGGACTGTAGCTAAACAGTATGCTCAAGATGCTCTTACGAAGCATGCAGATCATCTGAGAAGGAACTATGAAGTCCTATCTCTGAAAAGGTTGCTTGCACTTTCTATGCCTCATTTATTGATGATTTAACTTCTTTCCTAGGCAACACCCTTCTTGTTGACGGGTCTGAACATTAGAACATAATACCCTCGACGAACTTGTTACAGGAATGTTAATGTACAGATCGAAGAGCAGTGGCTGTCTGAGAGAGATTCCAGCAACGATTCAGTTAAATTATCTACTTTTGTCCACATGTTGAGAGAAAAAGATATATTTATCCGGCCAAGCAGTTCTTGATTGAAGTCTTCGAAAGGTTGAATCAGTGTTTTTATCTCGTTTCTTTTGACATTTTTTTCTATGCTAGCTCATTGTTTCGTCATATTACTCTCCCTAGGAAATGAAGTTCATAGCCTGTAGAAGTTGAACTGTAAAAAAAA